>CM075066.1:38953352-41453352 GCA_037428765.1 Rubia yunnanensis
GAAGATAATTTTGAAAAACAAATAGGTAAAATAGAGCAACATTTTCAAGAACCAATACAAAAACCAACTATGACTATTAATAGATTAAAATATAATTGGAAAAATAGTAACACAAAACCTTATTATTCCAAACCAACTCCACCTGATCTTCAATATGAAGAACAATTACATTCTTTTAAAAGTTATGATGGTGCATCAATATATCAATGGAATATTGATGGATTATCAGAATATCAAATTTTAAATTTATTACAAGAAATGGGAATGGCAAGAGTAGCTTATAAAGCTTCTATAGCCTCCTCAGAACAACAAATAGTAATGTTATTAGTAACAGGTTTCACAGGACAATTAAAAGGTTGGTGGGATGAACACCTCAACCTAGAACAAAAACAAGCAATTTTAAATCATGAAACAGAAGAAGCTCAAGGTGAAGAACCTAATATTCAATTTGTTATGGTTCCAGATGGTTCCACATTTTTATTATATACTATATCAATGTATTTTGTTGGAAATCCAGCAGAAGCATTAGAAAGTTCAAAAATATGTTTAACAAATCTAAGATGTCCAACTTTAACTGATTTTAAATGGTACAAAGACATATTTTTAACTCAAATCTTTAGAAGATCAGATTCCAGTGCACCATTTTGGAAAGAAAAATTCATAACTGGATTACCAAGTTTATTTTCACAACGAATAATAACAAATTTAAGCAAAGCATTAGGAACAGAAAAGATAGATTATAATGATTTAACTTTTGGTCAAATATTTGCTTTTGTTAAGAAAGAAGCTTTAACACTATGTCAGGATTTAAAAATTCAACATAAGTATGGATCAGAAAGAAAGGAAATGGGATCCTTTTGCCAACAATTTGGCATAACAGGACTCAAACCTCCTTCTTCTCAAATAAAAGAATACAAAAAATATAGAATACATAAGACTGAACATAGGAAAAAGAAAACTTATCATAGAAATAGGTCACACGACTATAATAGTAAAAAAGATAAACAACCTTTTTATTCAAAAGAACATAAGAAAGAACATAAGAAAAGTAGATCCAAAAAGAAAGAATTCAAAAATATTCAATGTTACAAATGCAAGAAATTTGGTCATACAGCAAATGTCTGTAAAACAGAAAATAAGATAAATGCATTAGAAGATATAGAATTAAGAAATAAACTATTATCTATTTTAATTTATTCAGATAAAGAACAATCAAATTATGAAACAGATTCAGATTCAGATTACTCCAGTGATTATGATAGTGAATGTCCATGTAAAATTTCCTCTATTAATATGTTAAATAATACACATAGTAAGAAAAAAGAATTATTAGACATAATAGAGAAATTAGGAGATTCTGAAAATAAAACTGAGTATATCCAGAAATTAAGGAATTTAGTAACCGAAGAAAACAAACCTAGGATAACAGAGGCATTCAGTTTAGGACAAACCATTAAAAAATTTTCAGAATTAGATAAGCAAAAATCATTAATCACTTCAACAGATAATCAAGACTTAAGAAAAGAAATTTCTTTATTAAAAAATGAAATTAGACATATTAAAACAGAATTAAATGAATTAAAAGAAAAAGACTTAGAACTAGAATTAAAATTAATAGCATTAGATACACCAAATAGTTCTGGCATTGATATTTCAAAAGATATTCCAAATGATCAACAGTTTTTTGGTGTTATTAATAAAATTAATATGGAAAAATGGTATTCTTTAGTTACCATAGGAGTCCAAGATTTTAGTACTACTGTAGTCGCATTGATTGATAGTGGAGCAGATCAATCATGCATTAGGTCAGGATTAATTCCAAGTAAATATTTAGTAAAAACCAATGAACAATTGGCAGCAGCAAATGGTACTCCAATGGTTATTAGAAAGAAATTATCAAATGGATATATTAGAAATGATAATTATTGTATTAAACATTCATTCTTAATATTAGAAAATGTATCATATGATGCAGTACTAGGAAACCCATTTTTATATCAAATAACCCCTTTCAAAAAGACTCAAAAAGGAATTAGTACCAAGATATTAGGCAAAAAATTATTGTTTTCCTTTATGAATCCACCTAGTCAAATTGAATTAAACTTATTACAAACTAATTCAATATATAAAAGGATATGTATAATAAACAGGAAACAAAAAGATATATCATTTTTAAAAGAAGAATTAAGCTATTCCCAGGTTGAAGAACAATTAGAACATAAGGATGTCAAAGACAAAATAAAAGCATTAGAACAAAGATTCAAAAACCAAATCTGTTCGAATCATCCCAATGCATTCTGGGATAGAAAGAAACATATTGTTTCATTACCATATGAACAAGATTTTCATGAACAAAACATTCCTACCAAGGCAAGGCCTATTCAAATGAATGCAGAACTGTTAGAATTATGTAAAAAAGAAATCCAAGATCATTTAGAGAAAAAATTAATAAGAAAGAGCAAATCTCCTTGGAGTTGCTCAGCTTTTTATGTTAACAAAAATGCAGAAAAAGAAAGAGGTGTTCCTAGACTAGTCATTAATTATAAGCCATTAAATAAAGTATTACAATGGATTAGATACCCAATTCCAAATAAAAGAGATCTAATTAATAGACTATCTAGTGCAAAAGTATTTTCAAAATTCGATTTAAAATCAGGATATTGGCAAATCCAAATAGATGAAAAAGATAAATATAAAACGGCATTTGTTGTTCCATTTGGTCAATATGAATGGAATGTCATGCCTTTTGGATTAAAAAATGCTCCATCAGAATTTCAAAAAATAATGAATGACATTTTTAATCCTTATTCAACATTTGTAATAGTTTATATAGATGATGTGTTAGTTTACTCAAACACAATTGATAACCATTTCAAACATTTATATATCTTGTTAAAAGTAATGACAACAAATGGATTAGTAATTTCTGAACCAAAAATGAAGTTATTTCAAACTAAAATTAGATTTCTTGGATTTAACATACATTTGGGAACAATAAGACCCATCCAAAGGTCCATTGAATTTGCAGATGAAATCAAAGATAAAAATCAATTACAAAGGTTTTTAGGGTGTGTTAACTATATTTCTGATTTCTTTCCAAACATTAAGATAATCTGTAAAAAACTATATGAAAGATTAAAAACAAATCCTCCTGTTTGGACAGAGGAACACACAAATTTAGTCAAAGATATTAAACTAAAGGCAAAATCATTACCATGCTTAGGAATTCCACACTCAGATGCATTCATGATAATAGAAACTGATGCATCAGACATAGGATATGGAGGAATATTAAAACAAAAACATTTAGACAAAATATCCATAGTAAGATATTATTCAGGATTTTGGAATAATACCCAGAAGAATTATTCAATAGTTAAAAAAGAAGTTTTAAGCATTGTTTTATGCATTTCCAAATTTCAAGACGATTTATACAATAAAAAGTTTTTATTAAACATTGATTGCAAATCAGCAAAAGATATTTTACAAAAAGATGTCAAAAATTTGGTTTCAAAACAAATCTTTGCCAGATGGCAAGCTATTTTATCCGTTTTTGATTTTGATATTGAATTTATCAAAGGGAAAGATAATTCTCTCCCAGATTTTCTAACAAGAGAATTTCTTACAGGTCACCATGAGTAATTCCTCATCCAGCTCATCCACAGCAAAACGGAGTTCAGACTATGCAATTCCTAAGCCCATTAATCCAACCATTCCTCCTCAGCTAAGAGCCGAGGATTTTCCCACCTTAACTTATTCTAATATGGCCCAAACACCTCATGCTAGGTTAGTCCAAGAACCAAACCCTCAAATAACCTCCAACTTTACTCCACTTAAAAGAGCCCATACACCATTACCAACTTTGCAACCATCAAAACCTACATCCAGCTATTTTGAAAAACCAAACCCAGATCATATTTTGACTACCCATTTCACTTCCAAACCAGATATTCCCCAACTTAAAATATTTGTTTCCAACCTATTCTTACCAACATCCTTATGGATGACAGCAGATACACAAAAAACCCAACAGTACTATGAGCTCATATTAGTTGATACCCAGTCCATTGATATTCATCATATACCCAATAGACAGTACTCAGACAGGATAGAATATTCTAAGGTTTACATTAAACAAATCCTCAGTCCTCAACACTTCCCAAACAGACATGCCATTACTCCCTTTTCAGTAGAATATATTCCTAATGGCTTCAATTATTTTGATTATATTGAAGCTTGGTACAAAACCTTTTACTATCGATCATTTGACCATTCCTGGTTTTTTAATTTTCAAAGCAGTTTTAATGGACATATTCCAGAATGGTTTTATGACTGGTGGTTCAAATTTGGGCCATCAACAGATATCTATCCAAAGCCCATTTTAGATGCTTTCCAAACCTTTCAAAACCTCAGCCAACAAACACATCTAAGCCAGTCCAGACCATACGAAAGATTAATCCTATTTCATTCTATTTTCAGAGTTCCATGGATTTTTGCATGGAGCTTTCAAGTAATCCCATTTTACACTTCCATTCCACTTTTTTCTTTAGTTCGCCAATACAGGGTCAAATGGTGGGCTACCTATAACCCAGAATATTGTTCCAACAAGGCCATAACCCATTATTTTGAAACAGGCCAAAAGCTCAAAATAACTGTCCAACCAACTACTCCTCAACCCATTATTGCTCCAATAGCCAGACCAACACCACAAAAAGCCATACTTAGCCCAAATGATCCTTTGTTATGTCCATCAACTTCATGTCCAAATCCCAGTCCTCAGATCTTAAATAGTCCAATCCCAAAACAGGAAAAAGATGAAGAAATGGAAAAGGCTCTGGAATTTTACAAAGCCTTTCTTAGTCAACAGAAGGCTATTAAGGAGGAACCAGTTGATCTGGTTTATCTCCAAGATAGTCAAGACCCGTTTGATATGTAGTCCAATAAAATAAAGTCCAAAAGAAAAATAGTCCATTTGAAATAAAGTCCAATAAAATCAGCAATCCCTGATGTAAGCAATAGCTAAGGTGGATCCCAGCTTCCACCTTCCAACTTTGTGAAAATCAAAAGCAGCCAAGTATGACGCAAGCAATGACGTTTCCAGTACCAACCAAAGATCAAAGCAAAAGACAGCAGAAAATGGGTGGGTTCCAGCTCCCACTAATTCAATCAGACAGAAGACAAACGAAAATGGGTGGGTCCCAGCTCCCACTACACAAACATAGAAGTCAAAAGCAGCAGACAAGTGGAGGACCCCACTAGTCCACTACTCTAGTCCACTCAGAACAAAAGCTACGGCTCAGATTGAAGATCAAGTCTCAACGGTCAAGATTTGTGGATTCCAAACTTGGATTCCAAAATGTAATAGATTAGTTTCATTTCAGAATTCTATAAGTAGGATTCATTTCATTGTAAGAGACACGCTGAAATCAGCCCCTCTCTAGTACTCCTCCTTGTACGTTCTCTCCAATCTATTCTGATCGTTCATACATCAGAATTATTTGAATACCAAGCCTGAATGTTTAATTCATAACTTGTTTATTGCTTTATATGTCCAACTGTTATAGTAATATTCAGTAAACCAGAACACTATTACGTTCTCAAAGTAATACTGTTCAATCAGAATCTATCCCAGATTACTGTGATAGCTCTAATCGACCTCAACTAAGTCGATTAAGTCTGAGAACTGAATATTTCAATTGTTTTAAATCTGATTTGAATTCTTCCTGCTTTACTCTAATTATTTTGCATGTTATTATACTCTGATTAATTCTTTTATTTTATTCTATTTTTCTATTTTATTTGTTTTTATGCACCGATCCACGTTTATGGTATCAGAGCCAAGTACTTGAATTTTTTAATCCCCATTGAGTGATAGGTATATTATAAATTGATCAGTAAAACTATACTTGCTGACTTGTGTTCCTTGCTTTGCTACTCATGTGTTCATGCCTGTAAATCGTTCTGGTTTAGCCCGTTAAGAGCAGGTGGCTCGTTAGGGTGGTCCACGTTGGCGTGACTGTAGCATTAGCGTGAGATACACGTGATTGGCGTGATATAGTAAACTTATCAATTATTAATATATTTACCATGGGAGAAAGGATTAAGAAATTTTTGTTTGGAAGCTCCAGTACTATAAGTACAGGATCTCTATCTTCTTCAAACATTTTACAAAGTCATGAAATACAACAAATTTTACCAAATAAAACATTAAGATCAATATACCAACAAGGAATACTAGAATTTAATAAGTCATACTCAATCAAAATCCATGAAGAAATAATACCAATGAACCAAGAAGTACAATCAATAAGATTATTATCATCACAAGCCATTAGAAAATACAAAGAACAAAATTTTAAGTCTTTACATTTTGGATTAGTTCAAATAGCATTGCATCCCTTAGTAAGATTAGGAATTGATACACCAATATTCATGGCATTAAGAGATGATAGATTAATAAGATATAAAGATTCGATATTAGCAATGGTTCAAACTAATATATGTAATGGAACAATAAGATTTGAATGTATTCCAAACTATTCAGTTAGTCTAACAGACCCCCATATTATGGATTCTCTAAAATTAGACATTCAATTAAAACAAGATCGAATAGTCAATGATACAGAACATTTTGTACTAATTTATAGAGTTTATTTTAAACTTATGCAATCCATGATTCCCACGGCATTAAAATTAATCCCAACTGAAAAGGATGAGTCAGTTTATGTGACAACAAATTCTAATAATATTTCAATAGAAACACCTAAATTATTAAAATGGAATGAAATAACTATTCCTATGGAAATATTAGCAGAAAGACCAACAGGAATTCAAAGAAATATAAGAATAACTGAGCCTTCTGAAATAGAAGAGCAAAATGATGGAAAGATATTAATAAAATTTAATAAATCCATGTCAGGTAGATATAATTTACAATCATCTAGATATGCAAATATAGATAACAATTTAATTCATAGACATAGACATTCAACATCAGATATCCCAAATCAATTTAATGACACAAGGGTAAGATATTCTGCCCCATTACCAGAAGTAATACCAGATTCAAATTCATCAATAGGTTCACCAACATATAGTCAAATGAGACCATCAGAAATTAATATGATGAATACTATTAGCGAATTTAAAATAAATAAGGCATATTTAAATGAAGATTACTATAGTCAAGAAAATATTAAGAATAGATTATGGTTTGAAAAATTAAGTAATGAAACTAGAGAACATATTAAAAAAGAATTTTATGATGAATTAACAGATAAAAAGATTAGACAAATGAAGTTTTTCATGTGGTTAGGATACTATTTAAAAAAGAAACAAATAATAAAAAAAGATGATTTCACAGAAATTCCAGTAATAAATGTACAGTCCAATCTTTTTAAAAAATGGAAATTATCAGATAATACAGTGGTTAGTTCTATTCATCCACCACTCCAAACAGTCAATATTGTTACAGAAGAAACTACAATAATTGCTTCTCCATTTAAGTCAGGTAGACCAGACAAAAATACAGACCTAGTAAATTTAGAAGATATTAAAAAAATCTATCAACAGAATAATTATTCCAATCAATTATTGCATACTGTAGCTAATCAAGTTGATTTTATTTCGACAAAGCTAGATAATAAAACAACTAGTAAAACAGAGTTATTTCAAAATCCATTTTCAAAACCTCATTTTCAAGCATCGCCTTTTTCAAAAAAGATGGAAGAATCATTATCTTTAAGACCAGACAAACCTAGTAGTTCCAAACAAATAGGAGTAATGTCAGGAACAAATCCAATAAATGAGTCAACTAGTAGTTCTGATTCAGAATATTCTGATACAGACACAGAAAAAGAATTTTCAGAAAATGAAGATAATTTTGAAAAACAAATAGATAAAATAGAGCAACATTTTCAAGAACCAATACAAAAACCAACTATGACTATTAATAGATTAAAATATAATTGGAAAAATAGTAACACAAAACCTTATTATTCCAAACCAACTCCACCTGATCTTCAATATGAAGAACAATTACATTCTTTTAAAAGTTATGATGGTGCATCAATATATCAATGGAATATTGATGGATTATCAGAATATCAAATTTTAAATTTATTACAAGAAATGGGAATGGCAAGAGTAGCTTATAAAGCTTCTATAGCCTCCTCAGAACAACAAATAGTAATGTTATTAGTAACAGGTTTCACAGGACAATTAAAAGGTTGGTGGGATGAACACCTCAACCTAGAACAAAAACAAGCAATTTTAAATCATGAAACAGAAGAAGCTCAAGGTGAAGAACCTAATATTCAATTTGTTATGGTTCCAGATGGTTCCACATTTTTATTATATACTATATCAATGTATTTTGTTGGAAATCCAGCAGAAGCATTAGAAAGTTCAAAAATATGTTTAACAAATCTAAGATGTCCAACTTTAACCGATTTTAAATGGTACAAAGACATATTTTTAACTCAAATCTTTAGAAGATCAGATTCCAGTGCACCATTTTGGAAAGAAAAATTCATAACTGGATTACCAAGTTTATTTTCACAACGAATAATAACAAATTTAAGCAAAGCATTAGGAACAGAAAAGATAGATTATAATGATTTAACTTTTGGTCAAATATTTGCTTTTGTTAAGAAAGAAGCTTTAACACTATGTCAGGATTTAAAAATTCAACATAAGTATGGATCAGAAAGAAAGGAAATGGGATCCTTTTGCCAACAATTTGGCATAACAGGACTCAAACCTCCTTCTTCTCAAATAAAAGAATACAAAAAATATAGAAAACATAAGACTGAACATAGGAAAAAGAAAACTTATCATAGAAATAGGTCACACGACTATAATAGTAAAAAAGATAAACAACCTTTTTATTCAAAAGAACATAAGAAAGAACATAAGAAAAGTAGATCCAAAAAGAAAGAATTCAAAAATATTCAATGTTACAAATGCAAGAAATTTGGTCATACAGCAAATGTCTGTAAAACAGAAAATAAGATAAATGCATTAGAAGATATAGAATTAAGAAATAAACTATTATCTATTTTAATTGATTCAGATAAAGAACAATCAAATTATGAAACAGATTCAGATTCAGATTACTCCAGTGATTATGATAGTGAATGTCCATGTAAAATTTCCTCTATTAATATGTTAAATAATACACATAGTAAGAAAAAAGAATTATTAGACATAATAGAGAAATTAGGAGATTCTGAAAATAAAACTGAGTATATCCAGAAATTAAGGAATTTAGTAACCGAAGAAAACAAACCTAGGATAACAGAGGCATTCAGTTTAGGACAAACCATTAAAAAATTTTCAGAATTAGATAAGCAAAAATCATTAATCACTTCAACAGATAATCAAGACTTAAGAAAAGAAATTTCTTTATTAAAAAATGAAATTAGACATATTAAAACAGAATTAAATGAATTAAAAGAAAAAGACTTAGAACTAGAATTAAAATTAATAGCATTAGATACACCAAATAGTTCTGGCATTGATATTTCAAAAGATATTCCAAATGATCAACAGTTTTTTGGTGTTATTAATAAAATTAATATGGAAAAATGGTATTCTTTAGTTACCATAGGAGTCCAAGATTTTAGTACTACTGTAGTCGCATTGATTGATAGTGGAGCAGATCAATCATGCATTAGGTCAGGATTAATTCCAAGTAAATATTTAGTAAAAACCAATGAACAATTGGCAGCAGCAAATGGTACTCCAATGGTTATTAGAAAGAAATTATCAAATGGATATATTAGAAATGATAATTATTGTATTAAACATTCATTCTTAATATTAGAAAATGTATCATATGATGCAGTACTAGGAAACCCATTTTTATATCAAATAACCCCTTTCAAAAAGACTCAAAAAGGAATTAGTACCAAGATATTAGGCAAAAAATTATTGTTTTCCTTTATGAATCCACCTAGTCAAATTGAATTAAACTTATTACAAACTAATTCAATATATAAAAGGATATGTATAATAAACAGGAAACAAAAAGATATATCATTTTTAAAAGAAGAATTAAGCTATTCCCAGGTTGAAGAACAATTAGAACATAAGGATGTCAAAGACAAAATAAAAGCATTAGAACAAAGATTCAAAAACCAAATCTGTTCGAATCATCCCAATGCATTCTGGGATAGAAAGAAACATATTGTTTCATTACCATATGAACAAGATTTTCATGAACAAAACATTCCTACCAAGGCAAGGCCTATTCAAATGAATGCAGAACTGTTAGAATTATGTAAAAAAGAAATCCAAGATCATTTAGAGAAAAAATTAATAAGAAAGAGCAAATCTCCTTGGAGTTGCTCAGCTTTTTATGTTAACAAAAATGCAGAAAAAGAAAGAGGTGTTCCTAGACTAGTCATTAATTATAAGCCATTAAATAAAGTATTACAATGGATTAGATACCCAATTCCAAATAAAAGAGATCTAATTAATAGACTATCTAGTGCAAAAGTATTTTCAAAATTCGATTTAAAATCAGGATATTGGCAAATCCAAATAGATGAAAAAGATAAATATAAAACGGCATTTGTTGTTCCATTTGGTCAATATGAATGGAATGTCATGCCTTTTGGATTAAAAAATGCTCCATCAGAATTTCAAAAAATAATGAATGACATTTTTAATCCTTATTCAACATTTGTAATAGTTTATATAGATGATGTGTTAGTTTACTCAAACACAATTGATAACCATTTCAAACATTTATATATCTTGTTAAAAGTAATGACAACAAATGGATTAGTAATTTCTGAACCAAAAATGAAGTTATTTCAAACTAAAATTAGATTTCTTGGATTTAACATACATTTGGGAACAATAAGACCCATCCAAAGGTCCATTGAATTTGCAGATGAAATCAAAGATAAAAATCAATTACAAAGGTTTTTAGGGTGTGTTAACTATATTTCTGATTTCTTTCCAAACATTAAGATAATCTGTAAAAAACTATATGAAAGATTAAAAACAAATCCTCCTGTTTGGACAGAGGAACACACAAATTTAGTCAAAGATATTAAACTAAAGGCAAAATCATTACCATGCTTAGGAATTCCACACTCAGATGCATTCATGATAATAGAAACTGATGCATCAGACATAGGATATGGAGGAATATTAAAACAAAAACATTTAGACAAAATATCCATAGTAAGATATTATTCAGGATTTTGGAATAATACCCAGAAGAATTATTCAACAGTTAAAAAAGAAGTTTTAAGCATTGTTTTATGCATTTCCAAATTTCAAGACGATTTATACAATAAAAAGTTTTTATTAAACATTGATTGCAAATCAGCAAAAGATATTTTACAAAAAGATGTCAAAAATTTGGTTTCAAAACAAATCTTTGCCAGATGGCAAGCTATTTTATCCGTTTTTGATTTTGATATTGAATTTATCAAAGGGAAAGATAATTCTCTCCCAGATTTTCTAACAAGAGAATTTCTTACAGGTCACCATGAGTAATTCCTCATCCAGCTCATCCACAGCAAAACGGAGTTCAGACTATGCAATTCCTAAGCCCATTAATCCAACCATTCCTCCTCAGCTAAGAGCCGAGGATTTTCCCACCTTAACTTATTCTAATATGGCCCAAACACCTCATGCTAGGTTAGTCCAAGAACCAAACCCTCAAATAACCTCCAACTTTACTCCACTTAAAAGAGCCCATACACCATTACCAACTTTGCAACCATCAAAACCTACATCCAGCTATTTTGAAAAACCAAACCCAGATCATATTTTGACTACCCATTTCACTTCCAAACCAGATATTCCCCAACTTAAAATATTTGTTTCCAACCTATTCTTACCAACATCCTTATGGATGACAGCAGATACACAAAAAACCCAACAGTACTATGAGCTCATATTAGTTGATACCCAGTCCATTGATATTCATCATATACCCAATAGACAGTACTCAGACAGGATAGAATATTCTAAGGTTTACATTAAACAAATCCTCAGTCCTCAACACTTCCCAAACAGACATGCCATTACTCCCTTTTCAGTAGAATATATTCCTAATGGCTTCAATTATTTTGATTATATTGAAGCTTGGTACAAAACCTTTTACTATCGATCATTTGACCATTCCTGGTTTTTTAATTTTCAAAGCAGTTTTAATGGACATATTCCAGAATGGTTTTATGACTGGTGGTTCAAATTTGGGCCATCAACAGATATCTATCCAAAGCCCATTTTAGATGCTTTCCAAACCTTTCAAAACCTCAGCCAACAAACACATCTAAGCCAGTCCAGACCATACGAAAGATTAATCCTATTTCATTCTATTTTCAGAGTTCCATGGATTTTTGCATGGAGCTTTCAAGTAATCCCATTTTACACTTCCATTCCACTTTTTTCTTTAGTTCGCCAATACAGGGTCAAATGGTGGGCTACCTATAACCCAGAATATTGTTCCAACAAGGCCATAACCCATTATTTTGAAACAGGCCAAAAGCTCAAAATAACTGTCCAACCAACTACTCCTCAACCCATTATTGCTCCAATAGCCAGACCAACACCACAAAAAGCCATACTTAGCCCAAATGATCCTTTGTTATGTCCATCAACTTCATGTCCAAATCCCAGTCCTCAGATCTTAAATAGTCCAATCCCAAAACAGGAAAAAGATGAAGAAATGGAAAAGGCTCTGGAATTTTACAAAGCCTTTCTTAGTCAACAGAAGGCTATTAAGGAGGAACCAGTTGATCTGGTTTATCTCCAAGATAGTCAAGACCCGTTTGATATGTAGTCCAATAAAATAAAGTCCAAAAGAAAAATAGTCCATTTGAAATAAAGTCCAATAAAATCAGCAATCCCTGATGTAAGCAATAGCTAAGGTGGATCCCAGCTTCCACCTTCCAACTTTGTGAAAATCAAAAGCAGCCAAGTATGACGCAAGCAATGACGTTTCCAGTACCAACCAAAGATCAAAGCAAAAGACAGCAGAAAATGGGTGGGTTCCAGCTCCCACTAATTCAATCAGACAGAAGACAAACGAAAATGGGTGGGTCCCAGCTCCCACTACACAAACATAGAAGTCAAAAGCAGCAGACAAGTGGAGGACCCCACTAGTCCACTACTCTAGTCCACTCAGAACAAAAGCTACGGCTCAGATTGAAGATCAAGTCTCAACGGTCAAGATTTGTGGATTCCAAACTTGGATTCCAAAATGTAATAGATTAGTTTCATTTCAGAATTCTATAAGTAGGATTCATTTCATTGTAAGAGACACGCTGAAATCAGCCCCTCTCTAGTACTCCTCCTTGTACGTTCTCTCCAATCTATTCTGATCGTTCATACATCAGAATTATTTGAATACCAAGCCTGAATGTTTAATTCATAACTTGTTTATTGCTTTATATGTCCAACTGTTATAGTAATATTCAGTAAACCAGAACACTATTACGTTCTCAAAGTAATACTGTTCAATCAGAATCTATCCCAGATTACTGTGATAGCTCTAATCGACCTCAACTAAGTCGATTAAGTCTGAGAACTGAATATTTCAATTGTTTTAAATCTGATTTGAATTCTTCCTGCTTTACTCTAATTATTTTGCATGTTATTATACTCTGATTAATTCTTTTATTTTATTCTATTTTTCTATTTTATTTGTTTTTATGCACCGATCCACGTTTATGGTATCAGAGCCAAGTACTTGAATTTTTTAATCCCCATTGAGTGATAGGTATATTATAAATTGATCAGTAAAACTATACTTGCTGACTTGTGTTCCTTGCTTTGCTACTCATGTGTTCATGCCTGTAAATCGTTCTGGTTTAGCCCGTTAAGAGCAGGTGGCTCGTTAGGGTGGTCCACGTTGGCGTGACTGTAGCATTAGCGTGAGATACACGTGATTGGCGTGATATAGTAAACTTATCAATTATTAATATATTTACCATGGGAGAAAGGATTAAGAAATTTTTGTTTGGAAGCTCCAGTACTATAAGTACAGGATCTCTATCTTCTTCAAACATTTTACAAAGTCATGAAATACAACAAATTTTACCAAATAAAACATTAAGATCAATATACCAACAAGGAATACTAGAATTTCATAAGTCATACTCAATCAAAATCCATGAAGAAATAATACCAATGAACCAAGAAGTACAATCAATAAGATTATTATCATCACAAGCCATTAGAAAATACAAAGAACAAAATTTTAAGTTTTTACATTTTGGATTAGTTCAAATAGCATTGCATCCCTTAGTAAGATTAGGAATTGATACACCAATATTCATGGCATTAAGAGATGATAGATTAATAAGATATAAAGATTCGATATTAGCAATGGTTCAAACTAATATATGTAATGGAACAATAAGATTTGAATGTATTCCAAACTATTCAGTTAGTCTAACAGACCCCCATATTATGGATTCTCTAAAATTAGACATTCAATTAAAACAAGATCGAATAGTCAATGATACAGAACATTTTGTACTAATTTATAGAGTTTATTTTAAACTTATGCAATCCATGATTCCCACGGCATTAAAATTAATCCCAACTGAAAAGGATGAGTCAGTTTATGTGACAACAAATTCTAATAATATTTCAATAGAAACACCTAAATTATTAAAATGGAATGAAATAACTATTCCTATGGAAATATTAGCAGAAAGACCAACAGGAATTCAAAGAAATATAAGAATAACTGAGCCTTCTGAAATAGAAGAGCAAAATGATGGAAAGATATTAATAAAATTTAATAAATCCATGTCAGGTAGATATAATTTACAATCATCTAGATATGCAAATATAGATAACAATTTAATTCATAGACATAGACATTCAACATCAGATATCCCAAATCAATTTAATGACACAAGGGTAAGATATTCTGCCCCATTACCAGAAGTAATACCAGATTCAAATTCATCAATAGGTTCACCAACATATAGTCAAATGAGACCATCAGAAATTAATATGATGAATACTATTAGCGAATTTAAAATAAATAAGGCATATTTAAATGAAGATTACTATAGTCAAGAAAATATTAAGAATAGATTATGGTTTGAAAAATTAAGTAATGAAACTAGAGAACATATTAAAAAAGAATTTTATGATGAATTAACAGATAAAAAGATTAGACAAATGAAGTTTTTCATGTGGTTAGGATACTATTTAAAAAAGAAACAAATAATAAAAAAAGATGATTTCACAGAAATTCCAGTAATAAATGTACAGTCCAATCTTTTTAAAAAATGGAAATTATCAGATAATACAGTGGTTAGTTCTATTCATCCACCACTCCAAACAGTCAATATTGTTACAGAAGAAACTACAATAATTGCTTCTCCATTTAAGTCAGGTAGACCAGACAAAAATACAGACCTAGTAAATTTAGAAGATATTAAAAAAATCTATCAACAGAATAATTATTCCAATCAATTATTGCATACTGTAGCTAATCAAGTTGATTTTATTTCGACAAAGCTAGATAATAAAACAACTAGTAAAACAGAGTTATTTCAAAATCCATTTTCAAAACCTCATTTTCAAGCATCGCCTTTTTCAAAAAAGATGGAAGAATCATTATCTTTAAGACCAGACAAACCTAGTAGTTCCAAACAAATAGGAGTAATGTCAGGAACAAATCCAATAAATGAGTCAACTAGTAGTTCTGATTCAGAATATTCTGATACAGACACAGAAAAAGAATTTTCAGAAAATGAAGATAATTTTGAAAAACAAATAGGTAAAATAGAGCAACATTTTCAAGAACCAATACAAAAACCAACTATGACTATTAATAGATTAAAATATAATTGGAAAAATAGTAACACAAAACCTTATTATTCCAAACCAACTCCACCTGATCTTCAATATGAAGAACAATTACATTCTTTTAAAAGTTATGATGGTGCATCAATATATCAATGGAATATTGATGGATTATCAGAATATCAAATTTTAAATTTATTACAAGAAATGGGAATGGCAAGAGTAGCTTATAAAGCTTCTATAGCCTCCTCAGAACAACAAATAGTAATGTTATTAGTAACAGGTTTCACAGGACAATTAAAAGGTTGGTGGGATGAACACCTCAACCTAGAACAAAAACAAGCAATTTTAAATCATGAAACAGAAGAAGCTCAAGGTGAAGAACCTAATATTCAATTTGTTATGGTTCCAGATGGTTCCACATTTTTATTATATACTATATCAATGTATTTTGTTGGAAATCCAGCAGAAGCATTAGAAAGTTCAAAAATATGTTTAACAAATCTAAGATGTCCAACTTTAACCGATTTTAAATGGTACAAAGACATATTTTTAACTCAAATCTTTAGAAGATCAGATTCCAGTGCACCATTTTGGAAAGAAAAATTCATAACTGGATTACCAAGTTTATTTTCACAACGAATAATAACAAATTTAAGCAAAGCATTAGGAACAGAAAAGATAGATTATAATGATTTAACTTTTGGTCAAATATTTGCTTTTGTTAAGAAAGAAGCTTTAACACTATGTCAGGATTTAAAAATTCAACATAAGTATGGATCAGAAAGAAAGGAAATGGGATCCTTTTGCCAACAATTTGGCATAACAGGACTCAAACCTCCTTCTTCTCAAATAAAAGAATACAAAAAATATAGAAAACATAAGACTGAACATAGGAAAAAGAAAACTTATCATAGAAATAGGTCACACGACTATAATAGTAAAAAAGATAAACAACCTTTTTATTCAAAAGAACATAAGAAAGAACATAAGAAAAGTAGATCCAAAAAGAAAGAATTCAAAAATATTCAATGTTACAAATGCAAGAAATTTGGTCATACAGCAAATGTCTGTAAAACAGAAAATAAGATAAATGCATTAGAAGATATAGAATTAAGAAATAAACTATTATCTATTTTAATTTATTCAGATAAAGAACAATCAAATTATGAAACAGATTCAGATTCAGATTACTCCAGTGATTATGATAGTGAATGTCCATGTAAAATTTCCTCTATTAATATGTTAAATAATACACATAGTAAGAAAAAAGAATTATTAGACATAATAGAGAAATTAGGAGATTCTGAAAATAAAACTGAGTATATCCAGAAATTAAGGAATTTAGTAACCGAAGAAAACAAACCTAGGATAACAGAGGCATTCAGTTTAGGACAAACCATTAAAAAATTTTCAGAATTAGATAAGCAAAAATCATTAATCACTTCAACAGATAATCAAGACTTAAGAAAAGAAATTTCTTTATTAAAAAATGAAATTAGACATATTAAAACAGAATTAAAAGAATTAAAAGAAAAAGACTTAGAACTAGAATTAAAATTAATAGCATTAGATACACCAAATAGTTCTGGCATTGATATTTCAAAAGATATTCCAAATGATCAACAGTTTTTTGGTGTTATTAATAAAATTAATATGGAAAAATGGTATTCTTTAGTTACCATAGGAGTCCAAGATTTTAGTACTACTGTAGTCGCATTGATTGATAGTGGAGCAGATCAATCATGCATTAGGTCAGGATTAATTCCAAGTAAATATTTAGTAAAAACCAATGAACAATTGGCAGCAGCAAATGGTACTCCAATGGTTATTAGAAAGAAATTATCAAATGGATATATTAGAAATGATAATTATTGTATTAAACATTCATTCTTAATATTAGAAAATGTATCATATGATGCAGTACTAGGAAACCCATTTTTATATCAAATAACCCCTTTCAAAAAGACTCAAAAAGGAATTAGTACCAAGATATTAGGCAAAAAATTATTGTTTTCCTTTATGAATCCACCTAGTCAAATTGAATTAAACTTATTACAAACTAATTCAATATATAAAAGGATATGTATAATAAACAGGAAACAAAAAGATATATCATTTTTAAAAGAAGAATTAAGCTATTCCCAGGTTGAAGAACAATTAGAACATAAGGATGTCAAAGACAAAATAAAAGCATTAGAACAAAGATTCAAAAACCAAATCTGTTCGAATCATCCCAATGCATTCTGGGATAGAAAGAAACATATTGTTTCATTACCATATGAACAAGATTTTCATGAACAAAACATTCCTACCAAGGCAAGGCCTATTCAAATGAATGCAGAACTGTTAGAATTATGTAAAAAAGAAATCCAAGATCATTTAGAGAAAAAATTAATAAGAAAGAGCAAATCTCCTTGGAGTTGCTCAGCTTTTTATGTTAACAAAAATGCAGAAAAAGAAAGAGGTGTTCCTAGACTAGTCATTAATTATAAGCCATTAAATAAAGTATTACAATGGATTAGATACCCAATTCCAAATAAAAGAGATCTAATTAATAGACTATCTAGTGCAAAAGTATTTTCAAAATTCGATTTAAAATCAGGATATTGGCAAATCCAAATAGATGAAAAAGATAAATATAAAACGGCATTTGTTGTTCCATTTGGTCAATATGAATGGAATGTCATGCCTTTTGGATTAAAAAATGCTCCATCAGAATTTCAAAAAATAATGAATGACATTTTTAATCCTTATTCAACATTTGTAATAGTTTATATAGATGATGTGTTAGTTTACTCAAACACAATTGATAACCATTTCAAACATTTATATATCTTGTTAAAAGTAATGACAACAAATGGATTAGTAATTTCTGAACCAAAAATGAAGTTATTTCAAACTAAAATTAGATTTCTTGGATTTAACATACATTTGGGAACAATAAGACCCATCCAAAGGTCCATTGAATTTGCAGATAAATTTCCAGATGAAATCAAAGATAAAAATCAATTACAAAGGTTTTTAGGGTGTGTTAACTATATTTCTGATTTCTTTCCAAACATTAAGATAATCTGTAAAAAACTATATGAAAGATTAAAAACAAATCCTCCTGTTTGGACAGAGGAACACACAAATTTAGTCAAAGATATTAAACTAAAGGCAAAATCATTACCATGCTTAGGAATTCCACACTCAGATGCATTCATGATAATAGAAACTGATGCATCAGACATAGGATATGGAGGAATATTAAAACAAAAACATTTAGACAAAATATCCATAGTAAGATATTATTCAGGATTTTGGAATAATACCCAGAAGAATTA
Source organism: Rubia yunnanensis (assembly GCA_037428765.1). NCBI lineage: Eukaryota > Viridiplantae > Streptophyta > Magnoliopsida > Gentianales > Rubiaceae > Rubia > Rubia yunnanensis. The sequence continues at coordinate 38,972,477 of CM075066.1, forward strand.
TTCAACAGTTAAAAAAGAAGTTTTAAGCATTGTTTTATGCATTTCCAAATTTCAAGACGATTTATACAATAAAAAGTTTTTATTAAACATTGATTGCAAATCAGCAAAAGATATTTTACAAAAAGATGTCAAAAATTTGGTTTCAAAACAAATCTTTGCCAGATGGCAAGCTATTTTATCCGTTTTTGATTTTGATATTGAATTTATCAAAGGGAAAGATAATTCTCTCCCAGATTTTCTAACAAGAGAATTTCTTACAGGTCACCATGAGTAATTCCTCATCCAGCTCATCCACAGCAAAACGGAGTTCAGACTATGCAATTCCTAAGCCCATTAATCCAACCATTCCTCCTCAGCTAAGAGCCGAGGATTTTCCCACCTTAACTTATTCTAATATGGCCCAAACACCTCATGCTAGGTTAGTCCAAGAACCAAACCCTCAAATAACCTCCAACTTTACTCCACTTAAAAGAGCCCATACACCATTACCAACTTTGCAACCATCAAAACCTACATCCAGCTATTTTGAAAAACCAAACCCAGATCATATTTTGACTACCCATTTCACTTCCAAACCAGATATTCCCCAACTTAAAATATTTGTTTCCAACCTATTCTTACCAACATCCTTATGGATGACAGCAGATACACAAAAAACCCAACAGTACTATGAGCTCATATTAGTTGATACCCAGTCCATTGATATTCATCATATACCCAATAGACAGTACTCAGACAGGATAGAATATTCTAAGGTTTACATTAAACAAATCCTCAGTCCTCAACACTTCCCAAACAGACATGCCATTACTCCCTTTTCAGTAGAATATATTCCTAATGGCTTCAATTATTTTGATTATATTGAAGCTTGGTACAAAACCTTTTACTATCGATCATTTGACCATTCCTGGTTTTTTAATTTTCAAAGCAGTTTTAATGGACATATTCCAGAATGGTTTTATGACTGGTGGTTCAAATTTGGGCCATCAACAGATATCTATCCAAAGCCCATTTTAGATGCTTTCCAAACCTTTCAAAACCTCAGCCAACAAACACATCTAAGCCAGTCCAGACCATACGAAAGATTAATCCTATTTCATTCTATTTTCAGAGTTCCATGGATTTTTGCATGGAGCTTTCAAGTAATCCCATTTTACACTTCCATTCCACTTTTTTCTTTAGTTCGCCAATACAGGGTCAAATGGTGGGCTACCTATAACCCAGAATATTGTTCCAACAAGGCCATAACCCATTATTTTGAAACAGGCCAAAAGCTCAAAATAACTGTCCAACCAACTACTCCTCAACCCATTATTGCTCCAATAGCCAGACCAACACCACAAAAAGCCATACTTAGCCCAAATGATCCTTTGTTATGTCCATCAACTTCATGTCCAAATCCCAGTCCTCAGATCTTAAATAGTCCAATCCCAAAACAGGAAAAAGATGAAGAAATGGAAAAGGCTCTGGAATTTTACAAAGCCTTTCTTAGTCAACAGAAGGCAATTAAGGAGGAACCAGTTGATCTGGTTTATCTCCAAGATAGTCAAGACCCGTTTGATATGTAGTCCAATAAAATAAAGTCCAAAAGAAAAATAGTCCATTTGAAATAAAGTCCAATAAAATCAGCAATCCCTGATGTAAGCAATAGCTAAGGTGGATCCCAGCTTCCACCTTCCAACTTTGTGAAAATCAAAAGCAGCCAAGTATGACGCAAGCAATGACGTTTCCAGTACCAACCAAAAATCAAAGCAAAAGACAGCAGAAAATGGGTGGGTCCCAGCTCCCACTAATTCAATCAGACAGAAGACAAACGAAAATGGGTGGGTCCCAGCTCCCACTACACAAACATAGAAGTCAAAAGCAGCAGACAAGTGGAGGACCCCACTAGTCCACTACTCTCGTCCACTCAGAACAAAAGCTACGGCTCAGATTGAAGATCAAGTCTCAACGGTCAAGATTTGTGGATTCCAAACTTGGATTCCAAAATGTAATAGATTAGTTTCATTTCAGAATTCTATAAGTAGGATTCATTTCATTGTAAGAGGCACGCTGAAATCAGCCCCTCTCTAGTACTCCTCCTTGTACGTTCTCTCCAATCTATTCTGATCGTTCATACATCAGAATTATTTGAATACCAAGCCTGAATGTTTAATTCATAACTTGTTTATTGCTTTATATGTCCAACTGTTATAGTAATATTCAGTAAACCAGAACACTATTACGTTCTCAAAGTAATACTGTTCAATCAGAATCTATCCCAGATTACTGTGATAGCTCTAATCGACCTCAACTAAGTCGATTAAGTCTGAGAACTGAATATTTCAATTGTTTTAAATCTGATTTGAATTCTTCCTGCTTTACTCTAATTATTTTGCATGTTATTATACTCTGATTAATTCTTTTATTTTATTCTATTTTTCTATTTTATTTGTTTTTATGCACCGATCCACGTTTATGGTATCAGAGCCAAGTACTTGAATTTTTTAATCCCCATTGAGTGATAGGTATATTATAAATTGATCAGTAAAACTATACTTGCTGACTTGTGTTCCTTGCTTTGCTACTCATGTGTTCATGCCTGTAAATCGTTCTGGTTTAGCCCGTTAAGAGCAGGTGGCTCGTTAGGGTGGTCCACGTTGGCGTGACTGTAGCATTAGCGTGAGATACACGTGATTGGCGTGATATAGTAAACTTATCAATTATTAATATATTTACCATGGGAGAAAGGATTAAGAAATTTTTGTTTGGAAGCTCCAGTACTATAAGTACAGGATCTCTATCTTCTTCAAACATTTTACAAAGTCATGAAATACAACAAATTTTACCAAATAAAACATTAAGATCAATATACCAACAAGGAATACTAGAATTTCATAAGTCATACTCAATCAAAATCCATGAAGAAATAATACCAATGAACCAAGAAGTACAATCAATAAGATTATTATCATCACAAGCCATTAGAAAATACAAAGAACAAAATTTTAAGTTTTTACATTTTGGATTAGTTCAAATAGCATTGCATCCCTTAGTAAGATTAGGAATTGATACACCAATATTCATGGCATTAAGAGATGATAGATTAATAAGATATAAAGATTCGATATTAGCAATGGTTCAAACTAATATATGTAATGGAACAATAAGATTTGAATGTATTCCAAACTATTCAGTTAGTCTAACAGACCCCCATATTATGGATTCTCTAAAATTAGACATTCAATTAAAACAAGATCGAATAGTCAATGATACAGAACATTTTGTACTAATTTATAGAGTTTATTTTAAACTTATGCAATCCATGATTCCCACGGCATTAAAATTAATCCCAACTGAAAAGGATGAGTCAGTTTATGTGACAACAAATTCTAATAATATTTCAATAGAAACACCTAAATTATTAAAATGGAATGAAATAACTATTCCTATGGAAATATTAGCAGAAAGACCAACAGGAATTCAAAGAAATATAAGAATAACTGAGCCTTCTGAAATAGAAGAGCAAAATGATGGAAAGATATTAATAAAATTTAATAAATCCATGTCAGGTAGATATAATTTACAATCATCTAGATATGCAAATATAGATAACAATTTAATTCATAGACATAGACATTCAACATCAGATATCCCAAATCAATTTAATGACACAAGGGTAAGATATTCTGCCCCATTACCAGAAGTAATACCAGATTCAAATTCATCAATAGGTTCACCAACATATAGTCAAATGAGACCATCAGAAATTAATATGATGAATACTATTAGCGAATTTAAAATAAATAAGGCATATTTAAATGAAGATTACTATAGTCAAGAAAATATTAAGAATAGATTATGGTTTGAAAAATTAAGTTTAGAAACTAGAGAACATATTAAAAAAGAATTTTATGATGAATTAACAGATAAAAAGATTAGACAAATGAAGTTTTTCATGTGGTTAGGATACTATTTAAAAAAGAAACAAATAATAAAAAAAGATGATTTCACAGAAATTCCAGTAATAAATGTACAGTCCAATCTTTTTTAAAAAATGGAAATTATCAGATAATACAGTGGTTAGTTCTATTCATCCACCACTCCAAACAGTCAATATTGTTACAGAAGAAACTACAATAATTGCTTCTCCATTTAAGTCAGGTAGACCAGACAAAAATACAGACCTAGTAAATTTAGAAGATATTAAAAAAATCTATCAACAGAATAATTATTCCAATCAATTATTGCATACTGTAGCTAATCAAGTTGATTTTATTTCGACAAAGCTAGATAATAAAACAACTAGTAAAACAGAGTTATTTCAAAATCCATTTTCAAAACCTCATTTTCAAGCATCGCCTTTTTAAAAAAAGATGGAAGAATCATTATCTTTAAGACCAGACAAACCTAGTAGTTCCAAACAAATAGGAGTAATGTCAGGAACAAATCCAATAAATGAGTCAACTAGTAGTTCTGATTCAGAATATTCTGATACAGACACAGAAAAAGAATTTTCAGAAAATGAAGATAATTTTGAAAAACAAATAGATAAAATAGAGCAACATTTTCAAGAACCAATACAAAAACCAACTATGACTATTAATAGATTAAAATATAATTGGAAAAATAGTAACACAAAACCTTATTATTCCAAACCAACTCCACCTGATCTTCAATATGAAGAACAATTACATTCTTTTAAAAGTTATGATGGTGCATCAATATATCAATGGAATATTGGTGGATTATCATAATATCAAATTTTAAATTTATTACAAGAAATGGGAATGGCAAGAGTAGCTTATAAAGCTTCTATAGCCTCCTCAGAACAACAAATAGTAATGTTATTAGTAACAGGTTTCACAGGACAATTAAAAGGTTGGTGGGATGAACACCTCAACCTAGAACAAAAACAAGCAATTTTAAATCATGAAACAGAAGAAGCTCAAGGTGAAGAACCTAATATTCAATTTGTTATGGTTCCAGATGGTTCCACATTTTTATTATATACTATATCAATGTATTTTGTTGGAAATCCAGCAGAAGCATTAGAAAGTTCAAAAATATGTTTAACAAATCTAAGATGTCCAACTTTAACCGATTTTAAATGGTACAAAGACATATTTTTAACTCAAATCTTTAGAAGATCAGATTCCAGTGCACCATTTTGGAAAGAAAAATTCATAACTGGATTACCAAGTTTATTTTCACAACGAATAATAACAAATTTAAGCAAAGCATTAGGAACAGAAAAGATAGATTATAATGATTTAACTTTTGGTCAAATATTTGCTTTTGTTAAGAAAGAAGCTTTAACACTATGTCAGGATTTAAAAATTCAACATAAGTATGGATCAGAAAGAAAGGAAATGGGATCCTTTTGCCAACAATTTGGCATAACAGGACTCAAACCTCCTTTTTCTCAAATAAAAGAATACAAAAAATATAGAAAACATAAGACTGAACATAGGAAAAAGAAAACTTATCATAGAAATAGGTCACACGACTATAATAGTAAAAAAGATAAACAACCTTTTTATTCAAAAGAACATAAGAAAGAACATAAGAAAAGTAGATCCAAAAAGAAAGAATTCAAAAATATTCAATGTTACAAATGCAAGAAATTTGGTCATACAGCAAATGTCTGTAAAACAGAAAATAAGATAAATGCATTAGAAGATATAGAATTAAGAAATAAACTATTATCTATTTTAATTGATTCAGATAAAGAACAATCAAATTATGAAACAGATTCAGATTTAGATTACTCCAGTGATTATGATAGTGAATGTCCATGTAAAATTTCCTCTATTAATATGTTAAATAATACACATAGTAAGAAAAAAAGAATTATTAGACATAATAGAGAAATTAGGAGATTCTGAAAATAAAACTGAGTATATCCAGAAATTAAGGAATTTAGTAACCGAAGAAAACAAACCTAGGATAACAGAGGCATTCAGTTTAGGACAAACCATTAAAAAATTTTCAGAATTAGATAAGCAAAAATCATTAATCACTTCAACAGATAATCAAGACTTAAGAAAAGAAATTTCTTTATTAAAAAATGAAATTAGACATATTAAAACAGAATTAAAAGAATTAAAAGAAAAAGACTTAGAACTAGAATTAAAATTAATAGCATTAGATACACCAAATAGTTCTGGCATTGATATTTCAAAAGATATTCCAAATGATCAACAGTTTTTTGGTGTTATTAATAAAATTAATATGGAAAAATGGTATTCTTTAGTTACCATAGGAGTCCAAGATTTTAGTACTACTGTAGTCGCATTGATTGATAGTGGAGCAGATCAATCATGCATTAGGTCAGGATTAATTCCAAGTAAATATTTAGTAAAAACCAATGAACAATTGGCAGCAGCAAATGGTACTCCAATGGTTATTAGAAAGAAATTATCAAATGGATATATTAGAAATGATAATTATTGTATTAAACATTCATTCTTAATATTAGAAAATGTATCATATGATGCAGTACTAGGAAACCCATTTTTATATCAAATAACCCCTTTCAAAAAGACTCAAAAAGGAATTAGTACCAAGATATTAGGCAAAAAATTATTGTTTTCCTTTATGAATCCACCTAGTCAAATTGAATTAAACTTATTACAAACTAATTCAATATATAAAAGGATATGTATAATAAACAGGAAACAAAAAGATATATCATTTTTAAAAGAAGAATTAAGCTATTCCCAGGTTGAAGAACAATTAGAACATAAGGATGTCAAAGACAAAATAAAAGCATTAGAACAAAGATTCAAAAACCAAATCTGTTCGAATCATCCCAATGCATTCTGGGATAGAAAGAAACATATTGTTTCATTACCATATGAACAAGATTTTCATGAACAAAACATTCCTACCAAGGCAAGGCCTATTCAAATGAATGCAGAACTGTTAGAATTATGTAAAAAAGAAATCCAAGATCATTTAGAGAAAAAATTAATAAGAAAGAGCAAATCTCCTTGGAGTTGCTCAGCTTTTTATGTTAACAAAAATGCAGAAAAAGAAAGAGGTGTTCCTAGACTAGTCATTAATTATAAGCCATTAAATAAAGTATTACAATGGATTAGATACCCAATTCCAAATAAAAGAGATCTAATTAATAGACTATCTAGTGCAAAAGTATTTTCAAAATTCGATTTAAAATCAGGATATTGGCAAATCCAAATAGATGAAAAAGATAAATATAAAACGGCATTTGTTGTTCCATTTGGTCAATATGAATGGAATGTCATGCCTTTTGGATTAAAAAATGCTCCATCAGAATTTCAAAAAATAATGAATGACATTTTTAATCCTTATTCAACATTTGTAATAGTTTATATAGATGATGTGTTAGTTTACTCAAACACAATTGATAACCATTTCAAACATTTATATATCTTGTTAAAAGTAATGACAACAAATGGATTAGTAATTTCTGAACCAAAAATGAAGTTATTTCAAACTAAAATTAGATTTCTTGGATTTAACATACATTTGGGAACAATAAGACCCATCCAAAGGTCCATTGAATTTGCAGATGAAATCAAAGATAAAAATCAATTACAAAGGTTTTTAGGGTGTGTTAACTATATTTCTGATTTCTTTCCAAACATTAAGATAATCTGTAAAAAACTATATGAAAGATTAAAAACAAATCCTCCTGTTTGGACAGAGGAACACACAAATTTAGTCAAAGATATTAAACTAAAGGCAAAATCATTACCATGCTTAGGAATTCCACACTCAGATGCATTCATGATAATAGAAACTGATGCATCAGACATAGGATATGGAGGAATATTAAAACAAAAACATTTAGACAAAATATCCATAGTAAGATATTATTCAGGATTTTGGAATAATACCCAGAAGAATTATTCAATAGTTAAAAAAGAAGTTTTAAGCATTGTTTTATGCATTTCCAAATTTCAAGACGATTTATACAATAAAAAGTTTTTATTAAACATTGATTGCAAATCAGCAAAAGATATTTTACAAAAAGATGTCAAAAATTTGGTTTCAAAACAAATCTTTGCCAGATGGCAAGCTATTTTATCCGTTTTTGATTTTGATATTGAATTTATCAAAGGGAAAGATAATTCTCTCCCAGATTTTCTAACAAGAGAATTTCTTACAGGTCACCATGAGTAATTCCTCATCCAGCTCATCCACAGCAAAACGGAGTTCAGACTATGCAATTCCTAAGCCCATTAATCCAACCATTCCTCCTCAGCTAAGAGCCGAGGATTTTCCCACCTTAACTTATTCTAATATGGCCCAAACACCTCATGCTAGGTTAGTCCAAGAACCAAACCCTCAAATAACCTCCAACTTTACTCCACTTAAAAGAGCCCATACACCATTACCAACTTTGCAACCATCAAAACCTACATCCAGCTATTTTGAAAAACCAAACCCAGATCATATTTTGACTACCCATTTCACTTCCAAACCAGATATTCCCCAACTTAAAATATTTGTTTCCAACCTATTCTTACCAACATCCTTATGGATGACAGCAGATACACAAAAAACCCAACAGTACTATGAGCTCATATTAGTTGATACCCAGTCCATTGATATTCATCATATACCCAATAGACAGTACTCAGACAGGATAGAATATTCTAAGGTTTACATTAAACAAATCCTCAGTCCTCAACACTTCCCAAACAGACATGCCATTACTCCCTTTTCAGTAGAATATATTCCTAATGGCTTCAATTATTTTGATTATATTGAAGCTTGGTACAAAACCTTTTACTATCGATCATTTGACCATTCCTGGTTTTTTAATTTTCAAAGCAGTTTTAATGGACATATTCCAGAATGGTTTTATGACTGGTGGTTCAAATTTGGGCCATCAACAGATATCTATCCAAAGCCCATTTTAGATGCTTTCCAAACCTTTCAAAACCTCAGCCAACAAACACATCTAAGCCAGTCCAGACCATACGAAAGATTAATCCTATTTCATTCTATTTTCAGAGTTCCATGGATTTTTGCATGGAGCTTTCAAGTAATCCCATTTTACACTTCCATTCCACTTTTTTCTTTAGTTCGCCAATACAGGGTCAAATGGTGGGCTACCTATAACCCAGAATATTGTTCCAACAAGGCCATAACCCATTATTTTGAAACAGGCCAAAAGCTCAAAATAACTGTCCAACCAACTACTCCTCAACCCATTATTGCTCCAATAGCCAGACCAACACCACAAAAAGCCATACTTAGCCCAAATGATCCTTTGTTATGTCCATCAACTTCATGTCCAAATCCCAGTCCTCAGATCTTAAATAGTCCAATCCCAAAACAGGAAAAAGATGAAGAAATGGAAAAGGCTCTGGAATTTTACAAAGCCTTTCTTAGTCAACAGAAGGCTATTAAGGAGGAACCAGTTGATCTGGTTTATCTCCAAGATAGTCAAGACCCGTTTGATATGTAGTCCAATAAAATAAAGTCCAAAAGAAAAATAGTCCATTTGAAATAAAGTCCAATAAAATCAGCAATCCCTGATGTAAGCAATAGCTAAGGTGGATCCCAGCTTCCACCTTCCAACTTTGTGAAAATCAAAAGCAGCCAAGTATGACGCAAGCAATGACGTTTCCAGTACCAACCAAAGATCAAAGCAAAAGACAGCAGAAAATGGGTGGGTTCCAGCTCCCACTAATTCAATCAGACAGAAGACAAACGAAAATGGGTGGGTCCCAGCTCCCACTACACAAACATAGAAGTCAAAAGCAGCAGACAAGTGGAGGACCCCACTAGTCCACTACTCTAGTCCACTCAGAACAAAAGCTACGGCTCAGATTGAAGATCAAGTCTCAACGGTCAAGATTTGTGGATTCCAAACTTGGATTCCAAAATGTAATAGATTAGTTTCATTTCAGAATTCTATAAGTAGGATTCATTTCATTGTAAGAGACACGCTGAAATCAGCCCCTCTCTAGTACTCCTCCTTGTACGTTCTCTCCAATCTATTCTGATCGTTCATACATCAGAATTATTTGAATACCAAGCCTGAATGTTTAATTCATAACTTGTTTATTGCTTTATATGTCCAACTGTTATAGTAATATTCAGTAAACCAGAACACTATTACGTTCTCAAAGTAATACTGTTCAATCAGAATCTATCCCAGATTACTGTGATAGCTCTAATCGACCTCAACTAAGTCGATTAAGTCTGAGAACTGAATATTTCAATTGTTTTAAATCTGATTTGAATTCTTCCTGCTTTACTCTAATTATTTTGCATGTTATTATACTCTGATTAATTCTTTTATTTTATTCTATTTTTCTATTTTATTTGTTTTTATGCACCGATCCACGTTTATGGTATCAGAGCCAAGTACTTGAATTTTTTAATCCCCATTGAGTGATAGGTATATTATAAATTGATCAGTAAAACTATACTTGCTGACTTGTGTTCCTTGCTTTGCTACTCATGTGTTCATGCCTGTAAATCGTTCTGGTTTAGCCCGTTAAGAGCAGGTGGCTCGTTAGGGTGGTCCACGTTGGCGTGACTGTAGCATTAGCGTGAGATACACGTGATTGGCGTGATATAGTAAACTTATCAATTATTAATATATTTACCATGGGAGAAAGGATTAAGAAATTTTTGTTTGGAAGCTCCAGTACTATAAGTACAGGATCTCTATCTTCTTCAAACATTTTACAAAGTCATGAAATACAACAAATTTTACCAAATAAAACATTAAGATCAATATACCAACAAGGAATACTAGAATTTAATAAGTCATACTCAATCAAAATCCATGAAGAAATAATACCAATGAACCAAGAAGTACAATCAATAAGATTATTATCATCACAAGCCATTAGAAAATACAAAGAACAAAATTTTAAGTCTTTACATTTTGGATTAGTTCAAATAGCATTGCATCCCTTAGTAAGATTAGGAATTGATACACCAATATTCATGGCATTAAGAGATGATAGATTAATAAGATATAAAGATTCGATATTAGCAATGGTTCAAACTAATATATGTAATGGAACAATAAGATTTGAATGTATTCCAAACTATTCAGTTAGTCTAACAGACCCCCATATTATGGATTCTCTAAAATTAGACATTCAATTAAAACAAGATCGAATAGTCAATGATACAGAACATTTTGTACTAATTTATAGAGTTTATTTTAAACTTATGCAATCCATGATTCCCACGGCATTAAAATTAATCCCAACTGAAAAGGATGAGTCAGTTTATGTGACAACAAATTCTAATAATATTTCAATAGAAACACCTAAATTATTAAAATGGAATGAAATAACTATTCCTATGGAAATATTAGCAGAAAGACCAACAGGAATTCAAAGAAATATAAGAATAACTGAGCCTTCTGAAATAGAAGAGCAAAATGATGGAAAGATATTAATAAAATTTAATAAATCCATGTCAGGTAGATATAATTTACAATCATCTAGATATGCAAATATAGATAACAATTTAATTCATAGACATAGACATTCAACATCAGATATCCCAAATCAATTTAATGACACAAGGGTAAGATATTCTGCCCCATTACCAGAAGTAATACCAGATTCAAATTCATCAATAGGTTCACCAACATATAGTCAAATGAGACCATCAGAAATTAATATGATGAATACTATTAGCGAATTTAAAATAAATAAGGCATATTTAAATGAAGATTACTATAGTCAAGAAAATATTAAGAATAGATTATGGTTTGAAAAATTAAGTAATGAAACTAGAGAACATATTAAAAAAGAATTTTATGATGAATTAACAGATAAAAAGATTAGACAAATGAAGTTTTTCATGTGGTTAGGATACTATTTAAAAAAGAAACAAATAATAAAAAAAGATGATTTCACAGAAATTCCAGTAATAAATGTACAGTCCAATCTTTTTAAAAAATGGAAATTATCAGATAATACAGTGGTTAGTTCTATTCATCCACCACTCCAAACAGTCAATATTGTTACAGAAGAAACTACAATAATTGCTTCTCCATTTAAGTCAGGTAGACCAGACAAAAATACAGACCTAGTAAATTTAGAAGATATTAAAAAAATCTATCAACAGAATAATTATTCCAATCAATTATTGCATACTGTAGCTAATCAAGTTGATTTTATTTCGACAAAGCTAGATAATAAAACAACTAGTAAAACAGAGTTATTTCAAAATCCATTTTCAAAACCTCATTTTCAAGCATCGCCTTTTTCAAAAAAGATGGAAGAATCATTATCTTTAAGACCAGACAAACCTAGTAGTTCCAAACAAATAGGAGTAATGTCAGGAACAAATCCAATAAATGAGTCAACTAGTAGTTCTGATTCAGAATATTCTGATACAGACACAGAAAAAGAATTTTCAGAAAATGAAGATAATTTTGAAAAACAAATAGATAAAATAGAGCAACATTTTCAAGAACCAATACAAAAACCAACTATGACTATTAATAGATTAAAATATAATTGGAAAAATAGTAACACAAAACCTTATTATTCCAAACCAACTCCACCTGATCTTCAATATGAAGAACAATTACATTCTTTTAAAAGTTATGATGGTGCATCAATATATCAATGGAATATTGATGGATTATCAGAATATCAAATTTTAAATTTATTACAAGAAATGGGAATGGCAAGAGTAGCTTATAAAGCTTCTATAGCCTCCTCAGAACAACAAATAGTAATGTTATTAGTAACAGGTTTCACAGGACAATTAAAAGGTTGGTGGGATGAACACCTCAACCTAGAACAAAAACAAGCAATTTTAAATCATGAAACAGAAGAAGCTCAAGGTGAAGAACCTAATATTCAATTTGTTATGGTTCCAGATGGTTCCACATTTTTATTATATACTATATCAATGTATTTTGTTGGAAATCCAGCAGAAGCATTAGAAAGTTCAAAAATATGTTTAACAAATCTAAGATGTCCAACTTTAACCGATTTTAAATGGTACAAAGACATATTTTTAACTCAAATCTTTAGAAGATCAGATTCCAGTGCACCATTTTGGAAAGAAAAATTCATAACTGGATTACCAAGTTTATTTTCACAACGAATAATAACAAATTTAAGCAAAGCATTAGGAACAGAAAAGATAGATTATAATGATTTAACTTTTGGTCAAATATTTGCTTTTGTTAAGAAAGAAGCTTTAACACTATGTCAGGATTTAAAAATTCAACATAAGTATGGATCAGAAAGAAAGGAAATGGGATCCTTTTGCCAACAATTTGGCATAACAGGACTCAAACCTCCTTCTTCTCAAATAAAAGAATACAAAAAATATAGAAAACATAAGACTGAACATAGGAAAAAGAAAACTTATCATAGAAATAGGTCACACGACTATAATAGTAAAAAAGATAAACAACCTTTTTATTCAAAAGAACATAAGAAAGAACATAAGAAAAGTAGATCCAAAAAGAAAGAATTCAAAAATATTCAATGTTACAAATGCAAGAAATTTGGTCATACAGCAAATGTCTGTAAAACAGAAAATAAGATAAATGCATTAGAAGATATAGAATTAAGAAATAAACTATTATCTATTTTAATTGATTCAGATAAAGAACAATCAAATTATGAAACAGATTCAGATTCAGATTACTCCAGTGATTATGATAGTGAATGTCCATGTAAAATTTCCTCTATTAATATGTTAAATAATACACATAGTAAGAAAAAAGAATTATTAGACATAATAGAGAAATTAGGAGATTCTGAAAATAAAACTGAGTATATCCAGAAATTAAGGAATTTAGTAACCGAAGAAAACAAACCTAGGATAACAGAGGCATTCAGTTTAGGACAAACCATTAAAAAATTTTCAGAATTAGATAAGCAAAAATCATTAATCACTTCAACAGATAATCAAGACTTAAGAAAAGAAATTTCTTTATTAAAAAATGAAATTAGACATATTAAAACAGAATTAAATGAATTAAAAGAAAAAGACTTAGAACTAGAATTAAAATTAATAGCATTAGATACACCAAATAGTTCTGGCATTGATATTTCAAAAGATATTCCAAATGATCAACAGTTTTTTGGTGTTATTAATAAAATTAATATGGAAAAATGGTATTCTTTAGTTACCATAGGAGTCCAAGATTTTAGTACTACTGTAGTCGCATTGATTGATAGTGGAGCAGATCAATCATGCATTAGGTCAGGATTAATTCCAAGTAAATATTTAGTAAAAACCAATGAACAATTGGCAGCAGCAAATGGTACTCCAATGGTTATTAGAAAGAAATTATCAAATGGATATATTAGAAATGATAATTATTGTATTAAACATTCATTCTTAATATTAGAAAATGTATCATATGATGCAGTACTAGGAAACCCATTTTTATATCAAATAACCCCTTTCAAAAAGACTCAAAAAGGAATTAGTACCAAGATATTAGGCAAAAAATTATTGTTTTCCTTTATGAATCCACCTAGTCAAATTGAATTAAACTTATTACAAACTAATTCAATATATAAAAGGATATGTATAATAAACAGGAAACAAAAAGATATATCATTTTTAAAAGAAGAATTAAGCTATTCCCAGGTTGAAGAACAATTAGAACATAAGGATGTCAAAGACAAAATAAAAGCATTAGAACAAAGATTCAAAAACCAAATCTGTTCGAATCATCCCAATGCATTCTGGGATAGAAAGAAACATATTGTTTCATTACCATATGAACAAGATTTTCATGAACAAAACATTCCTACCAAGGCAAGGCCTATTCAAATGAATGCAGAACTGTTAGAATTATGTAAAAAAGAAATCCAAGATCATTTAGAGAAAAAATTAATAAGAAAGAGCAAATCTCCTTGGAGTTGCTCAGCTTTTTATGTTAACAAAAATGCAGAAAAAGAAAGAGGTGTTCCTAGACTAGTCATTAATTATAAGCCATTAAATAAAGTATTACAATGGATTAGATACCCAATTCCAAATAAAAGAGATCTAATTAATAGACTATCTAGTGCAAAAGTATTTTCAAAATTCGATTTAAAATCAGGATATTGGCAAATCCAAATAGATGAAAAAGATAAATATAAAACGGCATTTGTTGTTCCATTTGGTCAATATGAATGGAATGTCATGCCTTTTGGATTAAAAAATGCTCCATCAGAATTTCAAAAAATAATGAATGACATTTTTAATCCTTATTCAACATTTGTAATAGTTTATATAGATGATGTGTTAGTTTACTCAAACACAATTGATAACCATTTCAAACATTTATATATCTTGTTAAAAGTAATGACAACAAATGGATTAGTAATTTCTGAACCAAAAATGAAGTTATTTCAAACTAAAATTAGATTTCTTGGATTTAACATACATTTGGGAACAATAAGACCCATCCAAAGGTCCATTGAATTTGCAGATGAAATCAAAGATAAAAATCAATTACAAAGGTTTTTAGGGTGTGTTAACTATATTTCTGATTTCTTTCCAAACATTAAGATAATCTGTAAAAAACTATATGAAAGATTAAAAACAAATCCTCCTGTTTGGACAGAGGAACACACAAATTTAGTCAAAGATATTAAACTAAAGGCAAAATCATTACCATGCTTAGGAATTCCACACTCAGATGCATTCATGATAATAGAAACTGATGCATCAGACATAGGATATGGAGGAATATTAAAACAAAAACATTTAGACAAAATATCCATAGTAAGATATTATTCAGGATTTTGGAATAATACCCAGAAGAATTATTCAACAGTTAAAAAAGAAGTTTTAAGCATTGTTTTATGCATTTCCAAATTTCAAGACGATTTATACAATAAAAAGTTTTTATTAAACATTGATTGCAAATCAGCAAAAGATATTTTACAAAAAGATGTCAAAAATTTGGTTTCAAAACAAATCTTTGCCAGATGGCAAGCTATTTTATCCGTTTTTGATTTTGATATTGAATTTATCAAAGGGAAAGATAATTCTCTCCCAGATTTTCTAACAAGAGAATTTCTTACAGGTCACCATGAGTAATTCCTCATCCAGCTCATCCACAGCAAAACGGAGTTCAGACTATGCAATTCCTAAGCCCATTAATCCAACCATTCCTCCTCAGCTAAGAGCCGAGGATTTTCCCACCTTAACTTATTCTAATATGGCCCAAACACCTCATGCTAGGTTAGTCCAAGAACCAAACCCTCAAATAACCTCCAACTTTACTCCACTTAAAAGAGCCCATACACCATTACCAACTTTGCAACCATCAAAACCTACATCCAGCTATTTTGAAAAACCAAACCCAGATCATATTTTGACTACCCATTTCACTTCCAAACCAGATATTCCCCAACTTAAAATATTTGTTTCCAACCTATTCTTACCAACATCCTTATGGATGACAGCAGATACACAAAAAACCCAACAGTACTATGAGCTCATATTAGTTGATACCCAGTCCATTGATATTCATCATATACCCAATAGACAGTACTCAGACAGGATAGAATATTCTAAGGTTTACATTAAACAAATCCTCAGTCCTCAACACTTCCCAAACAGACATGCCATTACTCCCTTTTCAGTAGAATATATTCCTAATGGCTTCAATTATTTTGATTATATTGAAGCTTGGTACAAAACCTTTTACTATCGATCATTTGACCATTCCTGGTTTTTTAATTTTCAAAGCAGTTTTAATGGACATATTCCAGAATGGTTTTATGACTGGTGGTTCAAATTTGGGCCATCAACAGATATCTATCCAAAGCCCATTTTAGATGCTTTCCAAACCTTTCAAAACCTCAGCCAACAAACACATCTAAGCCAGTCCAGACCATACGAAAGATTAATCCTATTTCATTCTATTTTCAGAGTTCCATGGATTTTTGCATGGAGCTTTCAAGTAATCCCATTTTACACTTCCATTCCACTTTTTTCTTTAGTTCGCCAATACAGGGTCAAATGGTGGGCTACCTATAACCCAGAATATTGTTCCAACAAGGCCATAACCCATTATTTTGAAACAGGCCAAAAGCTCAAAATAACTGTCCAACCAACTACTCCTCAACCCATTATTGCTCCAATAGCCAGACCAACACCACAAAAAGCCATACTTAGCCCAAATGATCCTTTGTTATGTCCATCAACTTCATGTCCAAATCCCAGTCCTCAGATCTTAAATAGTCCAATCCCAAAACAGGAAAAAGATGAAGAAATGGAAAAGGCTCTGGAATTTTACAAAGCCTTTCTTAGTCAACAGAAGGCTATTAAGGAGGAACCAGTTGATCTGGTTTATCTCCAAGATAGTCAAGACCCGTTTGATATGTAGTCCAATAAAATAAAGTCCAAAAGAAAAATAGTCCATTTGAAATAAAGTCCAATAAAATCAGCAATCCCTGATGTAAGCAATAGCTAAGGTGGATCCCAGCTTCCACCTTCCAACTTTGTGAAAATCAAAAGCAGCCAAGTATGACGCAAGCAATGACGTTTCCAGTACCAACCAAAGATCAAAGCAAAAGACAGCAGAAAATGGGTGGGTTCCAGCTCCCACTAATTCAATCAGACAGAAGACAAACGAAAATGGGTGGGTCCCAGCTCCCACTACACAAACATAGAAGTCAAAAGCAGCAGACAAGTGGAGGACCCCACTAGTCCACTACTCTAGTCCACTCAGAACAAAAGCTACGGCTCAGATTGAAGATCAAGTCTCAACGGTCAAGATTTGTGGATTCCAAACTTGGATTCCAAAATGTAATAGATTAGTTTCATTTCAGAATTCTATAAGTAGGATTCATTTCATTGTAAGAGACACGCTGAAATCAGCCCCTCTCTAGTACTCCTCCTTGTACGTTCTCTCCAATCTATTCTGATCGTTCATACATCAGAATTATTTGAATACCAAGCCTGAATGTTTAATTCATAACTTGTTTATTGCTTTATATGTCCAACTGTTATAGTAATATTCAGTAAACCAGAACACTATTACGTTCTCAAAGTAATACTGTTCAATCAGAATCTATCCCAGATTACTGTGATAGCTCTAATCGACCTCAACTAAGTCGATTAAGTCTGAGAACTGAATATTTCAATTGTTTTAAATCTGATTTGAATTCTTCCTGCTTTACTCTAATTATTTTGCATGTTATTATACTCTGATTAATTCTTTTATTTTATTCTATTTTTCTATTTTATTTGTTTTTATGCACCGATCCACGTTTATGGTATCAGAGCCAAGTACTTGAATTTTTTAATCCCCATTGAGTGATAGGTATATTATAAATTGATCAGTAAAACTATACTTGCTGACTTGTGTTCCTTGCTTTGCTACTCATGTGTTCATGCCTGTAAATCGTTCTGGTTTAGCCCGTTAAGAGCAGGTGGCTCGTTAGGGTGGTCCACGTTGGCGTGACTGTAGCATTAGCGTGAGATACACGTGATTGGCGTGATATAGTAAACTTATCAATTATTAATATATTTACCATGGGAGAAAGGATTAAGAAATTTTTGTTTGGAAGCTCCAGTACTATAAGTACAGGATCTCTATCTTCTTCAAACATTTTACAAAGTCATGAAATACAACAAATTTTACCAAATAAAACATTAAGATCAATATACCAACAAGGAATACTAGAATTTCATAAGTCATACTCAATCAAAATCCATGAAGAAATAATACCAATGAACCAAGAAGTACAATCAATAAGATTATTATCATCACAAGCCATTAGAAAATACAAAGAACAAAATTTTAAGTTTTTACATTTTGGATTAGTTCAAATAGCATTGCATCCCTTAGTAAGATTAGGAATTGATACACCAATATTCATGGCATTAAGAGATGATAGATTAATAAGATATAAAGATTCGATATTAGCAATGGTTCAAACTAATATATGTAATGGAACAATAAGATTTGAATGTATTCCAAACTATTCAGTTAGTCTAACAGACCCCCATATTATGGATTCTCTAAAATTAGACATTCAATTAAAACAAGATCGAATAGTCAATGATACAGAACATTTTGTACTAATTTATAGAGTTTATTTTAAACTTATGCAATCCATGATTCCCACGGCATTAAAATTAATCCCAACTGAAAAGGATGAGTCAGTTTATGTGACAACAAATTCTAATAATATTTCAATAGAAACACCTAAATTATTAAAATGGAATGAAATAACTATTCCTATGGAAATATTAGCAGAAAGACCAACAGGAATTCAAAGAAATATAAGAATAACTGAGCCTTCTGAAATAGAAGAGCAAAATGATGGAAAGATATTAATAAAATTTAATAAATCCATGTCAGGTAGATATAATTTACAATCATCTAGATATGCAAATATAGATAACAATTTAATTCATAGACATAGACATTCAACATCAGATATCCCAAATCAATTTAATGACACAAGGGTAAGATATTCTGCCCCATTACCAGAAGTAATACCAGATTCAAATTCATCAATAGGTTCACCAACATATAGTCAAATGAGACCATCAGAAATTAATATGATGAATACTATTAGCGAATTTAAAATAAATAAGGCATATTTAAATGAAGATTACTATAGTCAAGAAAATATTAAGAATAGATTATGGTTTGAAAAATTAAGTAATGAAACTAGAGAACATATTAAAAAAGAATTTTATGATGAATTAACAGATAAAAAGATTAGACAAATGAAGTTTTTCATGTGGTTAGGATACTATTTAAAAAAGAAACAAATAATAAAAAAAGATGATTTCACAGAAATTCCAGTAATAAATGTACAGTCCAATCTTTTTAAAAAATGGAAATTATCAGATAATACAGTGGTTAGTTCTATTCATCCACCACTCCAAACAGTCAATATTGTTACAGAAGAAACTACAATAATTGCTTCTCCATTTAAGTCAGGTAGACCAGACAAAAATACAGACCTAGTAAATTTAGAAGATATTAAAAAAATCTATCAACAGAATAATTATTCCAATCAATTATTGCATACTGTAGCTAATCAAGTTGATTTTATTTCGACAAAGCTAGATAATAAAACAACTAGTAAAACAGAGTTATTTCAAAATCCATTTTCAAAACCTCATTTTCAAGCATCGCCTTTTTCAAAAAAGATGGAAGAATCATTATCTTTAAGACCAGACAAACCTAGTAGTTCCAAACAAATAGGAGTAATGTCAGGAACAAATCCAATAAATGAGTCAACTAGTAGTTCTGATTCAGAATATTCTGATACAGACACAGAAAAAGAATTTTCAGAAAATGAAGATAATTTTGAAAAACAAATAGGTAAAATAGAGCAACATTTTCAAGAACCAATACAAAAACCAACTATGACTATTAATAGATTAAAATATAATTGGAAAAATAGTAACACAAAACCTTATTATTCCAAACCAACTCCACCTGATCTTCAATATGAAGAACAATTACATTCTTTTAAAAGTTATGATGGTGCATCAATATATCAATGGAATATTGATGGATTATCAGAATATCAAATTTTAAATTTATTACAAGAAATGGGAATGGCAAGAGTAGCTTATAAAGCTTCTATAGCCTCCTCAGAACAACAAATAGTAATGTTATTAGTAACAGGTTTCACAGGACAATTAAAAGGTTGGTGGGATGAACACCTCAACCTAGAACAAAAACAAGCAATTTTAAATCATGAAACAGAAGAAGCTCAAGGTGAAGAACCTAATATTCAATTTGTTATGGTTCCAGATGGTTCCACATTTTTATTATATACTATATCAATGTATTTTGTTGGAAATCCAGCAGAAGCATTAGAAAGTTCAAAAATATGTTTAACAAATCTAAGATGTCCAACTTTAACCGATTTTAAATGGTACAAAGACATATTTTTAACTCAAATCTTTAGAAGATCAGATTCCAGTGCACCATTTTGGAAAGAAAAATTCATAACTGGATTACCAAGTTTATTTTCACAACGAATAATAACAAATTTAAGCAAAGCATTAGGAACAGAAAAGATAGATTATAATGATTTAACTTTTGGTCAAATATTTGCTTTTGTTAAGAAAGAAGCTTTAACACTATGTCAGGATTTAAAAATTCAACATAAGTATGGATCAGAAAGAAAGGAAATGGGATCCTTTTGCCAACAATTTGGCATAACAGGACTCAAACCTCCTTCTTCTCAAATAAAAGAATACAAAAAATATAGAAAACATAAGACTGAACATAGGAAAAAGAAAACTTATCATAGAAATAGGTCACACGACTATAATAGTAAAAAAGATAAACAACCTTTTTATTCAAAAGAACATAAGAAAGAACATAAGAAAAGTAGATCCAAAAAGAAAGAATTAAAAAATATTCAATGTTACAAATGCAAGAAATTTGGTCATACAGCAAATGTCTGTAAAACAGAAAATAAGATAAATGCATTAGAAGATATAGAATTAAGAAATAAACTATTATCTATTTTAATTTATTCAGATAAAGAACAATCAAATTATGAAACAGATTCAGATTCAGATTACTCCAGTGATTATGATAGTGAATGTCCATGTAAAATTTCCTCTATTAATATGTTAAATAATACACATAGTAAGAAAAAAGAATTATTAGACATAATAGAGAAATTAGGAGATTCTGAAAATAAAACTGAGTATATCCAGAAATTAAGGAATTTAGTAACCGAAGAAAACAAACCTAGGATAACAGAGGCATTCAGTTTAGGACAAACCATTAAAAAATTTTCAGAATTAGATAAGCAAAAATCATTAATCACTTCAACAGATAATCAAGACTTAAGAAAAGAAATTTCTTTATTAAAAAATGAAATTAGACATATTAAAACAGAATTAAAAGAATTAAAAGAAAAAGACTTAGAACTAGAATTAAAATTAATAGCATTAGATACACCAAATAGTTCTGGCATTGATATTTCAAAAGATATTCCAAATGATCAACAGTTTTTTGGTGTTATTAATAAAATTAATATGGAAAAATGGTATTCTTTAGTTACCATAGGAGTCCAAGATTTTAGTACTACTGTAGTCGCATTGATTGATAGTGGAGCAGATCAATCATGCATTAGGTCAGGATTAATTCCAAGTAAATATTTAGTAAAAACCAATGAACAATTGGCAGCAGCAAATGGTACTCCAATGGTTATTAGAAAGAAATTATCAAATGGATATATTAGAAATGATAATTATTGTATTAAACATTCATTCTTAATATTAGAAAATGTATCATATGATGCAGTACTAGGAAACCCATTTTTATATCAAATAACCCCTTTCAAAAAGACTCAAAAAGGAATTAGTACCAAGATATTAGGCAAAAAATTATTGTTTTCCTTTATGAATCCACCTAGTCAAATTGAATTAAACTTATTACAAACTAATTCAATATATAAAAGGATATGTATAATAAACAGGAAACAAAAAGATATATCATTTTTAAAAGAAGAATTAAGCTATTCCCAGGTTGAAGAACAATTAGAACATAAGGATGTCAAAGACAAAATAAAAGCATTAGAACAAAGATTCAAAAACCAAATCTGTTCGAATCATCCCAATGCATTCTGGGATAGAAAGAAACATATTGTTTCATTACCATATGAACAAGATTTTCATGAACAAAACATTCCTACCAAGGCAAGGCCTATTCAAATGAATGCAGAACTGTTAGAATTATGTAAAAAAGAAATCCAAGATCATTTAGAGAAAAAATTAATAAGAAAGAGCAAATCTCCTTGGAGTTGCTCAGCTTTTTATGTTAACAAAAATGCAGAAAAAGAAAGAGGTGTTCCTAGACTAGTCATTAATTATAAGCCATTAAATAAAGTATTACAATGGATTAGATACCCAATTCCAAATAAAAGAGATCTAATTAATAGACTATCTAGTGCAAAAGTATTTTCAAAATTCGATTTAAAATCAGGATATTGGCAAATCCAAATAGATGAAAAAGATAAATATAAAACGGCATTTGTTGTTCCATTTGGTCAATATGAATGGAATGTCATGCCTTTTGGATTAAAAAATGCTCCATCAGAATTTCAAAAAATAATGAATGACATTTTTAATCCTTATTCAACATTTGTAATAGTTTATATAGATGATGTGTTAGTTTACTCAAACACAATTGATAACCATTTCAAACATTTATATATCTTGTTAAAAGTAATGACAACAAATGGATTAGTAATTTCTGAACCAAAAATGAAGTTATTTCAAACTAAAATTAGATTTCTTGGATTTAACATACATTTGGGAACAATAAGACCCATCCAAAGGTCCATTGAATTTGCAGATAAATTTCCAGATGAAATCAAAGATAAAAATCAATTACAAAGGTTTTTAGGGTGTGTTAACTATATTTCTGATTTCTTTCCAAACATTAAGATAATCTGTAAAAAACTATATGAAAGATTAAAAACAAATCCTCCTGTTTGGACAGAGGAACACACAAATTTAGTCAAAGATATTAAACTAAAGGCAAAATCATTACCATGCTTAGGAATTCCACACTCAGATGCATTCATGATAATAGAAACTGATGCATCAGACATAGGATATGGAGGAATATTAAAACAAAAACATTTAGACAAAATATCCATAGTAAGATATTATTCAGGATTTTGGAATAATACCCAGAAGAATTATTCAACAGTTAAAAAAGAAGTTTTAAGCATTGTTTTATGCATTTCCAAATTTCAAGACGATTTATACAATAAAAAGTTTTTATTAAACATTGATTGCAAATCAGCAAAAGATATTTTACAAAAAGATGTCAAAAATTTGGTTTCAAAACAAATCTTTGCCAGATGGCAAGCTATTTTATCCGTTTTTTATTTTGATATTGAATTTATCAAAGGGAAAGATAATTCTCTCCCAGATTTTCTAACAAGAGAATTTCTTACAGGTCACCATGAGTAATTCCTCATCCAGCTCATCCACAGCAAAACGGAGTTCAGACTATGCAATTCCTAAGCCCATTAATCCAACCATTCCTCCTCAGCTAAGAGCCGAGGATTTTCCCACCTTAACTTATTCTAATATGGCCCAAACACCTCATGCTAGGTTAGTCCAAGAACCAAACCCTCAAATAACCTCCAACTTTACTCCACTTAAAAGAGCCCATACACCATTACCAACTTTGCAACCATCAAAACCTACATCCAGCTATTTTGAAAAACCAAACCCAGATCATATTTTGACTACCCATTTCACTTCCAAACCAGATATTCCCCAACTTAAAATATTTGTTTCCAACCTATTCTTACCAACATCCTTATGGATGACAGCAGATACACAAAAAACCCAACAGTACTATGAGCTCATATTAGTTGATACCCAGTCCATTGATATTCATCATATACCCAATAGACAGTACTCAGACAGGATAGAATATTCTAAGGTTTACATTAAACAAATCCTCAGTCCTCAACACTTCCCAAACAGACATGCCATTACTCCCTTTTCAGTAGAATATATTCCTAATGGCTTCAATTATTTTGATTATATTGAAGCTTGGTACAAAACCTTTTACTATCGATCATTTGACCATTCCTGGTTTTTTAATTTTCAAAGCAGTTTTAATGGACATATTCCAGAATGGTTTTATGACTGGTGGTTCAAATTTGGGCCATCAACAGATATCTATCCAAAGCCCATTTTAGATGCTTTCCAAACCTTTCAAAACCTCAGCCAACAAACACATCTAAGCCAGTCCAGACCATACGAAAGATTAATCCTATTTCATTCTATTTTCAGAGTTCCATGGATTTTTGCATGGAGCTTTCAAGTAATCCCATTTTACACTTCCATTCCACTTTTTTCTTTAGTTCGCCAATACAGGGTCAAATGGTGGGCTACCTATAACCCAGAATATTGTTCCAACAAGGCCATAACCCATTATTTTGAAACAGGCCAAAAGCTCAAAATAACTGTCCAACCAACTACTCCTCAACCCATTATTGCTCCAATAGCCAGACCAACACCACAAAAAGCCATACTTAGCCCAAATGATCCTTTGTTATGTCCATCAACTTCATGTCCAAATCCCAGTCCTCAGATCTTAAATAGTCCAATCCCAAAACAGGAAAAAGATGAAGAAATGGAAAAGGCTCTGGAATTTTACAAAGCCTTTCTTAGTCAACAGAAGGCAATTAAGGAGGAACCAGTTGATCTGGTTTATCTCCAAGATAGTCAAGACCCGTTTGATATGTAGTCCAATAAAATAAAGTCCAAAAGAAAAATAGTCCATTTGAAATAAAGTCCAATAAAATCAGCAATCCCTGATGTAAGCAATAGCTAAGGTGGATCCCAGCTTCCACCTTCCAACTTTGTGAAAATCAAAAGCAGCCAAGTATGACGCAAGCAATGACGTTTCCAGTACCAACCAAAAATCAAAGCAAAAGACAGCAGAAAATGGGTGGGTCCCAGCTCCCACTAATTCAATCAGACAGAAGACAAACGAAAATGGGTGGGTCCCAGCTCCCACTACACAAACATAGAAGTCAAAAGCAGCAGACAAGTGGAGGACCCCACTAGTCCACTACTCTCGTCCACTCAGAACAAAAGCTACGGCTCAGATTGAAGATCAAGTCTCAACGGTCAAGATTTGTGGATTCCAAACTTGGATTCCAAAATGTAATAGATTAGTTTCATTTCAGAATTCTATAAGTAGGATTCATTTCATTGTAAGAGGCACGCTGAAATCAGCCCCTCTCTAGTACTCCTCCTTGTACGTTCTCTCCAATCTATTCTGATCGTTCATACATCAGAATTATTTGAATACCAAGCCTGAATGTTTAATTCATAACTTGTTTATTGCTTTATATGTCCAACTGTTATAGTAATATTCAGTAAACCAGAACACTATTACGTTCTCAAAGTAATACTGTTCAATCAGAATCTATCCCAGATTACTGTGATAGCTCTAATCGACCTCAACTAAGTCGATTAAGTCTGAGAACTGAATATTTCAATTGTTTTAAATCTGATTTGAATTCTTCCTGCTTTACTCTAATTATTTTGCATGTTATTATACTCTGATTAATTCTTTTATTTTATTCTATTTTTCTATTTTATTTGTTTTTATGCACCGATCCACGTTTATGGTATCAGAGCCAAGTACTTGAATTTTTTAATCCCCATTGAGTGATAGGTATATTATAAATTGATCAGTAAAACTATACTTGCTGACTTGTGTTCCTTGCTTTGCTACTCATGTGTTCATGCCTGTAAATCGTTCTGGTTTAGCCCGTTAAGAGCAGGTGGCTCGTTAGGGTGGTCCACGTTGGCGTGACTGTAGCATTAGCGTGAGATACACGTGATTGGCGTGATATAGTAAACTTATCAATTATTAATATATTTACCATGGGAGAAAGGATTAAGAAATTTTTGTTTGGAAGCTCCAGTACTATAAGTACAGGATCTCTATCTTCTTCAAACATTTTACAAAGTCATGAAATACAACAAATTTTACCAAATAAAACATTAAGATCAATATACCAACAAGGAATACTAGAATTTCATAAGTCATACTCAATCAAAATCCATGAAGAAATAATACCAATGAACCAAGAAGTACAATCAATAAGATTATTATCATCACAAGCCATTAGAAAATACAAAGAACAAAATTTTAAGTTTTTACATTTTGGATTAGTTCAAATAGCATTGCATCCCTTAGTAAGATTAGGAATTGATACACCAATATTCATGGCATTAAGAGATGATAGATTAATAAGATATAAAGATTCGATATTAGCAATGGTTCAAACTAATATATGTAATGGAACAATAAGATTTGAATGTATTCCAAACTATTCAGTTAGTCTAACAGACCCCCATATTATGGATTCTCTAAAATTAGACATTCAATTAAAACAAGATCGAATAGTCAATGATACAGAACATTTTGTACTAATTTATAGAGTTTATTTTAAACTTATGCAATCCATGATTCCCACGGCATTAAAATTAATCCCAACTGAAAAGGATGAGTCAGTTTATGTGACAACAAATTCTAATAATATTTCAATAGAAACACCTAAATTATTAAAATGGAATGAAATAACTATTCCTATGGAAATATTAGCAGAAAGACCAACAGGAATTCAAAGAAATATAAGAATAACTGAGCCTTCTGAAATAGAAGAGCAAAATGATGGAAAGATATTAATAAAATTTAATAAATCCATGTCAGGTAGATATAATTTACAATCATCTAGATATGCAAATATAGATAACAATTTAATTCATAGACATAGACATTCAACATCAGATATCCCAAATCAATTTAATGACACAAGGGTAAGATATTCTGCCCCATTACCAGAAGTAATACCAGATTCAAATTCATCAATAGGTTCACCAACATATAGTCAAATGAGACCATCAGAAATTAATATGATGAATACTATTAGCGAATTTAAAATAAATAAGGCATATTTAAATGAAGATTACTATAGTCAAGAAAATATTAAGAATAGATTATGGTTTGAAAAATTAAGTTTAGAAACTAGAGAACATATTAAAAAAGAATTTTATGATGAATTAACAGATAAAAAGATTAGACAAATGAAGTTTTTCATGTGGTTAGGATACTATTTAAAAAAGAAACAAATAATAAAAAAAGATGATTTCACAGAAATTCCAGTAATAAATGTACAGTCCAATCTTTTTTAAAAAATGGAAATTATCAGATAATACAGTGGTTAGTTCTATTCATCCACCACTCCAAACAGTCAATATTGTTACAGAAGAAACTACAATAATTGCTTCTCCATTTAAGTCAGGTAGACCAGACAAAAATACAGACCTAGTAAATTTAGAAGATATTAAAAAAATCTATCAACAGAATAATTATTCCAATCAATTATTGCATACTGTAGCTAATCAAGTTGATTTTATTTCGACAAAGCTAGATAATAAAACAACTAGTAAAACAGAGTTATTTCAAAATCCATTTTCAAAACCTCATTTTCAAGCATCGCCTTTTTAAAAAAAGATGGAAGAATCATTATCTTTAAGACCAGACAAACCTAGTAGTTCCAAACAAATAGGAGTAATGTCAGGAACAAATCCAATAAATGAGTCAACTAGTAGTTCTGATTCAGAATATTCTGATACAGACACAGAAAAAGAATTTTCAGAAAATGAAGATAATTTTGAAAAACAAATAGATAAAATAGAGCAACATTTTCAAGAACCAATACAAAAACCAACTATGACTATTAATAGATTAAAATATAATTGGAAAAATAGTAACACAAAACCTTATTATTCCAAACCAACTCCACCTGATCTTCAATATGAAGAACAATTACATTCTTTTAAAAGTTATGATGGTGCATCAATATATCAATGGAATATTGGTGGATTATCATAATATCAAATTTTAAATTTATTACAAGAAATGGGAATGGCAAGAGTAGCTTATAAAGCTTCTATAGCCTCCTCAGAACAACAAATAGTAATGTTATTAGTAACAGGTTTCACAGGACAATTAAAAGGTTGGTGGGATGAACACCTCAACCTAGAACAAAAACAAGCAATTTTAAATCATGAAACAGAAGAAGCTCAAGGTGAAGAACCTAATATTCAATTTGTTATGGTTCCAGATGGTTCCACATTTTTATTATATACTATATCAATGTATTTTGTTGGAAATCCAGCAGAAGCATTAGAAAGTTCAAAAATATGTTTAACAAATCTAAGATGTCCAACTTTAACCGATTTTAAATGGTACAAAGACATATTTTTAACTCAAATCTTTAGAAGATCAGATTCCAGTGCACCATTTTGGAAAGAAAAATTCATAACTGGATTACCAAGTTTATTTTCACAACGAATAATAACAAATTTAAGCAAAGCATTAGGAACAGAAAAGATAGATTATAATGATTTAACTTTTGGTCAAATATTTGCTTTTGTTAAGAAAGAAGCTTTAACACTATGTCAGGATTTAAAAATTCAACATAAGTATGGATCAGAAAGAAAGGAAATGGGATCCTTTTGCCAACAATTTGGCATAACAGGACTCAAACCTCCTTCTTCTCAAATAAAAGAATACAAAAAATATAGAAAACATAAGACTGAACATAGGAAAAAGAAAACTTATCATAGAAATAGGTCACACGACTATAATAGTAAAAAAGATAAACAACCTTTTTATTCAAAAGAACATAAGAAAGAACATAAGAAAAGTAGATCCAAAAAGAAAGAATTCAAAAATATTCAATGTTACAAATGCAAGAAATTTGGTCATACAGCAAATGTCTGTAAAACAGAAAATAAGATAAATGCATTAGAAGATATAGAATTAAGAAATAAACTATTATCTATTTTAATTGATTCAGATAAAGAACAATCAAATTATGAAACAGATTCAGATTTAGATTACTCCAGTGATTATGATAGTGAATGTCCATGTAAAATTTCCTCTATTAATATGTTAAATAATACACATAGTAAGAAAAAAAGAATTATTAGACATAATAGAGAAATTAGGAGATTCTGAAAATAAAACTGAGTATATCCAGAAATTAAGGAATTTAGTAACCGAAGAAAACAAACCTAGGATAACAGAGGCATTCAGTTTAGGACAAACCATTAAAAAATTTTCAGAATTAGATAAGCAAAAATCATTAATCACTTCAACAGATAATCAAGACTTAAGAAAAGAAATTTCTTTATTAAAAAATGAAATTAGACATATTAAAACAGAATTAAAAGAATTAAAAGAAAAAGACTTAGAACTAGAATTAAAATTAATAGCATTAGATACACCAAATAGTTCTGGCATTGATATTTCAAAAGATATTCCAAATGATCAACAGTTTTTTGGTGTTATTAATAAAATTAATATGGAAAAATGGTATTCTTTAGTTACCATAGGAGTCCAAGATTTTAGTACTACTGTAGTCGCATTGATTGATAGTGGAGCAGATCAATCATGCATTAGGTCAGGATTAATTCCAAGTAAATATTTAGTAAAAACCAATGAACAATTGGCAGCAGCAAATGGTACTCCAATGGTTATTAGAAAGAAATTATCAAATGGATATATTAGAAATGATAATTATTGTATTAAACATTCATTCTTAATATTAGAAAATGTATCATATGATGCAGTACTAGGAAACCCATTTTTATATCAAATAACCCCTTTCAAAAAGACTCAAAAAGGAATTAGTACCAAGATATTAGGCAAAAAATTATTGTTTTCCTTTATGAATCCACCTAGTCAAATTGAATTAAACTTATTACAAACTAATTCAATATATAAAAGGATATGTATAATAAACAGGAAACAAAAAGATATATCATTTTTAAAAGAAGAATTAAGCTATTCCCAGGTTGAAGAACAATTAGAACATAAGGATGTCAAAGACAAAATAAAAGCATTAGAACAAAGATTCAAAAACCAAATCTGTTCGAATCATCCCAATGCATTCTGGGATAGAAAGAAACATATTGTTTCATTACCATATGAACAAGATTTTCATGAACAAAACATTCCTACCAAGGCAAGGCCTATTCAAATGAATGCAGAACTGTTAGAATTATGTAAAAAAGAAATCCAAGATCATTTAGAGAAAAACATTAATAAGAAAGAGCAAATCTCCTTGGAGTTGCTCAGCTTTTTATGTTAACAAAAATGCAGAAAAAGAAATAGGTGTTCCTAGACTAGTCATTAATTATAAGCCATTAAATAAAGTATTACAATGGATTAGATACCCAATTCCAAATAAAAGAGATCTAATTAATAGACTATCTAGTGCAAAAGTATTTTCAAAATTCGATTTAAAATCAGGATATTGGCAAATCCAAATAGATGAAAAAGATAAATATAAAACGGCATTTGTTGTTCCATTTGGTCAATATGAATGGAATGTCATGCCTTTTGGATTAAAAAATGCTCCATCAGAATTTCAAAAAATAATGAATGACATTTTTAATCCTTATTCAACATTTGTAATAGTTTATATAGATGATGTGTTAGTTTACTCAAACACAATTGATAACCATTTCAAACATTTATATATCTTGTTAAAAGTAATGACAACAAATGGATTAGTAATTTCTGAACCAAAAATGAAGTTATTTCAAACTAAAATTAGATTTCTTGGATTTAACATACATTTGGGAACAATAAGACCCATCCAAAGGTCCATTGAATTTGCAGATAAATTTCCAGATGAAATCAAAGATAAAAATCAATTACAAAGGTTTTTAGGGTGTGTTAACTATATTTCTGATTTCTTTCCAAACATTAAGATAATCTGTAAAAAACTATATGAAAGATTAAAAACAAATCCTCCTGTTTGGACAGAGGAACACACAAATTTAGTCAAAGATATTAAACTAAAGGCAAAATCATTACCATGCTTAGGAATTCCACACTCAGATGCATTCATGATAATAGAAACTGATGCATCAGACATAGGATATGGAGGAATATTAAAACAAAAACATTTAGACAAAATATCCATAGTAAGATATTATTCAGGATTTTGGAATAATACCCAGAAGAATTATTCAACAGTTAAAAAAGAAGTTTTAAGCATTGTTTTATGCATTTCCAAATTTCAAGACGATTTATACAATAAAAAGTTTTTATTAAACATTGATTGCAAATCAGCAAAAGATATTTTACAAAAAGATGTCAAAAATTTGGTTTCAAAACAAATCTTTGCCAGATGGCAAGCTATTTTATCCGTTTTTGATTTTGATATTGAATTTATCAAAGGGAAAGATAATTCTCTCCCAGATTTTCTAACAAGAGAATTTCTTACAGGTCACCATGAGTAATTCCTCATCCAGCTCATCCACAGCAAAACGGAGTTCAGACTATGCAATTCCTAAGCCCATTAATCCAACCATTCCTCTTCAGCTAAGAGCCGAGGATTTTCCCACCTTAACTTATTCTAATATGGCCCAAACACCTCATGCTAGGTTAGTCCAAGAACCAAACCCTCAAATAACCTCCAACTTTACTCCACTTAAAAGAGCCCATACACCATTACCAACTTTGCAACCATCAAAACCTACATCCAGCTATTTTGAAAAACCAAACCCAGATCATATTTTGACTACCCATTTCACTTCCAAACCAGATATTCCCCAACTTAAAATATTTGTTTCCAACCTATTCTTACCAACATCCTTATGGATGACAGCAGATACACAAAAAACCCAACAGTACTATGAGCTCATATTAGTTGATACCCAGTCCATTGATATTCATCATATACCCAATAGACAGTACTCAGACAGGATAGAATATTCTAAGGTTTACATTAAACAAATCCTCAGTCCTCAACACTTCCCAAATAGACATGCCATTACTCCCTTTTCAGTAGAATATATTCCTAATGGCTTCAATTATTTTGATTATATTGAAGCTTGGTACAAAACCTTTTACTATCGATCATTTGACCATTCCTGGTTTTTTAATTTTCAAAGCAGTTTTAATGGACATATTCCAGAATGGTTTTATGACTGGTGGTTCAAATTTGGGCCATCAACAGATATCTATCCAAAGCCCATTTTAGATGCTTTCCAAACCTTTCAAAACCTCAGCCAACAAACACATCTAAGCCAGTCCAGACCATACGAAAGATTAATCCTATTTCATTCTATTTTCAGAGTTCCATGGATTTTTGCATGGAGCTTTCAAGTAATCCCATTTTACACTTCCATTCCACTTTTTTCTTTAGTTCGCCAATACAGGGTCAAATGGTGGGCTACCTATAACCCAGAATATTGTTCCAACAAGGCCATAACCCATTATTTTGAAACAGGCCAAAAGCTCAAAATAACTGTCCAACCAACTACTCCTCAACCCATTATTGCTCCAATAGCCAGACCAACACCACAAAAAGCCATACTTAGCCCAAATGATCCTTTGTTATGTCCATCAACTTCATGTCCAAATCCCAGTCCTCAGATCTTAAATAGTCCAATCCCAAAACAGGAAAAAGATGAAGAAATGGAAAAGGCTCTGGAATTTTACAAAGCCTTTCTTAGTCAACAGAAGGCTATTAAGGAGGAACCAGTTGATCTGGTTTATCTCCAAGATAGTCAAGACCCGTTTGATATGTAGTCCAATAAAATAAAGTCCAAAAGAAAAATAGTCCATTTGAAATAAAGTCCAATAAAATCAGCAATCCCTGATGTAAGCAATAGCTAAGGTGGATCCCAGCTTCCACCTTCCAACTTTGTGAAAATCAAAAGCAGCCAAGTATGACGCAAGCAATGACGTTTCCAGTACCAACCAAAAATCAAAGCAAAAGACAGCAGAAAATGGGTGGGTCCCAGCTCCCACTAATTCAATCAGACAGAAGACAAACGAAAATGGGTGGGTCCCAGCTCCCACTACACAAACATAGAAGTCAAAAGCAGCAGACAAGTGGAGGACCCCACTAGTCCACTACTCTAGTCCACTCAGAACAAAAGCTACGGCTCAGATTGAAGATCAAGTCTCAACGGTCAAGATTTGTGGATTCCAAACTTGGATTCCAAAATGTAATAGATTAGTTTCATTTCAGAATTCTATAAGTAGGATTCATTTCATTGTAAGAGGCACGCTGAAATCAGCCCCTCTCTAGTACTCCTCCTTGTACGTTCTCTCCAATCTATTCTGATCGTTCATACATCAGAATTATTTGAATACCAAGCCTGAATGTTTAATTCATAACTTGTTTATTGCTTTATATGTCCAACTG
The DNA here is from genome assembly GCA_037428765.1 of Rubia yunnanensis. Lineage (NCBI taxonomy): Eukaryota > Viridiplantae > Streptophyta > Magnoliopsida > Gentianales > Rubiaceae > Rubia > Rubia yunnanensis. The sequence continues at coordinate 39,006,184 of CM075066.1, forward strand.
TTATAGTAATATTCAGTAAACCAGAACACTATTACGTTCTCAAAGTAATACTGTTCAATCAGAATCTATCCCAGATTACTGTGATAGCTCTAATCGACCACAACTAAGTCGATTACATCTGAGAACTGAATATTTCAATTGTTTTAAATCTGATTTGAATTCTTCCTGCTTTACTCTAATTATTTTGCATGTTATTCTACTCTGATTAATTATTTTATTTTATGCACCGATCCACGTTTATGGTATCAGAGCCAAGTACTTGAATTTTTTAATCCCCATTGAGTGATAGGTATATTATAAATTGATCAGTAAAACTATACTTGCTGACTTGTGTTCCTTGCTTTGCTACTCATGTGTTCATACCTGTAAATCGTTCTGGTTTAGCCCGTTAAGAGCAGGTGGCTCGTTAGGGTGGTCCACGTTGGCGTGACTGTAGCATTAGCGTGAGATACACGTGATTGGCGTGATATAGTAAACTTATCAATTATTAATATATTTACCATGGGAGAAAGGATTAAGAAATTTTTGTTTGGAAGCTCCAGTACTATAAGTACAGAATCTCTATCTTCTTCAAACATTTTACAAAGTCATGAAATACAACAAATTTTACCAAATAAAACATTAAGATCAATATACCAACAAGGAATACTAGAATTTAATAAGTCATACTCAATCAAAATCCATGAAGAAATAATACCAATGAACCAAGAAGTACAATCAATAAGATTATTATCATCACAAGCCATTAGAAAATACAAAGAACAAAATTTTAAGTTTTTACATTTTGGATTAGTTCAAATAGCATTGCATCCCTTAGTAAGATTAGGAATTGATACACCAATATTCATGGCATTAAGAGATGATAGATTAATAAGATATAAAGATTCGATATTAGCAATGGTTCAAACTAATATATGTAATGGAACAATAAGATTTGAATGTATTCCAAACTATTCAGTTAGTCTAACAGACCCCCATATTATGGATTCTCTAAAATTAGACATTCAATTAAAACAAGATCGAATAGTCAATGATACAGAACATTTTGTACTAATTTATAGAGTTTATTTTAAACTTATGCAATCCATGATTCCCACGGCATTAAAATTAATCCCAACTGAAAAGGATGAGTCAGTTTATGTGACAACAAATTCTAATAATATTTCAATAGAAATACCTAAATTATTAAAATGGAATGAAATAACTATTCCTATGGAAATATTAGCAGAAAGACCAACAGGAATTCAAAGAAATATAAGAATAACTGAGCCTTCTGAAATAGAAGAGCAAAATGATGGAAAGATATTAATAAAATTTAATAAATCCATGTCAGGTAGATATAATTTACAATCATCTAGATATGCAAATATAGATAACAATTTAATTCATAGACATAGACATTCAACATCAGATATCCCAAATCAATTTAATGACACAAGGGTAAGATATTCTGCCCCATTACCAGAAGTAATACCAGATTCAAATTCATCAATAGGTTCACCAACATATAGTCAAATGAGACCATCAGAAATTAATATGATGAATACTATTAGCGAATTTAAAATAAATAAGGCATATTTAAATGAAGATTACTATAGTCAAGAAAATATTAAGAATAGATTATGGTTTGAAAAATTAAGTAATGAAACTAGAGAACATATTAAAAAAGAATTTTATGATGAATTAACAGATAAAAAGATTAGACAAATGAAGTTTTTCATGTGGTTAGGATACTATTTAAAAAAGAAACAAATAATAAAAAAAGATGATTTCACAGAAATTCCAGTAATAAATGTACAGTCCAATCTTTTTAAAAAATGGAAATTATCAGATAATACAGTGGTTAGTTCTATTCATCCACCACTCCAAACAGTCAATATTGTTACAGAAGAAACTACAATAATTGCTTCTCCATTTAAGTCAGGTAGACCAGACAAAAATACAGACCTAGTAAATTTAGAAGATATTAAAAAAATCTATCAACAGAATAATTATTCCAATCAATTATTGCATACTGTAGCTAATCAAGTTGATTTTATTTCGACAAAGCTAGATAATAAAACAACTAGTAAAACAGAGTTATTTCAAAATCCATTTTCAAAACCTCATTTTCAAGCATCGCCTTTTTCAAAAAAGATGGAAGAATCATTATCTTTAAGACCAGACAAACCTAGTAGTTCCAAACAAATAGGAGTAATGTCAGGAACAAATCCAATAAATGAGTCAACTAGTAGTTCTGATTCAGAATATTCTGATACAGACACAGAAAAAGAATTTTCAGAAAATGAAGATAATTTTGAAAAACAAATAGATAAAATAGAGCAACATTTTCAAGAACCAATACAAAAACCAACTATGACTATTAATAGATTAAAATATAATTGGAAAAATAGTAACACAAAACCTTATTATTCCAAACCAACTCCACCTGATCTTCAATATGAAGAACAATTACATTCTTTTAAAAGTTATGATGGTGCATCAATATATCAATGGAATATTGATGGATTATCAGAAATCAAATTTTAAATTTATTACAAGAAATGGGAATGGCAAGAGTAGCTTATAAAGCTTCTATAGCCTCCTCAGAACAACAAATAGTAATGTTATTAGTAACAGGTTTCACAGGACAATTAAAAGGTTGGTGGGATGAACACCTCAACCTAGAACAAAAACAAGCAATTTTAAATCATGAAACAGAAGAAGCTCAAGGTGAAGAACCTAATATTCAATTTGTTATGGTTCCAGATGGTTCCACATTTTTATTATATACTATATCAATGTATTTTGTTGGAAATCCAGCAGAAGCATTAGAAAGTTCAAAAATATGTTTAACAAATCTAAGATGTCCAACTTTAACCGATTTTAAATGGTACAAAGACATATTTTTAACTCAAATCTTTAGAAGATCAGATTCCAGTGCACCATTTTGGAAAGAAAAATTCATAACTGGATTACCAAGTTTATTTTCACAACGAATAATAACAAATTTAAGCAAAGCATTAGGAACAGAAAAGATAGATTATAATGATTTAACTTTTGGTCAAATATTTGCTTTTGTTAAGAAAGAAGCTTTAACACTATGTCAGGATTTAAAAATTCAACATAAGTATGGATCAGAAAGAAAGGAAATGGGATCCTTTTGCCAACAATTTGGCATAACAGGACTCAAACCTCCTTTTTCTCAAATAAAAGAATACAAAAAATATAGAAAACATAAGACTGAACATAGGAAAAAGAAAACTTATCATAGAAATAGGTCACACGACTATAATAGTAAAAAAGATAAACAACCTTTTTATTCAAAAGAACATAAGAAAGAACATAAGAAAAGTAGATCCAAAAAGAAAGAATTAAAAAATATTCAATGTTACAAATGCAAGAAATTTGGTCATACAGCAAATGTCTGTAAAACAGAAAATAAGATAAATGCATTAGAAGATATAGAATTAAGAAATAAACTATTATCTATTTTAATTGATTCAGATAAAGAACAATCAAATTATGAAACAGATTCAGATTCAGATTACTCCAGTGATTATGATAGTGAATGTCCATGTAAAATTCCCTCTATTAATATGTTAAATAATACACATAGTAAGAAAAAAGAATTATTAGACATAATAGAGAAATTAGGAGATTCTGAAAATAAAACTGAGTATATCCAGAAATTAAGGAATTTAGTAACCGAAGAAAACAAACCTAGGATAACAGAGGCATTCAGTTTAGGACAAACCATTAAAAAATTTTCAGAATTAGATAAGCAAAAATCATTAATCACTTCAACAGATAATCAAGACTTAAGAAAAGAAATTTCTTTATTAAAAAATGAAATTAGACATATTAAAACAGAATTAAATGAATTAAAAGAAAAAGACTTAGAACTAGAATTAAAATTAATAGCATTAGATACACCAAATAGTTCTGGCATTGATATTTCAAAAGATATTCCAAATGATCAACAGTTTTTTGGTGTTATTAATAAAATTAATATGGAAAAATGGTATTCTTTAGTTACCATAGGAGTCCAAGATTTTAGTACTACTGTAGTCGCATTGATTGATAGTGGAGCAGATCAATCATGCATTAGGTCAGGATTAATTCCAAGTAAATATTTAGTAAAAACCAATGAACAATTGGCAGCAGCAAATGGTACTCCAATGGTTATTAGAAAGAAATTATCAAATGGATATATTAGAAATGATAATTATTGTATTAAACATTCATTCTTAATATTAGAAAATGTATCATATGATGCAGTACTAGGAAACCCATTTTTATATCAAATAACCCCTTTCAAAAAGACTCAAAAAGGAATTAGTACCAAGATATTAGGCAAAAAATTATTGTTTTCCTTTATGAATCCACCTAGTCAAATTGAATTAAACTTATTACAAACTAATTCAATATATAAAAGGATATGTATAATAAACAGGAAACAAAAAGATATATCATTTTTAAAAGAAGAATTAAGCTATTCCCAGGTTGAAGAACAATTAGAACATAAGGATGTCAAAGACAAAATAAAAGCATTAGAACAAAGATTCAAAAACCAAATCTATTCGAATCATCCCAATGCATTCTGGGATAGAAAGAAACATATTGTTTCATTACCATATGAACAAGATTTTCATGAACAAAACATTCCTACCAAGGCAAGGCCTATTCAAATGAATGCAGAACTGTTAGAATTATGTAAAAAAGAAATCCAAGATCATTTAGAGAAAAAATTAATAAGAAAGAGCAAATCTCCTTGGAGTTGCTCAGCTTTTTATGTTAACAAAAATGCAGAAAAAGAAAGAGGTGTTCCTAGACTAGTCATTAATTATAAGCCATTAAATAAAGTATTACAATGGATTAGATACCCAATTCCAAATAAAAGAGATCTAATTAATAGACTATCTAGTGCAAAAGTATTTTCAAAATTCGATTTAAAATCAGGATATTGGCAAATCCAAATAGATGAAAAAGATAAATATAAAACGGCATTTGTTGTTCCATTTGTTCAATATGAATGGAATGTCATGCCTTTTGGATTAAAAAATGCTCCATCAGAATTTCAAAAAATAATGAATGACATTTTTAATCCTTATTCAACATTTGTAATAGTTTATATAGATGATGTGTTAGTTTACTCAAACACAATTGATAACCATTTCAAACATTTATATATCTTGTTAAAAGTAATGACAACAAATGGATTAGTAATTTCTGAACCAAAAATGAAGTTATTTCAAACTAAAATTAGATTTCTTGGATTTAACATACATTTGGGAACAATAAGACCCATCCAAAGGTCCATTGAATTTGCAGATAAATTTCCAGATGAAATCAAAGATAAAAATCAATTACAAAGGTTTTTAGGGTGTGTTAACTATATTTCTGATTTCTTTCCAAACATTAAGATAATCTGTAAAAAACTATATGAAAGATTAAAAACAAATCCTCCTGTTTGGACAGAGGAACACACAAATTTAGTCAAAGATATTAAACTAAAGGCAAAATCATTACCATGCTTAGGAATTCCACACTCAGATGCATTCATGATAATAGAAACTGATGCATCAGACATAGGATATGGAGGAATATTAAAACAAAAACATTTAGACAAAATATCCATAGTAAGATATTATTCAGGATTTTGGAATAATACCCAGAAGAATTATTCAACAGTTAAAAAAGAAGTTTTAAGCATTGTTTTATGCATTTCCAAATTTCAAGACGATTTATACAATAAAAAGTTTTTATTAAACATTGATTGCAAATCAGCAAAAGATATTTTACAAAAAGATGTCAAAAATTTGGTTTCAAAACAAATCTTTGCCAGATGGCAAGCTATTTTATCCGTTTTTGATTTTGATATTGAATTTATCAAAGGGAAAGATAATTCTCTCCCAGATTTTCTAACAAGAGAATTTCTTACAGGTCACCATGAGTAATTCCTCATCCAGCTCATCCACAGCAAAACGGAGTTCAGACTATGCAATTCCTAAGCCCATTAATCCAACCATTCCTCCTCAGCTAAGAGCCGAGGATTTTCCCACCTTAACTTATTCTAATATGGCCCAAACACCTCATGCTAGGTTAGTCCAAGAACCAAACCCTCAAATAACCTCCAACTTTACTCCACTTAAAAGAGCCCATACACCATTACCAACTTTGCAACCATCAAAACCTACATCCAGCTATTTTGAAAAACCAAACCCAGATCATATTTTGACTACCCATTTCACTTCCAAACCAGATATTCCCCAACTTAAAATATTTGTTTCCAACCTATTCTTACCAACATCCTTATGGATGACAGCAGATACACAAAAAACCCAACAGTACTATGAGCTCATATTAGTTGATACCCAGTCCATTGATATTCATCATATACCCAATAGACAGTACTCAGACAGGATAGAATATTCTAAGGTTTACATTAAACAAATCCTCAGTCCTCAACACTTCCCAAACAGACATGCCATTACTCCCTTTTCAGTAGAATATATTCCTAATGGCTTCAATTATTTTGATTATATTGAAGCTTGGTACAAAACCTTTTACTATCGATCATTTGACCATTCCTGGTTTTTTAATTTTCAAAGCAGTTTTAATGGACATATTCCAGAATGGTTTTATGACTGGTGGTTCAAATTTGGGCCATCAACAGATATCTATCCAAAGCCCATTTTAGATGCTTTCCAAACCTTTCAAAACCTCAGCCAACAAACACATCTAAGCCAGTCCAGACCATACGAAAGATTAATCCTATTTCATTCTATTTTCAGAGTTCCATGGATTTTTGCATGGAGCTTTCAAGTAATCCCATTTTACACTTCCATTCCACTTTTTTCTTTAGTTCGCCAATACAGGGTCAAATGGTGGGCTACCTATAACCCAGAATATTGTTCCAACAAGGCCATAACCCATTATTTTGAAACAGGCCAAAAGCTCAAAATAACTGTCCAACCAACTACTCCTCAACCCATTATTGCTCCAATAGCCAGACCAACACCACAAAAAGCCATACTTAGCCCAAATGATCCTTTGTTATGTCCATCAACTTCATGTCCAAATCCCAGTCCTCAGATCTTAAATAGTCCAATCCCAAAACAGGAAAAAGATGAAGAAATGGAAAAGGCTCTGGAATTTTACAAAGCCTTTCTTAGTCAACAGAAGGCAATTAAGGAGGAACCAGTTGATCTGGTTTATCTCCAAGATAGTCAAGACCCGTTTGATATGTAGTCCAATAAAATAAAGTCCAAAAGAAAAATAGTCCATTTGAAATAAAGTCCAATAAAATCAGCAATCCCTGATGTAAGCAATAGCTAAGGTGGATCCCAGCTTCCACCTTCCAACTTTGTGAAAATCAAAAGCAGCCAAGTATGACGCAAGCAATGACGTTTCCAGTACCAACCAAAAATCAAAGCAAAAGACAGCAGAAAATGGGTGGGTCCCAGCTCCCACTAATTCAATCAGACAGAAGACAAACGAAAATGGGTGGGTCCCAGCTCCCACTACACAAACATAGAAGTCAAAAGCAGCAGACAAGTGGAGGACCCCACTAGTCCACTACTCTCGTCCACTCAGAACAAAAGCTACGGCTCAGATTGAAGATCAAGTCTCAACGGTCAAGATTTGTGGATTCCAAACTTGGATTCCAAAATGTAATAGATTAGTTTCATTTCAGAATTCTATAAGTAGGATTCATTTCATTGTAAGAGGCACGCTGAAATCAGCCCCTCTCTAGTACTCCTCCTTGTACGTTCTCTCCAATCTATTCTGATCGTTCATACATCAGAATTATTTGAATACCAAGCCTGAATGTTTAATTCATAACTTGTTTATTGCTTTATATGTCCAACTGTTATAGTAATATTCAGTAAACCAGAACACTATTACGTTCTCAAAGTAATACTGTTCAATCAGAATCTATCCCAGATTACTGTGATAGCTCTAATCGACCTCAACTAAGTCGATTAAATCTGAGAACTGAATATTTCAATTGTTTTAAATCTGATTTGAATTCTTCCTGCTTTACTCTAATTATTTTGCATGTTATTATACTCTGATTAATTATTTTATTTTATTCTATTTTTCTATTTTATTTGTTTTTATGCACCGATCCACGTTTATGGTATCAGAGCCAAGTACTTGAATTTTTTAATCCCCATTGAGTGATAGGTATATTATAAATTGATCAGTAAAACTATACTTGCTGACTTGTGTTCCTTGCTTTGCTACTCATGTGTTCATGCCTGTAAATCGTTCTGGTTTAGCCCGTTAAGAGCAGGTGGCTCGTTAGGGTGGTCCACGTTGGCGTGACTGTAGCATTAGCGTGAGATACACGTGATTGGCGTGATATAGTAAACTTATCAATTATTAATATATTTACCATGGGAGAAAGGATTAAGAAATTTTTGTTTGGAAGCTCCAGTACTATAAGTACAGGATCTCTATCTTCTTCAAACATTTTACAAAGTCATGAAATACAACAAATTTTACCAAATAAAACATTAAGATCAATATACCAACAAGGAATACTAGAATTTAATAAGTCATACTCAATCAAAATCCATGAAGAAATAATACCAATGAACCAAGAAGTACAATCAATAAGATTATTATCATCACAAGCCATTAGAAAATACAAAGAACAAAATTTTAAGTCTTTACATTTTGGATTAGTTCAAATAGCATTGCATCCCTTAGTAAGATTAGGAATTGATACACCAATATTCATGGCATTAAGAGATGATAGATTAATAAGATATAAAGATTCGATATTAGCAATGGTTCAAACTAATATATGTAATGGAACAATAAGATTTGAATGTATTCCAAACTATTCAGTTAGTCTAACAGACCCCCATATTATGGATTCTCTAAAATTAGACATTCAATTAAAACAAGATTGAATAGTCAATGATACAGAACATTTTGTACTAATTTATAGAGTTTATTTTAAACTTATGCAATCCATGATTCCCACGGCATTAAAATTAATCCCAACTGAAAAGGATGAGTCAGTTTATGTGACAACAAATTCTAATAATATTTCAATAGAAACACCTAAATTATTAAAATGGAATGAAATAACTATTCCTATGGAAATATTAGCAGAAAGACCAACAGGAATTCAAAGAAATATAAGAATAACTGAGCCTTCTGAAATAGAAGAGCAAAATGATGGAAAGATATTAATAAAATTTAATAAATCCATGTCAGGTAGATATAATTTACAATCATCTAGATATGCAAATATAGATAACAATTTAATTCATAGACATAGACATTCAACATCAGATATCCCAAATCAATTTAATGACACAAGGGTAAGATATTCTGCCCCATTACCAGAAGTAATACCAGATTCAAATTCATCAATAGGTTCACCAACATATAGTCAAATGAGACCATCAGAAATTAATATGATGAATACTATTAGCGAATTTAAAATAAATAAGGCATATTTAAATGAAGATTACTATAGTCAAGAAAATATTAAGAATAGATTATGGTTTGAAAAATTAAGTAATGAAACTAGAGAACATATTAAAAAAGAATTTTATGATGAATTAACAGATAAAAAGATTAGACAAATGAAGTTTTTCATGTGGTTAGGATACTATTTAAAAAAGAAACAAATAATAAAAAAAGATGATTTCACAGAAATTCCAGTAATAAATGTACAGTCCAATCTTTTTTAAAAAATGGAAATTATCAGATAATACAGTGGTTAGTTCTATTCATCCACCACTCCAAACAGTCAATATTGTTACAGAAGAAACTACAATAATTGCTTCTCCATTTAAGTCAGGTAGACCAGACAAAAATACAGACCTAGTAAATTTAGAAGATATTAAAAAAATCTATCAACAGAATAATTATTCCAATCAATTATTGCATACTGTAGCTAATCAAGTTGATTTTATTTCGACAAAGCTAGATAATAAAACAACTAGTAAAACAGAGTTATTTCAAAATCCATTTTCAAAACCTCATTTTCAAGCATCGCCTTTTTCAAAAAAGATGGAAGAATCATTATCTTTAAGACCAGACAAACCTAGTAGTTCCAAACAAATAGGAGTAATGTCAGGAACAAATCCAATAAATGAGTCAACTAGTAGTTCTGATTCAGAATATTCTGATACAGACACAGAAAAAGAATTTTCAGAAAATGAAGATAATTTTGAAAAACAAATAGATAAAATAGAGCAACATTTTCAAGAACCAATACAAAAACCAACTATGACTATTAATAGATTAAAATATAATTGGAAAAATAGTAACACAAAACCTTATTATTCCAAACCAACTCCACCTGATCTTCAATATGAAGAACAATTACATTCTTTTAAAAGTTATGATGGTGCATCAATATATCAATGGAATATTGGTGGATTATCATAATATCAAATTTTAAATTTATTACAAGAAATGGGAATGGCAAGAGTAGCTTATAAAGCTTCTATAGCCTCCTCAGAACAACAAATAGTAATGTTATTAGTAACAGGTTTCACAGGACAATTAAAAGGTTGGTGGGATGAACACCTCAACCTAGAACAAAAACAAGCAATTTTAAATCATGAAACAGAAGAAGCTCAAGGTGAAGAACCTAATATTCAATTTGTTATGGTTCCAGATGGTTCCACATTTTTATTATATACTATATCAATGTATTTTGTTGGAAATCCAGCAGAAGCATTAGAAAGTTCAAAAATATGTTTAACAAATCTAAGATGTCCAACTTTAACCGATTTTAAATGGTACAAAGACATATTTTTAACTCAAATCTTTAGAAGATCAGATTCCAGTGCACCATTTTGGAAAGAAAAATTCATAACTGGATTACCAAGTTTATTTTCACAACGAATAATAACAAATTTAAGCAAAGCATTAGGAACAGAAAAGATAGATTATAATGATTTAACTTTTGGTCAAATATTTGCTTTTGTTAAGAAAGAAGCTTTAACACTATGTCAGGATTTAAAAATTCAACATAAGTATGGATCAGAAAGAAAGGAAATGGGATCCTTTTGCCAACAATTTGGCATAACAGGACTCAAACCTCCTTCTTCTCAAATAAAAGAATACAAAAAATATAGAAAACATAAGACTGAACATAGGAAAAAGAAAACTTATCATAGAAATAGGTCACACGACTATAATAGTAAAAAAGATAAACAACCTTTTTATTCAAAAGAACATAAGAAAGAACATAAGAAAAGTAGATCCAAAAAGAAAGAATTAAAAAATATTCAATGTTACAAATGCAAGAAATTTGGTCATACAGCAAATGTCTGTAAAACAGAAAATAAGATAAATGCATTAGAAGATATAGAATTAAGAAATAAACTATTATCTATTTTAATTGATTCAGATAAAGAACAATCAAATTATGAAACAGATTCAGATTCAGATTACTCCAGTGATTATGATAGTGAATGTCCATGTAAAATTCCCTCTATTAATATGTTAAATAATACACATAGTAAGAAAAAAGAATTATTAGACATAATAGAGAAATTAGGAGATTCTGAAAATAAAACTGAGTATATCCAGAAATTAAGGAATTTAGTAACCGAAGAAAACAAACCTAGGATAACAGAGGCATTCAGTTTAGGACAAACCATTAAAAAATTTTCAGAATTAGATAAGCAAAAATCATTAATCACTTCAACAGATAATCAAGACTTAAGAAAAGAAATTTCTTTATTAAAAAATGAAATTAGACATATTAAAACAGAATTAAATGAATTAAAAGAAAAAGACTTAGAACTAGAATTAAAATTAATAGCATTAGATACACCAAATAGTTCTGGCATTGATATTTCAAAAGATATTCCAAATGATCAACAGTTTTTTGGTGTTATTAATAAAATTAATATGGAAAAATGGTATTCTTTAGTTACCATAGGAGTCCAAGATTTTAGTACTACTGTAGTCGCATTGATTGATAGTGGAGCAGATCAATCATGCATTAGGTCAGGATTAATTCCAAGTAAATATTTAGTAAAAACCAATGAACAATTGGCAGCAGCAAATGGTACTCCAATGGTTATTAGAAAGAAATTATCAAATGGATATATTAGAAATGATAATTATTGTATTAAACATTCATTCTTAATATTAGAAAATGTATCATATGATGCAGTACTAGGAAACCCATTTTTATATCAAATAACCCCTTTCAAAAAGACTCAAAAAGGAATTAGTACCAAGATATTAGGCAAAAAATTATTGTTTTCCTTTATGAATCCACCTAGTCAAATTGAATTAAACTTATTACAAACTAATTCAATATATAAAAGGATATGTATAATAAACAGGAAACAAAAAGATATATCATTTTTAAAAGAAGAATTAAGCTATTCCCAGGTTGAAGAACAATTAGAACATAAGGATGTCAAAGACAAAATAAAAGCATTAGAACAAAGATTCAAAAACCAAATCTATTCGAATCATCCCAATGCATTCTGGGATAGAAAGAAACATATTGTTTCATTACCATATGAACAAGATTTTCATGAACAAAACATTCCTACCAAGGCAAGGCCTATTCAAATGAATGCAGAACTGTTAGAATTATGTAAAAAAGAAATCCAAGATCATTTAGAGAAAAAATTAATAAGAAAGAGCAAATCTCCTTGGAGTTGCTCAGCTTTTTATGTTAACAAAAATGCAGAAAAAGAAAGAGGTGTTCCTAGACTAGTCATTAATTATAAGCCATTAAATAAAGTATTACAATGGATTAGATACCCAATTCCAAATAAAAGAGATCTAATTAATAGACTATCTAGTGCAAAAGTATTTTCAAAATTCGATTTAAAATCAGGATATTGGCAAATCCAAATAGATGAAAAAGATAAATATAAAACGGCATTTGTTGTTCCATTTGTTCAATATGAATGGAATGTCATGCCTTTTGGATTAAAAAATGCTCCATCAGAATTTCAAAAAATAATGAATGACATTTTTAATCCTTATTCAACATTTGTAATAGTTTATATAGATGATGTGTTAGTTTACTCAAACACAATTGATAACCATTTCAAACATTTATATATCTTGTTAAAAGTAATGACAACAAATGGATTAGTAATTTCTGAACCAAAAATGAAGTTATTTCAAACTAAAATTAGATTTCTTGGATTTAACATACATTTGGGAACAATAAGACCCATCCAAAGGTCCATTGAATTTGCAGATAAATTTCCAGATGAAATCAAAGATAAAAATCAATTACAAAGGTTTTTAGGGTGTGTTAACTATATTTCTGATTTCTTTCCAAACATTAAGATAATCTGTAAAAAACTATATGAAAGATTAAAAACAAATCCTCCTGTTTGGACAGAGGAACACACAAATTTAGTCAAAGATATTAAACTAAAGGCAAAATCATTACCATGCTTAGGAATTCCACACTCAGATGCATTCATGATAATAGAAACTGATGCATCAGACATAGGATATGGAGGAATATTAAAACAAAAACATTTAGACAAAATATCCATAGTAAGATATTATTCAGGATTTTGGAATAATACCCAGAAGAATTATTCAACAGTTAAAAAAGAAGTTTTAAGCATTGTTTTATGCATTTCCAAATTTCAAGACGATTTATACAATAAAAAGTTTTTATTAAACATTGATTGCAAATCAGCAAAAGATATTTTACAAAAAGATGTCAAAAATTTGGTTTCAAAACAAATCTTTGCCAGATGGCAAGCTATTTTATCCGTTTTTGATTTTGATATTGAATTTATCAAAGGGAAAGATAATTCTCTCCCAGATTTTCTAACAAGAGAATTTCTTACAGGTCACCATGAGTAATTCCTCATCCAGCTCATCCATAGCAAAACGGAGTTCAGACTATGCAATTCCTAAGCCCATTAATCCAACCATTCCTCCTCAGCTAAGAGCCGAGGATTTTCCCACCTTAACTTATTCTAATATGGCCCAAACACCTCATGCTAGGTTAGTCCAAGAACCAAACCCTCAAATAACCTCCAACTTTACTCCACTTAAAAGAGCCCATACACCATTACCAACTTTGCAACCATCAAAACCTACATCCAGCTATTTTGAAAAACCAAACCCAGATCATATTTTGACTACCCATTTCACTTCCAAACCAGATATTCCCCAACTTAAAATATTTGTTTCCAACCTATTCTTACCAACATCCTTATGGATGACAGCAGATACACAAAAAACCCAACAGTACTATGAGCTCATATTAGTTGATACCCAGTCCATTGATATTCATCATATACCCAATAGACAGTACTCAGACAGGATAGAATATTCTAAGGTTTACATTAAACAAATCCTCAGTCCTCAACACTTCCCAAACAGACATGCCATTACTCCCTTTTCAGTAGAATATATTCCTAATGGCTTCAATTATTTTGATTATATTGAAGCTTGGTACAAAACCTTTTACTATCGATCATTTGACCATTCCTGGTTTTTAATTTTCAAAGCAGTTTTAATGGACATATTCCAGAATGGTTTTATGACTGGTGGTTCAAATTTGGGCCATCAACAGATATCTATCCAAAGCCCATTTTAGATGCTTTCCAAACCTTTCAAAACCTCAGCCAACAAACACATCTAAGCCAGTCCAGACCATACGAAAGATTAATCCTATTTCATTCTATTTTCAGAGTTCCATGGATTTTTGCATGGAGCTTTCAAGTAATCCCATTTTACACTTCCATTCCACTTTTTTCTTTAGTTCGCCAATACAGGGTCAAATGGTGGGCTACCTATAACCCAGAATATTGTTCCAACAAGGCCATAACCCATTATTTTGAAACAGGCCAAAAGCTCAAAATAACTGTCCAACCAACTACTCCTCAACCCATTATTGCTCCAATAGCCAGACCAACACCACAAAAAGCCATACTTAGCCCAAATGATCCTTTGTTATGTCCATCAACTTCATGTCCAAATCCCAGTCCTCAGATCTTAAATAGTCCAATCCCAAAACAGGAAAAAGATGAAGAAATGGAAAAGGCTCTGGAATTTTACAAAGCCTTTCTTAGTCAACAGAAGGCAATTAAGGAGGAACCAGTTGATCTGGTTTATCTCCAAGATAGTCAAGACCCGTTTGATATGTAGTCCAATAAAATAAAGTCCAGAAGAAAAATAGTCCATTTGAAATAAAGTCCAATAAAATCAGCAATCCCTGATGTAAGCAATAGCTAAGGTGGATCCCAGCTTCCACCTTCCAACTTTGTGAAAATCAAAAGCAGCCAAGTATGACGCAAGCAATGACGTTTCCAGTACCAACCAAAAATCAAAGCAAAAGACAGCAGAAAATGGGTGGGTCCCAGCTCCCACTAATTCAATCAGACAGAAGACAAACGAAAATGGGTGGGTCCCAGCTCCCACTACACAAACATAGAAGTCAAAAGCAGCAGACAAGTGGAGGACCCCACTAGTCCACTACTCTAGTCCACTCAGAACAAAAGCTACGGCTCAGATTGAAGATCAAGTCTCAACGGTCAAGATTTGTGGATTCCAAAATGTAATAGATTAGTTTCATTTCAGAATTCTATAAGTAGGATTCATTTCATTGTAAGAGGCACGCTGAAATCAGCCCCTCTCTAGTACTCCTCCTTGTACGTTCTCTCCAATCTATTCTGATCGTTCATACATCAGAATTATTTGAATACCAAGCCTGAATGTTTAATTCATAACTTGTTTATTGCTTTATATGTCCAACTGTTAAAATAATATTCAGTAAACCAGAACACTATTACGTTCTCAAAGTAATACTGTTCAATCAGAATCTATCCCAGATTACTGTGATAGCTCTAATCGACCTCAACTAAGTCGATTAAATCTGAGAACTGAATATTTCAATTGTTTTAAATCTGATTTGAATTCTTCCTGCTTTACTCTAATTATTTTGCATGTTATTATACTCTGATTAATTATTTTATTTTATCATTTGCACGCATTTTTAACTCTCTCGTGTTCTTTGTGTCCCTTCCATGTGCAAAAAAAACTTTTTGTTTCCAAATTTACATTTCAAATAAAGGTTGCCCTTATTTTCTTTCCTGGTTGTTTTCTTGTGAAGGACATCAAAAAGGGAAATACATTCCTTAAAGGTCCTTGCACTGACGGTGTCTACATCTAGCTTCATACTCACCACATCATCAATAAAATTAGTTTTCTCAAATCCTAGTCATGGCATCACAAACTAGGATGGATATCGTTACTATGTAATTTTCGTTGATCATTTTATTAGATATTTGTGCATGTATTCTATTTAGAAAAAAAAATAAACGTCCAATAGATTTTTATAAAATTTGATCTTCAGTTGAAATTTTTTTCCAGATTTCCTACACGGATAATGGTGGTGAATACTTGGCTTTAAAGAACTTTTTGAGCGATAATGGTATTAGTCACTTTATACCACCACCACACACACCGAAACACAATGGAATTTCATAAAGAAAACATCGACACATTGTTGAAACTGTTCTAACTCTCCTTAGTTATTCAGTTATGTCGTTTAAGCTATGGCCTCACTTTACATCACCACCACACACATCAGAACACAATGGAATTCCAAAATGAAAGCATAGACACATTGTTGAATCTTGTCTAGCTCTCCTTAGTTATTTGATGTGTCCATTTTATGTGCATATTTTAGTACTTTTTGGGATCACTTTTGTGCTCTTTTGTTATCAAGAGCTTGTGTTTTACCTTGAAATTCTCTTAGGAGAGCTAAGAGCGACTTTACGCTCTTTTACCTTTTTCTAAGTGTATTTTGTGTGACAAAGGAAGAACATCGATACTTGAAGACCGGAGACCATTGAAGATCACCTTTTGAAGACTTTGAAGATTTGAAGACAAAAAAGAATCGAGGATTTTGAAGGTAAGGCGACACAAGGGTGAAAATGGTCATTCCCGCCCGGGTGAGGCAATTCCCGTCCGAGCGGGAGTCTGCTACACTTTTGCTTTTTGCTTTTCTTTTCCTCCCTCTTGTACTATAAAAGGAATTTTTGGCCACCCACTTCATACCTTATCCTTCTTGGCCGAAATTCCTCCTCCCAACCTTAGGTTCTTCATTTTTTTTCCATCTTTTCTCTCTTCATTTCTCTATGCATTTGTTTCTGGATGTTAGTATGATTTGCATTAGCTAAATCTAGTTCTTGGGAGCAATTGACTAAGGCTTCCAAGCCCATGTCTTAAGAACAATTTGTAGCCTATTTGATACCCTTACTATTATGCATTTATGGAGCATTGAATATGTTTGTTAATGTCATTAATGTTATTGAAAGCCTGAATATATGAAGTACTTGTATGATATGCTTGTTAGGGTTTGGGGAAATGGGTTGATATCCCCTTTTCTTGATAGGAATCCAAGAGTATGATTTTGAGCTTTTGATTGTGTTGATGGATTGATAATTGCTAGATGAATATGATAATGTTGAACTCTTTGTCATGTTTGTTGCTTGTAGCAAATGAGATAAGTCTATGAATGTCGATCGTTCTTGACTAATCTCGTGTAAATGCATGAATTGGTTAAATGTTTAGACACAGTGTAGTGTTTATAAGTATTGCCAAGCTTGTTGATTCTTCGTGCTAAATGCCATCGATGGGATACTCTTAGTCGTGTTTCGACTACGGGAGTCATTGGTGAGGTTTGACAAGAGATGTCGAATTCACTCTTGTAAATTACTATCTAAGAAGGATAGAAGTTTAGTCTTCACAAGAAGTAGTGAAAGTAGCGAAAGTAGTAAATATGTTGCATTTTCAATGATGGATAAGAGGCTTGGAAGTGGAAGTCAATTGCGCCCAAGGTTCCATTAATTGTTGTTTTCATCTTATCTTTAGTGTATTGCATGATTAGCATAGTTCTCTTACTTTGCTAGTGGTTGTACTTTAATTTGATAACTTAGGATCAAACCAACCAAAACCCCCCCTTGTTTACATGCTTTTATATGTATCTATGTATGTATATGCTTAGTATGTTTTCTCCTATATATGTTTAAACACTTGAAAAGATCCCTCTTCTCGTGGACGACCCCGACTTGCAATTATCTACTTAATTGTAGATATGAAGCATTAGGGCTTAAAAGTATTAACTTTGAGTGGTACGACGATGACCTCCCATTATTCAGGTATGTGGATTTAGCTACAACCTCACGACTTGCTCAGTGCTGTATATATCTCATAAATCGTCTTCCCAGCCTCCCTCTTCACAATTTATATCCCTACTCTAAAGTATTTAACAAACTTGTGGATTACAAACAATTTATCTACCTACTCAAAAGTATTTAATAAACTTGCAGATTTCATGTGTCTTTCACGACCTCATGCTTACAACCTTAAACCAAATCTACATAAAGACGAAATACTACCCAGTTCCTTCCTGATTCTAGCAAAAAATATGTGAGGAAATCAACTAAGTGTACATCCTAATATCATTCTTGGAACAATTATAAGCATAACAATAAAGTAAAAATTTAGCCTGATAATAAGAGCATTAAAATAGAAATGAATCTATGAGTCTCACTAATCACATGTTGATACATGCTTAGAAATGTTCCCAAGTCATAAATTAAGCTAACATAATTAAACCCGTGACATAAATGGGTATGAAAGCCATAAATGCATGGAAATAAATAAAGGTAGAGAGGAAATGTCTTTGGAGAAGTTTCAGATCCACCTCCATCTTTTTGGATAAAAAAATAAATTCACTTTATATAGTGGAAGGAGAGAGAAGGTCAAAACTCTCTAGTGAAAACCCCGGTCAACAGGGTGGCACAGAACGTGCAAGTAAGTACGGGAATGGACCATGTAGTATGTATTACGCGGTCCATTTTCTGGGAATTATTTTTGGGGCACTAATGGGAACAGACCGTGTAGTATTATTCAGTCAATCCTCTAGGACATATTATTGGGCTTCTGATCTGGAGTGTATTGTGATATTTACATGGTTTGTTCACTAGGCCTTCTTTCCTGGGTTGTTCGTCTGGCACGGACCTGACAGTGTTCGTGTCCTATAAACATTTCCGATTACCTTGAAGAGTTGCCCTTTTTCTTTCCTTCTTTTTCTCCCAACTTCATCTATCTTCTATAATGAAGTCCATTGGCCTTCATTCTGCTACTAGCCTTACAATTGGCCACCTATCTACTACCATTCTTGCAAATGGCCTTGTTTGACGACAATCTTCATTTTATCTCTCAAAATAATATAGACCACTCATGGAGGAAAAATCCCATTAGGTTAAAAATATGTTAAAAATAGATAAATTATTGTGAATGACAAAACATGGTGGTTTTAACCTTCTATCATGCAAAACACCTATAAACCTAATTATCCACAAACAAAATAACTAAAAAGTGGTGCTAAATGCTCTAAGAAAACATGCTTCTAAGGTCTCATAAAATCCCCCACACTTAAACCTTTACTCCTTTGAGTAAACAAGAACAAGCAAAGACCTAACGACAAACCTAAGCAAATGTTTTTACAAGAATACCCAACACTTTATTCATGTGACTACTCTAACCCAAAACACAACAGTTAACAAAACTTCTCATATAGCCTAGGAGCCCTTGGGTTTTCATCCTTGCCTCTCTCTTCTTTTACAAAAAATTAAGACCACCTAGGTGTGGGGAAATTAACAGGCACCCCAAACCTTTTGTTCTCAAAAATGATACAGCTTATTCAGTATTACAAAGCATTCAAATGATTGAACAATGAGCTTCTTGTTGAACAATATCTGAAAATATGATTGTCAACAAAAAAAACTATGCGCATCCAAGTGTGAAGAGCTCTACCCATTGTGTCAATCCTCACCTTGGCTGAACCTTATAATTGTAGTTGTCAAAAGAGAGCTCCAAGTGGATGTGAAGTCCCTATAATTTCTCTTAGCAGGTTTTGAGTAGTGTTCCTGATTCGGTTTCATCCGCATCATCTCAGCCTTGTGGTAGGTACTCCATCTTTCTCTAGCCGAATGAGACATAACTCCTTTAGATTTAGTTTGTGAATTGAGAGGAAGCCTTCAATGTTATCAATCCTACACCTCTTGAATAGCAGATCGGCCACCTGGGTGGCTTCCTTGCAATCATATGACAAATTAGAAGAATAAGGATGCAAATTAAGGAGAGAATGATACATTACCATGGCTCGTTCTTAGGCTCTTTTACTACATGTGTTTCATGCTTACAATCCGATTCAATTATGAAAGAGTTCGAGTCTAAGTTTGATTCTAAAGCCAGCTACAGAGTGAGTTTGATTGCATTTATTTCTGAAATAAGAGGAGAATCACACAAAATCTTTTGCAATCTACAATTTATTAGATTTCTTTTATGATCTCTAACAACAGCCAATATTCCACTCATGTTAGCTTTTGATTTTCATGATCCATCTATATTTATTTTGATTCTACCATGTAAAGGCTTATCCCATTTAATGATAGAAATCTGATTCAATTTTTTTTGTGAAAAATGGAACCAAACTTGTATTTATCCACTACTGTTAATTTGACCCATGCTGCTTTAGAGGATTATCGGCTAAAACTGACCTTATCAGTTCTATACATTCCTTCCAAACTGGTGCAAGTGTGCAGTTTATATTGTCATACAATTTCCTATTCCTCATAGACTCCAACAAATAAATATGGGACAAATTCTAATCAGTTTATCATTAATAGCATCTATATTCGTCATTGAGAAATAGTAAGAAAACCTTTCCCAAGTATTTTGAAAATCCATTGTGGGTAGCATAAGCACCATATGAATTATTTCCTAGACTTGACATGCAATATGGCATTCATTGAAAAAGTGATTCACATAATCTGAATTATCACATGCACAACAATTTGTAGCAAACTGAAAGCCAAAAGTGTAAAGGTTATCATCTAAAGGCATAAGATTATTCAATAATCTCTAGAAGAAAGTAGCAAGTTTAGGAGGTACATGTGGGTTCCAAACATATTTTAAAGCTCTTAACTTGATGTGTACAGTCTTGAGAGCCTGATATGTACTTTTGGAGGAGAACTTACCATTTTGATCATGGATCCAGATCATCATATCTTTGATTCCATCATGTGTGTTGTACCTGAGATGAATGGCATGCTATGTAGGAGGAAAAAATTGCAAGTAAGTGGTGAAAATTCCTATCTCCTCTCTATGAACTCTGACAGGGATAGATGGGGGAGTGGAACAGGTCTTTGTCCCATCCATTCATCTATTAGAAACCCCGTGATAGTCCAATTCCTTAACCAAAAGCTACACTATATGTTCCCTATTTGATGCTAGGTGCATGATCTGCACCTAAAAGCATGTGTTAACCAATGCATTTGACACGTTTATTAGTATGTTTTGGATGGTTGATTGCTAGGTTTTGTTAGGTATACATTACAAAGGATTTAGATGACCATTGTTGGGTTTCTTATCTAAATCCCTAGATTTTTGGACTTAATTAGATCTAATGGACACTATGTTCTCACGAGCGCCTAGATTTTTTTTTGTGAGCTTATTGGTAGGTTGCTCATGAGCACTTCGGCGTAGATTATAGAAGGTCACCCTTAAGGGTGGTAGTAGATAGTAGAAGTCCATTTGCAAGAATGTTAGTCACTACAAGAAACATGACATATTATGCCCATTTTACCTCAGTTTTTTTGTTAACATCAAATAACCGATGTAAAAGTTCTTTTACCTTGTTTTTTTGAAGTAAAAGATATTGTTTACCTCGGTTATAAAAATAACCAATGTAAATATTTGGTTTTTTACCTTGGTTATTATTTGAACCAAAATAAAAGGTTAAAAATGAATTAAATAATGTTACCAAATATTGTGCGACGTCGCATATGTTCTTTGAAAAGCTTGCCCGATTTTGCTTGACATGTCATTTTTACCGATACATATTGCGAAGAACTAGCGAAGTCACATATATGTAAAAGACAAGTTAATGTAAAGAATTTGATGGTGATAGAAAAATAAAATAAAATGGAGTTCATGCACTTTTCCCCGTAGTCTTTGGCATTTCTCTCCTCCTAATATCTCGTCATCACGATTAATTTTGGGAATGTAAAATTAAGGATAATTAGCCACAGTAATTTCTAGCAATCATTGTACTACAAACACCCTAGAAATCCTCCCCTAATTCATACACGACCAGTACCCCCTTTGTTTAATGTTCATATAAGATAGTTAAATAATTAGAAAAACAGTAGTCATGAAAATATCCTTACAAATGGTACGAAAATTTGAATAAGAATTGTCTTAGTTCCAACATAACAGCAATTACAATACACTCAATCAGCTCGGATACTGATGACCTTGAAGACGATTGGCCCTCCAGCTTGTATCAACTTGAAGAACAAGGTGTCCCCGATGTGTAGGTTGTTTACCCTAAGGAACTCGCCAAAACCCTTTGGGGAAAGGGCTTTGACATTCCTACCCCCTGAGTAGTTCATATGACACTCTGTCATGTAGCACCTCACTACTAGGGGGTCTTCTCAGTCGGAAGGAGTGGTACAATCTCCCACTGGGTGTACTAAGTCACAGTAGAAATTATTGATTAGAAAGATATATATGTGTGTGTGTGTGTGTGTATACAGACACACACACACATATGCAATTGTCAACAAATTAAACTTATTTCACAAGCTTAACCAAAGTTGGTATTTTCCCAAAGTTCAGCTGCTTCAAAGTGTAGTCGAAACGTGAGTTATCAATAGCCATCAAATGATGTTCAATGTTAAAGAAAAAAGGCTCTAGGTGGCTCCGTTATGCAGTAAGCTGTACAAAAACCAAAAGGTATTAGTTGTTATAAAGTGTGAAGTTGTGTTAGTAAATATATATGTAAATAGGTGAATTACTTGAAAAAATGGCCGATTAGACGATCCTTCGCCAACCATTAGTCCTGCATCAAAAGTGAAATGTTACAACCTTGTTGAATACAAGATGTGACGCTGGCAAAGCCGTCACAAGTGCAAGTCTATCCAAACCAGTGGGTTGGTCGACTAATACCTGCGACTTCACTTAAATGTCGGTTAAACCGAACAATAGACCGAAACAAAACCAAAGTCGCAAATTCAAATCCGAAGTAAAATTAGAAGCCATAATGCAACGTTGGTAACATTTTGAGCATACAGATGGTCAAACCGAGATACATGTGACATCAGAAACTGAAGAATAAGCTATTGGAAATAAAAATATGCGCCATCGCACTATTATCGCATGAACCGATATGTCTCAGACATAATGCCGACGTCGCAGATATCAGAGGAAGCTACGGGCAGAAACATATCAAACCAAAAAAAATGAGGCTTTATCAACATCAAATTAAACAAAAATCCTTTGGGGACATACCAAAACATGTACCAACGTTCAGAGTCAAGGAAAGTTCAGACTCTCATAAATTAGAAATAAAAGCTAGATAACCAAAAAAATAAAAACACATTCACAGACCACATATAATCATATTGGATTAAATGCCGTGGGGAAAAATTAGGAAATACTAAATGAAGAGAGAATGGTTATTTCCTTTCTCATTCTACCTACTCTTAGAAACTAGGAGAATAGAATTACAACTAACGAATGTTCTATCTCTCTCTCTTTCTAAACGCTAGAAGACTAATGCTCCTTATATAGTAGGTAGGAAATGGGCCTTAAAGAGGCTCAAAATAAGAGAAATCCTACGTTGTTGCATCGGCACGGGCTGTGCAATAGCACACGACCCGCACAGCACGACCCGTGAAAAAGTGCACGGGCCATCGGCTGGGCAAGGTTTCCCTGCTAACTGATCATGCAGCCTATGTAATTCCTTGTGGGCCACTGACCAGAAGGATGTTTTATCCACCTGAGCGGGGCGGCCCTTACATATTCTTGCGGTTTGTGGACTGGAGTTTATCTTTTTTAGCTTTTGATGGAGTAGCCATGCATATCACCGCGAGGTGCGCCATGTATATCACCATGGGGCGCGGGCTTGGTCTTTTGGTCTTGCACATTGAGGCACAAGAGCTGTGCAAAAAGGCACGGCCTATGCTGTTACTTAGTTGCACGGTCCTTCTAGTTGGCACGGGCCATGCAAAAAGACATGACCCATGCCTATACTTAGTCGCACGTCATCTTGGTTGGCACAGGCCATGTAGAATGGCACGACCGTGCTAGACTTATAGGTATTCTAGGCTTCAACTCCTTCTCTTTAACACATTTCATCTACTACCACGATTAAGCGTGTGACCTTTGGCTTAAAAATATCTACTATCATTCTTATGAATGACCTTCTACTCCAAAGTTCTTATGTGCGATCTAATGCTACCTAAAACCCGATTACGCAGCGCCCTCAATCCCTTCACCGTGATCTGCAAAACAAAGCCCCTGGGGGTTACCTGGGGGATAGTCTCTGATGGTAAAGTTAGCCCCAATATGTGTAATGAGAAATAACTGAGCATAATAATAATAGGAGACATACTTGAGTAAACATACTCTCTCAACCCTAGGGTTTTTATGGGATTACCCTTCAACCCTATTGGGCCAACTTGGCCCAATTGTTAATATTATATAACTATTCATTATATTAGCTTGTGACCTAATATTATTGGGGCACTGAGGATTTATGCATTATCAAGAAGCCCCCAAAAAATCAAAGGTCATTTCGAGGTCCGAGAGGCTCTCCAAATAAGTTGATACCTTACGAGCCTTTTGGGGGGACCCGTTCAAGGGATTTGAGACTTTAGTCCTCGATATGACATTTGGTTTTCTGAATAGGTGCTACATATATGATTTTGTCATAAAATATTCCCTCATTAGAGCATTTTCTTGAAATAGGAGGACCACCGAGCCAAAAATCAAGAGTGAAAAGCTAATTGAAGCCTATTTCGAGTTGAGACTTGAAAATGAAAGGCTGATCGAAGCCAATTTCAGACTATGCCAAATCTTGAGGTAAAGGACCACCGGGTTAAAACTCGAGAGTGAAAAGCTTATCGAAGCCCATTTCGAGTTGAGACTCAAAAATGAAAGGCTAATCGAGGCCAATTTTGGACTGTGCTAAATCTCGAGATAGAATAACCACCCGGCCGAAACTCGAGAGTGAAAAGCTGATCGAAGCCCATTTTGAGTTGAGACTCAAAAATGAAAGGCTGATCAAAGCCAATTTCGGACTGTGCCGAATCTTGAGGTAGAAGGACCATCGGGATGAAACTTGAGAGTGAAAAGCTAATCGAAGCCCATTTCGAGTTGAGACTCAAAAATACAAGGCTGATCAAAGCCAATTTTAGACTGTGCCAAATCTTGAGGTAGAAGGACCACCAAGCCGAAACTCAAGAGTGGAAAATTGATCAAAGCCCATTTCAAGTTGAGACTCGAAAATGAAAGGTTGATCAAAGCCAATTTTGGACTGTGCCAAGTCTCGAGATAGAAGGACCACCGGGCCGAAACTCGAGAGTGAAAAACTTATTGAAGCCCATTTCAAGTTGAGACTCGAAGATGAAAGGCTGATCGAAGCTAATTTTGAGCAAAAGCTCAAGAACAAAAGGCTGAGCGAAGCCCATTTCGAGCTAAGCCTAAAAAATTAAGGGCTAATCGAAACTAATTTTGTTTATTTTGAGGGGTGTAATCCGTCAGCACTCATATATGTAGGGGATCTTGACCTCGAGTTCTTGATAAGCCATGGAGACATTTTGAGTGTTTTCAATTATTCAATTCCTTAGCACTCATATATGTAGGGTATTTTGGCCTAGAGTGCTTGACGGCCCATGGAGGCCCTTCGATTATTTGCTAGGTTATTATCACTGGTACTTATACATGTAAAAGGGGTTTTCAACCCCTAAGCACTTTTTTTATATGGAAGAGGATTTCGACCCCAAGCGCTGATTGCGTTAAGGGTTCACTCCAGCTTAGCTTCGAATCTAGTATTCGAGTGGATTAATGTGTCGGGGGTCCAACCCTCAACTTTCTAGTCTGTGTTGGAGCCCAAGGGCCTGGATCCTGTCTCATTTATTTCCCGGGGGCCTTCGAGCACCAGAAGTTCTGAGTAAGGGGTGGGTTCGACCCTCGGCATTCTAATCTGTGTTGGAAACCAAGTGCCTTTGAACCCCAATAGACAGAAGTAAGGGATTCGACTCTGAGTCTTCGAATTTGTGTTAGAATCAAGGGACGTTTGAATCCTAGTATTTAGGAATAAAAAATTTGGCCTTTGGCTTTCTAATCTGTGTTAGAATCTGAGGGCGTTCGAATCCTAGCATTTAGAAAAAAAATGATTTAAACTTTGGGTAATTTATGTTAGAGTCTGAGAATGTTCGAATCATAATATTTAGGAATTGGGGATTCGAACTTCGAGCTCCTAATCTGTGTTAGAATCCGATGATGTTCGAATCCTAATATTTAGGAATAAGGGATTCGAACTTCGGGCTTCTAATCTATGTTAGAATCCGAGGATGTTTGAATCCCTACAGGAATAGAGGATTTGACCTTCGGCCTTCTAATCAATGTTAAAATAAAAGGATGTTCGAGTCCTAATATTTAGGAATGGGGGATTCAAACTTCGGGCTTCTAATCTGTGTAAAAATCTGAGGATGTTCGAATTCCTATATTTAGGAATAAAGGATTCGACCTTCTGCATTCTAATCTATGTTAGAGTTCGAAGATGTTCGAATTCTTGTATTTAGGAATACATGATTTTGTGCTTCGGCCTTCTAATCTATGTTAGAGTCCGAGGATGTTCGAATCCTAATATTTAGGAATAGAGGATTCAAACTTTGGGCTTATAATTTGAGTTAGAATCGGAGGATGTTCGAATCCCTGTATTTAGGAATAGAGGATTTGACCTTCGGCCTTCTAATCTGTGTTAGAATCCGAGGATGTTCGAATCCTAATATTTAGGAATAGGGGATTCGAACTTTGGGCTTCTAATATGTGTTAGTATCCGAGGATGTTCGAATCCTAATATTTAGGAATAGGGGATTCAAACTTTGGGCTTCTAATCTGTGCTAGAATCTGAGGATGTTCGAATCCTAATATTTAGGAATAGGGATTCAAACTTTGGGCTTCTAGTCTGTGTAAGAATACAAGGGTGTTCGAGTCCTTGTACATAGGAATAGGGGATTTCTTTATTTTTAAGCCCTTGAGGCATTTTTAGATACATGTATGGGGTTCAACCTTTTTCGCTTACAAGTCCCCATGGCATCTATACATAGATGTAAGGGATTTGGCCCTTTTGTTTTATAAGTCATCGTGATGTTTTTCAAAGATTGCTCCGAGCCCCTTAAAGTCATTGTGGTGTTTGAAAAAGATAGCTTTGAGCCCCTTAAAGCCATCGTGGCCTTTGACAAAGGTAGCTTCAATCCCCTTAAACCCATGGTGGCGTTTGACAAAGGCGGCTCAGGGGCACCCTACGACCTATAGCAACATTTGTGTTTGGCGCGCTACACCCTGTTCAAGGATTTGCATGTTGAGTGTGTGTAAGGATTTTGATCCTTTAGCACTTATGTATACGAGGGGTTTGACCCAAAATGCTTATGTATCTGCAAGGATATGATTCCTTGAGCGCTTACGCATATGTGGGAATTAACCCAATATGATCCTTAAGTGATTATGTGTGTTTGGGATTCGAATCCACGCGCCTGACAGGCCACGGGGGCAGCTCAAGTGTATGAAAAGATTTTATCCTTAAGCGCTTATGCATATGGGGGGTTCGACCTCAATCGCTTGTGTATTAGCGCTTTTACACATGTAAAGAAGGGGTTTTGACCCCAAGCGCTCAAGTATTGGTGCTTTTACACATGTAAGTGTTCGATGGGCCACCGAGGCAATGAGATTACCAGGTTTTTACCTTGGATGCTTACATGTGTTAAGGAGATTTTGACCCCGAGCGCTAAACATGCTATGGATGCCTTGGCATTCATATCATGAAAGGGGAGTTAGGCTCCGAGCGCTACGTAGGCTATGAATGTCTTGGCGCTCATATCATGAAAGGGGATTTTGGTCCCGAACGCCTATTTATAAGGGTTTGAATAAGGTCGTGGAAGCCTTTCAAGGAGAATCCTTTGATCTATAGCATCATTTATGGTGGGCACGCTACACCCCGGTCAAGGACCTTATTAATTTGGTACCGATGAGGGTGTTCTTGGATTTACATCGGTGCTTTCCCTCTGATGCGCTACCCTCATTCAAAGGGTACCACCCATCGGTAATAAAGGATTCCACGTTGATTAATCACAATGTTTTTATCCCCGTTGCTCATTTATGTAAAAGGGGAATTCGACCCGTAACGCCCGACGAGCTGCAGAGGTCTTATAAGTTTTTTATTCTCCTTGTAAAAAAGAGTGAAACTCGAAAGTGAAATGCCTATGCAGCCAAATCTCAAGTTCGAAGGACTGCCTGATCGAAACTTGAGAGTGAAAAGCTTATCGAAGCCAATTTCGAGGTGAGACTCAAAGATGAAAGGCTAATCGAAGCCTATTTTGAGCAAAAGCTTGAGAATGAAAGACTGAGCTGAGACTCAAAAATGGAAGGCTGATCAAAGCCAATTTCAAGCAGAGACTCAAAAATGAAAAGCTGATCGAAGCTAATTTTGAGCTGAGACTAGAAAATGAAAGGTTGATCGTAGCCCATTTTGAGCAGAGACTCGAGAATAAAAGGCTGATCAAAGCCAATTTCGAGGTGAGACTCGAAATTGAAAGGCTTATCGAAGCCAATTTTGAGCAAAGACTTTGAGAATGAAAGGCTGATCGAAGCCAATTTTGAGCTGAGACTCAAAAATGAAAGGTTGATCGAAGCCAATTTTGATTGCTATCGAGGATTCAATTCTTGACCAGGTTTATTTACGTAAAGAATGATTTTGACCCCAAGCGCTAAACATGCTATGAATGCCTTGGTGCCGATATCATAAGAAGGAATTTTGACCCCAAGCGCAAAACAGGCTATGAATGCCTTGGCATTGATATCATGAGAGGGGATTTCAACCCCAAAGTGTTTGATGGGCTGTGTTGGCACTTCAAATGTGTACTGCTCCAATTTGAGGAGAGTGACACTTGATACGTGTTTAATGGGCTGTGTTGGCCCATCAAATATATTCTACTCCGATTTGAGGAGAATGGTACTTGATGCGCGTTCGATGGACTTTTTGGCCCTTCAAATATGTATTACTTTGATTTGAGGAGAATGGTGCTTGATGCGCATTCGATGGGCTTTGTTGGCCCTTCAAATATGTATTACTCCAATTTGAGGAAAATGGCGCTTAACGGTAGTTCGATGGGCTTTATTGGCCCTTCAAATATGCATTACACCAATTTGAGGAGAATGTCGCTTGACGCGCGTTCAATGGGTTTTATTGGGCCTTCGAATTTGTATTACTCCGATTTGAGGAGAATGGCACTTGACGCGCATTCAATGGCCTTTGTTGGCCTTTCAAATATTTTACAAGGTCTGTGCCTTGGACGCTTGTTGCACATTCAACGGGCTTTGTTGGCCCTTCAAATATTTTACAAGGTATGTTCCTTGGGCGGCGCTTGTTACGCATTCGACAGGCTTTGTTGGCCCTTCAAATATTTTACAAGGTTTGTGCCTTAGGCGCTTGTTATGTGTTCAATGGGCTTTGTTGGCCCTTTGAATATTTTACAAGGTCTGTGCATTGGGCGCTTGTTGCACGTTCGATGAGCTTTGTTGGCCATTCAAATATATATTACTCCAATTTGAGGAGAATGACGCTTGATGCACGTTTGATGGGCTTTTATTGGCCATTCGAATATATATTACTCCGATTTGAGGAGAATGGCGCTTGATGCGCATTCGATGGGCTTTGTTGGCCCTTCAAATATATACCAATGGGGTGTTCTTGGATTTACAACTGTGCTTTCTCTCGCCGGGGTGTGCTACCCCCAATCCAGGAGCACCAATCATTGGTAGATTTATAATGACTTCACTAAAATCACAATACCAGCAAACATATTGTACATTTCAAGGTTTAGTTGTGACCTGAGGCCTTGCCTGAAGAAAGCGTTGAGCGCAAATAATCCAGCACACACTTAGCATCTATCATAACTGGCTGGGCAAAAAGACCAGTTGCACAGTCACCTGATTTTCACCAAGAATAAATCAAAGTAATTATTTATTGTCATTATTGCGATGGACTAATTAATCGCCATTATATAGAAGAATTAAAATAATTTTAATTCAGTGCTTAAACTTATCTGTGTGCATTTTACTAGGTACTACCAACTCGGTGGGGGTGCCGGCCAACCCGACAGGGGCACCGACCAACTCGGTGGGGGACACCACCAACTCGGCTAGGGCACATGATATTACTTCACAATGATTATTTTTAAGCCTCGAGCGAGTTGACAATATTAACAATAATATTGGGCCTAGTCAAGCTTGTGATTTAATATTGGGCCAGGTCAAGCTTGTGATTTAATATTGGGCTTGTTCAAGCTTGTGATATGTTAAGGGTGTTGCTGTATCACGCCCTGTATTTTACTAGTTTACGCCCTAAAACGTGTATACATGTATAATACTAATTTTAATTTTTCAAAAAAATAAAAAATCAAAAACAGAAAATTTAAAAAATCAAAAACAGAAAGTAAAAAATATCAAAACCAAATGTTTTGCCGGCACCACCATCACCGCCACCGTACCTAGCCACCACCGTCCCCAGCCTTCTTCTCCGTCCATATTCTCCACAGTTCATCTTCTCCGTCGCCAGCCTTCTTCTCTGCCTTCTCCGCCGTTCGTCTTCTCCGCCGCCGTCCCCAACCATCCATCCCCAACGACCTTTCATCTTCTCCACCGTCCCCAACCATTCCCCATCCTTCTCTTCCATCTTCTCCGACGAGAATGGGAGCAGGGAACGATGCAAAGGAGAACCAGGCGAGGCGAAGGAAGAACCGGGACCGGGCGAAGGGAGAACCGGGGTGGGAGAACCGAGTGGGAAGAATCGGGCAAAGGAGAAGTCGGACCGGAGAAGAAGAGCGAGGAAAGGAAAATGTGGAGAGGAGAAGGAGTTCAGGACCGGAGAAGGAAAATGGGGAAAGGAGATTGACAGGCGCGGGCGGTCGTCGCGCCCGCGCGCCAAAAGATAATTTATAAGCCCTCAGTGCTTACTTTCTACAACTAGGTAGATAGTGGCAAATCGGGGTCGTCCAATGAGAAGAGGGATCTTCCTAAGCGTCTAAGCACACAAATGGTTGATATACTAGGCTAGGAGTAAATATATATACACACATAAAAGCGACTAAAGGGGGGGTTGGTTGGTTGGTTGGTTCCTAAGTTAACAAAGATAAAAAGACGAGATAACTAGCAACGTCAAGTGACTATGCTAATTATCAAACGAAACTAAGAAAAAGGGTTTTAAACTACAAAGATAAAATGCCTTGGGGGCAACGGATATCCACTTCCACATCTAATGTAGTTCATCGAATCATTCACACATTCCATCATATAGCATTCATGACCCAACGCTCACACACCCCATCTAGCAAGTACCGCAACACACACACCACAAGGAGTTCTAAGTTCATGCTCGTAGATCTTCATGCAAAGGTGCTACGGAAGTCGTCACGTTCCTACACCTAAGCAATTCAACCACACAAGCACTCCCTATGCTCAAACCACTCATGGCACACATGCAGTGAAACACACCGTCAAGAGTACATAAACGCCAAATAACAAATGCTTCAGGAATGAGTTTAAATCACCTATTCAATACTTCAACTACTTGTCGTGGAGACTGAACTCCTATCCTTCTTAGTTCGTAGTTTGCGAGAGTGAGTTTGACATCTCTCGTCAAACCTCACCAATGGCTCCCGAGTCGCGACCACGACTCAAGGCGTCATTGGTGGCATTTAGCACGAAGGACCAACAAGCTTAGCAATGCCTATGACCACTACACCGTGACTAGGCATTGAACCAATTCATGCAATTACACGAGATTGGATGAACGTGCAACGCACATTCATCCGCGAGCATATGACTCTCTCGTTTGCTACACAAACGAACATGACGAAGAGTTCGACATCAATCACATTCGCCTAGCACATTGTCAACACACTAACACAATCGAAAGCTCTAATTCATACTCTCACATTGCTAACAAGAACAGGGGGGAAATTAACCCAAATCCCCCAAACCCTAGCTAGCAATTAATCCAAGCATTTCATATCATCAAGCTCTCAACAACATCAATGCAATCAACAATTAACATTCAAAGCACAATAATTGCACAATAGCAAAAATACCAAATAGATAGATATAAATGAGTTCTTGCTACATAGATAGTGGAAGCTTCAATCCTTTGCTCCCAAGAACAAGAACTACTCTAGAACAACAAGAAAAGACATAATCAAACTAAGAGAAAGCTAAGAAAAGAAAGAAGAAAAAAAACCTAAAAATGGCGCCCAAACCAGAGAAAACGCGCCTGGAAAGCTTGGAGAAGAAGAGGGAAAAGAGATGGTATTTATAGTGCAAAGAAAATAAAATTGATTTCTAGCCGCCCGATGGTCGCGACTCGCGACGGTGTGCGTCGCGACTCGCGACGGTGCCCCGGCTCGCGATGGTGTCGCGACGGGGTCGCGACGGCAGCCACAGTTTTGCATTGTTTCTTTGTCTTCTTCATAGCCATCCCTCTCACTCTTCAAGTCTTCAACAGCTCCAAAATGGTCTTCAACGGCCTCCGGTCTTCATGTCTTCGAAGTGAGTATCCAAAAGTCTTCGAAAGTATAGTCTTCAATGTCTTCCGGTCTTCGTTGGTTCCGTGTTCTTCCCTTGTCACACAAAATCCACTTAAAAGAGGTAAAAGAGTACAAAGTTGCTTTTACCTCTCCTAAGTGAATTTCAAGGTAAAACACAAGCTCTCGATAATAAAAGAGCACAAAAGTGATCCTAAATACTACTAAATAATGCGCCTAAAATGGACACATCAGAGATCGGGGAGAGGAGAAGGAGATCGGAACCGGAGAAGGAGAGCGGAGTGGCGGCGGTTCGACAGAGAAGGAGATCGGAGCAAAGAAGGAGAAGGAGAAGGAGAAGGAGGAGCGGTGGAGAAGGAGGAGCGGTGGAGAAGGAGGAGCGGTGGAGAAGGAGGAGCGGCGGAGAAGGAGACTGGAGCTGAGAAGGAGACCAGAGAAGGAGAAGGAGAAGGAGGAGGAGCGGTAAAAAAAGTTTGATGGTAGCCAGATTTGCCGGAGTGCCAATCGAGAAGGAGATCGGAGCAGAGAAGGACACCGGAGCTACGGCGGAGAAGGAGAAGGAGGAGCGGCGGCGGCTTGATGGAGAAGGAAAACAATCGGTGGCGGCAGTGCACGGTGGTGGAGGTGATGCACCGCGGCCGGCGGCGATATACAACAGCGGCAGAGAAGGTTAATAATAAATTTTATTTATTATTAATTAAAACATATGTTAATAACTTAAATTAAATTAAAAATATATATATTATATACTAAATAGTATAAATACATGACGTAATCAAGTAAAATACAGGGCGTGATATAGCGATTCACTATGTTAACCCCATCTCACTGGTCCCAATATTGTTGATAATGTAAAGCTTGGACAATATTGTCGGCGGGCGTGGGCTTCACAATATTGTGACAATATTGGAAGCTTTGTGGGACAAATGTTTTGTCCCAGAGGCAGGCGCGATGCAACTCGAGAGACAGGGGCAGCGAGCTCGGGATTCGAGGTTAATTCTAAGGCCACCACTACCAGCGCATATTCGAAACCACCACCACCAAACTCCATCAAATGACAATGACAAAGGCACAGCCTTATCAACTTCCATCACGAACTTCCGTAAAGCCACCATCACCGAACTCCGTCGAACGATAATGGTAATGGAGGAGCCTTGTCGACTTTCATCTCGAACTTCCATCGACTGGGGTTGATGTGGCAACCAGCGGCGGTCAGTCGGAAGGCAATTAGCGGCAAACAACTCCGACAAGTTCGAAGGAACTTGGAAACCGATGACGAGCTCGATTGAGAGGTTGTCACGAGTCTCAGGTGAAGGGCAGCGGAAAGCTCAAAGTCATCAGCGAGTTTGAAGGGTTGACGCCAGCAAGGAGCTCGATTGGCACTCCGGTAAAAAAGCTTGATGGTAGCCAGATTTGAACTCCATAACCCATGAAACTTGGGAGCTTCGAACTGGGTGGGCTTCCAACTCGAGCGGCACCAACGGAGCTTCGAACTGGGTGGGCTTCGAACCGGGGCTGACGGCGGGTTTCGAACTCGAGCGGCACCAGCAGAGCTTTGAATTCGAGGGGGTAGCACCGGCGATTGACTTTGCTCGAAGGCACCACCAGTGGTTGACTTTACTCGAAAGGCACCACTAACACACTCGAAGGCCACCACCGCCAGTGTTCGAAAGACCACCACCGTCAAGATCAAAGCCTCCACTACCAGGGTTTCAAAGCCACCATCGGTGCATTTGATGGCCACCACCGTGGTTTTGAAGGGCCACCATCGGTGGAGAGTTCGAATTCCAAATGGAGCAGGGCTTCTTAAACCATGACGGAGAGAGGCTATTGTTGCCCAAAGGCTATTGTTGTATTGGAACGAAGACTTGAGAGCAGGCTTGAATTACGATGGAGCTGGGGCTCTTGATGCCATTACGGAGAGGATATTCGAAAGCTCCGGCCAATGGTAGGCTCGACGCTCGAGACAGAAGACGGAGATGAGGGCATGAATTCACATGTTGTACTTGACCAGCGCGTGTGGATCTCACGCGGTTGGTTTCCTCCACAACACACCATTTTTGAGTTATGAAAACTCACTTGCCCAACCGTCACTAGAAGCAACCTTCTTAAACCTCCTAGCACACCCTCTAATATATCATCAAATGCTTGGCCCTTGTTTAATCTCATCGGGTTACTATATAAAATAAATACTTCCAAACCAAATGGTTGACACAACTGTCATCAGGGGCATAATGGTTATTTTGTAGGCCAGCCTAACATGTGGCCTTACAGGTGCTCTCAAGTGGCTGCCTAAAATGACATCATTTTGGGCATTATTTTTGTCATTTTGTGCATCATTTTTGTCATTTTGTGCATCCCCTTTTTCAAACATTGCGGTGCGATCATATGCGTCTATAGGTGATGTCAGGTGGCTGCCCAAAATGACGTTGTTTTGGGTACCCATTGGAGGGGTACCCATTCGAGGTTCGAGGGGTGAAGGTTCCCGTGGAGATTCGAGATGTGAGAATTTGAGTGGGGCATTCGAGAGTTACTGGTTCGAGATTTACCGATTTAGTAGCTGAAGGTTCAGGTGGAGAGGTTGGACATGTGAAGGTTCAGTTGAAGAGGTTCAAGTGGAAGGGTTCCATTGAAAGGGCTCTAAAGGTACCCATTCGAGAGGTGAAGTTTCAGGTAGAGAGGTAGCAATTCGAGAGGTGAAGGTTGAAATTCAGAGGGTTCAGGTGTAGGGATTCGATAGGTAAGAATTTGAGATGTGAAGGATCCAGGGGGGATTCGAGAGGTTAAAGTTCGAGAGGTACCCATTTCGAGAGGTGAACTTTCAGGTGGAGGGGTTCCATTGGATGGGTTCGAGAGATGAACTTTTAGGTGGAGGAGTTCCATTGGATGTGTTCGAGAGGTACGCATTTGAGAGGTACCATTTCGAGAGGTGAACTTTCAGGTTGAGGGGTTCCATTGGATGGGTTCTAGAGGTACGCATTCGAGAGGTACTATTTTGAGAGGTGAAGTTTCAGGTGGGGGTGTTCCATTGGGTGGATTCTAAAGGTACCGATTCGAGAGGTCCCCATTCGAGAGGTGAAGTTTCAGGTGCAGGGTTCCATTGTATGGGTTTAAGAGGTACCCATTCGAGAGGTGAACTTTCAGGTGGAGGAGTTCCATTGGATGTGTTCGAGATGTAAACATTCGAGAGGTGAACTTTCAGGTGGAGGTGTTCTATTGGATGAGTTCTAGAGGTACTGATTCAAGAGGTTCCATTCGAGAGGTGAAGTTTCAGGTAGAGGGGTTCCGTTGGATCCATTCGAGATGTACCTATTCGAGAGGTGTAGGTTTAAGTAGAGGGGTTCCATTGGATGGTCGAGGGTACCCATTCGAGAGGTGAACTTTCAGGTGAAGGTGTTCCATTTGATGGGTTCTAGAAGTACCGATTCAATAGGTGCCCACTCGAGAGGTCCCCATTCGAGAGGTGAAGTTTCAGGTGGAGGGGTTCCATCGGATCCATTCGAGAGGTACGCATTCAAGATGTGAAGTATCAGGTGGAGGGGTTGGTTTGGATCCATTCGAGAAGTACTTATTCGAGAGGTGTAGTTTCAGGTCGAGAGGTACCATTTGAGAGGTCATTCGAGAGGTGCCCACTCGAGAGGTGCCCACTCGAGAGGTCCCCATTCGAGAGGTGAAGTTTCAGGTCCGTTGGATCTATTCGAGAAGTACCCATTTGAGAGGTGTAGTTTCAGGTCGAGAGGTACAATTCGAGAGGTACACATTCGAGAGGTGCCCACTCGAGAGGTCCCCATTCGAGAGGTGAAGTTTCAGGTGGAGGGGTTCCATTGGATCCATTCGAGATGTACCCAAGGTGTAGTTTAAGGTGGAGGGGTTCCATTGGATGGGTTCGAGAGGTACCCATTCGAGATGTGAACTTTCAGGTGGAGGAGTTCCATTACTTGTGTTCTAGAGGTACGCATTCGAGAGGTACCCATTCGAGAGAAGAAGTTTCAGGTGGAGGGGTTCCGTTGGATCCATTCGATATGTACCCATTCGAGAGGTGTAGTTTTAGGTGGAAGGGTTCCATTGGTTGGGTTCGAGAGGCCCATTCGAGAGGTGAAGTTTCAGGTGGAGGGGTTCCGTTGGATCCATTTGAGATGTACCTATTCGAGAGGTGTAGTTTCAAGTGGAGGTGTTTCATTGGATGGGTTCTAGAGGTACCGATTCGAGAGGTGCCCACTCGAGAGGTGCCCATTCGAGAGGTGAAGTTTCAGGTGGAGGGGTTCCATTGGATCCATTCAAGAGGTGTAGTTTAAGGTGGAGAGGTTCCATTGGATGGGTTCGAGAGGTAACCATTCGAGAGTTGAACTTTCAGGTGGAGGAGTTCCATTGGATGTGTTCGAGAAGTACGCATTCAAGAGGCACCCATTCGAGAGGTGAAGTTTCAGGTGGAGGGGTTTTGTTGGATCCATTCGAGATGTACCCATTCGAGAGGTGTAGTTTCAAGTGGAGGGGTTCCATTGGATGGGTTCGAGAGGTACCCATTTGAGAGATAAACTTTCTAGTGGAGGATTTCCATTGGATGTGTTCGAGAGGTACACATTCGAGAGGTGAACTTTCAGGTGTAGGGGTTCCATCGGATGGGTTCTAGGCGTTCCATTTGATGGGTTCTAGAGGTATCGATTCGATATGTTCCATTCTTGAGGTACCCATTCGAGAGGTGAAGTTTCAGGTAGAGGGATTTTGTTGAATCCATTCGAGATGTACCCATTCGAGAGGTGTAGTTTCAGGTGGAGGGGTTCCATTAAATGGGTTCAAGAGGTACCCATTTGAGAGATGAACTTTCAGGTGGAGGAGTTCCATTGGATGTGTTCGAGAGGTACACATTCGAGAGGTGAACTTTCAGGTGGAGGGGTTCCATTGGATGGGTTTTAGAGGTACCGATT
This sequence comes from Rubia yunnanensis, assembly GCA_037428765.1. Taxonomy (NCBI): domain Eukaryota; kingdom Viridiplantae; phylum Streptophyta; class Magnoliopsida; order Gentianales; family Rubiaceae; genus Rubia; species Rubia yunnanensis. Next base: position 39,043,760 of record CM075066.1, read on the forward strand.
CGATAGGTTCCATTCTTGAGGTACCCATTCGAGAGGTGAAGTTTCAGGTAGAGGGGTTTTGTTGGATCCATTCGAGATGTACCCATTCGAGAGGTGTAGTTTCAAATGGAGGGGTTCCATTAGATGGGTTCGAGGGTACCCATTCCAAAGGTGAACTTTCAGGTGGAGGTGCTCCATTGGATGGGTTCTAGAGGTACCGATTCGAGAGGTGCCCACTCGAGAGGTTCCCATTTGAGAGGTGAAGTTTCAGGTGGAGGGGTTCCATCGGATCCATTCGAGAGGAACATTTGAGAGGTGAAGTATCAGGTGGAGGGATTCCGTTGGATCCATTCGAGATGTACCCATTCGAGAGGTGTAGTTTCAGGTGGAGGGGTTCCATTGGATGGGTTCGAGAGGTATCATTTGATAGGTACCCTCTCTAAAATACACAAAGTTTTAGTAAAGAGTTGATAATGCAGATTTCATAAGTTACCCAAAAAGGGAATTCTGTATAGAAAAAGAAATTCAATTAGGGCTTTAGGTTGGTAGAAACACTCAAGAAGTATTCCCCACAATTCCGATCCAAAGTATGCTCCTATTCACTGATTAAATAAATAACGATCACATTCGAGAGGTGCCCATTCGAGAGGTGAAGTTTCAAGTGGAGGCCTTCCGTTGGATCCATTCGAGATGTACCCATTCAAGAGGTACCCATTCGAGAGGTGAGGTTTCAGGTGGAGGGGTTCCATTGGATCCATTCTAGAGGTACCCATTCGAGAGGTGATGTCTCAGGTGGAGGGGCTCCATTGGATGGGTTCGAGAGGTACCATTCCAGAGGTACCATTTCGAGAGGTACCCATTCGAGAGGTGAAGGTTCAGATGGAGAGGTTCCACTGGATCTAGTCGAGAGATGCCCATTGGAGAGGTGAGGGTTCAGATGGAGAGGTTTCATTGGATCCAGTCAAGAGATGCCCATTGGAGAGGTGAAATTTTAGGTGGAAGGGTTTCATTGGATGTATTCGAGAGGAACCCATTCGAGAGGTGAACTTTCAGGTGGAGGGGTTCCATTGGATGGGTTGTATAGGTACCGATTCGAGAGGTTCCCATTCAAGAGGTACCCATTCGAGACGTGAAGTTTCAGGTGGAGGGGTTCTATTGGATCCATTTGAGATGTACCCATTCGAGAGTTGTAGTTTCAGGTGGAGGGATTCCATTGAATTGGTTCAAGAGGTACCATTTGAGAGGTGCCCAATCGAGAGGTACCCACTCTAGAGGTACCCATTCGAGAGGTGAAGTTTCAGATGGAGGGGTATCGTTGGATCCATTCGAGATGTGTAGTTTCAGGTAGAGGGGGTTCTATTGGATGGGTTCTAGAGGTGCCCATTCGAGAGGTGAAGGTTCAGGTGGAGAGGTTCCATTGGATGAGTTCGAGAGGTACCCATTCGAGCGGTACCCATTGGAGAAGTACCCATTGGAGAGGTCCCATTCTGAGAGGTCCCCATTCGAGAGGTGAAGTTTCAGATGGAGAGGTTCCATTGGATCCATTCGAAAGGTGCCCATTCGAGAGGTACCCATTCGACAAGTGAAGTTTTAGATGGAGGGGTTCTATTGGACCTCCTCACCTCGCTAATTTGTACCTCTCGAATCGTCCTCTTCAACCACACCACCGTCTCACTATCTCCACACTCCAGTTACATGTAAAATTGGTACAGTTGTAGCTTCAATTACTACTATTTTAATAATCCTATATTGTAGAAACATTCCTATAGTATTTCTATAATTTAATATCAAGGTCACCGCGCAACGCGTGGTGTGACCATACTAGTAATTATGAGTGATTTTTGTTGAAAAATGGGATATGCTGCTCATCTTTCCCAGAACCATATGCAGGTCAAGTTTATACTGTAGCAAATGACATATTAATGAGGGGCTGCCACGGGAGGCTCCAGAATTTAGGATGAGTGATGTCAAAAACTACCAAACGGAGAAGAATCAGCTAAGAAGCCTAGATTCCAGCGTCTATGGTGAAGGTAATTGACTTCTCACGGGTCCCATCGGGTGTGCCATTTGATGTTACCTAAAACTCGATTACGCAGCACCCCCCAATCCCTTCATCGTGACCTGCAAAACAAAGCCCCCGGGGTTACCCGAGGGATAGTCTCTGATGGTAAAGTCATCCCCAATATGTGTAATGAGGAATAACCGAGCATAATAACTATAAGAGACATACCTTAGTACTCTCAACCCTAGGATTTTTATGGGATTACCCTTCAACCCTGTTGGGCCAACTTTGCCCAATTGTTAATATTATATAACTATTCATTATATTAGCTTGTGGCCCAATATTTTTGGGGCACTGAGGATTTATGCACTATCACGATCTACAATGAAGCTCACAAAATAGGATCTAGATGCTCGTAAGGGCGTAACATTCATTCGGTCTAAATAAATCTACAAAAAGAGAGATTTAGACAAGAAAACCAACAGAGGCTATCTAATTTCCTTGTGATGCAAAAGGTACTAACAAATGTGCCAAATGAATTAGGAAACACATGCTTCTAGGTACATATCAGATACACTAATTTTCTTGGCAGCAATCTAGTGTCCTAGAGCGCAAAGAAGTAACTCATTGTTTCTCGCTCTAGTACTGAGTCTGAGTATTAGGCCTCTACTAATATTGCCACTGAGGTTGTTTCGTCATCCCACTTATTGCGTAATCTTTGGGTTTCTTTTTCCGGGGCTCCATTTTTGTTGTGCGACAACAACAATGCCATTTTCTTAGCTCATAATCCAGTTGCTTACAAGTGTGCTAAGCATATTGACATCGACTATCACTTCGTTCGAGAGCTAGTGTCCGCAGGCAAGCTTCGTGTCACTCATGTTCCCACTACGCTCCAAATTGCAGACATCTTCACCAAGGGTCTCTCTCATTCTCTGTTTGAGTTTTTTAGATCCAAGATTTGCGTTTCTAAGCATCCGACGCTTCGCTTGAGGGGGGTTGTTAGACTTAGTCAAATAGATGACTAGTTTTGTTAGAATTAGAGTTCTAGTTATCTTACGACTCTCTGATGTAATCTTCTATTTATTCTCATGAATAAATAACAAACTAATTACGAGAATTATCTATGTTAATAGTATCAGTTATCATCAATAACTTTGAAATTCAATTACAAAATTGATTCAAAATCAACAATAGCAATCCAATATAACTTGTAATAGAAAAAGAAGCAAAATTGTCTATAAGTCAATGTATATTTACAAATTTGGATTTAAAAAATGAAACTTTGCCTCTCTGACATCCTAAAACTATTGAGGCAAATCATCGAACACATTTGAAGTCAAATAAAAATAAAACTTGAGCTGGTACAAAGAGGAACTGGTACAAAGGAGTATATAATAACATCATGCATTATAACACTCGTACTTATACAGTGATGACACTTTCCCATCAAAATTAACCAAATGAACCTTATATTGGGACAAGATAGATATTGGTTTATTGCACATCAATGCATATAAAAGATTCAAACTCGAATTGAAGCCACTTCGATTGCCAAAGCCGTAATGTCCCAAACCGCTTCAATTCATTTACAAAAATAGAATAAGTGCCGAGAAAAACTTACCCTTCAACTTCAAGAAGTACAATGAGTTGTCCGGGTTGGGCCTTTACAATCGCATCACTCTAAGCACCATAAAACTGTGACTTATTGGTGTGAGACTTGAAATTTACAAACTTGAGAGAAAGTGGAGAGAAGAGATGGGTTCTTGGAATCTTGAAATAGTATGCTTGTGGATTTCTGGTATTTGCATAACAACACTTGTAATGGAAGAGGGTAGGCTGAATCAGGATTGAAGTAGATTCCAAGAGAGTTCTCAACTTGTTCCCCTACTAACCTATGGTGAGCAGATTCTCTAGAAAGGAAAAGGAGAAGGAGAGGGAAGCGACAAACATTTATTGTAGACTCTTCATTTTGGGTTTAGAATATTTTGGAAACAAAAACATATTAAATGTAGCAATTTTGAATCCACTAAACACAATAAACTAAATACAAACATTAAATTACTGAATAATTGTCATAAAAGCTGACGCAACAAGTTGACATGAATGGATAAGTGTGGAGGTGACACTTGGCCAAAAAGTTGTTTAGCTAGAGTTATACTCACTCCGTCCCAATTTTAACTTTCGAGTTGCTTTTTGTACGGAGTTTTAGGAGAGATATTTTAATTGTCTGCTCTGAAGGGGTTCGGTCCTAAAAGTAAAAAATACCTTTATCACTTTTGGGACGAGAAGTCTGAATCACCACTTCCAAAAGACTCAAAATTTTGGGCTCTAGAAGGTTAAGGAGAATTTGAGAAGGGTTCCAGTGAGCCCATACTGTCAGTATGCCTAAAATTATGATCTGCCGGACACGACCACTATTGCTACTTCACGGACGACGGGGATTGAGACTGTGTCGACAACTCGAACACGAACGCGATTGCACACCGGAGTTGCAGATTTGAGAAGGATGAGTAGAGGTGGTGGAGAATATGGGTGGTGAAGGTTGATGTGGGTGATATGGGTGGAGGAGAGATGGTGGTTCAGAGGAGGTGGTTCAGGTAAGAGGAAGAAGAAGTGAAGGAAGAAATCTGGGTCGGGAAGGGGGGATATTAATTAAGGTAGAGTTTTGGTAATTGGGCTAATAAAACTTAACTTTGGGTTATTTTTATCTTAATTAATGGATTAAATGTTAATTTGTAATTTTAATATAATAAATAATAGTTTTAATTATAAAATGTTTAAAGAGTTGTTTTGTTATTTCCAATCAATATTCTTTATCTGAAAGAAATGAAATAGAAGTTTATTGTGGGAGGTTCCAAAAAGGAAAACAAGAAGTTTATTAGTTGTAAATAGGTAAATAGTATAGACAGTGGAATTCACGGTAGAGCCCTACCAAATACAAAAACCAATCCAACTTAGGTTACGTGATGAACCTAAGGAGCATATCCACGAGAGATAGAGGGGGGGGGGGGAATGCGAGAGTGTAAACCCAAAAGGGTAACACTCCCCCACCACCCCCCCATAGTCCTAGTTAAATAACTACCAACCCTAAGCAAGAACAAGTCTCGCAAAGGGAGTACAAAAGCAACCTGGAAAAACACAGGCTATATGCCGCTAAACATATGGGATGAGAACAAACTCACTACCCATAGGTAAATAATCCGCTTCTACCCCTGACAAGTGGGGCCCTCTCCATCTAGAATCCGTGATGCAACCGAGAGTTGTGAGTCTCGGGTCTTTAGCTAATGCGTTTCCGGGATGTGGATGAAGGTACAAAGATCCAAGCACGAATAGTTTGTAAATTCCTGATGCAGCCGAGAGTGTCTCGGGTCTTGGATGTCACATAGAAAAGTGAAGCCGATGTCCCTGTTTGCACCAAACCGGTACGGGAGGATATCTGCTTCTACCATATACACCCCTAAAGTGGAGAAAGAGGGATGTTATTGGCCTTCAGCATTCTCTTGTTGGCGCCGAGGTAATGTAGTGGTCAAGGATGTGTTGAGGCCGTGCCCCATGTCCTTGAGAATCCGAGCTAGATCACCTTCCTGAGGATGAGAGAATGGACACACTTATACCGTGTGCATCAGACGTGGCGATTATGTAACCGCCCACACCATTTGAGCAAATGGTCAGCTGTAAGACAATTTAGCACAGAGTGCAGCGCGGGCTTAGAGCGCATAATTAACCGTCAAATCATAAGTAAGACCAGAAGGCCCCCCAGAGGTCACGAGACACTACCGCCCCTCGAGGGAGCCATGGAAACCGCGCGCCCACGAGGTCACGAGCACTCGGACCACAACCCTTTGAGCACTCGTACCACAAGCCCTCCTCGAGACCTCAAAATAATACCGCCCCTCGAGGGAACCGTGGGAACCGTGCGCCATCGAGGTCTCGAGCTCTGGCATCACGACCCATCGAGCACTCGGACCACAAGCCCCCCTCGAGGTCATCTCCTCGAACACTTAATGCTTCCCTCGAACCCTCGAGCATCCCCTCGAACAGTCGAGCATCACCTCGAGGAACTACTCCTCGTGCCACCAACCCTCGAGTGCTTGATCCGAAATCACTCCTCGAGGTCTCGAGCCACAATCCCCCCTCGAGGTCTCGAAGCGCAATCCCCCCTCGAGGTCTCTAACATGACCATCCTTTGAGTACTCCTTCGAGACGTCGAACCAAAATCCCACCTCGAGGTCTCGAACCATTACCGTCCTTCAAGTACTCCCTCGAGGTGTCCTCACTCTTGCATCACCTCGAATACTCGATACTCGCTTCGACCCCTCGAGCATCCCCTCGAACACTCGATGAACCCCCTCGAGGTCACGAATAGCTAGTACCACATCGAGATTTCCAACACTCACATCCAAGATCCCCCACACTCAAAGCCCCCCCCTTCGAGCACTCGAACACCTCAGACTACCCCCCTCGAGTGCTCAAACAGCTCTGATACTTGGAGTCTAGATAATGCCGAATTAGAACAGTTTGCTCATCTTTTCATCCTTACCTGGGCATTCTCATGGGATTGAAGAATGAGAACAACACATTGGGTATACCATCATAAATGATTCCAGTAAACACAATCTGCCATGGCGGGCCATAGGGAACCAATAATTCCAAGGTGCCAATGATTCTAACCAACACACGGCAGAACTTCTCCTAATATCCATTTTGAATCTGACTAGCCCCAAAGCATATGTCTCATCTAACAATAGCATTCAAATATCCCAAATCCGGGTGAATATTCAACAGTTTGCTCCTCCTTTCATCCTGACCTGGTCATTCTCCTGAGATTAAAGAATAAAAATGACACTTGGGTATACCATCATTGAAGATTCCGGTAAACACAATCTGCCATGGCTGGACGCTCCATCCAAACACACAGCAGAACTTCTCCTGATATCCATTGAATCTGACTATCCCCAAAGTATACGTTTCATCCAGCAATAACATTCAAATTTTCCAAATCCGGGTGAATTTTCATGAGTGAATAACTGTCCCGAGCCTATAGAACTTTGCATATAATTCGACATCAACTGTTCCTAGGCATGATCATCTATCCACAACCCAGTTCTATTAGACAAGATTCCGTGTTGGTGTTCATGAGAAACAAAGAAAGAGTTCAGAATTGTGGAAAATTCATCGCAATTTCGTGTTCAATATGAACAACAAGCACAGATCTTGACAATATGCACCAAATAATTCTACCCTTCCCATAGCAATTCACAAGCTTAACCGAGTTCCAAAGCAAACACGCATTCCGCTCAATAATTAACATCAATTGAGCAGAGTAGAAACAGAGTATCCACCCATTTCCACAAATCCACAAATCCAGAAATCCAGAAATCCAGAAATCCACACAATCCACAAAATCCACACAAAGAGCAGATTAACTCCTACAGCATTCACACAAGTTCTCACTAATCCGCACAAATTTAGCAATATAAATTTACCTTTGCAGTGGAATCGACGGGATTCCTCTGAATCCGAAATTCGCGCAACTCCCCTTTTGAAAATTTACCACGCTTCAAGATTCGAAGGGTACTCCCCTGCAAGAGAACCCCTAGTTGAAGCATGGGTTTCAGATTCCAAGACCAGAAGAGGGCTCTTCCACCGAATCGCGACGGACTGGTTTTGGAGCTCCGGGAAGGAACCCAGATCTGGATCGTAACTTCTAGTTTGGGATGCAAACCGTATATTAAAAGCTTCCCGGCAAGGAGCCCAACAAAGATGTCGGGTCCCTCGCCGGAGGAGAAGAGCCAAGGAAGAGTAAATCGGTGAAAATCGACTACGGTGAACAGTAGAAGAGCTGTGCCCTTTTTTTGCCTCAGAGTTTCCTTTGATCCGGTGCACAAGAAGTTTATTAGGGGACGATGGGAGTAGCTTCCTACATGCGGCTACCATAATTTGAACCCGGATCAGGGTGTAAAAGTGGTTAAAGTGAGGGAGTATTTATTAAAAAACAAAAAACTGTGGGAGGAGTTGCCTGCCCTCGTATTCTCAAGTAAGTGGGTCTCGTTCTACTCAGTCCAAAGACCCAAAACTGTATTGCAGCCTCCCTCCTTTTCTGTCTTCTCCGATCGCTCTCCATTGCACCCATTTGAGCACCTAGCAGTTTCGATCTCACCACTTAATTTCCAGCTGCGGTAAGAAACCTTCTAGCAATTCTCACGCCGAATTATAAATCCAAGATGTTCGGTCGACATATCACATGTCACATATCACATGTCACATATCACATGTCACATATCACATGTCACATACATATATTCTGTTATATTAATTTCATATGAAAACTTGTTGTGATCAAATTGGTTTTTAGATGCGTGTATTTCCCATATTTGTTTTTCGTATTTCAGATTAGCACTCTCGTAGCGTAGAAGATGACTTTGTTTTAATTTGCAGGTTTTTCAAGGGTTTCTGCTTAGGGTTTGGTTATCTGAACTTTGAGCAGCATGGTAATTATTCTTTTTTCTGGTTCCTATAATTTCTTAATTTATTACTCTACTTCTTCTGTTCATACTTTTAATTTTTTTTAACGCGTAGAATTATATAATTGGAGCTTTTAAGCCAGCCTGCCACATTGCTGTTACATTTTCTGATGGGAAAACTCGAAAGCAGGTAACCTTATTGTTTGCCTTACTATTTTCTGATGGAGATTTTTTACTTTTAACTATAGAGGAGGGTACTTTTGGAATTTGGAGTCTAAAATTTTTGTATCTGATATTTCTTGATTAATTTTGCTCGATTAATTCTGCGCATGCAATAGTGGTAAAAATTGTTTTTCTTTCCCTGTCTACATTCAATTTTAAACTTAGTATAATAGTATACTGAATCAATTTGATCTGAGAGAACAGGTGACAAAGACGAAGCAATAAATTAGGTGTGCGCTAGGAACGAAATTCTGCTAACCTTTATCTTTGTTTCATGTCATTGTTATTGTTTGTGAATTTTGTCTAGCTTATAGATTGATGTTGCATGTGGGTGAAGCTATGTTTTGGAATATCTTATATAACATTGTAGGCTGTCAAGTTTTCTGCCATAGAAAATGTGCATAGATAGTTATGGAATTGTTGTATGTTTTCTGTTCTTCAGTACGTGAAAGGAACCTGCATATTGTTGTTATCGTTGTAGTTTCTACATGTAAAGCAAACAGTATGTTGTATGCCAGTTACGTCTTTTAATATGGTAACCACTAACCAGTCATGGCTCTGAAGTTTGAGTATGAACTTTTTTGACTTCTTCTGATCCTTATTGTCTTATCTTGTATGGTTAGAAGTATCTGTGAGTCCCAACATATATAGCTGCTGGAAAGCGTCTGTTTCTTCAATTCCTTTTGCTTATGTGTGGAGACAACTAATATGGCATTAACCTCACTCCACTAAGCTTGAATTGTGCTATAACAATCTGGCTATTTTTGCTAAATATTACTCTATTGGATGTGTACTGTATCAGGTTCCATTAAAGAAAGAAAATGGCCAGACTGTAATGGTACCTCTTTTTCACAGTCAGGAAAACATCACTGGCAAGGTGTCTCACTTGATATAGTTTGAATGTCTTATTTTTCTTCTACTTAGCTTTTCCTTCAATTTCTCGTTGTAGATTTCTAAACTTCTTACGGAAGGTATGCATCTTTTAACATCAGATTTCAGTTGAACCTGTATCTGGAAAAAAAGTTGAACATAATGGAATAAAAGTTGAGCTCCTTGGGCAGATAGGTGAGGTTTAACAGTTGTTTCAGTTATGCCAATATACCATGTATTTCTTTTGAACTTTGAAAAATAAATTTAATTTGTGCATTTAATTTTGTTTGCAGAAATGTACTTTGACAGAAACAACTTCTACGACTTTACGTCCCTTGGTAAGCATAATGTGTTAGGTGTTTGTCCTTTGGTTAATTGTTAAATGATTTCTGCAAAACTGATGTACTCTGTATCTGATTATTTATCTTAATTATTTTCAAAACTGATGAGAGGTTAAACTCCACAGAACTGTCTCTCTGAGCTGCCCATGAAAAGTTATTCTCTTCTCCTATCATTTCTGCATGGATACTTTCGTTACGCATCTGGTTATTTTTCTTAATTATTTTCAAACTGATAAAAGGTTAAACTCCACAGAACTGCTCCTGTGATGCCCATGAAAAGTTATTCTCTTCTCTTCACATGTTTGCGTTTTGTTTCTGTACTTGTAGTTCGTGAATTGGATGTTCCTGGTGAGATATATGAAAGGAAGACATATCCATTTGAGTTTTCAACGGTTGAAATGCCTTATGAGACATATAATGGTGTTAATGTCAGGCTCAGGTAAGTCAACTGTCGTTTCTTGAATGACTGGTGTCCATTTTATCAATAGGGAAGAATCTTACTGTTCAATGGTAGTCTCATGTCATTGAATGTTACTCAAAATTCTTGTTGCTGAAGCACTTTTACACAGTTCACGACTTGCTTAGTTTGGATACTGTGTTGTTCGTATAGGCCTTGAAGATGTGGTGCTTGCCATTTCCCTCTAACTTTCCCTAAATGCTCTTTTTCTGTTTTATTTCATTTCTTTGTCAATATCCAATTTGTTATCAATTGTTGCTAAAATTTACTTAAATAAAATTAATTGGTAATACATATGAAATTTTAAAGCAGAATACCATATTGAAATAAATGTAGTCCTAAAACTTTTCACTAATCTAACCACAAACGGTAATGACTATTCTTTTTCACAGGGCAAACAATACGGCTATGATAATTAATACCCTTTGTCATTCCACTCTAGTATCATACTCATCCCCCCACCCCGCCTAAATGTTAAATTTGTTTAGGCTTGAACACTGTGTGCAGTGCAGAAGATTCCAGAAATAGGAGGCATATACTTGGCTTAAATTGATCTTCAAGGTGATTGTGTAATTCAACGACAAGCTAGCCAGGAACATCTCTCCACTATGAGTCGTCAAATCTATTCTTCAATTGCACAACTGAAATGTGTCCTGTTTGAAACTTTGTTTTCCATCTTATTGTTAACATTATGAGTGAGGTCGTCTTAGTGGGTGAGAAATATTATGTGCGAGTGAAGTAGAGGAATATAAAAGTAATAATCATTGTACATTGCAGTACACATTAAAGAAATAAAGTTTGAAGTCCAAATGGATAAAGCATGATTGTTTTATGTAGAGACAGATGTCATATCTATGTTTGAACATCTCAGGTCAAGTCATGTAGCAGACAACACATGTAGGATACTAGGAGTTTACTTTGGAGTCCCTACGTAGGCCATTGGTCCCTTTACATTTTCCAACTTATCCGCAACTGAGGCAGATAATATAGAGGATTTACCAAGACTCTGTCATGGTGTTGTAGGTCCTTAATGTTTTTGCAGTTCCTGCTATGCTAGATTAGCAATTTGGCTTTCACGAATTGAACTGAATATGGCTTAAGCGTGCACAGAGATGTCAGTTTCTTTGGTTAATATTTGAAAATAATTGACACTTAACTTCCTGTCTATTTCGTTTTCAAGCATATATCATCCCTCCTATTAGCATGCTTGGTCAAATGATCATCAGAATCCTTATGTAGGACTCTATTTTGAAAGTGCTTATGCAGGTCATGGGTCCTTTTTCATCAACCAGTTGATCTGAAACAGGGGCAGCTAAAATAGGCTATATACCAGGATTATGTGGTGTTGTTTTTGGTCATTAAATATTTTGCAAATCTTGTTATTCTGGGCTGACAGTATAATTCCTGAAATTGAACTGAGTACAGTGTCAGTGTGTGCGTCGATGTCAGTTAAAATGGTTCATATTCATGCTAAAAATTGAGTCAACTTTCTGCCTTTCTTTCTCGTTGCAGGTATATTCTTAAAGTGACCATAAGTCGGGGGTATGCTGGTAGCATTGTGGAGTATCAAGATTTTGTGGTACTACATCTTTTTCATATTATAACAAATATTTTAATGAAGTAGATTGCAACTCTCTTGATAACCTTAACTTTAACAAGCTATCTGAATTGTATGTTGTGTGCGAAGTATAATACAGTATTGAATGAAAGTTAACACGTGGAGGCAATTTATAAACACCAATAATTTTATCTGAAAAATTGCGTAGTATGTTTAGTGTTCACTCATTCTTGGTTTCTTTCCTTGAGGACTTTGATATGCATGTGTTTATTTTTTTTAATCTTCTAGAAGCCCATTAATTTGTGATCTTATGTTATTACTGATTCTTCGAAGAGGTAGTAGTCTCTTTTGAACTTGAAAATGAATCTCTGTATCTGAAGCAATGATATAAAGGGTCTGGAGTTCAATTCTACCGCCATTTCAGGAAATTACCGTTTCTTCTTTTCTCTATGATCCTAGTTAATTTAAATTCTCTCCAAAGTAACTGTCTGCAGAGCTGCAATAGATGCTAGTAGTGGGTTCATTGTTTTTGAAGTATAGCTTGTAGAGAAGAGTTCTCTAGACTGTATAGGGGACTTGTTGTAACTTCATGCTGTCTAGAGCTATTTCAGAATGCTAGTATTTTTCTATCTTATGGATCCCAGTTTCTTTATTTTCTTTTCCAAATGTTTGCATTTGGCTTTCGAAGAAGGAATTCTATTCATGCTGCTGCAAAGGTTGACTGTTTATAAAGTAAAAATGTAAGAGAAGAGTTCTATATCCATATAAAGGTGATTTGAAGGTCTTGAGAATGCTTTGTGTCCAGGTTTGCCTAGTTTTCTGCCTCTGAAATTCAGTATAAAAAAAGTGTCCCCAACTAATTCTTAACCAAATTTGAAGCAGTTCAAGGATGTTCCAAAGGAAAATTGAATGATAAACAGCACAAGTGTGAATGGAGTTTTTTTTTTTGACGTAATAATCAGAAATTTCAAACTGAGGAAAGCAATCCCCGTCTTTTTCTGTCAGCGTGTAAAATAAACTCTTAGTGTGACAGGCTGAATAATGATTGGTGTGATTTCTGGAGCTCTGGAGGAGTTAAGGTGGGATGTGGGTCCTATTTATAATGATAGGCTTTTTCATTGTTGGATGCTGAATTTTAAGAGGATGAGTTCTTAAACTGATGAGGTTGCAATTTAAGGTGTTAGAAGTATATCCTAACAAAGTTATTGCCCATAGTACACCAGATGTGTGCTGAACTGAACATATTTTATAAACTTTTTGCTGTTAAGATTAGCGGAAACTGAATTTCAGAAAACTAAGGGAACTGAGGACTGAAGAAAAACTGCAATAAAGCGAACTCACTCGGAACCACTCTTTGAAACCCTTAAAGATCACATATTGGAAAATTTAGGCATACCTGTTAGTGACCTTTGGGTATCACATCTAAGGCAAGTCTTGAAGATAACAATTGGCACCAGAAGTTCTTATGAACCCAAGTCTAAATTCTCTCCTTATAGAGGAGGTGCATTATTCAAAAACTACAAAACCAAATCCAGTTTCCTAATTCACTATAGACTTTCCTAAAGAATGTCTTTCCCAACAAAAGGCGGCAACAGAATGGTGAGGCTACTTTATGATGTTAGGACACAAGACCTCAGATAAGCAATTGTGGAGAATAGGAAGTTTCTGCAGGGCAGAAATTTACTGAGCTAGATTGTAATCTAAAAGGTAATTTGCCTGTAATCTAATAGCTCAGCCCTTCCGACAGACGCGGTGGCTGCCCTTTTCCTTACCCTAGAATCCAAAACTAAAAACTGCTGTAAAAGTTCCTGCATCTAGTTGTTCAATAAGGATAATTTGATTCAAACATCAAACAGGTTAGTTACGTTCATGAATTTTATATTGACTTGAGTCAGTAAAATGTAATCCTTGATTTTGGATTTTCCTATTTTCCTTGCTGCATATTACCTGTGCTTTCCATATTGTACAGGCTCATGGCATTCTGGTTAACCATTGGTATAGAAGATATAGCTTATGTATGATTTTTAAGCTACTTACTCTTATCTGACCAATCTAGTAATAATAACGAAATCAATATTTTCTTTGCAATTTACTTCAGTGCAGAAGCAAAGATCACAAGAATGTTTATTTACCTATTAGAATACCTAAAAATCGAAGGTACTCAAGAGACGGTGAATATATTAGGGTTTATGCATTACTGAGTTCAAGTGATCCAACTCCTAGTAACTTAAACAAGAATTTTCTGACAAAACTGCTGTGTAATACTCCTGATTTTCTATAGCTTTAGGGATTTGTTTGATAGTAAAGAAGGCCACAAGGTGTATGCAAGTCTGAAGTCAATTGATCCAATCACCTTGTTAAACAGTGACTTTTTTATTAGATTCTAGTTGGATACTCCAGAAGTTTTGAGTTCCATTCCTTAACTATTTTAGGACATCGTTGTTGCTGCAAGTCTGTTCCTCTGATTTTAAATTCTAGTTATTTGTTTTCTCTTTTTACAATTAAGTATTGTATAAAATTAGGTTGGTTCGGCTGTGGTTTTTATGTATCTTTCCCGTTAACAAGTTTTGGACATCATTGGCGCTGTATGGTTCCTTTGATTTTTAGTGCTTGTTATTTTATTTGCTTTTATAAAATTATGTATGTAGTCCCTCCGTCCCAGAATAAAGTTCCTATTTTTTGGTTAACTTTCTCAAGCTATGTTTAACCACCGATAACTTTAGTTACATAAACTACCGGTGTATAAAAATTTGATCTTTAAAAAATACATGTTGCAAGGAATCTAACAATATATCACATGATGATATTGTAACCTATATACTAGTTGAAATTTATGGTCAAACATGACTTGAAAAAGTTGACAAAAAATTAGGAACTTTATTCTGGGGGAGGTAGTATTAATTAGGTTGGCTCGGTTGTGGTTTTTATGTATCTTTCCTGTTACATTTTACTACTCATTTGTAAGAGTTCTCTTGTCTGTAAAAATTCAATGCATGCATTCTAGTATAATTTTCTGCAAATTTGCCTGGATCTTACTGCATCTGTATCTTGGCTGTATAGTATGAAAATTTTCTCGTCACAATTTCAGTTTTATTGAGAATTAATTGTAGGTTAAACATCAGTCTTTTACGTATGGGAGATCTATGATGATAAGCTATTATTGGATTACTCATAAAACTTTTTTTTTGGTGATTTTAAACCCCATTTATTCTCGCTGCTTATTTGAGATCCTGTCAGTTCATTGATGCTTTCTTACTGAATTTGATTTATCATCCTGCAGGTCCGCAACTACAGTCTACCACCATCAATCAACAATAGCATTAAGGTAGTCTTTTAAAATTTTTTTTGTAATCTATTACTTATAAATTAGCCATCATTAAATTCTAAAGCTATGTATGGATGCTATTCGATAAAGATTAAGGTGAAAGACAAGCACTAAAGAATATTTTTGTTGTCATGCATTTCGCCTTTTTAAGAGTTGGATGAATATTTCTTTGTTATTGGCTGCTTTTGTTTTTTGGTTGGTTTGTGATGTATTTTCTATTTACTCATTTATACTTTTTATGTATTTGGGTGACTTTATTAACATCCTGGAGCAGAATGGGCAGAAATAATTTGTCAGACAAGGTTAAGTGAGGGTAACCACGGTTACTTGCTTTCATCATTAGATTTAGACTGATGAAAGGGACAAAATTTTCCAAGCAATATGTGCTATAGTTTTAGCTTTATTGTATTGGTGGAAGATAGCTCTTTGCAACTTGATAAAGTTCCATGCATTTTCCCAATGCCTCTCCTTTTTCTACCCCGCCTTTCTTTTGAGCCTACGGCAAATGTATTTATTGAAAAGGATGCACATCTGGACGTACTCCATAACTTCAAGTTCAACTGTGCTAATGAAGTGGAGCATATTTTTTTCCCCTCTTCATATTCACTCTGTATTACCATTCAGCTTACATGTGATTTGGTGCTGCATTATCAGTTCCTGTTCTATTTTGCAGATGGAGGTTGGAATCGAAGATTGCCTTCACATTGAGTTTGAGTATAATAAGAGCAAGTAAGTTGTCGTGCTAAATGCTGACTTATGTAAGTTGGATCCTGCCAAAGTATGTGTCTCGATCAACATGATGGCGATATATTTTTCATTTAGTTGACCTCACATAGTAGGATTAGGGGTTGGTTGGTGCTGTCCAGTATGCCACAGAGGTTTTATATCTTATCTGAACAGCCAACTCCATATTGTGTTTGTTATTTTAAAAATCTATTCATTTAAAGCTCCTTTTAGTTTCCTTGCTGAGTTCTGTTTACAGTAAGCTTGAAAGAATTGAAGACAAAATCTGCATTTATTCTTATTTTAATCTACTTTGTAGCTTTGTTAACAGTTTTTAAATTTTTTTATCATTCGTTTGCTTATTTGTATTCCTCAAACATATCACTTATGTGAATGAATAAATCTCAGGTATCATCTTAAAGATGTTATTATTGGAAAAATATATTTTCTTCTTGTAAGAATCAAGATAAAAAATATGGATCTGGAGATCAGACGCAGAGAGTCAACTGGTTCAGGACCCAACACCCACGTTGAGACTGAAACTCTTGCAAAATTTGAATTGATGGATGGTGCTCCTGTAAGAGGTGATTGATCGTTACTACATTTTTCTTTCCTGCAGCACTTATTTTGTCGTACATGGTAGTATTGATTTCCAAGAGATAGTATGCATTTTGTCAGAATGCTTTCCTGCTGCCTTTTTAACTAGTCCTTTATATCCCAAGAGTTCTACTTCGACACATTGCTAATTGATTAATTCACTCCAAGGAATGAAGTTGTTTAATGAAGTTGTTTAGCAAAAACCAATTATAGCGAAGTTGTTTAATGTTATAAATGCCTTCCGCAGGTGAATCTATTCCAATCAGGCTTTTCTTGAGTCCATATGAACTGACGCCAACTTATCGTAACATCAACAACAAATTTAGCGTGAAGTATTACTTAAACCTTGTCCTCGTTGATGAAGAGGACAGGAGGTATTTCAAACAACAAGAAGTTACAATATATCGAGCAGAAACATCTTAGTACATCAAAATCTAGCAGAAACATCATGTGCTTTATTAAGGTTAGGTGGCTGCAATTTTATCAGAGAATGCACTTCTAAAGAAGAATTTGTGAGGGTCTGAAATGAACGTTATTGTTTGCTGATCATGCTATTGGTTAAGTGTACTTGGGAAATGTATAGACTCCCATCCTGTACATGGGAAGGTGAAGTTGGTAACTCTGGAATTGAAGGCTGGACGCATAAGACGTGAAATATCAGGAGAAACTGTAAAGGTTGAAATTACCGTAGCCAAGTGACAGCTTCTGAGGATCCATATACAGCTTGTGCTGTTGTTGCCTGTGCAATTGTTTTTTCATTTCCTTTTCATGTTTAATTGTAGTTCCTTTCTCCTGTTCACGTTGATAAGTTCTCGAGGTGCGGACTTGTTGCAAATATTGTTTTTGATGTTTGGAGTGATTTTGTAAGTTAATACTACACTGTTTTGAGGATATGCTGTTGGGTTTTATGACAAATTATTTTTGTAGAATCTGAAAGTTGGCCTATGAAAAGGATTGATGCCGAACTGGTCTACTCCCTTCGTCCCTCTGTAAATGTTTCACCACGGAAAAAGTATAAAAATAATTTTTGGAATAATTTTGGACTAGATATCTTTTAAATCCTTGAAATAGTATAAGAATAATTTTTGGACTAAAAATTATTTCATACTTATTTTTTGCATATAACTTTTTGAGTCCGTCTTGACCAACTGTATCTTCATAAATCGTGTAAATTAGAAGTAATGGAGATGAAATTTTTGGGTTGCATAAATCGGGTTATAAATTTTATCTATATTGCATAATAAAAATTTAATATTGCAATTAAGATTTTTTATCTTTTAGTATTTTAATTAAATTATGTCTTTCAATATAAACATCAAATAATGACAGTAGAACACTTATAGGTGGTGGAGATAGTAGTTTATTTTCTTGGGTTTTGAACATGAATATTTGTTCGTTAAGATATATCAAAAAAAACACACTACAATATATCTCATAAAATTTACGTATTTCCTCCGTTTTACTAATAATTATACCATAAGTTTAGAAATTTGAATTTAGATGGAAAAAGAATTAGGGGATAAAATTGAACATAGAAAGTAAAAAGTAAAATGAGTGGATGGAATTGAAAGAATATTTTCAAACATGGAAAGTATGTCAATATAAAAAAAATAATTTAAAAAAGAAAGTGTGTTAATAATAGAGAAGCAGATGAAATATCAATATAGCCTTCTGGCTACGGTTAATGAACTTCAACAAGAGAAAAAAGCAAATCGGATGATATAGTTAGGGTGGAGATTATTATCTGGTCAAATTTCTTGAGTGTTGCTAAAGGTAAAGTCTTGGGAAAGATGATTTTTCTACATACTTATGGAAAGATGTGGTTTAATTTGAATAATAAAAGGTAAAAGGTCTTAGTTGTAATATTAAAATTTTAGTATGCAACATGTAGTAGTTATAAAATTTATAACCCGATTCATGCAATGCGGAAATTTTATCTTCATTTCCTCTAATTTACACTTTAAACCTTGGTCTTTCCATAACTTATGAAAAGTCCGTCTTTCAAGAGACGGACTCGTTGCTAAATCATGTAAATTATCTATAACTAAAAAAGCAACTATTTTGACATGTAGCATTTCCAAGGCTTGCTACATCAGTTTTCACAATAAATAATTTTAAAAATGATCTTTTGTATTTATCAATATATTTACAATTTACAATGTGCAACAATTTAATGCCATAATAATTTCTTGGGTAATATGCAAATATAACCCTATATGTTGGCAAAAGTGCAAATATAACTCTGAGTTGTTTTTTAGTGCAAATATAACCTTAATTATTATGCATATGTGCAAATATAACCCTAACTATTATATATATGTGTAAATATAACCCTAAAGCCATTATTCCGGCATTGACTGACCAGGGTTATATTTGCACTTTCAATTATCGCAGGGTTTTGTTTACACTTTCATTTCGCAGGGTTATAACTGCAATTTCATCAATTATATAGGATTATATATACACTTTTCTCTAGTTTCTTTATGAAAAACTTAAAATGACCCCCTGCTCTTCATTAAATCTCTCTCTTCTTTAAAACTTCAAACTTCCACTCTGGCGCTCCTTATTCCAAGTATGCCTGGCTGCTTGAGCGTGAAATCACGTTTTTCCAAAAAGAGCTGACTTTGATCCTTTCTTCTAATGAAAACTTTCTTCCCTTAGATCCAAAGCTCCGTTCGTTGCAACTCCAGCATTTTTCGCAATCCATCTCCAGGTAATTATTCTCTGTCTTTCGTTTGTATTCAAAATCACACCAAATCTAATATATTGATGTAATGTAAATATCTCTTTACCTAGTACTTACAAAATATGGCCCGATCTTGAGTCATGAACGAAAAATAAAGCTCAATAAACTGAAAGACACACAAAAGATGATTCATTTTAATTTTTAATTATCAAGAACTTGATGCTGTTGGATTCTTAATTTAAATTTTTTGCACCACTGTTTCGTTTTTTTGGTACCATTTTTAAATCCCTTTCTCTTTCAAGCTTTTGGTGACTTGCTGTGAAGGGAGTATACGATGAGGAATAACATCTGCTACTGTTTGTATAGGGTTTGTTGTGTGTATTTGCTGTGTGTGTATGATTAGAATCCCTTTTAGGATATGTGTGCATATTTTTTGGCTAAATGAAAACCATTTTTTGTGATGATGAAGAACAAGAAGTATATGATAATGAATAGGGTCTAAACTATGCTGCTGAGTTTTCTTAAAGTTGGTGCAGAAGTAAAGGATAAAGCTTTTTGATGAGAAAAGAGTTTGACATCAAATGGATTTCGTAATGGTCTATCAGTTGATGATCAGTCAGGGTCTTAGGCTCTTAACTAGCTGCTGCCATTGAGTAATCATGATGTGGAAGGTTAGGGAAATATCCCAATTATTCCGTTTATGTCTCCCAAATAGATTCCTTAATTTTTTCATTTACTATTGTTAGCTACAATTTGTTTGATCTTACATAGTGAATGGAAGACTTTGGTGGCATATGTCCCATGGAATCTGTGCATGTAAGCAAAGCAAAGCTGGTGATATATATTTAAGGTCTTTTCTTGCCATCCCGTAGTTTAGGAAGGAGGGACGGTGTGTCAGAGAGTCATGATGATTGTGAAGCTAGAGTATTGGGTAGCGACTATGTGCTGGTCCCCGGAGAAATGTGGCTTCAGGCACTCAAATGGTAAGTGCTTGCTTATTTATTTATTTTCATTGTTGATTTTGGCATTAAATCTTTCTAACTGTATCCGTTGAACTTTTTTTTTAGATATTCACCATTCTGCTTGGTAAATGTAACTTACATTGACGTGGTGAAACTATTTTTTTTGTAGTTGCTATATGCTTGAAGTATTCTGAGGTTCTTTCTGAAAGTCTTTACAAACTCTTCTCTTCACATATAGTTTTTATGAGCTTAGGTTATGCTTGATGGTGATGTATAAGTTGTGTTAACTATGCTTACATTGTTGGATACAAGTTAAGTGTCATTTTAAACTTGTGTAATTCTTAATTTGAATATCTTTTGCATTTTGAAGGTTTTGAGATGAAAGGTGGACGGAAACAATTTGGATAGATTAAACTCGAGGCTTTCACAGTCGTATCATGACAACTTCCTTAAAAGTGAAATTAGTCTTTCTGAATTCAACATTCACAGGTCAGTCTGGTGAAAGGAGACTATGTTAACTAATCACTATTCTCCATTTTGGTTTTATTAGATTTCAAAGCCTGTAGAAGGTCTAATAGAGTGGTTGGATTTGGTTGTTAAATGTATGTTAAACTCGCTAGGGTGATGGTTTCTACGTTTTGCATAGTTGATGTAATGTTGCTTAGGCAGAAGAAGCCAATTTGGTGATGCATCAGGAAACCCCTTAGTTTCAGTTCTTAGTGCGGTCGGAATTCTGGTACCAAGTGTGCTCGCTGCTCTATATTCACTTGCTCTGAAGGAGAACGTGACTTCTGAAGCTGCCATTGAATCAGTAAGCACTATAATTGTGGCCTTCTCATGTATCAACGCCGTTTAAAGTAAATATATACATTTAGATATATACGTAAGAACATGTGATGTCATTGATGAACATTCAACTTAGATTTTCCTGTGAAAACTCTGCATCTGTATTCTCTTCTGTTACCACTCTTTTGGCCTGATTTTGGGATTGCAAAGTTTTGAAACTTTGTATTTAGCATGCTTTTGGAGCTTGGCTTGGCTTGCTTTTCTGACGCACAACACAAGTTTTTGATTGAAACATGACTTGCTTCATACTGGAAAAGAATGTATAGTAGGTTGGTTTCTTCTTGGTACATATGGCTTCGAGAATCTGATTTATGTTTAGTCTTATTGTCATCTGATGTTTATCCTTTGTAAAGCTAAGCTATGATAGTTTAGACATTCTGCTCCATTTGAAACTATTAGTTGGAATTATATTATTATATCTGACGCCTCAAACTACCAGGGGTTTTCGCTGCGTATTTTTCTGTAATCCTTTGTGTGCTTCATTGCAGAGATCTGATGGTCTAGGAGAGCCCATTCCCCGAGGGTGTCACTAAAGAACAGGCTCGCAATTCTTAACCATTGTTTGATAACTTTAGTGTTTGGCTTATCGATTTTCAATTGTTTGGAGATTGAAAACAAAGGTAGTGTTTTCTTTAGGTTTTTACTGGGGCAGAGCTGCAGATGGAGCATAGAGTGGAGATGTTCAACAAGTAAGCTGATTTCTGGCTTTCCTGTGTATTCTCTTATGTTTTTTTAATGTCTTTTAGGGAAAGCTGTTATTCTTACATGTTTATAGGCTTTTGATTCTGCATTCTTGCATAATTTATTATTTTATTTTTTATTCTGCTATTGTTTAGGATGGATGTATAGATATTATCTTTTTGCTATTGTTTTGGTGTTTGAGAATGGTCTATTATAAATGGTGGTGGTCTTGATGTTTAAATCTATGTCGGGTGTAGGATCAGTTCTATGTGTTTCACAAAGTGCGTCCAGCCGCAAAATGATGGTACTTGGTATTTGATCTAATTCAGACACATTTGCACTATCATTGCATGTTATTACCCCCGCTTAGCTGAATATAAGCTGATATGGTTCCAGGTACAAAGAGTCGGAGCTGAACATGGGTGAAGACAAATGCATTGACCGTTGTGTGTCAAAGTATTGTTCTTAGTACTTGGATATATGGATATATACACTCGGATTAGTTCTTAGTACTTGGATATATGGATATATACACTCGAGTCTTCTTGAGACCAAATTGATCATGTATAGTTAGAATTGCTTCTTTGTTTATGCTTCTTTGTTTATGCTTCTTTTTCCCCATATAAATTATATGCTCCCATATTCGTGAAAACTTACTAGCAACTGAACCATTTTGGCTCAACAATCGGTAGATGATTTGAGTGTTTCTGTAGTTGGTTTCAGGATACTAATATAGTTGGGCAGTTGCTTGGTGCTCAAAATTGAAGGTTTCTCCCCTCATTCTCCCCTCCTGGCTACGAATGGCATTGTCTTTCTTCTGTAGTAGTTTAATATGTTGATAACGTTGTGATGAGCAGTGACCGCATCCATTACCTTTTAATGTTACTGACATAGTTGTTACTTCTCTTGAACTTAAGGTGCCAGATATTGAGCCCACAATTACGCGGTCTAGATCTGTCTTTGAACTGTGTTTGTTTGGCCCTTCGGGCCATTGGCCTGATCAATGAAATAGCAAATTTGGTCCTGGTTTTGTTTAATTATAGCTTTTGGATATTAAAAAATAAGGGAATTATGCAGATATAACCCTATATAATTGAGAAAGTGCAGATATAACCCTGAGATAATTTTTAGTGCAAATATAACCCTATCTATTATACATAAGTGTAAATATAACCCTGAAGCCATTATTCTGGCATTGATAGGTCATTTTCGACCTTTGACCAAAATGACCAAAATGCCCTTTGGACCAAAGCTGAAAATTCATTTCCTATACTATCCTTCTTCTTCTTCTTCATACCCCTCTCACCCCAACCATAGGTCACCACCACCGGTCGCCACCTTCGACCACCACAACGACCAACTTCGATTACCACAACCCACGACCACTGCCACATCCGGCCACCACAACCACCACCTCCTGCTACCACAACCCACGACCACCACCTCCCCTGCCACAAACGCCCACCTCCACCCCTCCCCAGCCCTGCTCCATCGCCGAATCCTGGTTCATATCCTGTTTGTCCAGAATACAATTGTCCAAGAATCAAGAACATAACAGAGAAACCCAAACTTAGGCAGAAAGTTACGAAATCAAAATATGAACTTGTGCGAAAATTACAGATGGTGAGCGACCCGATATATTTAGTTGAATTGCACCATACATAGACATCATCACTTGCAATAGCAAAATCATACACCTTAGCAAAGCTCTCATCTTCAAAATAAAATCTACCCAGACCAAATGTAGCGATGTGGCAATGGAAACCTCAGCGGCGTCGTCAATTGAAAAAGAAGCATTAGGGGTTAAAATAGTAAATGTGTTCTTTTTTGTTTTTTTCCAGAGGGGTAAAATTGATTTTTCACTCAATTCCGATTTGAATTTTCCGAATAAGGTTATATTTGCACTTCCAATTATCGCAGGATTATATCTGCACTTTCATTAATTATGTAGGGTTATATTGCACTTTGCTCAAAAAATAATTATATGATAAACACTAATCTTAATCATTGAAGAGTCCGTTTCTTGATAGATGGTCTTTTCATAAACTATGAAAAAGCTAGGGACTTTAGTGCAATATTACTACAAATAGATGAAAATTTGCAGGTTAGAGCAATTAAAATTCATCTTAATTTTGGATGATAAGCTATTTGGTTAAACTCACATGCACATTTTTACTTGGAAACATTACATATTTATATCAAAAGTATATTTTACTATAAATATGTAATGTTCATAGTCAAAACTGAAATGTGTCACTTCAGTTATTGCAGAGTATATTTCCCTTATTTCATATTATTTTAAGAGAAAGTTTCATAAGTCTATGGACAGTACACTGAGATTTTTACCGTAAATGTTATAATTTTTTAATAAAATTTAAAATAAATAATAATATGTATTTGAAGGTGAAAATATAAAAATATATGATAAAAAAATATTTTTAAAATTTTTAAATTTTGTACTCCCTCCGTTTCACTAAGAGTGGCACACTTATCTTATTGAGATGTTTTTTTAAATGACACACTTTCCATTTTTGACAATATTCCTACAATTTCATCCACTCATTCTCATTTTACATTTTACTTTCTAAACTCAATTTCAACCTCTCATTTTCTTCACATTAATCCAAGAGCCTAAATTTAGTGTGTCACTCTTAGTGAAACAGAGAGAGTATGTAATTTAACAAATGTAGTATAACGTAAAAAATAAGTGACCTTCCATGATCTTATGTATAGGTTGTCTGTCAGGAGAGCCACTCTTATTTTAATTAAACCTCATCTTTTTATATATTTCATCATTGATTGTTGGAAAAAATACAGATATGACTCTATGTATTGGTTGAAAATGTTAATATGACCTATCTTTGGCATCAAAAGTGCCGATATATCCTTTTGACACTATTCCAACGTGCACTTAGTATTTTCGGACGTTCACCAACCTTAAGAAGACAAACACCCCTAGTGTTAAAACTAAAAAAATTAATGTCTAACACACCCCTAGGATTCTTATTCTTTTTCATCTCATAAACAAGCACCACCTCTGCTCTGCCACCGCCACAATGCTGCAGGAATCTGGAGTTTTGCCTGCCTCACCGGCCCCGCTACTAGCAGAAAAACATCGAATATTATGAGGCAATTCAAAATATAATATATCCACATCACATCCAAAAACTAGTAAGGTATATGAGTTACCAATGACTGGAGCGTTTGGTTTTCAACCACCACCCGACGGCAGCTCATCCACCTCACCTCTGCTGCCGCCGCCTTTGCACCAACTCAAATTCGCCACCACAACCCCCCGTCCACCCTCACCACCACAATCGATTCCCACCACGGCAACCCTTCTTCCACCCCCAGATCCGACATCAAAACCCTCCTCCGCTGCCCAATATTGACCCATCACCAAACCCTAAATCACTGGTCAGAATCAGTGCTACTTTTGCAGGCCATCACGAAGTTTTTCCCGGCGAGCCCAAAATCGGGATTCCTTGGCGTCGCCGGTGGGCTTGGGAGGTAATGTAATCGTCGGCGTCGGGACGGAATCGTCAAGAACTGAAATGAGAACGGCCATGGCGACGACAACAAAATCTTTGGAATTGGCACCGGAACGAAACGGGATGGCCGGGGCGGCGTGAATGAGTCGGAACAGAAAGAACGAATCGACAATTTTTTTTCATTTTCTGGGTAGGAACGAACGGTGATCTTTTTGTTGATGTCAGAAAGAACAAACCGGAACGAATGGTGATCTTTTTGGAATGAAATAGGGTTAGGGGCAATATAGTCTTTTTAAATTTTCTGAATTTATAATATTTTTAAATAGAATATAATAGTTAATTTACATAATTTCGGCTAAATTAAGATTTTTAGGGTTAGATTAACACTTTCTATCAAATAATAGGGTTATAATAAAACTTTCTAACTTTGATCATATTGATACTTTCAACCAAAACATAGGATCATATGACCACTTAACTATTGATTGTTTGATTGTAGATAATATTAAATAACGATTGTGAAAAAATATTTAAAAGATGAGATCTCAACAAAAATTTTAAAAAAATTTATTTATGAAGATTACATTATTCACTTTTAATTAAAATATTTTTATTTTTTAGTCTGAAATGTGACCATTGAGTAAAGTTCGTTGAGTCCGTCTCTTGAAAGACGGTCTTTCCATAAGTTATGGAAAGACCAAGGTTTAAAGTGTAAATTAGAATAAATTAAGATAAAATTTTTGGATTGCATGAACCGGGTTATAAATTTTTATAACTACTGTACGTTTCATATTAAAACTTTAATATTGCAACTAAGACCTTTTACCTTTTATTATTCTAATCAAACCCCGTCTTTCCATAAGCCTATGGAAAGACCGTCTTTCCCAAGACTTTGCCAAGTTCGTTTATACTTTTTTCATAAAATCAATCTAATACTATTGTCATTAGTATTAATTGTAGAATATATTTTATTCAATTATATATAAAAAAAGTCCGTCTCTTCAACGGTGATTTTATATAAGTTACTGAAAAATTAAGGTTTAAACTGCAAATTAGATGAAATCAAAATAAATTTTTGGATTATATTAATCAAATCATGAACTTATAACTACTGTACGTTGCATAATAAATTTTGTGAATCGTTATATGACGCCCTGTATTTTATTAGATTACGTCATGTATTTCAAATTTATTTTAAAGAATAAAGAAATTAAATATTTAATAGCAATTTAAAATTATTTTTAAACTTGGATTAAATTTTCTTCTAGTGGTGGTGTTTTTGTTCGCTGCCGGTGGCATGTTATTATTTGCCGGTTGCGGCGCTGGTGGTCTTAGCCCGTCTTCTCGGCTTCCTCCCGTCTTCTCCGGCATCGTCTGGAGCGTCTTCCCCGGCCAGCCAGCTACGTTTTAGAGCAGATTCTCGTCGACCCGCCTTGGCCTCGGCCACGCTCTCATCACCCGCTCTGGCCTGCTCTCCCTGCCCCGCTCTCGTCGACCCTCTCCGACCCTGCTCACCGCCGACCAGTTCTCGTTTGTCTGCCTCGGCCCGTTCTCGTTTCCAATCGAAACACCGGCTCTCTATTCCAATTGAAGCATCGACTCTCGATTCCACCGGCGAGAGCCATCGACGAGAACCACCGCTCGAAAGCCGCTCAACGAGAATCAGACGGGGCCGTCGTGAACCATCTGGAGAGAGGCGTTTGGCGAGATCCATCGTCGAGAAGGACTGGGTTGGGGGCGGGAAGGACTGGGCGAGGGACGGGAGAAAGGTTTGATTCCTTCAGGCTTGGACCGGGGATGAAGGTGGGGATGGTTTTTTCCGGGCGAGCTGGGCTTCATTATGGGGGTGGCAGGGGTGGTGGTTGGTAGGGATGGTGGATTTTGGATATTTCCGGCGTGTATTATACTGTATAATATTAAAAAGGCCAAGTCTTTAAAAACAAAATTTTCAAACCATCTTCCTCCAATCACCTGGTTGGCAGCAGACAGCGATGCCGTTGCTACTCGTTGAAAACTCTAGCCATCCTGCCTAGTTGCCGGAAATCGAACTAACTCCACCCATCATACTCCTCCATCCAGTGGAGTTTTAAAACCACTATGGAGTTTTAATGTAAAACCACTATGGAGTTTTATTAGCTCCTTAAATTTTATTTGTCCAATTGAGTTTCAGCCCAATTAGCCTCAAATTTTTTATCCTTCAGCTTAACAAAACGACGTCGTTTCACTTAAGCCAAAACGACGTCGTTTTGTTTAGTTAGAAAAGAAAAAAAAAAAAACAAAAAGGTCATCTTCTTCTTCATTTCAGCCGCTGCACAACGGCAAAGCTGAAGCCTTCCTGATCCGGCCGCCGGTGGCTCAAGGGGGGCGGAATCCGGTGGCTTCCGGTGGCTCTAGGCCTAAATTCCGGGCCGCCGGATCCTAGGGGTGGCGCTAGCACCCCTCGCCCCCTAGTTCCGCCGCTGCCTCAATCACCACCTTCTGGCCTCCATTGTCCGAAAACCTAGTCCCGCCCGCCACTACCCCAGCCCCTCCCACCCAAGCCTAGCCTAGTGCCGCCCAGCCCCGCCCGCTTATTTTTCCGGTGATGAAGACCCTCGCAAACCAGACCCTCATTTTTCTGGTGATGAAGTAACCCTCGCGAACTATATCTCCCCGAAATCAGCCCGGCGCCTGAAAACCCAGATCTCCTGTCGAGAATTTTGTCGACATTGCTAGGGAACCACGCTCGAGACCACACAAGGCGAAAATCATCTGTCGAAAATCCGGGCCTGAGAACTACCGTTTGTCGTTTGGTAGGATATATCGTGGGCTAGGTTTTATCGCGTTTGGACTTGGGAACGGTGGTTAGGGGAAGGTGGTCGAAGTCGGGGGAGGGTGGTTAGACGTGGAAACGCAGAATGGGCCTCTGGAAACCAGCTTAGAATTGTCAAAAATTTCAGTGAAAATTTTCTAGGATTTGGCAAAAATCTCACCTGGAATTGGCCAGAATTTCGTTGGAAATTTGCTATCGCTCTTAAATTTAAATTTAAATCAAAATTATTATTATGTTTTATTTTAAAATTTAATTTATAATACACATTGTTTTTTAAAATTACAAATACAGGTGTAGTTTATTAAAATACATGGCGCAAAAATAGCAATTCACAATTTCTTTGGCAGCATACAGTACAAGAAAATTGCGTTCCAAATGTAATGGTTTTTTAAAATGTTTTTTATGTGAATCACTATATCACGCCCTATATTTATAGCCCTGTAATTATACTGTTACATGTATTGATTTTATATTAAAAAATAGAAAATAAACAATACATGGAATAATTACTATTTACCCTGCCATGTTGGATCAGGACAGCCGGTCGCCGGTGGTAGAGGATGGTGGTCGCCGGTGGTGGATGATGGCGGTCGCCGGTTGGAGTTCGCCGGCATTGGATGTCCCATTTTCTTCTCTGGCAGATCCCATTTTCGTTGTCTTCTCCGGCAGATAGCTTCGAAAGGCCTCCGTTTCCACTGTCTTCTCCGGCAGATAGCGTCAAAAGGCCTCCATTTTCGTTGTCTTCTCCGGCCATCGCAGTGCCTCCGGCGTTTCAGGGCCTTCTATTTTCGTTGTCTTCCCCGCCCGTCGCTCGGATGTCGTTTCTCGCTTCCGCCCAGTGGTCTTTCTCGCCTCCGCCCTGCTTCGTTTCCCACACCGGTTCTCCCTCTCCGGCCGACACTGCTTCGTTTCTCACACTGGTTCTCCCTCACCAGTTCTCCGTCTCCGGTTCTCTCTCCTCGGTTCTCCCTCACCGGTCCTCCCTCACCGGTTCTCCCTCTCCGGTTCTCCTTATCCATTTCTCCATTTCCGGATCTCTTCTCCTCTTTCTTTCTTTTTCCGATTCTCTTCTCTCTCTCCCGTTCTCCTTTCACTTCTCCTTTCCTTTCCTTTCCGGTTCTCTTTTTCTTCCCCTGTTCTCTTTTCTTTTTTCCTTCTTTTTCTGGTTTAATTTTCTTCCTCGGTTCTCTTTTCTCCCTTTGCCCGGTTCTCCTTTGCCATTATTTTCATCTGCCCATATTTAATGTTCATTAAATATGAAAATAGTAAAAAATTGTTCTATAAAATAGGTAGTAAAATACTCACTTTTTGTAAATACTCACTTTTTACTCTTGGAAGCTCCATGTCTTTAGAGGTAATTTTTTATTTACTAACTAAAATTCTTTGCGAAGTCAAAATTACAATATAAGTCAAAATTCTTTGCGTGGTAATTTTTTATTTACTCTTGGTTTCAATAGACGTTAAAATTCACCTTTAGTTCCGGTTAATAATAATTCATTAGTTTTAGAAAATATGGCCTTTTAATGTTAATTAATATGTAATTTAGTTTTTTAATCTTAGTAAAATGAGGAATTTATAAGAACGATATGTACAAAAATAAGTCAGAAAATATGTAGGTTTTTTTCATGATTTGTAAGAATGATATGTACATAATATATATCCTGAATTTTATATGGTTATAAAATTTGTGATTAATAGTGAAAATTATATTAATTTTACAGTATTTTAGTTCATATGTTATTTCTATCATTTTATGTGATTAGTAGTAGTTCATACGTTATTTGTACAATATTATGTGATTAGTAGTAACATAATTTATAAAAGTTCTACTAACATAATTTATGTGGTTAGCCTAATGAGAAAATATACTAATAATGATATAACATATGGTTCTACTAATTATGATATAACAAATTTAGTGTGGTTATACTAATGTTGAGAAAAGTTGGTACTGATAAAATAAAATTTCTATAACTAAGTCATAAAATTGTATAGGTGTCTTTTATTTTTTATTAGAATGATGTATAGACCATTGGTTATAGATGTGGTTATAGAATAATATGGTTATAGAATAATGTGGTTATAGATTTCATGGCTCGTAGTTAGAATTATGTTAATTTAAATATGTGCAGATGGCTTTTAAGCACTTAGAAAAAAGAGTAAGTGTTATTTTTATTAGTTATTGGAATAATTTATGGAATTATTGTGTTTGGTATTATATGTTCTTAAAAATAAGTATTTGATATATAATGTTATTTTAGGATGACGATGATTCGTATGAAGCGGTTCAGAGGGAGAACTGTTACTCAGCATTCACGACTACATATGTGTTTCCTAGTCATATGGAAGCTTATTCGTACCTACAAGAGACTGCCCATTGTGTATGATTTGAAATTGTCATGTCTTCGTACAAGAAAAATAAAAATGAGCCCCTAAGGATATATTGTATTTGCAATCGGGGTCAGAATGATAAGGCTGTCGATATGAGCGATTTAGATGTTGTCCAAAGAAGTAACACATCGACAAGAAGTTGTGATTGCCCTTTCATGATTGTCATGCGAGAGAGTAACATAGGGGAGGCTTGGAACGTAGTACCATGCAAGGATTCTCTGCGAGGGATGCACAACCACCAATTTTCAGTGTATGCTGAGTGGCATAGACAAAGTAGCAAGCTCCCCTAAAAGGCATGTATTTACTCCCCGAAAGGCCATAATTAATGGAAGCACAATATGTATTTTTAAGTTAAACCATATGAATGTAATGAATTGCATTGCATCATATAAGGGTTATGGCATTGAACACAATAAAAACGTATGAAGTCCATAAATGATACAAAATAAGAAAATAGTACGAATTACATAAATGAACAAAAATGAGCAAACAGTTCGAAGTACATAAATGAACCAAAATAAGCAAATAGTACGAAGTACATAAATGAACAAAAACAAGCAAACAATACGAAGTAGATAAATGAACCCGTCTCCTAGGGAATGAGTTCATAAGTGTGGCATCTACGATACTCCTTGCGACGATGGATCTAGGTAGCCAACAACTCCTTCATACGTGGATCGACAATTTCATGAATGTTTGCAGAGTCAAACTGATCCAAATCGTTCATAATATCATTCAACAACTGAGATATAAGAAACACGTGTTATAATATTGAATAAATTAGATTTAATATAATTAAAGCAAACATTTAAAGAAGATTTACCAGTAAATCAAGATTGGTTGTATCTGCTCTGCATCTGGTACCATCATGTTCATGATTTATGATGAATGAGTGAGAATGAGTCGCAAACCAATCCTCGTAACCTAAGGTACAGTCAGTTGGACTGGTGGCAATAGGATACTCGGCTAGCTGACCGCTGTGCCTTGTGTGTGACATGTCCCATAAGGTCAACTGCATCATGCCTGAGTAGGTCACTGAATAGCCTGAAGGATTAGCGGGCCTGGCGCAAGGTTCTAGCATAATCCTAATGCTATTAGGTATACCCTGCACTAGACCAAACTGGCGCACCACCCGTTCATGCATGTACACCTCAATTACTTCAAGGTATCGAATCACGCTGTGGTAATGAGTCCCACCGATTGGCTCACCCCGGAAGAGCCGACGATGTACTCTGTCTCAGACGAAACATGGGAAATTACTCGTAGATCCATGCTTGCAGCAGCGTGCAACATCCACATAGACTGCATGCCTTAGATCTAGAGGCAATTCCTAATTGTAAATACAAATAGGATAGGGTCGCCGAGCCCCAGAACAACTTCGAATCAGCTACAGGGAGTAGGTTGGCTCTAACCTTAGTTCCGGCCTTATCAACAAAGAGAGAAGATGAAAAAGGGTCAACATGTAGCACATAAATTGGAAGTTATCGCTCTGAACCTCTGCTACACACCTGGCCATCAATATTACCCCCGTTCTAGTCTTCCTTGAGAAAGGACTCCATGTCTTTTCCAAACAGTTCAGCACTTGCTTCCTGAATGGCCTCCACCAAAATAGTACGAGCAACAGAGCCACTAACAATAGGAATTCCGAGAATCATCTCAACATCGTGCAACAGGACAGTCATCTCCCCAAAAGGCATGTGAGATGAGTTCGTGTCCGGCTGCCACCTCTTGACAAAAGCAGATATCAACACCAAGTCAAGGTACTTGAACATAATTGCGGGAAGGTGGGACAATCCGGTCGCATTTATCCTGACCAGAACAACATTGCTGCAATCCGAGAGTGTAGTGATTAACTGCTTGCAAGACGACTATGGCATTTCAGCACACCTCGCTCTATACCATTCCAAACATCAACTGCGACATGACCACCAAATTTGGTTATGTTAAGGTCATATTGCGGGCCACTCATCTGCCCGCACACAAGCCATGCTTCATCTGCTACATGCTTTCTCTTGTTACTAACACGCCTATCAGTGCCAACCTCACCAACATTGCACGATCCACCTAAGGACTGGGCAAATCAACCAGCTCTATTCCTATACGTATGTCTACCTCCTTCATCAAGAGGTGCTGGAATTTCAACCTCCACCTGCAAAGTTATCCTAGGTGGCCCGCTGGGGGGAACATTGCATGTACCCTGCCCGCCCTCGACGTCTGGTGGTGGCTCTACATCTAAACTATCAAGTGGGCTAGATACGAGTGCTTGATCCCCAAGCTGAAAGTCGAACAATGATTAATAGTTTCCTTCCATGCGGATTGAATACACTTTACCGTCAGTGAGAATGTTTAGTTCCTGGACATGAGTTCGTGTCTGTCGTGCCTGTCTGACCGACGAACTAACCCCCCTTTCTCGTATATGTCGACCTTCATCAGTGATCCACCGTCAGTGCTCACCTATAATATATGAAATAAAATTATTAACCTAACAAATTAGAGGAGGAATATAATAACACATATACATATACAATGTTAACTAATATGAAAAAAGTTATACATAATTTCAAACTACTTATGAAAAAATATAGACTACATTTTCAACTACTCATGTAATTTTCAAATTATATGTTATAAATAATAAATTACATATTTAGTTATGTATAGTAAAATATAAATATAACATAAAAGAACAAGTTCTTAACAAAACATACAATATTTTCTATACAAAGAATTATATATTTTTATTATTTACAAAATAAATAATACATAAATGGAACTATCATCAAAATTTACTATGAAATTATTTAATCTATTTTTTAAATATATTTTTAAAAATAAATCTTTAATTTGAAATTTATTTTTATTATATTATATTGAATTATAAATTAATTTTTAATATTTGAATTTAATCCAAACAATATTTTCAAATTATTCTATTTAATTTATATTTTATTATCAGATTTAATTATTTAATTAATATTTTATTCTCATATTTTATTATTTAATTTTCAAAATAAAATTCAATTTTTAATTAAATTTTAGAAACCCTATCTACCCTATCAATTTTAAGAATAAAACTAATTTTTTAATAAAAAAATAAACCCTAACTACCCCTCTTCATCCCCCCAAAACTGCCGTCCACCTCTGTAACACTCTCAACTCGCCGTCCACCACCAGCCTGTCGTCCCCCACCAACACACCGTCTTTCCCCCCCCACCCTCTCCACCCCCCGTTTTATCCCGATGCCACCACCCACTCCCTCCTCTCCTGATCGAATAACCATAAACTAAACCCAAAAAAATTGCGACGACATTTATGGAACAAAGGTCTTTAGATCTAGAATGACACAAACATTTCTGACGACATTACCGACGAAATTCATACGGGTCCTGGCCTTTAAATCTAGGATGACACAAAGGTCGCCAGAAAAATCGAGGATTCAGATGAGATTCGTACAATATTTCTGGGCAATTAATCGAGATTAAAGCAACATTTCAAGCGACAAAATCAAATTTCATTTAAAAAAAGGAAAACTAACTTTTCCGGCAAGATTCCGACTGGATTCCATGGTCGCCGGTGTTGGTCGTCGGTGGGCGGTGGCGCCACCATTATCGGCGGCGGTCAATTTTGGCGGCAGGTTTTGGTGAAGGTTTGGGTGAAGTGGAGGCGCTAAGGGTGAAAGTGAGGGAGATGAAAGTTTATTACATCAAAATTTTACCCTCACACATATAAGTAAAAAATTTCACAAACTAAAAATAAAGATAAAAAAATACAAATACATATATTTGTACGTATTAGGGTGTAACCTTGTAAAATACATGACGTGATATAGCAACACCCTTTTTTATTTGGGTGGATAAGACGGATATCGTATCTTTTTTTTGAAACTGGATATCCTGTCTTGATAAGTGTCCTTTTGTCCCTGTCTTCTATTGAATAGAGTAATTATCGAAATATTTAAGAGCATGTGTAGTGATGGTCTCTTAGTTTTAAGGGATCGCTTTAGAGACCGAAAATGTACACAGTGGTAGTTTCTAGAGCAGTATCTTAATAATAGCCTAGCGGTTGAAGTCTAGTGCTACTACCATGAGGTCATGGGTTCAATTCCCACCAAGGGCAAGGGGAGGGGATGGATTTTATTGGGGGCTCATTTGAGTTATTACCCAATTTTTTTTAAAAAAAAGGTGGAAGAGAGAGATTGAAAAAAATAAAATTATAATTGGTAAGAGACCACTAACGGTCTCTACCATTGCATTTGGTCTTAGTTAGCTTAGAGTGGTTTTATGTTTGGAGGATGTTTTGTGAGAGACGGGTAGTCTAGAACTTATGAAGAAATAGGAGTCAAATAATAATTAATAGAATTTGACATTAGGACGAAGAATTGTATAATATCATCTCATAGCAAATTAGGGTTCAAAGTGTACACAAGTTTTTGATGGATGTCAAAATAAGATTACATTTATTTTGGAGTACTATTTAAAAAAGATTACGAAAGGTTAGGATTTGAAATGCAATAAATTAAAATTTTCATCTTATTCTGCGAACGAACAAGCCCCGATCGTTCTTTCCGGCACAACAATTTTCTCTATATCTCCATCTTGGGTGCCCTTCACATCCTTCCTTCACCACCAAAATCTGCTGCTGTTCCAGGCCACTCCATTAACTTCATTTTCATTGTCGTCATTCCAGATTGAAGGATTTCGACCCCAAGTTTCATCATCGAGAATTTGGAATTGTAGTCATTTTTGAACCTCGATGATTCAAATTGAAGTTGTTTCCGGTTGTGTGTATATGAAGCGGCTGATTCTGGATAGCGTTTGGGCCGACTCCTGATTGGGTTTAGTGTTTTGAGTCTGATATGTTTTTTGGACATGTTTTTGTTTTGAGAGAGATTTTTATAACTTATATTAGAATAATGTGCTTTCATGCCCCCTAGTTCCTTGTTTAGTGCACATATACCCCTCAATTTTTCAAAAAGTGCATACATATCCCCGACGCCACCTGGAAATTTGGTCAACTTTGGTCATTACTAGATTTAATTGAAATGACTATTTTGCCCTTTTATAAATAAAACAAAAATGAGAATTTTGTGTAAAACCTTTTAGCCCTATCTGATTTGGATTACCTTTCCGAATTCCAAAATCATTACCCTTATATTTTTTCCTCCTCCGTCACTAATAAGGGGGGATTCCTTCCGGGCCTCCATAATCTCGAGAATTAGCATGAGTTGGTTCAATCATCTGGCGTTCTTGCAAATGAGGTCCCGTGACTAAGCTCCGACACCCAAGTCAGATTTCATTTTGACGTAAGGGTTTTGTTGGAGAAAACGGACCTTATTTTTCTCACTATTCTCAATTTCCATTTATATTCGATAAGTTGAGTCATCATGGTTGATTGTTGTCCACATTATTCCTATTCTCACTGAATCATGGTCTTCCTAAGATCATAGGCGCTGATCATCTTTCCTCATGAGGCGATGTGCTCCTTGCGTTATGTGAGTAGCTCTTTGTGTTCGCTATTTTGGTTCACTGGTGCGAGGTGTTATCTTTAGGCTAGACTCCGATTGGTTTGGGGAGGCGTATACCATAAGCGCCCCTAGCCAAGGTGTCGTGGTGAGCTAAGTCATCGTATTTTATTATTAGAACTAGAAAGATGTAATCACGAGGTGAGTTAATGAGGTGAGTTTGATTGCCTTGCTAGGTTGTAATGGAAATATAGAGGGGTAAAGATATACTAGTATATGCGATTGAGTTTATCTTTTTTTTCAGGCTGCCGTTGTTAGTGGCCTGAGAATGGGATGAGTTTGAAATATAAAAGGAGTGGCAAGAGTGTGTTTAACGACTATTAATGAGTCACTATAATTATTTTAATCAGTCTTCAGATAGTTGACGGGGATACACGTAGTTTCATATAATTATTTGTAACATTCAAGGGTGGCAAGAGTGGGGTGTGGTAGTATGCTGACCATGACTAATGTGGCTATGCTGAGGGATTATCATCCCTTTTTATCTGGTTGTGAGATCAGGGTTCAATGTGGTAGAGATGTCATGATGCAGCCGCCAGTGGGTATTTTCAGTGGGTACGGACGCCAGTTGTAGTATGACCTGACCCTACCTGTTTTGAATTACTTTATGCACGTGTTGGAGGCTTATGGGGTTGCTTTTGCTTAGTTACACCCTCAGGGGGTGGCCATACTAGTTGGCTTTGAGCGGGTGTGTAGTAAGACAAAGAGTAGTTTTAGTATGTATGTTTTGTATGTATTATCACATTCACATGGTGGGCGCTGCTGAGTCTTGGGTGACTTTTAAACTTGCAACGTCAAAAGTTGATCTCGTGCAGGGGGTTTCTGAAGACTCTGGTGATTGGGAAAATAAGTTTGTGTATGTTAAGTGTCTTTGCAATGATTCGATGTTGATATGCAACGATAACGTTCCCGTTAGTAAAGAATTAAATGGAAGGACATGAACTCTATGCGGGAATCGATTGCTCATGCGTTGGAGGTGGGAAGGCTTGGGGGCAAGCAAGATATGATTATTTTCAATAATTTAAAGGCTTATGGTTTGCTAAAATGTGGGTTACTGATGTATGTCACTATTTATTTATAGCTGTGAAGTTTTATAGCCATTTAGGGTCACTACTCACTGAACGACATTCCAGTGCATCTAGCGGTCGTCGTGAGGTCAGCTATGTGAAGGTTGTTAATTCACGCACAAGTCATTGCCTAGATGAAGATGGTGCAGGATGAGGTGGTGTCACGCAGCGCATGGCTGTTAGAGATGAGGGGTGTGGAGAAGGTCCGTCAAAGGTCATGAGGTTAGATAGTGATGTTACGATTGGAAGCACTCGAGGGTCATCGCGGGAGTACGTGATTGACGTTCATACTCTTACTAGTGAGGTTGCCTCTATTGGAGAGGTATTATGTTTCCCTATTTGTTTTCTATTTAGTGTCGTATTATCCTATTGAAGATGTGATTATCTAGGTTTGTGAAGTGTTAAATCGCTGCTCAACGTGCTGTTGAGTATGCAGGCAAGGTCAAAGGTTTTCGGAAGAAGTAGGAACCACTTGAACCATCATTGGGAAAAGAGATGACGGTTATCAGTGAAATGGTAATGAAGTTGGTGATGTTGCGTGGTGAGGTTAGGGCATTGAAGGAGGGTGCACCTACTTGTCCGGACTACCCTTGTGTGATGTTAATAGGCTAGTGAGCACTCTGAATTTTAAAGGATTACTTGGGGATATGTACGTTAAAATGACTAAGATTGGGAGGCAAGAAAATGACTAAGATCAGGGATATGTATGTGAAAATGAATAAGATTGGGAGGCGAGAGGCTATGCTTCCCCTTTGCGAGAAGAATCTAGAGCTGGAAATAATCGGATTGGGTAAGAGATGTGTCTTGGAGGAAGCGTTGGAGAATACGAAAGGTGTTGGGTTGAAGTATTTATAGGATGAAGGGGTGGGAGAGGGGGGGGGGGTTAAATACTTTCAGCTAGTTAGGGAATTAGCTAATATGGGTTCATTTCCCTCTATAGGAAAGATGGAGGGTTACGGGTTTGACCGATGTGCGGATCTTATCAAGCCTGGCAGGGTCAGTGGTGAGTTATGGTCAGGCAGTGTGGCCGAGAATTATGGTGCTAGTGTGACTATAGTGGGTGGGGGGTGGCTTTCCTAGTATTTCAATTGGAAGGGATGATGTGACTAGTCCTAAGGTAGGTTAGCCGTGTTTGGTGTATCTATTTTCTGTGTAATTTTTATGAATGATGACTATTTTGAAGATCCTAATGTTGTGTTTATAATTATTTTGTTTTTATGTTCTATTTTTGACAAGGGATTGTATGTTGTATAGGTTGTCAAGGCCTCTCCAGGGAGGTCTTTGTCTACTATGTTTTTGCAAGATATGGATGAATTGGTTGGGTTACTTCAAAAGGTTAGGGCTAGGGGTGGCTGTGATTCAGGATATTGAAGTGTGAGTCCAGATGGTGAATTAGCTAAAGCGGCTAGAGCCACTATATCAGACCTGGATTGAGTGTACGAACATCTTATGGGTTTGTGAGTTTCTCCTGAGATTAAAGGGTGGTTAATGGAGCTAAGGGATTGCATGAGGATCCTTCCCCTAAGGTTTATTGATTGTGAGTTAGGGTTGAAGACGTGGTTAGAGGAGAACCTTGCGTCGTTAGATGAGTATGATGACCATCTATTCCGGCAGAGGTTTCAGATCTGAAGACCGAAGAAGAAATTGATGGAGATAATTGTACGGGATGGAAGAGTGGCAGAGGTCTTTGATGGGGAAATATCGAGAGAATAAGTGGATGCGAGTTATTATATTGAGACAAGTTGACCACATGGATCGTCTGTTATGGAGGAATGATAAATTAGAGGATGAATATGGTTAACTAATGGCTAGGATTCGAGATTGGAGAGTTCGATGTAACAAAGAATGTGATTTCTCCGTGCAACTTCTAGAGAATTGTGAGGGTCTATAGAGTGGGGTGGAAGATGAGGAACTACGATGCTATCGAGCTAAGGAAATGTGTCGGGAGCTGAGGAGCTATTGAGGGAACAACATGAGGTGAATGTTACTCTTCATGGAGAAGTTACTGAGTTATTACATACTAATGTTAATGCTAAGGAGGAGGCTTGGAAAGTTCATGTTTGTTTCTTGGAGCAACACGTGGAGAGCTAAAATTAAAACCTAGAGGCTTATGCATATTTCATCTACTTAATGAGTATGTAGCTAGGCCGATCAGACTGTAGACCTATTATCGATTGTAAGTCCTACTACGTGGAATATATGCGGTGTATGGAGGTTTCCGGTGCCACCCGAAATGAGGTGTATTTGCACATGCGATGGAAGCTAGAGGAAATTCTCGAAAAAAGTAGGACAAGTGAAGATTATTGACTATATGTCTTAGGGGTTCTTAGATAGCACTTATGTGGCCAAAAGTGTTCCATCAGGCTCTAAGTCTATTCTTAGCTAAGGTTTTTGTAACTAATCCTTATTGGGAGATGTGTAATTGTTTCTTAGTGGCGACTATATGTTTCCTAGTCTTTCTTAAGGACTCCTCTGCTGTCTATTTTAAAGACTTTTACTTCTTTATTGTTTTTATTTTGTTAAAGGTTGTAAGCTGGATTGTGCTTAGTAATTTTAATTTTTGGTGATTTTAATTTGGGGGGGGGGGGTGTATGTGTGTGATGTGAGTGGTGGTATAGGTGTGGGTGAATGAGTGTGGTTCATAGATGGCGGGGTGCTTTACAGCTTGTGTCGCGGGGCTGGTGATTTTTTAGATGTGTGTAAAACCGCAATAACCATGCTGGTTCTGTGTATTAGGTGTTGGTTTTTATGAATTGGTATTTTCTAGGAAAAGAACATGGTGGAATTCAGCTTGTGTCGCGGGTTGGTGATTTTCCAAGCGTATGCGAAGCCGCATTATCCTTACTGTCTCTGTATGGTGGGTGTTGGTTGAATAAAGAGTGGTATGATCATTTGCTTGTGTCGCGGGCTAGTGATATTCCATACGTATGTGAAGCCACAATATTCTCGCTGTGTCGATAGCATGGGTTGGTGTATTCCACGATGAGCACATCCACGGGTAATTTACCCACTTGTGTCGTGTCCAACAAGGGAATGAAGTGGGGGGGGGGGTATGTGTGCCCCTTGGGCAGGTCTTTTCATTTAATTTATGCTAGACTGTTAAATTAGTTCTATTTTCCAAGGCTAAATGCCTAAGTGGTTATGGGGGACCCTAACTTCACGACTCTTTGAATATTCTCCTAACATTTTTTATCTTTTCTATGCACGTGTCTTATCTATATAAAGGTACCAGTTATTGGGGAATATCCTCAGTTGTAGTTTGCTTATGATTAAACTGTACTCGGGCTCTAGTGTGGCTACTCTCGTGATTGTGTGTTGTGTGATTTATGTTGTAATTGAAAATGTTGCGAATGTGTGAGAGTTGTAAACTTCCTATGGGGAACATAACGTGGGATATTGGGGGT
Source organism: Rubia yunnanensis (assembly GCA_037428765.1). Taxonomy (NCBI): domain Eukaryota; kingdom Viridiplantae; phylum Streptophyta; class Magnoliopsida; order Gentianales; family Rubiaceae; genus Rubia; species Rubia yunnanensis. Next base: position 39,084,159 of record CM075066.1, read on the forward strand.
GGTTGTGTTATGTGCCTAAGGCCTTAGTGTTTTGATGGTAATATATTTTGGAGGAGTTTTCTCTATTGTCGGTGATGCAGGCTTGAGTTACTGACCCACACCCCGCAGGGTCGATCAGAACCTTGTGAGAGAGATCAACCCACAATATGCATTTAAAAGATATAAATTTGTACTTTTTACCCCCGTACTCACTACTAACCACTATAGATTTGCTAGTGGAAAGTCCGGGGTTGTCCACAGAGATACTAGAATTTAAAGGTTAACTTTACACAACCCACAATTGGGCGTCACTCCGATTGTGTGTCGGGAATAACTAATGCTTAGGAATAGATACTTGGGGGGTTTTGTGTTTAACAACTAAAGATCATGCAAGCAAAGAAATTAAAACTATAATTAGCTAGTCTTGGGGGTATTTGCGTAACATGATGATTAATGACTTTGATCATAGATTCTATCACATATAACCATATAGACCTCTCCTCATGCCTATGTCACATAGTGTGGAGATGGCCAAAATTCCCAATGTCCATCATATAAAGGTTTGTCTGCCCTTAAAGAGCCTTCTCGCCGCCTCCGTAATTAGGGAATTTGCGTCGATCTACCTACTGGATGTGCTTCTCATTCCCCGTCATCTCATTTCTAATGCTAATACGCCCCTTCTTAAAGGAACTAAACCTTGTGTAGGTTTCGAAAGTTAAATACGAGAATGAGGACAATATGTCATGGGAACTCCACTATGGACACCAGCCCTAGATCCAGAGAGGAAAAGAAATTGGCATATCGTGATGACTCTAGGGTTGCCACGACCCTAGTCGCTGCAGACTAGCATGCTTATCTATTGGGGTAAGCCAAGGGGTTTCCCTTGTTAGGAATTAGTCTAGCACTTCTAACATGCAACCACTCACACTACTAGCCAATTAGATTAGAGTCTAACGATCGGGTCGGTACTCTCAAGGTAGCATGAATGCACTCATCTCCCCGGTACTCTCGATCCTACAATAACCCTAATCTAACACTACCATGATAGCATTTTAGCCTAACACGATATTATACTATGCATGAATCTATGGCTGCATCATAAAGCATAACATGGCATAAATCTTACAAGAATGTAAATCACAAATATTCATAGGACATAAAGATAGGGTAATCTAATAATCTCACAAGGTTAACATCAAGTCATGAATACATATAGAGAAAAGTGCTTTTATAACCCTACCTAATTGACACAAGTGCCAATATAACCTTCCAATGTTCGAAAGTACAAATATAACCCTAGATAATCAGTGAAAGTGTCAATATAACCCTCTCCGGAAACTTTTAGCTAGAATTTTGTAAAAATATATTTTTGGCCTTCTGAAAAAATAAAATACTAAAAAGGTAGGAAACAACTTTATTACCCTTAGAGTTATTAATACCCCAAATATTGTCACTGGACCGACGCTGTAATAGGTAGGGTTATATCATCATATTAAGAAAACTAATAGGGTTAAATAAAAAAATTCCTAAAACTTATAGGGTTATATAAACACATTCGTAAAAAGTGTAGGGTTATATTAGCACAAACTATAAAATGTAGGGGTCTTGGTGATATTTTGTTTATTTTGTTGTATCTAGTCTGGATGGATGATTAGATTACCTATAGTGTTATGTGGGGTTGTTATTTTGCTGTGTTCTTCGACCTAGATTTTTTTTTAATGTTGATGAGTTTTGAAATGAGCCTATGATATGTGATAATAGTGTTTAGGAAAGTCTCAGGAAAGACGGCATTTCCATAAGCTTATGGACAGTCTTCAGGGGCATTTGACTTAAATGTTGTAATTTTTTTAATAAAATTTAGATATTGCATTTTAAAGTTAAAACAAGTAATATATGTATTTGAATGTGAAAATATAAAAATATATGATATAAAAAAATATTTTCAAAAACTTTAAATTTTGTATGTAATTTAAGAAATGCAGTGTATAAGGTAAGAAATAAGTGGTCTGTCCATAAGCTTATGGACAGGCCGCCTGTCAAGAGACCTGCTCATAGTGTTTAATTTGAATGACATTATTATGATGTCAAATTTTATGGTGTATAAGATATTGTTATGATGTGATAATGGTGTATATGATGATGTGATTTGCCGTTAAGGCCAACCGAGTACCACACACTTATCTTTTATAATATTTGCTAATATAACCTTACCCTTTTTCACGAATATGATGATATAACTCTATAAGTTTTAGGAATATGCTGATATAATCTTACCTGTTATGGAAGTGGTGCAGCCGTGGTCCAATGACGGTCTGACGGTAGTTTGGTGAGCTATAAGGGTAAAATTATCCACTCAATTTCGTATTTTTCCCCAAAGGGTATTTTGGTCAATTTACATAGAGTCAACACCTAAAATTCAAAGTCAATGATGGAAATGGGGTCTGAGTGTTATATTGGCACTTTGATTAACTAGTTAGAGTTGTTTTTGCACTAAAAATTATCTGAGGGTTATTTTGGCACTTACTCAAGTAGGTAGGGTTATATTGGTATATACCCCAAGAAATAAACTACTCCAGAGACATTGAACCCAAAGAAATAATTGGATTCAATGCCATAAGTCAAAACTAGCAAAATAAATAAAGAGAAGAGACAACCTTCTTCTTCCTACCTACTACTCCTAGAATAATAATAATGATGATTTGCTTTATTATGCATGTGTTAACCGTTACATTTGGCATACTTTTTAGCTAGTTTTATTTGGTGGATTGCTAGTATTAGTTGAGTTTACGTGACAAGGGGTTCAGATGGCCATGTTTGGGTTTCTTATCTAAATCCCGCATTTTGTAGAATTAATTGGTACTAATGGACATCTTGTATCCACGGGATCCTCAATCTTCCTTGTGATCATCTTTAGTAGGTCGCCCATGGTTACTTTTTGTTTATATTCTATGTGAAGGCCCTTCGTAAGGGCGATAAAAGATATTGAAGGCCGTTCACAAGGACGGTAGAAGAGACGAAGGCCATTCACACTAGAATGGTAGTAGACTAAGGCCACAAGCATCAATGCATGGTAGAATGAGATTAAAGCCAAAGATAGGCGGCAACAAAGTTTAAAATGGCCAACAAAGAAACTGGGAATCGTGGTTCGATGAGTTGTGCTTAAGTATGAGAACTATCTGAGCATAATTAGCCATCAAGACTGGTTCCATTAGATTCTTCTTCTCGAGCACTACAATATTGACTACTAAAACTCTCAAATCGGACTAACGGTTCACCCGTAGCAAAGAAAACTAGTTTAGCCAGCCGAGGCACAAACGGGTCGGTGCGGGCCATTCATGGTTGGCACCAATGGCCCACGCCAAAGGAGCTTCACTATGCCAAGAAGACCAGCATGAGGCTATGGCATGACCCGCGCTGGACACCACGGGCTGCAAGCCTAAAGCTAAGTCCTACTCCACATGGCTAAGTATGGGAGCAGGACGTCCCGTTTTTGACGTCTCGTGCCGTTCTATTTCCAAGATGCTAAGACCAGCCGGTGGGGTGTGGGAAATCACATGCCCATGCCAAGGTTTCTGAGCGGAGCACCCTTCCTAACCACGACATGCGCCACCAGCCACATGCGCGGATCAGAAGCCCCAATCTCAGCACTCTGATGGTGCCCTGCGCCAAACAATGCAGCCCGTGCCAGAGGATCATCACAACCCACACCAGTCTCTGTGCCCTACGCTATGCACTAGAACGGGTGCCCCATGCCATATGAAGAGCCATGACCCACGCTAGATCTCGCGCCCCATGCCTAGGACACTCCACGGGCCGCACCATCCATGACGGCCCACGCCGGGCGGTGGCTAAGCTAGGTTTACCCTAATTTAGCCTATTTTTAGGCCCAATCTCCTAATTCTATAAATATATCCTTAGTCCACTAGGGTTTCATACCAAGACATATCATATCTTACTTTATCCTTAGTAGTTCATCTTAGTAGTTAGGAGAGAACTCTTTTTTTTTCTTTTCTTTTCTTTTGCTTTGATCCTTAGATGTGGAATTCAGCTCTTTATTTTAATTCCATGTCTAGGGAGTAGTTTCTATAGCTCGGGGATAAATTATAGGAGCATGGTCTAAATCTATTTGCCTTCTGACATTCTTTAGTTCTTTCTAATTTTGTGTTCATGATATTATTATGATGGTGCTTGATTATTTGAAATGAATGACTAGTACACCACATATAAGCACACACTTTGGGCTATATTTATGTATGGTGCAAATATCGATGCCTCATTGGAAAGAGAAACCTGGATGTTAAAATGGGTAAGGAATAATGCGTCTGCATGGGTGTGTGCACAGGGGATTCGAGAATGCTCTGATTTATTTGCCATCACACTAGTCTTAGCTAATTTCATAATGTTGTCCAAGAGGTTCGGGTAGAGATAGTAAATAGTAGCAAACTAGAGCTGCAAGGTACCTCAGATCATAGATAAGGTGCCAATGACCCTTGGGCCTAATTGATAGGACCCGGGGAAAGTAGTACATTAGTGGTGGAAGCCCAAGATGTAATTGCATGGGGGAGAAATAGACCTACAACAATGTTTGAAACTTGTTGCACTCCCCTAATTACGATGGCAGTGTCGATGGAGGGTTGCGAGAGCACCCACCGTGACATGGACGGGGAAGGGTATGCCACCGACCACACTACGTATTATGAACACTCTATTATATTTTCCTAAATATATATGTGAATGAATCGAGGATAGATGCATTAGATTGAGCATGTTGCTCAATGATTCCCCAAGTTCTTTGTTAAATAGTGTACTTTGCTTTTTTACTTTTATGCTTAGTAGTTGCTTGATTGAAAAACCAACCCCCCTTTTCATGTTTGCTTTACTAGCTATTCCTTTCACTCGTACGGATTGACGACCCGTACGGGGTTGTGTTTTGGTTGGTACTTAGACCTAGCATCTCTATCGACAAACCCAGGGCTTACCGCTAACTACCCAGTAGGTAGCATAACAGTGAGAACATGGTGCATAATACAAATCTCTTATCTTCTGACCTCTCAGCCTCTATCTGGGTTAATTAGCTATGATTAACGACCCTGGGGAGAGGTAGGTCAAATGAACAAACTTAAAACCTATAAAAATTAAAGACTACTTATATAGTAGGTGCGAGTGGGCCTTAAAAAACCCAAAAAGTTAGGAAACCCTAGCAGCTATGTCAGCACGGGCTGTGCAATAGTGCACAACCCATGCCGTACAACTTGTACAGAAGCACATGGGGATTGGAGGCATTCCCCGAAGGTTCTGAGTACGTGCGTGGGTCACAGAATAAAGTCATTTCTTAGGAATTTTGAGCACGAGGCCCATGTAAAAGCATGCGGATTGCGAACTTGAGTCGCGTCCATCGTATTCTAGGTGCAGGCCATGCAAGATTACGTGGTCCGCGACCTCGAGACTTGATCCTTCCTTTCTGAGTGCATAGGCCGTGCAGGATGGCATAACCTATGGTTTTGACTTCGTCTTCTAGGAACGAGCAGGGTACAGGCTGTGCAAATCTACATGAGATGTGCTAGTTTTCAATTCTTCTGAAATTAACTCTTTTTCTTCGACGCATCTATCTACTACCACGTGTGTGGCTCATGGCCTTCATTCTTTTACCATCCTTGTGAATGGCCTTCTTCGATCTACTACCAATCTTGCGCATGGCCTTCTAAAACAGCCCAAAGTGTCTTCGAGCAATGTACATGTAAAAGGTCACAAAAATGGATCTAAACGCTCGTAGGGACATAAATTCCATTAGACCTAAAGTAGGCTACAAAATGGGGAATTTAGATACGAAAACCACGAATGGTCATCTAAACCCCTAACAATGTAAACCTATCTAAATCTAGAAATCTACCACACAAAATATAACAATAGAGATGTCAAGTGGCAAGGAAAATACATGCATTTGATGTCTCATCAAATCCCCCGCACTTAAGCCTTTACTCATTCTCGAGTAAACAAGAACAACCAAAGATCTAAGAGTACAATAGCATGCAAAGGTTTTTCCAAAACACCCAACATTTTTTCCTATACTACCTTAGCCCCAAGACATAAGAATCTCTCACAATTTCATATCCCAAAAAGTAAGACAATCTAAACAACTATCATACCAAGTCAAAAGGTGAACTATCCAAAGTTCATGTGTAAAGGTAGCTTACTCTACTAAAGAAACTATAGAATAGGTAAATCGAGAGAAGTATAGAATAAGTTTTAGTTTCTCTCATTTTATCTCATTTTTCTGAGGAGCCATCTCAAGGTATTCACCCTAACTTCACACATTTTTTTCTTTTTCAAAACTCACCCTCACCTTTTCCATACCATTTGACCTCTCACTTTTGATAGTTTTTTTTTCAATCTATCTGGGCCTTTCCCATTGTTGCCTAAGTTGCCTTTTTGGGTTTTCTACTTAGTTGAGTATATATATATATATATATATATATATTTAATTATTCATTTTTTTATGTAGCGCAAAATCCCCAAAGTAGGCTTCATAATACATGGAGAATAAAGAAAAAAACAAACACCACCAAATGTTCCAACATTCTAGCTCTAAAACAAAAAGGTGCCCTTACACATATAAAACAAGTTTCAAAAAGAAAGAAACAAAAACAAGTTTTTCAAAAATATGAGGGAAAACAGGGAAAGTAGTAGTCATCTCAACAAAAATAACCAAAACAAGAAATGAAAGATGAGAACAAAAAGGATGCCACTCTATGGAGAGTTCCAACCCCCACCCCCTCACGCTTAGTTGATACACTATCCACAATGCATGTGACCAAGGTAAGAGAAAAGTTGGAATCACTCAACCTACTCAATGTCGTCCATCGCATCTGGCTCCATGCCCCTGCCTATGCGGATCACAGTGAGGGTGATAATCTCCAATGCTCATTGGGAGGCTATCGCCGTACATCTCAAAATTAATATTTATAAGCCCTAAATGCTTACTTTCTACAACTAAGTAGATAGCAGCAAGTCGGGGTCGTCCACGGAGAAGAGGGATTTTCTCAAGTGTTTAAACATAAATGGTTGATATTATGCTAGTAGTAGATATATATATATATATATATACATATAAAAGAGAGTAAATGAGGGGGGGGGGGTTGGTTGTGGGTCCTAAGCTTTGAAAGTGAAAAGACAAGATAACTAGCAAAGTGAAGTAACTATGCTAAACATCAAACAAACTAAGGGAAAGTATTTTAAAACTACAAAAACAAAGCCCTGGGGGCAATTGACATCCACTTCCAAACCAAATGTAGATCATTGAACAATTCACTCATCCTATCACAATTGTTACCTATGGACGAAAGACCATATATTTGACAACAACAAGCCTTCTACCAAAGACATAGCCATTTAATTAAACATAGCATTCATTAGGCTAAACCTAGAACAAACCACATTCAAGGTTCAACCTTTCATTGCATCTATAGGATAAATATGAGAACAATCCACATTAACATACTTATCTACCAAGAATCACAACACATTATGCACAAGAAGTTCTAAGTTCACGTTCTTAGATTTTCATGCAAAGGAGCTAAGGAATTTGTCACTTTCCTAACTCCCTAACACTTAATTCATACAAACACTTCCTATTCTCAAACAACCCATGTCATAAATGAAGTAAAACATATCATTAAGAACACATGCATGCTAAATAACAAAGGTTTTAAGAACGAGTGAAACAATCTATTCATTACTTCGACTACTTGTTGTAAAGATAAATCTTCCATCCTTCTTAGAAATTAGTTTGCAAGAGTGAATTCGACATCTCTTTTCAAACCTCACCAATGACTCCCTTAGCCGAAACACAACTAAAAGTATCCCATTGATGGCATTGAGCACGAAGAACCAACAAGCTTGGCAACACTTATAAACACTACACCGTGTCTAAGTATTTAACCAATTCATGCATTTACACAAGATTAGTCAAGAACGATCGACATTCATATAATTCTCTCATTTGCTACCTAAAAAAAACATGACAACGAGTTCGACATCATCACATTCATCTAGCAATTATCAACACACCAACATCATTAAGAAGCTCTAACTCATGCTCTTGGATTCCACATTAAAAGAGGGGAGAATTAGCTACTTTCTCCCAACCCTAACAAGTAATCATACAAGAAATTCATATACTCAAGCTTCTAACAACATCAATGACATTAAAAATTCACATTCAAAGCTCAATAAATGCACAATAGCAAAAGCACTAAATAGATGGATATGGTTCTTACTACATAGATACGGAAGCTTCAATCCATCGCTCCCAAGATAAAACTAAGCTAGATAATTAAAAGATATGATTAACCTACAAAAACTAAGAAAAGAAAGAAAGAAAAACTAGGGTTTGAACCCAGAAAAATGCAAGAAGAAGAAGCTGGATTCATCTTCTTAAGAGGAGAGGATAAGGTGAGTATTTAAAGGACAAAAAGAAAGAAGAATTTCCGGCCATTCGTCCGTCGCGAGTCGCGATGGGCTCAAGATGGGCTTGCAATGGGATCGCAACGGGCTCACGACTGGCTCGCGATGTGCTCGCGATGGGCCCACGACGACCTCACGACGGACTTTAGTTCCAGCACCATTTTTTCTTTCTTCTTTTTGTTTCATATCCTCCTCTTCTCTTCACTTCTTCAATTCTTCAAATATTCAAAAGCTCAAATATAAGTCTTCAAATCTTCAAAGTTTTTCTTCAAAGTCTTCAAACAAATTGCCTTGCTACACAAAATCCTCTAGAAAAGTAATAAAAGCGTAATAATTGCTTATAACTCTCCTTAGAGAATTTCAAGGCAAAATGACACATTTAGAGCACAAAAGTGAATTATACAAGTCCTAATATAACCGTATAAAATGGGCACATCGAATCTCCCCGCACTTGAACCTTACTTTCCCTCGAGTAAAAAAAGATTTAAGCACACAAAGGAATTCATATGTCCACATCCTAACTAATATTCCCCCAATCAACACCTCACAAAAACTCTAAATATCATAAATCCCAAAATCAAAGCTCAAATGGGAATTTTTCGTACACACAACCCCGACTCCTAAATCTATCCAAACCTACCACTTATCAATTCACTACCCATAAAAACATTTCAAAGTCCCGAATTGATAATCCCAAAGTCCAATGACACAAAGTGAAGTTAAAACCATATAGGAGGTTCAAACACATACTTCACTTCATACCAATATATCAACCAAAATCCAATGACACAACATGAAGTCAAAACCATAGATGAGGTTTAAACACATACTTCACCCAATGCCAATATATCAACCAAAATGAAGTATAAAATAATCAATAATTTCATACCCATACTTCATTTTTCGACCCACTTAGTTACCCAATCCCAAAAGGTCTAAAGATGTTGAGCTACCCGATCCATCCACATGACAACCGCAACCTTATGACTCCAATGCCGGCAAATGAGTGAAATCATAGCATTTTTTTCTTTTTCTCTCTTTCTCTCATTTTGCCTAGGAGCCCTTTCGGGTTTTCATCCTAGCCACACATCATGTTTCTTGGGCTCACACCTCACCTTTTTCCGTACATTTGGCCTCTCATTTTTGCCTAGGTCGCCCTTTTGGGTTTTTAACCTATCCGGGCCCCCAATGTTGCCTAAGTTTCCCTCCCAGGTTTTCAACTTAGCGGGTTTTCTTTTCTTTCTATTTTTATTTCATTTATTAATTTTTTTTCAGAATTTTCAAAATTTTCAAAATTTTCTTTCTTTTTCTCATGTTTTTCCAATCAAAAGTAGCAAAAATCATTCCAAATTAAGCTAGCATGCATAAGAGTCCACTAACTCCTCCCCACACTTAAAACATAACATTGCCCTCAATGTAAACATGTAAGGCAAGAATAATAAAACTCAAGGTAAGAGGTAGAGTGACACCCATTTCTCTGCATGGTTGTCGGTGATACGGCGCAATCCAATGTAATTGTATAGAATCAGTCCTAAAATTGGTTTTGGAGCCGGAAGGGGAAGCAAAAGTGCCGTAGAAGAACTCATCCCTCGAGCAAAACGTTGTCTCCTTGGCACCATTTGATCAAGACTAACACCACAAAGAACAACATCAAACTCACAAGTACATAAGGATTTTTAATTCTAGGTTTAGCATCAAGAGTTAATAACCATAGTATTATCAAAGAACAACCAATCCATCATGCAATCACCACTATAAGATTGTCCAATATAAATATCCAACATCGACACATATCCAAGCATCATTATAGAATATAGCAATTAAAGACTCAATGATGTAGTCGGCATACTAAAATCAACAAAGATACTTTAAAGATGCAAGAATTTTCATATGTCAATATATGTGAGATGGTGGAGGAATGAGTGGATGTGTAGTGGTTCAGGGAGTATTTGGTGGAGAAGAAGGAAGGATTATGCAGTGTTTAAGCTCAGCTGAAAAGTTGAATTTTTCATTACGACTAGCGACAGCACTGGTCGTGATTCACGATTCATTGTCACGAGTCAAGAAAGGTAGGGAAGGCTCGGGTCTGGCTGGTCTCGAGGATGAAAAATGACGTCTCGAGGGGTGTTGGTCTCGAGGGGCTAAAAGGCTTCACTGGTCTTGAGGGCTTCTGGTCTAGAGCACTCGAGATCTCGAGGGACCTGAGGTTCTGAGGGCTTCAGCTCAAGTCGAGAGTTTGTGGCCTCTAGGACTCGAGGTCTCGAGGGATTCAACTCCAGTCTAGGGTTTACTGCCTCGAGGACCTGAGGTCTTGAGGGTATGATGCACTTTTGAGTTCAGCTCGAGTTGAGGGTTTGCAGCCTTGAGCACCTGAGGTCTCGAGGGCTTCAGCTCGAGTCAAGGGTTTGTTTCCATGAGGACTTGAGATCTCGAGGGTATGATGCACTTTTGGGCTCAGCTCGAATTGAGGGCTTGCAGCCTCGAGAACCCGATGTTTCGAGGGCTTAACTCAAGTTGAGAGATTGCAACCTCGAGGATCCGAGGTTTCAAGGGCTTCATCTCGAGTCGAGGGATTGCAACCTTGAGGACCCGAGGTTTCGAGGGCCTCAGCTCGAGTTGAGGGATTACAGCCTCAAGGACCTAAGGTTTTGAGGGCTTCAGCTTGAGTCGAGGGATTACAGCCTCAAGAACCTGAGGTCTCAAGGTTGATAGACTTTCAAGTTTTGCTCGAGTCGAGAGATTGCATCCTCAAGGACCCGAGGTTTCGAGGGCTTCAGATCGAGTCGAGGGATTGCAGCCTCGAGGACCCGAGGTCTTGAGGGCTGATGAACTTTCAAGTCTGCTCGACGAGGGCTTGCTGCCTCGAGGTATCGAGGGGGTGACATCTCAAGGGCTGGTCTCGAGGGATGACTAGTCTCGAGGGACTAATGGCTTTTCGGGTTCGGCTCGACTCGAGGTCTCGAGGACCATTGGTCGCGGCTCACGACGGCTCATCGCGACTCGCGACGGCTCATCGCGACTCGCGACGGCTCATCGCGACTCGCGACGGCTCATCGCGACTCGCGACGGCTCATCGCGACTCGCGACGGCTCATCGCGACTCGCGACGGCTCATCGCGACTCGCGACGGCTCATCGCGACTCGCGACGGCTCATCGCGACTCGCGACGGCTCATCGCGACTCGCGACGGCTCATCGCGACTCGCGACGGCTCATCGCGACTCGTGGAAAGTGGTGGCTGGGAGTTTAATTTTAGCACAAAACTTCTGATCACATTGCAACTCACGATAGTCAGTCGCGAGGTCATTGCGAGGTCATTGCGACTCGCGATGACAAGACCTCCCAGCACTTAAAATGAATTCAATCTTTTCCTACCAACATTCCAAGATTTCTTTCCTTTCTCATGGATCGCATTCCTTCATCTCCTCCAATGCAATGCACTTCACTTTGCTATAAAATCATAGAAAAACACACCGTAAAAAGAACAAGACAAAATAACAAAAACTAAACAACAAAAACCAAAATAAAAGGCCGAGTTTATTTACATCATTGGCATGACAAAGCTCCATATATTTAAGGTCATCGGCATGACCCTAATGTTATCCATATAGTAAAGGCTTGAACCCCTTCACTATGAGTATCCAAAAGTAGAGAGGTGGGGGTACAAAACTTTCAAGAGGAAAGTCTTGTTGAGGTGGAAATGGTTTAAAGGGAGTTGGGTGGTTAGGATGCGTGGGGTAGTCTTTTGGCTCTTCTCTTATCTCCCTCAAAACTTCCGAAAATGGTGGAGTTGGTTCAATAGGTAGGGGTAGGGGTGATGATGCTAATGAATGTAGCACAATTACCTCTTCCTTCTTTTTATCATCCTCAACAACTAACTCCTCATCCCCTTCGAACTCAAGATCATTTCCCATGGTGACCTCACTCACTGAATCCTCGAGTTTGATTTGGGATGGTGTATTTTTGGAATCACGAGCTACCATTTGGGCCAACACTTCTATATACTCCTCGCATGCCCCTTAATAGCCTCAACACTAGAGAAGAGCTGGGTGTCCGATTCTTCACTAGCAAAGTTGTTCAAGTTTTCTGTTATATTCATGAATTCCTCACGTGTCAAACTTGAACTTCCTTGTTGGGTTTGGTTTTGGGGTATGGTATAAGGTGGTAATGGCCAACTATTTTGCTAGTATTGTTGGTTTTCTAGCTCATTCTCATACCACCAATCTGGATTACCACTCCATTCCAGATTGTAAGAATTTTGGTATGGATACCATTCTTGAGCTTCTTGCCCTTGAACACCAACATCTCCTACCTTTTGGTAGCACTCTTCATAATACCCTTGGTTTTGGAAACCATGGGTTCTTTCCCCTCCATAGTGCTCTTCCCACAACAAATAGCAAGACTCGGCAGGATGGTCGGAATGACACATCCTACAAAACCTTGCTTGTTGAGCCTCTCTTCTCATCATGATTTCCCTCAACGTGAGACGCTCAATTATTTATTTATTTATTTTTTAAATTTTCAAAAGTCCGAAATCATATTGCAAGAATTCTCGATAAAATTTACCAAGAACTCAAGCAATACCTACTTCGAACAAAAACAACCACCAAGGAGTGGAAACTAAAAACTAGCTAATATGCTACCAAATACACCTAAACACTTAAAAATAAATGCCTCTTCCCCGGCAGTGGTGCCAAAATTTAGGAGGCCATCGCCGTACCTCTCAAAGTTAATATTTATAAGCCCTAAATGCTTACTATCTACGAACTAAGTAGATAGCGGCAAGTCGGGGTCATCCACGGAGAAGAGGGATTTTCTAAAGAGTTTAAACATAAACGGTTGATATTATGCTAGGATTAGATATATATACATATAAAAGCGAGTAAATTAGGGGGGGGGGGTTTGGTTGGTTGTGAGTCGTAAGCTATGAAAGTTAAAAGATTAAATAACTAGCAAAGTCAAGTAACTATGCTAATCATCAAACAAACTAAGAAAAAGACAAAGCCATTTACAACAACAACATAGATTTGACAAAAGACCATAGATGTGGCAACAACAAGCCTTCTACCAAAAACATAGCCATTTAATCAAACATAGCATTCATCAGGTAAACCTAGAACAAACCACATTCAAGTTTCAACCTTTCATTGCATATATAAGATAAATATGAGAAAAATCCACATTAACATACTTTTCTACCAAGAATCACAACACATTATGCACAAGAAGTTCTAAGTTCATGTTCTTAGATTTTCATGCAAAGGAGCTAAGGAATTCGTCACTTTCCTAACTCCCTAACACTTAATTCATACAAACACTTCCTATTCTCAAACAACCCATGGCATAAATGAAGTAAAACATATCATTAAGAACACATGAATGCTAAATAACAAAGGCTTCAGGAATGAGTGAAACAATCTATTCACTACTTCGACTACTTGTTGTAAAGATAAATCTTCCATCCTTCTTAGATAGTAGTTTGCAAGAGTGAATTCGACATCTCTTGTCAAACCTTACCAATGACTCCCTTAGCCGAAACACGACTAAAAGTATCTCATTGATGACATTGATCACGAAGAACCAACAAGCTTGGCAACACTTATAAACACTACACCGTGTCTAAGCATTTAACCAATTCATGCATTTACACAAGATTAGTCAAGAATGATCGGCATTCTAAACTTCTCTCATTTGCTACCTAAAACAAACATGACAACGAGTTTGACATCATTACATTCATCTAGCAATTATCAACACACCGACATCATTAAGAAGCTCTAACTCATGCTCTTGGATTCCACATTAAAAGAGGGGAGAATTAGCTACTTTCTCCCAACCCTAACAAGTGATCATATAAGCAGTTCATATACTTAAGCTTCTAACAACATCAATGACATTAAAAATTCACATTCAAAGCTCAATAAATGCACAATAGCAAAAGCACTAAATAGATAGATATGGTTCTTACTACATAGATACGGAAGCTTCAATCCATTGCTCATAAGATAAAACTAAGCTAGTTAATTAACAGATATGATTAACCTACAAAAACTAAGAAAAGAAAGAAAAGAAAACTAGGGTTTGAACCCAGAAAAATGCAAGAAGAAGAAGCCGGATTCATCTTCTTAAGAGGAGAGGATAAGGTGAGTTTATAGGAAAAAAAGCAAGAATAATTTCTGGTAATTCGTCCATCGCGAGTCGTGACGGGCTCACGACGACCTTCCAACAGACTCCAATTTCAGCACCATTTTTTTTTTCATATCCTCCTCTTCTCTTCACTTCTTCAATTCTTCAAATATTCAAAATATTTAATATAAGTCTTTAAATATTCAAAGGTATTCTTCAAAGTCTTGAAACAAATTGCTTGTCACACAAAATCCTCTAGAAAGTAATAAAAGCGTAAAAGTCTCTTTGAACTCTCCTTAGAGAATTTCAAGGAAAAAAGACACATTTAGAGCACAAATGTGTATAAAAGTTAATTCTACAAGTCCTAATATAACCGTATAAAATGGGCACATCACTCATAGCTCTCACTTGCTCAGTGATCTTTGTCATGCCCTGGTAGAGGTAGCCCATGTATATCGTGAAGTGTTGTATCTGGTCATCCACCCGATCAAACCTGTAGGCCATCTCTGCTTCAAGGTCATCAAATATCTAAGTGAGCTGGATCATATCCTTCCGGGCCCCAAAGATGGATTCTCTCCATTACTGCATCCACTCGGGCTCTTGTTGTGGTGGCTAGCTCCATAGGCCATAAGCTGAAGTCTGTTGTCTGAACCCCGACAAATTATTCTCCTAGAATTGGATATACTATGGATGCTGCTAAGTGAGATAGTTTTACTATGATGGAATAGAGATACATTGCCTTGATGGTCAACAAACGGAGGCCTGCAGCTACTAGGCCCAGCTTGATCTTTGAACAAATCAATGTGGGGTGAAATGCTGTGCCTGGCCGGCCGTGTCCTCCTCGAACCCCTAGAACTATGTCTTGGAGAATGGTATGCAAGCTCTTCTATGTGAATATGGCCTGAATTGAAAGGTCTTTGCACAAAATAATGATCAACCGAGGGTTGTAGTGCTGGCTATGGATGATTAGGATCCTCATCCATAGGAACTCTCCCGTTACCGTCCTTCTCGGCCTGCTTCTCATGGGTAGCTCCTATGGCTGCTCCCTGACCCTGGTCGGGCTCTATGATATGGCTCTGAAGTGTGAATGATGATCCAATCCTGGTCCTCGTAGCCTTTGGAAGCCTCATGAAGTTGGCACCATGGTAGCGCTAGCAGACATGACCATCCTCTATCTGAATCATCGTCGCCTCTGCCAAGGTACCTAAAGTGAGGGTGTATGATGCACGTGGGTTTTCCCACATACCATCGTCCATCGGAAGGCTAAAAATGAGCATCTAGGAGCGATATCATACCCTTAATAGCCATCTTACCCCCTCCATTGTGGATAATAAAAAACACTGGGTGATGAATAACCCTACAATATCAGGGCCGACACGTTCCGTGTAGATCGACCACAACTTAAGGAAGTCATCGTGGGTCACTGTGGTGGCCTATCCATGAGCAAGTACCACTATCGTCAGTAGCCTCACTACATACCTTAGTGCCGGATGCACTATGTTAGTGTTCTTGGTTGTCTTCTCACATGGCCGTCGGGTGATGGTGTACCAGAATGGCCCCAACTAAAATCCTGAGCTATTCTTTGCCCTGTTAGGCACATCATCTTTATGATTCCACCTGAAACATATGTCGATATCATGGTAGGTCATAGAGCAAAGCTGGTCCCCCAGATGAAACTGCTCCACTCTGTGACCTCGCATATCAGTTCCTTTCCTGACAGTGGCAAGGAACTCTATTGTATACCTCGTGTAAGTGGGGGGGGGGGGTGATTTCTCCACAAATCCCACCAGACCGATCTTCTTCAATAGGACCTTGACTGGTTTGTAGAGCTCAAGGTCCTTAAGGACCCTCTTGTCCACAAACCTAGTCTCGAGGATGGGGGGTCTCAAAAGGGAGCGCTCAGGCCAATGCCAGATGCACTCTGTCGAGGCTTATCGACAGACCAAATAAATATAGAAAAATATAACAGCCCAATCACATTTCAACTATCCTAGACTGTCAACCAAATTCTCCAAAAACAAATCAACCAAAAAATTCAACAAACAATCCCAAAACCAACACTCTAGAATACAAATCTAAATTCAACAACCAAAAACTTTCCTAATTAGAAAAAAAAGAGTCCGGCTACATACCTTATCGGAGATAAGAGACAAAGTTTTGTTTGGACCTCACAGAGTGTTTAGAACCCCTCGTAAAGAAAAACCCAGTGACCCCCAACATTCAAATTGGACGAATTTTTGAGCTCTTGGGAGAAAGAGCTTGAAATGGCTGAACTTGTATTTCTCAGATATGGGAAAATTTAGATTTTTTTGGAGAGATTTTGAGTGGGGTTTTTGCAGAATTTGTTTAGGATTGTTTTGGGACAAGTTTTGTTGAATTTGGACAAGAAATGAGGGAGTTATGGAGGAAATAAGGGATGGGAAAGGGCTTTTTGTGAAGAAGGGGGTGAGGTTTCTGCTGGGAAAATTTAGGGTTTTATAGAAGTCTCATACCCATTGATTGGGCCATTTGGGTGGCACAAGCAACATTCATATGGCACGGCCATGCCAATTGAAAACCTCGTGCCATCCATCTGGCATGAGGCTTAGAAAAACTCATGCCATAAGAACGCCTCTAGACTCATTCCTCCATATTTGTTGCAAACTTATCCCTGAAAAAAAAAACACAAACCCAAGCATAATTATGTTCCAAATAAAAATATTGATGACTATAATTCCCTAACACACCACCAAATTAACAAATAGCATTCCAAAAATTACAATAATAAGCAACCTACTCACAAATCATAAAAGCACCATTTCTTTGTTGTTGTCCTCATGACTTATTTTTCATGCATATGAGAATAATAATAATAAAAAAAATCTACCATTGGGTCTGCAAAGTCGCCATCCGCGACTCCACCCATGATGCCATCTTTGTGGAGGGGCCTTCACAAAGAGTCATCCTTACCTTTAAACTTCTTCTCACTCATCGGGGATTCATGTTCACCCTTAGCTAATTTTGAGTCCCTAGCCATTTCCTTGGGATTGAGATGTGTTCTAGGAGGTTTTAAATCCTTTCCACGCTCTACAACCCGCTGCATATTAGTTAAAAAACATAGAAAAACAATTTGCAATCGGAAAAGTGACACTGACATCATGCAAGGCACTAGAGTCATCAACATTCTCATCAAAATCAAAGCTCACAGCATGCATTCCCTCATCAATCATGCAAGGACTATCATCATCATATCTCATGCAAGGATCCTCAAATCAATCAAATTCATCATAAATGCTTACACCATTTCATGCAAGATTAGAATTACAGGCTTCATAGGACATATATTTTATTCCTTGATGTCTTTAAAAATGGTCTCCCCAATAATATTAGGTATGTACCTCCTTCTTCTAACATATTGAGGACATAGAAGTCCGCCGGAAAAAAAATAAGCTTGCCAACCTTAACCATCACATCCTTAACTAGACCCCTAGGACTAGCTTGAGAGTCATTGGCTAATTGGACAAATACCATAGTCTCCCTAAGATCTCCTAAATCAAGAGTTTCATACAAGCTAAAGGGGATGGCATTTATAGAAGCTCCAAGATCAACCATAGCATCCTTGACTACCATACCACATAAATAGATAGGAATGGAAAACATACCATGATCATCACATTTCTTCAGTAGGCCTCTATGAGTCAATGTGGAAATTTACCCCTATTTTCACTTTTCCTAGAATTTTTTATAGGCTTAGGCCTCTTCTTATAAGATGTAATTTGATTAATTACATCTAAAAGTGGGATACTAACCCTGTACCTCTTAAAGACTTGTCGAATTTGCTCCTTGTTGGACACCACTTTTGTCTTTACCCTTAAAGCACTCGGGACTAGCGGCTGGGGGTTGACTTCCTTCACCTTTGTGTTAGAGTGCTCTTGATGGGATTCTTCTCAACAAGTATTTTTTTCTTCAAGTGCAAACTTGGTTTTCTCCACCAACTTATCATCCTCTTGTAATGTTTCCCTCTCGTCCTCTTTCACTTCCTTCTCAATCATCAACTTCAAAGCGCTCACATTCCTCAGATTAACTTTGAGTTGGGAGGGTATTTTTCTAGGATCCCTTGCTTCAAGTTGGCTAATCGAGGTGGCCAATTTCCCCACTTAAACCTCTAGGTTCTTTATGGTCAAAAATGCCCTTGTGCCTAACTCTTCAATGTCTCGCCTTGTACGCTCCACAAACATGTCATGCTTCCTTGTCATTTGAGCAATAGCTTCCAAAATATCTTCTCTATTCAACTTGTAGAGATTCCCATATTTGTTGGAAGGTCCTTCACTTCTCGGGTAAGGTTGTGGTGGAGCACCTCCTTGGTTGTATCCTTGTCCACCCCTAAATCCATTTCCTTGCTCTTATTGGTCGTCGCACCAATGAAAGTTGGGGTGATCACAGTACCGAGGGTTGAAGAAGTTGGCATAGGGGTCTTGGCGGTTGTATCCTCCTTGGTGTCCATGAAACCCTTGTCGCTAGACCCTATAAAATTTCATATTTCCTCCATTGTAGTCCAAGACCTTCACTTCCTCAAATTCCTCCACCGCTTACGGGCACTTATCAATCGGATAATCTAAGATAAAATTCAAATGACCTTCACTTGGTAAGTCTTCCCTTTATAAACTCCTTCATCATCAATGCAAGGGCTTGGACTTGCTTGATGTGCACTATATTGCATGCATTAACCAATGCATTCAGCCTAATAATTGACATTTTTTACTTGTTGAATTGCTATTTTTAGTTAAGTTTAAGCGACAAAGGGTTTAGATGACCATGTTTGGCTTTATTGTCCAAATCTCGAGTTTTGCGGACTTAATTGAAACTAATTGACACCTTGTATTCATAGGCACCTAGATCTTCCTTTGTGATCTCATTGGTAGGTCGCTTGTAGGCACTTTTTATCATCTTTGTATAGTAGGCCATTCAAAAGAACGGTAAAAGATATTGAAGGCCATTCGCAAGAATGGTAGTAGATTGTAGGCCACTGACTCTAAATTGTGGTAGTAGATGGATTGAGCCCTAGAAAGATAGATTCAAAGTTTAAAGAGGCCAAGGAAGAAACCGATAAATCGTTGCCTAAGAGTTGCACAAAGTTCTGGGAATGTTCCAAGAAGAATTAGCCATTGAGGGTGGCACCATTGGATTTGTATTCTCGATTTCTATGAAATTGACTACAAGAACTCTTAAATTGGACCAAGAGTTCATTCGTAATGGAGCAAAAATGTCAACCGGATGAACCAAGCATGGGCAGTACAGACCGTTCATGGCCAGCACGAGGCATGACCAAGCACTGCCCATACCACGAGACACGACCCGTGTCAGAGCCTTTGGCATGAGCCATGCCAACCAAGTTCTCTTTTCACGGACCGTGCCATTCCTTACTTACCGTGTTCACAAGTCCTCTTTTCACTCAAAAAATTGGCTAAGTATGAGCGTGTACCATTCCGTTTCACATGGTCCACGTCATTCCAAGTCCCCAATATCAAGACAAGCCCACATGGTGTGAAGAATGATGTAGCCCATGCCAAGATACTGAGAAAAATGAGGATCCAGTTGATAAATCATGCCAAACATCACATAGTATGAATCAGAAGATAAAAAATGGAGCTACAGCCGATGACCTGCACCGGTTGACACGGACCGCACTAGCATGCCTGCGCCAGGACACACAGCCTATGTCAGCACAAGGCTAACTTATTGGCACAAGCCGTGCCAAGTCACAGGCCCCATGTCAGTATGAGGCTAACTGTGTCATCACGAGGCAAGGACTGCGCCAAGCCATACAGACTGTGCCAAGATAAACGGCCCACACCAATTGCGGCTGCTAGGGTTTTTGACCCTATTTGGGGCCTATTTTGAGGCCCAATTCCCTACTACTATATATAGGAGCCTTTAGTCTTGTAGAAAAATCTAAGTATGCATAATGTAGATTTTTTTTCTCTTTCTAGGTTGGTAGAAGGAAGAGGAGAGTTCTCTCTCTCTAGAGTGCTTCTTATCTTTTTCTCTTCATCTTATTTTCTTAGATCCATGGCATTTAACTCAATTTTCTCCATAAATCTATTTTCTAGGGAGTAGTTTAATTAAACTTGGAGTTGTATTTGTATTCATGAATTGAACTTAGCCTTTTGAGATTTTGATTTTCCTAAATTTATGTCCTATGACTATTTGTGCTTGAAATTGTACTTTTCCAATATTGTGAGATCTATGCTATATCATTATGATGATGCAACCGTGCATGTGTGGTAGTATAAAATCATGCTAGACTTCATTGCTATCTTGAGAGTGTTAGAATCGTAGAGTACGTAAGGAACACCAGGGAGATGAGTGCATTTATTTCCTTTGAGAGAATATCATTATATGTGTTATACTATGATTCTAATTGGCTAGTTGTGTGAGAAATCACATGTTGGGTGTTCTATTTGGAAAATCCACACAAGGATAATTCCTTGGCTTACCCCGATAAATTAGCATGATTGTTTGTTGCGATTAGAGTTGTGCTGACTCTAGAGTCATCACAAGGTGTCTTTTCCTTTTCCTCTGTAGGCCAAGGGATTGAGATCCCCACTGGAGTGTCTGAGATGTAATACACTCACTACATATCTAACGATTACAACCTACACGAGATATTGACCTTTTAGGAGGGCTTTGTATTCCTCTAAGCGGGGGAGAGTTACTATTGGAAGTGAAGTGACGGGTAATGGTCTGTGGTGTCACTAGACTAGAGCGCAATCCCCAATTTATGGAGATGATGAGATACAGTACTATGGTAAGTACCACGGGTGACAGACGAGGAAAAATACCTGGCTATCTCCACACTGTGTGACATAGGCATAGGATAGGTTTATATTTCTATATGTGAATAAATTGAGGGTAGAAGCCATTTATCAATCATGTTACACAAATATCCCTAAGTGCCTGTTTATATAGTTTAATCTCGTGTTATCTTTTATAAATATAGTTGTTAATTGAAAATCCCCAAAACCTCCATTTTACTATATTAGCTATTCCTAGCACACAGATGGATTGAAAACCCGTATGTGGTTGTGTTTAGTTGGCTATTAGACCCTAGCATCTCTGTGGGCAAACCCTGTCTTGGCACTAACTACCCCATTGGTAGCTTAGTAGTGAGTTTGGGAGCAGGATATAAATTTTTATCTTTGACCTACCTTATCCTTCACTTGGGTTAATTTAAGATACGACTTTGATGATCCCAAGTGGAAGTGGGTTAAATTTTGGCGCCAGTTCCGGGATGCTAGTCTAAAAGTTTAATTGTTAATTTTTTTTTTTAATTTAAGACCATCCGAAGATGGGGGGAAATATATAGGCTCCCCTAACCTTTATAAGAGACCAAAATGGCACCTTGTTAGTGTGTTCAATACAAAAAGGATAGCCAGCGGGATGCTTACAAAAAGCTATTTGTACTTCTATACGAGTTAAAAAAACTAATGCTAAGGCTAAGGGAGGAAAACTATTGTTCTGTGATATCACGAACGGGTCGGGGAATCGAGCCTGTCGAAACCCACATTCGTCAATGATATTCAGAACAAGAAAAGAAAGATGAAAGCTAAGCTAACTATGCTAGGCGAGATCAGATTCGACACGTAGCGCGCATAATTGTAGCAAGATTAGCTTGGCGTTGCAGTAGGCAAACTGCAGCAGCACTTGAATGGAGCATCACTTGGAGAGCTCACTTGATTAGTATCAGCACTTGAACTGTGGAGCAATCGGCATGGCAGCAAAACTGGAGCAGCAAGGGTGCTTGCAGTCTGTAACCTACAACAGCTTCATGCTGGTTGTCCCCTGAATCCCTGAAAGAAGAAAAATAGCAACAGCAGTATGTGTATAGATTGAAAATTAAAATCACAGCACTTGTTAAATATCTTCATAATGTCTACAGAAGTTTGTTTCCCTCACTGAATCAACTCGAATTGCTGGAAGACTGAAGCGGTCAAGTTTTAATAATCCTCTAAGGAATAGTGGGATAGAATCAAGCTCAATAACCCCATTAAGGTTATTTTGTTTAGCATATTTTGCCAGAAAATCAGTGGCCGAGTTAGCTTCACGTGGTATGTGCTGCAATGTGGTGGTGCCTAATGCTATATTAAGAGCATCACACATAGAAAAAACTCTCCATGGAGAAGACCGGGGGTTTAAAATACCCCTTACAGCAGATAAGCAATCTGATTCAATGATAACATGTTCTAGATTGAGTTCAGAGATGACATCAAAGCCGCGTCGAATAGCAATGAGTTCTGCATGCAAGGGAGATGGAGAATGAAACGTATTGACAACCATTTTAACTACATTCCCATATCTATCCCTTACGATAACAGCCAAGGATGACAAACCTCCTGAAATCCAAGATGCATCAGTGTTGACTTTGTAGCCAACAATAGGTTTCTCCCATTGAACCTTAGACAAAGCAATTTTCTGTTTTTGAATAATGTGTGGAACAATGTTATCCCGTGTCCATATCCTGTTCTTTTCCTTATTACCAATTAGGCTATGAGCCAGGAAAATTTGATAAATAGTATTCTTTATTTCAGCAAAACAAGCCTCATGAGAGTATGGTTTGTTCTCAAAGAAGAATCTGTTCCTTTGAATCCATAGTGTCCATATTGTGACCACTAGAGCTGCAATGATAATGCTTTCATGAATTTTTGAATCAGCTCTGAATGATAAAAGAAAATGCACTCTACTTTTTAAATCTCTGAAATCAGGAACAGGTAACCTTAACATGGAAAAAACACTATTCCACACATCAGTTGAGAATTTGCAGGAATTGAAAAAATGATCCAGACTTTCTCCAGTATTCTTGCATATTGAACACTTTGAAACAACTGAGAAGCCAATTCTAGTTAGTACATTATCAAAAGGCAGTAAATTATTAAGTACCCTCCACAGTAAGATAGACATCTTTCTTGGGATGAAAGGGGACCATACCTTTTTAAAATATTGGATTTGAGAGCCCCTCTGTCTCAGGGCGTTGTGAGCCGAGCTGACTGAGAAATTTCCATCAACAGTGAGTATCCACACCAGCTTATCTTCATGGCTGTACTCCAGACTTGTCTCCTGCAAAATTGTAATAATGTTGGTAGCCAAATATGGCTCCAGGGTTGGAATAAGAGCAGATTTGTTAGATAGAAAATCACT
Source organism: Rubia yunnanensis (assembly GCA_037428765.1). Classification (NCBI taxonomy): domain Eukaryota; kingdom Viridiplantae; phylum Streptophyta; class Magnoliopsida; order Gentianales; family Rubiaceae; genus Rubia; species Rubia yunnanensis. The sequence continues at coordinate 39,107,899 of CM075066.1, forward strand.
TAGGGAGATGCACTCGAAGGGGATTTCAATTTCTTCCGGCCAGATATAACACAGTGCTCCTTCCCCACTCCAATTGGCACTCCAGAAGGAGCAATGGCCCCTACCAAAGAGAACTCTGGAGAAACTGTTTGCCAAAGGTGTGATCTTGGTGATTCTTGCCCATATGTGAGAATGTTTATATGAAACTGGCAGTGACCACAGTAGGTTAGCCCACTGAGCATTATTGATTTGTAACTTCCACCATAATTTGCAAGAATAGGCATCTAAGGTATCACTTAATTGTCTAAAACCTAAACCATTTTCTTCCAAAGGATAGCACATTCTTTTCCAGGATCTCCACCTTCTTTTTTCAGTTAAATCAGAATGTCCCCAGAAAAAATTTGAAGCCAGCTTTCCTATTTTTTTTAGAACTGATTTTGGGGGGTGTAAAACCCCAAATATGTGTGTTGGAATTGAAAACATCACAGAATTTATCAAGATGATTTTACCTGCTGGGCTCAGCCACCTATTTTTCCAGTTATTTATCTTTTTCTCCATCCTTTCAATTACTGGTAAGTAGTACACACTCAGATTTCGACCAGTAAAAATTGGAACACCAAGATATTTAAAAGGAAAAAATCCCTTCCTCATTCCTAATGTTCTTTTTGCTGTTAGAGAGCACTGAGGAGGAGCCTTATGTGATACATAAAAATCAGATTTTGAGAAGTTGACTTTTTGTCCCGAAGTCTCTTCATATGCAGAAAGAAACTTTTTGAAACGCTTTAAATTTTTTATGTCCGAGCTCAAAAAAATTGCAGTGTCATCTGCATACATCAAGTGAGTGAGGGGTGTACAGCCTGTAGGAAGGCTGAAATGAGTTAAATAACCTGTGGAAAAAAGTTTTTTTAAACCTCTTGAGAAAGCCTCTGATAAGATGTTATATAAAAAGGGTGATAAAGGATCTCCTTGCTTGATCCCCCTGGAGGAGCTAAAATAACCTGCAGTGACCCCATTAATTATCACAGAGAAATTTGCTGTCATTATGTTGTGCATTATTAATCTAACAAATTTACCATGAAACCCAAAACAAAGAAGTAATGAATTTAGGAAGGACCAAGAAACTCTATCGAAAGCCTTTTGCATGTCAAGTTTCACTATTAGATTCGGGATCTTTGTTTTTCTTGACAGTAATCTAGTCATTTGCTGCATTAAAATGACATTGTCCGAGATATCCTTCCCTTTCATAAAAGCACTTTGTTCTGGAGATATCAAGAGTTGCATTAAAGGTTTAATTCTTTCCATTAGAAGTTTTGAGAAAACTTTGTTTACAAAGTTTGATAAACTTATTGGCCTAAAATCAGCAAATGTGTTCGGGATGGATTTCTTTGGGATCAAAGTAAGCCAAGTACTAGAAATGGCTTTTGGGATTATACCATTATTTAAGAAATGGTTTGCAGCTTCTAGTAAATCTGCTTTAATGGTTTCCCAGTAATGTGTAAAAAAACAACCAGAGAATCCATCCGGACCAGGAGCACTTGATTTGTTAAGGTCAAATACAGCACTGTGCAACTCCTGAAAAGTAAATGGAGATAGCAAAAGGATGTTCTGCTCTTCTGATATGACATTTGGAATTTCAGCCAGAAAATCTTTAAAATGTATTCCCTTCTGATTTGAGGCTTCCTCTGTTAATAAATCCTGAAAGAATCTAACACCCTCCTCTCTAATTAAATTAGGGTCAGTTATCCATATTCCATTACCATCTTTTATTTTCCCTATTCTGGCCCTTGCCTTTTTTTCTCTAATTGTGTGATGAAAATACTTAGTGTTTGCATCTCCATGCTTAATCCAGTTTAACTTTGCCTTTTGTTTCAGAAAAATGTTATGTTCCTTTTGTGCTCGAAGTAAAAGGTTTTTAGCTTGCAGCAGCTCCAAAAGCACTGATTCATCTTTTGTTTGTTGAAACTTTATTTCCAAATCATTGACTTTTAATTCAGTCTGATCCAAATTATTTTTAACATTGCCAAAGGTGTGTTTGTTCCATTCCTTTATAACTACCTTTAGCCTTTTTAGTTTGTGCACTAACCTTGACATTCCAGAGAATGGGGAGACAAGGTTCCAGTTTGTTTCCACTAATTCTTTGAATTCAACCCTATTTGTCCACATTTCCTGAAATCTAAAAGGTCTTGGAGCCATCTCTATTGCATTTTGGATAGACAACAATAGAGGAGAATGGTCAGAGGTCATCCTGTTAGTTGAGTAGCTAGTGTTGTTCTTTTGTTTGTTTGTTATTTTCCAGAGTAGGTATTCCTTGAGTTCTTGGTGCAAACTGAGGACCCTTCCACTATGATTCCAAACTTTATGTGTTTTCTTTGTTTGTGTTTTTAATTGAAAAAAGTGGGAAAACACTCACAGATGAGACTTTGTAGGGTGTGTCATTATGATCACCCCACGCAGTGCTGCCCAAGGTTGAGTGCGTATAGGAGAAGAGAGTCTCAACAAGTGAGATTTTGTAGGATATGCCATTGGGACCACCCTACGGAGTCTTGCACTTGGATGAGTGAAAATGAGAGAGAGGTAGCAGTTGTTAGTTCCCAAGGCCGATGGGATTGAGATTGGTACCCATACCATAATTCTCCAAATTTGAGGTTTAATGGTAACTCAAATTTGAGGTATGGAAATGCATTGGGAAACCAACATTTTGGGATAGATAGTTGACTTTCACCAAGCTATACAATTTCCCAAGACCAATCCCTTGGATTGGTTCTCAAATCGGATTATAGAGAAATTTTGCAAGCTATAGCTAATATGTTTAAGTGTAATGAGTTACTCCAATCACAATTGCTTAGCGACATTAGAGATTTGGGAACTTAACTCTTCTCAAGCATTGAGAAAATTGAAGGGCAAGTGCTTGATTTGATGGAAAGGGTGAGCCAACTTGAAGCCAAAAATGAACCATCATTAGTTAAATGTGAAATTTTGGTAGATAAATCCAAAAGGGGATGGGGAATGGTATGTTGAGAGTGAAGAAATTGAGGAAGGGGCTAATTAATTCACAATATTACCTATTTTCACCCCTAACTCCACCTATTGAACCAATTCCCACATTTTTGGAACCCTTAGAGGAAACCATAGAGAAGTCAATTAATTATGCTAAGCTTCCAAACCACCCATTCCCTCTAAGGCTGGCTCCTCCTTTACTATATCTCCCTCTTGGAAGATTCTTACCCCTACCTCTCCATTTTTGGTTGTCTATAGTGATGGGGTACAAACCCACACATATGGAAAACATTAGGGTCATGCCGACGACCTTAAATATACAGAGCTTCTTGGGAGGCAACCCGAGCTTTGAAAAATTAGATTAGTATAGTATTTTTTGGTGTGTTTTCCTATTTGTAGTTTTTGGTTTTGGAGCACTATTACACTTGGTGTGCATGTTTGTTTTGTAGGAAGCATATGGTTCTTGGAGGAAGGTGAGCAAATGGGGAGTCTAACTCATGGACCATATAGCCGTACATGGTCTGTGATGCTCAAAATGGTGGACATGGAGGAGAACCAAACCCCAAATTCATTGGACATGTAGACGTGCACAACCTATGAAGCTCACATACTTTCCTACATCTAAATCACCATTTCTTCCCTAACGCCCCCAAAAATACCACCAAATCCCATTTTCCCTCAAACTCTTGAAACACACAACTTGAAACCTAAGAGGTATCTCCGTTGTGATTCAATTATTTATTTTGATTTGTCGTGCATGATAGTGGTTAGATTGAATTTTCTTGATTAGAGGTTAGGGTTAGTATAGTGGGGTGATGGTAGTTTGTTCATTACATTCCATGAATATGCCATCGAGGGTAGATTTTAGTGTCCATTTTTCATTGTAAGTGCTCTCTTATTTCCTTCTCTTGAATTATGTTCTTTGATTGTGTATATGCATTGAGGATAATGCAACCTTTAAGTGTGGGGGAGGGGATTAGATAATACTTATGATTTCTTAGTTGTTTCTATGTAGCTAATAGCTCTTCTAAGAGCATTTTGAAAAGAATTATTTTTTGAAAAATGAAAAAAAAATACCCGGGTTAGTTGGAAACCTGAAAGGGCAACTTAGGCAACAATGGGGAAAGCCCAGATAGGTTAAAAGGCCTATGTAAAAATAAGAGGCTAGGCTCGGCTAGGTTTACAAACCTAGGCAAAAATGATATTCCGTGTGGAAAAAGGTGATAATGTGAGCTCAACATGTGTGAAATCTGGGATGAAAACCCAAAAGGGCTCCTAGGAAAAATGAGACAAATTGAGAGAAAATAGAAGCTAAGTTGACGCTACTTTGACATTTTCCTTGGTTGTAGTTGAGTTGAGAATCTAGAGTTATCCTTGGTTACAATCGAGATAAGGATCTTTAGGATTTTCTTGGTGGTTTTTTGGCAACGACTCTAGGATTTCTTTGGGGAACTATCTGGGAGAGTAAGATACTTTAACACTCAACGTTCTTGCTTACCATTTTCTTCACTATATTTTGGGTGGTTAGGTTACTTTGGGATCTTAGGGGAGTGTGAGAGTTGTGAGATTCTTACTTCTTTGGGGAAACTAGGGTAGCTTGGAATAAGTTGAATGCTTTGGATAACTTATCTTTGCATGCTACACTTCGCTTATACCTTTTCTTGTTTTTATTTACCTGAGGATGAGTAAAGGTTTAAGTGTGAGGGGTTTGATATGCACTGTATTACATGCGTTAAACAATGCATTCGGCATAATAATTGACATGTTTTACTTGTTGGATTGCTAGTTTTAGTTAGGTTTACACAAAAAATGGTTTAGACGACCATGTTTGGTTTTCTTGTCTGAATCCCGAGTTTTGTGGACTTAATTGATACTAATGGACACCTTGTATCCATGTGCACCTAGACCTTCCTTTGTGATCTCATTCGTAGGTCGCTTGTGGGTACTTTTCACCATCTTTGTATAGAAGGTCATTCCCAAGAACAATATAAGATATCGAAGTCCATTTTCCAGTATGGTAGTAGATTGAAGGCCACAGACTCTAAAGCGTGGTAGTAGATGGATTGAGCCTAACTAAGGTGGATTCGAAGATCAAAGAGGCCAAGGAAGAAACAGAGGAATTGTTGTTTGAGAGTTGCATAATGTTCTGGGAAAGATCTGAGAAGAATCATCCCTTGAGGGTGGTATCATTGGATTTGTATTCTTGAGCGCTATGAAATTGACTACAAGAAATATCAAATTGGGCCAACTTCAACTGTGTAGAGCAAACAAGTCAGCTGGCCAGCCACGGGTAGCATAGACCATTCATGGCCAACATAAGGCTTAACCAAGCATGGCCTGTACCATGAGACACGGCCTGTGTCAGGTGCCTTTGGCACGAGCCGGGCCAACCAACATGGGCCGTGCTAAGCCCCATCACGGACCATGCCATTCCTTTCTGTCTTTGTGCACAAGTCCTCTTTTGTCTGTATAAATAAGCTAAGTTTGGGAGTGGACCATTCCATTTCATATGGTCCACATTGTTCCAAGTCCTAAATGTTAAGACTAGCCTACGGGATGTTAAGAATGACGTGGTCCATACCAAGATATCAAGAAAAACAAAGATTTGGTTGATTGCTGCACCGAACGACTCGGGGTACAAATCAGAATATAAAAATGGAGCTCCTACTGATGGCCCGCGCCGGTTGACATGGACCTCCTCAGCATGTCCGCGCTAGGACACACGGCCCGTGTCAGCACAAGGCTAACCATGTCATCATGAGGCACGACCCCCTCCAAGATGCACGGCCTGCACCACTCCAATTTCCTATTACTATATAGGAGCCTTTAGTCTTTTAGAAAAACCTAAGTAGGCATAATTCCTCTCTAGGTAGGTAGAAGGAAAATGATAGTTCTCTCTCTCTCTCTCTAGAGTACTTCTTCTTTTTTCCTTCTCTTTTTCTCTTCTTTTCTTCATCTTATTTTCTTAGATCAATGGCATTTAACTCAATATTTTCCATGGATCTATTTTTTTGTATTTGTATTCATGAATTGAACTTGGATATTTGTGATTTAGATTTTCCTATCTTTATGTCCTATGGATATTTGTGCTTGAACTTGTGATTTTCCAATATTGTGAGATCTATGCTATATGTCATTATGATGATGCACCCATGCATGTGAGGTGGTATAAAATCATGCTAAGCTTCATTTCTATCCTGGGACTGTTAGAATTGTGGAGTAGATAAAGAACACCGGGGAGATGAGTGCATTCATTTCCTTTGAGAGAATATCCTTATATGTGTTATACCATAGTTCTATATGGCTAGTTGTGTGAGAAATCACATGTTGGGCAGTCGATTACGAAAATATCGATGAGGAGAATTCCTTGGCTTACCCCAATAGATTAGCGAGTAGAGTTGTGCTGACTCTAGAGTCATCACAAGGTGTCTTTTCCTTTGCCTCTCTAGGCCTGAGGATTGAGATCCACAGTGGAGTGTCCAGGATTTAATGCACCCACTACATAACTAATAGTTGCAACCACATAACTAATAGTTGCAACCTACCCGAGACATTGCCCTTTTAGGTGGGCTTTGTATTCTTCTAAGCAAGGGCGTGTTACTAATCAAAGTGAAATGACGAGGAATGGTCTGCGGTGTCACTAGACTAGAGCGCAATCCCCAATTTGTGGAGATGATGAGATATGACATTATGGTATTGTGACAGATGAGGGGAAATGCCTGGCTATCTCCACACTGTGTGACATAGGCATAAGATAGGTTTATATGTCTGTATGTGAACGAATTGAGGGTAGAAGCCATTTATCAATCATGTTACGAAAATACCCCCAAGTACCTGTTTATATAGTTTAATCTCGTGTTATCTTTTATGTACATAGTTGTTAATTGAAAATCCCCAAAACCCCCATTTTACAATATTACCAATTCCTAGCACACAGACGAATTGAAAACCCGTATGTGGTTGTGTTTAATTGGCTATTAGACTCTAGCATCTCTGTGGCCAAACCTGGTCTTGGCACTAACTACCCCATAGGTAGCTTAGTAGTGAGTTTAGGAGCAGAAAATAAATTTTTATCTTTGACCTTCCTTAGCCTTCACTTGGGTTGATTTAGGCTACGACTTTGATGATCCCAAGTGGAAGTGGGTTAAATTTTGGCGCCAGTTCCAGGATGCTAGTCTATAAGTTTAATTTTTAACTTGCATAACATGTTAGTTGAGTAGCTAGTGTTATTCTTTGTTTGTTTGTTATTTTCCAGAGTAGGCATTCCTTAAGTTCTTGGTGCAAACCGAGGACCCTTTCACTATGATTCCAAAATTTGTGTGTTTTCCTTGTTTGCGTTTTTAATTGAAAAAAGTAGGAAAACACCCAACGGATGAGACTTTGTATGGCGTGTCATTATGATCACCCTATGCAGTGTTTCCCAAGGTTGAGTGAGTATGGGAGAAGAGTGGCTCAACGAGTGAGATTTTATAAGATATGTCATTGTGACCACCCTACGGAGTCTTGCTCTTGGATGAGTGAAAATGAGAGAGAGGTAGGACTTGTTAGTTCCCAAGGCTGATGGGATTGAGATTGGTACCCATACCACGATTCTCCAAATTTGAGGTTTAGTGGTAACTCAAATTTGAGGTATGGAAATGCATTGGGAAATCAACACTTTGGGATAGATAGTTGACTTTAACAAGCTATACAATTCCCCAAGACCAATCCTTAGGATTGGTTCCCAAATTGGATTATAGAGAATTTTGCAAACTATAGCTAATATAGTTAAGATTAATGAGTTACTCCAATCACAATTCCTTAGCGACATTAGAGATTTGGGAACTTAACTCTTCTCAAGCATTGAGAAAGTTGAAGGGCAAGTGCTTGATTTGATGGAAAGGGTGAGCCAACTTGAAGCCAAAAATGAACCATCCTTAGTTAAATGTGAAATTTTGGTAGATAAATCCAGAGGGGATGGGGAATGGTATGTTGAGAGTGAAGAAATTGAGGAAGGGGTTACTTAGTTCACAATTTTACCTATTTTCACCCCTACCTCCACCTATTGAACCAACTCACACATTTTCGGAACCCTTAGAGGAAACCATAGAGAAGCCAATTAAATATGATAAGCTTCCAAACCACCCATTCTCTCTAAGGTTGACTCCTCCTCTACTATATCTTCCTCTTGGAAGATTCTTACTCCCACCTCTTCTTTTTTTGTTGTCCATGGTGATGGGGTACAAAACTGCACATATGGAAAACATTAGGGTCGTGTCGATGACCTTAAATATACTGAGTTTCTCGGGGGGGAACCTGAGCTTTGAAAAATCAGATTAGTATAGTATTTTTGGTGTGTTTTCCTATTTGTAGCTTTTGGTTTTGGAGCACTATTACACTTGGTGTGCATGGTTTTTTTTGTAAGAAGCATATGGTTCTTGGAGGAAGTTGAGAAAATAGGGAGTCCAACTCATGGACCATATGGCCGTACATGGTTTGTGATGCTCAAAATGGTGGACATTGAGGAGAACCAAACCCCAAATTCATGGGACGTGTGGACGTGCACAACCCATGAAGCTCACATACTTTCCTACACCCAAATATACATTTCTTCTCTAACACCCCCAATTCTAATTGGCTAGTTGTTTAAGAAATCACATGTTGGGTGGTCGATTAAGAAAATATCGACAAGGAGAATTCCTTGGCTTACCCCAATAGATTAGCGTGATTGTTTGTAGCAGCTAGAGTTGTGCCAACTCTAGAGTCATCACAAGGTGTCTTTTCCTTTGCCTCTGTTGGCCTAGGGATTGAGACTCATAGTGGAGTGTCCAGGATTTAATGCCCTCACTGCATATCTAACGGTTGCAACCTATGTGAGACATTGCCCTTTTAGGTGGTGTTTGTATTCCTCTAAGTAGGGGCGCATTACTATTGGAAGTGAAGTGATGGGGAATGGTGTGCGGTGTCACTAGACTAGAGTGCAATCCCCAATTTACAGAGATGATGATACACAACATTATGGTAAGTACCACGTGTGACAGATGAGGGGAAATACCTGACTATCTCCACACTGTGTGACATAGGCATAAGATAGGTTTATATGTCTATATGTGAATGAATTGAGGGTAGAATCCATTTATCAATCATGTTATGCAAATACCCCCAAGTGCCTATTTATATAGTTAAATCCCATTTTATCTTTTATGTACATAGTTGTTAATTGAAAATCCCCAAAACCCCCATTTTACAATATTAGCTATTCCTAGCACACAAACGGATTGACAAACCCTACGTGGTTGTGTTTAGTTGGCTATTAGACCCTAGCATCCCTGTGGGCAAATTCATTCTTGGCACCAACTACCCCATTGGTAGCAGAATATAAATTTTATCTTTGACCTTCCTTAGTCTTCTCTCGGGCTAATTTAGGCTATGATTTTGACGACCTTGAGTGGAGGCGGGTTATTGGTCTTCTATCTTCAGAGAGTAAGTGTGTTCTTCCAATGTCTTGGTCCTTCACTGGGTCCCAAATTGGTGCGTACCATTCGCCATCTCTTCAAAAAGGGCCATATATAGCATCTGATCTGCACCTAAAAACATGCATTAACCATTGTATTTAATACATTTACTAGTATGTTTTGGAGGGTGTATTACTAGGTTTATATCACAAGGGGTTTGGATAGCCATTGTTGGTTTTCTTATCTAAATCCTTAGTTTTGTAGACTTCTTTGGACCTAATGGACACTATGTCCTTACGAGCGTCTAGATTCTGATTTGTAAGATTATTTGTAGATTGTTTGTAAGCACTTTGACGTAGATTTTAGAAGGTCATTCACAAGGATGGTAGTATATAGTAGAATGCCATTTGCAAGAATGGTAGTAAATAGAAGGCCACGAGTCAAAACGTGGTAGTTGATGGAATCGTTCCAAGAGGAGAAAGGAGTTGAAGCTCGAATAAGATGAAGGCTGGCACAATCATGTTGTATTACACAGACCACAGTGAATTGCACCTCCTGTGTCATTCAAAGGGCTGGTGCGGCTAAGTATGAGCACAAACCATGCCATATGCCTAGCTTGCGCACCTTGAAGTTTAAGATCCTAAGACTAGCCTACATCCCATGATGATTTACATGACTGTGCCATCAGTTGCAAAGAAATTAACTCCCAGCTGGTAGCCCGTAAGGTATTGCACAGGTCGCGCCACTCAGAAGGTGAACAAGAGAATAAGGTTTCATTCCTTATTTTGATCCTAGATTCTATATTAAGCTAACACTTGGGGATAAGATGAACACTTGTAGGATGCTTGGGGATATATGTAACACAAATATCCCCAAGTGTTAGCTTAATACACAACTAGCCATATGAGTGTATGCATATGTAGGACACTTGGGGATATTAAACCATATCAAAGTATGCCACTCATATGGTTTCAGACTATTGTTACTCGCATACATCTAGGTTTCATTCCTAGGGGGATATCTATAGATGTGCCAACATGAAAGCAGACTAAAGTGTATGTCAACATGGTGTGACAATCATACAATTAACAAGAATCATAAGAACAAGCCAACATAGTATTCATAAACACATAGAAATAGGTAGATCTAAAGAGTCTCCCCAAAAACCCCCAAATCATGAATACAAATACAAACCCCAAGTTAATTAACTACTCCCTAAGCATTGAACCCAAATATTTTATTAGATTCAATGCCCTTGTGCAAAAACAAGGAGAAAATAAATAAATTAGAGAGAAGGGTTATTCCCATTCTCTCTCTACCTACACTTAGGAGAAGAGAATCATGTACCAAAACTTTAAACCCTAGTAGACATAGGCTCCGATATACTCCCTCCATCCAACAATGATCTTCCTAATTTGGTTTTAGGAGTCAACTACTTCAAATTTTTACTACTAATATATTTTTTTGTGTATGTAAAAAAAATCTGTAAAAGTAATAATTTAAAAATATATGCTATCATGAATCTAAAACCATATCACACAATAATAATCTTACATATATATATATATATTAAGAGAATTTAATGGTTGAAGTTGGTTCATTTTGACTTCAAAAGTCAAATTAGCAAGATCATTGTGGGACGGAGGAAGTATAGTAGTAGGAAAATAAGCCTTGAAAAAGGCCCAAAATGAGGCAAAAAAACCTAGCAGCCGCAATGGGCACAGGCAGTGGAGTCAAGCGCATTTATGCCGGTTGGTTCAGCACGCGTCGTGCTTCTTGACACGGTCGTACTGACAAGGTCTGACATGGGCTTTGCTGGCCAGCTCTAGTACGAGACATATCCTTTGATATGGACCGCAGACAGGGGCTTCATCCTTGGCCTTCTGAGAGTGCATGCCCGCATTGTTTGGAGAAGACCATGGGATGTGAGTGGTGTCTCGACTAGTTGAACGACGCAGGCCGTGTGAGTCTTTGCGGACCATCGGCTGGGTGCTTGGTTTTCACTTCTGAATGATGTGGCCCATGCTGATGGCCCTTGGCACACCCATGTCGGTTGGCACGTACCGTGTTGGCTGATTCGGCTGAGCCATTTCGTGAATGGTTGAACTTTGACTCCATTCTTTTCCATCTTTTTCCCATCTACTACAACATTTTGACTCGTGGTCTTATGTCTACTACCATCCTTGCGGGTGGCCTTCTACTATCAACTACCTCCCTTGCGAGTGGCCTTCTACATAATGATGCCAAAATATTCATGAACAACCTACTAGTAACCTCACAAAAGAAGATCCAGGTGCTCAAGAATAGAAAGTGTCCATTAGTTCCAATTAAGTCTATAAAACTTGGGATTTTGATATGAAAACAAACAATGGTCATCTAAACCCTTTGTCGTGTAAACCTAACTAAAACTAGCAATCAACCAAACAAAACGTACTAAAAAATGTGTCGGATGCATTAGTTAACGTATGCTTAAAGGTGCTGATCGATTCCCCCACACCTAAACCTTTACTTGTTTGATGTGTCCATTTTATATGCATATTTTAGTAATTTTTGGGATCCATTTTGTGCTTTTTTGTTATCAAGAGCTTGTGCTTTACCTTAAAATTCTCTTAGGAGAGGTAAGAGCGACTTTACGCTCTTTTACCTTTTTCTAAGTGGATTTTATGTGAAAAAGAAAGAACATTGAGACTTGAAGACTGGAGACCATTGAAGATCACATTTTGAAGACTTTGAATATTTGAAGACTAGCTTTGAAGATTGAAGACAAAAGAATCGAGGATTTGAAGGCAAGGCGACACAAGGGTGAAAATGGTCATTCCTGCCCGGGCGAGGCCATTTCCGCCTGGGTGAGGCCATTCCCACGGGTGAGTCCATTCCCGCCCGGGCGGGAGCCTGCTACACTTTTGGTTTTTTCTTTTCTTTTCCTCCCTCTTGTACTATAAAAGGAATTTTTGGCCACCCACTTCATATCTTATCCTTCTTGGCTGAAATTCCTCTTCTCCCAACCCTAGTTCCTTCATTTTCTTTCATCTTCTTCCTCTTTTTTTTGTGTATGAATTCATCTATGAAGGTTAGTATGATTTGTATTAGCTAATCTAGTCTGGGAGCAATTGACCAAGGCTTCTGATATGTCCATTTTATGAGAAAAATTTAGTACTGTTTTGGGTCATTTTTGTGCTCTTTTATCATCAAGAGCTTGTGTTTTACCTTGAAATTCTCTTAGGAGGGGTAAGAGAAACTATACGTTTTTTTACCTCTTCTAATTGGATTTTGCTTGACAAGGGAAGAACACGGAGGCATGAAGACCGAAGGCTATTAAAGATCACATTTTGAAGACTTGCTTTAAAGACATGAAGACCGGAAGCCATTGAAGACCATTTTTGAAGACATTGAAGACTTGAAAAATGAGAGGAATTGCTATGAAGATGAATGTGCACCACAAGAAGCAGAAAAGAAAACCTGATCAAATTCTGGCACTCGTCACGAGTCGCAATGAGCCATCGTGAGTTCTGACCAACGAGTGGCCAGAATTTAACCTTATCCTTTTTGTACTATAAATAGCACTCTCTTTCCTCTCATTCACATCTTCTTCATCTGTGTTTTGGTACTGTTTAGAACCCTATTTTCTTCCATTTTCATCTTTGAATTCTCTTGTATTATGTTTGGTTGTTTAGCATTAATTAGTAAGAACTCTTGTAGCTAAATCTAGTTCTTGGGAGCAATTGACTAGGCTTCGAAGCCCATGTCTTAAGAACAATTTGTATTCTATTTGATACTCTTACTATTATGCATTTATGGAGCATTGAATGCGTTTGTTAATGTCATTAATGTTATTGAAAGCTTGAGTATATGAAGTACTTGTATGATATGCTTGTTAGGGTTTGGGGAAATGGGTTGATTTCCCCTTTTCTTGATAGGAATCCAAGAGTATGATTTAGAGCTTTTGATTTTGTTGATGGATTGATAATTGGTAGATGAATATGATAAGACTGAACTCTTTGTCATGTTTTTTGCTTGTAGCAAATGAGAACAGTCTATGAATGTCGATCGTTCTTGACTAATCTTGTGTCAATGCATGAATTGGTTAAATTCTTAAGCACGGTGTAGTGTTTATAAGTGTTGCCTAGCTTGTTGATTCTTCGTGCTAAATGCCATCAATGGGATACCTTTAGTCGTGTTTCGACTGTGGGATTCATTGGTGAGGTTGGACAAGAGATGTCGAATTCACTCTTGCAAACTACTATCTAATAAGGATAGAAGTTTAGTCTTCACAATAAGTAGTGAAAGTAGTAAACATGTTGCATGTTCAATGATGGATAAGAGGCTTGGAAGTGGAAGTCAATTGCGCCCAAGGTTCCATTAATTGTTGTTTTCATCTTATCTTTAGTTGTATTGCATGATTAGCATAGTTCTCTTACTTTGCTAGTCGTTTTACTTTAATTTTGATAACATAGGATCAAACCAACCAAAATCCCCCTTGTTTACATGCTTTTATATGTATCTATGTATGTATATGCTTAGTATGTTTTCTCCAATAGATGTGTAAACACTTGAAAAGATCCCTCTTCTTGTGGATGACACCAACTTGCTATTATCTACTTAATTGTAGATAGGAAGCATTAGGGCTTAAAATTATTAACTTTGAGAGGTACGACGATGACCTCCCAAATTTTGGCGCCACTGCTGGGGATAAGGCATTTATTTTTAAGTGTTTGAGCATATTATGTGTGATTATATGCTATTTGTAAATATTTTTTAGCTTGCTTTTATTTTGATTTCTTAGTTAATTTGCCATTTTCACTTGGCTTGGAGACATATTGTTCGAGTTCTTGGTGTATGGTTCGTACGCGATCTTCTTCACAAGAACCCCTACAATACGACCCCGAGTGAGAGGTGAATTTGAGACGGGCTAGGAGGCTTTCTTTGGAAAGTGTGAATAACACCCCTCCTAGTGACCATTTTGTTGATACATCTTCCTCTATGGAACATCAACTTGAGCACAAAGATGAGCATCTGGGAGGGGGGCCTCAACATCCTCCTCTCTAAGGGCGAGCTCTTGCTCTCCACCAAAGAGAGGTTCCTTTGGGGCAAGCTTTGTTAAGAGACATAATGGCCCCAACCTCGATCAACAACTGATGTGCATCGAGTATCCCGTGGTTGGACCATACAGACACTTTTAGCTAAATTCCGGATTCATCAACATGATACCCATTTTCCTTGGTAGGAAAGGGGAGAATGCCAACAAACACCTTACCGAATTTCACTTCTTGTGTGGTGGTACGGTCCCCCCATGGAGTGGATGAGTATTTCTATAAGTTGAATGCATTCCCATTCACACTAAGGGATGGTGCAAGAGATTGGCTCCACTACCTACTCCCAAGAGCATTAAGAGTTGGCTTGATATGAAAACAAACTTTCTAGCCAAATACTTTCTAGCCTCTAGATCCTCCGCCTTGAAGAAGGACATAAGCAATATCCTCCAATGGCATGAAGAATCTCTCTTCGACTATTGGGAGGGATTCAAGAAGCTTCTTGCAAGTTGCCGTTATCACGGTTATTTGGAGGGGGATTTGGTTTATTACTTCCACAATGAACTTTTTGATGAAGATCAAAGGTTGGTAAGAAGTTCTTGTGGTGGCACCCTTGGGAACAAAACATCCTCCGAGGCTATGCAATTGTATGAGGAGCTAGTGGAAGAATCAAGAAACTTTAGCTCAAGGGCCGATTTGAGAAGGAGAAATCCAATGCCCGTAAGTGACTCTTCAAATAGTGGAGAGCTCGAGGATCAAGTCTCAGCCCTTGTATCTTTAGTCAAATCATTGATGATGAAGCCCGGGAATGCGCCACATGTTAAATCATGTGAAATTTGTTACTTGGCGCATCCTACAGACACTTGCCCCACTTTGCAAGAGGACTATGTTGAGGAGGTGAGTGCCATAGGATATCAAGGGAATCAAGGTTACAAAGGTAACCAAGGATATCAAGGTGGGAAAGGATACCAAGGTTATCAAGGGCACCAAAATTGGCCATATAATTTGGGAAATTGTGATAACCCGAACCTCCGGTATGGAAACCCTCAAGGAACCAAAAATCCTCAACCATATCGGCCTCCTCAACAACAATATAGGCCACGTCAACAACAATTCCAAAGGCTTCAAGACAAACCCCGAGACCAAGGGGAGAGCTCAGGGCTAACAAAGGATGAGGTAATGCAAGCCATTCTCTGGTTGGGCATGTGTGCAGAAAAAAGTGAAATTCCAAGATGAAGCCAAGGCGAGTATCAAGAACTTGGAAACTCAAGTGAGCCAAATAGCTCAAGTGGTGAATTGGATGGAAGCCCAGGAAAAGGGTAAGCTACCCCCCTAACCGGAGATCAACCCTCGATAAAATGCAAGTTCTATCACTTTGAGAAATGGTAGATAGGTTGGCACTTCACCGGACAATTAAATTGTTGAAGAGGAGCCTATGAGGAATGAGGCATTTGAAAAAGGGGTTGAGAAGGTAAAAGCCTATGAGAAGAAGGCCAAAGATTTAGCCAAAAAGAGCAAGGAAGAAGAAATTGAGGTGGAGACATTGGCGCCAAGACCGAAGTCAACCTCCTTCCTGGAACCTTCATCCCCCCTCACTAAAGAGAAAAGATGGTGGAGATCTCTCCATATGTACCAGAACCTCCATTTTCGGAAGCCGTGAAAGGCAAAAGGAGGAAGGAGAACAACAAGGACATTTACGAAGTTTTTCGTAGATGTGAGGTAAATATCCCACTCTTGAATGACATTGAAAAAATTCCTAGATATGCTAAATTTCCCAAGGAATTATGTGTTGTGAATAGAAAAAAGGGCCAAAAATAAGTTGAAAAATGGAAAAAGTGAGTATTTTTCTGCCTTGTGTCAAAAAGAGCTACCCACTAAATGTAGCAATCTCGGCATGTTTACAATCCCTTGCATAATAGGAAATACACATTTTGAAAAAGCTATGCATGGTTTAGGTGCATCAATAAATGTGATTCCTTACTCTTTATATGAAAACCTCAACTTGGGTACATTGCATAAAACCAGGGTGGTAATCCAATTGGCCGATTGTTCTAGTGCATGCCCTAAAGGTATTGTCGAGGACGTGTTGGTTAAGGTGGTTTCCTTATTTTTCCCCACGGATTTTTATGTTCTTGAGATGGAGCATGATAAACAGGCTGCCCTGATTTTGCTAGGGAGTTCATTTTTGAAAACCTCTAGGATAATGATTGATGTGTATGAGGGTACCCTCACCAGGGAATTTGATGGAATAAAAGTAGAGTTTAACATAAATGACTCTATGAAGTATCCTACTGAAGAACATGCTTGCCATGCCCTAGATGTTGTTGAAGAAGTTGTGCAAGGTTATTTTGGACCAATTGGTGATGATTCTTTGTTAGTTGCTTTGCAATGTGATAGTGATGATGCCCTATGAGCACTAACTTGAAGGAAAGCTTTGAGGATTTGAACCTGCTTGAAGAAATGAAACCGAGTCTCTCAACACCTCCTTCTCTACACTTAGAGGAGCCCGAGGAATCGGAATTCCTCCCATCACTTGTGAAAGTGCCGGTGATTGAACTTAAACCTTTGCTAAGTGACCTCAAGTACGCTTTTCTTGGGAAGGGGAGACCCTTCCAGTTATCATTTCAAACAAGCTCACTAAAGAGCAAGAAGAAAAGTTGATGGTGGTGTTACGGGAAAAAAAGGAAGCAATTGGATGGACTATTGCCGACATTAAAGGTATAAGTCCATCCACTTGTATGCATAGAATCTTGTTGGAAGAAGATGCAAGACCTATCTGGCAACCCCAACGTCGTTTAAACCCACCTATGATGGAGGTGGTGAAGGTGGAAATCCTCAAGTTACTCCAAGTAGGCATGATCTATCCAATCTCAGATAGCAAGTGGGTAAGTCTAACTCAAGTTGTACCCAAGAAGAGTGGGGTGACGGTGGTAAAAAATGAGAAGGGTGAAATGGTGCCCACTGGAGTTCAAAATGGGTGGCGCGTTTGTATTGACTATCTGAGGCTAAACGCAGAAACCCGAAAGGATCACTTCCCGTTCCCATTCATTGATAAAATGCTTGAGAGGTTAGCAAGCCACCCCTTCTATTTCTTTTTGGATGGGTACTCGGGGTACTTTCAAGTGGCTATCGCCCCGGAAGACCAAGAAAAGACCACCTTAACGTGCCCCTTTGGTACATTTGCTTACCGGCGTATACCTTTCGGGTTATGTAACACCGCCGCAACTTTCCAAAGGTGTATGGTAATCATTTTCTCAGAATTTGTTGAAACATTTGTCGAGGTATTCATGGATGATTTCACCATTCATGGTAATTCTTTTGACAATTGTTTAGCAAGTTTGGCACAAGTTCTTAAACGTTGCATTAATACTAATCTTGTGTTAAATTATGAGAAGTATCATTTTACTGTAGAGCAAGGCATTTTCTTAGGACATGTTGTCTCCTCTAAGGGTATTGAGGTTGACAAGGCAAAGAAAGACACAATTCAAACTTTGCCGTATCCTACTAATGTATGCAAAGTACGCTATTTTCTTGGCCATGCAGGATTCTATCGCCGGTTCATCAAGAACTTCTCGAAGATAGCATCTCCTATATGCAAGTTGTTGCAAAAAGAGGTGGAATTTGTGATGGAAGAGGGTTGTAAAGGGGCCTTCGATACATAGAAAGAAAGGTTAGTTTCAGCCCCTATTATACAACCCCCAGATTGGTTGTTGCCTTCTGAGATTATGTGCGATACGAGTGATTACACTGTTGGAGCGATGCTTAGTCAAAGGTTGGGAAGAGTGCCTCACGCCATCTACTACGCATCCATGTCTCTCAATGAAGCCCAAAGAAACTATTCCACCACCAAAAAAGAGTTGCTAGCAGTGGTATTTTCTTTGGAAAATTTTGATCTTACTTGCTTGGTACAAAAGTTATTTTGTACACTGACCATGTAGCACTTTGTCATTTAATGACGAAGAAAGAGGCCAAGCCAAGATTGATTAGGTGGATCCTACTTTTGAGCAAATTTGAGTTGGAGGTGCAAGATAAGAAGGGCACAGAAAACCTTGTGGCCGATCATTTGAGCCGGTTGATTCCATGCTAAGACATTGAGGTAAACCCTGCAGTGAAGGAGCAACCACGGGAAGAATACCCCGATGAACAATTTTTCACCATTAGGGATCTCCAACCATGGTATGCCGACATTATAAATTTTCTTGTCGCCGGTAAATTCCCCCCTCATTTTTCTAAGGTCCAACAGGATAAATTAAAGAGTGATGCTAAGTATTATGTGTGGGATGATCCCTTTTTGTGGAGACATTGTGCGGATCAAGTTGTTAGGAGATGTATCCCTGATAATGAAGTACACTCAATTATTGAATTTTGTCGTTCTCATGCATGTAGCGGTCATTTTGGAGCAAACAGGACCGGTAGGAAAATTTTTGAAAGTGGGTTTTATTGGCCTACATTGAATAAGCATGCGTACACCTTTTGTAAATCTTGTGATGAATGCCAGAGAGTAGGAAATATCTCCACTAGGAATGAAATGACCCAAAGGCCTATTCTGTATTGTGAAATCTTTCATGTTTGGGGTATTAACTTTATGGAACCTTTCCCTAGTTCTTATGGCTTTACATATATTCTTCTTTCCGTTGATTATGTGTCGAAGTGGGTTGAAGCAAAACCCACTAGGACTGATGATTCTAAAGTGGTTGAAAAATTCCTCAAAGATAACATATTTTCTAGGTTTGGGATACCCCGAGCCTTGATTAGTGATTGTGGCGCCCATTTTTGCAATCGGACCATAGCAGCACTCTTGAAGAAGTATGGCATCACTCACAAGACATCCACCGACTATCACCCGCAAACCAATGGGTATGCCAAAGTTTCCAATCGGGAAATCAAGTCCATCATTCAAAAAATGGTTAACCCTAACCGGAAGGATTGAAGTTCTCCGTTGAATGATGCGTTGGGCGTATAGGACGGATAAGAAGACACCAATCTGTATGTCACCATACCGGTTAGTGTTTGGTAAGCCCTGCCATCTACCGGTGGAAATTCAACATAAGGCTCACTGGGCGGTCAAATAATTCTATCTTGATATAGATGAGGCTGGCTGCATAGGAAGTTACAATTGGATGAATGGGATGAGATCTGGAGGGAGTCAAATGAGAATGCCGAAATCTATAAAGAGAAGGAAATGGTGTGACACGACAAGATAATCATTAGGAAGGGTTTTAACGTTGGTCAAAAGGTCCTCCTATTCCAATCTCACCTTCACCTATTCCCAGGTAAGTTGAGGTCCCGATGGATTGGTCCTTTTGAGGTGGTTAAGGTATTCCCGTATGGAGCAGCGAAGATTCTAGATCGAGCTAAGTCCAATACATTCAAGGTTAACGGACAACATTTAAAACCTTACCATGAGAATTTTGTGCCGGAAAAAGGAGAGGATGTTGATCTCCTCAATCCGGTTTGTGAGTAAACCCCAAGAAAAGGGAGTAAGTCATGTTGATGACGTTAAATAAACTTGGTTTTAATGATCCGGATCGTCATTTGTTACTTTCCGTTGATGTTCTTTTGTTTTGAATTTTTGTCATTAGTTTCATTGTTTTGCTTTGTGCTTTTCACAGGTTATGTTTCCATGATTTTGTAGGAATTTTGAAGCCAAGGCATTGTAATTTTAAAGGGAGAAATGCTTGGAATTAAGAAGGAAAGACTTGGACAAGAGAATGAATCAAAATTTTTTTCTAAGTACCAGGTTAGTAGTCCGTCGTGAGTTGCGACCACATCGTTGCGAGTCACGTTGGGCTCAGTAATTTCTGGTGAAATTTCAGCTTTCAGCCTGCACTTTTTGCGGGTCCCAATGGCCTCATTGTGAGTCGTGATGGACCATTGTGAGTCGTGACAAAATGGTTGCGAGTCATGATAAAATGGTCTCGAGTCGTGACGAAATGGTCGCGAGTTGCGACCAAATTAGGGATTTTGGCAGAAAAATGGAAGTCTCGACCTCCACTTTCCACTAGTCAGAATGGCCTCGTCGCGAGTCGCGATGGACCATCTCAAGTTGCGATGGAGTGGTCGCGAGTTGCGACGTAATCAGAAATTTTATTTTGAAATTCAGCTCTCAGCCTCCACTTTTCACGAGTCGCAACGAGCCCATCGCGGGCCACGACCAGTGGGTCCTCGAGACATCATCCCCTCGAGACCTTAACTCGAGCCAAACTCAAAAGTCCATCAGCCCCTCGAGACTATCCCTTCGAGACATCATCCCCTCAAGACCTCGAGTCCTTGAGGCCGCAAGACCTTTACTCGAGCCGAACCTGAAAGTCCATCACCCTCTCGAGGCTAGTCCTAGAAACCATCCCTTGAGACATCATCCCCTCAAGACCTCGAGGCCTCAAGCCCTTGACTCGAGCTGGACCTAAAAATCTATCACCCTCTCGAGGCCATTCCTCGAGGACCAGCCCTTGAGACATCATCCCCTCAAGACCTCGAGGCTGCAAGCCCTAGACTCGAGCCGAACCAAAAATTCCATCACCCCTCGAGACGTCACCCTCTCGAAACTAGTCCTCGAGACCTCAGGTCCTCGAGACCTCAGGTCCTCGAGGCCGCAGGCCCTCAAGACCATGAGCCAAACCTCTCGAGACCTTGGGTCCTCTAGGTTAGAAGCCCTTGAGACCAGTGAAGCCTTTTATCCCCTCGAGACCAAATCTTTCCTCCTCGAGACCAGCCCCTCAAGACCAATGCCTCATGAGACCAAATCTTTCACCCTCGAGCCTAGGCAAACCTGAGCCCCTTAAGATGCCATCTTTCATCCTCGAGCCTAGCCAGACCCGAGCCCCTCAAGATGTTATCTTTCATCCTTAAGCCTAGCCAGACCCGAGCTCTCCCTACCCGTCGCGATGGGCTTACAGGTCTGCTTTAAAAAATTTGGCCAAACCCTTTTTTCCATAAACAAATCCATATTTCTGCCACCGCTCTTCACCTTCCTCACCTTTCTCCGCCTTCCCTCCACCAAGCGATTGCCGCTCGCCGCTGCTAACAACCACCCTTCGCTGCTCACAACCACCACTCTATACCCCATCCTTTCCTCCCAATCTTCACCAACAAATTGCCATAAAAACTTTGAAGAACACAAACCATAGAATTTGGGGTTTTTGTGACTTTGGACAATTCGATTTCGAATTGATTGTGGGCTTCCTCCTTTCTTCTTCCTAAGCATCTAAGTGGTACATTTATTC
Organism: Rubia yunnanensis; assembly: GCA_037428765.1. NCBI lineage: Eukaryota > Viridiplantae > Streptophyta > Magnoliopsida > Gentianales > Rubiaceae > Rubia > Rubia yunnanensis. The sequence goes on from CM075066.1 coordinate 39,129,562, forward strand.
ACTTTATTGAGCTCCAATTGTGATTATAAATGTATACTCTATTTATTGGATATTGTGTAGATATGTGTGATGCCTTAGGAAATTAAATTGTTGAACCTTGGTTGATTTTGGTGAAATTTTGTGCTTGCAATTTAATTTGATGGGTATTGTGTGCATATTTTGTGGTTGCGATGTGGATTTTATATTTTGTGGTTGCAGTTTGGATTGTATTGTGCTTATTGTTTTTGGATTGTGTGCATTTGTGTTGCTTTGGCTGAGAATGGATTGTGACTTATGCTAGATATGAGGCATGTTGGCCCTTGATTAAACATAGTTGTTATTTGGATAAAATGTTATTGTGCTTTGCAATGTTATTTTGCTTCGGGTAGTTTAGCCATGGGACATAGATGTTGACATTGTGAATGTACTAATGGTAGCTAAACTAGTTGAGCACAACTGTGGTTTTAAGATATAGCATATTGATTTCAACTATGTGAGAACTTCATGTACTTGAGAATATGGGCTTGTTGGACATAATATGGATTATATATGCAATTGTGATTAGGACTTGAACTAGTTGACTTGATTTTCATTTGACTTGTGATTATGAACTAGTTTAAGGTTGAGTATGAATTTGCAATATTGCATATACACATATTCCTGTGCATTTGACTTGTTTGCTATGGTTGTTAGATATGGCCCCTCGCAAAGAGACCTAGGGCTCCCCCCTGAGGTGGGCGCACTGCCGCTCCACCTCCACCTCCTCCATTGGCTCCAGAATTAAGCTCTATACCTCTCCCACCGGATAGGTACATGGGTTTGACATGGATCACCGAGTCCTATGCTGAGAGGTGGGATGCCCTGGAGCAGCGTCAACCCAAGGAGATGAGCTTTGTGGACGTGCCCACATTAGATGCTCTTGGGCTCACCCAGCCTGTCAGATGCCTCATCGCCAAGGGGTGAATGGATGGGTTCATGAGTAGGAGCGCGCTCTCTTACCAGAGATACACGCTGGAGTTCCGGTCCACGGTTCGTATAAGCAGTATGAGGGGTGATCAACCTTGCGAGAGGTACATTTCTTTTCACTTGGATGATATATCTAGGCAAATGACCTTCTCGCAGATTGAGGAGGCATTGGGTTTTGACACCGCGGAAATACGGGCCAAGCTGGACCCACAGGCCCATGAGCGATCGATCGAGGATGACATGCACTTTTGGAATGTCATCAACATGAGGCCAAAGAACTCCCATGATCAGAGTAGCTCCATTATCCACCCTACACTCCGTTATGTGGACTAACTATTGGCTGGCGTAGTACTTTGCTCTACGGAGCCGAAGAATCTGCCAGACAATGACATTCACTTTCTATGGTACTTAATGAATGAGGGACCAGGATACGGGTTGTGGGCTGAGTTGTGAATGAAGAGAATCGTGGAGGTGGCAGGAAAGCCAAAGGGGAAGATTATGGTTAGAGGCATGATAGGCCTTTTAGCAGAGTACTTGGGATTGGTTCCTCCGGCTGACTTTTCGCGCTTAGGGAGGCGCACGTCCTATCTTATCACTGCTAAGAGGTTAGTTAGATTTGAGATGCTCAGTTCCAGATGGACCATAGGGCTATTTCATTGGTTGTATGGCGCGAGGAAGGTCACATTCATGGCCCTTCCTCAGCCCAACAAAGCGAAGCTGGAATTTGATACACCTCTAGGAGACCTGGCAATTTCACCTGAATCCTCATGTAGAGATGGCTTCCAGCGTGAGCTCTACGACCTTGGCTTAGCTCCTGTCCAGTGTGATAATAGCATTCTACCTTTCTCTGAGCGACAACAGCAGCACTCCCAGCAGCACTCCACACAACCTCCACCAGAGACAAAGATGATGCAGGAGGACGATGTGCCACCTCACTATTCCTAGCCTCCATCAAACTTCTACAAGCGGATGATGCAGACTATGCAGGATGGATTATGCTACCAGGACATCATGATATTGGAGCATAATGTATTTGTCTCCCAGACCTTGATCAACATGGATGGGGTGATTGATCACCTGTCAGCTCACATCCCTGAGATGCAGTCCCAGGTAGGCGGTGTCTTAGGCCCCGATCTGGGAGAAGAGAGGCAGAGACCTAGGAGGCAGAAGAGCACAGAGTGGCTGGCTCATTATCAGCAGCGCTATTTTGGTATTGTCCCATCTTCCTCACATCAGTGACTTTTGAGCACTATATCTTTACCCTTTCCATGCTTTTCTTTGTACATTTTTTCCCTATTATCTACATTGAGGGCAATGTAGTGTTCTAAGTATGGGGAGGGGTATCTACTTTGAGATGATAGGGGTTGAAGATACTTTTGGAGATACTTTTGTATAACTCTTTCGATTTGTTTTGTATATTTTTCCCTTTTGTTTTGGGATGTTTTTCTTTTGATGTACTTGGATAATGTTGGCTTTGATACTTTTCTTAGCCTTAATATTTGGAAAGCACTTTGCTACTTTTTGGATTGGAGAAACGTGAAAAATGCTGAAAATTTTGAAAAAAAAAATGAAATGAAAAATAAATAAATAAAAAGAATCCCGCTAAGTTGAAAACTCGAGAGAGCAACTTAGGCAACACTGGGGGCCCGGATAGGTCAAAAACTCGAAAGGGCGACCTAGGCAAAAATGAGAGGCTAAATTTGCGGAAAATGTGAGACGTGAGCCAAAGAAATATGATGTATGGCTAGGATGAAAGCCCGAAAGGACTCCTAGGCAAATTGAGAGAAAACAAGAGAAATTGAAAAATGTTAAGTGTTCACTCATTTTTCGGCGTTGGAGTCATAAGGTTGCGGTGACCATACAGATGGATCAAGTAGCTTGACATCTTGAGGACCTTTTGGGAGTGGAAAATTTAGCAGGAGAAGACGAAGTAAGTTATGAAATTCTTGATCGTTAATATGCTTCATTTTTAGGTTGATATATTGATATAAAGTGGAGCATGTGTTTTGAATCTTATACATGTCTTTAGCTTCACCTTATATCATTGGATTGTCAATTCGAGATTTGTAAATGTTTTAAGGATATCAATTAATTGATGGGTTGATATGGTTTGGGTAGATTTAGGAATATGGTCTGTGGGAAACTTCTCATTTGACCTTAACATAGGGATGCATGATATTGAGAGTTTTGTGAGGTATTGATTTGGGGGAATAGTAGTTAGAATGTGGATACATCATTTCCTTTCTATGCTTGGATCTTTTATTACTCGAGGGCGAGCAAGGTTTAAGTGTGTGGAGGTTTGATATGTCCATTTTATGTGCATAATTTAGTACTATTTTGGGTCACTTTTGCGCTCTTTTATTATCAAGAGCTTGTGTTCTACATTGAAATTCTCTTAGGAGGGGTAAGAGCAACTTTACGCTCTTTTACCTCTTCTAAGTGGATTTTGAGTGACAAGGGAAGAACAAGGAGGCATGAAGACCGAAGGCCATTAAAGATCACATTTTCGAAGACTTTAAAAGACTTGCTTCAAAGACATGAAGACTGGAGGCCATTGAAGACCATTTTGAAGACCATGTTGAAGACATTGAAGACTTGAAAAATGAGAGGAATTTCTATGAAGATAATGTGTACCACAAGTAGAAGAAAAGAAAATAGGATTAAATTCTGGCACCCGTTGCAAGTCACAACGGCCTCGTCGGGACCAATGGGTGGCCAGAATTTAACCTTATCCTTTTTGTACTATAAATAGAACTCTCTTTCCACTCATTCAAATATTCTTCATCTGCATTTTTTGTACTATTTAGAACCCTATTTTCTTCCATTTTCATCTTTTAATTCTCTTGTATTATGTTTGGTTGTTTAGCATTAATAAGTATAAACTCTTGTAGCTAAATCTAGTTCTTGGGTGCAATTGACTAAGGCTTCCAAGCCCATGTCTTAAGAAAAATTTGTAGCCTATTTGATACCCTTACTATTATGCATTTATGGAGCATTGAATGTGTTTGTTAATGTCATTAATGTTATTGAAAGCTTGAGTATATGAAGTACTTGTATGATATGCTTGTTAGGGTTTGAGGAAATGGGTTGATTTCCCCTTTTCTTGATAGGAGTTCAAGAGTATGATTTAGAGCTTTTGATTGTGTTAATGGATTGATAATTGCTAGATGAATATGATAATATTGAACTCTTTGTCATGTTTGTTGCTTGTAGAAAATGAGAGAAGTCTATGAATGTTGATCGTTCTTGACTAATCTTGTGTAAATGCATGAATTGGTTAAATTCTTAGACTTGGTGCAGTGTTTATAAGTGTTGCCAAGCTTGTTGATTCTTCATGCTAAATGCCATCAATGGGATACTTTTAGTCGTGTTTCGACTGTGGGAGTCATTGGTGAGGTTTGAAAAGAGATATCGAATTCACTCTTGCAAACTACTATCTAAGAAGGATAGAAGTTTAGTCTTCACAATAAGTACTGAAAGTAGTAAATAGGTTGCATGTTCAATGATGGATAAGAGGCTTGGAAGTTGAAGTCAATTGCGCCCAAGGTTCCGTTAATTGTTTTTTTTCATCTTATCTTTAGTTGTATTGCATGATTAGCAAAGTTCCCTTACTTTGCTAGTTGTTGTACTTTAATTTTGATAACATAGGATCAAACCAACCAAAACCCCCCCTTGTTTACATGCTTTCATATGTATCTATGTATGTATATGCTTAGTATGTTTTCTCCTATATATGTGTAAACACTTGAAAAGATCCCTCTTCTCGTGGATGACCCCGACTTGCCATTATCTACTTAATTGTAGATAGGAAACATTAGGGCTTAAAAGTATTCCCTTTGAGAGGTACGGCGATGACCTCCCAGCTTCCAAGCCCATGTCTTAAGAATAATTTGTAGCCTATTTGATACTCTTACTATTATGCATTTATGGAGCATTGAATGTGTTTGTTAATTTCATTAATAATCTTGAAAGCTTAAGTATATGAAGTACTTGTATGATATGCTTGTTAGGGTTTGGGAAAATGGGTTGATTTCCCCTTTTCTTGATAGGAATCCAAGAGTATGATTTAGAGCTTTTGATTGTGTTGATGGATTGATAATTACTAGACGAATATGATAATTTTGAACTCTTTGTCATGTTTGTTGCTAGTAGCAAATGAGAGAAGTCTATGAATGTCGATTGTCCTTGACTAATATTGTGTAAATGTATGAATTAGTTAAATGCTTAGACACAGTGTAGTATTTATAAGTGTTTCCAAACTTGTTGATTCTTCGTGCCCAATGCCATCAATGGGATTATTTTAGCATGTTTCGACTAAGGGAGTCATTGGTGAGGTTTGACAAGAGATGTCGAATTCACTCTTGCAAACTACTATCTAAGAAAGATAAAAGTTTAGTCTTCACAACAAGTAGTGAAAGTAGCAAATAGGTTGCATATTCAATGATGGATAAGAGGCTTGGAGTAGAAGTCAATTGCGCCCAAGGTTCCATTAATTGTTGTTTTAATCTTGTCTTTAGTTGTCTTGCATGATTAGCATAGTTCTCTTGCTTCGCTAATTGTTGTCTTTCAATTTGATAACTTAGGATAAAAAACCAACCAAAACCCCCCTTTTTCTACATGCTTTTATATGTATCTATATATGTATATGCCTAGTATGTTTTCTCCAATATATGTTTAAACACTTGAATAGATCCCTCTTCATGTGGACGACCCCAACTTGCCATTGTCTACTTAATTGTAGATAGGAAGCATTAGGGCTTAAAAGTATTAACGTTGAGAGGTACGTCAACGACCTCCCATCGTTCTGGAGTAAACAAAAATGAGCAAAGATTCAAGAGGAATGTAGCATGCATGGATAAGTTAACTAATACATTAAACATATTCCTATATTTCCCTAGTTCACATAAAGATGTAAGAATCTTACAACTCTCACACTCCCCAGGAGACTAAGTAATATATGCAACCAAATCGTGTCAAGAAAAAGATGAGATAAAATGATATGTGTCAAACTTTCTTACTTCATTGAACAAGCTTCCAAAGACAATCCAAGAGATGTTTCCAAAGAAACCACCAAAGATAATCCAAAAGATGTTCAACTTAGTTCCCGATTTCTCTCAATTTCTCTCATTTTTCATAGGAGCCCTTTATGGTTTTCATTCTAACTTAACACACAAATGGTACTCACTTCTCACTATTTTCCACACATGGCCTCTCAATTTTTCCTAGGTTTTTCAACCTAGCTGGGCCTTGGCCTCTCATTTTTACCTATCCGGGCCATTCCCATTGTTTCCTAAGTCGCTCTTCTGGGTTTTCGACTTAGCCAGGTATATATCTTTTTCGTTTTTTCAAAATTTTCAATTTTGTTTGTGTTGCACAAAATGCCCCAAAGATGGGCTTCATACTACATGAAGATTGGAAAAACAAAAAATGACACCACCAAAATATCCCTAGAACATCCCCAAAAAAATAAACTAAAAAAAAACTATAAACAAAGCACAAAGGAATCTTGTAAAAATATCTAAGTGCCTAACTAATCCCCCCTCCCCCCCACACACTGAAAATATACATTGTCCCCAATGCATCATAAAAATGGAAGTAATAAGTGGAGTCGGGGAAGATAGTGGTACTTACTCTTGCGGCCCTAAAAGGTCATCCCTCAATCGCCTAGCATCTTGTCTCCTCCTCCTTTCTTCTTGACTCATCTCTTTCCTCTCAATTGGGACTAGGTATTTGAATCCATCAAGTATCGAAATATGAAACCTCTCAATCAATTTCTCAATAGCCTCCTCTTGAACATCGGCACTCGCATCCTTGATAACAAATTCTTCCTCTACCTTCTGCTCTATTACTCCAATATATTCCCCTAAGATCTCATGGTCCCATCCATAACATCCATCTTACACCCAAAATATTCCATTTGTAATCTCATTCCCCCAACTGCTTGGACAAATTTTGCACTATCTGAGTTGACAATATCAATTGCTCCCCAAAAGTGCAAAATTGGTCAAGAACTCCGTCGGCAGGGAACCTCGAGTGGGTGGTTCTCTAAGTGGAATTTTTCCATGTACGAACTCTAGAGAGTGCTGTAGAAAACTCTCTCGAATCTTGGATAGGTTCTATAAAATGATCTTCCAAAACAGTATCTTAGTTGATAGCGGTGTTGTGGCAATACCATGAAGTTATGACCTACCTCCCCCTGGGGTCGTTCTCACTGCTATGCTACCTATGAGGTAGTTACTGGTAAGCCCTGGGTCTGTCCACAGAGATACTAGGTCTAAATATCAATCAAAACACAACCTCGTACGGTTTGTCAATCCGTACGAGTGAAAGGAATAGCTAGGAAAGAAAACATGCAAAGGGGGGATTTTGGTTTTTCAAACTAACAACTACTAAGCATAAAAGTAAAAAAGCAAAGTAAGCTCGTTAACTAAGCACTTGGGGAGTCATTGAGTAACATAGTTAATCTAATGTTTTGATCCTCAATTCATTTATAATAGAGTATTCATAACATGTGGTGTGGCCGATGGCATACACTTCCCTGTCCATGTCACGGCCGGTGCACTCGCAACTCTTCATCAACAATCGACACCGCCATCATAATTAGGGGAGTACAACAAGGTTCGACCGTTGTTTTAGGTCTGTTTCTCCCCTGTGCAATTACATCCCGGGCTTCCAACACGAATGCACTACTTCCCAATGGTCCTATCAATTAGGCCAACGGGTCATTAACACCTTATCTATGATCTAAGCCCTCTCACACCCTAGGTTGCTACTATTTGCTATCTCTACCCAGAACCTCTTGGACAACTTTACGAAGTCAGCTAAGACTGGTGCAATGAAAAATAAGTCAGAGTAAACTCGGATCCCCCATGCACACACTCACGCGGACGCGTACTCCCTTACCCATTTTAACATCCAGGTATCTCTTCCCAATGGGGCATTGATATTCACACCATACATGAATATAGCCCTAAGTGTGTGCTTATATGTGGTGTACTATTTATGCAATTCAAATAATCAAGAATAATTACAATAATATCATGAACACTGGGAGGTCGTCGCTGTACCTCTCAAAGTTAGCACTTTTAAGCCCTAATGCTTCCTATCTACAATTAAGTAGATAATGGCAAGTTAGGGTCTTCCACGAGAAGAGGGATCTTTTCAAGCATTTAAACATATATAGGAGAAGACATAATAAACATGTACATACATAGATATACATAAAAGCATGTAAACACGGGGGGTTTTTGGTTGGTTTGTTCCTAAGCTGTCAAATTGAAATACAACAGCTAGCAAAGCAAGAGAACGATGCTAATCATGCAATACAACTAAAGATAAGATGAAAATAATAATTGATGGAACCTTGGGCACAATTGACTTCCACTTCCAAACCTCTTATCCATTATTGAACATGCAACCTATTTACTACTTTCACTACTTGTTGTGAAGGCTAAACTTCTATCCTTCTTAGATAGTAGTTTGCAAGAGTGAATTCGACATCTCTTGTCAAATCTCACCAATGACTCCCGTAGTCGAAACATGACTGAAGGTATCTCATTGATGACATTTAGCATGAAGAATCAACAAGCTTGGCAACACTTATAAACACTACACCGTGTCTAAGCATTTAATCGATTTATGCATTTACACAAGATTAATCAAGAACGATTGACATTCATAGACTTCTCTCATTTGCTACAAGTAACAAACATGAAAAAGAGTTCAACATTATCATATTCACCTAGCAATTATCAATCCATCAACACAATCAAAAGCTCTAAATCATACTCTTGGATTCCTATCAAGAAAGGGGGAAATCAACTCATTTTCCCAAACCCTAACAAACATATCATACAAGTACTTCATATGCTCAAGCTTTCAATAACATTAATGACATTAACAAACACATTCAATGCTCCATAAATGCATAATAGTAAGAGTATTAAATATGCTACAAATTGCTCCTAAGACATGGGCTTGGAAGCCTTAGTCAATTGCTCCCAAGGAATAAATTATCTACAAGAGTTCATACTAATCAATTCTAAACAACTAATCATAAAAAACGTTAATTCAAAGATGAAAATGGAAGGAAAAGGGTTCTAAAAAATACCAAAAAATGCAGATGATGAAGGAGAAGAATGAGAGGAAAGAGAATGCTATTTATAGTACAAAGATGATAAGGTGAAATTCTGGCCACCCGTTGGTCGCGACTCGCGACGGGCTCATCGCGACGGTCTCGCCACGAGGCCATCGCGATGAGTGCCAGAATTTTGCTTTGTTTCCTTTTCTTCTTCTTGTGGTATACAATCACCTTCATATCAATTCCTTTCCTTTTTCAAGTCTTCAATGTCTCCAAAAATGGTCTTCAATGGCCTCCGATCTTCATGTCTTCAAAGCAAGTCTTCAAAAGTCTTCAAAAATGCGATCTTTAATGGTCTCCGGTCTTCATTGCCTCAGTGTTCTTCCCTTTTCACGCAAAATCCACTTAGAAGAGGTAAAAGAGAGTAAAGTTGGTCTTACCCCTCCTAAGAGAATTTCAAGGTAAAACAAAAGCTCTCGATAATAAAAGAGGACAAAAGTGACCCAAAATAGTACTAAATTATGTACATAAAATGGACACATCAAACAAAAAATTAGGATGAACTATAGAATCTCACAAAAAAATTAAATCAAACCATGTTCCTACAATTTATCCCCAAGCTATAGAAACTACTCCATCGATACGATATTCAAATAAAGATTTGAATTCCACATCCTAGGATCAAAGCACAAGAAAGAAAAGAAAAAGAGAGAGTTTCCGTCTCTCTAAATTTGCTCTCATAATTACAAAAATGATCCCACCTTTTTAACCTTGTAGACAAAGGCTATATTTACATTAGTAGGAGATTGGGCCTAAAAATAGGCCAAATTAGGGTAAACCCTAGTTTAGCTGCTGCCCGGAATGGGCCATCATGGATGGTGCGGCTCGTGGGATGGGGCACGAGAACAGGCTCGGGTCGCACTCTTTATGTGGTGCGGGGTGCATGTTTTGGTGCGTGGCATAGATCTTCAAGTGGCATGGGACATATAGTTTGGTGTTGGTCGTGTTGTCCCTCTAGCACAGGTAGCATCATCTGGCGTGGGGCACCAATATAGTGTTGAAATTGAAGCGACTGATCCGCGTCCGTGGCCGGTGGCATGGGACGTGGTCAGGAACAGTTCTTCGCTCAAAAATATTTACACGAGCCATGCTATATACCACACCCCACCAGCCGGTCTTATTATTTTAGACTTGGAATGATGCAGGACATAAAAAATGAGACGTCCCATGCCCATACTTAGCCTTGTGGAGTGGGACTTAGTCTCGTGCTGGTGGCTCTTGGCATCTGGCTTGGGTCACGCCATAGTTTTGTGTTGTTCTTCTTGATGTGGGGCTACTCCTTTGGTGCGGGCCGTTGGTGCCAACCATAAATGGCCCGCACTGACCCTTTTGTTTCTCGGTTAACTGAACTTGTTTCCTTTGCTACAGGTGAACCACTAGTTTGATTTGAGAGTTTTGGTAGTTTATTTTGTAGTGCTCGTGAAGAGAAATCCAATGGAACCAGTTTTGAAGTCTAATTCTTGGATCGTTCTTAGACTAAAGCATAACTCATTGGACCATGATTCACCATTTATTCGTTGGTCGCTTTGAACTCAGTTGCCGCTATCATTGGCTTCAATCTCCTTCTACCACACATTGATGCTCGTGGCCTTCATCTACTACCATTCTAGTGTGAATGGACTTCATCTCTTCTACCATCCTTGTGAACGGCCTTCACGTAGAATGTAAACAAAAAGTAACAATGGGCGACTTACTAAAGATGATCAGAAGGAAGATTAAGGAACCTGTTGATACAAGATGTCAATTAGTACCAATTAAGTCACAAAACTTGGGATTTAGACAATAAAACCAAACATGGCCGTCTAAACCCCTTGTCACATAAACTCAACTAATACTAGCAATCCACCAAATAAAACTAGCTAAAAACTATGCCAAATGCAACGGTTAACGCACACATAATGAAATAGGTCAAGTTGCACACTGTAGCACCACCGTACAACCAAATGTATTGATCATTCGAGGTGGTGGGAGAAATCATCAATGCTTTCGCTAGCTTGTCCATTGTGTACCTTGTTCCCAAGCATTCCAAGTTTGCCATCGCGAATGGAGAAGGAACCAGATGTCCCAAGTGTTGAGCTAAAAGTCCAACCATGCCTCCCATTGGTATCTTGCCACCTTTCTTCTTGCCCGTGGCTAAGCATTTCTCCACGAAGGCCCTCACCAAGTTGGGGTAGAAAGCCCCTTCCAGGGTCATCACCCAAATGATTTGGACGTCTTGACTAGGGTATTTTGAGATCTCTCTGTGGTGAAATGCTCCCATGGATAAAAGCCGTTGTATATACTAGAAAGCTGGGTGAACTATTAAGGTACTCAAATGCTTCCTCTCCATACTTGAAAGAATCCTCAAAAAAAAGTTTAATGAATACAGAAGGCCTTACCGGTGTGTCCTTGGAACTTCCTTCCCGTACTTCCACCCAAACACTGGAGCGATCTTCCTATGTGTCATGGTGTACTCCTTGTTGTCAAGGTGGAAATGGATGATTCTCATCCCATCATTGTCCGTTGATTGCTCCAAGGTTACTAAAAACTCCAAGGTCCATCTTATGTAGGTTTTTGAGTGCTTCTCTAGGAAGCCCTCTAGGATTATCCCACCTAGCAAGTAGGTGAAAGGTTCAAGTAGGCCTAGAGCTTCTAGAGTCTCCTGGCATGCAAACTTCATCTCCAAGATGGCCCTCTTTGGGCCATTTAGGCCCTTCAATTTTTGGGCCGCACTCCTAGAAATGGTGGTCAACCCCATGAACTCATTCACCACAAAGGTGGGGTTGGGAGGAAGGTAAGTTATCATCTCTTGTCTCCTAACTTTAGCCGACTTCTTCCTTTTCGCACTCTGGGAAGTTGTCTCCTTGTCTGGCTTATTTCTATTTGGGGTCATTCTATCACAACAAGAAGAATATGGTAATGGAAAGAATAAACAAGGATATGAACCAATAGCCTATAATTTGCAAATCATGCCATTTCAACACAAAGGCTATTCAATCAAGATTCATTCATCCTAAATAACACATATGGTAAATCATATCATCTCTTCAAAAATATCATTAAATCAAGAATCACTTCTCAAAAATAACCACAACATAGAAAATCATATCATCTCATCACAAAAATCATGTACTTCCTCCACACATAAATCATCACAAACGCAATGGCATGGACATGCCACATGAAGCCTCGTGCGACATGGTCTGGCACAAGGCAGCCTCTTGCTGATCCCTTTTAGCATGAGCCGTGCCCAATATGGACATGCTCCCTTAGTGTCTCCCTTTTTCTTTTGAAGTTTGTTTTTCACCCAACAAGTTATACTTCCGAACAACACAAAATACAAGACTCGATCTTACATTTAACGACCAACAAGATTTTCACACCAAGATCCTTTGTCAAACACATAATAAACATGCAAAATACACCTGTCAACCGAAAAACACTAAATCAAAGAAAGAAAGAGAACCATATTTTTTATTGTCATCCTCACCACTTATTTTCTCATACATATCAATTAAAATGAACCTACCATTGGGTCTACGGGTTTGCGATTGGAAACTCCACCCATGATGACATTCTCATGGAGAGGTCTCCATAAGGTGTCATCCTTACATTTGTGATTTTTGTTTGCTATAGAAAATGAATTTCCATATCCAGTTAATGATGAATCCCTAGCTAATTCACTCTCCGATAACCGCTGCAAGTTAGTGAGCATAGAAAAAAAATCCATGATAGACAACATCACTAAAATTTTGCAGAGTAGAGGTTTCATCATCAATCTCCTCATTATCAAAGAATTAATCTTGACATTCTTTTTCATTCATCATGTAAGTGTTGTCAAATTGAACATGTTCATCACATAAAGTTATGCCATTGCATATAAGAGAGGAAATTGATGGATCATGCTTAGATTTATAAATGTCAAATACCACCTTATCAATGTCTTTTTTTTTTTAAATTTAAAACACCCTAAGGTGGGGGATATTTATTAGGCTCCCCAAACCTATGAAGCACCAAAAGGTGTACAATAATGTTATGAATATTACATCGGTAAGGCAACCTCATTGCCTTCCAAAGAATGGTCTAATGGTAGTCATGGACTAGTGGATGAGATGTTAAAGGAAATTGTTTGCTAGGTCGAGGTCTGTAAGGGTAGAGTCTTCACGGATTGAGTGCTCAAAAGCTTAGAGCTTCGAAAGTTCGAAAGCTCAATTGGGGGGTTGAGTGTAGGATCAAGTGGTCGAGGTCGCCCAGGCTCCATGTGTTCGAGAGTTCCTATTTTGCGATGGCTCCATGTCTCAAGGGCTCCATGTCTCGAGAGGTCCATGCCTTGAGGGCTTGTTTTGAGGTCTCCATACATGACTCCAAAGCTCGAGGACTTCAGAGCTTGAGAACTCCATGTCTCGAGGGCTCTATGTCTCGAGGGCTCCATGTCTCGGGGGCTTCATGTATCAAGTGCTTCAGGGTTCGAGGACTCCAAGGCTCCAGGACTCCAAAGGTCGAGGACTCCAAGGCTCGTGGGCTTCAAGTTTTGAGAACACCGTGTCTGGAGGCAATGGCTCGAGGACTCTTAAGCTCGCGGACCCCAAAGCTCGAGGGCTCTTATGCTCGTGGACTCCAAAGCTTGAGGGCTCCATGTCTCGAGGGCTACATGTCTCGAGGGCTCCATGTCTCGAGGGCTCCATGTCTCGAGGGCTCCATGTCTCGAGGGCTCCATGTCTCGAGGGCTCCATGTCTCGAGGGCTCCATGTCTCGAGGGCTCCATGTCTCAAGGGCTCCATGTCTCGAGGACTCCATATCTCGAGAGCTCCATGTCTCGAGTGCTCCAGGGCACGAGGACTCCATGTCTCAAGGCTCGAGTGCCCCTGGACACCATGTCTCGATGGTTCCTTGGCTCGAGGCTCCAAAGGTTCGATGACTCCAAGGCTTGATGACTCTAGGCTCAAGGGCTCCATGACTATAGGCTCAAGTGCTCAATTGCACACTTGAAATGTATTGCCGTCGTTCATCATACCAATTTGAAGAGGGGATGTTTATATGTATAACCGGCTGAGGATAAAATTGTGCAGCAGAATAGAACCTGTAATGAACACGAAAAGTTTCAGCAGTATCTATCCTATAATAAGAAGTTCATAAGTCCAGCCAGAAAAGCATGTAACCGATTATTACATCTTATACAACATGCTCTTAAGACTCATTTCGAATCCAAGGAATTCCACATCTATCCAGATGAAGGAGTCCCTTAAGAAAAGGAGGTGCTAAATTCAGTTCTAAATCAGCATCAAAGTTATTTTCTAAAGCAAATTTTTCCAGGAAATCAGCTGCAATATTAGTCTCTCTAGGAGTATGCCGGATTGGGTGTATATGATGTTTCAAATTTAGAGATTGGCAAATGGAATAATTCCTCCATGGTGAGGTGTTTGAATTTTGAATACCCTGTACTACAATTAAACAATCGGATTCAACCTCACATATATTTAAAACCAGCTCTGAACATAGTTCATATCCACATTGGATAGCTATCAATTTTGCATGTAATGGTGATGGGGAGTGAAAAGATTTTGCCCTCATTTTAACCACCTTCCCCTCACAATTCCTAACTATCACTGCTAGAGCTGAACCCCCCCCCCCCTGATCCATGTTGCATCTGTATTAATCTTGTATCCAGTTAGGAGTTTCTGCCATGTCACAACATTAAAAGTTTTCCTTTTCTTTTGTGTAATGTGAGGAATAATGTTAGCCTGTGTCCAATATTTATGCTTGTCTAAGTTACCTATCAAATGATTCACTGAGAAAATTTGATATATCATGTCTTTTATTTCATGCATACAAGCATCATTGGAGAAGGAGACGTTGTCAAACAGGATATTATTCCTTTTAATCCAAAGAGTCCAGATTGTTACAAGAAGGGCAGTGATGGTGATATTAGACTGAATTTTAGATTCTACATTAAAACAAAGGTAAAATTCAACTCTGCTCTTCAAATTTGGGAAAGATTTTTGTTGAATCTTTAAAAATCATTTACACAGTTCCAGACAGAAATGGATGTGGGGCAAGAGTTGAAAAAATGATCTAAAGAGTCACTGTAAGTCTGGCACAGGGGACATTTGGATGCTAAATAGAACCCTATCTTTCTTAAAATGTTGTCAAAAGGAAGTAAACCATTCATAGCTCTCCATAAAAGCACAGACATCTTTTTAGGAATAAAAGGTAACCATACCTTTTGAAAATGGAGGATCTTTAGCTTTCTCTGTCTGAAAAATTTGTATACTGATTTGATGGAGAAGATTCCATTTGTGCCTGGCATCCAGATGAGTCTATCTTCATGAGTATATTCCACTTTAGCCTCCTGCAAAATTGAGTACAAATTGGTCGCCAAAAATGGCTCTAGTTGTGGGAGGTTTGATGCTTTGTTGTTAATAAATGACCCTAGTGAGATGTCCGCAAAGGGGATATCTCTATCTTGAGGCCATTTATAATACAAAGCTCCCTCGCCCATCCAGTTAGCGTTACAGAAGGAGCAATCACCGATACCATGTATTATTCTGGAGTTGCTATTTGCTTTTTCAGTAATTTTACGGATTCTAGACCATGTATGAGATCTTTTGTAAGACTTCGGGAGTGACCATAATAGAGAGGTCCATTGTGTGGAATTGAGTTGCAGTTTCCACCACAGTTTACATGAAAAAGCATCTACAATGGCCTTTAAATCTCTAAAACCTATTCCATTTTCTTCTACAGGTACACTCATGTTTTTCCAGGATCTCCATATTTTTTTCAACATTATCAGAATATCCCCAGAACAAGCTAGAAGCCATTTTCTCCATTTTTTTCAAAACTATTTTTGGTGGACTCAAAACTGAAAAGGTATGAGTTGGGATAGAGAGAAGACAGTGATTAATTAGAACAATTTTACCTGCGATGGAGAGCCTTCTGTTCTTCCATTTATGGATTGATTTATCAATTCTTTCCAATAATGGCTGGTAGTGTACCTGCAAATTTCTACCAAAAAATATAGGCACTCCCAGGTATTTGAATGGGAAAACTCCTTTTTCCATTCCCAGGATCCTTTTTACAGAGTTAACTGTGGAAGAATTTGTCCTATGAGATACAAATAATTCTGATTTTGAGAAATTGACCTTTTGGGCTGTGGTTTGTTCATGTGCTTTAAGAAACTTTTTGAACCTCTTCATGTTTCTAGGGCTGGTATTCAAAAATACTGCCGTGTCATCGGCATACATTAAATGTGAAACTGGAGCACAGCTCTTAGGTAGACTGAAATTCTGAAGGTACCCTGTGCTAAAAAGTTTCTTCTTCCGAGAGAAAATTGTAAAGGAAAGGAGAAAGAGGATCTCCCTGTTTTATACCCCTAGAGGATGCGAAGAAACCTGAAGTAACTCCATTGATTAAAACCGAAAAATTTGCAGCAGATATGTTATGCATAATGAGTTTAACAAATTTCCCGTGAAAGCCAAAGTGAAGAAGAATGGAATTCAGGAATGACCATGAGACTCTATCAAAAGCCTTTTGCATATCTAGTTTCACTATTAAATTAGGGACTTTAGATTTTCTAGACAGAAGCCTGGTCATCTCTTGTATTTGAAGTATATTGTCTGTGATTTCCCTGCCTTTAATGAAAGCACTCTGCTCAGGAGAGATTAGGATATGCATAAGCGGTTTAATCCTTTCCATAAGCATTTTTGAAAAGACTTTATTGACAAAATTTGACAGACTGATCGGTCTGAAGTCTGAGAAAGAGACTGGAATTGGTTTTTTGGGGATTAAAGTGAGCCAGGTGCTTGTGATGGCCTTAGGGATAAGGCCACCACTTATAAAATCATTTGCTGCTTCCAAAAAATCTTCTTTAATAGTTTCCCAGAAGGATGTGAAAAAATACCCAGAGAAACCATCAAATCCCGGAGCACTTGATTTATTTAGATCAAAGACAGTAAATTTTAGTTCCTGGATATTGAAAGGTTCTAGTAGGAGTTGGTTTTGCTGCTCAGTAACCAGAGAAGGAATTTCAGCTAAAAAATATTTCAGGTAAGTTCCTATTTTTTGAGGGGCGTCCTCATTAAGGAGTCCCTTAAAAAAACTAACTCCTTCATCTTTAATCAGATGTGGGTCAGAAATCCAATTACCATTTCCGTCTTTGATTTTACTAATTTTTGATTTAGCTCTCCTTTCCCTGATAGTTTGATGAAAATAGATGGTGTTTGCATCTTCGTGTTTTAGCCAATTTATCCTTGCCTTCTGTTTTAAGAAGATTTTTTTTTTTCTTTTTAGGATCTAAGAAGTAAAGCTTTGGACTTGTTAAGTTCAGCTAAATCAGACTCTGCTTTTGACTGTTGAAATTTTATTTCTAGCTCACTGACCTCTTCTTCAGCTTTAACCAGGTTTTGATTGACATTTCCAAAAGTGTTTATGTTCCATGCTTTAATATCAATCTTAAGACTCTTAAGCTTATGCACTAATCTGCACATACCAGTAGCGGAGGATGGTAAATTCCAGTTTTTTTCCACTAGATTTTGAAAGTCTTGTCTATTAGACCACATTTCTTGGAATCTAAAAGGCCTAGGTGCCATTTCTTCAGCAGATTGAATGGACAGCATTAATGGAGAGTGATTAGAAGTCAGTCTATTAAGAACCTGAATTGAGCTGTTTGGAAATAGTTCCAACCAGTCCAAGTTGCATAGGCCCCTGTCTTTACATTTGTTCTTGAATCTATTATTAGACCATGTAAAGGAATTACCAACAGTGGGGATGTCATGCAAGTCCAGTTTATTAATGAAGGCATTGAAATCTTTCATGCTTCTTGTGGGTGGGGATTTCCTTCCTTTATACTCCGATGCTGAGACCACAGTATTAAAGTTTCCAATGTAAATAGAAGGTTCCGGAGGGGGGTTTTCTAAATCATTCCAAAGAGCTTCCCTCAATTGTCTATTTACACTAGCATATATAAAATAACAATTCCAACTGGAAGATGAGTGAATATCTGTGATTCTTGCCTGCACAAATTGATCTGACTCTTTTAAACTGATAATATTAAAAGCATGATTCCATAAGATCCATATTTTAGCATTTTCTACAGGGTAAGCATTTTTGAAGCCTAGATCATGCATCAGAGTGAATATTTTCTTTTTTTCATACCAAGGCTCTATCAAACAAAGAATAGCAATCTTGTGAGACAGCAAAAGGGATTTTATTCTATCCAAAGATGTTCCGTAGCCTCTAACATTCCAAACTAGCATGTTTCCTATTATGTTGTATTTAATCATTTAAAACATGAAGTGGTTGCTTTCTGTGAAGATCTAAGGTTTCTTGATTTAACAGCAAAGGCTTTACTGTTAATTGATTGCTTTTCCTGATTCTTATCAATTTTATCCGATGGTAAGATAGGTATTGGTTTGTGTGTGCTAACCTATGACCGTGAGCTGTGATCTTCCTTTATGCTCTGATCAGTTAAAGCTTGAGCTCCCTTCTTTACCTCTATAAGAACTGGCTTAGATTGCAGCTTCGGTTCTTGTGTCATCCCAGCACCTATGATGCTCGGTGGATTGTTGCCAGCCTCTGGGGTGATAGGTGTATTTGTTTCCAAGGAAATGGGGGGCTCTGTGTGTCTAACATGTGGGTTGATTTCTTCAATGGGGGTGAATTTGTGTTGTGTCTGTAGTTATATGGGGTACTACTCCTTCTTGAGATTCTAGTGTTTAATAGAATATTTCTACTGGTTCCTCCTCTTCATCACCCTCATTTAAAGCTTCTAAGGTCTAAAAGGCATTTGAAATCCTAACAGTATTTTCTGTTCTTTGGAGGCCCTGGCTGGGTGTTAAATCACTTTGGTGTTTTTTCTTTCTCCAAAAGGTAGTGGTGATTGGCTTAGAGATGTCATCCAGTGAATAAAAGGAAACAGTTCTTTTCTTATGTATACCAGGGAAGTTTTGTACAATACTATTTTTCAGTTGAAGTTCTGTCTTGCTTTGTTGTAACTGACACCCTACATCCTTTTGATTGGCAGTTAGACCTGAGGATTCTGCAACTTCTATTTCCAGTGTAGGCTGGGAGTCTAAGGCATTAAAAGGTTCTACTTGATCTATGGCTTTGTTTACCTTTTTTCCATTTATTGTGGAATTCTGCATCTTCCTCAGTTCTGGGTGCAGGAAATTACAAGTAGCTTGACTATGACCCAATATCCTACACTGAGTACAATACGAAGGTAGTTCATCATATTCAATCGGGTGCTCAGCTACCTTGCTACCTATTCCAACCACAATGGTTGATGGCAACTGAGACAGAAGGTCAATCTCAACACACACTTTGATTGCAGATGGCCTAGTCAGTGCACTAGTTGTAGCATCCATTTTAAGCAATCTACCAATCTGATTACTCATACCTATAATAGCAGATGTATTATAGAAATGAATAGGGAGTTTATGGATTGTTACCCAAGCTGGAACAACAGATGATTCTAATACGGGGGAGAAGTCCGGAGACCATTTCTGGACTTTCATTAACGACCCTTGAATCATCCACTGTCCCTTCATCCAACATCTCTGATAATCCTCACTCTCTTGAAATCTGATAAGCACATGGCGGTAATCCATTGATCCCAAATGGAACTTTGATTTACCTATAGACTTGAAAGCGGAGTGAAGAGTTTCCATTGATGGCTTTCCTCTGTTGAACTTTTCGACCAACGCATTCTGATAGTGCGATGCCAATATCTCGCCTTCCTCCGGTGGGAGGATAAAAGAAATTTTGCCCTTATATTCAGTGATAGGGTGAAGATTAGGCGTGTCGGGTAAAGAAGTGAATAGTGGAGAGGGTTTAGCATTCAGAGCTTGGAGGAAGCTTTTGCAATTGGTGGAGGGGTTTTCTGTTAAGGGTTTTGGCGGTGGCGTCGCCATGGCCGGCGGCCAATTCCACCTTTTGTGACCGTTATCAGGCAGATAAGGGGGGAGAGATAGGAGAAAGAAAGAAAACTAAAAGTTTCTCACACAATTTCGCACCTTTTTCGCACGCATAAACAGTAAACAATAGTTAGACCGGGAATCAAAATTTGTTTTTACAACCACCTTATCAATGTCATCCTCGAGGGTTAGTGTTCTGAAGTGAACATCTATCTTTGTTCTTGACGTTTTTAGAAACGGTCTCCCCAATTATTGTGGTATTCCCTCTTTCAGAAAGTTGACCGTGATCACCAAAGTGCACATGCACAAAGAACCTTGGAATTGGTTCCAGGGAAGAAACTCCAATGCTCAAGTCCGTAGCTTTCTTTTCCACTTAACTCGCATTAGTATAGCTGAACTTACCTTTTTCAATCTACTCATTCTTCCTTTTATAATACGCCATGGATATGGCTCCGCTTATTCCATAATTGCCATCATGTGTGTGATCATGTGTCCGACCTTTCCATTGTGTGTGTGATTGTGTGTCTGATAAAATTTGTTTGTGAGCAACATCTGATTAGGGTTTCCAGAATTATATGTTCGTGGGTTGACCTCCGTTTATTCTATGCTTAACTTTCCTAGTGTTCTGTACCTTCTACTTGTTTGGACTGGGTATGGACCATAAGCCCCCTATCCACGAAGACTAAGTGGTATGGAGCATATTCAGTGGAAGTTATTGGATGCGAATAAAGCTGCTATACAAAAGGTTCTTTCGTCATTTCCGTCCTTGTCTTTGTAGGAATTTTGGAGTGCTAATAGCTTCATGGCTAATAAATCATTTTTCCGCTAAGTCCCTTGTTTTCAAAATTTTAAATTCTTGTTATTATTGATAACGTGAAACCTGTTTAAAGGATTCATGATTCTATCCGACTTTTCCACCGATCGTTTTTGTATTTTACTAACACTTTCTATTAATCCCTCTCATAAATTGGAATTTTAAATGGCTTTCACTCTTCAATGCCCCATCTTTTGATCTTCTTCCGCAACTTTGAAATCTGTGAAAGGTAAGTTACTTTTGTCAGATTTTCAACATTGTGTTTTAAGAACTATTTCTCTTCCTCGATCTTGCTTTCCTTTTTTCCTTTCATACAAATATTAATACTTTCTATCTTACTCAATTTTACCACTATTATCTACCAAAATCGTCAACTTCTCTGGCTGAATTTAAGTTTCCTGCACGTCAGTATTTCCGTGTTCACTCTTTTTACTGTATGCTCTAAATTTGGTAGCCTATCCTTTTCATCATAATAGTGGTTGCTCTGTTTGTGCTGTATAATACACCGGTCATCTACTCTAGCAAACTGCTTATGAGTTTTTGATTTGACCGACTGTTAAGTACTGTCCATTCCCCTGATTAGGTTTTGCTGTTCACAAACAACCTAGGCCTATTATTTATTGTCATGTCTTCCCAAAACCGTGCTGAATCTCCCCTAGTAGATAGTTATTTCAGCATGGATTCTGGCCAAGCCACAAGATCCTCTTCCATACCTAGTATGCTTACTGGGCTATATCTGGATGAGTTAAAGAATCATTTCCCTTTTCTAAGCCCTTTTAAGCTTCGTGCACCTGTGAACAATGAATGTGTTCATACCCCGCCTCCTGGCTATACATCATGCTACCGATCCTATATGAACTTTGGTCTTCATTTTCCTTTTCCCCATTATGTGATCGATATAAAGTGCTCGTATAAAATAACATTGTCTTAATTCCTCCCCAAGGGCATTGCTATCATAATGGGGTTTCTTCATGTGTGCGAGGAAGTGAACGTACCCTTTACTCTTGAGTTGTTTTATAATTTTTATCATCTTCAGAAAGTTAAAAACACTATAGATGAATTTACATTTTACACTATAATCGCTGGGGTTGAGCTCGTAAAGGGTTTCCCTAGTAATGCTAGTCCGTTGCGTACCAAATATTTCTTTATAGAGTTAAAAAAAACCCCAGGGTTGTGCCATCTTGGAACTTCAAGGTTCCCAGGGTTAAGCTTCCTAGTTTGAGTGTCCATTTTACCGAAGACATGGACATCGTGGTCACACTTTGTGGCCATACACAACATCTCCGCCCTGCTGACTCTGACGCTGAAGGTGTTTTGTTTGTCTTTGTAATGACGTGCTTGTTCCCCAACCTTTATTGTGTTTAGAAACCGCTCTATGTCTTCCTTGTGTTCATTTAACCCATAGTGATTTATATGTTTCAGATACGAATCTAGCAAAAGATGATATCATTAGTCCTTTCCTTGATGGTGACGATGAGGAGACGATTGACGTCACTATTCAGCCGAATGACACTACTACTACCAACAACCCTCCAGGGGGTGCTACCAAACTGGTCCCAATGATAAGGGCAAGGATAAAGTGGGGAGGGAGGGGGGGATGGACAGGTGGACATTGCCCCACAGATGTGCCTAAACAACAAAGGGGTAGAGATAAAGGCCCTTCGGGTCATTAACTTCCTCCCTTTATAAAGGTGCGCGATAGCCAATCTAGTTTGCAAATCATTATGCAAACCGAGGGTTTTTTAATGGAGGGGATAATTTCTAACATCTTCTACAACCTCTCTCTGCCTGACACACTGGCTGGGGTAAGCACTGTAGTTGAATTTCATTGACTTTTTCTTATCAATTATCTTGATTTCTTGTGTGTAGTGTGTTTAATAAATTTTCTCTATTTGTACTTGCATTATAAGGTCACCGAAAGCCTTCAACTTGCGAGCAAGAGGCTCTCTAAGCTTCCCCCCCATTGATGAGGCCCTGGAAGAGAAATATAAAGCCCAGGCAATGAAATGAACAACTTGGGAAACTTCACTGAAGGCCGCTGAGGATAGAGCGACTACTGCTGAGAAGAGGGCAAACAATACTGATGATTTTGCCCAGGCTATTAAGAAAGAAATAACTCAGCTTCGGTTTGAGTTGGATGAACTACGCCTACGAACCCTAAGTACCCTCAATTTGTTGTAGATCGACAGTTGAAGACCAGTTCATTCATAGTATAAATATGAATATCTAACGACAATGACCTGGTCTTCTACAGACAAATATCTATTTGGTTTCTTTTATTTGTCTTTCTAATTTTGTTATCTTGCATGCAGGGCTTCAATATCTTGGTTAATCCTAGATTCTTGAAAATATTTGATTTTATGGGACTTAATTCTCTTTCTAAGCCTATTAGTTTGGTTCACACTACTCGATACTTTACCGAAGAGTGTGAGAAAGTTGTTTCTTCTAATTTATTTTCAAGTCTTGAATCACTTTATTTATCAATTGTGTGGCAAGTTCCCATTCTGGCTTCATCTTCTTCCTCGTCTACAAGATATCCTTGCAGTAAGATTATTCCTAATGGGTACAACATAGAGTCAATTGATAAAGATATTGTTTGTGGCTTAATTGATCTTGAATCTGCTGGCAAGTACTTACGAACACTTAACCTTCATATTCGTGTTGAAGAGTAGGCTTTATGCTTGGGTATTCATTTGAAGTATATGCCACTGGATATTAATGACCTTGAGAAGAAGTGGATCATGATTGTAAAGGACACTTAGGACGCTTTGAGGTATCTTCATAGGATTCTGAACGAGCAGGATGGTCTTATTCATCGACAATAGCTCAACCTAGTAAAGATGCTTCGTGAACAAATCGAAGCTAGAGAATATGGCACGAGCAAGACCCGTGAAGCACATTAGAAGACGGTGATTATTGACAAGCAATGTGCTCGCACTGATAATTTGCTAGTTAAGCTTAAGAAAAAGCAAGATGAATGTGATCATTTTTTAATCTCCGCTGGTGACTGGCAAACAAATTTTGACAAAAAGTTCACCATAAACATGTGAATGCCGGGTTTAAATGAAGAACTTCGTACTGAATGCAATCACCTTGACTCATTTGTACATGAATTAGAGCAAGCTTACACAGATTACAAAGATAGGCTACAAGCTCTTCCTTCGTCTTCACGCCAATTCACTAGTTGTGGGGACTTGACCGTGGGAGTTGGAGGGTAGATAATCAATTTATCTGACGCTGTCTGATCTCATATTCACTGTTTAGAAGAGAAAGTGTGGAACTTAAAGAATCGAATGAAAGAGTATGACGAAACTGTTAATGTTATGAGCATGCAGCTAGATCGCGAGGACTTTGGTCCTATAAATGATTTTAAAGCATACTATACTAGGTATCTTGATCTTATACAACGAAGGGGTAGATGCGCCATCCTGCATATCTATACATGAATAGAGGTATAAACATTTAATCAGCGAGAAGCATGAAGCTGATGAAAGGCAACGTAGGGCTGAGCACCATTTTCACAGAATTGAACAACTGTCTCACGAGGCAGAGCATCCCTCTCACAATGTTGAGCATAGTCGCCGCCGTAGTGGCTCTTCTTCTTCTAGACCATCGCAAAGCTCTAGGCGTAGATAGTATACAGTGCTTTTCCTTTTTGATTGATGGTGTCCTTTTCACAGTTTTTTGGATAATGTGACTATTTAAACCTTTTTCTCCCATGTGACCTATTTTAATAAGAATTTTTTTCTCAAATTTTTTTCTGTTGTTTTTGAATATGAAAGATCTATTTATCTCAGACTTGCAACATTTATGGCTTGCTTTATTGAGTAATATGCGAAGCTGAAAGATCTATAGCTTGCTTTTATCGCTGTATTGCTTGCGAGTTTGCCTAATAGCAAGGTCTATAGCTTGCATTTTATTTTGATTTTGAAGTTAAGAGATCTATAGCTCATTTTTTCTTTGTTGTGGGCATATCTTCCATGTTACAAGTCTGAGATGTTTTCTTTGAAGCCAAATGCCGAGTAGCACTTAAGCTATCAACTCTTTGTGATCGCTAGCTAGGAATATGGAATTTAAACTTGTGAATGCAAAGTAAAGAAACTTGTGAACGAATATTTTAACTTCAGAAAACTCAAACTGCGATAATGTCGCCTTCATAACAAAGTAGTGGAATGAACTCTAACCATGATCATTTCATGGTTTCTGTACATGGAGGATAGTTTATCGTATCACCTCAGATCCTTTACACATAAAACCTTCTTAAGTTAACTATGTGCCAAGTGTTTGAAACACTGCTACCATCCATTCTTTCCAACTCGTAGCAGTTTGATTGGTGCGCCTTCATTATCTTGTACAACCCTTCCCACTTTTGGCATAATTTCCCATGATCTTGCGCCAAGTTGGCTTCGTTCTTTCTTAACACAAGATCGCTGATCTGGAATCGTGCTTCCTTCACCCAACGATTATAGGCTTTAGCTATCATTTCCTTGTACTTAACTTCCTTGATAACTTCTCTGTCTCTCTTTTCTTCAAGTTCATCCAGGTTTAAACTCACCTTATCTGGGTTGGCATCTTCCTTGTACGGCTCAACTCAAAAGCTTGATTTTCTAATTTCAACTGGTGTCACCGCTTTGTGTCCATATACTAAGTTGTACGGCATTTCTCCAGTTGGTTCTGTGACTATGGTCCGGTACCACCACAAAATATTGGGCATCTCGTCAACCCAGCCTACTCGCTTTCCCTCCAGACATCTATGAATATCCTGAACAATTGTTTTGTTTGTAACCTCTACTTGACGTTTTGCTTGGGGGTGGGCTACCGACGTGAATTTCTGTGTGATTCCCATCTTAACACACCATTCTATAAAAAATACACTTGTGAACTACGTGCTATTGTCGATGACGATGGTTTGCGGCACCCCATCGAGAAACTATATTCTACCATACAAACTTCCTTGCTACTTCTACTGTCACTCTCCCAAGGGATTTTTCTTCTACCCACTTTGTGAAATAATCGACTGCCACGATAAGAAATTTGGAACTACTCATGCCTTTTGGAAAAGGGCCAATGTGGTCAATTCCCCATTTATCAAAAAGCAAAGGCCCGTATATACCTATTAACACTGACACTGGCCAATGAGACGTTGGAGCATTCATTTGGCAAATTTTTCATTTGTGGACGAAGTTGTATGCATCATTGAACATGGTTGACCAATAATATCCAACTCGAATGATTTTTTTTGCAATCGTTCGAGACCCTTGGTGCGAGCCGCACAATTCTTCATGTACATCTCTCAAAATTTCACCTGCCGGCATTGGACCTATGCACTTTATCCATGGTGATAAATATCCCCTCTTGTACAACTTTCAATCTTCAAAGACATAATTGCAAGATTGCATTTCTAACTTCCTTGCTTGAATCTTGTTTGTTGGTAGATTTCCTTTGTCAAAGTACTTAATCAACGGCGTCATCTAATTTTCGTCTTGTTCTTGAACTGCTGACACAGTTGTTCTTGCTGTACTTATAACTGGAATGACCTCTACCTTCACATCCTTATGTTCGACCAATGGTTCAAACCCTGCTGTTGCTAATTTTCTTAAAGCATCTTCCTTCCTGTTTTCACTTCTTGGGACATGTTGAATGTTAAAGTACTCAAGATTAGCAATGAGTCGTTGGACCTTAGTTAAGTAATTCATCAATTGTTCCTCCCGAACTTCGTAATCGCCACAGACTTGTTGGACCACTATTTCTGAGTCACTGAATGCTTGTACGCTCTTCACTTTCATACTAGACATGAGGTCTAGACTGCATATTAATGCTTCGTACTCAGCTTCATTATTAGTGAGCGAGAAGTTGAAATGAAGAAAATATATGTATTCCCCCCTCCATTTGGGTTAATCAACAGAAGTCCTACTCTGCAGCCATCCTTGCTTGAGGCCCAATCTACAAACAGCTTCCATGCGACATCCTCCCATTTAGACTTACCTTTATCTTCATCCAAAAATTGTGGTGCATTTGCTTGTTGCTTTTCCACACTTTACATTTAAGCAATGTAATCCGCTAGCACTTTGATGATTGTTCATGGTTTAAAATGAATTTCAAATTGTCCTAATTCCAGAGCCCACTTGGTCATCTTCTCGGATGATTCAGGCTTGATTAAAATGTTCTTGATTGGGTAGTCTTTGTACACAACGATTGTATAACTCTAGAAATAAGTTCTTAGCCTCGTAGCTGAATATATCAAAGCTAGGGTTAGCTTTCGATAGGTAGGTATGTCGTTTCCACCCACTGCAGTATTTTGCTACAGTAAAATACTGGTATACCTGTCTTACAAACACTGAGCTTACTACATTAACTAAAACTGCCAAATACAAGTATAACATTTCTTCATGAATTGGCTGCTTTAGCGTTAGGAGTTCCTAGAGTTAACTTTTCAGTGATTCATATGCTGCTTGGCACTCTTCTCTCCACCTAAACTTCCTAGCTTTTTTCAGGATTTTGAAGAGGGGAAAGTTCCTTTCTGATTCCTTAGAAACAAACCAACTGAGTGAGGCAAGTGATTC
Organism: Rubia yunnanensis; assembly: GCA_037428765.1. Taxonomy (NCBI): domain Eukaryota; kingdom Viridiplantae; phylum Streptophyta; class Magnoliopsida; order Gentianales; family Rubiaceae; genus Rubia; species Rubia yunnanensis. The sequence goes on from CM075066.1 coordinate 39,156,913, forward strand.
CATTAAGATTTAGATTTCTTTCACTGTTTGCGGTTGGGGGAGGTTGACAATCACTTATATATTTTCTGGGTTAGCTTCGATCCCTTTTAGGATACCTTATATCTAAGAAATTTACCAGCCCTTACTCTGATTGTGCATTTCTTAGGATTCAACTTCATTCCAATGGTACTCAGTGTATCAAGCATTTCCTTTAAATCTTTTGCAAATTCCCATGCTTGCTTACTCTTGATAACCATGTCGTCCACATACACCTTAACATTGCATCCAATCTGGTTGCAGAATGCACGATCGACCACTCTCTGGTATGGTGCCTCTACAGTGTTTTAGCCCAAACGACACCTTTTCATAACATAATATCCCAAAGTTTTTTATAAATGTTATCTTTTCTGCATCTACTGGGTTCATCAATATCTGATGATAGACTTTGTAAGCATCTAAAAATGCGAGGACCTCGTATCCTAAGATCAGTCCTACTAGTTGATCGATTACTGGCAGTGGTTAGCAATCTTTTGGGCACGCTTTGTTTAGATTGGTGAAATCTATACACATTCTCCAACCCGAGTCTGCTTTTGGTACAATTATTGGGTTTTCCAACCAAGTTGGATATATCACATCCCTTATTATCCCTGCTTGTAACAGTGCCTTTACTTCATCCTCAATTGCTTTTTTTTATCATTAGCAAAACTCCCCTGATTCTGCTTGACTGGCTTGATTGAGTTAGTGATGTTCAAGGAATGAGTTGCTACTTTTGGGTTGACACTTCCCATGTTTTGCACATTCCATGCGAACATGTCCTTGTGTTCTCTCAAGATTTTTATTACTCTATGTTTTTCTCATTCTGGAAGATATATTCCTATCTTGACGCGCTTGGACTCATCATCATCATCTAGAATGACATTTTCATTTTTTTCACCAATTTCCAGTGGATGGTACATCTAGTTCAATGAGTCCCCATTGATAATGGTGCTGACCATCTTCGATTGTTCCACTGTTCTTCATGCTCTCATTGCGATGACCATGCATTGCCTGGTAGTCTGCTGGTTTCCACTTACCGTAACGATTCCATGCATAGTTAGGAATTTTATGACCAGGTGATATGGAGACCAGATCTCTTTTGCTGTATTCATCCATGGTCTACCAATGATGGCATTGAATGAACTTCGGGCATCCATGACCACAAAGTCACATATTATGGTGCAGCTCTTCTCATTCTCACCAATTATGACAGGGAGCTGAATGTTGCCCAGTGGAGTTTGTACTCTTCTTGTGAATCCCACGAGTGCAGATGTGGATTTTTTCAAATAAGTTCTCTTGAATCCTAGTTTATCGAAGCAATCTATGAAGAGGATTTCCACTGCACTTGCATCATCCAAAAAAACTCTATGAACAGTTGTATTCCTGATGTTAGCAATAATGACCATAGGATCATTGTGTGGCGAAGTGTTAGGGACACCATCCTCTTTGCAAAATATGATCGTTTGATCTATACGCAATATTTTATCTAGAGGATAATGCGGAGGTGAGTATATGGACTTAGCTTTCCAAGCATTATTTCACAAGGATTCTGTCAATCCATGTATGGAGAAGACACTTTTTTGGGAGCTTCGTTGGGCGTATCATCTTTGTATTCTTTGACAACCGTCATTTTCTTAATTTTTTCCCTGAACGTTCGCTATAGCATGTGCCCCGGGCATGAAGTTCCCTACTTTTCTTGCTTCATTATATCTTTGTATGCCTTCTTCTTTCCTGTACTGTCCGAGGTATCCATTTCACAGATTCTCTTTTATTTTCCTCCATAAATATATACAGTACTCAATATCATGGCCATTGTCCTTGTATGAAGCGCAATGGTACTCTTTTGATCATTTTTCCGTAGGCGCTGCTATTGGCATCGGTTCGCGGTATAAGTACTTGTTCGCCAGCCAGATATCTTTTTGTGACTTCGCTAGCGGTGTCTCTTGAGATATTACGCTCCTGTTTCTCTTCCTTGAAATGTGAAATTTCTTTTCCATTTTTTAGCTAAGTTTTGCTTGGAGTCATCTATTGCCCTTTTCTAGCCTCACTCTCTCTCAATTTTGTGATTATTGGCTTCCTCGATTTGCACATACCGTTCTTTCATTTTTTATAGGTCTCTTGGGTTCTCTGGCATGTTTTTGGTTTGCTCATTGTAGAACTCTCCCAATTACATGCCTCTCGCAAATGCACCTAAACAAGATTGGAAAGATAGATCTCGAACCAGCAGGCTTTCTGTAACAAACCTGCTGTGATATTTTGCCAAACTTTCATCACTTCGTTGCGCTATATTGTTAGAATATGAAATTTTTTTGTGAATCTCTATTTCTAGTAGAAAAAACCTAAGTATAAGTCTTAGAGCTATGCCCAGGATGTGATGTTTCCATTTGGTAAGTCCTCGTACCATGTAATTGGCATCCCTGACAAGAATATGGGGAACACTTTACATGCCAACTCAATTTCATCATCACAGAACCTCATGCTGTTACGATAGGAATGCAAAAATTCCTTTGGGTTGGTTGTCCCATCGTAAATTTTGACATGCAATGGTAGTTTGAAGTCCTTAAGAATCTTGAAGTTGCAAAGGTGTGGCACAAGTGGTGATTTTTCTGCATTGTCTTCTATGACTATGTCTTTCAATTCCTCATCTATGTCATCATTGATGTGATGTTGCTCATTGTTGGGGTTATGTTCTTAATTCTGGTTGGGATGTGCGCTCCCATTTTTCCTTGCTGGTTCTCTTGGTGTGATGATTATGACTCCTTTCAGTTCTAGTGAAACCATTATAAACCCTGTTGGGAATGACCTATCGAAAAGAAAATTTTGTACCCACAGACGGCGCAAATGTTGTGGTATTCCCTCTTAGGCAAGTTGACCGTGATCACCAAAGTGCACCTGCACAAAGAGCCCCAAAATTGGTTCCAGGGAAGAAACTCCGATGCTCAAGTCATTAACCTTCTTTTCCACTTAGCCCACCTTAGTATAGATGCACTTACCTTTTTCCATCTTTTCTTGCTTTCTTTTATAATACACCATGAACATGGCTCCACTTATTCTGGAATTGCCATCGTGTGTGTGATCGTGTGTTTGATAAACCCAGTTTTGTGAGCAACAGTTGATTAGGGTTTCCAGAATTATCGGTTCGTGGGTTCACATCCATTTATTCGTGGGTTAACTTTTTAACTAAAAACTACTAGCATATGAGATCACACAAGATTAAACTATATAGATTAGCACTTGGGGTTATTTTCATAACATGATTGATAAACGACTCTTATCCTCAATTCATTCACATATAAACACATAAACCTATCTTATGCATACATCGCATAGTGTGGAGATAGCCAAATATTTCCCTTTGTTTGTCACACAAAGGTACTTACCAAAAATACATGCATATCTCACCGTCTCCATAATTAGAGATGCACTCTAGTCCACCAATACCACAGACCATCCCCGTTATCTCACTCCCAATGCTTACGCGCCTCCCTTAGAGGAATGCCTAAAAGGGCAATACCATGTGTAGGTCACAACTGTTAGATATGAAAGTGAGGGCATTGCATCCCGGACACTCCACTATAGATATCAATCCATAGGCCTAGAGAGGAAAAGGAAATGATACCTTGTGATGACTCTAGAATCAGCACAACTCTAGTTGCTACAAACAATTATGCTAAACTATCGGGGTAAGCCAAGGTTTTCCACTCGTCAGGATCTGCCAAATTGACTACCCAACATGTGATTTCTCACACAACCAGCCAATTAGAATTATGGTTTAAAAAATCGAAAGATATTCTCTCAAGGTAACGGGAATACACTCATCTCCTCGGTGTTCTTGAACCTACTCCATAATCTAACACTCCCAAGAAAGTAAAGAAGCGTAGCATGATATTACACTACCATACATGTATGGAAACATTATAATGATGGCATAGCATAAATATCACAAGAGTGGAAAGCATAAATCAAGCACAAATATTCACAAGGCATGAATATAGGAGAATTTATAAATCTCAAAAAGTCAAAATCAATTCATGAATACAAATACTACCCCATGCAAATAAACTACTCCCTAAGCAATAGATCTATGGAAAATATTGGGTTAAATGCCACAGATCTAAGAAAATAAGATGAAGAAAAGAGAAGAAGTACTCTAGAGAGAGAGAGAACTCTCCTTTTCCTTCTACCTACCAAGAGAGAGAAAAAATATACATTATGCCTACTTAGTTTTCCCTAGGAGACTAAAGGCTCGTATATATAGAAGTAAGGAATTGAGCCTTGAAAAAGTCCCCTAAATAAGGTAGAAAACCCTAGCAGCCACAAATGAAACAGGGTGTGAAATCTGGCACTAGCCGTGCCAGCTGATTAGCCTTGTGCTGACACGGGCTGCATGCCCTAGTAAGGGCTACATAGCCATATGCTGGCACGGGCCAGCTGGTCTGGTACAACTTGTAGCCTCATGCTGACATGGGCAGTGTCGGCCGGCATGAGCCACTGGCTTGTGTTTCAATTTAACTTCTGAATCATGCATCCCATGTCATTGGCGCAGGCTAATGGCTGGAAGCATTTCTTGATCAGTTGAACGGCATGTGCCGTGTCATTCTTCACACCCCGTAGGTTGGTCTTTGTATTTTTGAAGTTGAAACGATAGGTACCATGTACATGCTTCATGTCCATACTTAGCCTCACAAAGGTTTAGGGTATCATGGGCTGTGTTGCACCAAACGGTTCGTGCGAAGGGGCTGTGGCATGGCCGAAACAGTCCAAACGGCTCCTGCTAACTGAAATTGCTCGTACTGGGCAGAAAAATTCATGCTGATGCCACCTAGCCTGACCCGTGTTGTTGGCACCTCTGTGCTGGAGGTCTCTAGCACGAGGCCAACCAGTCATTCTTCTTCTGAAATTTATTTGCACAGCTACGAATGAACTGCTAACCTATTTTAAGAGTTTTTATGATTGATTTTATAGTGCTTAAGAAGATGAATCTAATGATACCAACCATAGAAACTTATTATTCTTGGATCATTCCCATAAACTTGGATCTCAATTCCTCCACTTCTTTCTTCGACCCTTCTATCTTCTACCACATTTTGGCTCGTAGCCTTTATCTTCTACCATCCTTGTAGATGGCCTTGTAATATCTAATGCCACCGTTGAGTGAGGCCTTCTAAAAAATGGCAACAAAATACTCACGTGCGACCTACTAGTAAGATCACAAAGGCAGATCTAAGTGCCCGTGAATATAATGTATCCATTAGTTTCAATTAAGTCTACAGAACTTGGGATTTGGATAAGAAAACCATCAATGGTCATGTAAACCCTTTTTTGTGTAAACCTAACAAAAACTAGATATTAACCAAACAAAACCTAATAACAAATGTGCTGAATGCATTAGTTAATACATGCATAATGATGCATATCACCTTGTTGTTGTTGCTCCCTCGAAAATTGCCTATTTCATCTGTTAAAATCCAACACTTTCACCTCTTTAAGATCTTTGACTACTTGTGGACACATGTCGGTGTGATGCTCTAGACTGCATATTCTCCACACCTTGAATTGTTTAACTCTTCCCTTCCTAAATTACTTCATCATAGAAGCAAGCGTTTGCACTTGCTCTTCCAACTTGGGAGATTGAGCCTGCTCATCCGATGTTTTCACCCGTGACCTAGTGCCGAATTGCCTAGTTCCGCTGGTTATTTCTTCAAACAAGGCCATTGCATCCCTCAGACTCTTGTTGGCGATGGAACCATTGTAAGCCATGTTGACAATCCTCATATCATTGCAAAGGCCTTCGAAGAAGTAATACACCAAGTTGCCTTCTTTGAATAGGTGGTAAGGGCATCTTGCCGAAAATCTTTTGAATCTTTCTCAGTAATCATATAAGGATTAGTTTTCCATATGGGATATGATGGAAAGTTATTTCTTCAAGCCCGTGAATTTTGAAGATGGAAAATATTTCTCAGGAATCACCGCTTCATATCCATCCATGATGTAAGGCACCCCAGTGGAAGATAATATAACCAACCCTTAGCTGAATCTCGCAGTGAGAAAAGAAAGGATCTCAAGTTGTAGTCCTCTTCCAAAACTTCGAGTGGATGCATGTTGGTGCATACAAGATGGAAATCTGATAGATACTTGTTAGGATCCTCATCGGTCATTCCGTGAAATGCTGTAAAATATTGGATCATACCGCTCTTGAGCTCATAGGTCACATTAGGTGGCAACGAAAGGAAAATGATGCACATGGGTTGATTCTCCAAGTTAAATGTCATCAACTCCCTTAAGGTACGATTGTCCTCCACCATGTCTACTTGCTCCTCAACTATAATCGGCTCTTTGGGAACCCTCACTCTAGTCCTCCTTCTTCTTTTCCTCTGACTACCCATGCCTTACGGTAAATGTTGCAAAGCTCCTAAGTTCTTGGTATGGGTATGTACCATAAACTAGGAACCAAACAATAACCAACAAAAAAAAACACTAGCAAACGGGTTAAAAGGAAATGGAACAACTGTAACACTGGCTCAACACTAAAAACCAACTAAAGAAACATAAATAACACAAAACAAAAACAACACAAACTACTCAACTAACATGCTATGCAAGTTAACAATAAAACTTTTAGACTAGCATCCCTAGCAGTAAACCAAAATTTGATCCTCCTTCCCCTCGTAGTTGTTAAATCATGAGGAATAGGGCTTATGAGATAAAAGATAAATATTTGTAATTCCGCATCCATTCCCATAACTAAACTACGTAGAGGGTAGATAGTGACAAGACCTGGATAGTCCAAAGAGATGCAAGGTGTCTAATAATAAACTACACACATCCACGTCTAGTTCGTCAATCTGTGTGTGTTAGGAATAGCTAATATTGCAAAAAAAGTTTGAGGGATATGGGTTTAACTAATGACACGCCTACACTCAGGGTCATTAAAGTTGTAGGCGTTCCTTGTCAAATAGGTCCCAAAATGGGAGGATGCAATGGGTGATATCAAATCTAAATTTATAGTTCTTCATCCAACTGACTACTAAGCTACCTATGGAGTAGTTAGTGGCAAGTCCGGGTTTGTCCACATAGATGCTAGAGTCTAATAGCCAATCAAACACAACCATGTACATGTTGTCAATCCTTCCGCGTGCTAGGAATATCTAATATTGTAAAATGGGGGGTTTTTTGGTTTTTCAATTATCAACTACGAACATAAAAGATAAAACAAGATTAAACTATAAACAGACACTTGGGGATATTTGTAAAACATGATTGATAAATGGCTTATATCCTTGATTCATTCATATATAGACATATAAACCTATCTTATGCCTATGTCACACAGTGTGGAGATAGCTAGGTGTTTTCCCCGCCTGTCACACGTGGTACCTACCACAATACCCATATCTCACCGTCTCTGTGATTAAGGAATGCACTCTTGTATAGTGACACTGCAGATCATTCCCCATCACTTCACTCCCAATGCTAATACGCCCTCACTTAGAGGAATACAAAGCCCGCATAGAAGGGCAACACCTCACGTATGTTACAACCGTTAGATACGTAGTGAAGTGCATTACATCATGGATACTTCACTTTGGATCTCAAATCCTAGGTCTATAGAGAGGCAAAGGAAAAGACACCTTGTGATAACTCTAGAGTTGTCACAACTTTAGCCGCTACAAACAAACACGCTAATCTATCAGGGTATGCTAGGGAATTCCCCTTGTCGGGATTTGACGAATCAACCACTCAACATGTTGATTTCTCACACAACTAGCTAATTACAACCATGGTATAACACATATAAGTATTTTCTCTCAAAGTACATGAATGCACTCATCTTCCCAATGTACTTTACCTACTCCACAATTATTACACTTCTAAGGTAGAAATGAAACCTAGCATGATTTTATACTACCACACATGCATGAGTGCATCATCATAATGATATAACATGAATCAAATATTCTTAGAAAGCACAAGTTCAAGCACAAATATTCATAAGATAATAAGATAGGGAAATCTACATCTCCAAAATCCAAGTTCAAATCATGAATACAAATAAACCCAAGCTACTAAACTACTCCATAAACATGGAATTCAAGTATTGCATGGAATTCCACATTTTTGAGAAAAATAAAAATAAAAAGGAAAAAGAGAAAGAACCTAGAGAGAAGAGAGAGTGTTTCTTTCTTTAAGCTACTCTTCAAATCAACAAAATGAACTAAAACATGATCCAAAGCTTCTAACCCTAGTAGACTAAGGCTTTATTTATAGTAGTAGTGGATTGGTCCTAAAAATAGGCCACAACCCTAGCAACCGCTGCCTGACCCGGGGCGCTACAGATGGCACAACCCTTGCTATTAATGTGGGCTTGTGCCAGCATGGTCCATCAGATCTGGCATGGGACATTTACCTTGTACTGGCGTGGGATGCCGGTTTTGGTGTGGTTCATGTCATCTAGCGCGGGCCATTATCTGGAGTACATTTTTGCACTTCTGATCCGCACCCTATGTCGTTTAGCACGGTCGTCAATCAGATCCTTGTTTTGCTCAGTTTCTTAACACGAGACGCTTCATTCTTCACACCCTATTGGATGGTCTTGGCATTTGTGCTTGTAACGGCATGGGCTGTGAGAAATGGAATGAGCCGTGTGAAACAGAACCATCCGTGCCCATACTTAGCTAAATTTGGGGTGTAAAGGAGAACTTGAGGTCACGGACAACAGAGCTTGGCATGACCTGTGCTGGGATTTGGCACGGCTCATACCAAGGTCCCTGACCTAGGCTGTGCGGTGTGGTACATGTCGTGTGTGGCTTTCCCTTGTGGTGGTCGTGAAAGGCCTGTGCCACCTGCTGCTGGTTCGTCCGACTGACTTGTTTTCTCCCCTACTGATGAACTGTTGGTCTAATTTGAGAGTTTTGTAGTCAATTTCATAGCGCTCGAAAAGAAAAATCCAATGGAACCACTCTCAAAGGCTGATTCTTCTCGGATCTTTTTCAGAACTTTGCGTAACTCTCGGACAACAATCCTCCATTTCTTCCTTGGCCTCTTTGAATTTCAATTCCGCCTATCTTTAGCTCAATATTTCTACTACCATGATGTAAAGTTCATGACCTTCATGTACTACCATTATAATGTGAATGGCATTCGACATCTTCCACCATTCTTGCGAACGACTATACAAATGTGATAAAAAGTACCCATGAGCCACCTACTAATGATGATCACAAAGGAAAATCTAGGTGCCCGTGGATACAAGGTGTCCATTAGTATCAATTAAGTCTACAAAATGCGGGATTCAGACAAGAAAGCCAAACATGGCCGTCCAAACCATTTGTTGTGTAAACCTAACTAATACTAGAAATCCAACAAGTAAAACAAGCCAATTATTATGCCTAATGCATCGGTTAACACATGCCTAATGATGCACATCAATACCCCCACACTTAAGGCTTTACTCATCCTCGAGTAAATAAAAACAATTAAAGGCCTAAGCGAAGTGTAGCATGCGAGTATAAGTTTACCGATACATTTGGCTTATTCCTAAATTACCCTATACCCCCCAAAGGAGCAGGAATCTCACAACTCTCACACTCCCCGAAGAAACTAAAGTAACCTAACCACCCAAAATAAAGTGAAGAAAAAAGAAGAAAGAAAGATAAGTGTTAAGCTAGCTTACTTTCCCAAAAAGTTCCCCAAAAGCAATCCAAGAGTCATTGCCAAAAACAATCCACCAAGAAAATCCAAAAGGTCCTCAACTTGGTTGTAACTAAGGATAACTCTAGCTTCTCAACTTAGTTACAACCAAGGATGACACCATGTATCATCAACCCAGTTTTCATTTTCTCTCAATTTCTCTCAATTTCTCTCATTTTACCTAGGAGCCCTTTCAGGTTTTCATCCCACCTTTCACACATGTTGAGCTCACATTCTCACGTTTTTCCACATGGCCTCTCATTTTTTCCTAGGTTCGTAACCTAGCCGGGCCTAGCCTCTCATTTTAACCTAGGCTTTTTGACCTATACGGACTTTTCCCAATGTTTTCTAAGTTGCCCTTTCGAGTTTCCAACTTAGTCGGGTTTATAATTTATTTTTTCATTTTTTCAAAATTTTAAATTTTTTGGTGTAGGACAAAATGACCCAAAGTTGGGCTTCATACTACATGAAGATATGGAAACACAAAATTACACCACCAAAGTTTTTAAACCAACTACCCCAAGACAAGCTATGATTGCTACCAAGGAAGTCTCACCACCAAATAAGCATCCAAAACTATCCCAAAACAAAGCTATCACCAAAATCACCAAAGAAATAGTAAAAAATCCAACAAAAAATACTAAAAGCACCGAGGAATCTCAAGATGAAAAATCCCTTAGTGCCCTACTACTCCCCCTCCCCACACTTGAACCATGCATTGTCCCCAATGGATTGAAAATGGAAACACATAAGTGGAGTTGGAAAATTAGTGGCACTTACTCTTGCAGCTCCGAAGGGCCCTTATTCTCTTGCCTTGCCTCGTTTTTTCTCAATGTATCTTGCTTGAATCGTGGCCTTCATGAACTCTAACCTAGCGCCAAACTCTGCCAATTGTGACTTCATACCACCTATCGTAAGGGCGAATTCTTGCATAACTTGGGTAGAACTCAAACGTTATTCCCTAAGAGCACGCAATTGGTCAAGGATGTCTGTAGATAAGTGAGTATGGCTAGGAGGCTCCCTAGATGAAGTCTCGTCATCCACCTCATTGATCTCTATCTCTGGGTTGGATAGAATCATGTAGAACTTCTTCTCAAATTGTGTGTCGGCATCTAGGAACAAATCATCCAAACTCGTCTTGTGGTTCATGGTGGTGCGCTCCGGCTGAGGAAGAACCATAAAACTGCAAATGGTTGAGCCGCCATATAACCACACATATATATCGTCCATGGTTGTAGTCATTATCATAGAAGCTTTAGCCAGCTTTTCAATAGTTTACTTTGTTCTAGAATGCCAAAATCTAGCTAATGCAGATTAAGTGACTGGATGGCCCAAATATTACGAAAAAAGCCATGTCATACCTTCCATCAAGATCTTCCCAACTTTTCTGCCCCCCATTGCTATGCATTCTCATACAAAGGCTCTCACTAAATTTGGGTAGAAGTTACCCTCAGGAGTCATTGCTCAAAGGCAATGAACATCCAAACCTAGATGCTACGTTGGTTCACCATGGCAAAATACCCCCATTGATAGCAAGCGTTGAACATAACGTAGCGCCGGATGAACTATAGCGGTTCTTTAGCACAAGTTCTTCCTATCTGTGCCTGTCAAGAGTCTCCAAAATTTTCCAAGCGAGAATGGCTAACCCTGTCGGTGTGTCCTCAAAACATCTCTTTCGTATCTCCACCTAAAAGCTTGAGCCACCTTCCTGTGTGTCATTGTGTACTCTTTGTCATCCAAGTGGAATTTGATTGCTCAATGTCCCTCTGCATCCGTAACTTGCCATAGAGTAGCTAGGAACTCCAAGGTCCACCGGATATAGGTTTTGAGTGCTTCTCTAGAAAACTTTCTAGGCCAATCCGAGCTACAAAGTGGGTAACGAGCTCGAGGAGGCCTAGAGCCTTTAGAGTATCCTTGCGTGCAAAACCCATCTCCAAAATGTTCCTCTTCGGTCCATTCAAGTACCTCCACCTTCGGGCTGTGGTCTCAGAGATGTTAGTCAATCCTATGAACTTCTCCACCATGAATGCAGGGTTAGGAGGAAGGGGAGTCACTAGCTCATGGCTCATGACCTTAACCAATTTCTTCCTTTTCTCACCTCGTGAAGGTTTCCCTTTCTCAGACATAGGCATCTTATCTAAATCATGGAGAAATTTGTAATGTGATACTAAACAAGGGAATTCCCACAACATCATTCAAAGAAAAATATTCTTCTTAAATAGCCTAGTCATTTCAAATCATGCTATTCTTCAACATAAAGGCTATTCAAACAAGAACCATTTTCATTAAACAATAAAGTCATGGCAATTCATATCAACCTATCAACATGATCATGCATTCAACAATTATCCCCCCTAAATAACCCAACACATGAAGATCATATCATCTAAGCATAATAGCACATCAATCCACCCAAACTTACTTCAACACAAGATAATTCATATAACCCAAACAACTTCTCAACAACATACTCTCTTTCAAGATTCATGCTTCACATGACACCACCACAATGCTAAACAAAGCAACTAAAAATTAAGTTGAAAGGATTACCTAGAATTTGAAGCCAAGAGTTGAAGGATCCATACAAGAAAAAGCAAAAATGCTAATTTTTGAGAGAAAATCTTCAATTCTTTCCTAGTTCACCAAAAGTGTGTGTGAGTGAGTGTTTCTTTAAAAGCTTGACTGTGTCAAATGGCTTAATTACGTGGAAGAATGTACCAAGGATCTAAAATTTTAGCAAAGGTTATAAGGAGGGGAGGTACAATTAAGATAAGGATGAAATTTTAAAAATTGCAATTTAGGGGACAATAGTACCAATCTATTTAATCAAAAGGGATGTTTGAAGTACTATTTACATAAAAAATCCTAAGATATAAGAGAATTAAAAATTTATGAACAAAAAATGCATTTTTAGCCTAAAGTTGAGATTTTTTTTTAAGAATTTGCATTTTTGGTATAATTTGACCGTTCAAATGGGGTGCTGACACGTATACCCTCCTGTCAAAGGCATCTGCATAGATTCCCCTTGTGCCAAGGGTGTCTGGCATGGACCGTAACTCGTGGAACGGGCCGTGCTGATTCCTATTTTTCCTTTTTTTTTCTTTTTTTGAAAAACATTGTCACCTATCAAACCCTAATTCCATACAAAAAATATCATGAAACTTGAATTCAAATTTACAAATCAACAAGAGTTTCATCTTAAAATCCTCATCACAAACAAAAACATGCAAAGTCTATTCACTACTCAAAATCATGAAACCAAAGAAAAAAGAAACACTGTTGATGTGTTTCATTATGCGTGCATTAACTGTTTCATTCAGCATAATAATTGGTTTGTTTTATATGTTGGATTGCTAGTATTAGTTGAGTTTACGTGACAAGGGGTTTAGACGACCATGTTTGGTTTTCTTATCTAAATCCTGAATTTTTTGGCTTAATTGGTACTAATAGACATCTTGTATCCACGAGCACCTATATCTTCCTTTGTGATCATCCTTAGTAGGTCGCTCTTGGGTACTTTTAATTACATTCTATGTGAAGGCCGTTCGCAAGGATGGTAGAAGATATTGGTTCGTTCACAAGAACGGTAAAAGAGGTTGAAAGCCATCCACATTAGAATGGTAGTAGATGCAGGCCACATACATCAACTCCTGGTAGTAGAAGGATGGAGCCAAAGATAGGCGGCATTGGAGCTCAAAACAACTAAGGAAGAGATGGAGAATCATGGTCCGAGAGTTGCACCAACTTTTGGGAACAATCCAAGAAGAATCAACCCTTAAGGTTGGTTCCATTGGATTCATCTCTTTGAGAACCATAAAATTGACTACAAGAACTCTCAAAATGAACTAACGGTTTATCTATAGTGACGGAAAGAAGTTAGCTGGCTGAAGCACAAACGGGTCGGTGTGGACCGTGCTAATCCAAACGGGCTGCGTACTAAGGTGCCCATTTTTAGTCAATAACGGCTAAGTAATCAATTGTAGTTACATGAGCAAATCACAACTCACAAAATCCCAATAAATCCTAATCCTCGTTATGGTTGATATGCTCTTCAAAATGATTTATTAGCAAAATAATTAGAAATCCAACCAGCAAAACAAAAACCACACCACCTCACAATCCCTTTCAAAATAGAAAAGCGATTCTCAGTGATCTTCTCCGAGTATTGCTTGCCCGCTAATGGCAGGATCACCATTACCTGCGTGAACTTCTCAAAGGACCTGAACAATAGATTCAACGTAAATCCAATGGAGATAAGATAATTGCAATCGTTTGAATAACTATAACTAGAGGTTTTACTGGTAACATGTCTCTGAAGAACACGACAGAACCCGCGAACTCTTCCACTGTCTTACCGTGCCGAACGTAGATAGCTAGGACATGCTATTGATAGATTATTTTCATCTTAAGAAAATCTGTGTTCTTTTTCCTTGACATAGGACAGTATTCGCCAAGCAAACTGATTGATCCCAAATAGTAGAGAGCTTCTTCTGACATAAAAGAAGTTTTGCTTTCACAACTTCACCTTTATATTGGCAGAAGATTCTACATGCAGACTATATAGACAAACGATTATTAGCATGGCCAAGACTATTCATCAATTACAACCAAAGAAAAATAATACTAAGAACAAATTTCTAAAGAGCAGCAAAAAATAAATCAGAAAATTTCCTAGAGACAAATGGTGAAGCTATCTACGCAATCTGCTTCATACAACGGTCACAGCCAGAACAAAAGCTTGTAAATTATAATCACAAAAAAAAACATCTTTGTCTCATAAAAACTCAATGGAGGAAAACAATTTGTCAATGGCATGCCCTAGCTAACGCCTAGTAAATGTAAAATCAACATAAACATTTATAGAATAACAAAAGTAGTAAAAAACTAAGTTATCCAAACTAAGCCACATAGTTATAACTCATGCTAGATCAATAAAAAAATTGACGTCAGCAGAATCATAGAAACAATAAACAACATCGATACATACATCCATACTGATGCGTATAATGAATAAATCAAGCGTCTATGCTAAGATCTACATTAATAACAACAATAAACAATCATCGGAATTCAAAAGCGTGAATAGGAGTCGCCAATGTCTACAACAAACAATCATCGGAATCCAAAAGCATGATTCATAATCGATAGAGCTATAAACAATGAGAATCTAGGTCGGAAAGATTACCGATTTGAAAAACCTAGGAGGCTGAGTGCGAGTGGTGAGGGATCGAGCGGCAGTGAAGGATGTGAATTCGAGGAGGGTGAGCACGTATAGGGTTTTGAAGGGGGCGGCCATGGAATGTGCTCCACCCTGGAGAAGACGATCAACATCATCTAAGCGAGCACAGACTTGGCACATATCTGGTTGGTTCCGTTGAAACACTCGAGGTAGACGTTGTAGCAAGACCTGACGATGTGGATGAGGGTATCGCCCCTGTTGAGGACTCAGGGAGATCGGATGGCGGCTAAGAGAAGGCGCAACACAATGAGTTCGATAGCATCGTCTCTGATTGAAGTGCAGTTGCAGGCAGAATCGATGAGGCAGAAGAGAGCGGAAGGAGGATTGGGGCGTTGGATTCCAGCACGGATAATGTGGAGGGAGAAGAGCCTGAAAGCGTAGTCGAGGGCAGGCTTGATGACCTTGGGAGCTCTACAATCGAGAGCATAGATGGGGGATGGCGACGAGCGGCGGTGAGGGCTTGAGAGAAAAAAAGCATGATAGGTTGAATCTATTAGATGGATTAGGGTTTTAGCTATATATATAGGAAAATATTTCAAGAATTAAGATTCAATCTGTTAAAAGCAATTAACGATGCAGATTTATTTAAATTAACCAATATAAATTTAATTATTTTCTTTCAAATTTAAATAATTTTTGAAATATTATAATTTATATTTTATCTTTTATTATTTTTGGCAAAGTCTTGGGAAGGACCGTCTTTCCTTAGGTTTATAGAAAGACGAGTTTAATTATAATAATAAAAAGGTAAAAGGTTTGAATTGCAATATTAAAAATATATGAAAATACTGTCTTTTAAGAGACAAACTCTCATTTTAATGTTAATTTCTTTTCAAAATATGATGAATTATGTATAGGTATAAATTTTAATAAAATAATGTAAAATCTCTCCAACTTAATGAGTATTAATATAAGATTTTAATGGTGGAGATTCGATATCATAGCAGCCATTATTTGTTTCACAAAAGAGCTGCTACAATGTTCATATGGTTAAGACCTATTACTACCTAAATTCTTCTTTTTTTTCGATTTGAATACATGCCCGAGAATAAATCAAATTTTGAGATTTTCTAACTCTGTAGTAGTTATTAATTATTTTGAAAAAAATAGCTGCTACAATGTCCCAAAGGTTGCGACATGTTATCATCTAAATTCAATTTCTTTTAATATTTAAATCATCTAAAAATTAAACATGGGTGAATATATGTATACACATATAACAAAATCATCGAACATATAAACATTAAACAACAATACATTTATTATATTTTAGCAACTGCTTATGGATGCTTTAAATGGGATATATTTATTATTTTTTGGACCTAAGAGCAAACCTGGAAAAAAATCCGGCGCCGAATAAAAAAAATAGAAGACACCAAATTGCATTGAATTAAGAGATGATTGCGTGTTCAAAGTATGGGTTACAATGGGTGAACGGAAGCGCATCCAGCATATTTATGAAAAATTACGCAATGGCCTAAAATTTCGTTACGACATTATCATTATCTCCAAAATAATTTTTTTTAATTCTTGCATAAATATAGAAATATAATATAACAAAAATTTTGGGTGAAATGTTGGAAAACGCTTGTACATGTTCTAGAGTAACTTAGAGTTGATACATAGAAGTAAGAAAGGAAAATCGAAGAGGATTGCGGATATGTTCTTGTGCCGCATTGTTAATAAATATTTCATTTAGAACTTGAAAAATACAATAAGGGTGTAAAGGATAACATCACGTTCCAGTTGATTTCAATTTGGAGTTACGAGTAAAGTTTTTTACTTTTTGCACTTAGGCCATTCCAAGAAAGTTGGAGTTGTCGAATCCTGAAATTGGCGACACCAAAATGAAATTCAATAATATTCGATTGCGACTTTGCAATTTGGGCATGTATGGGTTAACGAAATGGTCTAGAACGTCAACATCAAATACTTCTACACAGGCGTGGAAAATTACACTATAATCTATTGCTCCAAAATACATGATTTTTGTTATTTTTTTTTCTAAATATAGATATATTAAATATATGAACTTTATGGTGAAATGCTGGAAGACGCTAGTATATATTCTAGAGTAACTTAGATTTGATTACGTAGAAGTAAGAAAGGGAATCAGAAAAGATTACATATATGTTCTTGCGCATGATTATTAATAAAAACTATGTTACAGACTTGGAAAATACAATGAGGGTGTATAGAGTAGCATCACGTTCGAGCGGATCCATCCAAACCGCAATTTTTTAAAATAGGTGCTACAAACGACTGCTAAAGGTTTTTTTTTTTCTAGTAGTGACATTGCAATGAATCAACTTTCTTTCCTCAAATAAAACCATCTTTTGTTTTCCTGATTGCAGGTGGTGATTAATTACACCAACTACCAACAGCTATGGCATTTATGTATAGAGATCAGTTCCTATGGCATCCAGACATGTGCGAGTACGAACATTCAAGTCATCTATGATGAAGCACGGTGTGTATATATTTAGATGACAATACAAAAAGACATAACAAGTCAGCAAAATTCTGATAACTATCACAAAAAGTCATTAATATTGCTTGAAAGATAGATGAAGCTTGAATATTTCTGTGCTTCCTACCTGTTGTGTAGCGGATTTGGTCCTCTGTACACTTTTCTCTTGTCCCCACGAAAGATAACGTCACTTCGTGAAGTTCTTGCAAAACCTTTCATGGAACTATAATGATCCGCTAATGGTGGCCGAGAAGCAACTTCAAGGCTATTAGTAGCATGCTTGTGACCTTCTGCATAACATTGTACTGTAGCTTCCAGTTGAGAAAGCAGGAGCAGAAGAAGAAGAGAATAGAAGGCCAACTTTCTCCACATAAATTCCATTTGTACCTTCCAACCATGGCCATTCATAGTAAAAAATCTCACCTCTCCCAAAGGCCAAAGATAATGGTTTAGTTTGTGCTTTGATGACCTGTTTGAAGAATAACTGTAAAGTTACGGAGGGGAACTGTACTGTTGTTTCCCCATTTCTTGTTTTCAACCCAGGACTTTTCTGTTTGGGGTTTATGGGCATAAAGGGTTAGAGTTTCAGAGGAAGCGAGAGGGGAAAGTGTGGGGATATTACTTTTTCGGTGTGGTTACTGACTAACTCATTTCCAAGTCCACCAAGTTTCTATTCTCAATCTTTTGCTGATCCTGGTCATGTGAGATCAATCATTTTCTTCCCTTTTTATTTGGTTTGTTGGGGATGGCCAGACCTGGTGTTTCCTCTTTCTAATGTTTGTCATGACCTTAATTATTCTCATACGAATTTGTATTAAGGAATGAATATATTACTTGTAATTATAATTAAATTGTATTTTCTTTTTTTAGATTGTACAGGTATTCTGTATCAATATATAATGTTCCCTGTGATCATCATAGATTATTATCCTTATATTCTACATGATATCAGAGCCTAAAATCCTGAAACCCAAAGAAAATTTCTGTTGTTTTCCTGAGCCGGCACCTCCAACCATTCTTTTGTCACACGCGCTGCCGGTCCTTGCCGCCGCTTCTCGCCGATCTCTGCCTGCCAATCGTCACGCTGCTCATCCAGGTTACCGCGATCGTTCGACTGTCTGTTGTTGTCCATTCCGTTCGCGCATCAACCTCCACGCGCCGATACCGAAGCTCAAGCGCCGTTGCCGTCCCACTCACGAGCAGTCACATCTTCCATCTCCGATGTGCCACTGTTGATTCTCTCGTTGCTGCTGATCAAATCTTGAACCACGTTGACTCCTGTACCTACTCCCATGCCACTCAACAGGCTAGCATCGATGCTGAATCTGAGGCCACCAAGTTGCAGAACATGAACGGCTATGAGGTAATTGCAACTTTACTGAAACAGTTGCAGTTATAATTTGGCCCTAAGTCACCTGTACCTGTTAGTCACCCACCGGACAATCCCTATTCTATTTTCTCTATCTGATGGTCCTGGTTTAGTTATCACACCCACCATCCTAAAGAGTCAATAGAATTACCTTGAATGGTGGGATAAAATTTGTCGTGCTAAGCCAAGCATAAGATTGGGTTCTTTGATGGATCTATTTTCAAACCCCTGGATGATCATGCTGATGCTGCTGATCGGCTTGGAGTTTTTTTTTTAAATATAACCATCCTTAGATGGGGGGATATTTATGGGCTCCCCAAACCGTAAAAGAGCTAGCAATAGCATCATGAGTTTGTTCGTTACAAAAAGTCATCCGATTGATGATCAAGAGCCCTAAGAGCACTTGTAGTGGAAGCAAAATAAAACCTACATACAGGATGATCAGTAAAAAAAAAATAAGTCTAAGAGCCAGACTGGATCAGAAACAGATTTTCTAAGCCCTGAGATATCACGAACGAGTCGGGGAGTCGACATTCGAAACCCCAGTTAGTCAGTGATATTCAGACCGTAGGAAATATGTTTAAAAGCCTCATAAGGAGCAAGCATGGATCCGGATTTGTCCTTCAGCTGAGAGAGGAAGTAGCAGCAGCTACCCTTAGCAGTGAGTGTCTTCATCCAACAGTCAGCAAAATGCAGCAGGAGGAGATTTCCGCAGTCAGCATCAGTTCCCGAAGGAGTCTTCTGGTACCTGAGATATGAAAAGAAGACAGCAGTATCTATACTCGAAAACTAGCAGCTCAGGGATAGGCATAATCAGAGAAACTAGCAGCTCAGAGAGAGTCATAACCGTAAAATTTGTTAGATAGTCCTGCAAGAAATGTTAACCACAACAAAAAAGGGGGGGAACCTAATTTATTGCCACTCTAATCCCCGGGACTCCAGAGATATCCAGGGCAAGGAGACCTTTAAAGAAAATTGGGACTGACATAATATCCACATCTCCTTGGAGATGGTTATCCATAGCCAATTTTGCCAAACAATCTGCAGGATGGTTAGCTTCCCGGGGGATATACTGGATAGGGATTGAGAGCTGTGCCCTGTGTAGTGTACTACAGATTGAGAAAACTTTCCAAGGAAAAAGGGATGGATTAATAATCCCCTTGACTGCAGTTAGGCAGTCTGATTCAATAATACAGTTGTGCAAAGAGAGTTCTGAACAGATATTATAAGCACTTTGAATAGCTAGAAGCTCAGCATGTAAAGGATCAGAACTTTGAAAAGTATTAACTCTCATTTTGATCAAGAATCCCCTCCAATCCCTTACAATCACTGCGGTAGCAGATTGACCACCAATTTTCCAGGAAGCATCCGTATTTATTTTGTAGCCTCTATCTGGTTTTTGCCATTTTACAATCGATATCAGTTTTTTCTTCTTACTAGAAATTTTAGGAATGATATTAGCCAGAATCCATCTCTTGTTCTTTTCAGTATTTCCATAAAATTGATGAGCAGTAAAGATTTGGTAAATCATCCCTTTGATTTCAAGGAAACATGCTTCAGAAGAGAAAGTTGTGTTTTCAAAGATTATTTTGTTCCTATAGATCCATAAGAACAAGACTGTAGCCACTAGGGAAACAGAAATCAGGTTTTCATGTATCTTGGATTCAGCTGGATATGCTAAAAGAAATTGTACTCTATTTTTAAAACTACTGAATCCAGATGAAGGTAGCTGTAACAGGGAGAGGACCTTTTGCCATACAGCATTGGAAGATATGCATGAATTAAAATAGTGATTAAGATTGTCAGAATGATTCATGCAAATAGGGCATCTAGAAGCAAAAGAGAAACCGAAACTGTTAAGTATGTTGTCAAAAGGTAATAGACCATTTAGGACTCTCCATAATAAGACTGACATTTTACCAGGAAGAAAAGAAGTCCAGACCTTAGAAAAATCTCTGATGCATGGTTTCCGTATTCTGAAAATTGAGTATGCTGACCTGATTGAGAAGTTTCCATCCAAATTAGGAGTCCAGACGAGCTTGTCTTTGTGTGTATAATCCAAAGTAGCCACCTGCAGGGAATAGGTAATGTTGGTAGCCAAGTGTGGCTCCAGAAGTGGTAGGAAAGATGATTTACCCTCAATGAAAGATCTGAGGGAGATATCTGTAAAAGGTAGATCAATGTGTTCTGGCCATTTGTAAATTAAAGCTCCATTACCTATCCAATTTGCATTCCAAAAAGAACAATCTCCTACTTCATAGAGGACTCTGGAAGCACTGTTTGCAATAGCAGTAATTCTTGTAATCCTAGACCAGGTATGAGATTTTTATATGAGTCAGGTAAGGACCATATAAGAGAAGCCCACTGAGTATTGTTATGTTGCAACTTCCACCACAGTTTACAAGAGAAAGCTTCTACTGTTGCATTTAGATCTCTAAATCCTAAGCCATTTTCCTGAACTGGCAAACACATTTTCTTCCAGGTTCTCCACTTTTTTTTGTCTCTGTATTCACCCTTCCCCCAGAATAGACTCGAAGCAGCTCTCTCCATTTTTTTTAGGATTATCCTAGGGGGTCTTAAAACTGCAAAAATATGAGTAGGGATGGAAAGGAGACAGTGATTAATCAAGGTGATCCTACCAGCTGAGGATAGCCATCTATTTTTCCAATTGTTAATCATTTTTTCCATTCTTTCTAAAACTGGAAGGTAATGGACCTTTAAGTTTCTACCAGAAAAAATAGGTACACCTAGATATTTGAAAGGAAAAGACCATTTCTCCATTCCCAAAATCCTCTTGACTGTGAGAACAGTTTGAGGAGGGATGTTCTGAGCTAAGAAAAACTTAGATTTGGAGAAATTGACTTTTTGTCCGGATGTACTCTCATATGCTAACAAAAATAGTTTAAAAAGTTTCAGATCATTTGACCTGGTGGTAAAAAATATGGCAGTGTCATCAGCATACATGATATGTGTAAGGGGGGAGCATGTAGTGGGGAGACTGAAATATTGCAAATAACCATCTGAAAACATTTTCTTGAGACTTCTAGAAAAAGCCTCAGACATAATGTTATACAGAAAAGGGGATAGAGGATCCCCTTGCTTGATGCCTCTGGAGGAAGAGAAAAAACCAGATGTCACACCATTCACTAGAACAGAGAAGTGTGCAGCAGCAATGTTGTGCATTATAAGTGCTACAAATTTTCCATTGAAGCCAAATTTTAGTAGGATAGAATTTAGAAATGACCAGGAGACCCTGTCAAAAGCCTTTTGCATATCTAATTTAACTATCAGATTTTTTACCTTAGATTTCCTAGACAATAATCTGGTCATCTCTTTCATTAAAATGACATTATCAGAGATATCCCTCCCTTTGATGAATGCACTCTGCTCAGGAGAGATCAGAATGTGCATTAAAGGTTTAATCCTCTCCAGAAGCAGTTTAGAAAAAACTTTATTAACAAAGTTAGATAAACTGATTGGCCTAAAGTCTGCAAAAGTTATGGGGATTTTCTTTTTTGGGATTAAAGTGAGCCATGTACTTGAAATGGCTTTTGGGATGTTACCATTTATTAAGAAGTCATTTGCAGCAAGCAAGAGATCTTCTTTGATGGTTTCCCAGAAGTGAGTGTAGAATTCACCTGAAAATCCATCAGAGCCAGGAGCACTGGATTTGTTAAGATTAAAAACTGCAAAATGCAGTTCCTGTATGTTAAAGGGGTTGAGAAGTAACAGATTTTGTTCTTCCGTAATGAGTTTAGGAATCTCCTTAAGAAAGTGATTATGATAGGTTCCTTCTATTTGTGGTACATCCTGATTAAGTAATTCCTGGAAGAACCTAACTCCTTCCTCTTTGATCAGTTTAGGATCTGAGATCCAATTACCAAGTTCATCCTTAATTTTGCAAATTCTTGATCTTGCTTTTTTTTTTCTTTAATGGAATGATAAAAGAAACTAGTTTTTGCATCCCCATGTTTAATCCAATTAAGCCTAGCCTTTTGCTTAAGGAAAATGTTATGTTCTTTCTGAGCTCTGAGAAGGTCAGCTTTAGATTTTGTGAGTTCCATTAACATTGCATCATCAGGTGAAAGCTGGAAAAGTATCTCTAGTTCATTTACTCTATTCTCGGAAATGATAAGATTCTGATTCACATTGCCAAAGTTAGACCTATTCCAATCTTTTATAACAGTCTTCAGTCTTTTAAGTTTATAAACCAGATTATGCATCCCTTGAAAATTAGATCCCAGATTCCAATTTGAAACTACCAGTTCCTGAAATTCAACTCTATTAGCCCACATTTCTTGGTATCTGAAGGGCCTAGGAACCTGCTCTAAAGCTGATTGAATTGAAAGCAGTAAGGGAGAATGGTCAGAGGTTAGTCTATTTAGGACTTGTATGGAGCTGTTGGGAAATTGTTCAAGCCATTCTAGGTTACTAAGTCCTCTATCAAGTCTCTGAAACTGTAAATCCCTACACTTATCATGATATCTATTATTGCTCCATGTGTACGAATTACCTACAGTTGGTATTTCATGCAAATCTTTACTGGATATGAAATCATTGAATTGTTTCATACTCTTCCTGGGGGTGGTCTTTCTACCCTTGTACTCTGTAACAGAAGTTACAAAGTTAAAATCACCTATGTAGACTGCTGGATCAGGCTCAGAAGATACAGACACAGGCATAGAAGACTGTAAATCAGACCATAATACTTCCCTTAAAGTTCTATGAACACTAGCATAGATGAAAAAACAAATCCAGGAAGAAGAGGTAGCTCTTTCCTCTATTTTAGTTTTTATGAACTGATCTGACTCCTGTAAACTTTGTATGTTGAAATTATGATTCCATAGGAGCCAAATTTTTGCATACTGAGCACATATTGCATTTTCAAACCCTAAAACATGCTTCAATTTTATCAAATCTTGATTATCATGCCATGGTTCAATTAAACACAGGATGTCTATCTTGTGTTTCATTTTGAGAGTCTTTAATCTATCAATTGAAGTACCATAACCCCTAACATTCCAAACTAAAATATTACCATGTTTGGTGTATTTTATCATTTAAAACTAGCTGGGGTAGCTTTTTGTGATGATCTTAAAATCCTTTGTTTACTAACTTTAGCCTTGCTGTTTTGTGTCAGTGTAACTTCACATTTCTCATTAGTTCCAGAGTTTGAGATACCTGCCTCCTGAAGAGCATTGTCATGACTATTACCTGGAATATCATGGTGATTTGTGGATTCTGTCACTAGATTTGCCATATGAACTGAGGGATCCTCCTGCACCGCTACAGTTGGTGTCACTACCAGTTCCTCAATAGGCTGCACAGGTACCAGGGCAGAGGGATCACCTTGCACAGCATCTGGTGTTATCACTACCTGTTCCTCAATGGCCTGCTCAGTTATATCCTGTGTTTCTAATGACTCATGGAAAATGTCAACAATATCATCTTCTTTAAAAACATTGTCCATATCATTAAGATCATTTAAAGATTGGAAGGCATTTGAGATTGAAACCACATTTTTGTGACATGGAGTTTCTTCTATAGGGGGAAGTACTGATTGTTTTTTCTTTGTCCAAAAGAAGTTTGTGATTGGTTTTGAGATATCATCTAGAGAGTAAAAGGTGTTATTTCTCTTCAACTGATTAGCTTTATATGGATTTAGATTCTCCATTATTAAATCCGGATTTTTTTCCTGAGTGTGAACATCTTTTTCTTTTTGTGACACTGATAAGGTTGAAGTTCCTTCTACTTCCACTGTGGCTTGTGGAATAATGCCTACATCAGAACTAGATTGATTCTGTGCTGGGGGTTTCCTAACCTGAGATTCTTTGATTTCACCTTTTTTTGTTTTGTTGTTTCTCAGTTCAGGGTGCAAGAAATTACATGTTAGGTGACTATGTCCTATTATCTTACAATGGGAGCAATAAAGGGGCAATTGATCATATTCTATGGGGTAGTCTACCACCTTATTTCCAATTCCTACGACAATAGTAGAAGGAAGCTGAGCCAACAGATCGATTTCTACACAGACCTTAATAGCAGAGGGTCTAGTTAGTGCCTTAGTGGCGGCATCCATTTTCAAAAACTTGCCAATTTGACTACTGATTCCTATAATAGCTGAAGTGTTGTAAAAATGGATTGGAAGCTGATGAATCGTTACCCAAGCCGGGATTACTGAAGACTCAGCTGTTGGAGAGAAATCTAGTGACCATTTCTGTACCTTCATCATCGATCCATGGATCATCCATTGTCCTTTCATCCAGCAACGCTGATAGTCGTCATTGTCCTGAAAATGAATCAAAACATGACGGTAGTCAATTGAACCTAATTGAAATTTAGCATTGAAACCTATTGACTTGAAGGCAGTAAGGAGAGTCTCCATAGGAGGTTTCCCTTTGTTGAATTTTCCAACCAATGCATTTTGATAATGCATTGCCAGGAGATCGCCTTCCTCTGGTGGGAGGATAAAGGCGATCTTACCCTTATACTCAGTAATGGGATGAAGGTTCGGAGTGTCAGGAAGGGATGCTAAGAGAGGGGATGGTTTCGAATTAAGAGCTTGAAGAAAGCTTTTATTAACCGGTAGGGGAGGAATTGGAGGGGGCGTAGGCGTCGGAGACGCCATCGTTTGTGACCAGAACCAGGAGGAGGCTCTGGAAAAACGACCGTTATTAGGCTAAGGTGAGAAAGAGAGGAAGAAGAGAAGGAACAGAAGATGTGTGTGTGTATCGCACGTTTTTCACCCGCAGTAACAGTAATTCGAGAGCAAAGTGTGTGACCAGCTGATCGGCCTGGAGTTAATGCTACCCTTGTCAGCTGGATCTTACAGACCCTGGAACAGGCATTGCGATCTTCTACTAGTGCCTTTGCCAAAGCTAAGGAACTGTGGGATGGCCTGAAGGCACATTTTACCCTTGGTGATGGTATGAAATTTCTGTAGATGCACGAAGATATTCAGAACTATCGGCGGATTGGTCAGACCATCGCCATTTATTTTGGCAATCTGAAGAAGCTATTTGGGGACTGCAATTCTCTGCGGCCTCTTTTAGTTTTCTCCTATGAAGCTTACCAACCGTTGTGCACCTGTAACCTTGCCACTTGTGTTTTCCAAGAGCGAGAAAAATACTTGATCTATCAGCTTATCATTTGTCTCGATGAAAGCTATCACACCTTGCGATCCTATATCATGAGTCTTGATCTACTGCGCTTGTTGCCCAGTAGGAGAATCACCGAGTTATCATCCGGTCTTGCGAGCCTTCTTCTAACTCCATGGCATATTCCGCACGACGCCGACCACCTACGGGTTCTTTGACACTTTTTCTCACTACAGCTGATCGCAAGAATCTCATCTGTACACATTATAATTGCAAGGGTCATGATAAAGCTTCCCATTTCCACCTTACTGGCTATCCAAAATGGTACACAAAGATGAGGGAGAAAGCCAATGCCACCAAGAAGACGGCGCTAGCTACTCGGCCTATTACCACCACTGATTCCGGGCCACGGCCCATCCACCCCCGTTGCCATTTTCCGGCACTGCTATGTCACCACCAGGGTTTGCGGTGGCGGCCTCCAATAGTAGTACCCCTACCCATTCTAATTTTGGCCCTTCTCTGTCTGATGATCAATGGATTACGACCATGCACTTATTTAATCAGTTTAATTATCTGTCTAACCATAGGTCAGGTAAGTCTATTTTTCCTTGGATTCTTGATTCGGGAGTCTCGTATCACATGATTAGTGACAAGGGTTCTCTTACTAATATTACTACTGCTATCGATACTGTAAATGTTATACTGCCTGATGGATTTGTGTTGCCTACTACACAATATGGTTCTATCTGCTTTGGTGATTTCACCCTTAATTATGTTCTCTACATACCTACATTTCTTGCATTTAGGTTTGTTCAGAGTAAAGGAGATTACTCTCTTTTGTCCTCTCCCGTGGTTTGGTTTCTTTGCACGCACTAGTTTATGTGGATGACTTTGTTATTGCTAGTAGTTTTTCATTGCTAATCTCTGAATTCAAGAAATGCTTGAGCTATTGTTTTCACATGAAAGATCTTGGTCTGCTTAAGTATTTCTTGGGTATAGAGATTACTAGAAAGCCGGATGAGATGTTTCTTTCACAACAAAAAAATGCCTTGGACATTTTATCTGACACAGTTTTATCTGCTTCCAAACCGACTGACTTTCTGATGGAGCAACAACACGATTTGGCGCATATTGAAGGTCCACTTTACCATGACCCTGAGGAATACCGGCGTCTGGTTGAGCACCTGATCTAGCACACCATCACTCGTTATGAGCTCAGTTATTTAGTTCATACACTTGCCCAGTTCATGAAGTCTCCTTGTGTTCGTCACTGACAAGTTACAATATGCGTGTTACACTATTTAATGAGTCATCGTGGTCAAGGTTTGTTTCTCTCTTCTCATAGTGCGTTACAGTTGACTGCTTACTATGATTCTGATTGGATTGCATGCCCTATTACCTGGCGTTCTCTTTGTGGATACTTTGTGATGATTGGTAATTCTTCGATTCCTTGGAAGACTAAGAAGCAAGCTACGGTTTCTCGATCTTCTGTTGAAACTGAGTATCGTGCTATGGTTGTCACCTATTGTGAATTATTATGGCTTAAGTCTTTAGTTAATGACTTGGGGGTTGCATATACTACTCCTATGTGTTTATGTTGTGACAACCAAGCTGCTCTTCATATTGCAGCAAATTTGGTATTCCATTAATGTACGAAGCATATTGAGTTGTCATTTTGTCTAGGATCTTGCGAAGTATGGTACTATTCTCACTCATCATATCTGCACTTCAGATCAACCTGTAGACTTTTTTTACCAAGCTATCGGACGTAACCATTTTCATTCATTACTTGGCAAGTTGGGCATTTCCGATCCCCGTGCTCTAACTAGAGGAGGAGTATTAAGGAATCACTACTGGAAAATAGGTACATACGCACCGGTATAAATTCATGAGTACAGGTATACCGGTGCGTATGTAACCAATTACACCGGCATTTATCATGTTAACATCAGTACCGGTGTAAATAAGTACATACACACCGGTATCGTGTCACCGGTGTTGGCTCTACCGGTGTACCAATGTCAAATATATTGCACCGGTATTATTGAATAGGTATTTGTACCAGTGCAATTGCTAATATGTGCACCGGTAAAGGATTACCGGTGTGTGCTTATTTACCCTTTTCTATTAATTTGGTGCGAAGAGGTAAAATTTGTATACCAATAATGGGAAATTACCGGTGCAGAAATTTAAAAAAAGCAGGAAAAATTTGCATTTTACACCGGTTGCAATTAGCATCGGTGTAGAAATTGATCATGGACCTGTATTTTCTTAATACTGGTGCAAAAAAATTCTTATTCTTGAATTTTGGCGCCAAAACTATTAGTTTTTGCACCGGTATTGTGATTGTACCGGTGCAGTACAGGAAAATATTCTCCTTTTGGCTGAAAATCTACACCAGTAACGGATTTTATTGGTGTAAAATGCTTCAAATGCACGGTAAAGTCTAAATACCGGTGTAGAAAATAGAATTAAATGCTCACCTACCCCATTTTTTAGCGGGTTGAAAATGGGATTTTTGGAAGAAGAGGTTCATTAATGATGTTTTTTGGTTGATGAAGGCATTGGATTCTCCACAATGAAGACCCTTGAAGGTACTTTTTTTTAATTACATTTATTGATATTAAAGATTTCATACATGGTTTTGGTTAGTAGAGATATTTACATTTTGTGTTTGGTCATTTGATGGTGATTAAGGTAGAATTGTAGATATTAGTTTGTCATTTGTTTTCAAGGTTAATATGGTTATAAGGCTATGGCTTTTGATTCCTATAGTGTTGGACATGTTAAGAATATTGTAATTGTAATGTTGGTGTATATTGTGCATTTATGATGTTGCATGATTAGGAAATAATAATGAAAAATTCTATTGTATTAAATGTGTTAAAGTTTAATTGTTGGACATTTATTGACATGTGAGTTGTATCGCATCATCGAGAGACGTAAACATGTGTATGCCAATGTTAGTAGGGTAAGCGCAAATCGAATTTGTACTGATAAGAAGGACACCCTAAAACTCCATTTGTATAGCCAAGGGTTTGCGAAAGATTATGTTGTGTGAACCTTTCATAGGGAAAACTCACCACTGGAAGTGAGAGTAAGTAGTGATGGATAGTGCTATGGGGATGCTAAGTTGGATGACATGTGTGAGGAGGTTGTTAATGAGTTTATAGGGAGGCCCGAGGTTTTGGCTAATTTCCTTTGTGAGAAGAATACACCATTGTATCCCGGTTGTAAGAAGAAAGACACGGTCATGTCTTGTTTGATGGAATTTTTTAATTTAAAAAGTGTAGGGTCATTGAGTGATACTAGCATGAATAAATTGCTTAAGTTTTTGAATGAAAAGCTTCCCCCAGGTAACAGGGTTCCTGATAACCTTTATGAAGCTAAGAGAATTCTGTGTCTGATGGGATTGGAGTATGAAAAGATAAATGCTTGTCTCAATGATTGTGTCCTATATATGGGTGACATTACGGATAAGATTGTTTGTCCAGTATGTAATGTGTCACATTATAAGAAGAAGAGAAATGTGGCTGCCGGTGGAGAGCATTTTGTGCCGGTGAGGAAGTTGGTGCCCGCCAAATGTATGTGGTATCTTCCCATTATTTTGAGGCTCAGAAGGTTGTTTAGAAATGCAAAGGATGCAATGAACTTGGCGTGGTGCATTGATAGGGGTGGTTATAAAGATGACGATGTGATTCAATACCCAGCAGACGCGAACCAGTGGAAGAAATTTGACAGGATGTATATACACTTTGCATTCGAACCTAGGAGTTTGAGATTTGCTTTGTGTACTGATGGTATGAACCCATTTGGGAATATGTCCTCGAAACACAGTTCGTGGTCGGTTATGCTCGCCATTTACAATCTTCCCCCATACTTGTGCATGAAGAGAAAATATGTGTTGATGCCCATCATGATTTCAGGCCTGAAACAACCTAGGAATGACATAGACATTTATCATGCCCCTCTAATAGAATGTTTGAAGGTGTTTTGTTTGGAAGACACCTTAATATTTGATGGTTGTAGTGGTGAAGAGTTTACATTGAGGGCGATGCTTTTTTGTACCATAAATGATTTCTCTGCATATGGTAACCTTTTCGGGCATGTGGTCAAGGGTCACAAGGCTTGCCTATTTTGCGAGGATGAGACAGATTACCATCAGTTGAGGAATGGGCGGAAGACTATTTATTTGGGTCATCATAAATTCATGCCTGTAGGTCACAAGTTGAGGGAGAACGCGGTTGCATTCGTTGGTGGGAAGGAGAGGAGAAAGGCACCCAAACCTTTGACCAGTGTAGCTATTCACAACAAGGTGAAGAAATTGAATGTTGTTCTAGGTAAGAAATTATCAAAGGGTGGTGGAGCTGTTGACAGACCGTGGAAGAAACGGTCAATTTTCTTCAATTTTCCGCACTGGGAAGATTTGGATGTGCGCCGTTGTTAGGATGTGCGCCGTTGTTAGGATGTCATGCATATCGAAAAGAACGTTTGTGAGAGTCTAATTGGGACACTTCTGAACATTCTTGAGAGGAGACTAAGGATAGCTTAAATATGAGGAAATATTTAGTTAACCTTGGTATACGGTTGGATATAGCACCAGAGGTAAGAGGGAAGCGAACATACCTGCCTCCCGCTCCTTACTATCTGTTAGTTGCTGAGAGAAGATCGGTGTGTGAGAGCATCCAAGGAAGGAAGGTACCTTTCGGTTACTCCTCTAATGTTAGTCGGTTTGTGAATGATAATTTGCGTCTTAATTCTTTGAAATCTCACGATTTTCATGTCCTTATGAAACAACTTTTGCCCGTAGCAATACATGGGTGTTTGGAAGAGGAGGATAGATTTTTTGTCATGCGCTTGTCTTTCTTCTTCAACTCGATACGCAGGAAAAATTTAGTAGGCAACAATTTGATGAACTAGACTTGAGGCTGCTGTTGTTCTATGCCATTTGGAGAAGTATTTACCCCCATCATTGTTTGACATCATGGTGCACCTAGTGGTACACTTGGTTTGGGAGATATGTATGTGTGGGCCTGTTGGAATGCATTGGATGTACCTCTTTGAGCGTCACATTACTGTTTTCAAGGGTTATGTTCATAATCGTAGTTGGCCCAATGCCTCCATTGTTCATAGGTACATCACTTAGGAGATCATCGAGTATTGTAAAGCAAAATTGGTTGGAAGAAGAGCGGTCGGTGCTCCTGGAGGACTCACTTTTGAAGGCGGAATAGGATTCCACGTTCCAAGAGTACGCTTCATACACCCTATCATGCTGAGTGGATGACTGTTCACTTGTATGTATTGCCTAACAGTAGCGAGACTGTATTCTATGTAGAAGAACATGTTTCCCTGTTGGAGGAGATTAATCCAGACCGGCCCTCGAATAAAATTCAGGTCAAGCATTCTTTAAGGTTTGTTAACTGGTTTTACAATTGTTGTAATATCGACGGGATGCCCAGTAACCTACAGGAATTTGCAAGGAAGCCGAACTGCACCGTTAGACGATACCTTGGTTATGACATTAATGGCTTCAGTTTCTCAACATTGGCGAAGGACGAAAAGAGCACCACTCAAAATAGTGGTGTATATATTGAATCTGAATCCATGTGGCAGGCAAGCAAGAGAGATAAACATCTGGTTGTTACTATGATGCCTTTCTATAGGGTGATTGAAGAAATTTGGGGGTTGGATTATGTAGATTTCAAGGTTGTTGTTTTCAAGTGTCGTTGGGTGGAACACGGTTCCAGTGTTGTTGTTGAGAAACTCATAGGGTTCACGTTGGTCGACCTGTATCATGTAAGATATGAAGATGACAAGTTCATCTTAGCTACCCAGCCACGACAGGGTTTTTACATCAAGGACCCTTCGAATGAGAAGTATCATGTAGTGTTGTATAGGAAGAAGTTTTACTTTGATGAGGAGATTGATCAGCCCGCCATAACTGATTGTCCTGAGTTTCCATCGGTATTTCCCAATTTGGAAGTTTTTGGGGGACCCATTTTTGGAAGACGTTCTCACGGTGATGGGTTGTGGGTTGATGAAAGAGGTGAAATAGCAGGTGGGGACAATGTCTTCAAGTGGAAGCGATAGATCGATTGTTCCCAACCGTTGTTTTTGTGACCTTGTTTTGTGAAAAATCGTATGATTATTCAGTAATTTAGCGTGTAATGTATTTAATTGACACTCTTCTATGAACTAGTTAGTATGATCTGTGATTTCAATGGAGTGTTTATGAATTGAACCGGTGAAAATGTGTTTAAATGGAGATTAAATTTTCTAGCAGGTGTTGGTTTTTTACACCGGTAAAGATGAAATTACCGATGTAGAAAAACAGGGGAGAGACTCTGTTTTGTACTTACACACTGGTACTCCTACCGGTGCACAGTACGTAGAAATTTTTTTGGTCTTTTTGCTCTCAGGTCCGACAATATCAGTTTTTTGGCATTTAAAGCAGCATAAAGCAGCTGCTTTTTGTAACATTTGCACCGGTAATTGTACCAGTGCTGGGTACTTAGAAAATATTTTTAAAATTTACTCTCTGGTCGGATTAGATAAAAAAATATTTAAAGCATCCTAAAACAGTTGCTTTGGGTCTCATTTTACAACGGTATATGTATAATACTCGTGTATAAAATTTTTTCCCATTTAAAAAACCCAATCAGCACCTCATTTTCACAATACTTAGAATTTATATATCTCACGCCATACCATCTCCATCACTAACCATCTTTGGTGAATACCTACGTAGGTTGGCATATAATCAGGTAAACCACTCCAATGACTTTATTGTATGATTAATTAGCAACTGCATATGCAATAGAATCATTGAGAATGTTATATCATGAATAGCTTGCCTTGCATGTTAGGTGTTTGATGAAATGCCTCAATGTGTTTCTTAGGAAATGCCTCAATGTGTCTTAGGAAATGCCTCCAATATCTAATTCAAAAAGGATAGGCCATTAAACGTCCCTATCATTACCCAAAAGTATCACCGCACACTTACCGGATGGTACCTTCATGTTCGAGGAGGCTAGGTTGGTCCATGAATCTTACAAAGGGCGGCGTCACATAGAGAGAGGAATTGAAGCATCTCCCACATTTGAACAAATTATCCGAAAGCTTGGGTGGGAAAAATTCTGCGAGACTCTGCAACCATTCAACCTGGCCATTTTAAATGAGTTCTATGCAAACTTGAAGTGTGGGCTGAGCTACGATCACATGTATTGTAGAGGTAAAACTGTCCCTCTGACACCAGAATCTATCAATGGCTTGTTTGGGTTGCCCAATGTTCCAAACGATGAAGACGAGTTTCTCGCACTACATTTTCTAGGTGATGACGACTATATTCTACAACAACCAATTGAGAAGAAAATTGTGGGGACAATAACAAAGGCAAGTACGGTCATAGACGAGTTGGTCAAACCAGGTTGGAGCAAAATTATGAAGAAAACTCAAACTCTAGAAATGAATGGGTGGTATCACTTTGTGGTGTCTAGAATCCATCCAGTAACTATTAACACAAAAGTTCACAAAATTTGCCCCACCTTCTTGTAGATAATAAAGAGGGAGCTTCGATGGAATGTTGGTAATTTAATTTGTCATATGTTGTAGAGGGAACGAGATCAGATGGGATCTTATGCCTATTTCAGTATCATCTCTGCACTTTTTTCAAGAACGGGAGTTAGGGCCCATGCACATAACGTTTATGGTACTAATGGGTAAGATTTACATGGACTCTTTCCATACACAGAAAGCTGACACGTCTGTCACTACTATTGAATCCATAGTTGCTACATTAGAGGTTGATGTAGCAAACTTACTTGAATAATCCAAATACCAAAGATCCTGGCAGGAACATATGGCCAAGGTTATGACGTATCAATTTCCTAACGCCGTGGCAGCAGTCGGAAAGTTTACCTCCCGCACAAGCGATGTCAAGGACATGGACATTTGCACAAGACCCGTGATGGTGATGCAATAGGACCAGCTGACGGGGTAGAACCATTTTCTCAATATTATTCGTAGAAAACTTGTATTAGCGGTTAGTAAGAGTAGATTCTGTACTCAACTTTGACTGTGTTACACTTAAAAAGTTTGACATTCTTAATTTTGACAAACATGCACGATGATGAATCGAATAAAAAATTTGTACGCCGTGTTTATTGAAATTTTATCCTCCAAATACACTCATGAAAACCAAAAAGATAGGCCAAAGGTAGTTGGTCTATTTTTTTACTTCAGGACCACAGAATATGTGGCATTATATTCATAGAATGGTTAGAATTGTAAAAAATTGTAGCATTGGGAGCTATGGAGGTTCCCAAGTAAATTTGTGGGCAATAGTTTAATTATGAAAAATATAGTGCAAGTATTCATTGTTGGTTTTACATGACCTTTTGTCCACAAGTAGGGTCTACAAATGCATTAACACAATCGTTGTGCATTGAATTGCATATATGTGGAGCTAATTTTTATATTTTGGCCCTTCCAAGATTCTTGGACGGACTAAATTGCAAAAAGTAAAAAATTTTACTAGTTAATCGAAATTGCAAAACGATCGAACCAGATGGTCCACAAAACAACCCTTTTTCATTTCCAAGTAAAACATGTGGGGAAATAAATAGGTCCGAGCGCCGTATTTAGTTTCGAAGATGTTCGGATTACATATAGGAACATTTGAGTAAACCTTTACCATTTACTCTACAACACCTACTAGCGCTTCAGGACGAACCACCACCCGAGCACAAATATGTTTCAATTATGGTTTAATCCTAGAATTTTCAATTTGATAATTTATTTAGTTTCCTAACATGTCATAACCGCATGTCACAATTAGGGGGACTTAATTGCAATAAACACATACAATCAACTTTGTGGGTTCCTCGATACCGTTGAGGCACGAAAACATTACTTATTCAATCTGGATTATTGGAAAATTCCATTTGGGCTGGTGGAAAAGTACTTGAAGGGGTCGAACAAAATATTTGGGGTCAATCTGCATTCTTTTAAAATTAAACAATGCTTAGAAACGTCAACGTACGGGGCCCATGTGTGGTCGATGTTTGCATGAAACAACTAGTACAATGTCTATTCACAATAATTAAACGTCAATTTGATTAATTGGGGTCGTTTGAAAAATGCACGAAAGGAAAATACAATATGTGATAATTTAAACAACTAAAAACCTTTTTTACACCGGTAATAATGAAGAAGTACTGGTGTATTTGTACAACATTTTGGTGCGCATTTCAAAATTTTGGACTTTTAATAAGGCGCGAGACATTTTACTCTGGTAATTTAAGATTTTGCACCGGTCGATATAGCGGTGCTGGACAGCTAGAAACAATTACAGAAATTATTCTCTGGTTGAACGTTTTTTCCAAAAATATATTTAAAGCAGCCGCATGCAGCTGCTTTTTGCACATTCTTACACCGATATTTTCCTTTTATACACCGGTACTATATACTAGTGTACAACACTTAACCAAAATTTTCGTGCGTTCCTCTCGGGTCAAAGGAAAATTCATTTAAAGCAGTGCACGCAGCTGCTTTTCTTCATTTTTACACCGGTATTGTTACCGGTGTTGAACAGTTAGCAAAAATTCGTGCCCATTTTCACTCTTCTTACACTTGTACTGTATGTATTACCGGTGTATAAAACATAACTTCTAAAATCAAAACCTTTTGAAACGGCTATAACTCCCGCAATTCATCATATTCTCATATTCAAATCCTTCAATTTCTCTTTCAAAACTGCTATCAACCACTCCAACCATCCGATCAACAACTTCTCATCAGCCATTGTAACTCCTTATCTCCCATTCCATCCCTATAAAGTGTGGAGCAACACAAGAGAACCAACAAAAAAAAGAGAGGAAGTTTGGGAGAGAATAAAGTACTTGGCGATCCGTTCTTGGGAAGTTCGGCAAAGGGAGTAGCAACAAAAATGCTTTATTAGTGAGGCAAGTGTTGGGGTTTATGTTACCATGGGTTACCAAGTAAAATACTCTTCAAAAAACCATCCCATCCCTCACACACAATACATGTTCGATCAATTGCCTCTATGACCATAAATATGTAAATCGAGAAAAAGTTGAATGACACTCTTCGATGGTATGTTTATACAATTGTGGAGGGTGAATGTTTTACATTTTTTGTGGATGGGTGATGTAGTTCTATATTATTTATATTGGTGATAATGTTGATAGTCACGTTAGGGGGAGTGAGAATTGCTTGGTTGTATGATCAATATATGAATGCAAAGACATTGGTATGGTGTTGGATCAACTTCTATAAAATTTCATTCCATATCAAGTTCCATGCCTTAATGTTTCAAGTTCTATGTCATGTTATATAAAATTTTATGCCTCACATGATGTAGTTTCATCTATGAATTGTTCAATTTCTCTACCATGTTGTGCTCAACAGTTTTATGAACTAGTTGATCAAGTTCTACGCCACGTTCTATCAATGTTGATCTTTAAGTACTATTATTGTTTGAACAATCATGGATTGAGAATTTCCACGCCATTACACCTGCGATGTTGGAATAGAAGTTCTGGTCGAGTTTAGGAAGAAACTGGGAAACATGTGTTCGATGACCTTGATCGATAATGCGCAGGTCGATGCGTGGATGGGGTGAGTTTCAAAACTTACAGCCTTTTTGTTTTTTAATTTATCAAGAATTCATTTTCATGTACGATTAACATGAGGTCGAACTCTGTTTCAAAGAAATTTGGGAAACAATGAAGGCAACGGATGCTGAGTTCTACATCATACCCTATATAAGAATGTAAGTATTCCTTTCTTATAATTACATTCACATTTCAAACCACTTCCATTTCATTAATTTGTTAACATAATTTTCCGACAGCGATCATTGGCACCTCATCATTATATGTCCCCGAATGGAGGAGGTTTTCACTCTGGACACATTGTCAGGGGGTATCAAACCAACAAACTTGGTCGAACTCAGGGTTATTTAAAGGTATTTCAATCAATCAAATCAAAAATCCTAGTTTCATAATAAACGAGAAGAAGTAATTATTTATATTTACTTTCTTCACAGGCTTTCTTTCGCATACCAAAGGGAGAAGAGAAATATGTAGCCAGAACCCGACTACACTTTGAAAATCAACAACATTATGGTCAGTCATTTTGTCATTTCATCAATCAAACTTTATGTTTAGGGTTAGTAATTACATTTACCTTTCTTATGCAGTACCGAATCTAGAATGGTTTGAGGCAATGCGGGTACTCCATCATGCTCTTCATGGAAGAGTTTGTAAATCACCCAGAGATAAAATAATATCTTGGAGGTATACCTTGCATCTCAAAATTTGATATTATTAATCTCTAGTATTTTTTTTAATTTAAAACCATCCTTAGATGGGGGGTATATATTGGCTCCCCAGACCAATAAATCGACCAATAAATCAGCCTGTAATTTGTAAAGTGCAACAAAAATTTACAAAAGGTCATCCTGTAAGATGAATCCGGAGCTAAGTATAGCCCCCGAAGCAAGACAGATTGCTTCCAAAGTGATCAACCAGCCAGAGTTTCTAATCTATCTTAACCAAGAGCATCTAACCGAACGCATCGCGAACAGGGCGAAGAAACGTAAATACGAGACTCCTATTTGTCAATGATGTGTCCGTTGAGATGTTAGTTATCTCCCATATGTGGAGTATCTACCAAGTGTTAGCTTCGAGCCAAAGAGACCGTGTGTAGCCGTAGTATTCTGCAATTCCCACAGATCCCAGAAAGCAAGCCTGAAGGGATTCCTCAGTCTGTTCTAGAATCAGTTATCCTATGTTGGTGAGATGCACCTTACCTGCATGAAATATAAAGAAGACCAGCAGTATCCATAGCAAATGATAAAAAACAAGAAATAGCAACAGATGGTAGCATCCATAAGAGATCAGGAAACTACACGAATTCCTTGCATTCCAATTTTATCCAACACAATGAGGCCTTTGAAAAATGGTGGAGCTATATCCATGTTTATATCGCCATTCAAATTATTTTTATTAGCATATTTTGCCAAAAAGTCGGCTGCTGTATTAGTCTCCCTTGGGATGAATGTGATTGGATTAACTTTATGCAACTCATGCAAGGAACTACAGATTGAAAAAACTGTCCAAGGACTAACCATAGGTGCCTGGATTCCTTTCACAGCTGAAAGGCAATCAGATTCAATCACACAGCCTTGTAAATTAAGTTCAGTACGTAACTGATATGCCTTTTGAATACCTACCAGTTCTGCATGTAGTGGGGATTCTGAGTGAAAAACATGAACTCTTAGTTTAATCACCTCACCATTCCTATCCCTCACTATCACTGCAGAGGA
Source organism: Rubia yunnanensis (assembly GCA_037428765.1). Lineage (NCBI taxonomy): Eukaryota > Viridiplantae > Streptophyta > Magnoliopsida > Gentianales > Rubiaceae > Rubia > Rubia yunnanensis. The sequence continues at coordinate 39,195,142 of CM075066.1, forward strand.
AGACAAACCTCCAGTTTTCCATGTGGCATCAGTGTTAAGTTTAGCACCAGAAACCGGCTTTTCCCATCCAACAGCTAGAATTACTCTTTTCTATTTTTGTAGTATATCAGACAAAAGGCCTACTTGGATTAAGTCTTTGTGTTATTCTTTATTGCCTCTCAATGGGTTTGCAGTAAAAATTAGCTTGATCAGGTCCTTAATATTATGGAAGCATGAATCTACCGAAAAGGCCTGATTCTCAAATATACTCTTATTCCTATGGGTCCAGAGGGACCATGATGTGACTAAGAGGACTGCAGTAATCATAATAGAGGATATCTTGGATTCTGCTCTTATGGATAAATAAAATTCTACCCTGTTTCTAAAGCTTCCTAAGGCTGGATGGTGAAGATGAATGAGTGTGTTAATTCTGTTCCAGATTTCAAGTGAAGAGGGGCATGAGTTAAAAAAATGATCTAAAGTATCCGAATGATTCCTACACAAAGGACATTTGGAGGCTAAGGAATAACCATATTTGCATAATATGTTATCAAATGGTAGAATTCCATTAAGCGCTCTCCAAAGAAGAACTGACATTTTGGAAGGAATAAAAGGGGACCAGATTTTATGAAGATGTCTGATTTGTGTACCTTTTTGTCTGAGATTCTTGTAAGCTGAGCTAGTGGAGAAATTGCCATCCAGTGTAGGAGTCCAGATCAGTCTATCAGCATGTGTGTTTGTGATTACCACCTCCTGCAAAATTAGGTTAGTAGTGGTAGCCAATTGAGGCTTCAATATTGGAAGATAATGATTTTTGTTAGCAACAAAGGAGCTCAAAGTTATATCAGGAAATGGAATTTCTATCCCTTCAGGCCATTCGTAAAACAGAGCTCCACTACCTTTCCAGTTGGCATTCCAAAAGGAACAAGAACCAATTCCATAAATAACTCTTGTTAAACTATTTGCAAATTCTGTTACCTTACAAATTCTTTGCCATGTGTGAGAATTCTTGTAGGATTCTGGGAGAGACCACAGATGTTGAGTCCATTGAGACTTATTGAGTTGCAGTTTCCACCAGAGTTTGCAAGAGAAGGCATCCATTGTTGCCTGAATATCTCTAAATCCTATACCATTCTCTTGAACGGGGAAACTCATTTTTTTCCATGAGCGCCATTTTTTTTATTTCCTGTGATCTCATTATGCCCCCAAAAAAGTCCTGAAGCTAGCTTTTCCATTTTTCTTAAGACTATTTTAGGTGGTCTAAGTACTGCAAACAGATGTATTGGAATGGAGAGGAAACAATGATTAATGAGAATGATTTTTCCTGCTGAGCTTAACCACTTGTTTTTCCAGTTGTTTAAAGTATTTTCCATTCTCTCAAGCACAGGGAAATAGTGTACTTGTTTATTCCTTCCAGCAAAAATAGGAGTCCCTAGATATTTGAAAGGAAAGGTGCCTCTTGTCATACCTAAGGTCCTAGAAACTGATTGCAATCTATCCACAGATGTTTTAGGATCAGCAAAAAAATTAGATTTAGCAACCACCACTCTTGGCTTTTTCCTGGGCTGTTAGGTGTTGTTCTTTTGCTTGGTTGAACCTTTTCTGGGGGCCATGTCTGTTAAACTAAATGTGTTAACGGAAGCCAGAACGGAACACGGTGAATAAGACACAGTCACAAAGGTAAATAATACAGACGCAACTACTTCTAAATTAAGCATTCCTTCTCATAGGCTGAATGTGGAATAATGTTTACTCATACTTAATCTCAATTTTTGATAATATTAACAGAAGAAAAATAATTGAACAACAATCAGGTGAATCGATGGGCCATGCATCCAGAATCACATGCCAGGAACAACAATCAGGGTATGCTCAAAAGTACTCACCAATGATGAAAACAAGAGCAGAATGAGGGCATTGATGGTATGAGGCATTATGATGAAATCGACCCGTGAGCAATAAAAAATATCACGAACAATCAGGTCATGCATAAAATTATCATATTATATCCGAGCACAGGTTGTCTTGTCCAGAATTACATATCATGAATAATGAGGTTACGCACAAAATTGTTCACCTGTGCTGAAAACATGAGCACATTGAGGGCATTGACACAATGAGGCATTATCATGAAATCAACCTATGAGGAAGAAAAAATTTCCACTGAATAAACCTCAGCAAAATAATCTCCTTACCTAATTGGAAGTACGGGTTGTTGACGACTGGTGTTTGGTGTACAGTCGAAGATGGTCAGACACAGCTTGGCCGATTAAGGGGCGCGGCTGGAGAAGTGGACGGCGGAGGGAGCAGGGCACGGCGGAGGGAGCAGGGCACGGCGGAGGTGGCAGGGCACGGCGCTGGTTTTTTAGTGGAAGGCGGAGGGAGCAGGGGTCGGCGGAGGAAGGGGCGGAGGAATGGCCTTGGGAATGGCCTTGGGAACGGCGGAGGAATGGCCTCGGGAACTGCCAATAGAGGTGATGGAAGAGGAGAGGTTGTGGGCAAAATACTAATACACACACACCTTATACTGATTGGGCTGCAGTTCACATTTGTTTTGGGCTGAATGTTAGCCTAGTAGAATTTTTAGTTTTTGACTCGAGGGGTTGACGGTCAAGTGCTTGGCGGCTCAAGGGCATCCAGTGCTCGCTTGCATCCAGCCTCGAGGGCATCCATGCTCGAGGGCATTTTGGGTCGAGGGTATCCACGCTCGAGGGCATTTCGGGTCGAGGGCATTCACGCTCGAGGGTATCCAGTGCTCGGGGCCATCCATTGCTTGAGGGCAGTCTGGGCTCGAGGGTATTCTGGGCTCGAGGGCATTCTCGGGTCGATGGCATCCAGGCTCGAGGGCATCCAGTGCGCGAGGACATCGAGGGTCGAGGGCATCCATGCTCAAGGGTATCAAGTGCTCGGGGCTATCCATTGCTCGAGGGCAGTCCACGCTCGAGGGCATCCTGTGCTCGAGGGCATTCTCAGCTTGAGGGCATCCAAGATCCAGGGGATCGTGTGCTCGAGGGCATCCACCCTCGAGGGCATCCAGTGCTCGGGGCCATCCATTGCTTGAGGGCAGTCTGGGCTCGAGGGTATTCTGGGCTCGAGGGCATTCTCGGCTCGAGGGCATCCATGGTCGAGGGCATCCAGTGCTCGAGGGCATCCAGGGCTCGAGGGCTCCAAGGCTAGAGTGGTCGAGGACTCCAGGGCTCGAGGGCTCCAGGCTCGAGTGCTCGATGCTAGAAACTGGGAATCCACCATGTGAAAGCACTCTTGAGACTGGGAAAAACGGTAGCCATCGCGGAAGAGCAGCAAAAATAGAGGAAAGATCAGCAGTATCAATCTTATTTGAAGGCTTACCTGTGGATTCTAATATAATTAAGGTGTATGAATAACATCCATATAGATTAAGCCGTTACAATGTGCCGGAATGCGGGTCGTATGTAAAGTAGAAACCACCGCAAAGGATGCTTCATATTTCACCATGGCATAGGCAACTGAGTTACAATCTCTATATGTGTGCTTCAGGGTAGCATGGGACAACAGAGTGTGAACTCGGAAAACTGGAGGGTATAGGGTCCATTTGGAAAGTGAAGGCTCATTAATCATATAAACTGCCTGTAGCGAGTCAGATTCAATGTTGAGGCTGGGATATCCATCCAGACAGATCTTCCAGGCCATAAGAATTGCCTTAACTTCAGCTTCTAGTGGATATATGGCTGTTATGGTATAGGATCTATTAAGGATTGGTAAACCTTGGTGATTTCGAGCAACTAAGCCTATTGAAACAGAGGAATTACACCAAGATGCATCCACTGTATCCCCGATGAAACTGTGACCTGGATATTCCTAGTATACTGTGGAAATGGTTGGCTTCGGTGGGGACTGGGGGGTAACAACAAAGAAGGGAACATTGAAAGGTAGAGTGTATCTGTGACTTCCTTGCTGCTATGGGAGATGGAAAAAGGTGTGCCATAAAAAAAAGGCATTCCTAGCCTTCCACTATATTGTAGCAGGTCACGGCATGAATCATATGGCATAGCAGGCTCTGCTATTCCAGTTAGGTCACTACAGCCACGTGCATTTGTGGGTGTTGTATCCACTATATTATGCACATTTTGCATATTGAAAGCAGCAATCTGAAACCAAATGGCTTTACACAGTTGACAATTAGTAAAGACATGTTCCATGGAGTCAGATCGATTGCACAGAGGACATTTAGAGGCCAAGCTATAAATGAGCTTATTGTTTTTAAATAAATGTAACAAAAAGTATAAGACACCAAAATGAGGTAACAAATCTGCATTTTCATTCCCTCCAAAAGTTGCCCTTTTCCCTCCACATCCTTAACCCTCTGTTTTCGTACCCTTCCCTCCCCACCACATCGAACCGAGTTCTTTCCACCCACCACATATCTGATCCCAAGTTCCCCATCTTCCCCCCATTACCCCGTTCAGATTTCCCCCACAAACAATGTCCCTCCCTTCACCATTTATCTCGAGCTTTGACCTCCCAATCATGGTCGCCAACCAGATACCCCAATTTTATCGACACTCTACTCCACAAATTTCGTACCCGACTCGTACCCAGCTCGTAATGCTCACAGGGGAGGGGGTAATCAAGACGGCCGACTGTTGACGGAAAAAGGTAACACCCATTTGTAGTTTCCAATGATTTCCCGGGTTTAATGAGTAGCTATATTTTGGTTGGTCTCCTTGGGGGTGAGTTTGTGTTCACTATCCTGGTTAAACTACTGTGGGTGTTGTTGCATGCTCATCCATGATATGCTTGCTTGTGATGTCATAATTTTTGCCTACCCACGTGCCCCCTACACGAATTTGTCGGAGTGGGTTGGATTTTTGTGAAAATCTGCAAAGGGCAGTGTTGGATTAATGTTTTTCTTGTGTTTCATTTACTGATAGAAGAGCTTCAATGGCGCCGCCCAGGAAGAAATTGTTTGTCTCCGGTGGTAGACAAACTGTTGCCCATGAATGTTTTACCCCTCCACAGGATGTCAACTGTGACGACGACATCCAGGAAGGGGCCGATGCACATAAATATTGCTCGGGATCATACAAGTCCGGAGACGCAGAAGAAACTAGGGTAAAATAAGACATGAGTGGGAGCTTCAATAAGTTTGAGATTGGAGAGTATTGCAAGCGCAGAGGTACAACCACGTGCAAGTCCGTGTTGCTTGCGAAACAGAAGAAGCCTCTTAAAATATTCTTCGATGATGACTTCGAACCCCTAGTTATGCGTAGTCGGTGGTCGATGTATGTGGGCTATGCCTTCCGCCAAAGAATCCGCTTTGGGACGTGGCATAATTGGAGATCAGTTCCAAATCATGTGAAGAACGAGGCATGGGAAGACATTCTTGTAAGTGTGTTCTAATCCTCCATTGTTCATGTCAAGTTCGTTACATATCGCACTAACAACATGTCTCCTTATCCTCCAGATCAGCTGGGATATACAAACGAAAATGACTTTCAATGAGATGAATAAGCTCCGCAATAAATGGACAATTTATGTAGGAGAAAAGTGGAGGAATTGGAAGACTAAGGTGGCGAACAAGTACATTGTGCAAAAACAATCAGGCTCTTGTACATGGAGAGACTATAGGTGGATGGACAAAAATGAGTGGGAGCTATTTGTGAAACACAGGTCAACCCCTGAATTCAAGGTAATTCCTCCAGTCTTTTTTTCCCCTAGGCACTACTATGCTGGCAGTTTACATACTGATGTCCACACGGGCGGTGAGTGACGCAGCAAAATTAAGCGCCTCACAGAAGGACTGCATCCATCACACGGGGAGTGGAGGGAACCGTAGGGTTGCAGTAGAACTCGAGAAGAGGAAAAGAAAGGCTACAATTGAGGCGCTTCTAGGTGAAGGTCAGAGTGTGGAAGAAGCAGAGGCTTTAGTTCAAAGCATGGATTTCAAACCAGACTGCTCGGAAGTGTTCCTTGCAGCAAACTGGGACAAGAAATTATCAACCTACACCAACGACTCCGTGCGAAGAGCAGCCCCCACTATTGTGAGCATAATTCATAAATGAATCTATCTCCATTGATATTCTTTCATGTTATCCCGATCAAATGGCTAATATTTTCTTCTTTTCTTAGAAAAACCTTTTGGATAAGAAGGAAAAGGGAGATTTGGTTATACATGGAAAAGAAGATATTCTAGTTCAAGCAACGGGTAGGAAGGATCACGGGGCTCGTTGGAGGGGTTGCTCTGCAACCTCCAAGGTGAACGAGGCCCTGCCACATATGACTGTCACCCGTTACGCATCTAGCCGATGTGGGAGCACAAACACGAAACCATCTGAGGAAATTTCAAATTCAAACAAACAACCAACAGATGTCATCGAGCTCAGGGAAACATTTGTTGCTTTACTTGAGGCCCAAACAAATTAGCTAGCTGGGCAATTGGGTAAAGCTATTCCCCCCCACTTGGATGCCCGTAATTTCCTCGCTGCATCTTCCACCCCCACGACCAAGGACAACCGGGTATTCATTCCTTCAGCATCGGGATGTAGTGACCCACAAGGAACAGCAGCGGATGACAAGGTAGTCCAAACCGTGAACTGCAATCGTATTTGTTCCATTCTGGCTATGGGATTTGTAGTATATGGATTTCCATTTCCTGTTTTGGATTGATATTGTGGGGATAGAGTTCATTGCTGATGAACGCTGGAAGCTGCAGCGCGCTGTAGCTCTCAGTCTCAGGTGGGGACTGACAGCTGCAGCGCACGACAGCCTTCAGCAGCTACATGTAAAGTTCATTACTTATTATTAGTTATTGCCCAACCCATGTATTTACCCAATATCTAAGTTCATCTCTCAGAGAGGAAAAAAAATGCTGCCTATATGTTTTGAACCATCATGGAGAGAGGGAGGTAGCTGCATTCAGTATATTCTTTCCGAAGGAAGCGGAAACTGACTTGCCCATCAAGTGGGAGCGGGTAAATCTAAAAGGACCTGTGATTATACCAAAGGCACCTTTTCCGATTGAACACAAAGAATTTGAATTCGTCATTTAGACCATCGGGTATAACATTCTATGGCCGGGGAAGCTGATAAGTGTCATAGAGCAACAGGATGATGAGGTGTGATAATTGTATTCTTATTCTCATCGGTGCTCATACATATCTTTCTTGCTAATATAGTTACATGATATGTTATTCATATTCTTATGTAGGAGAACGAGCAGCAACCGCCTCCGCAGGAAATGGTGGTCGACGAAAATGGAAGTCCTCAAACAAACCTCACACCAGTGCCTAAGGAACATACTCCTTTGGGAGAGGTGGCCGCCCGATCGGTAAAAGGAGAGGTACATACCCCCATACTATTTCACTCCGAATGATTTTCAATCTACGCATCACTAACATTTTACCCATTAGCAACTACCAAAAGAAAAAACTTCATCACCGGAGAATGGGCAACGAAATCCTCCCTCGTCGATTTCTCCCAAACACATATTTGTGAGAACTCAATTCAGCCTTAACATTACCGTCCACTACTGAATTACATAAAAATACTCTACAACTAATATCATTACATTCTGAATGTAATGATTAGGGAGCCATGGAAAACTAAGAAAGCATCGCTGTTGTTCACCAGATTAATGAGGCTTTACGGCTATCTGCACAAATATGTGGACCAGACAAAATATTCCGCATCAATTTCAGTGCAAAGGTGTACGGATCAGAAGAAGTCTACGCAGTCATATTCACTGACAAGATATGACTGTTCATGAACAACTTGGACGCAGATGATGAAATGGAGTGGATCAGTGGGTGCCAACTTGATATATGGGCATCGTAAGAAGTGCATGCTTTCATTATTCATAGATACAAGTATCATTATATTTGCTTCACTAACCATATTAATTTGTAAGATACTTCTGTGATGGGATGGTACCTGGAGGCCACGTCCAGTTTATTCCTGGCTCTTCGAACTCCATAGCTCAAAAGGCAAATCAAAGGGTGGAATTGACTGCGGACGAGGTTTCGGCTATCATGTGCCGCAATGAAGCGAGGATGTACATCTTCCCATACAATCGAGAGTAATTTCCATTCGTTTTTCGAGTAGCTATGCCCGGCCACATGGAAGCGAAAGCAACCGTGTGCTGTGATTTTATTTGTTTGAATCTTAAGTACTTTTGTTTTACCCTTTTTTCCATAGGGACCATTGGTTTTTGCTTGTCTTCGTACCAGAAATCGATTGAGTCTATTACATCGACTCAATGACTGGGGGAATTTCCAAACGAAATAGATCATGCCTTAAAATGATTCATTTGTAAGTGGAACACATTCGTTTCTTTCCTTCAGCTTCGATGTTTTCCAAAACTGGTTGTTCCCGTAATTGTGTTCTTGTATGTTTCGCACTCTCTTGGCTCAATTATTTACAATTACTGTTACCCGGTATGTTATCATATATTGTGTGAACCCCAAATCCTGAAAATAATATTCCTCATGTTGACAAAAATACGTTACCATCTATATTGTAGGATTGCAACAAAATATCGACGGTCCAATTCCAAACAAAATAGGTCCTACCATTCCAACTACACTTGGGATGTCATAAACATCAGTGTACGTATCATCTCATACCTTCATATTTCACGTGTCATTTTCATCTTCATAATCGGTTCAACAAATTGTCTTCTGCATCATCAGCACAAGATACAAAGTAGTACTTGGGAGTGCGGGTACCATTGCATGTATTACATGGAAAAAATTGTCAGGCACGTATAGGACATTGACATTATTCCCGTACGTTTTCCTATATTTCTTCTATTTATTCGTCATCCTAACATTTTACATCCTTCTCTTAACATGTCATTTAATGCATTGTTTCAGCAATTCCCGGAAGATTACACTCCACTGGGGAGGGATGAACTGCGGGGTATTGCTGTGAAATGGGTTTGTATTTTTGCAAAAAAATACTCTGCCAAAATGCATAGCTCAATTAAATATCATACAAGGACTTGCACAAATCATCGGATAGTGGTTAGTATAATCTGTTACAAGAAAGGTAATTGGCCATCTCATCTGATACTCGTCAAATTCGACGCTGCAAGGGGTTTCAGTAACTTAGGACACTACGAAACACTTCCTGCTCTTCTCTTAATAGTCATATATTATACTTCATCGGATTCAATCCGTTCTTCAACCTACTTTCTTATCTATGCATCACTGTGGCTCCGAATTTGTTCAATTTGTCTTCGTGAACCATTCTGTTACTACGCACAACAAATATTGGGTACCATGCCTTAAAAAAAGGAACTGGCTGTGAGAAGATGAACGCTGCAGCACGCTGCAGCTTACAGTGACCACATAATTACTCACGCTTTTAACACCGGCTTTTTTCGATTAGAGAACCGGTGCTAAGTAAACGGTGCAAAATTAACGCTGGTAGCACTGCTTTCAAAACCGCTACTACATAAAAGGTGCGATCATAACCGGTGCTACATAAAACAAATCTATCCATGGTTTTTTTACCGGTGCTACCATATAACTGGTGCAATAAAACTATTTTTTTATCACCGGTTCCTAAACCGTTGCTAAACTATAACCGGTGACATTAATTTTCCTGTCGCCGGTTTAAAAACCGGTGCTACCTACAAACCGGTGTTATAAATAAAGATTTAACACCGGTTCCAAAACCGTTGCTAAACTTTAACCGGTGCATTTTATTTTTCTGTCACCAGTTTGAAAACCGGTGTTACCTACCCACAAACAGGTATGAGATATAAAGATTTAACACCGGTTCCATTACCGGTGCGAACAAATCCGGTGCGACAAAATTTTATATATCACCGGTAGTATAACCGGTGCTATAAATACGAAATTTACACCGGTTTTTTCTAGCACCGGTTACAAAAAACCGGTGGTAATATGGTACATTTTAGCACCGGTAACTTAAACCGGTGCAATATATAACCAGTGCTAATAAAATAAATTTAGCACCGGTTTTGTTTCAACCGGTGATAATGTAGCATCGCTTACTTAGGCACCGGTTTTTTAGCCACCAAAAAACCGGTGCTAGGAACCAAAACAACCGGTGCTAGAGGTGTCTTCGCGTGGTAGTGGCCATTGACCATGACACATGCTTAGATAACCTACTTATTTTGCCGGACCGGAAGTTTGAGAGAGAATTCTATAGCGTTATGGCCAACCCAAAGATAGATATTGAGGAGGCCGAGAGTGGGTTAACTTTGAGAGCACCCCCTAGTTGCTCTCGCTTATCTACGAACGTCATTAACCACTTGCATTCACTTGGGGACAATCTTTCTAGCTCTACTCAAGTGTTGCCAGAGGTATTACAAGCGATAGGGGGAATTCACTCTTAAGTGGAAGATCTTAGCTTGCGGATGGATAGAATCGAGGCCACACTACTAGCAATCGGGTACATGGATAGGAGCTTCACAAGTAAAGATATGAAGGCCATTCGGGGGTGCAAAATTGAGTACCCCTATTCTCCCTACCTCACCTATGTTTTGACATGATTTTTTTGTGCATTTGACACTTTGCATGGGCAAAGTGTGGGGAGGGAGTAGTACGTACTTAGGGAGTCTTCATTCTCTTATTTCCTTAGTGCATTTCATGATTTGCTTTGGTAGTTTTTCTTGTTAGTTTGTGATAATGGTTTTTGCTTGTTGAGGGATGATTTTGGATGAACATTTGGTAAAAATGACATGCTATGCTAGGGATTTCTAGTTTGCATGGGGTAGGATATTTTAGGAAATTGGTGGTTTATTTTTTATGTGTGACTATCTTTTGTAGTATGAAGCCCAGTTTTGGGGTATTTTTGTGCTGCACCAAAAAAATTGAAAAAAATGATAAAATACAAGAACCTGGACAAGTCAAAAACCCAAAAGGGCAACTTGGGTAACATTAGGAAATCTTGGATAGGTCAAATAGCCTAGGTAAAATGAGAGGCTAGGCCTGGCTAGGCTTACGAGCCTAGGCAAAAATGAGAGGCCGTGAGTAGCCTTTGTGTGTTATAGCGAGGATGAAAATCCAAAAAGGTTATTCAGAAAAATTAGAGAAATTGAGAGAAAACAAAAATCTAGGTTAATTGCATGCTTCCGTGGTGGATTGTATTTTAAGACTACTCTTTGATTGCTTTTGGGATCATTTCGGGAAACGTGAGCTAGCTTGACACTTACTTTCTTGGGGAAATAGGGTAATCTCGAAATAAGTTGAATGCCTCGATTAACTTCTTTTGCACGCTACATTTTTCTTGATTCTTTTTCATATCTTCTATTTACTCGGGGACGAGTAAAGGGTTAAGTGTGGGGAGTCTGATTTGATTCATTTTGTGTGTGTTAACTGATGCATTTGACATACTTTTTAGTTACTTTTTCATGGATTTCTAGTATTACATGGCAAGGGGTTTGGACACCCATGTTTGGTTTTCTTGTCTAAATTCAACATTTTGTAGACTTAATTGGTACTAATGGACATCTTATATCCACGGTCTCCTTGATCTTCCTTGTGATCATCTTTAGTAGGTCACCCGTGGGTACTTGTTGTTTACTTTCTATGTGAAGGTCATTCGTAAGGGCGGTAAAAGATATTGAAGGACATCCGCAAGGAGAGTAGTAGAGATGAAGGCCATTCACCTGTAGAATGGTAGTAGACAAAGGCCATTATCATCAATGCATGGTATAAGAAAATTGAAGTCAAATATAGACAAGCGCCATGTTTTTTGAGCAAAGCACCAAGTCTGACCATAGCTTGTGCCAACAACCACGCGCGCGGATCAGGAGCTCAAGATTCAGCACTATGATGAAGCCCCGCGGGAGATAACGTGGCCTGCGCCAACCCCAGCACCCCGCACCACATTGCAAATCCTTGCCATTCTGAAGAGATGGAGCCCCGCGCCCATGAAGAGGTACAACCCGCGCCAGGCCTCGCATCTCATGCCAAGTACATGCCATGAGCCGCTTCATCCATGAAACCCCGTGCCAGGCGGCAGCTAAGCTAGGGTTTACCCTATTTTGGGCCTATTTTTAGTCCCAACCTCCTACTACTAAATATAGAAACTTATCCCACCAGGTTTTAGATACTTTAGATACTCTATCATAGCTTAGTTTCATTCTTAGAATAGTAGAGAATATTCTCTCCTTGGGAAACTTTATCTTTTTCTTCATTTGATTTTGCTTTTATCCTAAGATGTGGAATTAAAATCTATATTTGAATTCCATGTCAACAAAGTAGTTTCTATAGCTTGGGATAAATTGAATTGACTTTGGTATTATCTTTTTGCATTTGGAGATTCTATAGTTCCTCTTAATTTTGTGTTCATAATATTATTGTGATTTTCTTTTGAGTTTGAATGCATGAATATTAAACCACATATAAGCACACACTTTGGGTTGTATTCATGCTAGGAGCACATATAGATGCCCCTCTGGGAAGGGAAACATGGATGTTTGTATGAGTGGAGGGGAAAGAGTCTGCGTGAGTATGTGCATGGGAGATTTGAGGTCACCCTGATCCACTTACCCTTACACTAGTCTTAGCCAACTTTGTAAAGTTTCTGATAGGTTCCAAGTAGAGATAGCTTAATTAGTAGCAAGCTAGGGTTACAAGAAACCCTAGTATCACAGATAAGGTTGCTACAATCATTGGGCCAAATTAATAGGACATGAGGGAAGTAGTTGCATTCGTGGTGGAAGCCCAAGATGAAATTGCATGGGGAGAATTAGACCCACAAAAATGGTCAGAAATTGTTGTACTCTCCTAATTACGATGGCGGTGTCGATAATGGGTTACGAGAGCACCCACCGTGATAGGGAAGGGGAAGTGTATGCCATTGGACACACCACGGGTTATAGACACACTATTAGGTTTACTTAGATCTCTATGTGAAAGAATCAAGGATAGAAGCATTAAATTTACCAAGTCACTTAATTATATCCCTAAGTACTACCTTTATACTGTAGTTGTGTTATTTAATTTTCATGTTTTGTAGTTTTTAGATTCAAAATCAAACCCCCACCCCCTCCCTTGCATGATTGCTTTACCAGTTATTCTAGTCACTCATATGGATTGATAACCCATACAAGGTTATGTTTTAGGTTGGTGCATTAGACATAACATCTCTGTGGATAAACCCAGGGCTTGCCACTAACTACCCTCTGGGTAACATAGCAGTGAGATCGGGATGCAGAATATAAATCTTATCTTTGACCACTGCATTCAGCTTGGGTTAATTAACTACAATTAATGAACCCGGGTCGTGATGGGACAATTCATGCGGCCACTGATGGAGACAGTTTCTCGACCAACTGAGTGTGCGACCGGTGCAATTACTTGCGGGCAGCCAACTAGAGAGACATTTTTGCTGTCCAAGTGGCACGACGGTGCGGATGCACGTGGGCTGTGGAATAGAGTTGAAATCTTTAACTTCTAATGGCACGGCCTATGGCTGTGGGGCGTGGACTGGAGTCTAAGTCTTGATCTTCAGGATGCGCATGTCTAATTCCATGACTTAGTCACTCTTGTAATCTGGTTGTCACAAGCCGTGCAAAGTGGTACGGGCCATGCTAGGCATTTAGTTCTTTTGGAATTTAATTCTTCTTCTTTGGCACATCTCACTACTATCACAATTAAGCACGTGGCCTTTGGTCTACTACCATCCTTGTGAATGGCCTTCAATATCTTCTACCATTTTTCTGAATTTCCTTCACTAAGTCTTCTCTGAAGTGCTTATGTACAATCTACAATGAAGCTCACAAAATAGGATCTAGATGCTCGTAAGGACATATCATCCATTAGGTCTAAATAATCTACAAAATGGAGGATTTAGACAAAAAAACTAACAAAGGATATCAAAACCCCTTATGATGTAAACCCAACTAAACCTAGCAATAAACCATACAAAATATACTAAAAAATGTGTTAAAAGCATTAGGAAACTCACACTGCTACAGTCACATAAATTCCCCCACACTTAAACCTTTACTTGTCCTCGAGTAAACAAGAACAAGCAAAAATTCAAGCGGAACATAGCATGCTAAGAATTCCCCAAGACATTCAACATGTATTCCTATACTACCATAATTCCCCCAAAAAAAAGAATCTCACAACTCTCACATTGCCAAAGAAACTAATATAACCTATCCAACAACATACCAACACAAAAGTGAATTTCACAGAATATGTGAAGCTAAGTTACTCTACCAAAATAACCACGAAAGGTCAATCATAGAGAAGCATAGGAATTTTTTTTATTTCTATCATTTTTCCTAGGAGCCCTTTTGGGTTTCATCCTAACATCCCACAATTTGTTCTTTTCAAGCTCACTTCTCTACTTTTTCCAAACCATTTGGCCCCTCACTTTTGCATATGTTTTACAACCGGGACTTTCTCATTATTTCCTAAGTCGCCCTTTTGGGTTTTTGACTTAGCCGGGTATATTTTTTTCATTTTTCAATTTTTCAATTTTTTTGCCTAGCACAAAATGCCCCAAAAATGGGCTTTGTACTACAACGAGCTCCTAAGTTCCTAACTACTCTCTTCCCCATACTTAAACTTTGCATTGTTCCCAATGCATCATACAATTGTATAAAATCAAAAGTGGAGTAGGGATGATAGTAAGTACTTACTCTTAGAACCCCAAAAGGCCTGGTTTCATGTGCCTTGACTCGCATTTTCTTCTCCTCTCTGATTGCCTTGATTCTTGTTTCTCATAGGGAATGAGGTCACAAAAACCTTAAAGCTTTGAGGCGTGCATCCTCTCAATCAACTGCTCTATAGCCTTCTCTTGCACATTGGCTCTCCCATTAACAATGGAAAACTCTTCTTTCACTTCCCACTCAATAGAATCTAGTATAGTTTCCCATGTCCTCATGGTAACATCCATAGAGTGAAGCCTAGCCCCAAATTCCTCCATTTCCAAATTCATTCCTCCAACCATGTGACCAAACTCTTGCACTATTTGGGTGGAACTCATGAGTTTTTCCCAAAATGTGTTGGTTAAGGTAAGTTGCACTCTAGGTGGGCTCTCACCATCTTCCTCTTTCATGTCCACATCCAGGGCTGATAGGGTGTTGAGAAGGCCTTCTTGAACCTTTGATCAGGAGCAAGAAAGAGGTTCTCCAAGACGGTGATGTGATTAATTGTCATCTACTTGGGTTGTGAAAGTACCATAAAGTAGCAAATTAAGGCACCACCGTATAACCAGATAAAGCAATCCTCCATGGTGGTGGGTACAATAATTGAGGCCCTTGCCAACTTGTCCATGGTGCATCTTATCCCCGAAGCAAAGCGAGAGAGTGCCGTGTGTTCTAACTATTGCACCAAATGTGTGACCATGCCTCCCATGGGTATCTTTCTGGCTCGCTTCTTCCTTGTGCTTATGCACTCTTCCCCGTAAGTCTCCACCATGTTGGGTAGAAATTCCATTCTTGAGTCATGACCCAAAGGATTTGTACGTCTTGGTTGGGGCATTGAGAAATGTCTCAGTGGCAAAGAACTACCATGGACAGGAGCCAGTGCACATACCGCAAAGTCGGGTGGACTATTTTGGTACTCTTGCCCAAATGGTTCCTATCTTCACCCTCCAAGTTGTGCCAAATGCTATTCAATAAGAAAGGAAGTCCTTGTCGGTTAGTCTTTGGAACTTCCTTCCCATACTTATGCCCAAACGCTCGAGCGAATTCCCTATGGGTCATAGAGTACTTCTTGTTGTCTAATAGAATGTGATGGTCCTTATCCCTTCACTTTCCGATGTTTTCTCCACACTTGTTAAGAACTCCTAAGTTCACTTTATGTACATTTTTGTGTGCATCTCTAGGAAGCCCTCTAGACCTATCTGACCTAGAAATTAGGTGATGTGCTCGAGTAGGCCTAGTGCTACCAAAGTCTCCTTGCACGAGAATCGGTCTCCAAGATGGTCCTCCTTGGCCTA
The DNA here is from genome assembly GCA_037428765.1 of Rubia yunnanensis. Classification (NCBI taxonomy): domain Eukaryota; kingdom Viridiplantae; phylum Streptophyta; class Magnoliopsida; order Gentianales; family Rubiaceae; genus Rubia; species Rubia yunnanensis. Next base: position 39,211,033 of record CM075066.1, read on the forward strand.
TTGAGATACTTCCATTTCAGGGTCGCACTCCGAATAATGTTGGTCCGTCCCATGAACTAATCAATAAAAATGGCAAGGGTACGAGGTACGGAAGTTTTTGGCTCTTGCCTCTCAACTTTAGCCTTACTCTTCCCTTAATCACCTTGAGAGGTTGTTCATTTCTCCGACCTACTTCTTTTAGGACCATTTCTACCACTACAAGAATAAGATGGTAATGGCAAAAATACAAAAGCTTATGCATCAAAGATCACTTAGCAAGAGTCATTCTTCCTAAAAACCCAACACATAGCAAATAATTTCATCTCAACACAAGGATCATAAAATTCCCTCATACTTAGTTCAATACAAAACCATGCATATAACCCACATACATCCCTAAAGACACCAAAAATTTTGAATTTCTAGCTTCCCAATAGATACTAGATTCATGCTAATGAAAGCAAGTAAACACAAAGTTCAAAGATTTACCGGAATTCGGAGGCTAGGAGATGAAGATCACACAAGAAAACGAAAAAAGTGTTCTCCCTTGATTGCATGAGTTATGGTGTATATTGGGGAGGCAAGGAGAGGCTGAAATGGAAAGATTAAGAGTATCTATAACTTCCTTGCTTATATGGGTAAAGGAAAAGGGTTTGTCCTCAAGAAAGTAGGAATTTCTAGCCTTCCATAAAGCCCAGCAGATCAATGGAGGCAACAGTCGACATATTATTTTCTGATACCCAGAAAGGTCACTACAATTCCAAAATATGAAGAAAGTATCCACAACACTATGGACATTTTACAAGTTGAAGTTAACTAAACGAGTACTCTGAATCCAAACAGATTTAGCAAGATGGAAGTTAATGAAGAAATGTTCCAGAGAGTCAGATTGATTGCACATAGGACATTTTGAAGCCAAGCTAAAACCACATTTAATGAAGATATCATCAAAAGGTAAGAATGAGTTGAGCAATTTCTATGTAAAGATGGAGATCTTCTTAGGTAACCTAGTGTTCCATATGAGCTTAGTTACTGGGAAATTACCTGGTATATATGTAAGAGTTTTATAAGCTGACTTGAAAGAGAATCTACCAGTCTCTTCAGGTTTCCAAATCATCTTGTCCTCTCTGTCATGTACAATTTCTGCACCCTGCAAAAATAGAAAAGTATCATTTTCTAGAAAAGGAACGATCTTAGGTAAAATTGATACTTTGTTATTTATAAAATCAGCTACTGAACAGGGAGAAAACATGGAAGTGATGTGGGATGGAATACAATTTATTTGGGCACCAGTTAGCAGCCCAGAAATCACATTTACCTTGCCCATGAATAATCAGTGAGTTTTTTTCTGCAATAGGGTTTACCTCACAGATTCTCTTCCACGTTTTGGACTTCTTGTGGGACTGTGGAAAGGACCACAGTAATTTGACCCACAAGGTGTTCCCTAATTGGCTTTTCCACCATAATTTAAGTGAGCAAGCTTCAATAATTTACTTGATAGATCTAAAACCCAATCCATAATGAGATTTAGGGATAGCAATGTCAGTCCACTTTTTCCATACCTTATTTTTTCTTTCCTCAGTTTCCCCCCAAAAGAAACTGGCCATTCTTTTTTCCATGGATTTTACAATAGATGTTGGAGGTTTACAAATAGTCCAAATATGATGAGGGAGAGAGTATATGCATAATTGGATCAGTGTCATTTTCCATCCTGCACTTAACCATCTATTCTTCCAGTTTTTAAATCTCTTATCCCTAGTTTCAAGAAAGGGATGGAAATATCTTGATAGGGTTCTTCCTTTGAAAATAGGGCAGCCTAGGTACTTAAATGGGAAAATACCTCTCTTCATTCCTAGGATAGACCTAATCTGATGTTTCTCTTGCTAATGTAAAACTCTGATTTTTCATTGCTGATTTCCTGTCCTGATGTTAACTCAAATATATGCAGGAATGCTTTAATCCTAATTAGACCCAATTTTGAAGCTTGGATAAAAATTATGGTGTCATCAGCATAGCTTAAGTGGGTGACTGGTAAAATAGTAGAGGGAAGAGAAAAATATTGCAAACTGTTATTTTGAAAGATGAATGAAAGGCTCCTGGAGAAGGATTCAGTAAAGATATTGAACAGTAAAGGAGAAAGGGGATCACCTTGTTTGATTCTTCTAGTTGATTTTAAAAAAAACCAATAGGATTACCATTGATGAGCACAGAGAACTAAGCCTGGGAAAGGTTGTTCATGACCGCCTTAAGAAATTTACCTGAGAAACCAAATTTATGCAAAATACTCTGCAAAAAACCCCAGCTGACCCTATCAAAAGCCTTTTTCAGGTCTAGTTTGAGCATACAATTTGGTACCCTATTTTTTTATCAAGGAATCTAACCATATCTTGGAGATATAGGATATTGTCTAAGATATCTCTATTCTTCATAAAAGCAGTTTGGTTTTATGAAATTAGTTTGTCCATATATGGTTTCAGTCTTTCCATAAGAACCTTAGAGCAAATTTTATTAGCAACATTAAAAAGGCTAATAGGTCTGAAATCATCAAATGATGATGGGGTAGGTTTTTCAGGAATAAGAGTTATCCAAGTGCTAGAGATACCTCTTGGTATGTTAGATCCTAGAAGAAAATCATTTACTGCAGATAAGAGGTCATCTTTTATGAAATCTCAGCATTTGATGTAAAATTTACTAGAGAAGCCATCAGGCCCTGGGCTACTATTCCTATTCAACCCCATGACCACTGATTTGAGTTCAGTTTCTGTTACATGCCTAGATAAACTGGCGTTATCTTGCTCAGTGATGATGGAAGGAATCTGGCTGAGGAAGTGTGGATAGTAGGTGGAATCCACAGGGTTCCTAGATTCAGTTAGCAGGTCTGAGAAGTATTTGACAGCTTCATTCTGAATGTCTGTAAAATTGTCCAGCCATTGACCAAACGAGTTTTTATTTTTGATATATTCAATCTATAATTATTCTCCTGAACAGATTTATGGAAAAATTGGGTATTATTATCCCTACACTTAAACCAATTCAATCTTGACTTATGTTTCCAGAATTTTTCTTTTTCTTTTTCTTTTAAAGCTCTGAGAAGAAGTGCCCTTTTTTCATTAAGAATGATAAGTTCAGTTTCTGAATGGGATAAATCATAGATTTCTTCCTGTCTTCTGAGATTATCCTCAGCCATCATTACATTAAAGTCAATATTACCAAAGCTCTCTTTGTTCCATATTTTAATTACTTTCTTAACTCTAATTAGCTTAAGATATAGCCCCATCATACCTGTTTGGTGAATAGGAGAAGCCCCGTTTGTTCTGATTAAATCCAAGAAATCAGGCCTATTGAACCAACAGTTGAGAAATCTAAAAGGTTTTGGGTATGAGGGAGTCTGAGTAGCAATTTGGAACAAGAGGGGTGAATGATCCGAGGATTGCCTATTGAGGATCTGTATGGAGGAAGCTGGGAATTTATTGCTCCATTGGAGTGTACACAGACCTCTATCCAATCTTTTAGAAGTAGGGTTTCTCAGTCTACCATTGGTCCATGTGAAAATATTTCCTACAGTATTAATCTCCTGTATTCCTTTGGTGTTAATCCAATTATGGAAATCCCTAATACTGCCTAGATTAGGAGAACTAGGGCCTCTATATTCATCAGGTGTGACAATTATGTTGAAATCACCTATGAAAACAGTTTCGTTTAGTGGGAGAAGACTTAGGGCATGCCACAGTAACTTCCTACCTTCTCTATTCCTAAGGGCATAAATAAAAACTATTTCCATCTGAGAGTTAGAGCCAGAGTGGATGATTTTAACATTCAGGAATTGCTCATGGTGACATATGATATTAACATTCAGTGAGTCATTCCACATTAGCCAGATCTTACCATTATGAAGAGGAAGGTTATTAGAAAAATTCAGTTTCTGCATGTAGGATTGGCATTGAGAGTTATCATGCATAGGCTCTATAATACATAATAGTTGAATTTTCTTTTTCAAAATAAAATGTTTCAATCTGAGCATAGAAGTTTCAATTCCCCTCACATTCCAAACCAAAAAGTTAAGTTTGAAAGGGTGCATCATTGGTCAACTCATTTATGGCTTTTAGTGGCAGATCTTAGCATCATCTTATTCAATTGGATAAGGTAATTCTTTTTGGTTTTAACCTTACCTTGGCCATCATTCTTACCTGATAGATTACTTAAAACTACCACAGGGGTGGCCTGAGAGTGAGCATCTGAAGAAACTTCACAAACATCGTCAAAGGATTCCAGAGGGTCCTGAATTAGACCTTCATTAGAGTTCGACAGATCCTCCATATCCTGCAAAACAGCAAATCTATTTTCCATCTTTTCTTGGTGTGAAAGTGGAGGGTTAACGGGGGAGCACTGGAAACGAGTCAAGTTGTGAGAACCAATCCCTATGTCATCCTTAGCATATATTTTAGGTTTTCTTATTGGGATAGTAACCTCTGTTAGGTTTATTAGTTCCCTGAGGACTATATGGGATTTATCCAAGGCTTGTGTTACTGATGGGTGGTCTGGGGGAGGTGGTTGAGGTAACTGAGGTATGGTAATCTGAGTGATTGCTCCTGTTGTCTCGGGGCCACATGCCAAAGGATCAGAGGCAGGGTTAGTATTAGCTAGCTGATGAGATATGCTTTCTGAGTTGGGCTTATATGAGGAAGGCTGATTGTTAATAAGCATAGCAGGGGCTTTTGCAAATTTATGCCCAGTAGCATACCATTTAGGCATTGGTTCAACATTATTATGGGAGACATTTTTACACTGACTGAGTGAATGTCCCAGTTTAGCACAGTGATCAAAATACAAGGGGATATCCTCATACTCAATATTATATTTCCGATTGTTATTTGTTGATCCTAATCTGATGGAGGTGTTAAGAGGTTTCTGAAGATCTATCTCGACACACAACTTAATGGCAGACGGCCTGGTTAACGTTTCAGTGGCTAAGTCTTTCTTGATGAAATTACCTATGCTATTTCCAATAGATTCAATAGAAGAAGCATTATAATAGTACAGGGGAACTTCCCTGATTGTGCACCATACCGGAACAATTGGGGATTCCTTGTGTGTTGAAAAATCCGAAGACCATTTGAGGATTTTCATCTGGACTCCATTGAAAACCCAGCTTCCTTTGATCCAGCATCTCTGATAATCATTAATCTGGTCAAATCTGATGAGGACGTGCTTGAAATCCCGTGACACCAATTGGTATTTTCCAGCAAACCCCGCCGTTTTGAAGGAAGATTCCAGTTGCTCCATAGAGAGCCTGTCTTTAGTAAATTTGCCTACCAGGGCATTGGAGTAGTGGGCGGAAAGTGTTGAGATCTCTTCCTCAGTGTATAGACATGCTGGCTCACCCAAATGTTCCAATTTTGGGATCAATTCGGGATTGTCCGGAAGAGATTGGCGGAGAGGGGGGGATTTTGCTTGGAGTGCAGAGAGGAAAGTTTTTTGTATGGTTATAGGATTTCCGTTCTCTGCCATGGTGGCCGGCCGCGACAGAGGCGTGGTCAGCACCGTTGCTTGTTGACAGGGAAGAGCCGTTAGCGGCGAAAGAAAATCGTTTCCGGCGTGAAAGGACATTGGATTCAGAGATTGTGAGGTGAGAGAAGAGAGAAATTGGTACTGTTCATTGATCTCCACAAATGATGCAAATTTGTTATATTTTAGTGTATTCTTTGTGTTTGTATTTGATATTTAACTATTTTAGATTGATGTCTATTTTAGTGTATTTATTTAATTTGATGGTTTAGAGTTTTGATTTGATGTTTATCTATTTTAATTTAATGTCTTATTAATTTTATTTGATGTTTAAATATTTTAATTTAATATTTAATATTGGCAAAGTCTTGGAAAAAGGCCATCATTCCATAACCTTATGGAAAGATGAGATTTAATTAGAATAATAAAAGATAAAAGGTCTTAGTTGCAATATCTCAAATTTATTATGCAATGTATAGTAGTTATAAACTTTATAATCCGATACATGCAATCCAAAATTTATTTTCATTTCTTCTAACTTACTTTTCAAACATTGGTCTCTCCATGACTTATGGAAAAATTGTCTTTCGAAAGACGGACTCAATATTAGTATCTTTATTTGATGTTTTAGTATTTTAGCTTTTTGTTTTAGTTTTAGTTTTAATTATTTCCGATGTGACCAATTAACCCTAAGTCCAAAATTATTTTCAATTGAAGCTACAGGCAGACAAAGCTACACCCAAAAGCTACAGGCAGACAAAGCTACACCCAAAAGCTACAGGCAGGCAAATCTACACCCAAAAGAACTCCACCCAACAGAGAACAACGCTGGAATCGAACTCCACCCAATCGCGTTAGAATCGAACTCCATCCAATCGATTCAGAATCAAACTCCATCCAGTCGAACAAAGCGAATCGAACTCCATCCAACCCCATCGTAATTATGTAGAAAATTTTGGCGCGGAGCTCCTGGTATAACGGCGATTAACAAAATTAGCGCCGACAACCTTTCTGGTCCTTTTTCATGTTTTTCCAGTTTAATCCCTGAACTTCAGCGCCTTTTTTCGCAACCAACCCCGAATATAAACTATTTATATTTTACCTCCGAATTTTAAAAGCCTCTAATTGATATCTCTATCATTTAAAATTAGGTTTGATATTATCATGAGGCTATCTCTCAGAAGCACTATTTATTAACTTCAGTTTTGTTCCTTATTCTTTCCGCCAACTCCGCTCCGCCCCTCCGTCGCCACCACCTCCACTCTGCCCTGGTTCTAGTTCCTTCTCAAACTCACCGTACTCCCCATCACCATCACCGCCGCCGTCCGCAATTAGATCCCACCACCGCCATCGTTTCCTTCTGTTCAGGTATGCAATTAGATCCATTGTTCTCGATTTTCTTGCTTTTCTCGGTCGGTTATTGAGTTTGGGTTTATTTGTTTCTGGGTGGCGGAACAGATTTGAGATGGATTTAGTTTGGTTTTTCTGGGTTGGGGCTAGGGACTAGTGGTGGCGGGGCTAGGGACGAGTGGTGGCGGGGCTAGGGGTTGAGCGGTGGTGGTGGTGGTTGAGACGAGTTGTGGCGGAGCTAGGGTTCCACAGTAGTGGTGGTAGTGGTTGGGACGAGTGGTGGCGGAGCTAGGGTTGACCGGTGGTGGTGATGATGGTTGGGACAAGTGGTGGCGGGGTTAGGGACGAGCGGTGGTGGTTGTGGTTGGGACGAGTGGTGGCAGGGCTAGGGACGAGTGGTAGCGGGGCTAGGGACGAGTGGTGGCGGGGCTTGGGACAAGCGGTGATGGTGGTTAGGACCAGTGGTGACGGAGCTAGGGTTGAGTGGTGGTGGTGGTGGTTGGGACCAGTGGTAGCGGGGCTAGGGTTGAGTGGTGATGGTGGAGCGGCGGCGGTGGTGGTGGTGGAGCAACGGTGGTAGTGGTGGTGGTGGTGTAGCAGATGTGGTGGTGGAGGAGGAGTGGCGGTGGTGGTGGTGGAGCGGTGGCGGTTGTGGTGGTGGAGGAGGAGCGGCAGTGGTGGTGGTGGAGCGACGGCGATAGTGGTGGTTGAGGAGGAACGGCGGTGATGGTGGTGGTGATGGTGGAACGGCGGCGGTGGTGGTGGAGCGGCGGTGGTAGTGGTGGTGGAGCTGCGGCAGTGGCGGTGGAGCGGCGGCGGTGGTGGTGAAGCAGCGCCGACAGGTTGGTGGTGCTTTTGGAGATGAATGCTAGGGTAGTTTAGTCGATAAATTTGGAATTTGAATGCTAGGGGTGATTTAGTCTTTTTAAATTTGGTCAATGCCAGAAATTAGTCAGTCAACACCAAAATAGTGTCACAGGGTTATATCGGCACTTTTGATGCAAAACACAGGGCTACAATAGCACTTTCCAACTTTACTGGGTCATATTAGCACAAACGTTCAAAACATAGGGTCATATCAGTATTTTGCCCTATATCATAATAAAGGAAAGAACGGGTCTCATGGAAGGCACCCTGTCCATAAGCTTATAAACTGTCTATGACTTTTTATACCTTATACAATTTATTTGTTAAATTACATACTAAATTTAAAATATATATTTGGCAAAGTTTTGGGAAAGATCGTCATTCCATAGGGATATGGAAAGATGAGATTGAATTAGAATTATAGAAAGGTAAAATATTTTAGTTGGAGTATTGAAAATTTAATATGCACGTCCAGTAGTTGTAAGTTTATGACCCGATTGATGCAACCCAAAAGTCTGTCTTGATTTATTATAATTTGTCATTTAAACCTAGGTCTTTCCATAACGCATGGAAATACCATCTTTGAAAAGATGGACTCTGTATATTTTATATTTTATATTTTTATATTTTCACATTCATATATACATTATAACTTATTTTACCTTTTAAAATGCAATATTTAAATTTTATAAAATATTATAATATTTTAGGTAAAAAGTACATTGGACTATCCATAAGCTATGGACATGCCGCATTTCCCGAGACTTTGTCTAAAGGAAAATACCATATTTTAAGGTAAATATTACTTGTAATTGTAATTAGATTCTATTTCTTTTTCCTAGCTTGTATATGTATTTTGTACTACTATATAATGGACTCTGAGGGCATAAATATATACACAGATCATTACCCTTATTTTCTACATGGTATCAGAGCAAGAACTCTAAATTTTCTGTCTTAAATTTTCTACCCCTATTAAAAAAAATCCCACCAACCCGCTGCCGTTCGCCGATTGTCGCCACCAATTGCTGACCGTTGGTTTCTACTGTCCGTCGTCACCAATTGCTACCGTTGGTCGCCACCAATTTCTGATCATCGTCGATCGATCCGTTGCTACCTTTGGTCGTTAGGAGGTCGTCGTCATACCTCTCAAAGTTAATATTTATAAGCCCTAATGCTTCCTATCTACAATTAAGTACGTAATGGCAAGTTGGGGCCGTCCACAAGAAGAGTGATCCTTTCATGTGTTTAAACATATATATAGGAGAAAACATACTAGGCATATACATATAGATACATATAAAAGCATGTAAAAAGGGGGGTTTGGTTGGTTTTTAATCCTAAATTATCAAATTGAAAGACAACAATTAGCAAAGCAAGAGAATTATGCTAATCATTCAACGACAACTAAAGGGTGATTAATCTAACAATTAACGGAACCCTGGGCGCAATTGACTTCCACTTCCAAGCCTCTTATCCATCATTGAACATGCAACCCATTTACTACTTTCACTACTTTTTGTGAAGACTAGACTTCTATCCTTCAAAGATAGTATTTTGCAAGAGTGAATTCGACATCTCTTGTCAAACCTCACCAATGGCTCCCATAGTCGAAACATGACTAAAAGTATTCCATTGATGGCATTGGGCACGAAGAATAAACAAGCTTGGCAATACTTATAAATACTACACCGTGTCTAAGCATTTAACCAATTCATGCATTTACACAAGATTGGTAAAAAATGATCGATATTCATAGACTTCTATTATTTTCTACAAGCAACAAACATGACAAAGAGTTCAACATAATCATATTCATCTAGAAATTATCAATCCATCAACACAATCAAAAGCTCTAAATCATACTCTTGAATTCCTATCAAGAAAAGGGGAAATCAACCCATTTCCCCAAACCCTAACAAGCATATCATACAAGTACTTCATATACTCAACCTTTCAAAAATATTAATGACATTAAGAAACACAATCAATGCTCCATAAATGCACAATAGTAAGAGTATCAAATAGGTTACAAATTTTTCTTAAGAAATGGGCTTGGAAGCCTTGGTTAATTACTCCCAAGAGTTAGATTTAGCTAAAATAAATCATACTAACATCCATAAACAAATGCATAGAGAAATAAAGAGAGAAAGGATGAAAAAGATGAAGAAACTAGGGTTCTTAGAAGAGGAAATTTGGCTAAGAGAATAAGGATATGAAGTGGGTGGCCAAAAATTCCTTTTGTAGTACAAGAGGGAGGAAAAGAAAAGCAAAAATCAAAAGTGTGGCAGGCTCCCGCTCGGGCGGGCTGCCCATTTTCTTTCTTGTGTCACCTTGCCTTCAAATCCTTGATTCTTTTTGTCTTCAATCTTTAAAGCTAGTCTTCAAATATTCAAAGTCTTCAAAAGGTGATCTTCAATGGTCTCCGGTCTTCAAGTCTCGATGTTCTTTCTCTGTCTCACAAAATTCACTTATAAAAAGGTAAAGAGCGTAAAATCGCTCTCACCTATCCTAAGAGAATTTCAAGGTAAAACAAAAGTTCTTGATAACAAAAGAGCACAAAAGTAATACCAAAAATTACTAAAATATACACATAAAATGGACACATCAGTCATCACCAACTTTCCGTTGTCACCAAATTGCTACCATCACCAACTGTCCGTCGTCACCAACTATCCGCCAATCGATCAGTAGCCGCCGGCCTTTCCGACTGCACCATCTGTCTGTTGCTTGATCGATGCCATTTGTGACTGATTGGAGCTTTAGTAGGTTGCTACTTTCTATTCTCAGGAAGAAGGCGCATGTGAGATTCACAAGCGCGACCATCAAAGGCGCGTGAAGTTATGTGCGGTTGAGTATCAGACACGCCCTCCCCCAGCAGCAGGTGTTTCCACGCACCAGTCCGGGGACACGATTTCTTTTGTGAAGTTGCCTATTTCCACATGATTTATTTATGTGAGCTACATGTTTTATTTGTTTATTAAACAAAATAAATTGTGTTATGGCTATTTTTGCCGGTGTAGCGACGTTGCTGCAAGGGTTTGCAGTGGCTGCCTCTGGCACCTGTACTCAATCTAATTTTGGTCCTACTCTCTTTGGTGACCAATGGAGTATGAACATACATTTATTTAAACAGTTTAATTCGTTATCTTTGCCTTGGATTCTTGATTCGGGAGCTTTATATCACATGACTGGTGATAAGGGTTCTCTTACTGATATTACTACTGCTACCAATTTTGTGAATGTTATACTGCCTGATGGATATGTGTCGTCTGCTACACAATATGGTTCTATTTATTTTGGTGATGTCTCCCTTACTCATGTGCTCTACATACCTACTTTTCAATTCAATTTATTATCATGCTCTAGATTGTTATCTGCCTTAAAATGTCTACCTTTGTTTACTGAAAATTATTGCATTTTATAGAAAATCAGTATGAGGACTGTGATTGGCGTGGGTGAACACCATGGGGGGGGGGGGTTTATTGGCTTCATCTGTTGGATACTCACGTTCATCCTTATATCATGCAGTCTATTCCGACAGTTGCTTCAGTTTCTTCATCTGATTTATGGCATCAATGTTTTGGTCATCCATCATCTACGATGTTGTCTTCTGTTCCTACTCTTGATTTTAGGACAAATAATACTATTATACCTTGCTCTTTATGTTATAGAGATAAATAGACTTGACATAGTTTTCCATTGAGTTCTACAAATACTACTGCATTATTCGAATTAGTACATTATGATGTTTGGGGTCCTTATAGAACACCATATTCTAGTGGTGCATTTTATTTTATTTTAAAATATTTGATGATTATTCCTCAGCCGTTTGGGTTTATTTATTAGTTTCTAAGTCAGAAGTAGCTTCAAGATTTTTGAAATTTTGTGCTCTGGTAAAGAATCAATGAGGCCGAACTATACTGCGTGTCCTGCCTGACAACATGACTGAATTTTTGCCTTTGAGATCTCATTTTGCTACATCTGGGATCATTTTTGAGACATTAATAGTTGATACACCACAACAGAATGGTCGAGTTGAACGAAAGCATCGCCATTCACTCAACGTGGCACATGCCTTACGGTTTCAAGCCAATCTTCCAATTGAGTTTTGGGGAGAATGTGTTCTTACTGCTGCTTATCTTATTAACTAGACACCAAAAAAACATTTCAATGGTTGCACTACCTTTGAGATGCTATATGGACAAGTTCCAAATTACATGTTCCAAATCACATGCCTCACGCACTGCTAGCTCCGGTGACTCCTTCTGCTCCGCCGCCTGATGCGGTGTCTCCAACCCCAACTCATTCCACTCGCTGTTTGCTTCTGTTAGCTTCGCCACCTATTTCTCCAGTTGTTCCAACCTCTCCTCCCACCACTGAGTTTCCTCCAATCAGACAGAGTGTTCATGCTCGCGGACCTCCTCCTTATTTGGAGGATTATGATTGTGATGACTGCATTCACTCATACGCCGTCACTATCCTCAGGTGTTCTTTATCCTCTTACTGATTATGTAAATTGTGATAAACTTTCTAGTATGCATTCTATATTTTGGGTGTAGTAACGTCCAGGGAAGATCTCACTACTTATTCTGAGGCATCACAGCATGCTCATTGGCGAGATGCTATTACTGAAGAGCTTACTGCGCTTGAGCGCAATAACACTTGGACTTTGGCCCCTCTGCCTGTGGATCAAAAGGCGATTGGTTGCAATGGGTTTACCAAACAAAGTTCAAGTCACATGGTACTATTGAACTTCATAAGGCATGCCTAATGGTTCTCGGGAATCGCCAGGTTAGGGGGATTGATTATGCTGAGACATTTGCTCTGGTTGCAAAGATGAGTTATGTTCGCCTATTCTTATTTGTTGCAGTCATTTGTGGATGGGAACAACATCAAATGGATGTCCATAATGTTTTTCTACATGGTGATTTGCATGAAGAGGTTTTTATGCGACCCCCACCAGGCTATGCCGCGCCTCATGGTCAGGTATATCACCTTCAGAAATGTCTTTACGGTCTTTTCCAGGCTTATAGAAATTGGTTTTCCAAATTGGCTCAGGCTTTACGAGCATGTGGTTTTGTTCAGAGTAAGGCAGATTACTCTTTGTTTGTCTTTTCTCGTGGATCAGTTTCTTTGCATGTTCTAGTTTATGTTGATGATTTGGTCATTGTCGGTAGCTCTTCGGTGCTCATCTCTGAGTTCAAGAAATACTTGAGTTCATGTTTCTATATGAAAGATCTTGGTTTACTTAAGTATTTCTTGGGCATAGAGATTGTTGAAAGAACGGAGGGAATGTTTCTTTTGCAAAGGAAATATGCCTTGGACATTTTATCTGATACATGTTTGTCTGCCTCTAAACCAACTGACTTTACGATGGAGCAGCAACATAATCTGACGCATGTTGATGGCCTGCTTTACCATGATCCTGAGCAGTAAAGGCGACTGGTTGGGCGCCTGACATACCTTACCATCACATGTCCGGAACTTAGTTATTCGATTCACACACTTGCTCAATTCATGAAGTCCCCTTGTGTTTCTCACTGGAGAGATGTAGTTCGTGTGTTGCATTACTTGAAGAGCCATCCTGGTCAAGGTTTATTTCTTTCTTCCCGTAGTGCGTTACGGTTGACTACTTACTGTGATTCTGCTTACCGTGATTCTGATTGGGCTGCTTGCCCTATTACCAGATGTTCTCTTTCCAGGTTATTTTGTGATGATTGGTGATACTATGGTTTCTAGGAAGACCAAGAAGCAACCTACAGCTTCTCGGTCTTCTGCTGAAGCGGAGTATCTTGCTATGGTTGTTACCTGTTGTGAGTTGTTATGGCTTAGGTCTGTACTGAAATATTTTGAGGTTGCGCATACTGCACCTATGCGTCTATTTTTGTGAATGTCAATCTGCTCTTCAGATTGCAGCAAATCCAGTATTCCTTGAACATACGAAGCATATTGAAGTTGATTGTCATTTTGTCGGGGATCTTGTGTAGTCTGGTACTATAGTTACTCATCATATCTGCACTACAGATCAACCTGTAGACTTGTTTACCAAAGCTCTCAGACATAACCAGTTTTATTCATTACTTGGCAAGTTGGGCATTTCTGATCCCCATGCTCTAACTTGAGGGAGGGTGTAAAGGAATATAAATATTACTTGTAATTGTTACTAGATTATATTTTATTTTCCTTGCTTGTATAGGTATTTTGTACTAATATATAATGGACTCTGAGGTCATAAATAAATACACATATCATTACCTTTATTTTCTACACCATAAAAGATGAAAAAAAAATTCAAAAAAATATGAGCTAACCTTACCAAAGAGATGAGCCAAGCTTGATTTTTGTTTTTCAGAAAAATATGAGCTAACCTTACGAAACACCACTGGATCATATAATCAAAATCATATTATACACAAAATCATAAGCTAAGCCATCTCACAAACATAAATAAACACATAAAATGAATCTTATAAAACAACAATTACAACGATCAGTCGGATATCTCAACGGCATTAACCTCTGGCTTCGTCACTTCCGTTTTTGGCACCACCATCGTCAGCACCCCATTCTCTATGCTCGCCGATGTGTCCATTTTATATGGTTATTTTAAAACTTTTCATATTCATTTTTGTACACTTTTGTGTTCTAGATGTTGCATTTTGCTTTGAAATTCCGCAAGGAGAGCTAAGAGCGACTTTTAACCTTTTATTACTTTTCTAGGGTATTTTTTGTTACAAGGCAATTGTTTGAAGACTTTGAAGACTAGCTTTGATGATTTGAAGATTCGAACACTTGCATTTGAGATTTTTAAGACTTGAAGAATTCAAGAAAAGTGAAGTGAAGAGGATGACTTGAGACAAAAAGAAGAACGAAATCAAGATGCCAAATTTTGCCTTGCGATAGACGTATGGCTAGAAATCTTTCCTTCTTTTTTTACAATAAATACCAAACCTTATCCTCTCTCTCTCTATATATACCTCTCTTCTTCTTCTGCGTGATTGGGGACTAAAAATCCTAGGTTTCCCCTTTCTTTTCTTAGTTTTTGTTGGTTAATTATGTGTTTTCATTTTCTAGGTTAGTTTTGTTCTTGGGAGAAATTAATTGAAGCTTCCAAACTAATGTAGTAAGAACCTCTATTTCACTTTTTCTTGAATCATTTGTTATTTAGTATCTATATGTTCTTACTGTGTATGTTTACTTCATTTATGCTATGGGTTGTTTGAGTATATGAAGTGTTTGTATGATTTATTGTTAGGGTATTAAGAAAGTGTAAAATTTCTTAGCTCTTTGGCATGATAATCCAAGAACATGGAATTAAAACTTATTGTTGTGTAATGTGAGTTTAATGTTGCTAGATGAAGTATGTTAATATGGTTTGTTATCGTATTGATCATGAGGTAGCACTAAAAGGTTGAATTTTGAATGTTGATATTTCTTAATAACATAGCCCAACAATGTGAAGAAAGTCTGGCAAAATATCATAATAGGTTTGTGACAGAAAGTTTACAGGTTTGTGACTTGTTATTTCAATCATCATTGGGAGCATTTATCGGAGGCATGCGATCAGGAGAATTCTATAAAGAGCTAACAAAGAATATGCTTGAAAACTCGAGAGACCTACAAAAGATGATTGAACAACATGTGAAAACAGAGGAGGTGAACAACCGTAAAATAGAAAGGGAACGAGGTGAGAAGTGAACGATGGAGGATTTGCAGAAGGGTTTTCCGAAGAAAGGTAAAGGAAACATCATTTTCAAAATAGAAGAACCAGGATTGCAAGGCTTGTTGTTCCAAGATATGCCTCTAACGAGATCAAGGAAGGAGATATGGAAAGCGAACAAGGGTCTATTTCGAGAGCCAGCACCTACGATAGCACCACGAGAAAAAAGGTTCATGGAGTATTATTGTGCCTTCCACAAGGATCATGGCCATGGTATAGAGTACTACAGAGACCTAAGAAGACAAATTGAAGAAAATTTGAGGAACGGTAGCATTGGCCAATACAGGAAGGAATGAGCAAGCCAGTATGGGGACGGTGCTAGTAAAACAGTGAACCCACCTCCAAAATACTAAGGCAATGCGATCATAATGATGAAAAATGGCTGCGCCTATGGATTACGACAACATGGACAATGAAGTACCAGAGACAGCCATCTTGTCCATACATGGATCCACAGAGTCATTGTCCAAAAATGCTTAGAAGGCAAAAGCAAGATACTCTCCCCCACAAGAGCCGATTGATAAAAGGCTTCGTTTAATGAAACGATCACCTTTAGTGAGGAAGATGCGATACCCAACACTTCGCTGCACAATGATCCCATGGTCATCATAGCAAAAATTAGGAATGCAATAGTTCACAGAGTATTCATAGATGACGGAAGCGCTATTGAGATACTATTCGTAGATTACTTCAACACGCTGGGTTTCAAGAGAGCGGACCTAAAAAAATCCACATCTTCACTAGTAGGCTTCACAAGGCGAGCGGAAACACCTCTGGGAATATATAGCTACCCATCACCATTGGAGAAAATTGAAGAAATTGCACCATCATGTGCAACTTCATGGTCATATATGCCCCAAGTACATTTAACGCCATCATTAGATGGTAATGGATGAACAGAGCTAAGGAAATATGGTCCCTTTACCACCTGGTAATGAAATTCCCAACCCCAGCTGGTATCGGGACCATTAGAGGAAACCAGCATATGTCCAGGTAGTGTATGGTCATAGCAATGAAGTCAGGAAAGTTAGGAGAAAAGACGAAGATGATTAGCATAGTTTCGGGTGAAAGTTTACTGGAATAGGAAAACACAAAGGTAGACTTGGGAGAAGAAGCACAGTTGGTTAATTTGGATAGCGAAGATAAATAAAAATATATGAAGATTGGAAAACATCTTCCAGACGAAGATAAGATTAAGGTTGTTAAAATTTTGTGAAGCCACATAGATACGTTCGCATTGAGCATCCTGAATATAGGAGGAGTTGATCCAGACATTGCTATTCACTGTTTACATATCATCAGCTTTGTCAAACCGGTTAAACTGAAACAACATTGCTTTGCTAGAAATAGACAAAAATGATCGAAGAGGAGGTTACATAGCTGATGCAGGCCTTTATACTAAAAGAGGTTATATATCCAATGTGGCTAGCGAACCAGTCATGGTGAAGAAATCAGACGCTGGCTGGATGATGTGCATTGAATTCACAGATTTGAATAAAGCATGCCCAAAAGACTGCTACCCTTTGCCAAAAATTGATCAACTGGTTAAGACAATTTCAGATATGAAGTCCTGCCATTTTTGGACGCGTAAAAGTGATACCACCAAATCTTGATGAATCCGGAAGATGCTGAAAAATTACCTTTAGAACGAGCTTTGGGACATTTTGTTATGTAAAGAGTGGTCGAACATGCAATTTGCAACCAAATAGGAAGGAATATCGAAGCATACGTTGACGACATGGTGATTAAAATAAAAAAAAGGTGGGTAGCTTTGTTGCAGATTTAAGAAAACCTCTAGACACGTTATAGGCAATAGGGATGAAGCTCAACCCTAAGAAGTGTGTAGTTGGAGTACGCGTAGGAGAGTTCTTAGGGTACATGGTATCCTTCAAAGGTATCGAATCTAACCCAGAAAAAATCCAAGCTATAGTAAATCTCCCCCAGCCGTAAACAGTTAAAGAGGTGCAAATCCTAATGGGATCATTTGCAGTGCTTAGCCACTTTGTCTCGAAACCAGTGGAGAAACACTTTCCACTCTTTGACCTACTAAAAAAGGAAAAAAAGTTTAGTTGGAGCGAGGATTGTCAGAGAGCATATGATGGGTTAAAGGAGCAGCTTCAAGCTTTACCAACATTAAAGTTTCCTGCCCCTGGAGAGACACTATACTTGTACTTAGCAATCCCATAGAATGTTGTCAGTTTAGCTTTGGTTCATCAAGAATAAAAGAAGCAGGTTCCAGTGTATTACATCAGCAGAATTGTGTAAAATGCCGAAAAGGCGTACATGCCCATGGAAGATTAACCTTGGCTTTAATATACTCGGCACAAAGGTTACGAATGTATTTCCATAATTATTACAAAGTGGTCTACATAGGAGTTCCAATCAAGAATATCCTCAACAAGCCCAAGTCTTCAGGATGACTAAAGAAGTGGGTTATGGAACTAGGCCAATTTAGAATTCAATTTCAACCAAGGACAACGATCAAAGCTTAAGCATTAGCAGACTTCATTGTAGAAATGATGATCGAAGATGCACAGGTAGCAAAGATGCTTCAGGATCAAATAGTTGACAAAGGAAAATCAAAGTGGTAAGACGTTGCATGGACATTGTTTGTTGATGGTGCAGAGAAGGAAATGGTGCCGGATTACTTGTGGTGAATTCGGATGGAGGTGAACACAGATACTCACTCTACTTTGAGTTTCCATTCGCAAATAATGAAGCAGAATATGAAGCTTTAATATGTGGATTGAACCTCACAGCCAGATAAAAGTGAAAATCATTAGGGTATCTAATGATTCTCTAATTATAGTCCAATATGTGCGAGGAGACTATAAAGTACGAGAAGAGTAGCTGGTGAAGTATTTAAAAAAGGTCCAACAGTTAATCAACCAGCTTAAATACTTTGATATTCATCACATCCTAAGAATTGAGAACACAAAAGCAAATGCACTAAGTAAACTAGCAACAGTTGGATTTAAATTTCCGGGCAAGCACATAGGCGTGATAGTGAAGTCATTCGAATCAAAAGCACAGTATCAACATCCATGATAATAGTCCAAATGGAAGATGTAAGTTGGATGACGCCACTAATAGAGTATCTCGCGAAGGGAACATTGCTAGAAGATAAAGTGCAAGCCTAAAAATTTAAGTTACGTGCCAAGAACTACACTTATGAGGAAGGGACTTTGTATAAAAAGGATTTTATTTCCCAATGCATAAAGTGTATATGGCCAGTACAAGCAAAGTAAATACTTAGAGAAGTCCAAGATGGACTGTGACTGAGGGGATAGAACAATAGCAAAGCAGATCATCTGCGCTGGATACTACTGGTAGACTATGTTCAACGACGCACACAGCTTCATGTTTAAATGTAGGATTTTCCAAATTAAAGCTTCGCTATTGCATAAGCCACACGCAGCTTTGACAGGAGTATATAGAGCCTGGCCGTTCAACAAATGGGGATTGACTTAGTTGGACCATTCCCAAAAGGTGAGAGTAATGCCAAATTCCTTGTGGTAGCAATCGACTACCTTACAAAGTGGGTGGAGGCTAAACCATTAGGATGAATCATAGCTAAAGTTACTAGAAAATTTGTTCGGAAAAATACAGTGGATTGGCAAAACGGGGTGCCACATACCATTGTCACGGATAATGGTACGCAGTTCACAAGCAGTGTATTCACGGATTGGTGTTCAAAGTTTGGAATTGTCCAGAAGTTTACCTCTATAGCGCACCCTCAAGCCAACAGCTAAGTGGAAGTAACGAACAAGACTATCATTCAAGAAATCTAGAAGCAAGTGGAGGGAAAGTGAACTGGATGGGTAGTTGAGTTACTAAACACCCTATGGTCCTATAGAATGACTGTTCGAGAACCAATGGGTAAGGCACCATACACTCTAGTTTACGGTCACAAAACAGTTATACCAGTGGAAATTGGTAATTCAAGCCTTCGAGTATGCGATTACAAGGAGAAAGATAACCTGCATATGATCAGGTTCGAACAGGATGAGCTGGAAGAAAAACGTAACTTGGCAACAATCATAGAAGCTAAGTATAAGGAAAGAATGCCTAGAGTTTACAATCAGAAGGTGAAAGAAACATGGTTTCAGATTGGTGATCTAGTGCTAAGGAAGAATGAAGCTAGCTTGGCAATAGAACGTGGAAAATTATGTCCCAAGTGGGAAGGGTCGTACTAGATAATGTAGGCGCACAAATCAAACTGCTATGAGCTAGAGAGAATGGACGGTAGCAGTGTTCCTAACACTTGGCACATAGTAAACTCAAGGAAGCTTTATGTGTAGAATCAGGAAAGTGGTAGGAAAATCTAGCTCTCATGTATAGAAACCATGAAATTATCATTGGTGGTATTCTCTCATGTAATATGATGAAGGCGACATTCTCACAGTATGAATCTTTAGAAATAAAATCTTTCCTATTCAAATGTCTCTACTTCGCATTTGTAACACTAGATACACATTCTTAACAGACCATCTTGTGGAGTTAATGGCATAAGTGTTAATCATGAATGTCACTGAACTCACTTATTCAGAAAATATAAATGAAAACAAGTCAAGAACTTGACAATAAGGCAGATATGCCCACGTTGAAGCAAAAGCGAGCAATAGATCTTGTAGCTTCACACTCTTATTAAATAGCAGGCTATAAATCTTGCTATTAGGCAAACATACCTCTAATACTTAAACACAAGCAAGCAATGGATGTTGTGACTTCACACATTACATACTCTCAACAAAGCAAGTAATAGACCTTGCAGCAAGGAAGATATGCCTACAAAACAGTGACTAAGACAAACCATAGATCTTGTGGCTTCGCACAGTAAAATAAGCAATAGATCTTGCTACTTGCCAGATATGCCTACAATACAGCAACTAAAACAAGACATAGATTTTACGAGTTTGCAATAAACAGAGCTAAGATACCCCAAACAAAAGAGTTGGATCTATGGGAAACAATTCCTATGAAGATAAATATACTACGTAGTCAAAATCACTCAAAAGTGTGAAGGCAGAATAACAAAAGAGAAACAACCACAACATCCAAAAAATGCTACAAAAACAATATCATTAGAAATATCATCACATTTTATCTATGCCTAGATGATTGTGATGAGCCAAATGAAGATGAACCACAGCAGCAAAGCTGTGCTCAGCTTCGCGGTGGAGGTGTTCAGCCCTACGTCGATTTTCATCAACCTCACACCTCTCGCTAATCATATGGTCTTATTGCCATTTCGTGTGTAAATAAGCAGGATTGCATATTACACCCCTTCGCTCGATATAACCAAGATAACAAGCATAGTACGCTTTGAAATCGGTGATAGGAACGAACTCCTTGCGATTCAGCTGCATACTTATCACATTAACGATATTTTCATATTGCTTCATTTAGGTCCTTAAACCCTGAAATTCATCCTCTAAGCTGTAAATATAGACTCGGACAAATTAATTCGTTGATCACCAATTCCCAAAATGAGATCTTCATGGCTAGTACCTCCACGAGATGAAGAAGAGAGAGCCTGAAGTTTTTCTTTCAACACAACACATGTTTGCTTGAGTTTGTGCACTAACAAATCAAGCAGATTGCACTCAGTACAAAGTCGCTCATTTTCACTTTGCAATTCTGTGTTTATTGCAAACTGCTCGTCAAACTTTACCAACCAAGTGCAGAAGAACTTAAGTGATCGCACTTACCTTGTTTTTTCTTCAACCTATCAAAGAAGTCATCAATATGAACACATTTCTTATCAATGATCAACGTCTTCTGATGGGCCTCGCGAGTCTTGCTAGCAATATAATTCCTAGCCTCTTCCTGTTCTTGGAGCATCTTCATCACAGCCAGCTGCTGATGGTGGATAAGACCATTCTGCTCGCTTAAAATTCAACATAAATTACGCAATACATCTTGGGTCTCCCGTACAGTCGTATTCCACTTCTTTTCAAGGTTGTTGATACCTAGAAGCATATACCTTAAACAAATTCCTAAACTTATCGCCCACTCTTGGACACAGACATGGAGGTTAAGCAATAACATGTATTTTCCAACAGATTCAAGATTAACTAAACTGCGGACAATGTCCTTGCCAAGCGACTCGACATTACAACCATCTGGAATGAACTTGCTACAAGAACAGGTTGAGCATGAAGAAGGAGATTAGAGGGAACATGAAATTGCCACCCAAGATATAAGGGAAGGGATTCTATGCGCGAAAAGCGATCAGAAGTAACAACCTCCTCAATTCTTTGGTGAAAGATCGAGTGGAACAAAGAAAGCTAATAGGTTCAGCAAAAAGGATCACTACATCCCATATAGTTAAGTCTTTTCAAGAATTTATGATTAACCAAAATATTGAAGCCCTACACATAAGTAAGGGTGATGAGAAATATAAAACGTGAAGAATAAACCAACATTCATAACGGAAGTCACATATATAGTACAAACCATCTACCTGTTCTACGATTTTGATGATTAACTTCAAACTTTCCTATTTTGTATATTACTAATGTTAATTGAAGTTGCCTGGCCAAGGGAGAGAATTCACACAGGGGGTGGAGATTCTCTTTTTTGGATCGTAACTTCATTAAACCTTCACGCTACTCAGGCATAGCTGTCCTCATTGATAGTTTAGGTTTCTCTTATAGATTAGGACTTTTGGAGGCAACAATGTTGCTTCGATGTCTCTCGATCTGGTCACATCTCTTGTACAAACTGTGATTACTGTCATAGGGCTTGGGGATCCCAATATATAACTCCCTCACCTTCAGGGTGTTTTCATTAAAAAAAAACACCAAAATATTGTCTTAAGTTTACAATTTAAAAATCCTAAAAACCTAGTACACTGGAAAATCAACTAAATTCAGAGGTAGAGGTAGGCGTAGGCTAGACAACGATAGAAGTGGCTTTCTGGCTTGGCGGCTGAGGGGGATTCTCTTTGCTTGGCTGCTGGACAAGAGCTTTGGTGCTTGCATCATCTTCATTAGTCACACTGGCATCATAGTTTGGAGGTGGAATATTAGCGATAGGTTTAAATGGAAGATCTACAAAATAATCCACCTCACACTCCTTCAGCTCAGCCATAGAAGGAAGACTGGCAAGACTGGCAAGATTGGAAAGCAGGGCATATGGATGCCCCCCATCAACAATCTCTCGAATAAAAGCCTTGTTCAGCTTCACCCTCTTCTTCTCAAGAGTGGTCACTAAGCAATTCTTCAAAGAGGGCAAACTCTCAAGATCGTAAGTGGGGTTCCATTTGCGCTGATTTTACACAGCCTCACAGTAACCAGCAATGCGAGCATCTTTGGAAACATTCTCAAATAATTTATAGAATGACTTAGTCTTGAAAATTTGATCAACTAGAATTTGGGGGTATTGTGGAGAAACAAGTCTATTAGTATGTATCTCATTTAACTCAGAATGAAGCTGATACTCACTCCGCTTTGAGTTTCCACTCGCAAATAATGAAGCAGAATATGAAGCTTTAATATGTGGATTGAACCTCACAGCCAGATGAAAGTGAAAATCATTAGGGTATCTAGTGATTCTCTAATTGTAGTCCAATATCTGCGAAGAGACTATGAAGTACGAGAAGAGTAGCTGGTGAAGTATTAAAAAAAGGTCCAACAGTTAATCAACCAGCTCAAATACTTTGATATTCAGCACATCATAAGAACTGAGAAAACAAAAGCAAATGCACTAAGTAAACTAGCAACAGTTGGATTTAAATTTCCGGGCACATAGGCGTGATAGTGAAGTCATTCGAATCAAAAGCACAGTATCAACATCCATGATAATAGTCCAAATGGAAGATGTAAGTTGGATGACGCCACTAATAGAGTATCTCGCGAAGGGAACATTGCTAGAAGATAAAGTGCAAGCCCAAAAATTTAAGTTACGTGCCAAGAACTACACTTATGAGGAAGGGACTTTGTATAAAAAGGGTTTTATTTCCCAATGCATAAAGTGTATATGGCCAGTACAAGCAAAGTAAATACTTAGAGAAGTCCAAGATGGACTGTGACCGAGGGGATAGAACAATAGCAAAGCAGATCATCTGCGCTGGATACTACTGGTAGACTATGTTCAACGACGCACACAGCTTCATGTTTAAATGTAGGATTTTCCAAATTAAAGCTTCGCTATTGCATAAGCCACACGCAGCTTTGACAGGAGTATATAGAGCCTGGCCGTTCAACAAATGGGGATTGACTTAGTTGGACCATTCCCAAAAGGTGAGAGTAATGCCAAATTCCTTGTGGTAGCAATCGACTACCTTACAAAGTGGGTGGAGGCTAAACCATTAGGATGAATCATAGCTAAAGTTACTAGAAAATTTGTTCGGAAAAATACAGTGGATTGGCAAAACGGGGTGCCACATACCATTGTCACGGATAATGGTACGCAGTTCACAAGCAGTGTATTCACGGATTGGTGTTCAAAGTTTGGAATTGTCCAGAAGTTTACCTCTATAGCACACCCTCAAGCCAACAGCTAAGTGGAAGTAACGAACAAGACTATCATTCAAGAAATCTAGAAGCAAGTGGAGGGAAAGTGAACTGGATGGGTAGTTGAGTTACTAAACACCCTATGGTCCTATAGAATGACTGTTCAAGAACCAATGGGTAAGGCACCATACACTCTAGTTTACGGTCACAAAACAGTTATACCAGTGGAAATTGGTAATTCAAGCCTTCGAGTATGCGATTACAAGGAGAAAGATAACCTGCATATGATCAGGTTCGAACTGGATGAGCTGGAAGAAAAACGTAACTTGGCAACAATCATAGAAGCTAAGTATAAGGAAAGAATGCCTAGAGTTTACAATCAGAAGGTGAAAGAAACACGGTTTCAGATTGGTGATCTAGTGCTAAGGAAGAATGAAGCTAGCTTGGCAATAGAACGTGGAAAATTATGTCCCAAGTGGGAAGGGTCGTACTAGATAATGTAGGCGCACAAATCAAACTGCTATGAGCTAGAGAGAATGGACGGTAGCAATGTTCCTAACACTTGGCACATAGTAAACTCAAGGAAGCTTTATGTGTAGAATCAGGAAAGTGGTAGGAAAATCTAGCTCTCATGTATAGAAACCATGAAATTATCATTGGTGGTATTCTCTCATGTAGTTTATGATGAAGGCGACATTCTCACAGTATGAATCTTTAGAAATAAAATCTTTCCTATTCAAATGTCTCTACTTCGCATTTGTAACACTAGATACACATTCTTAACAGACCATCTTGTGGAGTTAATGGCATAAGTGTTAATCATGAATGTCACTGAACTCACTTATTCAGAAAATATAAATGAAAACAAGTCAAGAACTTGACAATAAGGCAGATATGCCCACGTTGAAGCAAAAGCGAGCAATAGATCTTGTAGCTTCACACTCTTATTAAATAGCAGGCTATAAATCTTGCTATTAGGCAAACATACCTC
The DNA here is from genome assembly GCA_037428765.1 of Rubia yunnanensis. Classification (NCBI taxonomy): domain Eukaryota; kingdom Viridiplantae; phylum Streptophyta; class Magnoliopsida; order Gentianales; family Rubiaceae; genus Rubia; species Rubia yunnanensis. The sequence goes on from CM075066.1 coordinate 39,235,907, forward strand.
TAATACTTAAACACAAGCAAGCAATGGATGTTGTGACTTCACACATTACATACTCTCAACAAAGCAAGTAATAGACCTTGCAGCAAGGAAGATATGCCTACAAAACAGTGACTAAGACAAACCATAGATCTTGTGGCTTCGCACAGTAAAATAAGCAATAGATCTTGCTACTTGCCAGATATGCCTACAATACAGCAACTAAAACAAGACATAGATTTTACGAGTTTGCAATAAACAGAGCTAAGATACCCCAAACAAAAGAGTTGGATCTACGGGAAACAATTCCTATGAAGATAAATATACTACGTAGTCAAAATCACTCAAAAGTGTGAAGGAAGAATAACAAAGGAGAAACAACCACAACATCCAAAAAATGCTACAAAAACAATATCATTAGAAATATCATCACATTTTATCTACGCCTAGATGATTGTGATGAGCCAAATGAAGATGAACCACAGCAGCAAAGCTGTGCACAGCTTCGCGGTGGAGGTGTTCAGCCCTACGTCGATTTTCATCAACCTCACACCCCTTGCTAATCATATGGTCTTATTGCCATTTCATGTGTAAATAAGCAGGTTGGCATATTACACCCCTTCACTCCATATGACCAAGATAACTAGCATAGTATGCTTTGAAATCGGTGATAGGAACGAACTCCTTGCGATCCAGCTGCATACTTATCACATTAACGATATTTTCATATTGCTTCATTTAGGTCCTTAAACCCTGCAATTCATCCTCTAAGCTGTAAATATAGACTCGGACAAATTAATTCGTTGATCACCAATTCCCAAAATGAGATCTTCATGGCTAGTACCTCCACGAGATGAAGAAGAGAGAGCCTGAAGTTTGTCTTTCAACACAACACATGTTTGCTCGAGTTTGTGCACTAACAAATCAAGCAGATTGCACTCAGTACAAAGTCGCACATTTTCACTTTGCAATTCTGTGTTTATTGCAAACTGCTCGTCAAACTTTACCAACCAAGTGCAGAAGAACTTAAGTGATCGCACTTACCTTGTTTTTTCTTCAACCTATCAAACAAGTCATCAATATGAACACATTTCTTATCAATGATCAACGTCTTCTGATGGGCCTTGCGAGTCTTGCTAGCAGCATAATTCCTAGCCTCTTCCTGTTCTTGGAGCATCTTCATCACAGCCAACTGCTGATGGTGGATAAGACCATTCTGCTCGCTTAAAATTCAACATAAATTACGCAATACATCTTGGGACTCCTGTACAGTCGTATTCCACTTCTTTTCAAGGTTGTTGATACCTAGAAGCATATACCTTAAACAAATTCCCAAACTTATCGCCCACTCTTGGACACAGACATGGAGGTTAAGCAATCACATGTATTTTCCAATAGATTCAAGATTAACTAAACTGCGGACAATGTCCTTTCCAAGCGACTCGACATTACAACCATCTGGAATGAACTTGGTACAAGAACATGTTGAGCATGAAGAAGGAGATTAGAGGGAACATGAAATTGCCACCCAAGATATAAGGAAAGGGATTCTATGCGCGAAAAGCGATCAGAAGTAACAACCTCCTCAATTCTTTGGTGAAAGATCGAGTGGAACAAAGAAAGCTAATAGGTTCAGCAAAAAGGATCACTACATCCCATATAGTTAATTCTTTTCAGGAATTTATGATTAACCAAAATATTGAAGCCCTACACATAAGTAAGGGTGATGAGAAATATAAAACGTGAAGAATAAACCAACATTCATAACGGAAGTCACATATATAGTACAAACATACACCAAAATACTGTCTTAAGTTTACAATTTAAAAATCCTAAAAACCTAGTACACTGGAAAATCAACTAAATTCAGAGGTAGAGGTAGGCGTAGGCTAGACAACGATAGAAGTGGCTTTCTGGCTTGGCGGCTGAGGGGGATTCTCTTTGCTTGGCTGATGGACAAGAGCTTTGGTGCTTGCATCATCTTCATTAGTCACGCTGGCATCATAGTTTGGAGGTGGAATATTAGCGATAGGTTTAAATGGAAGATCTTCAAAATAGTCCACCTCACACTCCTTCAGCTTAGCGATAGAAGGAAGACTGGCAAGATTGGAAAACAGGGCATATGGATGCCCTCCACCAACAATCTCTTGAATAAAAGCCTTGTTCAGCTTCACCCTCTTTTTCTCAAGAGTGGTCACTAAGCACTTCTTCAAAGAGGGCAAACTCTCAATATCGTAAGTGGGGTTCCACTTGCGCTGATTTTGCACATCCTCACAGTAACCAGCAATGCGAGCATCTTTGGAAACATTCTCAAATAATTTATAGAATGACTTAGTCTTGAAAATTCGATCAACTATAATTTGGGGGTATTATGGAGAAACAAGTCTATTGGTACATATCTCATTTAACTCAGAACAAAGCTGAGTCACCTCCACTTCCACGAGCTTGGCTTGCTCCTCAGCAGCGCTCGCCTTTTCCTCAACATCTTTAATAAAAAATTTCAAGAGTTGCACATCTTATTTCATGTGCCTCATACTTCTCCGACAGTGATTCATTGGAAGGAGAAAACTTGGAAAGTTTCTCACTCGTGAGGTGAAGCCTTTCGCCAACCTTATAAGATAAATAAAGAACACATAATGAAGTTATTCATCATTTTGCAAACGAGGGATCAAGATATGAAAAATGGTCACTAACTTTCAGCTGTAGATGTACCACAACCAGTGTATCAAGTAAAGAGAGACTAAAAAGGATATCAGATATCATTCCCTCCCCCAAAGGATTCTCAGTTTGCGCTAGAGTTTGCGAACTAGATTGGTTAACACGCCCCTTTTTCAAAGGAGGAAGTGAATGTCCAGAAAACTCACTGCCCCTATCCCTTTTCAGTTTCTTTTGGCATAACGGGGCAACAACCTCTTATCTCCCATCTTTCAGTTTCCTTACCCTTATCACTAGGGCATGCCTTATTAACACCTTGTTGGAGGGAGTTCCACCCAATAACATTATGAATCTGAAAAGTAGCCTCAATCGACTTCTCTTTGTCACTATCAAAAAGTAATCTATCAATTTCACATTTCGATAGGTCCATATCTGAAAAAGAATGAACAATATAGATCAAAGGAACACACGATAAAAAAATAGTTCGTCAAAATGAGGAAGATTACAGATCAAGCATATCAGAACAAAAACAAACAAAAAACCTTCTACATCAGAGTCAGCATGACAAAGATGGGTATGAGCATGAAGTGTGGCCACGATTTCCATCTCAATAGTAAAATGGACACTCAGACCAGGAAGCTTACACTTAGGAACCATGTAGTTCCAAGAAGGCACAACCACTTCGGGAGTTTTTTTAAAATTTTATGAAAAAATATTTTGTATGCCACAGACCCACATTACTAGAGAAACCGCTAACAAGCTCAACCCCAGTCATCACAAGATAAAAGGTAAATTCATCTACTGTATTTTAACTTTTCGCAGATGATAGAAGTTGCAAAATAACTCAAGCAAAAAAGGAATATCTGCTTTCTCGCAAACCTGAAGGAAACCAATTACGATAGAGATGCTTTTGGGGTGAAATTGGGACAACGCAACCTTGTATGAACAAAGAATTACAGTCACATGTTCAGGGAGAGGAAAATAAAGGCCAAAATTTACGTAGGCTAAATAACATGAAATATAGCCAGGTGGAGGAGTGTGAATGCACTCTGAATCCGCAGAAGCGCGAAGTGAGAAAGGAGCTAGAAATGGGAAATTATTCTTCAACTCATCTAAATACTAACTAGATAGCATACTTTGTATGGTAGAGGATCCATTGAGGTAAGCGACATCCCTGTCGGAATGAGCATGATCTACGGGGGACTCATCACAGTTAGAGGATGACATATGGATGGGAAATAGCCCTAGAGGTGGAAGTAACAACCTTAATTAGGGTAAAAACCCGTGGAGAAGTTTTCAGGGAAAAGATTCACAGAGAACAAATTGGAGAAGATGACAAGAAAATAGCTAAAAACAAAAATGCTAAAATTACTTGAAATTGAAGCTTTACATCAATGTATCAAGTCCAAAATATGAAGCAAAGAATTGGAAATCAAATATTGGATAAAACTTACTGTTTAAAATGATGAAGGGAGATGATATGCAGAAAACCTAGGAGTGCTCAAGAAGATAAAAGCTTTAGCAAACAGAGGAGAAAAATTGAAATGACTCAATGAGAAAAGTTACTTAAATATCAGCAAGAAAAGCAAGATCGAGGAAGACAAATAGTTTAGAAAATTTAATGATGATAATCTGACACAAAAAGCAAGTTATGTTTTCCTTATATCGAGATAGCGGTGGTATATGAAAAAACGGTGCACTAAATGAGGGCAACATCATATGTCCATTTTATGTGTATAATTTAGTACTTTTTGGGAGTACTTTTGTGCTCTTTTATTATCAAGAGCTTGTGTTTTACCTTGAAATTCTCTTAGAAGAGGTAAGAGCAACATTACGCTTTTTTACCACTTCTAAGTGGATTTTGCGTGACAAAGGAAGAACATGGAGGCTTGAAGACCAGAGGCCATTAAAAGATCACTTTTCGAAGACTTTGAAGACTTGCTTCCAAGACACGAAGACTTGAAGACCGGAGGCCATCGAAGTCAATTGTTTAAGACTTTGAAGAATTTCTTCAAAGAGTTGAAGACTTAGAAAATGAGAGGAATCATTGTGAAGATAAGTGTTCACCATAAGAAGAAGAAAAGAAAACAAGGTTAAATTCGGGCGCCCATCGCAAGTCCCGATGAACAGGTGGCCAGAACCTAACCTTATCCTTTTTGCACTATAAATAGCACTCTCTTTCCTCTCATTCATATCTTCTTCTTCCTGTATTTTTGGTACTGTTCTAACCCTAGTTTGTACCATTTTTCATCTTTAAATTCTCTTGTATTATGTTTGATTTGTTAGCATTAATTAGTATGAACTCTTGTAGCTAAATCTAGTTCTTGGGAGTAATTGATTGAAACTTCCAAACCTATGTAGTAAGATTCTATATTTTCTCATTTATGAACATTTATTGGAGAGCATTTATTATGCCATTAATGTTGTGGTTTACCTCGTTTATACCATGGGTTGTTTGAGTTTACAAAATGTTTGTAAGATTGAAATGTTAGAGTGTTAGGAAAGTTGAAAATTTCTTAACTCATTTGATATGAAATCCAAAAGCATGGATTTAGAACTTCTTGTGTATAATGTGTGGTAATTCTTGCTGGATGAGTATGTAAATGTGGATTGTTTTCATATTTTTCATACAGATGCAAAGAAAGGTTGGACCTTGAATGTTGTTTGTTCTAAGTTTAACCTAAAGAATGCTTTGTTAAATGACTATGTCTTTGGTAGAAGGCTTGTTTTTATCAAACCTATGGTCATTTGGGTGAAATTCCATTGATGAAATACCCCTATGATTTTGTTTGTCTTTGGTGATCATCAATGAGGTTTGCAAATGGTCGTTGTTTGTCTTTGCAAACTACTCTTAAGGAGGACTGAATGTTGATCTTTGATTGAGAAGTGATAACATTACCCATAGACAATAAATGTAATTGAATGAGTGAATGAATCAATGAGCTATAGGAAGTTTGGAAGTGGAAGTCGATTGCCCCCAAGGCTCCGTTAATTATCATTTACATCGTATCTTTAGTTGTATTGCATGATTAACATAGTTCTCTTGCTTTGCTAGTTGTTGTATTTCAATTTGATAACTTAGGAAGCTTTCTAGATGGGCTAGGAGGCTTTCTTTAGAAAGTGTGAATAACACCCCTCCTAGTGACCATTTTGTGGATACCTCTTCCTCCATGGAACATCAACTTGAGCACGAAGATGCGCATCCAAGAGGGGGACCTCAACATCCTCCTCTCCAAGAGAGAGCTCGTCCTCTCCACCAAAGGGAGATTCCTTTGGGGCAAGCTTTGTTAAGAGACATCGTGGCCCCCAACCTCAATCAACAACCAATGTGCATTGAGTATCCCGTGATTGAACCAAACAGGCACTTTGAGCTAAAGACTGGGTTCATCAACATGCTACCCATCTTCCTTGGTAGGCAAGGGGAGAATGCTAACAAACACCTCACCGAATTTCACTTCTTGTGTGGTGGTACGGTCCCCCATGGAGTGGATGACTATTTATATAAGTTGAAGGCAATCCCATTTAAACTAAGGGATGGTGCAAGAGATTGGCTCCACTACCTACCACCTAAGAGCATCAAGAGTTGGCTCGATATGAAAACGAAGTTTCTATCCAAATACTTCCCAGCCTCTAGACCCGCCGCCTTGAAGAAGAACATAAGCAACATCCTCAAATGGAATGAAGAATCTCTCTTCGACTATTGGGAGAGGTTTAAGAAGTTTTTCGCAAGTTACCCTTACCATGGTTATTTGGAGGGGGATTTGGTTTATTACTTCTACAATGGCCTTCTTTATTAGGATCAAAGGTTGGTAATAAGTTCTTGTGGTGGCACTCTTGGGAACAAAACTTTATCTGAAGCGATGCAATTATATGAGGAGCTAGCGGAAGAATCAAGAAATTTTAGCTCAAGGGACAATTTGAGAAGGAGAAATCCAATGTGTGCATGTGACTCTTCCAATAGTGGGAATCTCAAGGACTAAGTCTTAGCCCTTGCATCTATGGTCAAATCATTGATGATGAAGCCTACGAATGCGCCACATGTTAAATCATGTGAAATTTGTTACTTGGCGCATCCTACAGACACTTGACCTACTTTGCAAGAGGACTATGTCAAGGAGGTGAGAGCCATAGGATATCAAGGGAATCAAGGCTACCAAGAAAACCAAGGATATCAAGGTGGGCAAGGACACCAAGGTTATCAAGCGTACCAAAACCCGCCGTACAATTTGAGAAATTGTGATAACCTCAACCTCCGATATGGAAAGCCTCAAGGAAGCTAAAACCCTCAACCATATCGGCCTCCTAAAAAACAATATAGGCCACCTCAACAACAATTTCAATGCTCCAAGACAAACCCGAGACCAAGGGGAGAGCTCGGGGCTAACAAAGGATGAGGTGATGCAACCCATTCACCAGTTGGGCATGTGTGCGGAGAAAAGTGATAAATTCCAAGATGAAGCCAATGCGAGTATCAAGAACTTGGAAACTCAACTGAGCCAAATAGCTCAAGTGGTGAATCAGATAGAAGCCCGAGAAAAGGGTAAGCTACCCTCCCAACCAGAGATCGACCCTCGACAAAATTCAAGTGGTATCACTTTGGGAAGTGGTAAAGAGGTTGGCTCTCCCACGGTTGGTGAAGTTGTTGAGGACGAACCTAAGAAGCTTGAAGTGCTTGAGAAATAAGTGAAAGAAGAGAATGAGGAGGTGGCCAAGGAACAAGCAAGGAAGGGAAAGAAGAAGGAAGGGGAGATCACCGTTGAGAAATCAACCTCCATTCCCAAACCTTCATCCCCCCCTCACAAGAAGGAAAGAGTAGTGGAAATTCCTCCATATATGCTGGAACCATCATTCCCAAAAGCTCTAAAAGACAAATAGATGTATGTATGGGTCCGGACTAGCATCTCAATCTGGACTCGCACTTAAGCTGAAAACATTTCTCAGCGGATATTTTGAAGGCCTTGGATGTATGAGGTAGAAGCGGTATTTTAGAATGGGGTAGTGAATTTTTTTTCACCCCTATTCATTACACCTTTCCTTACCCTCTAGTTTTCCCAATAAGTATAGGGATATGCATGTAGTCCACCCCAACTCATCATTAATTAGCTTGGGGTAAGTAGGATCAACATTGTAGCATGTGAGGGTGCAAATTCATGTCACCCCCATCGCATTTTCTATTTACCATTTTACCTGTCTAAAAGACAAACAGAGGAAGGAATCCAACAAGGACATCTACGAAGTCTTTCGTAGGTGTGAGGTAAATATCCCTCTTTTGAATGTGATTGAACAAATTCCTAGCTATGAAAATTTTTTGGAGGAATTATGTGTAATAAATAGGAAACAAAGAACGAAGAACAAGCTTAAAAATGGGAGAAGTGAACATGTCTCTATTTTATGCCAAAGGGAGTTACCCCATAAATGTAGCGATCCCGGCATGTTCACGATCCCTTGCATGATAGGAAATACACATTTTTGAAAAAGCAATTCTTGACTTAGGTGAATCAATAAATGTGATTCCTTACCCCATAAATGTAGCGATCCCGGCATGTTCATGATCCCTTGCATGATAGGAAATACACATTTTTGAAAAAGCAATTCTTGACTTAGGTGAATCAATAAATGTGATTCCTTACTCTTTGTAAGAAAGCCTCAATCTTGGTAATTTACACAAAACCAGGGTGGTGATCCAACTAGCTGACCGTTCTAGTGCGTACCCTAAGGGTATCATCAAGGATGTGTTGGTTATGATGGATTCCTTAATATTCCCCATCGATTTTTATGTCTTAGACATGGAGCACGATAAACATGTCACCCCAATCTTGTTGGGGAGGCCATTTTTTAAGACCTTTAGGACCATCATTGATGTGCATAACGGTACCCTGATCATGGAATTTGATGGGATTAAAGTAGAGTTTAACATAAACGACTCTATGAAGTATCCTCTTGAAGAGTATTCTTGTCATGCTATTTAATTTGTTGACAACATTGGGCAAGATGTTTTTGAATTGAGTGGTGATGATTCCCTGTTAGTTTCTTTGGAAAATGATGTTTAAAATGCATGTGTTATGTATTCCATGAGTACTAACTTAAAGGAAAGAATTGAGGAACTAAGCATTCTCGAGGAAGTGGTGCAAAGTCTCAACCCTCTAATCTTAGAGGAACCCGAAGAACCGGAATTCCTCCCATCACTTTTGAAAGCTCCAGTTATTGAGCTTAAACCTTTTCCAAGTGACCTCAAGTACGCATTTCTTGGGGAATGGGAGATGCTTCCGGTTATCATTTCAAGCAAGCTCACCAAGGAGCAAGAAGAAAAGTTGATTGTGGTGTTACAGGAGAACAAGGAAGCAATTGGATGGATTATTTCCAACATCAAAGGCATAAGTCCATCCACTTACATGCATAGAATGTTTTTGAAAGAAGATGCAAGACCCGTACGACAACCACAACGCAGTTTAAACCCTCCTATGATGGAGGTGGTAAAGGCGAAAATTCTCAAGTTACTCCAAGGGGGGATAATCTATCCAATCTCGGATAGCAAGTGGGTGAGTCCAACTCAAGTGGTACCCAAGAAGAGTGGGGTGATGGTAGTCAAAAATAAGAAGGGTGAAATGGTACCCACTCGAGTTCAAAATGGGTGGCACATTTGTATTGACTACCGGAGGCTAAATGTGGAGACCCGAAGGACCACTTCCCATTGCCATTCATTGATCAAATGCTCAAGAGGTTAGAAAGCCACCCTTTCTATTGCTTTTTGGATGGGTACTCAGGGTATTTTCAAGTGGCTATCGCCCCAAAAAACTAAGAAAATACCATCTTCATGTGCCGACCGGCGTATACCTTTCGGGTTATGTAACGCTCCCGCAACTTTCCTAAGGTGCATGGTAAGCATTTTCTCAGAATTTGTTGAAAACTTTGTCGAGTTATTCATGGATGATTTCACCATTCATGGTAATTCTTTTTACAACTGTTTGGAAAATTTGACACAAGTTCTTAAACGTTGCATTGATATTAATCTTGTGTTAAATTCTGAGAAGTGTCATTTTATGGTAGAGCAAGGCATTGTCTTAGGCCATGTTGTATCCTCTAAGGTTATTCAGGTTGACAAGGCAAAGATAGACACAATTCAAACTTTTCCCTATCCTACTGATGTGCGCAAAGTGCGCTCTTTTCTTGGCCATGCAGAATTCTATCACTGGTTCATCAAGGACTTCTCAAAGATAGCATCTTCTTTATGCAAGTTTTTGCAAAAAGAGGTGGAATTTGTGATGGATGAGGGTTGTGAAGGGGCCTTTGATACATTAAAAGGAAGTTTAGTTTCGGCCTCTATTATACAACCCCCGGATTGGTCGTTGCCTTTTGAGATTATGTGCGATGCTAGTGATTATGCCGTATGAGCAGTTCTTGGTCAAAGGGTGGGGAGAGCATCTCACGCCATCTACTATGCATCCATGTCTCTCAATGAAGCCCAAAGAAACTATTCCACCACCAAAAAGGAGTTGCTAGCAGTGGTATTTTCCTTTGAAAAATTTTGATCCTACTTGCTTGGTACAAAAGTTATTGTGTACACTAACCATGCAGCGCTTCATCATTTAATGATGAAAAAAGTGGCCAAGCCAATATTTATTAGGTGGATATTACTCCTGAGTGAATTTGATTTAGAGGTGCGAGACAAGAAGGGCACAGAGAACCTCGTGGCTGATCACCTGAGCCGATTGGCACCCTGCGAAGATAGTGAGGTAAATCTATCAATGAAGGAGAAACTACAGGAGGCTTTCCCCAATGAATAATTGTTCACTATCAGGGACCTTCAACTGTAGTATGCCACCATTTTGAACTTTCTTGTCTATATTTCCTTCTCACTTTTCTAAAGCACAGAAAGATAAGCTAAAGAGAGATGCTAAATATTATGTGTGGGATGATCCTTTTCTGTGGAAATATTGTGTAGACCAAGTTATTAGGAGATGCATCCCTGGTAATGAAGTGCATTCAATTCTCACCTTTTGTCATTCTCATGCATGCGGCGGTCATTTTGGAGCTAAAAAGACCGCTAGGAAAGTATTGGAAAGTGGTTTTTATTGGCCTACATTGAATAAGCATGCATACATATTTTGTAAGGCTTGTGAAAAGTGCTAAAGAGTAGGAAATATCTCATCTAGAAATGAGATGCCCCAAAAAGCTATGCGATATTGTGAAATCTTTTATGTTTGGGTTATCGGCTTCATGGGACCTTTCCCTAGTTCTTATGGTTTCACATATATTTTTCTTGTTGTTGATTATGTGTCAAAGTAAGTTGAAGCAAAACCCACTGGGACTGACAATTCTAAAGTGGTTGCAGAATTCTTGAAAGATAACATCTTCTCTAGGTTTGGGGTACCCTGAGCCTTGATTAGTGACTGTGGCACCCATTTTTGCAATCGGACCATAGAGGCACTCTTGAAGAAGTATGGCGTTACTCACAAGACATCCACCGCCTATCACCCACAAACCAATGGGAAAGCCGAAGTTTCCAATCGGGAAATCAGGTTCATCCTTCAAAAAATGATTAACCCAAATATGAAGGATCAGATTTCTCGATTGAATGATACCTTGTGGGCATATAGACGGCTTACAAGACACCAATCGGTATGTCATTGTACCAATTAGTGTTTGGTAAACCCTATCACATACCGGTGGAAATTCAACATAAGGATTACTGGGCGGTCAATGAATTTAATCTCGATATATATGAGGCCAACTTGCATAAGAAGTTACAATTGGATGAACTAGATGAGATCCGGAGGGAGTCCTATGATAATGCCAAAATCTATAAAGAGAAGATGAAGGTGTGCATAACAAGATGATCATTACGAAGGAATTTGACGTTGGTCAAAAAATCATCCTATTCCAATCCCGCATTCGCCTATTCCCAGGTAAGTTGAGGTCCCAATGGATCGGTCCTTTTGAGGTGTGGAAGGTATTCCGCATGGCGCGGTGGAGATTCTAGATCGAGCTAAGTCCAATACATTCAAGGTCAATGGACAATGTTTGAAACCTTACCACGAGAATTTTGTGATGGAAAAGGGAGAAGATGTTGATCTCCTTGATCCAATTTATGTGAAAGCTCCAAGATAGAGAGTAAGTTGTGCCAAAAATTTTGAATAAACTTGTTTTGGATCGTCCAGATCGCCATTCGTGACCTTCCGTTGATGTTGCTTGGTTTTGGATTTTGTCATTCATTTCATTGTTTTTTCTTTGTGCTTTTCATGGTTTTTTTTCCCATGATTTTGCAGTGATTTGAAACCAAGGCATTGGAATTTTGAAGGGACAAATGCTTGGAGTCAAGAGGGAAAGACTTGGACAAGAGGTGAAAGAATCAATTTTTTCTAAGTACCAGGTGGGTAGCCCGTCGCAAGTCGCGACCACCTTGTCGTTAAGCCCCGAGGCTATCGCGAGTCGCAACGGACCATCGCGAGTTGCGACCAAGTGGTTGCGAGTCCCGAATAGATCAGAAATATTGGTTGAAAACTAGAGCTCTCAGGATCCACTTTTCGCGAGTCGCGACGGCCGAGTCGCGAGTCACGACGAAGTGGTCGTAACTCACGACCAAATCTGTATTTTTGTGTGAAAATAGAGCTCTCGGCCTCCACGTTTTGTGAGTCGTGATGCCTCGTCGCAAGTCACTACGAACCATCGTGAGTTGCAATGAAGTGGTCTCAACTTGTGAAGTAAATATTGACTTGAAGCACCCATTGACCTATCCGTCGCGAGTCACGATGAACACATCGCTAAGTTGCGACGAATATATTGACCTATTTTAAAAACGAGCAAACGCCAGAGTCTTTCCCCATTCTTTCCACACTTCTCCGCCATTTTTCCTCATCCCTCCCACTTTCCCTTCACCTTCTCGAACCACCAACTCACCACCGCTCAACGCCACTCACCGCCACTAACCGCCACTAACCGCCACTAACCGCCACCGCTCCATACCCCATACCATCTTCCCAAATCACCCTAAAATTGTTGAAGAACACAAAACCCTAGAATTTGGGGGTTTTGTGATTTTTGGCAATTAACCTTCAAATTGCTTGTGGGCTTCATTCCTTTCTCATCCTAGGCATCTAAGTGGTACATTTCTTCACTTTATTGAAATTTAATTGTGATTTTGATTGTATACTCTATTTATTGGATATTGTGTAGATTATCTGTGATGCCTTAGGAAATTATCTTGTTGGAACTTGATTGATTTTTATGAATATATTGGGCTTGCAATTTGATTTGATGGAGATTGTGTGAATATTTTGTGTTTATGGCTTGGTTGGATGTAGGATAACATTAATAATCATTTTGAGTGTATTGAGTTGCTCGTATGGTCTTGTGCTTGCATTGCACTATTAGTGTTTCTTTGGTTGAGAATGAATTATGGTTTATGCTAGATATGTGGCATGTTGGCCCTTGATTAAACATAGTTGTTTGGATAAAATGTTATTGTGCTTTGCAATGTTATTTTGCTTAGGGTAGCTTAGCCATGGGACTTGAATGTTGACATTATGAATGTACTAATTGTGGCTAAACTAGTTAAGCATGACTGTGATTCAAAGATATAGCATATTAGATTTCAACCCTGTGAGAACTTGAGAGTACGGCATGTTGGACATAATATGTATTGTATGTACAATTGTGATTAGGACTTGAACTAGTTGGTTTAGACTTGATTTGGCTTGTGATGATTGGAAAAAAACTAGTTTAAGGTAGAGTATGAATTTACAATATTACATTTGTACATATTCCTGTGCATTTGACTTGTTTGTTGTGGATGTTTAATATGGGCCCAACGAAGAGACCCAGGACTTCTTCCCGAGGCGAGTGCACCGTCGTTCTACTTTCGTCTCCACCACCAACTCAGAAATCAAGCCATGTACCTCCCCCTCCGGATAGGTACATAGCTTTGACCCGGATCACCGGGTCCCATGCTGAGAGGTGGGAGGCCCTAGCAAGTCGTCAGCTCAAGGAGACGAGCTTTGTATACATACCCGCGCACCTCCAAATTTTAAATTTGGCCGCACTCCTCCGCCTAGCTATATTTCCTGCTATTTGGCCTACTTAAACCTTGGCCTTTATTTTCTTGTCCCTAAACATGTGATTGAACTTCTCCTTTCGTACAAGGTTTCACTATCCCAATTTCACCCCAAGGGCATCGCTATCATAATTGGGTTTCTTCAGGTTTGTGAGAAAGCGAACATTCTTTTCACTCTTGAATTGTTTTGCAACTACTATCATCTCCAAAAAGTGTAAAACATATTAGAAAATTTTACCTTTTATTCTGTGATCGCTAGGGTTGAGCTTGTGAGCAGATTCTCTAGTAATGTTGGTCTCTGAGAGACAAAATATTTCTTTATAAAATTTACACAAAACCCCAAAGTTGTTGTACCTTCTTGGAACTACATGGTTCCCACATCTAAGCTTCCTGGTTTCGATGTCCATTTTACCAAAGAGACGGAGTTCATGGTCACACTTCATGATCATACACTACATCTCCGCCATGCTGGCTCTGATGCTGAAGGTGTTTTGTTTGTTTTTGTTTTGATGTGCTTGATCTGTAATCTTCCTTATTTTAATGAACTGTTATTTCTTTTATATGTATTGTGTGATTGTTTGATCTATGATGTTTAATCTGTTTCAGATATGGACCTATCTAAAGGTGAAATTGATAGATTACTCTTTGATGGCAACAACGAGGAGTTGGGTGAGGCTACTGTTCAGATTGATAATGCTGCTAGGAGGAACACCCTCCAACAAGGTATTAATAAGACAGACCCTGGTGAAAAGGGTAAGAACACTGAAAGAGGGGAAACAAGTGGTCATCGCATGATTGTACCAAAAGAAAAGAAACATAAAAGGGATAGATGTGGTGGGTCTTCAGGACATTCACTTCCCCCTTTGAAAAAGGGGCGTGTTCACCAATCCAGTTCAAAAACTCTGGCGCGAACTGAGAATCCTTTGGCGGAGGGGACAATATCTGATATCCTTTCCAACCTCTCTTTAACTGATACACTGGCTGTGATAAGTCTGTAGCTGAACATTAGTGACCCCCTTTTCATATCTTGACCTCTCATTTGCAAAAAGTTGAATAACTTTGTTATTTGTTTTTCATTTGTCTTATAAGGTCAGCAAAAGCTTTCACCTTGCGAGTGAGCGACTTTCAATGTTTTCTCCTGCTGATGAGTCACTATCGGGGAAGTATGAGGCATAAGAAACAAGATGTGGAGCTCAGAGTTATCGGTACTAGAAGTTGTTCCTTTAAACTATCATATTCTGTCTGACAATCTTTATTCCAGCTAAACTTCATGGCCTTTCTTAGAACTTCAAATAGTGGAGAGTGCTTCTCTGCCACTTTTGAGACAAACCTACTAAGCGCCGCCAGTTCACGACTGGGGAAGATTGACTATGGCCTGGACTTTCTCTAGGTTGGCTTTGACACCTTTGAGGATACCCTGTACCCTAGAAACTTTCCTGCACCCACTCCAAATATGCATTTCTTGGGGTTGAGCTTCATCCCTATGGTACATAATGTGTCCAAAGTCTCTTGTAAATCTGTATTGAAGCCATCCACTTTCCTGCTATTAATAACCATGTTATCAACACATACTGCTACATTCCTCCCAATTTGATTACATAATGTGTTATCAACTACTCTCTGGTATATAGATCCCACATTTTTTAACCCAAACGGCATTTTTACGTAACAAAAAGTCCTAGAGTTTTTTATAAAAGCCATTTTCTCTGCGTCTTCTAGATTCATCAATATCTGGTGGTATTCCTTGTACGCATCCAAAAATGCTAGGATCATGTACCTTGAAATTGCTTCAACTAGTTGGTCGATTTTTGGTAAAGGATAAAAATCCTTTGGGCACACCTTGTTTAGATCTGTAAATTCAATGCATATTCTCCAGTCTGCGTCTGACTTCCTTACCATGACTTGGTTCACTAGACACCTTGGATATATGACTTCCTTTAATATTCCAGCTAGAAGCAGTGTTATAACTTCTTCTTCGATTACTTTCTGTCTATCGCTTGCGCAGCAACGCTACTTTTGCTTAACCGGTTTAACCGCGTCACTGATATTCAAGGAGTGAGTAGCAATGCTTAGGTCTTCTTTGTGAACATTCCATGTGAACATTTCTTTGTGGCTTTGCAAGATTCCAATAACTCTCGTCTTATCCTCCTTTGGAAGGCCTTTTCCTACCCTTACACACTTTAAGCTATCTTCGCCGTCCAGGCTAACTAGCTCAGTTTCTTCTCCTAGGTCTGCTAATGATCCTGGATGATCTAATGATCCACTATTTCAGATTTTGTTAACCATCTTCGCCTTGTCTCCCACTCTTCCTACCTTCATTGCAATGACTATGAATTTTCTGGTTGTTTGCTAATTTCCTCTTATAGTCAGAATTCTGGCCGGAGCTGGGAATTTCACGACCAGGTGGTAAGGAGACCATATCATTTTTTCTCTGTTCATCCACGGTCTTCCTATGATAGCATTAAACATACTTGGAGCATCCATGACTACGAAGTTGCACATGATGGTGAAACTCCTTCCGCTTTCCCCAATAGTGATAGGGATATGTATATTGCCTAAAGGCCTTTCTGCTCACCCTGTGAACCCAACTAGCAAGGATGTGGATTTTTTTATATCAATTTTCTTGAAACCCAGCCTGTCGAAGCAGTCCATAAATATTATTTCAACTGCACTTCCATCATCCACAAACACTCTGTGTACAATAGCATTTCCTATTTTTGCAATAATTACCTTGTGGTCGTTGTGAGGCGAAGCGTTAGGCACTGCGTCTTCCCCGCTGAAGATGATCGCCTTATTTGAGCGGAGTCTTTTGTTAACCGATTCTTACGGGGGAGAGTATCTTGCCTTAGCCTTCCAAGCATTGTTGGAAAATTACTCCATAGATCCGTGTATGGACAAAATGACTGTTTTTGGTACTTCGTCATTCGCATCATCCTTATATCAATTGTCGCGGTAATTTTTTTTATTTTCTGGCAATTTGGATGCCATCCCTTGATTCTTTGCTAAGGGGTTCACTGTTTTACTAGTGTTATCATAATGTTTTCCCCCTTCCTTTCTATATTGGCCTTAGAATCCATTCCTCAATTTTTCTTCTTAGGTTTCTGCAATACTCAATTTCATGACCATGGTCTTTGTGGAAAGCACAATAATACTCCCTAGATCTCTTTTCTAGTGATGCTAGCATAGGTGCTGGTTCTTGAAATAATTCCTTGTTTTCTTGCCATATTTCTTTCCTTGGCCTCGTTTGAGGCGAATCCTGGAATGGTGCAGCCTGCGAACCTGTCTCTCTTCTTTTGAAAGGGACGTTTCCCCTTCCCTTCTTCATAAATCCCTTCTTCAAATCCTCCATCATTCATTTTTCACCTTTTTCCCGCTCTATCCTGTGGTTATTTGCTTTTTCTATTTACACATGCTTGTTAATCATCTTTTGTAGTTGCCTTGGGTTTCCAGTCATATTCTTTGTCAGTTCTTTGTAGAACTTTCCCAATCGCATGCCTCCTGTGAAGGCTCCCAATGACGACTGAAATGACAAGTCGCAAACCTATAGACTTTCAGTGACAAATTGATTATGATACTCTACTAGGCTTTCAACATTTTGTTGGGCTATGTTGTTAATATCTTTAATCATTTTAGTGAACTTTTCTTCTGATAGAAACGACCCAAGAATAAGTCTTACAACTGTGCCCAAGACTTGATATGACAAAAAGATGGGAAACACCTTGCAAACTATTTTGATGTTCGCGTCGCGGAATATCATGTTGCTTCTGTATGAATGTAGGAATTCTTTTGGGTCTGTGGTCCCATCGTAAAATTTAACGTGCAGAGGAAGTTTGAAGTTCTTTGGCATCTTAAAATCTCGCAGATGTGGTGCTAGGGGTGATATGTCTTCCGTAATGATGCCACAAATTTCTTCTTCATAGTTGAGATTCTCACGCTCCTGGTTTACCCTTTTTTTCCAATTTAGGGGGTTTCTTCTTGAGCATCTTCAAAAATTGATCGTAAATACCTTCTTTGTTCGCTTCTAAGAAAGCCGCGAACACCCTCTTTTCCTTGTTCTAGTAATTATTCGAGGATTTGACTTCCTCTTCTGTTTCTTCTTTACTATGATTTTTCCCCTATTTGGGGTGTGATCCTGGTGATGATGGATTCCTCTATCTCGTTCAAGTGTTTGTTCTTATGAGTGATGATTATGGCTCTTCTCACTCTTACTGAAATCCATTGATTACCTGAATGACCTTGAAACGAAAAGAAATTTTTTGGTCCCCACAGTCGGCGCCTAATGACGTGGTAGTCTGTTCAGGTGGATTACTTGGTGTTTACTCTTGGACCTTCTTCACCTACAAAACTAGTTCCGGAAGTGATTCCAGGAGAAAGCTCAGACGACCATGTCAGTTCTCTCATTTAAGAATTAGAATTTCTTAAGATAGTTACCTTCCCCACATCGATGACCTATATATTCCTTTTATAGCTTATTCTGAACGTGGCTCCACTTGTCTTAGGTTTGCCATCAGATGCTTGATTGTGGCTCCAAGAAAGATGCTTCGTGGTCGACATGTGACCATGATCTCCGATTTTCATGGTTCGTTAGTTGTCTCTATCTCTGCTCGCATCGCGAGCTGGTCTTGGGCTCGTTTGCCACTTTAGGCCAGTGGCCCAGCCTTTGGGTCAGGTATACACCCCACATATAAATTTTAATTTTCTTTCAATGAGAAAAAAACATATAGAAGGTATTTGAATAAACATGGAATGGATGGAAAACTACAACAATTAATTTGAACTCAGAGATGCTCCATCCTTGGATACCTTTTGATTTTAGAGAGAAGCAATTTGATTGAGCTCTTCAATTGTTGTAACGGTGTGAATGGAAAGGATGGTGTGGAATTGGGTTTGGAGGAAGTTTGCTGGAAATAGGAAATGGGTGTTAGTGCTGAATACTATTGACATGAAATAGGGTTGGGGGGAAATTTTGGTTCAAATTTTCAGCTCCCTATGGAAATTTCATATCGTCTGACATCGGTCATGGGTTGGTTTTAGGTTCGTTCTATGCGACAAAGTTGTAAATTCGCACACAAGGGCTATATTATAATTTCTAAAAAGTGTGGTACGCCACTCCATTGTTGTGCTCATCCTACAACAAATAGCAAGACTCGGTAGGATTTTCGGAATGACACATCCTACAAAACCTTGCTTGTTCAGCCTCTATTCTTATCATGAGTTCCCTCAAGGTATTTTTCAAAAGTCGGATATCATATTGCAAGTGTTCTTGATAAAAACTCACCAAGAACTCAAGAAATACCTACTCCGAACAAAAACAACCACTAAGGAATGGAAAATAAAAACAACTAGCTAATATGCAACCAAAAATTCCCAAACATTTAGAAATAAATGCCTCTTCCCCGGCAGCGGCGCCAAAATTTGGGAGGTCATCGCTGTACCTCTCAAAGTTAATATTTATAGGCCCTAAATGCTTACTATCTACAACTAAGTAGATAGTGGCAAGTCGGGGTCGTCCACGAAGAAGAGGGATCTTCCTAAGCGTTTAGGCACAAAAGGTTGATATTAGGCTAGAAGTAGATATATGTACACATATAAAAGAAAGTAAAAAGGGGGTTTTGGTTGTTTGGTGGTCCAAAGTTACGAAAGTTTAAAGACAAGATAACTAGCAAGGTTAAGTAACTATGCTAATCATCAAACAAAACTAAGAAAAAGGGTTTTAAAACTACAAAAGATAAAGCATTGGGGGCAATTGATATCCACTTCCAAACCAAATGTAGATCATTGAACCATTCACTCATCCTATCACATTTATTATCTATGGGGAATGCTAATAGAAGATCAACATTCATTCCTTATTAATATTAATTTGCAAAGACAAACAACGACCATTTGCAAACCTCGTTGATGATCACCCTAGACAAACAACAACCATAGGGGTATTTCATCAGCGGTATTAGACACGAAGGACCATAGATTTGATAACAAGCCTTAGACCAAAGACATAGCCGTTTAACCAAACATAACACTCATTACGCTAAACCTAGAACAAACCACATTAAAGGTTAAACTTTCATTGCATCTATAGGATAAGCATGAGAAAAAACCACATTAACATACTCATCTAGCAAGGATTACTACACATTATACTCGAGAAGTTCTAAGTTCATGCTTGTAGATTTTCATGCAAAGGAGCTAACGAATTCGTCACTTTCCTAACACCCTAACACTTCAATCATAAAAACACTTCCTATTCTCAAACAACATATGGCATAAATGAAGTAAAACATAGCATTAACAACACATGAATGCTAAATAACAAAGGCTTCAAGAATGAGTAAAACAATCTATTCACTACTTCAACTACTTGTTGTGAAGATAAATCTTCCATCCTTCTTAGATAGTAGTTTGCAAAAGAGAATTCGACATCTCTTGTCAAACCTCACCAATGACTCCCTTAGTACTAAGAGGATCCCATTGATGGCATTTGGCACGAAGAATCAACAAGTTTGGCAACACTTATAAGCACTACACCGTGTCTAAGCATTTAACCGAATCATGCATTTACACAAGATTAGTCAAGAATGATCGACATTCATAGACCTCTCTCATTTGCCACCTAAAACAAATATGACAATGAGTTCGACATCATTACATTCATCTAGCAATTATCAACACACCAACATCATTTAAGAAGCTCTAACTCATGCTCTTGGATTCCACATTAAAAGAGGGGCGAATTAGCTACTTTCTCCCAACCCTAACAAGTAATCATACAAGAAATTCATATACTTAAGCTTCCAACAACATCAATGCCATTAACAATTAACATTCAAAGCTCAATAAATACACAATAGCAAAAGCACCAAATAGATATATATATATATATATATATATATGGTTCTTACTACATAGAAATGGATGCTTCAATCCTTTGCTCCCAAGATAAAACTAAGCTAGATAATCAAAACCCATAACATAGAACATAAATCTACAAAGAAAGAAGAAGAAAATGGTAAAAAAAACTAGAGTTTTGGAGCCCCCAAGTCGGGCTTAGGCAAATGGGGAAGAAGGGGGGGCTATTTATAGCCTAAGTTGGTCAAAAGGAAGGTCAAAACGTAGCAGGTGTTGCCCGGGCGGAATTGGAATCACCCGGGCGGAAATGGGCTCGCCCGGGCGGCGGAGGTCTCAGCCCAAATTCGGAAATGGCCTCGTCCGCGGCTTTTTGTTTTGCTTCCCACGGGTGAACCGTTGATCCGTTTTGGGAGTTCTTGTAGTCGATGTTATGGTGCTCGAGAAGAAAAATCCAATGGTACCACTATTGGAGGCTGATTCTTCTCAGAAAATTCTCAAAACTCTGCTTCAAAACATAGATCATTCTTCACCCTTTGCTTTGCTCTCATTTCTTTACTTTATCTTCTACCACTTTGTGAGTGGCCTTCCATCTTCTACCATCCTTTCGAATGGCCTTCACTAAACCACTCCTAAGTGCCCACGAGCAATCTACAAATTAAGCTTACAAAAAGGAATCTAGATGCTCGTAAGGAACAAAAATCCATTAGACTAAACATAGGTTACAAAATGAAGGATTTTGATATAAAAACCAAAAATGGTCATCTAAACCCCTTATCATGTAAACCCACCTAAATCTTGTAATCTTACAACAAAAATATGATAAAAGAGAAGTTAAAAGCTTTGGAAAATACATGCATTTGACGTCTCGTCGTAGAGTTTTGAAGAAAGGGAGTGCTCTTTCTGCTGCCCAGGACATGAAATGGTTCATGGTTACAAGTTTCCCCTTAATGCTTTGGACCTCCTTTATTGTGCCCGATGCCTTCCTTTCCAAAATTGCCTTTATTTTCTTGGGGTTTGCTTTCAATCCTTGCTTCAAAACCATGTGCCTTAGGAATTACCTCGCGTCAACCATGAACTGACACTTAGTCGGGTTAAACTTCATCCCTGTCTCCCTGAACTGCACCAGGGTCTCTCTAACATCCTCCACGAAGGTTTCATATTGACTGCTCTATAGGACCATGTTGTCCACATATACTTCAAGATTCCTTCAAATCTATTTCTGGAAAATCTTGTCCACCACTTTTTGGTACGTGGCTCCAGCGTTTCTCAGGCTGAACGACATCATTGAGTAGCCAAAGGCTCCCTTTTCAGTTATAAATGCAGTGTTTTCTACATCATTCTTTAGCATGGGGATTTGATAATACACCTTATATGCATCAAGAAAACATTTAATTGGATAGTTGGTAAGAGCATCTACCTTTTCATAAATGACCGGTAGTGGGAAGCAATCCTTGAGGCAGGATTTGTTCAGGTTCGTGTAATCTACACACATCCTCCAGTTGTCCCCTGTCTTCTTCACAAGCACTGTGTTAGCCAACCAAGCCGGGTAGAGGACTTCTTGTAGCATCCCTTCCACAACCTGTTGTCTTATCTCCTTGTTTACTGCTTCATTTATTTCCCACATGTTTCTCTTCTGCTTGACAAGCTTGTGGGTCGGATCAACCCTCAGCTCATGGCAACCAATTTCCTTGGGGACTCCGGTCATATCCTCGGGTTTCCAGGTAAAAGCCTACATGTTGTCCTTCAGTACCTTTACCAGTCACTACCATAGAGACCCCCCTCAAGCAACGATTTTTAGCACTGGTTTAAAAAATTGGTGCCAAAAATGTAATTGGACCGGTTTTTTAAAATTTTAACACTGGTTTTTAAAACCCTTGTTAATTTAACACCGGTTTTTAAAAAATCGGTGTTGAATTTTAAAATAGCAACGATTTTGGAAAAAATAGTACCAATTTTTAACCGGTGCTAAAAATTTTAAAAATTCTATCTTCCGACCAAAAAATCACCTAAAATATTAAAATAGAACCGATTTTGGAAAAAAAAGCACCATTTTTTAAAACCCGGTGCTAAAAATTTTAAAAATTCTATCTTCCAACCAAAAAAATCACCAAAAATTTTAAAATAGCACCGGTTTTTGAAAACTGGTGTTCAAAATTTTAAAATTTCAATTTTCCCGCCAAAGAAATCACCAAAAATTTTAAAAATTCAATCTTCCCGCCAAAGAAATAAAAATATTGGTCAAAATATTTTAAAATTTTAATCTTCCCGCCAAAGAATTCAAAAAATTGGCCAAAAATATTTTAAAATATTTGCCAAAAATTTCAAATAATGTTGCCAGAAATTTCATAGGCTGGGAGCAGCTGCGGGCAGCCGCTCTAAGCTAATTTTTTTTTTACTTTCAAAATCATTCACTTCTTTTGTTGACTTTAACTAATAACTAAGTTAAGTTAAATTAATCAACAATCAACCTTTATTGACCTAATATATATATATATATAAGAATAAAATTTGTTTACATTAACTAATTAACGTTCAACCCTTAATTGATTTAGTATATATAAATAAAAATAAATAATTTATCAAAAAATCTCCTCGGGTCGATTGAGCTCTGTTACTGTTACTGTGTACGATCGAAAGTGCGATTCTACGTGTGATTTACCATCCCTTATCCCTCTTCTCCTTCCTCCTCAAAGCTTTGAATTTTTAGGTATCAGTTGTCGTTCTAGGCTCTCCGCCGGTAACGGCTAGTCTGCCGCTAATGGCTAGTCCGCCGTTAACGGTCTCAACCATGTCGGCTGCTCAAGCTCAGGGCGCTCCGGTAATTACCAACTTCGACCAACCTCCTCCTCCTCTATCCTTTGCCGCCGCTCTACAGAACAAAGCTCCTCTATTATCTAAAGTGTTGCCAAACAATCCTGAATTAATACCCAAATCCCAACACTTAGGAGATGCTGCCTGCTTATACTCCGATGAACAAATTACAAAACTGTCTTCCCACTACGAAAATGCCCTAGTCGGCAAATTCACAAAGGGGAGATGCTCAATGGAGCAACTGGAGCATTTCTTCAAAACCGTGGGTTTCACAGGTAAGTATCAACTCGGCTCTTTAGATTACAAACATGTGCTTATTAGATTTGAACTTCTCAACGATTACCAACGATGTTGGATGAAAGGAGTGTGGAATTTTAGTGGAATCTTACTCAAGATGTTGAAATGGACTCCAGAGTTCTCAACACATAAAGAATCACCCATAGTTCCGGTGTGGTGCACTATTAGGGAAGTTCCACTATATTATTACAACTCTGTTTCAATAGAGTCTATTGGAAATATTATAGGTTATTTTATTAAAAATGATCTAGATACAGACATGCTCACAAGACCCTCAGCTATTAAACTTTGTGTCGAAATTGATCTGCAAAAAGCTCTGTGTAATCATATTCGTTTGGGTTCAGTAACAAATAATAAGAAATATCCAATTGAATATGAGGACATCCCTCTATACTGCGACTATTGTGCCAAATTAGGCCATGCCAAGGCCCAATGTAGAGCCCTCCCTCCTAACCTAATTGTCAAACCTCAGGATGATAACAAAATTCTCAATCAACCCCTATGGCTGGCAACCGGAAAAAAGTTTGATACACCTCCCTTGATCTCCCTAAATGACCAGGTTGATCCTATCATTACTGTCAATGAGAAGGAAGCTAGCAATGGTGCTATGCCATCCCCCAATCCTAACTTTCAATCCAGCCCTCCCCTAGGGATTATTAGCACTGCTGGAACAGACAAGGCTATCTCACCTGAAAACTGTGTCAGCCCCAAAATATATGACACTATAGAAAACTCCCTATCCAAGCTGTTAAATGATTCAGCTCTCATTAATTTTACTCCAAGGGCATATGCCATAGATGATATCCAGGTGGGGACACTTCCCTTGAATCTGAAAAGACACAACAATATTACAATGTCCTCACAAGGAAGAATGGAAAATAGATTCTCTGTTTTGCAGGATGACCTTGAAGAACTAATTACTGATCAAGAACAAGCCACTGTTCAACAGACCAATGTCAATCAACAGGCTAGCACGGTTTCTCCACCTACTCAGGGTCAGGATCCACTGCAAGGTAAGGCTAAAGGTAAAAAAGTCAACTACTTCAGCCAGATTAATAAAATGATGCTTAGGTCATCTACTAAAAGTCATAAATCTAGTGAACAATGACAGGTTCCCCCTCAATCAACTTTTTAGTATGGAACATTAGGGGTATGGAATCATCAATGTTAAGACTAATTAATCTTGTGAGGCTTAAAAAGATTCAAATGATGTGCCTAATTGAACCTATGCATGATAACTCAAAATTACAGCCTTATATGGACAAACTTAATTACTCTAATGGTTTGACTTTGTTTAATAGTAAAATCTGGCTTATGTGGACTAATTCAGTGACAATTTCGCTAATGTCTTCTAATGAGTAGTTTTTACAAGTCAGTATAGCCCACCAGTCAATCAATTTACAAATGGATGCTGTTTTCATATATGCACTTAGGAATAGGGAAGGTAGGAAGACTCTATGGAAAGATTTAGCTCCAATTACTAAAGGTCATACTATATTCATAGGAGATTTTAACACTATCACCTCCCTCACAGAATATAAGGGCCCCAGCTCCCCTTCCTTAGGCAGCATTAGAGACTTTAATTCATGGATAAATAGTACGGGTGTCCAGGAAATCAACACGGTTTGCAACCTTTTCACCTGGTGTAATTCCAGACTTAGGAATCCAACTTCTAAAAGGCTTGACAGAGGCTTATGTACCATTTCCTGGAACTATAAGTTTCCTTCTTCCTCTATCCAAATCTTGAATAGGCAAACTTCTGACCATTCTCCTCTCCTCCTCCAAATTTCTAATTTGACCATTCTCAACCCTAAACCATTTAGATTCCTAAATGTATGGTTTAATCGGCTGGACTTCATCACTCTAATTAAGATTAGTTAGGAGAAACAAATGGCTGAAACTGGTTTACTAGGTTTCTTCCTTAAACTAATCAGGTTGAAAAAAGAGATAAAAATTTGGAATAGAGAATGTTTCGGGAACATAGACACTAATGTTTTAAAGGCTGAGGAATCCCTTAGAATTCAGGAATCTATTTTTGATCTTAACCCTTCAGATACTGAACTCATGAAATTAAACGAGAAAAAAGATTTACTGTTGCGAGCACAAAAAGAAAAGGAAAAGTTTTGGAAACAGAAAGCTAAGCTGAAATGGCATAGGTTAGGTGATAACAACACTCAATTCTTTCACAAAGTGGTTCAGGAGAAAAATTGTAGACTACAAATTACAAAGATTAAAAACAAAGAAGGTCAATGGCTGAGCTCTCAAGTAGATATCCATAATGAAGCCATTTCCTATTACACTAATCTGCTAAATGAACCCAGTCAAAGGCCTAATAATACCTATTATTCACATTTCCTGAGCCAAATGCTGAATGTCATCACTGCCAACGATAACTGCGAATTGTCTAAACCAGCATCTGAGGCTGAGGTAGAGGCAGTTATTAAGGGTTTAAGTAAGAATAGTAGTCTGGGGCCAGATGGTTTTTCTACAAAATTTTATTCTAAATGCTGGTCCATTATAAAATCTGACCTTATCAAGGCGGTTAATGATTTTATTAATGGCACTGCCTTGCCCAGGGGAATATCCAGTACTTGGATTACCTTAATTCCTAAAAAGTCTACTCCTTGCTCATTTGATTATTTCAGACCTATTAGTTTATCAAATGTTCTTAATAAGATATGCTCCAAGGTTCTAATGGAAAGACTTAGACCATATATGGATAAACTGATCTCTACTAACCAGTCAGCCTTCATGAAAAATAGGGATATCTCGGATAATATTATTTACCTTCAGGAAATGATTATATTTCTTGATAAGAAGGCTAGAATCCCTAACTGCATCCTGAAATTAAATTTACAGAAAGCATTTGATAGAGTTAACTGGCATTTTCTTAGGCATGTTATGATGAAATTTGGTTTTGATGGAAAATTTTTACATGTTGTTATGTCTAATCTCTCCCAAGCTTATTTCTCTATTCTTGTCAATGGCAATCCTATTGGTTTTTTCAAGGCCACAAGAGGAATTAATCAAGGTGATCCCCTCTCTCCCTTTCTATTTAATATTTTTTTGGAAGCTTTCTCTAAGAGTCTATCTTTTATTTTCCATAACAATAAGCTTTCATACTACCAACTACCTTCTCCAATCCCAGCAGCTACCCACCTGATGTATGCTGATGATACTATCATATTTATGCAAGCTTCCAAATCCAACCTCATTAAGATTAAGGCCTTCCTAGATATCTTTGAATATACCTCTGGCCAAAAATTTAATTTCCATAAATCTGATTTTTACACTAGTAAAAGGGCATCAATTACCAAATTAAATCAGATTAGGATGATTCTCAAAATGAAGCAGGGCTCCCTCCCTTTCCAGTACCTTGGCTGTTCTATATTTAAAGGTAGAACATTAAATAGGTACTATCAACCTCTCATGGAAAAAATGGATAGGAAACTGCAAAATTGGAAAAACCAGTGGCTTAGCTCAGGTGGGAAACTTATTCTAATTCAGTCCTGTCTGTATTCAATGCCACAGCACTTATGGTCTGTAACTAAACCACCTAAAGCTATAATCAAAACTTTTGAGAAAAGATTGGCTAGGTTCTTCTGGGGTGAGTCAGATGGGAGAAGAAACAAAGTATGGAAAAAAATGGACTCAACTAGCTACTCCAATCTCACAGGGTGGTTTAGGATTTAGATCAATCCGAGCCATACTAGATGTTCGTTCCCTTAAACTGTGGTGGAAAAGTCAGCTAGGTATTACATTATGGGCTAAGCTACTCTGGTCTCTACCTGAGACCCACAGAAAATCTGTAACCTGGAAAAGAAATTGTTCAGTTAACCTTTTTGCTAAACAAAATTACTTCATCATTCATGGTAAGGGTACCTGCAATATTTGGTCTGCAAATTGGTGTATTAATGGTCCCCTCCTTAATTATGTTCCTAACCATATATCTGCTGCATTCCAATATTGTACTGTTGCAGAATTTATTAGGAACAAAGCTGAAATTTTAGCTCTGATCTCTCCATTCCTGGAAAATGATACTCTCTTATTCTTGCAGAATGCAGAACTTGTAGAGACAAGAGAAGATAGGATTATATGGAAACCTGATTCAGTAGGCAATTTTACCTTCAAATAAGCATATCGTGCAATCACAAGTGCACCAGGTAATTTTCCGGCCTACAAATTTCTGTGGAACAGATCACTTCAGAAAAAGATCTCTATTTTCACTTGGAAAATGCTACATTCTTTTCTTCCATTCGATGATATGCTCATTACTTGTGGATATAGTCTTGCATCGAAATGTCCTGTTTGCTGTCATGCGGATTCACTTGAACATTTTTTTATCTCCTGCCCTCTAGCTAAAACTATATGGAGTAACATGGTATCCCTAGTTCAATTCCACCTAATTGAACCTCATTCCATGTCTCAGACATTTTTTTCTTTTTTGGAACTGCCTAGATCTTCCTAAATGCTATCAGTTGATATGTAATATCCTCCCTCCTATCATATGATGGTGTCTTTGGAAAGCCCGAAATAGATTCATTTTTTTATCAGATTCCATTCTCTACTGATTTCATTTGCAAGGAAGCTCTGGAACTCATTAGGCTAGCTCTGTACTCCAATCCTACACACCTGAAATCCTATAATGCCATTCCACTTCCAATTAAGCGCCTAATTCCCCACCTTAGGCCACCACCTAAGCCGATCATATGGACTGTTTGCTGGGAAAGGCCTAGATTAAATTGCATCAAGATCAATACAGATGCTTCATGGTTTTCCCATAAGGCGGCAGTAGGGATGGTTGCTAGGGATAGTTCTGGTACCCCCATACTGATAAATTCAGCAACCATTTCTGCAGATTCTCCTCTTCTTGCTAAAATACTTGCCATCCAATTTGCTTGTCAAAATTTTCACCAATTGGATGATTCTATTATTATTGAATCTGATTCTTTATCAGCAGTTAGCATGATAAGTGATCCATATTCAGCTCATTGGCAACTGTTTAATGCTGCATATAAAGTCAATCACCTTTTATGTGGTGTTGTGCTTGTACATGTTCCTAGGGAAGGAAACTCAGTGGCTAATGCAATTGCTAAGCACCACTCCGCCCATAATCAGTCTCTGAATCTATTTAATGTTCCAGTTCATATTAAGGGTCTCTTAGCATTAGATAAGGAACAATTTCCACAGATTAGAGTGCTTTCTAACTGATAGGGAAAGATGGATACTGCTGATGGAATATTTGTTTATACAGGTACAATTTAGACTTGGCTCACATGGATAATTTCTCATCAAACCACCACACCCGCTGCTATGATGCACTGAGGCATACTTCGAGGCAACTACTCAGATATCAGCATTAATGCTCCACCTACTCTTTCACTACCGATAAGTTAGTTGCCTGGCTAAAGTACGAATCAACACGGGGTGTGGAGATTCATTAGCTTTGGAGTCGCAACTAATTTATCTTAACTTGTCAGGACAACTTTGTATAGTTCATAACCTAGGCTGTAATTACCATTTTGCGGGCAATGCTGTTGCCTTCTGTAAAAACTGACGCTACTATACTATGGTTCTTTTTATTGGCTTGGGGTACCAATAGATCAACCCCCACCCTCGGGTGCCTTCCCATTCAAAAAAAAAGTATATGTAAATAAAACTTTATCTAGTCAACGGTTAATCCTTATTTGACATTCAATTTAAAAAAAAGTAATAATAGGCTGATTTTGATTAATCAATGGTCGAACTTTACTTAACTTTCAATATATAAACACTAATAACTAAGTTGACTTTAACTAATAAACGTTCAACCCTTACATTACTTTCCATATATGAACACTAATAACTAAGATGACTTTAGCTATTAACGGTCTAATTGTACTTAACTTTCTATATGTAAACAATAGTGACTAAGCTGACTTTAACTAATCAACGGTCAAACTTTACTCGACTTTCAATACATAAACACTAATAACTATGTTGACTTTGACTAATCAACGGTCAAACCTTACTTGACTTTATATATAAAAACACTAGTGACTAAGTTGATTTTAACTAATCAACGATCAAACTTTACTTGACTCTCTCTATATAGAAACATTAGTTCTAGATATGGATGTGTTCGAGAACTCGAGGGGGGCTTTCGATCCCTCGAAGGGGTCTGCAAAAAAAATAAAATCCTACTGTTGCTTGCATGGCCATTCGGCCAGGAAGGCCGAGCTCACTCTCGGCTTGGAAGGTCGTCGCCGCACCTTAGCGATAGTTGGGCTCACACCCGTGGGGAACAAACCACGGTTCAAGAACCGGTTCACACGTCCGGTTGTAAGGAAGTTATAATGTATGGTTGCGCTATTCGCCAGGGTCAGAATGCCCGAGTTTGCGTTATTTGCCTACACTGCACTAAAAAGTGCAAAATGGCATCAGACTGTCCATTTGCCTAAAATGGAAAAAATGGTTACAAAACCGTTACGCGAGGCGTGCACTGTAGAAGTCACGCCCGGTCTCTTCATCATTAGGAGGTATATCGGCAGGGTACTCTAGGGAGCAACACAGACTACGGTCAATCTACTCCCAACCCCATCGAGAAAACCTTGGCACTCATCTAGAGATCTTTACCGAAGGCCAATAACACCTCTTTATCTTCATCTTAGAGGTGTACATGGTAGAAGCGGTGTACCAGCTCTTCCTGGAGAAGACAACATGCTACTTCACTTGAAGGCCGAGACCATTTTCGGCTTGGAAGTCACCCGTGGGGAACAAACCACGGCTGAAGAGCCGGTTCACACAACCGATTGTATGGAAGTTGCATGGTGTGACGGGCTACTGAGTGTGTTCTCACCCCCTCGGTAGTTTCACAGAAGATTTCTACAGGCCCCTGTCATCACGAAGGGGTAGCATCTTTTTGGGCCACCTGGTTACATCTAGACCAGGGGTAGCTTCGTAGGTATCCTGTATTTATGGAGTGAGACAAGGTCCCCATCATCGAAGACCTTTTTGGTTATATATTTTTGAGCCACTTAATTGTACCATCTAGATCAGGGGTAGTTTAGTAGGTTTCATTGTATCACGGGAGTGGGATAATGTTCCCACTCCCGTAGACTCTCATGGTTTCTTTTATTTACCATTACCTTTGACTAGTGACTAGTGACTAAGCTGACTTTAACTAATCAACGGCCAAACTTTTCGACATTAAATATATAACACTAATAACTATGTTGACTTTGTCTAACCAACGGTCAAACATTACTTGATTTTCAATATATGAACACTAATAACTAAGTTGACTTTAACTAATCAATGATCAAACTTTACTTGACTTTCTATATGTAAATACTAGTAACTAAGTTGACTTTAACTAATTAACGGTCAAACTTTACTTGGCTTCTATATATAAACACTAGTGACTAAGTTGACTTTAATTAATCAACGACCAAACTTTACTCAACTTTTAATATATAAACATTAATAACTAGGTTGACTTTGACTAATCAATAGCCAAACCTTACTTGACGTTCAATAATAAATACTAATAACTAAGTTGACTTTAACTAATCAACGGCCAAACTTTACTCGACTTTCAATATATAGACATTAATAACTAGGTTGACTTTGACTAATCAACGGTCAAACCTTAATTGACTTTCAATAAATACACACTAATTACTAGGTTTACTTTAACTAATCAACAACAAACCTTATTTGGCTTTAAATATATAAACACTAATAACTAAGTTGACTTTAACTAATTAACGGTCAAACATTATTTGAATTAGTATATAAAAATACAAATAAAAGTGTTTGACTTTGACTAATGAACGGTCAACCCCTACTTGACTTTCTATATACAAACACTAATAACAAAGTTGACTTTGCTTTCTATATAAAAACAGTAATAACTAGGTTGAATTTAACAAATCAACGGTCAAAACTTACTTAACTTTCAATATATAAACACTAATTACTAGGTTGACTTTGACTAATCAACAGTTAAACCTTACTTGACTTTTAATGTATGAACAGTGATAACTAAGTTGACTTAAACTAATTGACAGTCAAACTTTATTTGAATTAGTATATATAAATACAAATAAAAATATTTGACTTTGACTAATCAAAGGTCAACCCTTACTTGACTTTCTATATACAAACACTAATAACAAAGTTGACTTTAACTAATCCACAATCAACTCTTACTTGGATTTCTACATACAAATACTAATAACAAAGTTAACTTTAACTAATCGACGGTCTACCCTTACTTTGCTTTCTATATACAGACACTAATAACCATGTTCACTTTAACTAATCCACGGCCATCCCTTACTTGACTTTTTATATACAAGCACTAATAACTAGGTTGACTTTGACTAATCAACAGTTAACCCTTACTAAACTTTTGACATACAAATACTAATAACAAATTTGACTTTAACTAATCAACGGCCAACCTTTACTTGGTTTTCTACATACAAATACTAATAACAAAGTTGACTTTAACTAATCGACGATCAACCATTACTTTGCTTTCTATATACAAACAATAATAACTAAGTTAACTTTGACTAATCCACGGTCAACCCTTACATAACTTTCAATATATAAACATTAATAACTAGTTTGACTTTGACTAAAAAGGGGTCAAACCTTACTTGACTTCGTATTTATAAATATGAATGAAAATATTCAACTTTTAAAAATATTTATTCATCATATTTTAAAAAGGAATTGACATTAAAATAAGAGTCTGTCTCTTAAAAGATGATCTTTCCATAAATTTTAAATATTGCAATTAAAACCTTGAGTGAAGTGTGATTTTAACCCTATTTTTTTGAGAAAGTGCAGGAATGACCTTGTAAAATCATAAAGTGCAAAATTAACCTTGAAAATCATTGACCAAACGTCAACTCTAAAAATGGTTGGAAATAAGTGAAATAACTATTATACCCCTGAGTTTTAAAAAAATAAAATGGACACCCTCGCCCTCATTTCTTCATTTTCTTTCTTCCCATATTTCTTTCTCGTTCTCCTTGCCATATATCTTCCCTCATCACCACCACTTATAGCCAGAGACACTGCGAGGAGCGATGCTACTGCTCGACGCTGCTCCCACCTAGTCACGGAAGCGGATGTAGAGCAGAGGCTCGGAGCAAAGAAGCTGGTTTTGGGCACCGATGTTTCTAGGGTTTAGGGGGAAGTGGTGGACGGAGGCAGATGAGAACTGGGTATCGATTGGTTTGGGCGATGGTTATTCCACCCAGCTACGGAGCGGAGATGAGTCAGAGGCGGCGGTGTGATGCACCAGCGGCATGACGGCAGACAGGAGCAGTTGTGGAGAAGTGGAGATGAAGAGGAGGTCAACGAGAGGCCGTAGAATGACGTCGTATTCAACATTATTCTTCTCAGCGCTCATTGGATTCTCATTTTTGCTGCTCATCCTGCTTGCCATGGTGCTGGTGAAACTTGATTTTGTTTTAATCTTTTTTTCCCTCAATTTTATTAAATTTTATGATTTTCTGATCTAACCGTGAATTGTGTGCAGAGGTCACGATGACGAAAGTAGGCTCGATCAGTGGATTGAAGTCCTCTCCCGGGAGCCCCGAGCTTTTGTTTACCACATTGTTTTGGTTTTTTTTCTCTGATTTGTTCTATCTACATTATCTGTGTGTTTCTTTATATTTATTTGTTATATGAAAGAAGAAGAAAAGTTAGATTCGGTTTTGAAGAGATGTGTAGATTATTATATTTTTTGCTGTGTTGGATATAAATCTTTCTGTGTCTGTTTTTTAGTTTCATTGCTTGCGAAATGCATCTAATTGGAGCTTCTTCTTTTTTACGCGTATAGTATGATGAAGAATGTGAGTACTTGATCGAGCTTGCAAATCCTAAAATGGTGAAGTCGACTGTTATTGATAGTGATACTGGCAAAACTAAAGATAGAGTCCTGTAGTCATTTTGTATGCAGAGTCTTTTTGTGATTTTCTCTTTTATGTAGAGTCTTAATTGCTGACTGTTGGTTTGTTGATGTGCCAAGGTGAGGGTGCCGTGTCGGTGGTGGTGAGATCGATTCATCTCCAAGGTCTCCGCCGCAATGGAAGTTGCAAGCTAAAAGGAAATGGTATGTGAGTTTAATTCTAGCAACATGTGGAGGCATTATGAGTTTAGTTATGTGATTGTGAATTAATATTTAACTAGTATTTACAAGAGCGTCTCACTTACTTTCCCTACGTGAAGTTATACGTTATAATACAAGCTGGATTTGTATATAGTACTCAATCTTATATCTCCTTTCATGTGTTAACTTGTGTTTTTTTACTATGGTTTATGATTTATTTACCAAGTTAATACAAAGGGTGTCTCCAAATAGTTAGCAACAAGCTTTTGGTGAGGTTTATGTCATGAAAAAGTTTCTGAAGAAATTCTGTGGTGATTAGGTACTGGTACCACTGAAACTTTTGGTCCACTTTTTCCTGATGAAGACTCTAATCGGCTTTAGCTTCTTTAATTTAGTACTTTAGGTTTATCAAACTAAAAGTTGTTTCTAATTAGGCCGAATTGAGTAAATTTTTTGATGTCATAAAATTTCTTGGTCTTTGATGTGGCCATTTTATGCGGATATTTTAGGGTTCTTAGGATTAGGTTTTGGACAATTTTGTGCTCTGAATGTGGCATTTTGCCTTGAAATCATTTAAGGAGCGATCAAAGCGACGTTGGCATTTTTATCACTTTTTAGATGATTTTGTGTGACAAGGTGATTTGTTTGAAGACTTTGAAGATTTGAAGACTTTGAAAGATATCTTTGAAGATTTGAAGACTTACATTTGAGCTTTGTGAAGATTTGAAGAAGTGAAGAGGTGAAGAAAGGAGATCAAAGCAACGGATGAATGATGATCCAGGGTTCTCAGAATTTTCCGAGAAGAATTAGCCTTCAAGAGTGGCACCATTGGATTCCTCTTCTTGAGCACTATAAAATTGACTACAAGAATTCCCGAAACGGATCAACGGTTCACCCGGAGGAAGCAAAACAAAACAGGGCTGGAGTTACTGATTTGGTAGCGACTCGCGACGACAGCGTCCAGTCAGCCCTGCAGCAGCGATTTTCTCCCCTTTTTCTTCCCCTATAAATACCTCTTCACCCCCTTCTTTCCACAGCTTTTGGCCCCTGTTCTTGGGCCAAAACCCTAGTTTTTCTCTTCTTCGTTTCTTAGTTTCTATGTCTTTTGTTACTCTAGAGTAGTTATTGTACTTGGGAGCAAGGATTGAAGCTTCCATATCTATGTAGCAAGAACTCATTTTATCTATCTATTTGGTGTTTTTGCTATTGTGCATTTAGTGTGCTTTGAATGTTAATTGTTGATTTCATTGATGTTGTTGAAAGCTTGAGCATATGAAATACTTGTATGAATTGCTAGCTAGGGTTTGGGGGATTTGGGTTGATTTCCCCCCTTTTCTTGTTAGGAATGTATGAGTATAATTTAGAGCTTTTGATTGTGTTGATGGATTGATAATGTGCTAGACGAATGTGATTGATGTTGAACTCTTCGTCATGTTCGTTTGTGTAGCAAACGAGAGAGTTATATTCTCTTGGATGAATGTGTGTTGCACGTTCATCCAATCTCGTGTAATTGCATAAATTGGTTAAATGCTTAGTCACGGTGTAGTGGTCATAAGCATTGCCAAGCTTGTTGGTTCTTCGTGATTAAATGCCACCAATGGGATACCTTGAGTCGTGGTCGCGACAACGGGAGTCATTGGTGAGGTTTGACGAGAGATGTCAAACTCACTCTTGCAAACTACAAACTAAGAAGGATAGGAGTTTAGTCTCCACAACAAGTAGTTGAAGTATTGAATAGATGATTTTAATTCATCCTTGAAGCATTTGTTATTTAGAATTTGTGTATTCTTTATGGTGTGTTTCACTTCATTTGTGCCATGAGTTGCTTGAGCATAGGGAGTGCTTGTATGATTGAATTGGTTAGGTGTTAGGAACGTGATGAATTCCGTAGCTCCTTTGCATGAAAATATATGAGCGTGAACTTAGAACTTCTTGTGCATAACGTGTTGTGATTCTTGCTAGATGGGTATGTTGATGTTGAGTCATGTAATGCTATATGATAGAATGAGTGAATGATTCAATGACCTACATTAGATTTGGAAGTGGATATCCCTTGCCCTCAAGGCTTTTTATCTTTGTAGTTTTAAAACCCCTTTTCTTAGTTTTGTTTGATGATTAGCATAGTCACTTGACCTTGCTAGTTATCTTGTCTTTTTACTTTCGTAACTTAGGAAAACCAACCAACAAACCCCCCCCCCATTTTACTTGCTTTATGTGTGTGTATATATTTTATCCTAGCATAATATTAACCATTTGTGCTTAAGCACTTAGGAAGATCCCTCTTCTCCTTGGACGACCCCGATTTGCCGCTATCTACCTAGTTGTAGAAAGTAAGCAAAAAGGGCTTACAAATTATCTTTTGCATAGGGGTGAGACGACTGCCCACTATCAAAATGGCGCCGCTGCCGGGGAAGCGGCATTTATTTTTAAGTATTTAGGTGTATTTGGTTGTGTATTGGCTAGTTTTTATTTTCCACTACTTGGAGGTTGTTTTTGTTCGGAGTAGGTATTGCTTGAGTTCTTGGTAATTTATTTTATCGAGAATCCTTGCACTATGATTCCGAACTTTTGAAAAAAAAATTTTAATGGAGTGTCTCACCTTGAGGGAACTCATGATGAGAAGAGAGGCTCAACAAGCAAGGTTTTGTAGGATGTGTCGTTCCGACCATCCTACCGAATCTTGCCCTTTGTTGTGGGAAAAGCACGATGACCGAGAAAGAACCCTTGGTTTTCAAAACCATGGGTACTATGAAGAGTGCTATCAAGAGGTTGGAGATGTTGGTTTTCAAGGGCAAAATGTTCAAGAGTGTTTTCCATACCACAACTCTAACAATCCGGAATGGAGTGGTAGTCCGGATTGGTGGTATGAGAATGAGCTGGAAAACCAACATTACGAGCAAACTAGTTGGCCATCACCACCCTATACCATACCCCAAAACCAAGCCCAACAAGGAAGTTCAAGTTTGACACGTGAGGATGTCTTAACTACCATAGCAAACTTGAACTCCTTTACTAGTGAGGAGCCAGATACCCAGCTCTCCTCTAGTGTTGAGGCCATTGAGGGGCATGTGAGGAACATGTTAGAGGTATTGTCCCGCATGGAATCTCGTGATTCCGAAAATACAATATCCCAACTTGAACTCGATGACTCGGTGAGTGAGGTCACCAATAAAAATGATTTTGAGTTTGAAAGGGATGAGGAGTTGGCTGTTGAGGATAGGAAAATGGAGAAAGAGGTGATAGTGCTACATCCATTAGCATCGTCACCCCTTCTCCCACCTAGTGAACCAACTCTAATATTTTCGTAAGTTTTGAGGGAAACAAGAGAGGAGCCGAAAGATTATCCCAAGCTCCCTAACCACTCAATTCCCTTTGAACCATTTCCACCTCAACAAGACTTTCCTCTTGAAAGTTTTGTGCCCCCACCTCTCTTATTTTGGATGCTCATGGTGAAGGGGTTCAAGCCTTCACCATACGGATAACATTAGGGTCGTGACGATGACCTTAAAAATACGGAGCTTCGTCGTGCCGACGACGTTAAATAAATTCGACTTTTCTTTTAGTTTTTGTTTCTTAGTTTTCGTTTCTTAGTCTTTGTTTCTTAGTTTTTGTTTTGTTTTGTTCTTTTTATGGCATGTTTTTCTGTGATTTTGTAGCAACATGAAGTGCATTGCAATGAAGGAGATGAAGGAACGAGATCAATGAATGAGGAAAGAAAGCTTGGACAGTTAGTAAGAAAAAGAAAAAAATATTAAGCCTGGGATACCCTGCCGTCGCGAGTCGCGATGAGCTTCGTCGCGAGTCGCGACAAACAGGGGAGAAAAAATCCACTCCCAGCACCAACTTTCCGCGAGTCACGATGACCTCGCAATGCTCGTCGCGAGTCGCTATGAGCTTCGTCGCGACGTGCTCAGGAAATTTTTGAAATTTTTGGCCTTCCGGATTTAACTTCCCGCAACTCGCGATGCTCGTCGCGAGTCGCGATGAGCTTCATCGCGAGTCGCGACGTACTCAGGAATTTTGAAAAAAAATCAATCTCAGATTTCACTTTCCGCGAGTCGCAATGACCTCGCGACACTAGTCGCGATGAGCTTCGTCGCGAGTCGCGACCGGTTCAATCGCGAGTCGCGACCGGTTCAATCGCGAGTCGCGACCGGTTCAATCGCGAGTCGCGATGAAAAATCCAAGTTTCCAACTGATCTTAAACATTTCATGATCCTTCCTTCTTCTCCACCCAACACTCCCAAGAACCATCACATACCTCTCATTCCTCCACCATCCTACATATATTGGCATATGAACATTCTTGCATCTTTATAGTACATTTATTGATTGTAGTATGCCGACTACATCTTTATGACCATAAGTGCATATCCTATAATGATGCTTGTATACATGTCAATATATGTTGGATATTTTTAATGCATAATCTTATAGTGGTGATTGAGGGTGGATTGGTTGTTCTTTGTGAATACTATGGTTATTAATTCTCTATGCTAAACCTAGTATTACAAATCCTTACGTACTTGTGAGTTTAATGTTGTTCTTTGTGGTGTTAGTCTTGATCAAACGGCGCCACGGAGACAATGCTTTTCTCGAGGGGTGAGTTCTTCTACGGCATCTTTGCTCCCCATTCCGGTTCGGAAACCGATTTCAGGACCATACATTTACATTGGATTGCGCCATATCACCGGCAACTATGCGGAGAAACGGGTGTCACTCTACCCCCTTACCTTGATTTTTATTGTTCTTGCCTTACATGTTTACATTGAGGGCAATGTAATGTTTTAAGTGTGGGGAGGGGT
This sequence comes from Rubia yunnanensis, assembly GCA_037428765.1. Classification (NCBI taxonomy): domain Eukaryota; kingdom Viridiplantae; phylum Streptophyta; class Magnoliopsida; order Gentianales; family Rubiaceae; genus Rubia; species Rubia yunnanensis. Next base: position 39,274,461 of record CM075066.1, read on the forward strand.
TAGAGGACTCACATGCATGCTATATTGTTTTGGAATGCTTTTTGCTACTTTTCAATGGAAAAACATTAGAAAAAATATAGAAAAACAAAAAAAGAAAAAAAATAGAAAAACAAAAAGAAAAAAAAAGAAAAAGAAAACCCGCTAAGTTGAAAACCCGAGAGGGCAACTTAGGCAACATTGGGGGCCCGGATAGGTCGAAAACCCGAAAGGGCGGCCTAGGCAAAAATGAGAGGCTAAAATGTGCGGAAAAAGGTGAGATGTGAGCTAAAGAAACATGATGTGTGGCTAGGATGAAAACTCGAAAGAGCTCCTAGGCAAAATGAGAGAAAAAGAAAAAAATTCTAAGATTTCACTCATTTGCCGGCGTTGGAGTCATAAGGTTGCGGTTGTCACATGGATGGATCGGGTAGCTCAACATCTATAGACCTCTTGGGATTGGGTAGCTTAGTGGGTTAGGAAACGAAGTGTGGTTATGAAATTCCTTATCTCTTTATACTTCGTTTTTGGTTGATATATTGGCATTCGGTGAAGCATGTGTTTGAACCTCTTATATGGCTTTAGCTTCATTTTATGTCATTGGATTTTGGGAATATCAATTCGGGGCTTTGAAATATTTTTATGGGTAGTGAATTGATAAGTGGTAGGTTTGGTTAGATTTAGGATTGGGGATGTGTGTGTGAAAAATTCTCATGTGAGCTTTTATTTTGGGATTTATGATATTGAGAGTTTTTGTGAGGCTTTGATTGGGGGATTAGTAGTTAGGATAGGGCTATATCATTTCTTCCGTATGCTTAGATCTTTTCTTACTCGAGGGCGAGTAAGGTTTAAGTGTGGGGAGGTTTGATGTGGCCATTTTATGCGGATATTTTAGGGTTCTTAGGATTAGGTTTTGGACAATTTTGTGCTCTGAATGTGGCATTTTGCCTTGAAATCATTTAAGGAGCGATCAAAGCGACGTTGGCGTTTTTATCACTTTTTAGATGATTTTGTGTGACAATGTGATTTGTTTGAAGACTTTGAAGATTTGAAGACTTTGAAAGATATCTTTGAAGATTTGAAAACTTACATTTGAGCTTTGTGAAGATTTGAAGAAGTGAAAAGGTGAAGAAAGGAGATCAAAGCAACGGATGAATGATGATCCAGGGTTCTCAGAATTTTCCGAGAAGAATCAGCCTTCAAGAGTGGCACCATTGGATTCCTCTTCTTGAGCACTATAAAATCGACTACAAGAACTCCCGAAACGGATCAACGGTTCACCCGGAGGAAGCAAAACAAAACAGGGCTGGAGTTACTGATTTGGTAGCGACTCGCGACGACAGCGTCCAGTCAGCCCTGCAGCAGCGTTTTTCTCCCCTTTTTCTTCCCCTATAAATACCTCTTCACCCCCTTCTTTCCACAGCTTTTGGCCCCTGTTCTTGGGCCAAAACCCTAGTTTTTCTCTTCTTCTTTTCTTAGTTTCTATGTCTTTTGTTACTCTAGAGTAGTTATTGTACTTGGGAGCAAGGATTGAAGCTTCCATATCTATGTAGCAAGAACTCATTTTATCTATCTATTTGGTGTTTTTGCTATTGTGCATTTAGTGTGCTTTGAATGTTAATTGTTGATTTCATTGATGTTGTTGAAAGCTTGAGCATATGAAATACTTGTATAAATTGCTAGTTAGGGTTTGGGGGATTTGGGTTGATTTCCCCCCTTTTCTTGTTAGGAATGTATGAGTATGATTTAGAGCTTTTGATTGAGTTGATGGATTGATAATGTGCTAGACGAATGTGATTGATGTTGAACTCTTCGTCATATTCGTTTGTGTAGCAAACGAGAGAGTTATATGCTCTTGGATGAATGTGCGTTGCACGTTCATCCAATCTCGTGTAATTGCATGAATTGGTTAAATGCTTAGTCACGGTGTAGTGGTCATAAGCATTGTCAAGCTTGTTGGTTCTTCGTGATTAAATGCCACCAATGGGATACCTTGAGTCGTGGTCGCGACAACGGGAGTCATTGGTGAGGTTTGACGAGAGATGTCAAACTCACTCTTGCAAACTACAAACTAAGAAGGATAGGAGTTTAGTCTCCACAACAACTAGTTGAAGTATTGAATAGATGATTTTAATTCATCCTTGAAGCATTTGTTATTTAGCATTTGTGTATTCTTGATGGTGTGTTTCACTTCATTTGTGCCATGAGTTGCTTGAGCATAGGGAGCTTGTATGATTGAATTGGTTAGGTGTTAGGAACGTGACGAATTCCGTAGCTCCTTTGCATGAAAATATATGAGTGTGAACTTAGAACTTCTTGTGCATAACGTGTTGTGATTCTTGCTAGATGGGTATGTTGATGTTGAGTCATGTAATGCTATATGATAGAATGAGTGAATGATTCAATGACCTACATTAGATTCGGAAGTGGATATCCCTTGCCCTCAAGGCTTTTTATCTTTGTAGTTTTAAAACCCCTTTTCTTAGTTTTGTTTGATGATTAGCATAGTCACTTGACCTTGCTAGTTATCTTGTCTTTTTACTTTCGTAACTTAGGAAAACCAACCAACAAACCCCCCCCCCCCCATTTTACTTGCTTTATGTGTGTGTATATATTTTATCCTAGCATAATATTAACCATTTGTGCTTAAGCACTTAGGAAGATCCCTCTTCTCCTTGGACGACCCCGATTTGCCGCTATCTACCTAGTTGTAGAAAGTAAGCAAAAAGGGCTTACAAATTATCTTTTGCATAGGGGTGCGACGACTGCCCGCTATCAGTCTTTAGGCAAGTGTGTATATGTATGTGCTTTCATTCTTCTTTATCTATCCCTCTGTGCTCATTGCATACATTCCATGGAATCAATGAAGTGAACACTATGTTTTTAGTTTCTTAGGTTTGTACTTAGGCTGGATGTCCACGAGGTTGTTAACTCTTTTATTTTTGTATAATAGTAGTTCTATTGGAATGATTATGTTTAAAGTATGTGCTCAGCATTCGTTACACTCCTCTTACAGATTGATTTTGTCTCTTAGGTTTGTGATCAAGATGCTTATACATGCAGCGGTAAAAAATGCTTTGCTCAATCAATGTTATTTATGCACAAGGTTTACACTGACTTAGTTGTATGTAATGTGGAGACACTGATATTTACCCAGCTCCAGTTAGAATCATTATGCTTGTTTAATGGGGATTCCTGTGAAAGTATATTATGACATCTTCTTATGATACAAATTATAATTAAACTTGAACGGTTATGTGTTGGAGGATGATTTAGTATCAAAGTGTATGTATTTGTTCGGAAAATTATTGTTAGAGTTCATAGTTTAGGTGTTCTATTGATTTGCCTATCTATTTATACAGAGAAAATATAAAACTACCGAGGTTTCCCTTCCTCTGAAAACGGCTGCACGCTGCTGCTTACAGAGGAAGGGGAATTTTTTTAATCCCTAAAACTTTTAGCACCAGTTTTTTAAAACCAATGCAAAAAAACTGGTGCTAATGGGTCACATAATTAGCATTGGTTTTTTAAAACTAGTGCCAAATAAAACCGGTGCTAATGGGGTACATATTAAAACCAGTGCTAAAAACCGGTTTATTAGCACCAATTTTTTAAAAACTGGTGAAACCATTTCACCTGCTACTTAGGCACCTGTTTTTTAATAAAAAAATAGATGCTAGAGGGGGGTTCCTTTGATAGTGACTCTGTTCTTTACCTCAAGGGAGAGCGATGTTCCCACATGTACAGACTGGCCTCCACTCAACTGTACTACTTACACCTCTTCTCCTACCTCTGATGGGTCACTTCTACCTGTACCAATGATAATTCTGACAGGTTTAAGCTTGCCGACCTGTCTTTTTTTACTGATTCTTTTATCTTCTCGCTTCCATTTTCCAAGAGCAACTCTATGACACTCTTAGGCCTTCTACTGGTGTCCCCTGACTGCATCTATTCCTCCCCTGGTTGGGAATTTCAGGAGTAGATGCAAGGTCGATACTATTCCTTTCAGTATTTCCAATGCCAGTCTGCCTAGTATCGGGGTATATGGGTTGTTCACCTTCTCGATTATGAGCTCTATGTTCACGTTCTTGCTCTTATCTCCTTCCCCCACCATTACTGGAAATAGTATACTTCCTTAAGACCATACTCTCTGTTGGCAAAAACTACCGGCGGGGTCTCCATCAGCTCCAATTTCCTCCTCATATTCTAGTCTAGCTTCTCGAAACTGTGCCAGTTCATGATTTTCACTAAGCTTTCACTATCTACATATGCCCACTAAATCTTCTTGTCAACCACTCTCACCATTATCACCACTACGTTGCTACCTGCCAGCCACCGGATTGTTGGCTTTGAACGTTATTGCTTCATTTTCACCCAACTTTCTATCTACTGGCATCGGTTGCGGTGTCTTCTTGCATCGTGCTTTTCGCTAGGATTTTTCCCTTCCTGCAGCTCTTCCACCTATGATGGCGTATATGTCTATTACTGTTGGCACCATGCTTTCCTCCGCAGGGGAATTTTCCCTCTACCTTTTGCTTATTTCTTTCCCTGTCTTAGCTCGGGCAACCCCTTTTCCTTTATCCCCCCCCCCTTCGTTCTCTAGAGGGGCTCCTTGCTCTGCCCTGACCTCTTGCTACCTGCGAGAGTTTTCATGCTTATTCTTGCTTAGGAAAGTGGCTTTGTTATGAGCCCTTGCACTTTTTTCCAAGTGTGCTAGCTCGGCACTTTACACGCATTCATTTATGTTGTGCTTCAGATGGATGCAGTCATTTGAGTCATGGCCATGGTCATCTTGATAATCTCATAACTGGGTCTTGTTTCTCTTTTTGGGGTCATTCCTCATCCTTATTTCCACATCCAGTATACCTTTTTGTACAATGAAAAACTTTCCTTAGGCATATGGATGAGCGGCGTGGAAACCCTCTCCAACTTATTGAACATGTTGGGCCTCTGCTGGGCGCTCACATTGGCGCCCTCAGCCTTTCTCTTTTTTCTGTCCCCACCTACATTAGCCCTCCGATGTCAATGGCCACCTTGTGTTTCCTTCCTCCTCTTGTCTGCCATGTCTGCCCTGTTAAAGTTCCCAACTCTTTTCATCATCTCATCAACTTTCCCTGGTTGATTGAAGGTGTAGTCTCAGTAACAACTCATGCCTTAAGTCATTTATGAACCTGTCAATGAGGAATTGGTTGTTGCTTTCCTCCACCGGATCGTTGGCATCGAGCGTTATTGCTTCATTCACACCCAACTTTCTATCTGTCGGCGTCAGTTGTAGTATCTGCTTGCATCATGCTTTTTGTTAGGATTTTTTCCTTCCTCTAGCACTTCCGTCTATGATGGTGTATATGACTATTACAATTGGCACCCTTCTGTCCTCTGCAGGTGAATTTTCCCTTCGACTTTTGCTTCTTTCTTCCCCTATCTCATCTGGGTGACCTCTTTTCCTTTATCCAGTCTTCGTTCCCTGTCAGAGTTCCTTGCTCTGCCCTGCCCTTCTTGATACTTGCGGGAGTTCTCGTGCTTGTTCTTTCTTAAGTAAGTGGCTTTATTATGTGTCCTTGCACTTTTTTCTAAGTGTGCTAGCTCGCAACTTTGCACGCAATCATCTATGTTGTGCTCCAGATAGATGCAGTCATTTGTGTCGTGGCCATGGTCATCATGATAATCACAGAACTAGGATAGTATACCTTTCTGTACAGGCCCAAGATTTCCTTAGGTTTCTAGATGAGCGGCGTGAAGACCCTCTCCAACTTATTGAACCTGTTGGCCATCTACTGGGTGCTCACATTGGCGCGCTCCGCTTTCCTCATTTTTTCATCCCCATTTTCATTAGCCCTTTGATGTTTATGGCCACCCTATGTTTCCTTCCTCATCTTGTCTTCCAGGTGTGCCCTTTTGAAGTTCCCAACTTTTTCATCAGCTCGTCAATTGTCCCTGCCTGGTCCAAGGTGCAGTTTCTCAACAACAGCTCATGCCTTAAGCTATTTATGAACATATCGATGAGGCACCGTCGCGAGTCGCGATGAACTTCGTCGCAAGTCGCGACGTGCTCAGAAAATTTTGAGCTCCCGGACTCACCTTTCCGTGAGTCGCGTGACTTCGCGAGGCTCGTCGCGAGTCGCGACCAACCCCGTCGCGAGTCGCGACGTACTCAGTAACTTTTGAAATTTTTTTTGAGCCCGGATTTCAAGTTTCCAAGCTTCCAAGTTTCCAAATGATTTTAAACATTGCATGATCCTTCCTTCTTCTCCACCCAACACTCCCAAGAACATCACATACCTCTCATTTCTTCCACCATCCTACATCTATTGGCATATGAACATTCTTGCATCTCTATAGTACATTTGTTGATTGTAGTATGCCGACTACATCATTGTGACCATAAGTTCTTATCCTATAATGATGCTTGTATACATGTCAATATATGTTGGATATTTTTCATGCATAATCTTATAGTGGTGATTGAGGGTTGATTGGTTGTTCTTTGAAAATACTACGGTTATTAACTCTTGATGCTAAACCTAGTATTACATATCCTTATGTACTTGTGAGTTTAATGTGTTCTTCGTGGTGTAGTCTTGATCAAACGGCGCCATGGAGACAATGCTTTTCTCGAGGGGTGAGTTCTTCTACGGCATCTTTGCTCACCCTTCCGGTTCCGACACCTATCTCGGGACCATCCAAGTACTTGGATATCGCCATATCACCGACGAACTTGCGGAGAAATGGGTGTCACTCTAACTCCCTTACCTTGATTTTTATTGTTCTTGCCTTACGTGTTTACATTGAGGGCAATGTAATGTTTTAAGTGTGGGGAGGGGTTAGAGGACTCATATGCATGCTAGATTGTTTTGGAATGCTTTTTGCTACTTTTCATTGGAAAAACATGAAAAAAAAATAGAAAAACAAAAAAAAAAGAAAAAAAAAAAAAGAAAACCCGCTAAGTTGAAAACCCGAGAGGGCAACTTAGGCAACACTGGGGGCCCGGATAGGTCGAAAACCCTTAAAGGGCGGCCTAGGCAAAAATGAGAGGCTAAAATGTGCGGAAAAAGGTGAGATGTGAGCTAAAGAAACATGATGTGTGGCTACGATGAAAACTCGAAAGAGCTCCTAGGCAAAATGAGAGAAATTGAGAGAAATTGAAAAATGCTATGATTTCACTCACTTGCCGGCGTTGGAGTCATAAGGTTGCGGTTGTCACATGGATGGATCGGGTAGCTCAATATCTTTAGACCTCTTGGGATTGGGTAGCTTAGTGGGTTAGGAAACGAAGTGTGGTTATGAAATTCCTTATCTCTTTCTACTTCGTTTTTAGTTGATATATTGGCATTAAGTGAAGCATGTGTTTAAAACTTCCTCTATGGTTTTAGCTTCATTTTGTGTCATTGGATTATGGGAATATCAATTCTGGGCTGTGAAATATTTTTATGGGTAGTGAATTGATAAGTGGTAGGTTTGGTTAGATTTAGGATTGGGGATGTGTGTGTGCAAAATTCTCATGTGAGCTTTTATTTTGGGATTTTTGATATTGAGAGTTTTTGTGAGGCTTTGATTGGGGGATTAGTTTAGGTTTTGGATATATCATTTACTCCGTGTGCTTGGTTCTTTTCTTACTAGAGGGCGAGTAAGGTTTAAGTGTGGGGAGGTTTGATATGTCCATTTTGTGTGGTTATTTTAGGGGTTTTCGGATGTGGATATGCCATTTCCTCCGTATGCTTAAATCTTTTCTTACTCGAGGGCGAGTAAGGTTTAAGTGTGGGGAGGTTTGATGTGTCCATTTTAGACGCATTATTTAGTAGTATTTAGGATCACTTTTGTGCTCTTTTATTATCGAGAGCTTGTGTTTTACCTTGAAATTCACTTAGGAGAGGTAAAAGCAACTTTGTACTCTTTTACCTCTTTTAAGTGGATTTTGTATGACAAGGGAAGAACACGGAAGCAACGAAGACCGGAAGACATTGAAGACTATACTTTCGAAGACTTTTGGATACTCACTTCGAAGACATGAAGACCGGAGGCCGTTGAAGACCATTTTGGAGCTGTTGAAGACTTGAAGATTGAGAGGGATGGCTATGAAGAAGACAAAGAAACAATGCAAAACTGTGGCTGCCGTCGCGACCCCGTCGCGACACCATCGCGAGTCGCGACCAACACCGTCGCGAGTCGCGATGAACTCGTCGTGAGTCGCGACCAACGGGCGGCCAGAAATCATTCTTATTTTCTTTGCACTATAAATACCCTCTCTTTCCTCCTCTTCTCCAGCTTTTCCAGCCCGTTTTTCTCTCTGGTTTTTGGGCGAAAACCTAGTTTTTCTCTTCTTTCTTTTCTTTGTTTTTCTTAGTTTAATTATGTCTTTTGTTGTTCTAGAGTAGTTCTTGTTCTTGGGAGCAAAGGATTGAAGCTTCCATTATCTATGTATTGAGAACCAATTCTATCTATTTATTTGATGTTTTTGCTATTGTGCATTTATTGTGCTTTGAATGTTAATTGTTGATTGCATTGATGTTGTTGAGAGCTTGATGATATGAATGCTTGTATGAATTGCTAGCTAGGGTTTGGGGGATTTGGGTTAATTTCCCCCCTGTTCTTGTTAGGAATGTATGAGTGTGAATTAGAGCTTTTGATTGTGTTAGTGTGTTGACAATGTGCTAGACGAATGTGATTGATGTCGAACTCTTCGTCATGTTCGTTTGTGTAGCAAACGAGAGAGTCATATGCTCGTGGATGAATGTGCGTTGCACGTTCATCCAATCTCGTGTAATTGCATGAATTGGTTTAATGCTTAGTCACGGTGTAGTGGTCATAAGCATTGCCAAGCTTGTTGGTCCTTCGTGATTAAATGCCACCAATGACACCTTGGGTCGTGGTCGCGACTCGGGAGTCATTGGTGAGGTTTGACGAGAGATGTCGAACTCACTCTCGCAAACTACGAACTAAGAAGGACAGGAGTTTAGTCTCCACGACAAGTAGTTGAAGTATTGAATGGATGATTTAAATTCATTCTTGAAGCATTTGTTATTTGGCGTTTATGTACTCTTGACGGTGTGTTTCACTGCATGTGTGCTATGAGTGGTTTGAGCATAGGTAGTGCTTGTGTGGTTGAATTGTTTAGGTGTAGGAACGTGACGAATTCCGTAGCTCCTTTGCATGAAGATCTATGAGCATGAACTTAGAACTCCTTGGGATGTGTGTGTTGTGGTACTTGCTAGATGGGGTGTGTGAGTGTTGGGTCATGAATGCTATATGATGGAATGTGTGAATGATTCGATGAACTACATTAGATGTGGAAGTGGATATCCGTTGCCCCCAAGCCAACCAACCAACCCCCCCCCCCTTTACTTGCTTTTAAGTGTGTGTAAATATAGTTACTCCTAGCCTAGTATCAACCATTTGCGTGCTTAAACGCTTAGGAAGATCCCTCTTCTCATTGGACGACCCCGATTTGCCACTATCTACCTAGTTGTAGAAAGTAAGCATTTAGGGCTTATAAATTATCTTTTGCACGGCGGGCGCGACGACCGCCCGCCCGACAGAATTCGTCACTTTCCTAACACCTCCACACTTTAATCATACAAACACTTCATATTCTCAAACAACACATGGCATAAATGAAGTGAAACATAGCATTCAGAACTCATTAATGCTAAATAACAAAGCCTCCAAGAACAAATGACAAAGTCTATTCACAACTTCCACTAATCATGCATTTACACAAGATTAGCCATGAACAATTGACATTCATTGACTTCTCTCATTTTCTACCTAAAACAAACATGACAAAAAATTCAACATCATCACATCCATCTAGCAATAATCAACACATCAACATCATTAATAAGGTCTAACTCATGCTCTTGGATTCCACATTAAAAGAGGGGATAATTAGCTACTTTCTCCAAACCCTAACAAGTAATCATACAAGCAATTCATATACTCAAGCTTCCAACAACATCAATGCAATTAACAATTCACATTGAAAGCTCAATAAATGCACAATAGCAAAAGCACCAAATATATGTGTGTGTGTGTGTGTGTGTGGTTCTTACTACATAGAAATGGAAGCTTCAATCCATTTCTCCCAAGATAAGACCAAGCTAGATAACTAAAAGACATGATTAACCTACAAAAGCTAAGAAAAGAAAGAAAGAAAAACTAGGGTTTAAACCCACAAAAATGCAAGAAGAAGAGAGTGTCAAAAGCTGCTGAATAGGAGAGGATAAGGTGTGTATTTATAGTGAAAAAAGCAAGAAGGGTTTCTGACACCTCGTCCCTCACGAGTCGCAACATGCTTGCAACGACCTCGTGACGGACTCCAAGTCCAGCACCATTTCTTCTTTCTCCTTTTTGTTTCATACCCTACTCTTCTCTTCACTTCTTCAATTCTTTAAATCTTCAAAAGCTCAATTACAAGTCTTCAAATCTTCAAAGGTATTCTTCAAAGTCTTCAAACAAATTTCCTTGTCACACAAAATCCTCTAGACAAGTAATAAAAGCGTGAAAGTCACTTTTAATCCTCCTTGGAAAACGTCAAGGAAAAATGTCCCATTTAGAGCACAAAAGTATACAAAAGTGAATCCTAAAAGTTCTAATATAACATTATAAAATGGGCACACCAAACCTCCCCGTACTTAAACCTTACTCACCCTCGAGTAAAAAAAAGATTTAAGGACACGAAGGAATTCATATGTCTACATCCTAACTAATATTCCCCCAATCAACACCTCACAAAAACTCTCAATATCATAAATCCCAAAATCAAAGCTCAATTGAGAATTTGTTTCACACACACACCCCAATTCCTAAATCTAACCAAACCTCCCACTTATCAATTCACTACTCATAAAAACATTTTAAAGTCCCAAATTGATAATCCCAAAGTCCAATGATATAAAATGAAGTTAAAACCATAAGAAAAGTTCAAGCACATTCTTCACTTCATACCAATATATCAAAAAAATCCAATGACACAAAATGAAGTTAAAACCATAGAGTAGGTTTAAACACATACTTCACCCAATGCCAATATATCAACCAAAATGAAATATAGAAGAATCAAGAATTTTATAACCCTACTTCGTTTTTCAACCCACTAAGTTACCCAATCCCAAGTGGTCTCTAGATGTTGAGCTACCCAATCCATCCATATGACAACCACAACCTTATGACTCCAACGCCGAAAAATGAGTGAAATCATAGCATTTTTCTTTTCACACTTTTTCTCATTTTTCCTAGAAGCCCTTTCGGGTTTTCATCCTAGCCACACATCATGTTTCTTTGGCTCACATCTCACCCTTTTCCGCACATTTTGGCCTCTCATTTTTGCCTAGGCTGCCCTTTTGGGTTTTTGACCTATCCGGGCCCCTAATGTTGCCTAAGTTTCCCTCTCGGGTTTTCAACTTAGCGGGTTTTCTTTTCTTTCTATTTTTTTCTTTTTTCATTTTCTATTTTTTTCAAAATTTTCAATTTTTTTCCTTTCCTTTTCTCATGTTTTTCCAATCAAAAGTAGCAAAAATCATTCCAAATGAAGCTAGCATGCATGTGAGTCCTCTAACCCCTCCCCAAACTTAAAACATTACATTGCCCTCAATGTAAACATTTAAGGCAAGAATAATAAAACTCAAGGTAAGAGGTAGAGTGACACCCATTTCACCGCATAGTCGATGGTAATATGGCGCAATCCAATGAACTTTTATAGACTCGGTCCTAGAATTGGCTTCGAAGCCAGAAGGGGGAGTAAAAGTGCCGTAGAAGAACTCAGCCCTCGAGCAAAACGCTATCTCCTTAGCGCCGTTTGATCAAGACTAAAATCACAAAGAACAACATCAAACTCACAAGTACACAAGGATTCGTAATAGTAGGTTTAGCATCGAGAGTAAATAACCATAGTATTATTAAAGAACAACCAATCCATCATGCAATCACCACTATAAGATTGTCCAATAAAAATATCCAACATATATCGACACATATCCAAGCATCAATATAGAACATAGCGATAAAAGACTCAATGATGTAGTCGGCATACTACGATCAACAAAGATACTATAAAGTTGCAAGAATTTTAATATGTCAATATATGTGAGATGGTGGAGAAATGAGTGGATATGTGGTGGTTCTTGGGAGTATTTGGAGAAGAAGGAAGGATTATGCAGTTTTTAAGCTCAGATGAAAATTTGGATTTCTCATCGCGACTCACGACAGCAATGGTCGTAACTTGCGATGCATCATCTCGAGTTGATGGCTTTTGGCCTTGATAACCCAAAGATTCGAAGGTATGATGCACTTTTGGGTTCTCCTCAAATGGAGTGCTCATGGTCTCGAGTACCCGAGGTCTCGAGGACTTCAGCTCGAGTCGAGGGAATGCAGCCTCGAGAACCTGAGGTCTCGAGGGCTTTAGCATGAGTTGGATTGCAGCCTCGAGGACCCGAGGTCTCAAGGATTTCTGCTCAAATCGAGTGCTTGTGGCCTCAAGAACCTAAGGTCTCGAGGGCTTCTACTTGAATCGAGTGCTTGTGGCCTCCAGAACCTGAGGTCTCGAGGGCTTCTGTCTAACTCAAGGAATGATGGTCTCGAGGAATGGTGGTCTTTCAGGTTCGGCTCGAGCCAAGGACTTTGTGGCCTCGAGAGGGTGATGGACATTCAAGTTCAGCTCGAGTCAAGACATGCTACCTCGAGGTCTCGAGGGATGGTCTCGAGGACCTGAGGTCATCGCGAGGTAGTCGCGACTCGCGATCACAAGCTCCCCCAGCACTTAGAAAGAATTCAATCTTTTCTTACCAACATTCCAAGATTTCTTCCCTTCCTCCTGGATTTCATTCCCTCATCTTCTTCAATGCAATGCACTTCACTTTGCTACTAAATTATAGAAAAACACACTGTAAGAAAAACAAGACAAAATAACAAAAACTAAACAACAAAAACAAAAATAAAAGGCCGAGTTTATTCACATCATCGGTATGAAAAATCTTCATATATTTAAGGTCATTGGCACGACCCTAATGTTATCCATATGGTGAAGGCTTAAACCCCCTCACCATAAGTATCCAAAAGTAGAGAGGTGGGGGTACAAAACTTTCAAGAGAAAAGTCTTGCTGAGATGGAGATTGTTTAAAGGGAGTTGGGTGGTTAGAAGGCTTGGGGTGATCTTTTGGCTCCTCTCTTGTCTCCCTCAAAACTTCCAAAAATGGTCAAGTTGGTTCACTAGGTGGGGGAAGGGGTGACGGTGCTAATGAATGTAGCACAATCACCTCTTCCTTCTTTTTATCATCCTCAACAATTAACTCCTCATCCCTTTCGAACTCACAATCATTTCCATTGGTGAACTCACTCACTGAATCCTCGAGTTCAATTTGGGATGTTGTATTTTTGGAATCACGAGCTTCTATTCGGACCAACGCTTCTAATATATTTCTCACATGCCCCTCAATAGCCTCAACACTAGAGGAGAACCAGGTGTCTGGTTCTTCTGTAGCAAAGTTGTTCAAGTTTGCTATTGTATTCATGACTTCCTCACGTGTCAAACATGAACTTCCTTGTTGAACTTGGTTTTAGGGTATGGTATAAGGTGGTGATGGCCAACTATCTTGCTTGTATTGTTGGTTTTCTGACTTTTTCTCATACCACCAATCCAGATTACTACTTCATTCCAGATTGTAAGGATTGTAGCATGGATACTATTCTTGAGCTTCTTGCCCTTGAAAACCAACATGTCCTACCTCTTGGTATCACTCTTCATAATACCCTTGGTTTTGGAAACCAAAGGTTCTTTCTCCCTCATAATGCTCTTCCCACAACAAATAGCAAGACTCAGTAGGATGATCGGAATGACACATCCTACAAAACCTTGTATGTTGAGACTCTTTTCTCATCATGAGTTCCCTCAAGGTGAGACGCTCTGTTATTTTTTTATTTTTTTAAAAAAAATTCAAAAGTCTGAAGTCATATTACAAGGATTCTCGATATGAATTTACCAAGAACTTAAGCAATACCAACTTTGAACAAAAACAACCACCAAGGAGTGGAAAATAAAAAAAAACTAGTTAATAAGCAACCATATACACGTAAGCACTTAAAAATAAACGCATTTTCCCTAGCAGCGGCACCCAAATTTGGGAGGCCGTCGTTGTACCTCTCAAAGTTATAATTTATAAGTCCTTCATGCTTATTATCTACAACTAAGTAGATAGCAGTAAGTCTGGGTCATCCACGAAGAAGGGGGATTTTCCCAAGCATTTAAGCACAAATGGTTGCTATTAGGCAAGGAGTAGATATATATACACATAAAAGAATGTACTTGTATAGACTCAATGTACTTGCATACACTCGGTCCCAAAATTGGCTTTGAAGCCAGAAGGGGGAGTAAAAATGTCGTAGAAGAACTCACCCATTAAGCAAAATGCTATCTCCTTGGCATCGTTTGATCAAGACTAACACCACAAAGAACAACATCAAACTCATAAGTACACAAGGATTTGTAATACTAGGTTTAACATCAAGAGTAAATAACATAGTGTTATTAAAGAACAACCAATCCATCATGCAATCACCACTATAAGACTGTCCAATAAAAATATCCAACATATATTGACACATATCCAAGCATCACTATAGAACATAGCAATAAAAGACTCAATGATGTAGTCTGCATACTACGATCAACAAAGATACTATAAAGATGCAAGAATTTTCATATGTCAATATATGTGAGATGGTGGAGGAATGAGTGGATATGTGGTGGTTCTTAGGAGTATTTGGAGAAGAAGGAAGGATTATGTAGTTTTTAAGCTCAGATGAAAAATTGGATTTCTAATCGTGATTCACGACAGCACTAGTCGTGACTCGTGATGCATTGTCTCGAGTTTGTGGCTTTTGGCCTCGATAACCCAAGGATTCGAGGGTATGATGCACTTTTGGGTTCTGTTCGAATTGAGTGCTCGTGGTCTCGAGGACCCGAGGTCTCGAGGACTTTAGCTCGAGTCGAGGGAATGCAGCCTCGAGAACTTGAGGTCTCGAGAGCTTCAGCACGAGTTGGACTGCAGCCTCGAGGACCCGAGGTCTTGAGGAATTCTTCTCAAATTGAGTGCTTGTCACCTCGAGAACCTAAGGTCTCTAGGACTTCTACTCGAATCAAGTGCTTATGGCCTCGAGAATCCGAGGTCTCGAGGGCTTCTGTTCAAATCAAGGAATAATGGTCTCGAGGAATAATGGTCTTTTAGGTTCAGCTCGAGCCAAGGACTTTGCAGCCTCAAGGTCTCAAGGGGGTGATGTCTTGATGGCTGGTCTCGAGAACTAGCCTTGAGAGGGTGATAAAAATTCAAGTTCCACTCAAGTCGAGGCATGCTGCCTCGAGGTCTCGAGGGGATGGTGTCTCGAGGGCTCGTCTCGAGGATCTGAGGTCTCGAGGGCTGATGGACTTTTATGTTTAGCTCAAGTTGAGAACATCTATCTTGAGGGCTTTAGAGGTATTGTGGCCTCGAGAACTCTAGCTCTTGAGGGCCTCTGCATCAAGGATTCGACATCTCGAGGGGATAAGGCCCCGAGAGCTTCAGTTCAAGTCGAGGCTTACGGCCTCGAGGACCCAAGGTCTTGAGCTCAAATCGAGGGCTTTTATCCTCGAGGACCCGAGGTCTCGAAGGCTTGCACTGTTGGGCTCAGCTCATCTCAAGGGCTAGTGGCCTCGAGGACCCGAGGTCTGAAGGACGTCACTGGCCTCGAGGGCTCCTACTCGAGTTGAAGGCTTTTGGTCTTGAGGACCCGAGGTCTTCGAGGGCTTGCACGGTTGAGCTTTACTCGAATCAAGGGCTTGTGGCCTCGAGAACCCGAGGTCTCGAGGACTTTATTGGCCTCAAGGGCTTGTGGCCTCGAGGACCCGAGGTCTCGAGAAATTTACTGGCCTAGAGGGCTTGTGGCCTCAAGAACCTGAGAACTCGAGGAATTCAGCTCTAGTCGAGAACCTGCAGCCTCGAGGTCTGATGGCTTTTTACATTCGGCTCGACTCGAGGTCTCGAGTGGATACTATCTCGAGAACCTGTTGGTCGCAACTTGCGATATCACGTCGCGACTCGCGGAAAGTGGTGGCTTGGCGGTGATTTTTGGCATGAAACTTCTGATCACATCGTGACTCACAATATGACCTCGCGAGGTCATCCTGAGGTAGTTGCGACTCACGAAAAGTTGTGGCTGGGGGCTAATTTCTAGCACAAAACTTTTGATCACATCGCGACTCGGGATGGTCTCTTGTGCTCGTACAAAGTGGGTTCCAGGGGTTGATTTCTAGCATGAAACTTCTGATCACATCGTGACTCATGATGTGACCTCACGAGGTCATCGCGAGGTAGTTTCGCGACTCGCGATCACAAGTTCCCCAAGCACTTAGGAAGAATTCGATCTTTTCTCACCAACATTCCAAGATTTCTTCCCTTTCTCCTAGATTTCATTCCCTCATCTTTTTCAATGCAATGCACTTCACTTTGATACTAAATCACAGAAAAACACCCTGTAAGAAGAACGAGACAAAATAACAAAAGCCAAAATAAAAGGCCGAGTTTATTCACATCATCGGCATGACAAAGCTCCGTATATTTAAGGTCGCCGGCACTACCTCAATGCTATCCATATGGTGAAGGCTTGAACCCCCTCACCACGAGTATCCAAAAGTAGAGAGGTGGGGGTACAAAACATTCAAGAGGAAAGTCTTGTTGAGGTGGAGATTACTTAAAGGGAGTTGGGTGGTTAGGAGGCTTGGGGTGATCTTTTGGCTCCTCTCTTGTCTTCCTCAAATCTTCCAAAAATGGTAGAGTTGGTTCACCAGGTGGGGGAAGGGGTGACGATGCTAATGAATGTAGCACAATCACCTCCTCCTCCTTTTTATCATCCTCAGCAACCAACTCCTCATCCCTTTCGAACTCTCAATCCTTTCCATTGGTGAACTCACTCACCGAATTCTCGATTTCAATTCAGGATGGTGTATTTTTGGAATCACAAGCTTCCATTTGGGCTTACGCTTCTAATATACTCCTCGCATGCCCTTCAATAATCTCAACACTAGAGGAGAGCTGGGTGTCCGGTTCTTCTGTAGCAAAGTTGTTCAAGTTTGCTATTATATTCATGACTTCCTCACTTGTCAAATATGAACTTCCTTGTTGGACTTAGTTTTGGGGTATGGTATAAGGTGGTGATGGCCAACTACCTTGCTCGTATTGTTGTTTTTCCAACTTATTCTCATACCACCAATCCGGATTACCACTCCATTCCGGATTGTAAGGATTGTGGCATGGATACCATTCTTGAGCTTCTTGCCTTTGAAAACCAACATCTCCTACCTCTTGGTAGCACTCTTCATAATACCCTTGGTTTTGGAAACCAAGGGTTCTTTCTCCCTCATAGTGCTCTTCCCATAGCAAATAGCAAGACTCGGTAGGATGGTCAGAATGACACATCCTACAAAAACTTGCTTGTTGAGCCTCTTTTCTCATCATGAGTTCCCTCAAGGTGAGACGCACCGTTATTTTTATTTTATTTTTTTAAAAAAATTCAAAAGTCCAAAGTCATATTGCAAGGATTCTCGATAAGAATTTACAAAGAACTCAAGCAATACCTACCCCGAACAAAAACAACCACCAAGGAGTGGAAAATAAAAAACAACTAGCTAATAAGCAACAAAATACACCTAAGCACTTAAAAATAAACCTCTTCCCCGGCAGCGGCGCTAAAATTTGGGAGGCCGTCACCTTACCTCTCAAAGTTATAATTTATAATCCATTTATGCTTACTATCAACAACTAAGTATATAGCGGCAAGTTTGGGTCGTCCATGAAGAAAGGGGATTTTCTCAAGCATTTAAGCACAAATGGTTGCTATTAGGCTAGGAGTTGATATATATACATATAAAAGCATGTAAATGGGGGGGTGGTTGTTTGGTGGTCCTAAGTTATAAAAGTTAAAAGGCAAGACAACTAGAAAATTCAAGCAACTATGCTAAATCATCAAACAAAACTAAGAAAAAGGGTTTTAAAACTAAAGAAGACAAAGCCTCGGGGGCAATTGATATCCACTTCCAAACCTAATGTAGATCATTCAACCATTCACTCATCCTATCACATTTGTTACCTATAGGGAATGCCAATGGAAGATCAACATTCATTCCTTCTTAAGAGTAGTTTGCAAAGACAAACAATGACCATTTGCAAACCTCATTGATGATCACCCTAGAAAAACAACGACCATAGGGGTGTTTCATCAATGGCATTATACACGAAGAACCATAGATTTGACAACAAGCCTTCTACCAAAGACATAGCCATTTAATCAAACATAGCATTCATTAGGCTAAACCTAGAATAAACCACATTCAAGGTTCAACCTTTCATTCATCTATAGGATAAATATGAGAACAATCCACATTAACATATTTATCTAGCAAGAGTCACAACACATTATGCACAAGAAGTTCTACGTTCATGTTCCTAGATTTTCATGCAAAGGATCTAAAGAATTCGTCACTTTCCTAACACCCCCAGCACTTCAATCTTACAAAAACTTCCTATTCTCAAACAACACATGGCATAAATGAAGTGAAACATAGCATTAAGAACACATGAATGCTAAATAACAAAGCCTTCAAGAACAAATGACAAAATCTATTCACAACTTCCACTAATCATGCATTTACACAAGATTAGCTAAGAACAATCGACATTCATTGACTTCTCTCATTTGCTACCTAAAACAAACATGATAACGAATTCAACATCATCACATCCATCTAGAAATAATCAACACATCAACATCATTAAGAAGGTCTAACTCAATGCCATTAACAACTCATATTTAAAGCTCAATAAATGCACAATAGCAGAAGCACCAAATATATATATATGGTTCTTACTACATAGAAATTGAAGTTGCAATCCATTTATCCCAAGATAAAACTAAGCTAGATAATTAAAAGACATGATTAACCTACAAAAGCTAAGCAAAGAAAGAAAGAAAAACTAGGGTTTGAAGCCATAAAAATGCTGGAAGAAGAGAGTGTCAAAAGCTGCTAAATGGGAGAGGATAAGGTGAGTATTTATAGTGCAAAAAGAAAGAAAGGTTTCTGACCCCTCGTCTGTCGCGAGTCATAGCATGCTCGTGATGACCTCGCGACGGACTCCAAGTCCAGCACCATTTCTTCTTTCTCTTTTTTGTGTCATACTCTACTCTTCTCTTCACTTCATCAATTCTTTAAATCTTCAAAAGCTCAATTACAAGTCTTCAAATATTCAAAGGTATTCTTCAAAATCTTCAAAAAAATTCCTTGTCACACAAAATCCTCTAGAAAAGTAATAAAAGCATAAAAGTCACTTTTAATCCTTCTTAGAGAACTTCAAGGCAAAATGTCCCATTTAGAGCACAAAATTATACAAAAGTGAATCCTAGAAGTCCTAATATAACAGTGTAAAATGGGCACATCAATGGTTCACATGGAGCGAATGAAACAAGTTCAGCCAACCAAGGTACGATGGGTCGGCACAGGCCGCTCATGTGTGGCACCAACAGCCTGTGCCAAAGGAGGTGGCCTGCGCCAAAATGATTTAGTATGAGGCATGGCATGGACCATGCTAAATTCCACGGGCTGCGCACACATGTTTCAATCCTCACTCAAATTTGGCTAACTATGGGATTAGATCGTCCCATTTATGGCGGTTCACGCAGTTCCAAGTGTAAAATGTCGAGACCAGTCGGTGGGGTGTGAAGGCCCATGTCAATTTATTGAGCAAAGTTTGGGCCTATTTTTAGGGGTTTAGACATTTTTGCCTAGTTTGGGCCTATTTTTAAGCCCAATCCTCTACTACTATAAATATAGCCTTAGTCTACTAGTTAAAGAGGTTAGATCATATTTTAGTTCATCTTGTAGTTAGAAGAGCAACTTTAGAGAGAGAAACACTTCCCCTCCTCTTTTCTTTCTTTTTATTTTTCTTTAATCCTAGGATATGGAATTCAAATCTTTATTTGAATTCCATATCTATGGAGTAGTTTTCATAGCTTAGGGATAAATTGTAGGCGCATGGTTATCTGATGTTTTGTGATATTTATAGTTCATTCTAAAATTGTGTTTATGATATTCTTGTGACTTGTTCTTAAATGTTAAAATTGCATAAATAGTACACTCCATATAAACAAACGATCTCTCCAACGCATAAATGGTTGAGGGTTCACATACACTCTAGTCTATCATCATATTGGTGCAAATATTGATGCCATCTTGGGAAGAGAAACCTCAGATGTGTTAATGGGTAATGGGGTACGTGGTTCACGTGGGTGTGTACACTAGGGATCCGAGTAATACTCCGATTATTTACCATCACACCGATCTTAGCTGATTATGTAAAGTAATCAGATATGTTGCAGGTAGAGATGGTGAAAAGTAACAAACTAGGGTTGTAAGAGGCCCTAGTTTCATAGATAAGGTGCCTACGGCCCTTTTCCTAGTTCATAGGCCAATTGGTCATAGAGAATTTGTGGTGGAATACCCGGGACGTAATTGGATGGGGGAGAAATCAATCTACAACAATGGTCAGGCATTGTTGTACTCTTCTAACTACGATGGAGGTATCGATAGAGGGTTGTGAGCGCACCCGATGTGACAGGTATGGGGAAGTGTATGCCATCGACCACACCACATGTTATTAACACTCTATTAGGTTTGTCTAAATCACTATGTGAATGAATTAAGGATTGAAACATTAAATTAACCATGTTGCGCAATGATCAAATGTCAATAGATTAATTGTTTTTTTATGTTTTTTAGTAGTTAATTTAAAAACAACCCCCCCTGGTTTGCTTTACTAGCTATTCCTATCACTTGTACGGATTGACAAACCATACGAGGTTATGTTTTAATTGGTTATTAGGCCCTAGAATGTATGTGGACTAACGGGCGGGCGGTCGTCGCGCCCGCCGTGCAAAAGATAATTTATAAGCCCTAAATGCTTACTTTCTACAACTAGGTAGATAGTGGCAAATCGGGGTCGTCCAATGAGAAGAGGGATCTTCCTAAGCGTTTAAGCACACAAATGGTTGATACTAGGCTAGGAGTAACTATATTTACACACACTTAAAATCAAGTAAAGGGGGGGGTTGGTTGGTTGGTTTCCTAAGTTAACAAAGATAAAAAGACAAGATAACTAGCAAGGTCAAGTGACTATGCTAATCATCAAACGAAACTAAAGAAAAGGGGTTTTAAACTACAAAGATAAAATGCCTTGGGGGCAACGGATATCCACTTCCACATCTAATGTAGTTCATCGAATCATTCACGCATTCCATCATATAGCATTCAGAACCCAACACTCACACACCCATCTAGCAAGTACCACAACACACACATCACAAGGAGTTCTAAGTTCATGCTCATAGATCTTCATGCAAAGGCTCTACGGAATTCGTCACGTTCCTACACCTAAACAATTCAATCACACAAGCACTACCTATGCTCAAACAACTCATGGCACACATGCAGTGAAACACACCGTCAAGAGTACATAAACGCCAAATAACAAATGCTTCAAGAATGAATTTAAATCATCTATTCAATACTTCAACTACTTGTCGTGGAGACTAAACTCCTATACTTCTTAGTTCGTAGTTTGCGAGAGTGAGTTCGACATCTCTCGTCAAACCTCACCAATGACTCCCGAGTCGCGACCACGACTCAAGGTGTCATTGGTGGCATTTAATCACGAAGGACCAACAAGCTTGGCAATGCTTATGACCACTACACCGTGACTAAGCATTAAACCAATTCATGCAATTACACGAGATTGGATGAACGTGCAACGCACATTCATCCACGAGCATATGACTCTCTCGTTTGCTACACAAACGAACATGACGAAGAGTTCAACATCAATCACATTCGTCTAGCACATTGTCAATCCACTAACACAATCAAAAGCTCTAATTCACACTCATACATTCCTAACAAGAACAGGGGGGAAATTAACCCAAATCCCCCAAACCCTAGCTAGCAATTCATACAAGCATTCATATCATCAAGCTCTCAACAACATTAATAGAATCAACAATTAACATTCAAAGCACAATAAAAGCACAATAGCAAAAACATCAAATAGATAGATAGAAATGAGTTCTTGCTACATAGATAATGGAAGCTTCAATCCTTTGCTCCCAAGAACAAGAACTACTCTAGAACAACAAAAGACATAATTAAACTAAGAAAAACAAAGAAAAGAAAGAAGAGAAAAACTAGGTTTTCGCCCAAAAACCAGAGAGAAAAATGGGCTGGAAAAGCTGGAGAAGAGGAGGAAAGAGAGGGTATTTATAGTGCAAAGAAAATAAGAATGATTTCTGGCCGCCCGTTGGTCGCGACTCGCGACGAGTTCGTCGCGACTCGCGACGGTGTTGGTCGCGACTCGCGATGGTGTCGCGACGGGGTCGCGACGGGAGCCAGAGTTTTGCATTGTTTCTTTGTCTTCTTCACAGCCATCCCTCTCAATCTTCAAGTCTTCAACGGCTCCAAAAATGGTCTTCAACGGCCTCCGGTCTTCATGTCTTCGAAGTGAGTATCCAAAAGTCTTCGAAAGTATAGTCTTCAATGTCTTCCGGTCTTCGTTGCTTCCGTGTTCTTCCCTTGTCACACAAAATCCACTTAGAAGAGGTAAAAGAGTACAAAGTTGCTTTTGCCTCTCCTAAGTGTATTTCAAGGTAAAACACAAGCTCTCGATAATAAAAGAGCACAAAAGTGATCCTAAATACTACTAAATAAAGCGTCTAAAATGGACACATCAAACCTCCCCACACTTAAACCTTACTCGCCCTCGAGTAAGAAAAGATTCAAGCATACGGAGGAAATGGCATATCCACATCCTAAAACCCCTAAAATAACCACACAAAATGGACATATCAAACCTCCCCACACTTAAACCTTACTCGCCCTCTAGTAAGAAAAGAACCAAGCACACGGAGTAAATGATATATCCAAAACCTAAACTAATCCCCCAATCAAAGCCTCACAAAAACTCTCAATATCAAAAATCCCAAAATAAAAGCTCACATGAGAATTTTGCACACACACATCCCCAATCCTAAATCTAACCAAACCTACCACTTATCAATTCACTACCCATAAAAATATTTCACAGCCCAGAATTGATGTTCCCATAATCCAATAACACAAAATGAAGCTAAAACCATAGAGGGAGTTTTAAACACATGCTTCACCTAATGCCAATATATCAACCAAAAATGAAGTAGAAAGAGATAAGGAATTTCATAACCACACTTCGTTTCCTAACCCACTAAGCTACCCAATCCCAAGAGGTCTATAGATATTGAGCTACCCGATCCATCCATGTGACAACCGCAACCTTATGACTCCAACGCCGGCAAGTGAGTGAAATCATAGCATTTTTCAATTTCTCTCAATTTCTCTCATTTTGCCTAGGAGCTCTTTCGAGTTTTCATCCTAGCCACACATCATGTTTCTTTAGCTCACATCTCACCTTTTTCCGCACGTTTTAGCCTCTCATTTTTGCCTAGGCCGCCCTTTAAGGGTTTTCGACCTATCCGGGCCCCCAATGTTGCCTAAGTTGCCCTCTCAGGTTTTCAACTTAGCGCGTTTTCTTTTTCTTTTTCTTTTTTTTTCTATTTTCTTTTTCTTTTTGTTTTTCTATTTTTTTTCTCATGTTTTTCCAATGAAAAGTAGCAAAAAGAATTCCAAAACAATCTAGCATGCATATGAGTCCTCTAACCCCTCCCCACACTTAAAACATTACATTGCCCTCAATGTAAACACGTAAGGCAAGAACAATAAAAATCAAGGTAAGGGAGTTAGAGTGACACCCATTTCTCCGCAAATTCGCCGGTGATATGGCGATATCCAAGTACTTGGATGGTCCCGAGATAGGTTTCGGAACCGGAAGGGTGAGCAAAGATGCCGTAGAAGAACTCACCCCTCGAGAAAAGCATTGTCTCCATGGCGCCGTTTGATCAAGATTACACCACGAAGAACACATTAAACTCACAAGTACATAAGTATATGCAATACTAGGTTTACCATCAAGAGTTAATAACCATAGTATTTTCAAAGAACAACCAAATCACACTCAACCAACACTATAAAAATAATCATGAAAAATATCCAACATATATTGACATGTATACAAGCATCATTATAGGATATGCACTTATGATCACAATGATGTAGTCGGCATACTACAATCAACAAATGTACCATAAAGATGCAAGAATGTTCATATGTCAACATATGTAGGATGGTGGAGGAATGAGTGGGGATGTGGGGGTTCTTGGGAGTGTTGGGTGGAGAAGAAGGTAGGATCATGCAATGTTTAAAATCATTTGGAAACTTGGAAGCTTGGAAATTTGAAATCCGGGCTCAAAAAAATATTTTCAACAGTTACTGAGCACGTCGCGACTCGCGACGAGGTTCGTCACGACTCGCGACGAGCCTCGCGAAGTCATCGCGACTCGCGGAAAGTAGAGTCCGAGAGCCCAAAATTTTCTGAGCTCGTCGCGACTCACGACGAAGTGTGTTGCGACTCGCGACGAGCCTCGCGAAGTCATCGCGACTCGCGGAAAGTTGAGCCCGGAAGCTTGACAAGTTCTGATCACGTCGCAACTCGTAGCGAAGTTCATCGCGACTCGCGACGGAGCCTCGCGATGTCATCGCAGCTCGCGGAAAGTTGTGTCCGGAAGCTCAAAAATTTCTGAGCTCGTCGCAACTCGCGACGAAGTGTGTCGCGACTCGCGACGAGCCTCGCGAAGTCATCGCGACACGCGGAAAGTTGGCGCTACGGAATTCGTCACGTTCCTACACCTAAACAATTCAACCACACAAGCACTACCTATGCTCAAACAACTCATGGTACACATGCAGTGAAACACACCGTCAAGAGTACATAAACGCCAAATAACAAATGCTTCAAGAATGAATTTAAATCATCTATTCAATACTTCAACTACTTGTCGTGGAGACTAAACTCCTGTCCTTCTTAGTTCGTAGTTTGCGAGAGTGAGTTCGACATCTCTCGTCAAACCTCACCAATGACTCCCGAGTCGCGACCACGACTCAAGGTGTCATTGGTGGCATTTAATCACGAAGGACCAACAAGCTTGGCAATGCTTATGACCACTACACCGTGACTAAGCATTAAACCAATTCATGCAATTACACGAGATTGGATGAACGTGCAACGCACATTCATCCACGAGCATATGACTCTCTCGTTTGCTACACAAACGAACATGATGAAGAGTTCAACATCAATCACATTCGTCTAGCACATTGTCAATCCACTAGCACAATCAAAAGCTCTAATTCACACTCATACATTCCTAACAAGAACAGGGGGGAAATTAACCCAAATCCCCCAAACCCTAGCTAGCAATTCATACAAGCATTCATATCATCAAACTCTCAACAACATTAATAGAATCAACAATTAACATTCAAAGCACAATAAAAGCACAATAGCAAAAACATCAAATAGATAGATAGAAATGAGTTCTTGCTACATAGATAATGGAAGCTTCAATCCTTTGCTCCCAAGAACAAGAACTACTCTAGAACAACAAAAGACATAATTAAACTAAGAAAAACAAAGAAAAGAAAGAAGAGAAAAACTAGGTTTTCGCCCAAAAACCAGAGAGAAAAACGGGCTGGAAAAGCTGGAGAAGAGGAGGAAAGAGAGGGTATTTATAGTGCAAAGAAAATAAGAATGATTTCTGGCCGCCCGTTGGTCGCGACTCGCGACGAGTTCGTCGCGACTCGCGACGGTGTTGGTCGCGACTCGCGATGGTGTCGCGACGGGGTCGCGACGGGAGCCAGAGTTTTGCATTGTTTCTTTGTCTTCTTCATAGTCATCCCTCTCAATCTTCAAGTCTTCAACGGCTCCAAAAATGGTCTTCAACGGCCTCCGGTCTTCATGTCTTCGAAGTGAGTATCCAAAAGTCTTCGAAAGTATAGTCTTCAATGTCTTCCGGTCTTCGTTGCTTCCGTGTTCTTCCCTTGTCACACAAAATCCACTTAGAAGAGGTAAAAGAGTACAAAGTTGCTTTTGCCTCTCCTAAGTGAATTTCAAGGTAAAACACAAGCTCTCGATAATAAAAGAGCACAAAAGTGATCCTAAATACTACTAAATAAAGCGTCTAAAATGGACACATCATGGACATACCAAGGGCATAATGCTAACTGCCAATTCAGTATCATAGTAGTGAGATTGGGTGTAGACTATAAATTTTGTCTTTGAACGCCTTTGACTTTGGTGCCTCTTCTTAGGTTAATTTGCTACGATTAACGACCCTGAGTGGAAGCCAGTCAAATTTTGGCACCGCTGTCGAGGACGCTGTTCAGCTTAAGTGTCAATTGGCATGAAGTGTTAGTGGAGTAAATATTATTGTTTTTATATTTTTCTTATATTTTTTTTGCATTATGAATGAAAAAGAAATTGAAAAAGAAACTTTTGAAAATTCCCAAAGTGAAATATTTCCTGTTATTGATACTCTACAAGCCTTACTTGTTTGAATGATCTATCTTGTGATAATATTCTTGTTGAGCATGTTACTTCTAATTTGAACGAGGATATTTCACCTCGGAATCTCATAACTAACATTTTGGCGGTCCTTAATCTCCTTCAGCCTCCTCACCACCTCATTCTAAGATGCCATGAGTTCCTGAAGTACCTCTGAGTTGTTTGCGAGCAAGTTGATGTGCGGAGCTGGCGCCTCTCATCGGCATTAGTGCCAGGGAGTGTCTTTCTCAAAGCACGTCACGTCCTCTATAACCACCTAGTTGAACAAGTTTCTAACCAGTTGTGCCTCCATGTCATCTGGGCTACGTGGATGATAAGGAGATTATGCGGTCCCCATAAATGATGCCAATGTTAATGCCAGATTTTTCTATTCTTCTCTCCATGATATCCTCCGGTACAACTTGCACTAACACCTACAAAATGGACAAGCTAAGATTAGGCAGGCATGCACTGGGTCGTGCCTACTCCGATTGATGTGCTTAATTTTGTGTGAGTTAACAATTTCATTCGGCATAGTTATTTTCTTGTTTTATGATGTGGATTACTAGTATTAGTTGAGTTTACATGAAAAGGGGTTTGGAAAGCCATGTTTGGTTTTCTTGTGATCATCTTTAGTAGGTCGCCTGTGGGTACTTTTTGGTTACGTTCTATGTGAAGGTTGTTTGTAAGGGTGGTAGAAAATAATGAAGGCCGTTTGAAAAGACGATAGAAGAGATTGAAGGCCATTCACCTCTATAATGGTATTAGATGAAGGCCACAAACATCAAAGTGTGTTATAAGGAGATTAGAGCCAAACATAGGCGGAAATGGAGTTCAAAGAGAGCAATGAAGAAATGTTAAATACTGGTCCGATGAGTTGGGCAAAATTTTGATAAAGATGCAAGAAACATTAGCCTTAATGTCTTATTCCATTCGAGTTTTCTTCTCGGGCACTATAAAATTGACTACTAAAACTCTCAAATCAGACTAACAGTTCATCCGGAGCAAAGGAAACAAGTTCAGCCAGCCAAGGTACCATGGGTCGGCGCAGGCTGCTCAAGCGTGGTATCAACGGCCCGTGCCAGAGGAAGTGGCCCACACCAGAGGAAGTAGCTCGCACCAGAGAAAGTAGCATGCACCAAAATAATTCAACACGAGGCATGGAGCGGACCACGCTAAATGTCATGGGTTGTGTGCACATGTTTCAATCATCACTCAAATTTGGCTAATTGTGGGAGTAGACCATCCCATTTAAAATGGTTCACGCCATTCCAAGTGCAAAATGTTGAGACAAGCCGATGGAGTGAGAAGAATCAGACGGCCCATGTTGATTTACTAAGCAAAGCAAGCATAAAAATAATGGTCCACCCCAAGGGCCGCATCCCATAGATCAGAAGTTCCAAACCATGGCTTCCAGACGACGGTACATGCCAAAGGCCGCAGTCTGCGCCAAAGAAGTTGACACGGACCGCGCTAGATCTAACAGCCCACACCACCACAAAGAAGCAGCTCGGGCCAAATGAACTGACACAGCCCACGCTAGATCTAGTAGCCTGCGCCAGGAGAACAAAGTACATGGTGCGGATCATGACATCCTTGACGGCTCACGCCAAGCGGCAGCTGACTTAGGGTTTTAGGCATTTTTGGCCTAGTTTAGGCCTATTTCTAGGCCCAATCCCCTTCTACTATAAATATAGCCTTAGTCTACTAGGTTAAAGAGGTTATATCATATTTTAGTTCATCTTGTAGTTAGGAGAGCAACTTTAGAGAGAGAAACACTTTCTCATCTTCTTTTCTTTCTTTTTATTCTGCTTTAATCCTAGGATGTGGAATTCAAATGTTTTTTGGAATTCCATATCTAGGAGTAGTTTTCATAGCTTGGGGATAAATTGTAGGTCCATGGTTATTTGATATTTTGTGCGATTTACTAGATCATTCTAATTTTGTGTTTATGATATTCGTGTGACTTGTTCTTAAATGTTAGAATTGCATGAATAGTACACTCCACATAAACATACACTCTAGTATATCATTATGTTGGTGCAAATATTGATGCCCCTTTGGGAAGAGAAACCTCAAATGTGTTTATGGGTAATGGGGTACGTTGTCTGCATTGGTGTGTGCATGGGGGATCCAATTCATACACTGATTATTTGCCATCACATTATTCTTAGCTGATTACGTAAAGTAATCCAACAGGTTACGGGTAGATATAGTGACAAGTAGTAAGCTAGGGTTGTAAGAGGCCCTAGTGTCATGGATAAGGTGCCTACGACCCTTTCCCTAGTTCATAGGCCATTGGGGAGTAGAGCATTTATGGTGGAATTCCCGGGACATAATGGCACAGGGGAGAAACAAATCTACAACAATAGTCGAACCTTGTTGTACTCCCTTAATTACGATGGAGGTGTCGATAGAGGGTTGTGAGCGCACCCAGCGTGATAGGTACGGGGAAATGTATGCCATTGACCACACCACGTGTTATGAATACTCTATTAGGTTTGTCTAAATCTCTATGTCAATGAATCGAGGATAAAAACATTAAATTAACCTTGTTGCGCAATGACTCCCCAAGTATTTAGTTAAATAGATTTATTGCTTTTTACTTTTATGTTTTTTAGTTGTTAACTTAAAAACTACCTCCCCCCCACCCTTGTTTGCTTTATTAGCTATTACTATCACTCGTACGGATTGACAAACCGTACAAGGTTATGTTTTAATTTATTCTTAGGCTCTAGCATCTCTTTGGAATTACCCAGGGCTTACCGCTAACTACCAATTGGGTAGCATAGTAGTGAGATTGAGTGCAAAATATAAATTTTATTTTTGAACCCTTTTGACTTTTATGCCTCTGGTCGGGTTAATTTGCTACAATTAATGACCCTGCGTGGAGGTGGGTCAAATTTTGGTGCAGCTTCCAGGGACGCTATTCAGCTTAAGTGTCAATTGGTATAACATGTAGTAGAGTAGATAGTATTTTTTTTTATCTTTTCTTATTTTGTTTGCATTATGAATGAAAAAGAAATTGAAAATGAAACTTTAGAAAATTCCCAAAGTGAAATATTTCTTGATATTGAAACTCTACATGCCTTATCTTATTTGAATGATCTATTTTGTGATAATATTCTTGTTGAGCATGTTTCTTCTAATATGAACGGGGATATTTCACCTCGGAATCTCATAACTAAAATGTAGCAAGGAAAGAAGCAGGCTAAAAAATTAAAAACTCCTAAGTCCCTTCCGACCCCCAAACTCAACAAGAATATATCCACGCTCGAGAAGAATGGGTTTCATTGTTTCATCGCTCAAAAGGTGAAAGGAAAACCTAGAATGATGTGGCAACCCACCCATCGTGATATGGTCACTGGTGGTGTCAAGGATGGTGATTCTGGTAACCCACCAAGCCACTCTTTTTAGTTTCGAAGATTAAGGGAAAATAATTCTTGAAGATGACAATAAAGAAACATTGTTTTTATTTCTAGTAGGAGATTTCTTTTGAATATTTTTAATGTTTTAGGGGTGAGTTTGATTTTTGGTGGAAATTTTTAGAAAATGTTTGTCATCTATTATTTGTGTGGAGCAGTACTACTCTGGTTTTTAATGTTTTTGGATGCAGGTGCGAGAGAAAATTCGTAGGAGAAAGAAGGATTAGTGGTCCATGCCTAGAGGTTTGGCATGACTTGATCGTTTGTGCCCAGAGAATTGGCATGAGCCTATGCTTCGTGCCTAACCAAAGGCTTCGAAACGATGGCCCTCACCAAAGGCCACGGTATGCGCCAAAGGAGTCAACACGGACTACGCCAAAGGAGTCAACACGGACTACGCCTGATCCAGCAGCCTACGCTAGCACGAAACAGTAGACTGCGCCATCCATGACAGCCAGTGCCATGCGGCAGCTAACTTAGGGTTTGACACATTTTTTGCCTATTTTTAGGTCCAATCCCGTACTATTAAAAATATAGCCTTAGTCTACTATGTTAAAGAAGTTAGATCATATATTAGTTTATCTTGTAGTTTGGAGAGAAACACTCTCTCCTCTTCTTTTCTTTGTTTTTATTTTACTTTAATCCTAGGATGTGGAATTCAAATCTTTATTTAAATTCCATATCTATGGAGTAGTTTCCATAGCTTGGGGATAATTGTAGGCGTGTGGTTATTTGTTATTTTGTGAGATTTACTAGTTCATCCCAAATTTGTGTTTATGATATTGTTGTGACTTGTTCTTGAATGTTAGAATTGCATGAATAGTACACTCATATAAGCACACACTCTAGTATATGTTTATGTTTGTGCAAATATTGATGCTCCCTTTGGAAGATAGACCTTGGATGTGTTAATGGGTAAATGGGTACGTGGTTCGCATGGGTGTGTGCACGGTTATCCGAATAATAGTTTAATTATTTTCCATCACACTAGTCTTAGCTAATTATGTAGAGTAATCTAATAGGTTACAGGTAGACATAGTGAGAAGTAGCAAGCTATAGTTGTAAGAGGTCCTAGTGTCATAGATAAGGTACCTACGACCCTTTGCCCAATTCATAGGCCATTGGAGAGTAGATCATTCTTGGTGGAATGCACGGGACATAATCGCATGGGGGATAAATAGATTAACAAAAATGGCCAGACCTTATTGTACTCCTCTTATTACGATGGCGGTGTCGATGGAGGGTTGCAAGCGCACCCGACATAATAGGAATGTGGAAGTGCAGGTCATCGACCACGGGCCATCGACCACACCACGTGCTTAGAACACTCAATTAGGTTTTTCTAAATCTCTATGTGAATGAATCAAGGATCAAAACATGAAACTAACCATGTTGCGCAATGACTCCCCAAGTGTTAAGATAAAAAGTTTAATTGCTTTTTACTTTTATGTTTTGTAGTTATTAATTGAAAAACCACCCCCCCCCCCTTGTTTACCATACTATATATTCCTATCACTCGTACGGATTGACGACCCATACGAGGTTTTGTTTTAATTGATTCTTAAGCCCTAGCATCTTTGTGGACATACCCAGGGCTTACTGCTAACTACCAATTTCGTATCATAGTAGTGAGATTGGGTGCTGAATAAATTTTAACTTTGAACCCCTTTGACTTTGGTGCCTCTACTTGGGTTAATTTGCTACAATTAACGACCCCGAGTTGAGACGGGTCACCGACACTTCGGTCAGCCATGTTTTCCGTGTATGAGGGTTTTAGAGTGAATAGTGTTTATATTATAAATATTACCTTAGTTGCATGATTATTCCACTTAATATATGTGTTTGGTGGCTGATTAGACAGCCTCTATACTAACCTACCCATCAGATCATGTTATGTCTGTTGCCCACGTTCCGGACCGGAAGGCTTAATCTGGGCCAGGGTTATGGACTACTGGATTCAAGCTGATACGTTATCAATACTTGATAAATGACTTATATCCTTAGTTCATTCACATTTAGACATATAAACCTATCTTATGCCTATGTCACATAGTGTGGAGATAGCCAGGTATTTCCCTCGGTCTGTCTCATATGGTTATATGGTACTTACCACAATGCCCATATCTTAGCGTCTCTGTAATTAGGGAATGCAATCTAGTCCAAAAATGATGCAGACCATTCCCCATAACTTCAATCATGATGTCAATGTGCCCCTGCTTAGAGGAATACAAAACCCGCCTAGAAAGGCAATGCCTCACGTAGGTTGCAACTATTTGACATGTAGTGAAGTGCATTACATCCCGGACACTCCACTGTGGATCTCAATCCCTAGGCCTAAAGAGAGGTTAAGGAAACAACATCTTGTGATGACTCTAGAGTCGGTACAACTCTAGTCGCTACAAACACGCTAATCTATCGGGTTAAGCCAACAGTTTTTCCCTGTCAAGATTTTCCGAATCAACCGCCCAACATATTAATTTCTCACATAGATAGCCAATTAGAATCATAGTATAACACATATAATGATTTTCTCTTGAAGAATAATAATTCACTCATCTCTCCGGTGTTCTTTACCTACTCCACAATTCCAACACTTCCCAAGATAGCAATGACCCCTATCACGATTTTATACTACCACACATGCATGGGTGCATCATTATAATGACATAGCATGAATCATAAATCTTAGAAAACATAAGTTCCAAAAAAAATATTAATAAGACAATAAAATAAGGGAATATAAATGACCCACCTCCACTTGGGGTCGTCAATTGTAGTTAATTAACCCGAACAAAGGCGGAGTAAGGTCAAAGATAAAATTTATAGTTCTCCACCTAACTCACTACTATGCTAATGCTACAGATAGGGTAGTTAGCGGTAAGCCCTGGGTATGTCAACAGAGATGCTATGTCCTAAGAATCAATTAAACACAACCTCGTATGGGTCATTAATCCATACTAGTGATAGGAATAGCTAGTATGGAAAACAAGGGTGGGGTTTGGTTTTTCAATTTAACAACTACAAGACTTGAAATTAAAAGTCAATAAATCTTTTTGGTTAAACACTTAGGGAGTCATTGCACAACATGGTTAATTTAATGCTTTGATTCTTGATTCATTCACACAGATATTTAGACAAACATAATAAAGTGCTCATAACATGTGGTGTGGTCGATGGCATACACTTCCCCGTACCAGTCATGTTGGGTTCGCTCGCAACCCTGCATCGACACTGCCATCATAACTAGGAAAGTACAACAAGGCCTGACCATTATTGTATATCTATTTCTCCCCCATGTGATTATGCCCTGGGTATTCCACCACAAATTCTCTATTCCCCAATGGCTTATGAATTAGGCAAAGGGTCGAAAGCACCTTATCTATGACACTAGGGCCTCTAACAACCCTAGCTTGCTACTTTTCACCATCTCTACCTGAAACCTATCATATTACTTTACCTAATCAACTAAGACTGGTGTGATGGCGAATAATAAGAGTATTACTCGGATACCCCGTGCACACACCCACGTGGACCATGTACCCCATTACCCGTTAACACATCTGAGGTTTCTCTTCCCATGGGGACATCAATATTTGCACCAATATGAATATATACTAGAGTGTGTGCTTATACGAAGTGTACTATTCATGCAATTGTAACATTCAAGGACAAGTCACAATAATATCATAAACACAAAATCAGGATGAACTAGTAAATCTCTCAAAACAACAAATAACCATGAGCCAACAATCTATCCCCAAGCTATGGAAATTTATTTGAATTCCACATCCTAGGATTAAAGAAAAATAAAAAGAAAGAAAGAAAGAAAGAGGAGAAAGTGTTTCTCTCTCTAAGATGTTCTCCTAACTACAAGATGAACTACTAAAAATGGTCTAACCTTTTTAACCTAATATACTAAGGCTATATTTATAGTGGTAGGGGATTGGGCCTAAAAATAGGCATAAAATAGGTCAAAAACATGTAAAACCATAAGTCAGCCACCGCCTAGCACGGTCTGCACCATGTACTTGGTCTTTGCTGTCACGGGCAACATCGAGTCGTCTGGCACGAAATTCTGCATCATTCTGGCTCAGATAGTAACCTTTGGCGTGGGCCGTCATCAACAGCCTCAACTTTAAGCTTCTAATCTACGGGATGCGGCCCTTAGTGTGGACCTTTGTCAAGAAGCTTACTTTTCTCAATAACTTGGCATGGGCCATTTGATTCTCCACACCCAACCGGCTGGTCTTGACATTATACACTTGGAACGATGCAGGGCATCGTAAATGGGATGATCTGTACCCTTAGCCAATTTTGAGCGAAGACTAAAACATGTGTTCGCAGCCCATGGCATTTGGTGCGGTCTGCGCCATGCCCTCATGCCAAATCCTCTGGCGTGGGAAAAATCCTCTAGCGTGGGCCGTTGGTGCCACCCATGAGTAGTCCGCGCCAATCTGTGGTACCTTGGTTGGCTGAACTTCTTTCCTTTTCTATGGGTAAACCGTTAGTCTGATTTGAGAGTTTAAGTAGTCAATTTTATAGCACTCGAGAAGACAAATCCAATCGAATCAACGTTGGAGGCTAATTCTTATCTTATCTTTCTCAGACTTTGGCGCAACACTTCGGACCACGATTCAACATTTCGTTATTGGCCGCTTTGAACTCCATTGCCACTTATCTTTGGCTCCAATCTCCTTCTACCACACTTTGATGTCTGTAGCCTTCATCTACTACCATTCTAGAGTGAATTTCCTTCGATCTCTTCTACCTTCCTTGCGAATGGCCTTCAATATCTTCTACCGCCCTTACGAATGGCTTTCACATAATTGTGGCAAAAAAGTACCCACGGGCGGCCTACTAAGGATGATCACAAGGAAGAGCTAGGAGCCTGTGGATACAAGATGTCCATTAGTACCAAGTAAGTCTACAAAACAAGGGATTTAGACAAGAAACCAAACATGTCCGTCTAAACCCCTTGTCACGTAAACTCAGCTAATACTAGCAATCCACCGCATAAAACAATCTAATAACTATGTCGAATGCTACGATTAATGCATGCATAATGAAGCACATCAGACCTCCACACTTAACCCTTTATTCGTCCTAGAGTAAATAAAGACAAGAAAATTATTAAGCAAAATGTAGCGTGCAGGCAAAAGTTAACCGAGGTAATCAACTTATTCCTAGATTGCCATTTTCCCCCAAAATAGTAAGAATCTCACAACTTTCACACTCCCCAAAGAACATAAGCAATCTAACCACCCAAAAGTAAAATGTGAAAAGGGTAAACAAAGAAGATAAGTATCAAGCTAGCCTACTTTTCCCAAAATGATCCCAAAAGTTAAAGAGTCGTCTCCCAAAAGTAATTTACCATGGAAATCCAAGAGTCATCGACTTGATTGCAACGTAGGGATTACTCGTGATTCTTGACCTAGTTACAACCAAGGAGGCAAATGTATCGTCAACCTAGTTTATTTTTTTTGTTTTCTATCAATTTCTCTCATTTTGCCTAGGAGCCCTTTCAGGTTTTCATCCTAGCTTAACACACAAAGGGTACTCATTTCTCACATTTTTCCAGATGGCCTCTCATTTTTTCCTAGGCTTGTAAGCCTAGCTAGGCCTAGCCTCTCACTTTTGTCTTTGGACCTATAGGGGTTTTTCCCAATATTACCCAAGTCGCCCTTTTGGGTTTTCAACTTGTCCAGGTTTTTATATTTTTTCAATATTTTCAATTGTTTTGGTGTAGCACAAAATTGCCCTAAAAGTGGGCTTCATACTACAAGTGATAGACTAATCACAAAAATTACACCACCAATATCCTAAAACAAACAACCCCATGCAAACTAGAAATCCTAGCATAGCATGTCATGTCACCAAGTGTCCATCCAAAAACATTCCACAACAATAAAAAACCAAAATCACCAAATAAACAAGTAAAACTACCAAAAAACCATAAAATGCACCGAGAAAATCCAAGAATGAAAACTCCCTAAGTGTTCACTACTCCTTCCCCCACACTTAACCAATGCATAGTCCTCAATGCGAAAAATCATGTAAAAACATATGTGAGGTTGCGAGAAAAAGTGACACTTACTCTTGCGGCCCCAAAGGGCCTTCCTCCTCGGCATGACTAGTATTGCTCCTCTCAATGTATCCTATTGCTTGAAGCACGGCCTCGATGCAATCCATCTTCGTACTAAACCCCTCCACTTGCATCCCCACTCCTCCTATCACTTGGACTACCTCTTGCAACACTAGGGTGGAGCTCGAAAGCTAATCCCCAAGTGCATGGAGTCGATCAATGATGTCCGTGGATAGGCAAGAGTTTCTAGGATGTGCTTTCAAGGAGGTTTCACCATCGGCCTCCTCAACTTCTATTTCTGGGGTCGCTAATACTCTGTAGAACTCTCTCTCAAAGTGTGGGTCTGGCTCAATAAATAGGTAATCCAAACATGTGTCATGGTTGATGACGTTGCGCTTCGATTGAGGAAGTACCATGAAGCTACAAGTGCTCGCTCTGCCATAAATCCGTACATATTGATGCTTCGATGTCGTAGGTCCCCTCATGAATGCCTTGGCTAACTTCTCGATGTTGTACTTTGTACCCGATCGTACCAAGTTAGCCAATGCTCTTTGTGTGACCGGATATCCTAAGTACTATGCCAGTAGACTTACCATACTGCCCATAGATTCTTACCACTCTTTCTTTCCCCCATCGACGTGCACTCATGTACAAAGTTCCCTACCAAGTTCGAGTAGAAATTAACCTCAGGAGTTATTTCCCAAAGGCAATGAACATCCAAACCCGGACATTGCATTAGCTCACCGTGGTAGAAAAACCCCATTGCCAATCATCAATGAACGTAACAAAATGCTGGATAAACCAAGGCAGTGCTCTTGCACATATTCTTTCGATCAGTCCCTGTCAACTGCCTCCAAAAGCTCCCGAGAGAAAAAGGCATCCCTTGATGGTGTATCCTAGGGATCTCCTTTCCGTACCTCTATCCAAAGGCCCGGACTATCTGTCGGTGTGTTATATGATACTCATTATCATCAAGATTGAATTTGATCGCCTTGTGCCTATTCTCGTCCATGACCAACCAAAGAGTAGCTAGCTCTAGGTTCCACATGATGTAAGTCTTAGAGTGTTTTTCTAAGAACCCCTCTAGACCTACCCAGCCCAACAGATAGGACACGGGCTCAAGAAAGCCTAGATTTGCCAGTGTGTCCTTGCATGCGAAGTCGGTCTCTAGTATGCTCTTCTTTGGCTCTCTCAAATTCCCCCACCTACATGCTGCAGTCATGGAGACATTGGGTAGCCTCATAAACTCTTTGGTCACAAATGTGAGGCTGTGAAGGGTAGGAATCACCGGCTCATGGTTTGCACCATTTAACGGTTTCTTCCTCTTCTCACCCTGTGTGGACTTGCCCTTCTCCGATGTATTCCTTTTGGGAGGCATCCTAAAAACATGAGGTAAGGAGTGGTGATGTGATCTTCAAAACAATGCATGGCTCACATTATCATTTAACAAGTAGATCCTTCCTAAATAGCCTCGACATTCAAAACATGACAATCCAATCACGAAGGCTATTTAAACAAGAACATCCTCATTGAACAATAATTTCATGTAAGTCATCACCAACCCATTAATAAGACTATGCAATCAAGATTCATCTCCTCCCAAATCATCCAATACATGAAAAACATATCATTTAAGCATAAAAGCAAATCAAACCACCCAAACTTTCTTCAACACAAGATCATGCATACAATCCCAAACATCTATCCTAACAACACACATACTCATTCAAAAATCATGTTTTTCATAACACCACCACAATGTCAATAAAGCATATAAACAAAGAGTTCAATGAATTACCCAGAATTTGAAGCTAAGAATCGCAAGATCCACACAAGACGAAGCAAGAATTGCTAATTTTTTAAACAAAAGCTTCAAATTTCAAGTTTCACCAGGAATGTGTGTGAGTGAGTGTTTCTTGAGAAGGAAGAATGTGTCTAATGGTAAAAGTGGGTGGAAGAATGTACCATGGGTTTAGAATTTCAGCATAAGTGATAAGAGAGAGGGAGAGGGATACGATTTGGATAGGAATAGAATTTTAAAAATTGCATTTTAGGGGACAATAGTACCAATCAATCAATTCCAAGGAACTTTGGAAGTACTATTTGCATAAAAAATCCTAAGGAATTAGGGAATTTCAAAAATTTTGAACCAAAAATGCATTTTTGGAACAATTTGGTAGTGGAAAATTGGAAATTGGTGCATAAGGTACTTGGCATTAACCGAAGCCTCGTGCCAAATTTTTTGGCACGAACCAAGGCCCCATGCCAAACTTCCTAGCATGAACCAACCCTTGTGCCCAACTTTCTGGCACGAGGCATCCCCGTGTGCCAACTCTCCTGGCATGGACCGTGTTAGGTTTTGGCATGAGGTTGCCACAAATTTTGATGTATTCCTTAGTATTTTCACTCTTTTTTAAAAACACTATGTCACCCCTCAAATATAATTCCATCCAAACACAATCACGAGTCTCTGACTCAAATTTTCAAATCATACAAGAGTTTCATCTCGAAAGATCCTCATCGCAAACAAGAGCATGTAAAATCTATCTAATCATTACTCAAAACAAGAAAGAAAAAAGAAACACCATTTATTTATTGTCGTCCTCACGACTTATTTTCTTTTCATGCAATCTAGTTAGAAACACCTACTTGCGGGTCTCCAAAATTTCCATCTGCGACTCAACCCACGATGACATCGTTTTGGAGAGGACTTCCCAACGAGTCATCCTTACCTTTGGATCCTTTGTTCGTCATAGGAAATGAATGTCACTTTGGGGTTAGGAAGTGGTCGAGGGGGTTTTAAACCCTCGAAATTCTTCCCGTCCCACTACAAGTTAGTTAGCATGGAAAACCAATCTAGCACAGACATACTATCAATCAGATCATGCAATTCATTGGGCTCATCAACAATATTATCAACATGGAACTCATCCAAATAATCATGCTCACTGGTAACACAAAAAGTTTCATGGAATTTGTGCTCATCACATAGGATCACACCCTTTACACATAAATGAAGAATTTTTTGAATCATGTTGAGATTTGTATATATCAATTCCACTTTGTCCACATCATCTTCTAGTGTCAAGATTCCCAAATGGACATCAATTTCAGTCCTGGGCGTTTTAAGAAAGGTCTCCCAAGAGTATTGGGGGTGTACTTTCGTCGTGTGCCACGTCTAGGACATAAAAGTCCGTCGAAAAAACCAATTTTTCAACACGCACCATCACATCCTTTGCTAGTCAATAAGGGCTAGCTTGGGAATGATCAGCCAGTTGGACACTCACTCTAGTTTCCCTAAGCTTACCTATTTCTAGGCATTCAAATAGACTAAATGGGAACACATTGATGGATGTGCCTAAATCTACCATGGCATTTTCAACAAGTTTTACACCTAAGGAGATAGGAATAGAGAACATTCTTGGGTCATCGCATTTTTAGGCAAATTTTTATGGTTCAAAATGGCGACTCCCCCCAATTTTAAATGTCGTGCCTTCTTAGTTGGTCTACTTCTCTTTTTGGTGCATGAAACTTTAAGTAACTTAGCATACAATGGTACATTTTCAATTATTTCCAAGATGGGGATTGTTACCTTGACCTTTTCGAACACTTTTCAAATGCTTGAATCATTGGTCATCACCTTTGGCTTTCCCCTCAAAGCATTTGGAAATGGAGGTGGGATAGTAACTTGTTCCTTGGGCAGCGAAAGCTCCTTGGAAGGTGCTTCATTTACCACAATCTCATCCTCTTTGAAGTGTGCCTTAGTAGCCTCCAACACTTTATCGTCCTCTTGCATAACCCTATTCTCAGACTCACAAACTTCCTTCTCACTTCTCAACTTGAGTGCACTCACGTTCCTTGGAATGATCTCTAGTTGGGAAGGGATTTTTCCGAACTCCTTGGCTTCAAGTCAGCTCACCGAGGTGGAAAGTTTCCCAAC
This sequence comes from Rubia yunnanensis, assembly GCA_037428765.1. Taxonomy (NCBI): domain Eukaryota; kingdom Viridiplantae; phylum Streptophyta; class Magnoliopsida; order Gentianales; family Rubiaceae; genus Rubia; species Rubia yunnanensis. Next base: position 39,314,415 of record CM075066.1, read on the forward strand.
TTGAACTTCAAGATTTTTGATACTTGAGAAAGCTCTATTGCCAAGGTCTTCAATCTCATGCCTTGTCTTCTCTGTGAAGGCTTCATGTTTCTTTCCCAATTGACCGATGGCTTCTAGGATCTCTTCTCTATCTAATATGTATATCAAGGCTTGATTGTTAGATGGGCCTTCACCTTTAGGTTATGGTAGAGGTGGAGCTTATTCACCCCCATATCCTTAAGGTTGGTCATACTCCCTCCATCAGAAATTTGGATGATCTCGATACCTTAGGTTGAACAAGTTTGCATATGGATCTGGCCTTTCATCTCCTTGGTTCCCCCGAAAACCTTGTGGTTGACCCCTTGCAAATTGTGGTCCTCTCAATTTTTGTATTGAATGGAATTCGCGTCTTGCAAATTTTTTACGACTTTGGGAAATGCCTTGGTGTTGTGGTCTAAGTTGCACACCCCGCACACTTTTACTTGATGCACTTTTCCTTACAATTGCTCCTTTGTCATAGAAGCAAGATCTTGGACTTGCTCCTCCAACTTAGGTGATTATGTGGGTTCATCCAAGACCATAACCCTTGACCTTGTGTCAAATTTTCGCATACCATGATCCATTTCTTCAATAAGGGCCATTGTATCCTTAGGGATTTTGTTCACTATCGAACCATTGCAAGCGGTTTTCACCATTCACATATCTTTATCGCATAACCCCTCTAAGAAATAATACACTAGATGCCCCTCCTTGAAGGGATTGTAGGGGCAACTCGCTAGCAATCTCTCTTGAAGTGCTCCCAATAATCATACAAACTCTTGGTAGCCCCTTGGGTAATGTTAGATAGTTTTTTCTTCAGTCCAACGGACTTGGATACCGAAAAATACTTCTCTACGACCTCCGCTCTCTGCTTTATTTTCATCCAGGAACCTATGCATCCTGATGGCAAGTAGTATAGCCAGTCCTTAGCTCCGTCTTGAAGGGAAAACATGAAGACTCTCAGATTGTAGTTCTTTTCAAAAAATCTAGGTAGCTTCATGTTCGTACACACCAAATGGAACTCCGATAGGTGCTTGTTTGGGTCCTCCCCCACAATACCATGAAAGGTGGGAAGACAATGGATCATTCCGCTCTTTAGCTCGCAGCTTACTCTTCCTCGAGTAAATAAAATCAAAGAAAAAGGTTCAAGCAGAATGAATTATGCAAAAATAGCCAATGCATTCATTTTATTCCCGAGCTACCCTAGTTCCCCCCAAGAAGATGAAAATCCTCACAACTCTCACACTCCCCAAAGTTCCTAAGGCAACCAAACCACCCAAAGCAAATAAATGTGTATGGAAAAAGATAAGTGATAAAAGAACGGAATAAAGCCAAACTTACTTTTCCCAAAGTGGTCCCAAAAGAAATCAAAGAGTAATCCCAAGTGGGAGGCCATCGCCGTACCTCTCAAAGTTAATATTTATAAGCCCTAAATGCTTACTATCTACAACTAAGTAGATAGCGGCAAGTCGGGGTCGTCCACGAAGAAGAGGGATCTTCCAAAGCATTTAGGCACAAAAGGTTGATATTAGGCTAGGAGTAGACATATATACATACATATAAAAGCATGTAAATGAGGGGGTTTGGTTGTTTGGTGGTCCTAAGTTATGAAATTAAAAAGACAAGATAACTAGCAAAGTCAAGTAACTAGGCTAATCATCAAACAAAACTAAGAAAAAGGGGTTTAAGACTACAAAGATAAAGTCTTGGGGGAAATTGATATCCACTTCCAAACCTAATGTAGATCATTGAACCATTCACTCATTCTATCACATTCATTACTTTACTTAAAATTAACATACTTATCTAGCAAGAATCACAACACATTATGCATAAGAAGTTCTAAGTTCATGTTCATAGATTTTCATGCAAAGGAGATAAGGAATTCGTCACTTTCCTAACACCCGAACACTTCAATCATAAAAACACTTCCCATTCTCAAACAACCCATGGCATAAATGTAGTGAAAATTAGCTCAAGATTACATAATAATAAAGGCTTCAAGAATGAATAAAACAATCTATTCACTACTTCAACTACTTGTTGTGAAGATAAATCTTCTATCCTTCTTAGATAGTAGTTTGCAAGAGTGAATTCGACATCTCTTGTCAAACCTCACCAATGACTCCCTTAGGACTAAGAGTATCCAATTGATGGCATTTAGCACGAAGAATCTACAAGCTTGGCAACACTTATAAATACTACACCATATCTAAGCATTTAACCAATTCATGCATTTACACAAGATTAGTCAAGAACGATTGACATTCATAGACTTCTCTCATTTGCTACCTAAAACAAACATGACAACGAGTTTGACATCATCACATTCATCTAGCAATTATCAACACACCAACATCATTTAAGAAACTCTAACTCATGCTCTTGGATTCCACATTAAAAGAGGGGAGAATTAGCTACTTTCTCCCAACCCTAACAAGTAATCATATAAGCAATTCCTATACTCAAGCTTCCAACAACATCAATGCAATTAACAATTCACATTCAAAGCTCAATAAATGCACAATAGCAAAAGCACCAAATAGATAGATATAATGGTTCTTACTACATAGAAATGGAAGCTTCAATCCTTTGCTCCCAAGAGATAAAACTAAGCTAGAGAACTAAAAGACATAATTAATCTACAAAAACTAAGAAAAGAAAGAAGAGAAAACCTAGGGTTTTAACCCCCAAAAATGCAGAAGAGAGAACTGGGCAAAAGCTGTTGAAGAGGAGAGGATAAGGGGAGTATTTATAGCACGAAAATAAAGAAGAAATTCATACTACTCGTCCATCGCGAGTCACGACGTGCTTGCGATGAGCTCTTGATGAACCATCGCGTGTCACGATGGCCTCGCGACAGACACAAATTCCAGCATTATTTCTTCTTTCTCTTTCATATCTCATATCCTTCTCTTCTCTTCACTTCTTCAATTCTTCATATCTTCAAAAAGCTCAAATCCAAGTCTTGAAATCTTCAAATCTTCAAAGATATTCTTCAAAGTCTTCAAAGTTTCCAAAGTCTTCAAACAAATTACCTTGTCACACAAAATTCTCTAAAAAGTGATAAAAATGTAAAAGTTGCTTTTAACCCTCCTTAGATAATTTCAAGGAAAAATGTCACATTTAGAGCACAAAAGTGTACAAAAGTTAATCCCAAAAGTCCTAATATAACCGTATAAAATGAGCACATCATCAAGCAAAAAAATCCACCAAGGAAATCCAAAAGCTATCGACTTGGTTGCAACATAGGATAAATCTAGATTCTCGACCTAATTGAAACCAAGGAGTTCAATGTATCGTCATCCTAGCTTCTTGTTTCTTTTTTCTTTTTTATCTCAACTTCTCTCATTTTTCCTATAATCCCCTTTTGGGTTTTCATCCTAGCTTTATCCCACAAAACGTACTCACCTCTCACCTTTTTCTACATAGTCTCTCACTTTTGCTTAGGTTCGTAAGTCTTGCTGGGCCAAGCCTCTCACTTTTACCTAGGCCTTTCGACCTATCCGGCCTTTTCGTAATGTTACCCAAGTTTCCCTATCATGTTTTCAACTTGTCCAAGTTTTAAAAAAGAATCCCTTTTTTTCACTTTTTCAAAAAAAAATCTAAATGCTATTAGAAGAGCTATTAGCTACATAAAAATAACTAAAAATCATAAGTGCTATCTAATCCCCTTCCACACACTTAAAGCTTGCATTGTCCTCAATGCATATACAAAATCAAAGAACACATGTCAATGGAAATAAATAGGAAAACACTTATAATGAAAAAAGGAACACTAAAAGGTAACCTTGATAGCACAATCATGGCATGTAAAGAACAAACTATCATCACCCTCAATATACTACCCATAACCTCTAATCATGAAAGATCAATCTAACCACTATCATGCATCACCAATTGAATAAAGAATTGAATCGCAATGAAGAGTTACCTCTTAGGTCTTGATGTGTGTGCCTCACGGGTTTTAAGGGTAGACGGGTTTTGGGTGGTATTTTGGTGGTGGTAGGGAAGAAATGGTTATTGGGTGGTGTAGGAAAGTATGAGAGCTTCATGGGTCATGCACGTCTACAAGGCCCATGAACTTGGGGTTTGGTTCTTCTCCTTGTCCACCATTTTGAGCGTCACAAACCATGTACGTCTACATGGTTCATGAGTTGGACTCCCCGTTTGCTGACCTTCCTCCAAGAACTATAAGCTTCCTACAAAAAAATATGCACACCAAGTGTAATAGTGTTCCAAAAATAAAAAGAAAACAACAAATAGGAAAACACACCAAAAATATCAAACTAATCTATTTTTACAAAACTCGGGTTGCCTCCCGAGAAGCTCCGTATATTTAAGGTCATCGGCACAACCCTAATGTTATCCATAGGGTGTGGGTTTGTATCCTATCACCTTGGAAAACAAAAAATGAAGAGCAGGGGGTAAGAGTCTTCTAATAGGAAGATATAGTAGAGGAGGAGTCAGCCTTAAAGGGAATAAGTGGTTTGGAAGCTTAGCATATTCAATTGGCTTCTCTATGGTTTCCTCTAAGTTTTCTGAAAATGTGGGAGTGGGTTCTATAGGTAAGGTAGGGGTGCAAATAAGTATTATGGAAAACTAATTATAATCACACCTTACTCGACTTCTTCACTCTCAACCAACCTTTCCCCATCCCCTTTAGATTCGTCTACCTAAATTTCACATTCAACTAGGGATAGTTCATTTTAGAAAAATTGGGTTTCTAGTTGGCTCACCCTATTCATCAAATTAAGCACTTGCCCTTCAACTTTCTCAATGCTTAAGAATAGTTGAGTTCTGAAATTGCTAATCTCACTAAGCATTTGTGATTGGAGTTAATCACTACTCTTGGTCACATTAGCTATAGCTTACAAAATTTCCACACAATCTGATTTGGGAACCAATCCTAGGGATTGGTTTTGGGCATTGGATAAGTTGGTAAAATCCCACTATCTAACCCAAAGTGTTGGTTTCCCGATGCATTTCCATACCACAAATTTGAGTTACCACTAAACCTTAAATTTGGATAGTCGTGGTATGGATAACAATCTTGATCCCATTGGCCTTGGGAACCAACAACTCCTCCCTCTCCTTAAATTTTTCTCATCCAAGAGCAAGACTTCATAGGGTGGTTACAATGACATATCCTACAAAATATCACTCTTTGAGCCATTCTTCTCCCATAGTCACTCAACCTTGGGCAGCACTTTATAGGATGATTGCAATGACACACCCTACAAAGGGCCCTCCGTTGAGTGTTTTCCCACTTTTTTTCCTTTTTTCAATTAACCCCCAACAAAGAAAACACACAAAATTTTGAATCGTAGTGCAAGATTTCTCGGTTTTACCCAAGAACTCAAGCAATACCTACTCCGGAAAACAAAAACAAGAAAAATATAAAAGCAATACTAACTACTCACTAACATGTTATGCTCAACTAATACTCGAATTGAAAAGCATCCTTGGCAGCGGCGCCAAAATTTTACCTGCCCCGACCCGGTTGTCGTTAAAACACGAGCCGAGAGGCTTACAGGTCAAAGATAGATATTTATATTCTGTAACCGTTCTTACTGCTAAAATACCAAGGGGTAGTAAACAGCAAGCCCTGGGTTTGTCCATACTCAAGTAATAGTTAAAACACAACCTCTTATGGGTCGTCAATCCATACGGGTGAAAGGAATAGCTAATAAAGCAAACATGCAAGGGGGATTGGTTTTTCAATTATCAACTACAAAGCATGAAAGTGAAATAAAGCAAACAACTATATAAACATGCACTTGGGGATATTTGTTCAACATGCTTGATAAATAACTTCTATCCTCGATTCATTCACATACGGACTTATAAATCTACCTTATGCTCATGTCACACAGTGTGGAGATAGCCAGGTATTTCCCTTCATCTATCACACGTGGTACTTACCACAATGCCCATATCTCACTGTTTCTATAATTTAAGGAAATTCACTCCAGTCCTATGATGTCGTAGACCATTCCCTAATCACTCACCCCCAAGGCCAACATGCCCCTACTTAGAGGAACAATTCCCACCTAAAAGGGCATTGCCTCGCGTAGGTCACAACCGTTGGATATGTAGTAAGATGCATTACATTCCCAGACACTCCACTGTGGATCTCAATCCCTTAGCCAAGAGAGGCAAAGGAAAAGACACCTTGTGATGACTCTAGAGTCAGCACAACTCTAGTTGGTACATACAACACGTTAATCTATCAGGGTAAGCTAGGGGCTATTCCTCCGCCAGCATTTGCCGAATCGACCAGCCGATATGTGATTTACATCAAACACAGCTATCCAATTGGAATCATGGTATAACACATATAAGGATTTTCTCTCAAAGGAAATGAACTCACTCATCTCCCCGATGTTCTATACCTACTCCATAATTCCAACACTTCTCAAGATCACAATGAAGCCTAGCACAGGTTTATACTACCATACATGCATGAGTGTATTATTATAATGACATATCATAAATCATAATTCTTAGAAAACACAAGTTTGGCACAAATATTTATAAGAATTAGGCTATGGAAATCTAAATCTCTAGAAGTAATCATCAAATCATGAATACAGATATCCCCAAGCTACTAATCTACTCTACAAAGGTTATTCATGGAAAATATTAGGTTAGATTTCATGAATCTATAAAATAAGATGAAAGGAAAAAAAGAAAAGGAAAATAAGAAGGAAGGAGAAGAAAAACTCTCATATTCCTTCTCTTTAAACTAGAGAGAGAATATACTCTACATATGTCTAGGTTCTATTCTACTTCCTTATCTACTTCCTCATGGTTTAGTTGAAGACTAAGGCTCCTTTATATAGTAGTAGGAGATTGGGCCTAAAAATAGGCCCAAAATAGGCCAAAAATAGCAAAACCCTAGGTTAGACACCAAGGCTTCACGGGCTGGCACGGATATCACGGTCCGTGAAGCATTCAAGCACAGGAGTGGGATCCGACATGGTGTGTGAACATTCAAAGAAGCATGCCGTGGGAACTGGAGTGGTCCGTGAACCAGGTCTCATGCCATGGTCCATAAAGATTGTCACGGACCTCGAACAGTTCACAGTTTTTGCTCAGAAGTTCTCACGGTCAGTGAAGGTTTTCACAGACCGCAAATAGTACATGGTCTTGCTCAAGAATTTCTTCACGGTCCGTGAAGGTTTTCACAAGTTGTTGCCATGCTTAGCCAAATCATCAATTCTTCATCCCTTTGTTTCACGGCTCGGTGCTTTTTTTATGGCCCAACAATTTTCCTCGTGATGGTCACATGCAGGTCTTCATGGAACCCATGGATTCTTATGTATTTGGGCCTGTGAAGATTCTCACAGGCCGCTGGTGCTTAACCATGTGCGGTCTGTGACTGGCCACTGGTGCTTCATTGGCTTAACTTCATTTGCTTGTCACGGGTATACCGTTAGTCTGAATTGAGAGTTCTAGTCATCAATTTTGCATCACAGGCTATGAAGGTGTTTTATGTAGATGATCCTTGTGATTCTTGTAAATCAGTGGTTATTGAAGGAAAAGCCAATTTGTGAGGGAGGTTAGTCCATCCTCATTGTCAGAGATTATTTAACATACGCCACCCATTGGCAGTGATGTCTGCCAGGAAGAGATAATTGGTGTGGAGAAAGCATTAAGGAGAGACCACGAGAAAGGTGTTTGGATTGAGCAGCATCCAAAATGGAAGAAGAAGAAGAAGAAGAAGAAAAGATATAGATTTGTTCCCATTTTGTAGGTTCTAACGTTGCATTATCCCATTATTTATTGATTATAAATTTTCTAAGGAGATACTAATGATGTATGATTGGTAACCATTTGGCATTCCCATTTTGAATTGAATCACATATGTAAAGGTTTCCACTAATTTACTAGCCGATGTCGCACAACTTATCGTAAGACGAATCGATATGAACGAGCACTCTTGTGCGAACTCGCACAAGAGCCACATTCATTAAAAGTGGAGTTTACGACGTCAATAAAATTGCCGATAAGGTAGTCGATTGAAAATAATACCTAAATCCACAAAACCAATTAATTCATGAACCTTGCAGACAAGTCTGTAAGACTTCATTTCAGCTGAGTAGTATTTTAAGGAAAGCTTGCGACGTCGCACACTATAAACATTGATTCATGAAGTGAGAGCTAAAAAAATCTAACCAAAATCGGGAATGTAAAACCTACAAGGAAATCATTCTGAGTTCACAACAGCTCATGGGAAAAAATAGATAACACGCCAAACATGATACATTAATTGTATTGTACCATACGCAAAATGATAACATAATTAAATTCTAGCGTACAATCGCTACCATAATAAATATCCAAAACATTATACACCATTAATATAATTCATTACATCATCCAACTAAACATAAAATCACATCAAAGCTTTTCTGTAGGAATTCTGGGTACCTGATCATCCTCTGTCTCAGTCTCACTGTTGCACTCAGAGTTTCCCTCCCCCTTCTCGCTAGACCCTGACCCTAGCTGGAACCCATCACATCATCGTCACTGGCGAGTGTATCATTATTTGGGTTCCCGACCTCCAATTCATCTTTATTTTCCACTAGCCTCCCTCCTGCATTCACATGGTTAAGAATGACCCCCATCCCCACCAACTTCGCCACCGTCCTCTGTTGTTTTCACTCCAAACGTTGCGCATTAGCTTGCATCTCCTCCATGCCCTTTAGGAGGATGCTCCATGCACTACGTCTCAGCCCTGATGCTACAAAACAAATGTCTAACACATTAAAATTAGTTAATTTGATAAACTCTAGTTATGAAACAAAAATAAATACGACAAATTTTCTTACCGGAAGTGGATGGGGCAGGATGCCTAGCTTCAGTAGCTGATTGACTTCCCTCTTTACTTGGGGTGGCTGTCGGATCAAAATCACCCTTGGAGATGTTGCGATCAACCCACTCACCTACCTCATAGTGCTAATTCTTTTGGTCAAAATAGTTCTCATCATAGTACCTTGGGGAGATCTTATGAGAGGGCCGGATAGGAACACTTTGTTTCTCCATGAGGGCAGTTATTACATTGTTGTAAGGGATGGTCATTCTCTTATTGGATACAGCAATCATGTGCATCTCCTGGATAATGGTGTAACTAGGTCAACAATATTGTTCTTGCATATGTGCCAGTAGAGGACAGAGTCGTTAATTGTGGGCTCAGAAGGAAGGTCAGCTGGTATCATGCAGTGGTCATTGAGGTAGTACTTATCTTCTCCTCGAGCTTGAGAAAATAAATCTTGATTTGTCTTGGTTTGAAAATCATATTGCCCACTTTCAGACCAAAGTACTTTTCAACCATCAGATTCGGATCGAGGGCCCCTGACTCATCGTCTCCAGCTACCCTATTAGGACAATTATCACGGCAGCTCACTTGTCAATCCATATTGACGTTATTAACTCGACTTTTGTACTTCCCGGTATTGAGACAAGTAAAATTTGAGTAGAACTCTTTGACCTCATTCTCATAAGTGGGCTTGTCTAAGAAAACCATCCCCTCCATCCCCGACGGTTTGATGGCCTCGAGGAATACATCAAGGTGGAGCCACTGCACATCATCTGGGTTCATGCATCTCACATCTTTCAGTCACCTCTTAATGATAGGATCAGTGTAGCATTTCTCATTTTCCTCCTCAAAAAAATGTGTATCCTTAAAGGTTGGTGGTGGAGGGGATTCCTTCGCATTCTTCGCATGAGATGTGTCCGCCTCGCTACCTTTTGCCCGGGACCTTTTGGTTGTACTTTTTACTAGCATCTGATGGACAAAATTTTAAAAAATAATCAGTGATGTGGTCAACTAATTTGATCTTGCATGATATATCATGACCGAGCTCGGTGATATGTCGATAACAATTTGACTGACATGTTTACCAATGCGAGGTCGCACATTCAACAACATTTATCAAGTTATGAATGTGCGACCTCGCATAGCAGTTCAGTTAGACCGAATTGTTAGCGATGTAAAGATGAATGGTAAAAAAAATGACCAAACGGTATGAGAAAAGCTAAGAAATCCCTCAATACGAAGGAAATATGCAGAAAATTGAGATTTACCCCCAGCACATCCACCTCATTTCATCCATGCACTAAAGAACATTATCATACACTGCTAAACTAGCCCTAAAATCTAATCAATCACATAGAAGTAAAATAAATTTCGCACATTGGACTAAATCTACACATTTCAACAACATATAAACTCAAACCATAATCCTAAACAACTAAAAAAATTGCCAACATAAAAATCTGACCTTGTCTAGGGTTTGGGTTTAGGGTGGAACTATCCTTTGCTGTTGATGGCTAGTGACGAACAAAGAGTAGTAGAAGATATTCTATATTTTATAAGGAGGCAGTTTGGCGGTTTAATTGGACAGTTTTGTGGCAGTTTTGTGGAAGGGAGAAATTTTGAATGTGCAATGCCAAGTTCTTGGAATGCGATGGGTTGGAGTTTTGCCCCCATTAAGTACTCCGACATTACGGTGTCATTTTACCATGTATTACAACCTTGCATATATTCTCGACATTACTGTACGCTTCACGAATAAGGGACGAGGTCGCACTATAGGGTTACTAGGCCAAATAACAACTGACCCAATTGTCAAAACATTTTGGGCTTGGCCAAATGGCCCTATACACCTACAAGCTCGCTTCAATGTCGACCACACCAACATTATGATGACATAATTTCAACCTTGCATATTGCACTAGGCTGATTACATTTTTTGGCCCAAATTCATTTAAACACTAGCCCAAATGCCAGACTCAGAGTAAATTTTCTTGAAATATTGATAAAATAAATATCAAAAGATGTTGATGTGTCCATTTTATACGGTTATATTAGGACTTTTAGGATCACTTTTGTACACTTTTATGCTCTAAATGAGGCATTTTTCCTTGAAATTCTCTAAGGAGAGTTAAAAGTGACTTTTACGCTTTTATTACTTTTCTAGAGAATTTTGTGTGATAAGGCAATTTGTTTGAAGACTTTGAAGAATACCTTTGAATATTTGAAGACTTGCATTTGAGCTTTTGAAGATTTGAAGAAAACTAAAGTGAAGAGGAGGACATGAAACAAAAGAAGAAAGAAATCAAGATGCTGGAACTAGGCTCCGTCGCAACTCGCGACGAACCCATCGCGACTCGTGGTGGACGTATGGCCAGAAATATTTCTTGCTTTTTTGTACTATAAATACTCACCTTATCCTCTCATGTTCACATGTTCTTCTTCCTGCGATTTTCTGGGTTCAAACCCTAGTTTTTCTCTTCTTTATTTTCTTATTTTTTGTAGGTTAATCACGTCTTTTAATTATATAGCTTAGTTTTATCTTGGGAGCAATGGATTGAAGCTTCCATATCCATGTAGTAAGAACCATATCTATCTATTTAGTTCTTTTGCTATTGTGCATTTATTGAGCTTTGAATGTGAACCGTTAATGGCTTTGATATTGTTGGAAGCTTGAGTATATGAATTGCTTGTATGATTACTTGTTAGGGTTGGGAGAAAGTAGCTAATTCTCCCCTCTTTTAATGTGGAATCCAAGAACATGAGTTAGAGCTTCTTAATGATGTTGATGTGTTGATAATTGCTAGATAAATGTGATGATGTTGAATTCGTTGTCATGTTTGTTTTAGGTAGCAAATGAGAGAAGTCAATGGATGTCGATCGTTCTTGGCTAATATTGTGTAAATGCATGAATTGGTTAAATGCTTAGACACGGTGTAGTGTTTATAAGTGTTGTCAAGCTTGTTGATTATTCGTGCTCAATGCCACCAATAGGATATTCTTAGTTGTGTTTCAACTAAGGGAGTCATTGGTGAGGTTTGACAAGAGATGTCGAATTCACTCTTGCAAACTACTATCTAAGAAGAATAGAAGATTTATCTTCACAACAAGCAGTAGAAGTAGTGAATAGATTGTTTCACTCGTTCTTGAAGCCTTTGTTATTTAGCATTCATGTGTTCTTAATGCTATGTTTTACTTCATTTCTTCCATGTGTTGTTTGAGAATAGGAAGTGTTTGTATGATTGAAGTGTTAGGGTGTTAGGAAAGTGACTAATTCCTTAACTCCTTTGCATGAAAATCTAAGAACATGAACTTAGAACTTCTTGTGCATAATGTGTTGTGATTCTTGCAAGATAAGTATGTTAATGTGGATTGTTCTCATATTTATCCTATAGATTCTATGAAAGTTTGAACCTTGAATGTGGTTTGTTCTAGGTTTAGCCTAATGAATGCTATGTTTGGTTAAATGGCTATGTCTTTGGTAGAGGCTTGTTGTTATCAAATCTATGATCTTTCATGTATAATATCGTTGATGAAATACCCCTATAGTCATTGTTTGTCTAGGGTGATTATCAATGAGGTTTGCAAATGATCGTTGTTTGTCTTTGCAAATTACTATTAAGAAGGAATGAATGTTGATCTTCCATTGCCATTCCCTATAGGTAACAAATGTGATAGGATGAGTGAATGGTTCAATGATCTACATTAGGTTTGGAAGTGGCTATCAATTTCCCCCAAGGCTTTGTTTTTTGTAATTTTAAAACCCTTTTTCATAGTTTGTTTGATGATTAGCATGGTTACTTGACTTTGCTAGTTAGTTTGTCTTTTATTTACATAACTTAGGAAAACCAAGCAACCAAACCAACCCCCCCCCCATTTACTCACTTTTATATGTATATATATATATATATCTACTTCTAGCATAATATCAACCATTTATGTTTAAAAGATTGAGAAAATCCCTCTTCTTTGTGGACGACCCCGACTTGTCGTTATCTACTTACTTGTAGATAGTAAGCATTTAGGGCTCATAAATATTAAATTTGAAAGGTACAGCGACGACCTCCTAGACGTAATAAATGAGATCATTTTCGAATGGTTGTTCATTAAGCTTGAGATATTGTTGCCAGGGCCCATGATCAAAACTCGTATCAAAAACACTATCGAAGTAAGACATTTTCACGTCTAACATGGTACCGAATGTGATATGTTGTATAAAATCATCTCATGTGGTTCAATGAACAATGGTAGCGTATGTGATATGATGTACTGGATTACCCTTTATAATTGTGATACGTTGTGCTGGATTTCCCATTGTAATCTCAAGACTTACGACTAACGCTTCTTTCTCAATCTGTTAATCCTCTAACATGGTTCAATGAACAATGGTACCAAATGTGATACGTTGTACTGGATTACCCTTTTTAATCGTCTAACACGTTCGTACAATTTCAAATGAGTGGACTTTAGGTTCGATCTCCATGCATAATTGGATTACCCTCTATAATTGTTACAGCTGGTATCTACTTGTTTTGAATAGCATTAGTTTTGTAAGGCTCTTAACAATGTTAATATTTTTATTTACACCAAGGAAAACATTATTTCCCATTAGTATTGACTGTTCATGAGGAACGTGGGAGAAACCATTGTAGTTACTATAACTAACATCTAGCGGTTTATTATAAGGTCGACAATGCCACATCCTACACAAACGCAATAAATGAACAATTATTGTCCAAAACATTAAACTTCTTAGAAGACTGAGTGTTCGTGGGGATAATAATAATTCCTCGTTCAATAAGTATAACTAATATTACAGTCTTGTATAAAATGAACTGTAACAAGCCCTAAACACATCCTAATTTTTTTAACAAATTATGTTCCTCCTTATTTGGGAGTAATTGGTTTGATGTTCTAAGTGACGGTTGGTTGCAATATTTGACCACTGACATGTATATGATAACACCGGTGACAAAGTTCACTTTACTTGATGGCTAATTTTTTTAAAATATCAATATAATTTATGAAAAATGTAGCTATACTCCTCTAATAACATTGGGTATGACTATTGAAGAAAAAATATTAAGTTATATATTATAACTAATTATGGAAATACTAATATACCCTAGTTGTCGACGTCGCTGGTAACCTCGCATGTACCGAGGATGAGTCGAAGACACAAAGATGTCGTTGATAATCATGAAATGGGCCATGTGGTCTCCAAACACGCCCAACATATGAATTCCAAACCACAAAGATGGCAACGCCGCTCAGACGTCATATAATCCAAGACTTGAATGAACAAGTTGCAAAGTCAAACATTCATATGGATGGGCCTGTTGGGCCACTTTTAACCCACTAGAAGACCTAAAATAAATGATTAATGGATGTCGTACGGACCACGCGACATTGCATGAATGGACAGAGAATGCAAGTATGCGCTATACTTAGCGGAAAAAAAGGCCCAAAATCTTTGAAAGAGCATTTATTGCAAAAAAAATGGCACCCTCCATCCTCCAAGAACCAAATTTCATCTTCCTCAAAACCTTTCTCCTCCAACCTATTAACCACAACAAGAAATCACCTTCATCTCCCTGTTGGATGCTAAATGGAGGTCACCAAAATTGGGGATGTGAAGGTCACAGAAGTTGGGGATTCCATGAATCAAAATTGTGGTAAGATTTATTCTTTCACACCATACAACTATGATCTTATTGTTCATTTTAAATTCCTTAACATTGATTGTTGAATGAGGGTTTGTTGTTATTTTGTATCTATGTATCATCTATTTTGTCATATGGCCAGTACATGAAGGGTTGTGTGTGGTTACTTTAAATATTACATTTTTGAATGTGTATTATGTGTACCACTTGTTGAAGTTTTCAAATGGTTCTTATTTGATATGGAAATGACTTAAAATACTTCATTTTTTGCATTTCTTTTAATCATATGGAGATCATCTTCATCGAAGATGTATATAGTGTGTCACACAATGGATTATATGGTATTGTTGTGGAAAAATCCTTGATTTAATAGCATTTTCCAATCATTATTTAGTGTGCATAATTCACTTGGGTGTTGTGGATGACATAGTGTTGTGTGATTTATTGCCTTTCTTTTTAAGTCGTGGTATGGAAATCCACGATAAGAGGAAATGGCCCGAAGGAGGTAGAGAGAAAAATGGATCGAAAAGAAGTAAGAAAGGTTGGGGTTGGGCTATTTGCAAGGAATTAATAGACATGGTGGACAAAGGTATGAAATGTCCAATGAAATTTGACCATATCGGGAATGCAATAGGCGAGGATAGAAATTGGTGGTCTAATTACCTAGGATTGGTAGATAGGACAAAGGTTAACATTTTCTTGTACGAGTCTTAACCTCGGGTCGATGCGGCTTACAAGGAAAATCTATGGAAGACCCTTGAATTAGCATTTGAAATTGATTTTGAAGACATGGAAAAGTTGAAGACTAGAACCATACGCTGCTTTGGCAAGCGATGAAGAGATTTCAAAGCCAAATTGGTGAGGAATTATGTTTTCGAGAAGAAGAAACATTGCAACCCAAGGATTAAGCATCTGTTCATTAGCGACTCTAGCTGAAAGGGCTTTGTTGCAAGAAAACTGACGGACGAAGCATCAGTAAGAGATTAACATTTACATGGTTTGAGGTTTATACATTGTGGATACATAGTTATATTTGTAAATAAATTCATTTTTTTATGATTAGATGAGCTTATGCATGACTTTCTTATGATTAAAACACCAGTTGTGTATGTGGTTTGTGACTGTGAATGCTTTATTATTGTATTGGTCCCTGTTTTCCCTAAATATAAGTACTAGGAATTGGTTATGCAACGTCGTATACTGCCCATCAAATTATTGTCCGTCTATACAGAGTGGTTTGTAACATCGCATGACAACAAAGATTAGTTACTGTCTTAGATCAATGATCATATCCACGTCGCACATCGGCCATTCGTAAGAGGCAAATTACTTACCAAAGTGTGAACGATATCGCACAGAGGCATGGGAATTGTGATTACCTGACTACCAAACTATAAATTACCTACCTACCTTTGCATGGGTCGTGCGCTTAGTTCGTACCGAGGAAGACCTCTAGTCTGTAGCCTGATTCTTTTTGCGTGGGCCGTGTAGCGAGGGTCGCGCACTATTGCACAGCTCGTGACGATGTAGCTGCTAGGGTTTCTAGTCTTTTTGGGATTTTCTAAGGCCCATTTATACTTACTATATAAGGAGCCACTAGTCTACTAGGGTTGAAGTTTTGGTCATAGTTTAATTTCAAGAGTAGGTAGAGAGAGAAGGAGGCTATCTCCTCTTCTCGTTTATTTTCCTAGTTTTTGCCTATTGCATTGAATCTAATGATTGTATTGGGTTCAATGTCCCTAGAGTAGTTTATTTTTATTGGGGAAATTTTTAATTCATGACTAAGTGTTGATTTTGTGAGATTCTTAGATTTCCCTATCTTTTTGTCATATGAATATATGTTCTTAATTTATGCTTTACATTCTTGTGAGATTTATGATTTTCCATGTTTTATGATGCACCTATTTATCCATGTGTAATTTAATATCATGCTAGGTTAGTCATACTATCTTGGGAGTGTTAGGCTAGAGTTATTGTAGGTTCGTAAGTACTAGGGAGATGAGTGCATGCATGCTAGCCCGAGAGTACCATCTCGATCGATAGACTTTAGCCTAATTGGCTTGTCGTGTAATAATCCTTCATATTAGGGAGGATAGTTTCCCTAACAAGGAGAAAACCCAGTAAACCCTGATAGAGTAGTATAATAGTTTGTAGCGACTAAGGCTGTGGTGTAGCGACTAGAGTCGTGCAAACCCTAGAGTCATCACGATATGCCAACTCATTTGTCTCTCTAGGCCTAGGGATTGGTGTCCATAGTGGAGTTCTCGGGATGCATTGTCCTCACTCTCTGATGAGACGTCAAATGCATGTATTTTCCAAAGCATTTAACATCACTTTTATCATATTTTTGTTGTAAGATTGCTAGATTTAGTAGGTTTACATGATAAGGGGTTTAGATGACAATTTTTGGTTTTTATATCTAAATCCTTCATTTTGTAACCTATGTTTAGTCTAATGGACTTTTGGTCCTTATGAGCATCTAGATTCCTTTTTGTAAGATTAATTTGTAGATTGCTGAGCACTTAGGAGTGGTTTAGTGAAGTTCATTCGAAAGAATGGTAGAAGATGGAAGGCCACTCACAAAGTGGTAGAAGATAAAGTGAAGAAAAGAGGGCAAACCAAAGGGTGAAGAATGATCTATGTTTTGAAGCAGAGTTTCGATAATTTTCCGAGATGAATCAGCATCCAAGAGTGGTACCATTGGATTCCTCTTCTTGAGTACTATAAAATCGACTACAAGAACTCCCAAAACGGATCAACGGTTCACCCGGGAGAAGCAAAACAAAACAGGACTTTTTTCCGTCGCGACTCGCGACGGGTGTGTCGCGACTCGCGAAATGTTGACCTGAGAGCTCAAAATTTTACTGATCTGGTCGCGACTCTCAACGGAGGCATCGCGACTCGCAATAACTGCCCTGCAACTTGCGTTTTACCTCCTTTTTTCTTGTACTATAAATAGCTTTTAACCCCCTTCTTCCCCAACTCTCAAAGCCGTTTTCACCATTTTCTTCCACTTCTTCTTCTTTCTTTGTAGATCTTTGTTCTATGTTATGGGTTTTGATTATCTAGCTTAGTTTTATCTTGGGAGCAATGGATTGATGCTTCCATATCTATGTAGTAAGAACCATATATATCTATTTAGTGCTTTTGCTATTGTGCATTTATTGAGCTTTGAATGTGAATTGTTAATTGCATTGATGTTGTTGGAAGCTTGAGTATATGAATTGCTTGTATGATTACTTGTTATGGTTGGGAGAAAGTAGCTAATTCTCCCCTCTTTTAATGTGGAATCCAAGAGCATGAGTTAGAGCTTCTTAAATGATGTTGGTGTGTTGATAATTGCTAGATAAATGTAATGATGTCGAACTCATTGTCATGTTTGTTTTAGGTAGCAAATGAGAGAAGTCTATGAATGTCGATCGTTCTTGACTAATCTTGTGTAAATGCATGAATTGGTTAAATGCTTAGATACGGTGTAGTATTTATAAGTGTTGCCAAGCTTGTAGATTCTTCTTGCTAAATGCCATTAATGGGATACTCTTAGTCCTAAGGGAGTCATTGGTGAGGTTTGACAAGAGATGTTGAATTCACTCTTGCAAACTACTATCTAAGAAGGATAGAAGATTTATCTTCACAATAAGTAGTTGAAGTAGTGAATAGATTGTTTCACTCGTTCTTGAAGCCTTTATTATTTAGCATTTATATATTCATGATGCTATGTTTCACTTCATTTATGTCATGGGTTGTTTGAGAATAGGAAGTGTTTTTATGATTGAAGTGTTCGGGTGTTAGGAAAGTGACGAATTCCTTAGCTCCTTTGCATGAAAATCTATGAACATGAACTTAGAACTTCTTGTGCATAATGTATTGTGATTCTTGCTAGATAAGTATGTTAATGTTAAGTCAAGTAATGAATGTGATAGAATGAGTGAATGGTTCAATGATCTACATTAGGTTTGGAAGTGGATATCAATTGCCCCCAAGGCTTTATCTTTGTTGTTTTAAACTCTTTTTCTTAGTTTTGTTTGATGATTAGCCTAGTTACTTGACTTTGCTAGTTATCTTGTCTTTTTAATTTCATAACTTAGGACCACCAAACAACCAACCCCCCTTTACATGCTTTTATATGTATGTATATATGTCTACTCCTAGCCTAATATCAACCTGTTGTGCCTAAACGCTTAGGAAGATCCCTCTTCTTCGTGGACGACCCCGACTTGCCGCTATCTACTTAGTTGTAGATCGTAAGCATTTAGGGCTTAAAAGTATTAACTTTGAGAGGTATGGCGATAACCTCCCACTCTCATATCGAATGGTTGCTACCTACGCAAGGCCTTGTTCCTTTCATTGGGGGCGTTAGCATTGGGAGTGAGATTGACAGGGAAGGATTGCAGTATCGAAAAGGTGATCGAATCACTTCCCTAATTACAGAGGTGGTGTGGTACCTTCATAAAGTGACGACACATCTTTGTGTGATGAACATTGGAAATTACCAGCTATCTCCACACTATGTGACATAGGCATGTGATAGATTTATATGCCTTACATGTGATAGAATTTAGGATCAAAGTTATTCATCGGTCATGTTAGGGAAATATTCCCCAAGGCTAGTTTATAATAGTTTAATCTCTCATGTTTGCATGATCAGTACTTATTTGATAAAAACCCCTCAATCTTATGTTTGTAGCACTAGCTATTCCTGACACACAATTAGAGTGGCGCCCTATTATGGGTTGTGTCTAGTTAAATTTCAAATTCTAGTATCTCAGTGGATGACCACTGAATTGCTACAAGCTATTCTATAGTAGTTGGTTGTGAGCACGGGAGAAGCAATATAAATTTCCAACTTTGTGAAGTACTTCATGGGTTAGTTTAAGCTCTACCGAAAAGGAAGGTTTTGTAATGACCCCGCGGGGTTCGAATCACATAATTTTGTAGGGTTTCTTAGACTACGATTCACCCAACATTGTCTAATTTAGTGTACTCCAGACACATTTTATGACATTGGGATTACCCTCGTAAGTGCACTAAAGTAAACAATGATGGTTCAATACCAACTGTCATTGATAATATATACTATGGTAGACGACGGTTATTCACCAAACGCCATCTAACACATTTTCTCAGTCAGCTATTGATGTGTCCATTTTAGATGGTTATTTTAGGCTTTTTAGGATTAGGTTTTGTGCAATTTTGTGCTCTACATGTGGCATTTTGCCTTGAAATCATCTAAGGAGGGATAAAGGCGGCTTTGACGTTTTTATCACTTTTTAGATGATTTTGTGTGACAAGGTGATTTGTTTGAAGACTTTGAAGATTTGAAGACTTTGAAGATTTATCTTTGAAGATTTGAAGATTTGAAGACCTTTACATTTGAGCTTTGTGAAGATTTGAAGAAGTGAAGAGATGAAGAAAGGAGAGCAAAGCAACGGATGAATGATGATCCGGGGTTCTCAGAATTTTCCGAGAAGAATCAGCCTTCAAGAGTGGCACCATTGGATTCCTCTTCTCGAGCATATAAAATCGACTACAAGAACTCCCGAAACGGATCAACGGTTCACCCGGAGGAAGCAAAACAAAACAGGGCTGCAGTTTACTGATTTGGTCGCGACTCGCGATGAAGCTCGTCGCGACTCGCGACGACAGCTTAAAATCAGCCCTGCAGCAGCGTTTTCTCCCCTTTTTCTTCCCCCTATAAATACCTCTTCACCCCTTCTTCTCCACAGCTTTTGGCCCCTGTTTTGGGCCAAAACCCTAGCTTTTATCTTCTTGTTTTCTTAGTTTTTATGTCTTTTGTTGTTCTAGAGTAGTTTTTGTACTTGGGAGCAAGGATTGAAGCTTCCATTTCTATGTAGTAAGGAGTATTTATATCTATCTATTTGATGTTTTTTCTATTGTGCTTTTATTGTGCTTTGAATGTTTATTGTTGATGCCATTGATATTGTTGAAAGCTTAAATGAAATACTTGTATGAATTGCTAGCTAGGGTTTGGGGGATTTGGGTTAATTTCCCCCCTTTTCTTGTTAGGAATGTATGAGTATGATTTAGGGCTTTTGATTGTGTTGATGGATTGATAATGTGCTAGACGAATGTGATTGATGTCGAACTCTTCGTCATGTTCGTTTGTGTAGCAAACGAGAGAGTTATATGCTCTTGGATGAATGTGCGTTGCACGTTCATCCAATCTCGTGTAATTGTATGAATTGGTTAAATGCTTAGTCACGGTGTAGTGGTCATAAGCATTGCCAAGCTTGTTGGTTCTTCGTGATTAAATGCCACCAATGATACCTTGAGTCGTGGTCGCGACAACGGGAGTCATTGGTGAGGTTTGACGAGAGATGTCGAACTCACTCTTGCAAACTACGAACTAAGAAGGATAGGAGTTTAGTCTCCACAACAAGTAGTTGAAGTATTGAATAGATGGTTTTAACTCATCCTTGAAGCATTTGTTATTTAGCATTTGTGTATTCTTGATGGTGTGCTTCACTTCACTTGTGCCATGAGTTGTTTGAGCATAGGGAGTGCTTGTATGATTGAATTGGTTAGGTGTTAGGAACGTGACGAATTCCGTAGCTCCTTTGCATGAAAATCTATGAGTGTGAACTTAGAACTTCTTGTGCATAACGTGTTGTGACTCTTGCTAGATGGGTATGTTGATGTTGAGTCATGTAATGCTATATGATAGAATGAGTGAATGATTCAATGACCTACATTAGATTGGAAGTGGATATCCCTTGCCCCCAAGGCTTTTTATCTTTGTAGTTTTAAAACCCCTTTTCTTAGTTTTGTTTGATGATTAGCATAGTCACTTGACCTTGCTAGTTATCTTGTCTTTTACTTTCGTAACTTAGGAACAACCAACCAACCAACCCCCCCCCCATTTACATGCTTTTATGTGTGTGTACATATATCTACTCCTAGCCTAATATCAACCATTGTGTGCTTAGACGCTTAGGAAGATCCCTCTTCTCCTTGGACGACCCCGATTTGCCGCTATCTACCTAGTTGAAGAAAGTAAGCAAAAAGGGCTTATAAATTATCTTTTGCATGGAGGGCGCGACGACCGCCCGCCTGTCAGCTATCATCAATATGATTACCTAAAAACATGGTCTTAGTTCGAAAGTTAGAATAGATGGCAATTACAAAGAAAAATTTCATAACAGCCATGCAACAAAGTCGTTAATAACGTTTTTTGCGCACTAGTCTAGGGTAGGTTGGTTTTTATCCTGGGGGTATTCACAGGCCCAACTCTCACCTTGAGGCATATGAAACATTCGCTTCACGTCCCCCGTTTAGGCAACCGTTTAGGGGCCTCATTTTAAAAAAGAATTGATTGTATATATAGAAAAAAAATTGGTAAATATCATATATTTAAATTAGTCGCCTCAACAATTTTCTGTTTTATTTTTATGTGAGACCCTATTTTAAAAATATTAGACATCATAAATATTATATATGGGACCTATATTTCTAATTTACTCAAGCCCCAAAATAGCTAGAGCCGGCCTTGGTTATTCATCCATTAAATTTGAGAAGAACATAAACAATTCATATTTTGAAATAGTATGGAGTGATTCTTCATTTATGTGTTTGACTAATTCACTCTCAAGGAATAATCCCTTCAAATAATGGAAGTCTTTTTTGGAAAGTTATTGTATTTATTGCTGTCTATTTGAACGAGGGTTGAGGTTTGATTAATTAGATACAGTCATTTTTAGATGAGTCTGTCTCTTAAAAGATAATATTTTTATAAATTATGGAAATATTAAGGTTTAAAATGTAAATTAGAAGAAATTGAGATAAAATTTTTTAGTTTGCATGAATCGGGATATAAACTTTATATCTACCACAAGTTACATAATAAATTTTTAATATTCTAACTAAGATTTTTTATCTTTTATTATTTTAATTAAAACTCGTCTTTCCGTAAGCCTATGAAAATGTGATCTTTCCCAAAGAATTTACCTTTTTAGATTATATTTACTCTTTCATGTTTCTCCCCTGTTTCTCTATATGTGGAACCATAGGTTTAGGTGTTTGGATTTATGTGAAGAAAATGAGTTGATAAAATTGAATGTAGAAAGTAAAAAGTAGAATGGGTGAATGAAATTGAACAAATTTTACCAACAACGGAAAGTGTATCATTTAAAAGAAAACCTCTCAATAAGATAAGGGTGTCAATAATAGAGACACGAGGAGTACTTTTATTCTTCTGATTCATTAAAGGACAAGTTTTCCCTGTTAAGACATTCTTAACTGTTTTAAAATTTTAATTTTGTTGTTTTTAAAAATTAAAATTTCTCATGTAACCTTCGGTTCCTATTTATGTGATAATATAGTCACAAGTTTTTCAAAAGACTCGAAATACTCTTAAGTTGCTCCGGTCTCACAATTTACGTCGGTTTTATACCATCTAATGTTCAAATAACCTTGTTAATTTTTTATTTTAAAAAAAAGGATCATCATTTCTCTTATGAATATTTTCGTCTGATCACTCACCAATCATAATTTTCATACAATTGAGTTTAGATTGTCCATAAAATTTAAAAAAAAAATTGGAGAGATAACTTAATAACTAAGCATTATAAATGAATTCAGAAGAGTAGTAAGTTTAGGCTCAATCGAGGAACTGGAAAATTCACATTAACTATGAAACAATGGAATCCCTGTAATTAACATCATCTTTCTTTGAGAACTCAACATCATCGTTGCATTATAGGTCAAAAGTTTATATGAATGCTTTTTGAAAATTGGAAGGTTTTATTTTCCTATTGAAAAAAGTCAATCAAACAACCAAGAATAATATGCTTCATATGTCCCAGTATTTATTGCTTAATTTATTTTTAAAAGTTAAACTGACCCAATTTCGACTGCTAAATTCTATATATTTGTAAAATTATAGTTATGTTATATGTTATTGAATTTATTGTAGTATATAATTTCAAATTAATTTTACACACATAAATAAAAATAAAAATAATTAAAAATTGATCCAATTAACTTCTAAGAGTCAAATTAAACAATAAATATCTGGAGAGAGAGAATGTCATTTACTACGCGAAGGTATGTTTGGCGTTGGTTTCTTTGATTTTACCGTTGGAGGCAATCCAGATTATCTTAGTGATGCATATTATAATAGCGCAATAGCAAAAGTTTGTAAGTTTGAGTCAAGATTTTGATACTCCCTCCGTCCCATTTGAATTTGCACAGTTTCTTTTTTTGGTTGTCCTAGGTAAATTTGTACACTTTTAAAATTTTCCTCATTTGACAAAGAATTTCATCAGAAATTCCCACATTACCCTTACTAGATTTATCATATTACTAAAAGGTCACTCATTTAACAAACAAATCAGCCCCATTAACAAACCCAAATCCACTAATCAATACCCACTAATCCATACCCACTAAATCAGATTTTAAAACATCCCATAATCTGCTCCCATTTCAAATTTACTCTATCCTCTTTTACTCCACCCAACCGACAAAAGTGGCCAATTAAAGCTTCTTGGGCAGTGAATTCACATGTCTTATTCTCTGATTTCTCACCGCTCTCATTCATTATTCATCTTCCTACTCATCTTCTCGCATTCTCTCCCTGTTCTCCTCTAAACTCTAGTTCAGATCTGCTCAAATCGGTCCAAATTTGTTAACCGATCTGACCATTTTTTGGTCTCATCATCTTCCCCGGTCTCTGTGCTTCGTTTAGAATGTCGATTTCCACCAGTTCTTCTGGTCAATCATACCGGAGATGCTCATTGTGTTATGTGTCTGACACCTTCAGTCCGTCTGAGGTCGTCCCCTAGACGGAGGCGGATGATGCGACCTCCACTTGGAGGGCTGATGCCATCATCGGGGAGACGAAAGTGGCGAAGCCTTGTATCAGCCATCAAAGGTCAGATCCGGCTCTATATGACGTTGTCGCCGATGTTGTAGAGGTCATGGCGTCGTCTCCGGTGAGGCATATTCACCCTGAAAACCGTCCTCTCCCCAGTGATGTTGGTTCCGGCGGTGGGTCGCAAAACCCTAACATTGGGGTCGGTGGTGGTGAACCAAAAGCCTTCAAAGGCGAGTCCCCGTCGAAGCCGGAGATGGACGGCAGTGACTCCGACGACACTGACGGGCGGGCGGTCGTCACACCCGCCGTGCAAAAGATAATTTATAAGCCCTAAATGCTTACTTTCTACAACTAGGTAGATAGTGGCAAATCGGGGTCGTCCAATGAGAAGAGGGATCTTCCTAAGCGTCTAAGCACACAAATGGTTGATACTAGGCTAAGAGTAACTATATTTACACACACTTAAAAGCAAGTAAAAAGGGGGGGTTGGTTGGTTGGTTTCCTAAGTTAACAAAGATAAAAAGACAAGATAACTAGCAAGGTCAAGTGACTATGCTAATCATCAAACGAAACTAAAGAAAAGGGTTTTAAACTACAAAGATAAAATGCCTTGGGGGCAACGGATATCCACTTCCACATCTAATGTAGTTCATCGAATCATTCACGCATTCCATCATATAGCATTCAGAACCCAACACTCACACACCCATCTAGCAAGTACCACAACACACACATCACAAGGAGTTCTAAGTTCATGCTCATAGATCTTCATGCAAAGGCGCTACGGAATTCGTCACGTTCCTACACCTAAGCAATTCAACCACACAAGCACTACCTATGCTCAAACAACTCATGGCACACATGCAGTGAAACACACCGTCAAGAATACATAAACGCCAAATACCAAATGCTTCAAGAATGAATTTAAATCATCTATTCAATACTTCAACTACTTGTCGTGGAGACTAAACTCCTATCCTTCTTAGTTCGTAGTTTGCGAGAGTGAGTTCGACATCTCTCGTCAAACCTCACCAATGACTCCCGAGTCGCGACCACGACTCAAGGTGTCATTGGTGGCATTTAGCACGAAGGACCAACAAGCTTGGCAATGCCTATGACCACTACACCGTGACTAAGCATTTAACCAATTCATGCAATTACACGAGATTAGTCAAGAGCGACCACTCATAGACCACGAGCATATAACTCTTCTCGTTTGCTACACAAACGAACATGACGAAGAGTTCAACATCAATCACATTCGTCTAGCACATTGTCAACACACTAACACAATCAAAAGCTCTAATTCACACTCATACATTCCTAACAAGAACAGGGGGAAAATTAACCCAAATCCCCCAAACCCTAGCTAGCAATTCATACAAGCATTCATATCCTCAAGCTCCCAACAACATCAATGGAATCAACACTTAACATTCAAAGCACAATAAATGCACAATAGCAAAAACACCAAATAGATAGATAAAATGAGTTCTTGCTACATAGGTAATGGAAGCTTCAATCCTTTGCTCCCAAGTACAAAACTAACCTAGATAAACAAAACCCATAACAAAGAACTAAAAGCTACAAAGAAAGAAGAAGAAAATCTAGGGTTTTGGAGCCCTAAAACCCAGAGAAAACGGGCTGAGCAAAACTGGGGAAGAGGAGGAAAGAGAGTAGTATTTATAGTGCAAAGAAGATAAAGTTGATTTCTGGCCGCCCGTTGGTCGCGACTCGCGACGAGTTCGTCGCGACTCGTGACGGTGTTGGTCGCGACTCGCGATGGTGTCGCGACGGGGTCGCGACGGGAGCCAGAGTTTTGCATTGTTTCTTTGTCTTCTTCATAGCCATCCCTCTCAATCTTCAAGTCTTCAACAGCTCCAAAATGGTCTTCAACGGCCTCCGGTCTTCATGTCTTCGAAGTGAGTATCCAAAAGTCTTCGAAAGTATAGTCTTCAATGTCTTCCGGTCTTCGTTGCTTCCGTGTTCTTCCCTTGTCACACAAAATCCACTTAGAAGAGGTAAAAGAGTACAAAGTTGCTTTTGCCTCTCCTAAGTGAATTTCAAGGTAAAACACAAGCTCTCGATAATAAAAGAGCACAAAAGTGATCCTAAATACTACTAAATAATGCGTCTAAAATGGACACATCAGACACCCACCACGAGAGCAATGAGATGTTATATTTGCTCTGTCCTTGGATGAGGGAAGGCAGGAATGCGAACCGTCAGTGCCGAAAGTGATAAATCCCGGTAAAAAAATGTTATGTTTTCTCTGTTCACTACCATGAATGCCTGAAAAAAATAAGTGGTTTCACGGTTTCGGTATATTAGGGTTTCGGATTATAGGTGATTTATACTCTATTTGTGGCTAACTAATTTATTTACTTGTTGAATACTATAGTTTTGGAAGTATGGAAACGATGTGCTGAGGAAGATGCTACGAACTATGTGAAGGGGGAAACCCTTAAACCTCTTACTGTGATGCAAGTTCGAAAGATATAATCGTGACTGCAAATCAGGTGATTTTGCTCCATGTCTGTCTTCATTATTTTGATCTGAAGGTCTTTTGGTAGCACTGGGATATTATGAATGTTCCGGCTTGTGTTCATGTTCTTCCTGTGTCTTCTTGATCAATGGCTGATTTTCGTATCTTCCCTTTGCATTTGGCTTGTGTGCTCAGTACTCGTGTTGATGTTAGTAGCATCTTCCCTCTTTTAATTGTGCTCCCCTATCTGCAGGTGACCCTGTGCTCCCATGTCAGTTGCTTGTGTGCTGTGTATTTGTGTGCTCAGTACTTGTGTTGATGTTGTGCCTGTCTCAGACAGTTGCATCTTCCCTTTGTTATTTGTGTATTTCTGTGCTCAGTACTTGTGTTGATGTTGTGCCTATCTCAGATTGTTGCATCTTTCCTCCATTATCTGTGCTCCCCTGTCTTCAGGTGAACCTGTGCTCCCATGTCAGTTGCTTGGATGCTGTGTATTTGTGTGATTCAGATCATGATTGGAAATATGTGGCTTTGCAGTGTCTTGTTGAATGTGGATGAACTTGCCCAGTAAATGTGTTGGCCACCTTGCTTTGATTGCTGGAATTACTTCTTCTATTATCTTGGCTCTTGTCACATCTCTTGTTATCTTTGGTATTTGCACCTTTTCCATTGTACCTGCTGGCCTATTTTTGCTGTTATTGACTGCAACTTGATCTTGCACAAATGGAAATATACCTAGTTTCCCATCAAAAAGTAGTTCACCATCTTCCCCCCAAATTGGCCTACTTACTGCACACATGAACATCAATTTTGGTATGTGGGACTTGTGTTTACATGTTCCGTATGGCTCCTGTTCATCTGGGGAAAGTAGGTACCTAACAGTGGGTTTACTCAAATAGAACCATTTTTCATCTATGTGAATGACATGGTCCATGGACCTGAATCTAAGATCTGGATCTAACTTTCTAAAACAAACCACATACGAGATACCTTATTCTGTTCGGTGAGGGAAGGTTTGATGCTATTTGTATGACTTCTTATGACCTTGGCTGCGACGGCACGTTGAACGCTGCTTTTCCCTATACCTAATGCTTTTTGTTATACCCCTAATGGTTCTTCTTTGTATTGTAGGCAACATTCTCAAGGCATCAATATCGATGCTTTTCTTATTTTTTGGATGATGGCCCATCATCCGATGATGCACGTCCAGTGGGACTCCGGCTGCCAATTGAGCTCTAGTCAGTGCCCAGATTGTGCTGACAATGCGAATGCTGCAATCAAACATATCAGCTGCCTCTTCCCTTTTTGAGTGCTGGATCTTACCATCTTTGTGGTGCTCCAACAGAAACTCTGCAATGTGCTACCTCTCTTCATTAGTTAGATTCTTGACTCGCATTGCCCGTAAAAAAACCCGATGATGATGGGAAGATGCACAAATGAGAGCAACCAGCACCTACAGGGCTCGGGACGGCTCAATGACTTGTGATGTTCCACCTGAGGGTTCCCTAAAATTACCCAAACTTTTATGGGTTTGGGGTTTTAGGATGAAGTTGAATCTTTACACAGCCTTTTGTCTTCATTTACACAGCTTTAGTTCATTGATGGTAGTAGAGATGACTGTATAAATAGGGAATGTGTTCTTCATTTTTGAGAATTCTGGTATTGTATGAACAGTACCACATTGTACAGTATTGGCGCCTTTCCAGCTCATTAATTTGGTGGGAAGGGAGCCAATTACAGAAATGAGGGAAGGATTTACTCTGTCCTAATTTTGATTATTCGCTGCAAAAAAAATTTTTGTTAAGAAACAGCACATGGCTGCTGACATGGTGGGGCCCAGGGGAAATCCTGAGTTGAGATTTCTCTCTCTGCAGGTTCCCCTGGGACAGAGGGAGTAATATATTTCTGGACATTTATTAAACCCGAGGAATAAGTTCCAAATGTCGTTTCGGTTGAAATCAAAGCCATTTTTATTTGGTCATACATTTAAATAAATAGTTGCTCCCTCTATTTTCTTAAATTTGGCATGCTTACTATATTTATATGTTTTTCTAAGTTTATCATCTTTCCTTATATGATAAAAAGTACACAATTCTCAACCACTCATCAAATTTTTTACTCTCTCACTCAATTTCCTCCACACATTTCAACTTACAAAAAAAAAGTTAAACCTATGGTGCCAAATATAGTGAAACAGAATGAGTACATAACTTTTTGTATGTAACATATTTTCTAAACTTGTATGCAATTTTTTAGTTAAAGTAAAGCAATAAAAAATATATCACCTAAATTAATAAAGATGGAAATAATTATTCAACTTAAAAAATATAAGGCATGATATGAAATTGAAAGTTAGAGTGAGTATTGAAGTACACAGAACTTTAAATTTTAAAAGTTATATTTCTAAATATATAATTTCGTTTAGGTAAAGTATTGAAAACCCTGTCTTTCCATAAACTTATGGAAATATGAGATTTAATTAGAATAATAAAAAGGTAAAATGCTTGAGTTGCAATATTAAAATTATATTATGCGAAGTATAGTAGTTACAAAGTTTATGACCTAATTAATGCAATCTGAAAAAATTTCTTCATTTATTCTAATTTGCAGTTTAAACCTTGGTCTTTCCATGGTTTATAGAAAGACCGTCTCTCAAGAGACGGACTCTTAAGTTTAATGTGCTATATCTATTTCCATAAACCAATTCTTTTTATGATTCAAATTGTTGTTTTAAATGGCTAAACTTTATAATTTAATTCGTTTGTTTCTTTCATTTTAATTGCAAGACAATGTAATTACATGAAAATTTGACCAATTTTTTTTACCAAGAACACCGCACACTAAAATAGATAAATTCAAACAAACATTTATTTTAAGGGCAAAATACATTTATAATCTTAATTTTTTTGTTGAAAGTGCCAATATAATCCTGCAATCTAAGAAAATGCAAAATTAGCCCTAACTTATTACCAATTGTGTCAATCTAACCCTAATTATTGGTCAAATTGTGCCAATATAGCCAAACTTCCTAATTTCGGCATTTACCCAAGGGATTCAGGCATTGACCAAAAACTAAAATGACCATATACTCCCTCCGTCCCAACTTAAACTGCACATTTTCCATTTTAGTCCATCTCACCCACACTTTCCATTTTAGTCATTCTCACCTTAATCTGCACACTTTATAAATTTGGAAATCTAACACCAAATTTTAGTGATGAGAAGACTATACTACCCTCTTCTTTTTTGTTGGGCTCAGTTGGCCCAAACCCTACTTTCCCCACCCACTTGCCCTTTTTCACCTACAACCTTCTTCATCCTCACCATTTCCCACATTCCCCACCCACTTCTCACGGGCGCATCAAATTCCTCATCCCAATCTCCTTCTTTTTCACCCACTGCCTTCACCATTCCTCAACCCAAAAATTCCTCACTGGCCGATACCACTGCAAAAACTCCAAAAGGCAATGGCGATGAGGCACCGTCGTTGATGACGCGACACCGACGCTAACATGATGGCAAGGAAGACGCGCTGGCTGGAAGATGCGATGATGGGAAAACACGCTGATGGGAAGATGTTGTTTGAATGTTGCGTGGCTGCTGGCTGTGGCTGGTGGGTTGCATGTAGGTAGTGTTGATTGTGTGTTGTTGGGGAAGATGACACAAGGGCAAAAAAGTTAATCTACTTGATTCAAAATTTGACGATGAAATTACATGAAAATTTGACCAAAATTTTTAATCAAGAACACATCACACTAAAATAGATAAATTCAAACAAACATTTATTTTAAAGGCAGATACATTTGTAACCCTAACTTTTGGTTGAAAGTGCCAATATAATCATGCAACCTGAGAAAGTATCAATTTAACCCTAACTTATTACCAATTGTGTCAATCTAACTATTGGTCAAAATGTATCAATATAGGCAAACTTCCTAATTCTGGCATTGACCCAAAGAATTCAAGAATTGACCAAAAACTGAAATGATCAAAATATCTCTTAGACCAAAGCTGAAAAGTTAATACCTATTATACCCCTTTTTTTTCTTCTTCACAACCCACCCCCCTACCACGCTCCACCACTGTTGTTCCTGCATCGCCAGAAACTTCATTCCTTTCTTCACCGTTGCTTCCCTCACCACCACCACCATGCCACCACTGAGCCACCAACAGCACCAACTAACACCTCGGAAAATACATGCCACCACCCACAACCAGCTAGTCACCGCCACAGCCACAACCCTCTCTCAGTCACCTGCCACAGCCAACCACCTGCCGCTCAACCACTACCCTCTCCTAGCCACCCTCTCTCAGTCACCCATCACCATCTCGCCACCACCCCACAACCACCCCCGCCACCACCCCATTGCCACTTGCTAGCATCGGGAGAAACCTTTTTTCCTCTTTCATGCCCGTCAAATGCCCCCTTTTTCTCCTGGCCACCCGTCGAGCTTGCCAACCACCCATCTTTCTTCTTACGAAACCCTCTCCTCCGCCACCTCCAGCGAATCGAAGTCACGGTGGTGACCGGTAGAGGAGAACGAAAAAGGGCATTCTTGCGAAACTGTTGGAGGAGAATCAAAGTTGCGGTCTAGCTTGTCGACCACCACTCTTTCTTCTTGCAGAACCCTCTCCTCCGCCACCTCCAGTGAATCTCTTCTTCACATCAACTTCTGTTGTTTAGGGTTTAGGAAGAAGACCAAGGAAATGATGGAGGTGGTGGAAGAGAAATGGGAATACGGAAATAAATTGAGGGCAGGTCCATCTTTTCTCATTTTTCTATTTTAAAATCCAGGGAAAAAATCATCCTTTCACCGGGTTCCGGTCAAATGGTCGTTGATACGAGGTTAAAAATGTCCTTTATTATAATTTTCATAGTTTAGTATTTTTAGGAAGATAACACTATACTCTTTTCCCCATTGGATTTTTTAATGAGATAGTGTGATCATTTGTAATTTTTTTTCATTTTAGAATAAGGCCCATTAACTTAGTCATGTTGGTATTAGAAAAGTTTTGGTTGTATTTTAATTAGGGTTTAGAATATTTAGTTTTTATTAGATAAGAATTAGATTTAGTAAGATTAGATAAGACAATATTCCTTCAAGATTTATCTTGAAGAATATAGTTACTTATTTATGTATTCTAGTTAGACAGGATTTTAGCTTATTAAAGCTGTTAAGTCATTCAAGTTTCTATTTGTACTTTCCGAATTATACCCTTCACGAGTTTATACAACCTTTTTATCAGTCAAATATATCAATTTTCAAGTTATACTCATTGCTGGCGAGCTTTCTTCATTGTTGCTTAATCCCGAGGGTTAATTAAGTATCAGTACTGTCGATTTGTGAGCTAATCCCGAGAGCTAGTTCGTGTCACAATTCTCGACCTATTCAAGATCCTAAGGGCTAGTTTTGATCCATTTGTGCAACTTTACTAGGGTTTGCGAAATCTCTCATTTAGTTAAAAATCTAAAATTCCACAATCCAGAATTGTTGCAAGGACATTCATATCAACCGTTGACTAAAAAGTTAGCCAAGTGCAGTGTTAGATTGACACTTTCTCAGATTGCAGTGTTATATTGGTATTTTTAGCAAAAATGTTGGATTGTTTTAAAACTTTTCTCTTATTTTAATTTCTAATTAAATTAATTATTTGTCTTTATGATTCATATTATTATTATTAGATGGCTAAATTTATATTTTCTAATTTAAATGTGAAACGTTGATAGCATATAAAACTTATCCTAATTTTCTAATTTTTTTTTTTTAGAAATCCATCCGAAGATGGGGGAAATTTTATTAGGCCTTCCCTAGCCATTAAATAACAAGAGCAAGAAAAGGAAAGGAAGCCGAAGCTTAGTTGGATATACAAGAGTGAGCATTCAGCTCTTGAAGCAATCGCAATTGCTTCCAAAAGGAATGAAGAGATATGTCTGATACAGTGAGGATTTCATAAAGTGTTAGGCTATGGAAAGAATCATCGAACTTGTTAGTGAGTCGCATTAAACGAAACACAAGACAGTCAGAGTCATCCTCATAACCTAACAGAGTTTATCCTCATCTAATAACAATTTTCTATGGTGCCGGGAATTTCGTTTGCAGCTTGATCACCAAATGCCAGGAAGTCAGATTAGGTCATCCACTTTCCCAAGCCTAATGGAGTTACCATCACTGCTCAGGAAGCATCAAATATTTCCATCTTGTAGAGCTTCCAAATTCCTGGTTGTAGGGCCAGAGTATGAGGAGACACCGCAGCATAAACAAGATCCTGCATGAAATGAGTAGAAATCAGTAGCATCCGATCTAGTTGGCAATCCGTAAAGAAGGGGTACCACCGTGTACTGTGTGTTGGAATCTGCTAATTTTATTTTATTTTGAGAAAAGTGCAGATATAACCCTATATAATTGATGAAAGTGCATATATAACCTTGCGCTAATTGAAAGTGCAAATATAACCCTATCTATTCGGGTTATGTGCAAATATAACCTTTTCAGGTAGTTAGAGGCCGGAACACAGTGAAAAGACTATTTTGCCCCTCTATAAAAAACAAAAAATTGAAAAATAGTGAAATTACGTTCCTACCCCTAAAGCCCTCTTCCATCTCTTCTTTGTTCCCAGACGCGAGCAACACTCAAAATCACTCAAAATTGACAGTTGACCTCTTCTTCATTTTCAACACTCAAAATCAAATTTGCTCTGGGCTTTCTTTCTTCTCCACGAATAGAGGCAATTCCCGACGCTGGTGTTGGCGGGGAAGCCCTAGCGATGACACCGTCGCTGATTACTCCGACCACCATGACCCCTTCCTAGTATAGCACCGCCACCACCATCCCCTGCCTCTCGTTACCCCCGCAAATCTACAGCGCCAGCCCGGTTTAACCCAACATTCGGATCTGCCACCACCATCTCATCCACATCCCACCGCGAGCTCCACTGTCCTCATCCCGCTGCTCCGCCGCTAGCTCTATCTTCATCCCGCCGCAAGCTCCATCTTCATCCCGCCGCGAGCTCTACCATTCTCATCTCGCCGCGGGCTCCATCCTCATCCATTCTTGTGGTCAATTTGGTGGAGGCAGGGCTAGGGCAGGGCTAGGGCAGAGGAGTTCGTGGTGGAGGCAGGGCTAGGGTAGAGGAGGAGGAGGGGCTAGGGTGGGTCTCGATTTTCCGGAAGTGGTGGACGATAGTGGCGAAAAAAATCTGGAGCCGCTGTAAATTTCTCTGGTTTGGAAAACAACATTTCTCTGGTTTGGACGATGAGCATTTCTCTGGTTTGGATGCAGCTGCTCAGGTTTGTTTAGATTATTTTCAAAATTGTTCTAGAAAATTTGTGGCAGAATTGTTCATCTGAAATAGTGGCAGAATTGTTCTAGCTGTGGCACTATGGTGACTTGAAGTTGAGTTGCTTGTTTGGAGTAATGTTGTGATCAATTGGTGAGCTGCCGGTGGAAGGTGGTCTGGTGGTGGTGGATGAGGAGTGGTGGGCAGGGGCATTTTTGTCTTTTAAGGGCAAGATGGAAATGGCCAGTCAATAGAAACTAAGGGCAATTTTGTCCTTTTAAGTTTATATTAGGTTAGAAGGGCAATTTGATCATTTTCAGTCGGTCAATGGCCAGAAATGACCGGTCAATGCTGGAATAATCACTTCAGGGTTATATTTGCACTTATGTGTAATAGATAGGGTTATATTTGCACTTATGTGTAATATATAGGATTATATTTGCACTAAAAAATAATTGAGAGTTATATTTGCACTTTTCTCAATATATAGGGTTATATCTGCATATTACCCTTTTATTTTTAACGAAAAGAAATGATCTAGGGAGGAATCTGAAAAATGGTGTTGAAAGGGGATCGGACCACAAATAAGGGAACAAGTGAAAGTCACGAAAATAATAAAAAATCGATGGCTTTGAAAAGTGGAAAGAGGCCTTTTGAAATGAAAGTGACGCAGGGAGTAGCTTAGCTTGTAATGACATGAACGTCAGCACCCCCACCCCCACCCCATATCAAATTGTTTAATGCCTTTTTCCAAGCCTATAGTAATGGAACTTGGTCCGTTGAATTCAATTTTGTGCTCCACAGCACACAGTGTGTAATCTGCAGACAAGATTTAGTGAACCTGACTCATTTATTAGCAAACAAGTCAAATATTATTGCAACAATTCCTATCATTTTATGGGCTCTGATCAGTTGACCCCATAGTCCCTTGAAGGTACCTGGAAGGAGCTTTTATGTCAGCTTACAAGTTTGATTTGTATTTGAACTCTGCTGCTCTTTCTTTTTTATTCCCTTCAATTCAAAGTTTGATGTATATTAGTTGTTGGGTGCATCTGAACAGGGGTGTTTCTTCTTTTTCGGTTAAGAAGAAAAGTCAATTGAAGTTGGTGAGCTCAAGCAGGCTCAAAAGGGTGCTATGATTTACTGGTGGACAGCAAGATAATAACAAGTTTTACTGCTGGGGGGATGCCAAGCTTTATTTCTCAGACTCCAGCTTATGATCCGATGTAATTGTTATTATGTTTGGACTCATTTTGTCTGTGTATGAATTCTATGCTGTTTGTTCCTGATTACACGAATCTGAATTTTAGTATCCATTGGCGTCAAATTGGTTGAATCAAGATAACGCTTTTGCTCTACCATTAAATTCTGTCATGTAGCTATTTTGGTCGGTTCCACTTTTTGAGAGTTATTGTTGGTCTTCCTGGTTTTAGGCTGACTGCGACGACATATAATAACAGTTGTCATTAAGTAGGCTGCCCATGTCAAGAAGCTTAGTTGGATAATCTCTATCTTTATGTTTGTGTGTTGTTATTAATTACGAATATAAGATCAATTTCTCACTAGAAGCATCTCAGTTGCTCGGTTATCAACATAGAGGAGAGGCAAGTGTGACCATGTAAGTAGCTTAAGCAAGAATGAAAGGAAAGGCTTGATCAGCGTGTTTTTTTTCTGTTTTTTAGTGCATCGCATGCACATACATCCATCATTTTGTGTTCAATTGTGAGTTTCCATTGAATATCATTACTCAATTTTAAGTTCTTCATCTGAAAAATGTTTAGATAGACAGGTTTCTGAGTTATTGTGAATAGGACTTTGTATAATCCACCAAGCTCACCATTACCCTAAACATTGAGTGGTGTGCTTTAAAGCTCAAGTCTTTTGCTGGCCTGGTGTATTTCTTTATTATTCATTCCGATCTGTCTTCCTTAATTTCAGGGCCACAGATGGAAATGCAACCCATTCTGCTCGTCTTTCAGATTATGGTGTCCTAGAACAGTATCTCGGTTTTCAAATTGGTGATGGGGCACATATTAACCGTAGTATGTCCATATACTTTGTTCTTTTTGACTATGTCCCTGCTTGTGTATTCTGGTATTTTGCTTTTATTTTGACTTTTCTTTCAGCAAACAGAATACTTGTGTGTGTCCTTTTTGTTTGGATTGGTTATCCTTGTATCTCGTCGTTGATTGTAAGGTAATTGTTAGCCTTTTGAATGTAATTTTTTTTTCTCTTAATTCTGATGAATGGGGCAAGTGGATGAAACCTTGCAAAAATCATTTTGGAAATAGACTAATTTGTCACTAAAGTTTCATGATGTAAAAAAAGCAACATTGCTGATCTGCAAATTGGGGCTTATATGGTAATCTTTAGTAGAAGGAGTTTGAGTTTAATAGTTGATAACCCAAGATAACCTGTAAATCTATGTTAGAATTTTCTTAAGAGCCAGTCGTCCTGTTTCTAGAATATCAAACCTATCAATATATAGCTTTTGCCAATTTGGAAAAATAATACTTACTCTAAAACTGAACAGATATGCTTGTATTTGTCAGTAGGTTGGCACAGTTCATCATTACACCATTTTGTTTTTGCTTCAGTCGATTGTTGTATTGTTTTTGGTTTCCTTTTAGTTCAGAGTAAATTCACCTGTTGCTCTCTCATTTTAATCATTTTGTATGTCTGTCCGTGTGTTTTGTACTTTCTTTGTGTGGATATAGTTCAGCATAAAGATGCTCATATAAGTGCTTTTTGTGGTGGTTTAGGCCCCTTCAGTCTAGGTGTAACAGGTGCAGCAGTAGGCACTGATCTCCAATCTGGGAAGGTAATAAACATCTTTGTATGTTTCAACTGTATTTCACCTTTCACTGTTATTATGATAATTCCTGATATTCACCAAAAGTTTGTGTTGGAATCAGTACCTTAACTTTCTCTTTTTCATTCATTGCTTTATTGATGATTCAGTCGACCAATTTAAGTGTGCCTGCTCCTGTTGCGGTGCCTCAAGCACTGAAAATGCCAAAAGGGTTACAGCCAAATTTAGTTTCCGCTTCTGGTGCTCAACATGAAAACTGGGGAGAGTCTAACATGGCAGATTCTAGCTCCCGTACTGATACATCCACAGATGCAGATGGAGAAGATAAAAATCAGCAGGTAATGTACGTTGAATTGCTTGTTCTTGGGTGTGGTTTTGTTCATGACCTTTGACCTTACTATCCCGGCGCCATTTCCACTGAAGTATACATTTAATTGTACTTACCATCATGCCTTCAGAATTTGAAACACTTGTACACACAAATAAATATATATTTTGTGGTGGGGCTGGATTTGGAAACCAAAGATGTGCTTTTACTTGTTTCTTGAAAATTTTTATAGTGCGTTTGATTATTGAATTCATCTTCTGTTTCTGCTAAGTGCAGGGTGACATGGGTCAGTCCAATGCTCTTGCTTATGACTCTAGTGATAAGTCAAAGGAAAAGAACTTGGATCAGAAGGTTGCCTCTTGAATTACCTTTTCTTTTACTGTGTTGACAAATAGTTGCTTACTCAAATATCTGTGGCATTACTCACAGACTCTGCGTAGGCTTGCTCAAAATCGTGAAGCTGCAAGGAAGAGCAGGTTGAGGAAGAAAGTAGGTCATCTTCACTAGAAGACTTGTTCTGTATTATTGATGATAGACAAACCATTTTCTGAGTAGGGTATGGTTATGATTTCCAGATGTGGCTCTCAGATGTAAGATAAGTTTCCTTATTCCTGCAGGCATATGTACAGCAGCTAGAGAATAGCCGGTTAAAGCTAACTCAACTGGAACAGGAACTTCAGAGAGCACGTCAGCAGGTTCGTTCACATGAGGTTTGAATTTCTTTCCTTCTGAACAGCCTTTTGTTCATTTTACTTGTATACCTTTTATGGTATATGGCCATTGAATATGCTTCTTACTATAGGGAGTATTCATGTCAAGCATGGGCGAGCAATCTCATGGAACAGGTGGCAATGGTATGCTGTCTTTCTTTTGTACATCTTTTAGAATTTTTTCATGAATGGAAGCCTATACATCTTAACACCAATATGCTAGAAAGTTCTTCATTCAGTGTTTTCCAATTTGGTAATTCATGTTGAAGTTTCTTTTCTTTTTTTGGTGCCATTATAAGCGACCAATCTGATTCTAGTTTAGCAATCATGGGGAAAAAGTATGCTGCCAAGCTTCAGTGTGGTACTTTGTCTCACATGTAATTTTATACTGTGAATTTCGTGAACTGTCTTCTGTCTACACAGTGATTGGAGAATATCAAATTTTTCAATGACACCTTGCCTTTACTCAGGATAATGTCTTATGATACTTTGCTAAA
This sequence comes from Rubia yunnanensis, assembly GCA_037428765.1. Taxonomy (NCBI): domain Eukaryota; kingdom Viridiplantae; phylum Streptophyta; class Magnoliopsida; order Gentianales; family Rubiaceae; genus Rubia; species Rubia yunnanensis. Next base: position 39,352,862 of record CM075066.1, read on the forward strand.
TAAGTTAATGTTTAATGAATTTCGGCAATTCTAGTGCGTAGGAGAATTGAGTTACAATAGCTCATACAGATGGCTAACTGCAGGAGCCATGGCATTTGATGTTGAATATGCACGCTGGTTGGATGAACACGTTAGGCATATAAATGAGCTGAGGAATGCTGTAAATGCACACGCCAGTGATGCTGATCTGCGTGTTGTAGTGGATAGTGTCACAGCTCATTATAACGACATTTTCAGGGTGAAAGGTACTGCAGCAAAAGCTGATGTGTTCCACATCTTGTCAGGGATGTGGAAAACACCAGCAGAGAGGTGTTTTATGTGGATAGGTGGATTCCAGCCATCTGAACTTCTAAAGGTGTGTACTTGGGAGTATTCGTTCATTCTGATATGCATGTCCTGGTATTAATAAGCTTTTGTGTACTTGTGGCATCAATCGAGGCTTATAAAATGTGGTCATTTGATCAGAATAATTGTATGCGGGATAATGACTTTAGTTTGCTGGGAATGTGTCATTTTGGGTCTAAGGTACCACCTACATCCTGTATTTAAAGAGACGTTGGTGAAAGGGGTGATTAATGGTTTCATCACCATTACTCTTTATCCAAAAGTCTAAATGAAGGTATCTTATTTTTGTTAGAAGATTAAAAAAAGGGCTTTAGTTCCTCATTTTAAAATAACATGTGGACAATTACAAGCCTAAAATAGATGGGCAGATTAAGTAACTAGGTCATTAGCATATTACCATATAATAGTAGTACAATGGAACATCTAGCATCATAACCATACGAACTTCTTTTGATGAAGAAAGGCTTTCTTTTCATAATGATTTATCTGAGTGCTTAGTTTTTTCGAGGTAATTGTCAAGATATTTGTGGGCTTCATGTAGTTTCGAACCTCAAATTTACAGGACCAACTTAATCGAAGAATGTACTTATCTCTTGTGATTCATCGTCCTCAGACTTCAGATTTGAAACATGGATTCCGATCCTTAAATGTGTTTTCTGTGAACTATTATGTTTTGGTGCTTGGAAGCTAATATACATGTGTTACATCTGTGTTTATTAGTAGACTTATGAACATTATTGTACATCCGGTCTATTGATTTTACGTTGCTATTTACAATCCGATTATCTTAGTTGGCGGCGCTTGGGTGCTGTGGAGTCTAAACATTTATTTTATTTTATTACTTCTTATGGCCCAACTTTTAAGGCGCACTTTTCCCTCATCAGAACGTATCTAATATAGGCTCATTTTCCAGTTTTGACTTCTGCCCACCTTTTCAATATGGTATTCTTATAGAACTCTATGCTTCTCTTTACTTATATTACGTTTTCTTACTTTATTCATCTCTCTCTCTCTCTCTATATATATGAAATGGTTTGAGAAGCTGTCAATGGCAATGTTTATTATTTGAAAGGGTTGTCGAGCTCTTTCAATTGTTTGGTGGCTGGAGGCAATTTCAGATAATCAGTGCTTGACACGTTTTGACCCTTTTGTGCTCCTAGGCTCTATTCATTTGTAATGAGGCTTTATGTGTATGCAGCTTCTCAGGACCCACTTGGAGCCTCTGACTGAGCAACAGATGGGTGGTCTCTATAAATTGCAGGACTCATCTAATCAGGCAGAAGATGCTCTTTCACAAGGCATGGAGGCTCTGCAGCAATCTCTTGCTGAGACATTGGCAAATGGGTCTTCTACACCAGAAGGGTCATCTGGGAATGTGGCAAACTATATGGGTCAGATGGCTATGGCCATGGGAAAACTGGGGACCCTTGAAGGATTTCTTCGGGAGGTAAATACTTTTCTTTGTGACCTTATTCTTCAGTGTGCACTGTGTGCTGATGATTGTATCACAAACCTTGAAAAAAATGTTTACATAGAATGCGAAACAGCTGTTTTAATGGTAACTGAGCATAGAAGGAAATGTATTTAAAGACTGATATACTGGTCACTGAAAGTAGCCGTGCTCAGTCTATGGTCTATCTTTATGTTCATCAATGGATTTAACATTACTGATAGATATAGAGGTGACCCATATAGTGGGTTGAATCATTGGTAGTTGACAGCTTTGGACATGTAGATTCAGTTTATCAAATACAAATTTATACGGAATGACTACATCAGGGGAAGTTTGGAATACTTTGTGAAGTAAAATTGTGGTTTTGGCACTTGACAGGCTGACAATTTGCGACAGCAAACCCTGCAACAAATGCAGCGCATATTAACCACCAGACAATCAGCTCGTGCGCTTCTGACAATAAGCGACTACTTCTCACGCCTTCGTGCCCTGAGTTCCCTTTGGTCAGCCAGGCCTCGGGAGTAGGGAGTTGGATCCGTCACTCCAGCGACATGATTTGGTAGACTTGAAACAAGAGCTGCTGAAAATTGGAATCGATAATATAGGGTACATCTTGTGTTTGAACGATGTTAAAATGCTGTGGCTACTCTGGATTTCGTGAAATGGTAATTACCTGTTGACAGTAGTCTGCCTGGTTTTGTCCCTATTCTCGATTCTGTATAATGTGTCCATAATAGGAATAATCTGCATATCATTCAACTATTTAGCATGTATAGCATCAAAGATGGATATGTCCTCCGTTACCTTAGGTTGGCTAGGTGTGGGCATCGGTTCGATTTTCAATTGTTTTGGTTTATTCGATTATGTTTAATTGGATTGGCATTTTATAAAGGCAAAATTGAAAACGAAATTATATGGAAAAATTAAATTTGATTTATTCAAATTCGGTTTTTTAGTTTTCGGTTTCAATTTAAATATATATTTAAATAAACCAAATTAGGTAACGGCTAGCAAATAGTGTAATTTGTTTTTTGGAAAAAAATAAGGTGTGTGTTTTCTCCTTTTCAACAAACAGATAACAAGTATGATGTGTTTTAGCATTTGCCCTTGATTTTCTACATTCGTCGAAGCAGTCAACTGTTTACTAAGAAAAAGAGACCAAAACATATATTCAAGAACGAGAAAAGCTAAAAATGCAGTCTAACTAATCAAGAAAATATTCGCAAATTCACAACCAAAGCATATATCCAAATACATTGGAACACAAAGTATAAATCAAAACTGTATCAGCTTGCTCAACACTTTTAGTTTAATTTTTCTAAAAGTGGTTCATCCCTTTATTTTTTCTATTTGCATAAAAATTTCCGTTTTAAAAATTTTAGAATATATTTGATATATTTTATTAGAATATATTATATATTTAATTAGTTTGTATATTATAATTCGGTTCTCGGGTCAGTTTTTGGTTTTCGTATAGAAATTGAAAACCAAACCATACACCATATTTATAATTCGGTTTAATCGGTTCAAATATTTGAATATTAAATTTGGTTCGGGTTTTTCAAATTAGAATTATTCGATTTTTGGTTCAATTTTTAGTTTTTGATTTTTTTACCCACCATAAAATGGATCGAAATGAGCCATACTCATATTTTTTTATTACCCATTTTATTAAACTCATATTTGACCCATACACCTATGTGAAATTATAAAACAGTAGCTAATTAAATTAGGAGGTCAGAATATAATTACTGTACTTCTTTTCGGGGTAAATGGTAGAAGATGTACTAATATTCAGGGCTTGGATTGCGTAACTTGAAACATAGAGAAACCCTCTGTCGCGCTGCCACCTGTGATTCCATTTCAGAGTCTACACATATCTAAGATGGGTTATAGTTATGAGTCCGTCTCATGGTGAGACCAATGACTAGAGGTAAAATAAGATAAAAGCAAATTAAATTCGGGGTAAAAAATTAAGGCAAAGTCTTGGGAAAGACGGTCTTTCCATATGTTTATGGAAAGATGTGGTTTAATTCGAATAATAAAAGGTAAAAGGTCTTAGTTGCAACATTAAAAATTTAGTATGCAACATGTAGTAGTTATAAAATTTATAACCCGGTTCATGCAATCCAAAAATTTTATCTTCATTTCTTCTAATTTACACTTTAAACCTTGGTCTTTCCATGACTTATGGAAAGACCGTCTTTCAAGAGACGCACTCAAAAACTAATAGAACTAAACTAAATTGCAAATTATCACAATTACGCATTAAATCCCTGGACTTTTAAAACATCAATATGAAACCACATCTTACAATCTTTGTAATTTAATCCATGGTTTTACCGTGAGACGGTCTTATACAAGACTTTGTCTATAATTATAGCTTTAAGTTGATACACAAATGTCAATGCAAAATTCCAGCGTAAGATTCCTCCATATGAGAGGCTTCTTGAATTATTGAAAAACAGGTACATAAACAGTGCAACACTAGTGCTACAATTTCCATTCCACTACCATCCTATTTAGGCACTGTTAATTCAAGGGGTCGAAATACCAATACCTATGCTCGTTTTAATCGGTGCTAGTAAATAGGTAATCAATTAAAAAAATAAAATTCAAAATATTTATTAAAATACAAAAGATGCACTAAAATATAGAAAAAACGTGAACCGAATTCAATGAACACTCACTAATCTTCAACTAAAATAGCTAAAACTATCTCTTATAAATCTACACTAATATAAAAAAATGTTTTGTGTGTTAACTCTCAGGACCACCAACTCATCAATAAATTCCTCCCGAGTTACTCGAAACCTCTGGTGGCAAGACTCACTAAAGGTTTACATTCTTCTACACAACATCATGGTCAGAAAGAAGTGCATGTGCTGAAGAGTCGAAACCTTGAGAGAGCAACCATTTACACCTTCTGTAAAACAATGACAAACGAAAGCTAAATAATAAGTTTAATACAAAACAGTTTAAAGATATAATTCCAAACCCCAAGGGTAATAAACAAAACATTACAACCATTTCGCCGATTCTAGATGCTTGGCAACACTACATCAAACAAAACCACAACAAACGTGACAAGGTAACAAATAAAACACTACTACTCATATGAAATCCTCAATTTATAAATCCTTAGCAACACTGCATCAAATTAAATTGCAACAATACTGATGCGCATGCAATTCGCCGATTCTAGATGGTAAGCAAGCAACACTGCATTGAATAAAACTACTCTCACAAGATGCAACACACTAAACTACCAAGTAATCTAAAATACAAAGTGAACTTATAATTTAGCAGCTATATTAATCCAAAATCAGAGTCTAGTAGTCTATCCAGTTTTATCATCATTTGCCTGCCTGGAAATGCTTTAATCCGGAATCTCCCCATCATTAATGCCACTACTCAAACTGTCGCTACTCCACCGCCCTCCGCCTCTTCCAGCGTTTTTGCTCCCGCCACCGCTGCACTTGGCGGCATCGCTTCCAATACTCCATACATATGCAGACCATATCCAGCAAGGAGAAGGACATCGAAAGCTCAGCACCAGTACCGCATCGGCATCGACGGCTTCTCCTCTCGGCTCAGCACCAGCATGGAGAACGACACGGCGACAAACACCACGTGGGTCGAGCATGACGATCGAATTCGAGTAGGCCCAATCACTCTACCGTTCCTCGATTTTCTTCGCCACAACCTCACGCACACGCATTGACGGCTCTTCCACATTGTTATTTCGTCCATTGATATACATAATTTTCTTTCGTATTAGTCTTTTTGGTCTCATTTAACCTATTATTTAATTATATGTTATATACAAAACTAAATGAGTTTTGTATTTTTCGTAAACGCACGGCAAGATGTTTTTTCGTTTTAAGATTTTACCTTTTTATAAAATCTTATTTAACGGATCATGGTATAATTCAATTTAAGTTAAGGATTAGGTGTCTAACTTTAACCGGTCCTTAACTACGCACATCATTTGTCAAGAGCTCATGCGGCAGATGAACCGCACAGCGCTACGGAGGCTCGGTGTGCGGCACATGTACAAACGGTTGCGGAAGATCTAGTTGCCGAGCAAATGCGCGGCAACGCTCTTCGAGTCATCGCCGCTGATTTCCCTCGGTAGGGACAGTGGGGGTGGGAATAGAGCCGGGTTTCTGATTTTACTTATATATCAATAAGTTTGAATGTTTGAGATTCAATCACCAAAAGAAATTAATTATTCAGATGAAACAAAGTTGGTGTTTTTAATTATAGAGCATCGGTATGGATGGGACGATACATGTGCATATGTATATGAAAAGTTGCTGCTTATGGCTGCTTTAAATGGATTATTGTTTTTCTTTTTTGAACCCAGAGCAAACCCATGAACTTTTTATATGTATGGAGCACTGGTACACATACCGGTGCCCAAATGGCTTATACTGGTGCATATGTATATGAAAAACAGCTGCTTAGGACTGCTTTAAATGAGGTACATTTATTATTTTTAGGACCCAAGAGCAAACTTGGGAATATTTTTCTAAATATGGAGAACCGATACAAATATGGTGTCTAAGTAACTGATACCAGTGCTAATTCCAATATTTTAAAATTTTAAACAATCCCTCCAAAATTTTGAATGAAATTTTGGAAAATTCATTTTTCCGCCATAACGTAGCACCCACATGAATGAGAAACAATGCCAGTGCTAGTATTATTTGATCTCTAAGTTAAAATTTTAATTTTTACTATTAGGTTTTGATCTGCACCTAAAAGCATGTGTTAACCAATGCATTTAGCACATTTATTAGTATATTTTAATTTGTTGATTGCTAGGTTTAGTCGGGTTTACATCACTATGGGTTTAGATAGCCATTGCTGGTTTTCATGTCTAAATCCTTAGTTTTGTAGACTTATTTGGACCTAATGGACACTTTGTCCTTACGAGCATCTAGATCTTGTTTTGTGAGCTTATTTTTATATTGCTCGTAAGCACTTCGACGTAGATTGTAGAAAGCCATTCACAATGATGGTAGTAGATTGTAGAAGGCCATTTGCAGGATTGGTATTAGCCAAAGACCACAAGTCAAAACGTGGTAGTAGATGGAATCGAACCAAGAAGAGAAAGGAGTCGAAGATCGAACAAAATGAAAACTGGCATGACCATGTTGTATTAGACAGGTCGGGCCAGCCAATTGGATGGCGCCAAGGTCATGGCACGGGTCACAATAAATTACACGACCCGTGCCGTTCAAAGAAGATCGAGCGGCTAAGTATGAGCACACGCTTGGCTCGTGCCTCTTGAAATTGAAGATCCTAAGACCAACCCACGTTCCGTGAAGATTTGCACAACCACACCATCAGTTGCCAAGAAATTGACTCCCAGCCGGTGGCCTACAAAGTATTGCATGGGTTATGTTGCTCAGAAGGTGAAGACAAGCTTCCATCCAGCGGGTCACGAGGAATCACCCGGGGCTCATGCAGTTGAAACGCTTAGAAGATGTTTCCAGTCGGTGGCCCGCGAAGATATGCACGACCGTGCACTCAGAAGACCGGAGGACACACGGCCATCCAGCAGCCCTTACCCTATTGCATAGGTTATGCCACACGGGGCGTGTGCTATTTCATGGTCCATGCTGGCGGCTAGCTAGGGTTTCCATCCCCTTTTGGGCCTCTTTTAAGGCCTAATTTCTATCTTCTATATAAAGGGACCTATGTCTACTAGGGTTTAAGTTTGGAATTAGTTTTAGTTCATTCTCGAAGTTTTTCCTAAAAGCAAGTAGAGAGAGAAAGGGGCTTGATGTGTCTGGGAACTCTGAAGAAGCTGCACCCCCGGATCCTTGATTCATGACCTGTAAGACAAAGCCCCCAGAGAGACTCCGAGGGGGAAACCGTCCAATGATAAAGTTAGTAATTGATATCATAAAGAAGGAATAATAGTCCACCCCCAAAATGAATGACATACCTTCCTATTTATACTAATTAAACCCTAACTCTCCTTGCCTGTAACCGTAATTCTTATTAAATGCGTATTGAATGTCCAGCTTGGCCCATTCATAACAAAACCTTATTGGGCTAAAGGTAATATTTAATGGACTGGTCTGCGGCCCAATTCTATCTTCATAAGAGTATCATTAAGAACCCTTATAGAACTCGAGGCATGATAATTATGTCCAAGTATTCGAATCAACTTAAATTCAATTACGTTAACATCGTAGGAATGCCTTAGTTCTCTTAACATCATATCCTCGAATATATTGAGTTTCCTCCCTCACTCGAAGGGTCTCTCAAAATCTTGTACTTCGAGCTGCATATTTTCTTTAAAAAGGGGAATTTTAATATCGAGCCCCAACATCGATGATTAGCTGGGTAAAAATTATGAGATTCATGAGCGAGGATTAGAGAAAGCATATAACACTATTGCCAACATTCTTTACTCAAAGTTTGTACCAACAAGATGACCCAGACTAAAGAGTTTCAGCACTTGACTCTCTTTGGCCAAGACTAAGGAATTTCTTTTCGTTGCCTTTGTAGTGTAAGAATATAAAGGAAGCATTAGAGGAATCTCGTTATCATTCGACTGTGACCATCCCTCAAGTTAATGAGGGTTGAGAGGGACTTAACCAACGCCAACAAAGATTTAGAATCCTGGTGTAGTAATAGTCGAAGGTAATGGTAAATAAAAAGAAACCGTGAGAGTCTACGGGAGTAAGAACATTGGCCCACTCCCTTAATACATGTTACCTAAAATACTACCCCTGATCTAAATGTTACAACCAGGTAACCAAAAGAAACTAGTCCCATCGTGATGACCGGGGCCTGTGAAAACCATCCATGGAAAATATTACAACCCGTCGTGGTGACCGGGGTCTGTATGAAATCATCCCTGTAAATAGAGTCCCGTCGTGGTGACCGGGGCCTGTATGAACCATCCCTGAAAAACAGAGTCCCATCGTGGTGACCGGGGCCTACATAAGCCATCCCTGAAACACAGAGGGGCAGGAGAATAAACTCATTAGCCTCCTCACTCCATGTTTCATCCGTGCTACCGGTGGTGTGAACCGCCTCTTGAACCGTGGTTTGCTCCCCATGGGTGTCTTCAAATCCGAGAGTGTTCTCGGCCTTCCAGTGAATGAAGCAATGCGTCCTCTCGGGGTGGAGCTGGTACACCGCTTCTACCATGTACGCCCCTAAGATGAAGATAAAGGGTTGTTATTGGCCTTCGGTAACGATCTCTGTGTGGATGCCGAGGTTTTTTCTTTGGGGATGGGAGCCAGTTGACCGTAGTCGGTGGTGCTCCTAGTTGTTCCCCGCGGATATACCTCCTAATGATAAGAGACCGGGCATGACTTCTACCGCGCACACCCCGCGTAACGGTTTTGTAACCGTTCTCTCCATTTTTGGCAAATGGACAGCCGTATGCCATTTTTACACTTTTCAGTGCAGTGCAAGCAAACCGCGCAACCGTCAAATCCAAGTATCTCAGCTGGCAGTGGGTTAATTAATTTTGCGTACGCTAATTAATTAATCTACTAGCCAATTCAAGTAGCTGTGCAACCAAATGATGAAAGGTTGCACCCCACTGGATAGGGAAAGTGAGAACTCCCTTACCTGTGATCCACAATTTCAGCCCGAAAGGAAAGGCTGAAAACTCTCCACATTTCCCTTTTTTTCTTTTTTTTTGGCATTAGCCTCCCCTCGAGGGCCATCCACGAACAACCCTTCGAGGCCATCCACGAACAGCCCATCGAGGGTAAAATGAACTACCCCTCGAGGATGGAGGAAATACCCCTCGAGGGTGCTGCATGAGCCCCCCTCGAGGACAAATGAGTCATCCCTCGAACCACCTCTCGAGGATTTGAACATCTCCAGCTCTCGGATGGCCTCCTCGAGCTCTGAAACATCTCCTGCACTCGAAATCCCCCTCCCCCCGTGTACTCGAGCATCTTCTGCACTCGTATGCCTCTCCCGAGCTTCCCCTCGAATCACCCATCAACCCTCGAACCACATACCCCTCGAAACCACCTTCCCCTCGAACTACCTATTCCTCGAACCACCTACTCCTTAAACCACTCTTCAACCCTCAAATGCCTCCAGCACTCGAGCAGTGGATTCAGCACTCGAATACCTCCTTCCAACAACCCCTCGAACCACCATTCGTACCACCTACCCTCGAGACCCCTCGAATTACCCTTCGAGAGTCATTCTAGCTACCCCTCGACCCATCCTTCAACCCTCACACCATCCTTCCACCCTCGACCCATCCATCAATCCTCGAGCCACCCTGAGGAACCACCTTTGGACCATCCTTCAACCCTCTAACCCTGCTTCCACCCTTGGTGTATCACTCGTCGGAACACATCCCGCTCGAACCACCCTTAAAGAGTCAATTCCCCTCCCCCTCGAACCACCATTTTCCCCATTTATTTCTTCACCGGGTCTAGCGCCCAGTTTTGGATTCCCGTCTGGGTCGCATTTTCCAGTGCCATTAGGTGGCCGGTAACTTGGGAAAATTCTAAAAAATGAGTATATTTTGAAGATTCTGCTCCTCCTTTCGTCTTAGTCTGGGAGTTTTCATGAGATTGATAAACAGAAACAACACTTTGGGTATACCATCATTAGTGATTCTGGTAAGAACAATCCGCTATGGCCGGTTGCCGAAGGACTAAATCGGCTAGATTCAACCAACACCCAGCAGAACCTCTCCTAACATCAATCTTGAATTTGGCTAGCCCTAAAGTTTTTACTCATCCAGCAATAACATTCCAACACCCCAAATCAAGATTTCCATATGAATGCTCATGGTAGAGTAAAATAGATCCATGTTCTTGGCTTAGAACATAGCCTACCGTTGTAGCCATTCCATAGCTAACCCCACATTCCAGAAGAAAAAATGTACAGATTTTTCGTTCACATGAAAATCCACACAAATAGCCAGCAGTTGAACATAAATTGTTCGCAAAGTTCTGAGCACAATTCCACACAAATTCAGTAATACCTCATAATTCGTAATGCCAGATTTAATGCCATCCGTTCCTCACAATTCCACAGAAATTTGACACAAAATTCCATAGAAACCGCAAGATAAAATCACCATTATTCAGCCCAGTTTAAAATCCATCAAATCCACCCAATAACTCTGTCCAAACCGCACATAAATACGCACAAATCCACAAAACAAAGTACTGCACGAACATAGTATTTCCATATTCTATGCACTACCACATATTCCACACAATTCGTAGAAATCCACACAAAAGGAGGTTGGGGACTTATCTTCTTCTTTGAGCGGACATTCAGATACGAGTTTGAGGAATAAGCACACTCTAAGCTTCTTCGCCAAACACTCATCGTTCGCAGCCCAGAGAGAGGTCAACCATAGGTTGCGTCGGGTTTGTGTTTGGGTGTTGCTCCGGGTTGTTAATCCTCATCCTCCCGGTTGGAGAAACCTTTTCCGACGCCGCCAAACAAAGTACTTCCTCCTTGCACATGCATTCAGATATGAGTTTGAGGAACAGGCAAACTCTAAGCTTTTTCGCCAAACACTCATCGTTGGCAACCTAGAGAGAGGTCAACCATAGGTTGCGTCGGGTTTGTGTTTGGGTGTTGCTCCGGGTTGTCAATCCTTATCCTCCAGGTTGGAGAAACCTTTTCCGCCGCCGCCAAACAGGGTACTTCCTCCGTGCACAGGCATTCAGATACGAGTTTGAGGAACAGGCAAACTCTAAGCTTCTTCGCCAAACACTCATCGTCGGTAACCCAGAGAGAGGTCTACCATAGGTTGCGTCGGGTTTATGTTTGGGTGTTGCTCTGGGTTGTCAATCCTTATCCTCCATGTTAGAGAAACCTTTTTCGCCGCCGCCAAATAGAGTACTTCCTCCTTGCACAGACATTCAGATACGAGTTTGAGGAACAGGCAAACTCTAAGCTTCTTCGCCAAACACTCATCATCGGCAACCTAGAGAGAGGTCAACCATAGGTTGCGTCGGGTTTGAGTTTGGGTGTTGCTCCGGGTTGTCAATCCTCATCCTCCAGGTTTGAGAAACCTTTTCTGCTGCCGCCAAGCGGAGTACTTCCTCCTTGCACAGACATCCAGATACGAGCTTCAGAAACCGCAAAACTCCAAGCTTCTTCGCCCAAACATTCTTCGTCGGCAACCCAGATTGTGATTAACCCAAAGTTGCATCGGATTTGTGTCTGGGTCATGGTCCGAACTATAAATCCTCCTCCTCCAAGTTTGAGGAATCACGTTTTCCTCCAGAAATCCAAGATTCAATAGAATCCTTCCACCTCTTTGATGCACCTTAATGCTCATCCATAAATTTCCATGCTTCAAGATCGAGAAGCGTTTCTTCCTCCAAGAAGACCCATATTTGAGGTATGGGTTTTCATAATCCAAGATCAAAAGTGAGATGTTTTTCCCAAAATTGCGAGATACGAACTTCATAGCTTCAAAAGGGAACCCAGATCTAGAATTCATAACTGCGAAAACTGAGGTAAACCATTCATTAAACGATTCCCGGTGAGGAGCCCAACATTGATGTCGGACTCCTCGCCGAAGAAGAAGAGCTCCAGAAGAGAACTTGGCGAAAATCGAACACGATGAACAGTGCAGGGCTGCGCCCTATTTTTGCCCTTGGTGTAGTAATAGTCTCCCAACAATACGAGACAAGGAGATTTCAAGCTCGCGATAGCAATATAGTAGAGCAAAATAGGTATACCAAGGAAGGAATCAACGTTCAGCGAGGGACTATTGAATCCCATGGTACAATTCTTAGAGATCTTGCAAATGACAATTCCTACTTTAATGATAGTCTTCTCAATAAAGTGCCATCATTGAGTCTCTCGGGGAGCCTTTAAGAAAGTGTGCATGGAAGCCTATCATGCTATATATTGTAATATTTATATATTTACCGAGGTATACTGGAAGTAATTTTACTTGATCAATTAGTCTATGGAGTTTTAGAATCGATGTAGATTGAGACAATATTGCTCTAGGTATACGAAAATGAACAAGTCACTAGTAAAAATGTACCACCGTGCATACATGTTATAATCATAAATCTTATAGTTGGATGTAATGTTGGGAGTAAGATTCCTTAATAATGAATATGGAGTCGATAAGGGCGTCCTTTAACTTTCAACAGTGGTTTTCTTGGGTATACTTAATTTAATAAGTGTAGCCTATCAGCATACTCGAATCATCACAAAGAGGGCAGCTTATCAGCATACTCGAACCAGGAGTACTTGAACCACCACTAGAGAGGGTACTCAATCCGGGAGTACTCGAACCACCACTATAGAGGGCACTAAAATATCACCGTGAATGCGGCTTAAGAGCAAACCACTAGAATCATCTCCCCTGAGTGCCGCTTTAGAGCAAACCACTCGAACATCAGCCGTGGCTGGAAATATCATCTAGAGCGCCGCTTTGAAGCAACCCGATCAATCATCACTAGAGTGCCACTTTAGAGCAAACCACTGGAACGGCAGTCGTGGCTGGAAATATCATCTAGAGCGCTGCTTTAAAGTAACCCGCTCGATCATTAACTAGAGTGACGTTTTAGAGCAAACCACTCGAACATCAGCCGTGGCTGAAAATATCATCTAGAGCACCGCTTTAAAGCAACCCGCTCGATCATCAACTAGAATGCAGCTTTAGAGCAAACCACTCGAACATCATATCGATAACCCCCTCAAGGTCATAAGAGCAATAACAATATCAATAATCTGGTATCGAGGGGGATGTCCTTTGATTTATAATGGTGATTCTCCTCGGGTGCCCTACCCCTCTCAGTCGAAGGACATTAGCCCCATTGTTTTCTGGTTTCTCAAATAGTGCCATAATATGGAGACTAACCAGAGTGGGCTATCCAATCACCAGAAAATTTTTCACCCATCTTTTAGCATAATGTAGCACATGGTTAGCACTTCGACTGCAACAAAAGCGATATTCTCTTCATTTACATGCATTTAACAAAATCACACATCTCCACTTCATACTATAATGCCCCCAAAGTTCAAAAGAATAATGAATACCACACCATTAAAAAAACGATATCGAAAACCATCCTGAGTAATAGAGAGGCTTAAATAAAGAATACCACACCATTAGAAAACAATATCGAAAACCATCCTGAGTAATAGAGAGGTTTAAATAAAGCACACCACACCATCATAAAACAATATAAAAAATCATCCTGGTTAGAAGCAGTGCATGGAAGAACTCAAACATTAGAGTAAGTTAAGCACGGAAGATGATGATCAACCAAGTTAAAAGCTTTATTTGAGCTGTACCAAAAGAAATCAAGAATGCTAGCTTTTGTAATTTGTATCACTTGGACTCTAAGTTAAATAATGTGTCGTATTCTTCACACAAAACATGCCAGTATATAACAAACCTATTACCTTATTCTAGCATCAAAATGTCAGGTATTAAACAAAGTTCTCACATGAACTAATTTACAATAAAAGGTGGTTGGTCAAAAATCAAAACAAAACATCGATATTATTCGAATACCCCACGAACGTTGACACTGTTTGGTAACAATTATCAACACTTTTACTGAATTCAGATCATAAAAGCAGGGCGTTCAATTTTTCCATGTAACTGGGGTGCCTTTTAAAAATAAAAATAAATTTGCAGTCAAAAGGCTACAACATCTATCATTGTAAAGCACGTCTAAGTTCAAATAAGGACATGAAAATAGCCACTAGTCAAAGTATAAGTACCATCCGGGGAGTTATATGTAAAGATCTAAGTATCGTATAGACAGATAATGTATAATAGTGAAATGAAATTATAGGAAGAGAGGTAAGACTTCCCTAGTTTAGTTGGCAAGGATGCTGGAAGCTCGGTTTTCGATGGCTTCGATGCTCTCAAGGAGTTGATGAACATCTTCTAGGAGATGTTCTTGAGAGGTCCATTGTCGAGTGTTGCGATTCTGTGAAGAGATAGAAGAAGATGAACCAAATGTCGTAGCAAGGATTCATTGAGAGTCTTGTTACATTATGAGCTCTTCGACAAATAAGCTTTTGAGTGGAGGCTTTGACGATGAACTCTTGAGGACCAACCTTTTTTACCATAAAGCTTCATAATCCCAAATAAAATGACCTCGGCAAAGCCTACAACTTCCTTCCCATCTACTCAAATCTAAAAATAATTATATAATAAGCCATGATAATGACTGTAGCCTGGAAGCTTCGAAGGACATGCAGCTCTTGATTCACTCTTGAAGCCAACTTCTACACATAAGTCAAAAGAGACGCATTGGTCACCACCTGTCCACAAAAACTCCATCATAACACATGGATACCATATAAGTTCCAAAATAATTTAAACTAATCGAAAATACAAATTCCCACTCTCCGAAATTTCATCTCTGTGGCACCAAAGCTGTGAGATGCCACCAATCTACAGCAGCAACAATAGAAAAGTACAGACCATAGAACATACGTTACGAGAAGGAAAACACAAACTCATGTATCCATCTACACATCTATTTCGATCATCATGTATATTCAAATAGAGCCTACACGACCTTGAGCAACAAGGCAAGCGATCCAAAAAGCAGGGAAAAAATGACCCAAAAAAAAACAAACTCTAACAAAACAACCTGTCAAGGCAGTAGATTACTTGATTTATTTTCGAACAAAATACTGGAAAAATTAGACTTGGACATCAGCACAAAGTTATGTAATAAACAAATAAATACTTGATGGAAACTCTCCTGGAAGAGTCTGGCAACACCGTATATATTCTCAACCTACGACAAGAAATAACTGCACAGAAAAAAGACAGAGACAAAGTAACATAGCAGTTGCAACTACAACCATAAAGGAAAGATTCACAAACGGAAAATCCAACTGTACCAATTTAAATGCTACTAGTCAGAGCCTCAAAGACAAACAAACAAACAAGGCAGCCATATCCAAGAATCTCAATCAATCAAAATCCAATAGCAGCATAAATCGAAGGACTTGAGTAAATCAATTAAGATCTTATGATGTCAGAACAGAAACAACCATCACAGCGAGCATATTATCA
Source organism: Rubia yunnanensis (assembly GCA_037428765.1). Taxonomy (NCBI): domain Eukaryota; kingdom Viridiplantae; phylum Streptophyta; class Magnoliopsida; order Gentianales; family Rubiaceae; genus Rubia; species Rubia yunnanensis. The sequence continues at coordinate 39,368,701 of CM075066.1, forward strand.
CATCCTACACTTGTTGAATCAGTTTCACTCTCCCCGATTCAATGATACCCATAATTATAGTGGCCTTTTGTAACATCCAAAGCTTGTTGAATAGGTACTTCTGACACCGGAATAATAATGTGCGTGGCACATTATCAAGATCAGTTGTAATGGGCATGAGAACAACATACTTGGGTCAAATAGGTTAATTGGATCAACCTATTATCCAAACTCAATTAACCCATTATCCAAAATCAATTAATCCATTATCTAATGAATCTTTATTCAATTAACCCATTTATTAATGGGTCATAATGAGTTGGATCATAACTGAGTTGGGTCATTAAATGGATAATCCATTGGGTAACTCATGAGATAACTCATAGGTAACTCATGAGATAACTCATAGGTAACTCATGAGATAACTCATAATTTATTTATTTCAACCTAAATTGTTTTTCTGAATAGTGAACAGTACCAATTTCTCGCTTCTCTCACCTCACAATCTCTGAATCCAACGTCCTTTCACGCCGGAAACGGCTTCTTTCGCCGCTAACGGCTCTTCCCTGTCAACAAGAAACGGTGCTGACCACGCCTCCGTCGCAGCCGGCCACCATGGCAGAGAACGGCAATCCTATAACCATACAAAAAACTTTCCTCTCTGCACTCCAAGCAAAATCCCCCCTCTCCACCAATCTCTTCCGGACAATCCCGAATTAATCCCAAAATTGGAACATTTGGGTGAGCCAGCATGCCTATACACTGAGGAAGAAATCTCAACACTTTCTGCCCACTACGCCAATGCTCTGGTAGGCAAATTTACTAAAGGCAGGCTCTCAATGGAGCAACTGGAATCTTCCTTCAAAATGGCGGGGTTTGCTGGAAAATACCAATTAGGGTCACTGGATTTCAAGCACGTCCTCATCAGATTTGAGAAGATTAATGATTATCAGAGATGCTGGATCAAAGGAAGCTAGGTTTTCAATGGAGTCCAGATGAAAATCCTCAAATGGTCTTCGAATTTTTCAACACACAAGGAATCCCCAATTGTTCCGGTATGGTGCACAATCAGGGAAGTTCCCCTGTACTATTATAATTCTTCTTCTATTGAATCCATCCGAAATAGCATAGCTAATTTCATCAAGAAAGACTTAGCCACTGAAATGTTAACCAGGCCGTCTGCCATTAAGTTGTGTGTCGAGATAGATCTTCAGAAACCTCTTAACACCTCCATCAGATTAGGATCAACAAATAACAATCGGAAATATAATATTGAGAATGAGGATATCCCCCTGTATTGTGATCACTGTGCTAAACTGGGACATTCACTCGGTCAGTGTAAAAATGTCTCCCATAATAATGTTGAACCAATGCCTAAATGGTATGCTACTAGGCATAAATTTGCAAAAACCCCTACTATGTTTACTAACAATCAGCCTTCCTCAGATAAGCCCAACTCAGAAAGCATATCTCATCAGCTAGCTAATACTAACCCTGTCTCTGATCCTTTGGCATATGGCCCCGAGACAACAGGAGCAATCACTCAGATTACCACACCTCAGTTACCTCAACCACCTCCCCCAGACCACCCATCAGTAACACAAGCCTTGGATAAATCCCATACAGTCCTCAGGGAACTAATAAACCTAACATAGGTTACTATCCCAATAAGAAAACCTAAAATATATGCTAAGGATGACATAGGGATTGGTTCTCATAACTTGACTCGTTTCCAGTGCTCCCCCATTAACCATCCACTTTCACACCAAGGAAAGATGGAAAATAGATTTGCTATTTTGCAGGATATGGAGGATTTGTCGAACTCTGATGAAGGTCTAATTCAGGACCCTCTGGAATCCTTTGACGATGTTTGTGAAGTTGCTTCAGATGCTCACTCTCAGGCCACCCATGTGGTAGTTTCAAGTAATCTATCTGGTAAGAATGATGGCCAAGGTAAGATTAAGACCAAAAAGAATTACCTTGTCCAATTGAATAAGATGATGCTAAGATCTTCCACTAAAAGCCATAAATCAGTGGACCAATGATGCACCCTGTCAAACTTAACTTTTTGGTTTGGAATGTGAGGGGAATCGAAACTTCTATGCTCAGATTGAAACATTTGATTTTGAAAAGGAAAATTCAACTATTATGTATTATAGAGCCTATGCATGATAACTCTCAATGCCAATCCTACATGCAGAAACTGAATTTTTCTAATAACCTTCCTCTTCATAATGGTAAGATCTAGCTAATGTGGAATGACTCACTGAATGCTAATCTCATATGTCACCATGAGCAATTCCTGAATGTTAAAATCATCCACTCTGGCTCTAATTCTCAGATGGAAATAGTTTTTATTTATGCCCTTAGGAATAGAGAAGGTAGGAAGTTACTATGGCATGCCCTAAGTCTTCTCCCACTAAACGAAACTGTTTTTATAGGTGATTTCAACACAATTGTCACACATGATGAATATAGAGGCCCTAGCTCTCCTAATATAGGCAGTATTAGGGATTTCCATAATTGGATTAACACCAAAGGAATGCAGGAGATTAATACTGTAGGGAATATTTTCACATGGACCAATGGTAGACTGAGAAACCCTACTTCTAAAAGATTGGATAGAGGTCTGTGTACACTCCAATGAAGCAATAAATTCCCAGCTTCCTCCATACAGATCCTCAATAGGCAATCCTCGGATCATTCACCCCTCTTGTTCCAAATTGCTACTCAGACTCCCTCATACCCAAAACCTTTTAGATTTCTCAACTGTTGGTTCAATAGGCCTGATTTCTTGGATTTAATCAGAACAAACTGGGTTTCTCCTATTCACCAAACAAGTATGATGGGGCTATATCTTAAGCTAATTAGAGTTAAGAAAGTAATTAAAATATGGAACAAAGAGAGCTTTGGTAATATTGACTCTAATGTAATGATGGATGAGGATAATCTCAGAAGACAGGAAGTAATCTATGATTTATCCCATTCAGAAACTGAACTTATCATTTTTAATGAAAAAAGGGCACTTCTTCTCAGAGCTTTAAAAGAGAAAGAAAAATTCTGGAAACATAAGTCAAGATTAAATTGGTCTAAGTGTGGGGATAATAATACCCAATTTTTCCATAAATCTGTTCAGGAGAAGAACTGTAGATTGAATATATCAAAAATCAAAAACTCGTTTGGTCAATGGCTAGACAATTTTACTGACATTCAGAATGAAGCTGTCAAATACTTCTTAGACCTGCTAACTGAATCTAGGAACCCTGTGGATTCCACCTACTATCCACACTTCCTTAGCCAGATTCCTTCCATCATCACTGAGCAAGATAACGCTAGTTTATCTAGGCATGTACCAGAAACTGAACTCAAATCAGTGGTCATGGGGTTGAATAGGAATAGTAGCCCAGGGCATGATGGTTTCTCTAGTAAATTTTACATCAAATGCTGGGATTTCATAAAAGATGACCTCTTATCTGTAGTAAATGATTTTCTTCTAGGATCTAACATACCAAGAGGTATCTCTAGCACTTGGATAACTCTTATTCCTAAAAAACCTACCCCATCATCTTTTGATGATTTCAGACCTATTAGCCTTTCTAATGTTGCTAATAAAATTTGCTCTAAGGTTCTCATGGAAAGACTGAAACCATATATGGACAAACTAATTTCTCAAAACCAAACTGCTTTTATGAAGAATAGAGATATCTCGGACAATATCCTATATCTCCAAGAGATGGTTAGATTTCTTGACAAAAAAAATAGGGTACCAAATTGTATGCTCAAACTGGACTTGAAAAAGGCTTTTGATAGGGTCAGCTGGGGTTTTTTGCAGAGTATTTTGCATAAATTTGGCTTCTCAGGTAAATTTCTTAAGGCGGTCATGAACAACCTTTCCCAGGCTTACTTCTCTGTGCTCATCAATGGTAATCCTGTTGGTTTTTTTAAATCAACTAGAGGAATCAAACAAGGTGATCCCCTTTCTCCTTTACTGTTCAATATCTTTACTGAATCCTTCTCCAGGAGCCTTTCATTCATCTTTAAAAATAACAGTTTGCAATATTTTTCTCTTCCCTCTACTATTTTACCAGTCACCCACTTAAGCTATGCTGATGACACCATAATTTTTATGCAAGCTTCAAAATCGGGTCTAATTAGGATTAAAGCATTCCTGCAGATATTTGAGTTAACATCAGGACAGGATATCAGCAATGAAAAATCAGAGTTTTACATTAGCAAGAGAGCTACAGTCACTAAGAAACATCAGATTAGGTCTATCCTAGGAATGAAGAGAGGTATTTTCCCATTTAAATACCTAGGCTGCTCTATTTTCAAAGGAAGAACCCTATCAAGATATTTCCATCCCTATCTTGAAACTATGGATAAGAGATTTAAAAACTGGAAGAATAGATGGTTAAGTGCAGGATGGAAAATGACACTGATCCAATCATGCATATACTCTCTCCCTCATCATATTTGGACTGTTTGTAAACCTCCGACATCTATTGTAAAATCCATGGAAAAAAGAATGGCCAGTTTCTTTTGGGGGGAAACTGAGGAAAGAAAAAATAAGGTATGGAAAAAGTGGACTGACATTGCTATCCCTAAATCTCATTATGGATTGGGTTTTAGATCTATCAAGTTAATTATTGAAGCTTGCTCACTTAAATTATGGTGGAAAAGCCAATTAGGGAACACCTTGTGGGCCAAATTACTGTGGTCCTTTCCACAGTCCCACAAGAAGTCCAAAACATGGAAGAGAATCTATGAGGTAAACCCTATTGCAGAAAAAAATTCACTGATTATTCATGGGCAAGGTAAATGTAATTTCTGGGCTGCTAACTGGTGCCCAAATGGCCCATTGATAAATTGTATTCCATCCCACATCACTTCCATGTTTTCCCCCTGCCCAGTAGTTGAATTTATAAATAACAAAGTATCAATTTTACCTAAGATCGTTCCTTTTCTGGAAAATGATACTTTTCTATTTTTGCAGGGTGCAGAAATTGTACATGACAGAGAGGACAAGATGATTTGGAAACCTGAAGAGACTGGTAGATTCTCTTTCAAGTCAGCTTATAAAACTTTTACATATATACCAGGTAATTTCCCAGTAACTAAGCTCATATGGAACACTAGGTTACCTAAGAAGATCTCCATCTTTACATGGAAATTGCTCAACTCATTCTTACCTTTTGATGATATCCTCATTAAATGTGGTTTTAGCTTGGCTTCAAAATGTCCTATGTGCAATCAATCTGACTCTCTGGAACATTTCTTCATTAACTGCCATCTTGCTAAATCTGTTTGGATTCAGAGTGCTCGTTTAGTTAACTTCAACCTGCAAAATGTCCATAGTGTTGTGGATACTTTCTTCATCTTTTGGAATTGTAGTGACCTTTCTGGGTATCACAAAATAATATGTTGACTGTTGCCTCCATTGATCTGCTGGGCTTTATGGAAGGCTAGAAATGCCTACTTTCTTGAGGACAAACCCTTTTCTTTTACCCATATAAGCAAGGAAGTTATAGATACTCTTAATCTTTCCATTTTAGCCTCTCACTGCCTCCCTAATATACACCGTAACTCATGAAATCAATTCCATTCTCTGATATCCCTCCCCAGACCACCACCAAAGCCAATCATCTCCACTGTATACTGGGAATTTCCAGGTCCCAATGTCATCAAGGTTAATGTGGATGCCTCATAGTCTGCTACATCTGTTTCTATTGGCTTAATTGCTCGTGATAACTAGGGTTTCCCACTCCTAATCAAGTCAGAGTCCATATCAGCCATTTCACCACTGGTAGGCAGTCCTTCTGGCATGTCAAATCTGTATTCCTAGATATCCAAACTTCATTGTCGAATCTGACTCTTTACAGGTAGTTCATATAATCAATGATCCATCATGCTCCAAATAGACTTTATACCCATTGGTTTTCCAAGTTCACACACTTCTATCCCAGGTTTCTCTTAAGCACATATACAGAGAATGTAATTCAGTGGTTGATGCTATTGTTAAACACCACTCAACCTCCCGGATGGATTTTTCACTTAATTTTAATAACATTCCGGCGCATATTAAAGGGCTAATCTATATGGATAGCATTCATACACCTTTTATTAGAATCCATAGGCAAGCCTCTAAAGATGATTGATACTGCTAATCTTTCCATCCTTTTAGCCGCAGGTTGTGGATCTCATCATGGCTCTAGAACCCTATGCTTTCCCCCGATGGTTATGATGTTTCACTTTCCAGAGGGGAGCTCACATCCACATTCGTGTGTTCGAGGAAACATTCGTGTGCTCTAGGGGACATCCGTGTGCTCGAGGGGTCTTCCGACTGTTCGAGGAGACTTTCGTGTGCTCGAGGGGACTTCCGACTGGTCGAGAAAACATTCGTGTGCTAGAAGGGACATTCGTGTGCTCGAGGGGACATCTGTGTGCTCGAGGGGACATTCGTGTGCTCGAGGGGACAGTCGTGTGCTCGAGGGGACATTCTTGTGCTCGAGGGGACATCCGTGTGTTCGAGGGGACATCTGTGTGCCCGAGGGGATAGTCGTGTGCTCGAGGGGACTTTGAACTGCTAGACGGGACATTCGTGTACTCGAGGGGACATTCGTGTGCTCGAGGGGACACCAGTGAGCTCGAGGGGACATCCGTGTACTCGAGGAAACAGTCGTGTGCTCGAGGGGACATTCGTGTGTTCAACGGAACTTTGGACGGCTCGAGGGGACATTTGTGTGATCGAGGGAACTTCCGTGTGCTCAGCGGAACTTTCGACTGCTCGAGGGGACTTTCAACTGCTCGACGGGACATTCGTGTGCTCGAAGGGACTTTCGACTGCTAGACGGAACTTTAGACTGCTCGACGGAACTTTCGACTGCTAGACGAGACTTTCGACTGCTCGACGAGACTTTCGACTGCTCGACGGGACATTCGTATGCTCGAGGGGACATTCATGAGCTCGAGGGAATATCCGTGTGCTCGACGGAACTTTAGACTGCTCGAGGGGACTTTTGACTGCTCGACAGGACATTCGTGTGCTCGAGAGGACATTCATGTGCTTGAGGGGACATCCGTGTGCTCGAGGGGACTTACGACTACACCAAGGGACATTCGTGTGCTCGACGGGACATTCGTGTGCTCGAGGGGACATCCGTGTGCTCCAACGGACATCATTGTGCTAGAGGGGACTACTATAGGAGACATTCATGCGCTCGAGGGGACATTCATGTTTCGAGGGGACTTCCGTGTGCATGAGGGAACATTCATGTGCTCGAGCTACACTCGTGTGCTCGAGATGATTACGCTTGGTTTTTTCCCGGCTAGACACATGCCATTCAACATCATACTCCTCCGGCTATTTCACCATGGTCTGCAAGCTTCTCCTGATTACGAGCTCGGAATACCAACAATGGCAGGTTTACTACCCTAATTCCTCCATCATTTTTACTTACGGTTATGACTGACTGGTTGTTGCCTGGCCAAAGTATTGAATTAACACTGGGTGTGGACATTCGCTACTTTGGAATCGCAACTACCTTTCTCTTCTAGATCTTGTACATATATAGACTTATAGTTATTAGTATCTGATCATTCTTTTGGAGGCAATGATGTTGCCTTTTTGTATAAAACTACTATGATGTCACTGGCTCATAAATTATGTGGCTTGTGGTACCAATATATCAACCCCCACCCTCGGGTGTTTTTAGTTAAAAAAAAATATGACCCAATGGGTTAAAATATATTATCCAATAAGTCATTATATAACTAACCAAATAAGTTATCATTCCATATTTTCTTCTGATTTGGGTTACAAATTGTCATTATCCAATAGAATCAGGTATTAAATGCTCATTATTTTTTGGGATCTGGCGGGTGGAGAATAATTATGTTAATGGAAAATTTTGATCTCAATGGGAACCTAACAAATATCCAATAAATATCCAAAATTACCCAATTAAATGCATGTGTAATATTTAACATAAATATTCACTATAATTCACAAATTATTCAAATTATAATTTACAAATTATTCTATTTCAATCTCGTACAATATTCGAGTTCATACAATATTCGAGCTCGTACAGTATTTGAATTAAATCTCGTACAATATTCGAGTTCGTACAAAATTCGCACTCAATGTCGTGCAGTATTCGAGTTCGTACAATATTCGAGTTCAATCTTGTACAGTATTCGAGCTCGTACAATATTCGAGCTCAATCTTGTACAGTATTCGAGTTCGTACCATATTCGAGTTCAATCTCGTACAGTATTCGAGCTCAATCTCGTACAGTATTCGAGTTCGTACAATATTCGAGTTCAATCTCGTACAGTATTTGAGTTCGTATAGTATTCGAGCTCAATCTCGTACAATATTCGAGTTTGTACAGTATTCGCGTTCAATCTCATACAGTATTCTAGCTCGTACAGTATTCAAGTTCGTACAATATTCGAGTTTAATCTCGTACAGTATTCAAGTTCGTACAATATTCGAGGTCAATCTCGTACAGTATTCGAGTTCAATCTCGTACAGTATTCGAGCTCAATCTCGTACAGTCTTCGAATTCGTACAATATTCAAGTTCAATCTCATACAATATTCGTGTTCGTCTAGTATTCGAGATCAATCTCGTACAGTATTCGAGTTCGTATATTATTCGAGGTCAATCTCGTACAGTATTCGAGTTCGTACAGTATTCGAGTTCGTACAATATTCAAGCTCAATCTCGTACAATATTCTAGTTCGTACAATATTCGAGCTCGTACAATATTTGAGCTCGAGCTCGATCCCAATTAATATTGTTCGTTAATTTTATCAAGTTTACAAAGCCAACATATTATATATTTTTTTATTTTTATTAAATATAATACAATGTGCATTATATTATATTACCTAATACGATGTGCATTATATTATATTACATAATACGATGTGCATTATATTATATTATATTACATAATATAATAAATAATTATATATTAGGGAAAAATTAAATCATTCGTAATCAAACTTTTGAAAATTTAGTTATTTTGTGATATGAAATTATCCATGGGTCACCCATTGCCCAACCCAACTCAATCCACCCAAAATTATCCAATGGGTAACCCATTATCCAACCCAACTAAACCCAATAACTACAACCCAATTATATTCATTAATCCAATGGGTCATTATCTAATAAGACTTATCCAATAAGTGAAAATAGTATATGGATAACTGTTATCCAACGGGTAACCCGATCCGTTTGATGGACTTACCGGGCAGCTATGTTCGAGGAAACGCCAACTATGTCCTTGCAGGTAAAAGAGTGACTCATTGAAAATAAAGACCTTGTGATAACAAACCCTTTGTCGACACTAGAAGCCATCATCGATGTTCGAAAGCCTCCATCCATTCTTGAAGCCTCGTAGACACTCGAAGCATATATTCGTAGCCTCTCGAAACCCCGTCGATACCCGAAGCATGTATGCAAGAGCTTCTGTAAATATTTGTACAACTTCTACAGGCAAGTATAACTCGAACATAACAGGATGATTTTTCTTTACTAATTGTGTTGTACTACGACAGTTAGCGCCTATTTTGGCTCATTTGAAAGGTTTGGGGAGCCTATATATTCCCCCCATCCCAGGATGGTTTTAAAATTAAAAAAAAAATATTTTCTTCCTCCACACTTCGCGGGAAATACATGTCTCGACAAATTCTTCTACGAACACCCTGGCTTCAAGCCTTCGAGTATCTAACTTCGATGGCTTCGGCGAGCTCAAGGGCCCAGCTTCGATGACATCTCTTTGACGAGGTTTGAGTTCTCCGCCAAGGGATGAGAAGCCATGACTTCGATTTCGGGGAGTTTCGTCGATCAACGAGAGGCTTTGATGATGAGCTTTATAAGGACAAGCATTCGAGGGACAAGTGGTCGAGAGATGAGTTCTCGAGGAACAAGCTCTCGATCGTGTCTCTTCTTGAATTCTCCCCTCGAGAACACTTTTTCTTCTTTCTCCCATTTTATTCCTGATTACTAAGATCACCGGCAGCTATTTCTAAAATCATACGAATCCCATTAACGTAATGCATGACGAAAATCAAAATAAGAAATTTATCTACTTCCCTTCAAGAGAAGGCCGCGGCAAGAGGATTTGAGTTTGTTCCAACCTTCGAAAACATGATCTCTTATATAATAGGCGCAATATGAAATGAGTTTTAAAGGAGAAACTCCTCGATGAGCGATGGCATCGAGCATTAACGGATTAACTCTTCGAGCAAGTAGAGTTCATATTCAATGTTGATTGCGCCTTTGTAAAAGAATGAATCTACATGCATCGAAGCTGATATATCCAAAAACATGAGGTTGAGGTAAAAGATCTTGATAGATGGATTCCGAAGGACGAACTCTCGATAGTCCAATGAACTTGAACGAACGAACTAACTTGAGAAATCTTGAATGATACCGCTTCGAACTTGAGCAAACTTGAACGAATGAACGACCTTGAACGGACTTAAACGAATGAATGACCTTGGACGAACTTAAATGTTACCGTTCCGAACAAACTTGAAGGCTCTTCTTGAGGGCCGAAATGGTGAAGACACCTTGGGCAACTCATTAAAGAATTGAGTCATCGAGATCTCGATGATCCTTCTCGGCAACACTTCATCTCCTGTCTCAAGTTTTTTCTAGTCGAGGCTTCGATACTCACATATTAGCTTCACAGGGGACCGTTGCTTCGAAGAACGACGAATAGGTTCATAGATGAAGGCTTGGGCTATAGCTTTGATGGAGTCTCTCCGATGACATCTCTTCGTCATTCGATGAGACTTTGATTACGGCTCTTAAAGCCTTGTGTTAGAGGGATGATTGCAGCAAACTCTCGATGAGGAAAAAAGACTCAAGATGGCAACCAGCAACACATAATCTACCTCGATCTAGTAATCTCTCGATATTATTAGTGTAAGCTCGATATGCAAGGCCAGGTTGACAGCTACAGCAACATCACAGATGTTAGAGTAAATCATGATTGATTTTATTTGATTGATTCTAGATAGGTCTTTTGTTGACTAATCCAAAGTCTTAGTAGGACTCTATTTCCTTTGTATTCTATTTATTCCTATCAGCAATAGATATTTTTTTTATAGGAAATTCATATTGTCATGGTATCAGATCAGCGTTCTGATTCACCTTCCAAAACTTAAATTTTTTTGGCCGCCATCCTTTTTCTCCCTCCAGCGGCCGAACCACTCCTCCCCCTCTTCCTTTCAACAATGTTTTTTCCAACGCCACTCTCATCATGGCCAGTGAAAAATTATCGCTCAATACTCTTCTCCAAATGATGCAGATCAAGCTCAATAAGTCCAACTTTCTTCTCTGGAAATGTAAGATTGAATACATGCCCACCTCTTACCACTTTGCCGCCGGTCGGCTCATCATCTTCCTCTTTTGCCGCCGCCCTCCGTGCTCCTCCCACTGACCGTGCAGTGGCTCAGGCGGCTTACAAATTGGCCAAGGACGTCTATGACCTCTGGATTGATAAAGACCAGAGGGTCTGCAGTCTGTTGTTCTCCTCTCTCTCTCTCTCTCTCCTGAGGCCCTTTCCGAACTCCCGGCCTCGTGTGTGACTGCCAAAGACATCTGGGACAGCTTTTGTGCTACTTTTCAGAACATTAGCATGTCCACTATCCCGCGCCTTCGTGCATATGCCCATGGTATACGTAAGAGCAGTACCGTTACTCTATTTACAATTTTAAGAGATTTTTGAGCAATCATCCCTTATGGGTTCTCCCGTTTCTAATGATGATCATATAATTTAGTTTTTAACTGCTCTTGGGTTTGAGTTCAAAGATTTTTCTGCCCCATTGATTAATTCTTCCCCTACACCCTTATATGCCTATGTATTAACTCATACCAAGAATCACGAGGCGTTATTAAAATAATTTACAGGGGAATTCAGCACTGGCGTCTGATCCGGTTGCTTTCGCAGCGGGAGACAGCCCCTCAGCCAGATGCGCAAGGGATCACGCACCGGTGAGGGGCGGTGGTGTGTTCGGTCCTCGCGCTGCCAGGGGCGTTCGCTTCGGTGGACACCGTGGTAGCCGGTCCACTGGTTATGCTCAGCCGGCTGCCTCGAGCTCAGGTACTGGTTGTGGTTGGCCGCACTGCACCTGGTGTGGTCGGCCCGGTCATTTTGCTGCTACTTGCTATAAGATGTTAGCTCAGACTCGTACAGACTCGACGCACCTGGCAGAAAACTTCCAGGCGACCTTACAGCTGAACCCCTGTGCGAGCACTTCATACTGGTATCTTGATTCCAGCGCAACTAGTCACATGGTGTCTTCAGCCTCCGACTTGGACAGTGTTTCTCCCTATTCCGGTAATTCTCAGGTTTCTGTTGGTAATGGTGCTTCTATTCAGATTTTGCATGTTGGTGATTCTCTTATTTCCAAGCATTTGAAACTGTATGATATTCTGGTTGTTCCTGAGATTACTAAGAATTTACTGTCTATTAGTAAGCTGACCAAAGATTTGAATGTGTCTGTTACCTTTTATGATCGGAACTTTGTTATTCAGAACAAAGTATCCAGGGTAGTCGTGGGCAGGGGCCACAATGATGGAGGTCTGTACTTGTTAGACAAAGTTGATGCAACACTGGTTTCCTTTTTACAGTAAAATAAAGAATGGGCATCCTTTGAGCTTTGGCATGCTCGCCTAGGACATGTGCTAACTGCGGTTATTTCCGGGTTGCAGAAGTCCGGTTTCCTTTCTGTTTTCTCTTTATTACCTAAACCACATACTTGTACTCCTTGTGTTATGGCAAAGGGGCAGCAGTTATCTTTTGTTGAAAACACTAAACGTGTTGCGCGCGTTCTGGATTTAGTACAATGTGATTTGTGGGGTCCTTCCCCAATTTTATCTGAGACTGGTTTTTCTTATTATGCCTTATTTGTGGATGATCACTCTCACTTTACTTAGTTTTTCCCGCTTTATCGAAAATCTGAGTTTTTTGAATCATACTTACAGTTTGAGGCTTTGGTTGAAGATCAATTTTCTTCCACCATTAAGGTTTTTCGGAGTGATGGAGGCACTGAGTTTTTGAACATGCGCATGCGGTCTCATTTTACCTTAAAAGGCATTCACCATCTAGTGTCATATCCGTATACTCCGTAGAAAATTGGGTGAAAACATCGGCATGTTGCTGAAATGGGGCTTACAATGCTATTCCATTTGCATCTTCCGCTTTCTAGATGGGTTGACTCCAACTTCCATCCTTTTGATTGTCGAGTATTCCCTTTTGTTCGTCCTATGACCGATCATGAGCTATCCCCTCAGAGCATTCCTTGTGTTTTCATCGGATACAGCTAACATTATAAGGGTTTCCATTATCTTGACACTACCACTAGAAAATTATAGGTCACCCACAGTTTGACGAGAGTTGTTTTCCCTTTGCTTCCTCCGCTTTGGCATCCTCTCTCTCAACTTTGGATGTCTCTACTTTTTTGGACGATGAAGGTGATTCCGGCTCTTTCTTGTCTCCAGTTGATGAATCAGGTTCTGTGCCCAGTTCGCTTTACTTATCCAATTCCGATGAGTTCACACCTGCATGAAGGCTTCGTCCTCAGTCCCCGTTAGCTAGACCACCATCCCCAGCCGTGCCTTCTCCTACCACCGGTTTGACGCCTCCATCTTCCTGGTCTCGCTCTAATCCCTAGAGGATGGTTACTCGGATGACCACTGGTGCTATTTAGCGATGGGATTATCGAATTTTTTTACCCATGGTTTTCTTGCTGATCTTCTTAGTCAGTCTGAGCCTTCCGATTACCGTTCAGCTCTTCAGGATCCTTCTTGGATAGCTTTTATAGATGAAGAGATCGCTGCCCTTAAAGGGCAGCGCACTTGGGATTTGGTTCCTCGCCCATCGGATGTCAACGTTGTTGGCTCCAAATGGGTGTATCGGCTGAAGTATTGCCCGGATGGCACAATTGATCATCACAAGGCCCGACTTGTTGCTCAGGGGTTCTAGCAGATTTCAGGTTTTGACTTTGATCACACTTTCACTCATGTGGTCAAAGCTTCCACTGTACGCATTGTTCTTTCCATTGCTACGATGCGCTCCTGGTCCCTTCATCAACTGGACTTCAAGAATGCTTTTCTGAACTATATTCTTGATACTCCAGTCTACATGGCACAACCTGTTGGCTATAAGAACCCACTTCATCTAGATTACATTTGCCCTATGAAAAAGGCCATTTACGGTGTTAAGTAGGCCCATCAGGCCTGGTTTCACAGGTTCAGTACTTATCTTTTGTAACTTGGTTTTTAGTGCAGTTCGACTGACACTTCCTTATTTGTTTTATCTAGAGGGACGTCTTTGCTTGATCTCCTGGTGTATGTTGATGACATCATCCTCATTGGCAACGATTCCATGCTCCTCCGCCAGTTCATTGATAGGACACATCGGGAGTTTGCTATTAAGGATCTTGGTGCTCTGCATTACTTTCTTAGCCTAGCAGTTTCACCCACTTTGTCAGGCTTACTTCTTGGACAAGCTAAGTATGCTCGAGATATTCTCACTGGTGCCAGCATGTCTGATGTTGTTCCGGTCACTACTCTTTTTGTTCTTGGTTCACAACTCCACTAGTGCTTATTTTCAGATACTGGTTGGGCTCGCTGTTTGGAAATCGAGCATTCCACCTATGATTATGTAGTCTTTCTCGGCGGTAATTTAGTCTCCTTGATCGCGAAGAAGTAACCCACAGTCTCTTGCTTTAGTACTGAATCAGAGTATCAGGCCCTTGCCAACACTGCTTCAGAGGTAGTTTGTCTGTCTCATTTTCTTTGCGATCTTTGTGTCCCGCTTTCCAATTCTCCACTGTTGTTATGTGACAACAACAATGCCATTTTTCTGGCTTAGAATCCGATTGCACACAAGGGGGTGGAGCACATCAATATCGATTATCATTTTATTTGTGAGTTGGTCTCCTCTGGAAAGCTTCGAGTTGCCCATGTTTCCACTAGTCTTAGATTGCTGACATCTTCACCAAGGAACTTTCACGTCCCCTGTTCAAAATTTTTAGTTCTAAGCTTTGCGTCACCGAGCATCCGATGCTTCACTTGAGGGGAGGGGGTGTTAGAGTAACTCAGGATCGATTTTATTTGATTGATTTGATTGATTATGGATAAGTCTTGTTGACTAAGCCAGAGTCTTAGTAGGACTCTATTTCCTTTGTATTCTATTTATTCCTGTCAACAATAGATTATTTTCTTACTGCAAATACATCTTGTCAGTAGACACCAGCGGCGAGTGGTCGAGGTCGATCTAGCTAGTGATGGGTATAACTGGAGGAAGCATGGCAAGAAACTAGTGAAAACAAAGGAGTATTCGAGAAGCTACTATAAGGGCACCCATCTATGTTGTCCTGTCGAGAAGAAGGTTGAGATCATAGTTATGATGGCTGAGTTTGTAGACGACCTGTGTTTGAGAAATTGGTTTTCATCGAAACGAACCCTTCGATGGTTGAGCTCTTCGATGACTTGTATTTAAGGCTGGCTTTCAACTACTTGTAATTGAGGCCAGTTTCCATTGAAGTGAGCTCTTTGATGGTTGGATTCTTCGACAAATTTTAAAGATAATTACGGCGAGGTCAAAGATACCTGAGCCGTGACTTTGATGCCAGTTTTTTTATGGCGGTTATACGCTAAGGCTTTGTTGGATATTCTTTGATGATAAAATTAGTTTTAGGCGGCTCGATGGCATTGGCAATTGATGGTCCAAGAGCAATAGGCACCTATTCGAGAGCAACCATTCATGCACCAGTCAGAGTAGCGAGATCAATGATTCTCCAAAAAAATGTCATAGGTTAACATAAATTCTGATCAAGCAGAGAACTAGTGCATCATAATTTAAAAAAGCGACATCATAATTTGTTTGTCTGACAGCGGGATCAGAGGTAACAACTGCACCATGACGTCAACTTCAGCGATCGAAGGTACCAGCGGTAGGGTGGAAAGGATTTGAAGTTTGAAATCAATAACCTCGACCAATGGAAGGCTGCGAGGTCTCGAGGGATGGCGTTGAAAGGCCAAAGTAGCGGAAAGGCCAAAGTAGCAGAGGATCTACAGCTTCGAGTGATAGCAAGCGGCGTGGCTTCTGAAAGAGTGATTTCCTGTAATGATTATGATTGATTAAGAAGAGTATAAATAGAGTATCAAGTAGACTAGTCTAAACATAACTCTAGCCTAGTCATCAAGAATAAAATCTTATTTAATCATCAACTTGCTTTATTCTAACACCCCCTCAAGTGAAGCGTCGGATGCTCGCCGACGCACAGTTTGGACCTGAAGAACTCGAACAGTGGACGAGAGAGTCCTTTGGTGAAGATTTCCACAATCCGAAGAGAAGTCGGGACATGAGAAATGCGTAGCTTGCCAGATGTCACCAACTCATGAACAAAATGATAGTCAATGTTGATGTGCTTCGCCCGCTTGTGCACCACCGGATTCTGAGCCACAGGTAGCACTGCTGCTGTCGCATAATAGCAATGGAGCACCAGGAAGCAGAACCCTATGATCATGAAGCATATGAGTGAACCAGACCACCTCTGAAGCAGTGTTAGCGAGAGCACGGTATTCAGACTCAGTGCTGGAGCGTGAAACAGTGGGTTGTTTCTTGGCACTCCAAGAAACCAAATTCCCACCAAGATAAACCACATAACCATAAGTGGACCGTCGAGTTTCCAGACAGCGGGCCCAGTTAGTATCAGAGTACCCTAACACTTCAGGAGTACTAGCAGAACGAAAACTAAGACCAAAATGAAGGGTTCCACGAACAAACCACAAAATCCGTGTAACTGCAGCGAAATGGTCACCCCTGGGATCCTGAAGATACTGGCTCACCGTGTTGACCGAAAAAGACAAATCTGGACGAGTGATGGTGAGATACTGGAGGGCACCAACGAGGGAACAATAAAGTGTAGGATCATGAAATGAAGGACTGGTAGAGCTGTGAAGCTGAGAATCGGTGACAAATGACTTAGAAACAAGGGCCGCGTCAGACATACCGGCCCGAGTTAAAATATCCCGAGCATACTTTGCTTGGCCAAGAAGTAACCCTGATGAGCTAGGTGAAACTTCAAGACCAAGAAAGTAATGGAGAGCATAAGATCCTTGATCGCAAACTCTCCGTGTGTCCGATCAATGAACTGATGAAGAAGAGTCGAGTCATTGCCTGTAAGAATGATATCATCCATAGATATAGTAACGATGACCCTCTCGAGAGAACAAATAAAGAAGTATCGGCTGAGCTGCAACGAAAACCTAGCTGTGTCAGATAACCGCTAAAGCGCTGGAACCAAGTCCGAGGAGCCTTCCGAAGACCATAAATGGCCTTCCACAAGAAACAAACACAGTTTGGATGAGCAGAATCCTGATAACCAATGGGCTGCTTCATATAGACCGAAGCATCAAGAACACCATTAAGAAAAGCATTCTTGATGTCCAACTGATGAAGTGGCCAGGAACGCATGGTGGCTATAGCGAGGACTGTCCGAACAGTGAAGGCTTTGACCATTGGACTGAAGGTGTGGTCAAAGTCAAAACCTAGAATTTGTGAGAAACCCTGTGCCACAAGCCTAGCTTTATGACGCTCAATAGTGCCATTTGGTCGATACTTCAGTCTGTAAACCCATTTGGAGCCAACAATATTGACGTCTGATGGGCGAGGCACCAAATACTAAGTGTGCTATCCACGAAGAGCTGCCAACTCGTCATCCATGGCAGAAACCCAAGCCAAATCTTGAAGAGCAGTGCGGTAATCTGTGGGCTCTGACTGAGCAAGTAAGGCGGCAGTGAGACCATGAGCAATGATATTAGAATAATCTCTTCGCTGAATAGCTCTAGTCGATAATCAAATAGCCATACGATGAGTGCGTAGCCGAGGTGGAGAAATCGGAGGAGCAGTGGTAGCAGACAAAAGGGCCGGTGAGGTGACTAGAAAAGGAGCCAGTGAGGTGGTTGGCAAAGGGGCCGGTGAAATGGCTAGAGAATTAGATGGGCTGGTCGGTGGACCAGGTAAGTTGGTCGATGGTGGGATGGACAGAGCAGGATGAGTTCAAGCAGCCACTGGATGGTCTGAATCATCAGAGCAGTTAGAACATGGTGTTGTAGTCGGTGAGGAAGATAGCATCGATGAACCAGGAGGAGATGCCACCGTGGAAGAAGTAGGAGTATCAGCTGATGTATCAGTAGGATAAAAAAGTAGAGACATCCAGAGAGAACGGAGATACTGAAGTAGAACCATTGGCATATGGGAAGAAAGTATCATCAATCCGAGCATGTCTGGTGACATATATCTTTCTAGACGTAGGATCCAAACATCGATAACCCTTGTACTGGGAGTCGTACCCAAAAAAGATACAGGGCAAACTACGATGAGCAAGTTTGTGAGATGCATATGGACGAAGATAAGGGTACACACGACAACCAAATACATGAAAGTTTGTGTATATGGGAACCCAACCATTAACAACCTCAAATGGTGGTTGTCCGCCAAGAACCAGAGTGGGAAACCGATTTATAGTATAAGCAACTGCAGCAAAGGCGTGTGGCCAGTGGGAGAGAGGAACATGAGAGTGGTAAAACATAGACAAGCCCATCTCAGTAATGTGGCGGTGCTTACGCTCAGCCCGACCGTTCTGCTCAGGAGTATACGGACAAGAAATCTGATGGTGAATGCCTTTTGTCTGAAAATGAGAGTGCTAGCGAACATTTACGAACTCAGTCCCCCCATTTCTCTGAAACACTTTAATGGTGGAAGAAAACTGGTTCTCCACAAAGGCCTTAAACTGGCGATAGACATCCCAAAAATCAAATTTACGACAAAGTCGGTAAAACCACGAGAGTCAAGAATGATCATCAAGGAAAATGGCATAGTAGTGGAGAAACCATCAGCATATATAATAGGAGAGGGCCTCCATAGGTCACAATGAACTATATCAAGTACCCTAGCAGCACGTTTATTATTTGTATGAAAAGATAAACGTTTCCCTTTAGCTTTTTCACATACCTCACAAATGGTGAGTTTAGGCAAAACCGACGAGACAGATAAGGATCCAGAAGCACGCAAACCAGAAATAACAAAATGCGGAACATGACCAAGTCTAGCATGCCAGATTTCAAAGGACGCACGCGACTTATTTAACTCCACAGTAGACATTAAAGCAGATGCACCATAGTCTAAGACATAAAGATATCCTCAATATGACCGTGACCCAAGGTTTTCCTAGTGATTTTATGCCGAATGATAAAAGAACGATAAAGCGGACAACAACATTTAAATCTCGAGTTAGTTTTCTAATAGGGAGCAAACTTTTAGTGATATCAGGCACAATAAGCACATCATAAATAGGCAAAGACTTAGAAATCCGAGATTCACCAACATGAGTAATAGGGAGTCGAGAATCATTACCAACATAGGCGTGGGAAAAGCCATGGTAAGGTCTCACATAATCATCAGCAGCAGGAGATGATGTCATGTGCTTTGTAGCGCCAGAATCTACAATCCACTTGTACCCATGGTGCTTAAATTTTGAGAAACCACCAAAGTAAGTTATAGGGACACAATTGAAAAGAGTATGCGCTAGAAACGTTGGGCGCATGATGGAGACGAGCAGGGAGGCTGCTGGGCGTGTGTAACCCACGTGCAATTAACGGGATGTGCGGGTATGGCCTGCGTGCGCGTGGATCTCACGCGATTCGTTGATTGAGGACGGTGGAAGTCGGATTCTTCCCCGGAGCACAGAGATGCCGCCTGAGAATCAAAATACTGAGACGCCTCAGTCTTTGCTGGAACTAGATGGCCGGAGATCGAAAGACGCCGCTAGAGAACGAGAACGGAGAAGAAGACCTTGGGCGCTGGTTGTCGACCTATTGTTGAACGGAGACACTGGAGAACAAAGACGCTGGAGAACGCCGGCCGGAGAAGACATAGAAAAAATGCTGGACACCAATAGGATTTTAGACCACCGCTGCCGGATAAGAACACCGCAAAGAGAGACATCGAAAAAAACGTGACCAAAGAAGATTAACTGGATGCTGGAGAATTGGAGATCTCGAGAATATCGACGAAAGATTGGAGATCTGTAAAGTAGATTGAACGGAGAACTGTCGGGAAGAAAACTACAACTGGAAGTTGACAGAGAGAGGACCGCGAAGGTGCCGGAAATTGGCGAGAAGTTAACCGGGATTTGGCCGGAAGTTGGCCAAAAAAGAGAAGGGGAGGTAGTAGTAAAATCTGGAGTTTCTGTTTTAAGATCAGAACTTGCTCTGATACCATGAAAGAGTGATTTCTCGTAATGATTCTGATTGAATAAGAAGAGTATAAATAGAATATCAAGTAGACTAGGCTAAATATAACTCTAACCTAATTATCAAAAATAAAATCTTATCTAATCATCAACTTACTTTATTCTAACTGCTTCAATGTTTAAAGGCGCCGGCGGCATGAAGCTTAGAAATACTACTTTGCGCATCCGTTTGAAGGACACTGCTTTGAGAACAGGAACGGTAAAAATACTAAACCCAAACGTGCTAAGTCTATAATTAACGTTTGACTTGTGCCAGGTGTGCCCAACTAACTCCAAATCCAAGGCAGGGTTGGGTGGGTGAGGACTTGGACCGGTCAGATCCAAGAAGGGTTTACACGTACAGACCCCAAAAATATAGTGATCCCAGAAATGAGAAATAGTGAAAATCATATATCAGAAATCCTGGAAATTTCATGGTCAAATGCAGCGGCTCCTATGGACCCAATCGCCAAAATAATCAATTTACCCATATAAAATCCGACAAAGAAACCGCTAGGAGTAGCTCACTGGCCAGGGCGTACGCTCGCCCGAGAGGCACCCCAAACTTGATTTTGGTTTGGGATAGTTTCTGAGGTTTTGTTTTCAATTGCACCGTATTGGTGTAGGAGTCTTACTTCGTGTGAGTTATGTGGGATTCTCACCCCACCTGTGTATGAGATGCAAGGGAAACCTCACCCCCTTTGTGTGAGGCAACTGGGATGTAGTAATAGAGTGTGTATTCCAAAAAAAAAAAATCAACAAAGTTATCAAAAACAACTCCAAACAATTTCAAAGAGCCCAGAGATAGAACAATTAGGAGGAGAAGAAATCATAGTACTGAGGATCTAGGTTTTGACTTCATCGGCTCCCCCCACAGATGACGTTAATTGATGCGTCTGAAACTCTGAAGAACTTGCACCATTGGATCCTTGATTCATAACTTGCAAGACAAAGTCCTCGGAGAGACTCCGGGGGAAAACCCTGCGATGATAAAGTCAGTAATTGATATCATAAAGAAGGAATAATAGTCCATCCCCCAAAATGAATGACATGCCTTCACATTTATACTAATTAAACTCTAACCCTCTTTGTCTGTAACCGCAATTCTTATTAAATGCGTATTGAATGTCCATCTTTGCCCATTCATGAAAAAACCTTATTGGGCTTAAGGTAATATTTAATGGACTGGTTTGCGGCCCAATTCTATCTTCATAAGAATATCATTAGGGCTAACCCTCCCCTGTTAGTTTAATCTTCCTAGTTTTGCCCAAGGGCATTGAATCCAATGGAAATATTGGGTTCAATGCTTAGGGAGTAGCTTATTAGCTTGGGGATTTAAATTTGTATTCATGATTCAGTAGTTATTTTTTGAGATTCTAAGATCTCCATATCCTTTAATGCTTATCAATATTATGTTTGACTTGTGCCTTACATTCTTGTTAAATGCATGATTGATATCCTATGTTGGCATATACCTTAGTTTTTTTTTAATGTATGGCGCACTATTGTTGTCCCCTTGGGAGTGTCGCTAGGGTAATAGGGGGGAGTGGTAGTCCATGACCGTGTGGGTGTATGCATGTGGGTCGTGAGCACCGCTTCAATGACCGTATGCTAGTATGAACTGGAAAATGGTAGCATGATAGGTGAGGACATGATAATTAGTAGTAACTACAGTGGGCATAATTCGACCTACGTCATTGCCTCCCAAGAGTCGTCATAAGATGCCATTCCCTTTACCTCAGTAGGCCTAGGGAGAAACATTCATAGTGAAGTGCTCGAGATGTAAATCTTTACGGGGAAGAGTAATGCATAACAGTCGGGCCGTTGATGCACTTTCCTAATTACGGGGGCAGTGTCGATAGAAGAGGATGTGAGCACCTTTGTGTGACAGACAAAGGGAAGTGTTGACTACTGACCACAGAATGTAACATAAGTATTAGGATAGGTTTTACGTCTTGTATTTCATAGAATCTAGGATCGAAATATTCTATCGGTCATGTAACACAAATATTCCCAAGTGCTTTATATAGTTTACTCTCTTGTTCTTGCATGCTTTTAATTGATAGATAACCCCCCATCCCCCCAAACCTTGTTTGCAACATTGACTATTTCTGACACGTGATTGGATTGATGACCCGATTGAAGCTTTGCATAGTTAACCTCTAAATTCCTAGCATCTCTGTGGACGACCCCAAACTTGCACTATCTACCCCTTGGTAGTTTACACTACTACAGAGACCCCCCTCTAGCTTTTTTTTTTTTATAATTTTTAGCTCCAGTTTTTAAACCGGAGTTAATTGTACACAAGTTTTTATTTTTAACACCGATTTTTTTTCTAATAACCGGGGTAAAATTAACACCGGTTTAAAAAGAAGTGCTAAAAATAACAAAAACCAGTGTTAGTTAACACTGGTCTAAAAATCGGTGTTAAACTAACACCGGTCTAAAAACCGGTGCTAAAAATAACAAAAACCGGTGTTAAATTAACATCGGTCTAAAAACGGTGCTAAAAATAACAAAAACTGGTGTTAAATTAACACTGGTTTTAAAAAATGGTGCTAAAAATAACAAAAAGTTGTGCTATGACAAATTTGGCACCTATTTTAAAAACCGGTGCTAAAGAATAACAAAAACCGGTGTTAAAATGAATCAGTAAAAAAAGCAAGAAAAATGGCACCGGTTTATATAGCACCGGTTTAAAACCGGTGCTATTGGGTAGTTGAGACAAGTTTTAACCACTATTCATAAAAACCGGTGCTAAATTAGGCATTAAACACTCCGAACTACCACTCAAAAATTAGATCTGAACTTTTAATCCATTCTCTCTTCATTGATGGAGGATTTTCTTGGATGGTGAGGATTAACCCACAACCATGAAGACCCATGAATGTAAGTTTTCCTTTTCTTTTGTGAATTTCAATTAAACAGTAGTGATAACAACCATTAATGCATGCATGAAGAGAGTTTATTTGTATTTATTAATGGTTTCTATGCTTTGAGATGATTTATTATCATGTTGTGAGAGTGTAAATGATAGTGAATGTAAACATGATTGTGTTTATTTTGGTAGATGGCGCACACACACACACGCACACGCACGCACGCATGCACACACCTACACACACACTTACGCCCACACCTACGCCCACCCATACACCCGCACCCCCGCACACCCGCACCCGCACACCCGCACCCGCACACACGCACCCGCACACCCGCACACACCCGCACACACCCGTACCCACACCCACACCCACACCCACACCCACACCCATACACACACACACACACCCCCACACACACACACCCATCCACCCACACACACCCACACACCCACACACCCACATACCCACACACCCACACACAAACACTGACACACACACACACACCCACACACCCACACACCCACACACCTCCTAAGAACATGTTGATACATATACATATACATATGACTTTTTTAGTATTGTGTAGCAATTTGATTGTGTTTCTTTTTATTATGTTTGAATAATGAATATTTTTTAAATTTTTTGTATTATTATGTTTAGATACAATGGACCGAGAATCGATGCTTGTATGGAGAAAAAATGGTTAGTTATCCAAGTGCAGCTAGAGGGAGTGGTGAATATATTACATTTATAGATTCGTTTCTTGATTATGCATATGGTTGGGAGGAGAGGATACTTTGTCCATGCAAAAGATGCTTGTGTCGTGAACGTGTGCTTGTTAGATTTCACTTGGTTAAGTATGGATTTGACAGAGATTACATTTTTTGGACATTTCATTGAGAGGTAGAGCATCAACATAAGGGTGGTGGGTTTGAAAAGATAGATGGAAACAATTGTACCGTTGATGATATGTTCGATGACATTGTAAGAGATTTTCAGGGGACGCCGGAAATTTTGAGTGCTTTGCTAGATGAAAAAGTGAAGCCATTGTATCCGGGATGTAAAAGTAAGGATACCATAATCTCCTTTTTTATGGAGGTTTTCAATTTGAAAGCTAAAAGTTCTTGGAGTGATACAAGTGTGAATTCACTCCTAAAGCTTCTAAAGGATAAGTTTCCGGAAGGGAATGGAATACCATAAAACTTTTACGAGGCTAAGAAAATATTGTGTCCACTTGGTTTGGAATACCAGAAAAGACACACATGTCCTAATGATTGTGTGTTGTATGACGGTGGTTTTAAAGATGCGGTTGAATTTCCTGTGTGCAAACATTCAAGATATAAGGGTGTGAGGAATGATGTTGATGGGTGTTTGGCTAAGAAGAAGAAGAAGGCCCCGTTGAAGTATATGTGGTATCTTCCTTTAATTACAAGTTTGAAAAGGTTATTTACGAATTAAAAGGAAGCAAAGAACTTGCGATGGCATGGAAAGCGGGAAAGACCAAGTGACAACAAGATAAGACATCCGGCAGATGGTGAACAATGAAAAGTTTTTGACAAGCGATATCCTACATTTGGCTCATAAGCTAGAAATTTACGCCTTGCTTTGTGTACTGATGGGATGAATCCATTTTGAAATATGTCATCGAAACATAGTTCTTGCCCCGTGATGTTTGTTATCTATAATTTGTCCCCTTATTTGTGCATGAAACGGAAATATGTTATGATGCCTTTGTTAATCTTAGGTCCTAGAAAACCTGGAAATGACATTGATGTGTATTTGAGACCATTGATTGAAAATTTGAAGATATTGTGGGAAGAAAAGGGGATGATGGTATTTGATGCCCATATGAATGTGGAGTTTCAATTGCGTACCATGTTTTTTTGCACAATCAATGATTTTCCAGCCTATGAAATTTTTTTGGGTTTTGTTGTGAAGGGGCACAAAGCATGTCCTGTTTGTGAGGAGAAGACATAATTTAAATAGCTAAGCCATGGAATAAAGACTGTGTATCTTGACCGTAGAAAATGGCTGTAAGGAAATCATAAATTCCGGGATGATGTGGTCAATTTTGTTGGGGGGAAAGAACAAAGGAAATCCCCTACACCACTAGCTGGTGTGCAGATTCACAAGAAGGTTAAGAAATTGAGAGTGGTGTTGGGAAAGCATAAAGGCAAGGACAGAATACATTGAGATGATCCATGAAAAAAAGGGTCAATATTTTTTGATCTACCGTACTGGGAGCATCTTCAGGTTAGGCATTGCCTAGACATGATGCATATTGAGAAAAATGTTTGTGAAATTTTGATAGGCACCCTCTTGAATATTCCGTGGAAGACGAAAGATAGTTTGAATGCCCGGTTGGACTTGGTAGATTTGGGAATCAGAAATGACCTCGCTCTAGAAGTGAAGGGTAAGGGGACTTACTTGCCCTCTGCACCTTGTACATTGTCAAAGGAGCAGAGAATCTCAGTTTGTGATTGTTTCAAATCAGTGAATGTCCCAATTGGTTATTCGTCGAATGTTAGTCGGGCAGGTACACAGGATTTTAGGATGACTGGGTTGAAATCTCATGATTGTCATGTTTTGATGCAACAACTGTTACCTATTGCTATTCACGGAGTAATGGAGGCGGATGTAAGGTACTGAATCACTAGACTTCGTAATAATTACATGCTTACATTATTATAGATGTTTGATTATAATTGTTTCATTTACAATATTATTTTTCCAGATATCTATGTGATGGGATGGTTGATCGATGCCACGGCCAGTTTATTCCGGCTGGTTCGAATTCTCTTGTTCAAAAGGTAAATTAGAGGGTCGAATTGATTGCAGACGAGATTTCAACTATCATGTGCCGCACTCAAGCAAGGATGTACGTCTTCCTGTATAATTGATAGTAAGTTTTACTCTTTTTTGTGTTGTTTGCCCCACTAGAAGCATAGCACCCATATGTTGTGTTTTTTTTAAAAAAGCTTAAGTATTCATAACCGCATTAGGTTTTTGTTATTTTCTTCTTTTATAGGAGCCATTTGTTTTTGCTCGTCTTCATACCGGAAATCGATCAAGTATATTGCATCAACTCGATGAGTGGGGTAATTTACAAACGTAATAGGCTATGCCTTAAATTGATTCATTTGTAAGTAGAACATATTATTGTCATTGCATCTACTTTAATATTCTACAAAATTTTTGTTCCCGAAAATGTGTTCCCGTAAGTAGAATACATTCTTTGCTCGATTATTTACAATTAGTGTTAATATCCGGTACAATGACATTCATTGTTCTATTCACTACTTGTGTTCATCATTACATGTAGGAAAAAGTTAGACCTAATTAAAATATTATGTGTGATCCCCATGTTTTGTAATATTTTTATAAATTGATATAAATACATTTTCATCGATTTTAGGATTGTAACAAAATATCAACGATTCAATTCCGAGCAAAATAGATCCTACCATTCGAACTATACATGGAATGTCATAAACATCAATGTATGTATTATCCCGTAACTTCATATTTCCTATGTCAATTTTATGGTCATAATCATTTCAGTAAATTCTTTTTCATATCTGCACAAGATACAAAGTAGTACTTGAGAATGTGGATACCATTGCATGTATTATATGGAAAAAATTGTTAAGGAAGTGCCTGACATTGACATTATTCCGGTATGTTTTCTTATATTGTTTTTTTTGTATTTGTACTATCTCTCACATATATATCCTTTTCTAACATGCAATTTAATACATGTTTCAGCAATTTTAAGAATATTGCACTCCTCTGGGGAGTGATCAACTGCGGAGCATTGCTCTGGAATGGGTTTGTATTTTTGCAAAATAAACTCTTCCAAAGTGCATAGCTCAATTGAATGTCATACATGGACTTGCCTCCATCATTGGATAGTAGTTAGTAGTATCTCTTTATGAAAAGTAATTATCCTCCACTTTTGATACTCGTCATCTCCATGAAGAGGGGGAGGGGGGGGGGGTTCTCGTATCTTATGTAGGGTTGCAACCCAATTTTTGGCCACTAAAAACCACGTTCATGTCTTCTTTATCTAGTGAAAAATTACAGTTGATCATATTGAATGCTTTTTTCTACCTACTTGTTGTCTATGAGTGATGATTGTTGTATTTATTGGAAATTGTTTTTGGGAATTTTTGCTGTTTAATTGGTGCACCGATTTAAGTAATCTATGCACAAATGAAAACTAGTGCGTCAAGATGAACTAAAAGAGCGGATGTGCGCCGTAGCTCTCAGCGAGCAAATTAGTCACAAAGTTTACAACAATTTTTATAAACCTGTGCTAACGGGTCACACATTTAGCACCAGTTTTTTTCAAACAAACAGTGCTAAAAAAACCAGTGCAAACAGATCACACATTTAACACCAACTTTTAAAAAACCGGTGCAAAAAAAACGTGGCGCAAACGAATCACACACTTTACACTGGTTTTTCCAAACTGGTGCTAAAAAAATTGGTTCTAACGAGTTACACATTTAACACTGGTTTTTTAAAAACCGATGCTAAAAAACTGGTGCAAATGGGTCACACATTTAGAAAACCGGTGTTAATAAATCACACATTTAGCACTGATTTTTACATCTTAGATGTAAAAATCAGTGCTAAATGTGTGATTTATTAACACCGGTTTTTTAACAACATGGATGGATAGAATTGTGGTTGCCATTCAACGAAAAACAAAAGTGACAATAACTCCATCTTATCTTAGTACAAGATTAAAAAGAGTGAGCGATTTCTCTCTCTCTGAAAAGCGATTCCAGTGAATAGTAACACGCGACTGTTATTTCTCTTCTTCCCCCTTCCGCCGGTAACGGCTCCTCCGCCGGCAACGCCAATTGATAGTTTTGGTACAGCTACGGAGTACCAATTGGTGACACCAACTGAGATGGCGCTCCCTCCGGCCACTCAATTCCCCACCAAAACGTTCGCTACAGTTCTTCAAGCCAAAGCTCCTCCGCTTTCGAAATCCTTACCTAACAACCCAGAGCTCATTCCCAAATCACAGCACCTGGGGGAGCCCTCTTGCCTGTATTCAGATGATCAGATAGCAACTCTCTCTGCCCATTATGCGAATGCACTGGTTGGAAAGTTCACAAGAGACAGGCTTACAATGGAACAATTGGAACTGGCATTTAAAACTGTGGGATTCGAAGGTAAGTACCAACTTGGTTCCCTTGATTACAAACATGTTTTGATTCGGTTTGAACATATAAATGACTATCAAAGATGTTGGATGAAATGTGTTTGGAACTTCAATGGGATCTCTCTGAAAATCCTAAAATGGACCCCTGAGTTCTCTACTCGTAAAGAATCACCAATAGTTCCTATCAGGTGTACTATTAAGGAGCCCCCTCTTTACTACTATAACACAGCTTCGATTGAAGCTATTGGGAATAGCATAGGTAGTTTCATTAAAAATGATCAAGCAACTGATATGCTAACAAGACCATCTGCAATTAAATTCTGCGTCGAAATTGATCTCCAAAAACCCCTGAGTAGTTTCATAAGGCTGGGCTCTGTGACCAACAATAAGAAATACCCGATTGAATATGAGGATATCCCTCTTTACTGTGGTCATTGCTCAAAACTAGGCCATTCTCTGGTTCAGTGTAAAGCTAACTTACAGAATGAGAATGTCACTCAGGACCCTAATTTGAAACATAATCTACCTCAGTACCTATGGCAGGCAACAGGTAAGAAATTTGATAAACCACCACTACTGGAAAACCAAGCTCTCCCTGACAATGAGTATGAGGTTATGATGGAATCTCCAAAAAATTTGAACAATACAGCTTTCCCTGTGATGGTAAATCAGGAAAAATTAGATACCTCTACTAAAAACACTCAACCCCCAGATATTTCTGATAACTCTATTTTGAGGTTGATTGAGGACACTTCACTTACTAAGCCAACAATTTCTGCTTATGCTAAAGATGATATACAAGTTGGTTCTGGTTCATTATCTATGTACAGTCCTTTCCACAAGAACTCTTTCTCCCAACCTGGGAAAATGGGGAATAGATTTTCAGTATTGCAGATTGCTGAAAGCTTCAAAGAAAAGGAATTGCAAACTGAGACATCGGAGCTGCTAGAGGAGAACACATCTACACATCAAGAAACCTCCTGTTCTGCTCTACCAGGTAATATCCAAGGTAAGACTAAGTCTAAGAAAAATAATTATCTAAGTCAGTTAAATAAGATGATGCTTAGGTCATCTACAAAAAGTTCTAAATCAAGTGAACAATGATGACACACCTTAATGTCAATTTTCTAGTGTGGAACCTAAGAGGAATGGACACTTCAATGCTTAGGCTAACTAATTTGTGCAGGATTAAAAAAATTCATTTGTTGTGTATTATTGAACCTATGCATGATAATTCCCAATGTGAAGATTACATGAAAAAACTGTCATTCACTCATAACTTGACACTGCCTAATGGGAAGATTTGGATTATGTGGTCTAATTTGTTAACTATCTCTCTGAATTCCTTCCATGATCAGTTTATGCATGTAAATATTTTGCATCATTCTGTTAATCTGTACATGGAGGCAGTTTTCATATATGCCTCAAGAACTAGAGATGGTAGGAAGGTTCTTTAGTCTGACCTTCAATCAATTCCAAAGGGTGACACTATTTTCATAGGTGATTTTAATTCAATAACTTCTTTAGATGAATATAGAGGGCCCTGTTCTCCTGCCTTAGGTAGTATAAGAGACTTTAACTCCTGGATCTCCTCCAATGGAATCCAAGAAATTAATACGGTAGGTAACATGTTTACTTGGTGTAATTCTAGGCTTCGGAACCCTACTTCGAAAAGACTAGATAGAGGCCTATGCTCAATCTCTTGGATCACTAAGTTTCCATCTTCCTCAGTTCAGATTTTAAATAGACAAACATTGGATCATGCACCTCTTCTCCTACAGGTTTCAAATCTTACCTCTTCTAACCCTAAGCCATTTAGATTCATAGATGCCTGGTTTCTAAGAGAAGATTTTATGACTGTGATAAGAGACAGCTGGGAATCTCCATTGTCAGAAACTGGAATGCTGAAGTTTTACCTTAAGCTTATCAGACTTAAAAGAGTTCTAAAATCATGGAATAGGGATAAATTTGGAAACATTGATCTAAATGTGACAAAAGCTGAAGAAGATTTAAGAACTCAGGAAGCTAAATATGATTTGAACCCTTCAACTTTTGAGAGAATTAAACTCAATGAAAAAAATGCTCTGCTGCTAAAAGTCTTAAAAGAAAAAGAGAAATACTGGAAGCAAAAAGCTAGATTAAAGTGGCATAAGCTAGGTGATAATAACACTTCTTTTTTCCACAAGGTTGTGCAAGAAAGAAACTGTAAACTCCACATAACCAAAATAAAAACTAGATCAGGTCAATGGATTAATTCTCAGCTAGACATACAAAAGGAAGCAGTTGAATACTTTACTGATTTGTTGACTGAACCTGATTTAATCTTGGATGATACTTTTGACACTCATTTTCTAAGTCAGATTCCTGGTATCATAACTGATAGTGATAATCTTGAGTTAGCAAGGCCTGTGACTGAGGGTGAACTGGAAAAGGTAATTAAAAGCTTAAACAAGAACAGCAGCCCTGGGCCAAATGGATACTCTCCAAAATTTTACACCAAATGCTGGCAGATTATTAAGCAAGATTTGTTAGAAGTGGTAAATGAGTTCATTTCTGGTGCTGAAATTCCAAGGGGGATTTCCAGCACCTGGATTACTCTAATACCAAAAAAACCAACCCCAACTTCATTTGATGACTTTAGACCTATTAGTTTATCTAATGTGTTGAATAAGATTTGTTCTAAAGTTCTTCTGGAGAGAATGAAGCCACATATGGAGAATCTGATATCCTTGAACCAAACAACATTTATGAAACATAGGGATATATCCGATAACATTCTGTATTTACAAGAGATGATTAGATTTTTGGATAAGAAACATAGAATTCCTAACTGCATCCTCAAGCTTGATCTGAGGAAAGCTTTTGATAGAGTTAGATGGAGTTTTCTCAAACAGATTTTATCTAAGTTTGGTTTCAATGGGAATTTTTTAACAGCTTTAATGAACAATTTGTCTCAAGCCTACTTTTCAGTCATTATCAATGGTAATCCAGTTGGATTTTTCAGTGCAACAAGAGGAATCAAACAAGGTGACCCTCTATCCCCCTCTCTTTTTAATCTATTCTCAGAGGCTTTCTCTAGGAGTTTAACCTTTATCTTTGTGAATAAATGTTTGTCCTCATACCAGATTCCTGGTTCAATTCCTGTGGTTTCTCATTTGATGTATGCGGATGATACCATAATATTTATGCAAGCTTCTAAACCTAACTTAATTAAGATTAAGGCCTTTCTTGAAATCTTTGAACATTGCTCAGGTCAAAAGTTTAATTTTGAGAAATCAGACTTTTATTTAAGTAGAAAGGCTACTGTTGCAAGAAAGGTTCAGGTGAAAGCAATTTTAAAAATGAAAAAAGGGACTTTTCCATTCAAATACTTAGGATGCCCTATTTTCAGAGGAAGAACTTTGAACAGATATTTCTTCCCACTGCTGGCCAATGTAGATGCTAAGCTACAAAATTGGAAAAACTGCTGGTTAAGCTCTGGGGGGAAAATGATCCTCATTAAATCAGTCTTGTACTCTATTCCTCAGCATACATGGATGGTTACAAATCCCCCAAAAGCTATAATTAAAACATTTGAAAAAAAATTGGCTCAATTTTTCTGGGGTAAGACTGAAGGTAAACAGAATAAGATTTGGAAGAAATGGGCAAACATTGCCATACCTACTAACAGGGATGGTTTGGGATTTAGATCGGTAAAAACCATTATTGATTCTTGTTCGGCCAAACTATGGTGGAAGAGCCAATTGGGAACTTCATTGTGGTCTAAACTTCTATGGTCTCTACCACCATCATACAGGAAATCAGTTACTTGGAGGAGAATTTGTTACATCAATGAATTTGCTGTCAACAATTCTTCAATTATACATGGAAATGGGAGATGTAATTTTCTAAATGCCAACTGGTGTCCGCATGGACCTCTTCTATCTAAAATCCCTGATAACATTACCTCTACAATGGATGACATATCTGTGGCGGATTTCATTAACAACAGAAATGCTATTCTGAATCAAATTGCATCTTTTCTTGAACATGACACTGTGCTTTTTCTTCAGGAGGCAGTACTTACTGAGGATAGGGAGGATAGAATCATCTGGAAGCCAGAACCATCGGGTAAATTTACATTTAAGTCAGCCTATAGAGCTCTAGTTCTACCAACAGGTAATTCTCCTGTCTCTAAGTTCTTATGGAATCCACTGTTACTAAAAAAGATCTCAATCTTTATCTGGAAACTCCTACATGCTTTTCTCCCCTTTGATGATGTTCTTATTGCATGCGGTTTCAGCCTAGCTTCAAAGTGCCCTGCTTGTTGTCAATCTGATTCTATCCAACATTACTTTATCTCCTGTCCCTTGGCCCACTCAGTCTGGTTGAAACTGACCCCTTCAATACCTTTTACTCTTAATACATCACATTCCATTCCTCAAAGATTCTATCTGTTTTGGGACTGTCAAGACTTAACTAAGTTTTATCAAATATATTGCATGATTCTCCCATCTGTGATATGTTGGAGTCTATGGAAAGCTAGAAACAACTATCTATATGACCACAAGCCTTTATCCATGAATGGTATCTGTACTGAGGTGGAGAATTTGATTAAATTGACAGTTAGTGGTTGTCCTCCAACAATTTTATCCACAGTATCAGTACCACCATATTTTCAGCATCTCATTCCATTGCTAAGGCCTCCCCCTAAACCAAATTTAAGGACTGTTTGCTGGGAAAGACCTAAACATGGATCCATAAAAATCAATGTAGATGCAGCCTGGTGCCCTAACAAAGCCTCTGTGGGTCTTATAGCTAGGAACAGTCTTGGCTTACATGTTAGAATTAGTTCGGCAACTGTTACATCTTTATCCCCCTTACATGCCGAAATTGAAGCAATATTATATGCTTCAGAATCTTTTGACCATCTGGAGTGTAACATTATTGTGGAATCAGATTGTAAGCTTGCTATTGATATGATACAGAATCCTTATGAGGCACAGTGGCAAGTTTTTGATAAGGTATACAAAGCGAAATCTTTACTCGGTAATGCTGAACTGATCCACACTTTCAGGGAATGCAACTCGGTAGCTCATGCCATAGCTAAACATCACTTTGATTTGAACCAAGGGCTGGATATGACTAATGTTACACCTAGAATTCAGGGTCTTATAGATATGGATAGAGGCTGTGTTCCTCATATTCGAGTTGCTAAAACTCCCAGGTTTTAGAATATGATGCTGCTGAATGTTTTTTTTTGTTTTGTTGATTTGCAGAACAAGGGAACTCTAGCACTACTATGAGGGGGAGATTGCTCATGCTTAGATTGCTGCTACTATTCTTAGCCCGGATGCTCCCTTGCTGTTTGGCTTTTCTGCTGTTTGCTGTTTGGCTTCTGCTACATTCTGCTACGGTAGGGAGTCTTGCGCACAGATCAGGGAGTTGTAGTCCTTCTCAGATACTCTCAGATTCAAAGCTACAAGGCTCAGCATACTCATGACTAATTTCTTGTCTCGTGATTGAAGTTGCCTGGCCATTACAGAGGATTAACACGAGGGGTGGAGATCCTCTTATTTTGGATCGCAACTTCGACACCTATCCATCCACTTAGGATAGCTGTTTTCACAATATTAACAAACACTTTTAGGTCTTTTGGAAACAACCATGTTGTTTCACCTCTTAATTTCACAATCCAACTCTAATTGTATATTCGATCATTTGGAAATTAAGGCTTGGGGTACCTATAATAAAATAACCCTCACCCTCGGGTGTTCTCAAAAAAAAAAAAGCACTGATTTTTAGCACAGGTTTAAAAACTGGTGCTATCGGGTCGCAAATTTAGCACCGGTTTTTTAGTTATCGCGGTACATATTTGCAGCTAAAAACTGGTGCTAAAAGTAGGGATTTAGAACCCATTTGTTTTCCAACTGCTGAAACTGTTTCATCGGTTACTTAGGCACCAACTTATTTTTATGAAAAAACTGGTGCTAGAACAAATAAAAATCGGTGCTAGAGGGGGGTTCCTGTGATAATGTTAGTAGTAAGTACGGGAGCAAACATACAAATATTTATCTTTGTGAAGCGCCCCGTGGGTTAATTCCCTCACAGGTTAACGACCCCACGGAGTGCGGATAAAATTTTGACGCTATTTCCGGGGATGCTAGTTTAAAGATTTATTTGTTAACTTGCATTGCTAGTTGGTAGAGTAGCTAGTGTTGATGTTTTTGTTTTGGTAGCTTTAGTTGGTTTTTGGTATTGAGATTTTTGATAACTATTCCAGTTGCTTCTAATCCGTTTGCTAGTGTTTTCTCTTGAGACTTGTACTGTCTAGTTTTTGGTTTATGGTACATACCTATATCATGAACCTAGAGACTTTACACTACATACTGGAAAACACAAGTGGACGGAGAAGAACGATGAGAAGAGCTAGTGGGAAGAAAGAGTTAATTTTTCCCTACTCCCTCGATTCTTCTCATTTCGAAGAATTCGATGAGTGGGAAGAAAGAGTTGTTAAACAAAACCAACAAGTTGATCGCATGATCGAGGATGCAATTGTAAGTAACTTCCATCTATTATTACAACCAAAAAAAATTTTAATCTTAGGTCTCAAAGAAGGAATTGCGAGAGGGAGCGTGAGATTGGTGAGAAATGTTTGATGAAGGATTAGTTTGCTGACAATCCAGTGTTTTTTCCTGATATTGTTCGACGAATATTTCGTATGCAAAAATATTTATTTCTTCGTATTGTGGATGGTGTTAATGCTACTGACAAATATTTTAATAAAAGAACAGATGCAACAGGCCGTCTATCAATTTTGGCAATACAAAAATGTACCGTAGCTATGGGAGTTTTAGCTTACAGGACTTCAGCCGATGCAGTTAATGAGTTTGCAAATTAGTGAAGTTGTAACATGAAAATATCTCATGCACTTTGTAGATGAGGTCATCTCCAACTTTGGTGTTGAGAACCTCAGACCACCAACCGAACAAGATTTGACAAGATTACTCCATGTCAAAAATGAATGTGGATTTTCAAGCACTGGCGGATTTAGAAAATAAATTTTGTAGGGGAACATTAATATTAGTTACTAGTATATGAGAGAAGGAAAAGTCTCAGGAAAGGTGGTTTTTTCATAAGCTTATGGACAGTCCTTAGGGGCATTTGCCTTAAATGTTGTAATTTTTTAATAAAATTTAAATATTGCATTTTATAATTTAAAACAAGTAATAATATGTATTTGAAGGTTAAAATATAAAAATATATGATACAAAAAAATATTTTCAAAAATTTTAAATTTTGTATGTAATTTAACAAATGCAGTGTATAAGGTAAGAAATAAGTGGCATGTCCATAAGCTTATGGACAGGCCGCCTGTCAGGAGACCCACTCTATGAGAGAATATAATATAAGTTTAAAATATATTAGTGAAACTTTAATCTTAGTTTAAGCAATATAATTTTATAATATTTCTTAATAAAATTTTATATTTTAATAATGTTTGATAACTCTTTCTTCAAAAACTCAATAAGATATACTTTATTTTTATGAATACATCAAAACAATTGTGGATTAACTAGGAATATTTCACCCGTTGCACATGATTAGTATATTATTAAGCAATATATAATGCATATTTAATTAGACTCCTCCTATCAAAAATATTCTTGCAAATTATCTTTAAGAAATTGATCAAATTAAGGAGGGTGCAAACAGACTATAAAGGCAAGTAATTATATGATATTTTATTTTGTGATGATGAATGAATAGAAAGATAACTTATCAAATCTTTATATTTATAAACATAAAAAAATGGTTTAGTACTTGTAATAGAAGATAAAGAGATAGGTGAAGTGAAAGGTGTACAACTAATACACTTCTTTAATGTTGTTGAAAATTTACCTATAAATATTGAGAATACATGTATAACTAAAGGTTTTAAAAAAATAATAATTAGGACTACTAAGCATTAAAGGTGGAGGTTAGTGGGGGCAAGTGCCCCCAGTGCCCCATTGTAGATCTGCCATTGTTTCCAGGTATGATCGAAAGTATTGATTGCATGCATTGGAACTCAAAAAATTGTCCTACCATATGGGCTGGGCAATATTTGGGAAGAAGTGGAAAGCCAACCATTATATTGGAAGCTGTTGCATCATTTGACTTATGGATATGGCATGCATTTTTTGGAAACTCCAGATTCGTTCAATAATATTAATATAGTCAACCATTCTTCTATTTTTAAAGATATATTGGAAGATTGTTTGCTCACGTCAGCAATCCATTATTCGTGCATCACAAGTTGTTTGCTCAACATCAAGAAGCCCCAAGAAAAGATGTTTGCATTTGGTGTTTTGCAAGCTCTTTTTACATTTCTTCGACGTATATGTCTTATTTGGGATCAAAATTTGATGATAAATCATGATGGCTTGTATCATAATGCATAATATGACAATTGAGTATAAAATAGACACTTATCTACATTATTATGATCGAATCAAATTCCTTGAAGATCGACCTACAAATTGCCGAAATAATGGAAAAATAGAGTTGCAGGAGAAGATGAGGAGAATTTCTAATTTTCTATAGAGTCAACACGTCCACGTTCATGTATGGTTACTAGATCACAACTTTGTAATAGAGAAATTCACGGTGCTCTTAAAAACTACTTGATCAAACATATATGGAAAAAGTTTGGTCGAGAAATATGTTTATAATTTTCACTGTATGTACTTTAAAATTTGTTTGTTAAACTTATTTTATTTTCTAAATACTTTTAACTTTGATATATTTATTTTTTTCGTTCACTTAAAAATATTTATTGCAATGTTGTTTGTCTATAATTAATTTCATTTTTTTAATTTTAAATAAACATTATAAATTAATTTAGAAATAATTAATTATTAATAAATATTAATATTGAATAAATATATATTTTTATTAGATATTCATAAAATAATAAATAAGTTGAAAAAGTTGTGTTGGATATCTATGAAGCTGAAGATCAACTAAAACGTGGGATAAATACAAGATATAGTCTAACCAAAGATCTAAGCTATCTAATGTATGGAAAAGATTCATCATCCAACTCGACCATTCTCTTGATATTTGATGGCAGACCTGCAAAAACATAATTAACATTTACCTTTTTTGAGCTCGCTCTTTTTGTCAGAGAATTTGCAATGCAATTAGCTTCTCTTGAGATGTGGTCAATGGAATACTGGAATTGTTCTATTTTTGTTGATGATGTCCCGCATAATATTGCTGCATCTCCAATGGATCTTGTATTGTCGACGTATCATTCTTAGCAGCAATAATGAGTCAGTTTCTATTTCCAGCTTCGACATACCTTGTTGTTCAGCCATTTCCAGTCCATAAAGCTATGCTTGTGTCTCTACTTCTATGCTTGTACAGTTCCCTAAATACTTAGCAGAAGAATTGATATGCAATCCATTCATATCCCTTATTATTATACCCGCTCCAGAGTTACCATTGATCATGGATGAACCATCTATGTCCAGTTAAAGGATATCAGTGGTGGTTTCCATGATATAAGTTTTGCTTATGTGGAGTCTTTTTAACTCTGATTAATAGTAGTTTAGAAATAATTGAATTCAAGTTCCATACTTCTTGCATTTTCTTTGCCAAAAGGATATCATTTACCATGATTAGAATTTGCCTTTTTATTCTTTCCAAATTAGGTTTTTGCTCATCATAATGAAAACATTTCCTTGCACACCAGATAAACCAAGCCACAATGCATGTCAATGCTCTTATCATATTGGTAAACAATGTATGTGTAAACTTTTGATTCCAGTAGAAGAAATATCTATCCCAAAGAAAGAAGCAGTTTGGTGATAAAATGCTAAATGTGGAATCTACTTTAGTCCACAGCTCTTGAATGAATGTGCAATTACTGAAAATGATGTTTGCTTTTAGATTTTGATTTACAAAAGCAACAAATTGATGGTAAGTTGAAAGAAAAATGTTCCAAGATATCTGACAAGGCTACAAGCCTATTCAAAATTATCCAATTAAGAACACTAATTTTTTTGGGTAGTAGATTAGACCAAAAAGTTTAAAGGATGACACTTTTATCTTTCGGGGACTAATTAGCTCATATGCTAATTTCACCGTGAAGCTTCCATTTTCAGTTAGCTTCCAGATGATGTCCTTATAGTTATGATACAAGTGGATTTTAGGTTGTATAAGACTTATTATTTCAGTTGGAAAGTATCCTTTGAGTGTTTCCACAAATGCATTTTGATTGTTAACAAATTTTGATATAGTTAAATCAAGGAATGGTAATTAATTTTCTTCATCCAAAAATTGACTTAGTGGACCAGTTTTGGTCCAATTTGCATGCCAAAAGGATGAAGTACCATTCTCAATATGTATGAAAGAATTATCCATGTCTATGTCTTGTACTTCTTTAATTCTTTTCCATGTTCTTGATGTTTTAGAGTTTTCTGGCTTTGACCACATTATCTGAGCCCAAAGAGATTGACCTAATTGCAGTTCCACCACAATTTGATGGAAAAGCTTTGAGTCATTGTGTGAAGATTAGTTTATCCCAGTCAATTTTCTTCTTTTGGATAGCTGAGAGGTCATCTCAGTACCTCTCAAAGTTAATACTTTTAAGCCCTAATGCTTCCTATCTACAATTAAGTAGATAATGGCAAGTCGGGGTCGTCAACGAGAAGAGGGATATTTTCAAGTGTTTAAACATATATAGGAGAAAAAAAATACTAGGCATATACATACATAGATACATATAAAATCATGTAAACAAGGGGGGGGGGGATTGGTTGGTTTGATCCTAAGTTATCAAATTGAAATACAACAACTAGAAAAGCAAGAGAACTATGCTAATCATGCAATACAACTAAAGATACGATGAAAAAAAAATTAGCGGAACCTTGGGCGCAATTGACTTCCACTTCCAAGCCTCTTATCCATCATTGAACATACAGCCTAATTACTATTTTCACTACTTGTTGTGAAGACTAAACTTGTATCCTTCTTAGATAGTAGTTTGCAAGAGTGAATTCAACATCTCTTGTCAAACCTCACCAATGAATCCCGTAGTTGAAACACGACTAAAGTATGCCATTCATGGCATTTAGAACGAAGAGTCAAAAAGCTTAGAAACACTTATAAACACTACACTGTGTCTAAGCATTTAACCAATTCATGCATTTACACGAGATTAGTCAAGAACAATCGACATTCATCGACTTCTCTTATTTGCTACAAGCAACAAACATGACAAAGGTTCAACACTATCATATTCATCTAGCAATTATCAATCCATCAACACAATCAAAAGCTCTAAATAATACTCTTGGATTACTATCAAGAAAAGGGGAAATTAACCCATTTCCCCAAACCCTAACAAGCATATCATACAAGTACTTCATATACTCAAGCTTTCAATAACATTAATGACATTAACAAACACATTCAATGCTCCATAAATGCATAATAATAAGAGTATTAAATATGCTACAAATTGTTCTTAAGACATGGGCTTGGAAGTCTTAGTCAATTGCTCCTAAGAACTAGATTTAGCTACAAGAGTTCATACTAATTAATGCTAAATAACCAAACATAATACAAGAGAATTCAAAGATGAAATGGAAGAAAAAATAATAGGGTTTTGAATAGTACTAAAAATGCAGATGAAGAAGATCTGAATGAGAGGAAAGAGAGTGCTATTTATAGTACAAAAAGGATAAGGTTAGATTCTGGCCACCCGTTGGTCGTGACTCGCAATGGGCTCACGACGAGTGCCAAAATTTAACCCTGTTTTCTTTTCTTCTTCTTGTGGTAAAC
Organism: Rubia yunnanensis; assembly: GCA_037428765.1. Lineage (NCBI taxonomy): Eukaryota > Viridiplantae > Streptophyta > Magnoliopsida > Gentianales > Rubiaceae > Rubia > Rubia yunnanensis. The sequence continues at coordinate 39,408,880 of CM075066.1, forward strand.
ATTTATCTTCATAGTAATTCCTCTCATTTTTCAAGTCTTCAAGGTCTTAAAAAAATGGTCTTCGATGGCCTCCGATTTTCATGTAGTCGAAGCAAGTCTTCAAAAGTCTTCGAAAACGTGATCTTTAATGGCCTCCGGTCTTCATGCCTCCATGTTCTTCCCTTGTCATGCAAAATCCACTTAGAAGAGGTAAAAGAGCTTAAAGTTGATCTTATCCCTCCTAAGATAATTTCAAGGTAAAACACAAGCTCTTGATAGTAAAAAGAGCACAAAAGTGACCCAAAACAGTACTAAATTATGCACATAAAATGGACATATCAAACCTCCCTACACTTAAACCTTACTCGCCCTCAAGTAAGAAAAGATCCAAGCATACGAAGGAAATGACGTATCCACATCCTAATTACTATTCCCCTAAGTCAATACCTCACAAAACTCTCAATATCACACATTCCAATGTTAAAGTCAAATGAAAAGTTTCCCACAACCCCCATTCCTAAATCTACCCAAACTATATCAACCCATCAATTCATTGATATCCCTAAAATATCTCCAAATCCCGAACTGACAATCCTAAATCCAGTGGTATAAGGTGAAACTAAAGACATGTATAAGGTTCAAAACACATGCTTCACTTTATATCAATGTACCAACCTAAAAACGAAGCATATTAATGATCAAGAGTTTCATAACTTACTTCATCTTCTCTCGCTAAATTTTCCATTTCCAAAAGGTCCTCAAGATGTCAAGCTACCCGATCCATCTGTATGGCCACCGCAACCTTATGACCCCCTTTCCGAAAAATGAGTGAACACTTAAAATTTTCAATTCCTCTCATTTTCTATCATTTTTCCTAGGAGCCCTTTCGGGTTTTCATCCTAGCCACACGTCATGTTTTTGTTTTTAGCTTACATCTAACCCTTTTCCACACATTTAGCCTCTCATTTTTTCCTAGGTCTCCCTCTCGGGTTTTCGACCTATCCGGGCCCCCAATGTTCCCTAAGACGCCCTCTCGGTTTTTCAACTTAGTGGGATTCTTTTTATTTATTTATTTATTTATTTTATTTTTGTTTTCAAAAGTTTCACGTTTCTCCAATCCAACAAGTAGAAAAGTGCTTTCCAAATGTTAAGGATAAGAAAAGTATCAATGCTAACATTATCCAAGTACATAAAAAGAAAAACATCCCAAAATAAAAGGGAAAAAATATCCAAAAAAAACAAAAGAGTTATGAAAAGGTATCTCCAAAAGTATTTTCAGCCCTAATCACCTAAAAGTAGATACCCCTCCCCACACTTAGAACACTACATTGCCCTCAATGTATACAATATGGTAAAAATGTACAAAGTGAAGCATGGAAAGGGTAAGGATATGGTGCTCACAAATCACTGATGTGAGGAAGAAGGACCACCGCCAAAAGCGCAGTTGATAATGAGCCAGCCACTTCGTGCTCCTCTGCCTCCTAGCTCTTCGCCTCTTTGCTCCCGGATCAGGGCCTGAGACATCGCCTGCCTGGGACTGCATCTCATGGATGCGAGCTGACAGGTGATCAATCTCCTCATCCATGTCGATCAAGGTCTGGGTGACAAACACATTGTGCTCTAATATCATGCTGTTCTAGCGGTGGAATCCATCCTACATAGTCTACATCATCCACTCATAGAAGTTTGGTGAAGGATGAGAGTAGTGAGGTGGCACATCATCCTCCTGGATCGGCTCGGTCTCTAGTGGAGGTTGCGGGGAGTGCTACTGCTGCTGTCACTCAGAGAAAGGTAGATTGCTTTCATCACGCTTGACAGGAGCTGGACCAAGGTCATGGAGCTTGCGCTGGCATCTCTGTATGAGGAGTCAGGTTAAATCGTCAAGTCTCCTAGAGGTGTATCAAATTCTAGCTTCGTCTTGTTGGGCTGAGGAAGTGCCATGAATGTGACCTTCCTAGCGCCATACAACCAGTGGAATAGGCCCGTGGTCTGTGTGGCACTGAGTATCTCAAATCTAATTAACCTCTCAGTAGTGATAAGGTAGGAAGTACACCTCCCTAAGCGCAGAAGTCAGCCGGAGGAACCAATCCTAAGTACTCTACTAAAAGGCTTATCATACCTCCGACCAAGATCTTCCCCTTTTACTTTCTTGCCACCTCCACGATCCTCTTCATCCATAACTCAGCCCATAACCTATATCATGGTCCCTCACTGGTCAAGTGCCACAAAAAGTGAATGTTGTTGTCTGGCACATTTTTCGGCTCCGCCGAGCAAAGTACCGTGCCAGCCAAAAGTCGGTGCATATAATGAAGTTCATGGTGGATGATGACACTACTCTTGTCATAGGAGTTCTTTGGCCTCATGTTGATGACGTTCCAAAATCACATGTCATCCTCGATTGATCGCTCCTGGGCTTGTGGGTCCAGTTTGGCCCGTATTTCTGCAGTATCAAATCCAAACACCTCCTCAATCTGCGAGACTGTTATTTTCCTAGATATATCATCCAAGTGGAAAGAAATATACCTCTTACATGGTTGATCATCTCTCATGCTGCAGATCCTGACCGTGGACAGGAACTCTTGCGTGTATCTCTTGTAAGAGGGTGCGCTCCCGCTCATGAATCCTTCCATTCCCCCCTTGGCGAGGAGGCACCTGACAGGATGGGTGAGCCTAAGAGAATCTAGTGTGGGTATGTCTATAAAGCTTGTATCCTTGAGTTGACAACTCGCCAAAGCTTCCCACCTTTCAGCATAAGACCCGATGATCTAGGTCAAACCCATGTACCTATCCGGCGGGGGAGGTACAAGGCTCGATTCTGGAGCCGGTGGTGGAGGCGGAGGTGGAGTGGCGGTGCGCCCACCTCGGGGAGAAGCCCTAGGCCTATTTGTAGGGGCCACATCTAACAACCACAACAAACAAGTCAAATGCATTGGAATATGTGTATATGCGATATTGCAAATTCATACTCAACCTTAAACTAGTTCATCATCACAAGCCAAATCAAGTTCAAGCCTACTAGTTCAAGTTCTACTTAAAATTGCACATACAATCTATATTATGTCCCACATGCCCATATTCTCAAGTCCATGAAGTTTTCACATAGTTGAAATTGGATATGACATATTTTAAAATCACAGTCATGCCGAATTAGTTTAGCCACCTTTAGTACATTCACAATGTCCACATTTAAGTCCCATGGCTAAACAACTAAATCTCATCAAGGGACAACATGCCTCATATCAATTATAAACCACAATCCATTTTCAATCAAAGTAACACTAATAGTGCAATGCAAGCATAAGACCAATAAGAGAAACTCAATACAATAAAAGTGATTATTCATGTTATCCTACATCCAACCAAGCCTTACATACCAAATATTCATACAATCCTTCCAAATCAACCTGCAAGTACAATATATTCAACAACATCTACAACGTTCCAATCAATCAAACTAACCTAAGGTATCACACAAAGTTCATACAATATCTCACAAACTAATTGATTCAATCATAATCACAAATAAAGCTTAAGAGATTAAAGAATTGTACCACTTAGTTGCCTAGGATTGGAAAGGAGTGAAAACCCACAAGTAATTTTAAGTCTAATTACAAAAAATCACAAAACCCCCTAAATTCTAGTGTTTTGTGTTCTTCAACAATTTTAGGTGGATTTATGGGTGGAGCTTGGTAAGAAGGAATGGGGGTATGGAGTGGTGGTTGTGAGCGCCGGTTGGAAGGAGATGGATTGGTGGAGGAATGGTGGAGGAATGGCGGAGGGATATGAAGAGCGGCAGAGGTATGGTATGTGGTTGTGGCAAAAAATGAAATCTGCCTATTTTTTAAAACAGGGCTGTACGCCCGTCGCGACTAGCGACGTGTTCGTGGCATTTCGCCACGGTCCATCGTGACTCGCAACCACTTTGTCGTGCTCGCGATCATCGCGACTCGCGAAAAGTGGAGGTTGAGTGCTCTATTTTCACACAAAACGTCTAATTTAGTTGTGACTCACGACCACTTCATCGTGACTTGTGACCACTTCATCGTGACTTGTGACCACTTCATCGTGACTCGCAACGGTCCATCGTGACTCACGACGAGGCCATCGCGACTCGCAAAAAGTGGCGGCCGAGAGCTCTATTTTCACAAAAAAATTCTGATTTGGTCGCAACTCACGATGGTCTGTTGTGACTCGCCACGAGGCTATCGCGACTCGTGACAGACTAATAACCTGGTACTTAGAATTTTTTTTTGATTCCTTCTCTTGTCCAAGTCTTTCCTTCTTGACTCCAAGCATTTCTACCTTCAAAAACCCAATGCCTTGGCTTCAAAATTGCTACAAAATCATGGAAATACAACTTGTGAAAATCATAAAGCAAAACAATGAAACTGATGACAAAATCCAAAACCAAGCAACATCAACGGAAAGTCACGAATGACGATCCGGATGATCAGAACCAAGTTTATTTAACATCGTCGGCAAGCCTTACTCCATTTTCTTGGAGTTTACTCAGAAAATGGAACGAGGAGATTAACTTCCCCTCCTTTTTCTGGTACAAAGTTCTCGTGGTAAAGTTTCAAGTCCATTAACCTTGAATGTATTGGACTTAACCCGATTTAGAATCTCCACCGTGCCATGCGGGAATACCTTAGCCACCTCAAAAAGATAGTTCCATCGGGACCTCAACTTTCTTGGGAATAGGTGAAGGCGAGATTAGATAGGAGGACATTTTAACCAATTTGAAATTTCTTCCTAATGATCATCTTGTAGTGCCACACCTTTGTCTTCTCTTTATATATTTCGGTGTTCTCATAGGACTCCCTCCGGATCTCATCCAGTTCATCCAATTGTAACTTCTAATGCAATCCGGCCTCATCTATATCAAGATTGAATTCTTTGACCGCCTAGTAAGTTTTATGTTGAATATCCACCGGTAGATGACAGGGCTTACCAAACACTAACCGGTATGGTGACATGCCGATTGGTGTCTTGTAAGCATTCCTATAAGCCCACAAGGCATCATTCAACCGAGAAATCCAATCCTTCCAGTTAGGGTTAACCATTTTCTGAAGGATGGACTTGATTTTCTGATTGGAAACTTTAGCTTACCCGTTGGTTTGTGGGTGATAGGTGGTGGTTTTTTTGTGAGTGGCGCCATACTTCTTCAATAGTTCCTCTATGGTCTGATTGCAAAAATGGGTGCCACGGTCACTAATTAAGGCTTGGGGTACCCCAAACCTAGAAAAGATGTTATCTTTCACGAATTCTGCAACCACTTTAGAATTGTCAGTCCTAGTGGGTTTTGCTTCAACCCACTTCGACACATAATCAACGACAAGAAGAATATATGTAAAGCCATAAGAACTAGGGAAAGGTCCCATAAAGTCAATACCCCGAACATCAAAGATTCCACAATACAGAATAGGCCTTTGGGGCATTTCATTCCTAGTGGAGATGTTTCCTACTTACTGGCATCCATCACAAGATTTGCAAAAGGTGTATGCATGCTTATTCAATGTAGGCCAATAAAACCCACTTTCTAAAACTTTCCTAGTGGTCCTCTTTGCTCCAAAATGACCGCCACATGCATGAGAATGATAAAATTCAAGAATTGAGTGTACTTCATTATCGGGGATACATCTCCTAACAACTTGATTCGCACAATGTCTCCACAAAAAGGGATCATCCCACACATAATACTTAGCATCACTCTTTAATTTATCCTTTTTGGCCTTAGAAAAATGAGGAGGGAATTTACCGGCGACAAGAAAATTTACAATGTCGGCATACCACGGTTGGAGATCCCTAATGGTGAACAATTATTCATCAGGGAATTCCTCCTGTAGTTCCTCCTTCACTGCGGATTTTACCTCAATGTCTTGGCATGGAGTCAACCAGCTTAAATGATCAGCCACAAGGTTTTCCGTGCCCTTCTTGTCCCTCACCTCCAACTCAAATTTGCTCCACAGTAGGATCCACCTAATCAATCTTGGCTTGGCTTCTTTCTTTGTCATCAACTAACGACGCGCTGCATGGTCAGCTTAAACAATAACTTTCGTACCAAGCAAGTAAGATCAAAATTTTTCCAAAGTAAATACCACTGCTAGCAACTCTTTTTTTTTGTGGTGGAGTAATTTCTTTGGGTTTCATTGAGAGACATGGATGCGTAGTAGATGGCGTGAGGTGCTCTCCCCACCCTTTGACCAAGCACCGCTCCAACAACATAATCACTACCATCACACATAACCTCAAAAGGCAACGACCAATCCGGGGGTTGTATAATAATGACTGATAACTTTCCTTTCAATGTATCGAAGGCCCATTTACAACCCTCATCCATCACAAATTCCACCTCTTTTTGCAACAACTTTCATAAAGGAGATTCTATCTTTAAGTCCATGATGAACCAGCGGTAGAATCCTGCATGGCCAAGAAAAGAGCGTACTTCGCGCACATTAGTAGGATAAGGAAAAGTTTGAATTGTATATATCTTTGCCTTGTAAACCTCAATACCCTTAGAGGAGACAACATGGCCTAAGACAATGCCTTGCTCTACCATAAAATGACACTTCTCATAATTTAACACAAGATTAGTATTAATGCATCGTTTAAGAACTTGTGCCAAATTTGCTAAATAGTTGTTAAAAGAACTACCATGAATGGTGAAATAATCCATATATACCTCGACAAAGTTTTCAACAAATTCTAAGAAAATACTTACCATACACTTTTGGAAAGTTGTGGGGGTGTTACATAACCCGAAAGGCATACGCCGGTAGGCAAACGTACCATAGGGGAACGTGAAAGTGGTCTTTTCTTGGTCTTTCTGGGCGATAGCTACTTGAAAGTACCCCAAGTACCCATCCAAAAAGAAATAGAAGGGGTGGCTTGCTAACCTCTCAAGCATTTGATCATTGGATGGTAACGGGAAGTTATTCTTCCGGGTTTCCACATTTAGCCTCCGGTAGTCAATGCAAACGCGCCACTCGGGTGGGCACCATTTCACCATTCTTATTTTTGACCACCGTCACCCCACTCTTCTTGGGTTCCACTTGAGTTAGAATTACCCACTTGCTATCCGAGATTGGATAGATCATGACCGCTTGGAGTAACTTGAGGATTTCTGCCTTTACCACCTCCATCATAGGTGGGTTTAAACGGAGTTGGGGTTGTCGGATGGGTCTTGTATCTTCTTCCAACAAGATTCTATGCATACAAGTGGATGGACCTATTCCTTTGATGTCGGCAATAGTCCATCCAATTGGTTCCTTGTTTTCCCGTAACACCACAATTAACTTTTCTTCTTGCTCTTCGATGGGCTTGCTTGAAATGATAACCGGAAGTGTCTCCCCTTCCCCTAGAAAAGCGTACTTGAGGTCACTTGGAAAAATTTTAAGTTCAATCACCGGTGCTTTCACAAGTGATGGGAGGAATTTTGGTTCCCCGGGTTCCTCTAAGAGTAGAGGAGGAGGTGTTTAGAGACTCGGTTTCCTTTCTTCAAGAAGGTTCAAATCCTCAAAGCTTTCCTTAAAGTTAGTGCTCATAGAATATACAATATGGGTATCATCACTATCACATTGCAAAGCAACTAACATGGAATCATCACCACGTAGCTCAAAAACATCTTGCACAACTTCATTAACAACATCTAGGGCATGGCAAGCATGTTCTTCACTAGGATACTTCATAGAGTCATTTATGTTAAACTCTACTTTTATTCCATCAAATTCCATTGTGAGGGTACCCTTATGCATATCAATCATTGTCCTAGTGGTTTTCAATAATGGCCTCCCCAACAAAATTGTGGCGGCATGTTTATCAGGCTCTATGTCAAGGACTTAAAAATCCGCTGGGAAAACTAAGGAATCTACCTTAACCAATACATCCCCAACAATACCTTTAGGGTATGCACTAGAACGATCGGCCGATTGGATTACCACCCCAGTTTTGTGCAATGTACCCAAGTTGAGGTTTTCATATAAAGAGTAAGGAATCACATTTATTGATGCACCTAGACCAAGCACAGCTTTTTCAAAATGTGTATTTCCTATTATGCAAGGGATTTTGAACATGCTGGGATCGCTACATTTAGGGGGTAGCTCTTTTTGACACCAGGCGGAAACATGCTCACTTTTTCCATTTTTCAACTTTTTTGGCCCTTTGTTTTCTATTCACAAAACATAATTCCTTGAGAAATTTAGCATATCTAGGAATTTTTTCAATGGCATTCAAGAGTGGGATATTTACCTCACATCTACGAAAGACTTCGTAGATGTCCTTGTTCTCCTTCTTCCTCCTTTTGTATTTCAAGGCTTCCGGAAATGGAGGTTCCGGTACATATGGAGAGATCTCCACCATCTTTGCTCTTTTTTGAGGGGGAGATGAAGGTTCCAGGATGGAGATTGACTTAGGTCTTGGCGCAAATGTCTCCACCTCAATTTCTTCTTCCTTGCTCTTTTTGGCCAACTCCTCGGGCCTTTTCTCATGGGATTCTTCCTCTCAACCCCTTTTTCAAACACCTCACTCCTCATAGGCTCATATTCAAAAATTTCACTATTCAGGGAAGTGTCAACCTCTCTACCACTTCTCAAAGCGATAGCACTTGCATTTTATCGAGGGTTGATCTCTGGTTGGGAGGGTACCCTTTTCCCGGGCTTCCATCTGATTCACCACTTGAGCTATTTGGCTCACTTGAGTCTCCAATTTCTTGATACTCTCCTTGGCTTCATCTTGGAATTTCTCACTTTTTTCCACACACATGGCCAATCGGTGAACGACTTGCATCATCTCATCCTTTGTTAGCCCCAAGCTCTCCCCTTGGTCTCAGAGTTTGTCTTAGAGCCTTTGAAATTGTTGTTGAGGTGGCCTATATTGTTGTTGAGGATGCCGATATGGTTGAGGGTTTTGGCTTCCTAAAGGGTTTCCATACCGGAGGTTCGGGTTATCACGATTTCCCGAATTGTACGGCCGGTTTTGGTACCCTTGATAACCTTGGTAGCCTTGGTAAACTTGGTAGCCTTGCCCACATTGATATCCTTGGTTGCCTTGGTAGCCTTGATTCCTTTGATATCCCATGGCACTCACCTTCTCAACATAGTCCTCTTGCAAAGTAGGGCAAGTGTCCATAGGATGCGCTGAGTAACGAATTTCACATGATTTAACATGTGGCGCATTTTTGGACTTTGTCATTAAAGATTTAACCATGGATGCAAGGGCCGAGACTTGATCCTCAAGCTTCCCACTATTTGAAGAGTCACTTGCGGGCATTGGATTTCTCCTTCTCAAATTGACCCTTGAGCTAAAGTTTCTCGATTCTTCCGCTAGCTCCTCATACAATTGCGTGGCCTTGGAGGATGTCTTGTTCCAAAGGGCGCCACCACAAGAACTTCTTACCAATCTTTGATCTTCATCAAGAAGGCCGTTGTAGAAGTAATAAACCAAATTCCCTTCCGAATAACCATGGTAAGGGAAACTTGCAAGAAGCTTCTTGAACCTGTCCCAATAGTCAAATAGAGATTCTTCATGCCATTGGAGAATATTGCTTATGTCCTTCTTCAAGGTGGTGGATATAGAGGCCGTGAAGTATTTGGCTAGAAACTGTTTTTTCATATCGAGCCAACTTTTGATGCTCTTGGGCGGTAGGTAGTGGAGCCAGTCTCTTGCACCATCCCTTAGTGTGAACGGGAATTCCTTCAACTTATAGAAATCTTCATCCACTCTAAGGGGAACCATACCACCACCCAAGAAGTGAAATTCGGTGAGGTGTTTGTTGGCATTCTCCCCTTGCCTACCAAGAAAGATGGGTAGCATGTTGATGAACTCGGTCTTTAGCTCAAAGTGCATGTTCGGTCCAACCACGGGATACTCAATGCACATTGGTTGTTGATCAAGGTTGGGGGCCATGATGTCTCTTAACAAAGCTTGCCCTAAAGGAATTTTGTTTTTGGTGGAGAGGAGGAGCTTGCCCTTGGAGAGGAGGATGTTGAGGTTCCCCTCCCGGATGCTCATATTCGTGTTCAATTTGATGTTCTACAGAGGAAGATGTACCCATAAAATGGTCACTAGGAGGGGTGTTATTCACACTTTCCAAAGAAAGCCTCCTAGCCCATCTCAAATTCAACTCTAACTTGGGGTTGTAGTGTAGGGGTTCTTGTGAAGAGGATCGCGTACAGACCATACACCAAGAACTACAACAATACGTATCCAAGCCAAGTGAAAATGGAAAATCAACTCAGAAATAAAAATAAAAGCAAACTAACCAATATTTATAATTAGCTTATAATCACACATAATATGCCCAAACACTTAAAAATAAATGCCTCTTTCCCGGCAGCGGAACCAAAATTTGGGAGGTCATCGCCGTACCTCTCAAAGTTAATACTTTTAAGCCCTAATGCTTTCTATCTACAATTAAGTAGATAATGGCAAGTCGGGGGTCATTCACGAGAAGAGGGTTCTTTTCAAGTGTTTAAACATATATAGGAGAAAACATACTAGGCATATACATGCATAGATACATATAAAAACATGTAAACAAGGGGGGGGGGGGTTGGTTAGTTTGATTATAAGTTATCAAATTGAAATACAACAACTAGCAAAGCAAGAGAACTATGCTAATCATGCAAAACAACTAAAGATACGATGAAAACAACAATTAACGGAACCTTGGGCGCAATTGACTTCCACTTCCAAGCCTCTTATCCATCATTGAACATGCAACCTAATTACTACTTTCACTATTTGTGAATACTAACTTCTATCATTCTTAGATAGTAGTTTGCGAGAGAGAATTGAACATCTCTTGTCAAACCTCACCAATGACTCCCGTAGTCGAAACACGACTAAAGTATCCCATTGATGGCATTTAGCATGAAGAGTCAACAAGATTGGCAACAGTTATAAACATTACACCGTGTCTAAGCATTTAAAAAATTTATGCATTTACACGAGATTAGTCAAGAACGATCGACATTCATAGATTTCTCTCATTTGTTACAAGTAACAAACATGACAAAGAGTTCAACATTATCATATTCATCTAGCAATTATCAATCCATCAACACAATCGAAATCTCTAAATCATACTCTTGGATTCCTATCAAGAAAAGGGGAAATCAACCCGTTTACCCAAACCCTAACAAGCATATCATACAAGTTCTTCATACACTCAAGCTTTCAATAACATTAATGACAGTAACAAACACATTCAATGCTCTCTAAATGCATAATAGTAAGAGTATTAAATAGGCTACAAATTGTTCTTAAGACACGGGCTTGGAAGTCTTAGTCAATTGCTCCCAAGAACTAGATTTAGCTGCAAGAGTTGATACTAATTAATGATAAACAACTAAGCATAATACAAGAGAATTCAATGATGAAAATAGAATAAAAAAATAGGGTTTTGAACAGTACTAAAAACACAGAAGAAGAAGATCTGAATGAGAGAAAAGAGAGTGCTATTTATAGTACAAAAAGGATAAGGTTAGATTCTGGCCACCCATTTGTCGCGACTTACAATGGGCTCGGGACGAGCTCATCGTGAATCGCGATGAGTGCCAGAATTTAACCCTGTTTTCTTTTCTTCTTCTTGTGGTAAACATTTATCTTCATAGTAATTCCTCTCATTTTACAAGTCTTCAAGGTCTTCAAAAAATGGTCTTCGATGGCCTCCGGTCTTCGTGTCTTCAAAGAAAGTCTTCAAAATTCTTCAAAAATATGATCTTTAATGGCCTCTGGTCGTCATGCCTCTGTGTTCTTCCCTTGTCACGCAAAATTCACTTAGAAGAGGTAAAAGAGCGTAAAGTTGCTCTTACCCCTTCTAAGAGAATTTCAAGGTAAAACACAAGCTCTTGATAATAAAAAGAGCACAAAAGTGACCCAAAAAAGTACTAAATTATGCATAAAAAATGGACATATCAAAAGCAAAGTTTTTTTTGTATGACTTCCAAACTCTTATGTTTTGTTGTTTTGGATCTGTTGAATTCCATAAGAATTTGTTGAATATTTTATGAAGCTTATCAACAGTTCCCAATGGTGGTTTCAACACTGTAAGGATATGGATATGTATTCTGGCAAGGACAAGCTTATTTCAAGTTAATCTTCTAGTCTGAGAAAGAGTTTTGTTTGACCAGGATTTTATTCTTAAGTTTATAGAGTCTAATACTCCTTGGTATAAGCTTTTCTTATTTCCACCAATGAAAATTGGACAACCAAGGTATTTAAAAGGTAGAGAACCTGGAATCATCTGAGTTTATGATTTTATAATTGTTGTGATTCTTGGTTCTGCTTTGTTGGACAGAAAAAATGATGATTTTTCAAAGTTTATTATTTGTCTAGTTGTTTTTTTAATAAATTTTCATAAAACCCATTAGTTTTTCAATACCTTGTTTAGAGTATTTCATTAAGATTGGTGTATCATCTTCAAAAGATAAGTGTGTTACATTGATCATTGGCTTTGGTAGTTTATAATAACCTATTTCAGCATATTTGAATAGGAAATTGATATTTCTTGTGAATGCCTCATACATTAAGATGAAAAATAAAAGTGTATAGGGGATCCCCTTGATTTAAACCCATTGATGCCTTGAAAAATCCACAAGATATACCATTTATTAGGACTGAAAAATATGCAGCTCTCATATTTTGCAGTATAATGTCATTTAGTTTAGATGGCAATCCAATTTTAGATAGGAGTTTAGATAAAAATTCCCAAGAGACTCTATCAAAAACCTTTAACATATCGAGTTTAATAATCATATTATGTCCATTAGTTTTGGAGTGTAAAAAATTAATTAATTCCTGCATTAACATGACATTATCTGCTAATTCCCTTCCTAATACAAAGGAAGTTGTTCGGGAGATATGATTTCATTTAAAATGGGTTTCAGTCTTGTAGCAATTAGTTTTGTGAAGATGTTAATAAAATTACACAAACTAATTGGTGTATAGTCTTTTAAATGAAGAGCATATTTCTTCTTTGGGAATTAGAATTATTAAGGTGGAAGGTATGGATTTAGAAATGAGAGATTGATTCATGAAGTCTTTTACTGCCATAAGTAGATCATTTTTGATGATTTCCCAACCTTCTTTGTAAAAATATCCTGAGAATCCATTAGGCCCTGGGGCTGATGGTCCATCCATTGATTTGAGTATTTCAGACAATTCTTCAAGAGTTACTTCTTGTGAAAGCATTTCATTATGTTCAACTATAAGTAATTCTGGTATGTTTTCCAATAATATTGCTGTATTTATTCCTGAACTGTCTTGATTTTCTTCTTTTAGTAGGTTTTCAAAAAAATGGACTGCTTCTTTTTGGATTTCATCTTGTGAGTTAATCCAAATTCCTTCTGAGTTTTTTTATATTGCATATTCTTTGGTGCCTATGCTTTGACTTTACTGATTGATGGAAAAATTTTGAGTTTGTATCTCGTTCATTAATCCATTTAATCCGAGATTTTTGTTTCTTGTAATTGTCTTGATCATCAAGAGCTTATGTATATGTGTCTCTTGCTAAATTATAAGCTTTTAATGTATTATCATTCTCATTGTCTTGAAGGTATTTTTCTTCTTTTATCAATGTCTCTTCAGCGGAGGAGACTTTGTCAAAAATATTTCCAAAAGTTTAATGTTCCATATATTTAAAGGAACTTTTAGATTTCTTAGTTAATGAAAATATTTTCATTCCTATAATATTATTTTGTATCTTCCATGCATTATAGACCATATTTTTGAAAGTTGGATGATTTGTCCAACAGTTCAAAAATTTAAAACTTTTAGGACCGGGTTTATCCCGTTGATCAGATATGTTGAGTATTAATGGTGTGTGATTAGATTGTTCCCTAGATGATATTTGAATTGGGAAAGTTCGACCACCAAGTGGGATTTGAAATGCCTTTATCTAATATTTTCCATACTCTACCTTTAGGGCTCATTCCTATCCATGTATATATTGTTCCTGAGGTAGGTATGCTGATCATATTAGCTTGGTTAAGAATTTTTGAAAATTTTGTATATGCTTAGGGTTTGGAGTGGATGGTCCTAAATATTCTTCTCCTTTTTAAATCACATTAAAGGCCTCCATTAATCATATTGGTTCTTTATGCATGTTATAGATAGCGTTCCAGAGCTTAATCATCTATTTGATGCTGTGTTTAGCATAGATAAACCACCCTCATAAACATTCTTTAAGGAAATTATGATGTCTGATCTTTGCTAGAATTAATTGTTCCTCAGTTGAAATGATATCTAGTGTGATAGATTCATTCCAAAAAAGGCAGATCTTACATCCTTGTATATTAAAGAAATGCTTTAAACCTAATTTGAAAGCTATATCTTGTTTGTCATGGGTTCAATCAATATTAAAATTTCTGGAATGTGTTTTTTTAATGATATCCTTGATGCACCCCAATTTCCCACCACTGCTGGGCTGCCGTCTGTGTGTTGGAATTTGCAAGATAAAGCTTGACCTGCCCTCGACCCGACCATCGTTAAAACACTAGTCGAAGGGCTTATTTGTCGAAGATAAATATTTATATTCTACACATGTTCTTACTGCTAAGCTACCAAGGGGTAGTAAGTGGCAAGCCCTGGATTTGTCCACAAGGATTCTAGGTCTCATATACTAATTGAAACACAACCTCGTATGGGTCGTCAATCTGCATGAGTGAAAGGAACAGCTAGTAGTGTATACATGCAACTGGGGGGGGGGGGTTGGTTTTTTCAACTAACAACTATAAGCATGTAATTGACAAACAAGTAAACTATTTATACTAGGAACTTGGAAATCATTTAGCAACATGGTAGTTCTAATTCTTTAATCCTCGTTTCATTCACATATTGACATACAAAAGGCCTATCAGTGTGTACAACGCTCGCAACCCTTTATTGGCACCACCATTATAATTAGTGAAGTACAATGAGGTCCGACCATCATTGCTGGTCTGTTTCTCCCCCATGCTATTACGTCTCAGGCTTCCACCACGAATGCAACAACCCACCCCAGGTTCAATATACACTAGGCCCAAAGTTTGTTGACACCTTATCTATACAACACGTAGCTTGCTAGTATTCACTATCTCTACCCGCAAGCTCTTGGACAACACTTACGAAGTCAGCTAAGACTGGTGCGATGACAAATAGGTCAGAGCATTCTTGAATCCCCCGTGCACACACCCACACAAACGCGTTCTCCCCTACCCATTCTAACATCCAGGTTTCTCTTCCCAAGGGGGCATCAATAATTGCACCATACATGAGTATATCCCAAAGAGTGTGCTTATATGTGGTGTACTACTAATGCATTTATAACATTGAAGAACAATCACAATAATATCATAAACACAAAGATAAGATGAATCTAATGAATCTCATAAAGCATTTAGAACATACCAAGTGCCAAGATGAATCCCAATTTAATCTAACTACTACCGAGATATGGAATTAAAATATAGATTTGAATTCCACATCTTTGGGACAAAGAAAGAAGAAAAGAAAAGATTACAAAACCTACAAAAGGAACTCCTTCCTTCTCTCCAAGCTCTCTCCTCTCCAAATGTGTTTCAAAAAATGATCCAACCTCTACAAATGAGTAGACTAGGGTCCTATATATAGTAGTAGGAGATTGAGCCTAAAAATAGGCCAAATTAGAAAAACCCTAGGTCAGCCGCCAAGGTTTCACGGGCCAGCACGGATGCCACGGTCCGTGAAACACGCATAGCCACAGGACGCCTAATCTGCCACGATCAGTGAATGTTCATAGCCACATCCCGTGAGATCCGACGTAGTTCATGAAGCTAGGATTGTGCCACGGTCTGTGAAGGTTTTGCACATACTACAAACAACATGCAGTTTTTGCTCAGAGCTTTCCCATAGTCCATGAAGATTTTCACGGATTGTGAACAACTTGTGGTTTTTGCTCATAAATTTTGTCAAGGTCCGTGAAGTTTTTCATGGACCGTGAGCAATTTTTGGTCTTTCTCAGAAGCTTTCTTATGGTCTAGGAAGATTTTCATGGACTGGCTCCATACTTAGCCAAATTCTTCAACTCTTCATCCTCTTACTTCACAGATTGGTACTTTTGTCACGGCCCAACGCCTTGCCTCGTGAAGGTCTCGTGCTAGTCTCATGCAGTTTTTCACAGAAACCATGGATTCTTGGGTAATACGGGCCGTAAAGATTGTCATGGGCCACTGGTGCTTGACCATGCGCGATCCATGACCAGCCATTGGTGCTTCATTGGCTGAACTTGTTTAGCTTGTCATGGTTGAACCGTTAGTCCAAATCGGGAGTTTTAGTAGTCAATTTTGTAGTACTCGAGAAGACCAATCCACGATTCACCATTTTCTTCTTTGACTATCTTGAACTCTGAAGCCACCTATCTTTGGCTTCAATCTCTTTCTACCACGCATTGATGTTCGTGGCCTTCGTCTACTACCATCCAAATGCGAATGGCCTTCAAATCTTCTACTATTTAAAGCAAATGGCCTTTACAAGAATGTAATGTAACAAGTAGCATTCACTGGCTACCGACTTAAGGTGTCAAGAATCACGAGAACACGAGATGTCAAGAATCACTAATTAAGTATATAAAATGCGGGACTTAATATAGAAAACCAAACATGGTTTTCTAAACCCCTTGTCATGCAAACTCAACTAATGTCCCCAAACCGTCAACCAAAATTTGCTAAAAAATATTTCAAATGCATTGGTTAAAGCATGAAAAATGGTGCTAATCAAAGCCTCCTGAGGTTTCCGGGGGGAAGAGACTCGGACGGTCAAGTAGGAAAGCAAAATTACAAGGGTGTAATTATGAATGAATAGTTGAGTGTGTAGGGATACCTTTAGCCTTTATATAGGTAGGCACATAGGAAAACTATTTTGTTGTCTTGTGGAGCAAGTACTCCAACTTTGGGCCGACCTAAAGGTCATTACCCAAAGAGCAATGCTACGGACCAGCGGTCGGCCGTATTAGGCACTTGGGCCCATACAAAATTACACATTATTAATAATCCCATGGGAAGCTGAGGATTTGACCTTTGAATTTATCCTAATAATATGGGTTGAATCCATGCTCACATATGAGAATTCATCGTCGTGCCCTTCTGACGGGGCCGCTTCAAAGTTATTGTTGAGCGAGGGTTTATCCTTCGAGATCCCTTGATGCTTTAAGGGTATGATTTTTGTGCCCCTGTGATACGTTAAGGGTCCATTCCATGTTAGCTTCTATTGTCTGAGTGGATTAATGTGTCGAAGGTCCAACCCTAGCTTTCTAGTCTATGTTAGAGCCCAAAGGCCTAGATCCGGCCTCATTTATTTCCCAGGGGGCCATTGGTCCCCAGAAGCTCTGAGTACTGGATTGGACCTTCACCCTTCTAATTTGTGTTAGAATTTTAAGCCCCAATAGGCAGAACTAGGGGGTTAGACTCTCAGACTTCTAATCTGTGTTAGAATCTAATTCCTTTAAGCCCTAGTGCTTTAAGGATAGGGGATTCAAAACTCAACCTTCTAATCCGCGTTGGAGTTTAAGGGTGCTCGAATCCTCATGTTTAGATAAGGGGTTCAACCTTTGGCCTTCTAATCCGTGTTAGAAAATGAGGTGTTCGAATCCCAGTATTCAGGGATAAGGGATTTAACCTTCGGCTTTCTAATCTGTGTTAGAATTCGAGGCATTCAAATCCGAATGTTTCGGAATAGGGGGTTCTACCCTTGGATTTCTAAACTATGTTAGAAAATGAGGTGTCCAAATCCCAGTATTTAGGGATAGGGGATTCGACCTTCGGCCTTCTAAACTGTGTTAGAATCCGAGGCATTCGAATCTCATTATTTAGGAATAAGGGGTTCTACCCTTGGCTTTCTAAACTATGTTAGAAAATGAGGCATTCGAATTTAGAGCGGGAAGTGGAAAAGCCACAAGGGCGTGATGCTCACTCTTAATTCGGAGCACTTAAAGTCCATGTTGGGTTCCACGCGCTCCACTTTCCCCATAAATGCCTTGAATTTCTCCCCCACGAGGCCCATTTACCCACTTATTTACCTTTTTACGTGGCGGCCTAGGGCGATGATTACCTTTTATTCCTTCTATATAAAGCTCCTCTCATCATTCTTAATTTACTCTTTCCCTAAATTGTTTTCAAATTTCAAAAGTTTCTCTCTCTCTCTCTCTCCCTCTCAGAGTAACTCCCAAGCACTTTCTTCGCTTTAATTTTTCCAGAGAACTCCGATCAAATTCCAACTACCAACCAGTAAGTCCCTTCTCCTTTGACCTTTATTTTTTGCCTTATTGAGATGTTGCTAACACCATCAATGGGGACGAATTCCATTCTGGCCTATTTTCTATCCATGTCCTCCGGCGGTCGTATAGAAAGTTCTCGCCTCTAGGATTCCAGTGGCGTTCCTTCTTCGGCCGTCAGTTTCCCTTCAGTTGATCTAGTGGCTGGAGGGAGCCCTTCTAGTTATTCGGCGCCACCCAAGGGTTACATCCGCAAGTGGGTTTCATCAAGGTCTCGAGTTCCAAATCGGGAAAAATTTCAAGAGGATAAAGAGGGCTGTCATTTCTTCGTCGAGAAGATTCTGACCCTGGTTTTTGAGAGCCCCTAGCCAATTTAGCCGAAAATCTCCAACTTGTTGTCTTCTCTGCTTCTTTGGGTTAATCTTCCAAAAGACTTCCGATTGGAGGTCCTTTGGGAAGATAAGAATCCAAGGGATACGAGGCCTGGTCAGTGCGCCGTCTAAGAGCGCCATCTCCATTTTGGGCATTGCTTTCTGATGTGTCCATTTTATGTGCATATTTTAGTACTTTTTGGGATCAGTTTTGTGCTCTTTTGTTATCAAGAATTTGCATTTTACCTTGAAATTCTCTTAGAAGAGGTAAGAGCGACTTTCGGCTTTTTTACCTCTTTCTAAGTGTATTTTGTGTGACCAAGGAAGAACATCGAGACTTGAAGACCAGAGACCATTGATGATCACCTTTTGAAGATTTTGAAGACTAGCTTTGAAGATTGAAGACAAAAAAAGAATCGGGCGACACAAGGGTGAAAATGGTCATTCCCACCCGGGCGGGGCAATTCCCGCCCGGGCGAGGCCATTCCCGCCCGGGCGAGCCCATTCCCGCCCGGGCGGCAGCCTGCCACACTTTTGCTTTTTGCTTTTCTTTTCCTCCCTCTTGCACTATAAAAGGGATTTTTGGCCACCCACTTCATATCTTATCATCTTTGACCAAAATTCCTCCTCTACCAACCCTAGGTTCTTCATCTTTTCTATCTTTTCTCTCTTCATTTCTCTATACATTTGTTTATGGATGTTAGTATGATTTGTATTAGCTAAATCTATCTCTTGGGAGCAATTGACTAAGGCTTCCAAGCCCATGTCTTGAGAACAATTTGTAGCTTATTTATTGCTCTTACTATTGTGTATTTATGGAGCATTGAATGTGTTTGTTGATATCATTAATGTTGTTGAAAGATTGAGTAAATGAAATACTTGTATGAATTGCTTGCTAGGGTTTAGGGGAAGTGGGTTGATTTCCCCCCTTTCTTGATAGGAATCTATGAGTATGATTTAGAGCTTTCGATTGTGTAGATGGATTGATAATTGCTAGGTGAATATGATAATGTCAAACTCTTTGTTATGTTTTTCGCCTGTAGCAAATGAGAGAAGTCTATGAATGTTGATCGTTCTTGACCAATCTTGTGTAAATACATAAATCGGTTAAATATTTAGACACGGCGTAGTGTTTATAAGTGTTTCCGAGCTTTTTGATTCTTCGTGCTAAATGCCATCAATGGGATACCTTGAGTCGTGTTTCAACTACGGGGGTCATTGGTGAGGTTTGACAAGAGATGTCGAATTCACTCTTGCAAACTACTATCTAAGAAGGATAGAAGTTTAGCCTTCACAACAAGTAGTGAAAGTAGTAAATAAGTTGCATGTTCAATGATGGATAAGAGGTTTGGAAGTGGAAGTCAATTGCACCCAAGGTTCCGTAAATTGTTATTTTCATCCTATCTTTAGTTGTATTGCATGATTAGCATCGTTCTCTTGCTTTTCTAGTTGTTGTACTTTAATTTGTTAACTTAGGATCAAACCAACCAAAACCCCCCTTGTTTACATGCTTTTATATGTATCTATGTATGTATGTGCTTAGTATGTTTTCTCCTATATATGTTTAAACACTTAAAAATATCCCTCTTCTCGTGGACGACCCCGACTTGCCATTTTCTACTTAATTGTAGATAGGAAGCATTTAGGGCTTAAAAGTATTAACTTTGAGAGGTACGGCGATGACCTCCCACATTTTGGCGCCGCTGCCGGGGAAGAGGCGTTTATTTTTAAGTGTTTAGGCATATTATGTGTGATTATGTGCTATTTTTAAATATTTGTTAGTTTGGTTTTATTTTGATTTCTTAGTTGATTTTCCATTTTCTTTTGGCTTGGAGACGTATTGTTCAAGTTCGTGGTGTATGGTTCGCATGCGATCCTCTTCACAAGAACCCTTACACTACGACCCCGAGTTGGAGTTGAATTTGAGATGGGCTAGGAGGCTTTCTTTGGAAAGTGTGAATAACACCCCTCCTAGTGACCATTTTGCAGATACATCTTCATCAATGGAACATGAAATCGAGCATGAAGATGGGCATCCGAGAGGGGAACCTCGCCATCCTCCTTTCCCCCAAAGAGAGATCCCCTTGGGGCAACCCTTGTCATGGCTCCCAACCTCGATCAACAACCGATGTGTATCGAGTACCCCGTGGTTGGACAAAATGGGCATTTTGAGCTAAAGATCGGGTTCATCAATATGCTACCCGCCTTCCTTGGTAGGCAAGGGGAGAATGCTAACAAGCACCTCACCGAGTTTCACTTCTTGTGTGGTGGTACGGTCCCCCATGGAGTGGATGAATATTTTTATTCATTGAAGGCATTGCCTTTCACACTGAGGGATGTTGCAAGAGATTGGCTCCACTACCTACCGCCCAAGAGAATCAAAAGTTGGCTTGATATGAAAACAAACTTTGTAGCCAAGTACTTCCCGGCCTCGAGGTCCACCACCTTGAAGAAGGATATAAGCAACATCCTTCAGTGGTATGAAGAGTTTTTTTTGACTATTGGGAGAGGTTCAAGAAGCTTCTTGCAAGTTGCCCCTACCATGGTTATTCGGAGGGAGATTTGGTGTATTACTTCTATAATGGCCTTCTTGATGAGGACCAAAGGTTGGTTAGAAGTTCTTGTGGTGGCACCCTCGGCAACAAAACTTCCTCTAAGGCTATGCAATTGTATGAAGATCTAGTGGAAGAGTCGAGAAACTTTAGCTCAAGGGCCGATTTGAGAAGGAGAAACCTGATGCCTGCGAGTGACTTTTCCAATAGTGGGAAGCTAGAGGATCAAGTCTTGACCCTCACATCCATGGTGAAAACTTTGATGACAAAGCACGGAGGAAATTTACTACTTGGTGCATCCTACGGACACTTGTCCCACTTTACAAGAGAACTACGTTGAAGAGGTGAGTTCCATGGGGTATCACGGGAATCAAGGATACCAAGGCAACCAAGGGTATCAAGGTGGTCAAGGCTACCAAGGTCACCAAGGCTACCAAGGGTATCAAGGGTACCAAAACCGGCCATACAATTCGGGGAATCGTGATAACCCGAACCTCCGGTATGGAAACCCTCAAGGAAGCCAAAACTCTCAACCATACCAGCCTCCTCAACAACAATATAGGCCACCTCAACAACAATTCCAAAGGCTCCAAGACAAACCCCGAGACCAAGGGGAGAGCTCGGGGCTATCCAAGGATGAGGTGTTGCAAGCTATTCACCGGTTGGGCATGAGCGCGGAAAAGAGTGAGAAATTCCAAGATAAGGCCAAAGAAAGCATCAAGAACTTGGAAACCCAAGTGAGCCAAATAGCCCAAATGGTGAACCAGATGGAAGCCCGGGAAAAGGGTAAACTACCCTCCCAACCGGAAATCAATCCTAGGCAAAATGCAAGTGCTATCGCTTTGAGGAGTGGTAGAGAGGTCGGTGCTTCACCAGATAATGAAATTGTTGAAGAGGAGCCCAAGAGAATTGAGGTGTTTGAAAAAGGAGTTGGGAAGGAGGAAGTCCATGAGAAGAAGATTGGAGAGTTAGCAACAAGGGCAAGGAAGAAGAAATCGAGTTGGAGACATTGCCACAAAGACCAAAGTCAACCTCCATCTCGGAACCCTCATCTCCTCCACACAAAAGAGCCAAGATGGTGGAGATCCCTCCATATGTGCCCAGACCCCCGTTTCTGGAAGCCTTGAAAGACAAAAGGAGGAAGGAGAACAAGGACATCTACGAAGTCTTTCATAGATATGAGGTAAACATTCCACTCCTGAATGCCATTGAACAAATTCCTAGATATGCTAAATTCCTTAAGGAATTGTGTGTTGTGAATAGAAAACAAAGGGCCAAGAATAAGTTGAAAAATGGAAAAAGTGGGCATGTTTCCGCCTTGTGTAAAAAAGAGCTACCTCCTAAATGTAGTGATCCCGGCATGTTCATGATCCCGTGCATAATAGGAAATACATATTTTGAAAAAGCTATGCTTGATTTAGGTGCATCAATAAATGTGATTCCTTACTCTCTGTATGAAAATCTCAACTTGGGTACATTGCACAAAACCGGGGTGGTAATCCAATTGGCCGATCGTTCTAGTGCATACCCTAAGGGTATTTTCGAGGATGTGTTGGTTAAGGTGGATTCTTTAGTTTTCCCCGTGGATTTTTATGTCCTTGACATGGAGCATGATAAACATGCCGCCTCAATTTTGTTGGGAAGGCCATTTTTGAAAACATCTAGGACAATGATTGATGTGCATAAAGGTACCCTCACCATGGAGTTCGATGGAATAAAAGTAGAGTTTAACATAAATGACTCTATGAAGTATCCTAGTGAAGAACATGCTTGCCATGCCCTAGATGTTGTTGAAGAAGTTGTACAAGATGTTTTTGGACTAAGTGGTGAAGATTCTTTGTTAGTTGCTTTGCAATGTGATGTTAATAATGCCCACAATGTATACTCTATGAGCACTAACTTGAAGGAAAGCTTTGAGGATTTGAACCTGCTTGAAGAAATGAGACCGAGTGTCTCAAAACCTCCTCCTCTACTCTTAGAGAAACCTGAGGAACCGGAATTCCTCCCCTTACTTGTGAAAGCCCCGATGCTTGAACTTAAACCTTTGCCAAATACCTCAAGTATGCATTTCTTAGGGAAGAGGAGATGCTTCCGGCTATCATTTCGAGCAAGCTCACCAAGGAGCAAGAAGAAAAGTTGGTGGTGTTGCGGGAGAACAAGGAAGCAATTGGATGAACTATTGCCGAAATCAAAGGCATAAGCCCATCCACTTGTATGCACAGAATCTTATTGGAAGAAGATGCGAGACCCATCCAACAACCCCAATGCCGTTTGAACCCACCTATAATGGATGTGGTGAAGGCGGAAATCCTCAAGTTGCTTCAAGCGGGCAAGATCTATCCAATCTCAGATAGCAAGTGGGTGAGCCCAACTCAGGTGGTACCCAAGAAGAGTGGGATGATGGTAGTAAAAAATGATAAGGGTGAAATGGTGCCCACCCGAATACAAAACGGGTGGTGCTTTTGCATTGACTACCAGAGATTGAATGCGAAAACCCGGAAGGATCACTTCCCGTTGCTATTCATTGATCAAATGCTTGAGAGGTTAGCGAGCCACCCCTTCTATTGCTTTTTGGATGGGTACTCGGGGTATTTTCAAGTGGCTATCGCCCTGGAAGACCAAGAAAAGACCACCTTCACATGCCCCTTTGGTACATTGGCTTACCGACGCATGCCTTTCGGGTTATGTAACGCCCCCGCAACTTTCCAAAGGTGTATGGTAAGCATTTTTTCAAAATTTGTTGAAAATTTTGTTGAGGTGTTTATGGATGATTTCACCATTCATGGTAATTCCTTTGACAACTGTTTAGCAAATTTAGCGCAAGTTGTTAAACGTTGCATTGATACTAATCTTGTGCTAAATTCTGAGAAATGTCATTTTATGGTAGAAAGAGGCATTGTCTTAGGCCATGTTGTCTCCTCTAAGGGTATTGAGGTTGACAAGGCAAAGATATACACAATTCAAACTTTGCCTTATCCTACTAATGTGCGCGAAGTGCGCTCTTTTCTTGGCCATGCAGGATTCTATCGCCGGTTCATGGAGGACTTCTCGAAGATAGCATCTCCTCTATGCAAATTGTTGCAAAAGGAAGTGGAATTTGTGATAGATGAGGGGTGTAAAGGGGCCTTCGATACATTGAAGGGAAGGTTAGTCTCGGCCCCTATCATACAACCCCCGGATTGGTCGTTGTCCTTTGAGATTATGTGTGATGCTAGTGATTACGCCGTTGGAGCGGTTCTTGATCAAAGGGTGGGGAGAGCACCTCACGCCATCTACTATGCATCAATGTCTCTCAATGAGGCCCAGAGAAACTATTCCACCACCGAAAAGGAGTTTCTCGCAGTGGTATTTTCTTTAGAAAAATTTCGATCTTACTTTCTTGGTACAAAAGTTATTGTGTACACTGACCATGCAGCGCTTCGTCATGTGATGACGAAGAAAGATGCCAAGCCGAGATTGATTAGGTGGATCCTGCTTTTGAGCGAATTTGAGTTGGAGGTGCGAGACAAGAAGGGTGCGGAAAACCTTGTGGCCGATCATTTGAGCCGGTTGACTCTAGGCGAAGACATTGAGGTAAACCCCACAATGAAGGAGCAACTACGGGAGATATTCCCTGATGAACAATTGTTTACCATTAGGGATCTCCAACCGTGGTATGCCGAAATTGTAAATTTTCTTGTCACCGGTAAATTCCCTCCTCATTTTTCTAAGGCCCAAAAGGATAAATTAAAGAGTGATGGTAAGTATTATGTGTGGGATGATCCCTTTTTGTGGAGACATTGTGCAGATCAAGTTGTTAGGAGATGTATCCTTGATAGTGAAATACACTCAATTCTTGAATTTTGTCATTCTCATGCATGTGGCGGTCATTTTGGAGCAAAGAGGACTGCCAGGAAAGTTTTAGAGAGTGGGTTTTATTGGCCTACGTTGAATAAGCATGCATACACCTTTTGCAAATCTTGTGATGAATGCTAGAGAATAGGTATCTCCACTAGGAATGAAATGCCCCAAAGACCCATTTTATATTGTGAAATCTTTGATATTTGGGGTATTGACTTTATGGGACCTTTACCGAGTTCTTATGGCTTTACGTACATTCTTCTTGCTGTTGATTATGTGTTGAAGTGGGTTGAAGCAAAACCCACTAGGACTGACGATTCTAAAGTGGTTGCAGAATTCTTGAAAGAAAACAACTTTTCTAGGTTTGGGGTACCCCGAGCCTTGATTAGTGACCGTGGCACCCATTTTTGCAATCGGACCATGGCGGCACTCTTGAAGAAGTATGGCGTCACTCACAAGACATCCACCGCCTATCACCCACAAACCAACGGGCAAGCCGAAGTTTCCAATCGGGAAATAAAGTCCATTCTTTAAAAAATGGTTAACCCTAATCGAAAGGATTAGAGTTCTCGGTTGAATGATGCCTTGTGGGCATATAGGACGACTTACAAGACACCAATCGGTATGTCCCCATACCGGTTAGTGTTTGGTAAGCCCTTTCATCTACCGGTGGAAATTCAGCACAAGGCTTACTGGGCGGTCAAAGAATTTAATCTCGATGTAGATGAGGCCAGCTTGCATAGGAAGTTACAATTGGATGAACTGGATGAGATCCGGAGGGAGTTCTATGAGAACGCCAAGATCTACGAAGAGAAGACAAAGGCGTGGCACGACAAGATGATCATCAAGAAGGACTTTGACGTTGGTCAAAAGGTCCTCCTATTTCAATCTCGCCTTCGCCTATTCCCAGGTAAGTTAAGTCCCGATAGATCAGTCCTTTTGAGGTGGTTATGGTAATCTCGCATGGTGCGGTGGATGATGTGTCCATTTTAGATGGTTATTTTAGGCTTTTTAGGATTAGGTTTTGTGCAATTTTGTGCTCTACATGTGGCATTTTGCCTTGAAATCATCTAAGGAGGGATAAAGGCGGCTTTGACGTTTTTATCACTTTTTAGATGATTTTGTGTGACAAGGTGATTTGTTTGAAGACTTTGAAGATTTGAAGACTTTGAAGATTTATCTTTGAAGATTTGAAGACCTTTACATTTGAGCTTTGTGAAGATTTGAAGAAGTGAAGAGATGAAGAAAGGAGAGCAAAGCAACGGATGAATGATGATCCAGGGTTCTCAGAATTTTCCGAGAAGAATCAGCCCTCAAGAGTGGCACCATTGGATTCCTCTTCTCGAGCACTATAAAATCGACTACAAGAACTCCCAAAACGGATCAACGGTTCACCCGGAGGAAGCAAAACAAAACAGGGCTGGATTTCACTGCTGGTCGCGACTCGCGATGGAACTTGTCGCGAGTCGCGACGACAGCGCGAATCCAGCTCTGCAGCAGCGTTTTTTCTCCCTTTTTTCTTCCACTATAAATACCTCTCCACCCCTTCTTATCCACAGCTTTTGGCCCCTGTTTTGGGCCAAAACCCTAGCTTTTCTCTTCTTGTTTTCTTAGTTTCTATGTCTTTTGTTGTTCTAGAGTAGTTTTTGTACTTGGGAGCAAGGATTGAAGCTTCTATTTCTATGTAGTAAGGAGCATTTATATCTATCTATTTGGTGTTTTTGCTATTGTGCTTTTATTGTGCTTTGAATGTTAATTGTTGATGCCATTGATATTGTTGAAAGCTTGAATGAAATACTTGTATGAATTGCTAGCTAGGGTTTGGGGGATTTGGGTTAATTTCCCCCCTTTTTCTTGTTAGGAATGTATGAGTATGATTTAGAGCTTTTGATTGTGTTGATGGATTGATAATGTGCTAGATGAATGTGATTGATGTTGAACTCTTCGTCATGTTCGTTTGTGTAGCAAACGAGAGAGTTATATGCTCTTGGATGAATGTGCATTGCACGTTCATCCAATCTCGTGTAATTGCATGAATTGGTTAAATGCTTAGTCACGGTGTAGTGGTCATAAGCATTGCCAAGCTTGTTGGTTCTTCGTGATTAAATGCCACCAATGGGATACCTTGAGTCGTGGTCGCGACAACGGGAGTCATTGGTGAGGTTTGACCAGAGATGTCGAACTCACTCTTGCAAACTACGAACTAAGAAGGATAGGAGTTTAGTCTCCACAACAAGTAGTTGAAGTATTGAATAGATGATTTTAACTCATCCTTGAAGCATTTGTTATTTAGCATTTGTGTATTCTTGATGGTGTGTTTCACTTCACTTGTGCCATGAGTTGTTTGAGCATAGGGAGTGCTTGTATGATTGAATTGGTTAGGTGTTAGGAACGTGACGAATTCCGTAGCTCCTTTGCATGAAAATCTATGAGCAGGAACTTAGAACTTCTTGTGATTTATGTGTTGTGATTCTTGCTAGATGGGTATGTTGATGTTGAGTCATGTAATGCTATATGATAGAATGAGTGAATGATTCAATGACCTACATTAGATTTGGAAGTGGATATCCATTGCCCCCAAGGCTTTATCTTTGTAGTTTAAAACCTTTTTTCTTTAGTTTTGTTTGATGATTAGCATAGTCACTTGACCTTGCTAGTTATCTTGTCTTTTTACTTTCGTAACTTAGGAACAACCAACCAACCCCCCCCATTTACATGCTTTTATGTGTGTGTATATATATCTACTCCTAGCCTAATATCAACCATTGTGTGCTTAGATGCTTAGGAAGATCCCTCTTCTCCTTGTACGACCCCGATTTGCCGCTATCTACCTAGTTGTAGAAAGTAAACAAAAAGGGCTTATAAATTATCTTTTGCATAGGGGGTGCGACGACCGCCCGCCTGTCAAAATGGCGCCGTTGCCGGGGAAGAGGCATTTATTTTTAAGTATTTAGGTGTATTTGGTTGTGTATTGGCTAGTTGTTTTTATTTTCCACTACTTGGTGGTTGTTTTTGTTCGGAGTAGGTATTGCTTGAGTTCTTGGTAATTTATTTTATCGAGAATCCTTGCACTATGATTCCGAACTTTTGAAAAAAAATAAAATTTAATGGAGCGTCTCACCTTGAGGGAACTCATGATGAGAAGAGAGGCTCAACAAGCAAGGTTTTGTAGGATGTGTCATTCCGACCATCCTACCGAATCTTGCCCTTTGTTGTGGGAAAAGCACGATGACCGAGAAAGAACCCTTGGTTTTCAAAACCATGGGTACTATGAAGAGTGCTATCAAGAGGTTGGAGATGTTGGTTTTCAAGGGAAAAATGTTCAAGAGTGTTTTCCTTAGCACGACTCTAACAATCCGGAATGGAGTGGTAGTCTGGATTGGTGGTATGAGAATGAGCCGGAAAACCAACATTACGAGCAACCTAGTTGGCCATCACCACCCTATACCATACCCCAAAACCAAGCCCAACAAGGAAGTTCAAGTTTGACACGTGAGGATGTCTTAAATTCCATAGCAAACTTGAACTCCTTTACTAGTGAGGAGCTGGATACCCAGCTCTCCTCTAGTGTTGAGGCCATTGAGGGGCATGCGGGGAACATATTAGAGGTATTGGCCCGCATGGAAGCTCGTGATTCCGAAAATACACCATCCCAACTTGAACTCGATGACTCGGTGAGTGAGGTCACCAATAAAAATGATTTTGAGTTTGAAAGGGATGAGGAGTTGGTTGTAGAGGATAGAAAATAGAGGAAGAGGTGATAGTGCTACATCCATTAGCATCGTCACCCCTTCTCCCACCTAGTGAACCAACTCCACCATTTTTGGAAGTTTTGAGGGAAACGAGAGAGGAGCCGAAAGATTATCCCAAGCTCCCTAACCACTCAATTCCCTTTGAACCATCTCCACCTCCACAAAACTTTCCTCTTGAAAGTTTTGTACCCCCACCTCTCGACTTTTGGAAGCTCATGGTGAAGGGGTTCAAGCCTTCACCATATGGATAACATTAGGGTCGTGCCGACGACCTTAAAAATACAGAGCTTTTTCGTCCCGACGACGTTAAATAAATTCGGCATTTCTTTTAGTTTTTGTTTCTTAGTTTGTGTTTCTTAGTTTGTTTTTGTTGTTGTTTTGGTTTGTTCTTTTTATGGCATGTTTTTCTGTGATTTTGTAGCAACATGAAGTGCATTGCAATGAAGGAGATGAAGGAACGAGATCAATGAACGAGGGAAGAAAGCTTGGACAGTTGGTAAGAAAACAAAAAATTTTTAAGCCTGGGATACCCTGTCGTCGCGAGTCGCGATGAGCTTCGTCGCGAGTCGCGATGAACAGGGGAGAAAAATCCACTCCCAGCACCAACTTTCCGCGAGTCGCGATGACCTCGCGATGCTCGTCGCGAGTCGCGATGCTCGTCGCGAGTCGCGATGAGCTTCATCGCGAGTCGCGACGAGCTCAGAATTTTTGAGCTCTCGGAACCAACTTTCCGCGAGTCGCGACAGACTCGCGATGGGCCATCGCGAGTCGCGACGTATAGGTCGCGAGTCGCGACATGATCAGAAAATTTTTCCAAAAATTATGCTCCCGGCCTCTACTTTTCGCGAGTCGCGAAGAACCCGTCACGAGTCGCGACCACTACATTCGCGAGTTGCGATGAAAATTCCAAGTTTTCAATTGATCTTAAACATTGCATGATTCTTCCTTCTTCTCCACCCAACACTCCCAAGAACCACCACATCTCCACTCATTCTCAACCATCCGACATATATTGGCATATGAACATTCTTGCATCTTTATAGTACATTTGTTGATTGTAGTATGCCGACTACATCATTGTGATCGTAAGTGCATATCCTATAATGATGCTTGTATACATGTCAATATATGTTGGATATTTTTCATGATTATTCTTATAGTGTTGGTTGAGTGTGATTTGGTTGTTCTTTGAAAATACTATGGTTATTAACTCTTGATGCTAAACCTAGTATTACATATCCTTATGTACTTGTGAGTTTAATGTGTTCTTCGTGGTGTTAGTCTTGATCAAACAGCGCCATGGAGACAATGCTTTTCTCGAGGGGTGAGTTCTTCTACGGCATCTTTGCTCACCCGTCCGGTTCCGACACCTATTTCGGGACCATATAAGTGCTTGGATTGCGCCATATCACCGGCGAATTGCGGAGACACGGGTGTCATTCTACCCCCTTACCTTGATTTTTATTATTCTTGCCTTAGATGTTTACATTGAGGGCAATGTACTGTTTTAAGTGTGGGGAGGGGTTAGAGGATTCACATGCATGCTAGATAGTTTTGGAATGCTTTTTGCTACTTTTCATTGGAAAAACATGAGAAAAGAAAAAAAAAATATAGAAAAACAAAAAAAGAAAAAAAAATAGAAAAAGAAAAAGAAAAAAAAAACAAAAAGAAAACCCGCTAAGTTGAAAACCCGAGAGGGCAACTTAGGCAACATTGGGGGCCCGGCTAGGTCGAAAACCCAAAAGGGCGGCCTAGGCAAAAATGAGAGGCTAAAATGTGCGGAAAAAGGTGAGATGTGAGCTAAAGAAACATGATGTGTGGCTAAGATGAAAACTCGAAAGAGCTCCTAGGCAAAATGAGAGAAAATGAGAGAAAAAGAGAGAAAAAGAAAAATTCTAAGATTTCAATCATTTGCCGGCGTTGGAGTCATAAGGTTGCGGTTGTCACATGGATGGATCGGGTAGCTCAACATCTATAGACCTCTTGGGATTGGGTAGCTTAGTGGGTTAGGAAACGAAGTGTGGTTATGAAATTCCTTATCTCTTTCTACTTCGTTTTTGGTTGATATATTGGCATTAGGTGAAGCATGTGTTTGAACCTCTTATATGGTTTTAGCTTCATTTTATGTCGTTGGATTTTGGTGGATATATTGGCATTAGGTGAAGTATGTGCTTAAACCTCTTAAATGGTTTTAACTTCATCTTGTGTCATTGGACTTTGGGAATATCAATTCTGCTCTGTGAAATATTTTTATGGGTAGTGAATTGATAAGTGGTAGGTTTGGTTAGATTTAGGATTGGGGATGTGTGTGTGAAAAATTGTCATGTGAGCTTTTATTTTGGGATTTATGATATTGAAAGTTTTTGTGAGGCTTTGTTTGGGGGATTAGTTTAGGATATGGCCATATGAATTCCTCCGTGTGCTTGGATCTTTTATTACTCGAGGGCGAGTAAGGTTTAAGTGTGGGGAGGTTTGATGAGGCCATTTTAGATGGTTATTTTAGGCTTTTTAGGATTAGGTTTTGTGCAATTTTGTGCTCTACATGTGGCATTTTGCCTTGAAATCATCTAAGGAGGGATAAAGGCGGCTTTGACGTTTTTATCACTTTTTAGATGATTTTGTGTGACAAGGTGATTTGTTTGAAGACTTTGAAGATTTGAAGACTTTGAAGATTTATCTTTGAAGATTGAAGATTTGAAGACCTTTACATTTGAGCTTTGTGAAGATTTGAAGAAGTGAAGAGATGAAGAAAGGAGAGCAAAGCAACGGATGAATGATGATCCAGGGTTCTCAGAATTTTCCGAGAAGAATCAGCCCTCAAGAGTGGCACCATTGGATTCCTCTTCTCGAGCACTATAAAATCGACTACAAGAACTCCCAAAACGGATCAACGGTTCACCCGGAGGAA
This sequence comes from Rubia yunnanensis, assembly GCA_037428765.1. Taxonomy (NCBI): domain Eukaryota; kingdom Viridiplantae; phylum Streptophyta; class Magnoliopsida; order Gentianales; family Rubiaceae; genus Rubia; species Rubia yunnanensis. Next base: position 39,440,508 of record CM075066.1, read on the forward strand.
GCAAAACAAAACAGGGCTGGATTTCACTGCTGGTCGCGACTCGCGATGGAACTTGTCGCGAGTCGCGACGACAGCGCGAATCCAGCTCTGCAGCAGCGTTTTTTCTCCCTTTTTTCTTCCACTATAAATACCTCTCCACCCCTTCTTATCCACAGCTTTTGGCCCCTGTTTTGGGCCAAAACCCTAGCTTTTCTCTTCTTGTTTTCTTAGTTTCTATGTCTTTTGTTGTTCTAGAGTAGTTTTTGTACTTGGGAGCAAGGATTGAAGCTTCTATTTCTATGTAGTAAGGAGCATTTATATCTATCTATTTGGTGTTTTTGCTATTGTGCTTTTATTGTGCTTTGAATGTTAATTGTTGATGCCATTGATATTGTTGAAAGCTTGAATGAAATACTTGTATGAATTGCTAGCTAGGGTTTGGGGGATTTGGGTTAATTTCCCCCCTTTTTCTTGTTAGGAATGTATGAGTATGATTTAGAGCTTTTGATTGTGTTGATGGATTGATAATGTGCTAGATGAATGTGATTGATGTTGAACTCTTCGTCATGTTCGTTTGTGTAGCAAACGAGAGAGTTATATGCTCTTGGATGAATGTGCATTGCACGTTCATCCAATCTCGTGTAATTGCATGAATTGGTTAAATGCTTAGTCACGGTGTAGTGGTCATAAGCATTGCCAAGCTTGTTGGTTCTTCGTGATTAAATGCCACCAATGGGATACCTTGAGTCGTGGTCGCGACAACGGGAGTCATTGGTGAGGTTTGACCAGAGATGTCGAACTCACTCTTGCAAACTACGAACTAAGAAGGATAGGAGTTTAGTCTCCACAACAAGTAGTTGAAGTATTGAATAGATGATTTTAACTCATCCTTGAAGCATTTGTTATTTAGCATTTGTGTATTCTTGATGGTGTGTTTCACTTCACTTGTGCCATGAGTTGTTTGAGCATAGGGAGTGCTTGTATGATTGAATTGGTTAGGTGTTAGGAACGTGACGAATTCCGTAGCTCCTTTGCATGAAAATCTATGAGCAGGAACTTAGAACTTCTTGTGATTTATGTGTTGTGATTCTTGCTAGATGGGTATGTTGATGTTGAGTCATGTAATGCTATATGATAGAATGAGTGAATGATTCAATGACCTACATTAGATTTGGAAGTGGATATCCATTGCCCCCAAGGCTTTATCTTTGTAGTTTAAAACCTTTTTTCTTTAGTTTTGTTTGATGATTAGCATAGTCACTTGACCTTGCTAGTTATCTTGTCTTTTTACTTTCGTAACTTAGGAACAACCAACCAACCCCCCCCCATTTACATGCTTTTATGTGTGTGTATATATATCTACTCCTAGCCTAATATCAACCATTGTGTGCTTAGACGCTTAGGAAGATCCCTCTTCTCCTTGGACGACCCCGATTTGCTGCTATCTACTTAGTTGTAGAAAGTAAGCAAAAAGGGCTTATAAATTATCTTTTGCATAGGGGGTGTGACGACCGCCTGCTTGTCAGTGGAGATTCTAGATCGAGCTAAGTCCAATACCTTCAAGGTTAATGGACAACGTTTGAAACCTTACCATGAGACTTTTGTACCGTAAAAAGGAGAGGACATTAATCTCCTCAATCCGGTTTGTGAGTAAACTCCAAGGAGGGAAGTGAGTCATGCCAACGATGTTAAATAAACTTGGTTTTGATCATCCAGATCGTCATTCGTGACTTTTCATCGAGGTTATCTCAATTTAATTTTTATTGTTATTTTTCATTATTATAATTTATTTTATTTCTATCACGGTTGTGTTTTCCATGATTTTGTAGCAAAATAGGCCGAGCATTGGAGAATTGACGACAATTTTTGAACGAGAAAATTGACCTTGGAAGAAGGAAGGCATTTAAAAAAAACAAACAAACCTGGGAGCAGGGGAGCTGGCCACGGGAAGCTGGGAGCTCTCCCGCCCGGGCGGCCAGACTCCCGCTCGCGCGACTCGCGCGGGCAAATATCTGAGAGGCAATGAATTGGTCACTTGGGAGGCAACGAATGGCTTGGACTCACATGGAAATGTGTTCTCCTTAGTCATCCTCTTCACAATCACGGGAAATTTACACCTCCTACAAATTGCCATTGTGATTGGTGTAGAATTTTTGGATGAATTTGGTGCTTATATTGGGGATGGTTTGAGATTGGAGTATTGTTACTTTGTCAATTTGAGGTGTTGGAATTTTTGTGGTGATGTGTTAATATTGTCAAGTGCTTGTGGGATTCTTAGAGCTATTTTGCTCTCGGAACTTGGTGGGATATTGCTCTTAACCACTAGGAGTACTTTTGTGAAGAATTGGTTGTGGTGGTGAATGGTATTGTGAAGCATTGCTTGTTGTGGTGAGTGATTGCTTTTAGAACCTTGTTTCTTGTGGTGGTTGGTGTATTGTGGTGTTAACTCATGGCCCCGGAAAAGTGACTCAAGCATGATGGTGCGAGTTTCTCCGCACCCCCTAGGCATTTCATGGGGAAGTATATGGGGTTAAAGCGCATTACCGGTGAGTTTGTAAGAAGGTGGGACTTGTTTGTTGGCCGGCCTATTCAAGAAACAAAATTTTGTTGTCGTGAAGCTATGTGTGTGCTTGGGCTAATTCAGCCAGTAAGAATTCTTCTATCCAAGGTGGGGTTGAGACGTTTCATGGTGAAACACTCTCCAACATACGAGAGATACACATTAGAGTTCTTAGCTACCATAGAAAAACACCAAGGCCGGGTGGATCAGGATGGCAAATGTGTACCATATATCACCTTCCACTTGAATGATGTGAACCATGAAGTGAGCTACACCAAGTTGAAGATGGCTTTCGGATGTGACTATGAGTACAATAGAGGGTATGAAACCACTCATGCTTATAATGATTCCGAATTTTGGAATATTATAACCAAGAGGGCCCGGATGGGTAAATATATGAGCTCCTCAATTTTACACCCCGCCTTGTGCTACACTCACCGTCTACTGGTCTCTACCTTCTTTTGCCATGGTGAACCAACACATGCCCCCGTCGAAGACATAAAGTCTCTTTGGTCAATGAGAAGAGTCGGCATAGGCCACCCAGATTGGGTAGATGTTTTGGTAACAAGATGTTGTGCAAAAACCACCAAATTAGTTCGAAGAGGTGAACTGTCTATGGGTGGTATGGTTACCATGTTAGCCGAGCATTTGAACATCCAAGCACCGGAGGGTCTTCCGAGACTAGGCCTACTGGACTCTTACTTTCTCTCATGCAAGAGGCTGTCTGAATTAAACATGCTTGCAATCACTGATAATTTTGAATATATTTGGTTGTATGGGAGAAAAGTGAAGTTCATGGATCTTGATAACCCGGAGAGGACAAACCTTGAGGAGGACACCCCAGCGGAAGCATTGTGCATCGAGCCGGACTTGGCATACAAGACTGCTTTTGAGATGGAATTGAACCGCAACTCCGCGGCCACTCCACATTTAGTTGGTATTCATACCAACACACCTTCACCTAAAAACTCCTTTCAAGATTTGCTTCACGAGGTGTGTGGCCTTTGACAGGACCAAAATGCCTTCCATCGAGCCCAAGTGGAGTATAATCTTCGTGCCAACCGGCAGAGAATCGCAATGGAAGATGACATTGAAAACCTTCGAATGCGGATCCACCACTTGACCGGTGGTGAATCCACGGTAGTCCTTAGCAATGAAGAAACTCAGAGGAGACGCCATGAGGAGGAAGATGCTTGGGAGGCCCAATACTGGCAACAATCCTTGGTGGAGTCGTCGCACCAATAGTTGTAAGTTATTTTTCCCTTGTCCTTATACTTGAAACTTATTGCCTTAGGTATTTTACATTAAGGGCAATGTATGATTTTCAGTGTGGGGAGAGGGGGGGGGGGTTAATGATTTACATAATTAGCTACTTTTGAATGGAAAATCACGAAAAAAAAAGAAAATGAAAAAAAAGAATCCCGCTAAGTTGAAAACCCGAGAGGGCATCTTAGGTAACATTGGGGCCTGGATAGGTCAAAAACCCGAAAGGGCGACCTAGGTAAAAATGAGAGGCTAAATGTGTGGAAAAAGGTGAGATGTAAGCCAAAACAAAAACATGACGTGTGGCTAGGATGAAAACCCAAAAGGGCTCCAGGCAAAATGAGAGAAAATGAGAGAAATTGAAAAATGTTAAGTGTTCACTCATTTGCCGGCGTTGGAGTCATAACGTTGCAGTGGCCATATGGATGGATCGGGTAGCTTGACATCTTGAGACCTCTTAGGATTGGGAAATTTAACGGGCAAACAAAGTAAGTTACAAAATTCTTGATTGTTGATATACTTTGTTTTTAGGATGATAAATTGGTACAAAGTGGAGTATGTGTTTGAACTTTATGTATGCTTTTAGCTTCACCTTGTACCATTGGATTTGGGATTGTCAATTCGGGATTGGGAGATGTTTTAGGGATATCAATGAATTGATAGGCTGATATGGTTTGGGTAGATTTAGGAATGGGGGTTGTGGGAAATTTCTCATTTGATCTTAACGTTGGGATGTGTGATATTGAGAGTTTTTGTGAGGTATTGACTTGGGGGAATATAAGTTAGGATGTGGATACGTTAATTCCTTCGTGCACTTGGATCTTTTCTTACTCGAGGGCGAGTAAGGTTTAAGTGCAGGGAGGTTTGATGTGTCCATTTTATGTGCATATTTTGGTACTTTTTGGGATCACTTTTGTGCCCTTTTGTCATCAAGAATTTGCGTTTTACCTTGAAATTCTCTTAGAAGAGGTAAGAGCGACTTTTGGCTCTTTTACCTCTTTCTAAGTGTATTTTGTGTGACCAAGGAAGAACATCGAGTCTTGAAGACCGGAGACCATTGATGATCACCTTTTGAAGATTTTGAAGATTTGAAGACTAGCTTTGAAGATTAAAGACAAAAAAAGAATCGGAGATTTGAAGGCAAGGCGACACAAGGGTGAAAATGGTCATTCCCACCCGGGCGGGGCCATTCCCACCCGGCCGAGGCCATTCCCACCCGGGCGAGCCCAATCCCGCCCAGGAGGTAGCCTGCAACACTTTTGCTTTTCTTTTCCTCCCCCTTGCACTATAAAAGGGATTTTTGGCCACCCACTTCATATCTTATCATCTTTGGCTGAAATTCCTCCTCTCCATCCCCTAGGTTCTTCATCTTTTCTCTCTTTATTTCTCTATGCATTTGTTTATGGATGTTAGTATGATTTGTATTAGCTAAATCCATCTCCTGGGAGCAATTGACTAAGGCTTCCAAGCCTATGTCTTAAGAACAATTCGTAGCTTATTTATTGCTCTTACTATTGTGCATTTATGGAGAATTGAATGTGTTTGTTGATATCATTAATGTTGTTGAAAGCTTGAGTAAATGAAATACTTGTATGAATTGCTTGCTAGGGTTTGGGGGAAGTGGGTTGATTTCCCCCCTTTCTTGATAGAAATCCATGAGTATGATTTAGAACTTTTGATTGTGTTGATGGATTGATATTTGCTAGGTGAATATGATAATGTCGAACTCTTTGTCATGTTTGTCGCTTGAAGTAAGTGAGAGAAGTCTATGAATGTTGATCGTTCTTGACCAATCTTGTGTAAATGCATAAATTGGTTAAATGCTTAGACACTGTGTAGTGTTTAAGTGTTGCCAAGCTTGTTGATTCTTCGTGTTAAATGCCATCAATGGGATACCTTGAGTCGTGTTTCGACTACGGGTGTCATTGGTGAGGTTTGACAAGAGATGTCGAATTCACTCTTGCAAACTACTATCTAAGAAGGATAGAAGTTTAGCCTTCACAAAAAGTAGTGAATATAGTAAATAAGTTGCATGTTCAATGATGGATAAGAGGTTTGGATGTGGAAGTCAATTGCACTCAAGGTTCCGTACATTGTTATTTTCATCATATCTTTAGTTGTATTGCATGATTAGCATCGTTCTCTTTCTTTTCTAGTTGTTGTAATTTAATTTGTTAACTTAGGATCAAACCAACCAAACCCCCCTTGTTTACATGCTTTTATATGTATCTATGTATGTATGTGCTTAGTATATTTTCTCCCTATATATGTTTAAACAATTAAAAAGATCCCTCTTCTCGTGGACGACCCCGACTTTTCATTATCTACTTAATTGTAGATAGGAAGCATTTAGGGCTTAAAAGTATTAACTTTGAGAGGTACGGTGATGACCTCCCACTTTCCCTTGCCCTCTATCCCCTCTCATATTCTCGAGGAGCTCTAGGTTAGTTTGGCCCTAATTTATTCGAATGTCATACTCATATTTATGGCATTTATGGCAGAATGTAGCAGTCTGGGTATAACCTCTAGGTACAAATTCCTTAGATCTGTATACTACATCTCAGCTAGCAAACTTATGGGGCACATAGCGGCTGACAGGGATACGAAACTTGGGGGGATCATAACCCTTAGTAATAGGTTCTCGGACCACCCTGTGAAGATCTCATCAAATTGCAAAGGGTGGCAAAGAACCCCCATATACACCTTTGAGAAAGAGGCAGAGGTGTACTATGTACCCGACTGGAATCCAAATCCTAAGTTTGAGAATGCTGCCACCTACATCACTTCAAAAAATGTGATGGCATACATGGATCGATTGCTGAGTGCCCCCCTTGATATTTTGAGGACTTTTGATTATGTATGGAAGGAGGAGTTTTACAAGTGGATCTACGACCATAAACTAGTTTTGATAAGATCCCCCCGGAAGAATCTTCAAAAGCCTATTTGGGAAAAGGAATAGGAAAAAGGAAGGTTGTTGAGGGAAAAAAACCCAAGAAGAATAAGAGGAAAGCCCTTTCGATTGCTAATGATGAGGATTCAAAAAAACCAAAGAAAAAGAATACCAAGGTTGATGGCTCAAAGCCTACCTGGCCTATTTTTAAGACCACCGAAACTGACTCGGAGCCCTTATAGGTAAACAATGCCGAACCAGCCCTTTTTAGAAGTTCCTACCCACCATCCGAAGGTGTTTATGACATCCTTATTTTTTACTTTGACTACTGTAAGTTTTACCCCCCTTATTTTTGCTTCTTTTCATAACCTGTCTTTTTATTATTTAGTTCAGTGAATTTCGCAGAGATTCTTTGTCTCAGAAATGAGGAGGAATTAGAGGTGGTCTCGATGAAACTTATCGGGGGGTTTAATCTGAGCCCCTAGTCCCAGAATCTACCAAAACAGGATCCATCTAGGAGATTCAAATGGAGGTCCTTGATGACAGTGCAAAGAACAAGCAGGCTCGGGAAGATGTTTTTCTGCCCCAGCCCCCCCTAGAGGCAGCAGACTGACAAGGTCATGCCATCTTCAAAACCTCTCATAAAAATTAAAGATGGCAGCTCCAGGAATGCTGAGTCATAGGTTAATTATCTGTTGGGGGAGAGTAACCCCACCCCTCTGGGTTCGAGGGATCCTACCTTTGTTTTCTATCCGAGAGGTGCCTGCATTCTTGAACGCTCTGGACTCTTCTTTCCAAATTTTCATGACTAAGGCTAAGGAAGCTCAAGTGGCTATTGCCAAGTCCATGAAGCTTGGGGGAGAGCTTAAGAAGGTTGCCTTCGACTACAAGGAGGAATTGGAGAAGGTGGCCTCTAATTATGAGGCCGAACGTAAATAAATGGCCCTTGAACACAAGGAGAAGCTGGAGAAGTTTAGTGTCGAGAGGGACTTCAGCCTGAGGGAGCTTAAAACAAAACTGTTGGAGGCCCAGGCGGCTAATAGAACTCTAGTCAGTGAGAATGCTAAGCTGGCCCAACTTTGTTCTCTCGAGAAGCAAGCTTCTCTCGAGGCCTATATCAAAAAGCTCATGAAAACTCTGGGCTTTTGGAACTTTTTTTGTCCCTTTCTTTGATTTTGGTTGGCCTTACTCGGAACAACCTAGCCTGTTGCATCTTTAAAGAACTTCCCTCCGAGTATGCGTTCATGCTTGATGTTCATAAGTAACCTGCCTCCCCCCGGGGTCGTTAATTATAGCTTATTAATCCAGGAAGAGACTGAGGGCCAGAAGATAAGATTTGTAATTCTGCACCCATTCTCATTTCTACGCTACCTAGAGAGTAGTTAGCAGCAAGCCCATTGTTTTTCCACAAAGATGCTAGGTCTAATGTACCAGTTAAAAAATAACCTCGTACGGGTTATCAATCCGTACGAGTGAAAGGAATAGCTAGTAAAGAAAACATACAAAGGGGGGAAGGCAGGGGGGTAACAACCACTAAGCATGAAAGTAAAAAAGCAAAGTAGTCAATTTAATGTTTCTATCCTCAATTCATTCACATAGATAATTAGGCAAACCTAATAGAGTGTCCATAATATGTGGTGTGGCTGATGGCATACACTTCCCCATCCCTGTCACGATGGGTGCTCTTGTAACCCTCCATTAACACTGGCATCATAATTAGGGGAGTACAACGAGGTCCAACCATTATTCTAGGTATGTTTATTCCCCATGCGATTATATCCTGGGCTATCACCACGAATGCACTACTTCCCCCGGGTTCTATCAATTAGGTCCAAGGGTAGTTGGTACCTTACCTATGATCCAAGGCATCTAACAACCCTATTTGGCTACTATGTTCTATCTCTACTCGGAACTTCTTGAACAACTCTACGAAGTCAGCTAAAACTGGTGTAATGGAAAGTCGGTCAGAGCATTCTCAAATCCCTCGTGCACACACCCACACAGATGCATTTTCACTCACACATTCTAACATCTAGGTTTTTCTTCCCAATGAGGCATCAATATTTTCACATACATGAATATAGCCCAAAGTGTGTGCTTATATGTGGTGTACTATTCATGTATTTCAAATAATCAAACACAATCATAATAATATCATGAACACAAGATTAGGAAGAACTAAAGAATCTCAAAAAACAAATAGATTATACCATGCTACTACAATTTATCACCAAGCTATAGAAACTATTCCTTAGACATGGAATTGAAATAAAGATTTTAATTCAACATCTTAGGATCAAAGTAAAATAAATAAAAGAAAAAGAGAGAGTTCTCTCCTAATTACAAAGATTAACTACTAATTATGATAAAGTTTCTATGATGTAAAATGTGAGATAAGATATGAAAACCTAGTAGAAAAATGTTCTATTTATAGTAGTAGGAGATTGGGCCTAAAAATAGTCCTAAAATAGGGTAAACCCTAGCTAAGTCACTGCCCGACGCAGGCCGTCACAGATGGTGCAGCCCGTTGAGTGTCCTTGGCATGGGGCACCAAGGCCTGGTGTGAACCGTGTCCATTCATGTGGTGTTGGGTGCCTGATCTAGTTTGTGGAACAGATCTTCAATAGGTGCGCGATGCAAAGCTTGGAGCGTGCCGTGTCTGCTCCCTAGAGCGGGCTGCATCGTCTGGTGTGAGGCACCATCAGGGTGCTGAAAATGAAGATTCTGATTTGAGCCCATGGTCGTTGGTGCGGGCTATGGTCAGGAAGGGTTCTCACTCAGAAACTTTGGTGGGAACTGTGTGATTTCCCACACCCCGCTAGCTGGTCTTGGCATATTGTGCTTGGAATGACGCGGGACACTAAAAATGGGACATCCCGTGCCTATACTTAGCCGCGTGTCTTCACTTTGTTTTGGTGCCCGGGGCATTTGGTGTGGTTTACTCCATAGTCTTGTGCTAGTCTTCTTGGCACGGGGATTCTCCTTTGGTGCGGGCCATTGGTGCTAAACTATGAACGGCTCGCACCGACCTGTTTGTGCTTTGGCCGGCTGAACTAGTTTCCTTCGCTACGAGTGAGTTGTTAGTCCGATTTGAGAGTTTTAGGAGTCGATTTTGTGGTGCTCAAGAAAAAGAATCCAATGGAACCATCTTTGAAGGATAAATATTCTTGGATCGTTCTCAGAATTAAGCACTAATCATCGGACCATGATTCCCTGTTTCTTCATTGGCCGCTTTAAACTTTATTGCTTCCTATTTTTGGCTTCTATTTCCTTCTACCATGCATTGATGCTCATGTCCTGAATCTACTACCATTCTAATGTGAATGTCTTTTGTCTTTACTACCATTTTTACGAATGGCCTTCAATATCTTCTACAACCCTTGCAAATGGCCTTCACATAGAATGTAAAGAAAAAGTAACCATGGGAGACCTACTAAATATGATCACAAGTAAGATCAATGAGCCCGTGGATACAAGATGTCCATTAGTACCAATTAAATATACAAAATGTGGGATTTAGACAAGAAAACAAAACATGACCGTCTAAACTCCTTGTCATGTAAACTCAACTAATACTAGCAATCCACCAAATAAAAATAGCTAAAATGTATGCCAAATGAAATGGTTGATGCACGTATAATGAAGCAGATCATTACGAACAACACAGCGCCGAAGCATCTAAACCACCTTAGGTTGAAATCTGCCCAGGATGGGGACATCAAACTCCCATTTATTGACTATCTAAAAGCCTCCAACAAGTTCTTTTCGGTGGAGGATATCTACCACCAGGAGGTAGACGAAGACAAGAAGTGGTCCGAGCCGGACCCCCTCCAGAAGCCTTGACGCAGACCTGCTCCTTCTACTTTGGGGTCTATCCAGGAAAATCCTAGGATAGGAAAAAATGTATGAGCTATTTCTTAGGGCTTCAAATTTATTCCTTAACTTTTTCATATTAATAAGAAATTTCCTTTCTTTACTTATGTACTTCTATTTTTTGTTACTTGTAGACTCTGAACTTTGTACTATATCGCCCCTTCCCATCTGCAAAGGGGTACCTCTTTGGACTTCCTTTTTCAAATCATGAAAGAATGGTATCACCAAATCAAAGAATGGGCAAGGGAACATCGAGTTGAAGAATCTCAATTTTGGTACAAGTTCGTCAAGCTTGAAGAGGAGCTTCAATCTGCACACAAAAAGCTTAGCTTATGGCACAATGGATTCCAGAAGAGACAAAAAGAACTCCTCGATATGCTTCATCATTCAAGAGAAGAAAGATACTCTCTAGCCACAATGAAGGACAAAATTTTTGGGATTACCTCTCTCTCTCGGCTCAACACAATGAGGTCCTTAAAGAGATACAACCAAGGATGGATTTACTTTCATAAATGAGTGCGTTATTGACGCTAAGGCTTTTAAGGATTCCGAGGGGGCATCATATTCTTGGCTAAATGAGACTATCAAGTGTTACTGCCAAGAGGCTTTAGTGGATCGAGAAAGTGTAGAGGTAGCTCAAGCTGCCCTGTGACTGCCACCGCCAAATTAGGATAATGGAAAAAGTATAATAAGGTGTACTAGTAAGATCTAGTCCCTTCCATAGAGTAGACTATCAGGGAAAATTTAAGCATTATTGGTGTTACCTTTAGAGATAAGAAGAAAGCCAAAAGGGAACTTGCTGAGTTGTATGAAACGTACAAGGTGATTGCTAATAGCCTTCGAGTGTATGGGCTTTGACTTGGGATGGTCGAAGAACCTCTAGTTGATTATCATGAGGTTTTCCTTCAGGATACCATCAACATTTTGGAGCAAAAACACATCAAGAGGAATCCTAAGTACCGTGAAGCTTATGAAGAAGCCCAGAGGTGGCTGGACATATTGCGAAAAAAGAATAAGATTGGAGCTTTGATCTCCCACACTGCTCTTAGAAGAAGTAGGGCTTTGGACCCTGCCGAGACCCCTAATCCCGAGGCCTCGACTCCGAGGGTTAACTCAGCAGGAAACTTGACTAGCGTCTCTGACTGAGTGAGGGGCTCTTTATCTAGCAAGGGTGGTAATATTGTTATCCCAAGTTGAGCGCTCCCCTTCGACAATGAGGATGAACCTTTGGTGAGGAGATCGAGGTAATAGGTTCCTCGGACCCTCAAATTTTGCTCGATGACAGGAGACCACGGGTATGGGCCTCGTAGTAACTTTTTCTCTAGCTGTATGTGAATATATGTTGTAATCATATCCATGTACTTGTAAGCCTTTGTAGCCTTGTATTATTGAATACTTTTTGCTCCTTGATATTTTCATAGAGAATTTTAATGAAAGGTAATAGCTCTTCTAACCAAGTCAAGCTTTTCTACTTGTTCTTCTTCCAACTTGTTATTCGATAGGTTCTGTTAACCCTTCAAAAACTTTACAAGGTCTGTGCCTTAAGCACCTGCTGTGCTTTCATGGGGACTTTTTGTCCCAAAATGTTTGAAGGACCGTGTTAGCCCTTCGAACGTTATACACGGTTAGGACCTTGGGCGCTTGATGTGCTTTAAGTGGATCTCGACCCCAACTTGTTAGATGGGTTGTGATGGCCCTGTGAAAAATTTACAAGGTCTATGCCTTGGGCACTTGATGCGCATTTGATGGGCTTTGTTAGCCCTTTGAGTGTTTTACAAGGTTTGTGCCTTGGACGCTTGATGCGTGTTCGATAGGCTTTGTTGACCTTCGAATATATGTAACTCCAATTTGAGGAGAATATCGCTTGATACACGTTCGATAGGCTTTGTTGTCCCTTTGAATATATATTACTCCAATTTGAGGAGAATTGCGCTTGATGCACATTCAATGGGATTTGTTGGCCCTTTGAATATATATTACTTCAATTTGAGTAGAATAGCGCTTGCTGCGCATTCGGTGGGCTTTGATGGCCCTCTAGATATATATTACTCCAACTTGAGGAGAGTGGGGAACTTTTGTTCCTGTGTGGAAATGTGTGTTTGAATTATTAAGAACAAGAATCGAATATAAGAAAGACACTTCCATATAAAATTATCAAAAAATAGAAACCCTATCGACTCATAGCTTTATTTTGTTGAGGGTGTTCTCCGACCCAAGGCTACTTTGAGGTGGGCCCTTTTCTAGCCTTACCCAGTCTATTAGGATTTAGGAGAATTATACCTCCTAAGGTTAGAAATGTTCCATCTACGCGGAATCAGTTCACCTTGGGGGGTTTCTAACACATAGCTACCTCCCTGGCCAGCTTCAACGACTCGGTAGTGTCTCTCCCAGTTTGCTGATAGCTTCCCCTCTTGATCTCTTTGGCTCTTCTCATTTCTCCTCATTACGAGTTCTCTTGGGGAGAACTGGACCTTTTAGACCATTGGTCATGATATCGCTTGACCCTTTCCTTGAACCTGGTTTCGTGGAGGAATGTCTTCTCTCTTTTATTCGAGAAGGTCGAGGTCCAAATGGCGATGCTCATCATTAACCTCATCAATCGTTGCTTATAGCAAACCTTTGAAAGATGGGCAGCTTTATTTCCACAGGAACGACTGCTTCCAAACGATAGACCAGGCCATATTGAGTTTCACCTGTGGCAGATGACTCTGTTGTTTGAAATGACCAAAATACACTGGGTAACTCATTGATCCTATTCCCGCCTGCCTCTTCGAACCTAAATTAGATGCCATTGATAGTTGTTCGATTGGTGACCTCCACCTACCCATTGGCTTAGGGATGGTAGATGCTGGTGACCCTTTGATGGATCTTGTATTCCTTTCACAAGCTTTTGAATGGGTCATTGATGAAATTGGCACCATTGTCAATTATAAATATTTAAGTGATCCCAAAATGGCATATGATATTCTTTTAGCAAAATCCAATCACCATTTTTCCTTTTATGCCGGTTAGGGCTTCAGCCTCGACCCACTTTGTAAAGTAGTCTACGACTACAATTAGGTATCAAAAGTGGCCTTGGGCTTCCTGGAAAGTACCCACCAGATTGATCCCCCATTTATCGAATGGCCAATAATTGTTAATGTTCATCATTTCTTCTTGGGGTATAAGGGTGATTGGCGCATGCCTTTGGCACTGGTGGTAGGCCTGAATGTGCTTGTTTACCTGATTGAACATTTTTGGCCAGTAGCATCCAGCCAGGAGGAGCTTCTTAGCTATTTTCAAGCCCCTTGGTGACTTCCGTAGGCCCCTTCATGGGTTTTGTGGACAAGGTAGTCAGCTTCGTGGGGGCTACACATCAAAGAATCGGTTGGAGGTGGCTTCGGCGATAAAGGACATCTTTGTGGATAAAAACATTAGGTGCCTTTAGCCTAACTTTCCTTCCCGCTTCAAATGAGTGCATTCATTTTTATTGTGGCCCCACTCTTAATGATGGTCACAAAATTTGGGCTAATATCTTTTTCCAGGGTTATCTCTTCTGGGAGGTGGGTTTCGAAATAGCCTCTTGTGGATGGACTATATTTCCGTCAGGGACATGGTTAAGGAAACATAGCCTTCAAAACCATTCCTCGAGGGGTCGGGATTTATCAACCACGACTCAGGGGTTTTAGGCCCCTTTTCGCCCCATCTATCCCCTCCCACTTCCTCTTCATGGCTTTTTCAATTTTCGAATACCGTTCCACAATTTCTTGTAGCCATTTCAAGGTTTATGATTTTTTTGAGACCAGCTTCTTGTACAAGTTTTTTTTAAGTTAAACCATCCGAGGATGGGGGGAAAATGTATTAGGCTCCCCTAACCCATAGAAATGGCAAATATGCCTAAAAATTCATACATGTATACAAAAGATCATCCTTATGATGGTCCAAGAGCAACCAGAAGCTCGTGAAGCAAAAATACTTGCTTTCAAAAGAGATGATACAACCGAAAAATAGCCTAAACTAAGCTAATGGTCACGAGCGAGAGAAGATTTACTTTTTATATATACCATAGCGCTGTTTTCCATAAACAGGTCGGCGAATCGAAAAGTCAAAACCCCAGTATGTCAGTGGAAAGCCAGCAAAAATGAATATATAAAGAGACTCATAACACAGCGAAGCACAAAGAAAGTTTTTATGTGAGTAGGTGATCGGAATAGGTAACATGCGTGAGAGCCATTGGTCCAAATGATGGCTTGAGGGTAATCTCTTGTATGTCCGGGGCATTATAATCTCTTGTTTGTCCGGGGCATTATAGTCACATCTGAGTCCAAGAGTATTGATCTGCAGGTCATCCAGTGACATCCAGAGGCATGCCCTGCCAACCTGATACAAAAAAATAGAGCAGAGTAGATTCCATTCCATAGTATTGAATAAAATGGGGATGTTACTCCTGTTAAAGATCACGAAATCAAAAACCTACTCGAATAACAGGCAAACCAAGTCTTTCAAGAGATATAAGTCCTCTGAGAACTGAAGGAGCAGACTGGATATCTATATTACCTTGGAGATTATTCTCTAGTGAATATTTAGCAAGAAAATCCGCAGCACAATTAGCCTCCCTATGAATGTGTCTAATTGGATATTTAAGATGCATGGGGTTAAGTAAACTGCGAATAGAAAAATTCCTCCAGGGGGCGGTCATAGGATTATGGATACCTCGGACAGCAACTAAGCAATCTGATTCCAATTCACAATTTTCAATATCCAATTCTGCGCATATTTCATATCCAAATTGAATAGAGATCAATTCATCATGTAGTGGTGTTGTGGATTGGAAAATTTTAGTCCTCATTGTGACCACATTCCCAACCATATCCCTAACTACTACAGCCGAAGAGGACAAACCAACCATTTTCCATGAAGCATCTGTATTGATCTTATATCCCAAGGCAGGTTTCTTCCATGTTACAGCAATTAAAGGTTTCCTCCTCTTGGGATAAATGTGAGGGATAATGTTAGACTTAATCCAATACTTATGCTTATCCAACTTACCAAAAAGGTGATGCACAGTGAATATTTCATAGATGATGCATTTAATCTCTTGTATACAGGCTGTTGTGGAGAAAGGTTCATTTTCATATATGATTTTGTTCCTCTTTACCCACAGGATCCATATTGTAACAAGAAGGGAAGCAGTGATAATATTAGAGTGAATCTTAGTTTCAGCCTTAAAAGACAGGAAGAAATCAACTCTGTTCTTCAGATTTTCAAAAAAAGGATGCTGAAGATTTATCAGATCACAAACTCTCTCCCAAACAGCAATAGAAGATGAACATGAATTGAAAAAATGATCTAGATTGTCTGTATGGTTCATGCACAACGGACACCTCGATGCAAATCGAAATCCAAACCTAGCTAATATATTATCGAAGGGGAGAATGCCATTCATTGCTCTCCACAAAATGACTGACATTTTCCTAGGGATGAAACTACTCCATACATTGGAGAAATGTCTGATTCTAATTTTCCTCTGCCTGAAGGTGTGATATGCCGAACGTATTGTAAACATACCGTCAGTGTTTGGGGTCCAAATCAGCCTATCCTCATGGCGATACTCCAGTTCTGCTACCTGCAATGTGGCAATTATATTGGTAGCTAGATATGGCTCCAGCTGTGGGAGGAGATTAGCTTTATTTTGTATGAAAAACCTAAGAGAAATATCCTCGAAGGGGATATTTCTCCCATTTGACCATTCATAGAAAAGTGCCCCATCTCCAGTCCAATTAGAGTTCCAAAAGGAGCATTCCCCCAATCCATATAGTACTTTAGTGTATCTGTTTGCCATAGCAGTGATATGGCAAATTCTATTCCAAGTGTGAGATTTTTTATATGAATTGGGAAGTGACCATATTAAAGAGGTCCACTGATTTTTATTAGACTGCAATTTCCACCACAATTTACATGAGAATGCATCCACTATAGCTTTTATATCTCTGAAACCGATGCCATTTTCATCTATTGGTAAACTCATGTTTTTCCAAGATCTCCATTTTTTCCTATCAGTATTATCTACTTTCCCCCAGAAGAAATTGGAAGTTATTTTTTCCATTTTTCTTAACACTATTTTAGGAGGGCTCAGAACAGAAAAAATATGTGTAGGAATTGAAATTAGGCAATGGTTAATGAGTACTATATTACCAGCACTAGTAAGCCATTTATTCTTCCAGTTGTTAATTGTCTTCTCCATCCTTTCGAGCAGAGGCTTGTAATATACCTGTAGATTACGACCATAGAAAATAGGAACTCCCAAATACTTGAAGGGAAAAGAACCTTGTTCCATTCCCAATAATCTCTTAATAGAGAGAATGGTCTGAGAGGGGGTTCTGTGTGAGACAAAGAATTCTGACTTCCCAAAATTAACCTTTTGTCCAGTAGTCAGCTCATATGCAAGTAGAAAGCTTTTAAACCTCTTCAATGATGTGGGTTTGGCATTGAGAAATATTGATGTGTCATCAGCATACATTAGGTGTGAGACAGGTGTACAAGACTGAGGTAAACTGAAATGTTGGAGATATCCAGTGTTAAATTTTTTTTAAACCTCTTGAGAAACCCTCGGATAGCAGGTTATAAAGAAAAGGTGATAGGGGATCTCCCTCTTTTATGCCTCTAGAAGATGTAAAGAATCCTGAGGTGACTCCATTAATTAAGACAGAGAAGTGGGCTGAAGCTATATTACTCATTATAATTTTAACAAAACTTCCATGGAAGCCGAAATGTAGAAGTACAGAGTTGAGGAAAGACCAGGAGACTCTATCAAAAGCCTTTTGCATGTCATGTTTTACAATTAAATTGTGGGCCTTTGATTTTCTGTTTAAAATTCTGGTCATTTCTTGCATTTGGAGAACATTATCAGTGATGTCTCTACCACTGATAAAAGCACTTTGTTCAGGAGAGATTAAGGAGTGCATTAAAGGTTTGATTCTTTCCATTAGCATTTTTGAAAACACTTTATTAATAAAGTTAGATAGACTAATTGGTCTAAAATCAGAGAAGGAGATTGGGATGGGTTTTTTGGGGATCAGGGTCAACCAAGTGCTAGATATGGCTTTTGGGATATTTCCAGTAAACAGAAAATCATTTGCAGCATCTAGCAAATCATTTTTAATGGTTTCCCAGAAGTTGGTATAAAAACCACCTGAAAAACCATCTGAACCAGGGGCACTACATTTGTTTAAATCAAAGACAGCATGCCTAAGTTCCTGAACTGTAAACTGTTGGAGAAGGAGTGAGTTTTGCTCTTCAGAAATTACCTTTGGTATTTCCTTTAGAAAATAGTTAAAATAAGATCCTAATTTTGGAGTGGATTCCTCATTTAATAATTCTTTATAAAAATGAATCCCTTCTTCTTTAATCAAATTAGGATCTGAAATCCAGTTCCCTAACCCATCTTTAATTTTTCTAATTCGTAACCTAGCTCTTTTTTCCCTAATGGTATGGTGAAAATAACTAGTGTTAGCATCTCCAAACTTAAGCCAATTTAATCTAGCCTTTTGTTTTAAGAAAATGATGTTTTCTTTCTGAGCTCTAAGTAATAAAGCTTTGGATTTGCTCAGTTCAGCTAAGTCCTGCTCATTTTGAGACCGTTGAAAAATTATTTCCAATTCACTAACTCTTTCCTCAGCTTGGATCAGGTTTAGCTTTACATTCCCAAAACTGGTCCTGTTCCATTCTTTAATTACACACTTAAGCCTCTTTAGTTTAAAAATTAAACCAGACATTCCATTCAAAGGGGATAGTAAGTTCCAGTTTCTGATCACTAGTTCCTGAAACTCTTGTCTATTAGACCACATATCCTGATATCTAAAAGGCCTAGGAACCATTTCAGAAGCAGATTGTATAGACAATAGTAAGGGAGAGTTATCTGATGTAATCCGATTTAACACTTGGATTGAACTATTAGGGTATAATTCCAACCAGTCAAGATTACTGAGTCCCCTATCTAGTCTTTGAAAAGTGAGATCTTTACATTTTTCCTTAACATAGTTATTGCACCAAGTAAAGGAATTACCCACCGTTGTAATTTCATGCAAATCAGAATTATTAATGAAGTCATTAAATTGTTTCATGCTTTTATAAAGGGTTTTTTTCCTTCCTTTATATTTAGAAACTGAAGCCACCGTGTTAAAATCACCAATATATATGGAGGTTTCAGTAGGTGGAGTGCATAAGTCTTTCCAGAGAATTTCCCTCATATTCCTATGAACACTAGCATAGATAAAGAAGCAGTTCCAACTAGCCGAGGTAGCTACTTTTGTTATTCTAGCTTGTAGATATTGATCCGATTCATTGATACAGGTTAAATGAAAGGATTGATTCCAAAGGATCCAGATTTTAGCAGTTTGAGCTGTGAGTACATAATTAAAACCTAGGTCATGCATTAAAGTATTAACATGTTGTTTATCATGCCAAGGTTCGATCAGACAAAGTATATCTATCTTATGATGCAACTTCAGAGTTTTTAATCTATCCATGTAAGATCCATATCCTCTAACATTCCACACTAATATGTTTCCTATGATTGTGTATCTAATCATTTAAAAACCATTGGGATTGCTTTGTGTGAGGATCTTAGCTTCCTAGGTTTGGCAGTAGAGGCTTTCTTATAATACCTATTGTCTCCTCACCTTTTTCACTACTGTCAGCTGATAATTTCAGATTTGGAGTACTTACCTTAGTGTGTTCCTCCTTTGTGGATTGATCTGTTTTGCTTGCAGCTTCTGTTTGTACTTCATTCTGTGTAAGGACCAGATCAGGAATTGTTGGTGTTTTTGTTGCTGATGTGAAGATTTGCTCCGGGTATTGATCATCCTGCTTTGTTCCTGGAGATTGTGACCCCTCTGTTGTGAATGCAAATATACCTATTGTTGCTGGGGGGGCTAATTGCTCATGAGTTTCCAAAGATTCATGGAAGACCTCGACAATATCTCCATCCTGTTCGTCTTCATTCAAGACATCTAAGGCATGAAATGCATTAGAAATTGACACAGTATTTGGTATTGCTAGTTCTTCCACTAAGTGTATTTCTGGAAGTTTATTTTTTTTTCTCCAGAAAGTAGTTGTAATAGGTTTTGAAATATCATCCAGAGAGTAGAAATCAGGTTTTTTCTTATGAGTATTGGTGAAAAGATTGAAATTGTTATCCTGGTGAGTGCCTGCTTGATTTCTTTGGTTTTGGAATTCAAATTCTTTTTGAGACACCGTTAAGGCCGATGAACCTGCTGCCTTATCCTTAGCTATATCTTCATAATGTAATTGTTTCTTGGGATCTAAATGTTCCTGATTGTGACTATCCAATTTTCCAGTTTTTGTTTTTGTTTCTATAGACTTACTCTTTAACTCAGGGTGTAAGAAATTGCATTTATCCTGATTGTGACCAATAATCTTACAGTGAGTACAATAATATGGGAGTTCCTCATATTCTATTGGATAATCTGCAACCTTATTCCCTATTCCTACCACTATAGATGCTGGCAGTTGTGAAAGAAGATCTATTTCAACATAGACTTTAATTGCTGAAGGCCTAGTCAGAGCTGCAGTTGCAGCATCCATTTTTAAAAACCTACCTGTCTGACTACTCATACCAATGATAGCATAGGTATTATAGAAGTGAAGAGGAAGTTTGTGAATCATTACCCACGCTGGGACAATCGATGACTCAGCAGTAGGGGAGAAGTCTGGTGACCATTTCTGCACTTTCATTACAGCCCCTTGAATCATCCATTGCCCCTTCATCCAGCATCGCTGCTAGTCTTCATGATCCTGAAACCTAATAAGCACATGACGATAGTCAATTGAACCAAGTTGAAATTTAAATTTAAAGCCAATGGATTTGAAAGCAGAGTGAAGATGCTCCATCGATGGTTTTCCCCTATTGAATTTTCCTACTAGTGTGTTCTGGTAGTGGGAAGCCAGACGTTCTCCTTCCTCTTGAGGAAGGATAAACGCAATCTTACCCTTATACTCAGTGACTGGGTGTAGATTAGGTGTGTCGGGAAGGGAAGTGAAAAGCGGCGGTGGCTTGGCTGTTAGGGCTTGGATAAAGCTCATATTGGTGGAGATACCCAAATCCATAGGGGGATTGGGCGTCGGTAGCATCATTAATGGCAGATGACCGTTAATGGCAGAACACAGTGACAGGGAGGGAAAAAATGGGAGGAAGAGAAACAGTAGTGTGTTTTTCGCACCGTTGTCACCAAATATTCGCACCTAGAAACAGTAATAGGATTAGCCGTTTGCAAATATTGTTAATTTTTAGCTTCTTGTACAAGTTGAGGTTGGACATCCCATTCATGTAACTAAGTATCACCCTATCCTCAGTTTGATTGATCACACACAGGCCCTCGTCCACATATCGATGATAGAATGCCTTCATCGATTTCTCCATCCTTTGCTTATTCTGGTAGAGCTCAATTGGGGTTTTAGTAAACCTTTTCTTTTAGAATAATTGTCCCAAAAGAGCCTTTCTGAAGTCTCTACAAAAAGTTAATGACCCTCGCCCATCTTTTAAAACCATTCTTGTACTTTTCCTCGAAGGTAGCTTTCGACTAGCTTGCATGTCAACTGTTCATTGGAGTCCCTTGAATTTATCAGACTGAGAAACATCCATATGAACTCCCTGGGATCTGAATACCCATTGTTTATGGGAAGCTCGTTGGGTGGTTTCACGTTACTAGGCCATCGAGTGGCCACTATCGTGGGGCTGAAGAGGGAGGTTGTGACTTGGCCTGAATGCCCAATCAGCATGTTGAGCTCTCTCATCAAGGTGTTGCTCAATCCACCTCTCATCCACATATCTCCGTATTGACCTTACCCTAATGGAGCGTGGAAGCTGGGGATCTGGTTCGAAGCCATGTACCCTGAACGTGGTCCTCCCACCGCCAAGTTGTAATACAGCTCTAGGCAGACCTCTGTAAGGATTATATGAGGGGACCTCCGATCATGGCCTTAAGTACATCTGGCTCTAGAAATCGAGAAAGATCCCCATCGGCCTATCCATCGAATAAGAAAGGGTCTGGCTCGAAATGGGAGGCATTGTGATAGGCATGGAGTATACCAACGTCTGTACCATGCTTGGGAATGTTTGTTGGGGCTGTGTTTGGGCCCTAACATCTGCTTGATAAGATAATCCTGGAGGGGTCTACAACCAAAACCTCAGTTACATCACTAGGGTACCGAGGGTGGGGGCCCCGCCTGTTGCTAGATCATTCTTTGGTAGAGCATTAGAGGCTCCACCTGCTAACCAGCCTATCGGAGAGCCTTAGACCATAGCACTAAATTCTGCTGTGATGGGGGGAATGTATTCCCTCGTCGCTCGAGCAGCCCCTCTCGTAGCTTCTGATTGTGAATTCTCCGTAGCCTCCATAACACATAAGTATTAGTAGGTGATGCATCTGAGGCAATTGAATAGGTTGTAGGCTCGAGCTCCTTAATTATGACTTGCAATAAAACTATAGTCGGGGATCCTATAGGTCAGTCTTCCAATGCTTAAGCCAATAATGAGTGTATGCATAGTCTCCAAGGAGAATTAATACAAAAATTAATACATACCTTGTATTTATATAGTGTAGTCTAAATAGTATTTTGTAATAATTATAATCCTTTAATGCCCTATAAATGCGGCATTACATGGTCTTGTAGTATTCCAATTGGGCCGATATTAATACATCCCATTATAACATTTGGACTCGACCTCTATCAAAAGCCCCCAGAAAACTAGATTTCTATTTGAGACCCTAAAGTATTAAGATAGCAATTCAAGGACTTTTTCTCTAATATGATTCAAGGATTTTGGCTCACTAGCTTTTGAGAAATTTTTATGTAATAGCAATTCGAGGATCCTAGCTTATCAGCATTCAAGAACTTTTTCTGTAATACGATTCAAGGATCTCATCTTATCAGTGTTCAAAATGAAGTTCTTCGCATATTATTTTAGGTCTCGAAAGGGTATCAAGTTTTCTTATTTTCAAATTTATTGAAATACTAAGAGGCACACGTGTGTGGAAGTTGTACGTATCAACGCGTCCAAAAGGGGGTGCTCCAAAAAGGTTAAAAGGTTTTTGCATCTTTTCAAAATTTATAGTTTTTCTAAGTTATCATTACTTTACCGCCGTTTCAAGTTTATTAACTCCCTCCCCTTTCTTCAACTTAAATTTTACTTCATTTGCAGGTATTTCACAAAGAAGGGAATATCTTAGGGCTCTTTCTTCATTTCTTCTTCTATTAATGTCCTCGCTTCTACCATCCAACTAGTAAGTTCCCACATTTCCCCTCTTTTACTCCTTTCTTCTTCTATTAATATCCTCACTTCCACCATAAAACTAGTAAGTTCCCACATTTCCCCTCTTTTACTCCTTTATTTCTTTAATTTAATGGCCATATCCAATGAGGGTTCTATCCAGAGAGGGTTTTTCGATAAGGCTGAAATGGAAGGAGAGTAGATTAATTCGCTGGAAAGGGTGAGTTTTGGTTCTGAACCTTGCTATTCTGATGGGTTACAGTACAAGTCTGGTATGGAAGATGGTACTCTCAACCACACAGATTACAACCCAGATATTTTACCTATCACTGACATGCACCCTCACGAGAATACTGAATTTTGGTCGGGAATGCTCTTGCAAACTCCTACACAAGGATTTACCCACCGAGTATGCTACCATGGTTGATTTTTAGAAGAAAAATTTGAACCCGGTCCAATTGGACCACCTTTGGTGAAAGTCCATCCAGGAGGAGGGAATTAAACTCCCACTGCTCAAGCATCTGAAGACCTCTGTACAACGCTTTTCTTTGGAGCATATCTGTAATCTGGGAGTGAATGAGGATGATGAGTGGAGCCAGCCGGACTCCTTGACTCGGCCGAAGGCCCGACACAGGATACCCTTTTCAGGCTCTATCAATACATGATCTAGCATAATGGAAAGGGAAAATGTAAATAATTATTTCTATTAGGGATTTGATGTACTCTTTTTCCAACTATGAATGAAAGTTTACTTCTTTACTTATGTTTTATTTTTCTATTTGTCACTTTGTAGATTTTAGACTTGGTGCCCTACTGCCCCCTTTATTCAATTACAAAGGGGAACCATCTTTGACTACTTCTTCCAATTTATGAAAGAATGGTATCATCAGAATGAAGAATAGGTGTGAGAGCACAGAATCAGGCCTCTCGATTCTGGTACAAATCCGTTCACCTTAAAGAAGAGCTTTGAGTTGCTTATGAGATGCTTAGCCTATGGTGTAATAGCCTTCATGAGAGATAGAAAGAGCTCCTTGATGCACTTAGCCATTCAAGAGAGGAAATGGAAATCCTTGTTATGGCCAAGGATGGGCTTTCGGAGGACTATCGCCTCCTCAAATCTTGGCACAACAAGGTTCTCGAAGAGATCATAACCAAAGCCGGGTTTAGTTTGATGCATAAGTGCATTGCCGCTGCCAAGACCTTTAAGGGTTCTGGGGGTGAGTCATCCTCCAGCCCTATGAAGCTATAAAGTATTATTGTTGCAAGGCCAAGAAGCATCATGATAATGTAGATCTGGTTCGTGTATCCCTTCGTATGGCCACTTCCAACCTGGAGGAGTGGAAAAAATGGAATCAGAAGTATCAATGTCTAGTTCCTTCCTTGGAGTGAGAAATTAAGCAAAATGAAGCACTCTGTGTAGCTGCCTATAGGGATAAGGAAAAGGCTGAGAGGGACTATGCAGAGTTATATTAAACTTACATAGCTACCGTTAATAGTCTTCAAGTGTATGGGCTTCGACTTGAGACTATTGAGGTGAATTTAATTGAAGACTTTGAAGCATTTCTTCAAGAAACCCTTAACATCATAGAGAGGAAATATTACGGAGGACCCCAAGAATAGCAAGGCCTACAACGAAGCTAAGATATGGCTCAACGAGTTATGAAAGGAGAAGAAGAATTAGAGTGGGACTTTGAATTCCCATGATGCTCTGAGAAGGAGTGAGTTTCTGGGCTCCGTAGAGGGTAACCCCTCCGGGACATCCCGCATAAGGGGAGGCTCTGAATTCTCTCATTTGATAAAATCTTCTAGGATCCCTGCCTAACAAGTGGATCCTACCCCAAGTAGTTTCCTCAAGCTCTCGATCCACACCTCTTGGGGCTCCCATTTTGAGGGTTAATTAAGCGGCCAATCAGGCTAGCACCTCTGGTTGAGGGAGGGGTAGCCTTCCTTCCACCAGAGGGCCTTCGTCCAGCAGAGGGGGTGGCATTACTGCCAGTAGAAGCAGAGTGGCCCCTCAAACACAGGGGGTGAAGACGTTGAGGGTGCACCTTGGTGAGGAGATCTCAAGGTTTTCCCAGCGGACCTTCAAACTCCGTTCGAATGCTGGAAGCTGGGGACTTAGAAGAGGATCCTCCTATTTCTTAAGATGGGTTTCCCTTCCCTTAGTTGTATATAGATATGTGTTTTTTGTTGTAATTTCATTTCTTTATTGGTAAGCAATTATGGCATTTCGTACAAGCTTTAATGAAATTTCTTTGCCTTTTTTTTGAGCAATTAAATTCTTCACAGAGGGATTGACCCTCTAAGTGTTTCAAACTTTTCTTTCATTCCAAGGCACTTTCATACATGTAATAGGGGGTTTCGACCGTAAGCATTCTATAGGCCGTGGAGGCCTTTTGATTACAAGGTTTTTATCCTTGATGTTTACATGTAGGGGATTTCAACCCCAAAGCGCTTGATTGGTCGTGGAGGCCCTTTTTTCAAGGTTTTTATCCTTGGCGCTTAAACATGTTAAAGGGATTTCGACCCAAAGCGCTCGATAGGCCGTTGAGACCCTTCAATGTTTCACAAGGTT
This sequence comes from Rubia yunnanensis, assembly GCA_037428765.1. Lineage (NCBI taxonomy): Eukaryota > Viridiplantae > Streptophyta > Magnoliopsida > Gentianales > Rubiaceae > Rubia > Rubia yunnanensis. The sequence goes on from CM075066.1 coordinate 39,465,919, forward strand.
TTTTCCTTAGAGCTTACACACATTAAGGGCATTTCTGCCCCAAAAGAGCTCGAAATGCCATGGAGGTATTCCTTTTATTTACAAGGATTTTAACCTTGGGTGCTTGCATGTGTTAAGGGTATTTCAACCCCAAAGCACTCTATGGGCCGTGGAGTCCCTTCAATTATTTGCAAGGTTTTTACCTTGAGTGCCTACACGTTTTAAGAGGATTTTAACCCTAAAGTGCTTGATGGGCCCTGTAGGACCTTTGATTATTTTTCAAGGTTCTCACCTTGGGTGGGTGATCTGCACCATTAAGCATGCTTTAACCAATGCATTTTACATAGTTTTTAGTTACTTTAAGTTGGTGGATTGCTAGTATTAGTTAAGTTTACGTGACAATGGGTTTAGACGACCATGTTTAGTTTTCTTGTCTAAATCCTGAATTTAGTAGACTTAATTTATTCTAATGGACATCATGAATCTATGAGATTCTTGATCTTCCTTTTGATCATCTTTAGTAGGTCGCCTGTGGGTACTTTTTGGTCACTGTCTATGGGAAGGCCGTTCGCAAGGGCGGTAGAAGATTGAAGGCCCTTTGCAAGGATGGTAGAAGAGGAAAATTCCATTCACATTTTAATGGTAGAAGATGAAGGACACGAACATCAATTCGTGGTAGAAGGAGATTGAAGCCAAAGATATGTGGCTTCGAAGTTCTAGATAGGGAAAGGAGAAAAAGGTGAATCGTGGTCTGAGGAGTTTTGCCTTAGTCCGAGAATGATCTAGGAAGAATTAGCCTTCAAGTCTGGTTCTATTGGATTTGTCTTCTTAAGTACTACAAAATCGATAACTAGAACTCCCGATTCGGACTAACGGTTCACCCATGACAAGTAAACGAAGTTTAGCCAATAAAGCACCAGCTACCGGTCATGGACCACTAATGGTCAAGCACTAGCGGCCCATGAAAATCATCATGTCCCACACTACACAAGAATCTAGGGTTCCATGAAGACTTACACGAGACTTCATGAGGTAAAGTGTCGGTCCATGATAAAAGCACCGGGCTGTGAAGTAAGGGGATGAAGAGTTGAAGAATTTTGCTTAGTATGGAGCCTGAAGAAAACTTCTTAGCAAGACCATGTAGTGTTCACGGTCCATGAAAACCTTCACGAATTGTGAGAACTTGTGAGCAAAAACCATGTACTATTCACGGTCCGTGAAAACCTTCACGGATTGTGGCATGATCCCAGCGTCACTGACTGCGCCAGATCCCATGGGCCGCGATTATGAACATTCACAGACTGTGCCAGATCTGGCATCCCGCAGATATGCATGCTTCAAAAACCATGGCATCTGTGTCAGTCCATGAAACCTTGGTGGTTGACCTAGGGTTTTGCTATTTTGGGCCTATTTTTAGGCCCAATCTCCTCTTTCTATATATAGGAGCCTTAATCTTCTACTAAAACATGAGACTAAGGCTTCTATATTAGGAAGTAGATTAGTAAGTAGATTAGAATCTAGGCATAATGTAAAGTAAATTTTCTCTCTAGTTTAGAGAGAATGAAGAGGAGAGTACTTTTTCTCCTTCCTTTTTCTTTTGTCTTCTTTTTCCTTTCGTCTTATTTTCTAGATCCATGGCATCTGACCTAATAGTTTCCATGTATCTAACCTTTGTAGGGTAGATTTTTTGTAGTATGTGAAGCCTTGGTGGTTGACCTAGGGTTTTGCTATTGTTTGCCTATTTTAAGCCTATTTTTAGGTCCGATCTCTTACTTCTATATATAGGAGCCTTAGTCTTCTACTAGTAAGTATATTAGGAAGTAGATTAGTAAGTATATTAGAATCTATACATAATGTAAAGCCGATTCTCTCTCTAGTTTAGAGAGAATGAAGAGGAGAGTTCTTCTTCTCCTTCATTCTTCTTTTGTCTTCTTTTTCATTTCGTCTTATTTTCTAGATCCATGGCATCTAACCTAATATTTTCCATGTATCTAACCTTTGTAGGGTAGATTTTTTGCTTGGGATTCATCTTGGCACTAGGTATGTTCTATTTTTTTTATGAGATTCATTAGATTCACCCTATCTTTGTGTTTATGATATTATTGTTAATTGTTCTTGAATGTTATAAATGTATAAATACTACACCACATATAAGCACACACTTTGGTCTATTTTCATGTATGGTGCAATTATTGATGCACCATTTGGAAGAGAAACCTGGATGTTAGAATAGGTAGGGGAGAATGCGGATGTAACGGGGGAAAACAGATCTACAGTGATGGTCAGACCTCGTTGTACTACCCTAATTATCATGGCAGTGCTGATAGAGGGTTTCGAGCACACCCACCATGACAGGGTTGGGGAAATGTATGCCATTGGCCAGACCACGTGCTGTGAATATACTGATAGGTCTTTTGTAAGTCTTTATGTGAATTTATTGAGGATTGAACCATTAGAACTAGCATGTTTCTAAATGATTCCCAAGTGCGTAGTTTAATTAGTTGCTTGCATATTTACTTTTATGTTTGGTAGTTGAACTTTTGAAAAACCAACCCCCCTTCTTTGCATGTTTGTTTTACTAGTTATTCCTTTCACTCGTGCAGATTGACTACCCACACAAGGTTGTTTTCTAACTAGTATTGGAGCCCTAGCATCACTGTGGACAAACCTAGGGCTTTCCGCTTACTACCCCTTGGTGTGTTAGAAGTCAGAACAGGCGAAGATATAAAGCTCCTAATCTTTGACCACTAAGCCCTGAGCTCTTGTTTTAAAACATAATCGGGTCAAGGGCGAGTCATAGGGTGTGTTTTAGTTCTTAACAAGTAATAGAATTGATTAAAAGAAACACACTTTAGTAGATAACTGGCAAAAATAGAGGGATTCTATCGACTATGGCTACTTTAGGGCGACATATTTCCTGGGATTGCGTAATCTAATGAGATTTAGGAGAAAAGTACCTCCTAAGATTTAATACATTCCATCTGCATGGAACTGGCGCACCCTGGGGGGTTTCTTGCACATAGTTTCCCCCGGGGTAGCCTTCGACAACTCAGTAGGGTCCTTCCCAGTTTGCTGCCAGCTTACCTTCTGGCTCCCTTCATTTTTTTTTTCATTTCACCTTATTCAAGGTCTCCTAGGGAAAACTATATTTTTTGGACCCACCGGTCATGATATCGCTTAATATTTTCTTTGAACTTGGTTTCGTGGAGGGATGCCTTCTCTCTTTTTTCTTCGAGGAGGTCTAAGTCCAGGTAGCGCTGCTCATCGTTGACCTCTTGGTTCTCATTCCTTATGGCAAACCATCGGAAGGTGGGTAGCCTTATCTTCCAATAGCCAAAGACTTATCAGTGCTTCATATTCTGCTTCAATTTTCGTGGTCTTGAAGGCAAAGTGAAGGGCATAGGGATAATATTTATTTTCAGAGCTTGTGAGAAGGACATTGGCCACACTGTGATGTGCTTCAATTGCATGCATTAACCATTGCATTCGGCATAATTTTTTGCTTATTTTATTTGGTGTCCCGCATTTTGTAGACTTAGTTAGTACTATTGGACATTTTGTGTCCACCTGCTTTTAGATCTTCCTTGTGATCATCTTTAGTAGGCTGCCCATGTATACTTATTGGTTACATTCTATGTGAAGGCCATTCGTAAGGGCAATAAAAGATATTGAAGGCCATTCACAAGGACGGTAGATGAGATTAAAGTCAATTACATCTAGAATAGTAATAGAAGAAGGCAACAAACATCAATGTGTGGTAGAAGGAGATTGAAGCCAAAGATAGGCTGCATTGGAGTTCAAGGTAGCCAACGAAGAAATGGTGAATCATGGTCCGATGAGTTGTGCTTAAGTATGAGAACAATCTGAGAAGAATTAGCCTCAATGCTAATTCTATTGGTTTTGTCTTCTTGACAACTACAAAATCAACTACTATAACTCTCAAATCGGACTAATGGTTCACTCGTAGCAAAGGAAAGAAGTTCACCGACCAAGGCACAAACGGGTCAGCACGGAATGCTTATGCATGGCACCAATGGCTCACCCCAAAAAATTCGTCCTGCACCAAAGGAGTTATCCCACTCCAACATTGTTTAGCATGTGGCTATGGCGTAACCCGTGCCAAATGCCGCGGGCCACAAGAAAAAGTCTCAATCCGCACTCAAAATTGGCTAAGTATAGGCGCAGGCCGTCCTATTTATTACGACCCTTTTTGTTCCAAGTCAAAGATTCCTAGACCAGCCGATGGCCTGCACCAAGTTTTTGAGTAGATCAAGCCTTCTGACGACGGCCCTTACCAAAGGCCCCGCTCTGTGGATAAAAAGTTCCAAATCAGAATTCAAAGTCCACTGTCAGCACTAGATGATGTAATGTGAGCCCATGCTAGATCCAGCATCCTGCACTAGATGAAGAGACACGGCCCGTGCTGGATCCCACAGTCCATACATAAGCGTGTGCCATGGGCAGTGCCATCCGCACTGCCTTGTGCCAGGCAGCGGATGAACTAGGGTTTACTGATTTTGGCCTATTTTGGGCCTGTTTTTAGCCTCAATCCCCTACTACTATAAATATATCCTTAGTCTACTAGGTTAAAAAAGTTAGATCATATTTTAAACTTTATCTCTCATTCTCTTTTCTTTCCCTTTACTTTTGCTTTGATCATATGATGTGGAATTCAAATCTATATTAAATTTCCCTATCTATGGAGTAGATTTATAGCTTGGGATAAATTGTAGTCATGTTTGACTAATGCTTTTGTGAGATTCATTAGATTCATCTTAGTATTTGTGCTCATGATATTATTATGACTTGTTCTTGAATGTTTGAATTGCATAAATAGTACACTCAATATAAGCACACACTTTAGTCTATATTCATGTTGGTGTAAATATTGATGCCCATTGGGAAGAGAAACCTGGATGTTTGAATGGGTAAGGGAATACGGATCTACGTGGGTGTGTGCATGGAGAGCCTAGTATTACTCTGACTTATTTGCCATTGCACCAGTCTTAGCTAGTTACATAAAGTAGTCTGAGAGGTTAAGGGTAGAGATAGTGAAAAGTAGCAAGCTAAGGTTGTAAGAGACCCTAGTGTCATAGATAAGGTGCCAATGACCCTTGACCTAATTGATAGGTGATTGGGAACTAGTGCATTTGTGATGGTAGCCCAGAACATAGTCGCACAGGGGTGAAACAGACCTACAATAATGGTCGGACCTTGTTGTACTCCCCTAATTATGATGGCAGTGTCGATAGAGGGTTGTGAGCGTATTAGACTTTACAGGTATGAGGAGGTGTAGGCTATCGACTACACCACGTGTTATGAACACTCAATTAGGGTTTTCTAAATGTCACATGTGAATGAATCCAGGATCGAAGCATTGAAGAATTCATGTCTCACAATGATTCCCCAAGTTCTTAGCTACATAGATTCCACTTGGGGTCGTTGGTCGTTGATTGTAGAAAATTGACTCGAGCGAAGTCTTTCCTGTGAGAAAGGTCAAAGATAAAATTTATAGTTCTACACGCATTCTCACTGCTACGCTACCCAAAGGGTAATTAGCAGTAAGCCATGGGTTTGTCCACAGAGAAGCTAGGGCTTAAGTATCAACTAAAAACACAACCTCGTAAAGGTTGTCAATCCATACAAGTGATAAGAAAAGCTAGTAAAGGAAACAAGGGGGGCAGGTTTCATATTTTTAGTTTAACTACAAAAAATGAAATTAAAAAGAAAGTAATCTAATTAAGCTACGAACTTGGGGAGTCATTGCAAAACATGGTTAATCTAATGTTTTGATCCTCGATTCATTCACATGCAAGATTTACTAGACAACCTAATAGAGTGTTTATAACTAGTGGTGTGGTCGATGGCATACCCTTCCCCTTTCCTATCACGTCAGGTGCACTCGCAACCCTCCATCGACACTAACCTGTCTCCCCCTAGGGTCATTAAAATTATAGCTTAGAATTAACCCACTTAGAGGCAGTGTGGTGAAAAGATAGAGATTCATAGTTCTGCACCCATTCCTACTGCTATGCTAGCAATAGGGCAGTTAGTGGTAAGCTTTGTCCACAAAGATGCTAGGTCTAATGTACCAACTCGAAACACAACCACCAGGAATATGTAGTAATGAAAACCTGCAAGTATTGGAGGGGGGTGGTTTTTCTAACTAAAAACTAACAAACATGTAAGTAAAAATACAACTACAATATTAAGCTAGCACTTGGGGAAATCATTGAGGGACTTGGTCAATCTAATGCTTCTATCCTCGATTCTTTCACATGAAGATCTAAAAAAACCTAATAGAGTGTCCATAACATGTGGTTTGGCCGATGGCATACACTTTCCCATCCCTGTCACAGTGGGTGCACTCACAAACTTCTATCGGCACTGCCACCGTAATTAGAGAAGTACAAAAAGGTCTGACCATTGTTGTAGGTATGATTCTCCCCCATGAAATTATGTCATTGGCTTCCACCACAAATGCAACTATTTCCCTCAGGTCCTATCAATTAGACCCAAGGGTCGTAGGCACTATATCTATAATGCTAGGGTTTCTTATAACCCTAGCTTGGTATTATTAAGCTATCTATACCCGGCACCTCTCGGATGACTTTACAAAGTTAGCTAAGACTGGGCCATGGTAGGTGGATTAGAGTGACCTCAAATATCTCGTGCACACACCTACACCGACGCGTTCTCCTCCACCCATACAAACATCCAGGTTTCTCTTCCCAAGGAGGAATCGATATTTGTGCCTAGCGTGAATACAACCCAAAGTGTGTGCTTATATGTGGTGTGATATTCATGCATTAAAACTCTAAAGTAAATCACAATAATACTATGCACATAAAATTATGATGAACTAGAGAATCTCAAAAAGCATATAGATAAAATTAGGCCACTACAATTAAACCCAAGCTATGGAAACTACTCCCTTTACATGGAATTTAAATAAAGATTTAAATTCCACATCTTAGAATTAAAGAAAAATAGAAGATGAAAAGATAAAGTTTTCTAGGGAGATAATCTCCAAATTACTCTTCTACATATAATATAGGTATGTAGGACATGAAAACCTAGTAGACTAAGGTTCTATATATAGTAGTAGGATATTGGGCCTAAACATAGGCCCAAAATAGGCCAAATAGGGTAAACCCTAGCTCAGCCGCCGTTCGTCGAGGGGCGTCACGAATGACGCGGTCTGGCACGTGTCACGGCCTTGGCGTTGGTCGTGAGGTTTGGCATGGGTCGCATTGCTTCATGGGCGTGAGGTGCCTCTTCTTGACCATGGCATGGATCTTCATCGTGATGTAGGGTGCAAAGGTTGGCGTGGGTTGCGTCTGGCTCTGCCTGGGGCCGCATCGTCTCCTGCGGGGCTCCGTCAGAGTGGTAAATATTGATGTCCTGATCTGCACCCATGGCTGTTGGCACGGGCCGTGGTTATGCTAGGTGCTTTTCTCATAAAATTGGTGCATGCCACATAAAGTTCTACATCTCAAGTGTTGGTCTCGGTATAATAGACTTTGAATGGAGTGGGATGCCTAAAATTTGACGTCTTGCACCCATACTTAGCCTTACCGAGGGGTTTTTAATTTGTGCTTGGCTTCCCGTCATGTCTGGTGCGAGTCACGCCATTGCCTTGCGCTGGTCTCCTTGGCGCGGTGTGTCTTCTTTGGCATAAGCAGTTGGTGCCTAACCATGCATAGGCCACACCGACCCACCGGTGCTTCGGCTGGCTAAACTAGTTTCCTTTGCTATGGGAGAACTGTTAGTCTGATTTGAGAGTTTTAATAGTCGATTTTATAGTACTCAAGAATAAATATCCAATGAAATTAGCCTTGAAGGCTAATTTTTATTTTATCATTCTCGGACTTAAGGACAACCCATGGGACCACAATTCCCCATTTCTTCATTGGCCGCTATGAACTCTGTTGCCACCTATCTTTGGATTCAATCTCATTCTACCATGCATTGATAATCATGGACTTTGTATACTACCATTATAATGTGAATGAACTTTGTCTCTACTACCGTCCTTGCGAACGGCCTTCAATATCTTCTACCGCCCTTACGAATAGCCTTCACATAGAATGTAAACAAAAAGTACCCACAGGGGACCTACTAAAGATGATCACCAGGAAGAAGGGGTTGTTGGCACCTTATCTATGATACTAGGCCTCTTACAATCCTAGCTTGCTACTTTTTCACTATCTTTACTCGGAACCTATTAGAAAACTTGATGTAGTCAGCTAAGACTAGTGCGATGACAAATAAGTCAGAGCAATACTCGGGTATCCCGTGCACACACCCATGCAGACGCGACGTACTCCCTTACCTATTTGAACATCCAGGTTCCCCTTCCCAATGGGACATCAATATTTTCACCATACATGAATAGCCCAGAGTGTGTGCTAATGTGGTGTATTATTCATGAAACTCAAACATTTAAGAACAATCACAATAATATCATGAACATAAAATTAGGATGAACTAGAGAATCTCACAAAAAAAAGATCAAATCATGAATTACAATTCATCCCCAAGCTATGGAAAATAATTCATAGATATGGAATTCAAATATGGATTTTAATTCCACATCTTGGATGAAAACAAAAATAAAAGGAATGTAAATCAAAGGAGAGAGTGTTTCTCTCTCTAAAGTTGCTCCCCTAATGAGAATAAAACTATCTACTCTACTTTCTACATGTTTAACCTAGTAGACTAAGGTTATATGTGTAGAATAATGGGATTGGGCCTAAAAATAATCCCAAAATAGGGAAAAATTGACTGAACCCTAGTTCAGCCGCTGCGCGGCGCAGGCTGTTATGGATAGCGCAGTCCTCGCCATGTTCTTGTCGCGGGCTACAGAATCTGGTGTAGGTTGGGCTCCTTTATCTGGCATGGGATGCTGGATCTAGATCGGGTTGCATTACTTCCATTGGCACAGATTGTGGCCGTTGACTCGGGTCGCAGGTGTTAGGCTGGATTTTGGACTTTTGAACCATGAGACGCAGGTCTTGGCGATTGCCATCGCATTGTGCATTAGTTTCATCATATATCTTAGCAGAGGGTGTGGCCTTTGGTGTGGGCCATCTGCTGGTCTTGGCATCTTAGACTTGGAACGGTACTGGCCGTTGTGAATGAGACGGTTTGTGCCCATACTTAGCCGATTTTGAGTGAAGTCTTGAACTCATATGCCTGGGCTATGATATTTGGCATAGTTTGTGCAATTGCTTCATGCTGGACACTATTGGTGTGGGGCGTCTTCTTTGGTGCGGCCCATTTTTGCTTAACCATGAGTGGCCTGCGCCGACCCGTGGTACCTTGGCCGACGGAACTTGTTTCCTTCGCAACGGGTGAACCGTTAGTCCAATTTTAGAGTTCTAGTAGTCGGTTTTGTAATTCTCAAGAAGATGAATCCAATGAAATCAACCTTAAATGATAATTATTCTGGGATCATTCTCAGATTTTGTTACAACTCATCGGACCACGATTCCCCATTTCTCCATTGGCCGCTTTGATCTCCTTTACCGCCTATCATTGACTTCAATATCCTTCTACCATGCACTAATGTTTGTGGCTTTCATTTATTACCATTCTAGAGGTGAATGACCGTCGATTACTTCTACCATTCTTGCGAACGGCATTCAATATCTTCTAGTGCCCTTACGAACGGCCTTCACTTAGAGTATAACCAAAAAGTACCCACGAGTGACCTACTAAAGATGATCAAATAGACGATCTAGGATCCCCTAGATACAAGATGTCCATTAGTACTAATTAAGTGTACAAAACGTGGGATTTAGATAAGAAAACCAAACATGGTCGTCTAAATCCCTTGTCATGTAAACTCAACTAATACTAGCAATCCACCAAACAAAATAAGTTAAAGACTATAATGTATGCAACGGTTATTGCATGCAAAATGAAGCACATCAAACACCTGACACTTAACCCTTTACTTGTCCTCGAGTAAATAAATACAAGACAATGAATTAAGCAAAATGTAGCTTGCAAGCATAAGATAACTGAGCCATCCAACTTATTCCTACATTACCTTATTTCCCCCAAAATGAGTAAAAATCTCACAACTCTCACACTTCCCAAGAACATAAGCAATATAAACACACAAAAAGTAGAATGTGGAAAAGGTAAGCCAAGAAGATAAGGGTAAAACTAGCTTACTTTTCCCAAAATGATCCCTAAAGCAGACCAAGAGTTGTCTCCCGAAAAACATCCACTAAGGAAATCCAAAAGGCATCGACTTGGTTGTAACATAGGGATAATTTTTTATCTCGACCTAGTTACAACCAAGGAGTCAAATGTATCGTCAACCTAGTTTTTTATTTTCTCTCAATTTCTCTCATTTTGCCTAAGAGCCCTTTTGGGTTTTCATCCTAGCTTTAAGATTCAAAGGGTACTAACTTCTAACCTTTTTCCACATGGCCTCTCATTTTGCCTAGGCTCGTAAACCTATTTGGGCCTAGCCTCTCATTTTTACCTAGGTCTTTCGACCTATCTGGGCTTTTCCCAATGTTTCCCAAGTTGCCCTTTTGGGTTTTCAACTTGTCCAGGTTTTTATATTTTTTTCATTTTTCAATTTTTTTAGTGTAGCACAAGTCCCCCCAAAAGTGGGCTTCGTACTACAAAAGTTAAGATCAAAACACAAATACACCCCCAGTATCCTAAAACAACCTACATCATGCAAACTAGAAACCCTAGCATAGCATGTCATGCCACCAAATACCAATCTAAAAATATTCCTCAACAATAAAAAAAAACCAACTATCAAGAAAAACTAACAAAAGCCAGAAAATGTACCGAGGGAATCCAAAAATGGAACTCCCTAAGTGCTCACTACTCCCTTCCCCACACTTAACCAATGCATGGTCTCCAATGAAACAAAATGATGTCAAATCATAAGTGAGGTTGGGAGAAATAGTGACACTCCCTCTTGCGGCCACGAAGGGCCTTCCTCCTCACCATGACTCGTGAAACTCCTATGAAGGTATCCTATTGCTTGCATCATGCCCTTGATACGATCCATCCTTGAGCTAAAATCCTCCACTTGCATCCTCACTCCTCCTATCTCTTTGAATATCTCTTTCAACACCAAGGTAGAGCTCAAAAGCTGATACCCAAGTGCTTGCAATCGGTCAATGATGACTGTGGATAGGCGAGAGTGGCTATGATGTGCTCTCAAAGATGTCCTACCTTCAGCCTCCACAATGTCTATCTCCGGGGTGGCTAAGACTCTATAGAACTATCTCTCAAAGCGTTGGTCTGGCTAAATAAATAGATCATCCAAGTACGTGTCATGGTTGATGGCGGTACGATCCGGCTGTGGAAGTACCATGAAACTACAAGTGCTCGCTCTGCCATACAACCATACATATCTACCCTTCAATGTCGTAGGCCCCACCGTGGATGTTTTGGCTAACTTCTCGATAATATACCTTGTACCCAATTGTCCCAAGCTAGCTAATGCTCTTTCTGTGACTGGATGCCCTAAGTGTTGTGCCAATAGACTTACCATACCATCCATAGCTATCTTACCACTCTTTCTTTTCCTCATCATTGTGCACTCGTGTACCAAGTTCCCCACCAAGTTTGAGTAGAAATTACCCTCAAGAGTCATTTCCCAAAAGCAATGAACATCTGAACCCGGATATTGCGTTAGCTCAGCGTGGCAGAAAATTCCCATTGCCAATAGTAGTGAACGTAATGAAATACCGAATGAACCAAGGCGGTGCTCTTGCACACATTCTTCTGATTAGTTCACGTCAGCTGCCTCCAAAAGTTCCCAAGAGAAAAAGGCATCCCTTGATGGTGTGTCCTGGGGATCTCCCTGCCGTACCTCCATTCAAAGGTATGGGCCATCTTTCAGTGTGTCATTTGATACTCATTGTCATCAAGATTGAATTTGATCGCCTTGTGTCCATTCTCATTTGTGATCGACCAAAGAGTAGCTAGGAACTCTAGGGTCTACCTGATGTAAGTCTTAGAATGTTTTTCTAAGAACCCCTCTAGACCTACTCGGCCCAAGAGATAGGTCACGAGCTTAAGTAAGCCTAGAGCAGCCAGTGTGTCTTTGCATGCAAAATCGATCTCTAGTATACTCCTCTTTGGCTCTTTAAAATTCCCCTACCTCCATGGTGCAATCACAAAAATATTGGATAGTCCCATACACTCATTGGTCACAATGGCGGGGTTTCGAAGAGTATGAGTTACCGGTTCATGGTTTGCACCATTCACTGGTTTCTTTCTCTTCTCATCCCGAGTGGAGTTTCCCTTCTCCGAAGTATTCCTTTTGGGTGGCATCCTGACAAAATGAGGCAAAAAGTGGTAATGTGATCTTCAAAACAAGGCATGGCTCACAATGTCATTCAACAAGTAGAGCATGCCCAAATAGCCTAGACATTCAAAACATTATAATCTAAGCATGAATGCTATTTAAACAAGAACATCCTCATTGAACAATAATCATGTAAGTCATCAACAACCCATCAATAAGACTATGTGACTAAGATTCATCTCCTCCCCAAATCACCCAATACATGAAGAACATTTCATTCAAACACAATAGCATATCAAACCACCCAAATTTCTTCAACACATGATCATACATACAAGCCCAAACATACTCCTTATATCCCAGCTAAATTTTCACCCTCATCATTATCACGCTGTTCAAGAAATACGTTTGACCGTTAATATATTTACCTATGTATAGTAACGGAAAGTAAAAAATTGATATTAAGAAACTACTTGTTACAATGAATTGAACAATATCATATACGAAAATATTGTTGCTCATATAGCTATTCAAATATATGGTTCAATTTTGATAGAGAATAGTGTCAAAAAAGCAAGAGTGCAAATTCAGCTGGGACAAAGGGAGTATATCCCAACAACACACATACCCATTTGAAAATCATGCTTTTCATAACCTCACCACAATGTCAATCAAGCATATAAACAAAGAGTTCAATGGATTACCCAGAATTTGAAGCTAAGAATTGCAAGATCCATACAAGAAAAAGCAAGAATTGCTAATTTTTTGAAGAAAAACTTGAATTTTTTGAGTTTCACCAAGGGTGTGTGTGAGTGAGTGTTTCTTGAGAAGGAAGAATGTGTTAAACAATAAAATTATGTGGAGAAATGTACCATGAGATTAGAATTTCAGCATATGCGAAATAGGGAGAGAGGTACAATTAGGATAAGAATGGAATTTTAAAATTGGAAATTAGGGGACAATAGTACCATCAATTAATTCCTAGGAATATTGGAAGAACTATTTGCATAAAAAAATCCTAAGGAGTTAGGGAATTTCAAAATTTTTGAACCAAAAATGCATTTTGAGTTGGAAATTAAACATTTTTGAAAATTTACATTTTTGGGACAAGTTGGCAATGGAAAATAGATATTTAGCGCATAATGTGCTTAGTATGATCCAGGCCTCGCATCAAATCTTAGGCACGAAACAAGGCCTTGCGCCAAACATTTTGGCACGAATCAACTTCTTGTGAGCCAAACTTCTTGGAACGAGGCATCCCCTCCCGCCAAGTCTCCTGGCACGGATCCAGGCTCTTGGTGTGGACCGTGTTAGGTCTTGGCACGAGGCTGCCACAATTTTGACCTAATCCTTAGTTTTTCCTCTTTTTTCCAAAAAAAACTATGTCACCCATCGAATAAAATTTCATCCAAACACAATCATGAAAATTTCAAACCGACAAGGGTTTCATCACAAAAATCATTATTGCAAATAAGAACATGCAAAATTTATCTAATCACTACTCAAAATACGAAAGCAAAACAAAAACACCGCATATTGTTGTCCTCACGACTTATTTCTTTTTCATCAAAGTCTAATTAGAAATACCTACATGTGGGTCTCTGGAATCACCATCGGAAACTCCACCCCATGATGACATTGTTGTGGAGAGGTCTCCACAATGAAACATCCTTACCTTCGGACCTCTTGTCCGTGGTGGGAAATGAATCTCCGTGTCTCGCTAGAACTGAGTCCGTGAATATCACTTTGTGGTTAAGGGGAGGTCGAGGAGGTTTTAAACCCTGGACACTCTCCGTTTCCCACTGCAAGTTAGTTAGCATGGAAAAAAATAGCACAGACATATTATCCATAGCCTCAAGCACTTTATTGGACTCATCAACAATATAATCAAAATGGGATTCATCCAAATGTTCATGCATGTTGGTAACACAAGATGTTTCATCATGCTCATCACATAAAGTCACACATTTGCACATAAAAGAAGAATTTTTTGAATCATACATAGATTTATAGATATCAAATTTTACTTTATCCATCTCATCTTCTAGAATCAAGGTTCCCAAGTGGACATCAATTTTACTCCTAGACATTTTAAGAAAAGGTCTTCCCAAGTATTGGGGGTGCTCTATCATTGTGAGCCACATCTAGGACGTAAAAGTCCACCAGAAAAACCAACTTGCCAACTTGTACCATCACATCCTTTACTAGTCCACGAGGACTAGCTTGGGAATGATCGGTGAGTTGGACAATCACTCTAGTTTCCCTAATCTCACCTATTTCTAGGCATTCATATAGACTATATAGGATCACATTGATGAATGTGCCTAAATCTATCATGGCATTTTCAACAAGTTTACCACCTAAAAATAGAGGAATAGAAAACATTCCGGGGTCGTCACATTTCTTAGGCAAATTTTTATGGTTCAAAACGGTGACTCCTCCCATTTTTAAATGTTCTAATCTCTTAGTTGGCCTACTTCTTTTCTTTGTACATGCAACTTTAAGCAATTTAGTATATGATGGCATATGTTCAATCAATTCGAAGATATGGATGGTTACCTCGACCTTTTTGAAAACTTTTTAAATATTCGCATCATTGGTCACCACCTTTGGCATTCCTCTCAAAGAATTTGGAAATGGAGGTGGAATTGTAGCTTCTGCCTTGAGGGGTGGAAGGTCTTTGGAAGGTGCTCCTTCACCACAATCTCCTCTTCTTCGAAGTGTGTCTTGGTAGCCTTAAATATCATATCATCCTCCGGCATAACCCTCTTCTCGGACTCACAAACTTCCTTCCCGCTTCTCAACTTGAGTGCACTCACATTCCTTGGGTTGATCTCCGGTTGGGAAGGGAGTTTTCCGGACTCCTTGGCTTTAAATAAGCTCACCAAGGTGGCATGTTGCCCAACTTGAACTTAAGGATTTTTGATACTCAAGAAAGCTCTATTACCAAGGTCTTCAATCTCACGCCTTTTCCTCTCCCCAAAGGCTTCATGTTTCTTGCCCAATTTACAGATGAATTTTAATATCTCTTCTAGATCTGACTTGTAGATCGAGGCATGGTTGTTAGAAGGGCCTTCACCTGAAGTGTATGGTTGAGGAGGTGCTTTTCCACCCTGGTATCCTTGAGGTTGGTTATCTTCCCTCCATAGGTAATTTTGGTGATCTTGATACCTTGGGTTAAAAGAGTTTGCATAGGGATCCGGCCTTGCATCTGGATCCAACCTTGCATCTCCTTGGTTCCCCCGGAACCCTTGTGGTTGACCCCTAGAAAACAATGTCCTCTTCTGATTATTGTACTCAATGGCCTTCACTTCTTGCAAATCATCTACTACCTCGAGGAATTCTTCAGAGTTGTGGTTAAGGTTGCAAACTCTACACACTTTAACTTGATGCACTTTTCCTTGCAAGAGCTCCTTCATCACAGAAGCAAGATCTTGGACTTGCTCATCCAACTTAGGCGATTGTGCGGGTTCATCCAAAACCTGAACTCTTGACCTTATGCCAAAATTTTGCATACCATTAGCCATTTATTTGAAGAGGGCCATTGCATCCTTAGGGCTCTTGTTTGCTATCATACCATTGCAAGCGGCGTTCACCATTCGCATATTTTCATCGCATAACCCCTCAAAGAAATAGTACACAAAGTCCCCCTCCTTGAAAGTATGGTAGGGAAAACTTTCCAACAATCTCTTGAAGCATTCCCAATAATCATATAAGCTCTCGGTAGCCCCTTGGGTGATGTTCGACAATTGTTTCTTTAGCCCCACCAATTTGGACGCCAGAAAATACTTCTCTAAGAACCTTCACTTTATGTCAATCTAAAAACCAATGCATCCCGGTGGAAAGTAGTATAGCCAGTGTTTAGCTCCATCTTGAAGGGAAAATGGGAAGGCTCTCAAGTTGTAATCATCTTGGAAAACTCCCGGTGGCTTCATGTTCGTACACACCAAGTGAAACTTCGATAGATACTTGTTTGGGTCCTCTCTCGCCAGTCCGTGGAATGTCGGTAGGCAATGGATCGTGCCTCTTTTTATCTAACAACTAACTTTGGTAGTTAATGGCGGGAAGGTAAGGCATAATGGTTGATTCTCCAGGTTGGGTGCCATGAGCTTCCATTAGGTACTATTATTTTCTACCTTTTGTTTTGGTTATTCCACTAAAACTTCTTGCCTCGGTTGAATTTCTTCCCTAGTTCTTCATCTCCTTTGTTCTCAGTCGGGTAGTGTAAGACGCCTAGATTAGTGGTACGGGTGTGTACCATAAACTAGGGCTAACAATACCTTTTTGAATACAACACTAGCAAATAGATCAAAAGGTAACGAAATAACTTTCACAACAGCTCAACAAACAATCAACACAAAACAAAAATAAAAGAAACTATTATTTACTCTGCTAACAAGTTGTGATAATTAATACTTAAGCTGGATAGCATCCCTGGCAATGGCGCCAAAATTTGATCCGCCTCCTCCCAGGGTAGTTAATTGTAGCTAACTAACAAGAGCGGAGGCTTTCCTGTGGGAAAGGTAAAATATAAGATTTATAGTTCTACACCCATTCTCACTGCTACGCTACCTAAAGGGCAGTTAACGGTAAGCCCTGAGTTTGTCCCCAAATATGCTAGGGCTTAAGTATCAACTAAAAAAACAACCTAGTACAGGTCATCAATGTGTACGAGTGAAAGGAATAACTAGTAAATGCAAACAAAGGCGGTTTGGATTTTCAGTTTAACAACTACAAAACATGAAATTAAAAAGAAAGTAAAGTAATTAAGCTAAGCACTTGGGAAGTCATTGTGCAACATGGTTAATCTAATGTTTCAATCCTCGATTCATTCACATGTAAGATTTACTAGACAACCCAATAGAGTGCTCATAACACGTGGTGTGGCCGATGGCATACACTTCCCCGTACCCATCACATTGGGTGCGTTCACAACCCTCTATCGACACCACCATTGTAATTAGGGAAGTACAACAAAGTCTGACCATTGTTGTAGGTCTATTTCTCCCTGGTGAAATTACATCCCGTGCTTCCACCACGAATGCACTACTTCCCCTTGGTCCTATCAATTAGGCCAAGGGGTTGTTGTCACCTTATCTATGATACTAGGGCCTCTTATAACCCTAGACAGTTACTTTTTCACTATCTCTACCTATAACCTATCGGAAAATTTGACGTAATCAGCTGATACTAGTGGGATGGCAAATAAGTCAGAGCAATAATCGAGTCTCCCATGCACACATCCACGTAGACCCAGTGTACTCCCTTACCACATTCTAATATCTAGGTTTCTCTTCCCAAGGGGGCACTAATATTTGCACCATACATGAATATAGCTCAAAGTGTGTGATAATGTGGTGCACTATTCATGCATGTCAATCATTCAAGAACAATCACAATAATACCATGAACACAAAATTACGATGAACTAGAGAATCTCACTAAACAAAGATTAAATCATGCACTACAATTTATCCCCAAGCTATAAAAATGACTCCATAGATATAGAATTCAAATATAGATTTAAATTCCACATCTAGGATGAAAAAGAAAATAAATGGAAAAAAAATAAAAGGAGAGAGTGTTTCTCTCTCTAAAGTTGCTCTCCTAATAGAAATAAAACTATCTACTCTAATCTGTACATGTTTAACCTAGTAGACTAAGGCTATATTTATAGAAGAAGGGGATTGAGCCTAAAAATAGGCCTAAAATAGGCCAAAAGTAACTAAATCCTAGTTGGGCCGTCGCAGATTGTGCGTACTACACTATGCACTTGTCACGAGCTGCAGGATCTGGCGCGGGCCGTGCTCCTTGATCCGGTGCATGGTACTGGATCTGGTACGGGCCACATCACTTTTTTTGGAGCAGAACATGGCCATTGATGCGGGCTGCTGGGAGGTCGCCGTCGTACCTCTCGAAGGTAATACTTTCAAGCCCTAATGCTTCCTATCTACAATTAAGTAGATAGTGGCAAATCAGGGTCGTCCACGAAGAAGAGGGATTTTCTTAAGATTTAAACATAAAAGGTTGATATTATGCTAGAAGTAAATATATATACATATATAAATGCAAGTAAATAGGGGGTTTGGTTGTTTGGTTTTCCGAAGTTATGAAATTAAAAGACAAGATAACTAGCAAAGTCAAGTAACTATGCTAATCATCAAACAAAATAAAAAAAGGGGTTTAAAACTACAAAAGACAAAGCCTTGGGGCAATTAATATCCACTTCCAAACCTAATGTAGATCATTAAACCATTCACTCATTCTATCACGTTCGTTACCTATGGGGAATGCTAAAACTTCTCAATTGAAGATCAACATTCATTTCTTCTTAAGAGTAATTCACAAAGACAAACAACGACCATTTTCAAACCTCATTGATAATCACTTTAGGAAAACCACACCATAAAGGTATTTTATCAATGGCATTGTACACGAAGAACCATAGATTTGACAACAACGAGTCTTCTACCAAAAACATAGCCATTTAACCAAACATAGCATTCATTAGGCTAAACCTAGAACAAATCACATTCAAGATTCAACCTTTCATTGCATCTAGAGGATAAATATGAGAACAATCCAAATTAATATACTTATCTAGCAAGAATTACAACATATTATACACTAGAAGTTCTAAGTTCATGTTCTTGGATTTTCATGCCAAATGAGTTAAGAAATTTTCAACCTTCTTAACACCCTAACACTTCAATCATACAAACAACTCCTATTCTCAAATAACCCATGCTATAAATGAAGTAAAACATAGCATTAAGAACACATTAATACTAAATAACAAAAGCTTCAGGAAATAGTGAAATAGAGTTTCATACTACATAGGTGTGGAAGCTTCAATCAATTTCTCTCAAGTACAAAACTAAGCTAGATAATCAAAACCCATAACATAGAACAAAGATCTACAAAGAAAGAAGAAGAAATGGAAGAAAATGGTGAAAAACTAGGGTTTTGGAGCCCCCAAGTCGGGCTTAGACAAATGGGGAAGAAGGGGGGCTATTTATAGTCCAAGAAAATAGAGGAAAAGAGGCCAAAAAGGTAAAATTCTAGGCTGCGAGCCGCAACATATATGCCGCGGGCCACAATGGCCAATATGCTTTCTTCTTATTTCCATCGTTACGGGTGAACCGTTCCTCCAATTTTGGAGTTCTTATAGTTGATTTCATAGTGCTCGAGAAGAAGAATTCAACGGTGCCACACTTGTAGGAAGATTCTTCTTTTATCATTTTAAGAACTTGGTCTAAACTTTCGGATGACAATTCATCCGCTTCTTTGCCTTCCTGCTTCGACCCTTCTATCTTCTACCACGCTTTGACCAAGTTCTTAAAATGAATTGTCATAAGACCACTAAACCACTCCGAAGGGATCATGATACATCTACAAATTAAGCTCACAAAATGGAATCTAGATTATCGTAAGGACCGAAAATCCATTAGACTAAACATAGGTTACAAAATGAAGGATTTAGATATAAAAATAAAAATGGTCATCTAAACCCCTTATAATGTAAAACTACGTAAATTTAGCAATTTTACAACAAAAATATGACAAAAGTGATGTTAAATACTTTGGAAAATAGATGCATTTGACGTCTCATCAAATCTCCCCACACTTAAACCTTACTCGTCCTCGAGTAAATAAGAACAAGCAAAGATCAAAGCATAAACTAGCATGTAAAGGTTTTCCCAAAACATCCAACATCATATTCCTAGACTACCCTAACCCCCAAGATATAAGAATCTCTCACACTCTCACATCACAAAGCCTAAGATAATCTGAACAACCAACGAACCATAACAAAAGTGAGGTATACATATAATGCCAAGCTAACTTACTCTACCAAAAAAGCCACCAAAAGACAAATCAAGAGAAGCATAAAATTTTTCAATTTATCTCATTTTGCCTCGGAGCCCTTTCGGGGTTTCATCTTGGCTTCACACATTTTTCTTTTTCAATGCTCACCCTAGCTTTTTTCCACACCATTTGGCCTCTCATTTTTTCATAGGTTGCCTTTTTGGGTTTTTGACCTATCCGGGCCTCTTACTTTTGCCTATGTTGCCCTCTCGGAGTTTCAACTTAACGGGATTTTTTTTTATTTTCAATTTTTTTTCAAACAAAACAAATCAAAATGGATCATATGCACACTGCAATACAATACAATGAGATGTATTTCTCTTTACCTCCCCACACTTGAAACACACATTGTTCTCAATGTGAAACGAACAAGATAAATAAATAAGGGAGAAAGAAAAAATACTCACAACTAGGACCTTGAAGGTCCTTCCCGGTGATGGCAATGCTCACTCCTCAATGAATGTTCTCTCCTCCATGTTCTGAAACTCCGCCCAACATGCAACTTTGATCCATCCACTATAAAGCCACAACTATGCAAATCCCGATCAACACTCACAAAAGACAAAAACTAGTAGTACACCTAGATGACGGTTTTGGTAGTGGTTTTTGGTGGTGGGTTGTGGTGGTATTGTTGTGGTTTTGGGTAAGAGTTTGAGGATATGGTTGAGGAATTTTTTTTCAAGAAAAGAAAAACAATAACCTAACTTAAAAGCTCAGGTCGCCTCCTAAGAAGCTCCGTATTTTTAAGGCCGTCAGCACGACCCTAATGTTATCCATATGGTGAAGGTTTGAACCCCTTCACCATGAGCATCCAAAATTAGAGAGGTTGGGGTACAAAAATTTTAAGAGAAAAGTCTTTTGGAGGTGGGGATGGTTTGAAGGGAGTTGGGTGGTTAGGAGGCTTAGGATTGTCTTTTGGCTCCTCTCTTATCTCCCTCAAAACTTCCGAAAATGGTGGAGTTGGTCCACTAGTTGGAGGAGGGGGTGACAATGCTAATGAATGTAGCACAATCACCTCTTCCTCCATTTTTCCATCCTCAACAACCAACCCCTCATCCCCTTTGAAATCAAACTCATTTCCCATGGTGACCTCACTCACCGAATCCTTGAGTTTGACTTGGGATGGTGTATTTTCGTAATCACAAGCTTCCATTCGGGTCAACGCTTCCAATATACTCCTCACATGCCCCTCAATAGCCTCAACACTAGAGGAGAGCCGAGTGTTCGGTTCCTCACTAGTCAAGTTGTTCAAGTTTGCTATTGCATTCATAACTTCCTCATGTGTCAAACTTTAACTTCCTTGTTGGGCTTGATTTTGGGGTATGGCATAAGATGGTGAAGGTCAACTATTTTGCCTCGTATTGTTTGTTTTCTGGCTCATTCTCATACCACCAATCCGGATTACCACTCCCCTCCGGATTGTAAGAATTGTGGTATGGATACCATTCTTGGGTTTCTTGCCCTTGAAAACCAACATCTCCTACCTCTTCGTAGCACGCTTCATAAGACCTTTGGTTTTGGAAACCAAGGGTTCTTTCTTCCTCATAGTGCTTCTCTCTCAATATATATCAAGACTCGGTAGAATGGTCGGAATGACACATCCTACAAAACCTTGCTTGTTGAGCTTCTCTTCTCATCATAGTTCCCTTAAGGTGAGACATTCCATTTTTTAAAAAAACAAATTCTCCTTTTCAAAATTCTGGAATCATATTGCAGGGATTCTTGATAAAAATTCACCAAGAACTCAAGAAATACCTACTCCGAACAAAAACAACCAAAAAGAAGTGAAAAATAAAAACAAGTAGCAAATATGCAACCAAATACGCCCAAACACTTAAAAATAAACGCCTCTTACCTGGCAGCAGTGCCAAGATTTGGGAGGTCATCGCCGTACCTTTCAAAGTTAATACTTATAAGCCCTAATGCTTCCTATCTACAATTAATTATATAGTGGAAAAACGAGGTCGTCCACGAAGAAGAGGGATTTTCTTAAGCGTTTAAACATAAACGGTTGATATTATGCTAGAAGTAGATATATATATATAGATATATAAAAGCAAGTAAATATGGGGGTTTGGTTGATTGGTTTTCCTAAGTTATGAAATTAAAGGACAAGATAACTAGCAAAGTCAAGTAACGATGCTAATCATCAAACAAACTAAGAAAAAGGGGTTTAAAACTACAAAAGACAAAGCCATGGGGCAAATAATATCCACTTCCAAACCTAATCTTGATCATTTAACCATTCACTCATTCAATCACATGTGTTACCTATAGGGAATGCTAAAAATTCTAATTTGAAGATCAACATTCATTTCTTCTTAAGAGTAATTCACAAAGACAAACAACAACCATTTTCAAACCTCATTGATAATCACTTTAGGCAAACCACACCATAAAGGTATTTCACCAATGACATTGTACACGAAGAACCATAGATTTGATAACAACAGGCCTTCTACCAAAGACATAGCTATTTAACCAAACATATCATTCATTAGGCTAAACCTAGAATAAACCACATTCAAGATTGAACCTTTCATTGCATCTATAGGATAAATATGAGAACAATCTACATTAACATACTTATCTAGATAGAATTACAACATATTATGCACTAGAAGTTCTAAGTTCAAGTTCTTGGATTTTCATGCCAAATGAGTTAAGAAATTTGCGACTTTCCTAACACCCTAACACCCTAACACTTCAATCATACAAACACTTTCCATTCTCAAATAACCTATGCTATAAATGAAGTAAAACATTGCATTAAAAATATATGAATACTAAATAACAAAAGCTTCAAGAAATAGTGAAACAGAGGTTCTTACTACATAGGTGTGGAAGCTTAAAAAAATTGCTCCCAAGTACAAAACTAAGCTAGATAATCAAAACCCATAACATAGAACAAATATCTACAAAGAAAGATGAAGAAATGAAAGAAAATGGTGAAAAACTAGAGTTTTGGAGCCCCCAAGTCGGGCTTAGACAAATGGGGAAGAAGGGGGGCTATTTATAGTCCAGGAAAATAGAGGAAAAGTGGCCAAAAAGGTAAAATTCTGGGCTGTGGGCCGCAATGGCTAATCTATTTTCTTCTTATTTTCATCGCTACGGGTGAACCGTTGCTCCGATTTTGGAGTTCTTGTATTCGATTTCATAGTGCTCGAGAAAAAGAATCCAATGGTGCCACCCTTGTAGGATGATTCTTCTTTTATCATTTTAAGAACTTGGTCCAAACTTCTGGGTGACAATTCATCCACTTCTTTGCCTTCCTTCTTCTTCTACCACGTTTTGACACATGGCCTTCACTAAACCACTCCAAAGGGCTCACGAGACATCTAAAAATGAATCTCAAAAAATGGAATCTAGATGCTCGTAAGGACCAAAAATCCATTAGACTAAACATAGGTTACAAAATGAAGGATTTAGATATAAAAACCAAAAATGGTCATCTAAACCCCTTATCATGTAAAAATACGTAAATCTAGAAATCTTACAACAAAAATATGACAAAAGTGATGTTAAATGCTTTGGAAAATACATGCATTTGACATCTCATGAGTTATTATTTGTAGGTTGGATTTTGGACTTTTGAACAGCGGGGCGTTAGTCTTGGCACAGGCCATCGTCTGGAGCATGAGTCTGCTAAAATATCTTGGCGCAGGGTGCAATCTGGAGCTCATTTCGTCAGCTTGTCTTGGAATCTTGGACTTGGAACGGTGCTGGCCATCCTAAATGGGATACCCGTACTTTGCTGATTTTGAGCGAAGTCTTAAACTCATCCGCGCAGGCCATGAGATTTGGAGCGGTCCACACTATTGGCTAATGTTGGAAACTATTGGCACGGGGAGATCCTTTGGAGTGGGCCACTGGTGCTTAACTATGAACAGCCCACGTCGACCCATGGTACCTTGGCCGGCTGAATTTGTTTCCATCGCTACGAGTGAACTGTTCCAAAGGAATCAGCCTTGAAGGCTAATTCTTCTCGGATCATTCTCAGACTTTGGCACAATTCATCGGACCACAATTTCCTGTTTCATCTTTGGCCGCTTTAATTTTCGTTGCCGCCTATATTTGACTCCATTATCCTTCTACCATACATTGGTGTTCCTGGACTTTGTCTACTACGATTCTAGAGGTGAATTTCCTTTGATATCTTCTACCATTCTTGCTACCATTCTTATGAATGGCCTTAATATCTTCTACCGCCCTTAAGAACGAAAAAAATCTGTTTTCAAGGATATCGGGTAAGCAGGAAATCTAGTGAATGTAACCAAAATGTAACCATGGGCAACCTACTAAAGATGATCAAATGGAAGATCTAGGAGCCCGTGGATACAAGATATCCATTAGTACTAATTAAGTCTACAAAACACGGGATTTCGACAAGAAAACCAAACATTGGTGTCTAAACCCCTTGTCACGTAAACTCAACTAATACTTGCAATCCACTAAAGAAAATAAGATAAAAACTATGTTGAATGCAATGGTTAACGCACGGAAAATGAAGCACATCACAATCTCCCCTGTTTACATTTACTAGCTATCCTTTCACTCGTACGGATTGACAACCCGTACGAGGTTATGTTTTCATTGATACTTAGGTCCTAGAATATCTGTGGACATGCCCAAGGCTTACCGCTAACTACCCTATTGGTAGCGTAGTAGTGACAATGGGTGCAGAATATAAATTTTATCTTTGACCTTTCATAAGCCCTCCGCGTGGGTTAACTAGCTATAATTAATGACCCCGGGTGGAGGCAGGTCAAATTTTGGTACCGCTCCCGGGGATGCTATTCAATCTAAGTGTTAATTAGAATAATGTGTTAGTAGAGTAGCTAGTATTGCTTTAATCTTTTTCTTGTTTTGTTTGCATGATTATTGAAAAAGAAAATTTTTAAAATTTCCAAAAAGAAATTTTTGATATTGAGACTCGATCTACATGCCTTATCTTGCTTGAATGATATATCTTGTGATACTATTCTTTTTGAGCATTTTTCTTCTAATCTGAACGAGGTTATTTCACCTTGGAATCTCATGACTAACATGCGGCGAGGAAATAAGTGGGCTAAGATATTAAAAACTCCTAAGCCCCTTCCAGCCCCCAAACTCAACAAGAATATATCCATGCTTGAGAAGAATGGGTTTCCTTGTTTTGTTGCTCCAAAGGTGAAAGGTAAACCTACAAGGATGTGGCGACCCATCCATCATGATGTGGTCACTGGTGGCGTCGAGAATGGTGATTCCGGTGACCCGCAAAGACACTCTTTTTAGTAGTCAAAAAATTTAAGGGAAAAATAAGTCGTGAAGACGACAATAAAGAAACATTGTTTTTATTTATATTAGGATATTTCTTTTGAATGTTATTAAAATTTTAGGGGTGAGTTTTTTTTTTGGTAGAAACTTTTAGGAAATTTTAGTCATCAATTGTTTGTGTGGAATGGTACTACTTTGGTTTTTATTGTTTTGGATGCAGATGCGAGGAAAATATCCATAGGAGAAAGAAGGACTTGTGATCTATGCCAGAGTTTTGGCATGGACGGATGGTTCGCGCCAAGGGATTTGGTATGAAAGGATGGTTCGTACCCAGAGATTTGGCGTGAACCGATCTTTTGTTCCCACAAATTTGGCACGAGCCTATGCTTTGTGCCAAAGCCAATCAGCACAGAGCTGATGTGGCTGCCACGTGTTCACAAATCACGCACTTGGCACAGACTTGGCATGGATTCAACGTGTGAGTGGCAAGGATCAGCACACGTCTGACACAGATGCCATGTGTTGGCGTGAGGCTCTACCTGGGATCCATGCCACTTCCAACTTTGACGAATCCCAGCCTAGCCTAACTAATATTAAAACCCTCGGTCCATACCTCTTTTCCTCACCAGCCTTCCCCCTTTTCTCTCTTCTTCACAAACTCATCTCCTATTTTTCTCGCCTAAAACCTTCATACATACCCTCTCTCACTAATCCAGCCATAACTTTCTTGTTTCTCATCCAATTCTCCCCCCATATATTAAAATTTTCCTCTTTCTAAACTCTATTTAACCCACTAAACCCCAACCCCATAAAATCCATGAATTTGAGCAGTTTACTGAAGGAAGCTTTTGGTCGCAGTTGGTATTTTCTTCGGGGAGCTAAATTTTTTATTCCCTTTGGGACGTTGGAGTTTCTTTGACTCACCCTAGGAGATGTGTTGAATAACCCTTGAGCGGAGATTCAAACACAATTACCATTTGAGGTAATTTTGGTCAAGCTTACTCTTATTTGAAGGAATCGGATTAGCGTATTTACTGTGGACTGTGCTTGCATGCTTGAGAATTTTGGTTATTAATGTTGTTGGTAGATTTACTTGGGAATTATTATTCTGTGTTGGGTGTAGTGGGAGGAAATAGTTTCCAAACTCTGTCTATTTTACTTGCTATATTCACGAACATTATGCTTCACGTGTCAAGAGAAGGAGGAGATTCTAGTATGCAATCCTATAAGGGCTTGACTACTCTTACTAGGGCCCAAAAGGAAAGGTGGGGGTGGCTCATGTGGTGCCCAATTTTTAGGTCAAAGTTTGTAGACGAAGAGATCCTCAAAAGTCTCAAACTCTACAATCTTGTCCGGATGCTGTTAGGTAGGGTAGGTATGAAGATGTTTACCACCATATCTGCTCCCAGATACACTAGATATATGCTGGAGAGTTTTTCCACTGTCGAGAATTTTTGAGATGAACATGGAAGGCAATGTATTAGATTCCATTTGGGTGTTGAGCCCTGAACCTTGACCAACAAGGAGCTTGGAAAAATCATCAAATGGAATGAGCAGAGAAAAGTATTAGGGTTCCGGGAGTTGAACACTTGCAATTTATTCACATTCTAGAATGCCATCACTAGGCGGTTGAGGATTAAGAATAGCAAGAAGTGACATAGTAAACCCTGCACTCAAATAAGTAGCTAGGTTGTTAACTGTGATAGTTAGTTACCAAGGGGAGGCCATCGCCTCCACTGATGAGGATTGCATGATATTTCTATGGTTTGTATGCACAGGGAAGGCTTTCCCTAACTTGGTAGAAGAGTTTGTTGCCGGGAGTATGGATCTCACTTTCTCAGGAGCATGCACTGGCAAAATCTGGATGGGAGAAATGGTTACATTTCAGGTGCTGCACTTCCACCTTCCGGAGAGTGAGGATATGAGGGCCAACCCCAGCTTAATTTTTACACTCACTCTCTGGTCATGACAAAGGCCAGACTTATAAATATAGATAAATGGTACCATCTCACGGTATTACAAGGGGGAGAGATTCATGAGGCTGCCCTAGAGCGAGAGAACTAAGTTGATCAAGTCCTTCTGTTTGTCAGATTTCATCATTGAGCCTAATGCAATTTTAGAGGCAGTCTTGGGGGAGAACGACCTGGGAATTGAGGATTATAAGGAGTGTAAGGAGGAGCATGAGCATGAGTAGCTTATGAAGCATATTCCCGTTGATGTTATCATGGAGTAGCCGCCTATACTTCATGCTATGCCACAACCTATGGAACATCCTATAGCACCACCGCCACCTTTTTAGCAGGTATCAGGAGGACCACCACCCTTTCAAGGGCCGACCAACATGCACGGGGAGTCTTATCATTCCACAGGGCATGGCGCTAGTAGTGTACATAGATATAGCATCTCATCTCTCCATCGGAAGTTCTTTGAGTTCAGTAGGCACAGCATCCATGTGACCCCTCCACCCTTTGAACCTCACTGATATAGCTTTTCAGCCACTCTCATCATGGAGCTCACTCATAGCAGCATCCGTAGTACAAACCTTTTTGAGAGCACGAGTCACCATGTTTTCAGTTTGCTTCTTCTTATCCCATGTGGACCGAGCCACCTCAGTAGCACCAGCCAGATTGGGCACAATCTTTGGAGTAATCCATCTTTAGGGTAAGGCAGGACCTAGTCACTGCCAAAGCTTAGCTAGATGACCATCACTTGGATACAGTTTCCAGATTTGACAGAGGTGATGGTGAGTTGTAGTATTCGACAGACGGTATGGGAGCTCTCCACGAGGGACTGATGGGCATTAGTGACAGGTTGAGGAGTGCATTCATAGGAGAGCGCTATATGGATCCTCCGCACAAGTAGGGGCCAGGAGATAGACATCGCAGGAGGGAAAATTCTTCTTATGATTCCAACCTTTCCTTCTCCTTAGTTACTTTCTTTGGAAACAATGCAAGAAACTAAGTGTGGGAAGGGGTTGGCACATCTTCTATTATGGTATTCCCTTTGCTAGTATTTCTTTTAGCCTATGTTCTACTATTTTGGATTTCCTTATGACTATCATTTCCATATATATTTTTTTTCTCTCCCTCATTGAACTATTTGTTGTTTTTGGTATGAGGGCACCTTTTATAGTTGTTTTTTTGGGATGTTTTTAATATGAGGGAACCCTTTATAGTAATTTTTGGGATTTTTTGGGAAATTATTGGTGGTGTTACTAGGTTGAGAATCACAAATGATCCCTATGTTACAACCAAGTCGACGAGTCTTGAATTTCCTTGGTGGATTGTTTTTGGGAGACAACTCTTTGATTGCTTTTGGGGATCATTTTGGGAAAAGTAAACTAGCTTTACACTTATCTTCTTGGCTTACGTTTTTCCACAATTTACTTTTAGGTGGTTAGATAGCTTATGTTCTTTGGGGAATGTGAAAGTTGTGAGATTCTTGCTATTTTTAGGGAAAATAGGGTAATCTAGGAATAAGTTGGATTCCTCGGTTAACTTATGCTTGCATGTTACATTTTTCTTAATTCTTTTTCTTGTCTTTATTTACTCGAGGATGAGTAAAGGGTTAAGTATGGGCGCAGACCGTCCCATTTATGATAGCCCACACCATTCCAACTCCAAGATGCCAAGACCAGCTGATGGCCCACACCAAAGGCATCATCCCGTGCCAAGTTTCTGTGTAGACCGAGCATTGTGATGATGGCCCGTGCCAAAGGCGGTACAATGCGGATCAAAACTTCCAAATCCAGCACACTGACGGCGGCCCGTGCCAAAGGCCACATACCGTGCCAGATGATTCAATGTGGCCCGTGCTAGATCCAGCATCCCGCAATTGATGAAGAGACATGGCTAGCGCTAGATCCTGCAGCCCGCAGAGAAGTACGTGCCATGGGCTAGGCTAACCGCAATGCCATGCGCCATGCGGCGGCTGATCTATGGTTTTCTCATTTCTGGCTTATTTTGGGCCTATTTTAAGCCCACTACCCCACTACTTTAAATATAACGTTAATATACTAGGTTAAAAAAGTTATTTCATATTTTAGACTTTATCTTGTATTAGGAGAGCAACTCTAGAGAGAGAAACATTGTCTCATTTTTTTTCTTTCCTTTTATTTTTTTTAAATACTGTCTCAAATCTATGTTTGAATTCCATATCTATGGAGTATATTTATAGCTTAGGGATAAATTTTAGTCATGTTTGATTAATTATTTTGTGAGATTCATTAGATTTATTCTAGTATTTGTGTTTATGATATTATTATTACTTGTTCTTGAATGTTTAAATTGCATGAATAGTACACTCCATATAAGCACAAACTTTAGTCTATATTCATGTTGGTGAAAATATTGATGCCTTCATGAGAAGAGAAACATGGATGTTTAAATGGGTAAGAAAGTACGGATTTGCGTCGGTTTGTGCATGGGAGAGTCGAGTATTACTCTAAGTTATTTTCTATTGCACCAGTCTTAGCTGATTACTTAAAGTAGTCTGAGAGGTTATGGGTAGTGTTAGTGAAAAGTAGCAAGCTAGGGTTGTAAGAGACCTCAGTGTTATAGATAAGGTGCCAACGACCCCTTGTCCTAATTGATAGGTGATTAAGAAGTAGTACATTCATGGTGGAAGCCCGAGATGTAATCACAGGGGGGAGAAACAGAACTATAAAAATGGTCAGAGCTTTTTGTACTCCCCTAATTATGATGGTGGTGTCGGTGGAGGGTTGCGAACTCACCCGATGTGGCAGGTACTTGGAAGTGTATGTCATCGGCCACACCACGTGTTATGAACACTCTATTAGGTTTTTCTAAATCTTACATGTGAATGAGTCAAGGATCAAAGCATTGAATAATACATGTCTCACACTGTTTCCCAAGTGCTTAGCTATATATATTACTTTTCTTTTACTTTTATGCTTTGTAGTTGATAATTTGAAAAATTAACCCCCCCCTTGTTTGCATTTACTAGCTATTCCTTTCACTCGTACAGATTGATGACTCGTACGAGGTTATATTTTCATTGATACTTAGGCTGTAGCATCTCTGTGGACATACCCAGGGCTTACTGCTAACTACCCTATCAGTAGCATAGTAGTGAGAACGAGCATAGAATATAAATTTTATCTTTAACCTTTCATAAGCCCTCCACTCGGGTTAATTAGCTACATTTAGTGACCCTGGGTGGAGGTGGGTCACACTGCCTCTAGATTAAGATGATCCATTAATGTACAAGTGCCACATTTCCTTGGATTCTTTTACATCTTTGACTACAATTGGTTCCGTAGTTTCCACAATGAAATATCCTAAGAGTTGACCCTTGATGGCTATTCTGGGATAGAAATGGATGTCCTGCTCCCCTTGTTCGATTTCCCATTTCTTCATTTACCCCAAGGACTCTGGCTTAATGAGCACCTACCTAATCAGATGGTTGGTGAACAAGATGATCTTGCGGCTTTGAAAGTATGGGTGGAGGTGCCTCGCTGCATGGACTAGGGCCAATATTAACTTTTTGAGGGTTGTGTATCGAGTTTTTGGACCATGCAATGCCCTGCTTACGAAGTAGATTGGGTGTTGGGCTTTTTCCCTTTCCTTTACAAAAACTACACTTATTGCTAAGGGGGGAGGGGGTGTTGAGATGTATAGGTATAGATCTTCCCCCTTCTCTGGTTTCATCAGGGTGGGCAAGCTTCGTAAGTGTTCCTTTAAGTGTTGGAAGGTTTTGTCACATTCTTCTATCCATTCAATTTTTTGGCTTTTTGAAACACGTTGAAGAATGGAAAATGTTTTTCAGCCCCTTTGGAAAGGAATCGACTGAGCGTAGCCTGCGATCCTGTCAGCCTTTAGGCATTCTTGACAGTTTGAGAAGGCTTTATGCTTATCAAAGCTTCAACTTTCTCGGGGCTCACATCGATCCCTCTTTCCAAGACCATGAATCCCAGGAATTTTCCATCTTTGACTCCGAGCACGCATCTGGCTAGCTTTAGCTTTAGATCGGCTTCTCGGAGCCTCTGGAAGGTTTCTTTGAGCCCTAGCTGGAATTAATTGTAGCCCTTGTTTTTTACTACCATATCATCTACATATATTTCCACGTTTCTACCAATCTATTTTTTGAAGAGCTTAGCGACCAATCTTTGGTGAGTGGCTCATGCATTTTTTAGGCTGAATGGCATTTTCTTATAGCAAAATGTCCCCCACGTCTGTTATGAATGACATAATATACTTATCCTCCTCTACCATGAGTATCTGTTGGTAGCCTTTATGGGCATCGAAGAAGGCTAGCACCTCATATCCTTCTATGACTTCGACAAAACTTCAATGAAGGGTAAAAGATAGCTATTCTTGGGGCAGTGTTTGTTGAGATCCGTGATGCCTATGTACATTCGCCAATCTCCGTCGTGCTTGAGAACTATCATAGGATTTGCTATCCATTCAGGGTAAAATACTTCTTCGATGATCTCTGCTCGAAGAAGTTTTTGAACTTTTTCCTTTATGGCCTCCACTATTTCAGGGGAAAATGACCTCTTCTTCTATTTAATTGGCTTTAGGGAAGGGTCAACATTTAACCTATGGACCATCAGCTGTTTAGGTACCCTTGTGAGATCAAACGTATTCCACGAAAACACGTTGTCATAATTATCTACGAGGTCCTTTAGCTTTTCTTTCATTGTGGGTGGTATCATTTTTCCCAACACATTTCCTTGTGCTTGAACAACCATTGGCTCTGTGTCCTTGGGTTTAATTTCTTTGTTTATCGAAGCCACCATGTCCTCCTTTTTAGCTTCTTTCAATGTTATTGCAAAACAACTCCCGGCTGCCGGTTGGTCCCTCTTATGCTTGTTATTCCCATTTTGGTGGGGAGCTTCATCGTTAAGTGGTAGGGGAACCATATGGACCATGCCTGGCATATCAAGAGCCTTCCCAATATCATATTATAGTGGGATAAAACGCCAATCACCATGAAGCTGCAATCAATCATGACTTCTTTATCTCTATCAGCTACTTTAACTGGTAGGGTTAGGAATCCTAGGGCAGGACCATTTTCCCAGTGAAGCTAGATAGTGGTGAGGTTATTCTTCTCAAACTTTCATTCCCTATCCCTAGTTGATAAAAGCAATTGGCAAACACCATTTCCACTCCAATGCCGTTATCCACGAATATCCTTTTGATATAGAAGTGTCTGATAGTTGAATAGATTACCATTGGGTCCATATGAGGGGTTTGGCTGGACACTGGGTACACTCCCGAGAAAGTTATGGCTTCTTCTGCTCGAAATTATTTTTGGCAGGGTTCTCCGAAGGGCACATACCATCATTGTGCTTTGATGATGGTGTTTGAAGACTGGTCACATACCACCCCATTAATGTAATTGTTCACACGGTTTGCCACGTCCCCTCGATTCCTATCTGCCTGGACTTCGGTGTTAGGTCTACTATTTTATCTCGCTTTATTCTAATTTGCTCCCCATTGTTCTCTTGCTTCTCTTTGTCGCCTAGATTAGCCCCTTTCTTGTAGCCCTTCCAGTGGAACTTTCAATTTCCTTTCGAGGAGGCCTCTCCTCTTGGTATTTCGACGCAATTTGGGAGCAAGACCTCTTTTGGAAATCTATCAATTTTCTTCTTCAGGTGAGTGAATTTTCTTGTATCATGGCCACATTCTTTATAATGGTCATAGAATTTGGGCAATTCTCTTTTTTTCAGGGTAGTCTTTGCAGGGAGGGGGAGCTCGAAACAACCCTTTGTTGATGGAGTGTATTTCCACCACGTGTTTGTTAGAGCAACATAGCCCTCAAAGCCTTTGTTTGAAGCCTCCAACCTTCTCAGCCTTACCTGCAAAGCCTTAGGGCCTTTTTTGGCCCACCAGTCCCCCTCTCATTTTCTCTTCATGCCTTCCTTGGTCTTTGAATATTTTTCCATGATTTCTTGTAGTTTCTACAGGGTTTTTGGCTTTTTTGAGACCAGCTTCTTATATAAGCCGAGGTTGGACATCCCAATCATATAGCTAAGGATCACCCCATCCTCAATACGGTTGATTACATTGAGGCTCTCATCCACATATCGATGATCAATCACTTCCATTGATTCGTCGGGCCTCTACTTGTTGTGACAGAGCTAAATCAGGGTTTTTGTAAATCGCTTCTTTTGAAAAAGATTGGCCGAACAGGGCCTTTCCAAAATCTCTATATGAATGCAACAATTCCTTGTCCAGCTTGTTAAACCACTTTGAGCTTTTCCTCGAAGGTAACTCTCTACTAGCTTACATGTCAACTGTTTGTTGAAGTCCCCCAAATTCATCAGACTGAGGAAGGTTTGTATAATGTCTCGGGGATCCTAATATCCACTTTACGTTGGGAGTCCCTGGGTGGTTTCACATTGTTGGGTCATTGAGTGCTCATGATTAAAGGATTGAAAGGGAAGGCTATGACTTGACTCAAAGGCCCAATCAACCTGTCCAACTCCATTGTGGGGGTATATTGTGAGGGCATTGCTCGACTTACCTCACATTCACAGATCTCCATATTGATTTTACCATAATGAAGTGTCAATACCAGGTATCTGGTTCGAAGCCATGTACCTAGGCCGCGGTCCTCCCACAGCACAGTTGTTATACAACTGTTGTTTCTCTTGATGATAGGGGTCATATAAAGGGATCTCAGATCGAGGCCTTGAATACATTTGGCTCTTGTAACCTGGGTAATGCCCCATTGGCCAGGCTATCAAGTAAGGGATTTCCTGGTTCGAAATGTGAGGAACCAAAATAGGCACCGAATATGCCAATGTTTGGCCCATGCTGGGGAATGTTGGTTAAGGCTGATCTTGAGCCCCTATCCCCATATCCGCTTGATAGGATGCTCTTAGGGTGGCCTGCAATTGGAATCTTTGCTACAAAGTCAAGGGAATCGAAGGTGAGGGCACCACATGCTGCTGAATCATCCTTTGATAGAGCACTTTAGCCAGCCGATTTAAGTGTTTGAGCTAGTTGTCTTAGGTCTTACTGTGATCGGGGAAAATATATTATTCGTGCCCCTCGTCACTCGAGAAGACCGTATTGTTGTTTTCACCTGCGAGTCTGTCATAGCTTCTGTGAACTGCAGATCATCCTCCCTTGGTTTGCGTGCCTATCTTTGAGACGTAGGGGCTCCAATGCCTCATACCCAGGGCTCAACACTGACCTCCATCCATTTTGGAGGTATGGTAGCTTCAATCTAGGACCCCTCGATTACCCGTGTTGCCAAGATCCGGTCTTGGACTACCTTTGGGAGTCTGATATCTGCACTAGAGGGGGTAGAGTCGTATTGCATCTTGTTCCTGCGTCCATTCCTTCTCTTGTAGGGGATTTTACTTCCTCGCCAATGCCTAGGGTCTTTCCTTTTACTCATTCACTTTTACGCATGGTGCTTGTCGTAGAGGTTGATATAAACAACAAAAAAAACATAAATATGACTTACAATCCCACTAGGCATGCCAACCTAATGCCGCCAATTTACCATCGCCGTTGTGGCTTGAATCTGCAAGACGAATCCCCCGGATATTTTTGGGGCGAAGAGGCTCTTACAATCACGTGCGAAAACAATATTTCAATTACGAATTAATATTTGAGTTTGTAGGGTTACCTCTAGCCTTTATATAGGTTGGCAAGCAGGGCAACTATTTTGTTTTCTTGTGATGCAAGTACTCTTTCCCTGGGCCAACCTAAAGTATATTACACAAGGGATAAAATAGGGGACCCCAGTACAAATTTACACATTATGAGGCCCCTTTGACCAAATAGATATATTTTCCCTATGTCACTGTTCGACTTCGAGTACTTTGAGCACACTTTTGTTGTATAGCAATGATTCAATATATCATGTACCTCATATATGTCAAAATATTTAAGTTTTTCATCATAATGTACTTTTTATTGATTTGGTTGATATTACTCAAGCATATTGTAAACTTCATCTTGTTTACCAACTTCTTGGAAAACATCACCTTTTTAGCATGTGGTAGTGCTCAACAAACTTAATAGGCTTAAATAGGGTTCGAATTTCTTATCAACATTCTCCATTAGTTGAATTATTAAGTATATGAATCTGGGGATTCACCATGAGTGCCGCTTATCAGCTTTTCACTCAGTTTTTGATCAAGATTGGATTATAATTTTAGAGTGCCGCTTATCAGTAAATCACTCGATCCTCTTATGAAGTTTGAAAATACTTAGATCTTTAGCTCCTACACTTGGAATGGCTACATGTAATGACTTATCGTGAACAATTGATATGGTTAAAGGAAACTATAAAATACGAGGACACAAGAGATTTTACCTAGGTTCGGTGTTTCCACCTATATCCTGGAAGAATGGTTCCACTAGTTCAGCAATCAAGATTACAAGGGTACTGTAAGTGTGCTGCTTATTAGTATTTCACTCGTCTCATCAGCCTTAGTTGGAAATAATGTACAGAATGTTGCTTATGAGCACTCACCAGTAGCTTCAAAGCTGGTAATATTTCCTAAAATTAGTGATATTCCATCTTCTAGGCATTCGAACTCCATCCATGGCCTCAAGGACATAGCTGCCAACTAGCTGTGCCTCGACCACTTTGTAGGGTCCTTTCCAATTAGCAGCCAACTTGCCTTCAGGTTCCCAGTGACTCTTCTCATTTTTCCTCATCACCAAATCTCCTGGGCTAAATAGTACCTTCTTTACTGATGTGTCCATTTATGTGCATAATTTAGTACTATTTTGGGTCACTTTTACGCTATTTTATTATTGAGAGCTTGTGTTTTATCTTAAAATTCTCTTAGGAGGGGTAGGAGAAACTTTACACTCTTTTACCTCTTCTAAGTGGATTTTGCGTGACAAGGGAAGCTCACAGAGGCAATAAAGACTGGAGGCCATTGAAGATCACATTTTCAAAGACTTTTGAAGACTTTCTTTGAAAACATGAAGATCAGAGGCCATTGAAGACCATTTTTGGAGACATTGGAGACTTGAAAAATGAGAGGAATTGCTATGAAGGTGACTGTACACCAAACGAAGAAGAAAAGGAAACAAACCAAAATTCGGGCACTCGTCGCGACCAACGGGTGGCCAGAATTACACCTTATCCTCTTTGTACTATAAATAGCACTCGCTTTCCTCTCATTCACACACTTCATCATCTGTAATTTTCAGTACTGTTTAGAACCCTTTTTCTTTCCATTTTCATCTTTGAATTCTCTTGTTTTATGATTAGTTGTTTAGCATTGATTAGCATGAACTCTTGTAGCTAATCTATTTCTTGGGAGCAATTGACAAAGGCTTCCAAGCCCATGTCTTAATAGCAATTTGTAGCCTATTTATTACTCTTACTATTATGCATTTATGGAGCATTGATTGCGTTCATTAATGTTATTGAAAGCTTGAGTATATGATGTAATTGTATGATATGCTTGTTAGGGTTTGGGGGAAATGGGTTGATTTCCCCCCCTTTCTTGATAGGAATCCAAGAGTATGATTTAGAGCTTTTGATTGTGTTGATGGATTTATAATTGCTAGGTGAATATGATAATGTTGAACTTTTTGTCATGTTTGTTGCTTTTAGCAAATGAGAGAAGTCTATGAATGTCGATCGTTCTTGACTAATCTTGTGTAAATGCATAAATTGGTTAAATGCTTAGATATGGTGTAGTGTTTATAAGTGTTGCCGAGCTTGTTAATTCTTTGTGCTAAATGCCATCAATGGGATACCTTGAGTCGTGTTTCGACTACGGGAGTCATTGGTGAGGTTTGACAAGAGATTTCGAATTCACTCTTGCAAACTACTATCTAAGAAGGATAGAAGTATAGCCTTCACAATAGGTAGTGAAAGTAGTAAATAGGTTGCATGTTCAATGATGGATAAGAGGTTTGGAAGTGGAAGTCAATTGTGCCCAAGGTTCCATCAATTGTTATTTTCATTTTATCTTTAGTTGTATTGCATGATTAGCATCATTCTCTTGCTTTGCTAGTTTTTGTATTTCACTTTGATAACTTAGGAACAAACCAACCAAAACCCCCCGTGTTTACATGCTTTTATATATATACATATATATATATATATGTGTATGTATATGTTTGTATGTCTTCTCCTGTATATGTTTAAACACTTGAAAGGATCCCTCTTCTCGTGGATGACCCCGACTTGCCATTGTGTACTTAATTGTAGATAGGAAGCAACATGGCTTAAAAGTATTAACTTTGAGAGGTACGACGATGACCTCCTAAATTTTAGCGCCGCTGCCGGGGAAGAGGAATTTATGTTTTAGTGTTTGGGCATATTATGGGTGATTATATGCTATTTGTAAATATTTGTTAGTTGATTTCGTAGTTAGTTTTCCATTTTCACTTGGCTTGGAGACGTATTGTTCGAGTTCTTGGTGTATGGTTCGCACGTGATCCTCTTTACAAGAACCCCTACACTACGACCCCGAGTTGGAGTTGAATTTGAGATAGGCTAGGAGGCTTTCTTTGGAAAGTGTGAATAACACCCCTCCTAGTGACCATTTTGCAGATACATCTTCATCAATGGAACATCAAATTAAGCACGAAGATGAGAATCCGAGAGGGGAACCTCACCATCCCCCTCTCCACCAAAGAGAGATCCCCTTGGGGCAACCTTTGTTGAGAGACATCATGGGTCCCAACCTCGATCAACAACCAATGTGTATTGAGTATCCCGTGGTTGGACCAAACGGCCATTTTGAGCTAAAGACCGGGTTCATCAATATGCTACTCGTCTTCCTTGGTAAGCAAGAGATTGGTTCCACTACCTACCACCCAAGGGCATTAAGAGTTGGCTTGATATGAAAACAAAGTTTCTAGCCAAATACTTTCCGGTCTCTAGTCTGCCGCCTTGAAGAAGGACATAAGCAACATCTTCCAATGGCATGAAGAATCTCTCTTCAATTATTGGGAGAGGTTCAAGAAGCTTCTTGTAAGTTTCCCTTATCACGGTTATTTAGAGGGGGATTTGGTTTATTACTTCTACAATGGCCTTCTTGACGAAGATCAAAGGTTGGTGAGAAGTTCTTGTGGTGGCACCCTTGGGAACAAAACATCCTCCAAGGCTATGCAATTGTATGAAGAGCTAGCGTAAGAGTCGATAAACTTTAGCTCAAGGGCTGATTTGAGAAGGAGGAATCCAATGCCCGCAAGTGACTCTTCAAGTAGTGGAAAGCTCGAGGATCAAGTCTTGGCCCTTACATCCATGGTGAAATCTTTGATGACAACGGAGGAAATGCGCCAAATGTTAAATCATGTGAAATTTTTTACTTGGCACATCCTACGGACACTTGCCCCACTTTGCAAGAGGATTATGTTGAAGAGGTAAGTGCCATGGGCTATCAAGGCTACCAAGGCAACCAAGGATATCAAGGTGGGCAAGGCTACCAAGGTTACCAATGGGAACCAAAATCGTCCATATAATTCGGGAAATCGTGATATCCCGAACCTCTGGTATGGAAACCCTCAAGGAAACAAAAACCCTCAACCATATCGGCCTTCTCAACAAAAATATAGGTCACCTAAATAACAATTCCAAAGGCTCCAAGACAAACCCCGAGACCATCTCCCTCGGGGCTAACAAAGGATGAGGTGATGCAAGCCATTCACCGCTTGGGCATGTGCGTGGAAAAAAGTGAGAAATTCCAAGATGAAGCCTAGGCTAGCATAAAAAACTTAGAGACTCAAGTCATCCAAATAGCCCAAGTGGTGAACCGGATGGAAGCATTGGAAAAGGGTGAGCTATCCTCCCAACCGGAGATCAACCCTAGAAAAAATGCAAGTGCTATCGCTTTGAGAAGTGGTAGAGAGGTTGGCACTTCACTGGATAATGAAATTTTTGAAGAGAAGCCAAAGAGGATTGAGGTGTTTTGAAAAGGGGTTGAGAAGGAAGAAGCTCATGAGGAGAAGGCCGAAGAATTAGCCAAAAAGGGCAAGGAAGAAGAAATCGAGGTGGAGACATTGGCATCAACACCTAAGTAAATCTCTATCCTGGAACCCTCATCTCCTCCTCAAAAAAGAGAAAAGATGGTGGAGATCCCCCCATATGTATCGAAACCCCCATTCCTGGAAGCCTGTAAAGACAAAAGGAGGAAGGAGGACAGCAAGGACATCTATGAATTTCATAGATGTGAGGTAAATATCTCACTCTTGAATGCCATTGAACAAATTGCTAGATATGCTAAATTTCTCAAGGAATTATTTGTTGTGAATAGGAAACAAAGGGCCAAAATTAAGTTTAAAAATGGAAAAAGTGAGCATGTTTCCGCCTTGTGTCAAAAAGAGCTACCCCCTAAATGTAGCGATCCCGGCGTGTTCACAATCCCTTGCATAATAGGAAATACACATTTTTAAAAAGCTATGCTTGATTTGGGTGCATCAATAAATGTGATTCCTTATTCCTTATATGAAAACCTCAACTTGGGAACATTGCACAAAACCGGGGTGGTAATCCAATTGGCCGATCATTCTAGTGCATACCCTAAAGGTATTGTCGAGGACGTGTTGGTTAAGGTGGATTCCTTAGTTTTCCTTGCGATTTTTATGTCCTTGACATGGAGCATGATAAATATACCGCCCCAATTTCGCTGGGGAGGCCATTTTTGAAAACCTCTGGGACAATGATTGATGTGCATAAAGATACCCTCACCATGGAATTTGATGGAATAAAAGTAGAGTTTAACATAAATAACTCTATGAAGTATCCTAGTGAAGAACATGCTTGTTATGCCCTAGATGTTGTTAAAGAAGTTGTGCAAGATGTTTTTGAACTAAGTGGTGATGATTCTTTTTTAGTTGCTTTGCAATGTGATAGTAATGATGCCCACAATGTATACTCTATAAGCACTAACTTGAAGGAAAACTTCGAGGATTTGAACCTGCTTGAAGAATTGAAACCGATTATCTCTAAACCTCCTCCTCTACTCTCAGAGGAGCCCGAGGAACCAGAATTCCTCCCGTCACTTGTGAAAGTGCCGGTGATTGAACTTAAACCTTTGCCAAGTGACCTCAAGTACGCTTTTCTTGGGGAAGGGGAGACACTTCCGGTTATTATTTCAAGCAATCTCACCAAAGAGCAAGAAGAGAAGTTGATGGTGGTGTTACGGGAAAATGAGGAAGCAATTGGATGGACTATTGCCAACATCAGAGGCATAATTCCATCCACTTGTATACATAGAATCTTGTTGGAAGAAGATGCAAAACCCGTCCGACAACCCAAACATCATTTGAACCCACCTATGATGGATGTGGTGAAGGCGGAAATCCTCAAGTTACTCAAAGTGGGCATGATCTATCCAATCTCGGATAGCAAGTGGGTGAGCCCAACTCAGGTGGTACCCAAGAAGAGCGAGGTGATGGTGGTCGAAAATGAGAAGGGTGAAATGGTGCCCACCCGAGTTCAAAATGGGTGGCGCGTTTGCATTGACTACCGGAGGTTAAATGTGGAAACCCGGAAGGATCACTTCCCGTTGCCATTCATTGATCAAATGCTTGAGAGGTTAGCAAACCACACCTTCTATTGCTTTTTGGATAGGTACTCGGGGTACTTTCAAGTAGCTATCGCCCCAGAAGATCAAGAAAAAACCACCTTCACGTGCCCCTTTGGTACGTTTGCTTACCAGTGCATGCCTTTCGGGTTATGTAACACCCCCCAGAAATATCTAAAAGTGTATGGTAAGCATTTTCTAAGAATTTGTTGAAAATTCTGTCGAGGTATTCATGGGTGATTTCACCATTCATGGTAATTCTTTTGACAACTGTTTAGCAAATTTTGCACAAGTTCTTAAACGTTGCATTGATACTAATCTTGTGTTAAACTCTGAGAAGTGTCATTTTATGGTAGAGCAAGGCATTTTCTTAGGACATGTTGTCTCCTCTAAGGGTATTGAGGTTGACAAGGCAAAGATAGACACAATTCAAACTTTGCCTTATCCTACTAATGTGCACGAAGTTCGCTCTTTTCTTGGTCATGCAGGATTTTATCCCCGATTCGTCAAGGACTTATCGAAGATAGCATCTCCTTTATGAAAGTTGTTTAAAAAAGAGATGGAATTTGTGATGGATGAGGGTTGCAAAGGGGCCTTCGATACATTGAAAGGAAGGTTAGTTTCGGCCTCGATTATACAACCCCCGGATTGGTCGATGCCTTTTGAGATTATGTGCGATGCGACTGATTATGCCGTTGGAGCAGTGCTTGGTCAAAGGGTGGAGAGAGCACCTTATGCCATCTACTATGCATCCATGTCTCTAAATGAAGCCCAAAGAAACTATTCCACCACCGAAAAGGAGTTACTAGCAATGTTATTTTCTTTGGAAAAATTTTGATCTTACTTGCTTGGTACAAACATTATTGTGTACACTGACCATGCATCGCTTTGTCATATAATGATGAAGAAAGAGGCCAAGCCAAAATTGATTAGGTGGATCCTGCTTTTGAGCGAATTTGAGTTGGAGGTGCGAGACAAGAAGGGTGCCGAAAACCTTGTGGCCAATCATTTGAGCCAGTTGACTCCATGCGAAGACATTGAGGTAAACCCCACAATGAAGGAGCAACTGTGAGAGAAATTCCCTAATGAATAATTATTCACCATTAGGGATCTCCAACCGTGGTATACCGACATTGTAAATTTTCTTGTCGCCGGTAAAATCCCAACTCATTTTTCTAAGGCCCAAAAGGATAAATTAAAGAGTGATGCTAAGTATTATGTGTGGGATGATCCCTTTTTGTGGAGACATTGTACGGATTAAGTTGTTAGGAGATGTATCCCTGACAATGAAGTACATTCAATTCTTGAATTTTGTCATTCTCATGCATGTGGCGGTCATTTTGTGGCAAAGATGACCTCTAGGAAAGTTTTTAAATTGGGTTTTATTGGCCTACATTGAATAAGCATGCATACACTATTTGCAAATCTTGTGATGAATGCTAGAGAGTAGGAAATATCTCCACTAGGAATGAAATGCCCCAAAGGTCTATTCTATATTGTGGAATCTTTGATGTTTGAGGTATTGAATTTATGGGGCCTTTCCCTAGTTATTATAGCTTTACATATATTCTTTTGATGTTGATTATGTATCAAACTGGGTTGAAGCAAAACCCACTAGGACTGACGATTCTAAAGTGGTTGCAGAATTCCTGAAAGATAACATCTTTTCTAGATTTGGGGTATCCCGAGCCTTGATTAGTGACCGTGGCACCCATTTTTGCAACCGGACCATAGCGGAACTCTTAAATAAGTATGGCGTCACTCACAAGACATCCACCGCCTATCACCCGCAAACCAACGGGCAAGCCAAAGTTTCCAATCGGGAAATCAAGTTCATCCGTCAAAAAATGGTTAACCCTAACCGGAAGGATTGGATTTCTCGGTTTAATGATGCCTTTTGGGTGTATAGGATGGCTTACAAGACACCAATCGGTATGTCACCATACCGGGTAGTGTTTGGTAAGCCCTGTCATCTACTGGTGGAAATTCAACATAAGGTTTACTGGGCGGTCAAAGAATTCAATCTCGATATAGATAAGGCTGGCTTGTATAGGAAATTACAATTGGATAAATTTGATGATATCCAGAGGGAGTCCTATGAGAATGCCAAAATCTATAAAGAGATGACAAAGGTGTGGCACGACAAGATGATCATCAGGAAGGACTTTGACGTTGGCCAAAAGATCCTCCTATTCCAATCTCGCCTTTGCCTATTTCTAGGTAAGTTGAGGTCCCGATGGATCAGTCCTTTTAAGGTTGTTAAGGTATTACTGCATGGCGCGGTGGAGATTCTAGA
Organism: Rubia yunnanensis; assembly: GCA_037428765.1. Taxonomy (NCBI): domain Eukaryota; kingdom Viridiplantae; phylum Streptophyta; class Magnoliopsida; order Gentianales; family Rubiaceae; genus Rubia; species Rubia yunnanensis. Next base: position 39,509,098 of record CM075066.1, read on the forward strand.
TCAAGCTAAGTCCAATACTTTCAAGGTTAATGGACAACGTTTAAAACCTTACCACAAGAATTTTGTACTGGAAAAAGGAGAGGACGTTGACCTCCTCGATCTGGTTTGTGAGTAAAACCCAAGAAAATGGAGTAAGTCATGCCAACGATGTTAAATAAACTTGGTTTTGATCATCCGGATCGTCATTCGTGACTTTCTGTTGATGTTGTTGGTTTTGAATTTTATCATTAAGCTTCATTATTTTGCTTTATACTTTTCACAGGTTGCTTTCTCCATGATTTTGTAGCAATTTTGAAGCCAAGGCATTGGACTTTTGAAGGGAGAAATGCTTGGAGTCAAGAAGGAAATACTTGGACAAAACAAGGAATCAAAATTTTTTTTTCTAAGTACCAGGTTAGTACCTATCGCGAGTCGCGACCACATCGTTGTGAGTCGGGATGGGCTCAGTAAGTTTGGGTGAGATTTCAGCCCTCGGATGCCACTTTCCGCGAGTCGCAATGACCTAGCGAGTCCTCGTCGTGAGTCGCGACCAAATCGTCATGAGTCACGATGGGCTCAGTAAGTTTGGGTGAAATTTCAGCCCTCGGATGCCACTTTTCGCGAGTCGGGATGACCTCGTGAGGCCACATTGTGAGTCATGACCACATCGTCATGAGTCGCAATGGGCTCAGTAAATTTGGGTGAAATTTCAGCCCTGGGATGCCACTTTCCGTGAGTCGCGATGAACTCGCGAGGCCTCGTCACGAGTCGCGACCACATCGTCGCTAGTCACAACGGGCTCAAAAATATTATGTTGAAATGGAGGTCTCGGCCTCCACTTTTTGGGAGCCGCGATGGCCTTATCTTAAGCCCTCGAAGTGTACCCCCTTGAGACCTCGAGGCAGTAAGCCCCCGACTCAAGCAGAACTTGAATGACCAGCACATCCTCGAGGCCAGTCCTTCGAGACATTACCCCCTTAAGACCTCGAGGTAGCAAATCCTCGACTCGAGCCAACCCCTTCGAGAAATCACCACCCCTTCGAGACATTACCCCCTTGAGCCCTCGAGGAAGCAAAGCTTCAACTCGAGCCGACCCCATCGAGACATCACCACCCCATCGAGACATCACCACCTCGAGACCTTGAAGCCTTGAGCCCTCAAGCCAAACCTGAAGTCCATCATTCTCTCGAGGCCAGCTCTCGAGACTAGATTCTCGAGACTTTGAAGCCTCGAGCCCTTGAGGTGTTCTCTTTCACTCTCGAGACTAGCCTCTCGAGGCCTCGAGGCCTCTAAGCCTCGAGCCCTCGAGGTGTGCCCTTTCATCCTTGAAGCCGCGAGCCTCTTAAGACCTCGAGGCCTCAAGCTCTTGAGGTGTGATCTTTAACCCTCGAGGCTAGCTTCTCAAGACCTCGAAGCCTTGAGCCCCTTGAGCCCCTCGAGCTCTCGAGGTGTGATCTTTAACCCTCGAGGCTAGCTTCTCAAAACCCCAAAGCCACAAGCCCTCAAAGTATCATCTTTCATTCTCGAGGCCTCAAGCTCTCAAATTTCCATCTTTCATCCTCGAGCTCAGCCAAACTTGATGCCCCTCGAGACTACCCATCGCGAGTCCCGACGACTACGTCGCGAGTCGCGACAGTCGTACAAACTGCTTTACATGATGGGCTAAACCCATTTTACCACAAACGCATCCATTCATCGTCTCCCACTACTCTTCCATCTTCTCGACAAGCGCCGCTGCTTGCCACCACCGCCGCTTGCCACCACCGCCGCCGCTGCCGCTGCCGCTCACCGTCACCGCTCTACCACTCACAACCACAGCTCCATACCTTATCCTTTCTTCCCAACCTCAACCCATAAATCAAAAACAAAAAAAATCATTGAAGAGAACAAACCCTAGAATTTGTGGGTTTTGTCACTTTGAACAATTCAATTCCGAATTGATTGTGGGCTTCCTATTTTCTTCTTCGAGCATCTTGGTGGTACATTTCTTCACTTTATTGAGCTTGAATTGTGATGACAAATGTCTACTCTATTTTTTTTACGGATATTGTGATGCCTTAGGAAATTGAATTGTTGGACAGTGGTTGATTTTGGTGAATAAATTGTGCCTGTAATTATATTTGATGGGTATTGTGTGCATATTTTGTGGTTACGGTTTGGATTGTATTGTGCTTGTTTGAGTTGGGATTGTATGCATTTGTGTTGCTATGGTTGAGAACAGATTGTGACTTATGCTAGATAGGAGGCATGTTGGCCCTTGATTCAACATGGTTGTTGTATGGATAAACTATTATTGTACTTTGCAATGTTATTTTGCTTAGGGTAGTTTAGCCATGGGACGTGAATGTTGACATTGTGAATATACTATTGGTGGCTAAGCTAGTTGGGTACTACTGTGGTTTTGAGATATAGCATATTGATTTCAACTATGTGAGAACTTCATGGACTTGAGAATATGGGCTTGTTGGACATAGTAAGGATGGTATATGCAATTGTATTTAGAACTTGAACTAGTTGACTTGATTTTGGTTCGGCTTGTAATGATGAACTAGTTTAAAATTGAGTATGAATTTGAAATATTGCATATACACATATTCCTGTGCATTTAACTTATTTGCTGTGATTGTTAGATACACTAAGAGACCTAGGGCTCCCCCACGAGGTGGGTGCACCGCCCCTCCACATCCACCTCCTCCACCGACTCTGGAATCAAGCCCTGTACCTCCACCTACGGATAGGTACATGGGTTTGACTCGGATCACCAGGTCATATGCGGAGAGGTGTGAGGTCCTGGAGAAGCGCCAACTCAAGGAGACAAGCTTTGTTGATGTGCCCACATTAGATGCCCTCAGCCTCACTCAGCCTATGAGATGCCTCCTCGCAAAAGGGGGAATGGAAGGGCTTATGAGTAGGAGCTCGCCCTCTTACCGGAGGTACACACTGGAGTTCTTGTCTACAATCCGTATGAGCAGTATGAGGGGTGATCAACCCTGCGAGAGGTACATTGCTTTTCACTTAGATGATATATCTAGGAAATTAACCGTCTCACAGATTGAGGATGCCTTTGGATTTGACACCGCCGAGATACGGACCAGGCTGGACCCACAGGCCCAGGAGCGATCAATTGAGGATGACATGCATTTTTGGAATGTCATCAATATGAGGCCAAAGAACTCCCATAATAAGAGTAGCGCCATGATCCACCCTGCACTCCGTTATGTGCACCGACTCTTGGCTGGCACAGAACTTTGCTCCGTGGAGCCGATGAATGTGCCAGACAATGACATTCACTTTCTATGGCACTTACCGAGTGAGGGGCTAGGATATGGGATATGGGCAGATTTGTGGATGAACATAATCGTGGAGGTGGCAGAAAAATCCTAGATGAAGATCATAGTTGGAGGCATGATAGGCCTTTTAGCATAGTACTTGGGATTTGTTCCTCTAGCTGACTTTCCACTCTTAGGGAGGAAGACTTCCTATCTTATCACCGTTGAGAGGCTAGTTAGATTTGATATGCTCAGTGTCACATGGACCACGGGGCTCTTCCATTGGTTGTATGGTACGAGGAAGTTCACATTCATGGCACTTCCTCAGCGGAGCAAGACGAAGCTGGAATTTGACACACCTCTGGGAGATTTGGCGATTTCACCACACTCCGCATATAGAGATGATTTCCAGTGCAAGCTCCACGACCTTGGCTCAGCTCCTATCCAGCGTGATGATAGCACTCTTCCTCCCTCTGAGCGACAGCAGCAGAACATTCTAAACAGCCTCCACCAGAGACAGAGCCCATGCAGAAGGACGATGTTCCACCTCACTATTCCCAGCCTCAACCGAATTTCTATGAGTGGATGATGCAGACTATGCATGATGGATTCCACCGACATGACAGCATGATATTGGCGCACAATGTATTTATCTCCCAGACTTTGATTGATATGGATGAAGAGATTGACCACTTGCCATCTCACATCCATGAGTTGCAGTCCCAGTCAGGCTGTGTTTTAGGTCCCAATCCAGGAGTGGAGAAGTGGAGAGCAAGGAGGCATAGGAGCACAGAGTGGCTAGCACAGTATCAGCAACCCAACTTTGGCGGTGACTCTTCTTCATCACATCATTGATTTTGTGAGCACCGCATCTTTACCCGTTCCATACTTTGCTTTGTACATTTTTATCCTATTGTCAACATTGAGGGCAATGTAGTGTTCTAAGTATGGGGTGGGGTATATACTATTTTGAGGTGATTAGGGTTGGAGACACTTTTGCATAACTCTTTTGTTTTATTTTGGATATTTTCTCCCTTTTGTTTTGGGATGTTTTTCTTTTGATGTACTTGGATTAGAGACACGTGAAAAATGCTGGAAAAAAAAGAATATATATAAAAAAATAAAATAATAAAAAGAAGAATCCCGCTAAGTTGAAAACCTGAGAGGACAACTTAGGCAGCATTGGGGGCCCAGATAGGTTGAAAACCCAAAAGGGCGATCTGGGCAAAAATGTGAGGCTAAATATGTGGAAAAAGGTGAGATGTGAGCCAAAGACACATGATGTGTGGCTAGGATGAAAACCCGAAAGGGCTCCTGGGCAAAATGAGAGAAAACGAGAGAAATTGAAAAACGTTAAGTGTTTACTCATTTGCCGGCGTTGGAGTCATAAGGTTGCGGTGACCACACAGATGGATTGGGTAGCTTGACATTTTGAGGACCTTTTGGGAGTGGAAAATTTAGCAGGAGAAGACGAAGTAAGTTATGAAATTATTGATCATTAATATGCTTCATTTTTAGGATGATATATTGATATAAAGTGGAGCATGTGTTTTGAACCTTATGCATACCTTTAGCTTCACCTTTTATCAATGGATTTGGGATTATCAATTCGGGATTTAGAGATGTTTTAGGGATATCAATGAATTGATGGGTTGATATGGTTTGGGTAGATTTAGGAATAGGGGTTGTGGGAAACTTCTCATTTGACCTTAACATTGGGATGTGTGATATTGAGAGTTTTGTGTGGTATTGATTTGGGGGAATAATAGTTAGGATGTGGATATGTCATTTCCTTCGTATGCTTGGATATTTCATTACTAAGAGCAAGTAAGGTTTAAGCATGAGAGGACTTGATGTGTCCATTTTATGTGCATAATTTAGTACTATTTTGGGTCACTTTTATGCTTTTTTATTATCGAGAGCTTGTGTTTTATCTTAAAATTCTCTTAGGAGGGGTAAGAGAAACTTTACGCTCTTTTACCTCTTCTAAGTGGATTTTGCATGACAAGGGAAGAACACAGAGGCAATGATGATCGGAGGCCATTGAAGATCACATTTTCAAAGACTTTTGAAGACTTGCTTCGAAGACATGAAGATCGGAGGCTATTGAAGACCATTTTTGGAGATATTGGAAACTTGAAAAATGAGAGGAATTGCTATGAAGGTGATTGTATACCAAAAGAAGAAGAAAAGGAAACAAAGAAATATTCTGGCACCCGTCGCGAGTTATGATGGCCTCCTCGCGAGATGGTTGCAAGTCGCGACGAGCCCGTCACGAGTCGCGACCAACGGGTGGCAAAAATTACACCTTATCCTCTTTGTACTATCATTAGCACTCTCTTTCCTCTCATTCACACACTTCATCATCCGCAATTTTCAGTACTTTTTAGTACCCTTTTTCTTTCCATTTTCATCTTTGAATTCTATTGTTTTATGATTAGTTGTTTAACATTGATTAGCATGAACTCTTGTAGCTAATCTATTTCTTGGGAGCAATTGACTAAGGCTTCCAAGCCCAAGTCTTAAGAACAATTTGTAGCCTATTTATTACTCTTACTGTTATGCATTTATGGAGCATTGAATGTGTTTGTTAATGTCACTAATGTTATTGAAAGCTTGAGTATATGATGTACTTGTATGATATGCTTGTTAGGGTTTGGGGGAAATGGGTTGATTTCCCCCCTTTCATAATAGGAATCCAAGAGTATGATTTAGAGCTTTTGATTGTGTTGATGGATTGATATTGCTAGGTGAATATGATAATGTTGAACTCTTTTTAATGTTTGTTGCTTGTAGAAAATGAGAGAAGGCTACGAATGTCGATCGTTCTTAACTAATCTTGTGTAAATGCATAAATCTGTTAAATGCTTAGACATGGTGTAGTGTTTATAAGTGTTTATGAGCTTGTTGATTCTTCATGCTAAATGCCATCAATGGGATACCTTGAGTGGTGTTTCGACTACGGGAGTGAATGGTGAGGTTTGACAAAGGATGTCGAATTCACTCTTGCAAACTACCATCTAAGAAGGATAGAAGTTTAGCCTTCACAACAAGTAGTGAAAGTAGTAAATAGGTTGCATGTTCAATGATGGATAAAAGGTTTGGAAGTGGAAGTCAATTGCGCCAAAGGTTCCATCAATTGTTATTTTCATCTTATCTTTAGTTGTATTGCATGATTAGTATCGTTCTCTTCCTTTGCTAGTTGTATTTCAATTTGATAACTTAGGAACAAACCAACCAAAAAAACCCCGTGTTTACATGCTTTTATATATATATATACATATATATATGTATGTATATGTTTAGTATGTCTTCTCCTATATATGTTTAAACACTTGAAAAGATCCCTCTTCCCGTGGACAACCCCGACTTGCCATTATCTACTTAATTGTAGATAGGAAGCAACATCGCTTAAAAGTATTAACTTTGAGAGGTACAACGACGACCTCCCATTTACCCTTCTATCATGATATCATTTGACCTTTTTTTACCCTGGCTTCATGCAGGGAATCCATTTCTTGCCTTTCTTCCATCATATTAAGGTCCAGGCAGCAATTTTCCTAATTAGCTATCTCATTTGTTGCCGCCATCAACCTCGGACTAGGAACTCCTATTTCAGCAGGAATTATTGCCTTTGAGCCATACACCAAGCTATATGGTGTCTCACCAGTGGCAGTGACTTGGCCGTCCGATATGCCCATAATACACTCGGTATCTCACATATCCATTTTCCTTCTATCCCCTCGAGCCTAGCTGGGATATCACTCACTATCGTCCGATTAGTTACTTATACCTTACCATTGGCTTAGGGATGGTAGACTTCCATCACCATTTGCCAAATATTATACTCTTCGCACCACTCTTTGAATGGGTCTTGAGCAAATTGTTTCCCATTATCAATAATTATTGTCCTTGGAATCCCAAAGTGGTATATAATATTCTTCCAATACTATGCAATGACTGTCTTTCCTCTTATGTTTGTTAAAGGCTCGGCCTCGACCCACTTCATGAAACAATCAACGGCTACTATAAGATACTTAAAGTTCCCTGAGGCCTCAGGAAAAGGTCCTACCATATCGATCCTTCACTTATCAAATTGCCAAGAACTTTAGATATTTGTCATCTCCTTCTACGAGATATGGATTATGGGTGGATGTTTCTAGAACTGGTGACAAGCATGTATGTGCTTGTTCGCATCATCAAACATCATCAGCCAATAGTACTCTGCTCGAATGGGCCTCATTGCCACCGATCGAGCTCCCTGGTGACTACCACATATTCCTTCATGAACCTCCCAGATAAAATAATTTGCTTCATAAGGTGTGACACATCTAAGTAATGGTTGTAGATAACCTCTTCCATACAATACTCCTGCGTGCAGTACATATCTCAGTGCACTTACTCTTATCTTTCTAGCCTCTACCTCATTTTTGTTAAAGTTCCCTCTCGAATGTATTTCAGAATAGTGGTCATCCAAGTGTTTTCTTCTTCTTTGATTGTCATCACCACTGGTTCCTCGAAGCTTCGTTTGTTCAAAGTTTCTATGAGCACTTGTCTTTAAAGTTAAGCACCCAAATATGAAGATGCAAGCTTACTAAGAGCATTTTCCTTGTAATTATCTTCCCTTAGGACCTTTATTAGAGTATGCGACCTAATACTTTTCAAAAGTATTTTCACCACCTATAGGTACCTCTATAGATTGCGTTCTCTGACTTCATATTCTCCTTTCATCTGCTAAACCACTATTTGAGAATCACTATAAATCTCTAGATCCCTCACCTTCAATTATTTAGCCAACCGCATCCCAGTTGTTAAGGCCTAATACTCAATTTCATTATTCGTGGCCTTAAACGTGAAGTACAGTGCATATGGGTAGATTTTACAATTAGGACTAGTGAGTAGCACCCCAACCTCACTACCAAATCAAATGTGTGAAACATCCACATAAAATTTCTAAATATCTTTCTTTCAAACGTCCTCCTCTCGAGAAATATATTAATACTCAATGGGTTATGAGGTTTCCGCTATAAAATCTGCTAATGCCTAACCCTTGATCACAACTCTGGGCTAATATCAGATGACATGCTCTCCTAACTCCAAACCCCACTTCATCACTCTCCTAGAAGCCTCTGGTTTTAATAGAATCTGCCTGATTGGATGATTCCTGAGTACCACAATTCTATTCCCCTGAAAGTAAGGACACAATCTTCGAGTTGTATGCACTAAAGCTAATATCAAATTCTTGAGAGATGTGTACCTCGTCTCCAGCCCCTGTAAGGCTCAACTAACAAAATAAATGGGATTCTGAGCCCTCTCTCTCTCTCTTTTATGAAAATATCAATGATTTCCAGGGGCAAGGTAAAAATGTATAAGTACAACATCTCCCCTCTTTCGGACATCATGAGGGTAGGTAACACTCTCAAATGCTTCTTTAACTGCTTGAATTCTTTGCCATACCTCTCTGTCCACTAAAATTTCTTAGCCCTTTAAAGTACATCAAAGAAGGGTAGGTGTCTCTGTGCTCCTTTCGAGAGAAATCTGCTGAATGCTGCCAGAGATCCTGTAAGCTTTTGTACCTCTTTCAATGTTTGCAGAGTTCTCATTTTCATCAGAGCCTCAACTTTCTCATGATTTACATCAATACCCCACTCGGATACCATGGATCCAAGAAATTTTCTAGTTCCCACGACGATAACACATTTAGCTGGACTTAACTTTAAGTTTTCCCCTTGAAGACTCTCAAAAGTTTCCTCCAAATATACCAAGAATTCCTCGTAGCTTCTTCTCTTCACAACCCAAATCTACCAAGAATTCCTCGTAGCTTCTGCTCCTCAGAACCCTATCATCTACATAAATTTCCATATTTCTTCCAGTCTTCTCTTTAAATTTCTTATCAACCAACCGCTCATAGGTTGCTCCAGCATTCTTGAGCCTAAACGTCATCTTTTTGTAGCAATACGTCCCATATCAGTGATAAATGACATATTTTTCTTGTCTTCCTCAACCGTAAGTATCTGGTAGTATCCCTTATATGCATCAAAGAAGCCCAGGACTTGATATCCAGCAGTAATTTAAACTAATTTATCAATTGGTTGCAAGGGGTAATCGTCCTTAGGGAAACATCTATTCAAATCGATGAAATCTATGCACATATGCCAAGCTACATCATGTTTTACGACAATAATTGGATTAGCTATCAACTCGGGATAGAACACATCTTCGATGACATCTGCCTTCAGTAACTTCTCAATTTCTTCCTTAATGGCCTCAGCCCTCTCGAGGGTAAGCAATCTACTTTTCTGTTTCTTTAGTTTTATTGAAAAGGATCAATATTCAACTTATGCACCATAAGGTTCGAGGGCATTCCTATTAGGTCCGAAGTATTCCAAGAGAATACATTACCATATCTCTCTAACAAGTTTCTAAATTTTTCTTTAATGTCCTCGGGTATCAATTTTCCAATAGCTATTGTCCCACAATCTTGGAAGTGCGTTTGTACTGTATCCGCTAGACCAATCTCTCCATGTACGGAAGACACATTTCTCTATTTCTTTTCCTATTTCACCATCGTAAGGTTGTGACTCCTGGCCAGAACTTGATCTCCTCGAATTGAAGCTATCCCCCTATTGGTTGAGAATTTTTTCATAAGATGATAAGGTGACCATACTACTTGAGCCTGGCACATCCACAGTCTTCTGAGGATCACATTATAGGGGGAAGGGGCATCAATGATTGTAAAACTACAATTTATCATTACCCCTTTATCACCATCAGATACTGATCAAAATAATCAATGAACATTACTTCTTCCCCACTTCCATCGTCAATAAACACCCCTTTTACTAAAGATGTCCCAATTACCACTAACACCACTATTCTTGAGGAGCCTGGGCCAGCATTATTACTTGAGGATCCTGGGCCTCAGAACAATCCTTCTCTCTCACACCATTCAATCTTTATCCTTAACTACGTATATTCGTTTGTGGCATGGCCATAATCCCTATGATGATCACAATTATGTTTTGTTACCCTTCTGGTCATCATGGAATTTGGCATGTTTTGCATAAGCGAGGGGGGCCGAAATAATCTTCTATGTATACTAAGGATCTGCGCAGGGATTTTTCCCATGGGCTTTGCCAGCATAGGAGTATACCTCTGAAAACTAGGCCTGGTGGCTTCCATCGGTCTCTTTTCTCAAGAGTTAACACCCTTTCTAGATCTTTCTACCAGGCTGTCTCTCTTTTTCTTAGTGGCCTCTTCTACCCTCGAGTACTATTCCACTACCTCCTAGAGTTTTTGCAATGTGCAAGGGGTATTCGTGCTCAATTTCTTATATAGCCCAAATCTTGTATCCCTAATAAATACCCTTGAATTACTTCATTTTCCGTGGAGCCTATCAACCCCAAACTCTTATCCATATACCGATGATAAAAGGCCTTTGTGTTTTCTCAAGATTTCTGTTTAGTTTGATAAAGCTACAATAGAGTTTTTGTGAATTTTTTCTTCTACTCATATTGATTTAATAAGGCTCCACTAAAATCTCCATAGAAGTGTAACGAACCCCTTGGTAGCTTCTTGAACCACTCTTGGGCCTTCCCTCGAAGGTAACTCCCGACCAATTTACACATTAGCTTTTCCTCGAAATCCCTCAAGTTTATCGAACATAAGAACGTTTGAATGAACTCTCGAGGAACTGTTTCACCGCTATAGGTGGAAAGTCCCTCTGGTGGTTTTACATCTATCAGCCAATGAACCCCCATTATCAGCGAGCTGAAAGGCGATCCCGCTGCCTAGGCTATCGGCCCAATCAATCTATCTAACTGCATTTTAAGTGAACCACTTACATATGTTTCCCATTTTTGTTCCCTTTCCATCAGATCCAATCCTCGTTCATTTCCTCCCAAATGCACAGGGTATGAAGGCTAGGCACTCATTTACCTAGAATTTGCCTAAGGTTACACGATCCTTGTATTGATTGGTAGCTGCCCATAAGGATTATAAGGCCCTTGAGTTGCCATCGCACCCTGTAATCTTGTGTTTACATATCCTTGGAATCCCAAAGAAGTAATCATCCCATATCTTATCTCAACTCATGGGAGTGTAACTGCTGAGGTTAATTGGGGTAGTGGAGGCATTAGAAAATAAGGCTGAGGTGTCATGCCTGTAACACCTCTCCTGCATACGTGGGGTAGGGATAAGAAACCATGGGTTGAAATGTCAACCCCACCTTCATTCCTGCTAGTAAGGATGGAATTACATCATACGAGACACTTACAACCCTTAGGGGAGGGGTAACTCGATATCCTACTACAGCTAAGGCTTGCGCTTCTTGTGTTAAATCCTGATTTGGCCACATCATTCCCGCATTCTAATTCCCTTCTATAGTCCGTTCATAAGCCTCTATATAAGAATCTCTGAGACCTCCGTGAATCGGTCATCCCTGTCATCTCCAAACCAACTTGCCCATTCTGAGCAGGTCCAATATTCCTGACTCACTGCTCTATGTTAACCTCTGGGCATCTCGAGGACCCCGTAATATCCACTCGAGAAACTTCAACAATCGGTGGATCAGGCCCACTTGAACTTTGTACCCCTTTGTGCTCCGTAGTCAAGACGTGCACCGTCCCTAACTTAACTAGTGGTACTAAAGCCTCCCCAGTTTTAATACCCTGCGTCTCCTATGGATTGCCAATATCTATTCTCCTAGATTGTACTTCGTTACCGGATTTGGTACCTTTTAGCCTCAATCTTTCAATCTTTCGAGTAATTGTAGACATAAACCAGTAAATGCGAGTTGGACTTAATCGTCCCCACAATCGACACCAATTGATGCATTTGAGGCAATCGACCAGGCAGTAGGCTCGAGCTCCTTGATTACAACCTACAATAAAACTTTCCCCGGGGATGCTTAAGTGAGTAATAAGTATATGCACAGTCTCCAAGACAAAATTAATACATACCTGGTATTTATACGGTGTAGTCTTAATAGTATTTTACATTTATTGTAATCCCTTAATGCCCTATAAATGCAGCGTTACACAGTCCAGCAGTATTCCAATTGGGCCGATATTAATACAACCCATTATAACATTTGGGCCCAACCTCTATCAGTAGGTTTAGACACTGCATGCTTCATAGGAAAAACAACTTTCTAATTAATATTAGACTCAACATCTAAAACAGAGTTAAGAGATTCATTGACATAAGCAGCTTTCTCAATGTTCAAATTAGCATTCACAGATTCATTAATTAACATATAAGCATTAGCAGGTTAAGCCACTGTAAGCTTCATGGGTTTGGAAACAATAATCTCAAGATTATTTTTAGATGGAACCTAATATTCTTAATTTTTCCGTCTGCTACCCTTTGGCAGATCATTAGTCCCATTCATAGGAGTTTGAATTTTTTTCTAGTACCTTTGAGTCTGCTTCATTCAAATTTTGAACACTTGGGTTAGTTTTATTCCTTAAAACAGGCACGTGATGTTTTTAATTAAGTGAAGGACCAAAAGAAGACTTCACCTCATCACCTGAGATCCTTCTTTGTTCATCTTTGGGATGAGTCTCTTAACCTGTAACATTCTGAACCTGTTGTTAATCTTTAGGTCTCCAAACATTACTTATAAACTAAGTGTTATCATCTCTGCAAACAGAAGTCATATGGCCTAATTTAAGGCATTTTGAGCAGTAGTCTGGTATACCCTCATATATTCTATATATTGCTAGAAGCCTAAGTCCTTACGATCAATCCAAACTCTCTCAACCAATGGATTAGAAATGTCTATGATCAATCCAAACTCTCTCAACCAATGGATTAGAAATGTCTATTTCAACGGAGACTTTAGCAACATGAGGCCTAGTTCTATTCAGGGTGGCCTTATCTACCCTAATAAGATTACCAATTAAGTTTCCTAAAGACATCATTACCAAATTATAAAAAAATAGTTTTAGAAGACCATACATAGCTACCAAAACTGGCACTATTGGTGAGTGCGTGTTAGGATTAAAATATGGTTCCCATTTTGTAATACGAAGAGAGTAAGGGCCAAAATTCCAAACCTTTTGTACCCACCAACGGTAATAATCATCAGGATGTGTGAGTAATCAAAATTTGTATGTTATCTAGCAAGTGAATCTCTGTGTGACCTTTAAATCCCACAGTCTGAAAATCTTTTGACAATCATTCCATTTGGGGTCTTCTTTATGGAGGAAGAATGAAAACCTAATAAAGCCTTATTATGATAACGATGACGATAAATAAAATATTAGAGAGCAAAGTGCATATATATCCCTATATAATTGACAAAAGTACAGATATAACCCTATGATAATTGAAGTTGCAAATATAACCCTAGATATTTAGGCTTTGTGCGAATATAAAATTTTTTGACGGATTTATATCAGAATTGGGTGAAATATCAATTTTACCCCTCTAGAAAAAAAATAAATTTACTACTTTGACCTTCTAATTGTTTCTTCTTCTCCATACCCGGTCTTTCAAATAAAAAACAAAAAAAACAAATGGATTCTGATTGTTTCTTCTTCTCTAGACCGCAAACCCACACTGGATCTTCAATTCACAACCACAAACACAGACCCGATTTTCAATCCACTCCATCCATAACCACCATATTCATCCCACTAAAAATCACCGAGAAGTGCAAACGCATACCCGACCCAAGAGACCCGTAAACATAGACCCACCCGCAACGTCCCCCGCCTCCATCATGCTGACTCCGACGTCATCGATGCGCAGCTTCTTCGATGACGGTGGTGTTGATTCTGTGAACCACAAATTCCTTTTTCATATTCTGATTCCCAAAGAACCCGACCAGACCTGATAATCAAAGGAACGATTGAGCGGCGGGAGTTGGTATTTATGGTGGTCGGGGGTGGCGGAGCATCGATCGGTGGCGGAGCATTGTTTGAATGGTGATGGTGGATGGCTTAGATTGGAAAGGGGTCAATGTTGGTGCTAGGGTTGGTCCACGGTAGAGGTAGATCTGGTGGTGGTGACAAGACCTAGTGGTTCTAGGGTTGGGCTGCAACGTTTGTATTAGTTTGCTGGTGGTAGGGTAGTGGGCCACGACATTCGTATTAGTTTGTTGGTGGATTTGGGTGGTTGTGTTGGAAGCTCTAGTGGCGCTAATGTTGGGCTACTGCGTTTGTATTAGTTTGTTGGCGCTAGGGTTGTGGCCCTATTTTGCTAGTGGTGGTGTTGGGGGAGGTTGACGGGAGTGGCTGAAAGTGGGTGGCAGATTGGTGGTGGGATGATGGGGCTAGTAGTGGGTGGCGGGGGCATTTTTACCTTTTAAAATTTTGTATTAGGTTAGAAGGGCATTTTGGTCATATTTGGCCGGTCAATGACCGGAACAGGCCAGTCAATGCCGGAATAAGGGCTTTAAGGTTATATTTGCACTTATGTATAATAGTTAGGGTTATACTTGCACTAAAAACAATTCATATCTGCACTTTCTCCAACATATAGGGTTATATTTGCATATTACCCAATATTAAAATACCTCCTCATTTTATTATCATTTGGATCTTGCTTGGTTTCATGTAGAAACAAAACAATTCGTGAGTTTGAAAATGGTCAATAGTTAATTCTAATGATACTTGAATACTATGATCATGTGTTCGAATCTCATGAAAACAAATTGAGGGATCTTTATTGTAATCCCATTTAAATTATTTCTTTTTCTCAATGTAAATTAGTATTATACTTCTCTCTGTTCTTTTATAAGTTGCGTGAATTTTTTTCAGATCAAAATTATTTAACTTTGACCATATGTTTGAACATATATATGATCAATGATATAATCTTACGTATGCGATATTGTTATATTTATGCTAACATGTAGTGACTACACATATATACACTTGTAAAAAGTGGGTCCCTTGACAGGCGATATGTTCATAAACTTATGGATATGTCACTTATTTTTTACCCTATACATTGTATTTGTTAAATTGTATACTAAATTTAGAAATTTTAAAAATATTTTTATATGATATATTTTTATATTTTCACGTTCAAATACATATTATTACTTGTTTTAACTTTTAAAATACCATATTTAAATTTTACAATTACAACATTTAAGGTAAAAGTCACTGTGGACTGTCCATAAGCTTAAGGAATGACCACATTTCCTTAGACTTACTTCTTATAAAATATGAACGGTTGAGTTTATTCATGATACAAGGGTACAATATATAGAGTAAAATATACATAATCACAAATGAAAAAGGATTATATTGAAGGTACAAGATATACACAATATATAATAAAATATCCCCTTAACAACACTCAAACATTTTTTTTAATAATCGTAAATAAAATTCCTTACAAATTTAAGAGCGAGACCGAGATTTTAAGTGCTCATATAACCCTATGTTTTGGTGGTTTGTGCTAATGTGACCCTGTGAAGTTGGAAAGTGCTATTGTAACCCTGTGTTTTGTTTGAATGTGCTACTATAACCCTAGAGGCCTGAATTTGGCCAGAAATACATACAATGACCATTATACCACTATTTTTAAAAAATAAAAATTCAAAACAAGTGAAAGGACAATTATGCCCTCATTCATTTATTTTCTTTTTCCTCATTTCTGAATCAACCACTGAGAAGGAAATGCAACCACTGGAAATCTCAAACTGGTTTTCTCAAATATTGCACCCTGGTTTCCTCATTCTTTCCACCACCCCCGTTCCGTCGCCGCCACCTCTGCTCCACTGCTCTGCCCTAGTTCCAATTCCTTCTCAAACTCACCGTACTCCCCATCACCACCACCACTGCCGTCCACCATTTCTCAACTCATTATCGGTTCCTTCTTTTCAGGTACGCAATCATATCTGTTTTCTGAATTTTCTTGCTTTTATGGGTCGGCTGTGTTCAGATTTGTAGTGGGTTTTGTTTGTTTGGGTTTATTTGAGATGGATTTTTCTTGGTTTGTTTGACTTGTCTCTGTTCGGATTCTCCACTTTTCTGTGCAGAGGCGGGGTGCGGTGGCATGGCTACGTTCGGGTTGAGAGATGGCGGTGACGAGGCTAGGGTTGAGCGGTGGTGGGGCTAGGGTTGAGCGGCGGTGGTTGGGATGAGTGGTGGTGGGGCTAAGGTTAAGCGGTGATGTTGGTGGTGGTGGTGGTTGGGATGAGTGGTTAGGACGAGTGGTAGTGGGGCTAGTGTTTAGCGGTGGTGGTGGTGGTTGGGACGATTGGTGGCGGGGCTAAGGACGGGTGGTGGTGGTGGTTGGGACCAGTGATGGTGGGGCTAGGGACGAGTGGTGGCGGGACTAGGGTTGAGCGGTGATGGTGGTAGTTGGGACGAGTGTTGGGGCGAGTGGTGGTGGTGGTGGTTGTTGGGACGAGTGGTGGCGGTAACGGAGCGGTGATGGCGGAGGTGGCGGAGCGACAGAGCAGTGGCTGTGTTATGGAAAAGAAGAAGAGCTAGGGTTAATTTTGTCTTTGCATTTTTAGTTTTAAGACTAGGGTTGTTTAAGTCTTTTTAGTTATGATCAATGCCGAAAAATGCCAAGCCAATGCCAGAATAGTGTCAAAAGGTTATATCGGCACTTTTGATGCAAAACACAAGACTATAATAGCACTTTTCAACTTCACAGGATAATATTAGCACAAACTACCAAAACATAGGGGCATATCAAGATGTGCAAGTGCTAGGACTAGGGTGTATCTTGACTCATAATTTATCTAGATGTGCAAGTGCTCACGAATCTCTGGACCTTCCCAGCCAAATTCATTCTTCTCAATTTCCTCCCTCCCAACTAAAAGGAAGATGACTACTCTCTCCGTCCCAAGGGAATCTACACATTTTCCTTAAATGAGTGTCCCAGAAAAATCTGCACTCTTTTTACTTCTTTTCCAAATAGACAAAAAATATGGCCTGAATTCCCTAAAATATCCCCAACCCTTTTTGTGTTTTACAATAAACCCAATAATATATCACCTAATCCAACCCAATAATATACCACTTACACTATCACAGAGACCCTCCCCTAGCACCGGTTTTTTAGCATCGGTTTTCAAAAATCGGTGCTAAAAATCTAATTGCACCAGTTTTTAAAAATTACAACACCGGTTTTGAAAATTGGCGATTTTTTAATTTTCACACCGGTTTTTTAAAAATCGGTGCTAAATTTTACAATAGCACCGGTTTTTAAAAATCGGTGCTAAAAATTGAAAATTTTATTTTTCCAGCCAAAGAAATAGCCAACAATTTTTAAATAGCACCGGTTTTGAAAATATTAGCACCGGTGCTAAATATTTGTAAAATTCTATCTTCCCACCAAATAATTCAAAATAGCACCGATTTTTGTAAAACATAGCACCGGTTTAAAAAACCGGTGCTAAAAAATAAAAAATAGCACCGGTTTTTGCAAAATTTAGCACCAGTTTTAAAAACCGGTGCTAAAACTTATAACTTAGCACCAGTTTTAAAAATCGGTGCAAAAATTAATAAATAGCACTGGTTTTTTAAAAATAGCACCGGTTTTTAAAAATCGGTGCTAAATATTTCCAATACTCATTTTCCCACCAAAGAAATAGCCCAAAATTTTTAAATAGCACCGGTTTGAAAAAAATAGCACCGATTTTTAAAACTGGTGCTAAAAATGAAAAAATAGCACCGGTTTAAACCGGGGCCAAAATTTTTTAAAATTTTAAAATTTTCCCGCCGAAGAAATCCCCAAAAAAAAATTTCCGCCAAACAAGTCGCCAAAATTTTTTAAGTAGCACCGGTTTTTTGTAAAAAATTGCACCGATTTTGAAAAATCGGTGCTAAATTTTTTAATATTCATTTTTCCGCCAAAGAAATAGGCCAAAAATTTTAAAATAGCACCGATTTTGGAAAAAATAGCACCGGCTTAAACCGGTGCTAACAATTTTTAAAATTTTTATATTTTCCCGCCAAAGAAATCCCCAAAAAAAATTTCCCGCCAAATAAATCGTGAACAATTTTTAAAGTTGCACCAGTTTTTTGTAAAAAAATAGCACCGGTTCTTTTAAAAAATAGCACCGATTTTTAAAACCGGTGCTAAATTTTTCAATACTCATTTTCCTGCCAAAGAAATAGGCCAAAATTTTAAAATAGCACCGGTTTTGGAAAAATTAGCGCCGGTTTTAAAAACTGGTGCTAAAAAGGAAAAAAATAGCACTGATTTTGGAAGAAAATAGCATAGGTTTAAACTGGTGCAAAAAAAATTTAAATTTTTCCCGCCAAAAAATTTCCTTCCCCCAAAACGAAATCGCAAAAAACCTCTAAATATTTGACGAAATTTTTTAAAGTTCATTATTTCCGCCAAAGAATTTAAAACATTTGCCAAAAATTTCACATAATCTTCGCAGAAATTTCATGAGCGGGGAAGCAGCTGTGCAGCCGCTCTAAGCTATTTTTTAAAACTTTCAAAATCTTTCACTTCTTTTGTTGACGACTAAGAAAACTTTTGACTACATATTTGAATATATATATAAACAATCGTGAAAACGTTTCTTGGCTTTCAATATATAAACACTAATTAGCGGTCAAACTTTATTTGAATTAGTATATAATAAATACTAATAAAAATGTTTGACTTTGTCTAATCAACAATCAAAACTTACTTGACTTTCTATATAAAATACCGCTGACTAAGTTGACTTTAACTAATCAACGGTCAAACTTTACTTGACTCTCTCTCTTCATAGAAACACTAGTGACTCTCTCTCAAAGGTTGAAGGTGTTCGTCTGCTCTGTCTTCGAGATGGTTGGTGCTCGAGTACTCGAGGGGGGCATTCGAGTGTTGAAAGCTTTCGAGTGCTGTTGGGGGGGGGGGCATTCGAGGGCTCAAGGTGTTCGAGTGCTTTGTCCTCGAGGGGGGCATTCGAGTGCTATGGGGTGCTCGTCCCCTGGTGGAGTCGCGAAGGTTTGAGGTATTCGAGTGCTCGAGGGGGCCATTCGAGTGTTGGTGGAGCTCTAGTACTCGAGGGGGCCATTCGAGTGTTGGAAGCTATCGAGTACACGTGTGGGGGCATTCGAGAGTTGAAGGTGTTCGTCGGCTCTGTCCTCGAGATGGTTGGTGCTCGAGTACTCGAGGGGGCATTCGAGTTTTAGAAGCTTTTGAGTGCTCCTGGGGGGCCATTCGAGGGCTGAAGGTGTTCGAGTGCTCTGTCCTCGAGGGGGGATTCTGAAGTTCCATCGAAGGATGGCTACTACTGAAAAAAAAACAAAAAACAAGAAACAAAAAAAACTAAAAAAGGGAAAAATATTATTTTTACAGCAGCTTCTCTCCATATAGTGGAAAGGATTCTACACGGTTGTAGCATGGCCACGAAGGTTGGGTAGGGGGTAAATTAATTCTACGTACTGCATATTAATTAACCCCTTGCTAGGTATCACTTGGAATTAACGGTTTGCGCTGCTATTTACCTGTGCTGCACTGAAAAGTACAAAATGGCATCAGGCTGTCCATTTGCCTAAAATGGAAAGAACGGTTACAAAACCGTTATGCGGGGCGTGCGCGGTAGAAGTCATGCCCGGTCTCTTATGCTTAGGAGGTCTATCCGTAGGGAACACTTGGGAGCACAACGGACTACGATCAAACTGCTCCCAACCCCCACAGAGAAGCCTCAGCCCTCATCCAGAGACCGTTATCGAAGGCCAATAACACCTCTTTATCTTCATCTTAGAGGTGTACATGGTAGAAGCGGTGTTCAAAGCCCTTTTAGGAGGACAGGTCATACTACTTCATTCATTGGAAAACCGAGTACCACTCTCCAATTAGAAAACCAAGTACCACTCTCGGATTTGAAGACACCCGTGGGGAGAAATCCACGGCGCAAGAGCCGGTTCACACCACCAGTAGCCAGAGCCGACAAACACCACCGGTAGCAGGGATGTAAAATGGAGCGTGGAGGCAAGTGAGTTTGTTCTCACGCCCCTTTGTTTTTTCAGGGATGGCTTATACAGACCTCGGTCACCACGAAGGGACTCTGTTGAAGGAATGGCTCATACAAGCCCCGGTAACCACGACGGGTTGTAATACTTTTCGTGGATGATTTCCACAGGCCCCAGTCATCACGACGGGAATAGTTTCTTTTGGCCACCTGGTTGTAACATTCAAATCAGGGGTAGTTTTTTTGGTAACATGTATTAAGGGAGTAGGATAATGTTCCCACTCCCGTACACTCCCACGGTTTCTTTTTATTTACCATTACCTTCGACTAGTGACTAAGCTGAAAAACTGAGAAAGGGTTTCCCGCTCTGAGGCGATTTTGGGCGAAAAAGGAGCATCCTTCTCCCACGATCCACGGGAGCATTTTCATCCGATCAAGTGGTACATCCAGGCCTGAGGCGAGATTACTCAGATTCTACATGGGATTCTAAGCATAATCACCTCCAGTTCGTGGGTTTTTTGTTTGCCTCTCTACCGGCATTGCGAGGGTTTCCGAAAATAGGTTCTTCTTTGTCACTTGGCTTTGAATTTGCTCATTCCCTGTTCGAGCACTGAAAAGTTATCATTTGTTGAGCATTTTTATTGTGTATATCTTTGCATTCCTGTCGTAATTTGTTTGAGTAATATCTGACATGCGTAGCATATTATATGAAGAAGTATTAATCCCCTGTTGCCAGGATGGTTACTAGGAATTTCTGTTGTTTTCGAAGTACAATATTATGTGGGAGATAAGTTAGTCTCCCTTGTGCATTTGATACGTTAGTTGGATTGTGTTCCTAACCCCTCTTGTCTTCTCTTACTGTCACTGTGAACGGGAAAAACATGAACCAGCCTCCCATAATAACCCCTGCCACCAAATCGGCAAATCATCCGGGCCTGAATGACCATGTGGAAAAGACCTTCCAGTCTAGAGAATGGCATGATCCACGACTAGAGAAAAAAAGGCAGTGGGATGACGTGGATATCACCTTGAACAAAGTAGATATTATCACAGACCAAGATGTGGATTTTGTCCTCTCAGAGGAAGAAATTAACAAGGAGCAAGTCCAGGTGTTCTATGGTTTTTTAGGCGTCTTCCCAGGTTCTTTCCCAGGTATACATGCTGTCCAGAAATTTCTCATGGCAAAGTGGGATGTCCAATGCTGGGTTCAGACAATGACAGATGGATACCTAAAATTTGGATTCAAAACAGCGGAGGACAGGGACAGGGTACTTTAGGGTCCGAATTATTTCCTCCACGGTAAAAAGTTATTTATTGTTCCTATACCAGAATCTGGGAAATACGATATGCGTATCATGGCCAAGAAACCGATCTGGATTTGCATGATCTATCTACCAAAGTCATGCTGGCACAAAAAAGCCCTCGAGAAGATAGCCTCCACCCTTGGTGAGCCCGTCCTCATGGACAATGGAACTCAAGATCTCGTGGGCTACTATGCCTGATCCTGGCCCTCATCGACACCTCCAAACAGCTTAAAGAAATGGTAAAATAGGCTACTATGCCAAACGGAACTACCCACTTGCAACGGATATTGTATGACTACTACAAACCGTGGTGCCCAAACTGCGGAGAAAATATACATCTCTTTGAAGGTTACGATGAATTCTTCAGGGCCATGGACAGGATTTTTCAGGAACGCATGGCAAAAAGAAACGGGGCTGTAAACTTCGACAAAAGTGTTCTGCCCACACAGGTAAATGATGGAAAAAACCCAGACGGAGAGCTCTCCCGTACAAATGGCGACACTATTTTGGGGTCAAAACCAGTACACCCAGGACCTAGCACCACAGACCAAGAAGTAACTTCGGCAAATGAAAAGTGCGTAGACACAGAGGTAGCTATGGAGATGGACCAAGGGAAGGAAACAGTTGATCCCACACCATTGGGCGCCCGTTCCCATCTCAGTGATGATGCTGGCTTGGTAGAGCCTCTGGCTTTCGGTAATGCAGACAGACCGATCAATGTTGCAGGAAGCATACCAGACAGCATGCTCCATCCGGAGGCAAGAAGAAGGAGCAACCCCCCTAGGGCAGGAAGACCTCCGGCACCAAAAGGAAAAAACACAATTGAGAAACATATGTTCAAGAGCAGCGGCAGAACCAGATTCTCTTACATGCTACTCAACCCATCGACAAAGACCTACGAAAGAGTGGCGGAAGTAGCAAAGAGTTCCTCTTCAAATAACAGCAGTAAAGGCAGCGGTCCAAGGCCAGAAGGGACCTTCGTCCCCCAATGAATGTAGCCTGCATAAACATATGGGGCCTTGGCGCCCCAGCAAAAAGGAGATGGGCGAAGAACATCATCTCCGAAAACAATGTCGGTTTGTTAGGTATTCTGGAAACAAAGGCAAGTGAACGAACACTGAACAACTTCATGAAGAGTCTTAAAGGTTGGAGATACACCCATAATTTTGAATCAGCACCTAATTCAAGAATTCTTGTTGTTTGGGACCCCAAAAAGTTTCATGTCGAGACAACGGGCAAAATGGCGCGGCTGATCCATCTCAGAGTACGACACCTATCATTGAATGTGCATTTTCTTTGCACCTACACGTATGGAAATAGTGAGGGAAGACTACACAGATTACCCCTTTGGGCAGAACTGAAGCGATACGATGCGAACTTTGACTCACCTTTGATGGTTCTTGGCAACTTTAACGCCATCCTAAGTGTAAATGAACATATGGGCAACACATCCCCCGGGGTCTACCAAATGAGAGAATTTCAAGAAGCCTGTACCGCCTGTGGTCTGAGGGATGCCCCAGCAATAGGGGGTCATCTAACATGACATAATGTGGACTTCACAATCAGGCCCAAACTAGACCGCGTCCTTCTGAATCACAAATGGGATGAAGATTCCTGCCGTACCACCTTTCTTCCTGGATCAGCTCTCTCTGACCACCTACCTTTTGTAATAGCTCTAGCACAAGAAAATGATCAATTGAACAGACCTTTCAGGTATCAAAATATGTGGAATGCACATCCGAGGTGCAAGCAGGTTGTTAAGGATCACTAGTCACCAGCAGTTCCAGGGTTCAGACAGTATGTTCTATGCCGCAAACTGCAAAGATTGAAGAAACCCCTCAAAGAGCTGGGGAAAAGGGACTTCCACCACATATCAGAAAAGGCGAAAAGAGCAGATATGGAGTACGCGAATGCATTGAAAAGTTTAACGACGGGGAACGCATCACAGGAACTGATACACCAACTGATTGTTCTAAAGCAAACAGCCCTGATCTTCTACACGGTGGAGTTGAAATTCCTAACACAAAAGGGAAGAATAAACTTTGTCACTTTGGCGGATAAGGGCACAAGTTTCTTTCACAGCTTGGTAGCCAACAGGAAGGGCAGTGGAGTCCTGGAAATTCTGGACGCACAAGAAAGATTAGTCACATCCAGTGAGAAAAAAGGGGCATTATTTGCGAGTTTTATAAGGGCTTATTCAGGTCAGAGGTACCACGTGCACCAATCGATCCAGATATAATCCATTTAGGCCCCTTACTTACCGACATGGAGAGAGCCACATTGAGCCAAGATATCGAAAGGCATGAAATAAAGTCAGCCCTCTTCTCTATGTCTGATGACAAAGCCCCGGGCCCAGATGGCTTCACTGTGGCTTTTTTTAAGAATCAATGGGAGATCGTGGGATAGGATGTCACAGAATCGGTATTGGAATTCTTCTGTACTGGTGAATTGCTAAAAAGGCTAAATCATACCGTTGTTGCACTTATTCCCAAAAAAGAAGACACCCTAAGGGTGGCGGACTTTAGACCCATCTCCTGCTGCAATATCATTTACAAGATTATCTCCAAAGTTATCGCTAACAGAATCGATCCTCTCCTCCCCGGCATCATCGACCCCTGCCAAGCAGCATTCGTAAAGGGAAGGAAACTTTCTGATAATGTCATGATGGCTCAAGAGCTCATACGGGGCTACGGACAATCACGATCCTCTCCCCATTGTATGATTATGGTAGACCTCGCAAAGGCATTCGACACAGTTTCCAGGGATTTCATACGGAAGGTACTCAATGGCCTGGGTTTCCCGCAAATGTGGGTTGACAAAATCATGGAATGCGTCACAACATCGACGTTCTTCATTGCAATAAATGGCAAATTGTGTGATTTCTTCAAAGCCAAAAGGGGACTGCGACAAGGCCCCTTTCTCCCCAACCTTTTGTCATTTGCGTGGAATATCTTTCCAGGTTACTGAAAAATAGGGCAGAAACCTCTCCATTCTCATACCACCCGAGATGTGAACACCTAAAAATCACCCACCTGGCATTCGTGGATGACCTGATGCTTTTTTCAAAGGCAGACCGGAACTCTGTCCATACCATCATGTCTGCCCTAAACAATTTCCAGCATACCTCATGCCTAGCCATCAATGCCACAAAGTCAAAATTCTTCGGAGTGGGTATAAAGGAGGACTTAAGCTTCACTGGCATTTCGTGGGCTACTTTTTCGGTCAGGTACTTAGGTATCCCGTTGGATTCCAGTAAACTCAAGGTCTCTCAGTTTCAAACGCTTCTTGACAGCGTCGACAAGGAAATTGCAAGATTCAAAGTTCATACATTATCTTATGCGGGGAAACTGGAACTCATAAAATCCATGGTACAGGGAGTTGTTGGATTCTGGATATAGCACTTCATCATCCAGGGAAACGTTATGGACTCACTGGAACAAAAATGTAAACACTTCATGTGGGGTGAAAAGAAGCAAAAAAAGGTTTCCTGGAAAATGCTTTGCACCCCGAGGAGTAATAGGGGTTTGGGAATTCGGGACTTCAAGACTTGGAATATGGCCATCCTCGTACAGCAACTATGGGACATACACTCAAAAAAGGAGTCACTCTGGATCAAATGGGTCTATTCACAATTCCTAAGCATGAGCAATATATGGAATGTACACACAAGGGCTCCGTGCGGCAGAATCTCGAAGAAGTTCTCACTCTACTTCACGAATTTGTGCGAAATACGAGACAACCTGATAATCATGTGTGGAGGCTCAAGGGAAACACTCATCGACTTGCTGGCAGTTTGGACTGGATCCGGAAAATTCACGGCGATGGCTCATGATCATTTCCACAGGTTCACTTACCCACATCGACATATCCACCCTCTCAAGACTAAGATTCTTCAAATCAATTTGGAGTGGCTCGATACCACCCCGGTTCTCTTTCATTACATGGCTTGCATCGCTTGGTCGTCTCCAAACCAAGGACAGGTACCATGGAGGAGCGGACGAACCACTAGACAGCATCTGCTGCCTATGTCGCTCCGAAGCAGAGTCACACGATCATTTGTTTTTCAACTGTGATTTTGTCAAACCGGTATGGGAGAGAGTGCGAAACTGGATTGGATTGAGCCGAGCTACCACCTCCATGCAGCCTCGAAAAATGGATCATAAGATAGGTAAGAGGATCGAAACAAAACAAAGTGGGGCCACTAGCGCTGACAACCTCAATGTACTACATATGGAGTGAAAGGAACGGAGTTCTCAAAAACGATCTCTGCCCGAACTCGGTAACGGTTTTCAAGCTTATCCAAAAGGACTATTACCTCATCCTCAACAGATTATTCCCGCACGAATTGCTGTTCTAGATAAGGATCCTTCGCAAACAAACGTAAACAATGAAGAAGTCCATTCTTTTTTGCAGGTAAGCTTAGGGGACACCAGCGATAAAGCACCATAGAGGTAAATATTTCTTTTCCAGGTACAAATAGATGCGGACATCCACCTGGCGGCCAGAAGGAAAAAAAACCCCTGCAGGCCTCGAGGGCCAGCTGTTTGAGAGGTCCCAAGAACCGGTTGTTCGAGAGGACTCGAGGGCCAGTTGTTCGAGAAGACTAGAGGACCATTTGTTTGAGAGGTCTCCAGAGCCAGTGGTTCGAGAGGTCTCGAGTGCCACTAGTTTGAGAATTCTCGAGAGCCACTGGTTCGAGAGGCTTCGAGAGCCAACGATTCAAGATGTATCGAGGGCCACCGATTTGACAGGCCTCGAGGGCCACCGGTCCGAGAGGTACCAACCCCCAGAGGCTCATGAGGTCTCGAGAGCCAAAGGTTTGAGAGGTCTTGTCAAGTCTTGAGGACCGGAGGTCCGTCAGGCCTCGAAGGCTTGTTCTTCCAGAGGTCTCGAGGGCCAGTGTTTCTAGAGGTCTTGAGGGCCAGTGTTTCAAGAGGTCTCGAGGGCCAGTGTTTTAAGAGATCTCGAGGGCCACTGGTTCGAGAGGTCTTGAGGGCCACCACCTCGACAGGTCTCGAGGCCCAGAGGTTTGCAAGGTCTCGAGGGCCAGAGGTTCACGAGCTCTCGAGGGCTAGCGGTTCAACAGGTCTCGACCGCCAGGGATTCGAGAGGTCTCGAGTGCCAGGGGTTCGTCAAACCTCGAGGGTTAACGGTTTTGGAGGTACCGAGCTCCAGAGCCTCGTGAGGGCGAGCGGTTCGACAGGTCTCGTGGGCCAGCAGTTCAACAGGTTTCGTGGACCAGGGGTACGAGAGGTCTCCAGGGCTAGTGCTTCGAGGGGTCTCGAGGGCCAATGGTTCAAGAGATCTCGAGGGCTACTAGTTCGAGAGGTCTCAAAGACCACCAGTTTGGGAAGTCTCGAGGGCCACGGGTTCGACAAGTCCTAACTTCTAGAGGTTCGTGAGCTCTCGCGGGCTAGAAATATGCGACGTCTCGAGGGTCAGCAGTTTGAGAGGTCTTGAGGGCCACTGGTTTGAGAGGTCTCGAGGGCCACTGGTCCGAGAGGTCTTATAAAAAAATAAAAAAACACTTCAGGCCTCGAGGGCCAGTTGTTCGAGAGGTCCCAAGGACCGGTTGTTCGAGAGGACTCGAGGGCCAGATGTTAGAAATGACTAGAGGACCAGTTGCTCAAGAGGTCTCGAGAGCCACCGGCTCGAGAGGTACCGAGCTCCAGAGGCTCTTGAGGTCTCGAGAGCCAAAGGTTCAAGACATCTCGTCAGGTCTCGAGGATCGGGGGTTCGTCAGGTCTCGAGGGCTAATACCTCACGAGGTCTCGAGGGTAAGTGTTTCGAGAGACCTCGAGAGATCTCGAGGGCCACTGGTTCAAGAGGTCTCAAAGACCACCGATTCTGGAGGTCTCGAGGGCCACCAGCTCGACAGGTCCAAAGGTTCAGAGGTTCATCAGGTCTTGAGCGCCAGAGGTTCGCGAGGTCTCCAGGTTTCGTGCGCTAGGGGTTCGAGAGGTCTTGAGTGCCAGGGGTCCGTCCGACCTCGAGGGCCAGCGGTTCGAGAGGTACCGAGCTCCAGAGGCTCGTGAGGTCTCGAGAACCAAAGGTTTGAGAGGTCCTTAGGACCACCGGTTCGAGTGATCTCGTGGTCTCGAGAGCTAGTGCTTCGAGGGGTCTCGAGGACCAATGGTTCGAGAGATCTTGAGGGCTACTAGTTCGAGAGGTCTCAAAGACCACCAGTTCGGGAAGTCTCGAGGGCTACCGGTTTGACAGGTCCAGAGGTCCAGAAGTTCGCTAGGTCTCGAGACCAGAGGTACGCGAGGTCTCGAGGGTCAGTGGTTCGAGAGGTCTCGAGGGCCATCATTTCGAGAGGTCTCGAGGGCACTGGCCCGAGAGGTCTTAAAGACCAGTGGTCCGACTGGTTTCGAGGGCAAAGTGTGGAAAAAAAATTAATAATAATAAAATTTTGAAAACGGTAAATATTTTTTGGGTCTCGAAGGGCCAGATGTTCGACAGGTCTTAAGGTCCAGTTGATCGAGGGGTCTCGAGGACCAGTTGTTCGAGAGGTCTCGAGGACAAGCAGTTCGAGAGGTCTCGAGGGCCAGTGGTTCCAGAGGTCTCGTGGGCTAACTACTCGAGAGGTCTCGAGGGCCAGTGGTTCCAGAGGTCTCGTGGGCCAGGTTCTCGACAGGTCTCGAGGGCCAATGGTTCAAGAGGCCTCGATGGTAACCGGTCCAAGAAATCTCGAGAGCCACTGGTTCGAGAGGTCTCGATGGCCATCTAGAGTGGTTTCGTGGGCCACCGGTTCGAGAGGTCTCAAGGGCCAATGGTTCGAGAGGTCTCCAGACCCAGAGGTTCGTGAGGTCTCGAGGGTCAGAGGTTTGACAGGTCTCGAGGGCAAGCAGTTCGATAGGTCTAGAGGACCAGTGGTTTGAGAGGTCTCGAGGGGCAGTATTCTGAGAGGTCTCGAGGGCCAATGGTTTTAGAGATCTCGAGGACCACTGGTTCGAGAGATCTCAAAGGCCACTAGCTCGAGAGGTCTCAAGGGCCAGAATTTTGAGAGGTCCCGAGGGTCGGCGGTTCGAGAGGTACAGAGGTCCAGAGGTTCATGAAGTCCCGAAGGCCAGTGGTTCGAGAGATCTCGAGGGCCACTAGTTTGAGAGGTCTCGAGGGCCACAAGTCCGAGAGGCCTCAAAGGCCAGTGCTCCGAGTGGTCTCGAAGGCTATGGGTCAATATATATATATATATATATATATATTTTTTGAAATGTTGAGATATTCAGCCTTCTTTTTCCTAGGCAGAAACTGTGGATCACGGGTAAGCGAGTTCTCAATTTCCCAATCCACTGGGGTGAAAGCTTTCATCACTTGGGTTGTACAACTACTAGAATTGGGCAGTGGATTAATTAATTACCATAAGAAAAATTAATTAACCCACTATTAGCTTACATATTTGGATTTGACGGTTGCGCGATTTGCCTGCGATGCACTGAAAAGTGTAAAATGGCATACGGCTGTCCATTTGCCTAAAATGGAGAGAACGGTTACAAAACCGTTTCGTGGGGCATGTGCGGTAGAAGCTATGCCCGGTCTCTTATCATTAGGAGGTCTATCTACGGGGAACAACTGGGAGCACCATCGACTACGGTCAACTAGCTCCTATCCCTAAAGGAAAAACCTCTGCACCCACACAGAGATCGTTACCGAAGGCTAATAACACCCCTTTATCTTTATCTTAGGGGTGTACATGGTAGAAGCGGTGTACCAACTCCATCAGGGAAGGACGTAATGCTTCACTCCTTGGAAGGCCGAGACCTCTCTGGGTTTCGAAGGCCGTCACAGCACTTCAGCGATGGTTGGGATTACACCTATGGGGAACAAACCATGGGTCAAGAGTAGGTTACGACTCCCGGTTGGATGGAGGTTCCATGGAGGAGGGGCTAGCGAGATTGTTCATCTTTGTTTTCGGGTTACCTGGTAGTAATATTTAGACCAGGGACAGTATTTTAGGTAACATGTACTGAGGGAGTGGGCCAAAGTCCCCATTCCCGTACACCCCCACGGTATTTTTTGGGCCACCTGATTGTACCATCTAGATCAGGGGTAGTTTAGTGTTCCCACTCCCGTAGACTCTCACATTTTCTTTTTATTTACCATTACCTTCGACTAGTGACTAAGCTGAGTGACTTACCTGACTGGGCGATTTCTGGGCGAAAAAGGTGTAACCTTCTCCCACGATCTACGGGAGCATTTTTGTTCGATCAGTTGATAAACTTAGGCCTGTAACCACATTATCCAGATTCCCCATGGGATTCCGATCATAATCATCTCCAGGTTGGTGTTTTCCGATGTCTTCCGTCGGCACTGCGAGGGTTTCTGAAAATGACAGTTCGGAAAGCTCGGACTCGTAGATTCAAAGCCAGCCAATAGGTTCTACTGAGTCACTTTGGTTTTGAATTTAGTTCCAAGTACATATTGTGTGAAACATTTGATTCCTGAAGCTTTTTCTCTGTACTATCTGAGAGTCTCTGTGTCCGCTTGCCCTATTTTGTGCTGTTTAACTTCGGTAAAGTTCTGCTGCTCTTATTATTATCCGGTTTCATAGTGGTTTTGTACACTTTGTGATATGCTTATTTGTGTCTCTGTTTGTGTATCTGTTTGAGTACTACTTGGATTGTATACCATTTTTATCTGCATAGATACTTATCCCCTGTTGCTGGGATATGTATTAGGACTTTCTGGATTGTCTTTTCGGAGTAGATTATTGTGTGGGGGATAAGTTAGTCTCTCTTGTGCATCCGATACGTTAGTCAGATTGTTTGCCTAACCCCCTCCTGTCTTCTCTTACTGTCACTGAGACCGGGAAAGTATGGACCAAATTCCTCTATCACCCCCTGCCACCAAATCTGTAAACCATCAGGGCCTGGCTGAACAGGCTGACACGACTTTTAAGTCCAGAAAATGGCATGATCCACTATTAGAGACAAAAAGGGCTTGAGACGATGCTGAAATCGCCTTGGACACAGTAGACATCACTGCAGACCAGGATGTGAATTTTGTCCTCTCAGAGGAAGAAGTTATCAAGGAGCAAGTCCGGGTGTTCTACAGTTTTCGAGGCATCTTCCTAGGTTCCTTCCCGGGTACACATGCTGTCCGAAAATTGCTCGTGGCAAAGTGGGGTTTCCAGTGCTGGGTTTAGACAATGACAAATGGGTATCTAAAATTCAGATTCAAAATAGCGGAGGACAGGGACAAAGTGCTACAGGGCCCGAATCATTTCCTCCACGGTAAAAAGTTTTTCATTGTTCCTCTACCTGAGTCTGGGAAGTACGATATGCGCATCATGGCCAAGAAACCGATCTGGATTCGCATGAACCACCTACCCAAGTCTTGCTGGCACAAAAAAGCCCTCGAGAAGATAGCCTCCACTTTAAGGGATCCCATTCTCATGGACAATGGAACTTGAGACCTCGTGGGCTACTACGCCAGGGTTCTGGTCCTCATCGACATCTCTTAACAGCTCAAAGAAATAGTCAAATTCTGCATGCCTGATGGAGCTACCCACTCGCAACGGATACTTTACGACTACTGCAAACTGTGGTGCCCTAACTGCGGAGAAAATACACATCTCTTTGAAGTTTGCGATGAATTCTTTCAGACCAGGGACATGGTTTTTCAGGAGCGCATGGCTAAAAGAAATCGACCTCAAAACTTCGACAAAGGTGTTCAGCCCACACGGGTAAATGAAAAAAAAAACCCAAACTGGGTGCTCTCCCGTACCCATGGAGACACAGTTTTGGGTTCAAAATCAAAAAAATCAGGATCGAGCACCACGGACAAGAACTCAACTCGGAAAAGGAGAAGTGTGACAACACAGAGGTGGTCATGGAGATGGTCCAGGATAGGGTAACAGGGGATCCTACACCACCAGGCTCTCAGGTCCATACTAAGAGCATTTTCAGTGGTGATGCCAGCTCGGTTAGACCACCTATTTTTGGTGATGCAGACAGACCGATGAATGGTTCAGGAAACATACCAGACAGTATGCTCCACCTGGAGGTGAGACGGAGCAATCCCCCTTGGGCAGGAAGACCTCCTGCGCCAAGAGGAAAAACCATGGTTGAGAAACAGTTGTTCAAGAGCAGTGGCAGAACTAGATCTTCTTCCATGCTGCTCAACCCATTGAAGAAGACTTACCAAAGAGTGGCTGAAGCAGGAAAGAGCTCCTCTTCAACTGATAGCAGTAAAGGCGGCGGTCCGAGGCCTAAAGGGACCTTCGGTCCCCAATGAATGCGGCCTGCCTAAATATACGGGGTCTTGGCGCCCCAGAAAAAAGGAGATGGGCAAAGAACATCATCTCTGAAAACAATGTCAGTCTGTTAGGTATTCTGGAAACAAAGGCAAGTGAACGAACACTGAACAACTTCATGAGGAGTCTCAAAGGATGGAGATACACCCACAATTTTGAATTGGCACCCACGATTTTGAACGAATGAACACTGAACAACTTCGTGAACGCTTTGAAAAATTTAACGCCAGAGAATGCATCACATGAACTGGTACACCAAATGACTGTTCTCAAGCAAACTGCTTTGCTCTTCTACACGGTGGAGTCGAAATTCCTATCCCAAAAGGGAAGAATAAACTTCGTCACTTTGGCAGATAAGGGCACGAGTTTTTTCCACGGCTTGGTGGCCAACAAGAAAGGGGGTGGAGTCCCGGCAATCCTGGATGCTGATGAAAGGATAGTCACATCCAGCGAGAAAATGGGGCATTACTTGCGGAGTTTTACAAGGGCTTATTCAGTACAGATGTTCGACATACACCAATCAACCCAGATATAACCTGTTTAGGCCCCTTACTTACCGATATGGAGAGAGCAACATTGAGTCAAGATATCGAAAGACATAAAATAAACTCTGCCCTCTTCTCCATGTCCGATGACAAAGCACCGGGCCCTGATGGCTTCACTGCGGCTTTTTTCAAGAGTCAATGGGAGATTGTGGGCCAGGATGTCACAAAATCGGTCTTGGAATTCTTCCGCACCAGTGAACTGCTGAAGAGGCTAAATCATACCGTTGTTGCACTTATACCCAAGAAAGAAGACAACCTAAGGGTGGCTGACTTTAGACCCATCTCCTGCTGCAATATCATTTACAAGGTTATCTCCAAAGTCATTGCCAACAGAATCGATCTTCTCCTCCCCGGCCTCATTGACCCCTGCCAAGCAGTGTTTGTAAAAGGACGGAAACTTTCTGATAATGTCATGATGGCCCAACAGCTGGTGCGGGGCTACGGACTCTCACGATCCTCTCCCCGCTGTATGATTATGGTAGACCTCGGAAAGGCATTCGACATGGTTTCCTAGGATTTCATACAGGAGGTACTAAATGGCCTAGGCTTCCCGCAAGCATGGGTTGATAAAATTATGGAATACGTAACAACATCGACTTTCTTCATTTCGATAAATGGAAAATTATGTGACTTCTTCAAAGACAAAAGGGGACTCCGACAAGGTGACCCCCTATCTCCCCTACTATTTGTCATTTGTATGGAATACCTTTCCAGGCTACTGAAAAACAGGGCACAAACCACTCCGTTCTCCTATCACCCGAGATGTGAACACCTAAAAATCACCCATGTGGCTTTCGCGGATGACTTGATGTTTTTTTAAGGTAGACTGGAATTTTGTTCATACCATCATGTCTGTTCTAAATGATTTCCAACAGACCTCATGCCTAGCCATCAACGCCGCAAAGTCGCAGTTCTTCAGAGTGGGTATAAAGGTGGACTTAAGCTTCACAGGTATCCCGTGGGCTACCTTTCCGGTCAGGTAATTGGGCATCCCATTGGATTCCAGTAAACTGAAGGTCACTCAGTTTTATACGCTTCTCGACAGCGTCGATAAGGAACTTGCAAGATTCAAAGGTCATACATTATCTTATGCGGGGAAACTGGAACTCATAAAATCCATTGTCCAGGGAATTGTTGGATTCTGGATACAGAACTTCATCATCCAGGGTAACGTCATGGATTCACTAGTACAAAAATGAAAACATTTCCTGTGGGGAGACAAGAAACAGAAAAAGGTTTCCTGGAAAAAGCTTTGTACTCCGAGGAGTAATGGGGGTCTGGGAATTCATGACTTCAAGATATGGAATATGGCCATCCTCGCACAGCAGCTATGGGATATACACTCACAAAAGGAATCACTCTGGATCAAATGGGTCCATTCACAGTTCCTGAGCATGAGCAACATATGGAGTGTACACCCAAGGGCTCCCTGTGGCAGAATCTCGAAGAAGTTTTCACTCTACTTCACGAATCTGTGTGAACTCCGGGACAACCTAGTAATCATGTGTGGTGGCTCAAGTGAAACACTCATCGACTTGTTGGCAGTTTGGTCAGGATCTGGTAAATTCACGGCGATGGCTCATGATCATTTCCACAGGTTTACTTACCCTTACTTGTATGATATACCCACCCTCCCAAGGCCAAGATTCTTCAAATAAATTTGGCGTCGATCGATACCCCCCCCCCGGTTCTCCTTCATTACATGGCTTGCTTCGCTTGGTCGTCTTCAAACCAAGAACAGGTACCACGGAGGAGATGATGAACCCACAGACCACATCTGTTGACTATGTCGCTCCGATGTAGAGACACATGATCACTTGTTCTTCCAATGTGATTTTGTCAAACCGGTATGAGATAGAGTGCGAAACTGGATTGAATTGAGATGAACCACTACTTCCATTGCAGCCTCGGACAAATGGATCAGAAGACAGGTAAGAGGATCGAAATTGAAAAGAAAGATGGGTCCACTGGCGCTGACAACCACAGTGTACTACATATGGAGTTAAAGGAACAGAGTTCTCAAAAAAGGACTTCGCCCGGATTTGGCTAGGGCTTTCAAGCTTATCCAAAATGACTGCTACCTCATCCTCAATAGATTATTCCTGCACGAACTGCTGTTCTAGACAGGGATCCTTCCCTAATAGTTGGCACAAATGTGGATCCAAGAGTTTCTTGCAGGTAAGCTTAGTGGAGGGCAACGAAACCACACCCGGCAGGTAAACATTTCTTTGCAGGTAAGAAAAGATGTAGACATCTACATAGTGGGGTCGAGGGTCATGCGTTTGGCCCCTGGACTACCCAGAGAAATTTTTTTAAAGGCCATAGCACCATATTAAATATGGGTCTATATATGGTAGAACTGGCCTTTAAAACTTCATTTTTGAACGCCAGACCAGTCTCAAAAAAACAAAAAAAAAAAGGTTGCTCGGGGGTGGGTGGTTCAAGGGTTAGGATGGTTCTAGGGGTAGGATGGTTTGAGGGTTGAAGGATGCTCTGGGGGTTGAAGGATACTTCGAGGGTTTGGGGTTCGAAGATAGACAGACTGAGGTACTCGAGTGCTGAAGGCTTCTGAGTGCTGGATGCATTCGAGTGCTCGACGGGGGCATACGAGAACTGGAAGTGTTCGAGTGCTCCAAGGGGGCATTCGAGTGTTGGATTGTTCATGTACTGGGTCCATTCGAGTGTCCAAGGTATTCGAGTACTCGAGGGGTGGTATGTTTTCCCTCGAAGGACAGTTTGAGGAATTCGCTTCATTTTGTCCTCGAGTTTGTCCTTGAGCACTGAAAGGGGTGTTCGAGGGAAGTGGGAATTCGAGTGATCAAAAGGGCATTGTATTGCTGAAGACTGGTTTGAGAATAGATGGACAGAGGTATTCGAGTGCTGAAGGCAGTCGAGTGCTCGACAGGGGCATTCGAGAGCTGGAAGTGTTTGAATGCTCGAGACTCCGGTGAGTCAACGACGCCAGAAATACGCAGTCCTACAAGTCAGCTAATAGCTAGCAGTCTCAAGGGTTAAAGGGTGGTTGAGGAGGGGTAGGTGATTCGAGAGTTGAGGATTGGTTAGAGGGCTGAGGGATGGTTCGAGGGCTGAAGGATGGTTCGAGAGTCTAAGGGTGGTTGGAGAGGCTGGTGGTTCGAGGATTGACCGGTTGTTTTGAGGGTTGAGGGATGGTCGACGGCTGAAGGATGTTCGAGGGTTCAGGGATGGTTAGAGGAAAGGCCAGAATGACTCTCGAACAGTATTTTGAGGGCCTCGATGGTAGGTGGTCAGAATGACTCTCGAACGGATTTTCGAGGGCCTCGAGGGTAGAATAACTCTCGAATGGTATTCGAGTGTCCAAGGTATTCGAGTACTCGAGGGAGGCATTCGAGTAATGGAGGTGTTTGAGTGCTCGAGGAAGGCATTTGAGTGCTAGAGGTGTTCGAGTGCTCCAGGGGGGCATTCGAGTGCTGGAGGTATCGAAGGGGCTATACCCTCAAAGGGGCACTGCCCTCGAAGGTGTAATACCCTCTAAGGGGCTCTGCACTCGAAGGGGTTATACCCTCGAAGGGGCTCTGCCCTCAAAGGGGTCATACCCTCGAAGGGGTCATACCCTCGAAGGGGCTCTGCCCTCGAAGGGGTCTTACCCTCGATGGGGTCATACCATCGAAGGGGCTCTGCACTCAAAGGGGTATTACCCTCGAAGAGGTCCGCAAAAAAAACAAACGCAGCTGTTTTTCTCCATATGGCTGAAAGGATTTCCCATGGTAGTAGCATGGCCATGTAGGTCGGGTAGGGGGTAAATTAATTCTGTGTACGTAAATTAATTAACCCCTTGCTAAGGTATTACTTGGAGTTAACGGTTGTGCTATTTGCCTGCGCTGCACTGAAAAGTGTAAAATGGCATCAGGCTGTCCATTTGCCTAAAATGGAAAGAACGGTTATAAAACCATTACGCGGGGCATGCGTGGTAGAAGTCATGCCTGGTCTCTTAAGCCTAGGATTTCTATCCACGGGGAACACTTGGGAGCACAACAGATTGCGGTCAAACTGCCCCCAACCCTAAAGAGAAAGCCTCGGCCCTCATCCAGAGACCGTTATCGAAGGCCAATAACACCTCTTTATCTTCATCTTAGAGGTGTACATGGTAGAACGGTGTGCAATCCCTTTTAGGAGGATAGGTCATACTACTTCATTCATTGGAAGACTGAGACCACTCTTGGATTTGAAGACACCCGTGGGGAGCTAACCATGGCGAAAGAGCCGGTTCACACCACCGGTAGCATGGATGTAACATGGACCGAGGAGGCTAGTGAGTTTGTTCTCCTACCCTTTAGTTTTTCAGGGATGGCTTATACAGACCCCGGTTACCACGAAGGGTTGTAATATTTTTCCATGGATGGTTTCCACAGGCCCCGGCCATCACGATGGGACTAGCTTCTTTTGGTCACCTGGTTGTAACATTTAGATCAGGGGTAGTATTTTAGGTAACATGTACAAAGGGAGTGGGCTAATCCCGTACATTCCCACGGCATTTTCTTGGGCCACCTGATTGTACCATCTAGATCGGGGGTAGTTTAGTAGGTTTCATTGTATCACGGGAGTGGGACAATGTTCCCACTACCGTAGACTCTCACAGTTTCTTTTTATTTACCATTACCTTCGACTAGTGATTAAGCTGACTTTAACTAATCAACGATAAAACTTTACTCGACTTTCAATATATATACATTAATAACTAAGTTGACTTTGACTAATTAATGGTCAAATCTTACTTTAATTAGTATATAATAAATACAAATAAAAATGTTTGACTTTGTCTAATCAACGGTCAAACCTTACTTGACTTTCAATAAATAAACACTAATAACAAAGTTGGCTTTAACTAATTAATGGTCTAACTTTATTTGAATTATTATATAATGAATACTAATAAAAATGTTTGACTTTGTCTAATCTACGGTCAAAGCTTACTTGACTTTCTATATATATATACTAGTGACTAAATTGACTTTAACCAATCAACAGTCAAACTTTACTTGACTCTCTCTATATACAAACACTAGTGACGAAGCTGACTTTAACTAATCAATGGTCAAACTTTACTCAACTTTCAATATATAAACACTAATAACTAGGTTGACTTTGTCTAATCAACGGTCAAACTTTACTTGACTTTCAATATATAAACACTAATTACTAGGTTGACTTTCTCTAATCAAGGGTCAAACTTTACTTGACTTTCAATATATAAACACTAATAACTAAGTTCACTTTAACTAATCCACGGTCAACCCTTACTTGTCTTTCTACATAAAAATACAAATAACAAAGTTGGCTTTAACTAATCCACGGTCAACCCCTACTTGACTTTCTACATACAAATACAAATAACAAAGTTGACTTTAACTAATCGACAGTCAACTCTTACTTGACTTTCAATATATATACACTATTAACATAGTTGACTTTAAAAATTTAACGATCAAACTTATATTTGAATTAGTATATAATAATATTTACTAATAAAACTGTTTGACTTTGTCTAATCAACGGTCAACCCTTACATGACTTTCAATATATAAACACTAATAACTAAGTTGACTTTAACTAATTAACGGTCAAACTTTATTTGATTTTAGTTAATGAAAACTTTAATGGGCTGAAACCTATAATTTTAGCCCAAACCCCAAGTCTTATTTTCATATACTCAGTCTTCCTTCTCCCTTCCCTAATTTCATTCGATCGAACCCACCGTCCCTCCGCCTCCTCTGGTTTTTCTCCGCAGATCAGCCACCAACCATGCATTATCTGAAAGGGGAGATGGCGTCGGCACCGACTCCGGTGAGGGAGGTGATCTCACGGCATCTTATCTTCCTGCTCAAAGACTTATCCCTTTTCCTTCGATGCACAGACCCATTGTTTGCTAATATATCTATTGATCATTGCCACTTCTTGTAGGTCTCCTCGCCATCGTCATTATCCCCCCGTCTGAGATGAACGTCGTCGGTCGATTGCTGGCAACAAAAATTCGGCGGTGCCGACTGCCCGTAAAACAGGGCTTCACCATAAATGGAAAGAACTCGGTATTTTTTCCTTGATCCTATCTCATTTTTGCTCTCTGATTTCATGTATGTAGTTTCTCTTACTCTCTCTTTAAGATTTAGGGGTAAAATCTAGGTTTGGGGGGTGATTTTCCTAGGGTTTTATATTTTTGAATTTTGCTCGTTTTCTTGTGATTTCTGGGGTGTTAGAGATGCTAGGATAATTTCATTTACCTGTGTAAAGGTTGTGTGGTGTTACGTAGTTGTCAACTGTAAAATCCTAAAATGGGAGTGCTTGGATTTTCTTATGCTTGCTCTCCAAGTGTTTGATGTTTTGTCTGATAAAGAAAAAATGCTTGAATTGCAGGGGAAGAAGAAGATGAATGTGGGGACGTTGAACCAAAAACATTGTGGTGGGGGACTTGAAACTAGCTTGATTGCAGAGTCAATACCAAAGGTTTAGCACTTTTACTCTTCATTTGTAGTTTGATTATACTGTATAATGTATATGGTTCTCGCCTTGGATATAACTGATGTATGAAATGATGCTCCAAATTTTCCCCTTAATCATAATTCTATAAGATGATGTATCACTATGTTGAAATGATGTTTGCTTGAAACCGTTTTGAGTTTCTTTGTTTTTCCCATGAATTTTGCCCATTTTCTTCTTTTGGTCCCCTAACGTATGTTCTCTTCTGATTTTAATGCTATTTTTTGTGACCATTGATGAATTATATTATATAGATGGTTTCAAATTGTTACTGCCAATTGGCTTCTGTTTTGTTTGGCATTTATGCAAAGAATAGGTATATTGTCATTCTAGATGATAGTAGAATCGCGCCTATATGGTTCTGGTACTTTTAAGTTCATTCCTAGGTTTACTTGAATTTCTATATATAAATACTAGTGACTAAGTTGACTTTAACTAGGTATTTGTTCTGAAAAAATCATTGATGCACATAATCAAAAGTTCTCTTCTCTCTGTTTTTTGCTGTGTTTGCTGTTTTTGTTGTGTTTGCGTTTTAAATCAAATGTGAAAAGTTAAATTGTGTAACTTAAGTTCGGATAGAGGGAGTAACACTTGCATCAATTGATGAAACATCTTGCATCAATTTTACCCTACTGCCTGCATTTTTTATTGAAAATTTATGTGTTCTGATTAGTTCAATTTAGTGTTCAAATTAGCTTGAGGTATATCTTCTTTTCCTGTTGGAAGCCTATAATGATGAGAACCCTGATGTTCGACAGGTTTGCATGTTTAATTTCTGTGATTTAATTTTGATGGATGTAAATTTACTCCATTACTAGATCTGTTATGCATTATTTGATTCACTATTGCACCTATCTTCTAGTCTTTGAGAACTGATGTAGCATAGGGTGAATTGACTTGGCCAATCTTACATATCTTACATACTATGCACCTTCAACTGTATGAACTTTGTCATATCATGTGAAACGCATGGTTTTTAGCCCATTTGTTATGAATGCTATGAGTTAAATGATGACTTTTGAGGGAAAAGCAAACATATTGTGAGTCCCACTCAAATGAAATTTCTGTTGATGCTTGATGATATGTTTCACTTTGGCATTTTAATGTTGTATTTGACTTTAAACGTTTTTTTGCTCTATAGCATATGATTTATGTGAGTAAGATTGTTACATTCATTTCATTAATGTTATGAATCAACATAGGAAGAATAAGATAGATATGTGTTTATCTTGGTGGATTATTTTGTGCTTTACTTTACCGAATGTTGATGTGTAACTGAATCAAATTGAGTTATGTAGCCTCGTTAAGTACTGAAGGTTGATATACTGATATGAACGTCTTTATTCAGGTATAAGCTTTTGGTATAAGCTTCTGGCATGGTTTCCAGTGATCTATTGAATAAGCTTCTTGCATGGTGAGATTGATTCCTCTCCAAGGTCTCCCGCCCAATGTTTAGTCTCATTGATTATTAGTTTTGTATCATATTTGTTTTGGTTTTATTTCTATATTATCAATTTTGTGAAGTTAATTTTATTATTAATTTGATGTCCTATTAAATTGTTAGTTTTAGGTATTTTTCTCTTCCTCTGAAAGCTGCAGCGTGTTGCCGCTTCCTTTGTTTCAGGTCTTTTTCCCTTCCTCTGAAAGCAGCAGCGCACTGTAGCTTTCAGAGGAAGGGATTTTTTTATTCGTCGTAAATATTTTAGCACCGGTTAAAACCGGTGCTAAATTAGCACCGGTTGAAAAACCGTGCTAACAAAAAAATGGTGCTAATTTAGCACCGATTTTTTTATCGGTGCTAACAAAAAAACCGGTGCTAAAATTAGCACCGATTTTAAACTGGTGCTAACAAGAAAACCCGGTGCTATATCGGGACATTTTTGCACTGGTTTAAAAACCGGTGCTAACTAAAAAACTGGTGCTAAAAGTTGGGATTTAGCACCGATTTTTTTCCAATCGGTGCTAAATTAGCATCGGTTACTTAGGCACTAGTTTTTTTGCAAAACAAAACCGGTGCTAGAACATAAAAAAAAACTAGTGCTAAAGGGGGGTTCTTGTGATAGTGTTAACCCAAATAAACTCTAATCTAATCCACTTACCACATTAAAATTCAGTTCAGGTTTTTTAATCACCCACCCAACTCCCAACCGAATCATTCATTCAAAATAAAGTTTATTTTATCTCTTCCATCTCCTTTATTCTCCAATCAATGCTTCTTGGTGAACCCAATATCTGAACCCTTTTCAACTCTCCATTATTCTCATCTCACATTCAAGTCTCTCCATTTTCTCATACTCTCCTCTCTCTCTGCCGCTCAAACTTCATAAACCCTAGAACATAATTTTTGTGCATCTTCCATGGTTTTTTTTTGTTTCTTTCCCAAATATACAAAAAAAATATGGCCTAAATTCCCTAAAATATCCCTAACACTTTTTGTGTTTTACAATAAACACAATAATATATCACGAAATTCAACCCAATAATATACCACTTAACCCAAATAAACTCTAATCTAATCCACTTAACACATTAAAATCCAGTTCGGTTTTTTAAATACCCACCCAACTCCCAACCGATTCTTTCATTAAAAATAAAGTTGATTTTAGCTCTTCCACCTCTTTTATTCTCCAATCAATGCTTCTTGGTGAACCCAAAATCTGAACCCTTTTCAACTCTCCATTATTCTCATCTCACATTCAAGTCTCTCCATTTTCTCATACGTTCCTCTCTCTCTGCCTCTCAAACCTCAGAAACCCTAGTTCTTAATTTCTGTGAATCTTCCCCCCATTTTTGTTGCGATTCAAACCAATCTTGTCCGATTCATCTTCCCCATTGCCTATTTAAGGGTTCCCATGTCTTTTACGACAATTTCCTCCTATCAATTATGTCGAGGTTGTTCATTGGGCCATGTTTCAAATGCTTTCAGTAAATTAGAGTTCATCCCCAAGACAGAGGTGGATGATGCCACCTCCGTCTAGAGGGTTGATGCCACCCTCGATGAATCATCAGTCCATGGTTGCTGTAATAGCCTCTTCGTTCCAGATCCAGTCAATTTTTTTGTCGTTGATGGTGAAGTTGATGTCAAATCACCCAACAGAGACATGCATGGTGACGAACATGATGGAACACGCCGAGGTAACCACGATCTGAGGGCGGTTAACATGAACCCCAGCTGAAGAGTCACCGTACTACCGTCTGGAGTCTCGTCGCAGAGGCAACGCACTTCCCCTGGAACGATAATGCTCTAGATAACCTAGATGCCACAATCCATGACAGTAACTAGATGCTTTATTTTTTATGTTCATGGTTGAGGGAGGAGCGCGATGCCAGGCGGTACAAACCCCATATCTAGTGGCTTTTCTCCAATGGCTGCCTAAAATAAGATAAGTCCCTAATTTATGATAATTAGGTTTTGTTTGATTTTTCACTTTTCAGTGTTCATGGAGTGAATTCGTCATTAATTTCTAACATTTATGTTCTCTGATTTTATGCATGTGCAGACCATCCCTTTCCATTGAATGTTTCCTGTCGAAAAAGAAAAAAACATCAAAAAAGGGGAAAAACCCAATGCTCAGCTTCCCTTAAACGATTACAAGTTCTGAAGAAAAAAATTATTTTTCCTCTAAGGTGACATCGTTCCTCTCTTGTTGGTGTGTGTTTAAGTTTTATGTGCGAGAACCACTGCTTGTGGCAGTGACTCGATGATATATTTGTGATATTTATGCATACATTTTTGCATCTGTTATTGTAACGAGCATGCTTATATATGTGTAAAAACCCCTGATTGCTTTTTGGATTTGAGGATATATATGAATCTTTCTTTCATCTTCTTTGATTGTTGACCCTCCAATATGTGTTGATCTCTAGTTTGTAATAATATTGAGACAAAAAGTTGTTGAGCATCTTCTTTGATTTTTATTTCAAACCTGAGACC
Organism: Rubia yunnanensis; assembly: GCA_037428765.1. NCBI lineage: Eukaryota > Viridiplantae > Streptophyta > Magnoliopsida > Gentianales > Rubiaceae > Rubia > Rubia yunnanensis. The sequence goes on from CM075066.1 coordinate 39,551,788, forward strand.
TATTGAACATCTTCTCTGATTTTGACCCTCTAATATGTGTTGATAACTGGTGGGTAATAATATTTAGTGAGTATGTGGTTTGAATGGAAAGTGCATAAACCTGTTTGTTGCCACAAATCTGAAACCTGAGACCTGTTGAGCATCTTCTCTGATTTGGACCCTCTAATGTGTGTTGATAACTAGTGGGTAATAATATTGAGTGAGTATGTGGTTTGAATGGAAAGTGCAGAAAATTGTTTGTTGCCACAAATATGAAACTTGAGACCTGTTAAGCATCTTCTTTGATTTGACCATCTAACATATGTTCATCACTGGTTTGCAATAATATTGATTTGGTATGTGGTTTGAATGGAAATTGTAAAAACCTTTTTGCTACCAAAAATATGAAACTGACCTCTCTGTTCAACATATGTGAAACCTGAGACCTGTTGCCACAAATATGAAACCTGCCTATGTGTTCAGCATTTGTGAAACCTAAGACATGTTGGCACATATCTAAAACCTACCTCGCTGTTAAGCATTTTTGAAACCCGAGACCTGCTATCTCATTGTAACCTGATTTGAAACCTGATTGTAATGTTGTGATTGAATCAATTAGTATCGTTGAGCATCTTCCCTCGTTGCCTGTCTGTAATATGGTCATCTATGATAATGACATAATATGAAGAAGAAGATAATGCATATAAAAAAGGTTGTATTTCATTGACAAAATGTACAATTAACCGGGGTTGGTCATAGAATATCTTATTCGCACCAAAACTGGGATGTTCTTGGCTTGCAAATTATACCATTACACTAACCTCCAAAATTTTTACAATCGATCTATCATGGCCTATAACCTAGGGCATGCATTAGTGGAACCACAGTTTCACCTATTGCCCATTTTTTGATAAGTTACTCAATGTTGCTCCTTACCACTTCCTCGCCTTTTTGTAGTTATCTTAGGAGAGTTAATTTCCGTATGAGTCTGTCTTTGTTCATGTGAGGCAACTTGCACCTGTTTGACCCGTGTGCTTTAGTATTTTGATATTGATTGGTGATGTGTGATGAACACCTTATTCAATGTAATAGCATTTTCTATGTTATATGCTGATTGCACGGCCTCTATTAATTACTCCACATTTGATAAATTTTTCTCCTTATGTAAGCTCTGTATAGAGTTGAAAAATCCTAGATCTAGAGTGTTACAGTCGAGCGAATTTTCTGGTTGGCTCACTAGGTTTATCATAAAACCATCTGTTCAGCTACAACCCTAAAATTGGGATCATAGTTGAATATATGTGGCTTTGCACTATCTTGATGAATGTGAATGGACTGCCCAATATGTGTGCTGACCACCTTTGCTTGATTGCTGGTATAACCTCCTCGGTTATCTTTGCCCTTGTGACATCTCTTGTGATCTTCGGTACTGGAACTTTCTCGATTGTTCCAGCTGATAATTCTTGCTATTATTGATTGCAACCTGGTCCTGAAAAAATGGAAATATTCCAAGTTTTTCATCAAATAGTAGTTCACCATCTTTCCCCAATATAGGTCTACTTACCACACATATAAATATTAACTTTGAGACATGTGACTTATGTTTACATGTACGATAAGGCTCCGGTTCATCTGAGGCCATCAGGTATCTCACTGTCTCTTGGCTTTAGTAGAACCATTTCTCATCCAAGTGAATTACATGGTCCATTGATCTGAAATATAGTTCTGGATCTATCTTTTCTAAAACAAACCACATACGTGATACCTTGTTATGTTCTATACGGGCTGGTTTGATACTATTTTTATGGCTTTTTATCACCTTTGAAGCCACTGCCCATTGCAAACTTCTCTTCCTAGTGTTTAGTGCTTTTGATGTTTCCCTTATTGTGTGTCTCTTAAGTGCAGGCAAAGCCCTCAAATCATATAGGGTGATATCTTTCTTATTCTGTAGAGTGTGCCCCGTCTTTCGATGATGCAAGTCAAGTGGTCTTCCTTGCGATATTTGAGCTCGGGTTAGAGCCCAGATTGTGCTTACCGTGCGTATGGAACAATTGAACATTTTGTGTACTTCCAACCTCTTCGAATGCAAAAGCTTCACATCAATGTGACTCTCCAACAAAAAGTCAGCCAAATGCTCCCTCTCTTAGTTCGTAAGATTCTTCCGCATTCACCCTAAAAAAACTGGATGAAGAAAGGGAAGATGAACAAAATTGAGAGCAACCAACACCCTCGGGTGACTCGATATAGATAAATTCTTACCTGAGGATTCCCCAGCAAAATAAAAAAATTTTGGGTTTGGGGTTTACAGCGAGCAGATCTGGTTTATTTGTTGAAGAACTTTAAGATATTTTATGGTGGATGAAAGAGCACTTTTTTACTTGTAAAATTGTTTAGAAGTGTATGTATTTATAGTGTAGGTTCTCAGAATTTGGTTTTAAAACTTTTTTGTATTGTTTAAGTACAGGAACAGTGTAAAATTCTCAGCTTTGGTGCCTTCCCAAAATGACAAAATACGGGAAGGGCCATTGTTTAGTAAAATGGAGGGAAACATTATCCCTCCAACATTGCAATTATTTTTCATCTATTTTTTTAAACAAGGTGAGGCCCAAGGGAAAACTTCTGCAAAGATTTCTCTCTCTGCAGATTCCCCTTGGATGAAGGGAGTACTATTTTTAAAAAAATATAATATATTTAATGTAATTGTGTTGTACAATTCATTCACAAAATTTTGTATTAGGCAGCCTAAATTTAGGCAGGTTCTATTATGCAATTAATATAAATTTCAATTTTGGGGTATGATGGGGTTTTTTATCAAATTTGCTGATAAATCTAAAGACCTATTGTGAAATTATCAAATAACTATATATATCAAAAAAATTAATTTATTTTTCATCATTTCACTTTTCCGATCACTGAATTGGTAATTGCTCTGATCTTAGATTTTGCACCACCGCTTCGCCCCCGATTCGCCACTGTGTTTATCCTTCTTCTGCCGTCGATGAATCTTCTTCTTCCGCCGGCTACAACGTTGCTCAACAATTGGTAATCATCGCTAAACTGTTGGTGAATCTCCTTCTGCAACCTCCAGTGATTCTTCGTAGATCTGATTGATTCAACTTCTTCCGCCAAAAATTCAACTTCTTTCGCCGCTTTGCAATGCCGGTGCATCAACAACATATCCGCGGCAGAGCTAGGCGACAGAGACAGCAAGGCGAGGCGAGGCGATGACGATGACGACGACGATGGAGATGGCGAGGTGAGGGAACAATGTTGCTTCCTTTTCCATCAGGCGAGATTCATGCGCCTTTTAAAGAAGATGACTAGCACGTGCAATAACGCGCTGGCGATGACGGCGAACGTTGGAGACGGTAGTGGATGGCAACAGACAAGGTTTTTCTTACGAGAGGTGAGTTTAATTTTGTGCTTTTTTTCGAGATTAAATGAGGTTTAATATTTTATGACCAAGTATATTCTCACAAAGGTTTCTCTAGTTCAGTTGCAGGTATTTGATTGTTGTTAGAGGTCTTGTGTTCGAAGCTTACTGGAGGGTTTTTTTTGAAGAATTTATGTTCCTAGTTAAGGTTTAATATTATTTTTATGAGTGTCTGGTTAGTAAAGAGTGTTTTGTGTAGTTGTTAATGCTTTAGTCTTTGAGGTTAGAGTCTTTGGTTGATGTTTGAAGTTTGTTTCTCTGTTACATTGATATTTTACATTATTTAGATGGGACTTAATTGATATGAGTTGGTTTTGTACTTTTTTTGGTGATATGGATTGATAATTTTAGTTTTTTTTAAAAAACAATTCTCATAATGATGTTTTCCATATTCTGACTGAGGTTTTGGTAATAGGAGTTGATGTTTGTAGTGTTTTTTTTCTTTAGGTTAATGTTTTTTACTTTTCAGATTAGGTTCAAGTGTTAGGAGTTGATGTTTGTAGCTTTTGGGTGATATAGGGTGATATTTGCAGTTTCTTTTTAAAAATGTTGAAGTTTTATGTTTGTACCATAGTTTTTTGTTCTTGTTTTTAGTTTTTTTTCTCTCGTGTTGATATTTTTCATTTTCTAGGTGAGTTTTAGGTGATAGAGGTTTATGTTTGTAATTTTTTTGAAGATATGGTTAATTTTTTTTTTGTAATAGGAGTTGATGTTTGTAGTGTCATTTTTTCTTGTGTTGACGTTTTTCATTTTTTGTTAGTGCTTCAAATGTAGGTTGTAGGTGCTTATTATATAACTTGTGTGTGTTATGAAAACAATTTGGTGCTTAAGAGTACAGCTTATAAGTGCTTCAATCGTTGCTTCTTAGGAGTTCACTACCACAGGACCCACCTCTAGCACCGGTTTTTTTTTGTTCTAGTACCATTTTTTTCAACTGGTGCTAAATTAGCACCGGTTGTTTTTTTGTTAGCACCAGTTTTTTTGTTTACACCGGTTGTTCAACCGGTGCTAATTTAGCACCGGTTTGTTTTTATTAGCACCAGTTTTGCAACCGGTGCTAAATTAACACAGGTTTTTTTTGTTAGCACCGGTTTTCAACCGGTGCTAAATTAGCACAAGTATTTTTTGTTAGCACCGGTTTTTCAACCGGTGCTAATTTATTTACGACGACGAAAAAAAATCCCTTCCTCTGAAAGCTGCAGCGCGCTGCCGCTTTCAGAGAAAGGGAAAAAGACTCAAAATTAACAATTTTATTCCACATTAATTTAAAAATAAAATCAACTTTTCAAAATTAATAATTTATTTCCACATTAATTTATACAAACACCTTGTCTCGCACGACTATGACAAGAATAATAGTTCTAATTATACAATAATAAAACTAATGCGGCACAATTTATGGTGCACTGCCTTCACTTACAGCTCTAGAATCTCGATTTCTTCTCTACTCTTGCAAAAACAAAGATGAAATGAGTACATAGTTGGGAGAACCGAACCTATCAACAGTAATTATAATTCCAAGATTCCGAATTGGAGGTAAAGAAAGGTACAAGTGGTTAGTGAAACAATCTAATGATTCTGGAAAAATGATTGACAAGAACAAGATGGACAAAAAGAATGATTACTCATTGTGGTTAAAGAGATATTTGTTTGAAGCAGATCTGTTGCCAGGAAGTGGCTAAAATCCTTGGAATGAGAATGAAAGAATCTTGAACAATCCATCGGGGTTGCATGTACCTGCAAGTTGCAAAAATATTAGTGTATTCAACGTCTCCACCATGGATAACCTAGCATATTCATGGTTTAATTCACCCTTAACTATATAAAATATTACTTCATCCATCCTTATAAAAAGGGTGTATTGTTTCTGCAATAATACGAGAAATATGATTCATTTTGTTTTAGTCTGAGGTGACACTACTAGTACCTCCAAGAACGTGTTGGATCCCAATACGAGATTCTCATAGAAGAAGCTCTCTTTGGCTTACCCAATGACCAGTATCTTTCAGCACATGCATTTCAACTCCACCTCCCTCTTCAACTGCTTGCTCCTCATCAACATGAAGTCTCTTAAGATCTTCAAGTGCCCACCTGTGCAAACTCCATTCTCCTTTAAAAAATTTTACATGTACACCTCGAGGGACATCTTCCACTACCATCATGCAATGCATAATGAACAAGTCATACAAGGGGTCACAATTCAACTAACTCAAACAACATGTTCACGTTCGCTTAATTATAGCACCATGTTGATTGTTTATATATCTAAACCAAGTCAATTCACCCTATGCTACATCAGTTCTGAAAGACAAAGTCGATAGGTGCAATACTGAATCAAATAATGCATAACAGATCTAGTACTGGAGCAAATTTACATCCATCAAAATTAAATCGCAGAAATTAAACATGCAAACCTATCAAACATCAGGGTTCTCATCATTATAGCCCTCCAACAGGAAAAGAAGATATACCTCAGGCTAATTTGAACAATAAATAGAACTAATCAGAACACATGAATTTTCAATAAAAAATGCAAGCAGTTGGGTAAGATTGATGCAAGATGTTTCATCAATTGATGCAAGTGTTACTCCCTCTATCCAAACTTAAGTTACACAATTTAACTTTTCACGATTGATTTAAAACGCAAACACGGCAAAAACAAACAGAGAGAAGAGAACTTTTGATTATGTGCAGCAACGTCCCCACCTTGATTATGGTTAATGCAATCAAATTTCCACCATCCTATCCCAAAATCAAGGCTATCTATAACCATATAACAAGAAAACAGTAGATGTTTAAAACCAAACTAAAGATGACAAACTTGCAACATAATAATTTCAGTCTTTAGTTGCCAAACTCCATTCTTTGAAACAGTGACAACAAAGCACGGGTAAAACAAAGAATCAAACATTAATATGGAGAAATCACAAAGTTCAGCTTTGTTTTTATTTGTCCACATTCAAAACTTTATAAGTTCCACTTGATTGCAAAATAAAAGTTCACACAAAAGCTCCACTTAAACATTACACATATAATGAACTGGAAAGAGATTTTCAAGACTAAAGCTCACACAAAGTGTATAAATAAACTCTTCAACTTCAAAACAACACAAGACGAGCACACCATTTGAAAGCATAGCTGGAAAAAAATGTTGCCCATGTCTTTCTTAATACTAAAATTCATGCAAGAATTTGTTTATACGAGACTACATGGATATTTCTAGCACACATATCAAACAACATTACTTTAGAGTCTATGAAAGATATGAAGGTGATGTGTCCATTTTAGGCGCATTATTTAGTAGTATTTAGGATCACTTTTGTGCTCTTTTATTATCGAGAGCTTGTGTTTTACCTTGAAATTCACTTAGGAGAGGTAAAAGCAACTTTGTACTCTTTTACCTCTTTTAAGTGGATTTTGTGTGACAAGGGAAGAACACGGAACCAACGAAGACCGGAAGACATTGAAGACTATACTTTCGAAGACTTTTGGATACTCACTTCGAAGACATGAAGACCGGAGGCCGTTGAAGACCATTTTGGAGCTGTTGAAGACTTGAAGAGTGAGAGGGATGGCTATGAAGAAGACAAAGAAACAATGCAAAACTGTGGCTGCCGTCGCGACCCCGTCGCGACACCATCGCGATCCCGTCGCGACACCGTCGCGAGTCGCGACGAACACCGTCGCGAGTTGCGACCATCGGGCGGCCAGAAATCAATTTTATTTTCTTTGCACTATAAATACCATCTCTTTCCCTCTTCTTCTCCAGTTTTTTCGAGCCCGCGTTTTCTCTGGTTTTGGGCGCCAATTTTAGGTTTTTCTTCTTCTTTCTTTTCTTAGCTTTCTCTTAGTTTGATTATGTCTTTTGTTGTTGTTCTAGAGTAGTTCTTGTTCTTGGGAGCAAAGGATTGAAGCTTCCACTATCTATGTAGCAAGAACTCATTTCTATATATCTATTTGATGTTTTTGCTATTGTGCAATTAGTGTGCTTTGAAAGTTAATTGTTGATTGCATTGATGTTGTTGGGAGCTTGATGATATGAATGCTTGTATGAATTGCTAGCTAGGGTTTGGGGGATTTGGGTTAATTTCCCCCCTGTTCTTGTTAGTAATGTATGAGTGTGAATTAGAGCTTTTGATTGTGTTAGTGTGTTGACAATGTGCTAGGCGAATGTGATTGATGTCGAACTCTTCGTCATGTTCGTTTGTGTAGCAAACGAGAGAGTCATATGCTCGTGGATGGATGTGCGTTGCACGTTCATCCAATCTCGTGTAATTGCATGAATTGGTTCAATGCCTAGTCACGGTGTAGTGGTCATAGGCATTGCCAAGCTTATTGGTCCTTCGTGCTAAATGCCACCAATGACACCTTGAGTCGTGGTCGCGACTCGGGAGCCATTGGTGAGGTTTGACGAGAGATGTCGAACTCACTCTCGCAAACTACGAACTAAGAAGGATAGGAGTTCAGTCTCCACGACAAGTAGTTGAAGTATTGAATAGGTGATTTAAACTCATTCTTGAAGCATTTGTTATTTGGCGTTTATGTACTCTTGACGGTGTGTTTCGCTGCATGTGTGCCATGAGTGGTTTGAGCATAGGGAGTGCTTGTGTGGTTGAATTGCTTAGGTGTAGGAACGTGACGAATTCCGTAGCACCTTTGCATGAAGATCCATAAGCATGAACTTAGAACTCCTTGTGGTGTGTGTGTTGTGGTACTTGCTAGATGGGGTGTGTGAGCGTTGGGTCATGAATGCTATATGATGGAATGTGTGAATGATTCGATGAACTACATTAGATGTGGAAGTGGATATCCGTTGCCCCCAAGGCATTTTATCTTTGTAGTTTAAAACCCCTTTTCTTAGTTTCGTTTGATGATTAGCATAGTCGCTTGACGTTGCTAGTTATCTTTGTTAACTTAGGAAACCAACCAACCAACCCCCCCTTTTACTTGCTTTTAAGTGTGTGTATATATATCTACTCCTAGCCTAGTATATCAACCATTTGTGTGCTTAGACACTTAGGAAGATCCCTCTTCTCTTTGGACGACCCCGATTTGCCACTATCTACCTAGTTGTAGAAAGTAAGCATTTAGGGCTTATAAATTATCTTTTGGCGCGCGGGCGCGACGACCGCCCGCGCCTGTCAGAAGGATATGAGTATAGGACTAATGGTACTACACTAATGTACAAGTCTGCTGCTAAAGATAGAATATACTCATATCTTGATTGCGAAATTCAGAAGATAGGCATGACAAAAGCTTCACCACATTAATAGTTTACCCAAAAAAAACTGATTGGTTCTTTGATGTAAAGGACTGAGCTCAAAAGACAAAAAGAACAGCAGACAAGGAGAACCAGCTCGAAATAATTAAACCACACAATCCCAGTTTGCAAAAAAAATTTAAAGATACAAACTTTTAGTAACCCGAAGGAAGAAAAATAGAAAACAGATCCAAAACTAAGCATAATCAATAACTAACCTAACAACATGTGCTTCAAAAAATTATCATAGCAATATGTATATTGACATCAGCTCAAATGAAGTAGAATGGAACTTCATCAAAGATTCACCTGTGTATTGGTAAGCGCGGCCGACGATGGGAGCTTCGGTAGAGGGGGGCGGTGCGGAGGTGATGGAGAGTATCGTCATCAGTGGTGGGAAACAAACAGGTGGCGTGCGATGTTTAGCGCAGTGGCAATGGGAGCTCTGGTGGAGAGGGCGCTTATCACTGGTGATGGGAGATCTGACGGAGAGGGCGCTTATCACTGGTGATGGGAGATCTGGCGGCGATGGGAGATCTGGCGGCGATGGGAGATCTGGTGGAGAAACCGGTGTGGAGGTGGTGGAGAGCATCGCCATCGGAGATGGGAAATGAAGAGGTGGCGTGCGGTGGTTAGCGCGGTGGCGATGGGTGCTCCGGCGGAGGGGGCGCGTTTCACTAGTGATGGGAGTGCCGACGGCGGATTTGGACAGAACATGGGTACATAAATGAACCTGTGAAGAGTTCAGTTTTTAACTGAGTATTTAGAACAAAAATGGACCTGTGAAGAGCCCATTTGCACCATCAAGGAGATTAAATACACATCCAAATAAAGTTTCACCGTTAATTAGTTAAAGTCAACTTTGTTGTTAGTGTTTATTTATTGAGAGTCAAGTAAGGTTTGACCGTACAAAGTCAAACATTTTTATGTGTATTTATTATATACTAATTAAATTAAGGTTTGACCATTAATTAACAAAATTCAACCTAGTTATTAGTGTTTATAGATTGAGAGTGAAGTAATGTTTGACCGTTGATTAGTTAAAGTCAGCTTAGTCACTAGTGTTTCTATACAGTGACAAAGTCAAGTAAAGTTTGACCGTTGATTAGTTAAATCAACTTAATCACTAGTATTTATATATAGAGAGTCAAGTAAGGTTTGACCGTTGATTAGTGAAAGTTAACCTAGTTATTGTTGTTTATATATTGAAAGTCAAGTAAGGTCTAACCGTTGATTAGTTAAACTCAACTTAGTTATTAGTGTTTATATATTTAAAGTCAAGTAAGGTTTGACCATTGATTAGTTAAAGTCAACCTAGTTATTAGTGTTTAAATATTGAGAGTCAAGTAAGGTTTGACTGTTGATTAAACAAAGTCAAACATTTATATTTATATTTATTATATACTAATTAAAGTAAGGTTTGACCGTTGATTAGTGAAAGTCAACCTAGTTATTGTTGTTTATATATTGAAAGTCAAGTAAGGTCTAACCGTTGATTAGTTAAACTTAACTTAGTTATTAGTGTTTATATATTTAAAGTCAAGTAAGGTTTGACCATTGATTAGTTAAAGTCAACCTAGTTATTAGTGTTTAAATATTGAGAGTCAAGTAAGGTTTGACCGTTGATTAAACAAAGTCAAACATTTATATTTATATTTATTATATACTAATTAAAGTAAGGTTTGACCATTAATTAGTTAAAGTCAACATTTTTATTAGTTTTTATATATTTAAAGTCAAGTATAGTTTGACCATTGATTAGTTAAAGTTAGCCTAGTTATTAGTATTGGGAAAGTCTCAGGAAAGGCGGCCTTTCCATGAGCTTATTGACAGTTCTCAGGGGTATTTGCCTAAAATGTTGTAATTTTTTATAAAATTTAAATATTTCATTTTATAAGTTAAAAAAAGGAATAATATGTATTTGAAAGTGAAAATATAAAAATATATGATATAAAAAAATATTTTCAAAAATTTTAAATTTTGTATGTAATTTAAGAAATACAGTGTATAAGGTAAGAAATAAGTGGCATGTCCATAAGTTTATAGACAGGCCGCCTGTCAGGAGACCCACTCATTAGTGTTTATATATTGAAAGTCAAGTAAAGTTTTCACGATTGTTTATATATCTATTCAAATATGTTGTCAAAGTTTTCTTAGTTTGACTGAATATTTGATCTTGTGCAATTTAATCCGGGACGGAGGGAGTATACTAAATCAATTAAGGGTTGAACGTTAATTAGTTAATGTAAACAAATTTTATTCTTATTTGTATGTATGAGGTCAGTGAAGGTTGATCGTTGATTAATTTAGCTTAACTTAGTCATTAGTTAAAGTCAACAAAAGAAGTGAACGATTTTCGAGGGCGATTTACATCTTTGTGCGATTTACACACACTGAAGGTGCGAGTTTCTCCATCCCAACTCATCTCCGGTGCCGCCGATATGGCGGAGCCACCGCTCTCTTCTGCAATCCCACCGCTCTCTTATACCCAGGCAGTGAATCAGGAATTACGCGAAGCACTACACATTTCTCCCCCAAAACCTCACGAGGGTTACGGCTCGGCATTCTCCCCAAAACCAGCAATCGATCACCTCGGAGAGCCGGGTCTTCATTTCTGGGAGGAGGAGTGTCTCCGTTTAGAGGCACCACTCAAATGGACATTGATTGGTAAGTTCTCCCGTAGCAGACCAAATCTGGAGAAACTCCGACGCGACTTCCATACAGCCGGATTCAAGGGGCATAACAGCATCACACTTTTGGACAACAAACAGGTTCTGATATCCTTTTCCTTGCTGATGATTACTATCGCTGTTGGTTGCATAAAATTTGGAATTTCAATTCACACTCTATCCGTATAACGAAATGGGTACCCAATTTCAATCCCAATGCAGATTCCCCTATTGTTCCAATTTGGGTCTCCATGTATGGTTTTCCACAACAATTTTTCGATTTCAATGTCCTCATGTCAATAGGGAACATCATTGGCACCCCAATTAGGGTGGATAGAGCTTCACTGAATAGAACTAGACCCCATGTTGCTAGAATTTGTGTTGAAATAGATGTCACCAAACCTAGGATGGAAAGAATTTGGTTGAGTTTCAGAGATGTGGGTTTCTGGCAATACCTAGAATATGAGGGTGTTCCTTATTATTGTTCTAATTGCCTCAAGCTTGGCCACCTAGATACCCCTTGTAGGTCCGAGAAGATTTCCCCCAGGTTTATCCCATGGAAGCCCCAAAGCAGATCTTCACATGAAGGTAACAAATCCATTTCCTTAGACGAACAGGGTAGACAAAAAGGTAAAGGAAATGGTACCTCTTCCAAAGCTATTTATGTGCCTAAGAACATTACTCACCATGAGACTCATAAGAATATCACTAACCATGAGACTCAGCAGAATATTCAGGTACCTGAACCCAAGCAAGGAAAGGAACACAGAAATATGGAATCAAGTTCTGCAGTACTGATCCTTGGACAAGGATCTCAGGTTCCCTCTATACCCACTCAGAATGTTAATATGACTCAGAATGATATTGTGACTAAATTTTCTGATAAACAAGTATCTGTCAATGCTTCAACCCTTCAGCAGTTGGCCAATTCTGAGGTTAATCCAGTAACACTGCCTGAATCTCCAAGCCTTAAACCTAGGTCCCCCAAATCAAGCTCTGGCGGTATTAATCCCATCATAAACCAATTCTCCCAAGATAGAATCATAGCTCCAACTCCAGGAAATCCCCTCCTCAGGAATAACTCCTCTGCTCCAACCAATAATCCAAAGGATAGCTCTACTATACAACTTCAGTTCCAACCCATTAATATAGAGTCGGTATGCATAGAGATACAAGGGGGTGATTCTCCTGTCATACCTTCTGAATGGAACCCTAATAAACCCCTGGACTGGCTTAACACTGAAATCTCAATCAAACAAAAGGATAAGCTTTTGGAAAATAATCATCTAGAATTTGAACAAGTTAAGGCAAATTTAATAAAAGATCATCAAAGTCTGGCCAACACCCTCAAACTTATTCATCCTCAACCAGAACAGAAACCCAGAAAATACTCCAAAAAAAACTACACCTCCATTCCAAAAACAGTATTCACCCATTCCTCATTGATCCTCTCTAAAGATTTCCCATGAATAGTGTGAACATATGCACATGGAACGTTAGAGGAATAGGAAATAAACCCACTCAAACCCGTTTAAAAATATAAAAAGGCGTAACTCTGTTCAAATCTGTGGTTTAATTGAACCAATGCTAAACTCAGACCAAATCCAAGACATTTCCAAAGAGATATGTTTCGGAAACTCATATGCTAGCCCAATCAACAAAATTTGGCTCATGTGGGATGCTGACATAACGTTAGACATATCAAAAGTGGAGGAGCAATTGACTATGGTCATAGTCAAAGCACTCCAAGAAGATTGCAAGATAGGCTTTGTCTATGCTAAGCACTCCATTCAGGAGAGGAATAAACTGTGGCAAGAGCTTGCCTCCCTAAAATAGGAACCTATATGTCTCATAGGTGATTTTAATGTAATCACCAAAATGAGGAATATATAGGAAACTCTGTTCCTAATCAAAACAGTATAAGAAACTTTAATCATTTCCTTAATGACCAGAACCTTTCGGAAATTCCAACCTCGGGAAGCCTTTTCACATGGACAGGGATGAGATCTAAAGGAAGAGTCTGGAAATGGCTAGATAGAGGAATCTCAAACCCCCTTTGGTGGTCATCTTTTCCTAATTCAAAAATAAAAACTCTGTCTAGGGAGGGATCGGACCACACCCCCCTTTTGTTATTTGTCTCTAATTCCACTCCCAAAACTGCCCCAAAATCCTTTAAATTTCAAGACTGTTGGGTTCACCATCCCTCTTTTATGAAAGTCATGGAAGAGAAATGGAACTCTAACTCAAATCTGAAAGGGATGAAAAGACTAGTTTTCAAACTTAAAACACTAAAATCAACACTCAAATGTTGGAACAAAGAGATCTTCGGTAATGTGTTTGATAAAGTAATTCTCAGTGAGGAACTCATGCTAAAAGTTGAACAAGATTTACAAAACCATGAATCCACTGAAAACCTACAAGCTCTGAATTTAGCTAAGGCAAAACTGAGATTGGCACTGAAAGACCAGGAATCTTTCTTAAAACAGAAATCAAGAATCAAATGGATGAAAGAAGGGGATGCTAACTCCAAATTCTTTCATCAATCAATCCAATCCAAACACAAAAAGCAGACTATTTCTCTTATTAAATCTAGTGAAGGAACCTAGTTGAACTCTATAGAAGATATTGAGAAAGAAGCAATCTCCTTCTACTCCAATCTTCTCACTGATGTTCCTTCATACCCTTCCGGTATTAACACTTCTTGGCTCTTCGAGAACATTCTGAAGATAGTAACAAATGAAATAAACTCACATCTTCTCCAATCAGTCAGCATGGAAGAGCTTACAAATATTGTCAAATCCATGAATGGCTATTCGGCACCAGGCCCAGATGGGTTCTCTGGTTTTTTCTTCCAAGAATGCTGGCCCATAATAAAAACTGATTTCCTGCTGGCTGTGGAAGACTTCTTAGCTGGGACAGAAATTCCAAAGGCCATTTTGGCAACACAACTCATCTTAATCCCCAAAAAAGACATTTGTTCCTCCTTCCAAGATTACAGACCCATAAGTCTATGTAATTTTTCAAATAAAATTTTCTCATGTAATAGGCCCATGTAAAATTATTAGAAATAGGCCCATGTAAAATTATTAGAAATAGGTTTCTGGAGCTAGAATATTGTTAGAATTGTAGAAAAGCCCCTGCCTAAAGTTTAGGCTGACTCACATGAGACCATCCCTAATTCATTTATCATCAAAAGACTAAAATTTTATATAAAAGTTTTATTTTAAACTAACTAACTATTATACGGAGCCATTTTAAATTTATGTAACTATTTTTTTAAATGCACCCTGAGGTGGGGGATATTTATTAGGTTCCCCAAACCTATTTAGAACCAAAAGATGTACAATGATGTTTTTGAAATATTACATCGACAAGGCAACCTCATTGCCTTCAAAAGAAAGATCTAATACTAGTGGACTAGTGGTTCAGAAGGAGAGGAAGTAGTACTTGGTATGTCGAGATCTCGAGGGGTCGAGGCTCGATGGTTCGAGGTTCGAGTGATTGTGTGTTGATTGGTTCGAGTGCCTGATAGCTCGAGGGCGGCAGGGCTGGAGATGTTCAAGGTATCCAGTGAGACGGGGCTCCATGACTCGATGGTACTAGGGCTCGAGGGCTTGGGTGCTCAAGGGCTCGAGTGCACGAGGACTCCAGTTCGATGGCTGCTCCAGTGCTCGAGGGCTCCAGTGCTCGATGGCTCCAGAGCTCGAGGGTTCCAGTGCTCGAGGGCTCCAGTGTCTTCAGAGTTTGAGGGCTCCAGTGCTCGAGGGCTCTAGTGCCCAAGGGCTCCGGTGCTCGAGAGCTCCAGTGCTCGAGGGCTCCGGTGCTCAAGGGCACCGGTGTGATGTGTCCATTTTAGACGCATTATTTAGTAGTATTTAGGATCACTTTTGTGCTCTTTTATTATCGAGAGCTTGTGTTTTACCTTGAAATTCACTTAGGAGAGGCAAAAGCAACTTTGTACTCTTTTACCTCTTTTAAGTGGATTTTGTGTGACAAGGGAAGAACACGGAAGCAACGAAGACCGGAAGACATTGAAGACTATACTTTCGAAGACTTTTGGATACTCACTTCAAAGACATGAAGACCGGAGGCCGTTGAAGACCATTTTGGAGCTGTTGAAGACTTGAAGATTGAGAGGGATGGCTATGAAGAAGACAAAGAAACAATGCAAAACTGTGGCTGCCGTCGCGACCCCGTCGCGACACCATCGCGAGTCGCGACCAACACCGTCGCGAGTCGCGACCAACACCGTCGCGAGTCGCGACCAACACCGTCGCGAGTCGCGACGAACTCGTCGCGAGTCGCGACCAACGAGCGGCCAGAAATCATTCTTATTTTCTTTGCACTATAAATACCCTCTCTTTCCTCCTCTTCTCCAGCTTTTCCAGCCCGTTTTTCTCCCTGGTTTTTGGGCAAAAACCTAGTTTTTCTCTTCTTTCTTTTCTTTGTTTTTCTTAGTTTAATTATGTCTTTTGTTGTTCTAGAGTAGTTCTTGTTCTTGGGAGCAAAGGATTGAAGCTTCCATTATCTATGTATTGAGAACCATTTCTATCTATTTATTTGATGTTTTTGCTATTGTGCATTTATTGTGCTTTGAATGTTAATTGTTGATTGCATTGATGTTGTTGAGAGCTTGATGATATGAATGCTTGTATGGATTGCTAGCTAGGGTTTGGGGGATTTGGGTTAATTTCCCCCCTGTTCTTGTTAGGAATGTATGAGTGTGAATTAGAGCTTTTGATTGTGTTAGTGTGTTGACAATGTGCTAGACGAATGTGATTGATGTCGAACTCTTCGTCATGTTCGTTTGTGTAGCAAACGAGAGAGTCATATGCTCGTGGATGAATGTGCGTTGCACGTTCATCCAATCTCGTGTAATTGCATGAATTGGTTTAATGCTTAGTCACGGTGTAGTGGTCATAAGCATTGCCAAGCTTGTTGGTCCTTCGTGATTAAATGCCACCAATGACACCTTGGGTCGTGGTCGCGACTCGGGAGTCATTGGTGAGGTTTGACGAGAGATGTCGAACTCACTCTCGCAAACTATGAACTAAGAAGGACAGGAGTTTAGTCTCCACGACAAGTAGTTGAAGTATTGAATAGATGATTTAAATTCATTCTTGAAGCATTTGTTATTTGGCGTTTATGTACTCTTGACGGTGTGTTTCACTGCATGTGTGCCATGAGTGGTTTGAGCATAGGTAGTGCTTGTGTGGTTGAATTGTTTTGGTGTAGGAACATGACGAATTCCGTAGCGCCTTTGCATGAAGATCTATGAGCATGAACTTAGAACTCCTTGTGATGTGTGTGTTGTGGTACTTGCTAGATGGGGTGTGTGAGTGTTGGGTCATGAATGCTATATGATGGAATGTGTGAATGATTCGATGAACTACATTAGATGTGGAAGTGGATATCCGTTGCCCCCAAGGCATTTTACCTTTGTAGTTTAAAACCCCTTTTCTTAGTTTCGTTTGATGATTAGCATAGTCACTTGACCTTGCTAGTTATCTTGTCTTTTTATCTTTGTTAACTTAGGAAACCAACCAACCAACCCCCCCCCCCTTTACTTTCTTTTAAGTGTGTGTAAATATAGTTACTCCTAGCCTAGTATCATCCATTTGCGTGCTTAAACGCTTAGGAAGATCCCTCTTCTCATTGGACGACCCCGATTTGCCACTATCTACCTAGTTGTAGAAAGTAAGCATTTAGGGATTATAAATTATCTTTTGCACGGCGGGCGCGACGACCGCCCGCCCGTCACGGTGCTCAAGGGCTCCAGTGCTCGTGGGCTACAGTGCTCGAGGGCTCCAGCGCTCGAGGGCTCCAGTGCTCAAGAGCTTGAGGTATACTATTCGAGACTCGACGGTTCGAGTGCTTGATGGTTCGAGTGCCTGATGGCTCGAGGGCGGCCGAGCTCGAGAGCTTGAGTGCTTGAGTGGGTCCAGTGCTCGAGGCCTCCTACGCTCGAAACCACAAGAGCTCGAGAGCTCGAGGCCTCCAGTGCACGAGGTATCCAGTGATCGAGACTCGACGGTTCAAGGGTTCGAGTGCTTGATGGTTCGAGTACCTGATGGCTCGAGGGCGGCAGAGCTCGAGAGCTTGAGTGATTGAGTGGGTCCAGTGCTCGAGTGCTTGAGGACTCCAGTTCGAGGGCTGCTCCAGTGCTCGATGGCTCCAGAGCTCGAGGGCTCCAATGTCTTCAGAGTTCGAGGGCTCCAGTTCTCGAGGGCTCCGATGCTCGAGGGCTCCGGTGCTCGAGGGCTCCGGTGCTCGAAGGGTCCGGTGCTCGAGGGCTCCGGTGCTCGAGGGGTCCAGTGCTCGAGGGCTACAGTGTTCGAGGGCTCCAGCGCTCTAGGGCTCCAGTGCTCGAGGGCTCGAGGTATACTTATTGATGTAACTAATGAAGTGATCTGATGTCTCTTTTTATTTATTACAACGAGATTTCTACAATTTTTAAATAAAATATAAAATAAATCACGATATATAAATAATTATAGTTTGACCTTAAAGGTTAATGAGACGAAATTTTTCATTATTAGTCTAATCGTTAATCAGTCTAACCCGAGATATTAACAATTTTAATATTTTTTATTTTCACCATTCAATTTATCTTCATATATTTATCAAGTCGGTAGTTTAAAAATTAGATATGAAGATAGTAGAATATATATATTGTAGTAATTTTACATTGCATATTACAACATAAATCAAGTAATTTATCTGCTCGGTAATCTTAGTAATATCAAATCCAACCTCATTTCTTTAATGTATTCATGTACTAACATATTAAGAAAAATTACCTTTTCGGTATTCAATATTTTAATTATTCAGAAAATGAATTAGTAGTTGCTATTGTTTCGAAAAAATTAACAGTCAAATCGTGCCCGTTTCACCTAACTAAAGCAGACCTTAACTGTTCATCTAAGAAACTGTTCATCTGTGTGCGATTGTTGGTGCGATATTGTGTGCGATTCCCTTTCTTCTACCCTAACCCCTCTTTTCTATCCGTTATTTGCCGGCAACGGTCTCTGGGCCGGCTGCTTCTGGCCGCTTCGCCTCTTGGCGGAGCTTTAATCTCGCCGGCCAATATGGCGGCTACTACGGTCAATCATCCTCCACCTCCAAAAACCTTTGCTGCAGTTCTTCAAACCAAATCCCCCCCCCCTTTCAACACAGCTCCCTAATAATCCTGAGCTAATTCCAAAGTTTACTCATCTTGGGGACCCTGCTTGCTTATACTCTGATGAGCGAATTGCTATGCTTTCGGCTCACTATTCCAATGCTTTGGTCGGTAAGTTTACTAAAGGCAGGTTCTCTTTGGATCAGATGGAGGGAGCCCTCAGAACAATTGGATTCGAAGGTAAGTATCAATTAGGATCTTTGGATTATAAACACGTACTAATCATATTTGAGCAGGTTAATGACTATCAACGATGTTGGATGAAGAGCATATGGAACTTCAATGGCATACTGCTTAAGATGCTTAAGTGGACACCGGACTTTTCCACACAAAAAGAATCTCCAATCATTCCGATTTGGTGTACTATCAGGGAAGTGCCTTTGTATTACTATAATTCTGCTTCTATAGAGGCAATTGGCAATAGTATTGGTGACTTTATAAAAAACGATTTTGCTACTGAAATGCTTACTAGGCCCTCTGCCATCAAATTATGTGTCGAAATTGATTTACTGAAACCTCTGTGTCACTATATTAGGCTTGGTTCAATTTCGAATCATAGGAAGTATCGAATTGAGTTTGAAGATATTCCTCTCTATTGTGGCCACTGTGCTAAACTAGGTCATTCTTTAGGACAATGTAAAGCTATCTCCCAAAATACTAATGATAGAAGTGAGGAAACCAACACAATTCAGGTTCAATCTAACCCACAGTGGCAGGCAACCGGAAAAAAATTTGATCTACCACCTCTGATCTCTGATTCTCCTAATGCTCCTTTCACCTCTGTCACTGATAAGGCTGGAAGGAGCCCTGACTTCCATTCTCAATTTAATACTCCAATTGAGGCTCCTAGAGCTCCTGGTAGTGGCAGATTTCAGGCATCAGAAAACCACCTCATAGAGAGCCCGGATAATTCTATCACTCGGTTATTAAAGGCAACTGAAAACTCAAAACCAGCACTGATATCTTATGCTAAAGATGACCTGCAAATTGGTTTACTTCGTTTTCCTATGAAGGACTCTATTTCTAACCCTACACTTTCCCTAGATGGAAAGATGTCAAATAGATTTTCTGTTTTGCAGGAAGAAGGTTTTCACATTCAGGATCAGGATGGAATCAGTGGAACTATATATGAGAACTTGGAAGATACCCTGGAACTCGACACCTCTGAGCAAGAAATTCTGAATACTGCTCCTGCTTTAGAGCCCCCGGGTAAGTTTGACCACCAAGGTAAGGCTAAAAATAAAAAGAATACCTATCTTAGCCAACTGAATAAGATGCTTTTAAGATCGGTCACAAAAGGTAATAAATCAGGTGAAATATGACAGCTACTGTTAACATTAATTTCCTGGTTTGGAATCTACGTGGTATGGAAACATCTATGCTTAGAGTGTCTAATCTACTTACACTCAAGAAAATCCAGCTGTTATGTATAATTGAACCTATGCACGACAACTCAAAACTTCATTCCTATATGACTGTTCTAAATTTCTCCAACTCTCTGTTCCTTCCCAATGGGAAAATTTGGCTAATGTGGTCCAATATCATTTCTGTTTCACTACTAACTTCTCATGAACAATTTATGCATGTTGACATATCTCACCAATCTTTAAATCTTTGTATGGAGGCTGTTTTCATTTATGCTTTAAGAAATAGAGAAGGTAGAAAGGCTCTATGGAAAGATTTAAAGTTGATTTCTAAGGGTGACACTATTTTCATAGGGGATTTCAATACAATTACAAATGTGTCTAAATATAGAGGTCCTTCTAACCCGGCTCTAGGAAGCATTAGAGATTTTAATACCTGGATTAATTCCACTGGTATTCATGAAATTAATACTGTAGGTAATCTGTTTACTTGGTGTAACTCTAGGCTGAGAAACCCTACCTCTAAAAGATTAGATAGAGGCCTTTGTACCTTATCATGGAGCTCTAAATTTCCTTCTTCATCAATCCAGATTCTTAATAGGCATATGTTGGACCATTCTCCTCTCCTCCTCCAATTGTCCAACTTAGTGCCCTCATATCCAAAGCCTTTCAGATTTATTAATGCCTGGTTCCAAAGGACAGAGTTTCTTGGTTTAGTTCAGGAAAATTGGGAAAAGCCAATTCAACATAAAGGCATGATCAGATTCTATTTAAAATTAATTAGGCTTAAAAGAGTGATTAAAACATGGAACAGAGAGTCTTTTGGCAATATTGATTCTAATGTAACACTAGCTGAGGAAGCCCTAAGAATCCAGGAACTTGCTTTTGATTTAAGTCCAACTTTGTCTGAACTTGTTAAGCTAAACAAGAAAAAAAGCTTTATTGCTTAGGGCTTTGAAGGAGAAAGAAAAGTTTTGGAAATAGAAAGCGAGACTTAAATGGCATAAATTGGGGGATAATAATACTCAATTTTTTCATAAAGTAGTTCAGGAAAAGAATTGTAAGATGCAGATTAATAAAATTAAAAATCCGGCAGGTCAATGGTTAAACACACAAACTGATATTCAGAATGAGGCAATTGCTTTTTTTTCTGATCTATTAACTGAGCCTGAACAAAATACTGCGGATACATACTGCTCTCACTTTCTTAGTCAAATCCCCAAAATAATAAATGACACGGATAATCAAACTTTAGCTGCTCCTGTGATAGAATCTGAGTTAGAAGCTGTCATTAAAAGCTTAAATAGTAACAGTAGCCCAGGGCCAGACGGTTTCACACCTAAGTTCTATAGCAAATGCTGGTCTGTTATTAAACAAGATCTAATGGAGGCTGTCAATGACTTCATCTTAGGTTCTAACATCCCGAAAGGAATTTCTAGTACATGGATTACACTAATTCCCAAGAAAGCAACACCTTGCTCTTTTGGGGATTTCAGACCT
The DNA here is from genome assembly GCA_037428765.1 of Rubia yunnanensis. Classification (NCBI taxonomy): domain Eukaryota; kingdom Viridiplantae; phylum Streptophyta; class Magnoliopsida; order Gentianales; family Rubiaceae; genus Rubia; species Rubia yunnanensis. The sequence goes on from CM075066.1 coordinate 39,573,173, forward strand.
ATCAGCTTATCTAATGTCCTAAATAAAATCTGTTCTAAGGTTCTAATGGAAAGGCTAAGGCCCTATATGGACACCCTGATCTCTCCTAACCAATCTTCATTCTTGAAGAAGAGAGACATCTTTGACAACATTCTGTATCTACAGGAAATGGTCAGGTTTCTAAACAAGAGGAACAGATCCCCTAATTGTATTATGAAATTAGATTTAATGAAAGCTTTTGATAGAGTCAATTGGCAGTTTCTTAGGAAGATTCTAACTAAATTTGGTTTTAATGGGACCTTTTAAACTGCGGTTATGAGTAATTTATCTCAGGCACATTTTTCTGTTCTTGTTAATGGGAATCCAGTAGGCTTTTTCAAAGCTACTAGAGGGATTAAAAAGGTGATCCACTCTCTCCTTTTCTTTTTAATATTTTTACTGAAGCTTTCTCTAGAAGTCTATCCTTTATATTTTCAAATAATAGTCTTACTCGTTTCCAATTACCTGCCTCAATCCCTGCTGTTTCACAGTTAATGTACGCAGATGACACCATTATCTTTATGCAAGCATCTAAGGCTAATCTTATAAGAATAAAAGCCTTCCTAGATGTATTTAAGGTTACTTCGGGACAGAAGTTTAATTTCGATAAATCTGATTTTTATCTTAGCAAAAGGGCCTCAATTTTAAAGAATATTCAGGTTAAGTCCATTTTGAAAATGAAAAAAGGCTCATTTTCATTTAAGTACCTTGGCTGCCCCATTTTTCAGGGAAAAACTCTTAAAAGGTATTTCCAACCATTAATGGCAAACCTGGATACTAAGCTTCAAAGTTGGAAGAATAGGTGGCTAAGTGCTGGGGGCAAGCTGGTTTTAATTAAACATTGCCTATATTCTTTGCCACAACATCTATGGGCAGTTACTAATCCCCCTAAAATAATAATTCGAACATTTGAAAAAAGATTAGCAACATTCTTTTAGGGGGAATCAGATGGTAAAACTAATAAAATCTGGAAAAGATGGTCTGCCATTTCGATTTCAACCGATTTCAATGGACTTGGCTTTAGATCGATTAAGGCTATAATTGATACCTGTTCAGCTAAACTTTGGTGGAAGAGTCAATTAGGAATCACTCTCTGGTCCAGGCTCCTCTGGGCTCTTCCTTTGTCTCATAGGAAATCTGTAACTTGGAAGAGAATTCTCTCCATTAATTCTTTTGCAGAGCATAACTCAGTAATTATTCATGGAAAAGGTACCTGCAGTTTCTGGTCTGCTAATTGGTGTCCTCTGGGTCCTCTGTGTAATCTCATCCCTGAGTATATAGTAGCTGCAATGCTATATTTGTCAGTGGTAGATTTCATTAGTAACAAGGCCATTCTATTAACTCAGATTGGTTCTTTTCTGGAACATGATACTTTGTCTTTTCTTCAGGATTTAGAACTAACTATAGAGACAGAAGACAGACAGATTTGGAAAGCTGAAGCCTCGGGTAACTACACATCTAAGTCAACTTATAGGGCTCTTACTCATGGAATAGGTAATTTTCCTGCTTGCAAATTCATTTGGAATAATGCTTTACAAAAAAAATTCAATTTTTACCTGGAAAATGCTGTAATCCTTTCTTCCCTTTGATGATGTGCTTATTACCTGTGGTTTCAGTCTAGCTTCTAAGTGCCCGGCTTGTTCTAGCACAGACTCAATTCAGCATTTCTTTATTTCATGCCCTATTGCTTATGCTGTCTGGAGTAACATAGCATCTTTAGTCCACTTCCATCTAAATTCTAATCATTCCCTTACTGAAACATTTTTCACTTTCTGGAATACACATGATTTAGCTGGCTGGAAACACTTCGTCTGTAAAATCATACCATCTCTTACCTGCTGGTCGCTTTGGAAAGCTAGAAATAGGTTCATATTTGATAATAAGCCATTCTCTTCGGAGCTAATTTCCAAGGAAGTACATGACTTAATTAAGCTAGCTTTTCTACATACCCCAAGGACTTATTTCTCACATTCTGCTATTGCATCACATTTCAGTCATTGGATTCCTTTTATTAGACCTCCTCCGAAGCCTAACATAGCTACTGTTCTTTGGGAGAGACCTCCATCGGGGTCAATCAAAATTAACATAGATGCCTCTTGGTTTCCAAATAAGGCTGCTGCTGGTATAATTGTTCGAGATAGCTCGGGTGCTTTGATTAATATAGCTTCTGCCTCTATCTCTGCTGCTTCACCCCTGGAAGCCGAAATTAAGGCACTGCTTTTTGCATGCGATAATTTGTTTGATGTAGGGCAAAATTGCATTTTTGAAACTGACTCTAAGTTAGCGATTAACATGATCAATGACCCTTATTCTGCAAACTGGAATCTTTTTAATTTGGCTTATAGAGTTAAAGTTATATTAGGTTGTGCTCATCTTAATCATGTTTTCAAAGAGGGTAACTCTGTAGCTAATGCAATTGCAAAGCATCACAACTGCCATCTTCAATGTCTTCATCTTAATAACATTCCCCATCACATTAAGGGTCTGATTGCATTAGATAGGGCACATATACCTCAAGTGAGAATGCACTAACATGCTCTGCATAAGGATTGATACTGCTAATCAAGACTTTTTCGTGCAGGTTCAGGTTCTGATCTTATGCCTGTTACCTATCATCTCTAGCCAGTTCACCGAAGCTCGGGGTTTCTTTTCTCTGCTGACCATGCACATCCTTTACCTACTGGAAACCTACTGCTGGTATTCATGGTGGAAACTCGTCTGATACAACGGTTCGGGCGAGGGTTGTGATATTGCACTCCTTCAGTTACACTCTTCTGGACTCTCAAAACTCAAGCTTTGCACATATTTGATCTGGATCTTAAACTGCTTTTGGGACTTCAGTTTCAGGAAGTTTTTAACTTTATAATATCACTGCTTGTAATTGAAGTTGCCTGGCTGGAGGCGAGAATTAACACAAGGGGTGGAGATTCCCGCCTTCGGATCGCAACTTCATCATCTATCCTTTTGCTAGGATAGTTGTTACACAAGTACTTCATTTAGCATTGGTAGGACTTTTGGGTGCAACCATGTTGCCTATCACGAACTAAGGCCAATCTGTTCTGTCTGTAAATCTTACTTATTTTGATGGAGGCTTGGGGAACCTATAATATACCTTCCCCCACCCTCGGGTGTTTTTTATTAAAAAAAAAAGAAAAAATTAACAGTTGCTACTAGTATATGATTTCATAAAATATTATTATTTAGAAACAATTTGTTATCATAAATCATACAGTATCACATATAATAAAGGCCTTTGGCTCACATGGTCCAACAAAAGGCAACAGGAGGGAATATGGCAAAGATTGGATCGGGCGTTTGTAAATGCTGCATGGTTGGATGCTTTCCCCAGTTCACAAATATGGAATACCCCAATTGTTCAATCCGACCACAGCCCATGTATATCGCAACTTGCTGGTCAGATGGCATAAACAGTTCACACGCTTCGGGTTGAAGCTTTTTAGGTCAATGATACAACTGCAGAAGAAATTATACAGAAGATTTGGAGGACGGGGGAATTCAATGGAATGGAAGGAGGCCATCTGTACATAGCTATATGTTGGAAAATGATGGTTAAAAAGTTGAAATTTGTCAACTTTTGGGCGTCATTTTGAGTGGGACTAAAACGAATTTTGGGTCGGTGGATGTCATTTTTGGGTTCTCTTCCGCGAGTGCTATAAAATTGACTGTTTAAACTCTCAAAAGTGATCAAGGGTGAATGAGATATGGATGTTTGAAATGTCACTCTTGAAAGAGAAAAATTAGGCAAAAATTGGCTCAGATTTATTTTTCTCTTGACTGTCCAAAACGCGTATGAACCGCGTGGAAGTCTCTGGAAGGTCCAACCGCGTAGTATATATGGAATTGCTTGTGTGTACTTCTTAAGAGATAAGAACGAAATATTTCCATATTTTGTGACATATATCTTGTTTTAAATGAATATGCAGTTTATCATTTTTAATATGTTGAAGAATATTTGTGCAAATATTTCTTCCATTTCTAGCAGATTTAATTCGAGTATTCATGGAATATCTTGGATTTGGTCAGTTGGTGATTGGAGAATATTCTTCTCTAATTACAGAATATCATGTTTCCATGATTAGGGTCTCTTAGAGCAGTATAAATAGAGTATCTAAGTCAGTCAGGAAAGTTGCACCATTTTCTCAAGCCCTCCATATTCTAAACTTGAGTCTTCTTTCTGTCTTTCTCGAAGTTTTCATCCGTTGCTCTGTCAAGCTGATAGTCCTTCGGGCCTTGCATGAATTCGAGGTAACTCTTACGTGTTAATTGCAACCTTCAATGATTTTACCCTAGGGAATGATGTCCACGATGGGACTCATTCGTTTCAAGGGCAGCGAGTCTACTCGTGACTCCATCAATTTGTTATTGATTGAAACGTGATATATGTCTCCTATGTATTGCTTTAATTATTCGTAATTTAATCTTTTTGATTTTATGCCTGAATAATGAATAAAAGTATATTATTCGCATATGTAAATTGCTTGTTCAGTTTTCATTATTTAATTTTCTCATGATAAAATCAATATTGTCCAACATTGTTGAAACAAATGACAAATTTGTTGAATTATATTGATTTTGATCTGCACCGAATACCATGATTAACATGTATTCTAATTCGAAATATTGCATGCCGAAATCACCTAATGAGAGCATCTGATTTTGCGTGCTTGATTAAATATTAAATTTTCATGCTGAAATTCTCTAACATAATACGGTATATGCCTTGTTTAGTTCCTATGGAATTCATATCTTGTGTTGATAAGAATTGCATGGTTTCATTGAGGAGTTGCAATTAGCTGTCGAAATGCATGTTGCCTATTATAAATTGGATGCTCCAAGTTTTATCTAAATTGCATTACTCTGTTTGGAAAGTTATGCTTTAATTTTATGCGAAAATGTATTTCGGATTTTTTGAAAATACTTTTGGGATTTTGATTGTTTACAATACAATCCTATTGAGTAATTTGTTGTGTATATCGGTTTAATATATTTTATGAAATGCTATATTGCGATGATAGATGTGTACATATGTTTAACGACGAATGATTTTTTGCATGTACACATTGGTGAATCCGAGTATACACGGTTGTATCTGTTGGAAGAAAAACTTGGCATGGAGATACAATAGGATTTGCTTGACAACATGAAAGAGTCAAGAGTTGTAACATCGGTTTTGCAAACAATGGTACGTATACACGTTAATTAAAGTGAATCATGACATATGTTATATATACATATATTGCTTGGATTATATTTGATAACCATTTGCGTGAATCTGGACGTGAACATGATTTTGTTACAAAGAGAGTTATGTGAATAATATTTGCACATATATGTCATGTACACTAAAACTATCGAATTTGATAGTGAATGGATTTGGTTATATTAATCCCTTAATTATGTGAAAAAATGAGTTGAGAATGTATAATAAATTACATGGCGTAATTATGGAAATATGCTAATTCCGTGATATTTTGCTTATGAGATTAAATGTTGATATGGTAAGAAATCATATTTGATTCTTTGTATGAAAGATTGGATTAAACTTAGAAAAAATAAATGCCATGAGTTTAGAATATGAGATCAGACATTATTATTCATTTACATGAAAGCAGTACACATGTTTGGAAATTATGAGACATGTTTAATTTCCTAAGCCCTTGAAATGTTGAGTATTTGCTTAAATACTTGATCAAATGTAGAAATACCAATTTTGCATGGTATAATAATTTGGTTGTGTGGACTGCACATGTTGTTAAAGATTTTAAACCATATTTATGTGAGAATGTGCTGCTAGTGATTCATGACTTTTATATGCTTGGACATCTGAGAATCGCATGCAATAAAATGGTAAACTTCATTTGCACTTAAACATGACAACTCTCGGAAATAGTGTAATATATTCGTGCATGAATGAATTATGTGACATTGGGTTATTTGATCCATGTTGTATTTTCATTCATTTAGGGACTTGATTTAGCTGCATATACAAAAAATTTATATCTATGTTGTGTTCAAAATTGGGCTATGCTTTTATATGCTATGATTATATTAATTGTTTGGGAAAGTGTCTTTTGATGCAATGAAAGGTCTGACAAAACGATTCCCTATAATTGGCTATCTTGATTGATCGCTTACAAACATACGAGTGACAATTGTTAGATTTCACAGATAGAGCATATGGGCTCGAATTCGACATATCTGGTTATTTTGTATGACATAGAAAATGTGAACGTGAAAATATTAGTTTACGAGTATATCTAGGGTATTGGTTCTTGTAAACCATGGAAATTGATGCAATCACAGCAAGGAAATTGATCCCAAGGAAATTGATGCAATCAATGCAAGGTTTATTTGGAATCAGAACCATAAGGAGAGAACCATACACTGGGTCTCTTGGAAGCAGATATGTCAGCCAACAAGTCAGGGTGGCCTTGGACTCAGATCTGCGACAAAAATGAACCAAGCACTACTGGAAAAACATTATTTGAGCATATTGATGTAAAATGACTCTTTGTTTGTTCAGGTTTTCAAAGGCAAATATTGTAAGCACTCATATATTCTACACTGTGCCCAGAAACATTTGGACACATGGACGTGGAAATCAATTATGTGGGGTGTTCAACTGGTCAAGCCAAATGTTAGGTGGGAAGTGCGTACCGGGGAGGCTATTGGAATTGTAGATTACTGGATACTAGACTGCCCAAGCTCCACGTTAGGACAAGCAGCTCAAATGGTCCAGAATCATATGAACATGAAGGTTCATCAACTCTTGGATGAGAACAATCAGTGGCGCCAATCCCTGATAAAAGCGATCTTCCTTCAAAATATTGTGCACAGGATCCTCGCCATTCATATACCTTCTCAAACACGAGGGAGGGATAAATTAGTATGGATAGCCCCCAAGAATAGCCAGTACTCTGTGAAATCGGGATACAAAATGCAGCTGCGACTGGATCAGCTTAACACACAAGCTGGGAAACCACGGGCAAAGTTCTGGAAACTAAACGTGCCCAGGAAGCTACTTATATTCATGTGGAGGAGAAAATTTTGGAACTGTGGCTACAGTGGTTACAGCGGCACACAGTAGATGCTGTTGTGGAGAACGCATTTGGCAAATGCATTCTCCTAGTTTTTGATTTTTTTATTCTGAATTTCTGAAATGCATCCTCTTTAATTTTCTTTTTTTTTTGTCTTTGATTGAAGAAAACACATCCCCAAATGCGTCCTCGTTATTTTGAATTTCTGTGTTAATGATGATGCTTTCTTAGAATGCGTCCTCCAATCCGCTGCTGATTTTCGTGCCACCACGTTGACGGGGATATATTCGTTAAATACATATTCGAGAGGTGATTATTTAGGTGAAGATGGTTCAAGTGGAGGGGTTCGAGAGGTACTGGTTCGAGAGGTGAAGGTTCAGGTGGAGAGGGTTCAAGTGGAGGGGTTTCAGTGGAGGGATTTGATAGGTACGTGTTAAAGGTGAGTACCAGTAATTCTTCACATCTCGAACCAGTACCTCTTGAACCATGCAATGAGGACGCATACAGCAAATGCGTCCTCTAGATCATACGTAACAAATTTTTTTTTCAAGAGGATGCATTGGCTGAATGCGTCCTCTAAATGCTGCTAAATTTTTTTTCAAAGAGGATGCGTTTGGAGAATGCGTCCTCCACAAAGGTCACCAGTTTTCAAAACAACCGCATTTGCATCCAAATTATTGAATTCATGCACAGTAAAATAAAACACTCTCATATGGAGAGCGTTACACCATGCCAGTCCGACTGGTACAGAATTACACGGACGAGGGGTAATACTTTCCCCGTAGTGCTCACAATGTAGGGATCAAGCTGAGGAAGATGTGCACCACCTTTTCTTAGGCTGACAAGTGGCACGACAAATCTGGCGCACTTCAATATTAGGGTTTGACTTTCAACAAGGACCACAAGTACCCCTAAAAAACATGGTTCTAGGACTAGTTCGAAAAAAGCACCAGATGCACAAGCATTTGAATTATCAATACAATAATGTGGAAAATCTGGTTGCAACGGAATTTGGAAGTCTTCCAGGGCTAGAGAAAAGAGCCTTGCATTTGGGTAAATCTAGCCTGTGGAAATCAAGATATAATGCAAAACAGGAGGCAGTATTTGGATATTGAAGACGTCGAGCTCAAGGAGGTACCAGACACAAAGCAATTACATGTGCAACAGAAGGTATGGGATCAAGCGCAAGTTTTACCTATGTTAAAGATACACTACCATAGAGACCCCCTTTGGCACCGGTTTTTTAACACCGGTTATGAAAATCGGTGCAAATCATGTTTTAGCAACGGTTTTTTTTGTGTTAGCACCGGTTGTAAAACCGGTGGTATTGTGGCACCGGTTAAAAATATTTTTGCACCGATTATTTAAATAAAAATCGGTGTTATTTTTACACCGGTCGAGAAACCGCTGCTAGAATTTGTGGAAACCATTAAGAGTTTAGCACCGGAATAGAAACAGGTGCTAAAAACAACGATAACCGGTGTTATATTCGCACCGGTTTGAAGACCGGTGCAAAGAATCCTACAAAACCGGTGTGATGTATGTTTTTGGCACCGGTTATAGGAACCGGTGTTATGGGATGTAGAAACCGGTGCTGAATGCATTCGTGGAAAAGGCGGGAAAACTGGTACCGATTTTGTGTACTATTGATAAAAATCGGTGCTAAATCGAGCATTTAATGCTCTGAACTTACCCTCTTAAATTAGTTCTTAACTTGAACATCCATTATTAGATGGTAGATTTCTTGGGAAGGTGTGCAATAACTCAAACAAATGAAGACTCGTGGAAGTAAGTATTCATTAATTTTTGGGAATTTCAATCAACTAGAACCATAAATGCATGATTGGAGGTAGTTTTTTCGTATTTATTATTGGTTTCTCTATGCCTAGCTTATGTTGGTTGAGCATCGATCATGTTGTGGGAGTGTAAATTAAGGAGTGTAAATTAATGAGTGTTGATGTGAACATTTTTGTGTTTCTTTTGGTAGATGGTATATATATTTATATGTTTCCCAAAACATGCAGTTAATCGATTCGCATACTTATACGCGGACATGCATGACACGTTTAGTATTGTGTAGCAAAAAGATCGTGTTCATTTTTCGTATTTTTGACCAATGAAAATATGTGTAATGGTGTGTTTTGTCTTGTTTAGATACAACGGACCGAGAATCAGTGTTTGCGTGGAGGGAAAAAATGGTTAACTGTCCAAGTGTAGCTAGAGGGAGTGGTGAACATATTGCATTTATTGATTTATTTCTAGATTATGCCTTTGGTCCGGAGGAGAGGATACTTTGTCCATGCAAAAGATGCTTGTGTCGTGAACGGTTTGACGATCGTGGGGTTGTTAGATTTCACTTGTTGAAGAACGGATTTGACGGAGGTTACATTGTATGGACATTTCATGGAGAGGTTGAGCAAGGACATGACGGTGGGTTTGACAAGGTAGATGGAGACAAATGTACAGTTGATGGTATGTTCGATGACATTGTGAGAGATTTTGAGGGGAAACCTACAATGTTGAGTGCTTTGCTGGACGAGAAAGAGAAGCCATTGTATCCGGGATGTAAAAGTAAGGATACCATAATCTCTTTTTTTATGGAGGTTTTCAATTTGAAAGCTACAAGTTCTTGGAGTGATGCATGTGTGAATTCACTACTGAAGATTCTGACGGATAAGTTCCCGGAAGGGAATGGAATTCCGAAAAACTATTACGAGGCCAAGAAAATATTGTGTCCACTCGGTTTGGAATACAAGAAAATACACTCATGTCCAAATGATTGTGTTTTGTATGACGGTGATTTGATAGATGCGGTTGAATGTCCCGTGTGCAAAAATGTAAGATATAAGGGTGTGACGAATGATGATGATGGGTGTTTGGCTAAGAAGAAGAAGAAGGTCCCATTGAAGTGTATGTGGTATCTTCCTATAATTCCTAGGTTGAAGAGGTTATTCGCGAATTCAGAAGATGCGAAGAACTTGCGATGGCATGGAGAGTGGGAAAGACTACATGACAACAAGATAAGACATCCGGCAGACGGTGAACAATGGAGAAATTTTGACAAGCGATACCCTTCCTTTGCTTTGGAGGTTAGAAATCTCCACCTTGCATTGTGTACTGATGGGATGAATCCATTTGGTAATATGTCATCGAAGCATAGTTCGTGGCCCGTGATGTTGGTTATATATAATCTGCCCCCATATTTGTGCATGAAACGTAAATATGTTATGATGCCTATGTTAATCTCAGGTCCTAGACAACCTGGGAATGTGGTTGATGTGTATTTGAGACCATTGATATAAGATTTGCAGATATTGTGGGGAGATAAAGGGGTGTTGGTATTTGATGGCCATATGAATGAGGAGTTTCAACTGCGTGCCATGCTTTTTTGCACGATCAATGATTTTCCAGCCTACAGAAATTTGTCGGGGTACGTTGTGAAGGGGCACAATGCATGTCTAATTACTGAATTCAAACAGCTAAGACATGGAAGAAAGACAGTGTATCTTGGCCATAGAAAATGGCTCAACGGAAACCATAAATACCGGGGTGATGTGGTCAATTTTGTTGGCGGGAATGAACGAAGGAAATCCCCTACACCACTAACTGGTGTGCAGATTCACAGCAAGGTTAAGAAATTACGAGTGGTGTTGGGAAAGTACAAAGGCAAGGACAAAATAAATTGTGGTGGGCCATGGAAGAAAAGGTCAATATTTTTTTATCTACCATACTGGAAGCATCTTGAGGTTAGGCATTGCCTAGACGTGATGCATATTGAGAAAAATGTTTGTGAAAGTTTGATAGGCACCTTCTTGAATATTCCTTGGAAGACGAAAGATTGTTTGAATGCCCGGTTAGACTTGGTTGATTTGGGAATCAGAAATGACCTTGCCCCAGAAGTGAAGGGTAAGAGGACGTACTTGCCCCCTGCACCTTATACCTTGTCTAAGGAGGAGAGAATCTCAGTTTGTGATAGTTTGAAATCAGTGAAGGTCCCCATTGGTTATTCATCAAACGTGAGTCGGGTAGTTACGAAGGATTGTTGGATGACGGAGTTGAAATCTCATGATTGTCATGTTTTGATGCAACAACCTTTACCTATTGCTATTTGTGGGGTAATGGAGGCCGACGTAAGACACTCAATCACTAAACTTTGTATATTTTTTGCCTCCATTTTCCGGAAGTCTATTGACCGGGACCATCTGGATGTTCTACAAAAAGATGTTGTTGTGCTCTGCAAGTTGGAAATGTATTTCCCTCCATCCTTTTTTGATATAATGGTTCACTTGGGCGTCCATCTAGTGCGGGAGGTAAAGATATGCGGTCCAGTTGGCATGCGTTGGATGTATCCATTCGAGCATCACATGAAAGTCTTTAAGGGGTACGTGAAATGTATGAGTCGGCCAAAAGCTAGTATTGTTGAGAGGTATGTTACCCAAGAAGTGATTGAATTTTTCTCTTCCTATTTGCAGGGACACAGAAAATTTGGGGTGCCCCTGAATCGACATGTTGGGAGGAAGGGGGGCAAGCCGAGGTCGAGGGGAACGTTATTTACTCCATTGAATAGTGATCCGATGTCAATTCATTTGTATGTGTTGAGGAATTATTTAGAGACTACTGCTTATGTGACTTAGCACCTTAATTCGATAACAGAGTGTCATCCCACGTGGCCCCCTAATAAAGTCCAGTTGGTGCACAATGACAAGTTTGTGAATTGGGTATATGACCGATGCAATGTTGTTGATTACGACCCAAAAATTAGGGCGTTTGCGAGGAAGCCTAACTGCACGGTTTTGAGGTATTCCGGATATGACATCAATGGTTTTTCTTTCGCTACTAGGGACCAAGATTTGAAGAGCATGACACAAAATAATGTGGTATACATTGAGTCAGAAACTATGTGGCAAGCAAGTAAGAAAGACAAAAAACCAATCCTAGCTGTGATGTCGTTCTATGGTGTTATTGATGAGATTTGGGAGGTTGACTATGGAGAATTCAAGATTCCGGTATTCAAGTGCCAATGGTTTGATAACACAACTGGGGTTCGAACTGATGATCCAATGGGATTTACCCTTGTTGACCCGACTCGTGTGGCATATGAAAATGATCAGTTTATTTTGGCCGAGCAAGCAAGACAAGTTTTCTACGTAAATGACCCGTGCAATGTAGGTTGGTCTGTTGTGGTACAAGGTTGGAAATTCTCTTTCCGCAATGAAATTGATTTTGAGTTTACAAGTGAAAGGTTAGAGTTCCCCTCTATTTCCCCTCTACCTAGTGACAACGGGATTGAGGCGGGAGCCATACAGAGGAAACATAAAGATGGCATTTAGATAGATGACGATGGCCGAGAACTTCGAGACAGTCAATCCAAGAAGATGAAGTTAGTTGTAGACTAGGGGGGTCGAACATCGATGTCGAAGTTAAAATTTATTTACTTCTTGTACTTTGTTGGGTTTTGTTGCCCCTGGAAACTATTGTACAACTATCTTCCAATTTGTTGCCATGTGGCGCAGTTCTATCCATTGCAGCGTACTCCAGCGGTTATGGTAAAGGCTGGTAAAAAAAGTGGACAATTATTCCTATGGTAGGTTCTGCCAGCTGCAGTGGTTCAGCGCGCTGTAGCAATTTTACTCAGGTAGGAACCTGATACAAATTACTCATGCAGTTCGTTTAAGATAACAACACAAATACGTTATGTGTCCTGAAAGCTAACATTCCAAAATCCAAAGCAAAAACAGTACCAACAAAGTAGCAATGTATGTTTCGAAAGAAACAAATGTATGATCCCCACATCTAAATTAAACTAGCAAATGAAACAACCTGATAATACGAAGATGTGAGTTCACCGTGGGCAGTCATTTCCTGTGCGCCTTCTTCTCCACCGTGTTGGGCCTTGGTGAATCAAAGGTAGGGATTGGACCCAATTTATTGATTCTCTCGCCACACATGGCTGTGAGGATCTTCCCAACCTGTGATGTCCAGCGTACCAAATGATCAACCATCATTTGCAATGCTGCCAAGTCCCCATCCGAGTTGTCATTCGATGATTTACTTGTTGTCGCCCTAGATGACTCAGCAACGTTCTTCTTCTTGGAGAATATAAGAGGGTTTATGGGGAGCTTTTGCATCATTGTGACATCATTATCTTTGTATCTGCAACCTGCTTCCATGCATATTGCAGTGATGAGTGAGGACAAGCCTATGCAGTCATGGACATTGACACAATCCCAGATGTAAGTCATTATTGTACTCCCAACATCTAGGCTCATGTTCTTCTTTATCTTGTAGAGCAGCAGCATACGGGACCGATGAACCTCGCTATTCAATTTCACGGGGAGTAGTCGGGCAGCTATGAAACTGTACCACACGTTCATGTCCTCAGTCAAGTACGTTTTCTCTATGTTGGACCATTCTTGTGGTAGATTCTGAATTACTGCATTGCTGTCATCATAGATTGCTGTGATGATGTCTTCCCATGAAGCTTGTTCAACTGCGGTGTCAGCGGCTTCGTACAAGCTCGAGGGCTTTGGTGGGATCCTGTAGAACGTGTTGATCAAATCCGAAGACAACTCGACCAAATGACCACGGAGGAAAACAGTTGCTGAATTCTTGTACTTCATGAGCGACAGGAATTCACACGCCATGGTCTGGTTTGCACGCGACGGTTGTGCGATGAGGCCTTCCCAGCTGTGCTCCTTCACATAGTTCCTGAAGGGCTTTTCCAGCCTCAACCCTCTCTCAAGGATGAGGCCCCTCGAGATGAAGTCCTTGTAGACAGTTGTATGCTCAGTGCAGTCCGCCTCTGCGGCTTGTATGGGCTCAGTCGATGGAACAATCTGAGTCCCGTGCTCGCGTCCTCCCCCTCCACCACTCTAGGCTTTTTCCTGGGGTTTTGGGTGTTGTTCTTTTGCTTGGTTGCACCTTTTTTGGGGGCCATGTCTGTTAAACTAAATGTGTTAACAGCAGCCAGAACGCAAAATGGTAAATAATACACAGTCAGAAAGGTAAATAATACAGAATTAACTTATTCTAAATTAAGCATTCCTTCTCATAGGCTGAATATGGAATAATGTTTACTCACAGTTAATCCCAATTTCAGATAATATTAACAGAAGCAAAATAATTGAACTAGATGGACATTCTATAAATCCTGGGACGAATCAATGGGCCATCCAGAATCACATGTCATGAACAACAATCAGGGTATGCTCAAAAGTATTCACCAATGCTGAAAACAAGAGCAGAATGATGGCATTGATGGTATGAGGCATTATCATGAAATCAACCCTTGAGCAAGAAAAAATATCATGAACAATCAGGTGATGCACAAAATTATCATATCATATCGGAGCACGGGTTATGCCATCCAGAATCACATATCATGAACAATCAGGTTACGCATAAAATTGTTCACCAATGCCGAAAACATGAGCACAATGAGGGCATTGACACAATGAGGCATTATCATGAAATCAACCCATGAGGAAGAAAACATTTCTTGGTACAAACCTTAGGAAAATAATCTCCTTACCTAATTGGGAGTACGGGTTGTTGACGATTGGTGTTTAGTGTACAGTCGACAATGGTCGGACACAGCTTGGCCGATGAAGGGGCGCGGCTGGAGAAGTGGACGGCAGAGGGAGCAGGGCACGGTGGAGGTGACAGGGGACGGTGCCGTGAGAGTAGAGGACGGTGGAGGGAGCAGGGGTCGGCGAAGGAAGGGGCTTGGGAACGGCGGAGGAAGGGACTTGGGAACGGCATAAGATGGGGCTTGGGAACGGCGGAGGATGGGGCTTGGGAACGGCGGAGGAATGGCCTTGGGAACGGCGGATGGAGGTGATGGAAGAGGAGAGGTTGTGGGCGAAATACTAATACACAAACACCTTATACTGATTGGGCTGCAGTTTACATTTGTTTTGGACTGAATGTTAGACCGGTAGAATATTAAGTTTTAGACTCGAGGGGTTAATGGTCAAGTGCTTACTGGCTCAAGGGCATCCAGTGCTCGAGGGCATCTAGGCTCCAGGGCATCCAGGCTCCAGGGCATCCAGTGCTCGCTGGCATCCAGGCTCAAGGGCATCCAGGCTCGAGGACATCAAGGCTCGAGGGCATCAAGGCTCGAGGGCATCCAGGCTCGAGGGCATCCAGTGCTCGCCAGCATCCAGGCTCGAGGTCATCCACGCTCGAGGGTATCCAAGCTCGAGGGCATCCAGGCTCGAGGGCATCCAGTGCTCGGGGGCATCCAGTGCTCGAGGGCATTCTGGGATCGAGGGCATTCTGGGCTCGAGGGCATTCTGCGCTCGAGGGAATCCAGGCTCGAGGGCATCCAGTGCTCCAGGGCATCTAATGCTCGAGGGCTCCAAGTCTTGAGTGCTCGAGGACTCTGGGGCTCGAGGGCTCCAGGCTCGAGTGCTCGATGCTAGAAACTGGGAATCCGCCATGTGAAAGCACAAATGAGACTGTGAAAAATGGTAGCCATCGCGAAAGAGCAGCAAAAATAAAGGAAAGATCATCAGTATCAATCTTATTTAAAGGCTTGCCTATGGATTCTAATATAAGGTGTATGAATAATATCCATATAGATTAAGCCTTTATTATGTGCCGGAATGTGGGTCATATGCAAAGGAGAAACCATCACAGAGGATGCTTGATATTTCGCCATGGCATCCGCAACTGAGTTACATTCTCTATATGTGTGCTTCAGGGTAGCATGGGACAAAAGTGTGTGAACTCGGAAAACTAGAGGGTATAGGGTCCATTTGGAAAGTGAAGGATCATTAATCATATAAACTGCCTGTAGCGAGTCAGATTCAATATTGAGGTTGGGATATCCGTCCAGACAGATCAGACAGGCCATAAGAATTGCCTTAACTTCAGCTTCCAGTGGAGATGTGGCTGTTATGGTATCTGATCTAATAAGGATTGGTAAACCATGGTGATTGCGAGCAACTAAGCCAATTGAAACAGAGGAATTAGACCATGATGCATCCACTTTAACCTTGATGAAACTATGATCTGGATATTCCTAGTATACTGTGGAAATAGTTGGCTTCGGTGGGGGTCTGGGGGAAACAACAGAGAAGGGAACTGAAAACTTCGGGGAGAGGAGGTAATGGAAAGGTAGAGAGTATCTGTGACTTCCTTGCTAATATGGGAGATGGAAAAAGGTGTGTCATCAAATAAATAAGCATTCCTAGCCTTCCATAAAGCCCAGCAGATCACAGAATGAATCAGATGACATAGCATTCTCTGCTCTCCAGTAAGGTCACTACAGTTCCAGAAAATGAAAAAAGTATCCACTATATTATTCACATTCCGCAAATTGAAAGCAGCAATCTGAATCCAAATGGATTTAGACAGTTGACAATTTGTAAAGAAATGTTCCATGGAGTCAGGTTGATTGCACAGAGGAGATTTAGAGGCCAAGCTATAACCACATTTTATGAGGATATCATCAAATGGTAAGAAGGAGTTAAGCAGTTTCCAGGTGAAGATAGAAATCTTCTTAGGTAACATTAGATTCTATATGAGCTTAGTAACTGCGAAATTACCTGATTCATATTGTCATATGAACAATATAATATTGTCATATGTTATATGGTTAGATTCTTCGTAGCACTAAGTTTATGAAAAGTAACGTTTTACATGCTTTAATTATACGTACTTAAACCTATTAGCGGTTAGACACGTTTATATATATATGAACGTGGAAGTCTCTCGCACACCATTTATTTGGGACGGAGGGAGTATAAGATTTGAAAGATTTTACGATCTTTTCCAGGTCCTGAGGAATATAATACACATCCCTCCCATTCGTATGGATTATTGTTTTTAAATTAAAGTAAGAAAAATTATAAGACACCAAAATGTGCCAACAAAGCTTCATTTTCATTCCCTCCAAAAGTTTCCCTTTTCCCTCCATATCCTTAACCCTCTGTTTCCGTACCCTTCTCTCCCCACCACATCGAACCGAGTTCTTTCCTCCCATCACATCTCTAATCCCATGTTCCCCCTCTTCCCCCCATAACCCCGTGCAGATTTCCCCCAAAAACAGTGTCCCTCTCTTCATCATTTATGTCAGGCTTCAACCTCCCAATCCTGGTCGCCAACCAAATACACCAATTTTATCGACACTCTACTCCACAAATTTCGTACCCGGCTCGGAATGTTCACAGTGGAGGGGGTAACCAAGACGGTGGCTGTTGACGTAAAAAGGTAACACCCATTGGTAGTTCCATCTTTCCCGGGTTTAATGAGTAGCTATATTTTGGTTGGTCTCTTTGCGTGTGAGTTTGTGTTGATGTTTCTTGTTAAACTATTATGGGTGTTGTTTCATGCTCATACATGATATGATTGCTTGTAATGTCATAATTGTTCCCTACCCACGTGCCCCCTACACGAATTTGTTGAACTCGGTTGGATTTTCGTGAAAATCCGCAAAGGGCTATGTTGGATTAATGTTTTGCTTGTGTTTCATTTACTGATAGAAGAGATTTAATGGCGCCGCTGAGGAAGAAATTGTTTGACTCCGGTGGTAGACAAACTGTTGCCCATGAATGTTTTACCCCTCCAAAGGATGCTAACTGTGACGACAATAGCGAGGAAGGGGCTGATGCACAGAAATATTGCTCGGGATAAGAGAAGTCAGGAGAAGCAAAAGAAACTATGGTAAAAGAAGACATGAGTGGGAGCTTCGACAAGTTTGAGATTGGAGAGTATTGCAAGCGCAGAGGTACAGCCACGTGCAAGTCCGTGTTGCTTGCAAAACAAAAGAAGCCTCTTAAAATATTCTTCGATGATGACTTCGAACCCCTAGTTATGCACAGTCGATGGTCAATGTATGTTGGCTATGCCTCCCGGTGAAGAATCCGCTTCGGGACGTGGCATAATTAGAGATCAGTTCCAGACCACGTGAAGAAGGATGCATGGGAAGACATTCTTGTAAGTGTGTTCTAATCCTCCGTTGTTCATGTCAACTTCGTTACATGTCGCACTAACAACATGTCTCCTTATCATCCAGATTAGCTGGGATATATAAACGAAAATGACTTTCAATGAAATGAATAAGTTCCAAAATAAATGGACAATTTATACAGGAGAAAAGTGGAGGAATTGGAAGACTAAGGTGGCGAACAAGTACATTGTGCAAAAAAAACCGGGCTCTTGTGCATGGAGAGACTATCGGTGGATGGACAAAAATGAGTGGGAGCTGTTTGTGAAAAACAGGTTAACCCCTGAATTCAAGGTAATTCCTTCAATATTTTTTTCCCTAGTCACTACCATAACAACAGTTTAAAAACTGATGTCCAAACAGGTGGTAAGTGACGCAGCAAAATTAAGCGCCTCACAGAAGGACTACATCCATCACACGGGGAGTGGAGGGAACCGTAGGGTTGCAGTAGAACTCGAGAAGAGGAAAAGAAATGCTAAAATTTAGGCGCTTCTGGATGAAGGTCAGAGTGTATAAGAAGCAGAGGCTTTAGTTCAAAGAATAGATTTAAAACCGGACCGCTTGGAAGTGTTCCTTGCAGCAAACTGGGACAAGAAATTATCAACCTACACCAACGACTCCGTGCGAAAAGCAGCCCCCACTATTGTGAGCATAATTCATAATTGAATCGATCTCTATTGATATTCTTTGATGTTATCCCTATCAAATTTCTTATATTTGATTTGTTTCTTAGAAAAACCTTTTGGATAAGAAGCAAAAGGGAGATTTGGTTATACATGGAAAAGAAGATATTCTAGTTCAAGCAATGGGTAGGAAGGATCACGAGGGTCGTTAGAGAGGTTGCTCTGCAACCTCTAAGGTGAACGAGGCCCTACCACATATGACTGTCACCCATTACGCATCTAGTCAATGTGAGAGAACAAACACGAAACCATCTGAGGAAATTTCAAATTCAAACAAACAACCAACAGATGTCATCGAGCTCAGGGGAACATTTGTTGCTTTACTTGAGGCCCAAACAAATTGGCTAGCTGGGCAATTGGGTAAAGCTATTCCCCCACACTTGGATGCCTGTAATTTCCTCGCTGCATCTTCCACCCCCACGAACAAGGACAACCGGGTATTCATTCCTTCAGCATCGGGATGTAGTGACCCACAAGGAATTGCAGCGGATGACAAGGTAGTCCAAACCGTGAACTGCAATCGTATTTGTTCCTTTCTTGCTATGTGATTTGTAGTATATGGATTTCCATTTCCTGATTTGATTGATATTACGGGGATACAGTTTGTTGCTGATGAACGCTGGAAGCTACAGTGCGCTGTAGCTCTCAGTCTCAGCTGGGCACTGAAAGCTGCAGCGCGCTGCAGTCTTCAGCAGCTACATGTACAATTCATTACTTATTATCATCTATCGCTTGCACTTTCGACTTTATCTGTTTTCCTTCAATAGAGAATACTTAGTGATTTCCCGACCCATGTATCTACCCAATCTCTAAGTTCATCTCTCAGAGTGGAAAAAAATGCTGCCTATATGTTTTGAAGCATCATGGAGAAAGGGAGGTAGCTGCATTCGGTATATTCTTTCCGAAGGAAGCGGAAACTAACTTACCCATCAAGTGGGAGCAGGTAAATCTAAAAGGACCTGTGATCATAACAAAGGCACCTTTGCTGATTGAACGCGAAGAATTTGAGTTTGTCATTCAAGCCATCAGATATAACATTCTATGGCCGGGGAAGCTGATAAGTGTCATAGAGAAACAGGATGATGAGGTGTGATAATTGTATTCTTCTTCTCATCGGTGCTCATACATATCTTTCTTGCTAATACAATGACATGATATGTTATTCATATTCTTACGTAGGAGAACGAGCAGCAACCGCCTTCGCAGGAAATGGTGGTCGACGAAATTGGAAGTCCTCAAACAAACCTCACACCAGTGGCTAAGGAACATACTCCTTTGGGAGATGTGGCCGCTCGATCGGTAAAAGGAGAGGTACATACCCCCATACTATTTCATTCCGACTGATTTTCTATCTACACATCACTAACATTGTACCCATTAGCAACTACCAAAAGAAAAAACTACATCGGCGGAGAATGGGCAACGAAATCCTCCCTCGTCGATTTCTCCCAAATACATATTTGTGAGAACTCCTTTCAACCTTTACATTATCATCCACTACTGAATTACATAAAAATACTGTTCAACTAACATTATTAGATTCTGAATGTAATGATTAGGGAGCCACGGAAAACCAAGAATGCATTGCTGCTGTTCACCAGATTAATGATGCTTTACGGCTATCTTCACAAATATGTGGACCAGAAAAAATATTCCGCATCAATTTCAGCGCAAAGGTGTTTGGATCAGAAGAAGTCTACGCAGCCATATTCACTGACAAGATACGACTGATCATGAACAGCTTGGACGCAGATGATGAAATGGAGTGAATCAGTGGGTTCCAACTTGATATATAGGCATCGTAAGAAGTACATGCTTTCATTATTCATAGATACAAGTATTATTATATTTGCTTCACTAACCATATTAATTTGCAAGATACCTCTGCGATGGGGTGGTACGTGGAGGCCACGTCCAGTTTATTCCTGCCTCTTCGAACTCAATGGCTCAGAAGGCAAATCAAAGGGTGGAATTGACTGCGGATGAGGTTTCGACTGCCATGTGCCGCACTGAAGCGAGGCTGTACATCTTCCCATACAATCGAGAGTAAGTTCCATTCATTTTCCGAGTAGCTAGACCCGCCCACATGGAAGTGAAAGCAACTGTGTGCTGTGATTTTATTTTAAGAATCTTAAGTACTTTTGTTTTTCCCTTTTTCCCATAGGGACCATTGGTTTTTGCTTGTCTTCGTACCAGAAATCGATCGAGTATATTGCATCGACTCAATGACTGGGGGAATTTCCAAACAAAATAGATCATGCCTTAAAATGATTCATTTGTAAGTGGAACACATTCGTTTCTTTCCTTCAGCTTCGATGTTTTTCAAAAATGGTTGTTCCCGTAATTGTGTTCTTGTACGTTTCGCACTCTCTTGGCTCAATTATTTACAATTACTGTTACTCAGTATGTTATCATATATTGTGTGAACCCCAATTTCTGAAAATAATATTCCTCATGTTGACAAAAATAGGTTTCCATCTATTTTAGGATTGCAACAAAATATCGACGGTCCAATTCCAAACAAAATAGGTCCTACCCTTCCAACTACACTTGGGATGTCATAAATATAAGTGTACGTATCATCTCATACCTTCATATTTCACATGTCATTTTCATCTTCGTAATCAGTTCAACAAATTATCTTTTCCATCATCAGCACAAGATACAAAGTAGTACTTGGGAGTGCGGATACCATTGCATGTATTACATGGAAAAAATTGTCAGGCACGTACATGACATTGACATTATTCCGGTACGTTTTCCTACAATTCTTCTATGTATTCGTTATCCTCACATTTACATCCTTCTCTTAACATGTCATTTAATGCATTGTTTCAGCAATTCCCAGAAGATTACACTCCACTGGGGAGCGATAAACTGCAGAGTATTGCTGTGAAATGGGTTTGTAGTTTTGAAAAAAATACTCTGCCAAAATGCATAGCTCAATTGAATATCATACAAGGACTTGCACAAATCGTCGGATAGTGGTTAGTATTATTTGTTACAAGAAAGGTAATTGACCATCTCTTCTGATACTCGTCAAATTCGACGCTGCGGGGGGTTTCATTATCTTAGGACACTACGAAACACTTCATGCTCTTCTTTTGCTAGTCATATATTATACTTCATCGGATTCAATCCTTTCTTCAACCTACTTTCTTGTCTATGCATCACTGTGGCTCGGAATTTGTTCAATTTGTCTTCGTGCACCATTCTGTTACTACGCACAACAAATATTGGGTACCATGCCTGGAAAAAAAGGAACTGGTTGTGAGAAGATGAACGCTGCAGCACGCCGCAGCTTACAGTGACCACAATAATTACTCACGCTTTTAACACCGGTTTCTTTCGATTAGAGAACCGGTGCTAATATTAAATGGTGCAAAATTAACGCTTGTAGCACCGCTTTCAAAACTGCTACTAAAAAAAAGGTGCGATCATAACCGGTGCTATTTTTACTTCATTGCACTGGTTTTCAAACGGGTGCAAAATTTAACCGGTGCAACAAATAAACAACTCTAGCACCAGTTATTTTACCGGTGCTAACATATAACCGGTGCAATAAAACTATTTTTTTATCACCGGTTCCCAAACCGTGGCTAAACTATAACCGGTGCAATTTATTTTTCTGTCACCTGTTTAAAAACTGGTGCTACCTACAAACCGGTGTTAGATATAAAGATTTAACACCGGTTCCCAAACCGTTGCTAAACTATAACCGGTGCAATTTATTTTTCTGTCACCGGTTTAAAAATCGGTGCTACCTACAAACCGGTGTTAGATATAAAGATTTAACACCGGGTCCAAACCGGTGTTAGATATAAAGATTTAACACCGGGTCCAAACTGGTGTTAGATATAAAGATTTAACACCGGTTCCATAACCGGTGCTAACAAATCTGGTGCGACAAAATTTTATTTATCACCGGTGCTAGAATTTTAAAATTTTCACCAGTTTTTTCTAGCACCGGTTACAAAAAACTGGTGCTAATATGGTACATTATAGCACCGGTAACTTAAACCGGTGCAAAATATAACCGGTGCTAATAAAAGAAATTTAGCACCGATTTTGCTTCAACTGGTGATAATCTAGCATCGCTTACTTAGGCACCAGTTTTTTAGCCACTAAAAAACCGGTGCTAGGAACCAAAACAACCGGTGCCGGAGGTGTCTTCGTGTGGTAGTGATAGATGGGGCATTCTGGGAAAACAGTTGCATGGGGCGGCGTACATTCACAGTCTTTAGGATCATGGTGTATCAGACAGATGTCATTTCCGGCGTCGTCTCCACTAGCAGCGGAGGAAATGGCATGCCTAAAGGGTATTCAGGTATGGTCAGATTCACAAAACCTAGTCACAATCCTCACAACTGAAGAGCCTACCCCCCATCGACACGACGGCATAATCGAGGACATGAGATGTTTAACAGAACAATATAGTTCCGAAAGGTTACTTTCCTAAAAGTTCCTAGGCAGGTTGTTGGTCATGAACATATTCTGGAAAACTCACTAAATTGCTAGTTCTATGCCTGTACTTAATCGCTACATACATTTTGGATATATATTGATTATATCTTGCAAAAAATCAAATAACAAAAATTGAACGATCAATTAACATATGCAAGAATAATAAACTTTTATTAATTATTCAAGCATACAATCAAAAAGCTTGAAATACAAATAATCAAAGCATAAATCACGTTTCAAGTAATCAAAAAGTGATGGAGTTACTTTGTGAATACTTGAAACGAATTACCTGTGAAACGAATGAGTCCCGTTGTGGACATCGTTCCCTAGGGTAAACCATCACAGGTAACAATTAACACATAAGAGTTACCTGGGATTCACACAAGGCCCAAAGGACTATCACCGACAGAGAAAAAAAGAAGTGAGACTCAAGTTTAGAAGAAATGAGAAATATGATAATGGTACAAGTTTTCTGACTGAGTTAGAGGCTATATTTGTACTGCTTTAAGAGACCCTAATCATGGAAATGTGATATTCTGATTTTCTGTAATTAGAGAAGAATATTCTCCCATCACTAACTCACAAAATCCGAGACATTCCTTCAAATCAAATCTGCTGGAAATGGAAGAAATATTTTTAAAAATATTTTTCAGCGTATTAAACATGGTAAACTGCAAATTTATTTAGGAATCAGAACAATCACGTCAGGCAAGGAGTTTGACTTGGTAATAGATTCATTTCGATGGCATAGATACTGCATAGGATAAATAGGTGTAACCCTTTGAACTTTTCCTTAAGACTTAGCCCACTAGTTAGGAAGTAGACGGAATGTCCTTGAACTTCCCCTACCGCTTGTGTGAACAACAATGCACTTCCCACAGACATCTTTCCTAGCCCTTGTGCTTTCCTTGGTTGTGCCTATTACTCAGGCCATGTCACATGCCTAATTCTGTAATGTTTCTAAAGAATTGCATCCTTACAATTCCTTTTTGAAGCGACCACACTTCTCGCTTACATAGGTGATTTTTGGCATAAGGGCAGTTTGGTAAACTATGCGCTCTTTCAAGTACTACACACTCGATTCCATGAATCATTAAAAGCAACATAATGCGTAACCTCCATTCACATCACTGTTTCTTCATCGTAGGAATAATACATGAGGTATAAAACTCCCACAGCGATCACGATGGGTCTTTGCAGTTTAGTTGTCCCTTTGAACCTAGATCTTGGGATCTCGAGTCACATAGGTTGCGTGTCTACGTACGTAACCCATCATTTAATGGACTTCAGTCCCATTCCTCTCGATGATGTTTCAACTACCTCTCGATTCAACCCTTTAGTCAAGGGATCGGCTATGTTGTCCTTTGACCTTACATAGTCAATTGTGATCACTCCAGTTCAGAGAAGTTGTCTTATTAAACTATGTTTTCATCGAATATGTTGAGACTTACCATTATAGAGCATATTGAGTGTTTCCAATTGCAGATACACTATCACAATGTATATGTATGGCTGGCACAGGCTTCGGCCGTATAGGAATATCCTCTAGAATTGAAGGAGCCATTTGGCCTCCTCATCCGCCTTGTCTAAGGCAACAAACTTGGATTCCATCGTGGATCGAGTAATAACCATTTTTTTAGAGGACTTCCATGAGACGGCTCCTCCACCTAGAGTAAATACATATCCACCAGTGGATTTCTGATACTTTATACCGTGTATCCAGTTTGTATCATTATATCCTTGAACCACAGCTGGATAACTCGTATAATGTAGACCATAATCACGAGTAAAACGTAGATTTCTCAATACTCTAGTTATCGCTTTCCAGTGAGTCATACTGGGGTTACTCGTGCATCTACTCAACCTACTTACAGTGTAGGCAATGTCTGGTCTAGCACAACTCATCAAGTACATCAGATTCCCAATGAAACTCGTGTACTCCACCTGATTAATAGCCTCCATTTTTGTCTTTCGTAGATGCAAATTTGGATCTATTGGATCCATCGCCACCTCTGAGTCATTCTTCTTGAATTTCTCAAGGATTTAATCTACATAATGAGACTGGGTTAAGGTGATACCATCAGAGCTTTGGATGATCTCTATTCCTAAGATCACATCTACAAGTCCTATATCCTTCATGTCAAAATGAGAGTTCAACATGTCCTTGGTAGATTTGATCAACTTTTCATTAACCAATAATGAGCAAGTCATCTATATATAAACATAGGATTACATATCCATTTTCTGTGTCTTTCACGGAGATGCACTTGTCACACTCATTTATTTTGAAACCATTGGTAAGCACGACATGGTCAAACTTCCATTCCATTGCTTTGGTGCTTGTTTGAGACCATAAAATGATTTCACAAAATTGCAGACTTTTCCTCCCTGTCCGGGAGCCGTAAACCCCTCAGGTTGCTCCATGTAGATTTCTTCCTCTAAATCTTCATTCAAGAAGGATGTCTTCACATCCATTTGATGAGCCTCAAGATTACGCAATGCATCGATAGCAAGTATCAATTTAATGGAGCTTATTCTCGTGACCAGAGAATAAGTATCAAAGTTGTCAAGACCTTCCTTTTGTCTATAACCTTTGATTACAAGTCTTGCTTTATACTTATCAATCGAGCCATTTTCTCTCATCTTCCTCTTGGAGATCCATTTGTAGCCCAGTGGTTTACACCTTAGAGGTAAGTCCGCTAGCTCCCAAGTATGATTATGTAGAATCGAGTAGATTCCACTTTTAATAGCTTCTTTCCACATAGGCCCCTCAGGCGAATTCACAGCTTCTTTATAGTTTTATGGCTCGCTTTCAAGCATAAACATTAGATAATCAGGACCACTGAATTTTTTTGGTCCTAATCCATTTTCTTCATCTAGGTTCATCCACTTCATCCTCTTGATTCTCGAGATTGTCCAGAATTACTAAGTTTTCATCTAGAGACTCAATAGTCCTCTTCGACGATTCGGCCCTTTCCTTGGCAGGGAAAAAATCCTCAAAGAAATTTGCATTTCTTGATTCTATGACCGTGTTCTTGTGAATCTCGGGATGATGAGATTCATGTACAAGGAAGCGATAAGCACTACTCTCATGTGCATATCCTATAAAGATACAGTCAACAATTTAGGTCCGATCTTTACTTCTTTGGGGGTGGGATCAATACCTTCGCAAGGTACCCCCACATTCGCAAGTACGTAAAGGACGGCTTTGTGCCTTTTCACAAATCATAGGGAGTTGCTTTCTCATCTTTACGGGGTATCTTATTCAAGAGATGGTTGGCCGTCAAAATAGCCTCCCCCCAGATGCTCTGCGGCAACCCAAAAATTATCAATATCACATTCATCATCTCTTTAAGAATGCGATTTTGACATTAAGACACACTATTAGATTGAGGCGGGTGGGGGGCAGTAACCTCATGAATAATGCCATGTTCAGAACATTAGTCCCTAAATGGCTCTACATATTCACCTCCACAGTCACTTCTAATCACCTTGATCTTCTTATCAAGTTGATTTTAAACTTCCATTTTGTAGAGAATGAATTTCTCAATTGCCTCATCTTTGCTTTTTAGCAAGTAAACCTAACAGTATTTCGTGCAATCATCCATGGAGGTGATGAAATACTTGTTACATCCTCTTGTTTGCACGAACTTGAGATCACATATACTGGTATGTATAAACTCAAGATGTTTCGTGTTTTGGTTTACTTGTTTGAAAGACGTTCGAGTCATCTTAACTTCAACACAAGTTTCAAAATTATGATTTTCATCAATTTTTCGTATTAGGTATGTTCTCCATGTTAATTAATCTTCTTATCGAATCATAATTAACGTGTCCTAGTCTACCATTCCATAAATTGGAAGACTCAATCATGTAAGCAGAAGAAGAAGCATTCATTTCCTCTTTCTTAGGAGGTACAACCATGGTGTTCAACTTGAACATACCATCTAGCTCATAACCTTTTCCTACAAACATATCTTGCTTTGATAAGACTAACTTATTAGATTCAAACAATAGCCTAAAGTCATGCTTGATCAACATAGAACTGGACACAAGGTTCCTGCGAATGTCTGGCACATACAAAAAATTCTTCAAAGTCAACTCCTTCCCATACGTCATCTTCAGCACCACAGTGCCATGCCCTTTCACCATGGATGTTGCAGAGTTGCCCATGTAGATGGTCTCTCCATCTTCAATTTCCTTGAAGTTTGAGAACACTTCCTTGACAGAGCAGATGTGCTTAGTGGCACCAGTGTCAATCCACCATTCCTTTGGATTGGATTCCACCATGTTGATTTCAGATCACAGCACACAGATCGATGTTATTCACATATAGTGCAAGATTTTCAACCATGTTGGCCTCATTCTTGGCATTCTTTGGCTTCTTACACTCGGAGGACTTGTGGTCAACGAGGTTGCAGTTGTAGCACTTGCCAGCGAACTTCGACTTCTTCGAAACTCCACCCTTAGCTCCCAACTTGGATCCCTTCTTTGCCTTGGGCTTCTTCGACTTGGAGCTCCCACCAACCTCCACGAGATTAGCCCTTGCCCCAGGCACATATCCATTCATCCTCTTTTCAGAGATGCAGTTATTCTCCTCAACACGAAGCTTTTGGATCAGATCCCTCATGGTCATCACCTTTCACTTGTGTTTCAGTTAACTCTTGAAGTCCTTCCAACTTGGAGGTAGCTTCTCAATGATGTAATAGACTTGGAGAGTCTCACACATTGCCATCTTCTCGGATATCAGCTCATTGATCATCATTTGAAGCTCTTGAGCTTGACTGACCACAAACTTGGCATCAACCATTTTGTAATCGAGGAACTTGCCGACGACCCACTTCTTGGATCCAACTTCATCACCCATGTACTCTTGATCAAGAGTTTCCCACAACACCTTAGAAGGCTCCTTCACCTGATTAACATTCCAAATGGCAATGTGAAAGCTATTCAAAATGAGGTTGCGACAGATATACTACTTAGAGTTCCACTCCACCGCAGCATTTTGAACTTCCTTAGTGCTTTTCTCATCTACAACTGGACAATCTTCGTGAATGTAACGTTCCAAACCCATAGTGAACAAGTAGAAGAGCATATTCTATTGCCACATCTTGAATTTCGTACCATTATTGAACTTCTCGGGTTTCTCAGCATGAGGAACAACCACAAGAGACGTCGCCCCATGAGTAGTCTTAGCAGCATCATTGCTCGACATGGTTCTGGGATTTATCAATGTGTACATATAAAAATTATTCAGCATTAAATATAAGTACACATCAACTATCATAGTATAATATTTAAAATAATTATACATAAAAATTTTCTCAACATGATTTTTTTGTAAGCAACCAAAATCCAATAAATTTTCAAAGTCATAAGAATTTTCAAAATAATTTTCCGCACAAATTAGACATGTTATCTTTGATATTTTTGGAAAAATCATACCAACATGCAATTTCGGTACCTTAAGCATGCATTCAATGTCCGTATGTAGGCATGCTATATGTATGGTAATCACGTAACCATATGGCATGCAATAACATAAATTTTAGATGCAGATTTTAAACTTAGGCATAATTTTCTTCTGTAAGCAATTCCATTGCAGTTTACAGGTAATACAATAACGTGCAATTTAATTACCTAATCCAAAAATTGCAGGATATAGAGCATGTGAATTATGCATCATATACAGAGCATACACGTAATTTTGTAAGATATTTATGAATCAATATATCTCAACAAAGCTTATTCATTTCAAGGCTGTTGGATATATATTCATTATATCATGCAAAAAATCAAATAACAAAAATTGAACGAGCAACTAACATATGCAAGAATAATAAACTTTTATTAATTATTCAAGCATACAATCGAAAAACTTGAAATACAAATAATCAATGCATAAATCACGTTTCAAGTAATCACAAAGTGATAGAGTCACGAGTAACACTCACTAGCCTTTACACATCCATCAACAACAACCTGGTTCAAGAAGATTTTGCTGGATATGGTGAATGATGGAGTCAGGGGGTGGATGGCTGATTTTGGTGAAGAACTTCCTGTGGATGCTTACCTATTGATAAGGAAAAGAAACCTTAAAGTATACAAACAGAAGAATTGAGGAATTTAGACGAATTATGTTCAATTACTAGCTGTTTAATATGAATGTGTTCAGGTGAAGATCCATTTGTAGCTCACAACCGGTATCCAGTGTTATGGGCCAAGATAAAGAGGGAATTTGTGGAGGAGTGGAAAGAGACTCACATTATTAAGGATGAAGAAGAGAAGCTGGTATTCTCATGCGTGTCGGGTTCAGAGGCAGCCCCAAATGGGCAATGCTGTTTTGGGAAGGAGATCAAATGGTAAGTTGGCAAGCCAATGATGGGATAAAAAGCTCCATAGTTGGTTTACTAAGTGGTGGGATTTCTGGATATACCTTGAACCACAGTGACATTGGATGCTACTGCTCAGTAAGCTTGCCATTTTTGAGGTACTGCAGAACTGAAGAACTGCTCTTACGCTGGATGGAGCTAAACGCATTCACCACAGTTTTCCGAACACATGAAGTAAGTAGAGTAAATTGAACACTTAATTGGGTCCTGATCACAGTGAATGATATTCTCTACATTTATAATCAGGGAAACAAGCCATCTAGCAACCATCTGTTCTACACAAATCAAAATAATTTGTCACAATTCGCACGCATAGCAAAAATGAAAAAGCTTGGAAGTTTTACATAACTCAACTAGTGAAGGTAACCCTTATGCTTGTGCAAAAAGGTGATAGGAACCTTTTGTTGTGATGGATAACACGTCCTCTTAAATTACACAGGAGGCGTCTCAAAAAAGACTGCCAGTTTGCTGCCATCTATTCCACCACTATCCCGATGATGAACATGTTCAGAAGTTCACGTATGAGGAATTTCTTGCAGGGAGCGAGATCCTAGTGGTGCCGGTGGTAGACACGGGAAAGAGGTGCATAAATGCGTATTTCCCAGTAGGAGAAAGGTGCTTGTTGAAACACATTTGGACAGGGAAGTTATATTCTGTGAAAAAATGGGGTCGTCACCCAGTTGTGCATGAACATTCACTTCTTTGAAAGATAGCAAAGACAATCATTCCAAGCATTAAATTGCAACACTATTCTCATCCCATGCTTAGCAAGTTGAAGCATTATTTCCTTGACTATTGGGATTCAACTATCATGGTTTTTTGGCAAGAACCATTTGGAAGTAATGTTCACAACCCATGCTTGAAGCATGAAGGATGATTTCTTGGGATATTGAGATAAGTTTTGTTTGAGAGCTCTTAGCCATTCGTGAACTTGGAGTAGTATAAATAAGGGATGAAATTTAGTTCGAACACACCTCAAGCATAGCATTCCTTTGCTACTTGCTTTCTTCTCCCTTTATCTCTCCTTTGTAGTTGTAGAAGCCAAAGCCCTCATCTTTATATTTTGCCACATAATTCCTTCATTGGTGGTAAACTAAGCCTTGTAATACATTCTCCACATCTAGTGAAGCTTCTGGTCTCTTCCAGGCGTGGATGTAGGTCAACTTGACCGAACCATGTAAATCCTTGTGTCCATTATTTCCTTTAGTTTCTTTACATTTTCTTTGTTATTCATGTTTTTGGGCTAATAGATATCTCGTGGGATTCGTATTCCTAACAAATTAGTATCAGAGCCATATATCATTTTTTATCTATTAGCCATGAAGATGCTAACAAGGATTTCTATTGAAAATTTTGACCAGAGGGTAAACTTTGGTATGTGGCAACTCAAGATGGAAGCCATTCTAATCCAGCATGGATGTGAGCTATTCCTTGAAGGAGTGGAGGAAAGGCCAGTGGACATGTCATCGGAAGATTTTGGTGATCTATACAAGAAGGCTAGATCGGCCATTATTTTAAATCTCCCTAACGAGGTTTTGTAGGAAGTTTCTAATGAGAGAACTACCAAAGGTATATGGGATCAGTTGAAATCTACATACATGAAGAAGACAATGGAGAATCGCCTCTATTTGAAATAAAAGTTGTACATGTTGAAAATGGCAGAAGTTACATCTATATACTCACATCTTGATAAATTTGATTCCATCATTTTGGATTTGGAGAATGTAGATGCTAAAGTTGATGAAGAAGATCAAGCCATTTTATTGTTATGTTCCCTTCCCCTGTCCTTTAAGTATTTTCGAGATACTATGATTTATGGCAAAGAGTCAGTCTCATACAATAGTATAAAATCTGCATTAAAACCTAAAGAGCAGATTGATAGGGACATTACGGGGGAATCTAGTGGAACTCATGCTAAGGGTTTGTTTGTGATGGGTAGAGATGAAAATAGAGATTCTGAAGGTGGAAGATCCAAAGGGAGGTCGAAGTCTAAATACAGAAATAAAATTTGCAACTATTGCACGAAAAAGTGGCACATTAAGGCTGATTGTTTTAAATTGAAAAATAAATAAAAATATAAAAATAAGCAAAATAATAGCAATGCTGGTGTAGAAAGTGTAGCAGAAGATGAGAGTGATGGAATCATATTTGTGGCCATGGATAATAAGTCAAAGTCTTCTAGTGAGTGACTCTTAGATTTGGGTTGTTCTTACCATGGTCAAATATTAATTGACTCTCTCTATATAGAAACACTAGTGACTAAGCTTTTTTTTAACTAATCAACAGTAAAACCTTACTTGACTCTCTCTCTATCTATATAGAAATACTAGTGACTAAGCTGTGAGGCAAAAATAGGGCGCAGCCTTGCACTGTTCATCGTGTTAGGTTTTCACCGGGTTCCTCTTCCACAACTCTTCTTCTCCGACGAGGAGCCCGACATTAATGTTGGGCTCCTCGCCGGGAATCTCTGAATGTATAATATTCCCTACAATTTTAAGTATTTCTCATTCTCGGAAGTCATAAAAACTGGATCTGGGTTTCTTGCTAAAGTTTGTAGCTCGCAATTTTGGGTTGAAGACTTTGGGAAAAGAGTAGTTCGTAATGTTGGGAAAAGAGTTGGTTTTTACTCTTGATGGCTCCAAAACAAGGTGCATCCCAGAAAAGACGGTGATGGCTCCAGCGTACTCTGGAGGAGACTGTGCTTCTTCGAACTTGGACGAAGACGACTTCCGACTGGGAACCCAACCCAGAACCAAACCCGCCGCCAACTTGGTTTGAAGACTCCGGTCCTCAATCTGGGTCATTGGAGATGAGAGCTTGGCGAACCTCATGTAAGTCTTGCTCCCTAAATCTGGTGTGGATTTGTATGATGAATTTTGTGCGGATTTTATTGTGCGAATTTCTGCGGACTTTATTGGATAAATTTCTTGTGCGGATTTTCTGAGGATTTGTTTTGCGAATTTGTGAGGAGGAATTCTGTGGACGAACTTCAGAGAGAGGCTGTCTTCGATTTCATTTAATGCAATTTGTACAAAAATCTATTTGTGGTGAGGCTCCTGTGGAAAGTAGTTCGTACGCTAAACCCGTGTGGATTGCTGTGGTACTCTATTTTGAGAAGTTTTACCGGGAACAGGAGAAGCTTTGCATATTTAATTTTGTAGAGTGTGTGGATTGTCGTTGCATGCTGGGATGGTTTTAGTAGGAAGAGTTGGGCTGTTTATGAGAATCTGTGTGGGTTAGTGGCTTGTAAATATGATGTTCATAGGAGATTAATATTAATGAAGGGTCTCAGGCATGGAAATTGTTAGCACTTGGGTCAATTCTAATCGATTCAAGTAAACTTGTGCTCAAACCTCGAGCCCGATCGGCCTAGCTTGTGTCCAAACCCCGGCCTTGTCCCCTGGCCTTGCTAGTGCCCAAATCCTGGTCACCTTCCAGCCTTTCTTATGTTCAAAACCTGGGAAACCTCCGGCCTTGCAAGTGATCAAAACCCGGCCTTACTCCTGGTAATCCACCCAGCCTTGCTCGTGCTCAGAACCCGAAAAATGCTCGACCTTGTTTACTCAAATTTAAATTGGAGCATATACCAACAGGCTACCCTAACTGATTTAGGTAAACTTGTGTTCAAACCCTGGGCACCCGACCGGCCTAGCTGGTGTTCATATCCCAAACTGGCCATTCGGCCTTGCTAGTGCTCAGAACCCGGCCACCTTCCGGCCAAGCGTGTGTTCAAATCCTGGGAAACCTCCGGCCTCGCAAGTGAACAGAACCTGGTACCTTTCCCGGCCTTGCTTGTGCTCAGAACCCGGTAAACTCTCAGCCTCGTTTGTGTTCACAACCCGGACACCGCCCGGCCTTATTTTACCTAAACTAGTTGGTACTTAGATGCTCTATGCCGAAAACACGGATTTAAATTTTTTCTCACTCTTGAACATTCATACGGTGATCTTCATTCTAGGTGCACTGGAAAGCTATGGGTGGAGGAGGCACATACTTTGGGGCTATTCGGATTCATCGTAGATGTTATGAGATGTTTCACTGTGTGATGGTTGGACCTAGCCGTTTGGCTGCCATGGTGGATCATTTTAATCGGAATCATCAAGAGTGGTATTCCCAATTTGTTGGCCTTGCTCCTCAGTTTCATAAGAATCCCTGGAAAAAGAGGAACGGAAATGTAGATTCTCGTAATTGGTGGTTCTCTCAATTTTTCCCAGATTTCGGTGACTCAACAATACTGGAAAATATGGTCTGGTAATGTTGGATATTCGAGTGCTCAAGGCGTACAAAGTGCCGGTGGTAATCGAGTACTCGAGGGGGCCATTCGATTGTTGGAAGCTTTCAAGTGCTCACTGGGGGCATTCGAGGGCTGAAGGTGTTCTATGCTCTGTTCTCGAGGTGGTGCTGGTGGTGCTCGAGTTATCGAGGGGGAAAGTCGAGTGTTTGAAGCTTTCGAGTGCACTGGAGGGGCATTCGAGGGCTGGTGTTCGAGTGCTGGTGTTCGAGTGCTTTGTCCTCGAGGTGATGCTAGTGGTGATCGAGTACTTGAGGTGGCCATTCGAGTGTTGTAAGCTTTTGAGTGCTCGTGGGGGGCATTCAAGGGCTGAAGGTGTTCGAGTTCTCTGTCCTCGAGGGGGGACTCGTAAAGTACCTTCTAGGGATAGCCACTGTAAAAAAAAATCATCGCAGCAGGTTCTCTCTATATGGCTGAAAGGATTTCCCATGGTAGCAGCATGGCCATGTAGGTCGGGTAGGGGGTAAATTAATTCTGCATACGCATATTAATTAACCCCTTGCTAGGTATTACTTGGAATTAACGGTTGCGCTATTTGCCTGCGCTGCACTGAAAAGTGTAAAATGGCATCCGGCTGTCCATTTGCCTAAAATGGAAAGAACGTTACAAAACTGTTACGCGGTTGAAGTCATGCCTGGTCTCTTATGCCTAGGAGGTCTATCCACGGGGAATACTTGGGAGCACAACGGACTACGGTCAAACTGCTCCCAACCCCACAGAGAAAGCCTCGGCCCTCATCCAGAGACCATTATCAAAGGCCAATAACACCTCTTTATCTTCTTCTTAGAGGTGAACATGGTAGAAGAGGTGTGCAAGCCCTTTTAGGAGGACAGGTTATGCTACTTCATTCATTGGAAGACCGAGACCACTCTCGGAGTTGAAGACACCCGTGGGGAGCAAACCACGGTGAAAGAGCCGGTTCACACCACCGGTAGCATGGATGTAACATGGAGCAAGGAGGATAGTGAGTTTGTTCTCCTACCCCTCTGTTTTTTCATGGATGGCTTATACAGGCCCCGGTCACCACGATGGGACTCTGTCGAAGGGATGGCTCATTCATGCCCCGGTCACCACGACGGGTTGTAATATTTTCCATGGATGGTTTCCATAGGCCCCGGTCATCACGACGGGACTAGTTTCTTTTTGCCACCTGGTTGTAACATTTAGATCAGTGGTAGTATTTTAGGTAACATGTATTAATTGAGTGGGCTCATGTCCCCACTCCCGTACACTCCCACGGCATTTCTTTGGGCCACCTGATTGTATCGTCTAGATCAGGGGTAGTTCAGTAGGTTTCACTGTATCACGGGAGTGGGACAATGTTCCCACTCCCGTAGACTCGTACAATTTCTTTTTATTTACCATTACCTTCGACTAGTAACTAAGCTTTGAGGCAAAAATAGGGCACAGCCCTGACACTGTTCATCGTGTCCAATTTTTGCCAGTTTCTCTCCAGCAGCTCTTCTTCTCCGGCGAGGAGTCCGACAAAAACGTTGGGCTCCTCGCCGGGAATCTTTTCATGTATCGTATGTCTCTCAAATTTACGTATTTCCCACTTTTCTGAAATCAAGAAAACTAGTTCTAGGTTTCTTCTTTTTCGAAGATTGATGCTCGGACAGTGGACTTCGCGGAGGTGGATCGGTTTCCCGGTCTTGATAAAGGAAAACCCATAGTCCGAACATGGGTTTTCTTGGAGGAAGAATCGCTTCTCAATCTTGAAGCGTGGAAATTTTGAATGAACAGTAGCCCGTAACACGGTGGAGCAAGGAGCCAGAAGAATCCTTGATTCCTCAAACCTGGAGGAGGAAGACTTACGACCCAGAGCAACGCCCAGACACAAACCCGATGCAACCTATGGATGCCCCCTCTCTGGGTTGCCGATGAAGAGTGTTTAGCAAAGAATCATGGTGTTTTGTGGTTCCTTAAGCTCGTATCTGGAGGTCTGGGCAAGGAAGTACTCTATTTGGCGGCGGCGGAAATGGTTCCTCGAACTTAGAGGACGAGGATTGACAACCCGGAGCAACACCCAAACACAAACCCGACACAACCTATTCTCTCTCTGGATTTCCGACGAAGAGTGTTTGGTGAAGAAGCTTGGAGTTTGGTGGTTCCTCAAACTCGTATCTCCTTTTCTGCGGATTTCTACGAATTGTGTGGAACATG
This sequence comes from Rubia yunnanensis, assembly GCA_037428765.1. Taxonomy (NCBI): domain Eukaryota; kingdom Viridiplantae; phylum Streptophyta; class Magnoliopsida; order Gentianales; family Rubiaceae; genus Rubia; species Rubia yunnanensis. The sequence goes on from CM075066.1 coordinate 39,609,193, forward strand.
TGGTATTGTTTTGTGTACGGATAACTGTGTGTGGATATGTTTTATGGGCGGATTTGTATGGAAGTACTCTGTTAGTGCAGTACTCTATTTTGTGAATTTCTGGATTTGTGCGGATTCATGTGCGGTTTATCGTGCACATTTCTGTGGAATTTTGTGTCGAATTTTGCGTGGAATTGTGAGGAACGGCTGGCATTTAATCTAGCCTTAGGAATTATGAAGTATTGCTGAATTATATGTGGAATTGTGGTCACAACTTTGTGAAGAATTAGTGCTGAACTGCTGGCTTTTGTGTGGATCTGATTTTTTCTTATGGAATGTGGGGTTACCTATGGAAAAGGATGGATTCTTTTGGGAGGAATCTGTGTAGAACCGTGGTGTTCTTGCTCAGGTTCACCCTGTTTTCATGCCAAAATATATCATATTTTGTGGTCTTAAGAACACCAATATGGAATTTAGGAGGATCTTGTTGTGGGGAAAGGGATTTGCTATGGGATTAGATTGTAGGATGCTGCTATGGGTTCAGTCTGTGGACTTAGTGGGCAGAAATCTGCAGTGGGATTTTGCTGTGTGTTCAGATTGTGGGGAAAGGATTTTATGTGCATTTTGGGGTGGATTTGGATGTGGATTTTGCTGTGGAATGTATGCGGAATTTCCGCGGGTGTACATTATAAATTCCATCCTATAAATTAGTGTAAATTTGTGGGGAATTTATGGGGAATGCTCTGGATTGCTGGTGGGATCCTTTATGGAAAATCTGGCCACACTGGCCAAGGATTTCCTTTGGAAGTCCTGTGAAACGGTTGGGGGTTAGGGAAACCTCTTTTGCTTTATTTGGTGGATTGGTTGCGCTATTTGCCTGCGCTGCACTGAAAAATGCAAAATGGCATCAGATTGTCCATTTGCCTAAAATGGAGAGGACGGTTACAAAACCGTTACGCGGGGCATGCACGGTAGAAGTCATGCCCGGTCTCTTCATCATTAGGAGTTCTTTTTGTGGGGAGCACTTGAGAGCACCACCGACCACGGTCAATTAGCTCTCAACCCCAAAGAAAGAACCTCGGCACCCACATAGAGATCGTTATCGAAGGCCAATAACACCCCTTTATCTTCATCTTAGGGGTGTATATGGTAGAACCGGTGTACCAGCTCTCCCAGGAGGCAACACATTGCTTCATTCACTGGAAGGCCGGGACCACTCTCGATTTTGAAGGCTGTCTCCGCACTTTAGCGATGGTTGGGATCACACCAGTGGGGAACAAACCACGGTTCGAGAGCCGGTTACCACTCCCGGTTGTATGGAGGTTGCATGGAGTGAGGGGCTAATGAGTCTGATCTCATGCCCCTATGTTTTTTTCTTGGATGTTTTCTACAGGCCCTGGCTAACATCACGGGGTGACCATTTTAGTCTCCTAGTCATTGTATGTAGACTAGGTGTGGTTTATTATTTTGTTCCCATGTATTAACGGGAATGGGCCAATGTGCCCATTCCCATAGATGATCACGTTTCCTTTCTATTTACCTTTACTTTCGACTAGTGACTAAGCTGACTTTAAGTAATCAACAGTCAAACTTTACTCGACTTTCAATATATAAACACTAATAACTAGGTTGACTTTGTCTAATCAACGGTCAAGCTTTACTTGGCTTTCAATAAATAAACACTAATAACAAAGTTTACTTTAACTAATTAACTGTCAAACTTTATTTGAATTAGTATATAATAAATACTAATAAAAATATTTGACTTTGTTTAATCAACAGTCAAACCTTACTTGACTTTCTATGTATAAATATGAGTGACGAAGTTGACTTTAACTAATCAACGGTCAAACTTTACTTGATTCTCTCTCTATATAGAAACACTGCTGGCTAAGCTGGCTTTAACTAATCAACGGTCAAACTTTACTCGACTTTCAATATATAAACACTCATAACTAGGTTGACTTTGTCTAATCAACGGTCAAACTTTACTTGACTTTCAATAAATAAACACTAATAACAAAGTTGACTTTAACTAATTAACGGTCAAACTCTATTTAAATTAGTATACAATAAATACTAATAAAAATGTTTGTCTTTGTCTAATCAGCGGTCAAATTTTGCTTGACTTTCTATATATAAATACTAGTGACTAAGTTGACCTTAACTAATCAACGGTCCAACTTTACTTGACTTTCTCTCAGTATAGAAACACTAGTGACTAAGCTGACTTTAACTAATCAATAGTCAAACTTTACTTCACTCTCTCTCTGTATAGAAACACAAGTGACTAAGCCGACTTTAACTAATCAAAAGTCAAACTTTACTCGACTTTCAATATATAAACACTAATAACTAAGTTGACTTTGACTTATTAATGGTCAAACTTTACTTGACTTTCAATAAACAAACACTAATAATAAAGTTGACTTTAACTAATTAACGGTCAAATTTTACTTGACTCTCTCTCTCTATATAGAAACACTAGTGACTAAGCTGAAACTCAGGCGATTTGGGCAAAAAGGCGCTGCCTCTCCCAATAACTTCGGGAGAAATTTCGTTCGATTAATCAGCTAATCTCCGGCCTGGACCTGATTATCCTGAATCCCCATGGGATTTCGACCATAATCATCTATGGGTTACGGATTTCTGATGGCTTCCGCCCAAGAAGTGAGTGTTTTCGAAAGGCTTGACGATTCCGATTGCTAGTCGGTAATTCTGTTCTTTTAAACATCTACAAAGTTCTGGGTAGCAAAGGATTTGGACTCACGATATTCGGAATGGCCGACATTGTTTGAATGTTTCGCCTCCACCAGTAGTGAATTAGACTCTGAATGGTGGGAATTTAATTCAACCACAAACAGGTTTTACTGAAACTTTTTGTTCTTGAACTTTGTTCGCTGATCATAATATGTGAAGCTCAAACTCTGTGCGTACTTGTATTCTTTGGGAGGATTTGTATTATGCGTGATTTCTGTCGATTTCTGTACTAACTCTGTGCATACTTCTGTTCTCTGCGTGAATTTATTTTTCTAAGTGTGGATTCATACTTCCTGTGTGAGGACTTGCTCTATCCTCGTGTGTAGATTGTGTGAATTGTGTCTAATATTCTGCTGCTCTAATACTTATCCCCTGTTGCTGGGATAGGTACTAGAATTGTGTGTATTATCTATTCTATGTGGAGTTTTGTGCGGGAAGATACGTTAGTCTTCTCATGTGCATCCGATAAGTTAGTCGAATTGCTTGCCTAACCCTCTCTTGTCATATCTTATTAACTTCACGGTTAAATATGGATCCAAATGCTGCCTCCTCCACCAAACCCGCTGCTTCACAGGGCCAGGCCATAAAATCAACCACGACTTTCAATCAGAGGGAATGGTATGATCTGCTACTAGAGAGGAAAAGGGCATGGAACACTGCCGAAATCATCATGGAAAAAGTTGATATTTCCGCAGCACAGGATGTAGATTTTGTTCTCTCCGAGGATGAAATTATCAAGGAAAAAATCAGGTGGTTTTATGGCTTTCTTGGCGTATTCCCTGGGTCTTTCCCCGATACACATACGGTAAGAAACTTGCTCATGGCAAAATGGGGTGTCCGGTGCTAGGTGCAAACAGTGACTAATGGCTACCTCAAATTCAGATTCAAGATAGCAGAGGATAGGGACAAAGTGCTGCAGGGTCCAGATCACTACCTCAATGGTAAAAAGCTATTTATTGTCCCTCTGCCAAAGTCTGGGAAGTTTGACATGTGAATCACGAAAAAAAACTGATTTGGATACGTATGAATCATTTGCCCAAGTCTTGCTGGCACGAAAAGACCCTAGAGAAGATAGCATCCACATTAGGAGATCCCATTCTCATGGACAGCACAACACGAGACCTCGTTGACACCTCAAAAAAGCTCAAGGAAACAGTCACATTCCGCATGCCTGATGGAGCCACCCATTCGTAACAAATCCTTTACGACTACTGCAAACTGTGGTGCCCTAACTGCAGAGAAATACCCATATTTTTTAGGTTTGTAATGAATTTTTCCAGTCCAGGGATAGGGCCATTCAGGAGCGAAGAGCAAAGAGGAATAGAATTGCCAGCTGTGACAAATGCGCTCTTTTAGCACACGCGAAGGAAGAAGAACACAACATTCCTAATGAGGTGTTTTTGCATACCCATGGAGACAAAGCTTCGGGTAACAATATAGACAATACAGGTTCAAGCAGCATAGGACAAGACCTCAACTTTGAAAAAGGAGAAAGATGATGAGACGGGGAAGGAAAGGGAGATGGATCAGAACAATGAGGGAGATGCTACTATACAGTCAAATTCTCAAGTCATAACAAGAAGGAGTTCAGTGGAGAAACCAGCCCGGATAGACTCCCCGCTTATGGAGATGCAATAAGATCAATGCAAGGTGCAGGAAACATACCGGAGAGCATTCTGCACCCGGAGGAAAGACAGAGCAAACCCCCAAGAGCAGGGCGACCTCCAATGCCAAAATAAAAAATCACAGGTGGGAGAAAGCTGACCAGAGGAAACTCCAGAACCAGATCATCTTCCATCTTGCTCAACCCGTTGAAAAAGACTTATCAAAAAGTGGCTGAAGTAGCGAAGAGCTCATCGTCAACTGACAGTAGCAAAGGCGGCGGTCCGAGGCTTAAAGGGACGTTCGGTTACCAGTGAATGCGGCCTGCCTCAACATCAGGGGCCTTGGCACCCCGAAAAAAAGGAGATAGGTGAAAAACATCATCTCTAAAAACAATATTGGTCTATTGGGTATTCTGGAAACAAAGGCAAGTGATAGAACACTGAACATCTTCATGAAAAGTCTCAAACGATAGAGACACACCCATAATTTTGACAAGGCACCCAACTCTAGGATTCTCATAGTTTGGGTCCCGAAAAAGTTTTTTGTTGAGATAACAGGTAGATTAGCGCAGCTGATTTACCTAAAAGTACGCAGCCTGATGTTGAATGTGCAATTTCTATGCACTTACACCTATGGTAATAGTGTAGGGAGAGTACACAGATTGCCCCCTTTGGGTAGAATTAAAGAGGTACGGTGCAAACCTAGACTCACCATGGATGGTACTTGGTGACTTTAATGCCATCCTCAGCGCCAATGATCACATGGGAAACACACACCCCGGGATTTACCAAATGAGGGAATTTCAAGAAGCTTGCACCGCATGTGGTCTCAGAGACGCTCCAGAACTTGGTGACCACTTCACGTGGCATAATGCAGATTGCACAATTAGGTGCAAACTGGACCAAGTCCTGCCGAACCACAAGTGGGACGGCGACTCGTGCCGCACCACCTTCCTCCCTGGGTCGGCACTTTCTGAACACCTACCATTTGTAATATCCCTGGCGCAAGATATAGATAAGATCAACAGGCCCTTTAAGTTCCAAAACATGTGGAACGCACATCCGAAGTCCAAACAGGTGGTACATGATCACTGGTTACCAGAGGTACAGGGATTCAAACAATATGCTTTATGCCGCAATCTACAAATGTTGAAGAAACCCCTGAAGGAACTGGGTAAAAAGGATTTCAATCACATTTCAGAAAAGGAAAAAAATAGACAAGGAGTATATGGCAGCATTGAAGAATCTTACATCGGCGAATGCATCACCCGAGCTGGTACATTAGCTGTCTGTCTTAAAGAAAAATGCACTGTTCCTCTACACGGGGGAGTCGAAGTTCCTTTCCCAAAAAGGAAGAATTAACTTTGTCACTATAGCGGAGAAGGGAACAAGATTGTTTCACAGTTTGGTGGCCAACAGGAAAGGCGGCGGGATTCCAGCAATCCTGGACGATGAAAATAGGATAGTCACTTGCAGTGAAAGAAAAGGGACCCTATTTGCTGAATTTTACAGGGGATTATTCGGTACAGAAATTCCACGAACTCCGATAGAAGTAGATACACTTCACTCAGGTCCATTACTCAATGATATGGAGAGAGCAATATTGTGCCAAGATATAGAAAGACATGAAATAAAGTCTGCCCTCTTCTCCATGTCTGATGACAAAGCACCAGACCCCGATGGTTTCATAGCCGCCTTCTTCAAGTGTTATTGGGAGACCATGGGTCAAGATGTCACGGAATCAATCTTGGAATTCTTCCAAAATGGAGACTTATTGGAAAGACTTAACCATACAGCCATTGTACTCATACCCAAGAAGGAAGATAATCTAAGGGTGGGCGACTTCAGACCCATCTCTTACTGCAACATCATATATAAAAGTCATCTCCAAAATCATTGCCAATAGAATTGAGCCTTTCCTTCCCGGTCTTATTGACCCCTGCCAAGCTACGTTTATGAAAGGTCAGAAGCTATCAGATAATGTAATGTTGGCCCAAGAGATGGTACGAGGATACGGTAAGTCAAGATCATCCCCCTCTGTATGATTATGGTTGACCTTGCAAAGGCATTCGACACGGTTTCTTGGGACTTCCTACAAGAGGTACTAACCTGCGTAGGCTTCCTACACTTGTTGGTCGACATAATCATGGAATGCATAACAACTGCGACTTTCTCCATTGCGATCAACAGAAAATTATGCAATTTTTTCAAAGGCAAAAGGGGTGTTCGTCAGGGTGACCCTCTCTCCCCCCTACTTTTTGTCATTTGCACAGAATACCTCTCCAGGCTGTTGAAAAGGAAGATAGAATCCACTCGGTTCTCGTTTTACCCCTGATGCAAAAAACTGAAAATCACTCATCTAGCTTTTGCGAACGATTTGATGATCTTCCCGAAGGTGGATTGAGACTCGATTCATATCCTCATGTCTGTCCTCAATGGTTTTCAATGGACCTCTTGCTTGGCCATCAATGTCGCAAAGTTGCAATTCTTTGGGGTCAGTATTAAAGATGACTTAAGCTTCACAGGTATACCTTGGGCTACCTTCCCGGTCAGATACTTGGGCATCCTGCTGGAATCCGGTAAATTGAAGGTCTCTCAGTTTCATAAGCTCCTTGACAGCGTTGACAACGAGATTGTAAAATTCAAAGGGCACACGTTATCATATGCAGGAAAACTGGAACTCATCAAATCTGTGGTCCAGGGCATCATTGGTTTTTGGATACAGCACTTCATCATATAGGGTAATGTCATGGAATCACTTGAAAAAAAATGTAAACACTTCCTGTGGGGAGAAAAGAAACAGAATCAGGTATCTTGGAAGAGGCTATGTACTCCGAAAAGTAATGGGGGTTTGGGGATTCGGGACTTTAAGAAATGGAATATGGCCGCCATCGCACAGCAGTTATGGGATATACACTCGAAGAAGGATTCGCTCTGGATCCGACGGGTTCATTCACAATTCCTAGCCACCAGCAGTATTTGGCTTACACATCCAAGGGCTCCATGTGGCAGAATCTCAGAAAAATTTTCACTCTTCTCCACGAACCTGTGTGAACTCCGGGACAAACTGATCATTTTATCTGGTGGCTTAGTTGACTCGCTCAAGGAAATGCTAGCGATTTGGACAAGATCTGGAAAATTCACGGCGATGGCCCATGATCACATACACAGGTCTATCTACCCTCACTTATATGATATACCCACCCTTCTAAGGGCCAGATTCTACATTCCCTCTGGCGGGGATCCATTCCCCCTGGTTCTCGTTCATTACTTGGCTTGCTTGTCTTAGTCGACTTCAAACCAAAGACAGGTTCCACGGAGGCGAAGAGGCACACACAAACTATACCTGCTTCCTATGTCGTTCTGAGGTCGAGACGCACGAACACTTGTTCTTCCAATGTGACTTCGCCCGAGCTGTATGGGATAGGGTGCGAATCTGGATGGGTTTGAGAAGAGCCACAGATTCCATTGTAGCCTCTGAAAAATGGATCAGAAAACAGGTTTGAGGATCGAAGTTGAAAAGGAAAATGGGACCCCTGGCATTAGCAACTACTGTATACTACATATGGAGTGAAAGGAATAAAGTTTTCAAAAAAGGTCTTCAACCGGATTCAGCAAGGGAATTCAAGCTTATTAAAAAAGACTGCTACCTCATCCTCAACAGATTATTCCCTTATGAGTTGTTGTTCTAACAAATGTCACAAATGCGGCCAACCTTGGTCGAAGAATTTCACAAAATATTTCTTGCAGGTAAACTCTTTGGCGGACATCAAAAGCCCATCCGGGTGGTAAATATTTCATGCAGATAATTATTTAGTGCAGGTAATCAAAAGGGCGGTAAATACTTCTTACGGTTTGGACCTCCTAATTATCCGGAGATTATTTGAGATTGCCAACAACACCACAACCAATTTAGGTGTATATAGTAGAACCGGTCCACACCACTTCATCTCTTGCAGAAGTTGCATGGAAGTGTAATCCCATCCAATCATTTTGCAGGACTGGAAAGAAAAATCATTCGCAGGTCATGATAGGGGTTAGAGGGGACTGGTGGTTCGAGGGCCATGGGGTATGGTGGTTCGATGGGTTGGGTAGTTGTTTGAGGGATAGGGTTGCTCGAAGGACTCGAGTGGTGGTTCGAGGGGCGAGATGGTTTGAGGGGAATGGTGTTTCGAGGGAAGCACTCAAGTGCTAGAGACTTCCGAGTGCTCGAGCAGGTATTCGAGTTCTCCAGGGGTATGGTAGTGGTTCGAGGGGTTGGGTGGTCTGATGGTTCGAGGGGAGCTTTTGAGTGCTGGAGGTCTTCGAATACTCAAGGAGACATTTGAGTACTCGAGGCGATCGACTCCTCTAGGCATTCGAGTTCTGGATGCTTTCAACTCCTGGAGGCATCGGGGGGTAGGGTGGTTTGAGCAGGCATTCGAGTCCTCGAGGCATTCGAGTACTCCAGGGGCATGGTAAAGGTTCCATTTTTCAAGGGGTATGGTGGTTCGAGGGGAGCTTTCGAGTACTGGAGGTCTTCAAGTGCTCGAAAAGACATCCGAATACTCGAAGCGTTCGAGTCCTTGAGGCATTCGATTTCTCGAGGCATTTGACTCCTCGAGGCATCGAGGGGTAGGGTGGTTCGCGGGGGCATTCCACTCCCGGAGCCATTCGAGTGATCGACGGGGTATGGTGGCTAGAGGGGTTAGGGTGGCGGTTAGAGGGGTAAAATGACTCAAGGACCATAGCAGTTCGACGGGTATGGTGGTTCATTTCGAGTTTTGGAGGTCTTCGAATGCTCGGGGTGGCATACAAGTCCTCGATCGTTCGAATCCTCGAGGCAATCCAGTCCTCAAGGCTTTGAACTCCCCAAGGCATTCAAGTACTAGAGGCATTAGAGTCCTGGAGGCGTTTCAGTCATGCGGGCGTCTGAGTACTCGAGGAGGGATTCGAGTTCTCGAGGAGGCCTCTGAGTCCTGGAGGAATTTGAGTGCTCCAGGGGGCATTCTAGTGATAAAGGTGTTCGCACCTCGGGGCGCTTCGAGTCCTCGAAGGGGTATGTGGAAAAAAATAAAAAAAACAAACTGTCCACTTGACTGCGTAAACAAGGATCACCAGCCTTTCTTTAGTTAGCTGCACGGTCGGGTAAGGGGTCTATTACCTTTGCATACGCTAATTAATTAACCCTTGTTAGGTATTACTTGGAATTGATTGTTGCGTCATTTGCCTGCGCTGCACTCAAAAGCGTAAAATGGCATCAGGCTGTCCATTTGCCTAAAATGGAAAGAACGGTTACAAAACTGTTACGCGGGGCATGTGTGGTAGAATTCATGCCCGGTCTCTTCATCATTAGGAGGTCTATCCACGGGGAACACTTGGAAGCAACACAGACTGCGGGCCTAGTGAAGCTGTTCTCATGCCCCTTGGTATTCTCACAGATGTTTTCTACAGGCCCCTGTCATCATGAAGGGGTAGCATCTTTTTGGGCCACTAGGTTGTATCATCTAGTCCAGGGGTAGCTTAGTAGGTTTCATGTATTCACGGAGTGGGACAAGGTTCCCATTCCCGTACACTTTTCTGGTTCCTTCCGGACCACCTGATTGTATCATCTAGATCAGGGGTAGTTTAGTAGGTTTCGTTGTATCACGGGAGTGGGACAATGATCCCACTCCCGTAGACTCTCACGGTTTCTTTAACTATGACTAAGCTGACTTTAACTAATCAATGATCAAACTTTACTTGACTTTCAATATATAAACACTAATAACTAGGTTAACTTTGTCTAATCAGCGGTCAAACTTTACTCTACTTTCAATAAAATTACACTAATAACAAAGTTGACTTTAACTAATTAACGGTCAAACTTTATTTGAATTAGTATATAATTAATACTAATAAAAATGTTTGTCTTGTCTAATCAATGGTCAAACTGTACTTGACTTTCTATATATAAATACTAGCGACTAAGTTGACTTTAACTAATCAACGGTCAAACTTTACTTGACTCTCTCTCTGTATAGAAACACTAGTGACTAAGCTGACTTTAACTAATCAACTATCAAAATTTATTCGACTTTCAGCATATAAACACTAATAACTAAGTTGACTTTGACCAATCAACGGTCAAACCTTACTTGAATTAGTATATAATAAATACAAATAAAAATGTTTGAATTTAACTAATCAACGGTCAAACTTTACTCGAATTTTAATATATAAACACTAATAACTAAGTTGACTTCAACCTATCCACGATCAAACTTCATTTGAATTAGTATACATAAGTACAATGAAAAAATGACTAGAAATAAGTGAAATACCTATTATACCCCTGTGAAAAAAATTCTGCCCTCATTTCTTCATTTTCTTTCTTCCCAAAATTTATCCTTTGCATTTTCCTGGCCACTGCTTGACTAATCGACGATCGATGGTGGTTTGATTGGTGTGGGCATGGTGGTTCGATTGGAGATGAGTCAGCGGCATTGCGATTGTGGTTTGATTAAAGCAGTTGTGGAGCAGCGGTGGTAAAGCGGTGTAGTGCGGCGGGGGGTATAGTTTATGGCAGAGCTAGGAGGTGGTGGAGCTAGGGTGGAGGTAGGGGGTGGCAGAGCTAGGGCAGTGGTGGCGCACGGTTCTTTCTGGTTGCTGGTGGTGTGGGTTTCTGGTGGAGCTAGGGCAGAGCTAGGAGGTGGCAGAGCTAGGGCGGAGGCATGAATAATACCTTCAAACAAGCTAAAGAAGCACACCATCTTACATTGTGGCTACACGCGCCGATGAATCTCTACATGCCCGGCAAGTTCACCCCGCCTCTGTGGGCTCCGGTTCCACCGCCTCCATTTTCCCCATTGTTGAGCGCCTTCCGGAACACCAGTAATGTCCGCGAGACCCCCAAAATCTTGCACGAAACCATCAGCCTCGCTAAGGCACTGTAAGAAACTGCTCAAAATAGTAAAATGTTTCAATCGAATTAGATTTCTCAAATTCCAGGGTTAATTTCGATCGGTTTGCAGGGAGAAAGAGCTGGAGATGTTAAAAATGGTGAGATTGGGAGATAAGTTGTATAAGATCAAGAGGAAGAAATTGTGGAGAAAGAGGAAGAGGAAGCACATTGCTGAGAAGAAGGCGAAGATATTTTATATGTTGCTTACTGATTGCAATGCTTGTTATTTCTAGAGTTGGTTGTTGTTTCAAAAGTTAATTGTGATTTTGATTAATTTTTTTTTTTCGTATATTCAGAAGCTCGAGGTGTTTGATAAATATGACAAAGAAGCTAAAGTTTGGAGGGCTCGACAGATAGCCAAGGAAGTTGTCCGAGGAAAGGTAATGATCACTGGATTCTTCGCTGTTTTTTCTACTTGTGGCTGCTTTGCTTGGTTTTTTGAATAATCTGATGTCGTTGGTGCCTTTTTGTGTTTTGATTGAGTATATTAACGTGGTGAATTTGCTGGAGTACTGAAATATATTAGTTTTGTAATTAAGATATTCCTGTCACTTCTTGTTTCTATGAGGAAACCTTAATGTGCCTTAGGATCTGTATATGAACATTTAAAGGAGCATTGTGCCAGTTCTTATGTGTTGTCAATCAGATGGAACTCACTGTACTCATATTATTTGTTATGCATTATTTGATTCATAATTGCACCTATCTTCTAGTCTTTGAGAACTGATGTAGCATAGGGTGAATTGACTTGGCTTTTAACCAGTTACAAATGTTTCTTGTTTAGCTTATACGAGCTTCTAACTTATCCATGCCAAGAGGTGTAACTTTTATTTTATTCCTTGTCACATGGAATTATTTCCCATACAATTGGGAACTGAATATGGCTTCTAGCTAATCGGTTGGTTTGTGCATTCAGGTGGAAGAAATGAAGCGAATATCAAAACACAAGGCCAAAGAGGAGAAGAAAATATTAGGATCTGATGTAAGCAGTATTTATTTGTGCTCATGTTGTCAATTGCCTGTCCCTAGCTTGTAATGCTCATTTGATTTAACATGCAGCTTGAGGTAATGTTGATTGTGGAAATATTTCAAGAACTACGATCACTTAGGGTTGATAAATTGAAAAAACAATCAAGGTGATATTCTCCTACATAAAAATTCCCTTGGTCTTGTGTTCTTACATGCGTCATTTTTTGTTATACAATATGAGAAGCAATTGTAAAATGACAAACCATGATAAATTTTTTTGTTTGCTTTGGTTTGGACATGTTATGTATTTTTTTAAACATTTCTGTATTTTAGTGTAGATTACATCAAAAAAACTTGACATGAGGCAGATTATGAAGGGATTGATTAACTTGATTAATTTACCTTCACCATTGCAGAATAATTGTTCGACTTAAAATTTAATGTGAGTAACTGATAAATTTTTTTGTTGAATGCATAGAGTAATATGATTTAATCAATTTACTAGTGGAATATGCAGGTTCGAAGAGCATGGGATGCATACATTAGACCTTGTGGAAGGTTAGCGTTCTATTTAATTGGTAAATTGGATGTCACTTCAAATTGTGATCTTGAGTAATGCAATAAGGGCATTAGTAAATTCAATGATCCTGAATGAACCTTTCCCCCTTCCCCCTTGTGATTGTTCATGCATAGTATTGTATTTTGTAGTAGGATGGACAGTAGATATAACTAAAGACTTGCTTGAACAACTCCGGCACTGGTTAGGAGCATCAATATAGAAGCTTAATCTTTCTAACTTATAAAAATAGTGCTAGTAGACCATACATGATATGTGTGTAACTTTTTACGCATCAGAGAAGCTTTGAATTTAAACCTATTCTTATATTTCTGATTCATATCATGTTCTGCTAAATAGTTCATGGTACTGTTAATTCTCGGTGTCATTGTGAACTATGTAGTTGCTCAACAGAACGAAGAAATTACAAATTTGGTGGAGGAGGTGCAAATGAATAATGATCACATGCTTCAAGTACCAAATGACTCCTTCGTTATAGCATGAATCGAGCATATGCTAATTTATCATATTTATTATGGCAATATAAAAGTGTTGCTCAAGCAAATGAAGAAGCCCTTAAACAGCTTGAAACTGCATATGAGAAATCAAAGGCAGAGGTATCACACGATCATTGTTTTGTTATTGTTGAAAACATTTTGTTTTCCTGCTTAACACATGGGTATTGCATCTCTTCTGTAGGCGGATATTGTTAAGAAGTCACTCGAGACCGATGTTATCTCTTTAAGAGAAACTGTTCATAAGCTTCAAAGAAAACTTGACATTAAAAGAAATGAAGTGGCAGTTGCAACTGCTGGAAAAGAGGAAGCCATGTCTTCTTCTTTGTTAGAAATTGCCAGTCTTAGAGAGAGTTGCTCCGTTAAAGGGTGAAGTTTCCTGTTATAATAGTTTATTGTTTTATGTTAATTTTCTTCATGATTGCATGAACCCTGTTTGCTTTTACAGGTCTGAAATAGCCGTTATTCACAATCAAATTACATCTTTAGAGGATAATTTGGAGAAAGAACGTAAAGAGTTAAGTGCTGCTCAAGCTAATTACGAGAGACAGGTTGTCCGGGTTTACCATCAATTCCTTAGAAAACTTCCCTTGATTATTTTAATCTTAGTTTTAATTATAATATCCAATTCTTTCTTAATAATGTGCTACTCATAAATGGTTGAAGTGGAATGTGACCCCTTTAGTTCCTGTCCAGTATCCTATACTGCATTAGAGTTTGTTTGTGTGTTTTCTTTTTTGGTTGTCTGTGCTTTCTTCCTGAAACCTGTTACTCATTCAATGGGACAAGAAGTGTTTATCTAGAAAATAAATTTAAACAGGGGAAGTTCATATACTGTTGAACAACAAGCGTAGTTGAACTAACAAAGCAATTGTACACTGTATGAAGGATCAAACGTTCTTAGCTGGTTGGAGCTTTAGTCTATTTTTCTTTTTCTTTGTATCAAATGCAGCAGTGTTTAATATTCGTAAACAAGCTTAACCACCATAAATTGAAGTTCCCTCATGGTACACGGTTCCATAATCATAGGCTAGTAAGTAGGTATTCACTAAACCTTTTCTTATTTATATAGGCTGCTTGTGACATTATTTTCAAATCGTAAGGTAAAACATAATGAGATAGACTTGTGTGTTGAGTGGAGTTTTGATTAATCATGTTTTTCTCCATTTTTATTTAGATCTAAACTACGCAGCCCATTTATGTGTATGTTTGATTCCTTTGTCTGTTTGAATATACAGAGGATTTTCAATTTGTCTTAAGTATGTTCCAGGCATTAGCTTGTGAATATACAATGAGCCTTCCAAGGTAAGATTGACTAATTTAGTACATTTACCTTTCTGTCCTACCATTTTTCCAAACTAAATTGAAGTTTGTAGTTGTATGGTCTTGTAGATGCATATGGAACGGTATATCTAAGCATTTTTAAGGATTATAGATTTAATATTAGTTGTGTGGCTTAGCCTTGTGATTGATGTGTATACGCCAAATGATTCAATTGCTAGTTCAAGCTAAAGTTATATTTAGTCCCGTAGATAGTTATGTTTGGGATATTTATGTTTAGTCCCATTCATTATTAAATTTGTATCGTAACCTTTTTTGGTTTTATTTCTATATTATCAATTTTGTGAAGTTGATTTTTTATTAAATTAATTTCCTAATAAATTGTTAATTTTGGGTCTTTTTCCCTTCCTCTGAAAGCGGCAACACGCTGCCGCTTTCAGAGGAAGGGATTATTTTTAGTTGTCATAAATAATTTAGCACCCGTTAAAAAACCGGTGCTAAAATTAGCACCGGTTGAAACACCGGTGCTAACGAAAAAACAGTGCTAAATTAGCACCGGTTGAAAAACCGAAGCTAACAAAAAAAAACTAGTGCTATTAAAAAAACCGGTGCTATAGCACCGGTTTTTTTCCAACCGGTGAAATCGTTTCATAAGTTACTTAGGCACTGGTTTTGTTTTTACGAAAAAACTGGTGCTAGAACAAAAAAGAACCGATGCTAGAGGGGGTTCTCTATGGTAGTGGGAACTTGGATCCAATTTTTTTTTCTGGACTCAGAACTGGCATATATGTTGTGTAATTGAAATAACGATTTGTGATCCGAGTTCTTATCGTATATCGTTAAGTTGTTCCGAATTTGGAATGCCGTCTGACATTAAGTACCATGAATTTTGGAAGGTACGATTGTAGTTCCAAGCTCGGAACACTACGAAGATAGCAATAAATACGGATGGCCTACTTCATTTTCATTTGGAGAAATAAGATGAAAAATTTAGGGTACTCTTTGGGAGTAAAAGGTTAAGGAATTGTACATATACAAATATTCTTACCATATTGAACTGATTATTTTCTTATTGAAGTAAATTTTTTAATGCTTTGAAAACTAGGGTTTCGATTTGATATGTTGCTCATTGGAATTTTGTTGCATATATAATTGAATGTGTCTTGATGTTATACTAATGTAGTTAATGCATAGAATTGGAGTCATCAAGAGCGTCATTAAGACATTCCCCAATTATATTTGTTTATGAGATTAATTTATTGTGGTAACATTTGAATATGCGGCCAAAATGGGGTTGTGAGTGCACGTTACCCCTGTAAGGATTGCAGGAATATATTTAAGGAGGAAGAAGTTGTATGACAAACTTATTTTTTGAGGTTTCCAAACAAGTTACACTTGTTGGATATGGTCTTCCATCTCATGCAACACTTAGTTTAATGACAATAATTTCCCATAGTACGTGGGGTTAAAACATTTAGTTTTGAGCACAACGTTGAAAATCATGAATTTGAAGGCCGAATTTGGTTGGACTGAAAAAGGGATGACAAAAACTCTGCTATAAGTTCGAGAATTGCTTCCCGAAGGAAATCGTATACCTGAGAAATCTTATGTTGCGAAAAGAGTTCTTTGTCCTATGGGTTTAGAACCAGAAAAAATCATGCATGTCCGAATGATTGCATGTTGTTTAGGGGAAAAGAGAATAGAAACTTGAAAAATGCTGGGTATGCAGGGAATCTTGGTACGAGTTAAAGCGTGGTGAAATTGGAGTGTGTGCGGAGGTTGGGACCATTTCAAAGAAGAAGACACCCGCTAAGGTCTTATGGTATCTTTCAATAATTCCACGGTTTCAAATGTTGTTTGCTTCCAAAGAAGATGAAAAATTACTATGATGGCATGTAGAAAGAGATCGTCTGACAGATGATTTCATAAGGCATACGTTCGATGGTGAGGAATGGAAAAAGCTTGATGGAATATACCCGAAGTGTGGATCGAATTCGCAACATTTAAGGTTAGGATTGTCCACCGATGGAATGAATCCATTTGGAAACATGAGCAGTGCATATAGTTCTTGGCCTGTAATGTTGGTGATCTTCAATCTACCGTCGTTGATGATAATGAAAACAAAATACGTTCTCTTGTCTATAATGATTTCAGGCCCCAAGCAACCGGGTAATTAGATTGATGTATTTCTTACACCCCTATTGGATGATTGGTTGACGTTGTTCAATTATGGAGTCCGTACGTATGATGCTGTGGTGGATGATATTTTCACGATGAAGGCTTTTTTGTTTTGCATTATAAATGATTTTCTCGCTTATGTAAATTTGTCAGGCTATTTTGTGAATGGACACTATGCATGTCCAATTTGTGAGAAAGAAACCACTGTTTGTCAACTTAAGCATGGTTCTAAAACTGTTTACCAGGGACATCGACAATTTCTCCCCGAGGGGCATCCGAGGCATTTTCCAAAGAAGTGGTTCAGTGGAAAGATAGAGTTGTGAGGTGGGCCTATACCAATAACTGGCACATAGGTATTCAAAAAAGTTAGAGGATTACCAAACAATTTTGGTATGGGGAAGCGGAAGATGACAATTAAAGGTAGTTGGAAGAAATGTTTGATCTTTTTTCAATTCCCTTATTCACATGATATAGATGTCCAACACCATCTCGATGTAATGCACATAGAGAAAAATGCACACTTTTGAATACTCAAGGAAAAACCAAAGATGGATTTAAGTCTTGACTTGATTTGGTTGAGATGGGTATTAGGGAAAATCTTGGTCTTGTTACTGATGGAGATACTTGTTATCTACCTTCCACTTGTTATTCGATGTCTCAGATGGAGAAGAAGTTGTACTGTGAGACGCTGAGTAGTGTGAAAGTGCCTGGAGCTTATTCTTCGAATATCAGCGCATGTGTATCACTAATAGAGTTAAAGTTGGGTGGATTGAAATCCCATGACTGCCACAACTTGATGCAAGAATTGAATTCTATTGCGATTCGGTCATCGCCGCCGTCCCATGTACGATTTTTTAGTAAAAAACTATGTTTGTTCAAGTCTATATGTTCAAAAAGCATCAGTGTTGTAAAGTTTGATCGGTTGCAAACTATGATTGTAGAAGTGCTGTGCCAAATGGAGAGTTACTTCCCACCTTTTTCTTTGACATAATGGTTCATTTCATAACCCACTTGGTTAGGGAGATTAAGCTTTGTGGTCCCATATTTTTAAGATGGATGTATCCCTTCGAGTGGTACATGAAAATATTCAAGCATTTGGTGAAGAATAGGTATAGGCTTGATGCAAGTATTGTGCAATGATATTGTGCAGAGGAAGATATTGAATTTTGTACCAAATATATTGATGAGGTTGAATCCATGGGGTTTACCAGATCTAGGCATGAAAGGCGGTTAGATGGGTAGGGGTTCGACAGGGTACTTAGCCCCAGTGCTGAGGATTTGTGCACTGCTCATTTGTATGTTCTTCGGAATCATGAGGATGTTGTCCCATACATTGAGATTCACATGGATGGAATTTGGTTGTTGAATCCCACTTTCAACGAAGCACGAGTTCTTCAACAACACACTAGAACTTTTTCTGCTTGGCTACAATCTCACGTCGCCACTGATGCGCATCCAGAAATAGTAAAATGGTTGTCTCAGAGACCATTGGGTACCATTCTATCTTTCATGGTTATAACATCAATGGTTTTATGTTTGGTACAAAATCAATGGATGATAAAGGAGTCTCTCAGAATAGTGGAGTTTCACTTATTTTCAAAGGTTTGCATGTTGGTAGTATGACTGAAAAAAATCTGATGTATGCCCATACTTGCTACTTTGGTACAATTATAGATATTTTGGAGCTCGATTATGTTAGTGAGAGTGTCATTTTTCAAATGTGAATGGGTTGATTTCAACAATGGTCAAAGAATATAAGATTTGGGTATCACACTGGTGGATCGTAGCCGGAATGGTTAGAGAGAGGATCCATTCATATTAGCCGGACAAGCTCATCAAGTTTTATGCGTAAAAGATCCTATTGATTCCCAGTGGGACACTGTGGTTGAAGGTAAAAGGGCTTTTGTGGAGGGTTTTGAATAGGATGATTTGATTGGTTTTGGTACAAATAGTAGGATTGGGTCAAATGAAGAAAATTTTCTACTCCAAGAGGATGATGCTAGTTTGCACGAGTTTGTGGATTGCACGGACCACAATGAAGTCATGTGCATTGAAAACCACGGAAAGATAACCAAAAGGGAAGGTGAAAAAAAAAGAAGATGTGTAAGGTAAATGTCTAGCGTTGTTTTGCACTTTATTTTGAAGTTGACCATTGGCAAAGATCCACTTTCGAGCTTGGAACCTTTTCTAGAGCTATGGTGAGTTGTAATTTTATCCATCAAACCTAGCCTTCAAACATTTTCATTGCATTGCCATTCAACCGCATATTTAGGATTCAAAATACATTAAAATTACAAGTTCGTACATGGTAAATACTAATCAAAATAGCTCGAAATGTCAACATTTTAGGATTCAAAACATAAGAGTTAACAAATTCAACATCCAAATCAAGAAGCTAGATTATGCTAAAATTCAACAACCAAATTTAGAGTTCCTAGAGTAGAAATCAATCACATGGACATTACAAGGAATATGGTTTCTTAACTGGTGGTTTATTGGATTCTTTGGGGGCTCTCTTATATGTTCCCTGCTTCCGCTCAAGTGTCCATACACGCTCTCTCAATTGGGACACCTCATCACGAACCCATTTGAAAATCCTCTTCATTGCCTTCATAAATTTAGAACTGGAATCATCTATAAAGATTGATTGATAAGCTGAAAGGATAACAAAACAATTGATGATGTAGTGAGTTTTTTTTAATGTAGTGTAATTATATTACCTTCTTTGATTATGCGCCTCTTTCTTGGTTCAGCAGCTACAGGTGTCTTTTGATACCACTTGTTATCCAGTAATACCCACATTTTCATTAAAAATTATTGTTTGTCGAAGTCCTTGCATGGTTTTTCCTCCCTACTTAACTCCAACCCCTCAATTGTCTTCAAAATTGGGGTAATCAAGTTCCCATACAGAAGACTATTGATTACCTTCTTTGAGGTACCAACTAACAACATATGTGACAGAATAGCCGACCCGGAATTAATTCTACAACCCTCCATTATGTATTAGGACAACATAAGTGTGGCATAGATAGGTTCGGTGATGTGGCTAGATTTGGAAATGATTGACCTATCTAGGAAGTCCCACACAATATTATCGTTGGGTACTAGGTGTTCCAAACTAAAAGACTCCGACCTTCCTAGATCATGCACATTACGGTTAAAATACCGCACACTACCATCTACGGGGTCTATCCTAGGATACTCATCAACCAAATGCCACTCACCCCTATGGTAAACATTACCTAATGGACCATTCTCTCATTGTTGATATAAACCCTCTGGACCTTTATGGGGAAAATTAATTATTTTATTTATAATCCATGGGCTTAGCTCCACATTGAAACCATTGACCTTAGTCCAATACACACTGCCCTCCTCAATCTCATGCAAGTTGTTATAAAATTGGCAAACTTCATTAAAGTAAGACGGTTCATTCATCGTTGGGAGGCCATCGCCGTACCTCTCAAAGTTAATACTTTTGAGCCCCAATGCTTCCTATCTACAATTAAGTAGGTAATGGCAAGTTGGGGTCATCCACGAGATGAGGGATCTATTCAAGTGTTTAAACATATATAGGAGAAAACATACTGAGTATATACATACATAGATACATATAAAAGCATGTAAACAAGGGGGAGGGGTTTGGTTGGTTTTTGATCCTAAGTTATCAAATTGAAATACAACTAGCAAAACAAGAGAACTATGCTAATCATGCAATACAACTAAAGATACGATGTAAATGATAATTAACGGAGCCTTGGGGGCAATCAACTTCCACTTCCAAACATCATATAGCTGATTGATTCATTCACCCATTCAATTACATTTATTGTGTATGGGGAATGTAATCACTTCTCATTCAAAGATCAACATTCATTCCTCCTTAAGAGTAGTTTGCAAAGACAAACAATGACCATTTGCAAACATCATTAATGATCACCCTAGTTAAACAATATCATAGGGGTATTTCATCAATGGTATTTCACCCAAAGGACCATAGGTTTGATAACAACAAGTCTTCTACCAAAGACATAGTCATTTAACCAAACAAAAATTTATTAGGTTAAACTTAGAGCAAACAACATTCAATGTTCAACCTTTCTTTGCATCTATGTGACAAATATGAGAACAAACCACATTAACATACTCATCTAGCAAGAATCACCACACATTATACACAAGAAGTTCTAAATCCATGCTTTCCTAACACTCTAACATTTCAATCTTACAAACATAGAATCTTACTACATAAGCTTGGAAGCTTTAATCAATTGCTCCTAAGAACTAGATTAAGCTACAAGAGTTCATACTAATTAATGCTAAACAACCAAACAGAATACAAGAGAATTTAAAAATGAAAATGGAAGAAAATAGGGTTTGAAACAGTACCAAAAATGCAGATGAAGAAGATGTGAATGAGAGGAAAGAGAGTGCTATTTATAGTACAAAAAGGATAAGGCTAGATTCAGACCACCCGATGGTCGCAAATCGCGATAGGTTCGTCACGACTCGCAACGTGCTCCCGACGAGGCCATTGCGACTCGCGAAGAGTGCCAGAATTTAACCCTTTTTTTCTTTTCTTCTTCTTGTGGTAAAAATTTATCTTCATAGCGATTCCTATCATTTTTCAAGTCTTCAAGGTCTTCAAAAATGGTCTTCGATTGCCTCCGGTCTTCATGTCTTCAAAAGTCTTCGAAAATGTGATCTTTAATGACCTTTGATCATCATACCTCTGTGTTCTTCCCTTTTCACACAAAATCCACTTAGAAGAGGAAAAAAGAGCGTAAAGTTGCTCTTACCCCTCCTAAGAGAATTTCATGGTAAAACACAAGCTCTTGATAATAAAAGAGCACAAAAGTGAACCGAAACAATACTAAATTATGTACATAAAATGGACATATCAATCGTCAACAGTTTTAAGACATGTCGACCATCTAATTTTACTAAAGGATCGGCTAACCCTAAGCTATAGTGATTATTAAGGTCTAGCACATAACAATCCATCAATTTGCCACTATTTCTTAAAGCATTGTACCTATTTTCCGATTAAAGCGATACAAACCTTCTCTTGTCATACTCAGGGACTGTGCCACGTCCACGTTCGCCTCTAGTAAATGTCAACCCCCTTCCAAGAATGGGAGCACCAGCATTTGATGTTGACATTGTCACCCACCAATATGCGAATTTGAAATCCTTGATTTTCTACTTCCACCACTGGAAATGTATCTAGGGTTTTCAGTTTGTGTTTTGAAGAATTTCAATCCCAATTTTTTATATAGGGGATGGGCTTCCAAGCTTGGAACTCTATCTTAAATTTGTTAAATAATTTCAAAATGGGGGAAAACATTTAGCACAGAGTCGGAACATCAGTTGCGAGCTTGTAATGTATTCTGTTAGTAAAAAAAGGAAAACCAAGAGTCATTCTCACAGTTTGGAATAAGAAAAATACTAAGATTTTAGAACTAGTGTTTCGAGTTCGAAAGCTAGTCTGTGACCCAAAAATATTTAGTGGCCCATGAAGGCCAACCTTACATTTCAGGATCAGATATCTGAAAAGTTTTCAAAACTACTGTTCCAAGCTCAGAAGCTTGTTCGTGACCAAAAAAATTATAATGTCAAACTAAGGTTAGAAATACAGTTCGAGTATAGAAAATACAAAAGATTTTGGAACCGGTGTTCTGAGCTAGTAAGGCCCTCTATGACTTAAAAACAATATATGGCTTACCCAGCTTTGACTTCTACTGTTGGATCAGAAAGAGGAAAATATTTCTCAACGTCTGTTCCGAGTCTGAAACACATTCAATTAAAAAGTGTACCAAATTGAAAGACATAGTTTCGAGCTTTGAACTTTGTCTTTGGATATCCTTTGCAAAGAAAAGATTACGTTCCAGACTCTGAACATGGTCGGAAACTATGGTAAAAAACTCGTTTGCTATTACACCTAAATCTAATCCACACATAAAAAGCATTCAACTCCCTCACACCAATAATCTCTTTGCCAAATATAATTAACATAATCATGTTCACATATCAAACTCGACAAACTAAAAACATAGATCAAATCAGTCAAGTAAAACTAGTACAAATTTCTCAAATTCATAATAACATCTCAACAATTACATGTCAATGGAAATCAACCTATCACATTACAAACTAGTCATCATTTTATTCCATGTCATAGTCCATCCCACCAATTTGTGACTAGAAGGCTTATCACTATTGGCACCATCCTCGAACTCCTCATCCTTCTCCTCGTCATCATTATCACCACTGGAGTACTCTGGTTTGAAATCCAGCACAGATTCATCATCGTTGAGTTCGACGTGAAGGCCTGTGGAATCAAAAAATTTGGAGTGACGTGCTTCCGCTGCTACAACTTCATTTTTAGCCAAACTAACATTCTCCTTGATGCAGGCCAAATATTTTTTGATTGTCGCCATCGAACCCCTATTCACACCTACACCATTAAATATATGAGTACAAGAATAATACTCTTATAAACATAAAGTGAAGAGAAGGTTCACAAGCAAGTTAATAAAAGGATTTATTTTCAATGTACTTATGTGATGAAGATCCCTCAGCCTTATCCATTGATGCTTCCCTTGCTCACTCAGCGGATTTGATGGCTTTCCTTGGAATGTTTTGAACCTACCACCTGCTGTCTTCATGCATTGCCAGATGCTTATGATTAAACCAAGCCTCATCATAGTATGTCAAACGGAGTGACTTGTCGATAGGGATCACTCTCCATTTCTTTATCAAAGTGGTTATCGAACTGCCATATGGGAGATCTTTATTCTTCCCCGCAACCGCCTTAAGCAAGTACATCAAAAGTGTATATCAAGGATTTCATTTCCGCTCCTATAACACATCGTAGAACGACATCAAGTTCCCTATGGTTGGCTAACATGAAAGACCACCCGACAGGAGGATATTTTGGCAGATCCACTCAAATACTAACCTATGCTTAGCACTAAAATCCCCACATCATACTCATCAGCTCGCCCTGCCACTTCCCCCGTACGAACAAAATATTTGAGAGCTATTTCAACTGGGCATAGAGGGGTGAGTTCACTAACAACATGCCAACTTTGTTGGTGAAATATCTCAATTGGACCCTTACTCCCATCGTCTGGAACAATTTTTCTAGGGTTAGTTTGCTCGCAACCTAAGACTTCATTTATGCTAAATTTTGTAACGGGAATTGTTATGCCATTTACCACAGTGAGATTTCTATTGTTTCTACTCTTCCGCAGGTTAGCGTAAAATTGCAATACCTCGTCATAATGGATGGGTTCTTCCAACTTCGCTATTTATCAAAACAAGAGGGCTTCAAATAATCAATCAAATAACCAATCCCTAGGGATCTAATGTCAACACTAACAATAACCCTAAGATTGCTACATTTTTGAATTCATAACTGAGCATACCTCTATTCCGAGTTCCGAGTCCGAAACTTATTCTTTTCTAGGTATTGAAGAACCGACACTCTTCCAAGTGTGTAACCATGTTCTGAGATCAGAACACCAAATCAGTAACAACTTCTAAAGTGAATTAAAGGCAGTTTTCAAATAGGCATTTAATACCCATTCCAAAAAACCGTGAATTCCCTCTCTTTTTTCCTCAATAACCCTTCTCCATTCTTCCATCTTTGATCCCTTTAAAAATTCTTCCACAAATCTTCATCTATGCTCCTAACTAGATAAAACCCTACTAAATGTGATAATCACATAAAAAGTCCTAAAGTTTTACAAAAGCCAAGGCTATCTATGGGTTAGGGTTTCCAAGTTCATGACTGTTCTTGGGTAGTGAATGAAAATTTCACTTCCAACTTTGAATTTTTTAGATGAAAAGGTAAACATTCACTATTTTGTTGGTTCTACTATATGAATTCTAGATAGGGTTGTAATATCTTGAAATGTGTATGTATTCTTTGTAAGTTTAGATATGTGTTATAAGCACAAAAGTTAGAATTTCATTTGTTAAAAATAAAACCCTAATTTTTTATTGGGATGTATGTTGTTAGGTAGTTTAATATCACAGAAGAGGACTCGAGATAAACATGTGGGTCAAATAGGTGGAGATTCACAAAACCTAGGCATTGATGATGATGATGAGGATGGGTCGGAGGCGGGATGTTTTGCTAGAACACATGGGAGAACATTAGAAAGGAGAATGGCAAGAAAAGAATTAACTTTGTTGATTTTCAACAAATACCGAAAGTGTATATCAGAGGAACAAGCTAAATGGTATAGTTGGGCAGGGAAGGTTGGTAGAACAAGGGTAGACATCAAGTATGATAGTTGGCACGGGGTTCCAAAAGAATATAAAGATGTTCTATGGGTGGTGTGCAAAGTAACTATGGTATTTGAAATTATTTAACTACAAACGTAACTAAATAATATCCTACACTAAACTTTAATTATCAACTTTGATTTCAATCCACGTAGAAACCATTTGAGTTTGATTCCCCGGATATGGATGATTTAAAAAAGAGGGCAACGACCAGGATGGTGAAGAGTTAGAGGGAGCACAAATATACCTCATCGCGAGATTACATTTTTTCTACTAGGAAATGAGATCGTCCATGATTGATTTATACACATATTCAACCCGAAAGTTGGGAGATTCACAAAAGGCGAGCTTGGGAGAATGATGAAAATGTGAGCCCAAATAAACGTTGCTTAATTTTATTTCTACACAATATACTTGATTTGTTTTTTTAAAAAACTGTTACCCACAAATGTAAGGTACGAGGAGTGAAAAACAACGGGTTTCAAAGGAAAACAAAACCTTTCATCGTAAGAGCCATTGTGGATATGGATTGGAAACCTTGTAGTTAATTAAGGAATGTTTTGAAAAGGATGTCCAAATAGAAATTAGCAGGGGAAAGTCTAAGGAGGAGGCAAGATCATCGTTGATACCCATAGATGAGAAAGAGATTGACTGGTGCGATCTATTCCTGATTATCCATTACAAAAATAAAGGTGAATACAATAAGGAGTGAAATTTCTGAGCGAGTGGTAAGCACCGTTAATCTCATTTGCTTTTAAGAATAGATGTCCTGCAAAACATACTAGAATTTTTCATTTAAAAATCTTCCTTAGGCTAAATTAAATATCAAGCAATTGGAAAGGCATTTCATTGCCAAGGGTAAATACGACATCCTCCGCAAGGATATAGAAAAACCAGATCACCCGCGCCGTGCAAGATATGTTGGATCATCCTTATTAGAAAGAGTTGCGATCGGAATTCTCAGGTCGTACAAGAAGGCTAAACCATCCCAGGTTCACATATTGCAAGAGGAAGCACTTGATTGAGACATAAATATTGAGCAACAAGATATATTGTTCCACAAGTTAATTGAACAGACCAGTCTCCCTGTACCCAAAAATTTAACCGATTTAACACCGGATTGGACTCCACCTTCCAGAGGATCGTGCCACTCACCGGGAGATGTTGAGGTTAACCACGAACCTTCTACCTCTGGAAGGAAATGAAGTCAATAATGTTGACCTCACCACCACGTCCGCCAGAAAAAAGGTCAACTTTTTTATTTATAATAATATTGATTTCCATTTACCTTCATTTGTTTGACTTACTTTTTTCCATTGTAGACATCATATTTGTGTGATCTGTAGATTGAACAAATGGAGAATGGTAGGCCGATCCACGTTGCTGATGGTATTTTGCACGAGTCAATGCAACATTATCACTCTGTACCAATTTGAGATTGGATTGGTAGAGTTTCACTAGAGAAGCCACTAGTACTAAATGCCATATTTCCAATTGTACATGGCAGCTACAAGCACGTGGGAACTGCCAAAAGAATTTTTCTCCTATGGCCTTGTCGCCTAATCTATGTAGACCCTACAAAGGATGGTCATTTGAAAGCCAAGCCTAAAATGACACCAGTGATAGTTCACAAAAAACCGAAGAAGGCCAAGCCCACACTCACAAGGGCACAAGTTTTGAAGAAATTATCTTACTTTGTTAGAGTCTAGTATGATTTGATTGGCGGACACCATGTCAACTCAGCCTACACATTTTCATGCAATGAATGCGTATTTGGTCAAAAGAGGGAAATAATTACTGCATGGAGTTACTTCTAAGACTTGTAGAGGTGTGACCAAGTCAATCAAACCATAATGTCCCCATACGTATTGTAAGTACTACGTATTTTCATAATTCGAAGGAATAACTTATTAGCTTTATTATTTTTTCCTATTAAGGTTTTCTCATTCTATTTCAAAGGTACATGTATTATTTTTCTAACCGAATGAAGAAATGGTGGTTAGGGTATTTGTGCCCGGTGATAACACAAGAAATCTGAAACATGGTCAAACAGCGGGTCGACTACATCCGCAAAAGTCTTGGATGAACGGATAAAAAATATTCATCTCCCAATATATTGTGAGGTTATGGTTAAATATCAAATCTACTTAAAACATCATTTTTATGTATCATATTCTTGTAGGGACCATTAGAGATTAATATTGTCCCGGATAACAACCGCTTCTATTGGATGGATTCTATACATTATCAACCATCCGGATCATTTATTAAGATTTTGGATGCTTCCGTCAATCCCCACCAAATCCAGTGTAGAGAGTTTGGAGATAGTTGAGATCAAGGTGAACCTTTTTTTTCCATGTTCAGAATTCAATTACATTCTAGAATTCTAAAGTTTTTATATGATTGTTTTATTCTTTTCTATTAAATAGAACAAGAAACAAGCGAAGAATTGGGAACGCAGGTATTACATAATGCTATATGTGGCGGAATGTCTTCAACAAATCCGTATGGAATTTCTTGAAATCAACAATGTAAGTTTTGAATTAGATCTTCTTCCATCGTTTCAATGCTATAGGTTGAGTACACATATTAATAACATTCCCAAATTCATAGATTTTTAAAGAGGATGAGAAGCCGTATTCGCAAACTAATATCAACATGGCAAGAAATTGCTTGGCAAGGTATATTGTCAAAGCCCGTTCCAATTCCATTGAAACTCCCAACGTAGGAGTTGTATTAGTAGCTAGTATATATGATGACATTGTAATTGGAATAGATTTTGTTAGACTTTTATTCCTATCTATAGATTGTTGCTACCCTACCGTAGTCTATATATATTTTATAGGTAGTGTGGAAATGACAAGTTATTTTGGTGTATCTTGACATAGTATGAGAGGCTTCCATATAATCAGATTATATTTAAATTGCACCATTTTTACCATACTTTCCCATTGGTTTTCTGATCTCGAAATAGATTGCGTTGCTTCATTGTAAAATTATCAAAGAACAGATCCAGTGTTCTGAACTCGGAGCATACGATCCAAAATCTATTACGAGTCCAAAAAATAATACCTAAGATTCAATGATCGAAAACCTAAAAGGCACAAATTCATAACAGAAAATACATTCGAGCACGTAAGTTCTAAGCTCGTAACAAGTATACAGATCAGACAAACTAGCTCCAGTTCCGAGTCCGGAACCAATCAATACATCCAAAAGTTTTGTACTTGTTCCGAGCTCGTAATGACCCAAAGATCCGACCATGTGATTTATGTTATGAGTTCATAACAAGAGGCCTGGTCTGGGGGACAATAGGCTGCTACAAGGTCAGAACTATTTGAAGATAGTTTTACCGCAATGTTAGAAGGTGGTTTTGAACCGCCTTCCATTGATGACATTATAAGGCGGTTCTTAAACTGCCTTCTAGCATCATCAATGGCTGGCATGTCCAGAGAAGTCACCCCCAAAAAGGAACGGCCTTTGTTAGGGGCGCCTCCGCTAGTGTCAATATTTTCCGAATCCTTATTTTAAATTATATATGTTTCTTAAAATTTTAATCATCAAACCAATTTTTTTATATAAAATTATAGTTATTGATAATTGATGCGGGGGAATCCTTCCGGTGCCGACATAATAATTATAATCGGTGCGGTGAAGCATGGCCGCTTGCTTGACCTGCAAAACAAGGTCTCGGGGAGGTCCATGTGATCCAATTTCGATGCCTAAATTAGCACATTGTTTTACATTGGCTTATTTCTGGGAAAATGCCCTTACCTGTCTCTTTATTCTAACTCTTTATTTATAGCCAATGGAAGGGACGGAACCAAGAATTTCATACAGGGGGGACCAAAGTTATATAAAAAAGTTGAATTAACCATTAAAATAACAAATCATAGTAGATTATATCATTTAAAGGACAAAAAATTAAATAATAAAGATAAAATGGTGCTAAAGATGATACAAATTTGATATTCTTGAAATGTATGACCTTCTTGTTTTTATTTAAGTTGTGTTGTCCTCTCTTTGATCATATCAAAAGTATCGATGATCGAATCAATTTCATTTCAGCTACTTCAAACTGAGTAGTATGTTGTGTATATCTTCAACAATGTTATCCTTCTTTTGAGGTGTGAAGTGGGAGTTCATTGATGTACCTCTCAAAGTTAAATTTATAAGCCCTAAATGCTTCCTATCTACAACTAAGTAGATAGTGGCAAGTCGGGGTTGTATATGAAGAAGAGGGATTCTCTTAAGGTTGATATTATGCTAGAAGTGGATATATATAGATATAAAAACAAGTAAATGGGGAGGGGGGTTTGGTTGGTTTTGGTCCTGAGTTGTGAAAGTAAAAGACAAACTAACTAGCAAAGTTAAGTAACTATGCTAATCATGAAGCAAACTAAGAAAAGGGGGTAAAAACTACAAAATACAAAACCTAGGGGGCAATTGACATCCACTTCTAAACCAAATGTAGACCATTGAACCATTCACTCATTCTATCACATTTGTTACCTATGGGGAAAGCTATCACTTCCCATTTGAAGATCAACATTCATTCCCTCTTAATAGTAATTTGTAAAGACAAACAATGACCATTTGCAAACCTCGTTGACAATCACTCTAAGCAAACCACACCATAGAGGTATTTCATCTACAACATTTCACACGAAGGACCATAGATTTGATAACAACAAGCCTTCTACCAAAGACATATCCATTTAACCTAAAATAGCATTAATTAGGCTAAACTTAGAACAAACCACATTCAAGATTCAACCTTTCATTGTATCTATAGGATAAATACGAGAACAATCCACATTAATATACTTATCTAGCAAGAATCACAACACATTATGCACGAGAAATTCTAAGTTCATGTTCTTGGATTTTCATGCCAAAGAGCTAAGGAATTCATGCCCATGCAATGAAGATTGAGATACCCTCTAGTTGGCGAGGTATGGCCTTTCATTGGAATTATTAGTTTATGTTTGCGCTTTCGATTTAAATGATCGTGTTCATTTTACAGTTGTGAGCTTTGTAGTCTGAAAAAACCATTGTCCCATGATCAAGATACAAGTACATCCAATAACCATCAATGGGGAAAGTGTGTTGGGGCTGAGCAAGGGGGGATGGGGTGTTTCCATTAAGCGCAAAGCTAGTGAGAGAGAGAAGGACCTGGCGAGGGTCCTTCCAAGGTGATGAAGTCAAAGGACACTGTAATGGTTGTGGATAACGGCGATATTTAAAACTATGCTAGCATGGTTGGTTCCACTAAAGTGGTATGTTTATTTCCTATTTATTTGACATACAGGTTCATTCCTTATTTTACTAATCTAATTGTAATGGTACAGGTTGTTGATACTTTGACAAGCACTGCTCAATGTGTTGTTAAGTATTCTAACAAGGTAATGGAGTTCAAGAAGCAGTTAGAGTCGTTGTAACCATCATTGGGAAGGGGGGCAACGGTGAATAATTATGTGGAAACCGAGTTAAGCAGACTCCAAACTCTTTACAGGGAGAAGGATGCTACCAACCTTGCTTTATTTAAGGAACTTAGGGTTTTGAAGGAGAGTGGGCCCCTGATGTGTCCATTTTAGATGCATTATTTAGTAGTATTTAGGATCACTTTTGTGCTCTTTTATTATCGAGAGCTTGTGTTTTACCTTGAAATTCACTTAGGAGAGGCAAAAGCAACTTTGTACTCTTTTACCTCTTCTAAGTAGATTTTGTGTGACAAGGGAAGAACACGGAAGCAACGAAGACCGGAAGACATTGAAAACTATACTTTCGAAGACTTTTGGATACTCACTTCGAAGACATGAAGACCGGAGGCCGTTGAAGACCATTTTGGAGTTGTTGAAGACTTGAAGATTGAGAGGGATGGCTATGAAGAAGACAAAGAAACAATGCAAAACTCTGGCTCCCGTCGCGACACCATCGCGAGTCGCGACCAACACCGTCGCGAGTCGCGACGAACTCGTCACGAGTCGCGACCAACGGGCGGCCAGAAATCAACTTTATCTTCTTTGCACTATAAATACTACTCTCTTTCCTCCTCTTCTCCAGTTTTCCTCAGCCCGTTTTCTCTCTGGTTTTTGGGCGAAAACCGTAGGTTTTTTCTCTTCTTTCTTTTCTTAGCTTTTTCTTAGTTTAATTATGTCTTTTGTTGTTCTAGAGTAGTTCTTGTACTTGGGAGCTATGGATTGAAGCTTCCACTTCTATGTATTGAGAACCATTTCTATCTATCTATTTGGTGTTTTTGCTATTGTGCTTTTATTGTGCTTTGAATGTTAATTGTTGATTCTATTAATGTTGTTAAGAGCTTGATGATATGAAATGCTTGGATGAATTGCTAGCTAGGGTTTGGGGGATTTGGGTTAATTTCCCCCCTGTTCTTGTTAGTAATGTGAGAGTATGATTTAGAGCTTTTGATTGTGTTGATGGATTGATAATGTGCTAGACGAATGTGATTGATGTTGAACTCTTCGTCATGTTCGTTTGTGTAGCAAACGAGAAGAGTTATATGCTCGTGGTCTATGAGTGGTCGCTCTTGACTAATCTCGTGTAATTGCATGAATTGGTTAAATGCTTAGTCACGGTGTAGTGGTCATAGGCATTGCCAAGCTTGTTGGTCCTTCGTGCTAAATGCCACCAATGACACCTTGAGTCATGGTCGCGACTCGGGAGTCATTGGTGAGGTTTGACGAGAGATGTGGAACTCACTCTCGCAAACTAGAAACTAAGAAGGATAGGAGTTTAGTCTCCACGACAAGTAGTTGAAGTATTGAGTAGATGATTTAAATTCATTCTTGAAGCATTTGGTATTTGGCGTTTATGTATTCTTGACGGTGTGTTTCACTGCATGTGTGCCATGAGTTGTTTGAGCATAGGTAGTGCTTGTGTGGTTGAATTGTTTAGGTGTAGGAACGTGACGAATTCCGTAGCGCCTTTGCATGAAGATCTATGAGCATGAACTTAGAACTCCTTGTGATGTGTGTGTTGTGGTACTTGCTAGATGGGTGTGTGAGTGTTGGGTCCTTAATGCTATATGATGGAATGTGTGAATGATTCGATGAACTACATTAGATGTGGAAGTGGATATCCGTTGCCCCCAAGGCATTTTATCTTTGTAGTTTAAAACCCCTTTTCTTTAGTTTCGTTTGATGATTAGCATAGTCACTTGACCTTGCTAGTTATCTTGTCCTTTTATCTTTGTTAACTTAGGAAACCAACCAACTAACCCCCCTTTTACTTGCTTTTAAGTGTGTGTAAATATAGTTACTCCTAGCCCAGTATCAACCATTTGTGCTTGATTGCTTAGGAAGATCCCTCTTCTCATTGGACGACCCCGATTTGCCGCTATCTACCTAGTTGTAGAAAGTAAGCAAAAAGGGCTTATAAATTATCTTTTGCACGACGGGCGCGACGACCGCCCGTCCGTCAGCCCCTCTGTATAGTCTATCCCCACATGAAAGTTGATAAACTGATGAGCACACATGATTCGTGAGGTTTACTCGGAGATGTGTTTGCGAGGATAACCGAGGTTGGAAGATGCGAGGCTATGTTTCTACTTTCACAAGAAAAACCCAGAATTGGAAATAATCAGATTAAGTGAGGGGCATATCTTTGAAGGGGAACTAGAGAGGGCTAAGGCTATTGTGGATAAAGGCCTAATCTGGGTGGTGCAATCCGGGGGTGCTACATTTCTTCTAATTAGGGAGCAGGAGGGGATAGATGTGCCGCCTACCTTAGCGGGGTTGGAAGCCTACAGAGGTTGATCAATGTGCAACTATTATCGAGCATGGTAGGGTTAATGGTGAGTTGCAAGATGGTACTACTGCTAATTCTTTCGATGCTAGTGTGATTGTATTGCGAGAGGTGGTTTGCTTAGTGATTCTAATGACGAAGATAAGATCTCTGATCCTAAGGTAGGATAGTTATGAATGTACTTGAATTGTAAACCTAGTGATAAGTATGTGGATTATGGTATTTTATGTTTAACTTTATGGCGTTAATTATTTGTCTTATTCATTACTTAAATACATGTGTTTGTGTGATGTTTATGTAAGGGAATCATCTATAAGAGTTTTGTGACTAGTCTACGTCTTGAAGAATTGGCTTACTCAACTGGGTTACCTCAAATGGGTTATAGAAATTTCATTTATATAAATGAATCCCACACCGGTTTAAGTAATAAAGTCACCATTTGTATGTTGGATCTGGACCAAGTTCTTAGAGTTCTTAGTTGTTCAGGGATCTCGCCCAAGGTTGAGGAATGACTAATTGGTGTATATGTGGTCCAGCGAGCAAAAGGCTGAGGACAATTAGGCCTAGTCCAAGAGTTTCCAAGGGTGAAGTTAAGCCTTTTCAGCCAAAACTTTTGATCAAAGCATGCAGACACCATGAAGAACATGAGCCAAAAAATAAGGAATGAACAGTGGCCATGAACGCCATGAACTCAGCAAGTTGTGATCGTAGAATGACCCATGATTTTCACTCCTGAAAACAAGGAACCACAACCACACCAGTTTATAAATACAAATTTCTCTGACGGAGCAAAGGTAAGTGCAACTATATCCAAAAATTCCAATTCTAGGAATAGATGATTGACTTGATCATCAGAGTCTTTCTCTTGGAATCATTTTTGGGATAAGTTTTGCAGATTAGGAGATTTTTGGGAAGAACAACCAACTTTCTAGAGCGGTCAACCACATCATTTGGCATATATTGTAGGGATTTGATATTTGTTTTTGTTTCAAGACCACTCAGGTAAATAATGGTGTTCACCAGGAGTGAGCGAAGCCATAACCATAAATCACACGAATAAACGTTGGGACGTGATAGAGAAGTACATCATTATGGAGAACACACCCCCAATAGGGAGAAGGAGCAAAACAAGGAGGAAACAAAGGAAGAAGCAGAGTCTCCGAATAATAACCATAACAAGGAAAAAAGAGTGTTCGCAGCATTCCTGGAAGCAAACATGGAGAGTCTCTACCACCAATTTTTGAAAATGCTCACCCAAAAACCCTCACAGCCAGAAAAAAAGGTAAATCCAGAGTGTGGAACCCTTAACTATGAGGAAGGGTTACATGAAATCGTTGTATTTGATGACGGATGTCGTCAAAATCATTGTATAAATTACCTCGAGCTCCACATTTGTGTGATTTTAAAATGCCAAAGGTCATCAAACTTCCTTTGCATGTTAAAATCGATGATGGGACCATGGATCCAAAAGCATTTCTGCACTCATACAGAAACAACATGCGGTTTTGCAATGCAAACATAGAGTTAGTCTGCAAGGTATTTCCTATCTTTTTGACAGGAACGACGATCACATGGTATGAAGACCATCAAATGGAAGTATCAAATCTTGGGCATAGTTTTCTAATTTATTTCTAGGTCGTTTCTACCAGAAACAAAAGTTCACTAAGATTATCAGAGACCTCAACAACATAGCCCAATGAAGTGACGAAAGCCTAGCAAAATATAATAACCGATTTGTTGAAGAAAGCTTACAAGGTTGCGACTTGTCCTTTCAATCATCATTGGGAGCATTCACAGAAGGCATGCGATCAAGAGAAATTTATAAAGAGATAACAAAGAACATGCCTAGAAACCGAAGGGAGCTACAAAAGATAATTGAGCAGCACGTGCAAACAGAAGAAGCTAACAATCGTAAAATAGAGTGAGAAAGAAGAGAAAAGAAAAGAATGGAAGCGGAGTCTTCACAGAAGGGATTCATGAAAAAGGTAAAGGTAAATGCCCCTTTCAAAGGAAGGGAGCAGATGGAAACATTTTAGGATACACCCTTGACTAGGCCAAGGAAGGAAATATGGTAAGCACACAAGGATCTTTTCAGGGAACCAACACCCATGCTAGCACCACCAGAAAAAAGATCCAGGGAGTACTACTGTGATTTTCACAAGGACAATAGCCATGGCATCGAGTATTGTAGAGACCTAAGAAGACAAATTGAAGAAAATTTGAGGAATGACTTCTTAGGTAAATATAGAAAGAAGGGGGAAAGCCAGTATGGAGAGAATAAAACAACAAGCACCTTAGTGAAGAAACAAGGGACAATGACCACATTACCAAAGAGTTAAAAGATGACTGTGACAATTGACTGTAATGAGGATAAAGGTAATGAAATATCAGAGATGGTGATCCTATCTATCTATACATAGATCTACGCAGTCATTCTCCACCAATGCTTGGAAAACTAAAGCAAACCATTGACAAAAGATTCCAATCGAATGAGGCAATCACTTTTAGCAAAGAGAATGTAGTGCTGAACGCTTCACCTCACAATGACCCCATGGTAATTATAGCAAAAATCAAAAATACTACCGTGCACAGAGTGTTTGTAGATGATGGAAGTGATGTCAAAATAATATTTTTCAACTTCTTCGACAGGGTGGGTTTCAAAGAAACGGACCTAAAAAATTCAACATCCTTGCTAGTTAGATTCATAGGGCAATCAGAAACGCCCATGGGTTATATGCAACTACCAGTCGCTATTGGAGAGAATGGAAGAAATCGTACCATCATGTGTGACTTTTTTTGTCATTGATGCTCCAAGCACATTTAATTCTATCATAGGGATACCATGGGTGAAGAGAGCAAAGGCAATATTGTCCCCTTACCACTTGGTCATGAAATTCCCAACCCCCCGGGATTGCAACTATAAGAGGAAACCACCAAACTATGAGGCAATGCATGGTCATCACAATGAAGGCATGAAGATTGGGGATAAATCTAAGTTGGGTGACACAATATCCAATGGAGAATTAATGAATTAGTCAGAAGCACTTGTGGATCTAGGGGAAGAAAGAGAGCTGGTTAGTCTAGATAATAATGACAGCTCGAAGTGTGTAAGGACATGGAAACACCTTCCCAATGAAGAGAAGAGAAGAATCATACAAATCTTGTGAAATCAAAAAGAAAATTTCACATTCAATATTTACAACATAGAAGGAGTGAACCCGCACATCCTTACACACTCTTAAAATATCAGTGATGCGGTCAAGCTAGTAAAACAAAAGCAGTGCAGCTTCACCGGTGATAGGCGGACAATAATCAAAGAAAAAGTTACAACACTACTTCAAAGGGGCATAATAAAAGAGTTTATATACCCAAAGTCGCTCGTGACTGGTTATGGTAAAGAAGTCAAACGTGGGATGGAGAATGTGCGTCAATTTAACAGATTTGAATAATGCATGCCCCAAAGTTGAGGCGATGTCAGGGTATCAAGTGCTCGTGTTTTTAGACGCTTACAAGGGATATCATCAAATATTAATGAACCTAGAAGACACAGAGAAAGTAGATTTATAACAAGTTTTTGGA
Source organism: Rubia yunnanensis (assembly GCA_037428765.1). Taxonomy (NCBI): domain Eukaryota; kingdom Viridiplantae; phylum Streptophyta; class Magnoliopsida; order Gentianales; family Rubiaceae; genus Rubia; species Rubia yunnanensis. Next base: position 39,645,598 of record CM075066.1, read on the forward strand.
CGTTTTGTTATGTAAAGATGTCGTTCAGACAAAAAAATGTAGGAGCAACGTACCAACAAGTAGTGGATAACACATTTCATAATCAAATAAGGCATAACATCAATGTTTATATCGATGATATGGTTATTAAAAGCCGGAAGGTGGATAACTTCATTGTAGATTTAGAGGAGGCATTGGACATACTAAGTACCATAGGAATGAAGTTTAACCCCAAGAAGTGTGTGTTTGGGGTGGGTGCACAAAAATTCTTAGGATGCAAGGTGTCCTCAAAAGGAATCGAAGCCAACCCAGAGAAGGTTCAATTCATTGTCAATATCCCTCATCCGCAATCTGTCAAGCAAGTACAAGTTCTAATAAGGTCACTGGCAGCGCTCAACAGGTTCATCTGAAAAGCGGCCGAAAAGTATTTTCCGCTATTCAAGAGCCAAGAATGATAGATATCATATGATTGTTTGAAAGAACCGCTTCTGACACTACCAACATTGAAATCATCCATCCCTGGAGAAATGCTACACTTATATTTAGCGATCTCACAGAATGCGATTAGCTCTATTTTAGTTTGTAGTGAGAACCAGAAACAAGTACCAGTCTATTATATTAGCTGAATATTACAGAGTGCAGAGAAAACATATATGCCAATGGAGAATCTAACCTTGGCCTTGTTATACTCAGCAGGAAGACTGCAAATGTATTTCCATGCTTATCACATTGTGGTTTACACTAGCTTTCCAATCAAGAATGCCTTAAACAAGCCTGAGTTATCCAGAAGATTAACAAAGTGGGCCTTGGAACTAGGTCAATTCAAAATACAATTTGAGCCTACAATAATGATCAAAGCGCAAGCGTTAGCAAACTTCATCTCAGAGATGATGATCAAAGAAGCACAAAGAGCGATCATGTGTCAAACCTTGAGAATCGATAAAGGTAAGTCAAAATAGAAAGAAGTTGATTGGACGTTGTTCCTTGATGGCGCATCCAGCAAAGAAGGTTGTGTATAGAGGTAGAAAACTTAATAAACACTTCAAATCTTTAATTGATATGGTAAATACAAGAATAAGTAATTGGAAAAATCAGTGGCTTTCAGGTGGGGGAAAGATAATATTGATAAATCATGTGTTGACATCTATTCCTCAACACACTTGGGCTGTTACTGCTCCTACAAGATACACTGTCCAAAAACTTAGATCAATCTTCAGCAACTTCTTGTGGGGGACTTCTGAACATGGATTAAACAAACACTGGGTTTCATGGGATAGATTATCTTACCCATTGGCTGAGAAAGGCCTAGGAATAAGACACATACAAGCCATAATTGACTCTTACTCTATTAAGATTTGGTGGAAGCTTCAGCTTGGCCAATCTCCTTGGGCAAAACTTATGTGGTCTCTACCTGATAATGCTAGGAAATCAGAAACTTGGACTAGGTATACGAAAATTAATGGCACAGCAGAAGCTAACTCACAGGTGATCATAGAAAATGGGAATTCTAATTTCTGGATAGCCAATTGGCTTGGCTCGGGTCCCTTGATTAACCAGGTTGATGAAGATCAGGTACAAGATAATTTTCCATTTCTTACTGTTGCTGATTTCATGAAGAACAAAGGTCAGTACCTTCCAAAACTTGCTTGTCTTTTCAGCTCTGATATAAATGCTGATCTTTTAAAGGACATACCACTAACTGGTAATGAGGATTACATGATATGGAAACCTGATATCCATGGTACATTTACAATTAAGTCTGCATACCAAGTGTTACGACCAAAAAAGCCTGAAGTGCATTTTTTTAAAAGAATTTGGATCAAAACCATACCCAAGAAAATCAGTTTCTTCATGTGGAAAATGATTTTAAGTGCACTTCCATTTGCTGATATCTTGATGACAACAGGCTTACATCTACCATCTAAGTGCTCAGAATGTGATAGCATTGACTCTCATGATCATTTCTTTAATTCTTGTGCTACTGCAAATTTTGTATGGACTTAAATGCATGAAGCTTTACACATCACAGATAGATCTTTCAGTAATATTAGGGAGAGATTGGCTTTTTACTGGTCTTTCAAACATTCAGTATCATCAAACTGCTCCCTAATGACAGTATTGCCATGTCTAATTTGCTGGGAACTATGGAAAATCAGAAATAAATGGATACATGAAAACAAAAAGAGCCATGCTCCTGTAATCTGGAAATGCATTTCAAATTCATGTTCTCTGCTATACTCGGTTCATCCACAAGATATTTTCCATCTGAATTGTCAACTAACTAGTAATGGTTTATTACCTTGCATTACACGGAGAAGAATCACTAGACTTTACTTAATTAAGTGGGAACCTCCGGATATAGGGTTAAAAGTAAACTGTGATGCAGCAATACATGGTGACAATGTAGGGATTGGTTGTGTTATCAGAGATGCAAAAAAAAGGATCACACATGCTGTATCATCTTTCATGACCACAGATAATGCCTGCTTCTCCTCTTATATTGTAGTGATCAGAGCTGAGATGCTATCTATCCGGATGGGACTTCAAGTGGCGGAGGGAATGACAGAACATCTGCACATTCAATCGGACTCCCTTGCAGCAATAAAAATCATTCAGGGGCAACCTTGTCCCTGGCCACTTAGGCCGATACTGAAGATTATGGTGGCCACTACAAGGTTCAGACAGGTTTATTTCAGCCACATCCATAGAGATGGGAATTAAACTCCGGACTATCTGGCTCAATTGGCAATCAGAAAAGGAAACACCTCGCAGCTTCAAGAACTCCTCACATCATAGCGCTTTCTTTTCCTTAACCGCAGAGAGACCCTATTCCCTCAATTCTGATGGAAACACAAGTTTAGTTTGTAACTTCTCATATGTATAGGCTTGAAATGTATAGGTTTTGCTGTTTTTGCTTCCTTTCGATGGTCTGGCCTTCGCAAGCTCCACACAGGGGGTGGAGGGCTTGTCGAAGGAATCACTGTCAAGAGGATGGCATTAACTATGTTTCTAGTCTAGCTTAAAAGATAGATCTCTAAGTCTTGTAAGTTTATTTTCTTCTTCCGGGTGTGGGAGCCCTAATCAATTTCCCCGCTCACTAGTGAGTGTTTTGCGGGAAAAAAAAGCAAAGAAGGTTGTGGAGTAGGGTTACTGTTTGTTGACCCCAATGGAGGGGAACATAGATACTCGTTACGGTTAGTTCCTACTTACCAACAATGAAGTAGAATATGAGGCGTTGATTTGTGGTTTGGATCTTACTGTAAGGGTAAAGGTCAGTAGTTCTCGAGTATCCTAAAATTCACTAATTGTTGTCTAACAAGTGCGAGCGGATTATGAAGTACCTGAAGAGCAGTTGGTGAAGTATCTACAGAAAGTACAACTCAAGCCTAGCTCGAAAAGTTTGACATATAGCACGTACCACAAAGTGAAAACTGGTGTGGTAGATTGCTAAGGTGTGCTTGTCATCTTTTGTAGAACTCCTTAACCTGAAAGACTTGGCCCATAAGTGATTCCAGGGAAATTACAGCGACGATTAAGTCAGTATATCTTACAGAGTTGTAAGTTTTTGAATTGTATTTACAGGCTTACATGTTTGATGGCTCCTTGATTTCTGGGAGTTGGGATCATGGGAAAAACAGTACTCCACATTCTTTGTTCATTGTTGTCACGTTTGTCACCTGCTCTGTATTCCTTGGCCCATGTATCCTAGCATGACTGAGAGTGTATGTGTGCCTTGCTCTTCATCCTGGGTGGAATTCATCCACTTCACCATAGAAATCTTATTAGGTTGGGCATAATGGCGATTGGACTTTTGATTGCTGGACGACATATACACCCTAAGCCCCCCTTGCCATAAAGGGTATAAGAACGAAGTGGTCCAGCTATAGATTAAGTGCTAAGTGACATTAATGGTGTACGGAGCATTCATCACATAATACTATTGAAGTGTCCTTATGAAATGATGTTTGTCTTCATGGCCATGTCTCTATTTTCAATCGATTTCCAACTTTTGAATATTTGAACTTAGGCTCCTTGTGGTCAGGCTAGGTTCGCATTCGCTTGGTATGTAAATCCCAAGATCTGCTCCTCATCACTTGGTATGCCTGTTCGCGATTCCCTGGCATATTTTTTGCTCTACTCATTAAATGAAGAATTTGAAATTTGTATTTGTGACTTTCAATAAATGAGCTGTCTTTTCAAGTACCGCCGTTGTCTCATTATAAGGAAAAGGTCTTTTGCCTTTTGTTTCAGAACATCATTGCATCTTCCTAATCCAATAGACTTCCTTTACTATTATTTTTTACTGCGTGCTTAAATATTCTTTTTTCAATTCAGTTTCCTTTCTTTTTTGCCAAATATTTCATCTTATCTTAACGCTTCTAGGTTTTCCGTGTGCCTCTCCATCATCTTCCTCCAAAGTAAGTGTCTTCCTTAAGTATTATCCTCACTTTGATGTATGCTCTTCCTATTCTTGGATTAACATTGTAGCTCCACCGATTCGGGTGCAGTATTTAAGTTTTTTCTGGTATTCTTCTCCCGCCATCTTTCTTTGAATTATCCTTGTGTGAAACTTGTGTTTATCACTTGTTTCCTACACCAAAATTATTATCTCTAACCCTAGGATCAATATGTCTTCCACTAATCGTGCTAAATTTTCCATGGAAGAAACTGCCTCAGATGGGAATTCCGACCATGGTGCCGTATCTGTCACCATCCTTTGTGTGCTGACTAGTACCTTTGGAAAGGACTTAAAGAATTATTTTCCATTTTTATCCCATTATAAGCTTCACTGTCCTTAAAAAACTGAGTGCATGCAAACTTCTCCTCCATTCTAAATTTCATGTCATATAGCCTATCTAAATAACTTTGTATCATGTGTTGTATTCTTATAAGGTTGGCGAGGGACTTCAAATCGCGAGCTAGCAACTCGCTAGGTGCTCCCCTGTTGAAGACTCTTTGTTGGAGAAATATAATATGCTTGAAGTCAAGTGTTCAACACTAGAGAGTTCGCTTACGACTGATGAGGAGAGAGAAAAAGCGGCTGAAGAAAAAATGAGCGTTGTTGAGGAAAATGTGAAGTAAAAGGCGAGCGATGCAGAGGAAAGTGCTAGGATTGTGATAGTAAAAGCTTATGAGCTACGCTCTCAGTTGAGCGAGATCCAAACAAATGGGTCAGGCTCTCCCAAATACCTATAAGTGCTGGTAGATAGACCTTGTAAGATGAAGTCATTTTATGAATTATTTCAAGGTATATTCAAAGAAGCTCGCCTGGTCGGGTATTACGAGACATTGAGGAAGTAGCGCTATCAAAACCCCTCATGTGACTACAAGAGCTTGCCTTATCTGACAAAGTGCATTGAGAATCTGGATGAAAACAAAGCTGCTCTGAATGCATATTTTATTTAGAAAATTGCTGATGGGGGGAATCTATATGTCTTTCTTTCGTATCTAGCTAGCCTTCCAAACCTCTCCTCCTTGGTTGAGTTGAAAGCATGTGAAGTGGATTATATGGAAGAACTCTCTTTCAAGGCAAGCGGTGATGCTTCTGCTACAAATGTTGGTGCCAATATGGATTATGTGGTAGTTACGAGGTTATCGATGGACCTCTCAAAGCTAATATTTTTAAGCCCTAATGCTTCCTATCTACAATTAAGTAGATAATGGCAAGTCGGGGTCGTCCACAAGAAGAGGGATCTTTTAAAGTGTTAAAACATATGTAGGAGAAAACATACTAGGCATATACATACATAGATACATATAAAATAATGTAAACAAGGGGAGGTGGGGGTTGAATGGTTTTTGAGCCTAAGTTATCAATTTAAATGACAACAATTAGCAAAGAAAGAGAACTATGCTAATCATGAAATTCAACTAAAGATACGATGCAAATGATAATTAACGGTGCCTTGGAGGCAATCAACTTCCATTTCCAAACTTCCTATAGCTCATTGATCCATTCACTCATTCAATTGCATTTATTTTCTATGGGGAATGCTATCTCTTCTCATTCAAAGATCAACATTCGTTCCTCCTTAAGAGTAGTTTACAAAGACAAACAATGACCATTTGCAAACCTCATTGATGATCACCAAAGACAAACAACATCATAGGAGTATTTCATCAATGGCATTTCACCCAAAGGAGTACAGGTTTGATAACAACAAGCCTTCTACCAAAGACATAGTCATTTAACCAAACAAAGCATTTATTAGGTTAAACTTAGAACAAACAACATTCAAGGTTCAACCTTTCTTTGCACCTATATGACATATATGAAAACAATCCACATTAACATACTCATCTAGCAAGAATTACCACACATTATACACAAGAAGTTCTGAATCCATGCTTTTGGATTTCATATCAAATGAGTTAAGAAATTTTCAAATTTCCTAACACTCTAACATTTCAATCTTACAAACATTCCGTATACTTAAACAACCCATAGTATAAATGAGGTAAAACACAACATTATTGGCATAATAAATGCCCTCCAATAAATTTTCATAAATGAGCAAATATAGAATCTTACTACATAAGTTTAGAAGCTTCAATCAATTGGTCCCACGAACTTGATTTAGCTACAAGAGTTCATACTAATTAATGCTAACAAACCAATATAATACAAGAGAATTTAAAGATGAAAAATGGTAGAAACTATGGTTAGAAACAGTACCAAAAATGCCGAAAGAAGAGATGTGAATGAGAGGAAAAAGAGTTTTATTTATAGTACAAAGAGGATAAGGTTAGGTTTTGGACACTCATTGGTCGCGACTCCGACGGGTTCATCGCGACTCGCGACGGGCGCCTGAACTTAACTTTCTTTTCTTTTCTTCTTCTTATGGTGAACACTTTTCTTCACAATAATTCCTCTCATTTTCCAAGTCTTCAACTCTTTGAATAAAGTCTTCAAAGTCTTAGAAGAGGTAAAAGTCAGGTGAAATCGCCAAGTCTCCTAAAGGTGTATCAAATTCCAGCTTCGTCTTGTTGGGCTGAGAAAGTGCCATGACTGTGACCTTCCTGGTGCCATACAACCAATGGAATACCCATGTGGTCCGGGTGGCACTAAGAGTCTCAAATTGAACCAACCTCTCAGTATTGATGAGGTAGGAAGTGTGCTTCTCTAAGTGCGGAAAGTCAGCTGGAGGAACCAATCCTAGGTACTCCGCCAAGAGGCCTATCATACCTCCAACCATAATCTTCCCTTTTGGCTTTCCTACCATCTCTATAATGCTCTTCATCAACAGCTTAGCCCATAATCTGTATCCATGTCCCTTACTCGTCAAGTGCCACAGAAAGTTAATGTCGTTTTCTGGCACATTTGTCAGTTCCTTCGAGCAAAGTAATGTGCTATCCATTAGTCGGTGCACATAACAGAGTGTAGGATAGATGATGACACTTCTCTTGTCATGGGAGTTCTTTGGCCTCATGTTGATGACACTCTAAAATTTCATGTCATCCTCAATCGATCGCTCATGGGCCTGTGGGTCCAACCTTTCCAGTATCTCTGTAGTGTTCCATCCAAACGCCTCCTCAAAATGCCTCCTCAATCTGCGAGATGGTCATTTGTCGAGATATATCATCCAAGTGGAAAGTGATGTACCTCTCGCATGGTTGATCATCTCTTATGCTGCATATCCTGACCGTGGACAGGAACTCTAGCGTGTATCTCCGGTAAGAGGGTGCACTCCTGCTCACGAATCCTTCCATCCCACCTTTGGTGTGGAGGCATTGGATATGCTGGGTGAGCTCAAGAGCATCCGGCGTGGGTACATCTATAAAGCTCATCTCCTTGAGGTGACGACTTTCCAGGGCCTCTCACCTCTCAGCATATAACCTGGTGATCCGGGTAAAACCCATGTACCTATCCGGAGGGGAGAGGTACAATGGTTGATTCCGGAGCTGGTGGTGGAGGCGGAGGTGAAGCGGCAGTGCGCCCACCTCTGGGAGGAGCCCTGAGTCTCTTTGTAGGGGCCATATCTAAGAACCACAGCAAACAAGTCAAACACCCAGGAATATGTACATATCAAATATTGCGAATTCATACTCAACCTTAAGCTAGTTTTTGTCAATCATTACAAGCCAAATCAAGTCCAACCCAACTAGTTCAAGTCCTAATCACAATTGCACATACAATTCATATTATGTGTAATATGTCCGTACTCTCAAGTCCATGAAGTTCTTACATAGTTGAATATCAAAATATTATATCTCAAAATCACAGTCATGCCTAACTAGTTTAGCCACCATTAGTACATCCATAATGTAAACATTCAAGTGCCATGGCTAAACTACCCTAAGCAAAATAATATTGTAAAGCACAATAACATTTTACCCAAGTAACAAATATGTTTGATCAAGGGCTAACATGCCTTATATCCAACATAAACCACAATTCATTCTCAACCAAAGCAACACAAATGGTGCAAAGCAAGCACTAGACCATAAGAGCAACTCAATACAGCCAACCAAACCGTTAACATAAAATATTCACACAATCCCCCATAAAATAAAATTTCAAGCATAATACATTCAAAAAAATCAACCAAGGTCCAACAATCTAATTTTCTAAGGCATCACACAAAATTTACACAATATCCAATATATAGAATGTACAATCATAATCACAATTGAAGTCCAATAAAGTGAAGAAATGTACCAATTAGATGCCTAGGATGAGAAAGGAATGAAGCCCACAAGCAATTTGAAGTTTAATTACCAAAAATCACAAAAATCCCAAATTCTAGGGTTTTGTGTCCTTGAACAATTTTAGGGTGATTTTTGGGTAGAGCTTGGGAAGAAAGAATGGGGTATGGATTGGCGGTGAGTGGCGGTGAGGTGGAGGTGAGAGGCAATGAGATTGAGGTGAGCGGTGGTGATATTGCGGAGAAGATGAAAGGGGAGTGGGAAGGTTGTGATAAAATTTGGAATTCCGCCCATTTTTTAAAACTAGTCTGAACGCCCATTGTGACTCGCGATATGTAGGTTAACGGGTACCTAAAGTTAATGCTTAGTTCGCAACTCATAACCACTTAATCGCAACTCGCAATGATTCGTTGCGACTCTCGACGAGGCCATCGTTACTCGTAAAAAGTGTAGGCCCGGAGCTCTATTTTCATCCTAAGTTTATGATTTGGTTGCGACTCACGATGAGGCCATCGTGACTCACGAAAACAAAGCCTGAGAGATCCATTTTTAGGCTAAAATTTTTGATCTGGTCACGACTCACGACCACTTGGTCGTGACTTGCTGAAAGTGGAGGCTGAAACCCAAAATGAGAACAAAACAAAAATTTCTGAGCCCGTCGCGACTCGCGACTAGGTGGTCACAACTTGTGATGGGCTACCCACCTGATACTTAGAAAATTTTTTTCTACTTTCACCTCTTGTCCAAGTATTTCCCTTTTGACTCCAAGCATTTCTCCCTTCAAAAATCCAATCACATGGTTTTAAATATCTGAAAAATCAAGGAAAACCAACCCGTGAAAAGCACAAAGCAAAGACTATGAAACTAATGAAAAAATACAAAACCATGCAACATCAACGGAAGGTCACGAATGACGATCCGGACAATCAAAACCAAGTTTATTTAACATCGTTGGCACGACTTACTCCCCTTCTTGGAGCTTACTCAAAAAATGAACCGAGATGATCGGTCCCCTTTCCTCGATCCGGGTCAAAACAATTGAGATTCACATCATCCCCCAACAAAACCTTCTTCAAATAACCTAGATTTCTTCATGTTCCCTCCACATTTCCAACAACTCAACTTTTTTTCTATGGTGATCTCAAGCACATGAGCATTCGGGGGTTTCTCTCCTTCTCCAAGGGCTGGACATTTAAGAGCTTTCGGTGGTGGTTTTCACTCTTCCACTGATGTCTTCTCAAGAGGAGGGAGAACCACCCTTATTGGCTTACTTGTGGATGCACAAAAAGTGTTGGATGTTGCTTTACCAAGAGTGTATTCACCATTGTTGTTTTCCTTCAAGTTAATACTAACAACATTTGAAATCAAAACATCACTCAAAACATCATCTATGGCAATGTTTATGGAACTACCATCTTTGGGTTTAATTAAACCTTTCTCTTTATCACCGATAAAATGAATATCTTGGCAATAATGGTACCTACTAGGATGATTAATAGAATTATTAGTGTCAAATTCTATCTTCAACTCATTAAATTCCATGATCAATGTTCCTTTATGCAAGTCAATTATGGTCCTTGAAGTTTTTAGAAATGGCCTTCCAAAAAGAATAGGCTTATAACTATTGTTACCTCCTATTTCAAGAACATAAAAGTTTGCGGGGAATGTCAAAGAGTCGACATTCACCAACATACCCTTCATAATACCTTTCGGGTATGTGCTAGAGTGATCGGCTAGTTGGATAACAACCCCAGTTTTGTGCAAAGTGCCTAGATTTAGACTTTTATACAAGGAATATGGGATCACATTGATTGAAGCTCCTAAGTCTAACATGGCCTTGTTAACAATTTCCCTCCTATTTGACAAGGGATTGTAAACATTCTTGGATCATCAGATTTAGAGGGCATCTCATCATCAAACACGGCAGAGACATATTCACTCTTCACACTCTTTTTGTTACTTTTGAATTGTTGTTTCCTATTGACGGTACACAATTCTTTAAGAAATTTAGCATTCCTAGGAACTTGATCTAGAGCATTTAAGAGTGGAATATTTACCTCGCATCTACGAAAGACTTCGTAGATGTTCTTGGTGTCCTCCTTGGTCCTCCTATCCTTTAGTGCCTCCAGAAATGGTAGTTCTGGCACATGGATAGGGATCTCTGAACCTTTTGACTTCTTTTGTGGTGGGGATGATGTTTCAGGATTTGATCCCGGTCTAGGCAAAAATGTCTCCACCTTGACTTCTTCTTCTTTTCTTTCTTTGGCCAACTCCCCGGCCTTCCTTTCATGGTCTTCTTCTTTCTCAACCATCCGCTCAACAACAACCCTTTCTTATGGCTCCTTCACTTCCCTTCTGCTTTTTAATGAGATTGCACTCAAATTTTATCGAGGGTTGATCTCCGGTTGGCAGGGGAGTTTGCCTTTTCCCCGAGCTTCCATTCGATTCACCACTTGAGCTATTTGGCTCACATGAGTTTCCAAGTTCTTACTGCTTGCCTTGGCTTCATCTTGGAATTTCTCAATTTTCTTTGCACACATGCCCAACTAGTGAATGACTTCCATCACCTCATCCTTTGTTAGCCCCGAGATCTCCCCTTGATCTCGGGGTTTGTCTTGGAGCCTTTGAAATTGTTGTTGAGCTAGCCTATATTATTGTTGAAAAGGCCATTAAGGTTGAGGTTTTTGGCTTCCTTGAGGGTTTCCATGCCGGAGGTTCGGGTTATCATGATTTCCTAAACTGTACGGCTGATTTTGGTACCCTTGATAACCTTGGTAGCCTTGGTGACCTTGGTAACCTTTCCCACCTTGATATCCTTGGTTGCCTTTGTAGCCTTGATTCCCTTCATATCCCATGGCACTCACCTCCTCGACATAGTCCTCTTGCAAAGTAGGGCAACTATCCATAGGATGCGCCAGGACACAAATTTCACATGATTTAACATGTGGCGCATTCCCAGGCTTCCTCATCAATGATTTGACCATAGATTCAAGGGTCAAGACTTGGTCCTCGAGCTTCCCACTATTGGAAGAGTCACTTGGGGGCATTGGATCTCTCCTTTTCAAATCGACCCTTGAGCTAAAGTTTCTCGATTCTTCTGCTAGCTCATTTACAATTGCATCACTTTGGATGAAGTTTTGTTCCCAAGAGTGCCATTACAAGAACATCTTACCAACCTTTGATCCTTATCAAGAAGGCTGTTGTAGAAGTAATAAACCAAATCCCCCTCTGAATAACCATGGTGAGGGCAACGTGCGAGAAGCTTCTTGAACCTCTCCCAATAGTTAAAGAGAGATTCTTCATGCCATTGGAGGATGTTGCTTATCTTCTTCTTCAAGGCGGCAGACTTTGAGGCCGGGAAGTATTTGTCTAGAAACTTCATTTTCATATCGAGCCAACTCTTGATGCTCTTGGGTGGTAGGTAGTGGAGCCAATCTCTTGCACCATCCCTTAGTGTAATCGAGAATGCCTTCAACTTATAGAAATCTCCATCCACTCCATCGGGGACTGTACCACCACACAAGCAGTGGAATTTGGTGAGGTGTTTGTTGGCATTCTCCCCTTGCCCACCAAGGAAGATGGGTAGCATGTTGATGAACTCGGTCTTTAGCTCAAAGTGCCCGTTCAGTCCAACCACGGGATACTCAATGCACATTGGTTGTTGATCTAGTTGGGGGCCATGATGTCTCTTAACAAAGCTTGCCCCGAAGGAATCTCCCTTTGGTGGAGAGGAGAAGCTCACCCTTGGAGAGGAGGATGTTAAGGTCCCCCTCCCAGATGCTCATCTTCGTGCTCAAGTTGATGTTCCATAAAGGAAGAGGTATCCACAAAATGGTCACTAGGAGGGGTGTTATTCACACTTTCCAAACAAAGCCTCCTAGCCCGTCTCAAATTCAACTCTAACTCGAAGTCGTAGTGTTGTGAAGAGGATTGCATAGGAACCATATACCAAGAACATGAACAATACGTCTCCAATGGCAAATCAACTAAGAAATAAAAATAAAAGAAAACTAATAAATATTTACAATTAGCTTATAATCACACATAATATACCCAAATACGTAAAAATAAATGCCTTTCCCCAACAGCGGTGCAAAAAAGTACGAGGTCATCGTTGTACCTCTCAAAGTTAATAATTTTAAGCCCTAATGCTTCCTATCTACAATTAAGTAAATAATGAAAAGTTGGGGTCGTTCACAAGAAGAGAGATCTTTTCAAGTGTTTAAACATATGTAGGAGAAAACATACTAGGCATATACATACATAGATACATATAAAAGCATGTAAACAGGGGGGAAGGGAGGGGGGTTGGTTGGTTTTTGAGCCTAAGTTATCAAATTAAATGACAACAATTAGCAAAGCAAGAAAACTATGCTAATCATGCAATTTAACTAAAGATACGATACAAATGATAATTAACGGTGCCTTGGAGGCAATCAACTTCCACTTCCAAACTTCCTATAGCTCATTGATCCATTCACTCATTCAATTGCATTTATTGTCTATGGGGAATGCTATCTCTTCTCATTCAAAGATCAACATTCGTTCCTCCTTAAGAGTAGTTTGCAAAGACAAACAATGACCATTTGCAAACCTCATTGATGATCACCAAAGACAAACAACATCATAGGGGTATTTCATCAATGGCACTTCACCCAAAGCACCATAGGTTTGATAACAACAAGCCTTCTACCAAAGACAGTCATTTAACCAAACAAAGCATTTATTAGGTTAAACTTAGAAAAAACAACATTCAAGGTTCAACCTTTCTTTTAACCTATATGACAAATATGAAAACAATCCACATTAACATACTCATCTAGCAAGAATTACCACACATTATACATAAGAAGTTCTAAATCCATACTTTTGGATTTCATATCAAATGAGTTAAGAAATTTGAAACTTTCCTAACACTCTAACATTTCAATCTTACAAATATTTCATATACTCAAACAACCCATGGTATAAATGAGGTAAAACACAACATTAATGGCATAGTAAATGCTCTCCAATAAATGTTCATAACTGATCTAATATAGAATCTTACTACATAATTTTGGAAGCTTCAATCAATTTTTTCCCAAGAACTAGATTTAGCTACAAGATTGCATACTAATTAATGCTAACAAACAAAACATAATACAACAGAATTTAAAGATGAAAAATGGTAGAAACTAGGGTTAGAAATAGTACCAAAAATAAAGGAAGAAAAGATGTGAATGAGAGGAAAGAGAGTGCTATTTATAGTACAAAAATGATAAGGTTAGGTTCTGGCCACCAATTGGTCGCGACTCGCGACGGGCGACAAAACTTAACCCTGTTTTTTTTTCTTCTTATTGTGGTGAACACTTATTTTCACAATTATTCCTCTAATTTTCCAAGTCTTTGAAAAGTGATATTTTAATGTCCTCCGGTCTTTAGTCCTTCATGTTCTTCCTTTGTCATGCAAAATCCACTTAGAAGAGGTAAAAGAGCGTAAAGTTGCTCTTACCTCTCCTAAGAGAATTTCAAGGTAAAACCCAAGCTCTTGATAATAAAAGAACAAAAAAGTGACCCCAAAAATTACTAAATCATGCACATAAAATGGACATATCAGTAGTTGAAACTTCCATCCAGCAAGCTAACGAGGAGGATTCCATTCAGCAGCCAAGTCTGGATGCCACTGCAATTATTGTTGAACCTCGCTTCTTCTAACAACGAAGTTAGTTAACTTTTAGAGTATTTTTTCTTGTTGGATTTTGGAATGTAATATTAAAAACAATACTTTAGTTTTTGTTTGTATTGTCCATGCGATTGTTATTATGGAAACTATATTTATTATGTTTCTATGCTTGCTCATTTCCCCTATTTGTGTGCAGGGCTTCCATATTTTTGTTGCTTGAAAAGTTTTGATTTTATGGGACATGGTAGTCGGTTCTCCGAGGCCATCAGTGTGCTACATGCCACCCAATTATTTACCGAGGAGTGTGCAGGGTTTTGTTTCCTCTGATGTATTTACACGTGGGGAATCGCTTCCTCTACGTATTGAATGGAATCTTTGTATTCCATCTTCCGCTTCTATTAGATGTCCCTCTAGTAAACTCATTCTTGATGGATACAATTTTGAGTCATTCGGTAGAGACATTGTTCGTGGTCTAGTCGATCTTGAGTCTGCCGACCAATATATACGATCGCTTAATCTTCCTGTTTGAGTTCAAGAGTGGGATTTATGTTTGGCCATTATCTTAAACTACATGCTTCTTAATGTCAGTGATGTTGAGAAAAAATGGAATGCTTTAGTAAAAGAAAGTCAGTATGCTTTATGAGAATTGTATAGAATTCTCAGTGAACAAAACGATCTTATTCATCGGTAATAGCTGAGCCTGACAAAGATGCTCCATCAACAGGTAGAGGCTAGGGGATATAGTGCTGGCAAGGATCTAGAAGCTCATAATAAAAGCTTCAATCATTAATAAGCAGTGCACTCGTCTTGATGACCTGATGACGGAGCTTAAGAAAAAGCAAGATGAGTGTGATTATTTTTCCAATTCTGCTGGTGTTCGGCAGAACAAATTTGATGACCAGTTCAATATTAATATACAATTGCAAAGTGAAAATGAAGAACATCGCACTGAATGTGATTGGTTTGACTTAACTGTACACCAACTGGAACAAGCTTATACTGTAATAAGGATAGGCTTCATGAATTTGCTTCCTTATCACGACAGTCCACCAACCATGGTGGTCTGGTTATTGTGGGTGGTAATCGAAGAATTAGATTTTCTGATGCTGTCTAATCGCACATTCGTTGTCTTGAAGAAGAAGTACAAAACCTCAAAGATGGCATGGCACAGTATAAGAAGACAGTGAACGTATGAATATGCAGCTGGATCATGAGGAATTTGGCCCTATTACTGACTTCAAGGCATATTATGCTAGATACCTCATCCTCATGGAGCGAAGGGGTATGACCAACATCGTGCATATTTATATATGAACATTAGGTATGAGCATATGGTTAGCAAGGAGCGTGAGGCAGATGAGAGCCATCGTAAGGATGAGCACTGTGTTCGTGAAGCTGAATAGTTTCCTCACACTTCTGAATGCCCTTCTTAGGAAGTTAGGCCTAGTAATCGCTGTGGTGGTTCTTTTCTGGTGGATCTTCCTAATCGTCTAGGCGTAGATAATATGCTTCCCATTTCTGTCTTTTGAAATGTTTAGGTGGAACGACTTTTTTCTTATGCAAATGTTCTCCGGATTGACAATTTTTTCCTTTTTTCCTTCAAGAAATTCCTTCATTTTTGCGAACCTATGTAGGTTGCTTGGGTATGTATGCATTGGAGGAAGCTTTATGCAAAGTCACAAGATCTATTGCTTGTTTTGTTTGGTGTTATAGAGGCATGTTTTCCTACTAGCAAAATCTAAAGCTTGTGTTAGTGTATATAGGCTTCTTTGCAAGATCTAAGGCTTGCAAAAATTAATAGTTTTGCAAAATCTATAGCTTGCTGATATTTTGTATGCAAAACTGCAAGATCTAAAACTCGCCAGCCTGTATGATTCTACAAGGTCTATAGCTTGCGTTTAATTAAATTTTTGTAGGTGCAAGATCCAAAGCTTGCAGCCTCCGACAGATGCACATGATCCAAAGCCTAGTTGATGCGAAAATTAATTTGATCGCAATGTAATGCTCCCAAATTATTTTTCCAATGTGAAAGTAAGGCAAGTAAAGCGTAATCATGGGCCCACAAAGTGGATTTTATATTAAGTATGTATGGGAGCAATTATATCGCTTTGGGATGGAAAGAAAGTAACCAAGGATAATTTCCTGGTGTCTATACACGTGGGTGTTTCTTATTCTCTTTCTAAGCATAAAACATTGGTGGAGGGCGGGCGAATGGTCCGAAGGACACGTAGCCTTAATCAAATTGGTCGCGTACCATGTGTTAGGGACTAAGGTATCATCCACTTTCTTTAGTTTGTAACAATGTGAATCTTTGTGACCTTGTAGGGATCTTTCCATTTAGGGTACACTTTCCCCGTTCTACCGCCAGAAAAGCTTCGTTGTCTCCTAATACTAAGTTTCTAATCTGAAACCACTTATCCTTCATCTTTAGATTGTGAAACTTAGCCATCCTTTCTTTTTACATAGCTTCTGTTCTCATTTCTAAGTCTCTCCTTTCATCAAGCTCATCTAACTTGGGCATCGTTATCTCTTGGCTAACATTTTCCTCATAACTACTCACTTGAAGACTTGAATTTCCAACTTCTATTGGTATAACTGCTTCATAACTATAGACCAAATTTCACAGGGTCTTTCCTGCTTGTTCTCAAACAGTCATTCTACATGCCCAAAGCATGTTAAGGGACTCATAAACCCATCCAGTTTGCATTTCTTCTAAACGCTTCTAGATTCCTTGAACAATGGTTCTGACTTTGCTGTTTGCTTGGGTGTGTGTTACAAATGTAAACTTCTTAATGATCCTGAGTTTTAATCACCAGTCTATGAACACTCTACCAGTGAATTGTATCCCTTTGTCAGATATAGTGTTGGTTTTCATTCCGAAGCGACACATGTCTTTATCCCACTTTGTTTTGCCTGCATCTACTCCTGGGCTCTGATACATGGTCACTTTTTGTGCTTCCACACTTTTCATTCCTTCTATAAATTCTGTTAAGGTCTAGGGTTTGATCATTTTTTTGGGTTCAAACTGTATCTCAAACTGGCTTAACTCTAAAACCCACTTCGTGCATCTTTCTGATGACTCTGGCTTACTGGGAACATTTTTAATTGGGAAACCAAGGTAAACCATGGTGCGATAAGAATGAAAATAAGAACTCAGTCTTCTTCCTGAATAGATTAAGGCTAGAGATAGCTTCTCAGATGGCATTTGAATCCTTTCTGCAGTTTGCAGTATTCTACATATGTAATACATTGGCCCTCATTTCTGATCCTCAAGGCGAAACGAAAAGGAGCTTACTGCAGTCTGCAAGATTGCCAAGTACTAACATAAAGTTTCTTCAAGTGTAGACAACTTCACTATTGGGAGTGTCTGGAGTTTTGTTATCTGGCAGTCCCAGTTCCTGGTAAAGTTCCTTGCCTTTTTTGGGGAATTTGAGCAAAGGAAAGTGTTTGTTCGCTACCTCCAAAATGAATTTGTGGCATACTCTAACTGCTCGTGTTGGATCTCAAGTGTATGTTAATAATATGATCATCAAAAGAAGGAGAACCGACAACTTCACAGCAGACCTACAGGAGACTATGAACACATCACGTACCTTAGGGATAAAGATCGACCCCAAGAAATGGGTGATCGGTATAAGTGTAGGAAATTTTTCAACCCACAGAGTATCTTCTAAGGGAATTGAAGCCAACATGGGCATTTGAAACAAAGACTCCGAGATTGTTAGAAGCAGACATTGACGAGGTCAAGTTCCCTAGAATCATGATGAATGGTGGCGTCAATTAAACAACAAAAACCAGAAAATGTTATTCCGGCCATAATCAAGAACAAGGGCAAAACAACAAAGAACATAGTACAAAAATTCAACCCAGTTGCAACAGACACAAATCACTACAAGAGATATAGATCCACAGATTGAAACCTGTAAAAATTGATTAAGAGAAAGGAGAGAAGAGACACAGAAGAGCATATTGTTTTAAGCACAGAATACGAGGAAGAATCAGGAGCAATATAGAGGGTGGAAGAAGATTAATGGGTCTGTGTTTGTCTATGTTTTTATTTAAAGAACGGGAAGAGCTACAAGACAAATAGATGGAATAGTACGCAATCATGACAATCGGAGGTTACCTTTTTGGATTCCCGAGATGGCAGTGGTAGAAATACACAGAATAGGGCCTGTGTTCAAAGCACAAAATTCAAAATAATTATAGGAGAGAAACCAAAATTGCAGCAGAGTAAATTACGGAATAAATAGAAAATACGAAGGAGCGAATCTCGGTGGCAAGTTTGTAATAGCTAGGTGTCATAGAGATAAGAAAAATTATGAGATTTGAAATCCAATTGAATGCGTGGTTTGGGGAAATAGCAACATACATCCAAGAAGCAATCAACACTTGGCATAACCTGTTCACATCATAGCCCAACCGAACACTTCACAACGCTTAGGCACAATGAGAGATAACAAGTTCCTTATACAGCATATGAACCTGGTTATAGCTTCGCGTAGCCTTTGCTTCTTAGCTGGAGGGCTATGGTGTATGCGTGGTCTAGCGAGAAAAATGTTGAGGACCACTAGGCCCTGCTCTATAGCTTCCAAGGGTGAAGTTAAGCCTTTTCATCCCAAACCATGAATCAAAGCATGCAGACACCACGAAGAATATGAGTCGAAAAAACAAGCAACGAACAGCGGCCACGAATGCCACAAACTCAGCAAAGTTGTAATCGTGGAATGACTCACAATATTCACTCCTAAAAAAAAGGAACCATAACCACACCATTATAATAATAAAACAAGCTCTTAAGGAGCTAAAGTAAGTGTAACTATCTCTAGAAATTCCAATTCTAGGAAGAGATGACTGACTTGATCGTCAAAGTTCTTCTCTCGGAATCCTTTTTGGATCATGTTTTGCAGGTTAGGAGATTCTTGGGAAAAACAACCAACTTTTCGGAGCAGTCAACCACATCACTAATGAAATTGGGTAGTCGAATAAAATGTTTTTTTAAGAGTTATTGGTTTTTATCAGGGTGGAAAGTGCAAATGAGGCCGAATGTTTTGTTTTTAAATTACTACAATGGACATTTGTGTGAGCAAGGTTATCAAATCCAAAGGTTAAAGAAGGAGTTGACAACTATTATGAGATGTGAAGAAGAGTGGCAAAAGTCTTTGACTAAGAAATATCGTGAGAATGATGGGGTGAAGGATATCATTTTGAAGCAGGCTAATTACTTTGATGGGGTGAAGAGTGGCAAAAGTCTTTGACTAAGAAATATTCTGGAAGTTGAATGTCGCCAATTAGCTGGGGGAGTTCAAGAATGGAGGGAGTGCTATAAGGAGGACACTAGTGCAGAATGCTTGATTAAAGACAACGGTCAAAGTTGGTTTCGCAAAAACATGAGGAACCGCCTTCCTTGAGAGGTTCTGAAATCAGAATTCATGTAATTCGGCCCCTTTTCATGATGGAAGGTGGTTTTTTTTAAGGAAACCAGTTTCTTGAACCACCTTTGATGATCAAACATTAAAGGTGGTTATTTGTATAAACACCTTTATTTTTTGCCCCTCAAAGTTGGTCTGTCGGACCGTCTTTGTGGTGCATTCCTTCCGAGTTAAGAATTTTGGGACTCGGGTAGTCATGAACTCAGAATAAACTTTTCTCGGTCAAGGTAAAGAGCCAATAAACCTTCCGAAAATGTAACATAAATTGGATCATAGTTCCATAATCAGGTCCACTTTCAGAGACTGTTCATCAATTAGAACATAGAGAGATTCTGTCATGTGCTTTTATAAATGTGCTATGAGCTTGAAACATAGAAAGACGGTAAAAAATCAATGCGGAGGTCTAGATGCCCCCATTTCTCTATATTTAGGGAGCTTTAGGTTAGATTGAGATCAACCATTATAATTGTAATTCTTAAAGAGTTAAGGTATATTTTTTTTCATGTTCATTGATTCAATAAATGGAATCATGATTACATTTGTAATGTGTGGAGTATGGTTTGTGTGTTGGTAATTAATGAAATTGATTTTATTGTGACATGGGGATCTATTGTGTCTTAGTTAATGAGTTGAAAATCATTATTAAGTGTAAGAAGTTAGTTATGGATCGAATAGAACTTATTGGCAGAGATCTTTGAAAATCACCAAAATATCCCCCTGATGTGTTTATTTTAGGTGCATATTTTAGTGCTTTTTGGGATCACTTGTGTGCTCTTTTGTTGTCAAGAGCTTGTGTTTTACCTTGACATTCTCTGAGGAGAGGTAAGAGCTACTTTAGCTCTTTTACCTTTTCTAAGTGGATTTTTCATAACAAAAGAAGAATATGGAGACTTGAAGACCGGAGGTCGTTGAAAATCACCTTTTGAAGACTTTGAAGACTTGCTTCAAATATTTGCAGACATGAAGACTGGGGGGCATTGGAGATCATCATGTAAATACTTTGAAGGCTTCCTTCAAGGATTTGAAGACTTGAAAAATGATAGGAATCATTGTGAAGAAGAGTTCTTGCAACAACAAGAAGAAAAGAAGACAAGGTTCTGTTCAAGCGCCCGCCGCGAGTCGCAATGCACAGGTGGCCAAAACACAACCTTATCCCTTGTACTATAAATAGCATTTCCTTTCCTCTTTTTCATATCTCTTCATCAAGCCCGATTTTAGTACTATTACAACCCTGGTTTTCCACCATTTTCATCTTTAATTTCTCTTGTTTTATGTTTGGTTTGTTAACATTAATTAGTATGAACTCTAGTAGCTAAATCTAGTTCTTGGGAGCAACTGACCAAGGCTTCCAAGCCCATTACTTGAGAACAATTTGTAACCTATTTAATACTCTTACTATTATGCATTTATGGAGCATTGAATGTGTTTGTTAATGTCATTAATGTTCTTGAAAGCTTGAGTATATGAAGTACTTGTATGATGTGCTTGCTAGGGTTTGGGGAAATGGGTTAATTTACCCTTTTCTTGATAGGAAATCAAAGAGTATGATTTAGAGCTTTTTATTATCTTGATGGATTGATAATCGCTAGACGAATATGATAATGTTGAACTCTTTGTCATGTTTTTTGCTTGTAGAAAATCGAGAAGTCTATGAACATTGAATGTTCTCGACTAATCTTGTGTAAATGCATAGATTGGTTAAATGCTTACACACAGTGTAGTGTTTATAAGTGTTTCCAAGCTTGTTGATTCTTCGTGTTTCATGTTATCAATGGGATACTTTTAGTCGTGTTTCGACTAAGGTAGTCATTGGGGAGGTTTCGACTAAGGTTTCACTCTTGCAAACAACTATCTAAGAAGGCTAGAAATTTAGTCTTCACAACAAGTAGTGAAAGAAGTAAATAGGTTGCATGTTCAATGATGGACAAGAGGCTTGGAAGTGGAAGTCAATTGCGCCCAAGGTTTCGTTAATTGTTTGTTTAATCACCTTTTAGTGTTGTTGCATGCTTTATATATTTAACTTGCTTGATTAGTTAACTTGTCTTTCAATTAATAATTCAGGACCAAAACCAACCAACCCCCCCTATTTACAAGCTTATATATATATACACGTATATCTATATTTGCTTATATCTCGTATGTTTTTTCCTATATATGTTTAAACACTTGGAAAGATCCCTCTTCCGGTGGACGACCCCAAGTTTCCATTATCTACTTAATTGTAGATAGGAAGAATTAGGGCTAAAACTATAACTTTGAGAGTTATGGCAACGACCTCCCAAAAATTTGGGAAGAGGCATTTATTTTTAAGTGTTTGGGCATGTTATATCATTATGTGCTATTTGTAAATATTTTTTAGTTGTCTTTTGTTTTGATTTCTTAGTTTACTTGTCATTTTTTCTTAGCTTGGAGACATATTGTTCAAGTTCTTGGTGTATGGTTCGTACACGATCCTCTTCACAAGAACCCCTACACAACGACCCCGAGTTATAGTTGAATTTGAAATGGGCTAGGAGGTTTTCTTTGTAAAGTGTGAATAACACCTCTCCTAGTGATCATTTTGTGGATACTTATACTTCTATAGAGCATCAACATGAGCAGGAAGATGAGCATCCGGGTGGAGGGCCTCAACATCCTCCTCTCCAAGGGAGAGCTCCTCCTCTCTATGGAAGGGAGATTCCTTTGGGGTAAGCCTTGTTGAAGGACATTATGGCTCCCAGCCTTGTTCAACAACCATGAGGATAGAATGGACACTTCGAGCTCAAGATCGGATATATAAACACGCTACCTATCTTCCTTGGTAGGCAAGGGGAGAATGCCAACGGGCATCTCACCGAGTTCCATTTTTTGTGTGGTGGTACAGTCCCCCACGGAGTAGATGAATACCTTTATAAGTTGAAGGTATTCCCATTCACATTGAGGGATGGTGCAAGAGATTTATCCACTACCTACCACCCAAGAGTAACAAAAGTTGGCTTGACATGAAGACAAAATTTCTTGCCAAGTATTTCCCGGCCTCGAAGTCCGACGCTTTGAAGAAGGATATAAGCAACATCCTCCAATGGCATGAAGAGTCTCTTTTCGACTATTTGGAGAGGTTCAAGAAGCTTCTCAAGAGTTGTCCTTACCACAACTATTCAGAGGGAGATTTGGTCTACTATTTCTACAACGGTCTTCTTGATGAGAACCAAAGACTAGTAAGGAGTTCTTTGGTGGTACCTTTGGGAACAAGACTTTATCGGAGGCTATGAAATTATACGAGGAGCTAGCAGAGGAGTCAAGGAACTTTAGCTCGAGGGGCAATTTGAGAAGGAGAAATCCAATTCCCACAAGTGACCCTTCCAATAGTGGAAATCTTGAGGACCAAGTCTTAGCCCATGCTTCTACGATCAAATCCTTAATAACCAAGCCTTGAAATGTGCCACATGTTAAATCTTGTGAAATTTATTACTCGGCGCATCCTATGGACACTTTCCCTACTTTGCAAAATTATTATGTCGAGGAGGTGAGTGCCATGGGGTACCAAGGTAACCAAGGCTATCAAGGCAACCAAAACTATCAAGGCTACCAAGGTGCACAAGGATATCAAAGAAATCAAGGGTACAAAGGTGGCCAAGGCTATCAAAACTGGCCATACAATGTGGGTAATAGAGATCACCCAAATCTCCGGTATGAAAACCCTCTAGGAGGCCAAAATGATCAACATTATTGGCCACCTCAACAACAATACAAAAGGCCCCAAGGCAAGCCCCTTGATCGATGGGAAAGCTCGGGCTTGACTAAAGATGAGGTGCTGCAAGCCATTCACTAGTTGAGCATGTGCGAGGAGAAAGGCAAAAAATTCCAAGATGAAGCCAAGAAAAGCAACAAGAACTTGGAAACTCAAGTGAGCCAAATAGCTCAAGTGGTGAATCAGATGGAGGCCCAGGAAAAGGGAAAACTACCCTCCCAACCGGAGATCAGCCCTTAAAAAAAGCTAGTGATATCGCTTTGAGAAGTGGTAGAGAGGTTGGCACTTCCCCGGGTGATGAAATTATTGAAGAGAAGCAAAGAAGGGTTTAGGTGTTTGAGAAACAGATTGAAGAAGAGGCCAAGAATTTGGCCAAAGAGAAAGCAAGGAAGGGGAAGGAGAAGGAAGAGGAGGTTATTGTTGAGAAGTTAACCTCCATTCCGGAACCTTCATCCCCTCCTCACAAAAAGGAAAAAATGGTGGAGATTCCTCCATGTATACCGGAACCACCATTTCTAGAAGCTTTGAAAGACAATACAAGGAAGAAGGACAACAAGGAAATCTATGAAGTCTTTTGTATGTGCGAGGTAAATATCCCACTCTTGAATTCCATTGAAAAAATTCCTAGATGTGCTAAGGTATTCATGGATGATTTCACTGTTCATGGTAATTCCTTTGACAACTGTTTAGCAAATTTTGTTCAAGTTCTTAAATGTTGCATTGATACTAATCTTATGTTAAATTATGAGAAGTATCATATCATGGTAGAGCAAGTCATTGTATTAGGCCATGTTGTCTCCTCTAAGAGCATTGAGGTTGACAAGGTAAAAATAGACATGATTCAAACTTTGCATTATCCTACTAATGTGCGCGAAGTGCACTCTTTTCTTGGCCATGCAGGATTTTACCGCCAGTTCATCAAGGACTTTTCAAAGATAGCATGGTGGACTTTGTGATGGATGAGGGTTTTAAAGAGGCCTTCGATGCATTGAAGGAAAAGTTATTCTTGGCCCCTATCATTTAACCCCCAGATTGGTCATTGCCTTTTGAGATCATTTGCGATGCTAGCAATTATGCCGTAATAGCGGTGCTTGGTCAAAGGGTGGGAAGAGCACCTTACGCCATCTACTACACATCCATGTCTCTCAATGAGGCCCCAAGAAACTACTCCACCACAGAAAAGGAGTTACTAGCGGTGGTATTTTCTTTGGATAAACTTCGATCTTACTTGCTTGGTCAAAAGTTATTGTGTACACTGACTATGCAATGCTTCGTCATTCAATGACGAAGAAAGAAGCCAAGCCAATATTGATAAGGTGAAAATAATTTGCAGGGAGATGTACATATTGATTTTGTTCCTCCATTCCTTAGGGGTCTTTTATTACTTGACAAAAGTGGTTATCCTGGGGTGCGGATTTTTTACCCTTCGGTCTAAACATCTACTCTCTCTATTTCATCCAGTTTTATGTCTACAATTTTGCTTTGATTTCATTCAGCTTTAGTGCTTTCACTGGTAGATCATTTCCTTTCTTGGCTAGAATGGAAACTGCTGTTTTCTCCTTTTTATCCTTTGCAGGTGATGTGCTTTTGTGCATTCTTCTTCTCAGCTCACATCCGCAGCTGATCCTCAGCTGATTGCAATGCTGATTGCAAGCAATTTCCAGAGATGATGCCCGATTGAGGATTGCTAGGTCGCCAAGGATGATTCTCCATTAGCTGCAACAATTCTCGGATACTCAGGTGGTAATTTTTCTTTCTCTTCGGCTGTAAATCATTAACAAATAAGTGTTCCATTTTTTCGATTCACTGCCCTGTTCGTGGTTTCATCAGCCGGATAGAAGAAAAGTTACACCTTGTTTAGCCCACTATTTCTCTTTAGTTTAGAATAGGTGGAATCTCCGCTTTGGAAGCAAGTGATTCATATACTCAAAGCTTCGGATCATCAAATGGATGATCTTTTTGTAAAGATTTTCTGAAGTGGCGCCTTGCGGGCTTATTTATAATTGGTTTGGGGGAGCCTAATATATTCCCTCCCATCTTCGGATGGTTTTAATTAAAAAGAAAGATAAGGTGGATCCCTCTTTTGATCAAATTTGAGTTGGACATGCGAGACAAGAAGGGCGCGATGAACCTTGTGGCAGATCATTTGAGCTGGTTGACTGCATACTAAGACATTGAGGTAAATTCCTCAGTGAAGGAGCAACTACGGGAAGAGTTCCACGAGGAACAATTGTACACAATTAGGGACCTCCAATGTGGTATGGTGACATTGTAAATTTCCTTGTCACCGGTAAATTCCCTCCTCATTTTTCTAAGGCCCAAAAGGATAAATTGAAGGGTGATGCTAAATATTATGTGTGGGATGATCCCTTTTTGTGGAGACATTGTGTGGATAAAGTTTTTTTGAGATGTATCCCCGATAGTGAAATACACTCAATTCTTGAATTTTTTTCATTCTCATGTGTGTGGTGGGAATTTTTGGAGCAAAGAGGACCACTAAGAAAGTCCTAGAAAGTGGCTTTAATTGGCCTACATTAAATAAGCATGCATATACCTTTTGCAAATATTGTGATGAATGCCATAGAGTAGGAAATATCTCCTCTAGGAATGAAATGCCCCAAAAGCCTATTTTGTATTGTGAAATATTTGATGTTTGGGTTATTAGCTTTATGGGACAATTCCCCAATTCTTGTGGCATTACATATATTCTTCTTTTTGTTGATTGTGTGTTGAAGTGGGTTGAAGCAAAATGCATTAGGACTGATGATTCTAAAGTGGTTGCAAAATTCCTGGAAGATAACATCTTCTCTAGGCTTGGGGTACCCTGAGCCATGATTAGTGACCGTGGCACCCACTTTTACACCCAGACAATTAGGCACTCTTTAAGAAATATGGCATCACTCACAAGACTTCCACCGCCTATCACCAACAAACCAATAGCCAAGCCAAAGTTTCCAATCAGGAAATTATGTCCATCCTTCAAAAAATGGTTAACCCTAACCGAAAGGATTGGAGCTCTCGGTTGAAAGACACCTTGTGGGCATATAGGATGGCTTACAAGACACCGATCGGTATGTCACCATACCAGTCAGTGTTTGGTAAGCCATGTCACTTACCAGTGGAAATTCAACACATGGCTTACTGGGCAGTCAAAGAATTCAACCTCGATATATATGAGACCGGCTTACGTAAGAAGCTACAATTGCATGAACTAGATGAGATTTGGAGGGATTCCTATGAGAATGCCAAAATCTATAAGGAAAGGACAAAGGTGTGGCATGACAAGATGACCATTAGGAAGGAATTAGACGTGGGTTAAAAGGTCCTCCTGTTTCAATCCCGCCTTGTCAATTTCCCGATAAGTTGAAGTCTCGATGGATCGGTCCTTTTAGGGTGGTGAACGTATTTCCACATGGTGCGGTGGAAATCCTAGATTAAGCTAAGTCAAATACATTCAAGGTCAATGGACAATGTTTGAAACCTTACCACGAGAGTTTTGTGCCGGAAAAGGGAGAGGATGTTGATCTTCTTAATTTGGTTTGTGAATAAGCTTCAATAAGGGGGAGTGAGTCATGTCAAAGACGTTGAATAAACTTGGTTTTGATCATCCAGATCGACATTCGTGACTTTCCATTATTGTTGTTTGGTTTTGAGTTTTTGTCATTAGTTTCATTATTTTACTTTGTGCTTTTCGGAGTCTATTTTTCTATGATTTTGTAGAAATTTGAACCAAAGGCATTGGATAGATGAAAGGAGAAATGCTTGGAGTCAAGATGGAAAAGCTTGGGAAAGGGATGAGATTGAAATTTTTTCTATATACCAGATAGCCTACCTGTCGCAAGTCGCGACCATCTCATCGCGAGTCGCAACGGGATTTGAAAATTTAGCAAATTTTGGAGCCCTCGAGCTCAACTTTTCACGAGCAGTGATGGTTACGTCGCAAAGGACCATCGCGAGTCACGACGATTTGGTCGCGATCGTGACCAAATCAGAAAGATTTTGCAAAAATGTTAACTCCCAGGTCCACTTTTCATGACTCGCGGTAGTCCCATCGCGAGTCATGACAGACCATTGTGAGCCACGATAGATTGGTCTTGACCTACCCATCGCGAGTCACAACAAGTGTACAAACCTGCTTTTAAAAGCAAGAAAAACCCCATCAAATTGCCATTTCCATCTTCTTCTCTTCATCTCCTCCACCGCTCCACCTATTTTCACCACTCTCCGCCCACCAATCACTGAGGCTCCATCCAAAATTCATCCTACACCACTCCCCAATCCTTTATACCCAATCTCTACCAACAAATCAGCCTAGTTCATTAAAGAACACAAAAACCTTTGGGGGTTTTGTGATTTTTAGCAATTCAGATTTCAATTGTGTGTGGGCTTAGTTCCTTCTTCATCCTAACCATCTAAGTTGTACATTTCCTCACTTTCTTGAGCTTGAATTGTGATTATTTTGTATAATCTATTCTATTGGATATTTTGTGGATTATGTGTGATGCCTTAGGGATTTAAATTGTTTGAGCGTTGTACATTCTTTTGAATATATTTTTCTTATAATTTGGTTTGATGGATAACTTGTGAATATATTTATGCTTATGATTTGGTTGAATGTGAGATAGCATTGTGCTCATTTTAATTGCGTTGATCAGCTCATGTTGGTGTTGTTCTTGCATTGTGTTTACAATGTTACTTTGGTTGTGGCTTGCACAAGAGAGTTTTCATATTGGCTTAGTTAAACATAGTTGATATATGCATGCAATTTTATCATGCTTAAGGTAGTTTATCCATAGCACTTGAATGTTAATGTTTTGAACGTATTAATGGTAACTAAACTAGTTAGGCATGATTGTGATTATAGGATATAGAATATTGGATGTTTAACTATGTGACAACCTAATCGACTTGAAATTATGGGTATGATTAATGTGACATGGATTGTATTTGCGATTGTGGTTACGAGTTGAACAAGTTGGCTTGGATTTGATTTGGCTTGTGATGTTGGCTAAACTAGTTTGAGATTAGGTGTGATTTTGTGACATTGCATATATGTATATTCTTGTGCATTTAAATTGTTTGTTGTGGTTGTTAGATATGACCCCTACCAAGAGACCTAGGGTTCCTCCACGAGGTGGGCGCACCGTTGCTCCACCTCCACCTCCACCTCCACCTCCACCTCCACTTCCACCACCACCACCAACTCCAGAGTCGAGCCATGTACCTCCTCCTCCTGATAGGTACATGGGTTTGACCCAGATTACCGGTCCCTATGTAGAGAGGTGGGATACCTTGGTCAACTGCCAGCTGAAGGAGATAAGTTTTGTTGATGTGCCCACACCGGCCGCTCTTGGGCTAACCTACCCAGTTTGATACCTCCTCGCCAAGGGAGGGTTGGAGGGTTTCTTGGGGAAGAGTGGCCCTCCTATCGGTGATACACTCTGGAGTTCCTATCCACGGTCAGGATATGCAGTATGAGGGATAATCAGCCCTGTAAGAGGTACATCACTTTCCACTTAGATTATGTACCCTGTGAGATGACCATCTCATAGGTCGAGAAAGCCTTTGGATGGAACACAGTTGAGATCCAAGAGAGGTTGGATCCACAAGCCCAGGACCGACCGATTGAAGTCAACATGGAGTGTCATCAACATGAGGGTGAAGAACTCCCATGACAAGAGTAGTGTCATCATCTATCCACAAATATTTTGCTGGCAGAATCCTTTGCTCGGCAGAGCTAATGAATGCACCGAACAACGACATTCATTTCTTATGGAACTTGATGAATGAGGGGTTGGGATATGGCTTATCGGTCCAGCTATGGATGAAGAGGGTTATAGAGGTGGATGGGAAGCCAAAGGGAAAGATTATTGTTGGAAGCATGATCAGCGTCTTAGCGGAGCACCTAGGATTAGTCCCACCGGCTGATTTTATGCTTGGAGAAGTGCACTTCCTACCTCATCACTGTAGAGAGATTGGTGTGAGTTGATATTCTTGGCACCACGCGGACTACGAGGGTGTTTCACTGGTTATATGGCGCCAGGAAGGTCACCTTTATGGCACTTCCTCATCCCAACAAGACGAAGTTGGAGTTTGATACACCCTTGGTGGACCTGGTGATTCCACCTGAATCCTGATGCTGTGAGGAATTTTAGCGCGAGCACAATGACCTTGGTCTAGCCCCTGTTCAGCGCGATGAAAGTAGCTTACCTTTCAATGAGCGACAACAACTGCATTCCCCATAGGCTCTACTAGAAACTGAGCCTAAGCAGGAGGATTATGTGCCACCTCACTACTCTCAACCACTGCCTGACTTCTATGAGCATATGAAGCAGACTATGTAGGATGAATTCTACTGCTAGGACAGCATGATATTGGAGCATAATGTTTTTGTCTCCCAAAACTTAATCGACATGGATGAGGAGATTGACCACCTGTCAGCTCGCATTCATGAGATGCGGTCTCAGGCAGGTGGTGCCTCAGACCCTGATCCATGAGAAGAGAGGCATAGAGCCAAAAGACAGAGGAACAGGGATTGGCTGGCTCGTTATCAGTAGCGTTATTGTGGTGGTGGTCATTATATCCTTACCCTTTCTAACTTTGCTTTGAACACTTTCGCCCTATTTTGTCTACATTTATGGAAATGCAGTGTTTTAAGTGCTGGGAGGGGTATTTACTGATTTCACTGCTTGGTTTGGGGATGTTTTTCTAGACTTGCTACTTTTGGGATATTTTTCGCTTTGTTTTGGATATTTTCCCCCTTTTTTTTGGGGATGCTTTCCCTTTAATGTACTTGGATGATGTTAGCTTTGATATTTTTCTTAGCCTTAACATTTGGAAAGCTCTTTGCTACATTTTGATTGAAAAACATGAAAATTTGGAAAAAAAAAGAAAATGAAAAAGAACAAAAAAAAGAATCCTTCTAAGTTGAAAACACGAGAGGGCATCTTAAGCAACAGTGGGAGCTTAGATAGGTTAAAAATCCAAAAGGGCGACCTAGGTAAAATTGAGAGGCTAAATGTGTGGAAAATCTAAAGGGCTCCTAGGCAAAATGAGAAAATGAGAGAAAATTAAGTGTTCACTCATTTTCTAGCATTGGAGTCATAAGTTTGCGGTAGCCATGTGGATGGATCAGATAGCTTGACATCTTGAGACCTCTTGGGATTGGGAAATTTAGCAAGGAAAACGAAGTAAGTAATGAAATTCTTGATTGTTGATATACTTCTTTTTTAGGATTATATATTGGTATACAGTGGAGTATGTGTTTAAACTTTATACATGTTTTTAGCTTCACCTTGTACCATTGGATTTGGGATTGTCAATTATGGATTTGGAGATGTTTTAGGGATATCAATGAATTGATAAGTTGATATGGTTTGGGTAGATTAAGTAATGGGGTGGTGGGAAAATTCTCATTTGATCTTAATGTTGGAATGTGTGATATTGAGAGTTTTTTAAGGTATAGACTTGGGGGAGTAGTAGTTAGGATGTTGATACATCAATTCCTTCATGTGCTTAGATCTTTTCTTACTTGAGGACGAGTAAGGTTTAAGTACGGGGAGGTTTGATCTGTCTATTTTATGTGCATACTTTCGTACTTTTTTTAATCACTTTTTTACTCTTTTGTTATCAAGAGCTTGTGTTTTACCTTGAAATTCTCTTAGGAGAGGTAAAAGCTACTTTACGCTCTTTTACCTTTTGTAAGGAGATTTTACATGACAAAGGAAGAATATGGAGACTTGAAGACCGGAGGCCGTTAAAGATCACCTTTTGAAGAATTTGAAGACTTGCTTCAAAGATTTACAGACTTGAAGACCGGAGGCCGTTGAAGATCATCCTGTGAAAACTTTGAAGACTTGAAGAATGAGAGGAATCATTTTGAAAAAAAGTGCTTGCTACATGAAGAAGAATAGAAGACACGGTTCTGTTATAGCGCCCGTCCACGGGTGGCTAGAACACAACCTTATCCCTTTGTACTATAAATTGCATTTCCTTTCCTCTCTTTCATACTTCTCCCAGCCCAATTTTGGTACTATTCTAACCCTAGTTTTCCACCATTTTCATCTATGATTTCTATTTTTTTATGTTTGGTTTGTTAGCATTAATTAGTATGAACTCTAGTAGCTAAATCTTGTTCTTGGGAGAAATTGACCAAGGCTTCCAAGCTCGTGTCTTAAGAACAATTTGTAGCCTATTTAATATTCTTACTATTATGCATTTATGGAGCATTGAATGTGTTTTTCAATGTCATTAATTTTACTTAAAGCTTGAGTATATGAAGTACTAGTATGATGTGCTTGTTAGGGTTTTGGGAGATGGGTTAATTTCCCCTTTTCTTGATAGGAAATCCAAGAGTATGATTTAGAGCTTTTGATTGTGTCAATAGATTGATAATTGCTCGATGAATATGATAATGTTGAACTTTTTGTCATGTTTGTTGCTTGTAGAAAATGATAGAAGTCTATAAACGTTGAACGTTCTCAACTAAACTTGTGTACATGCATAGATTGGTTAAATGCTTAGACACAGTGTAGTGTTTATAAGTGTTTCTAAGCTTGTTGATTCTTTGTGTTTAGTGCTATTAATGGGATACTTTTAGTTGTGTTTCGACTAAGGGAATCATTGGTGAGGTTTGACAAGAGATGTCGAATTCACTATTGCAAACAACTATATAAAAAGGATTGAAGTTTATTCTTCACAATAAGTAGTGAATATAGTAAATAGGCTGCATGTTCAATGATGGATAAGAGGCTTGGTATTGGAAGTCAATTGCGCCCAAGGTTTCGTTAATTGTTGGTTTAATCACCTTTTATTGCTGTTGCATGCTTTACATATTTAACTTGTCTTTCAATTCATAATATTTGACCAAAACCAACCCCGCCCCCATTTGTATGGTTATATATATGCTTATATCTAGTATATTTTCTCCTATATATGTTTAAACACTTCGAAAGATCCCTCTTCTCGTGGACGACCCTGACATGTCGTTAACTACTTAATTGTAGATAGGAAGCATCAGTGCTTAAAAATATAACTTTGTGAGGTACGGCGATGACCTCCCACTCCCCTTAATATTGTATTAGCACACTGCCCATGTATGGATTGTAAGAATGACGTATATTTGGGTAGGAAGAATATCCATAGGCATCTAATCATGAGAGGTTTTCAAATGAGCTATACTAGTTGGATATGACACGACAAGGTTTGTATGACTAACCCTTAAGCTCATACACATAAAGTAGATGATGTTTGGGATGAATTAGATGAATTGGTGGAGGATGTATCTATAGATGTCCATGGTAAACCAGAGGTTCTAAAAGTGTTTCATAATGAGAAGAAGACAAAATTGTTTGATGGAGCTAAACATTCCATTTTGAGTGCAACTTTGCAATTAATGAACTTGAAGGTAAAATTTGGGTGGACTGATAAAGGCTTGATAGAGACTCATCAATTGCTAAGGGAACTGTTAGCCGATGGTAATTTATTTCCTGATCGATCATACGCCGTGAAAAAAGATTCTTTGTCCTATGATATTGAAATTGAAAAAGATCCATTCATATTTTAGTGATTGTATGTTGTGTAGGGGAAAGAAAGATGAAGCCCTGGATCGATGTCGTGTATGTGGTGAGTCGAGGTACAAGATGAAGAGTGGTCAAATTAAGGTTTGTGCAGAGGATGTAGTGAATTTAAAAAAAACTCCGGCTAAAGTTTTATGGTACCTCCCCATCATTCCTCGGTTGTAGAATTTGTTTGCTTCTAAGGAAGATGCGAAGCAGTTGCGTTGGCATTCAGAATTTGGACATTCGACTGGTGGGTGACGTTATTAGACATTCGTCTGATGGGGAGCAATGGAAGAAATTGGATGCTATGTACCCTAATTTTTGTTCTGAGCCTCCGAATTTGAGATTGGGTCTTTCAATGGATAGGATTAATCCTTTCGACAATTTGAGCAATGCACATAGTTATTGCCTGTTATGCTAGTAATCTACAACCTTCCATCATGGAAAACAATGAAACGGATTATGTGTTGCTATCTATGATAATTTCAGAGCCGAAGTAGCTGAGAAATGACATAAACATTTACCTTGCTCCATTTGTTGATGATTTTCTAACCTTGTTAAAATATTACGTCCCCGCATTCGTTGGTAGCACTAATGAAATTTTCACATTGGAGGCCTTATTGTTGTTTGCCATAAATTATTTCCCCACGTATGGTAATTTATTGGGTTACTCTATAAAAGGACACTTTGTGTGTCCCATTTGTGAGAGGGAGACATCATTTTCTCAATTGAAATGTGGTTGCAAAACTTTTTATCAGGTTCATAGGCGTTTTCTCCCCGAGCGACATCTTTGGCGTTTTCTCCCCGAGCGACATCTTTGGCGTTCAGCCAAGAAGTGATTCAACGGGGAAGTTGAGATAAGAGTTCCTCCATTCTCTTTGTCGGGTGTTGAGGTGTATGATAAATTTAGGGAATTGCAAAATAATTTTGGAAAAGGAAAGCGAAAAGCTACAGATGAAGAAGTTTGAAGAAATGCTTTGTATTTTTCAGGCTCCCTAACTAGAAGCATTTGGACATTAGCCATTGTCTTGATGTCATGCACATTGAGAAGAATGTCTACCATTCTTTGGTTGGGACAATGTTGAATACCCCTGGGAAAACAAAGGATGGACTGAAGGCTGGGCTTGACCTGGTTGAAATGGGGATAAAGAATAATTTGGGGCCTATTAAAAGTGGTGATAATTATTACCTCCCTCATGCATGTTATTCAATGTCTGAGTCAGAGAATGAATCGTACTAAGACATTGAGCAAGGAATAAAATCTCATGTTGCAAGGCATATTTGTCCATGTTGCAAGGATTAAAATTTCATGGGTTTCACTAACTAAGTTAAATTTGCAAGGATTAAAATCTTATGA
The DNA here is from genome assembly GCA_037428765.1 of Rubia yunnanensis. NCBI lineage: Eukaryota > Viridiplantae > Streptophyta > Magnoliopsida > Gentianales > Rubiaceae > Rubia > Rubia yunnanensis. Next base: position 39,679,967 of record CM075066.1, read on the forward strand.
CTGCTACAACCTAATGCCGGAATTAAATGTAATTGCACTTAGGTCAACATTTCCATCTCATGTTACATTGTGCATTACTAAACTCTGTTTGTTCTTCAAGCCCATATGTTCAAAGAGCATAAGTGTGGAAGGTTGGACAGGTTGCAAGTGATGGTCATGGAAGTTTTGTGTTGAATGGAGATGTACTTCCCCCATCATTTTTTGACATTATGGTGCATCTTATAGTTCATTTGGTATGCAAGATTGGGAGATCAAGTTGTGCATTCCTGTATTATTGCGGTGGAGGTACCCATTCGAGAGATACATGAAAATCTTTAAATATTTTGCCAAGAACTGCTATAGTCCTGATATTGTGCAACATTATGTTGCTAAGGAGTTAATTGAATTTTATACTGATTATTTGAAAGATGTGCATTTTTTGGGGGTTCCAAAATCAAGGCGTGATGGGTGGTTAGGTGGACAGGGGGTCAGGCAAGATAAACTACTAAACCCTAATGCTGAAGATTTATGTGTTACATATCTCTATGTACTTTGTAATCACAAGTATGCCGTACCATATATTGAGATCCACACGGACACGATAAAATGAAATATGCAATGTTTAATGAAGTACAGGTCCGGCAACAACACACTAGTATTATTTCTTCATAGTTTAAAAGTTACGTTGAGATTGGTAAACACCCCGGTACAATGGAGTGGTTGGTGCGTAGACCCCTGGGCACGGTTCTATTGTATGGAGGTTACAAAATTAATGGTTTTACTTTTTCCATAAAAGCAATGAATGAAAAGTCTGTAACTCAAAACTGTGGTGTGGCACTTGTTTTTGAAACTTTACACATTGGCACCGTCAGGGACGACAATCCTCGGTATGCCCAAAACTCTTATTCTGGTACCATAAGTGAGATATTGGAGCTTGATTATATGACTAGGAAATTCCCTGCAATTAAATGTCAATGGGTCGATGTAAACACTGGGAGAAAAATTGAGGACTTGGGATTCACATTGGTAGATTGAAGTCGGGTTGGGTGGAGAGATCATCCTTTCATATTGGCCTAACAAGATCATCAAGTATTTGATGTGAAAGATCTCGTTGATCCTCGTTCGGAAATTTTTGTTGAGGGTAAGCATGCACTTGTCAAGGAGTTTGAATTGGAATATATAGTTGGATTTTGTCAAGAGACTCCAATTGTTAACAACGACAAAGGTATATTTCTTCAGGAGGATGAAATAATTTTGTGGAAATATTTAGGTCCTCCCAACCATGATGAAGGAATTTAGATTGATGGCCAAGGAAAAATCAGCAAGAGAAAAAGGAAGAAGATAAAGGTGAAAAATAGAAGAAGAAGAAGAAATGAGGTAGACATTAGGGTTGTATGTTTGTTTTTATGTCAAAAGCATGGAGCTGGGAGGGTGTTTCGATATTGGAATCTCTTTGGCTATTATGGTTAACTTTAACTCTTTTGGTATATTCAAAGAACACTTTCATTAGGCATCATTTATAACCGTATAATATAAACAAATATCAATCCAAACCAAAGAATTTTAACATAAATCATTCAAATTACAAACCAGAACAAAAAAGAGTCATTTTTCAGTAAAACATGTTCGAATCCATGATATACAACATCCCCAAAATCTAATCCATAGCACAAATACATAGAGCATCAAGTGCCGAAAGAAGACACATTCAAAATTAAGCGGAAGGCAACCGCGTAAGCTGAGGAGCAGTAGTAGATGCCCTTTCTCTATCCAAAGTATGATGCTTGTGATCAAGTTTCCATATCCACTTCCGCAACCCAGAAATTTCATGACGGACCCATCTATAGCATGCTTTGAATCCTATAACGAACCTTGGAATTGGTTCATCTAGTAGATAATAATAAGGTTATAACTATGAATTAATCTACACCAACAAAATTCACATTACAATGAAAAATTGACAAACATCTACATACCTTCTCTTGCACCTTGTTCATCCATTTGCCTCTTATTTAGTTCCACATCATCGATGGGTTTATGAACCCACTTATGGTCGAAAAATATCCAACTTTTCCTTTCAAAGTACTGCTTGTCGAACCACTTGCAGTGCTTCTCTTCCCCTTGAAACTTGAATCCTTCGATCCCTCTCAAAACCAAACTTATCAGATTATCGTAAGGCATATTCTTCACCACGGTCTTAGATGTCCCAACATAGAGCATATGTTTAAATATCATAGACCCGGGATTGATCATTCTCCCTTCCATGATGTAGTAAAACAACATGAGTGATGCATACTTTGGCTCAGTTACATGCCTAGATGTTGTTACGAGACATCTCATAATCATCTTAAAAACTATACGAGAGTCGATGGGAAGGACTTTTAAATCAAAACTCTCCAGCCTTTCTAGATTGTATGCATTACGCACAAAGTATTTTATGCTACATGCAATAGGGTCAATGTGCGGGTATTTGTATACAAGCGGTCATCTCCCCATATGATAAACATTGTCTGGTAGCCCCTCAATGTCCTAAAGATACACAACTTCCGGCCCTTTGTACGGGCATTCCAAAATTTCATTTATTATCCAAGGACTTATATGAATATCATGATTGCTAACCCTAGTTGCATAAAAACCTCCTTATTTTTCATGTAAATTACTATAGAATTGACAGACCTTGTAAAAATGTTACGATATATTTAGGCTCAACAAGTTTTTAATATACGATCCATCAAATATTTGCAAAGGATCAGCCAAACCTATGCTATGGTAAACATTGAAATCCAGCACATAGCCATTCAACAATTTACTGGACTCATGCAATGTATTATATCTAACTCGAGCTTGAGGAGAAACAACCCTTGGTAATGCGATAACGTTTGATGGCCTACTTCTTGACGAGCTCCCATATTTGCTCTTTCCTTTTCCCTTGGTTGCTCCCTTGCCCGTTAAATCCATTTCCCACTCAATTTCAACTTCCAAAACAGCAATGCTATTTGGTTTCCTGCACCAAAAGAGTTCTTTTGTCTACCACTAGGGTTAGTGATTTGGGGCAAATGAATTTGGCCAATTTTTTAAAGTACCAGAGTCAGTTCCAAACTAGGAACAAGTGGGGCTTTCTTTTTTAAAATGTTTAAATTTAAACACTTAAAATACATCAGGCCCAGGTTTACTCCGGAATTGACATCCACCTTTGGAATTGCTATTCCGAGTTTTGAACAGTAACCCTACCTTTAAAAAACATAATACATTCAATTGTTTTGTGAATGACTAAAATGGCATGTTGGCTCCGGATTTGTAATCCCCATTCGGAACTAGGGTTCCGAGCTCGGAACAATTCAGTATTCACAAACAAATAAGGAAAAACTTCTAAGTAAAACCCCGGATTTGGCCCACAAATACGGAACAAACTATAGGTGAGAATATGAAAATGGCAGGTTGGGTCCATATTTTTAATCCCCATTCAGAACTAGTGTTTTGATCTCGGAAAAACTAAGGATTTACAATCAAATATGAAAAAACTTCTAAGTAAAATGCCGGATTTGGCCCATGACTTTGGAATGTACTATAGGTATAAGGGTTATGGCTATGAGGAAGACCTTCCTCATTCGGAAGTGATGGGGACATATATTTCCAAAGGGCGAACAAACTTCTAGACTCAAAACTTTGTCCACTCTTATGGTAAAAACACTTAATATGCATGTTCACATACCATGTGGTGCACATACCACAACACAAAGAACTACTACTAATATAAAAGAAAAGGAGATACATGACATAGAAGAAAAAACCCACTACACATAAAATCCCAATTCCCAACAATTGCAAATCATCTAGAATCATTGTACACATTTCAAGTCTAAATCTACATCAATATTTTTATGATCAAACATTCAACAAGTTCCAGACTCAGTTCAAACTTCCACACTAGGAATCACTAGCATCATCAAAATTAGGCATTGTTCATCATTGCTCAATTCCAATGTCAATTCTGATGTGGCTACATAGCTGGCATGGCGTTCTTCAAGTGTTGCAAGTTCAGTGCTTGTCTTTTCTAAGTCACTTCTAATTCATAACTAGTATTTGTTGATGATGCTCTTCCATGACTGTGTCCCACCTGAACATGACATACGCGATGACTCATCCGTAGCTCTCTTCGCTACCTTACCCGGGACCACCTTAACCATCAAATTGTCGTCTTCACCTTGAACCAAACCTTTATGTTAGGACCAACTCATATTATAATATTCTAGCGCAGTGGCCTATCTATCGGAACAGCACCAAATTGGCGAAGCAACCCTGCGATTAACCCTGGGAGGTCATCGCCGTACCTCTCAAAGTTATAATTTATAAGCCCTTTATTCTTACTAAATACAATTGAGTAGATAGTGGAAAATTGGGGTCATCCACGAAGAAGATGAATTTTCTTAATCGTTTAAACATATAAGGTTCATAATAGGCTAGAAGTAGATATATATAGATATATAATAGCATGTAAAAGGGGGGGTTGGTTGGCTAGTTTTCCTAAGTTATGAAATTAAAAGACAAACTAACTAGAAAAGTTAAGTAACTATGCTAATCATCAAACAAACTAAGAAAAAGGGGTAAAAACTACAAAAGATAAAGCCCTGGGGGCAATTGATATCCACTTCCAAACCCAATATAGATCATTGAACCATTCACTCATTCTAACACATTCGTTACCTATTGGGAATGCTGAAAATTCCCATTCGAAGATCAACATTCATTCCTTATTGTTAGTAATTTGCAAAGACAAACAACGACCATTTGCAAACCTCATTGATAATCACTTTAGGCAAACCACACCATAAAGGTATTTCATCAAGGGCATTATACATGAAGAACCATAGATTTGATAACAACAAGCCTTCTACCAAAGACATAGCCATATAACTAAACATAGCATTCATTAGGTGAAACCTAGAACAAACCATATTCAAGATTCAACCTTTCATTGTATCTATAGGATAAACATGAGAACAATCCACATTAACATACTTATCTAGCAAGAATTACAACACATTATGCACAAGAAGTTCTAATTCCATGTTCTTGGATTCTCAATATAAAGAGCTAAGAAATTTTCAACTTTCCTAACACTCTAACAATTCAATCATACAAACACTTCGTATACTCAAACAACCCATAGTATAAATGAAGTAAAACATCACATTCAAACACATGGGTGCTAAATAACAAATGCTTCAAGAAAGAGTGAAATAGAGGTTCTTACTACATAGGTGTGGAAGCTTTAATCAATTTATCCCAAGTATAAAACTAAGCTAGAAAATCAAAACCCATAACATAGAACAAAGATCTACAAAGAAAGAATAAGAAATGGAAGAAAATGGTGAAAAACTAGGGTTTTTGAGCCCCCAAGTCGGGCTTGGGAAAATGAGGAAGAAGGAGGGCTATTTATAGTCTAATTTGGTCGAGAAAAACCAAAAAATGCAGTAGGCTCCTGCCCAAGCGGAAATGGCATCTCCCGGGCGGCGGAGGTTTCAGTCCAAAAATTCAGAAATGCACTCCCCTGGGCTTCTTGTTTTGCCTCCCATGGGTGAACCGTTGATCCGTTTTGGGAGTTCTTGTAGTTGATTTATAGTACTCAAGAAGACAAATCCAATGGTACCACTCTTTGAAGTTGATTCTTATTGGAAAATGCTAAGAAATCTGCTTCAAAACATAGATCATTCTTCACCCTTTGCTTTGCTCTCCTTTCTTCACTTTATCTTCTACCACTTTGTCAGTGGCCTTCCATATATTTCCATCCTTTTGAATGGATTTCACTAAACCACTCCTAAGTGCTCACGAGACATCTACAAATGAAGCTCACAAAATGGAATCTAGATGCTGGTAAGGACAAAAATTTCATTAGACTAAACATAGGTTACAAAATATAGGATTTTTAGATATAAAAACCGAAAATAGTTATCTCAACCCCTTATCATGTAAACCTACATAAAAATAGCAATCATACAACAAAAATATGACAAAAGTGAAGTTAAATGCTTTGGAAAATATATGCATTGCCCTCCATAGGGGAGATTCTTCTTTCTACCCGTTGCTTCCTTTAACATGTAGTTCACTATGGTGAATCCTGGGTTAATCGGGATCCCATCCATTAAATAGTAGAAAAACATAAGGTTTCCGCTAGTAGGATCACAAGCGTGACCACCCGACGGAAGAACATTCATGAAGATCCACTCGTAAACCAACCTCTGCTTAACAGTCAACTACCCTACATCATACTGATCTGTTTGTCCCACCCCACCACCTACCATATCAAAGTAATTCTAGGAAATGGAAACCAGACAGAGGGGTGGCCTCGGTAAATGTAGATCATTGCTTCCGGTGGAATATTTCTAAGGGGTTGTCCCGGGTATAAGGACGCAACTTGGTTAGGTCATTATATAGGCATTCTATCACATCATTTATAGTATACTTTGTAATAGTAAAAGTTACGCATTAGCTTTATTCGAATCTTTTTATCAAAAAATTTTCCGTAATTAGCATAAAATTGAACAACTTCATCAAAATGCACACAATCCTCCAAAGTCATCAACTTTTCCATATTTTGATTCTTAGAATAACGAAGTATGTAACCTAACAAAAAATCCTCAACATCTCCACTACGAACAACCTTAGGATTACTACACTTGTGGTAACAGAGGAAATCGACAAATCTTCTCTCGACTTCTCGATTGAAAAACTTAGTTGATGCCCCTTGCTCTTCGAATGGTTAATGGCTCCGAGGGTTAGAATTTCTATCATTCACTATCTTTCCACCTTGGTTTCTCACCAATGTAGAGCTTAGTTGATAAATCTAGCAAGTTACAATGTAGGAAATTTTTTAATCTCTTTCTAGGGTTTGGAATTACGATTTGGGGGTAAAGGGCTGGTTCTTTTTTTAAGTAAACTCAATAGTTCCGAGCTTGGAACTAGTACCTTTCTCGTAAAAGGAAATAAGAATCATTTCCTCAACCGGAAGGTCTTCCTGGCTGGTTGTGAACTCGGAACAGGTCATAAGCAGGAAAAAAAGGGTATTAAATACATTTACTAAAGAACCCAGAATTTAGGTGCAGATTCTCCCCCAAAAAACACCATCTTCCACAAAAACCCTATTCTATCCTCTAAATCATCATCTCCATCTTCATCTTCTACACCAAACCCTAGTTAATCATGAACATATGCTCATTATTAACTACCATTTGCAAATGGCACTATATTTTTGTGGGTTTGATTGTGAAGAAGTTTTTTTGGTTTAGGGTTTGTAGTATATATAATCATCCCACGAAGAGGTAATTTTTCTACACTTCAATCACTTGTAGTGATATACATTGTTATAACATCTATTAAAAAATGTATGTTTGAGATGATTTGATCTACATTTTGTCTTGGATAATATTTGCATGAGATGGATGTTGTGGAAGAGTAATATATAGAATCCACTTGTTTTTAGACCATTATGATAGCATGCTCATTATTCTTAATTCTTGCCAATTGGTGAGTGTAAATGAATGTGGTGGTTGATTGTTATTAGGTAGTAGAATGTCAAAAAAAAGGCCCATGAAGAGCCAATATCAACCCTGGGTGCGGATATGGAAACAACATCTGATGATAATGATAAGGGGGATGGGGCGGAGGAAATAGGAATTGCAAAAATAAATAGTAGAACACTAGAAAGAAGAATGGCAAGGAAATAAATGACCTTGTTGGTTTTTAATAAGGTGGGCCGATGTTGATCGGAAGAACGAGTTAAATGGTCTAGTTGAGTGGGGAAGATCAGTAGGACGAGGGTGGACATTCGCTATGATAGTTGGCACGATGTGCCAAGGGAATATAAGGATACACTATGGATTGAGTGGGAGGTAAAATTCTTGTGATGTTTGCCTTTTTTGCAACCTATATTTACCCTTCTATATTATAATAGCCCAATGACAATTTATTATTTATGTTTTACCTTATACTCCCATATAGAGACTTTTTGAAATAGATACACTGGACATGGGAGAATCACGAAAAAGTTTACACGCATCAAAGGCTCTAGTGAAAATGATGACACAAGTGGATATAGCAAAGTAATGTCTAGTCTTCGTCCGCATATTATATAACGTGATAGCCAAACATGACCATAGCTCTACATACACATTTTTGGGGAACGATTGTATTTTTGGTCAAAGCTGAGACATCATCGCAATGTGGAGGGACTTTGAGGAATTCTGGAGGTGTGAGCAAGTCAACCAAACAATAATATCATTATCCTTATTATAAGGTCAACTTTTTCGTGTTAAATTATTTTGCAAAATGTACTCATGCTTATCATTCTACATGTCTTATTGCATTAGATACATGTACTACTTTACCAATCAAAAGGAAAATGGATGGATAGGGTATTTGTGCCCCATAATAACTAAAGAAAATGGGTTCTCTAGAGTTGAAAGTATTGAATATGTGCGCAAAGGCATTGGGCGACGGGACAAGAAACTATTTATTGCACTATTCATTGAGAGGTGGTGTTTTTTTTCATAGTTATTTTACAACATTAAAAATAATTTAGTTTGTTCAATTAAAGGAACACATGTCAACATTTAAGTTTAGGGATCATTGGAGATTGATTTTCATAGTCCTAAGCGAGAAATGTGTGTATTGGATTAATCTGTTGCACTTCAAACCGTCCAAATCATTTGTAGAAATTTTGGAGAATGCACTCAATGAACCCAGTGTCGCAAAAAAGATAAAGGTGGCCGAAATCAAGGTGCAATTTGTTACTAAAATATTTTCCAAATATTATTAACACATTCAAGTAGTATATTCATAGTTTATTCTTTGGAAATAAGTACAAAAAAACAAGAAAAATTATGGGAGTGTGATATGCTTCATTATGTGTGTGTTAACCATTGCATTTGACATACTTTTTAGCTAGTTTATTTGGTGGATTGCTAGTATTAGTTGATTTTGACGTGACAGGGGGTTTAGATGGTCATGTTTGGTTTTCTTGTCTAAATCCTGCATTTTATAGACTTAATTGGTACTAATGGACATCTTGTATCCACGAGTTAATTGATCTTCCTAGTGATCATCTTTAGTAGGTCGCCCGTGGTTACTTCTTGTATGCATTCTATGTGAAGGCCGTTCAAAAAGGTGATAGAAGATATTGAAGGCCGTTTGCAAAGTGGTAGAAGAGACGAAGGCCATTTGCATTAGAATGGTAGTAGACGAGTGCCAGAAGCATCAATGCATGGTAGAAGGAAATTAAAGGCAAGGATAGGCGGAAATGGAGTTCAAAACTGCCAACGAAGAAACATTTAATCATGGTCCAATGAGTTGTGCCTAAGTCTGAGAATGATTCGAAAAGAATTATCATTGAAGGCCAGTACTGTTAGATTATTCTTCTCGAGCACTTCAAATCGACTATTAAAACACCTATATCTGACTAACAGTTTACCCGCAGCGAAGGAAACTAGTTCAGCCAGCCGAGGCACAAGTGGGTCGACGCGGACCATTCATGGTTGGAACCAATGGCCTGTGCCAAAGGAGCTGCCCCATGCTAGGAGGACCAGCACGACGCTATGGTGTGGTCCGTGCCAGATGACACAGGCAGCAAGCACGAGGCTAAGACCCACTCCACACAACTAAGTATGGACGCTAGATATCCCATTTTTTATGTCCCTCGAAGTTCCATGTCCAAGATGCCAAGACCAGCCGATAGGGTGTGGGAAAACACACAACCCACACAAAAGTTTCTAAGCGGAACTTGACCATGGCCCACGCCACCGGCCATGGGCACGGATCAGAAGCCTAAAATTTAGCACTCTGATGGCGCCCTAAACTAAATAACGCAGCCTGCGCTAGGCTCTGTGTCCCATGCCTCTTAAAGATCCACGCCACACACCAGAATGGGTGCCCTGCACCACATGAAAAGGAACGGCTTGCGCCAGATCTCCCGCCCTGCGCCAAGGACATGCCACTGGCCGCACCATCCTTGACAGCCCGCGCCGAGCTGTGGCTAAGAAAGGGTTTACCCTAATTTGGCCTATTTTGGACCTATTTTTTGGTCCAATCTCCTACTACAATAAATATAGCCTTAGTTAACTAGGGTTTTGTATCACATATTTAGTTTTGTAGCTAAGAGAGCAACTCTAGAGAGAGAAAAACTCGATCCTTTTCTCTTCATTATTTTTCTTTATCCTAAGTTGTGGAATTCAAATCTTCATTTGAATTCCATATCTTTTTTTCCCTTAAAAACACCCTAGGGTGGGGGATTATATATAAGGATCCCCAAACCTTTGAAAAGTAGAGTTAGTTACAGAGAGTTATTTTTGTGGACTTTCTACTAAGGCAACCTTGTTGCCTCCAAACGAATAGCTAACATCTAGAGCCTATAGTTTGGAGTTAAAAATTACATATGTGATAATGAGTAGAAATATTAGTTGTGTTTCCAAAGTAAGTAATCTCCACCCCATGTCTTAATTCTTCATTTTGGCCAGGCAACTACTATTCCGCCATTTCAAAATAGACATACCATCCAAGAAAAACAAAGGAGGTGGTCTGATAGATGATGTTGTGTGAGGTGTATAGCAATCAGAAACCAGACAACCTTCTGCTTAAATCAACAAGAGGAACTGGAGCACTTGAGCATTGCATACCATGCCATATTTGCATCCCAGTGAAGAGCTGCAGGGGTTCCTGAGACAGAGTATAAAAAGAAAGAGGAAAATATAAATCAGCAGTATCAATCATCCTCAGTAGCATGCATATGAGTTCTAATGTAGGGGGTATGATCCCTATCTAGATTAATAAGGCCTCTGATGTTTGCAGGGATGTTAGAAAGGTTCAGGCTGAATTCCACAAGGTGAGTGGATTTAAGCTTAGCAATTGCATCAGGAACAAAGTTGCACTCTCTGAAAACATGTTTGAGGGTGTCATATTTTAATAAGAAGTGAATTTGAAAAGCTAGTGTATAGAGGGACAATTTTGCTCTGTTTGGATTGTTTTATCATATTCACTGCTAGCTGTGAGTCTGATTCAATTATGAAATTGCAATCTAGAGTTGGAAAAACCTGACAAGCAAATAGGATGGCTTTCATTTCAGCTTCAAGTGATAATTTGGCAGAGGTGTTTGAGGTCCTGATTAGGCATGGATTACAATTATTGTCTCTGGCTATAAGGCCAAGTGTTGAGTTAGTAGAAGACCAGGAAGCATCCACATTGACTTTTATAGTATTAGGTCCCGACCTTTCCCAGTAGACAATGGAGATAGATGGTTTTGGAGGAGGTCTGAGAGGTGGGATCAGTGAGGAAATGGGAAAGCTCATATTAGGGTGTTTGTTTGAGAAGCAAGGTTTAGCTAAAAAGGATAGAAAGATTAGTTCTCTTACTTCTTTACAGATATGTACTGGTGAAATTTTTTTGTTATCAAAATAGAAGGCATTTTTGGCTTTCCATAGTGACCAACAAATCAAAGAGGGCAGCAAGCTACAAATAATTCTATGAACTCTAGGAAGGTCATTGTTGTTCTAGTATGCAAAGAATCTGTCAGTTAATTTATCGAAGGTATGTAAGTTATGTCCCATGATAACACCAGTATCACTCCATATAGATTGAGCCAGGTGACATGAAATGAAAAAATGTTCAAGAGAATCAGCTTGGTTGCATGCTGGGCATAGAGAAGCTAAGCTAAAACCACATTTAATTAAAACATTATCAAAAGGCAAAAAGGAGTTTAGCATTTTCCAGGTGAAAATTGAAATTTTTTTCTATAACCTGGGGTTCCATATCATATTAGTAGCAGGAAATGTACCTGGTAATTGAGTGAGGGCCTTGTATGTTGATCTGAAAGTAAAAGCTCTATTCTCCTCTGGTTTCCAAATCAGTTTATCTTCTCTTTCCTTATTAATATCTGCATCTTACAAGAAAATCAGAGTATCATGTTTTAAATAAGGAGAAATCTGAGTTAAGAGATATCATTTATCATTGATGAAATATGCTACTGTGCAAGAGGAATTAGTAGAAAGGGCAGAGGAAGGGACAGAGTTAATGAGTGGTCAATTTGGGCACCAATTAGCAATCCAGAAGTTACAGTTGCCTTGGCCATGAATAAACATAGAGTTATTTTCAGCAAAAGAGTTAATAGTGCAGATTCTCTTCCAAGTTTGGGATTTTCTGTGTGATTGAGGTAGTGAACATATCAGTTTAGTCCACGTCGTGGTGCCCTGTTGGCATTTCCACCACAGTTTGAGGGAACATGAGTCAATTATTATTTGTACAGATCTGAAACCTAATCCATTCTGAAATCTATGTGCACCTAGGTCTGACCACTTCCTCCAAACTTTGTTCATTTTTCCCTCAGTTTCTTCCCAAAAGAATCTGGACATTTTCCTTTCCAGTGTCTTAATTATCTATTTAGGAGGCTTTAGGACAGACCATATATGTTGTGGAAGGGAATATATACATGATTGAATGAGAACCAGTTTACCTCCTGGACTTAACCACTTGTTTTTTCCAATTCATCAACTTCTTATCTATAAGTTCAAGCAGTGGTTGGAAATATGTGTTGAGTGTTCTTCCCTTAAAATTTGGCAGCCTAGGTATTTAAATGGGAAAGACCCTTTTTTCATTCCTAGGATTGTCCTAATCTGATTTATCCTTGCATGTGTAGCTCTTTTACTAATATAGAAATCAGATTTTTCATAATTAATTTTTGGCGTGATGTGAATTCAAAAGTTTCTAAAAAAGCTTTAATCCTTATTAGGTTGGATTTTGAGGCCTGCATAAAAATAATGGTGTCATCAGCATAACTTAAGTGTGAGGCTGGTGTGATGGCAGAGGGGAGCTGATAGTACTTAAGTTTGTTGTTCGTGAAGATAAAAGATAGACTTCTAGAGAAAGCTATTTTTGAATTCCATATCTACAAAGTAGTTTCTATAGCTTGGGGTTAAATTGTAGGAGCATGTTTTAATTTACATGTTTTGTCGTGAATTCGTGGTGGAAGACCGGGATGTAATCGCACGGGGGAGAAATAGACCTACAACAAAATGTCGGGCCTAGTTGTACTCCCCTAATTATGATGGCGGTGTCGATGGAGGGTTGCGAGTGCACCCGCGGTGACAGGGAAGGGGAAGTGTATACCATCAGCCACACATCATGTTATGAACACTCTATTAGGTTTTCCTAAATTTCTATGTGAATCGATTGAGGATCGAAACATTAGATTAACCATGTTGCTCAATGATTCCCCAAGTGATTAGTTAAATAGCTTACTTTTGTTTTTTACTTTTATGCTTAGTAGTTGTTAGTTTGAAAAACCAACCCCTCCCATCCCCCGCAAGTTTGCTTTACTAGCTATTCCTTTCACTCATACGGATTGACGACCCATACGAGGTTGTGTTTTGATAGATACTTAGACCTGTGGACAAACTCAGGGATTACTGCTAACCACCACATAGGTAGCGTAGTAGTGAGAATAGAGTGCAAAACTATAAATTCTTATCTTTCGACCATGTCTTGCACCCGGGTTAATTAGCTACAATTAACGACCACTGGAGGGAGGGAGGTAAAAATTTATGCGACGATGTTGGAGAAGCTATTTGTCTAAGTGTCAATTGAAACATAACGTGTAAGTACAGTAGCTAGTATTGGGAAAAATTCTCTTTTTGGGAATTTTTAAGATTTTCTTTTTCAAACATCATGCAAATAAAACAAAAACAGATAAAGATTTACTTGTGTGAATGATTTATCTTGTGATACTATTCTTGCTGAGCATGCTTCTTCTAATTTGAACAAGGATACTTCACCTCGGTATCTCATGTCTAAAGTGTGGGGAAAGAAGCGGGGCTAAAGAATTAAAAACTCATAAACCCCTTCCAACTCCCAAACTCAATAAGAATTTATCCACGCTTAAGAAGAATGGGTTCACTTGGTTCATCGCTCCAAAGGTCAAAGGTAAACCTAGGATGATGTGGCAACCCACCCATTGTGATGTGGTCACTGGTGGTGTCAAGCATGGTGATTCTGGTGACCCACCAAGCCACTATTTTTAGTTTCGAATGATTAAGGAAAAATAATTCGTGAAGACGACAATAATGAAACGTTGTTTTTATTTCGAGTAGGAAGTTTCTTTAAATATTTTTGAAATTTCTAGAATGAGTTCAATCTTTGGTCAAAATGTTTAGGAAATTTTAGTCATCTTTCATTTTTGTGGAACAATATTACTCGCATTTTTAATGTCTTTGGATGCAGATTTAAAAATGAATTCACTGGAGAAAGATGGGCTGATGGTCCGCACCCAAGTATTTGGTGTGAGGCTAAGCTTCGTGCCCAGGTGTTTGACGCGAGGCTATGCTTTGCGCCAAGGTCAGCCAGCATGAAGCTGATGTGGCCACCACGTACTCACAGAGCACAAACCTGTCATGAGTTGGTACGAAGCCAGCGTGTGGATAGCACAGACTGACACATGTATTAGCACGAACCAAGTGTAGGCATGGATCTAACCTAGGGATCCAAGCTGCCCACTTGCCTAAGCCAATCCTAACCTAGCCTATTCCCTATTTTTACCCTCGTGACCATAAATCTCTTTGCCCGCACCATCGTGCAGCCTATCCGCCCCACTCATTCCTCTTTCTTACTATTTTGCCCATAACTCTCTTATTTTTCAACTGAATTCCCATTACCATATATCAAAATTATCCTCTCTCCAAGCCCTATCTAACCCACTAACCTTTGACCCTAGAAAGTACGTGAATTTGATGAGTATTTTGGAAGAAGTTTTGGCCACGGAATGGTATTTTCTTCAGGACTAAATTTAAAATTCCTTTTGGGACATTGGAGTTTCTTTGGCTCACCCTAGGAGAATTGATACAAAACCCTCAAGAGAGGATTCAGCCACACTAACCGTTTGAGGTAATATTGGCTGAACTCCCTCTTATTTGAAGGAATCAGATTGATGTATTTACTGTGGGCTTGTGCTTGCATGCTTATGAATTTTTGGTGAATAGTGCTATTGGTAGAGTTACTTAGAAGATATTATTTTGTGTTGAGGGTAGTTGGAGAAAAATATCATGCTATATTTTGCCTATGTTTATTAGCCATATTTCTCAGAAATTATGCTTCATATACAGAGGGAGTGGGGAGACCCTAGTAAGCCACCATATATGGAATTGACCCCCCCTACTGATGTCTGTAGGGAAAGGTGGGGGTATCTTATGGAGCACCCAATTTTAGAGAAAGAGTTTGTAGATGAAGAAACCCTCAAGGGTCTCAAACTTTATAAACCTGTCCTCATTCTGCTAGGGAGGTTAGGAAAGAATAAGTTCACAACCTTGTCTGCCCCTACCTACACTAGATATACCCTAGAGTTCTTAGCTAGTGTTGAGAGGTTTTGAAATAGGCATAAAGGACGCTTCATCACTTTCCACCTAGGAGGTAAACCTCGTACCTTGACATATTATAAGCTGGGGAAGATATTCAAATAAAAGGAGCAACGATAAGTGTCGGGGTAGAGGGAGCTGAACACATGTGATTTAGTCCAATTCTGGGGTGTCATCACCAGACATGTAAGGGGAAAGAAGAGCAAGAACAACGGCATTGTGCATCCCGCTCTTAGGGTCCAGGTTGTTGTCCATTATAGTAAGTTTCCATAGGGAAGCCACTGCCTCCACTGATGATGACTGCAGGGTTTTTCTATGGTCTATATGCATGGGGAGATATTTCCCCAAATTGGTGGATAGGTTTGTCCTTGGAAGTATGGATCTCACTTTCTCATGTGATTGCACTGGCAAGATATCTATGGGAGTAATGGTTACGCTGCTGGCATGACATTTCCCCATTCTGGAGAGTGAGAATATGAAAGCCAATCCTGGCTCGATATTTACACTCAATCTTTCAATCATGGTAGAGGCGAGGCTTATAAAGAAAGAGTGTGGTTCCATCTTTTGGAAATAGAAGGGAAATAAATTTATGAGGCTTCCCCAGAGTGAGAGAACCAAGTTGGACAAGTCCTTTAGATTATCAGATCTTATTATCGAGCACGATGCAGGTTTTGAGGAAGGTTTAGGGAGTACGACCCGGGATATGAGAAGTCTGAGAAAGAGTATGAGCAAGAGGAACATGAGCAGCCACCTCCACTTCATGCTATGCCACCACCTGTGGAGCACCCTATAGCGCCACCGCCACCTTCCCAGCGGGTATCAAGAGGATCACTCCCTTTTTAGGGGCCGGTTAGCATGCACGAGAGTTCTTACCGTTTCACAGGGCATGCTGCCAGGAGTGCACATAAACATAGCATTTCATCTCACCATCGAGATTTCTTGGAATTCAGTAGGCACAGCAGTCACGGGTCTCCTCCACCTTTTGAGCCTCGTAGACATGATGTTTTAAGCCATTCTCATCAAGGAGCTCACATGTGGTAGCATCCGCAATACAACCCTTTTCTAGAGTACGAGTCACGAGGATTTAAGTCTGCCTCTTCTTATCCCATGTAGACCGAGCCACCTCAGCAGACCCAGCCGGATTGGGCATGATTCTTGGAGCATTCGATCTTTTGGGTTAGATGGGATTTGGCCACTGCCAGATCTCAGTTGGACGACCATCACTGGGACACAGTTGATAGATTTGATAGAGCAGATGGTCAGCTACATTACCTGATAGAAGGTATGAGAGCTCTCCAGGAGGGACTTATAAATATTAGTGACAGGTTGAGGAGTGTAGGCATAGGGAGCGCTACATGGATACTCCGACGGGTAGGGGGGCGGGAGCTAGATGTCACAGGAGAAAGTGATTTTTCTCATGATTTCAACCTTTCTGTCACCTTAGTTCCTTGCTTTGGAAACAACGCTAGAAACTAAGTGTGGGGAGAGGTTGGAGCATCTATTATTATGGTATCCCTTTTGCTAGTATTTCTTTTAGCCTATATGTTCTACTGTGTTGATAATTGATGACTATCTTTTCCATGTTTTCGTTTACTTCCCTCATTGAACTTTTTTTTTGGTGTGAGGGCACCTTTTGTGTTTTTGGGATGTTTTGGGTTGTTTTTATTGGTGTATTTTTTGTTTTGATCTTATCTTTTGTAGCATGAAACCCACTTTTTGGGCAATTTTGTGCTAAACCAAAAAACTTGGAAAAACTTGAAAAAATTATAAACCTGGACAAGTCGAAAACCCGAAAAGGAGACTTGGGTAACATTAGGAAAAACCCGGATAGGTTGAAAGGCCTAAGTAAAAATTAGATGCTAGGCCCGGCTAGGCTCACGAGCCTAGGCAAAAATGAGAGGTTGTGTGGAAAAATGTGAGAAATGAGTACCCTTTTTGTGTGTTAAAGTTGGGATGAAAATCCGAAAGGGCTCCTAGGCAAAATGACAGAAGAGAAAACAAAAAAACTAGGTTGAATGCATGCTTCCGCGGTGGATTATTTTTAAAAACGACTCTTTGATTTCTTTGGGATCTTTTTGGGAAAAGTAAGTTACCTTAACACTTATCTTCTTTTTTCTTTTTTTTCTTTTTTTTTAGAACAGGTAGAACTCAACTGTGTGCGATAACGTGCGATTTTCACACACTAGCTCCTCTGAGCTTCTTCCTCACCTCAATTCTCACTTCTAACGGTCACATTTACTATTGCAATTCACCTTAATTCTCTGGTGGTCGACCATGGCGTCGCCGATGCCACTTCCGCCACCCGATCCTATGCCCCCTATGCCCCCGGTCCACAAAAGCTTCGCTCAGGCTCTAAACATAAAACAATCACCGCTCCTATCATCACTCCCTGATACTCCAAACTTACACCCCATTACGGAATTCAAGGGCAAAGTAGCTTACATCCTCCCCCCAGAAGAAGGCGAACTGCTAGCCTCGCACTACCAGAATGCCCTCGTCGGAAAGTTCATCCGAGGGAAACCCCATATGGATGCTCTTCAACAGGCTTTCAAATCAATAGGTTTTAAATCGAAATTTCAATTAGGTTCAATTGATTACCGACATGTGCTTATTCGATTTCAGGAAAAAGAAGACTATCAAAGATGTTGGATGAAAGGTCAATGGATGATACAAGGGTTCACCATGAAGGTCCAGAAGTGGACTCAGGATTTTTCACCGACAGTGGAATCCTCCATAGTACCGGTTTGGGTAACATTTCATAAATTGCCAATACTTTTTTACAACAACTCTGCAATTAAGGGTATAAGTAGCCAGATAGGTAGATTCCTTAAGATGGATGCTGCTACCATAGCCTTAACTAGACCTTCAGCTATCAAAGTTTGTGTTGAAATTGATCTTTTATCACAGCTCCCGAGTACTATTGTGGTAGGAATTGGTAATAAGGTGGCTGAATACCCTATAGAATATGAAGATTTGCCAACATATTGCTCACACTGTAAAATAATAGGCCACAGCAATAAAAGGTGTAACTTTCTACTTCCTGAATTGAGAAAAAAGACTGGAAAAAAAACTGAGGGTACTGAACAAAAGTAAATAAAAGGCTTAAAACCCTCCCCTCCCCCAAAAGAAATAATCATTCTGGAGGGTTCCTCAACATTAACTGTTTTACAAAAAGAGAAGGATGTCCAAGCCCAAAAAATAATTTCAGGAACTCAACATGAAAGTAACATCAATTTTTTCAAGGTTAGCCATAAGAAAAGAACTACTCCATTTTATTCTCTTGATGATATTTCTAAGCCTATAACCACATCTTTTTGAAGAAAAAAGAATCAACCAACAGATCTTATTCCTATCCAGGAAAATGTTTCAGAAATTAACACAGTAACAATTTCTAATGCTTTCCAATCCCTAGAGGATTTAAAGGATGGGGAGATAGTAGAGATATTCCATGAATCCGTGGAATCACAGGAAGTCCCTGTTATTCTAAATTCTGATGAAAAGTCTAACACAATAATTGTTCCTATTTATGATATTGAGCAAGCACAAACAGGTTATATAGAGGATAACACCACCTCAGGGATTAGCATACAGGGTCCGATTCCAGCACACCCTGATCAGAGCACAATGGAAGAGGAGCAGACAAAGGTAGGTTCTTCTGACCAGAAGTCTAATCTAAGGAATACTGAAAACAGTAATGGCAAATCAGGTGATAAAGGTAAAAACTCTGCTAAGACTGGTAGAAACCTAAGATCCTCACAAAAAGCCACCCCAAAGGTTTTTAAATGATAAAACACACCATAATAGGGAATATACTTGTCTGGAATGTGAGGGGAATTGGAACATCTATGGATAGACTAAAGGCTCTAAAATTCAAGCACAAGATAGATATATTGTGCATAATAGAACCCTGGCAGGATAATCATAAATTAGCAGTATTAAAACATGAACTAGGATTTCAAAATGCTTATCCTGCTCAATATGCTAAAATTTGGATTTTATGGAATCCAGCTTTCAGCATTACAACCTTAAGTGAGTCAGATCAATTTGTGCAAGTTAATATAACAGACTCTGCTTCCTCTTTAAGCTGGAATTGTTTTTTCATATATGCTAGTGTACATAGACAAATAAGGGAGTTTTTATGGAATTATTTAAAGGTATCTTTGAATCATCCTTCCATATATATAGGGGATTTTAACACAGTTGCATCTGTATCTGAATATAAAGGAAGGAAGTCAACTCCTACAAAAAGCATGAAGCAGTTTAATGAATTTATGAACACTATGGACTTGCATGATATCCCTACCGTAGGTAACTCCTACACTTGGAGCAATAATAGATATAAGGATAAATGTAAGGACTTAATGTTTCAAAGGCTAGATAGGGGAGTTGCCACTTTAGATTGGTTTGACCTATTTCCTAATAGTTCAATTCATGTTTTAAATAGGATGACCTCGGACCATGCCCCTCTATTTTTATCTATGAAAACATCTGAAGAACAAGCCCCTAGACCATTTAGATACCAAGATATGTGGTCAAATAGACAGGAATTTCTAGACCTAGTAGTTTCTAACTGGGAATTAGCTACTCCTTTCAGTGGAATGTATAGGTTAGTTGCTAAACTTAAGAGGCTAAAGATGGAAATCAAACAATGGAACAGAATACATTTTGGCAATGTGGATCAGAATCTGTCAGAACATGAGAACATAGTTAATGACTTGGAAATTTCATTCTAGCAAACTCAAGATGAATTAATCCTAGTAGAGCTAAATAAATCCAAACAATTGCTGATGAGAGCTCAAAAAGAAAAAAATATCTACCTAAAGCAAAAAGCTAGGCTTAACTGGTTACAACATGGTGATGCTAATACGAGCTACTTTCATCATTCGATTAAGGAAAGGAGAACAAAATCAAGAATCAGTAAAATCAGGGATGAAAAAGGTAATTGGATTTCAGAACCATCCCAGATTAAAGAGGAAGCAGTGAGATTTTATAGAGAATTATTTAATAAAGAAGAACCTCAAAAAATGGGAACTTATATAGAACACTTCCTCACTGAAATCCCTAAAGTAATAACGGATCAGGAAAACCATTTTCTTTTGTCTCCATTTCAAATTCAGGAGCTTAAATTTGCAGTGTTCGACCTAAATAAATCTAGCTCCCTGGGTCCTGATGGATATTCTGGTGCTTTTTACACCACTTTCTGGGAGACTGTCAAGGAGGATCTCCTGGATGCTGCTAATGAGTTCCAAAGAAGTGGTAATATTCCTAAGGCTATATCTAGCACTTGGCTAACTTTAATCCCCAAGAGATCGATTCCTATCACCTTCTCAGATTTTAGGCCCATAAGTCTATCAAACTTTGTGAATAAAGTCTTCTCCAAGATGATAATGGAAAGGATAAAACCTCTAATGGCTCAACTAATATCCCCTGAACAAAGTGCATTCATAAAAGGGAGGGATATATCTGATAACATAATAATGATGCTAGAAATGACCAGAATCCTATCTAGGAAATCTAAAGGTTCAAATATTATAGTTAAATTAGACATGCAGAAGGCTTTTGATAGGGTTTCTTGGTCTTTTCTTAATTCAATCCTCCTTAAATTTGGATTTCATGGTACATTTGTGCACCGCATCATGAAAAATATAGCTGCAGCTCATTTCTCAGTTTTAATTAATGGAACTGCATCAGGTTTTTTTGCATCGAATAGAGGCATTAAACAGGGTGATCCTCTTTCACCTTTTCTGTACAATATTCTATCTGAGGCTTTCTCCCGAGGTTTGAAAAAATTGTTTACAATAGGATATTTGCAGTATTTCAGTTTGCCTAGGCATTGTCCTCAGATTACTCATCTTAAGTATGCGGACGATACAGCTGTCTTCCTTAATGGTAATCAAAAAAACTTGAAAAGATTTAAAAGGTTTCTGAAAGCATATGAGCAAACATCGAGCCAAAAAGTTAATTTTTCAAAATCCAATTTCTTTGTTGCTCCTAATACCACTGTGGAAAGAGTACAAACACTGAACAGGAGTTTAGGAATGGTTAGAGGCACATTCCCTTTCCAGTATCTAGGGCTCCCCATCTCTCCAGGAAGGAATACACAGGTACATTACTACCCTCTTTTGGAAAGAATGGAAAAAACCATTAACAACTGGAAGAATAGGTGGTTGAGCACTGCAGGTAAAATCATCCTAATTAATCACTGCTTTCTCTCTATCCCCACACATTTGTTTGCTGTTTTAAATCCTCCAAAGGTATTATTAAGGAAAATGGAAAAACTGGCTTCAGGCTTATTTTGGGGAAGTAATGATAACACAGAAACCAAGAAAAAATGGAGATCCTGGACTAGAATGAGTCTTCCAGTTCAGGAGAATGGTATAGGTTTTAGAGACCTTCAAGCAATACTGGATGCTTTTTCTTGTAAACTTTGGTGGAAGTTGAAAATAAATAATACTCATTGGTCACATCATTTGTGGTCACTCCCTGATTCATATAAAAAATCTCATACTTGGAACAGAATTTGCAAGGTTACTGAAAAAGCTAACAGTCTTACTAGAGTTATTTATGGAATAGGAGAGTGCTCTTTCTGGAATGCTAACTGGACAGGTGAGGGTGCCTTGTTCTATGAATGGCCCCCAGAGATGGAAATCCCTTTTCCTGATATCTCTCTCAGCTCCTTCATTTTGAACAAAGACTCCTATCTTCCTATCATGGAGCCACACCTGGCTACCAACATAATTTCACTATTGCAGGATGCCAAAATCAGTAACTCACATGCAGATAGGCTAATCTGGATTGCTTCTGTGGACGGTAATTTCTCTATTAGCTCAGCATATAGGATTTTCAGACAGAAAGGAACAACAATAAGACATCTACATAAGGTATGGGCATCATTCATTCCCTCAAAAATGTCTGTTCTAGTTTGGAGAGCTCTTATTGGTATTTTGCCTTTTGATAACATATTGTGTAAGCTTGGATTCTCCTTTGCTTCTAAGTGTCCCCTGTGTATGAACCACTCTGATTCACTAGAACATTTTTTTAATTACTGTCCCTCTGCAATTGCAATCTGGACTAGAGTGAACAATCTTTTGCATATTCAACAGCCAGTGTTAGGGAGTTTTAAGAATAGAGTAGAATTCTACCTCTCCATAAGAGCAGACTCTAAGCTCTTGTCTAATTTGTTTACAGCAGCCATAATAGTCACAACATGGTCCCTCTGGATACACATAAATAAAATCCTTTTTGACAATCAATCTTTCTCAGTTGATGCATGCTTTTAGAATGTCCAAGAACTGATTTACCTAATATTCACTGCTAATCCACAAAAAGGTAACATAGAAAAGCACAAGGACTTAATTCAAGCTGGAATCATACCAAAAATTCTACAAAAAAATAAAAACGTTTTATCAGCTGTAAGGTGGGAAAAACCAAAATCTGGTTTCAAATTAAACACAGATGCAACATGGAAAACTGGAGGAGAATCTTCAATTGCAGTAATAGTGAGGAACTGGAGGGGAGAGTTGATCAAGTTGAGAGTTCATAATTTTCAATCTGACTCCCCATTACATGCTGAATTATTTGGTATTCACACTGCTTACCAATTATGCTCAGAACTTGATCTTTATTCTTGTATTATTGAGTCAGACTGTTTATCAGCTGTTAAAGGAATACAAGATCCAATGGGCTGCCCATGGAGAGTTTTCTCTATATGTAGTACTTTGAACATAAGGAATAATGGGATTTCAATCCAACATATACCAAGGGAAGCCAACACAGCTGCAGATTTCTTGGCTAAATATGCAAAGGAAAAGGTTTTAACTGGATATTTAAGCATAGGAAATGTTCCAATTTTTTTTAGAGGTCCGTTACTACTAGATAAAATAGGTCTACATGGAGTCCGAATTGGTACCTCCCAGGGAAACACTTAGAGTCTATCTTTTCTTCTCTTTGACTATGTAAGTAACAGATGCTCCTTTTAGTTTTTACTCTTCTTCTCGAATGGAAACTGCTCTCCTTTCTTGTCTTAAATTGCAGGTCAGAAGGCACTGGGATCCACACCTACAGCATAGTAGGACAGGACTTCTTGATGTGCAGCTGAGGATTTCTTTACCAATGCTGCAATAGAGGCCTTTACCTGAAGCAAAGGATTGAGCTGAGGCTCTTCTTTTGGACTAAACACAGGGATTGCAATGTTTACACAAGGACTGATCACGGGTTTTGAGCAGAGCTGCTACTTGGATAAATACCCCACATAGGACACAATCTATCATCTTGGTGGGTACATCGTTGACAAATAGGAGTCTCGTCTACACGTTTCTTCGACCTGTTCGCGATGTTCCAACTAGATGGTTGGTTTTAGCTAGGCCCTTTTAGCTATAATCTGTGTTTATTGACTGCAATGGTGGAAATACCGCTTTTGGAAGCAAGTTTTTAGCTTCAGGAGCTTTACTTAGCTCTGGGATCATCTACATGATGACCTTTTTTGTAAACTGTGATGTATTCAGACAGTTAGCGCCTATTTTGGCTCATTCTATTGGTTTGGGGAGCCAAATATATACCCCCCATCTCAGGATGGTTTTAAAATTAAAAAAAAAAGTTTACCTTTTTCTACATTCTACTTTTGGTTGGTTAGATTGCTTATGTTTTTCGGGGAGTGTGAGAATTGTGAGATTCTTAATCTTTTGGGAAAACGGGGTACTACTAGAAATACCCCCTTATAGCGAGAGGAATTTCATTGTAAAAACTCTTAAAGTGGTTGTAATGGACAATTTACAACAATTATGTTTGTGGTTGTAAAGTAGTTGTAATAGGCTTTGTTGTAATTGACATTACATCCACTTTTTACCCACTGGTTGTAAAAAGATATATTTACAACAAGTTTTATTGCAGTTGTAAAAACCCATCTATTACAATGACTTTTTCCATCGTAAACAATTGTTTTGATGCCACCTTCATTTATTTACAACACATTTTCTCATTGTAAAAAACAGGTATTACGACATAATACCCTATTGTAAATAAACATTTTCATAAAATTGATACAACATTTTTTGTATTTATTGATTATTGCATAATTTCTTTATAAATAAATAATATATATCCAATATATAAGTCATGACATCTCAAATGTTAAAGATCTTTTACTACAAAATAAATTCTTAAGAGAAACTAATTTTAACGGTAACACTTCATAATTTATGAATTGCCCTTGCACTCATCTTTAATAACTTGAAAGAGCAAAAATAATATTAATAAAAGAGTTATAGTAATTTAGACATATGAACCTTCTTTTTAATTTATCATGTATTCTTAGGCTAATATCATTAGTTGATCTGAAGATTACACACAACATTTCACTAGCATTTTAGTTTATCAGAACTTTTGTAACGTAATTTGAGGACTATGAAATTTTAGAATGCTGCAGAAGACTGTAGTCACTTGTGTTTGACATGGAGGAACTGAGAAAGTAGCATTGAGAGCCCTGGAGCCCTCGAGCACGGAGCCCTCGAGCATTGGAGCCCTCGAGCACTGGGGCCCTCGAGCACTGGGGCCCTCGAGCACTGAGCACTAGAGCCCTCGACCACTGGAGCTCCCGACCACTGGAGCCCCCAAGCACTGGAGCCCTCGAGCACTGGAGCCCTCGAGCACTGGAGCCCTCGACCACTGGAGCACTCGAGCACTGGAGTTTCTCACTCGAGCCCTCGAGCACCCAAGCCCTCGAGCCCTTATACCATCGAGCCGCGGATCCCTCGATCACGGGATACCTCGAACACTCAAGCTCTCGATCCCTCAAGCATTGGAGGCCTCGAGCCCTGGATCCCTCGAACACTAAAACTCTCGAGCCCTGCCGCCTTCGAGCCATCAGGCACTCTAACCAACGAGCACTCAGGCACTCGAACCTCGAACCATCGAGCCTCGACCCCTCGAGACCTCGAGACCTCGAGACCTCGAGCCACCAAGTACTACTTCCTCTCCTCCTGAACCAGTAGTCCACTAGTATTAGACCTTTCTTTTGAGGGCAACGAGGTTGCCTTATCGATGTAATATTTCCAAAACATCATTGTACATCTTTTGGTTTTAAATAGGTTTGGGGAACCTAATAAATATCCCCCAAAATTATAAAAAAAAAAAAAAGAGACAAATTCATTCATAAACCCTATTCTGCTTTTCTTAAGCAATTTATCTATTTTATGAAGAGAGATTTTAAAGATAAATTCTTAAATTCCATGAACCCTTCACCGTAGAGTTGTACTTATATAGTTATAAAAGAGATGAATCACTACTTGGATGTAACATTCTTCGCAGTATATCACTATCCTCCACACTTCTATTCTTGTAATCTAGGAAACAGAATCCTTCTGCTAAATCTTGGATTTTTTTAACACTATTGATAGGATGGAAACATGTTTTTGAAAGGATTGGAAAAACTTCCATTCAATAACACTTAAGTCTTTATCCCACTATCTGATCAGCTTGTACAATTTTCATTCCCCTGGGAAAATGATACTAGAGTACTATATACTCAGTATTCAGTATAAAACAAATGTTAAATTCAGTGCTTGGTTCTGATTTTTTTGAGATATTTTCAGGCTGAAATTTTTGATAAGTTTCTTCATGGGTCAACCCTGGAGGAGTGCTACTCGGCTGTTGCTTCTGTTGCAAACCGTTGACTTGATCTTCTTGATGTATGTTCAACTGATCCTTTGTTCGTATTCATAAGAGCATGACGGTATTTATTCAAATTCACTCTTTTACTCTGTGTATTTTAATATTTTTATGCTTACGGTATTTGATGCTAATGTATCAGCCAAATATTAACTCTAAATTTCATCTATAATTTTCTTATTTGCCAGAACCAAGGACTGGATGTTGCAGACAGGGAATTACTGGATTACATTTCAGAATCAAGTACAATGAGCAAGTCTTTAGTTGACTATGGAGAGCAAAAGTCTTGTGCTGTAACCACTGCCAAACGCCTTGCTGATTTTCTTGGGGAAGCAAATGGTTAAGGAAAAAGGATTACATTGCCAGTATATAGTTGCTTGTGAGCCAAAGGTATGGATAGAGGCATTATTATTTATTATATGCTGCAGTTTTCAGTAAAGGGTACAACGTTTGATTGGCTTGTGTTTTAAGAACTGGTATCTTAATTATCCAGGTTACTAACTCTGCTATAGGATATATTCACTCCTATGTCCACACCCATTTCTACTTCCCTTTGTATCACTAAAGTGCCCGATTAGGGCAGAAGATAAAGATAAGAAAACACAACATATCGAATCAAAGAAGTTGCAAACACAAAGCTTACTCAGATTAGCAATCAATGGCGGAACTGTACAGTAAACATGCAAAAGAGTATTCAAGCGGGAGGCCAGTTTACTTGAAAGAACTATTCCAGTTTATTGCAATCAAGACTCACACTCACGATCTTTTGCCTAGGATGTTGGTACCCGAAACTGCCAAACCAGTAAGATTTTTTCACAACTTCTTAATTTACTTGTTATTTCTGCATCAAACTGTATACAGTTTAATCTTGGGAAATGCAATATTTTCATAAGTTGAGTGATAAATTACATAAAAAATTTTTTTGGTGTTTACACATGACCTTTAGGATTCCAATATGTGAACTATACATTACACCCAAAACTATTTATTTTTTTATAACATTGACAATCCACAAGAAATAACATAATCTTACAGCTACCAAGAATACACCATACAAGAGACGTAAGATGGACACTCAAGATTCTGTTCACACTGCACAAGGCATATTCCAAATGCAATTTCTTAGCAAGATACTATTGCTGATGATACGAATACATTGGACATCTGAAGCCAACGTGAGAAAAGGAGGTTGACTGACTGAGAGAATAATTCTGAAAGCAACTAAAAAGTGAGTGACAAAAGTATGAATGGTATAACAGAAACAAAACTATTTTGAAACTAATTAGCTTAAGAACAAATCAATTCAAAGTGTTGCACTGAGCAGTAATTATTATCAGGATACTATATTAATGCTTCGACATCGCCATTCTTATCAAACATAGCAATCTTTTTAGTACAGACCCAAAAGAAGACAAAACCTGAAATCAAATACTAACCCACTATGTACGCAGAAGGAATTAATTCACATGACAAACCAATGGCCTCAATCCCTACTTACAGACTCAACAAAGTCCCCTGCTATATCAACAAGAATGTCTACAACATCATGATCCAACTTTTCAGATGAATCAACCTGTCAGAAGCAATAAAAAAATGTCATGCATAGAGTTGTCATTCTCTAACTCGAACCGAGAACCCGACCTAGACCGACACGACCGAATCAACCCGAGAATGAATCTGATCCAAAAGTTATTGACCCAAATCCGACCTATCACGACCATACTCAACCCAAAACCCAATTTTGACCCGAGAAATATTCACCTGTACCCAAACCCGACACGACAGAATTCATCCCAAAACCCAACTATGTCCCGATAATCTAGACCCAAACCCGACCTAAATACGAACCTGAGATCAACCCAAACCTGATCCAACCTGAACCCAATTTAACACAAACTTTATTTAACCCGATTAATCAACTATATAACACTACGTGTAATCAACCCAAAACAGATGTAGTTATAAAGAGTCTGAAAGAGTGTAATTCACCATGTTTGGTGTGTCTATCATAAATAGAATAAATAGAGTACAATAATCTGATTACATCTAACCTGGGATGTTCTATATATGTATAGTATCAATCCTAATTAATCCTAAATCAATCAGGATATTCTATCTATTCTATCACCACTCTCAAGCTAAGCGTAGGACTACAGAATACGCAAAGCTTGGAACAAAACAAATCAAAAAGATTGCGAGATAGGCCCTTAGTGAAAATATTCGCAATCTGTAAGGAGGATGGAACATGACTAACACGGAGCCTACCAGAGGCAACAAGTTCACGAATGAAGTGGTAGCCGATGTCTTTGTGCTTGGCCCGTTTATGTGCAACCAGATTTTGAGCAAGAAAAATGGCACTGCTATTGTCGCAAAGTAGGAGAGGCGACGACGAAAGGGAAACCCGAAGCTCTTTAAGCAGATTAGACACTCGGGAAAGTTCAACAGCAGTATTTTCCATAGTGCGATACTCGAACTCACAACTAGATCGAGACACGGTCGGTTGCTTCTTAGCACTCCAAGAAACAAGATTGCCCCCAAGAAAAATGGCATAGCCATAAGTGAAATGCTGAGTTTCGTGACAGCGGACCCAGTCAGCATCGGAGTAGCCCAGAAGGGAAAGACCACTAGGAAATGGTCGAAAAGATAGACCATGATGAAGCGTTCCATGGACATACCGAAGGGATACGAGTGACAGTCTGATAGTGATCCTCTCGAGGCGACTGGAGAAACTGGCTAATAGAGTTGACCGCATAGCAGAGATCAGGGCGAGTGATGGTCAAGTACTGCAAGGCACTGACCTGGGAGCGATAAAGCTTGGAGTTCGAGAACTCAGACCCCAAGGTGCTGTGAAGCTGAGAGCCAGGAACAAAAGGTTTGGAAACAGGAACAGCATCTGTCGTGCCTGCACGCTGAAGTATCTTCATTGCATACTTATCCTACCCCAAAAAAAGTCCAGATGAAGATCGAGAGACCTCCATACCTAAAAAATAGTGAAGTGCACCAAGATCCTTAATGGCGAACTCATGATCAGTGCGGGTGCTGAATCGATGAAAGAGAGTAGGATCATTGCCAGTTAGAATGATGTCGTCCACATATACTAGCAGATATAGAATCTTCGATCCATGGGAGAACACAAATAAGGAAGTGTCAGCAGAATTGCACTAGAAACCCAGATGAAATAAATAGGCACTGAAACCAAACCCGAGGAGCTTGTTTGAGACCATAGATAACCTTGCGAAGACAACAAACATAGTTAGGATGAACGGGATTCGTGTAACCGGCCGGTTGCTCCATGTAGACTAGTGCATCAAGAAGACCATTAAGAAATGCATTCTTAACGTCTAACTGATTATGGGGCTAAGAGAAAGTAGTGGCCAAGGATAAGATAATTCTGACTGTGGATGCCTTGACGACCAGACTAAAAGTGTGGGTGAAGTCAAATCCTGGCAACTAAGAATATCCCTGCGCAACAAGTCAAGCCTTGTACCGATCAATGGTACCATGCTGGCAATGCTTGAAACAATAAACTCATTTGGAGCCAACGATGTTGACACCAGTAGGGCATGGAACAAGATCCCAAGTACGTTGCTGATGAAGAGCACCAATTTCTTCATCCATAGCGGCCACCCAGTGAGGATACTTAACGGCAGACTGAAACCCTCTAGGTTCAGTCTATGCTAGTAATGTCGCAAGAAACCCTGACATCACATAGTCTGGATACTGTTTTGCTGTGCGACTACCTGTCTGAGAGCTAGTGGTTATACGATGACTCATAATCGATGGAGGAGGCAGTGGAATATCAGCAGGGGATGGCTACAAAGAAGACATGGGTGTCGGGATTAGTGACCCAGACGAATTCTGAGTAGGTGGTAAAAGAGCAGCAGGGGATCTAGACAACTCACCCAAATAAAAATCAATAAATGCTGAGACATCTAGAGGTTTTGGGGCAGTGCGAGTAGATCACTCACGAATGGGAAAGAAGACTCGTCGAAATGGGCATGCCGAGTGAGATAGAACTTCTTAGAGACTGGATCCAGACAGGGAAAACCCTTATGGTGAGCACTATGTCCCACGAATATGCATGGAGTGCTGCGAGGGGCCAGTTTGTGAGAAGCAAATGGCCGAATGAAAGGATACACCTGACATCCGAACAGGTGAAAGTTTGAGTAGTCTGGATGGCGACCATATAGAAGAGAATATGGTGAGGCATTACGAAGAACAGGGGTGGGAAGCCTGTTGATGGTGTAGGTAGCCGTGGCAAAGGCAACATCCCAGTACGATGCAAGCTAGAGGAGAAAAGCATTGATAATCTTATCTCTGCAACATGACGGTGTTTATGTTCCGCCCCACCATTCTTCTCCGGTGTGGATGGACAAGAAATCTGATGAAGGATACCTTTACTTGAAAAATGGGATTGTAGGTATGCATTTGTGAATTCTGTACCACCGTCACTCTGAAACACCTTGATTGAACAAGAAAATTTGTTTTCAACCAAGTTCTGAAACTGCAAGAATGTCCCAAAGAAATCTGATTTCCTTGCCAATGGATAATGCCAAGTAAATCGCGAGAAATCGTCAACAAAAATGGCATAATAAGAGAATCCACTATCAGATAAAACAGGCACAGGGCCCCACAAGTCACAGTGCACTAAATTGAGGACAACCTGTGCCCGTCTTGGATTGTCCACAAAACAAAGTCGTTTTCCTTTCGCCATTTCACAAGGCGAACAAAGTGCAGGTTTAGGTGGTAAACGACCTTCTTTGTGGACCGGTTCTAAATCACAAACGAATCCTCATTAAAAGAAATCACAGCATTCATATCCTTAGTCAATTTACTAATAGAAAGCATATTTTTCGTAATATGAGGGACCACCAATACATCAGATAATGACAAATTATGAGAAAACCAATGATTTCCAATATGAGAAATAGGAATAGAATGGCCATTAGCAACAGTGACGGAATGGTTACTAGAATAGGGGACAACACTGTCCATGCTAGAGGAAGTGGAAGCCATATAATTCGTTGCGCCGGAGTCCAGATACCAATCTGAGGCTGAATTTTCAAGGGAGATAGAAAACTGGAAGTCCTCAGCAAGATGGGCAGTTTCAGAGTGACGAGAGGCCGACGAGAGCCTGGAGCACTGTGGAGTTGTATGACCGAAATTGTGGCAAATTTAGCATTTTGGATTCTAACGTCTTCTGCGACCAGAACCAGCACCACCAGAACCTGAATAACGAACTGTCCGACCAGAACTGCTCCCACGGCCGCTCGTGTGGGTTGACGTGCCCGAGGGTGGCGCGTGGGTGTTATGTGCCTGCGAGTAGAAACCCTGGCTACGGGATGGACCTGCAGACGAGGTGCCGAAAGCTACTGGAATGGAATCTGAACCGGTTCCCGTGCGAGAGGAGAGCTGAGTGAAGATTTCGTGGCTGCGGGATCGTGCGACCACATCGGAGTACGCCGCTAATGGCGTCTAGGACAACTAGATGCTCGTGAATTCACTAAATCCAGCGCCAAGGCCTCGCAAGAAAATTGTTACATGGTCTCTGGGTGGAACTGGAGCGCCCATGGTTGCGAGTCCATTAAGAGCAGCTTTGAATCTGCAATGAAAATACATTACCGACGAGGAGTCACACCGGATTGTATGGAGCTCATCCCAGAGTTGAAGTTCGTGGGATGCTGAGACGTTGTTGAACTCCGCTGCAAGAGAGTTCCACATCTCCATCACCGTGGCGAAACTAATGGTCTCCAGCATGGCCTCCTCGATGAGCGACGACCGGAGCAAAGCTTGGAGTCGTTTGTCCTGTGCCACCCAAGTGTTGAACGCGGCTTGGAATTTCGCAACGTCATCGTTATTTGTCTGAGAAGAACCAGCAGCCGAGGATTCACCCCTGACTGCAATCGTTGGCTTTGGAATTGAACCATCCAAGAAGCCAAAGAAACCTTTGAATTCGAGGAGCACTTGAACTTGCGACTTCTACAACATATAGTTACCGGAATTTAGCTTGATCGCCAACATATGAATAAGGGTAGAATAGCTTAACTGGTTGTCTTCTATGGAAGCTTTGGAAGGTTCAAGATTTTTCAAAAGTGGCGGAAGATCAGAACGAAGTAAAAAATTGAAACCTGTCTGATACCATGAAAGAGTGTAATTCACCATGTTTGGTGTGTCTATCATAGATAGAATAAATAGAGTACAATCAGCTGATTACATCGAACCTAGACTGTTCTATATATGTACAATATCAATCCTAATTATTCTAAAATCAATCAGGATATGCTATCTATTCTATCAGAGTCAATTAACATTTAATATGGAGCCAAGTCAACTTGGTTATGCCTCAAACTGATAACAAATGGGGTTTTTAGACACATGATTACTAGTGCGTAAAGTCAACTCATAACAAATGTGAATACACAAGGTTAAGTTAAAAATGCACACCACTAAATTTATAAATCTAATGAATAATAGTCAAATAAAAAGAGATGTCTCATTAAAATTATGATTTTGAATTAGTAATTATAGAGAGTCGACTAAATATTAATTTCAAAAATCAGTTTGAAAAGTATTGTAAAAATAATATTTAATAAATTATCACAAATTCTTGTTATAGACAGAGTAACTGTTCGATGGGGGTATTTTATAATTAGTGGGATTAATAATAATATTTGATATTTAATTTTATTCAGTGAGAGATATATATAATTATGATAACCTTTAAAGTGAGCTCAACATATATATAAATATTTTTTAGATAATTTGAATGAAATCTTATAATAATAATCTTTTTTATTGTATTTAATATGTAACGATTTCTAACTAAACTAATTATTTCACTTCATTACTCATATAATTTTCTTAAATATATAAACTTCAAAATTTTAAATAAAATTCTTTATTTTCAATTTAAATGTATGACACAAAAATGCATAAAAGTAATCCTAATTTTTTAATTTATAATAATTCACAACGCGGTGTGGGACTTCACTAATTTTCATTAAAAAATATTAGAATCTGAATATTTATTACAACATAAAATTGCACTAAAGTATTTTAAAAAGTGAATTGAATTCAATGAATACTCAACACTGCTATTCAACAAATATAGTAGGCACAAAAGCGCCTCTAACATATTTATGAAAAATTACGCTATGGCCCAAAAAATGTTACGACATTATCCTTCTCTCCAAACTACACAATTTTTGTTATTCTTGCATAAATATAGAAATAGAAAACAAATGTTATTTTTTGGAGAAATGTTGGAAAGCGCCACACATGTTGTAGAGTAACTTAAAGTTGATTTGTGAGAAAGAGAAATAGAAAGGGATTACAGATATGTTCTTGTGCCCAAATGTTGAATAATATTCCATTACGGACTTGAAAAATACAATGGGGTGTATAGGGTATCATCCCGTTCGAGCGAATTTCAATCTGGAGTTACGAGCAAAGTTTTACTTTTTGCAGTTAGGTCCCTCCAAGAAAGTTGGAATGGTCGAATCACGAAATTGGTGACACCAAAAAGCAATTCAATAATGTACTATTGCGACTTTACGATTTGGGCATGTATGGGTGAGCATAATGGCCTTGAAAGTCATCATTGAATACTTCTACACAGTCTTGAAAAATTAAACTGTGACCCAAAATTGTGTTACCCCATAATCCGTTGCTCCAAAATACATTATTTTTGTTACTCTTTCTTAAATATAGAAATATTAAATAAAATATTTTTTTGGTAAAATGTTGGAAAGTGCTAATACATGTTCTAGAGTAATTTAAATTTGATTACTTAAAAGTAAGAAAGGGAAATCGAAAGTGATTACGGATATATTTTTATGCTCGATTGTTGATAAATATTTTTGTTTCTTACTTGGAAAATAAAATGGGGGTGTATATGGTAGCATCACTTTCGAGCGAATTTTAATTTAGAGTTACGAGTAAAATTTTTACATTTTGCAACTTACGAGTTACAACGAAACAATAGTTCATAATAATGCAATTGTAACAATAATATTATTGAAATATAACCTAAAACAACCCAAATTGAACCGGGTAACATAATAACCCGATCTAAAATGAACCAATCCCAAATATATCTAAATTCAATATGAAACATTGTAAAAAATAACTGACATAATCAGACCCAAACAAAACTTCAGCACAAAAAATGACACAACAATAACCCGACCCGACCCGACCCGACAATATTCTGACCCGACCCGACCTAAATTGAGTATAAAATTACACGACAGTACCCGACCCAATATTAACTCAACCCGACACGACCCAACCAGAGGAAAAAATTGACACGTTTTCAACCCGACACGATAGTGATCCAACCCAACCCGACCCGACATGATAAATTAAATCAACACGTTTCAACCCAACATATTTCAACCCGACACGTTTTCAACCCGATACGAAGTTGACACAATAATCCGAATTGACACGTCTAATCAGGTACACAATTCATAAGGCACTGGGCTTATCAGATGACTAAATATAAAAGTGTGGCTAAAGAATCACCAGGTGGTTACTATATGTATCAGATGTCCAAATATATCAGATGACTAAATATATCAGATGACTTGATTACAGATGTTAGTTCTAAAATTTTCAGAATTTTTGAAGCATTCTTGAGGTCACAAAAAATTCAAATAACCCGATTGTCAGAATTCTGTAGTGCTGTGGAGGGATTAATATCTAATCTGAAGGCTCTCCCAATCCCGAGCTATCCTTTGACGTTGAAGTGAAGACTCGGCTTCTTCCTTTGTAATGAACCCTTTTATCCATTTGGGTGACCAAGAACTCCAGAGAGCATTAATCAGATCTCGTGGCAGCGTAAATGCCACGGGGTACAACCAAAACAACATTTTTTTCAAAATCCCACGGGGTACATGGTCATGCCAAGCTGTAATTGAAAACGACATCATTAGAAAGTTCAACTGTATTATTATGCATAAACCTCAAATCTGATTTTGTGGTTTCACTGTTTTCTGATACATATGAAAAGTTGTCCTATCTACCATGGTTCTTAGGTCAAATGCCATGCACAGTAATATAAATTCTAAGTCAATTATAACAGGTAGACATACTTCAATTATAAACCATAAATGAATATCTATATGCACAACCAACAACGACCCAGCTGACTGAGCAGCACAACAAAAAAACATCGTGATTAGCAACAAGCAAATAGACAGTATAGTTTACGCACCTCTGGTGATGGGCGTCTTTCAGCAAGTTGAAATGATAGAAGCTCTTGATCTGAGTAAACCTGGGAAAATATTAGCAAGTTGATCGATAAGAAAAATAAACTCAGG
Source organism: Rubia yunnanensis (assembly GCA_037428765.1). Lineage (NCBI taxonomy): Eukaryota > Viridiplantae > Streptophyta > Magnoliopsida > Gentianales > Rubiaceae > Rubia > Rubia yunnanensis. The sequence continues at coordinate 39,715,320 of CM075066.1, forward strand.
ACTCTATTGGAGGATAGAAAGTCAATTGCCTGAAAATCTGATAATATCATGAAAAACTCGAGAATTGATTCATGGAGCAGACTACTTAGATAAAGGTTTAGCGGTTGTTGAACACGATTTTCTATGCTAACCGAGAATACCAAATGTTCATGTACTACTCTCTCCATTTTACACGAAGAGTTAAAATAAACTTTTCAGGTTTAGTCAATTGAATGAATGCACAATCCCTTTAAAAAAACTCAATACATGGGAAAAAAATCACATGTTTACATATATTCCAAAAAGAGAGATGATCCCCATCCTTGATCCCATATCTAATAATCTCATCAGTATCATGGGGCAGTATCTGCCCATTATAACTCAAGCTAAAAATTCGCCCAAAATCAAAAGTCCTGAACTCAAAATCAAAGAAACCCAAATCGCTGAAACAGTACCACAATTGCTCAAATGCATTGCATACCATGCAATCTTGGTGGACCTCACTCAGGGGAGGTACCTGAAAACCGCCTCTACCGCCTACTTCAGTTGCACCACTTACCAGTCTTCACAACTTCAATTTCTACGATCCAAAATGAATTAGCCTTTAAGGGTGGTTCCATTGGATTCTTTTTCTCGAACACCACAAAATCGACTACCAAACCTCTCAAATTGGACTAACGGTTCACCCGTAGTAAAGGAAACTAGTTAGGCTAGTCGAGGCAGAAGTGGGTTGGCGCGGGCCGTTCATGGATAGCACTAACGGTCCGCGTCAAAGGAACTGCCCTGAGGCAAGAGGACCAGAATTAGGCTATGGCGCGGCCCATACCAAACGCCATAGGCCATAAGCACAAAACTAAATCCCACTCCATACGACTAAGTATGGGCGCGGGACGTCCCATTTTTTACGTCCCGCGTCGTTCCATGTCCATGATACGAAGACCAGTTGGTGGGGTGTGGAAAAACACACGGGCCCTGACAAAGTTATTGAGCAGAGCACCCTTCCTGACCACGGCCCGCAGCACCGGCCACGAGCGAGGATCAGAAGCCTAAAATTCAGCACTCTGATGGCATCCTGCTTTTCGTTGCCTGCGCCAGAGAAATGTCATGGCCAGTGCTTGGCTCCGTTCCCCGTGCCTTTTGAAGATCCACGCAACGCACCAGAAGGGGTGTCCCACGCCACATGAAGAGGCAGGGTCCGGGCCAGATCTCGCGCCCTATGCCAAGGACATGCTACGGGCCGCACCATCTATGAAGGCCAGCGCCGGATGGCGGCTGAGCTAGTGTTTACCCTAATTTGGCCTATTTTGGGCTTACTTTTAGGCCCAATCTCCTACTACTATAAATATAGCCTTAATCTACTAGGCTTTCATATCATATATTTAGTTTTGTAGTTATGAGAGCAACTCTAGAGAGAGAAAAACTCTTTCATTTTCTTTTCTTTATTTTGCTTTGATCCTATGATGTGGAATTCAAATATTTATTTGAATTCCATATCTATGAAGTAATTTCTATAGCTTGGGGATAAATTGTAGGAGAGTGGTATAATTTACACGTTTTGTGAGATTCTTTAGATTCATCCTAATATTTGTGTTCATGATATTATTGTGATTGTTCTTGATTATTTTAAATGCATGAATAGTACACCACGTATAAGCATGCACATTGGGCTATATTCATGTATAGTGCAAATATCGATGCCCCTTGGGAAGAGAAACCTAGATGTTAGAATGGGTATGGGAGAACACCTCTGTGTGGGTGTGTGCATGGGGGATTTGAGCATGCTCTGACTTATTTTCCATCCCACCAGTCTTAGCTGACTTCATAAAGTTATCCGAGAGGTTCCGAGTAGAGATAGTGAATAGTAGCAAGCTAAGGTTGTAAGAGGTCTAAGGTTATAGATAAAGTACCAACGACCCTTTGATCTATTGATAGGACCACTGGGAAGCAGTGCATTCGTGGTGGAAGCCCAGGACGTAATCGCACGGGGGAGAAATAGACCTACAACAATGGTCGTACCTTGTAGTACTTCCCTAATTACGATGGCAATGTCAATGGAGGGTTGCGAGTGCACCATCCGTGACAGGGACTGGGAAGTGAATGCCATTGGCCACACCACATGTTATGAACAGTCTATTAGGTTTGCCTAAATTTCTATGTGAATGAATCGAGGATTGAAACATTAGATTAACCATGTTGCTCAATGATTCCCCAATTGCTTAGTTAAATAGCTTACTTTGTTTTTTACTTTTATGCTTAGTAGTTGTTAGTTTGAAAAACCAACCCCCCTTGCATGTTTGCTTTACTAGCTATTCCTTTCACTCGTATGGATTGAGGACCCGTACAAGGTTGTTTTTTATAGATACTTAGACCTAGCATCTCTGTGGATAAACCCAAAGGGCCTACCGCTAACTACCCCATAGGTAGCGTAGCAGTGAGAACAAGGTGCAGAACTATATATTCTTATCTTTTGACCATTTCCTTTGCCCGGGTAAATTAGCTACAATTAACGATCCCGAGGGGAGGCAGGTTAGAGTGCTTCTTTTACGTTATGCTATATGCAACCGAGTGTATCACAGATGTTCGGTTGGATTACATGGAAATTGAAAAGGTGGCTATTAAATATATTTGAACACTAAGCTTTTTGTAATGATTACATATTTAACAATCCTAACTTACGAATTATACTATGATATCCACAAATTTTTCGACAGGACTACAAGCCATATTCACAAAATGATATCAATCATGGAAGAAATTATTTAGCCCGGCATTTATTTCATGTGTGTTCCACAGCTATTGGACAACCTAATGTAGTAGTGTGCCCCAAATCCCAATGTCATGGACATGTACTATATGGATAGAGTTTCAACATATTTCTATTCCATTCTGTAGATGCTTGGGTAGCATTGTCCATAGGTTTTTGTTATTGCCCTAATGAATAGTGTGTTAATGATAGGAAACTTATATGTTAGGTGCGGAATAGGATTTGCTATATTCAGTTTCAATGTATAGATAATGCTTTTTCTTAGCTGTATCCATACATTTATTTATATTCGAGACAATACATTTGTAAACTGTTGGAAATAGGCATCAACTTTTGAGGCTAATATTGAGTCGGATTTACAAAATTATAAAATTGGCTTCCCCCCAGAATTATGTTCCAAGTTCGAAACTAGTCTTGGCATCCTGAACCATTACCACGCATTCTGCTTTTCAAAATCGGAACTGATAAATCACATTCACCTAATTTTAGCTGAAATTCCAGATTGGGTCAGGAATAAAAAAGAAGTTGCCAGAACTCCCACATCGAAATTGATCAGTGAATAAGGAATTTACAGTCCAGGAAAAGGTGTTCTGAGATCGGAACACAATATGTCAGTGAAAAAAAATCAGAAAACAAAATCATATATGAGGAAGAAAATGGGAGGTGAAGTCAGAACTTGTACGACAGTGGTAGCCCTATCAGAACCAAATTAACGTTCCGAGTCCGAAACAAATTATTCCCCACGATGTGAAACCCCGACCTTAATGAAGTCAATGTGCATGTAATAGTTAGGTTTTAACCAAAAATCATAATCTCGTATGTACCTTCTTCGATTATTTCTTGCTATAACTCAAAATCCTATAAGAAATTTTAACAAAAAATAAGAGGAAATGAGTAAATAATTAAATGAGTAAGTGACTAATATCAAACGATGATGAAATATTGATTTTATTATAGGATTTATTTTAGAACGAGGAAGGGAATAATAATACGCCGAATTAGAAATAAAGCAAGATATACAATTCACATATTATAAAAGAACAATAATTATAATAAGTGCGTAAGAAATAAAAATTAGAGTATTCAATAAAACATTTAGGTTACTATTACAAATCTTATAATAAAGCCTCACAATAATAAAACTACAATTGAAACCAAAATATTGACGTTCTAATTGACTATTAATTAAATAATTATAGTAACGGAATTTTATAACAAAGCCTTGTAACACCAAAATTATAATTGATAATCAATACAATAAAATGGCAAAATAAATAAAAGAAAATGAGAAGATAAAGATTAAGTTAAAGATAAGGATAAGCATTCTTATAAAATGTTAAATTTAAAAATCAGAATAAAAATGAGATAAAGATATTATAACAGAGGTAGGCTGGGACAAGTGCCAGTTTCTCATGGAACTAATCCTTTACTCATGCTAAATGGGACACACACCCATTTCTAAGTAAAGAAAACAAAGGCCTAAGCCTCGTCATCTGATGGAAATCACCCTTAAATGACACGTTACATTGCGAATCAGAATAAAAAGGCATCAAAAGCTTATTAATTCGCAAATTTACATGGGGAATAGGTACCTTGAGTTGTTCATAAGGTAGATTTGAATTTTGGGGATGAAATTCCTTAAAGGGGGGAAACTATGAACCCCTGTCCTTAGGGGGGGGGGGGCTCGAGTTGTTCAGAACGTAGGCAATAATTAAGTTTTTAATTTATTTTTCTTTCTTCGAATGTACCTTGAAATAATTCATAAAATTAAGCAACAAGGAAATATTAAAATAAGGTAAAATATCATTTTATTACATTAATCGTCTTTAGTCCATTAGATAAAGACATTTCTTCAAGAAATAGAAAAGGAAACTAAAGAAAATAGGTCCCAAGTACAGTAAGAAGAGATAGAGAAAAATGATAAGTAAAATCCGCATATTTTTCACGTAAGAAATAATAATTAAATTTTAATTAGGTAGCTATCGCTTAACTTCATTACACTTTATAAATTATATTGAAAATCCTTTTGAAAGTATATAAGATCTTGTAATATTATATTTACAGCTGAATCAATATATTGGTAATTATAGAAATTTTATCAATTAATTTATTGGATAAATAAACTATAAATTAATCATAAATAAATAAATCAATCAAGTAAAAGGAAAGGTAAAATGATTTGCACAACACCCCAATTCCTTTTTGCTAAGTTTTGGTGAAATGATTATGAAGTAAACTTGTGATATGCATGTACTTGTGATAACTTTAAATTTATTAATTAATTAAAGAAAGAAAAAGAAAATAAATGGCTCCTAGGCCAATATCTATAACGGACATGTTTATCCTTTCATCATTAAAGGAAGAGAAAGAAAACAAAAGGCTCCTAGGCCTATATATATAAGAAACATGTTTATCCCTTCATCAGTAAAGAAAGAAAAGTAACGGAACGTGTAAGGTAAAAGGATGCTACAATTTGGTTCTTCAAAATTTCAACTTTGACGAAATAAAGTACTGCAATTAAGGTGTTCGCATTAGGATATGATGGAGTTGCAGTGATCTCAACCAGTCTATATTCTATTAAGGTGAGTGTTTTCATCGCCCTAGCACGAATTGAATTAAAAGTTATTATTATATATTATTTTATGCTTGTTAAATTTAAATGTGTTAGATTATAATTGTATATGTTATATGAAATGTTTAATAACATTACATTCTATTCATGCATATTATTTGGTTTCATACTAATTAAGCACGGTGTGTACCTTATCACACTATGCTCAGTTATAGTGATACTAAATGAATTAATTACCCTGATACTTTATGTGGATGGCCGTCTTGCACTCTATCTTGATGTGTCAAACTTGGATTATATTATACTTTATTACTTGTCTATGTTTACCGGGGTCCCCGACGTCAACGGTAGTTTGGTCGAAATCGACAGGGAACGGTATAGATCGGACCGTATGACTAGAGCGACTGCCCGCGGAGTTTTTGGTATGCTAGCATAACCATCTGGATCTGATACGAACTCGTAATTGAACATCTGATTGGTAAATTATTAATTTGGTTATTAGATAAATAAACTAATTTGGTTATTATAAATGAATGATAGATAAATAAATAAATCAAGTAAAAGGAAAGGTAAAATGATTTGCAAAACACCCCAACTCCTTTTGGCTACGACTTGGTCAAATGATTATGAAGTGAACTTTTGATATGTATGTACTTGTGATAAGTTTAATTTTTTAAAATTAATTAAAGAAAGAGAAAGAAAATAAAAGGCTTCTGGGCCTATATCTATAAGGGACATGTTTATCCCTCCATCATTAAAGAAAGAGAAAGAAAACAAAAGGCTCCTAGGCCTATATATATAAGGGACATGTTTATCCTTTCATCAGTAAAGAAAGAAAATAAATGGAACGTGTAAGGTGAAATGATGCTTCAATTTGGTTCTTCAAAATTTTAACTATGAAGAAATAAGGTACTGCAATTAAAGTGTTCGCATTAGGATATGATGGAGTTACAGTGATCTCAACCGAGTCTATGTTCTAGTATTAGTTGAGTTTATGTGATAAGGAGTTTAGACGGCCATGTTTGGTTTTCTTGTCTAAATCCCGCATTTTGTAGACTTAATTGGTACTAATGGACATCTTGTATCCTTGGGCTCCTTAATTTTCCTTGTAATCATCTTTAGTAGGTCACACGTGGACACTTTTTGGTTACATTCTATGTGAAGGCCGTTCGCAAGGGCGGTAGAAGATTGAAGGTCGTTTGCAAGGACGGTAGAAGAGGCGAAGGCCACAAACATCAATGCGTGGTAGAAGGAGATTGAAGCTTAATATAGGCGGCTTTGAAGTTCAAGACGGCCAAAGGAGAAAATGGTGAATCATGGTCTGATGATTGTTGCCTTATTCCGAGAATGATCTAGGAATAATTATCTTTCAAATTTTGTTCCACTGGATTCATCTTCTGGAGTACTACAAAATTGACTACTAGAACCCCCTATTCGGACTAACGGTTTACCTGTAGCAAGAAAACGAAGTGCAGCCGATGAAGCACCAACGACACTTCATGGACCGCACGTGGTAAAGGACCAGCGGCCTGTGACAAAGCACACGAGCCGGACTACACAAGAGTTCCAGGGGTTCCATGAAGACATGCATAAGACCTTCATGAGACAAAGGAGTCGTGCCGTGAAAAAAACCTCGGACTATGGAGCTTGGAGATGAAGAATTGATGATTTAGCTAATAATTGAGCCGGTCCGTGAAAACCTTCATGGACTGTGGAAAAACTCTGAGGAAAAACCGTGTACTGTTCGCAGTTCGTGAAAATCTTCATAGACCATGGCACGAGACCTGCTTCATGGACCGCATCTATGAATGTTTATGAATAGTGCTAGATTCCACGCTCATGCTTGAATGCTTCACGTACCCTTTAGGCCCAATCTCGTACTACTATATATATAGGAGCCTTAGTCTTCTGCTAAACCCTAACCTAGGCATAATGTAGAGTAGATTCTCTCTCTAGTTTATGGAGAAGGTAGAGAAGAGTTCTTCTTCTCCTTCCTTCTTCTTCTCCTTCCTTCTTCTTCTCCTTCCTTCTTCTTTTCCTTATCTTTTACTTTTCATCTTATTTTCTAGATGCATGGCATCTAACCTAATATTTTCCATGGATCTAACCTTTGTAGAGTAGCTTAGTAGCTTGGGGATATTTGTACTCATGCTTTGATGATTTTTTTCTTGAGATTTAGATTTCCCTATCCTAATGCTTATGAATATTTGTGCTTGAACTTGTGTTTCTCAGAATTATGATTTATGCTATGTCATTATGATGATGCACTCATGTATGTATGGTAGTATAAAGTCGTGTTAGGCTTCATTGCAATCTTGGGAAGTGTTGGAATTGTGGAGTAAGTGTAGAACAATGGGGAGATGATTGCATTCATGTCCATTGAGAGAGAATCCTTATGCTTGTTATACCATGATTCTGATTGGATAGCTGTACATGATGTAAATCACATGTCGGCCGGTCGATTTGGCAAATGCCGGTGAGGGAATAACCCTTAGCTTACCTCGATAGATTAGCGTGTTGTATGTAGCGACTAAAGTTGTACTGACTCTAGAGTCATCACAAGGTGTCTTTTCCTTTACCTCTCTAGGCCTAGGGATCGAGATTCACATTAAAGTATCCAGGAATGTAATGCATCTTACTACACATCCCATGGTTGCGACCTACGTGAGGCAATTCCCTTTTAGGCAGGCATTGTTCATCTAAGCAGGGTGTGTTGAACTTGGGAGGGAGTTATTAGGATTTTTTTTGCGGCATCGTAGGATTAGAGCTCATTTCCTAAAATTACAGAAACGGTGAGATATGGGCATTGTGGTAAGTACCACGTGTGGCAGACGAAGGGAAATACCTGGCTATCTCCACATTGTGTGACATGAGCATAAGATAGGTTTATAAGTCCATATGTGAATGAGTCGAGGATAGAAGTCATTTATCAAGCATGTTACGCAAATACAACCAAGTGCCTGTTTATATAGTTGTTTGTTGTATTTCATTTTCATGCTTTGTAGTTGATAATTGAAAAACCAACCCCCCCTGATGTTTGCTTTATTAACTATTCCTTTCACTCGTACGGATTGACGACCCATACGAGGTTGTGTTTTAACTAATACTTGAGCCTTAGAATCCTTGTGGACAAACCCAGGGCTTGCCACTTACTACCCCTCGGTAGCTTAGAAGTAAGGACAGGTGCAGAATTTTAAATCTCTATCTTTGATCACGTAAGCCTCTATGCTCATGTTTTTAATGACAACCGGGTCAAGCCAGGTCACTATTCATTCCTATTATTTGGTTTCATACTATTTAAGCATGGTGAGTACCTTACCACACAGTGCTGAATTAATTGCCCTGATATTTTATGTGGATGACCGGCTTGTATTGTAGTTTTCCGTGTCAAACTTGGATTATATGCTACTTAATTACTTCTATGTGTTTACTGGGATCCCTGAAGCCAATGGTAGTTTGGTCAAAATCGGCGGGGAATGGTGAAGACCAGACCGTACGATTAGAGCGACTACCCACGGAGTTTCTTGTATGCTAGCATAACTACCTGGATCTAATACGAGCTTGTAATTGAACATGTAAATGGGCATGGTTAGCGAGAAAGAATTCTTGATTGATAGCCCTCAGGCACTACTGAAAAGGTTATTCCTGTATCCTTTTACTATGTGTTATGATTTATGCGGCTTACTATTTTATATGATCACTGAAAACTCAACTTGGTAAATACTTGCTATGGAACATCACTAAGCAAGGAGCTTAACCTAGTCTATTAAACCCCAACAAGTGCAGCTGATCAGAAAGAGTGAGAGCTTGTGCATGAAGCCTTTACTTCATTTGGGATAGGATTCTAGATGAGCTTTTAAATCTAGAAACCAATTTAGAGTTTTTACTTTTAAACCATCTAAAACACTTATTATAAGACTTTCATTGTAATAGTAAGTTAGGTTTTAAATTCTAAAATCATTTCGGCATAATTTGTATTGCTTGTTACTGCATGTAAATAATCTGACTCATTGGTAACACACCCAGGTCCTACCCAATACTTCCGTTAGGTCGAGTTTTAGCGTGTTACACATGACACATACAGACATATTCCAAACTTGGAACTTATTAAAGGCAGTTCAAAAGCCTTGACAAAGGCGGTAAAGAATAGCCTTCTCTGGTCATAATCAAAGGTGGTTCTCGGAACCGCCTTCGATCATAGACGATCAAAGTCATAGCCAGAGAAGTCACATAAAAAGTGACTTCTCTGGTCCATTAGAACCGCCTTTACTCACCCCACTCTACACTAGTGGGAACATGATTTCTTAGTAAGACTCTTAATTATGTATGAGAAATTAGAAAGCCGAGTGGGAGGATGTTGTCATGCATCTCAAAGATACAAGGTATAGGCTCTAAATGCGACTAACTACTAAAGAGTAGCTAGTGGTAAGTCAGGTCATCCACGAAGAAAAGGGGGTTTTATCGAATGTTGAACGTAGTTAAAAATACATAAAGATGTAACTCTAAGTGTGTGATAACAAATCGGGGAAGGGGTTTAGTGTGGAAAAATAAAACACGACGACTACTTCGATCGAGGAAAATTAACAAACAACTAGCAAGAAGGATTTAAATAAGATTATAACAATTCTTGGTCGCAATTGGTTTACATTTCTATTTATTCATTGATCATCAATTAATTATCCTATTATCATTTATTGACCACATATTGTGGAGAACTTGTTAAAACCTTTTGAATGAAGACACCTATCACCTCACCTCAGTTATATCTAGATAGAGCTATCAACACCACACAATAGCTCTTACCCTCGGGTCACTCTAAACGATCGGCATCATAGAATATACCCTGGGAATAGCACTAAACATGAGGGCCCAACACAACTAACACAATCACTACTGGGAGAACCCCCATAGGCACCGTTATTTTGAGAATTTTTATACTGGTGCCTAAGTGACCTGGTGGAAAAATTGTAGTGTCATAGGCACCGGTAAGTCGTACTGGTGCTAGAATCTATTCCAGCACTGGTACATTTACCGGTGCCTTTGCATGAAATACCGGTGTGAGTAAATAGGCGATCAATAAAACAAATTGGCCAGTGAGAATAAACTGACCAACTGGAATATGAAACCCAAAATGAAAAAAATAAAAAAAAATAGAAGCTCATGTAAAAAAACTAGAAAATGCACACCACAACCCAGAACTTCATTACATATAATTTAAAAATCAAAACACCTCTCAATTTATGAAATAACCTAAACCTAAACATAGATTAACAACATCAATCATCAAAGAAATTAGAACCTAATTTCCATAAACCCTAGATAACATCAATGAACAAAAATGATGAAGGTGAGGTTGGATCTGAGCTGAACCGATTTAGCGGACCTCGCAACTTTGACCAACGACCAGAGCGTGAGGAGATGACAACGGGAATGTTGTGCCTCGAGGAGATGGATTCGAAGCTGATCCATGAGATGGAGTCAGGGCTAGTCATCGGCGGAGACATAGAAGAAGCGTCGTCGGCAACGTCGAAGCAGAGAGTGGGTGCACCGTCATCGGCGGCAGCGACGTTAGGCGGCGACGGAGAGAGAGAGGTGGCAAAGGAGGAGGGAGAAGTTGGAGAGGCAATATAGTGGGAAGGTGGGTAGGTTTAGGGTTTGAGATTTGTTTATGTACACAATTTTTTAACGGTTCAGATTTAATCAACAAAAAGAAATCAACGGTTCAGATGAAACCAAGTTGGGCTCTTTATTTTTTTTAGGAGTTGAGCACCAAAATGCTCATACCAGTGACTAAGAAATTGAAACGCAACTGCTGAGGGCTGATTTGAATGTTTTTTTTTAAAAAAAATTGAACCCGAGAGCAAACCCAAGAAATGTTTTCTAAGTGTTGAGCACCGGTACAAATACCACTGCCTAAGAAGCTCATATTGGTGCCTAAATATACGAAAAACAGCTGCTTATGGCTGCTTCGAATGCTTTTTTTAAAAAAAATATTGAACCCACGAGCAACCCCAAGAAATTGTTTCCAAGTATGTTGCACCGGTACACATACCGGTGCCTAGCTAACTAATACCAGTGCTAATTCCAAAATTTTAAAATTTTAAACAATCCCTACAAAATTTGGAATGAAAATTTGAAAAATTAATTATCCCGCCATAGCACTGGTATGAATGAAAAACTCTGTCGATGCTAGTATTATTTTATCTCTAAGTTAACTTTTACACTTTTACTATTATGTCCACAAAAGAAATTTGGAGGCGGCGAATCACGAAATTGAAGACACCAAAATGCAGTTAAATAAGAGATGTACGATGGGTGAACGCAAGAGCCTCTAACATATTTTTGGAAAATTACGTTGCCCAAAATTTTTTTACGACATTATCCTTCTATCCAAAGTATACAAATTTTGTTCTTACATAAATATAGAAATAGAAAATAAATTATTTTTTTGATGATATTTTTGAAAAGCACTACTACATGTTCTATAGTAATCTACAGTTAATTACTTAGAAGATAGAAAGGGAAATGGGAAAGGATTATGGATATGTTCTTGTGCCTGATTGGTGATAAATATTTCGTTACGGACTTGGAAAATGCAAAGAGGGTGTATAGAGTAGCATCATATTTGAGCGGATTTCAATTTGGAGTTACAAGTAAAGTTTTTTACTTTTGCACTTAGGTTCCTCCAAGAAAGTTGGAATCGTCGAATCACAAAATTGGTGGAACCCAAATGCAATTCAATAATATATGATCGTAACTCTGCAGTTTGGGTATGTATGGGTGAACAGAAGGGTCTCAAAAGTCAACATTGATTAGTTATATAAATTCTTGGAAAATTACATTGTGGCCCAAAATTGTGTTACCCCATTACCCATTGCTCCAAAATAAATGATTTTTGTTATTCTTGCATAAATATAGAAATATAAAATAAATAATATTTTTGGTGAAATATTGAAAAGCGCTAGTACAAGTTCTAGAGTAACTTATGGTTGATTACTTGGAAGTTACAAAGTGAAATCGGATAGGATTATGGATATGTTCTTATGCTAGATTTTTTATAAATATTCCCTTACGAGCATAGAAAATACAATGGGGTGTTTAGGGTAGGATCACATTTGAGCGGGTTTCAATTTGGAGTTGCGAGTAAAGTTTTTACTTTTTGTACTTAGGCCCCTCCAAGAAAGTTGGTGTCGTGGGATCATGAAATTGGCCGAACCAAAATGCAATTCAATAATATAATATTGTAACTCTGCAATTTGGGAATGTATAGGTGAACGGAAGAGGCTCGAAAGTCAAGATTGATTACTTCTATAAATTCTTGGAAAATTACACTTTGACCCAAAATTGTGTTACCGGTGCTTAACTTATTCATAGGCACCAGTTTTTTGTGTACCAATGCTAAATTCTAGTTTTTTAGCACCAGTATTCAGTGTACCGGTGCTGAATTTATGGCACTGTTTTTTTGTGTACTAGTGCTGAATTTTAATTTTGTAGCGCCGGTATTCAGTGTACTGGTGCTGAATTTATTCATAGACATGGGTTTTTTTTGTGTACTGGTGCTGAACTTTAGTTTTCTAGCACCGGTATCACTGACATACCGGAGCCTATGTACCTGTTTCCAGTTGTGAATGTCTTATAAGCAAGAAACATAGATATATCATAATTATATTTTCTAATAACGACTACGAGGATCGACCTTCATCCTAGTTGTTCTTAGTGAGTTACATCGATAATTAGGCAGAATCATTAAAATTCATCCTAAACCTAAGCAATTTAATCAATCAACAATTATAATTAGTTGCCACCCCTAATTACAACCTAACATCAATAAATAAAAATCTCATCGACAAAAAGAAAAAGTCTTCCAGGTTTGACAAAAAATGTAGCAAATAATCAATTCACAATCATAAAGTGTATACCTAGCCCAACAATTAAAAGGCTGCTGGCCTCTAGGCCCATCCCAATTTCACTTTATAGTCAAACGAAGCCATTAAGCCCGGTAGGCAAACCGACCAAGAACCAGTATATACGGAATGTAGTTGTGGGATAGATTGTGGGCCGAGAAACAAGAAGCAAGAAACAAACAAACACTAAGCCATGAACAGACACTAAGCACGATCTCCACGCCTAATAACATGGAACTACAATCTCCACACAAAGCTGCATCCTCCTCCTAGTGTATGTGCATCAAATTTGTGTTGTGCGTAGTGGGTAGATAGATTAGCGAAGACGAGCTGAATATTTGCCGTGTCGCAAGACGTATGAGAAGCCACGGTACTCTAGCTTCCTTTGTCATGTGGGCTGTTATATTTCCTATTGATCAGAATTTCGCATGGTTGCTAATAAATAAATCTTTTCACGGGAGAATCTACTAACCCGTGGAAATGCTAGAGACCAAAGATAATAATTCATATTGTTACTCCCGTACTCATTACAAACTACCAAAGGGTAACTAGTGGCAAGTTTGAGGTCATCCACGGAGATACTAAGATTCAAAACCTAACTACGCTAGAATCCCAATCGGATCATCACTTCGATTGCTTGTCAAGAATAACTAGTGTTGCAAACATTTTTTTTCGGGTTTTATCTAAACACTACTAAACATGAAATAACAAGAGTATAAACTATATTAAGCTAACACTTGGGGACATTTGCGTAACATGACCGGTAGAAGACTTTGATCCTAGATTCTATCAAGTACAAGACGTATAAACTTATCCCCATTTCAATGTCACATAGTGGGGTTTATAGTCAACACTTCCCACACAAAGGTACTCACGTCTATTCTATCAACACCACCTCAGTAATTAGGGAAAGTGTGTCATGCGATCTAACCAATAAGTGCTCCTCTTTCCCCATAAATAATTACATCTTGGGCCTGGACTAGTAACGCTCTTCCCTAGACCTATAGAGGCAAAGGGATCAGCATCTCAGGATGACTCTAGGGTTGACATGACGATGATCGCTACCCTACAACCCTAGTTGCTACAAGCTGTCATGTATTATCAATCGAGGTTCCTGACTCAGTTGAAATTAGGCATACACACAAGTGGATTTAGTGCTCATGGCCTATGTGCATACACTCACAAAGCCAGGACTTAAGATCCTGCATATCGTAGTTGGACACTCACAAGGGCAACGCCTAGCAACATACATGAAATATGTAACTATTGTGTATCATATCACATCTAACATGCATTTCACAATAATGTAAAGATTAAATCAAGCAGTTAATTCATAAACATAAAAGGATAAGGGGACCTAGGATCTTATAAAGTATCTACCAAGTAATGAATATAAATTTAGATCCCCAAGAAAATTAACTACTCCCTGAGCATTGAACCCAATCTTTCTATTGAATTCAATACCCTTAAGAAAAACTAGGAAGATTAAAAGAAGAGAGAAGGGTTATTCCCTTTCTCTCTCTACCTACTCTTAGAAAACTAGGAGAATAAAAATGACAACAACTAAAACTACTACTTGCTGCTAAACCCTAGTAGACATATGCTTCTTTATATAGTAGGTAGGAAATGAGCTTTAAAGAGGTTGATAATGTGTAAATTCATGCTGGCCCCAAATGCCTAGTCTAGCCAGCCCAGGTCTCCTATTTTACCGCTTGGGTGATATCCTTTGGGCCGGCCCAAGGGAGAGGAACTTGCTCCACAAGAAAATAAAATACTTTCCCTACTGGCCAACCTATATAAAGGCTAAAGTTAACCCAACAAACTCAACTATTCATTCCTAATTACACAAATACACTATTGTTTGCTGACTTGATCGTCGGAGCCTCTTCCCTCCCGAAAACCTCTGAGGGATTTATCTTGTAGATTCCGGCCATGACGATGGCACACACGATAGAGGTAAATAGGGGTGAGTCGATTTAGCATGCCCAGTGGGACCAGTAATCAGATCTGTGTTATTTTGCTGTTTATGTCCACCTCTACAGCAAGCACCTTGCGTAGGAGTGAAAAGTTAAAACGCAAGACCTTAGGCACCAACGAGGAAGTACAACCCCCCTGCTAAAGAGAAAGGGGGTACAAGATACAGATGCAATTAGATCATATCCCTTCAAGCGCCGGTAACAAACTCCCAGAGGTAGTTGAAGACTACATCTCTGTAACAGGGGTACCAGAGAGGGTCTAGAATGGAAGCTGTCGTACCTCCAAGATGGATGGAGGTCAGTGTTGAGCCCTAGGTAAGAGGAGTTGGCACCCCTACGTCACAAATCCAAGTGTGCCGACCACGAGAGGATGAGTTGTAGTGCACAGAAGCTACAACGAATTCAGAAACAAAATCTATGATGGGAGCTACTTGAGAGGTGAGGGGCATAAATAGCACGTTCCTCCCTATCACAGCAAGACCTAGTGCAACTAGCTCAAACCCTCAGATCGGTTGGCTATCAAGTGTAGCCCACAATGCTCTATCAGAGGATGGTCTAGCAGCAGGTTGTGCTCTCACCTTCGATGCCCTAGGTGTTGCAGCTAAGATTCCAGTTGCAGGCTACCCCAAGAACATCCTACCAAGCGAACATGGGGATATGGGCCCAATATCAGTCCCAACCAACGTACCCTAACATGGGCCAAATGTTGGCATATTATGTGCCTATTTCAGTACATCACGATTCGAACCAAGAAATCCCTTATTCAATGGCTGAAACAGTGGGGAATTACCTAGGTTTTGAGAACTAGATGCATTCATGGTCCCAATAAAATATCCCTTTGTATGACCCCTATTATTAGGGGCAGTAACAGTTGTATCATAGCTCTGCTGATGGAGGACCGCGGCCTGGAACATGGCCTCAAAGCAGATCCCTAGCATTGACACTTCATTCTAGCCAAGTCAATATGGAGATCCACAGATGGGAGATGAGTCGAGCGATGCCCTAATGAGGGAGTTAGACAAGTTGATTGGATCTTCGGGTCAAGTTACCGCTTCCCCCTTTAGTCATGTAATCATGGCCACTCGATGTGCCAACGATATAAAACCACCCGATATAATCTCCACGTATAGTGGAGATTTGGACCCCCGTGAGTTCATACAGACCTTCTTCAGTCTGGTGAACTCGAGGAGCTTCAACAAGCATCTGAAATGTAACCTAGTAGGAAACTACCTTCAAGGAAAAACACAAGAATGTTTTAAAAATTTGGGTAGGGGGTCATTATATTTGCACAGAGACTTTGAAAAGGCCCTATAAGGTCAATTCTTCCAAAAGAAAATATTTACAAAAAATTTGATTGAGCTCTATCAAAGCAAGCAGAGTCCAGGTGAATCGACGGAAGTGATCTATCATCGATATAGGGACAAGAGCCTCGGTGTAATCAATCGCACTGAGGATGGAGTGATCCTTGGCTATATGAATGGAATGTCCAATCTCAACTTGTACAAGAAGATAATCTCGAAAAAACCAGAAACCCTATAGAACTTAAAAGAAATTGTAAAAAAATATTCGAAGACCGAGGAAGCCACGAGAGAAAATGAGGGGGTGAAAGGTGGGGTGAAAAAGGATCTAAGGCCTTGGAATCGAGACTAAGAAGGTTGGAAGGTTCGATAAAAGGCTATAAGGGCTATGTCCCCTAACCAAATCCCTGGTGGAAATACACTTCATCTGCAAGGGGCTATTTAGAACTCCCCCTCCGGGAAGAGACTACCGCAGAGAAAGAGACTCTCCCAAATTCTGTGACCATCATAAGGAGTGTGGCCTTAATACAAATGAATACACCCACCTGAAGAAGGAAATTGAAATATGTGCTAGAGAAGGTTTTCTCCAAGATTACGTCGAAAGACCAAGACGAGAATCTTCCTCGAAGGGACAAGGAAAGTGCCACTGGAAAGGCAACAAGAAAGGAGCCAATCGAAGAGGCAAAGAAAAGCTGGGAAATAATGGGGAGCAAGTAGGAAACCAGGAAAGAGAAAATGTCAGACATGATGCCGAAGCTTGACCAGAGAGGAATCAGAGGGACGAGGCTAACTGGGTGATCAACTTCATCAATAGGTTGTGGGTGACCACTCTTCCAACACCATCATCAAAGCATAATAATGGTATGTACCCAGCGAAGAACCCTTCCAAAAGTAGTTTTGAGCAGAAGAAGCAATCACCTTCTCGAAAGCAGGCCCAGTGCCCAGCCAAACCCCCCATACGGACCCAATGGTAATCAAAGAAACTATTGGGGACATCTACGTCAAAAGGGTGTTCGTGGATGATGGCAATAGAGTGGATGTGATGTTTTCCAATTGCTTTGATCTGGTAGGGCTTAATCATGAAAGTTTTAGGAGAACAACCTTCCCTTTATCTGGTTTCACGGGGAAAATGGTGCTACCCTTAGGGGTCGTAACCCTTCCAGTTAAAGTAGCTGATGGAGATAAAGAAGTCACAATTGATTGCAGCTTTGCAGTGATTTACACATACCCCCATATAATGTGATACTGGAAAGGCCATGGATGTGCCAGGCGTGAGCCGTATGGTACCCCTATCATTTGACGATGAAGTTCCCAACCAGGATGGGAATAGTAGTCATAAGGAGGGAACCAATCCACGGCCAGGAGTTGCTTGGCGATGGCATTGAAAGAAGCTAAAAAGGAGGACATGGTGGCTTTCGTCAATGGAGAAATTAAACCCATAGACACAGAGCCAATGGTTGTTCAAGTGCAAGGAATTGTATCCATAGGAAAAATGATATTACCTGCAACGAAAGAGAAGGTGAAGGACCTCTTGGACAACTATGTCAACGTGTTTTCAGTGAATTCCTTAGACCTCACTGGGGTACCTAAATAGCTGAGGGTTCATGGGTTGAATGTAGATCCCTCCCAAAATCAAATTAAATAGAAAAGGAGGTCATTTTATCCCAAAAGGGCGAGGCCATAATTTAGGATGTTCAGAAACTTCTTCGAGTTGAGGTTATCGAAGAAGTACTTTACCCCGAATGGATAGCGAATCCCGTGATGGTTCCCAAACACAATGGAGCTTGGAAAATATGCATAGACTTCATGAATCTCAACAAATGCTGCCCCAAAGATAGCTATCCCTTGCCCTCCATCGACGTGCTGGTCGAAGCAATAGGAGGATATGAGGTGCTATCCTTCTTCAACGCCCATAAGGGTTACCACCAGGTACTCTAGGCGGAGAAGGATAGCAAAAGACATCATTTATAACATAAGTGGGGACATTTTTCTACAAGAAAATGCCATTCGATCTAAAAAATGCAGGAGCCACTTACGAAAGGTTGGTCGATAAGCTCTTCGAAAAACAGATCGGCAGAAACATTGAAATATATGTGGATGATATGACCAATTCCTCGTGGACCTTGAAGAAACCTTCCAGAGGCTTCAAGAAGCCAATCTAAAGCTAAACCAAACTATGTGTTTGATTGGAGTCAGAGTTGGAATTTTCTTGGGATTAATGGTCTTAGAAAAGGGGATCGATGTGAACCCCGAGAAAGTTGAAGCTTTGATAAACATGAAGCCCCCTGGAATGGTCAAGGATGTCCAAAAGCTAATAGGATCATTGGTCATACTCAGGCGATTCCTTTCCAAAGGGACCGAGAAAAATTTGCCATTCTTCCATGTGCTTTGAAAAGCCAAAATATTTGAATGGACAGAAGAATGTGACAAATCCTTCCAAGACCTAAAGGAACGCTTACGAAGCCGACCCACCCAAATTAAACCAGAGAAGGGGAGATGTGTACCTATACATCTCAGCATCCCCCTTAGCAATAAGTGCAGTTTTGGTAAAGGAAAATGACAAATCCCTACAATCAATCTACTTCTTAAGCAGGGCATTGCATGGTTCACAGACTTGACATACTACCCTTAAAATTTTAATATTATTCCTAGTCAATGTGGCAAGGCGCCTTCGGCTATATTTCCAAAGCCACAGAATCATTTTTTTTAGCAACCATCCAACTAGGCAGGTACTCCTCAAGCCGGAGGTCTCAGGGAAAATGATGAAATGGGTAATCGAACTGGGGGAGCACAACATTTAGTTCCACCCAATAATAGCCATCAAAAGCCAAGCCTTAGCGGATTTCATTGTGGGAACTACAAAACCAATTGTAGTGAATGATGTAAAAGAATCTGACAAAACATGGCAGCTATACATTGCTGGGTCATCACATTCAGGAGGTAGTGGGGCTGGTGTCCTTCTCATAAGCCCTAAAAATAAGGATTATCCCTATGCCCTACACTTTAACTTCAAGGCCATGAATAGAAAAATGGAATACAAACAATGAAAGCTAGAAATATTAAGTGATTCCCAAATCGTGGTCCTCCAAGTAAAGGGGGGATATGAGGCTAGGGAAAGAAGCTTGCAGCATTACGTGGAAGTGGTAAAACTCGAACTTTTCCATGATTACACACTCACTCAAGTTCCTTGAGAGAAAAACCACGGGGCCGAAGCCATGAGTAAGTTAGCCTTGTAAAAAATGGATTTACAATCCCAAGGGCACTTAATGGTGAAAAAATTGAATAAATGAATCTTTGAAGAATAAATAGCTGCGATGATGGTGGAAGAACAAAAATAGTGAATAACGCCTATTATGAGCTACCTTCGAGTAGTATCCTACCAAAAAATGCTACCGAGGCAAGGAAAGTTAGGCTAAATATATGATCCACAAGGATGTGTTTTATCAACGATGTTATTTGTAGATACTTCATCAATGCATAGCCCCCCAAGAAGATGACTATCTGATCCATGAGACTCATGAAAGAGCTTGCGGAAATCACCAAGGGGATTGATCAATAGTTAAGAAGCTCCTCCTGGCTGGATACTATTGGCCCAAGATGTTTGAAAAGGTTAACAAGCACATCTAACCTTACCATTGATGCCAAAGGCATGCACCAATCAGCCATGTCTCCCAAGAAGAAATTATGACCATAAATAGCTCTTGGTCATTTGATAAATGGGGGATCGATCTGGTGGGTTCTTTCCTTGAGGCCCCATGCAACTTTTGGCACCTGATCGTTGACTTTACAAAGCGGTGATGTTTTTGCTAGAAGAACATCATCTGCCATTTCAGGATCCTTCGAACAATCATAACTGACAATGGTGCCCAGTTCTTAATGACATACTTAAAAGCTAGTGTAAGGAGTATAAGATCCATCTGAGAGTCACCACCATTTACCACCCAAGCTAATGAGTAGGTGGAGGTCACAAATTGAACCACCGTGAATGGCATTAGTTCAATGCTCAAATGGGCAGGCAGGAATTGAATCAATTAATCGCCCAGCGAACTTTGGTCATCTCGAATGATCTAATCATCAACCACGAGTGAAACCCCGTATGGTTTGGTCTATTTTTCAGAGGCATTTATTCATGTAGAGATAAGGCTACCCACCTTCCAAAGATTTTCTATAAGGAATGAAAATGAGGAGCTCAATGATGAGCAACGCCGTTTAGATTTGGACCTTCTTAAAGAGAAAATAGAGAAGGCAGCCATCCACAAAGCCAAGGTCAAAAAATGGATTAAGCGGTATCATGACCAGAGTGTCTGAAAAATCCAATTTTCCCCAAGAGATCTCATAATGAAGAGAAACAAAATATCCAAAAGGAGCTAGAGGGGAAATTGTCAGCAAACTGGAAAGGACCCTACCGAGTCGTTGAAGATGGCCCTGGAGGCAGTAACATGCTGGAAACCCCCCAAGGTGTGTCAATTCCACGAAGATGGAACGTTTCCAACCAAAGGAGGTACTATTCACCTAAATCCCAATGGACTTGGTGAGGCCAAAAAATAGCCCGCCCCAAAATAGCTATGGGTCGGAAACACCCTCGATGAAATAGTGATGTAAGTCGATCAGGCTCCTTTGTTTTTTGTTAACTATATATTGAAGTGTATTTCTTATAGTTAATTCTTTTTCTTGTTAATAATTAAAACACACCATGTCGCGAGGGGAAAAATTCCACACTCTCCTCAAATTAGAGCATTAAACATTTGAAGGGCCATCATAGCCCATCGAGCGCTTTGGCCATCGCTGTACCTCTCAAAAATAATATTTATAAGCCTAAATGCTTACTATCTACAACTAAGTAGATAGCGGCAAGTCGGGGTCATCCACGAAGAAGAGGGATCTTCCTAAGGGCTTAGGCATAAAAGGTTGATATTAGGCTAGGAGTAGATATATATACATACATATAAAAGCGTGTAAATGGGGGGTTTGGATGGTTGGTTGTCCTAAGTTATGAATTTAAAAAGACAAGATAACTAGCAAAGTCAAGTAACTATGCTAATCACCAAACAAACTAAGAAAAAAGGTTTTAAAACTACAAAAACAAAGCCTTTGGAGCAATTGATATCCACTTCCAAACCTAATGTAGATCATTGAACCATTCACTCATTCTATCACATTCATTACTTGACTTAACATTAACATACCTATCTAGCAAGAATCACAACACATTATGCACAAGAAGTTCTAAGTTCATGCTCATAGATTTTCATGCAAAGGAGCTAAGGAATTCGTCACTTTCCTAACACCCGTACATTACAATCATAAGAACACTTCCTATTCTCAAACAACCCATGGCATAAATGAAGTGAAACATACCATCAAGAATACATAAATGCTAAATAACAAAGGCTTCAAGAATGAGTGAAACAATCTATTCAATACTTCAACTACTTGTTGTGAAGATAAATCTTCCATCCTTCTTAAGTAGTAGTTTGCAAGAGTGAATTCGACATCTCTTGTCAAACCTCACCAATGACTCCCTTATTACTAAGAGTATCCCATTGATGGCATTTAGCACGAAGAATCAACAAGCTTAGCAACACTTATAAACACTAAACCGTGTCTAAGCATTTAACCAATTCATGCATTTACACAAGATTAGTCAAGAACGATCGACATTCATAGACCTCTCTCATTTGCTACCTAAAACAAACATGACAACGAGTTCGACATTATCACATTCATCTAGCAATTATCAACATACCAACATCATTTAAGAAGCTCTAAATCATACTCATACATTCCTAACAAGAAAATGGGGGAAATCTACCCACTTCCCCCAAACCCTAGCAAGCAATTCATACAAGTATTTCATATACTCAAGCTCCCAACAACATTAATGCAATTAACAATTAACATTCAAAGCTCAATAAATGCACAATAGCAAAAACACCAAATAGATAGATATAATGGTTCTTACTACATAGAAATGGAAGGTTCAATCCTTTGCTCCCAAGATAAAACTAAGCTAGATAACTAAAACCCATAACATAGAACAAAAATCTACAAAGAAAGAAGAAGAAATGGAAGAAAATGGTGAAAAACTAGGGTTTGAAGCCCCCAAGTCGGGCTTAGAGAGTTGGGGAAGAAGGGGTGAAAAGGTATTTATAGTGGGAGAAAAAGGGGAGAAAAAGCGCTGCTGCAGGGCTGAATTCGCGCTTACGTCGCGACTCGCGACCAACCATCGCGACTCGCGATCAGATCAGTAAAATCCAGCCCTGTTTTGTTTTGCTTCCTCCGGGTGAACCGTTGATCCATTTTGGGAGTTCTTGTAGTTGATTTTATAGTGCTCGAGAAGGGGAATCGAATGGTACCACTCTTGAAGGCTGATTCTTCTCTGAAAATTATGAAAACTCTGCTTCAAAATATGATCATCTTTCACCCTTTGCTTTGCTCTCCTTTCTTCACCTCTTCAACTCTTCATGTCTTCAGAAAGCTCAATGTAAGTCTTCAAATCTTCAAATCTTCAAAGATATTCTTCAAAGTCTTCAAATCTTCAAAGTCTTCAAACAAATTACCTTGTCACGCAAAATTCTCTAAAAAGTGATAAAAACGTCAAAGTCATTTTTAACCCTCCTTAGATAGTTTCAAGGCAAAATGTCACATTTAGAGCACAAAAATGTACAAAAGTTACTCCTAAAAACCCTAATATAACCGCATAAAATGGGCACATCACTCCTCTTGCACGAGAAGTCCCGGAGGGGTTACCCTTCAATGGGCCTGGAACCCCACTCTTTCTCAGAGTAGAATGGGAACTCAAAGCCCTGCTCCTATCCTTCCTTTCATTTTGTAACTCGTCGAGCCACCTCTTAGTGTCCTGGTAAGCTTTGATGTACTTGGGATCCTCCTTAATGTGTTTCCTTTCCATGATGTTGATGGTTTCTCGAAGAAACACTTCAAAATCTTCGATTAAGTTTGCCTCAACAATCCCAAGTCAAAGCTCATAAGCCCAAAGACTATTAACAGTCGTTGTATAAGTTTCATGTAACTCGGCATAGTCCTTCTCGATCTTTTCCTTGTCCCTATAGGTAGATGTGCAAAACTTCTCATTTTCCTTAACCGCCTGTTCCAGGGAGTGAACTAAACATTGGAAGTCCCGATTCCATTTTTTCCTCTCCTCTAGTTTGGTGGTGGCTGTAACAAGTGTTGCACAAGCCACTTCTATAATTTTTCGATGCACCTGGGCCTTACGTCAATAATTCTTGATGATCTTGTTAGGCTGAGATAATGACGCCCCCCAGAAGCCTTAAAATATTTAGCAGCAGTGATGCACTCATGCATTGAACTAAACCCGTCTTTGGTTGTGACCTCTTCAAGGACCTCATTGTGCTGATATTGGAGGAGGTGATAGTTCTCCGAGAGCCCGTCCTTAGCCATGAGAAGGAGTTCTCTTTCCTCCCTCGAGTGGCTAAGTGCATCAAGAAGTTTTTTTTATCTCTCATGAATACCATTACACCATTGGCTAAGCTCCTCATAGGCAGCTGGAAGCTCTTCTTCGAGCTAGATGGATTTATACCAGAATTAAAAGGCTTCGATTTGGTTCTCCTATGCCCACTCTTCATTCCGATGATACCATTCTTTAATGACTTGAAAAAAGTAGTAAAAAATGTCTCCCATAATAATGTTGAACCAATGGCTAAATGGTATGCTACTGGGCATAAATTTGCAAAAGCCCCTGCTATGTTTACTAACAACCAGCCTTCCTCATATAAGCCCAACTCAGAAAGCATATCTCATCAGCTAGCTAATACCAACCCTGCCTCTGATCCTTTGGCATATGGCCCCAAGACAACAGGAGCAATCACTCAGATTACCATACCTTAGTTACCTCAACCACCTTCCCCAGACCACCCATCAGTAACACAAGCCTTCGATAAATCCCATACAGTCCTCAGGGAACTAATAAACCTAACAGAGGTTACTATCCCAATAAGAAAACCTAAAATATATGCTAAGGATGACATAGGGATTAGTTCTCACAACTTGACTCGTTTCCAGTGCTCCCCCGTTAACCCTCCACTTTCACACCAAGGAAAGATGGAAAATAGATTTGCTGTTTTACAGGATATGGAGGATCTGTCGAACTCTGATGAAGGTCTAATTCAGGACCCTCTGGAATCCTTTGACAATGTTTGTGAAGTTACTTCAGATGCTCACTCTCAGGCCACCCCTGTGGTACTTTCAAGTAATCTATCAGGTAAGAATGATGGCCATGGTAAGATTAAGACCAAAAAGAATTACCTTGTCCAATTGAATAAGATGATGCTAAGATCTGCCACTAAAAGCCATAAATTAGTTGACCAATGATGAACCCTGTCAAACTTAACTTTTTGGTTTGGAATGTGAGGCGAATTGAAACTTCTATGCTCAGATTGAAAGATTTGATTTTCAAAAAGAAAATTCAACTATTATGTATTATAGAGCCTATGCATGATAACTCTCAATGCCAATCCTACATGCAGAAACTGGATTTTTCTAATAACCTTCCTCTTCATAATGGTAAGATCTGGCTAATGTGGAATGACTCACTGAATGTTAATCTCATATGTCACCATGAGCAATTCCTGAATGTTAAAATCATCCACTCTGGCTCTAATTCTCAGATGGAAATAGTTTTTATTTATGCCCTTAGGAATAGAGAAGGTAGGAAGTTACTATGGCATGACCTAGGTCTTCTCCCACTAAACGAAACTATTTTTATAGGTGATTTCAACACAATTGTCACACCTGATGAATATAGAGGCCCTAGCTCTCCTAATCTAGGCAGTATTAGGGATTTCCATAATTGGATTAACACCAAAGGAATACAGGAGATTAATAATGTAGGGAATATTTTCACATGGACCAATGGTAGACTGAGAAACCCTACTTCTAAAAGATTGGATAGAGGTCTGTGTACACTCCAATGGAGCAATAAATTCCTAGCTTCCTCCATACAGATCCTCAATAGGCAATCCTCGGATCATTCACCCCTTTTGTTCCAAATTGCTACTCAGACTCCCTCATACCAAAAACCTTTTAGATTTCTCAACTGTTGGTTCAATAGGCCTGATTTCTTGGATTTAATCAGAACAAACTGGGTTTCTCCTATTCACCAAACAGGTATGATGGGGCTATATCTTAAGCTAATTAGAGTTAAGAAAGTAATTAAAATATGAAACAAAGAAAGCTTTGGTTATATTGACTCTAATGTAACGATGACTGAGGATAATCTCAAAAGAAAGGAAGTAATCTATGATTTATCCCATTCAGAAACTGAACTTATCATTCTTAATGAAAAAAGGGCACTTCTTCTCAGAGCTTTAAAAGAGAAAGAAAAATTCTGGAAACACAAGTCAAGATTGAATTGGTTTAAGTGTGGGGATAATAATACCCAATTTTTCCATAAATCTGTTCAGGAGAAGAACTGTAGATTGAATATATCAAAAATCAAAAACTCATTTGGTCAATGGCTGGACAATTTTACAGACATTCAGAATGAAGCTGTCAAATACTTCTCAGACCTGCTAACTGAATCTAGGAACCCTGTGGATTCCACCTACTATCCACACTTCCTTAGCCAGATTCCTTCCATCATCACTGAGCAAGATAACGCTAGTTTATCTAGGCATGTAACAGAAACTGAACTCAAATCAGTGGTCATGGGGTTGAATAGGAATAGTAGCCCAGGGCTTGATAGCTTCTCTAGTAAATTTTACATCAAATGCTGGGATTTCATAAAAGATGACCTCTTATCTGCAGTAAATGATTTTCTTCTAGGATCTAACATACCAAGAGGTATCTCTAGCACTTGGATAACTCTTATTCCTAAAAAAGCAACCCTATCATGTTTTGATGATTTCAGACCTATTAGCCTTTCTAATATTGCTCATAAAATTTGCTCTAAGGTTCTCATGGAAAGACTAAAACCATATATGGGCAAACTAATTTCTCAAAACCAAACTACTTTTATGAAGAATAGAGATATCTCAGACAATATCCTATATCTCCAAGAGATGGTTAGATTCCTTGACAAAAAAATAGGGTACCAAATTGTATGCTCAAACTGGACCTGAAAAAGGCTTTTGATAGGGTTAGCTGGGGTTTTTTGCAGAGTATTTTGCATAAATTTGGTTTCTCAGGTAAATTTCTTAAGGCGGTCATGAACAACCTTTCCCAGGCTTACTTCTCTGTGCTCATCAATGGTAATCCTGTTGGTTTTTTTTAAATCAACTAGAGGAATCAAACAAGGTGATCCCCTTTCTCCTTTACTGTTCAATATCTTTACTGAATCCTTCTCCAGGAGCCTTTCATTCATCTTTCAAAATAACAGTTTGCAATATTTTTCTCTTCCCTCTACTATTTTACCAGTCACCCACTTAAGCTATGTTGATGACACCATAAGTTTTATGCAAGCTTCAAAATCGGGTCTAATTAGGATTAAAGCATTCCTGCAGATATTTGAGTTAACATCAGGACAGGAAATCAGCTATGAAAAATCAGAGTTTTACATTAGCAAGAGAGCTACAGTCACTAAGAAACATCAGATTAGGTCTATCCTAGGAATGAAGAGAGGTATTTTCCCATTTAAGTACCTAGGCTGCCCTATTTTCAAAGGAAGAACCCTGTCAAGATATTTCCATCCCTTTCTTGAAACTATGGATAAGAGATTTAAAAACTAGAAGAATAGATGGTTAAGTGCAGGAGGGAAAATGACACTGATCCAATCATGCATATACTCTCTCCCTCATCATATTTGGACTGTTTGTAAACCTCCGACATCTATTGTAAAATCCATGGAAAAAAGAATGGCCAGTTTCTTTTGGGGGGAAACTGAGGAAAGAAAAAATAAGGTATGGAAAAAGTGGACTGACATTGCTATCCCTAAATATCATTATGGATTGGGTTTTAGATCTAACAAGTCGGTTACTGAAGCTTTCTCACTTAAATTATGGTGGAAAAGCCAATTAGGGAACACCTTATGGGCCAAATTACTGTGGTCCTTTCCACAGTCCCACAAGAAGTCCAAAACATGGAAGAGAATCTGTGAGGTAAACCCTATTGCGGAAAATAATTCACTGATTATTCATGGGCAAGGTAAATGTGATTTCTGGGCTGCTAACTGGTGCCCAAATGGCCCGTTGATAAATTGTATTCCATCCCACATCACTTCCACATTTCCCCCTGTTCAGTAGCTGATTTTATAAATAACAAAGTATCAATTTTACCTAAGATCGTTCCTTTTCTGGAAAATGATACTTTTCTATTTTTGCAGGGTACAGAAATTGTACATGACAGAGAGGACAAGATGATTTAGAAACCTGAAGAGACTGGTAGATTCTCTTTCAAGTTAGCTTATAAAACTCTTACATATATACGAGGTAATTTCCCAGTAACTAAGCTCATATGGAACTCTAGGTTACCTAAGAAGATCTCCATCTTTACATGGAAATTGCTCAACTCATTCTTACCTTTTGATGATATCCTCATTAAATGTGGTTTTAGCTTGGCTTCAAAATTTCCTATGTGCAATCAATCTGACTCTCTGGAACATTTCTTCATTAACTGCCATCTTGCTAAATCTGTTTGGATTCAGAGTGCTCGTTTAGTTAACTTCAACCTGCAAAATGTCTATAGTGTTGTGGATACTTTCTTCATCTTTTGGAATTGTAGTGACCTTTCTGGGTATCAGAATATAATATGTCGACTGTTGCCTCCATTAATCTGCTGGGCTTTATGGAAGGCTATAAATGTCTACTTTCTTGAGGACAAGCCCTTTTCATTTACCCATATAAGAAAGGAAGTTATAGATACTCTTAATCTTTCCATTTCAGCCTCTCCCTGCCTCCCCAATATACACCATAACTCATGAAATCAATTCCATTCTCTGAAATCCCTCCCCAGACCACCACCAAAGCCAATCATCTCCACTGTATACTGGGAATTTCCAGGTCCCAATGTCATCAAGGTTAATGTGGATGCCTCATGGTCTGCTACATCTGTTTCTATTAGCTTAATTGCTCGTGATAACCAGGGTTTCCCACTCCTAATCAAGTCAGAGTCCATATCAGCCATTTCACCACTGGAAGCTGAAATAAAGGCAGTCCTTCTGGCATGTCAAATCTGTATTCCTAGATATCCAAACTTTATTGTCGAATCTGACTCTTTACAGGCAGTTCATATGATCAATGATCCATCATACTCCAAATGGACTTTATACCCATTGGTTTTCCAAGTTCACACACTTCTATCCCAGGTTTCTCTTAAGCACATATACAGAGAATTTAATCCAGTGGCTGATGCTATTGTTAAACACCACTCAACCTCCCAGATGGATTTTTCACTTAATTTGAATAACATTCCGACGCATATTAAAGGGCTAATCTATATGGATAGCATTCATACACCTTTTATTAGAATCCATAGGCAAGCCTCTAAAGATGATTGATACTGCTGATCTTTCCTTCCTTTTTGCCGCAGGTTATGGACCTCATCATGGCTCTGGAACCCTATGCTGCCCCCCGATGGTTATGATGTTTCACTTTCCAGAGGGGAGCTCACATCCACAGTCGTGTGCTCGAGGAAACATTTGTGTGCTCCAGGGGACATCCGTGTGCTCGAGAGGACTTCTGACTGCTCGAGGAGACTTTCGTGTGCTCGAGGGGACTTTCGACTGGTCAAGAAAACATTTGTGTGCTAGACGGGACATTCATGTGCTCGAGGGGACATCTGTGTGCTCGAGGGGACATTCGTGTGCTCGAGGGGACAGTCGTGTGCTCGAGGGGACATTCTTGTGCTTGAGGGGACATCCGTGTGTTCGAGGGGACATCCGTGTGCCCGAGGGGACATTTGTGTGCTCAAGGGGACTTTGAACTAATAGATGAGATATTTGTGTGCTCGAGGGGATATTCGTGTGCTCGAGGGGACATCCGTGTGCTCAAGGGGACACCAGTGTGCTCAAGGGGACATCCATGTATTCGAGGAAACAGTCATGTGCTCGAGGGGACATTCGTGTGCTCGACGGAACTTTGGACTGGTGGAGGGGACATTCGTGTGCTCGAGGGCAGTTCCGTGTGCTCAACGGAACTTTCGAATGCTCGAGGGGACTTTTGACTGCTCGACGGGACATTCATGTGCTCGAAGGGACTTTCGACTGCTCGACGGAACTTTAGACTGCTCGATGGAACTTTTGACTGCTCGAGGGGACTTTTGACCGCTCGACGGGACATTCGTGTGCTCGAGGGGACATTCATGAGCTCTAGGGGACATCCGTGTTCTCGACGGAACTTTAGACTGCTCGACAGAACTTTCGACTGCTCGAGGGGACATTCGACAGCTCGACGGGACATTCGTGTGCTCGAGAGGACATTCTTGTGCTTGAGGGGACATCCGTGTGCTTAAGGGGACATTCATGTGCTCGAAGGGACATTCATGACCTCGAGAGGACATCCGTGTGCTCGAGGGAACTTACGACTACTCCATCGTGTGCTCGATAGGACATTCGTGTGCTCGAGGGGACATCCTTGTGCTTGAGGGGATATCTGTGTGCTCTAGGGGACATCCATGTGCTCCAAAGGACATCATTGCGCTCGAAGGGAATGCTACAGGAGACATTCGTGCACTCGAGGGGACATTCGTGTTCTCGACGGGCCATTCATATTTCGAGGGGACTTCCGTGCGTATGAGGGAACATTCGTGTGCTCAAGATGATTACGCTTGGTTTTTCCAGGCAAGACACATGCCATTCAACAACATACTCCTCCGGCTGTTTCACCATGGTCTGCAAGTTTCTCCTGATTACGAGCTTGGAATACCAACAACGGCAGGCTTACTACCCTAATTCCTCCATCAGTTTTACTTACGGTTATGAATGACTGGTTGTTGCCTGGCCAAAGTATTGAATTAAAACTGGGTGTGGACATTCGCTACTTTGGAATTGTAACTACCTTTCTCTTCTAGATCTTGTACATATATAGACTTATAGTTATTAGTATCTGATCATTCTTTTGGAGGCAATGATGTTGCCTTTTTGTATAAAACTACTATGATGTCACTGGCTCGTAAATTATGTGGCTTGGGGTACCAATATATCAACCCCCACCTCGGGTGTTTTCAGTTAAAAAAATAATATAGATTTGAATTCCACGTCTAAGATGAACACAAAAGTAAAAGAAAAGAAAAGAAAAGGAGAGAGTGTTTCTCTCTCTAAAAGTGCTCTTCTAATGAACTAATCTACTTTGTACATATTTAACCTAGTAGAATAAGGTCATATATATAGGAGAAGGGGATTGGGCATAACAATAGGCCCAAAATAGGCCAAAAATGCTAAAACCCTAGTTCAGCTGCAGCCTGGCATGAGCCGTTGTGCATGGCGCAGTCCCCACCAAGTACGTGTTACAGGACACATGATCGTGCGGAGGTCATGTTTCTTAATTGGCATGGGGTGATGGATCTAGCATGGGCCATGTCGTGAGGCTCTGGAGTGGACCGTGGGATGTGGCCTAGGCCATGGTCAGGATGCACATTTGCTCAGAAGTTTTGCGCGGGGCGCATGCTTTGGCGCGGGTATTGGTCTAGAGGCTCGTTCCACTCAAACGTTTGGTGTGAGGCACAAACGTTTGCATAGGCCATAGGATTTTCTTGACATCTTGAATATGGAGTGGCGAGGGCAGTTGTAAATGGGACGGTCTGTAGCCATACTTAGCCATTTTTAACCAAATCCTTGAACTTGTGCTGCGCAGGTTGTGGGATATGGTGCAAGTTGAGCCATTACATTGGGCTGGAACTGATTGCGCGGGGTGTCTCTTCTAGCGCGGGCCATTGGTGCTTGACCATGACTAGCCAGTACTAACCCATGGTACCTTGGCCAGTTGAATTTGTTTTCTTCGCTACGGTGAACCGTTAGTCCAATTTTAGAGTTCTAGTGGTCAATTTTGTAGTGCTCGAGAAGAAGAATCCAATGGAATTGGCCTTAAAGGAAAATTCCTCTTTGGTCATTCTTAAACTATGGAACAACTTATCAGACCATGATTCCCCATTCTTCACTGGCCACTTTGATCTCCGTTGCCACCTATATTTGACTCCAGTCTCCTTCTACCATGGATTGATGTTCGTATCCTTCATCTACTACCATTCTAGAGGTTAATGGCCTTTGATCT
Source organism: Rubia yunnanensis (assembly GCA_037428765.1). NCBI lineage: Eukaryota > Viridiplantae > Streptophyta > Magnoliopsida > Gentianales > Rubiaceae > Rubia > Rubia yunnanensis. The sequence goes on from CM075066.1 coordinate 39,746,992, forward strand.
CTTCTACCATCCTTGCGAATGGCCTTCAATATCTTCTACCGCTCTTATGAATGGCTTTCACATAGAATGTAACCAAAAAGTACCCATGGGTGACCCACTAAAGATGATCAAATGGAAGATGTAGGAGCCCGTGGATACAGGATGTCCATTAGTACTAATCAAATCTACAAAACATAGGATTTAGACAACAAAACCAAACATGACCGTCTAAACCCCTTGTCACATAAACACAACTAATACTAGCAATCCGCCATACAAAACATACCAAAAACTATGCTAGATGCAATGGTTAACACATGCAAAATGAAGCACATCAGACTCCCCACACTTAACTATTTTCTCGTCCTCGAGTAAACAAGGACAAGACAAAGAATCAAGCAAAATGTAGCGTGCAATCATAGGTTAATCGAGACATCCCACTTATTCCTGGATTACCATGTTTCCCCCAAAAGCAGTAAGAATCTAACAACTCTCACACTCCCTGAAGAACATAAGCAATCTAACCACCCAAAATAAAATGTGGAAAAAGGTATGCCAAAATGATAAGTGTCAAGCAGGCTTACTTTTCCCAAAATGATCTCAAAGAAATGAAACAGTCATCTTCAAAAACAAATCCACCACGAAAGCATGCATTCAACCTATATTTTTTGTATTCTCTCAATTTCTCTCATTTTTCCTAGGAGCCCTTTCAGGTTTTTATCCTAGCTTTAACACAAAGGGTACTAACTTCTCACCTTTTTCCACACCACCTCTCATTTTTTCCTAGGCTCGTAAGCCTAGTCGGGCCTAGCCTCTCATTTTTACCTAGGTCTTTCGACCTCTCCGGGCTTTTCCTAATGTTACCCAAGTCACCCTTTTAGGTTTTTGACTTGGCCAGGTTTTTAAATTTTTTCATTGTTCAAGTTTTCCAATTTTTTGGTGTAGCACAAAATTGACCCAAAGGTGGGATTCATGCTACAAAAGATAAGATCACACAAAAACAATACACCACCAATAACTTACCAAAACATCCCAAAACACTACAAAAGGTTCCCTCTCACCAAAAATGACAAAAATTTCAGTGAGGGAAAGAAAATAAAAACATGGAAAAGATAGTCATCCTCAAATCCAAAGTAGCAGAATATAGGTTAAGGAGATACTAGCAAAGGAGATACCATAGAAGAAAATGTTCCATCCCCTCCCCACACTTAGTTCTTGCATTATTTCTAATGCAAGTAACTACGTGAAAGAAAGGTTGGAACCATATGAAATATCACTCCCTCCTGTGACGTCTAGCTCCGTGTCCCAGCCCATGTGGAGGATCCATAGAGCGCCCCTCTATGCCTGTACTCCTCAACCTTTCACTAATGTCCATGATCCTCTCATGGAATGCTTCAATACCTTTCAACAGATAATGTAACTGACCATTAATTCTACCAAATCTATCAACCGTGTCCCAGTGATGGTCGTCCAATAAGATCTGGCTGTGGCCAAATCCTGCCTAACTCCAAAGATCATGCCCAGACTTGGTGGAGTTGCTGAGGTGGCTCAGTCTTAATAGGAAAAGAAGAAGCATACTGAAATCCTGGTGACTCATACTCTCTAAATGGGCTGTATTGCGGATGCTTCCATGGGTGAGATCCTTGATGAGAATGGTCGGAAACACTATGTATGTGAAGCTTATAGGGTGGAGGAGAGATGTGACTACTAAACTCTGAGAATTCCCAATAATGTGATGAAATACTATGTCTATGTGCACTCTCGGCGCCATACCCCGTGGAATGGTAAGAACTCTCACGCATGCTAACTAACCCTATAAAAGGAGGTGGGCTTCCTGATACCTGCTGAAAAGGTGGTAGTGGTGGTGGCGGTGACAGTGGTGGTGCTAAAGGGTGCCCCATAGGTGGTGGCATAGCGTGAAGTGCAGAGGGCTGCTCTATGATCACAACAACAGGAACCTGCTGCCCAGGCTGCTCCTGCTCCTCCTTGGACTCCTCATAATCCTTGCTTCCCAGATTGTGCTACCCAGGCTACTCCTGCTCTTCCTTGGACTCCTCATAATCCTTGCTTCCCGGATCGTGCTCTCCCAAGACTGCCTCTAAATATGCACCGGGCTCACCAACAAGATATAACAATCTGAAAGATTTGCTCAACATGGTTTTCTCATTCTGGGGTAGTTTAATGAACCTCTTCCCCTTGTATTTCCAGAAGATGGAATCGTGATCCCGTTGTATAAGCCTCGCCTCTTTCATAACACATTGATATTTTTCCAATACGAGCAGATGATAAAGTGAGGTCCGTTCTTCCCGAGATACACTTATCCACCAAGTTAGGGCAATAACTCCCCATACACATTGACCATAGAAGAATCTTGTAACTATCATAAGTGGAGGTGGTGGCCTTCCCATAGCAACTCAATATAAAGGATAACAACCTGGCTACGTATCTACGTGCGGGATACACCATGTCGCTGTTCTTGCTCTTCTTTCCTCTTATCTATCAGGTGATGGCACCCTATAATTGGACTCGATCACATATGTTTGGCTCCCTGTACTCTGGAACCTCTCGCTGCTCCTTCCACTTGATGAATTTCCCTAGCTGATAATATGTTAATGTACGGGTTTCATCTCCTAGATGGAAAGTGATGTATTGACCTCCATGCCTATTCTAATTCCTCTCAACAGTAGCTAAGAACTCCAAGGTGTATCTAGTGTAGGCGGGGGCAGATAGAGTGGTGAACTTCTTCATTCCTAATCTCCCTGGAAGAATTTGGACAGGTTTGTAAAGTTTAAGTCCCTTGAGGGTCTCTTTGTCTCTAGAATCGGATGCCCCATAAGGTATCCCCACTTTCTTTTATGTGCTTTGGCAAGGGTGGTCAATCCCATATAAGGTGGCTCACTAGGCTCTCCTCTCTCCTCTCTCCCTCTGTACATGAGTCATAATGTCCAATAAATGTAGCTACCAAACACAGATAAAATATGGCACAATGTTTTCTCCAATTACCCTCAATCAAAGAATAATACTTTCCAAGCAAATCTACCAACACTAACAAGTAAAACTCTTAAACATGCAATCACAATTCCACAATAAATGAGCTGAGCTGATTCTTTCAAATAAGAGTGGATTTGCCGAGATTACCTCAAACGGAGATTGTGATGGGATCTCCGCTTGATGGGTATACAGCACTACTGCTATGTTGAGCCAAAGAAAATCCAACGTTTCAAAAAGGAACCAAGAATTTGGCTTCCCGGAGAAAATAACAATTTGTGGCCAAATCTTCCTTCAATAAACTAATGAAATTCAAGGACTTTCAGGTGTTAGATTTTAGTGGTTTGGATAGAGCTTTTAAAGAGGAACATTTTGGTTTATGGTATGAAGAAATTGGATAAAATATGAGGGAGTCAGGGAAAACATAGTGAGAGAGGGAGATGATAGGTCGGTCTAGGCTGAAGGTAGGTGTGGGAGAGAAGGGCTTTCGGCACGAGGGTATAAATTGGGAAGGTGCTAGGTTAGGATTGGCTAATGTATGTGGGTGGCATGGATACCTAGGTTAGATCAGTGACTAGACTTTGGCCTTGCGTCGATCGTGTGTTGATCCGTGCCGCACACACGCATGGTTAGGCTCTTGCTCTAATGCAAAGCTTAGGCTCGCGCCACTTGCTCTAATGCAAAGCTTAGGCTCGCGCCTAACTTTTGAGCATGAAACATCCGTTCACGCCAAATATCTTGGCACGAACCTTACCTTCACACCAACCCTCTGGTACGGATCACCAGCCTTCCTTTCTCCAATGAATTTTTTCTCTCGTACCTACACCTAAAAAAAACCAAAAACCAGAGTAGTACTGTTCCATATAAAAAATTGATGAATAAAATTTCCTAAAACATTTCCACCAAAGACCAAACTCACTCTCAAAATTTAAAGCGTTCGAAAGAAAACTCCTACTTGAAATAAAAGAGACGTTTCTTTATTGTCATCTTCATGACTTATTATTCCCTCAATTTCAAAGAATAAGGAGAGTATCTTGGTGGGTCACCATAATCACCATCCTTGACACCACCAGTGACCAGTGAATGTCAGAAGGCCAATAACATCCCTCTTTCTTCATCTTAGGGATGTATATGGTAGAAGCAGTTGTCCATTTGGTTCATCGGCTTCAAATTATATGTGATGTCCAAGACCCGAGACACCCTCGGCTGCATTAGGATTTTCTTATTATCCGTTCTTGGTTCTTAGTCCCTTCATCAACGATCCAAATATTTTCAAGACCCGAGACCCTTCTCGGTTGCATTTCGGAATTGGATTGAAGAAGGCCCCATTTGTTAGGGGTAGAAGCGGATTTGTTTTATGGGTAGTGAGTTTGTTCTCACCCCATCATTTGGGTTATAGCCTGTGTTTTTTCCAGGTTGTTTTTGTGCTCCCTTTGCTTGGCTATCTTGCATTGGGTAGGTTGTTATTTCATATGGACAAAAGGGGGGGGGATAGTTGAGTGTTGTCTATTGGATCTACACTCTACTATTTCCCCCCCCCTACCTCTCTCGGACTTTACTCCTTAGGTTTACTATGTAGCCTAGGGTTGGATTCTTTTGTATTTGGTGGGGTCCATTTAGGGCTCTACCGCAGGTTCCACCGTCTATACTATTTACCTATTTACGACAATGGGTGGGTTGCCACATCATTCTAGGTTTACCTTTTACCTTTGGAGCGATGAACCAAGTAAACCCATTCTTCTTAAGCATGGATAAATTCTTGTTGATTTTGGGGTTTGGTAGGGGTTTAGGGGTTTTTAATTCCTTAGCCCGCTTCTTTCCCCGCTGCACTTTAGACATGAGATATCGAGGTGAAGTATCCTCATTCAAATTGGATGAAACATGCTCAACAAGATTAGTATCACAAGATAAATCATCCACCCAAGATAATGCATACAAAGTCTCAATATCGGGAAATATCACTTTCTGGGATTTTAAAAAATTTTCTTTTGCAAACATCATGCAAATAAAACAAGAAACGGATAAAAGAAATACTAGTTGCTCTAATAACACATTGTGCTAATTAATACTTGAGTTGGATAGCATTCCCCTCAGCGATGCCAAACTTTGACCCGCCTCCACCCGAGGTCGTTAATTATAGCTAATTAACCTGAGGAAAGGCAGGAAGGTCAAAGATAAAATTTGTAATTCTGCACCTGTTCTCACTACTATGCTACCTAGAGGGTAGTTAGCAGAAAGCCCTAGGTTTATCCATGGAGATGCTAGGGCTCAAGTATCAACTAAAAACACAACCTCGTATGGGTCGTCAATCCGTACGAGTGAAAGGTATAGCTAGTAAATGCAAGATGGGGGGGTTTGGATTTTAATATTAACAACTACAAAGCATAAAGTAAAATAACAAGTAATCTAATTAAGCAAAGTACTTGGGGATTAATTGCACAACATGATTAACCTAATATTTTGATCCTCGATACATTCACGTGTAATATTTACTAAGCAATATAATATTGTGTTCAAAACACATGGTGTGGCCGATGGAATACACTTCCCCGTACCTATCACGTCGAGTGCTCTCGCAACCCTCCATTGATGTCACCATCGTAATTAGGGGAGAACAAGAAGGTCTGGCCATTTTTGTGTGGTCTGTTTCTCCCCTGTACAATTACGTCCTGGGCTTCCACCACAAATGCACTACTTCCCCTAAGTCCTACAACTAGGCCCAAGGGTCGTTGACACCTTAACTGTGATACTAAGGCCTCTTACACCCTAGCTTGGTACTTTTTCACTATCTCTACCCACAACCTATCGAAAAACTTTATGTAATCAGATAAGACTGGTGTGATGGCAAAGAAGTCAGGTCTCCTGTGTACACACTCGCGCAGACGCAACGTACTCCCTTACCCATTCTAACATCTAAGTTTCTCTTCCCAAGGGCATATCAATAAATGCACCATACATGAATACAGTTCAGAGTGTGTGCCTTTATGTGGTATAATATTCATGCATTTAGAAATTTTAAGAACAATCATAATAATATCATGAACACAAATAATAGGATAAATCTAATGAATCTCACTAAACATAAGATAAAACATGCCTAAAATTATCCCCGGGCTATGGAAACTACTCCATAGACATGGATTCAAATATAGATTTGAATTCCACATCTAGGATGAACACAAAAGTAAAAGAAAAGAAAAGAAAATGAGAGTGGTTCTCTCTCTAAAAGTTCTCTCCTAATGAACCTATATAATTTTTACATGTTTAACCTAGTAGACTAAGGTCATAAATATAGGAGAAGTGGATTGGCCTAAAATTAGGCCCAAAATAGGCCAAAATGCTAAAACCATTGTTCACCCACCGCCAGGCGCGGGCCTTCGCGGATGGCACAGTTCGCGCCAAGTACATGTCCTGGGACGCACAATCGTGCATGGGACTTGCTTCTTCATCAGTGTGGGGTGATGGATCAGGCACAAGCTGTGGTATAAGGCTCTTGTTCGGACCATGAGGTGTGGCTCGGACCGTGGTCTGGATGCACGATTTGCTTGGAAGTTTTGCGTGGGGTGCGTGCTTTGGCGCGGACCATGGTCTAGAAGCTCATTTTGGTCAGAAGTTTGGCATGGGGTGTAAACTTTGGCACGAGCCGTATGATGGTTTTGACATCTTGAACTTGGAATGGTGCGGGCCATCGTAATTAGGACGGTCTGCATAGCCTTTTTTTAGAAAATCCTTAAACTTGTGTTGTATGGGCCGTGGGATATGGTGTGGGTTGTACCATTGCCTCATGTTGGAACTGTTTGCTTGGGGCATATCTTATAGCGTGGGCCATTGGTGCTTGACCATGAACGGCCCGCACTGACCCGTGGTACCTTGGCCGCCTGAACTTGTTTCCTTAGCCACGGGTGAACCGTTAGTCCAATTTTATAATTCTAGTAGTCAATTTTGTAGTTCTCGAGAATAAGAATCTAAGGAAATCAGCCTTAAAGGCTAATTCTTCTTGGATCGTTCTCAAAATTTGGCACAACTCATCGGACCACAATTCCCCATTTCTTCATTAGCTGTTTTGATCTCCTTTGCACCTATCTTTGACTACAATCTCCTTCTATTACACATTTATTTTCATGCCTTCATCTACGACCTTTCTAGAGGTGACTGGCCTTCGATCTCTTCTACCATCCTTGCAAACAGCCTTCAATATCTTCTACCGCCTTGATGAACGGCCTTCACATAGAATGTAACCAAAACACACCCACGAGCGACCCACTAATGATTATCGAATTGCAAATCTAGGAGCTCATGGATACAGATATCCATTAGTACTAATTAAGTCTACAAAATACAAGATTTATACAATAAAACAAAACACGGCCGTCTAAACCCCCTGTCATGTAAACTCATCTAATACTATCAATTTTCCATACAAAACATACCAAAAACTATGCTGATGCAATGGTAAATGCATGTAAAATTAAGCACATCATCCGCCCAAGTTGTGCCTAAGAAATGTGGGGTCACATTGGTGAGGAATATAGATGGGGACTTGGTACCCACCCGTATTCATAACATGTGGCGAGTGTGCATTGATTATCACCGCTTAAACACGGTTGCCATTTCCTTGCCCTTCATTGACCAATTTCCTAAAAGGGTGGTTGGTAATGCCTATTACTATTTCCTCAATGGCAATTCGGGATACTTCCAAATAGCCATCGATCCAAAGGGCCAAGAGAAAACTACCATCACTTGCCCTTTTGGTACCTTCGTTTATAGGCGAATGCCTTTTGGTCTCTGAAATGCTCTGGGAACTTCTTAGAGTTGTATGGTCAGCATATTCTTAGATTTTATCCAAAAATTTATCGAAGTCTTCATGGATGATTCCCCCATTCAAGGGGACTCTTTTGATTCATGCCTACATCATTTGGCACGAGTGCTAGAGTGATGTATAGACACAAACCTTGTGCTAAATTATGAGAAATGCCATTTCATGGTAGAAACGGGTATAGTGCTAGGACATGTTGGGTCAGCTTTGGGTTAGAAGTCAATAAAGCCTAAGGGGACATAATTAAATCCTTACCTTACCCCACCAATATCAAGGATTTTACATAATTCTTAAGTTAAGGTGGTTTTTACCATCGTTTCATTAAGGATTTCTCTAAGATTTCGTCACCTCTGTGCAAACTGCTACAAAAAAATGTTAATTTTAATGTCACTGAATAGTGAAAAATGGCTTTCGACACTTTGAAAAACATGCTAGTGACTGCCCTAATCATCCAACCTATAAACTGGTCTCTTCCCTTAGAGATCATATGTGATGTAAGTGATCATGTTATAGGGTTTATTCTAGGCCAAAGGATAGGTAGAGCGCCACACGACATATACTATGCGTCAGTAAGACTCAACGATGCTCAACGCAACTACTTCACCTTGGAGAAAGAGTTACGTGTTGAATTCTTTACCCTAGAAAAAAAAATTTCAATAGTTCTTAGGAACTAAGGTCATAGTGTACACCAACCATGCAACACTTCATTATCTAATGACAAAGAAGGAAGCTAAGCCGAGACTCGTTAGGTGGATACTTCACTTAAGTGAGTTTGACCTAGAGGTAAGGGATAAGAAGGATACTGAAAATGTAGTGGAAGACCACCTGAGTAGACTACCCACCCTCGAGAGCCCAGAGCCGACCAAGGAAAAGGCAAAGTTGGAACCTATTCGGGAAGAATTTCCGAACGAACAATTTTTTGGGGTAATAACTTGCCACCCTTGGTATGCTAATATAGTAAATTACCTTACCATTGGAGAGTTTACACCATGTTTTAACAAATTGAAAAAGGATAGATTAGGGAATGAGGCCAAGGAATATGTCTGGGATGATCCCTACCTGTGGAAGCATTGTTTTGATCAGGAAATTAGAAGATGCATCCCCAACGATGAGATAGGTCATGTCCTTAAAATGAGTCATTCATCCCAATTCGGGGGACATTTTGGGTACAAAAGGATCGCACGGAAAGTTACAGATTGAAGTCTCTACTGGCCCAATATACTATCAGATGCTAAAAGGTTTGTGTCATCGTGTGGCCAATGCCAAAGGATAAGGAACATGTCATCCAAAAATGAGATGCCATAATCCTTTTCAATGCCAGTTGATATTTTTTATATGTGAGGCATATACTTTATGGGTTCATTCCCAAAATCCAATGGGAATTACTACATCTTAGTGCTAGAGGACTATATGTCCAAGTGGGTAGAAGCCAAGGCCACAAAGAAGAATGATACAGCAACCGTGGTAAACTTCCTCAAGTCCAATATTTTTCTCACGCTTCAGTGTACCATGCATCTTGGTCAGTGATAAAGGAACTCACTTTTGCAACAAGGTCATAGGGACACTGCTTTAAATATATGGAGTAACCCATAGGACTTCCACATCTTACTAACCATAAACCAATGGCCAAGCAGAAGTAGCCATCCTCGAAAAGATAGTAAATACCTCTAGAAAGGATTGGAGTGCTTGGTTGCATGATGCTCTCCGGGTCTATCGCACTGCATATGAAACTCCAATTAGCATGTCACCCTTCTGGATCCTCCTTGGAAAAATATGACACCTCCTAGTTGAGCTTGAATTCAAGACACATTGGGCCGTTAAATGCCTTAACTTAAACTTGAATGAATTTGGGAAGCATAGGAATTCGCAATTACTTGAACTTGAAGAACTAAGGTGCAACTCCTATGACATCTCTTTGATCTATAAGGAAAGAAAGAAATCAAGACATAATGAGAGTATAGTAAAGAAGGATTTCTTTGTGGGAGAAAAAGTTCTCGTTTACCAATCTAGGCTACGTCTCTTTCCTGGCAAACTAAGATCAATACAGGGAGGGCCGTATGAGGTGACAAAGGTATATGATCATGGAGCGATAGAAGTTGAGAATGAAAAGGATGACACAAAGTTGGTGATCAATGAACAAAGATTGAAACCCTACTTTGAGTGGGGAGCTTTGGGAGTGAACGAGGAAGGTGATCCCCTCCTTGGTGAACTAAATTTGTAACAGTTTGACATCTACCAAATTAGTTATGAGGACGACAATAAATAAACATTGTTTCCTTTGGCTTTCGTGTTTTTGAGTATTAGTGATAGATTGTGCATGTTTTTCTTTGCAATGAGGATTTTTGAGATGAAACTCTTATTTGATCTGAAAATTTGAGTTCAACTTTTGTGATTGCGTTTGGATGGAATTAGATTTGATGGGTGACATAGTTTTTTGGAAAAGAGGGAAAAACTATGGAATGGGTCAAAATTTGTGGCAACATTGAGCCAAAACCTGAGACGATCTGCGCCAAGTGTAACAGTCCAAGCCAGGAGAGTTCACACGAGGGGATTCCTCGTGTTAAGGAGTTGGCACGAGGGTTGGTTCTTGCCAAAAGTTTGGCACAAGGCCTTGGTTGTGCCCGAGATTTGGCACGAGGCCTTGTTCATGCCTGAGATTTGGCACGACGCCTTGGTTCGTGCCAAGTAACGTTTAAGCTAAATACCAATTTCCCACAGCCAAATTGTTACAAAAATGCAATATTTTGAAAAATCTGAATTTCTAACTCAAAAATGCATTTTTGGTTCAAAATTTTTTAAATTCCCTAATTACTTAGGATCTTTGATGCAAAGAGTACTTCCAGCATTCCTTAGAATTAATTTATTGGTACTATTTGCAATTTTAAAATTCCATATTTATCCTAATTGTACCTCTTTTTTTTATCATCTATGCTAAAATTCTAAATCAATGGTACATTCTTCCACCCACTTTAATCATTTGACACATTCTTCCTTCTCAAGAAACACTCACTCTCACACACACTCTTGGTGAAACTTGAAATTTAAAGTTTTTCTCTCAAAAACTAGCAATTCTTGCGTCTTCTTGTGTGGATCTTGAAACTCTTAGCTTCAAATTCTAGGTAATTCATTGAACTCTTTGTTTATATGCTTCATTGACATTGTGGTGGTGTTATGAAAAGCATGATTCTCAAATTAGTATGTGTGATGTTTGGATATATGTTTGGGATTGTATGCATTATTATGTGTTGAAGAATGTTTGGGTGGTTTTATGTGCTATTATGTTTGAATGATATGTTCTTCACGTGTTTGGTGATTTAGGAGGAGATGGATCATAGTTGCATTGTCTTATTGATGGGTGGTAATGACTTACATAAGATTGTTATTCTACCTAGAATTTTCAAAATCCCATCTTTTTCCTAAATTGAATTTTGAATTTTAAGTCTGAGACTCGTGGTTTTGTTTGGAATGGAATTATGCTTGGGTTTCATGTTCTTGGATGCAGGGTTTTCAACACTTCCATGGGTGGCATGGTAAGTCTACTAGCACAGTACTTGGGGCATCCGGTCACACAGAGAGCATTGGCTAACATGGGATGATTGGGTACAAAGTATAACATCGAGAAGTTAGCCAAGGCATTCATGGTGGGACCTATGACATCAGAGGGTCGATATGTATGGATTTATGATGGAGCGAGCACTTGTAGTTTCACAGTACTTTCTCAGCCGGAGTGAACCGCTGACGGGCGGGCGGTCGTCGTGCCCACCGTGCAAAACATAATTTATAAGCCCTAAATGCTTACTTTCTACAACTAGGTAGATAGTGGCAAATCGGGGTCGTCCAATGAGAAGAGGGATCTTCCTAAGCGTCTAAGCACACAAATGGTTGATACTAGGCTAGGAGTAACTATATTTACACACACTTAAAAGCAAGTAAAGGGGGGGGTTGGTTGGTTGGTTTCCTAAGTTAACAAAGATAAAAAGACAAGATAACTAGCAAGGTCAAGTGACTATGCTAATCATCAAACAAAACTAAGAAAAGGGGTTTTAAACTACAAAGATAAAATGCCTTGGGGGCAACGGATATCCACTTCCACATCTAATGTAGTTCATCGAATCATTCACACATTCCATCATATAGCATTCAGGACCCAACGCTCACACACCCATCTAGCAAGTACCACAACACACACATCACAAGGAGTTCTAAGTTCATGCTCATAGATCTTCATTCAAAGGTGCTACGGAATTCGTCACGTTCCTACACCTAAACAATTCAACCACACAAGCACTACCTATGCTCAAACAACTCATGGCACACATGCAGTGAAACACACCGTCAAGGGTACATAAACGCCAAATAACAAATGCTTCAAGAATGAGTTTAAATCATCTATTCAATACTTCAACTACTTGTCGTGGAGACTAAACTCCTGTCCTTCTTAGTTCGTAGTTTGCGAGAGTGAGTTCGACATCTCTCGTCAAACCTCACCAATGACTCCCGAGTCGCGACCACGACTCAAGGTGTTATTGGTGGCATTTAATCACGAAGAACCAACAAGCTTGGCAATGCTTATGACCATTACACCGTGACTAAGCATTAAACCAATTCATGCAATTACACGAGATTGGATGAACGTGCAACGCACATTCATCCACGAGCATATGACTCTCTCGTTTGCTACACAAATGAACATGACGAAGAGTTCAACATCAATCACATTCGTCTAGCACATTGTCAACACACTAACACAATCAAAAGCTCTAATTCACACTCAAACATTCCTAACAAGAACAGGGGGGAAATTAACCCAAATCCCCCAAACCCTAGCTAGCAATTCATACAAGCATTCATATCATCAAGCTCTCAACAACATCAATGGAATCAACAATTAACATTCAAAGCACAATAAAAGCACAATAGCAAAAACATCAAATAGATAGATAGAAATGAGTTCTTGCTACATAGATAATGGAAGCTTCAATCCTTTGCTCCCAAGTACAAGAACTACTCTAGAACAACAAAAGACATAATTAAACTAAGAAAAACAAAGAAAAGAAAGAAGAGAAAAACCTAGAATTGGAGCCCTAAAATGCAGAGAGAAACGGGCTGGAAAAGCTGGAGAAGAGGAGGAAAGAGAGGGTATTTATAGTGAAAAGAAAATAAAATTGATTTCTGGCCGCCCGTTGGTCGCGACTCGCGACGAGTTCGTCGCGACTCGCGACGGTGTTGGTCGTGACTCGCGACGGGGTCGCGACGGGAGCCAGAGTTTTGTATTGTTTCTTTGTCTTCTTCATAGCCATCCCTCTCAATCTTCAAGTCTTCAACGGCTCCAAAAATGGTCTTCAACGGCCTCCGGTCTTCATGTCTTCGAAGTGAGTATCCAAAAGTCTTCGAAAGTATAGTCTTCAATGTCTTCCGGTCTTCGTTGCTTCCGTGTTCTTCCCTTGTCACACAAAATCCACTTAAAAGAGGTAAAAGAGTACAAAGTTGCTTTTGCCTCTCCTAAGTGAATTTCAAGGTAAAACACAAGCTCTCGATAATAAAAGAGCACAAAAGTGATCCTAAATACTACTAAATAATGCGTCTAAAATGGACACATCAACCGCCATCAACCATGACACATTTTTGGATGATCTATTTATTGAGCTGGACCTACGCTTTGAGGAAAAGAACTATAGAGTATTAGCCACCCCAAAGATAGACAGTGATGAGATCGAAGGAGAGACCTCTTTCAGAGTATATCATAGTTACTCTCGCCTATCCGCGGATATCATTGACCGACTACATGTATTTGGGGATCAACTTTCGAGCTCTACCCTAGTGTTTCTAGATGTAGTACAAGCGATAGGAGAGGCGAGGATTCAAGTAAAGGAGCTTAGTTTGAGGATGGATTGCATCGAGACCACACTTCAAGCAACGGGATACATTAAGAGGAGCAACACTAGTCACGCTGAGGAGGAAAGCCCTTCAGGGCAGAAAGAGTAAGTGTTACTAATTCTTCAAACCTCACTTATGTTTTTACATGGTTATTCTTGCATTGAGGACTATGTATTGGTTAAGTGTGGGGGAGGAAGTAGTGAGCACTTTGGGAGCTTCATTCTTGGATTTTCTCGGTATATTTTATGCTTTTGTTGGTAGTTTTTTTCATGTTTATGGTATTTTGGTTTTTGATTGTTATGGGATGTTTTTAGATTGATATTTGATGGCATGACATGCTATGCTAGGGTTTCTATTTTCCATAGGGATTGTTGGTTTTAGGATATTTTGGGTGTAATTTTTATTTTGAGTCCATCTTTTGTAGTATGAGCCCCACTTTTGGGGCAATTTTGTGCTACACCAAAAAAAATGAAAATTTTGAAAAAAAGAAACAATATAAAAACCCCGACAAGTTGAAAACCCGAAAGGGCAACTTAGGTGACATTGGGAAAAGCCTGGATAGGTCAAAAGACCTAGGTAAAAATGAGAGGCTAGGCCTGACTAGGCTTACGAGCCTGGGAAAAAATGAGAGGTCGTGTGGAAAAAGGTGGAAACTGAGTACCCTTTGTGTGTTAAAGCTAGGATGAAAACCCGAAAGGGCTCTAAGGCAAAAAGACAGAAATTGAGAGAAGACAAAAAACTAGGTTGACGATACATTTGACTCCTTGGTTGTAACTAGGTTGAGAATCATGAATTATCCCTATGTTACAACCAAGTCGATGGCTCTTGGATTTCCTTGGTGGATTTGTTTTGGTGGACGACTCTTTGATTGCTTTAGGGGATCATTTTGGGAAAAGTAAGCTAGCTTTACACTTTTCTTCTTGGCTTAACGTTTTCCACATTTTACTTTTGGGTGGTTAGATTGCTATGTTCTTTGGGGAGTTTGAGAGTTGTGAGATTCTTACTCTTTTGGAGGAAACAGGTAATCTAGGAATTAGATGCCTTAGTTAACTTATGCTTGCACGCTACATTTCCCTTAATTCTTTTCTTGTCCTTATTTACTCAAGGTTGAATAAACGATTAAGTGTGGGGGTCTGATTTGCTTCATTTTCTGTGTGTTAACCATTGCATTTACCATAGTTTTTAGCTTGTTTTTATTTGGTGGATTGCTAGTATTAGTTGATTTTACGTTACAAGGGGTTTAGATGGCCATGTTTGGTTTTCTTGTCTAAAGACTGCATTTTGTGTGCTTAATTAGTACTAATGGAGATCTTGTATCCATGGGCTCCTAGATCTTCCTTGTGATCATCTTTAGTAGGTCGCATGTGGGTACTTTTGGTTAAATTCTATGTGAAAGATGTCCGTAAGGGCAATAGAAGATATTGAAGGTTGTTCGCAAGGATGGTAGAAGAGATTGAAGGCAATTCACCTCTAAAATGTTAGTATACAAAGGCCATGAAGATCAAGAATGGTAGAAGAAGATTGGAGTCAAAGATAGGCGGCAACAGAGATCAAAGTGACCAACAAAGGAATGGGGAATCATGGTCCGATGAGTTGTGCCAAATTCTGAGAAAATTCCGAGAATAATTAGCCTTTAATAAGGATTCCATTGGATTCTTCTTCTTGAGCTCTATAAAATAGACTACTAAAACTCTCAAATCGGACTAACGGTTCACCCGTAGCGAAGGAAACAAGTTCAGCAGGCCAAGGCACCACGGGTTGGCATGGGCCGTTCATGGTTGGCACAAACAGGCCGCGCCAAAGTATTTGGCTCATGCCAAAAGTTTTCAGCACAAGGAAATTCCGGGGACCACGCAAAATTCCATGGGCCACGCGCACCAGATCTAATCCTCACTCAAATCAGCTAAGTATAGGCATGAACCGTCTCATTTACTAATGCCTGCACTGTTCCAAGTCCAAGATGTTGAGATCAGATGGCGGGGTGTGGAGAATCAGGAGGTGCGTGCCATGTTTCTGAGTGCATTAAGCTTCCAGATGGTGGTCTGTTCCAAGGGCCTCGGCTCGCATGATCAGAATTTCGAATTGAGCCTTCAAAAAGACAGCCAGTGCCAAAGGCCATGGTCAGTGCTAAAGAAGTTGGCGCAGACTGCGACAGATCCAGCAGCCCAAAGTAGCATGGAGTAGCGACCGATGCCAGATGAAGGGCCTCACAACAGAGGACAAGATGCGGCCTGGGCCAAATCCAGCAGGCCGCGCCAGTAAGGACCATGACACGACACACTGCGCCATCAGCAATGGACACACTGCGCCATCAGCAATGGCCCGCGCTAGGCGGCAACTGACCTAGGGTTTTAGACATTTTAGGCCTATTTTAGGCCTATTTTTAGGCTCAATCCCCTTCTAATATACATAGCCTTAGTCTACTAGGTTAAGAGTTGAAAGAGGGAGTTAGATTTATTTTAGTTCATCTTGTAGAGGGAGAAACACTCTCTCCCCTTTTCTTTTGTTTTCTTTTTTTTCTTTAATCCTAGAATGTTAAAATAAAATCTATATTGTAATTCCATATCTATGGAGTAGTTTCCATAGCTTGGGAAAAATTATATGCGCATGGTTTAACTTATGTTTTGTGAGATTCAATAGTTCATCATAATTTTTTGTTCATTATATTATTGTATTGTTTTTGAATGTTTGAATTGCATGAAGGAATTACCCGACCTTCTGCCATTAAAATTTGTGTTGAATTTGATCTCCTAAAACCTTTGAAACCTATTATCAGACTTGGTACTGAAAGGAACCACGTTAAATGTAGGGTGGAATATGAAAATGTTCCATCCTACTGTAGCTATTGTTCTAGGATTGGCCACTCTGATAGATATTGTAATTTTAACCCTAGCGTGCAGCTATCCAGAAATCCTCCTGTTAGACACCAAGACCCCCCTGTCACCTCTCCTAAATGGAAACCTACTGGTAACAAGCTACCTCATCCCCCATCCATTCTTAGAGAAATGGAGACTGAGAAAATTTCACTACAGGCTGCTGATCTGCCATCAGTTAATGTGACCACCAACCCCCTATCCAACCCTACACTTTATAGACCTATTACACCTCCTGTAAAGGTCTCTGTCACTGCCACAACTCTGAATGCAGGCCTTTCTGATAATGTACCTATGGTAGCCAATGTTGCTGAGGAGGTTGTTATTGTTTCTAATGACAATGTTTCTGATATGATGTCTGGGGAGGTCTTAGAGGAGGTTCTGATTTTTTTGGACAATGCAGTTTCTACTATAGTTTCTGTACCTAGACTCTCAGTGATCTCAACCCCTGCCACTTCCTCTAAAAATACTGATGAAGGCCATGTTGTGGATGCTCAAACTATACAGAAAGAGTGTACTCCCTCTCAAGTAACAGATGTTTCACTCAGGGGTTTTTCTGAGCCTGTGAGAAGAAGGAAACCAAGATATGCTTTTGATGATATTCAGGTTCCCAGCAGTGAGAGTTACCCCCCCTACAGTCCTTTTGTTGCTGCTCAGAAACTCTTCTACTCTCAGCAAAGGTCCCCTTACAATAGATTCCTGCTACTTAATGACACAACTGAGAACATGGAAACTCAAGATGACCCACAGGAAACTCCTATCATTTCTGAGATACCAGCAGGTATTACAGTACCCCCTTTACAAAAGAATGACCGGGTCACTCAGGTCACATAGGTAAGTCTTCCTGAACCTCCTCAAAATCCTGTTAAAAAACCTGCTCAGAAGAAAAAAACAAAACCTCAGCCTGATACCTTTTTAACTCAGTTAAATAGGATTATGACTAGGTCAAAAAGCTACTCCAATGTTTCTGATGATTAATACAACTATGAAACTTAAATTCTTGGTGTGGAATATTAGAGGCATGGACTCTTCTATGAAGTGGCTATCCACTTTAATAAATACACATAGATTTGATCTTCTCTGTTTAATTGAGCCTATGCATGATAATTTGCAATGTGATTTGTATAGGTCTCTATTACACTTTGAAAACTATATGTATGTGAACACTGGTCAGATTTGGTTATTCTGGAATAATGATTTAACTTTATCCTCTATCACTGATAATCAGCAGTTTCTTTCAGTCCTTATTCACAGCCAAAAAATGAATATTGCAATGGAAGAAATTTTCATTTATGGGTTGAGAACTAGGAAAGGTAGGCAGAATTTGTGGTCTGATCTTAAATTTAGAACTAGTAATGCTACAGTCTACATTGGTGATTTCAATGCTATAACCTCTGTAAATGAGTATAAAGGTCCTTGTACTCCTAAATTAGGTAGTATTAAGGATTTTAATGAGTTTATTGAAGTTATGGAATTGGAAGAAATTAACACATTTGGTAATTCTTTTACATGGAGCAATAACAGATAAAAAAGGACAACCATCCAGAGGCTAGATAGAGGTCTATGCTCTGTTGAGTGGAGCTCTAGGTTCCCTTCCTCCTCCATTCAAGTGCTTAATAGAAGCACTTCTGATCATAACCCTCTATTTCTAACAGTAGGTAGCCCTATACAATCCATCCCTAGGCCTTTCAGATTTCTCAATGTATGGTATAAAAGGCATGATTTTAATGAATTTGTTAGACAAAATTGGAGTCCTCCTATCTCAGAGTCAGGGATGCTAGGTTTTTTCCTTAAAATGATCAGGCTAAAAAAAGCTCTAAAAAATTGGAATAGAGATCATTTTGGAAATGTACATGACAATGTACGAAAGGCTGAGGAAGAACTATGTGCTCAGGAAGTACAATATGATTTGAACAGCTCCCCTACTGAGCTTCTTAAGCTTAAAAAAGCCAAAGCAAGCCTTCTTAGAGCCATACACGAGCAAAATAGTTTCTGGAAATAGAACTAAAAAATAAATGGTTAAAAGAACAGGATGATAACACTCTTTTCTTCCATAATTCTGTCAAGGAAAGGAGAGGCAGATTGAACATTACAAAAATCAAAAGTAGTGATGGTAGATGGCTAGATGAACCTTCTGAAATTGAAAATGAGGCCATTCACCATTATGAAAATTTGTTAACTGATGAAAACCATAGGCCTGGTATTTTCCAATCTCATTTTCTTAGCCAGATTCCAAGTCTTATGATATGTCCATTTTGTGTGGTTATTTTAGGGGTTTTAGGATGTGGATATGCCATTTCCTCCGTATGCTTAAATATTTTCTTACTTGAGGGCGAGTAAGGTTTAAGTGTGGGGAGGTTTGATGTGTCCATTTTAGACGCATTATTTAGTAGTATTTAGGATCAGTTTTGTGCTCTTTTATTATCGAGAGCTTGTGTTTTACCTTGAAGTTCACTTAGGAGAGGCAAAAGCAACTTTGTACTCTTTTACCTCTTTTAAGTGGATTTTGTGTGACAAGGGAAGAACACGGAAGCAACGAAGACCGGAAGACATTGAAGATTATACTTTCGAAGACTTTTGGATACTCACTTCGAAGACATGAAGACCGGAGGCCGTTGAAGACCATTTTGGAGCTGTTGAAGACTTGAAGATTGAGAGGGATGGCTATGAAGAAGACAAAGAAATAATGCAAAACTGTGGCTGCCGTCGCGACCCCGTCGCGACACCATCGCGAGTCGCGACCAACACCGTCGCGAGTCGCGACGAACTCGTCACGAGTCGCGACCAACGGGCGGCCAGAAATCATTCTTATTTTCTTTGCACTATAAATACCCTCTCTTTCCTCCTCTTCTCCAGCTTTTCCAGCCCGTTTTTCTCTGGGTTTTAGGGCTTCAAAGCCATAGATTTTCTTCTTCTTTCTTTGTAGTTTTTAGTTCTTTGTTATGGGTTTTGTTTATCTAGGTTAGTCTTGTTCTTGGGAGCAAAGGATTGAAGCTTCCATTATCTATGTAGCAAGAACTCATTTCTATCTATCTATTTGATGTTTTTGCTATTGTGCTCTTATTGTGCTTGAATGTTAATTGTTGATTCTATTAATGTTGTTGAAAGCTTGAGGATATGAATGCTTGTATGAATTGCTGGCTAGGGTTTGGGGGATTTGGGTTAATTTCCCCCCTGTTCTTGTTAGGAATGTATGAGTGTGAATTAGAGCTTTTGATTGTGTTAGTGGATTGACAATGTGCTAGACGAATGTGATTGATGTCGAACTCTTCGTCATGTTCGTTTGTGTAGCAAACGAGAGAGTCATATGCTCGTGGATGAATGTGCGTTGCACGTTCATCCAATCTCGTGTAATTGCATGAATTGGTTTAATACTTAGTCATGGTGTAGTGGTCATAAGCATTGCCAAGCTTGTTGGTCCTTCGTGATTAAATGCCACCAATGACACCTTGAGTCGTGGTCGTGACTCGGGAGTCATTGGTGAGGTTTGACGAGAGATGTCGAACTCACTCTCGTAAACTACGAACTAAGAAGGACAGGAGTTTAGTCTCCACGACAAGTAGTTGAAGTATTGAATAGATGATTTAAATTCATTCTTGAAGTATTTGTTATTTGGCGTTTATGTACTCTTGACGGTGTGTTTTACTGCATGTGTGCCATGAGTGGTTTGAGCATAGGTAGTGCTTGTGTGGTTGAATTGTTTAGGTGTAGGAACGTGACGAATTCCGTAGCGCCTTTGCATGAAGATCTATGAGCATGAACTTAGAACTCCTTGTGATGTGTGTGTTGTGGTACTTGCTAGATGGGTGTGTGAGCGTTGGGTCCTGAATGCTATATGATGGAATGTGTGAATGATTCGATGAACTACATTGGATGTGGAAGTGGATATCCGTTGCCCCCAAGGCATTGTATCTTTGTAGTTTAAAACCCCTTTTTCTTTAGTTTCGTTTGATGATTAGCATAGTCACTTGACGTTGCTAGTTATCTTGTCTTTTTACTTTCGTAACTTAGGAACCAACCAACCAACCAACCCCCCCTTTACATGCTTTTATGTGTGTGTATATATATTTACTCCTAGCCTAGTATCAACCATTGTGTGCTTAGACGCTTAGGAAGATCCCTCTTCTCTTTGGACGACCCCGATTTGCCACTATCTACCTAGTTGTAGAAAGTAAGCATTTAGGGCTTATAAATTATCTTTTGCACGGCGGGCGCGATGACCGCCCGCCCGTCAAAATGGTGCCGTTGCTGGGGAAGAGGCGTTTATTCTTAAGTATTTAGGTGTATTTGGTTGTGTATTAGCTAGTTGTTTTTATTTTCCACTACTTGGTGGTTGTTTTTGTTCAGAGTAGGTATTGCTTGAGTTCTTGGTAATTTATTTTATTGAGAATCCTTGCACTATGATTCCGAACTTTTGAAAAATAAAAAAAAAAAAAAAATTTTAATGAAGCGTCTCACCTTGAGGGAACTCATGATGAGAAGAGAGGCTCAACAAGCAAGGTTTTGTAGGATGTGTCATTCCGATCATCCTACCGAATCTTGCCCTTTGTTGTGGGAAGAGCACTATGACCGAGAAAGAACCCTTGGTTTCCAAAACCATGGGTACGATGAAGAGTGCTATCAAGAGGTAGGAGATATTGGTTTTCAAGGGCAAGAAGCTCATGAATGCTATCCATACCACAACTCTTACAATCCGGAATGGAGTGGTAGTCCGGATTTGTGGTATGAGAATGAGCCAGAAAACCAATATTACGAGCAACCTAGTTGGCCATCACCAACCTATACCATACCCCAAAACCAAGCCCAACAAGGAAGTTCAAGTTTGACACGTGAGGATGTCTTAAATACCATAGCAAACTTGAACTCCTTTACTAGTGAGGAGCCGGATACCCAGCTCTCCTCTAGTGTTGAGGCCATTGAGGGGCATGTGAGGAACATATTAGAGGTATTGGCCCGCATGGAAGCTCGTGATTCCGAAAACACACCATCCAAACTTGAACTCGATGACTCGGTGAGTGAGGTCACCAATAAAAATGATTTTGAGTTTGAAAGGGATGAGGAGTTGGTTGTAGAGGATAAAAAAATGGAGGAAGAGGTGATAGTGCTACATCCATTAGCATCGTCACCCCTTCTCCCACCTAGTGAACCAACTCTAATATTTTCGGAAGTTTTGAGGGAAACGAGAGAGGAGCCAAAAGACTATCCCAAGCTCCCTAACCACTTAATTCCTTTTGAACCATCTCCACCTCCACAAGACTTTCCTCTTGGAAGTTTTGTGCCCCCACCTCTCTTATTTTGGATGCTCATGGTGAAGAGCTTCAAGCCTTCACCATATGGATAACATTAGGGTCGTGCCGACGACCTTAAAAATACGGAGCTTCGTTGTGCCGACGACGTTAAATAAATTCGGCATTTCTTTTAGTTTTTGTTTCTTAGTCTTTGTTTCTCAGTTTGTTTTTGTTGTTGTTTTGTTTTGTTCTTTTTATGGCTTGTTTTTCTGTGATTTTGTAGCAACATGAAGTGCATTGCAATGAAGGAGATGAAGGAACGAGATCAATGAATGAGGGAAGCAAGCTTGGACAGTTGGTAAGAAAATGGAAAAAAAAAATTTTTAAGCCTGGGATACCCTGCCGTCGCGAGTCGCGATGGGCTTCGTCGCGACGAACAGGGGAGAAAAATCACTCCCAGCGCCAACTTTCCGCGAGTCGCGATGACCTCGCGACGCTCGTCGCGAGTCGCGATGAACTTCGTCGCGAGTCGCGACGTGCTCAGAAAATTTTGAGCTCCCGGACTCACCTTTGCGTGAGTCGCGATGACATCGCGAGGCACCGTCGCGAGTCGCGATGAACTTCGTCGCGAGTCGCGATGAACTTCGTCGCGAGTCGCGACGTGTTCAGAAAATTTTGAGCTCCCGGACTCACCTTTCCGCGAGTCGCGATGACTTCGCGAGGCTCGTCGCGAGTCGTGACCAACCCCGTCGCGAGTCACGACGTGCTCAGTAACTTTTGAAAATTTTTTGAGCCCGGATTTCAAGTTTCCAAGCTTCCAAGTTTCCAAATGATTTTAAACATTGCATGATCCTTCCTTCTTCTCCACCCAACACTCCCAAGAACATCACATACCTCTCATTTCTTCCACCATCCTACATATATTGGCATATGAACATTCTTGCATCTTTATAGTACATTTGTTGATTGTAGTATGCCGACTACATCATTGTGACCGTAAGTTCTTATCATATAATGATGCTTGTATACATGTCAATATATGTTGGATATTTTTCATGCATAATCTTATAGTGGTGATTGAGGGTTGATTGGTTGTTCTTTGAAAATACTATGGTTATTAACTCTTGATGCTAAACCTAGTATTACATATCCTTATGTACTTGTGAGTTTAATGTGTTCTTCGTGGTGTAGTCTTGATCAAACGGCGCCATGGAGACAATACTTTTCTCGAGGGGTGAGTTCTTCTACGGCATCTTTGCTCACCCTTCCGGTTCCGAAACCTATCTCGGGACCATCCAAGTACTTGGATATCGCCATATCACCGGTGAATTTGCGGAGAAATGGGTGTCACTCTAACTCCCTTACCTTGATTTTTATTATTCTTGCCTTACGTGTTTACATTGAGGGCAATGTAATGTTTTAAGTGTGGGGAGGGGTTAGAGGACTCATATGCATGCTAGATTGTTTTGGAATGCTTTTTGCTACTTTTCATTGGAAAAACATGAGAAAAAAAAATAGAAAAACAAAAAAGAAAAAAAATAAAAAAAAAAAGAAAAAAGAAAAAAAGAAAACCCGCTAAGTTGAAAACCCGAGAGGGCAACTTAGGCAACATTGGGGGCCCGGATAGGTCGAAAACCCTTAAAGGGTGGCCTAGGCAAAAATGAGAGGCTAAAATGTGCGGAAAAAGGTGAGATGTGAGCTAAAGAAACATGATGTGTGGCTAGGATGAAAACTCGAAAGAGCTCCTAGGCAAAATGAGAGAAAGTGAGAGAAATTGAAGAATGATATGATTTCACTCATTTGCCGGCGTTGGAGTCATAAGGTTGTGGTTGTCACACGGATGGATCGGGTAGCTCAACATCTATAGACCTCTTGGGATTGGGTAGCTTAGTGGGTTAGGAAACGAAGTGTGGTTATGAAATTCCTTATCTCTTTCTACTTCGTTTTTGGTTGATATATTGGCATTAGGTGAAGCATGTGTTTAAAACTTCCTCTATGGTTTTAGCTTCATTTTGTGTCATTGGATTCTGGGAATATCAATTCTGGGCTGTGAAATATTTTTATGAGTAGTGAATTGATAAGTGGTAGGTTTGGTTAGATTTAGGATTGGGGATGTGTGTGTGAAAAAATTCTCATGTGAGCTTTTATTTTGGGATTTTTGATATTGAGAGTTTTTGTGAGGCTTTGATTGGGGGATTAGTTTAGGTTTTGGATATATCATTTACTCCGTGTGCTTAGATCTTTTCTTACTCGAGGGCGAGTAAGGTTTAAGTGTGGGGAGGTTTGATATGTCCATTTTGTGTGGTTATTTTAGGGGTTTTAGGATGTGGATATGCCATTTCCTCCGTATGCTTAAATCTTTTCTTACTTGAGGGCAAGTAAGGTTTAAGTGTGGGGAGGTTTGATGTGTCCATTTTAGACGCATTATTTAGTAGTATTTAGGATCACTTTTGTGCTCTTTTATTATCGAGAGCTTGTGTTTTACCTTGAAATTCACTTAGGAGAGGCAAAAGCAACTTTGTACTCTTTTACCTCTTTTAAGTGGATTTTGTGTGACAAGGGAAGAACACGGAAGCAACGAAGACCGGAAGACATTGAAGATTATACTTTCAAAGACTTTTGGATACTCACTTCGAAGACATGAAGACCGGAGGCCGTTGAAGACCATTTTGGAGCTGTTGAAGACTTGAAGATTGAGAGGGATGGCTATGAAGAAGACAAAGAAACAATGCAAAACTGTGGCTGCCGTCGCGACCCCGTCGCGACACCATCGCGAGTCGCGACTAACACCGTTGCGAGTCGCGACGAACTCGTCGCGAGTCGCGACCAACGGGCGGCCAGAAATCATTCTTATTTTCTTTGCACTATAAATACCCTCTCTTTCCTCCTCTTCTCCAGCTTTTCCAGCCCGTTTTTCTCTGGGTTTTAGGGCTTCAAAGCCATAGATTTTCTTCTTCTTTCTTTGTAGTTTTTAGTTCTTTGTTATGGGTTTTGTTTATCTAGGTTAGTCTTGTTCTTGGGAGCAAAGGATTGAAGCTTCCATTATCTATGTAGCAAGAACTCATTTCTATCTATCTATTTGATGTTTTTGCTATTGTGCTCTTATTGTGCTTGAATGTTAATTGTTGATTCTATTAATGTTGTTGAAAGCTTGAGGATATGAATGCTTGTATGAATTGCTGGCTAGGGTTTGGGGGATTTGGGTTAATTTCCCCCCTGTTCTTGTTAGGAATGTATGAGTGTGAATTAGAGCTTTTGATTGTGTTAGTGGATTGACAATGTGCTAGACGAATGTGATTGATGTCGAACTCTTCGTCATGTTCGTTTGTGTAGCAAACGAGAGAGTCATATACTCGTGGATGAATGTGCATTGCACGTTCATCCAATCTCGTGTAATTGCATAAATTGGTTTAATGCTTAGTCATGGTGTAGTGGTCATAAGCATTGCCAAGCTTGTTGGTCCTTCGTGATTAAATGCCACCAATGACACCTTGAGTCGTGGTCGTGACTCGGGAGTCATTGGTGAGGTTTGACGAGAGATGTCGAACTCACTCTCGCAAACTACGAACTAAGAAGGACAGGAGTTTAGTCTCCACGACAAGTAGTTAAAGTGTTGAATAGATGATTTAAATTCATTCTTGAAGTATTTGTTATTTGGCGTTTATGTACTCTTGATGGTGTGTTTCACTGCATGTGTGCCATGAGTGGTTTGAGCATAGGTAGTGCTTGTGTGGTTGAATTGTTTAGGTGTAGGAACGTGACGAATTCCGTAGCGCCTTTGCATGAAGATCTATGAGCATGAACTTAGAACTCCTTGTGATGTGTGTGTTGTGGTACTTGCTAGATGGGTGTGTGAGCGTTGGGTCCTGAATGCTATATGATGGAATGTGTGAATGATTCGATGAACTACATTGGATGTGGAAGTGGATATCCGTTGCCCCCAAGGCATTGTATCTTTGTAGTTTAAAACCCCTTTTTCTTTAGTTTCGTTTGATGATTAGCATAGTCACTTGACGTTGCTAGTTATCTTGTCTTTTTACTTTCGTAACTTAGGAACCAACCAACCAACCAACCAACCAACCAACGTTGCTAGTTATCTTGTCTGAAAGTGATAATGCCAGTCTCATTAGATTAGCATCTTTACAAGAACTGAGGAGTGTAGTTTTTAATCTTAATAAGAATAGTAGTCCTGGTCCAGATGGATTCACTTCAAAATTTTTCATAAAATCCTAGGAAATCATTGCCACTGACCTTCTTTCTGCTGTAAATAATTTTCTTTCTGGTCATGATATTCCCAGAGGTGTTGCACGTACCTGGACTACTATTATTCCTAAAAAGGTTATACCTATCTCTTTTGATGATTTTAGACCTATAAGTCTTTCCAATGTTTTGAACAAGATTTGCTCTAAATTATTAATGGAAAGACTTAAACCCTTGATGTCTAAAATCATCTCTCCCCATCAGACTGCTTTTATGAAAGATAGGGACATCTCTGACAATGTCATCTATCTACAAGAAATGGTGAGATTTTTAGATAGGAAGACTAGGGATCATAACTGTATAGTTAAATTAGATCTGAGGAAGGCTTTTGATAGGGTGAAATGGTCCTTTCTATCTAGTATTCTTTTCAAATTTGGCTTCCATGGACAGTTTGTGTATAACATAATGAAAAATCTGTCCCAAGCATGGTTTTCAGTGTTATTTAATGGAAAAGTGGTAGGTTTTTTTCAGGCATCAAGAGGTATTAAACATGGTGACCCCCTCTCTCCTTTTCTCTTTAATATCTTCACTGAAGCTTTTACAAGAAGTCTTGCCTTTATCTTTGAAACTGGTATGCTTCAGTACTATGATCTCCCTTCAAATGCTCTCAAAATTTCCCATCTTAGCTATGCTGATGAAACTTTGGTATTGCTTAAATCCAACACCAATACTCTAGTCAGACTTAAAGCTTTTTGGTTATATTTGAGGAAACCACTGGACAGAAAATCAATTTTGAAAGCATACTTCTGTTTCACGCATTTCTCACATCAAAAGGATTTTAGGCGTGAAATCGGGCTGTTTTCCTTTCAAATATCTTGGTGTTCCTATTTTTAAAGGTGCTGTGAAAAACATTTATTTTCAACCACTAATTGAGCAACTTGATAAAAGACTCAATAATTGGAAAAATAAATGGCTTTCTACGGGAGGTAAGATCACTCTTATTCAATCTTGCATCTATTCATTGCCTCAGCACATTTGGTCTGTCCTCAAACCTCCAAAACATCATTAAACAAATTGAAAGGAGGTTGAGTATTTTTTTCTGGGGTCAGACTGAGTTCAGGCCTAAAAAATCCTGGAAAAAGTGGGATGCTTTATGTTTCCCTCTTGACCCGAATGGATTAGGTTTTAGGTCAATTCATACCATTATTAATGCATGTTCTGTAAAACTATGGTGGA
Organism: Rubia yunnanensis; assembly: GCA_037428765.1. Classification (NCBI taxonomy): domain Eukaryota; kingdom Viridiplantae; phylum Streptophyta; class Magnoliopsida; order Gentianales; family Rubiaceae; genus Rubia; species Rubia yunnanensis. The sequence goes on from CM075066.1 coordinate 39,774,189, forward strand.
AGTTTCAAACTGCCTATGGACTCATTTTATAGCATCCTTGCCTAGATCTTTTCAATGCTCCCAAACCTGGAAGAGAATTTGTTTTGTTAACTCCTGGTCTGAATCCCATACCAGAGTTATTCATGGTGTTGGTAGCTGTATTTTTTGGACTTCAATTTGGTTGGATAAAGGCCCTATCATGGATCATTGTAACCCTGATTTAACTTTCATTCCTGAGGATTGTACAGTAGCCTCTTTCTTTCACAACAGGGGCAATTTCTTACCCCAACTTATACTTTTTCTTAATCCTGACATTATTATTCTTTTGCAGGATTTCAGTTTGTCTCCTCGCAGAGAAGATAGACTTATTTGGAAGCCTGACATTCATGGATCTTTCTCCTTTAAATCTTCCTACGGATTGCTCAGGGAACAAAGAGGTAGTATTTCCTCAATTAATCATATTTGGAATCCAGGACATGAGAAGAAGGTTTCAGTGTTTATGTGGCAATTGATTAACTCCCTCCTACCTTTTGATAATATTCTGAAATCTATGAAATTCAATCTTCCTTCCAAATGCTGTATGTGTGAGAATGAGGATTCCCTAAATCATTTTTTTAACTCTTGCATCTTTGCTGTGAAAGTGTGAAAGGTCATACATAATTCTATGGGAATTGTTGATAGGCTTTTTTCCTAACTTTGGGAAAGATTATCTTTCTACTTTACTGTTCCTGGCCTGTCCAGCTTCCATAACTTGCTCTTGCATTTGACTACATCAATCACATGTTGGTTTCTCTGGAAAGTGAGGAATAGATGGTTGTATGATAATTTTAAACCTCGCACATCATTAGTCCTTAAAAAGATTAAGAAGTATCTTTTTTATCTCTTCACCGCAAAGCCTTTTTTCATTTCAAATCAGATTGATGCTGAACTTGCAGACCACAGTTTTCTCCCCACTGTAAAAAAACCACCCAAACCCAGGTTTGTCAAAGTTGTTTGGTCTAAACCCTGTTCTGGTCTAAAACTAAATGTTGATGCCTCTTGGTGTAAATTATCTCAGAGGGCAGGGATTAGTGTGGTAGTGAGAAATACCATGGGTGCTTTCATTTCAGCTCAAGGTTCTTATATTCATGTCAATTCTCCTTTAGAAGCTGAGATGAAAGCTATCAAATTAGGACTCCAAGTTGCTTGTTTTTACTCTGATCCTATCATTATAGAATCTGATTGTCTTAATGCTATCTCTCATGTCTTGAATCCTATAACAGCACACTGGAAACTTTTTCAGTTAGCTGATGAAATACATCACATGCTCAAAACATGCTCTTTAGTTCATATATACAGAGAAGCAAATAAAACAGCGAATGCACTTGCTAAGTCTATTTTGTCATCAAAATCCTCAAGAATCTTTACTTTTAAGTATCTTCCCATACCTGTCCCGGGTATAATTAGAATAGATCAAATGATGACTCCCTCACTGAGAATAATTCAGAATGGATGCTACGGATTATACTTGTTTTAATAGGTGCTCATTCTATACTGAAGTTTCCATCAATGGTGAACTCTAAGCATATGAGTATAAACCCGTCTGGAAGCCAAGCAACACAAGGATCTTCACAACGAGGAGTGCTTACCAAATACCCAAGAAAACAAAGACAAAGAAGGCCATCTTTCATAACTGAATGCAGGAACGTCAAGCTTACCTGTCTGGCCAGCATAGTAGGCAAGTCCGAGAATCGTCGAGAGGGATTCGAGTCTTCTTGCGGGCTTTGTGTCCTCGAATGGGCTTCGAGTCCTCGAGGGAGATCAGAGTCCTCGAGGGAGTTTCGAGTCCTAGAGGGGGCTTCAAGTCTTCCAAGGGGCATCGCGTTCCTCGAGGGGGTTTTGAGTCCTCGAGGGGGCTTCGAGTCCTCGAGGTGACTTCGAGTCCTCGACGAGGTCTTGAATCCTCGAGAGGGCTTCGTGTCCTCAAGGGGGTTTTGAGTCCTCGAAGAGGCTTCGAGTCCTTGAGAGGTCTTCGACTCCTCGACGGGTTTTTGAGTCCTCGAGGGGGCCCTCGTGTCCACGAGAGGGCATCGTGCCCTCGAGGGGGCTTCAAGTCCACCAGAAGGCTTCGAGTCCTCGATGGGGCTTTCAATCCTCAAGGGGCTTCGAGTCCTCGAGGTGGCATCAGGTCATCGAGAGGGCTTCGAGAAATTCAAACTGCCTCTCAACAGCACCAGGATGACATACTGAACAATGGATTTTGGAGCTTTACTTGGGACTTACCATCAAATACCAACTGGTTAACATACCATTGGGGTTTCATTTTTTTTCGATTCGCCGATCTGTTCTTTGGTCTTTTTTTTAGATGGAAACATCACTTTTGGAAGCAAGTGCTATTTTTCTTCAAGAGCTCATTACGGTTCTTGGATCATCATTCTGGATCATCCTTTGTATCAAACAATGCCTTCGAGGCCAATTAATTTTTGTTTCTTTTGGTTGGGGAGCCTAATATATTCCCCCCATCTTTGGATAGCTTTAATTAAAAAAAGAATTGCATGAATAGTACACTCCATATAAGCACACACTTTAGTGTAAATTCATGTTGGTGAAAATATTGATGCCCCCTTGGGAAGAGAAACCTGGATGTTTGAATTAGTAATGGGGTACAAGGCTACGTGGGCATGTGCACAGGAGACCCAAGTTATACTCTGAATTGTTTTTCCATCGCACCAGTCTTAACTAATTACTAAAGTAGTCCAAGAGGTTACGGGTATAGATAGTGAAAGTAGCAAGCTAGGGTTGTAAGAGGCTTTAGTTTCATAAATAAGGTGCCAACGACCCCTTGGCCTAACTCAATAGGCGATTAAGAAGTAGAGCATTCGTGGAGGAATGGTTGGGACGTAATCTCATGGGGAGAAACAGATCTACAACAATGGTCGGACCTTGTTGTACTCCCCTAATTACAATGGTATTGTCGATGGAGGGTTGCGACCACACCCGATGTGACAGGTACGAGGAAGTGTATGTCATCGGCCATACCACGTGTTATGAACGCATTATTAGGTTTGTCTAAATCTCTATGTGAATGAATTGATGATCAAACATTAAATTAACCATGTTGAGAAATGACTCCCTAAGTGTTTTTCTTTATGGATTAATTTTTCTTTTTACCTTATTTTTTGTAGTTGTTAAATTGAAGAACCACCCCCCCCCATTTGCTTTGCTAATTATGCCTTTCACTCGTACGCACTGACGACCTGTACGAGGTTATGTTTTAGTTGATTCTGAAACCCTATCATCTCTGAGGACCTACCCAAGGCTTACCGATAACTACCTTTTAGGTAGCATAGTAGTGAGATTGGGTGCAGAATTATAAATATAACTTTTTATCCCTTTGACCTCGGTCGCCTCTACTCGAGTTTAATTTTCTACGATTAATAACCCAATTAGAGACGGGTCAATTGTGCCCCCCCCCCCTATTTCTTACTATTGAACCTCGAAGGCCCCATGTAAAATAAGCGGGGCCAAAGCTAGACCCTCGGACTCTAACACGGATTAGAGAGGGTCGAACCCCCCAATTCCTAAATATTGAGGCCAAAGACCCTGTGTAAAGTAAATAGTGCCTGAGCTAGGCCCTTGGGCTCTAACACAGATTAGAAAGTCAAGGGTTGGGGCCACTAATAAATTAATCTGCTCAAAGGACAAATTTGAAGCTAACCTGGAGAACCTTGAATCCACCCCAGGATCAAATCCCCAAAGCATTGCAGGGGCTCAAAAATTGTACCCCTAAATTAGTACAGGATCTCGGAAGTTGCACCCCTGCTCAACAGTGAATTAAAAGCAACCTCATCGAAGGGAAATTACCAAATTTGCAGGGGCGGACCCGAATTCAAACCCAGGCTCTTGGGGTAAATTCGAAGGCCGAGCCCTTAACTTTCAAGGGGCTTATTGATAATGTGTAAATTTGTACTGGGCCCAAGTGCCTAGTCTAGCCAGCCCAGGTCTCCTATTTTACCCCTTGGGTAATATCCTTTAGGCTGGCCCAAGGGAGAGGCACTTGCTCCACACGAAAACAAAATAGTTACCCTACTTGCCAACTATTGTGGTATTCACAATCTGACCAATTGACCGTTGTTCACCAATGTGTGCCTACAGAAGTGATCCCATAATTGGTTCTGGGGAAAAAACTCGGACTCCAAGTTAGTCACTTCCTTTTTCAGAATCAAGCCTTGTCAGTCTAGTTGCACTTACCTATATTTGTGTCCTTCAATTCCTTTTTTAGTGTATTACAAACATGGCTCTGCTTTATCTGGTTTTTCCATCGTGTGTCTAATTGTGGTTCCAAGAAAGGTGGTTCGTGGGTGACACTTGATCATGGCCTTTGTTTTTCTCAGTTCATGGGTTAACTTAGCTTATCCTGAGTCTATCTGCCTCTGTTTGCAACACTGGTTAGCATCAAGTCCATTTGTTGTTTGGGCCTGCCACCTAGCATTTGGGCGAGGTACACACCATAAGCCCCCCTAGCCATGAGGACTAAAAGGCATGGAGCAATGCCGTTGATTGTGAATCAAATGCGAACTGATGTTTTACCTCAACAACCTGCTCATCATTTGATTTTTGTAGTAATTGTGAAGTGATGGTAGCTTTTTGGCTACACCTTTTTCCTCTCTAACTCTTCAGATTTCACTTGGAATATTGAATCCCTTATCCTTGTTATCTTTATGATAAGAATGTTTGTGTAGATTTATTTTTCTAAAGACCAATATTCGATCCTCATTTTTTGCTTTTTTGTTCCAAAATTTTCTAATATATGTTATCGCTCTATCTCTTAACTGAGAAATTTTAAATGAACAATTTAATCTTACCATCATTCAGTGTGTTTTCTATTCATATTCCGCCGTCATTTTGATATATGCAAAAGGTAACTTACTTTTGTGTCAGACCATCATCATTGTGTTTTTGAACTGATTGTCTTTCTTGATATTTTCGTTTCTTCATCGATATTTAAATATCCAAACCTAATTTGGTTTCAGTTTATCTCCCCAGTTGCCAAAATCTTCATCTTCTTGGGTTGTCTCTAGATTTTCTACGAATCACCCTTCTTCATCTTTTATTAGAGTAAGTTTTTTTTTCAACTCAATCTCCAATCTCTTTGATGCATGCTCTAAATTTAATAAGGTCTATCTCTTCTTCATTTTTTGGAAATTTACAGCTTGTGGTTTTTCTTATAATCATCCAGTCGTCTTCTCTGACATATCTTCTTTTAAGCTTTGTTCTAAAAGACTTATTTCTGCTGTTTTAACCCTAATTAAGGTTGTTATTTCTAACCCTATGGTCCCTGTTTATCCACATGTCTTCCTCTAATCACATCAAGTCTCCCGTAGAAGATGCTCACTCTGATGGGAATTTCGGTCATGTCACCGGATTCTTTGCCATACACAGTATGCTGTCTGGTTCATACTTAGATGACTTGAAGAACTATTTTCCTTTTTTATCCCTTTTCTAGCATCGCACTCCTACAAAATCTGAATGTGTTCGCAATCATCCATCTAGCTACATATCATGTTATGTTGGCTATTTGAATTTTGGTCTTTATTTCCCTCTTCCTCAACAAGTTCTTGATCTTCTATACTCGTACAAAATTGCGTTGTCCTAATTTCATCATAAGGGCAATGCTATCATAATTGGGTTTCTTCAGGTGTGTGATAAATCTGACGTTCCTTTCACCCTTATTTGTTTCGCAACTTCTACCATCTTTGAAAAGTGAAAAACACCATAGATGAGTTTACCTTTTATCCCTTGGTTGTTGGGGTTGAGCTTGTGAAGAGTTTCCCTAGTAACATTGGTCGTTGGTGTACAAAATATTTTTCTATAAAACTGAACAAATATTATGAAGTGGTTGTGCCCTCTTGGAACTAATTTCCCAAATCTAAGCTTCCCAGTCTGAGTGTTCATTTTACTGCTGAGCTGAGATCGTGGTAACATTTCATACTCATACACAACATTGCTGCCATGCTGATTCTGATGCTGAAGGTGTTTTGTTTGTTATTTTTTTTATGTGTTTGATCTTTATTCTCCCTTATCTTTAATGAACGTATTGTTTTGTGCATATTTGATCTATAATGTTTACTTTTTTTTGCAGAAATAGACCTAGCTGGAGGTGCTATCGATCAATCGCTTTTCGATGGTGACGATGAGGAAGTAGCTGAGATGATGGTTTTATTGAAAAGATTGCTGATGGTGGACACCCCTATGCTTTGTTGCCGCATCTTGCCAGACTTCCTTGTCTTCCTTCTACAACTGAGTTATAGGGGTGTGAGGTTGATTGTTTTGAAAACCTTTCATTTGGTTATCGTACTATTATGCCACCTCCTAATCCTGATGCCAATGGGGTAACTGAGGCCAATGCAAACATTGCAGACCCTGCTCAGCAATCAAGTGAGGAAACCACTGCTATCGTTGTCTAGCCTTTTCCTACCTCTAACTCGGAAGTCAGTTAATACTTAGTGTATTGGGCTTTTGGATTTTTTGTTGTAATTTTAAGACAATATTCTAGTGTATGACTTTACTATTTGTGTGACTGCTGTTATTAATGTTTATTTATCCTTCTTCTTTTACAACCTCTCATCGTACTTACTTACGTGCAGGGCTTCGATATTTTGGTTGATCATAAATAAATTAAACGACTTGACTTTTTAGGATCTACTGATCATTTTTCAGATTGCTATGGATTTTTCCACGTAATTTTCATTGTTCCATTAGATTGCTTCATGCTACTCAGTAATTCACCAAGGAATGTGAGGAGGTTGTTTCTTCTGATCGCTTCTTTTGTATGGAGTCGCTTCCCTTATGCATTGGAGCAAAACTTCCTATTTCTAATCCATCTACATCTTCATCTATAACATGTCCTTGCAGTATGTTTTCTACCAATGGTTACACTATTTAATTGCTTGGCAAGGATACTTTTTGTGGTTTTGTTGATCTTGAATCCTCTGGTGCGTACATGATTTACGTAGGATTTGCAACGAGCATAACGGTCTTATTCACCGTCAACAGTTGACCATGATTAGAATGCTTCAAAAACAAGAGGAGGCTAGAAATTATGATGAACGGTATGCAAAACTGGGCACGGTCATCCTTGTGGTGGTTCATCTTCTTCTGGATCATCAGGAGCATCTAGGCATAGATAATATGTAATGAATTTTTATTCCAAATGTTTACACCGTGATGTTCTTTTTGTTCCAGCTTTTGGATGTTGTGTTTGTTCATTTTCAATGAAACCCGACTTTGTACTTTATATGTTCTTGCCTGCGTAATTATTTTTTCTTCAAAAGATATCTTTCTTATACGTCTATTGTCCTTGTTTTGAGTATTGAAACTTTGTTTGTAGAGAAGCCACAATATCTATAGGTTGCTTTAGTCGCTATTTCATAAGCATATATGCCTTATAGCAAGATCTATTGCTTGCTCTATTAAGAGTATGTAATGTGCAAAGCCGCAAGATCTATTGCTTTCTTTTGTCGGTGTATTAAAGCCAGGTTTTCCTAATAGCAAGGTCTATAGCTTGCTTTGTTGAGAGTACAAAATTACAAGATCTATTGCTTGCTTTTGGTTCTTCGTTGTGGCCATATCTGCCTTATTGAAAGATTTATGACATGCTTTCTTAAGATGTATATTTTGTGAAGAGGCAAAATGATTAGCATTTGTAATTGAAAACTTATAATGCTATCATCATGCGTTCATCTTTTAAGATTTTCTAACCTAGTTTTGCTATCCAAGGTATAGCTATTTGAACAAATAAAATATATTACTCCAAAAGATTTATATTGTGATAATATCTCCTTCAACACAGAACAAGGGAACGAACACCACCAATGATCATATCATGGTTATCATACATTGAAACTAGATTTTCTTGCCTCTTTGTTGATTCTACATATAAAAATTTCTCAAGTTGATTATGTGCCAAGTGTTCGGAATGCTACTTCCATCCATTCTCTCTTACTCGTAGCATTTGGATCGGTGTGTCTTCGTTATCTTGTATGGTCATTCCCACTTCGGCCACAACTTCCATTTTTCCTCAGCTAGGCTAGCTTCATTCTTCCTTAGCACCAGATCGCCAATTTGGAATTGTGTTTCCTTGACTTTCTGGTTGTATGCTCTAGCCATCCATTCGTTGTACTTTGCTTCCTTGATCGCTGTCCTTTTTCTCTTCTCTTCGAGTTCATCTAAATCCAACCTCACCATCTCTGGATTAATGTCTTCTTTATACTATTTGACTCAAAGGTTTGAGTTTTTTATTTCCACTGGTATTACTACTTTGTGCCCATATACCAGACTATACGGTGTTTCTCATATTGGTACTTGCATTGGTATTCTGTATGACCAAAAGGTATTGGGTATCTCATCAACCAAGCCCACTCGCTTTCCTTCCAATTTGTTCTAGGTACCTTGGACAATTGTTCTGTTCATTACTTCCACTTGACTGTTTGCTTTAGGGTGAGCTACAGAAGTCAATTTTTGTGCGATTACCAGTTTCAAACACCATTTTATAAAGACCCTACTTGTGAACTATGTGCCGTTGTTGGTGACGATGGATTCAATTACTCCAAGCAACAAACTATATTCCGCCAGACAAATTTTCTTGTTGCTTCTGATGTCACTCTTCCTAAGGGCTTTGCTTCTACCCACTTTGTGAAGTAATCAACTGCCACAATTAAAAACTTGGAACTGCCAGCACCTTTTGGAAAACGTTCGACTAGATCAATCCCCCACTTATCGAAAGGCCAAGCTTTGCATATTCCCATTACTACTGATAGCGGCTTGTGCGATATTGGAGCATTCATTTCACAGCTTCCGCACTTAATGAAAAAGTTATATGCATTATTAAACATAGTTGACCAGTAGTATATGATTCGAATGATCTTCCCAATCGTTCGAGACTCTTGATGTGGTCTGCATAATCCTTAGTATACTTCTTTCAAGATCTCGTCTGCTTGTGATGGCCCTAAACACTTTATTCATTGAGGTTTGTATCATTTCTTTTATAAGGTTCCATCTTCTTGGCTTGTACTTTGTCTGTCGGTAGCTTCCCCTTTTCAAAGTATTCAATTAGTGGTGTGATCTAGTTTACCTCCTGTGCTTGAACTGCTGACACAGTTGTCGTCGTTGTCCTCCTAACTGGAATGACCTCTACTTTCACATCCCTATGTTTGGCTAATGACTCAAACCCTATTGTTGCTAGCTTGCTTAGGGTATCTGCCTTCGTATATGCACTTCTTGGGACAAGCTGGATGTTGAAGAACTCAAGGTGACCAATGAGTTGACAGACCTTGGTGAAGTATTTCATCAATTGCTCTTCTAGCACTTCGTAGTCTCCTCATACTTGTTGGACCACTATCTATGAATCACTAAATGTCTGAACGCTCTTCACCTTCATGTTAACTATGAGATCTAAGCCACATATTAACGCATCGTACTAAGTTTCATTATTGATAAGTGAAATATCAAAACGAAGCGAGTATCTATATTCTCCTCCATCCGGGTTGATCAATAGCAATCCCACTCCACACCTTCCTTGCCAGATACCCATCTATGAACAGATTACATGCAATGTCTTCTCATTTGGACTTTCCTTCATCTATGTCAAGATACTGTTGTGTTTTCACCTGTTGCGCCCTCACGCTTTTCATTTCTGTGATGAAATCTTCCAGAGCCTATTTGCAGTTGAATCTGAATCTCAAACTGTCCCAATTCAAGAGCCCATTTGGTCCTGGATGACTCAAGCTTGTTCATGATGTTCTTCATTGTGTCAGTATAGAATACAATCATATGACTGTGTAAATAGGTTCTCGGTCTTCTTGCAGAATATATCAATGCTAAAGTCAACTTTTCAAAGTGAAGATATACTCTTTCAGCCTATTGTAGTATTCTGCCAATGTAGAACATTGGAATTTACTTCTGGCCTTCTTGCCTTGCTAGAAGTGAGCTCAATGCGTTTATTGAAACCACCAAATATAAGTATAGTGTTTCTCTCTGAATTGGTGATTTCAGCGTTGGCAGTGTCTGAAGTTAGTCCTTCAATGACTAGTATGCTGATTGACACTCTTCGCTCCAGCTGAACTTCTTAGCCTTTTTAAGGATCTCAAATCATGGGAAGTGTCTTTTGCCTGCCTTTGACAAGAACCTACTAAGCGATGCTAGCCATCTAATTAAGATTTGGACTTCCTTCACTATTCGTGGTTGGGGAGATTAATAATCATTTGTATTTTCTCCGGATGAGCCTCAATCCTTTTTAAGGATACCTTGTATCCTAGGAATTTTCATACGCCTACCCCGATCGTGCATTTTTTGGGATTTAGCTTTATTCCAACTGCACTTAATGTATCCAGGGTTTCCTTTAAGTCCTTCGTAAAGTCACATGCTCGCCTGCTTTTTACAACCAATATCATCCACATATGATTCTATGGTGTGCCCAATCTAACAACGGAATGCATTATCAACCGCTCCCAAATGGCATCTTCACGTAGCAAAATATCGCAAAACTTTTTATGAAGGCCATTTTTTCTGCATCTTTGGGATTCATCATTATCTGATGATACCCTTTGTAGGCATCTAAGAATACCAAGACTTCATATCCCGAGTTGCTTCTACTAGCTGATCCATCTTTGGCAGGGCAAAATAATCGTTTAGGCATACTTTGTTTGAATCAGTGAAATCTATTAACATTCTCCACCTAGAATCTGCCTTTTTCACCATCACCGAGTTTGCTAGCCATTTTGGGTATATCACCTCTTTTATTATTCCAGCTTGCAACAATTCCTTTACTGCTTCCTTGATTGCATTTTGTCTATCACTAGCGATGCTTCTTTGTTTCTGCTTGACCGTTTTATCGAACAGTGATATTCAAAGAAAGATTTGTAACACTTGGGTCGACTCCTTCCATGTTTTGTACACTCCATGCGAATGTATCTTTGTGATCTCTCATATTTTGTATCACTTCTGTTTCTCTTAATTTAGAAGACATTTCCCCATTTTGACACACTTAGACGCATCAATTTCATCCAAAATGACATCTTCATTTTGTTTTCTGAGATCTACTGGATGGTCTACCTAGTTGAGTGAGTCACTGTTCCTAATGGTACTAACCATTTTTGGTTGCTTTGCATTTTTCCTATTTTTATTGCGATAACCATACACTATCTGGTAGTCTGTTGGTTTCTCCTTACCATTGTGATCCCTATTGGGGTTGGGAACTTCATGAATAAATGGTACGGAGACCATATTCCTTTCGCTCTGTTCATCCATAGCCTACTGACAATATCCTTGAATGAACTTGGAGCATCCATAACAATGAAGTCACAAATTATAGTTCAGTTCCTCTCATTCTCACTAATTGTTAAAAGCAGCTGTATGTTGCTTAACGATGTCTCTGCTCACCCTGTGAATCCTACGAGTGCGGATGTAGATTTCTTTAAGTCAGTCCTCTTGAATCCAAGTATGTCGAAGTAGTCTACGAAAAGGATTTCTACCATGCTTCCATCATCCACAAACACTCTATGAATTGTTGCATTTCTAATTTTGGCCATAATGACCATCAAATCATTGTGTCGTGAGGCATTAGGAATGGCATCCTCTTTGCTTAACGTGATTGTTTCATCAATATGTAATCTTTTATCTAGGGGTTCCTGTGGTGCTGAATACCTAGCCTTAGCCTTCCAAGCATTATTTGATAGGGACTTTGTTAACCCATGTATAGTGAAGATCACTTTTTCTGGAGCCTCATTGGACACATCCTCTTCACAGCCCACAACTACTGATCTGCTTCATTATGTGTCGTTAAAATTGCATTTGGCATAGGTTTTAGCTAGTTTTATTTTGTGGATTGCTAGTATTAGTTGAGGTTTACGTGACAAGGGGTTTAGACGGCTATGTTTGGTTTTCTTGTCTAAATCCTGCATTTTGTAAACTTAATTGTTAATAATGGACATCTTGTATCCACGGGCTCCTTGATCTTTCTCGTGATCATCTTTAGTAGGTCGTATTTGGTTACTTTTTGTTTACATTCTATGTGAAAGTCATTCGTAAGGGCGGTAGAAGATATTATAGGTCGTTCAAAAGGAAGGTAGAAGAGACAAAGGCCATTCACATTAAAATGGTAGTAGAAGAGGTCCACGAGCATCAATGCATGGTAGAAGGTGATTGAAGTCAAAAATATGTGGAAATGGAGTTCAAAGCGGCCAACAAAAAAACAGTGAATCACGGTCCAATGAGTTGTGCTTAAGTATTAGAATGATCCGAGAATAATTAGCCGTCAAGGCTGGTTTTATTGGATTTATCTTCTTGGGCACTATAAAATCAACTACTAAAACACTCAAATCAGACTAACGGTTCACTCGTAGCAAAAGAAACAAGTTCAGCCGGCCGAGACACAAACAGGTCGAGGCGGGCCACTCATGGTTGTCACCAATAGCCCGCACTAAAGGAGAAACCCCACTCAAGAATATTAGCACCAGGCTATAGCATGGCCCGCGCCAAATGCTATAGGCCACAAGCACCAGACTAAGTCTCACTCCACACGGCTAAGTATGGGCACAGAACGTCCCATTTTCGATGTCCCGCACCGTTCCAAGTCTAAAATACTGAGACCAGTTGTCGAGGTGTGGGAAATCACACGATCTGCACCAAAGCTCTGAGAAGAGCACCCTTCCTAACCATAGCCCATGCCACCGACCATGGGCGCAGATTAGAAGCACCAATTTCAGCATCCACAAGAGACCCCACCCCAGACGACGTGACCCACACCACTTGAAGATCTGCACCATGCAATAGAATGGGGGCCCCCTCCACATGAAGAGGCATGGCCCACACCAAAGCTCGCTCCAAAGCTCGCGCCCCATGTCCAGGAAATGCCATGGGCCGCACCATCCGTGACAGCCCACATCGGGCGGCAGCTCAGCTAGGGTTTACCTTAATTTGGCCTATTTTTGGCCTATTTTTAGGTCTAATCTCCTACTACTATAAATATAGCCTTATTCTACTAGGATCGAAGATCATATTTTTAGTTTGGATTATTTTTGTAGTTAGGAGAACAATTCTAGAGAGAGAAACTCTCTCATTTTCTTCTCATTCCTTTGTTTTGATCTTAAGATGTGGAATTTAAATCTTTATTTGAATTCAATATATATGGAGTAGTTTCTATAGCTTGGGGATAAATTGTAGGAGTGTGGTTTAATCTATTTGCTTTGTGAGATTTTATAGTTCATCCTAATTTTGGTTATTGATATTATTGTGATTGTTCTTGATTATTTTAATTTCATGAATAGTACACCACATATAAGCACACACTTTGGGTTATATTCATGTATGGTGCAAATATCTATGTCCCCTTGGGAAGATAAACCTGGATGTTGGAATGAATAAGGGAGAAAGAATCTACGTAGGTGTGTGCACGGTGGATTCAAGAATGCTCTGAATTATTTGCCATCACACAAGTCTTAGCTGACTTTGTAAAGTTGTCTGAGAGGTTTTGAGTAGAGATAGCAGATAGTAGCAAGCTAGGGTGTGAGAGACCTTAGATTATAGATAAGGTGTCAATGACCCTTTGGCCTAATTTATAGGACCATTGGGAAGTAGTGCATTCATGGTGAAAGCCCAGAACGTAATCGCATGGGGAGAAACAGACCTACAACATGGCTGGACCTTCTTGTACTCCCCTAATTACGATGACAGTGTCAATAGAGGGTTGCAAGTGAACCAGCCATAACATAGACGGGGAAGTGTACGCCATCGGCCACACCACGTGTTATGAACACTCTATTATATTTGCCAAAATTTCTATGTGAATAAATTGAGTATCGAAACATTAGATTAAACATGTTGCTCAATGACTCCCCAAGTGCTTAGTTAAATAGCTTAATTTTTTTTACGTTTATGCTTAGTAGTTGTTAGTTTGAAAAACCAACCCCCCTTGCATGTTTGCTTTATTAGATATTCCTATCATTTGTACAGGTTCAAAACCCGTACGAGGTTGTGTTTTGATTGATAGTTAGACCTAGCATCTTTGTAGACAAACCCAGGATTTATGGCTAACTACCTCATAGATAGTGTAGTAGTGAAAACTGGTGCCGAACTATAAATTTCTTATCTTTTGACCACGTTGTCCACTTGTGTTAATCAGCTATAATTAACAACCCCAGGGGGAGGTAGGTCAAAATTTGTGGTGCCTCTGCCGGGGATGCTATTCAATCTAAGAGTCAATTAGGCACTACGTGTTAGTAGAGTAGTTAGTATTAGCTTTTATTTTTCTTAGTTTATGTTGTTGATTCTTGGTTGGAGCTATTGTTCAAGTTATTTTGTTACCTTTTGATCAGTTTGCTAGTGTTGTATTCAGAAGGGTGTTGTTGGCCCTAGTTTATGGTACATACTTGTACCACTTATATAGGCATCTTCACTACCGGAATAAGAACACATGTGGTTAGAGGAGAAGGAGGCGAAGAACTAAGGCGCAAGTGAAACTGAGGCCATAAGTGTTAGTAGAAGAACAGCTAGCGATGGTGGAAGACAATTGTACCCAACGGGAGCTCATGGCACCCAACTTGGAGAATCAACCGCTATACATTACCTTCCCGCCATTACCCACCAATGTGAGCTGTGAGCTAAAAATTGGCATGATCCATTACCTACCTACATTTCATGGATTGGCAGGAAAGGACCCGAACAAACATTTATCGGAGTTCCATTTGGTGTGCATGAACACGAAGCCCCTAGAAGTGTCTGAAGACGACTACAATCTAAGAGCCTTCCTATTTTCCCTTTAAAGTAGTGCCAAGGATACATTTGTTCTTGGATGGACATGAAGTGGAGGTTCCTAGAGAAGTATTTTCTGGCGTCTAAGTTGGCCGAGTTGAAGAAGCAATTGTCAAAAATCACCTAAGGTGCTACCAAGAGTATGTGTGATTATTGGGAACGCTTCAAGAGACTGCTAGCTAGTTTCCCCTACCATCCCTTCAAGGAGGTGGATTTGATAAATTATTTCTTTGAGGGGCTATTCGATGAAGATAGGTAGATGGTGAATTTCGCTTGGAACGGTTCGTTAGCAAAAAATATCCCTATGGATGCAATGGCCCTCTTCAAAGAAATAGAAAATGATATGCGACAATTTAGCACTAGGTCAAGGGTTAAGGTCTTGGATGAACCCACACACTCACCTAAGTTGGAGGAATAAGTTCAATCTCTTTCTTCCATGATGAAGGAGTTTTTGTGAGGAAAAGTGCATCAAGTCTAAGTGTGTGGAGTTTGCAATCTTAACCACAACTCGGAAGCGTTTCCTGAAGTCATAGATGATTTACAAGAGTTGAAGGAAATTGACTACAACAACCGTGAAAGACCACAATTTCTTAATGGTAAACCATAAGGGTTTCGAGGAAACCAAGAAGATGCAAGGCCTGTAAACTCATTCAACCCGAGGTATCAAAATCATCATAACTTCTGATGGGGGAGGATAACCAACCTCAAGGATACCAGGGTGGACAAGCTCCACCTCAACCATATTCTATAGATGAAGGCCCTTCCAACAATCATGTTTCACTCTGCAAGTCAGAATTAGATGAGATTTTAGAGGCCATCGGTCAATTGGGGAAGAAACATGAAGTCTTTGCGGAGAGGACAAGGCGTGAGTTTAAAGACCATGGTAATAGATATTTCTCAAGTATCAAAAATTTTTAAGTTTAAGTCGAGCAACTTGCCACCTCAGTAATCTGACTTGAAGCCAAGGAGTCTGGCAAACTACCTTCCCAATCGAAGATCAATCCAAGGAACGGGAGTGCTCTTAAGTTGAGAAGTGGGAAGGAAGTTTGTGAGGCCAAGAAGAAGATGATGCCAGAGGATGATAAGATAGTGGAGGAGAACACTTTGAAGAGGAGGATATTGTGGTCAAAGAAGCACCCTCCAAGAAACTTCCACCGCCCAAGGCACAATCACTATTCTTCCTCCATTTCTAAATGCTTTAAGGGGATGGCCAAAAGTGGTGACCGATGATGCAAAAATTTGAAAAGTCTTCGAGAAGGTTGAGGTAACCATCTTTATCTTGGAATTAATTAAGAATGTGTCATCATATGCTCAATTTCTTAAAGTTGCATGCACAAAGAAAAGACGCTGGCCAACTAAGAGGTTAGGACATTTGAAAATGGGAGGAGTTGCCATTTTGAATCATAAAAACTTACCCAAGAAATGCGATGAACCCCGAATGTTTTCAATCCCTATCTCTTTAGGTGGTAAACTTGTAGAACATGCCATGATAGATTTAGGCGCATCCATTAATGTTATCCCATTTAGTTTATATGAACGCCTAGAAATAGGTGAGCTTAGGTGACCTGCCTCACCCCAAGGTCATTAATCATAGCTAATTAACCTGGGCCAAGGCTAAGATATCGGAAGATAGAAATTTATAGTTCTGCACCATGTTCTCACTACTACGCTGCCTATGGGATAGTTAGCGGTAAATGCTGACCATGTTCTCACCCTCCAACAAAAACACAACCTCATATGGGTCATCGATCTGTACGAGTGAAAGGAATAGCTAGTAAAGTAAACATGCAAATGGGGAATTTGGTTTTGCAATCTAACAACTACTAAACATAAAAGTAAAAAAAGTAAAGTACATTATTTAACTAAGCACTTGGGAAATCATTGAGCAACATGGACAATCTAATGCTTCTATCCTCGATTCATTGACATAGATATTTAGGAAAACCTAATAGAGTGTTCAAAATATGTGGTGTGGCCGATGGCATACACTTCCCCGAATCTTTCACGGAGGGTGCTCTCGCAACCCTCCATCGACACCGCCATCGTTATTAGGGGAGTACAATAATGTCCAAACATTTTTGTAGGTCTATTTCTCCCTCATGAGATTATACCATTGGCTTTCACCACAAATGCACTACTTTCCCCAAGTTCTATCAATTAGGCGGTCATTGGCACCTTATCTATGATCTAAGGTATCTTACAACCCTAGTTTGCTACTATTTTCTATCTCCACCTAGAATCTCTCAGAGAACTTTATTAAGTCAGCTAAGACTGGTGCAATGGCAAATAATTCAAAGCATTCTCGAATCCCCCATGCACACACCCACGTGGACTCATTCTCCCTTACCTATTCTAACATCCAGATTTGTTTTCCCAATGGGGAATCAATATTTGTACCATACATGATTATAGCCCAAAATGTGTGCTTATATGTGGTGTACAATTGATGCATTTCAAATAATCAAGCACAATCATAATAATATCATGAACACAAAATTAGGAAGAATTAAAGAATCTCAAAAAGAAAATAGATTTAGACCATGCTCCTACAATTTATCCCCAAGCTATAGAAAATACTCCCTAAATAGGAATTCAAATAAAGAATTGATTTCCACATCCAAGGATCAAAGCAAAAGAAAGAAAAGAAAAAGAGATAGAGATTTTTCTCCTAACTACCGAGATGAATTATTAATAATAAGGTATGATCTACCTCAAACCGGGGTCATTAATTGTTGCTAATTAACTCGAGCCGAGAGTGGTGGTCAAAGATAAAATTTATAGTTCTACACCATGATCTCACTGCTACACTACCTAGAAAGTAGTTAGAGGCAAGCCTTGGGTTTGTCCACGGAGATGCTAGGTATAATGTGCCAACCTAAAAAACAACCTCATACAGGTCGTCAATCCATACGAGTTAAAGGAATAGCTAGGAAAGCAAACATGCAAAATGGGGGGGGGGGGGGTTGAATTTTCAATCTAGAAACTACAAAACATGCAAAGTAAAAGAACACAACTACAATTTAAAGCTATCACTTGGGGAAATCATTGAGTTACTTGGTAATCGAATGCTTCTAGCCTTGATTATTTCACATAAATATCTAAGCATACCTAATAGTGTGTCTATAACACGTGGTGTGGCTAATGGCATACACCTCCCCATCACTGCCATGGCGAGTAGCTCTCGCAACCCTCCATCGACACCACCAAGGTAATTAGGAGAGTACAACAAGGTCTAGCCATTGTTGTTGGTCTAATGTTTCCCCATACGATTACGTCCTAAACTTCCACCACGAATGCAACTATTTCTCTCGGGACCTATCAATTAGGCCCGGGAATCGTAGCCACCTTATTTGTGATACTAGGGTTTCTTGTAACCCTATATTTCTACTAATTAAGCTATCTCTACCCAGAACCCGTCAGACAACTTTACGAAGTTGACTAAGTGTAGTGCGATGGTAAGTGGATTAGGGTGACCTCGAATCTCTCGTTCACACTCACACAGACTTTTTCCCCTCCACCCATACAAGCATCTAGGTTTCCCTTCCCAAAGGGGCATCAATATGTGTGCCTAGTATGAATACATCCCAAAGTGTGTGCTTATATGTGGTGTAATATTCATGCATTAAAACTCAAAAAACAAATACAACAATATTATGACCAAGAAAGTAAGAGGAACTATAGAATCTCAAAAGGCTTAAAGATATAACTAAGTCACATCAATTCATCCCCAAGCTATAAATCTACACTACAAAGGATAGATCAATGGAAAATGTTAAGTTAAATGCAATGGGTACCTTATGGCTACCTTATGACTAAACTAGAGAGAGGAAAAATCTAAATTATGGCTACCTTATGGTTTAGTAGAAGACTAAGGCATATGCCTAAAATAAGCCAAACTTAGGTCAAAACCCTAGTCACCCTTTCCCTCTAGTTGCTGAACCTTTCTTAAAAAAACTGCTAAAATCCGTGAATCTTCTAAGGCTGTCCTTTAGTGCGTTGGATAGATCTTGGAAAGACAAAAATTTCAATATATGATAGAGGGAAATCAAATGCAAATTGATAAAATTCTGACAAAAACTGTGAGAAACCACCACTTAGAGAGACCCATCACAGATGATGTGGCCCATGGTGTGTCCTTGGTGACGTGGGGCATGAATTCTGGAGCCTAGCATGTATCATCATGTCGCACGAGAGCTTAAATTTTTCTGTGTGGTTCAAATCTTCATCGTGGTGCGGGGCGCGAGGGCTGGCGCAGGTCGCGTCTAGCACTGGCGTGAGCCGTATCGTCTCCTGCGAGCCGTTATCAAAGTGTTGAATCTTGAGCTCCTGATCCACGCATATGGCCATTGGTGTGGTCCATGGTTATTCTTGGTGTTTTTCTCAAAAAACTTTGGTGTGGGCAGCGTAGATTCCCACATCCCGCATGCTGGTCTTCGGCATAATGACTTGGAACGGTGCCGGATGCCTTAAATGGGACGTTATGTGCCCATACTTAGCCATGCAGATAGTATCAATTCATGCTTAGTGGCCCATCATTTTTGGCGCGGATCGCACCATTACCTCGTGCTGCTCTCCTTGGCATGAGGCATCTCCTTTGGCATGGCCCGTTGGTGCCAATCCATGCACGGCCCGTGCCGATCCATTGGTGCCTTGGCCGGATGAACTTTATTCCTTCTCCACCGGTGAACCGTTAGTCCGATTTGAGAGTTTTAGTAGTCAATTTTGTAATACTAGAGAAGACAAATCCATTGAAGCCAACCTTAAAGGCTAATTCCTCTTGGATCATTCTCAAAATTTGGTGCAACTCATTGGATTACGATTCCCCATTTCTTCCTTGGCCATTTTGAACTCCAATGTCGTCTATCTTTGGCTTCATCCTTCTACTACCATGATTTTATGTGTATGGTCTTCATCTTCTACCATTCTAAAGGTGGATGGCCTTCAATATCTTCAACCGCCATTACGAATGGCCTTCACATAGAATTTAAACAAAAAGTACCCATAGGAGACCTACTAAAGATGATCACAAGGAAGATCAAGGAGCCTATGGATACAAGATGTCCATTAGTACCAATTATGTCTACGAAATGTGGGGTTTAGATAAGAAAACCAAATATGGCTGTCTAAACCCCTTGTCACGTAAACTCAACTAATACTAGTAATCTACCAAATAAAACTAACTAAACAGTATGCCAAATGCATCGTTTAATGCATGTAAAATGAAGCAGATCAAGGTATGAAATGATATGTCTTAGTATGAAACCCTAGTAGAATAAAGATATATTCATAGTAGTAGGAGATTGGGCCTAAAAATATGCCCAAAAAAGGAAAAATTAGGGTACACCCTAGCTTAGCCATCGTCCAGCGTGGGCCATCACAGATGATGCAGGCTGTGGTATATCCTTGGCATGGGGCACGAGATCTGGTGTGGGCCATGCCTCTAAATGTGATGCGGGGTACCCATTCTGGTGCGTGGTGTGGCTCTTCAAAGGGTACGGGGCACGGAGACTGGCGCTGGTCGTGATAATCCTCTGGTGCAAGTTATGTCGTTTAGCGCGAGGCTCCATCAGAGTGCTGAAACTGGTGCTTTTGATCCTCGCCTGTGGCCGGTGTCACGGGCCATGGTTAGGAAGGGTGTTCCGCTCAAAAACCTTGGCGTGGGCAGTGTTATTTCCCACACCCTACCGGCTTATTTTGGCATCTGGGACATGGAACAGTGTGGGATGTTCCACGCCCATAGTTAGCCATATGCAGTGGGACTTAGCTTCATGTTTACGGCCCATGGCGCCTGGAACGGGTCATGCCACATCCTTGTGCCGGTCTCGTTGGCGCTTTGCAGCTCCTTTGGCGTGGGCTATTGGTGCCAACCACGAACGGCACACGCCGATCCGTTTGTACCTCAGCTGGCTGAACTAGTTTTGAGGGAGATAAGAGAGGAGCCAAAAGACTGCCCCAAGACTGCTAACCACCCAACTCCCTTTAAACCATCTCCACCTCAACAAGACTCTCCTCTTGAAAGTTTTGTACCCCCACCTCTATACTTTTGGACACTCATAGTGAAGGGGTTCAAGCCTTCACCATATGTGGATAACATTAGGGTCATACCGATAACTTTAAATATACCGAGCTTTGTCGTGTCGATGACGTAAATAAACTAGGCCTTTTATTTTGGTTTTTGTTATTTAGTTTTGTTATTTTGTCTTGTTCTTTTTACGGTGTGTTTTTCTTCAATTTTGTAGCAAAGTGAAGTGCATTGCATTAGAGGAGATGAAGGAATGAAATCCATGAGGAAGGGAAGAAATCTTGGAAGGTTGGTGAGAAAAGATCGAATTATTCCTAAGTGTTGGGAGGGCTTGTGATCGTGAGTTGCGACTACCTTGCGATGACCATCGCGAGTCACGATTTGATAAGAAGTTTTCTGCTAAAAATATGCCCCCAGCCACCACTTTCCGCGAGTCTTGACAAGGCAGCGCGAGTCGCGATCAACAGGTCCTCGAGACAGCATCCACTTGAGACCTCGAGTCGAGCCAAACCCAAAAAGTCGTCAATCCTTGAGGCTGCTGGCCCTTGAATCTAGCAGAAACCTTCGAGGCATCATTCCCTCGAGACCTTGGGTCCTCAAGGCTACAACCCCTTAACTAGAGCTTAAGTTCTCTAGACCTCGGGTTCTCGAGGCCATAAGCCCTCGAGTCAAACTGAGCTAAATAGTGCAAGCCTTCGAAGCCCTCGGGTTCTCGAGGCTAAAAGCCTTTGACTCAAGTAGAAGCCCTCGAGGCCAGTGAAGCCCTAGATACCTCGGGTCCTAGATGCTGCAAGCCCTCAAGTCGAGCTGAGCCCAACAGTGCAAGCCCTCAAGACCTCGGGTCCTCGAGGCCACAAGCCCTCGATTCGAGCTGAGGCCCTCGAGACTTTGGGTCCTCGAGACCGCAAGCCTCAACTTGAACTGAAGTTCTTGTGACCTCATCCCCTCGAGATGTAGGATCCTTGATGCTGAGGCCCTCGAGACCTGGAGTCCTCGAGGCCACAATCCCTCTAAAGCCCTTGAGGCAGCAATCTCTCGACTTGAGTAGAACTTAAAAGTCCATCAGCCCTCGAGACCTCGGGCCATTTCTCAAGGCCAGTTCTCAAGACATCATTCCCTTAAGACCTCAAGGCAGCAAGCTCTCGACTCGAGCAGAACTTAAAAGTCTATCAGCCCTCGAGACCTCTGGTCAGTTCTCGAGGCCAGTTCTCCAAACATCAGCCCCTCAAGATCCTGAGGCAACAAGCCCTCGACTCGAGCATAACTTGAATGACCATCACACTCTTGAGACTAGTCCTCGAGACCAGCCCTCGAGACATCATCCCCTCGAGACCTCGAGGCTGCAAAGTCCTTGGCTCGGGCCGAACCTAAAAGACCATCATTTCTCAAGACCATCATTTCTCTAGTTGAACCAAAACACTCGATACATCAGCTCCTCGAGGCCACAAGCACTTGATTCGATCAGAAGTCCTCGAGACCTCGGGTTCTCGAGGCTGCAATTCAACTCGTGCTGAAGCCCTCAAGACCTCGGGTACTTGAGGCTGCAATCTGACTCAAGCTAAAGTCCTCAAGACCTCGGGTCCTCAAGGCTGCAATCCGACTCGAGCTGGAGTCCTTGAGACCTCGGGTCCTCGAGGCTGCATTCCCTCGACTTGAGCTAAAGCACTCGAGACCTCGGGTCCTCAAGGCCACAAGCGCTCAATTGGAGAAGAAACCAAAAGTGCATCACACCCTCGAATCCTTGGGTCCTCGAGGCCAAACATCCCTCGACTTGAAACGATGCATCGCAAGTCGCGACTAGTGTTATCGCGAGTCGCGATGAAAAATCCAACTTTTCAGCTGAGCTTAAACATTGCATAATCCTTCCTTCTTCTCCACCAAATACTCCCAAGAACCCTCACACATCCACTCGTTCCTCCACCATCTCACATATATTGACATATGAAAATTCTTTTATCTTTATAGTATCTTTGTTGATTGTAGTATGCCGACTACACCATTGAGTCTTTAATAGCTATGTTCTATAATGATGCTTGGATATGTGTCGATATATGTTGGATATTTTATTGGACAATCTTTTAGTGGTGATTGCAAGATTGATTGGTTGTTCTTTAATAATACTATGGTTATTAACGCTTGATGTTAAACCTAGTATTACAAATCCTTATGTACTTGTGAGTTTGATGTTGTTCTTTGTGGTGTTAGTCTTGATCAAACGGCACCAAGGAGACAATGTTTTGCTCGAGGGGTGAGTTCTTCTACGGCACTTTTGCTCCCCCTTCTGACTCCAAAACCAAGTCCGGGACCGATTCTATACAAGCACATTGGATTGTGCCATATCACTGGCGACTATGCGAAGAAAAGGGTGTCACTTTACCTCTTACCTTGTGTTTTATTATTCTTTCCTTACATGTTTACATTGAGGGTAATGTAATGTTTTAAGTGAGGGGAGGGGTTAGAGGACTCAGATGCATGCTAGCTTCATTTGGAATGTTTTTTGCTACTTTTGATTGGAAAATATGAGAAAAAGAAAGAAAAAAAGTGAAAATTTTGAAAAAAAAATAGAAAATTAAAAAAGAAAAAAATTGAAAGAAAAGAAAACCCGCTAAGTTGAATACTCGAGAGGGAAACATAGGCAACATTGGGGGCTCGAATAGGTCGAAAACCCCAAAAGGGCGGTCTAGGCAAAAATGAGAGGCTGAAATGTGCGGAAAAATGTGAAAGGTGAGCCAAAGAAACATGATGTGTGGCTATGATGAAAACCTGAAAGGGCTCCTAGGAAAAATGAGAGAAAAAGAGAGAAAATAAAAATGCTATGATTTCACTCATTTACCGATGTTGGAGTCATAAGGTTGCGGTTGTCATACGGATGGATCGGGTAGCTCAACATCTAGAGACCTCTTGGGATTGGGTAACTTAGTGGGTTGAAAAATGAAATGTGGGTATGAAATTCTTGATTCTTTTATACTTCGTTTTGGTTGATATATTGGCATTGGGTGAAGTATGTTTTTAAATCTCCTCTATGGTTTTGACTTCATTTTATGTCATTGGATTTTGGTTAATACATTGGCATAAAGTGAAGTATGTGCTTGAACCTCCTAATAGTTTAAACTTCATTTTGTGTCATTGGACTTTGGGATTATCAATTCGGGACTTTGAAACATTTTTATGGGTAGTGAATTAATAAGTGGTAGGTTTGGTTAGATTTAGGAATTGGGGTTGTGTGTATGAAAAAATTCTCATATGATCTTTGATTTTGGGATTCATGATATTGTGAGTTTTTGTGAGGTTTTGATCGGTGGAATATTAGCTTAGGATATGAACATATAAATTCCTTCATGTGCTTATATATTTTCTTACTCGAGGGCGAGTAAGGTTTGAGTGCGGGGAGGTTTTATGTGCCCTTTTTATACGGTTATATTAGGACTTTTAGGATTAACTTTAGTACACTTTTGTGCTCTAAATGTGACATTTTGCCTTGAAGTTCTCTAAGGAGGGTTAAAAGCAACTTTTACGCTTTTATTACTTTTCTAGAGAATTTTGTATGACAAGGTAATTTCTTTGAAAACGTTGAAGAATACCTTTGAAGGTTTGAAGATTTGAAGACTTGTAATTGAGCTTTTGAAGATTTGAAGAAGTGAAGAGAAGAGGAGGATATGAAACAAAAAGGAGAGAGAAGAAATGGTGCTGGACTTGGAGTTCGTCGCAAGGCCGTCGCGACTCACGACAGACGAGGGGTCAGAAACCCTTCTTGCTTTTTGCACTATAAATACTCACCTTATCCTATCCTCTTCAAGAAGCTTTTGACACCTTCTTCTTCCTGCATTTTTCTAGGTTTAAACCCTAGTTTTTCTTTCTTTTCATTTCTTAGTTTTTGTAGGTTAATCATGTCTTTTAATTGTCTAGCTTAGTTTTATCTTGGGAGCAATGGATTGAATCTTCCATTTCTATGTAGTAAGAACCATATATATATACATATTTATATATTTATATATATATATATATCTATTTGGTGTTTTTGCTATTGTGCATTTATTGAGCTTTGAATGTTAATTGTTAATGGCATTGATGTTGTTGGAAGCTTGAGTATATGAATTGCTTGTATGATTACTTGTTAGGGTTGGGAAAAAGTAGCTAATTCTCCCATCTTTTGTTGTGGAATCCAAGAGCATGAGTTAGAGCTTCTTAATGATGTTAATGTGTTGATTATTACTAGATGAATGTGATGATGTTGAATTCATTGTCATGTTTGTTTTAGGTAGAAAATGAGGAAAGTCAATGAATGTCGATTATTCTTGACTAATCTTGTGTAAATGCATGATTAGTGGAACTAGTGAATAGATTTTGTCATTCGTTCTTGAAGCCTTTGTTACTTAGCATTCATGTGTTCTTAATGTTATGTTTCACTTCATTTATGTCATGTGTTGTTTGAGAATAGGAAGTGTTTGTATGATTGAAGTGTTATGATGTTAGGAAAGTGACGAATTCCTTAGCTCATTTGCATGAAAATCTAGGAACATGAACTTAAAACTTCTTGTGCATAATGTGTTGTGATTCTTGCTAGATAAGTATGTTAATGTGGATTGTTCTCATATTTATCCTATAGATGCAATGAAAGGTTGAACCTTGAATGTTGTTTGTTCTAGATTTAGCCTAATGAATGCTATGTTTGGTTAAATGGCTACATCTTTGGTAGAAGCCTTGTCGTTGTCAAATCTATGGTCCTTCGTGTATAATACCATTGATGAAATAGCCCCATGGTCATTGTTTGTCTAGGGTGATCATTAATGAGGTTTGCAAATAGTCGTTGTTTATCTTTGCAAACTACTCTTAAGAATGAATGACTATCGATCTTCCATTGGCATTCCCCATAGGTAACAATTGTGATAGGATGAGTGAATGGTTCAATGATCTACATTAGGTTTGGAAGTGGATATCGATTGCCCCCAAGGCTTTATCTTTTGTAGTCTTAAAACCCCTTTTCTTAGTTTTGTTTGATGACTTAGCATAGTTGCTTAACTTTGCTAGTTGTCTTATCTTTTAACTTTCATAACTTAGGACCACCAAACAACCAACCCCCCCTACTTGTTTTTATATGTGTATATATATCTACTCCTAGCCTAATAGCAACCTTTTGTGGCTAAACGCTTGAGAAAATCCCTCTTCTTTGTGGATGACCCCGACTTGCCGCTATCTACTTAGTTGTAGATAGTAAGCATTTAAGGCTTATAAATATTAACTTGAAGAGGTACGTCAACGGCCTCCCACTTCATATGCCCGTGCCGCTGCAAGTGAGGATGTAGAGAAGAAGAAGGTCAGGGGAAAGGGGAAAAGGATAAAAATAAAGAAAAGGAAAAAGAAAACTGAAAATGTGAGATTACCACTTTGCCCTTAAATTTGACCCATTTGACTGAAGTTAGTGTTTTGACCAGACGAAAGAACTACGATTTAATAGTCTTGTTAATTGAGGGGCCAAAAGTATTTTTTTAAAAAGGAGCTAAAAGGGTAAGATTGAGGGAGTTCATGGGGCTTCCAAGTCGTTCACCTTTATATGTTACAGAGATATTTATGGTTTTATTTATATCTTAAGATGCTATATATGTTAACAAGTTATGATTGATCATGTATGCAAGTTATATTGTTTGGATGATGCTGTCAATTGGGGATATAGAAGTCATTTTAACAAATATAAACCCAAGTTGTCTAAAAATAACATATTAATATTATAATATGTTACTGATTTTAATTATTTACTATACATATCAATCATAACTTGTTAACATATATAACTTCTTATATATATATATATATATATATAGATAATATATATAGTACAATGAGATATTTATTGTTTTAATACATCTTTCAAAGTTATATATTTTAACATAATTGATTATTATAGGACAAACAACTTGAAAGACCCTAAACTCTCTTCATCGCCCCTTTTAGTCCCTTATTATTATTTTTTTGAATACTTTTGATATCTTAACTAACAAAACTGTTAAGTTGTGGCTCTTCCGTCTGATCAAAATGTTAACTTTAGTCAAAAGCATCAAATTTGAGGGCAAATTAGTAATTTCACTTTTTTCCTTTTTTCTTTTTCACTTTATCTATTTTCCTGTTAACTTTTCCTCTTCCCCTTTTTCTCTTTTCTGCCACTTCCCCTTCCCGCGACTCCGTGGAGTCGCCCCGGTGGTAAGAACCTCTTCCCGGACAGCGATCCCGCTGCCCACAAAAACTCCAAAAATTCCCCTTCTGCGCCGCCGTAATGCGTCGAGGAGACCCTCCTCACCGTCCCCGGAGCCATCCTCCATTTGATCGACCGGTACTCCGTTGAGCTTGCTATCGGCGATCTAGTCATCCACCGCCTCCGCCAGGGGAAAAATAGAGTTGACGTTCTTACCAGCGTCGCCAATGAGATCCAGTGGCCGTTGACTAGGGACCTGGCTGCGGTCAAACTAGACCAATCGCATTACTTCTTCTCCTTCGCCGCTCCTAATGATTGCGATGAAAAAACTGAAAAAGAAAAGAAACATAAAAATAAAAATAAGAGCAAAAAGGAGAATGACAATGCTAAGGATAATGACTCGGTGATTTCATTGAATTACGGACTGAAGTTTGCGTCCAAGGGGCTGGAGGAGTCACTGAAGCAGTTGGATGGGATTTTTGATATGTCCAGTTTGTTTTCGGTACAGAAGGTGGATGAAAAGGTGGTTGTGGAGCTTGGTGGGGCGGTGGAGGGACAGGTGTCTCTGGCGGATTTGGCTTCTGATAAGAAGAGATTATGGAAGAGCGCTGCGCTGTGTATAGGACGACTCTAGCACCCAATGTGGAGGATTATAGCGGGACTGCGGCCAAGCTGGATGGAAGGGCAACGACTTAGTAGTTATGTTAGTTGAGGGGCTAAAAAGGAATGAGGGAGAGAGTTCAAGAGTCTCTCAAGTCGTTCGTCCTTGATTATATATATGGTGAAAAATTAAAATCATTAATATATTATAATATTAATATATTATTTTTAAGCAACTTGGGTTTAGTTTAGTCAAAATGATTTCAATATCCCTGATGGACAGATAGAAGGCAAATAATTTCTATTATATGGTGTTTAGGATGATGAACTTCATTTTTTATGTGTAAAGTTTATTGCATTGGGGATAACCTTGTTGCTGAAAGTTGAATTGGGGTAAAGTTTGTTTTTACCTGAACATATAATGTTTATTCGTACTGCATCTTCATTAATCGTGCTGTCTTTCAAAATTACGCCAAGTAATAATTTTTTATTGCAAAACCTGGCCTTTCACTAATATTATAAAGGCCTAGAAAGAAAAAATTATCTACATAGTCAACACCACTAATGCTTGGGAATCCTTCCAGTGCCAACATAATAACCTGAATCGGTGCGGTGCAACATGCTCACTTGGTTGACCTACAAAACAAGGTCCCGTGGAGGGCTATAGGATCCAACTTCGATTCCTAGGTTAGTTTTTTTGGTTTACATTGGCTTATTTATGGGAAAATGCCCTTACCTATCTTCTTGCCCTAAATCTCTATTTATAGTTAGTGCACTACATGATCTCTACTGATCGTGGTCCATATTGCTCATGTTATTACTAAATCGTGGTCTTGCTGGGATGATAATGAGTGCTTCCCATCTTCCTTCTCGAGGTGGAATTTTGCCTACGCCATGCGAGTTGTGCTCTATGATTGCTTACCTAGCTCGCTTGTGACGAGGTGTTGTCTTTTGGCTTGGAATTCATGTGGTTCAAGGAGGTGTAAACCAATAATGTTTGTCGCAAAACAAAATATTATAAGGATCCTTTGATTTCTGTTGTCAACCAAGGGCACTTCTGTAATTTTCCAACTCCCTTAACTATGGTTTTTTTTGCCGCCCATTTTTCCAGCTATAAACACTCTCTTCGTCTCATCTAGCCCCCTCTTTCAAGCAAACGACTTTTGTGGCCCTCGAACTATCACCTTCGTCGACCTTTGGCACTCGAACTATCACCTTCGTCGACCTTTGGCCCTCCAATTATTTTTCCAACGCTTTTAACCCTTGAACATACAAAAGTGGTGAATTGTGGCCCTTCTGTCTAATTAGAGCGTTAACTCTAGAAAAGATTCCGTTAATTGAGGGTAAAATTGTCTTTTTGATATTTTCCTTTTCCTTTTCTTTTTATTTTTCTTTCCTATTTTCCTGTTTCTTTTCTTTTTATTTTTCTTCCTTGTTTTCCCTATTTTTAAAATTTTCTTTTCCTATTTCTTGTTCTCGGCGACAGAGGTGCACCATCCTAGGCAATAAATGAATCGACACCAGTGGAGGTTCCACGATCTAAAACCGGGGGTGGAGGTTCCATGGTCCAGACCCGCGCGGCGAAGGTTCCATGGTCCAGACCTGACATCTTTGCTCCGCCGTCACATTCACCACCACGATCCCAGCGGCGCCACCGCCGGCTGGGATCTCACACACGTCCACCTAGGAATCATTTCCGAGATCACATCTCTTGAGAACGCCACGCCACCACCGGTGAGAATCTCGCCGTCGTGAGGGAGCTTGAAAAGTCCATCTTTGCTCCACCTGGAAATCGAAGATTGGGCTCGATCTGCTCGAGTTCATCTATATCCACTAGACGACGGTGCTGCTGGAGATCCAAGAATGTTGATCCAAGAATGTTGAGAATCTCCTCCTGGAAATCCAAGAATGTTGATCTTCCGTTGGTATTCCCCATAGGTAACAAATGTGATATAATGAGTGAATAGTTCAATGATCTACATTAGGTTTGGAAGTGGATATCAATTGCCCCCAACGCTTTGTTGTTTTTAGTTTTTAACCCCCTTTTCTTAGTATGTTCGATGATTAGCATAGTTACTTGACTTTGCTAGTTATCTTGTCTTTTAATTTCAAAACTTAGGAAAACCAACCAACCCCCCCCCATTTACTCACTTTTATACGTATAGATATATTTACTTCTAGTATAATATCAACCTTATATGTTTAAACTCTTTAAGAAAATCCCTCTTCTTCGTGGACGACCCTGATTTGCCGCTATCTACTTAGTTGTAGTTCGTAAGCATTTAGGGTTTATAAATATTAACTTTGAAAAGTACAACGACAACCTCCCTGTGGAAGTATGTACCAAGAACCTTAAATTTCAGCAAGGGAGTGATAAGGAGGGAAGATACAATTAAGATAAGGATGGAATTTTGAAAATTGTAAATCTAGGGGACAAAAGTATTAATCTATTTAATTACAAGAGATGTTTGAAGTACTATTTACATAAAAAAATCCTAAGGAATGAGGTAATTTTAAAATTTATGAACCAAAAAAGCTTTTTTTTGTTTAAAATTCAGATTTTTCAAGAGATGTTTGGAGTACTATTTACATAAAAAATCCTAAGGAATAAGTTAATTTCAAAATTTATGAACCAAAAATGCATTTTTTAGTTTAAAATTCAGATTTTTTGAAAAATCTGCAATTTTGTCCAATTGACAGCTCAAATGGGGTGCTAACACGTGTACCCTTGTGTTGAGAGCACCTGCACGAACCTCCCCTCTGGCACAAACCGTATCTCGTGGAACAGACCGTGCTGATCCCTAGCACGAGACCCCCTTCTTCTGAGGGGTTGTGACATGAGCCGTATCTCGTGGAACAGACTGTGCTGAGCCCTGGCATGAAACTGCCAACGTTTTGACCACTTTTCCTTATTTTTTTCATCTTTTTAAAAAATCTTTGTCACCCAACAAGCCCTATTTCCATCCAAACCAAATTAAGAGACCTGATCTCAAATTTACAAATCAACAAGAGTTTCATTTCAAAATCCTCATCACACATACTGCATGCAAAATCTATCCACTAAAAATCACGAAACCACAACAAGAAGAAACACTGTACTTTTATTGTGGTTTTCACAATTTATTTATTTTTCATGCATCTTAATTGAAATAACCTACGATTGGGTCTTCAGAGTCTCCATCGCCAACTCCACCCAAAAATGACATCATTGTGAAGAGGCCTCTACTACGTGTCATCCTTACCTTTAGATGACTTTTTCGCCATAGAAGATGAACTCCCGTACCTTGCTAATGTTTAGTTCATAGACATCACCTTGGGTTTAGGAGGAGGTCGAGGGGATTTTATGACCTCTCCACTCTTTCCTACCCGCTGCATGTTAGCCATCATAGAAAAGCATTCTGACACAGATATATCATCACTACAATCATGCAATGTAAAAGACTCGTAAAAAAATCATCATCACCAAGGAATTCATCTAAGAATATATTCTCATTGGTTATGCAAGAAGTGTCACTTGATTATGCTCATCAAATTAAGTAATTCCTTTGCACATAAAAGATGAGTTATAGATGTCAAACCCCACCTTATCCATATCATCTTCTAGGGATAGCATTCCCAAATGGACATCAATTTTTCCCCTTGGAATTTTAAGGAATGGTCTCCCTAATAGTATTGGGGGTGCACTTTCGCCATGCGCCATGTCCAGAACGTAAAAGTCTGCCGAAAACACCCACTAGCCAATCTGAACCCCTCACATCCTTCACTAGCCCTTGAGGGCTAGCTTGGGAGTGATTGGCGAGTTGGACAATCACACTAGTGTCCCTAAGTTCACCTATATCTAGGCATTCATAAAGACTATATGGAATCACATTAATTGATAATCCTAAGTCAATATGACATTTTCAACTAACTTTCCACCTAAAAGGAGATAGGAATAGAAAACATTCTGGGGTCATTGCATTTCTTATGCAAATTATTATAGTTCAAAATGGCGACTCCCCCACTTTCAAGTGTCCTACCTTCCTATGATGGTACATGTTCAACTAGCTCTAGGATCAGGATTGTTACCTCAACTTTTTTAAAGATTCTCTAAATAATTGCATCATTGGTCACTACCTTTGGCCTCCTCCTTAACACACTTGGAAATAGAGGTGGAAGAGTCACTCGTGCCTTGGGAGGTGGAAGCACCTTGGAGGGTGTTTTCTTAACAACGATCTCATGCTCCTCAAAATTGGTTTTGTTAGCCTCCAAGATCCTATTATCTTCTTGAAAAAACTCCTTCTTGGTCTCACAAACCTACTCCACTTCCCAACTTTAATGCACTCATATTGCTCAGATTGCCCTCCCGTTGGGAAGGAAGTTTGCAGAACTCCTTGGCCTCAAGTAGGCTCACCGAGGTGGCGAGTTTCTCGACTTAGATCTCAAGATTCTTGATGCTCAAGAAATCCCTATTTCTAGGTTCTTCAATTTGACGCCTTGTTCTTTCTGCGAACACCTCATAATTCTTCCCTAATTAGCAGATGGTTTCCAAAATTTCTTCCCAGCTCAACTTGTAGAGAGAGGTGTGGTTTTTAGAAGGACCCTCACCTATTGGATAAGGTTGATGTGGTGCTTGTCTGTTTTAGTACCCTTGAGTTTGGTTTTCCTCCCTACAACAAAAGTTGGGATGGTCCCGGTACCTTGGGTTGAAAGAGTTTGCATAGGGGTCTTGCCTTGCATCTCCTTGGTTTCCTAAGAACCCTTGTTGTTGTTGCCCCTAGCAAACTATTGCCAATTCCCGTTGTTGTACTCAACTGCTTTCACCTCTTGTAAGTTCTCCGCTACTTGTGGAAAAGCCTTGGTGTGATGGTTTAGATTGCATAAACCACAAACCTTGACTTGGTGAACCATCCCTTTCAAAAGTTCCTCTATCATTGAAGCAAGAGCTTGGAATTTCTCTTCTAACTTGGGAGATTGAGTTGGTTCATCCACAGTCTTCACCCTTAACCTCGTACAAAATTGCTTCATCCTATTAGCCATCTCTTAAAAAAGGGTCACAGCATCTTTCAAACTCTTATTGGTAATTGATCTGTTGCACGTAGCGTGCACCATCCTTATATCTTTTCCACACTGTTCCTTGAAAAAATAATAAACAAAGTCCCCTTCCTTAAAAGGGTGGTACAGACAGCTGGCCAACAGTCTCTTGAGTCTCTTCCAGTAATCGTACAATGATTCATTTAAGGCTTGGGCGACTTACGTTACTATGGCATGACCTAGGTCTTCAGCCACTAAACGAAACTGTTTTCATAGGTGATTTCAACACAATTGTCACTCCTGATGAATATAGAGGTCCTAGCTCTCCTAATATAGGAAGTATTCGGGATTTTCATAATTGGATTAACGGCAACGGAATACAAGAGATTAATACTGTAGGGAACATTTTCACATGGACCAATGGCAGATTGAGAAACCCTACTTCTAAAAGATTGGATAGAGGTCTGTGTACACTCCAATGAAGCAATAAATTCCCAGCTTCCTCCATACAGATCCTCAATAGGCAATCCTTGGATCATTCACCCCTCTTGTTCCAAATTGCTACTCAGACTCCCTCATACCCAAAACCTTTTAGATTTCTCAACGTTTGGTTCAATAGGACGGATTTCTTGGATTTAATCAGAATGAACTGGGTCTCTCCTATTCACCAAACAGGTATGATGGGTCTATATCTTAAGCTAATTAGAGTTAAGAAGGTAATTAAAATATGGAACAAAGAAAGCTTTGGTAATATTGACTCTAATGTAACGATGGCTGAGGATAATCTCAAAAGACAGGAAGTAATCTATGATTTATCCCATTCATAAACTGATTTTATCTTTCTTAATGAAAAAAGGGCACTTCTTCTCAGAGCTTTAAAAGAGAAAGAAAAATTCTGGAAACATAAGTCAAGATTGAATTGGTTTAAATGTGGGGAAAATAATACCCAATTTTTCCATAAATCTGTTCAGGAGAAGAACTGTAGATTGAATGTATCTAAAATCAAAATTTTGTCTGGCCAAGGGCTGGACAATTTTTCAGATATTCAGAATGAAGCTGTCAAATATTTCTCAGACCTGCTAACGGAATCTAGGAACCCTGGGGATTCCACCTACTATCCATATTTCCTTAGCCAGATTCCTTCCATCCTCACTGAGCAAGATAACGCCAGTTTATCTAGGCCTGTAACAGAAACTGAACTCAAATCTGTGGTCATGGGGATGAATAGGAATAGTAGCCTAGGGCCTAATAGGAATAGTAGCCCGGGGCCTGATGGTTTCTCCAGTAAATTTTACATCAAATGCTGGGATTTCATAAAAGATAACCTCCTATCTGCAATAAATGATTTTCTTCTAGGATCTAACATACCGAGAGGTATATCTAGCACTTGGATAACTCTTATTCCTAAATAACCTACCCTATCATCTTTTGATGATTTCAGACCTATTAGCCTTTCTAATATTGCTAATAAAATTTTCTCTAAGGTTCTCATGGAAAGACTGAAACCATAAATGGACAAACTAATCTCTCAAAACCAGACTGCTTTTATGAAAAATACAGATATTTCAGACAATATCCTATATCTCCAGGAGATGGTTAGATTCATTGACAAAAAAAATAGGGTACCAAATTGTATGCTCAAACTGGACCTGAAAAAGTCTTTCGATAATATTTTGCATATATTTGGTTTCTCAGGTAAATTTCTTAAGGTGGTCATGAACAACCTTTCCCAGGCTTACTTCTCTGTGCTCATTAATGGTAATCCTATTGGTTTTTTTAAATGAACTAGAGGTATCAAACAAGGTGATCCCCTCTCTCCTTTACTGTTCAATATCTTCACAAAATCTTTCTCCAGAAGCCTTTCCTTTATCTTTCAAAATAACAGTTTGCAATATTTCTCCCTTCCCTCTACTATTCTAACGGTCACCCACTTAAGCTATGCCGATGACACCATAATTTTTATGCAAGCTTCAAAATATGGCCTAACTAAGATTAAAGCTTTTCTGCAGATATGTGAGTTAACATCAGGACAGGAAATCAGGTATGAAAAGTCAGAGTTTTACATTAGCAAGAGAGCTACAGTCACTAAGAAAAATCAGATTAGGTCTATCCTAGGAATGAAGAAAGGAATTTTCCCATTTAAGTACCTAGGCTGTCCTATTTTCAAAGGAAGAACCTTATCTAGATATTTTCATCCCTTTCTTGAAATTATGGATAAGAGATTTAAAAACTGGAAGAATAGATGGTTAAGTGAAGGAGGGAAGATAACACTAATCCAATCATGCACATACTCTCTCCCTCATCATATTTGGACTGTTTGTAAACCATCGAAGTCTATTATAAAATCCATGGAAAAAAGAATGGCTAGTTTCTTCTGGGGAGAGACTGAAGAAAGAAAAAATAGGGTGTGGAAAAAGTGGAATGACATCGCTATCCCTAAAACTCATTATGGTTTGGGTTTTAGATCTATTAGGTCAATTATTGAAGCTTGCTCCCTGAAATTATGGTGGAAGAGCCAATTAGGGGTCACCTTGTGGGCCAAATTACTGTGGTCCTTTCCACAGTCCCACAAGAACTCCAAAACTTGGAAAGGAATCTGTGAGGTTAACCCTGTTGCAGAGAAAAATTCACTGATTATTCATGGTCAAGGAAAATGTGATTTCTGGGCTGCTAACTGGTGCCCAAATGGCCCATTGATAAACTGTGTCCCATCCCACATCACTTCCATGTTTCCCCCTTACTCAGTAGCCGATTTCATAAATAACAAAGTGTCAATTTTACCTAAGATTGTTCCTTTCCTGGAAAATGATACTCTTCTATTTTTGCAGGATGCAGAAATTGTACATGATAGAGAGGACAGGATGATCTGGAAACCTGAAGAAACTGGTAGATTCTCTTTCAAGTCAGCTTATAAAATTCTAACATTTATACCAGGTAACTTCCAGTTTCTAAGCTCATATGGAACACTGGTTACCTAAGAAGATCTCCATCTTTACATGGAAATTTCTCCACTCATTCTTACCTTTTGATGATATCCTCATTAAATGTGGTTTTAGCTTGGCTTCAAAATGCCCTGTGTGCAATCAATCTGGCTCTCTGGAACATTTTTTCATTAACTGCCTGCTTGCTAAATCTGTTTGGATTCAAAGTGCTTGTTTAGTTCATTTCAACCTGCAAAATGTCCACAGTGTTATAGACACTTTCTTCATCTTCTGGAGTTGTAGTGACCTTTCTGGGTTTCAAAAAATAATATGTCGTCTGTTGCCCCCTTTGATCTGCTAGGCTTTATGGAAGGCTAGAAATGCCTACCTTTTTGAGGAAAAACCCTTTTCGTTTACCCATATAAGTAAGGAAGTTATAGAAACTTTCCATTTCAGCCTCTTCCTGCCTTCCTGATATACACCATAACTCAGGCAATCAATTCCATTCTCTGATATCCTTACCCAGACCACTACCAAAGCCAACCATCTCCACAGTATACTGGGAATTTCCAGGTCCCAATGTCATCAAGGTTAATGTGGATGCCTTATGGTCTACTACATCTGTTTCTATTGGACTAATTGCTCGTGATAACTAGGGTTTCCCACTCCTAATCAAGTCAAAGTCTATATCAGCCACTTCCCCACTGGAAGCTGAAATAAAGGCGGTCCTTCTGGCTTGTGAAACCTGTATTCCTAGATATCCAAACTTAATTATCAAATTTGATTCTCTACAGGCAGTTTATATGATCAATGACCCATCATGCTCCAAATGGACTGTATATCCATTGGCTTTCCAAGTTCACACACTACTATCCCAGGTTTCTCTTAAGCACGTATACAGAGAAGGTAATGCAGTGGCTGATGCTATTGTTAAACACCACTCAACCTCCTGGATGGACTCTTCACTGAATTTGAACAACATTCCGGCGCATATTAAAGGGCTAATTTATATGGATAGCATTCATACACCGTATGTTAGAATCCATATGCAAGCCTCTAAAGATGATTGATACTGCTGATTCCTCTTTCCTGTTTGCCGCAGGTGTGCTCGAGGGGACATTCATGTGCTCGAAGAGACATCCGTGTGCTCGAAGAGACATCCGTCTGCTCCAGGGGACAACTGTGTGCTCGAGGGAACATCCGACTGCTCGAAGGGATTTCCGACTGGTCGAGAAAACTTTCGTGTGCTCAAGGGGGTATCTGTGTGCTCGAGGGGGCACCCGTGTGTTCGAGGGGAATATTGTGTGCTCGAGGGGATAACGGTGTGCTCGAGGGGACTTTTTCTCCTCGAGGGGTCACCCGTCTGCTCTAGGGTACAAGTATATGCACGAGGGGATAAATTTATGCACGAGGAAACAAATATATGCACGAGGGGACAAGTATATGCACGAGGGGACAAATTTATACACGAGGGAACAAATATATGCATGAGGGGACAATTATGTTCTCGAGGGGACATCTTGTGCTCATGGGATTTTTTGTGTGCACAAGAGGACTACCGACTGTTAGAGGGGACTTTTGTGTACTCGATGAGACACTCGTATGCTTGAGGGGACTCCTGTCTACTCGAGGGGACTCGACTGTTCGGATGACATTCGTGTGCTCGAGGGGACTATGGTGTGCTCGAAGGGACTTTCGTGTGCTCGAGGGGACTTTCGTATCCACGAGGAGACTCCATACTACTCGATGGGACATTCGTTTGCTCAACAGGATATCCGAGTGCTCAAGGGGACTTTCAACTGCTCCAAGGGACTTCCGATTGCTCGAATGGACTTCCAACTACTCAAAGGGACATTCGTGTGCTCGAGAGGACATCCGTGTGCTCGAGGGGGCATTCGTGTGCTCGAGGGAAGTTTCGACTGCTCGACGGGTCGTTCGTATACCGAAGGGACATTCGTGTGCTCGAGAGGACATTCGTGTACTTGAGGGGACATTTGTGTGCTCGAGAGGATATCCGTGTACTCAAGGGGACTATCAACTGCTCGAAGGGACATTCGTGTGCTCGAATGGAGTTCCGACTACTCGATGGGACATTCGTGTGCTCAAGAGGACATCCGTGTACTCGAGGGGCATTAGGGTGCTGGAGGGAAGTCTCGACTGCTCGAATGGGCCATTCGTATATTCGATGGGACATCCGTGTACTTTAGGGGACTTAAAACTACAAGAAGGGACATTCGTGTGCTCGAATGGACTACCGACTGCTCGACAAGATATTCAAGTTCTCGAGAGGACATCCGTGTGCTCGAGGGGACATTCGTGTTTTTCCTGGGGTCTCTCGAATGTTCAAGGGGCATTTCGAGTACTCGAGGGGTACTCAACTAGTCTTTTGACTGCGTAACGGGACTTTCGTATGCTCGATGGGATATGTGCTAGAGGGGATAACTGTGTTTCAAGGAAACCACCCTCAGCTCGCGTGGACTTTCATGTTCTCGAGGGACTCCCGATTGCTCAAAGACTGACTAACTCAATCCCTCCATCCGTTATACTTACTGACTTCCTGAATGGTAATTGCTTGGCCAAAGTAATGAATTAACACTGGGTGTGGAGGTTCGTTACTTTGGAATCACAACTACTTTTCCCCTAGTCCTTGCATATATATAGACTCATAGATAATATTTTCTAACCATTCTTTTGGAGGCAATGATGTTGCCTTTTTGTACAAACTACTATGATGACTCTGGCTCGCTCTTTAATGGCTTGGGGTACCAATATATGAACCCCCACCTTCGGGTGTTTTCACTTAAAAATATATATTTATATATATATAGATATATAACAACAAGTAAAAAATAGGGGGGGGGGGTTTGTTGGTTTTGGTCCTAAGTTATGAAATTAAAAGACAAGATAACTAGTAAAGTCAAGTAAATATGCTAATCATCTAACAAACTAAGAAAAAGGGTTTAAAACTACAAAAGACAAAGCCATTGGGGTAATTGACATCCACTTCTAAACGTCATGTAGATCATTGAACACTTTACTCATTCTATCACATTTGTTACCTCTGAGGAATTTTATCACTTCCCAAATGAAGATCAACATTAATTCCTTCTTAATAGTAATTTTGAAATGCAAACAATGAAATTTGCAAACCTCATTAATAATCACTTTAGGCAAACAATACCATAAAGACATTTCATCAATAACATTATACACGAAGGACCATAGATTTGATAACAATAAGCCTTCTATCAAAGACATAATGATTTAACCAAACATAGCATTCATTAGGCTATACCTAGAACAAACCACATTCAAGATCCTTTCATGCATCTAAAGGATAAATATGAGAATAATCCACACTAACATACTTATCTATCAAGAATCACAACACATTATGTACGAGGAATTCTAAGTCCATGTTTTTTAATTTTCATGCCACAGAGCTAAGGAATTTGCAACTTTTCTAACACCCTAACACTTCAATCGTACAAAAACTTCCTATTCCCAAACAACCCATGGCATAAATGAAGTAAAACATAGCATTAAGAACACATGAATGCTAAATAACAAAAGCTTCAAGTGCGAGTGAACCAATCTATTCATTGTTTTAACTACTTGTTGAGAAGATAAATCTTCTATCCTTCTTAGATAGTAGTTTGCAAGAGTGAATTTGACATTTCTTGTCAAACCTCACTAATGACTCTTTTAGTCGATAAACAACTAAAAGTATCCCGTTAATGGCGTTGAGCACGAAGAATCAACAATCTTGGTAACACATATAAACACTACACCGTGTCTAAGCATTGAACCAGTTCATGCATTTACACAAGATTAGTCAAGAACGTTTAACGTTCATACCTCTCCTATTTGCTACAACAAACAAACATGAAAAAGAGTTCATTATTATTTCATTCATCTAGCAATTATCAACACGCCAACACAATTAGAAGCTCTAACTCATGCTCTTGGATTCCATATCAAAAGAGGGATAACTTGGCTAGTTTTTCCCAACCTTAACAAGCAATTATACAAGCAATTCATATACTCAAACTTCCAAAAAATTTAATGCCATTAACAATCCACATTCATAGCTCAATAAATGCACAATATAGAAAGCAATTGATAGATAGAAATGATTCTCAAAACATTAGCAAGGAAGTCTCAATTAATTGCTCTCAAGTACAAAACTAAACTAGATAATTAGAACCCATAACATAGAAAACAAATATACAAAGAAAGAAGAATAAAATAGGAAGAAAGGGTAAAAAAATAAGGTTTTTGGAGCATCGAGTTGGAATTGGGAAAATGGGGAAGAAAAGGGGCTATTTATAGCCCAAGTTGGTAAAAAATAAAGTTAAAATGCAGCAAACTGCGCAGGGCGCACGTCGGGCATGGAGAGTGCGTCAGGCATGGGGGCATGAGGGTTCCTAGCTTCTGGGAAAAAGGTGCTTCTAACATTGGCGTACGGGATCAGGCACACATTTCTGGATCAAGGACGCGTGCCACTCTAAGGGCGCAACCCACGAGCCACAATTTTCTTCACCCAGCCGGTCGGCTGGCCGGTCTTTGCGTTGTTTTAGGTGAACCGTTGCTCTTGTTTTGGAGTTCTTGTAGTCAATTTTATAGTTTCAATAAGACGAATCCAATGGTGCCACTCTTGTAGGCTGATTCTTCTAATATCCTTTTAAGAACTTTTTCCAAACTTGCGGGAGACAGTTCATCTGCTTCTTTGCCTTTCTTCTTTGTCCCTTCTATCTCCTACCACATTTTTACACGTGGCTTCCACTAAACCACTCCAAAGGGCTCATGAGCAATCTACAAATTAAGCTCATAAAATGGTATCTAGATGTTCGTAAGGACCAAAAATCCATTAGGTTAAACATAGGTTACAAAATGAAGGATTTAGAAATCAAAACCAAATATGATAACCTAAACCCCTTATGATGTAAACCTAGATAAATCTAGAAATATTACAACAAAAGATGACAAAAGAGATATTAAATGCTCCGGAAAATACATGCATTTGACGTGTCATCATGCTTTGAACTTGACTTTTGAGATTTAGATTTCCTTATCTTACTGCTTCATCAATATTTGTGCTTGAACTTGCAGTTTCTAAGAATTATGATTTATGCTATGTAATTATGATGATGCACTCATACATGTATGGTAGTATAAAATTGTGCTAGGTTTCATTGCAATCTTTGAATGTTTTGGAATTGTGGAGTAGGTATTGAACAATGGGGAGATGAGTGCATTCATGTCCTTTGGGAGAAATCCTTATATGTGTTATACCATGATTCTGATTGGCTAGATGTATGAGAAATTAACATGTTAAGCAGTCGATTCGATATATCCCGACGGGGAAAGCCCTTGGCTTAACCCAATAGATTAGCGTGATGTTTGCTGCAACTAGAGTTGTACTGACTCTAGAGCTATCACAAGGTGTCTTTTCCTTTGCCTCTCTAGGCCTAGGGATTGAGATCCACAATAGAGTGTCCGGGATGTAATTCACTTCACTATATATCCAACGGTTGCGACATAAGCGAGGCACTGTCCTTTTAGGCGGGCTTTGGATTCCTCTAAGCGGGGATGTGTTGGCCTTGGGAGTGAACTGATTAGGGAATGTTCTGCGTAGTAGACTAGAGTATATTCCCTAAAATTACGGAGACGGTGAGATATGGGAATTGTGGAAAGTACCACATGTGACAGAAGGGGAGAAATACATGGCTATCACCACACTGTGTGACATGGGCATACTATGGGTTTATAAATCTATATGTGAATAAATTGAGGATAGAAGTCATTTATGAAGCATATTATGAAAACACCCTCAAGTGCATGTTTATATAGTTTATCTACCTTTTTCTTTTTATGTTTAGCAGTTTTCAATTGAAAAAACC
Organism: Rubia yunnanensis; assembly: GCA_037428765.1. Lineage (NCBI taxonomy): Eukaryota > Viridiplantae > Streptophyta > Magnoliopsida > Gentianales > Rubiaceae > Rubia > Rubia yunnanensis. Next base: position 39,815,601 of record CM075066.1, read on the forward strand.
AAAACCCCCCTGTTTACTTTACTAGCTTTTCCTAGCAACTCGTGTGGATTGACAACCTGGCATCTCTGTGGACAGACCCAGGACTTACCAATAACTATCTTATAGGTAGTATAGTTATGAGCTGGGTACAGAAGTATAAATTTTTATCTTTGACCTACCGTCCTTTTCTCGGGTTAATTAGTTACAATTAACAACCCCGAGTGGAGGCAGGTCAAATTTTGGCATTGCTGCCAGGGATACTATTATGTCTAATTGTCAATTAGTATAAAGTGTTAGTAGAGTACTTAGTATTTTCTTTTTTTGTTTTGTTTTGTTAATTCCTGTGTTAAGCTATTGTGATAGTTATCTTGTTACCTTTTGATATATTGCTAGTGTTATCTTTGGAAGATTGTTAACCCTAGTGTATGGTACATACTCGTACTACAAACTTAGGTGTTTTAAATTACCCAACTGATAACACATGTGGTCAGAGGAGAAGGAAACGAAGAACTAGGGTAGAAGTTCAACCAAGGCTGGTAGTTTTGGTAGAAGAACCGTAAAGAATGAAGGAAGATAACAGAACCTTGAGGGAGCTTATGGCCCATAATCTGGGGAGTACATTCCCCCCCATTGCCACAAAATGTGAGTGGTGAGCTACAGAAAACAATCATCCACTGTCTTCCCACCTTTCATGGTATGTTGGAGGAAGACCCGAACAAACATCTATTAGAGTTTCACTTGGTGCGTATGAACATGAAGCCTCTGGGAGTTTCAGAAGACGATTACAATCTGATAGCCTTCCCATCTTCCCTTCAATACGGAGCTAAGGATTGGCTCTACTACTTGCTGCCAGGATGCATAGGTTCTTGGATGGACATGAAGTGGATGTTGGCATCCAAATCCACCGAACTAAAGAAAAAACTGTCAAACATCACCCAAGTGGATACTGAGAGTTTGTATGATTATTGGGAGTGCTTCAAGAGATTGACCATTCCTTCAAGGAGGGGGATATGGTGTATTATTTCTCCAGAAGGATATGCGATGAAGATATGCAAATGGTGAACGCCACTTGAAATGGTTCGATAGCGAAAAAAAGCCCTAAGGATGCAATGGCTCTCTTTGAAGAAATGGAAAATGGTATGTGGCCGTTTGGCACGAGGTTAAGGGTAAAGGTCTTGGATGAACCCGAATAATCACCTAAGTTAGAGGATCAGTCCAAGCTCTTGCTTCTATGATGAAGGAGCTCTTGCGAGGAAAATTCATCAAGTCAAAGTGTGCAAGGTGTGTAACTTAGACCAAAACACCGATGTGTGTCCAAAATTTGTAGATGATTTGCAAGAGATGAAGGCCTTTGAGTACAAGAAATGATAGAGATCAAATTTTGCTAGGGGTTAAACACAAGGGTTCAGGGGGAACCAAGGCGACACAAGGTTGTACCCCTATGTAAACCTGTAACCCAAGGTATCGAGATTATCCAAATTTTCGATGGAGAAGGATAATCAACCTCAAGGATATTAGGGTGGACAAGCCCCACCTCAACCATACCCTCGAGGTGAAGGCCCTTCCAACAATCATTCCTTAATCTACAAATAAGATAGAGAAGAGATCTTAGAAGCCCTCGATCAATTGGGGAAGAAAAATGAAGTCTTTGTGGAGAGAAAGGGGAGTGAGATTTAAGACCTTGGAAATAGGTCATTCTAGACTATCAAGAATATTGAAGTTCAAGTTAGGCACCTTGCCACCTCGGTGAACCAACTTGAAGCTAAGGAATTCGAAAAACTCTCTTCCTAAATGGATATCAATCCGAAGAACGTGAGGGCACTCAAGTTGTGAAGTGGGATGGAAGTTCATGAGTCCGAGAAGAAGGTGATGTAAGAGGATGATAGGGTATTGGAGGCTACCAAAGCACACTTTGAAGAGGATGAGATCGTGGTCAAGGAAACACTTTCCTAGGAGCTTCCACCGCCCGAGGAAGAAGTAACTATCCCACCACATTTCAAAATTGTTTGAGGGGAAGGCCAATGTGGTATGTTAAGCATTCAAAAAGTCTTCTTAGAAAAATTCGAGGTAAAAATCCCTATCTTAGTTGAAAAAGTGCCATCGTATGTTAAGTATTTTAAAGTTGTATGCACAAAAAAGAAACGTAGAACAACTAAGAAGGTAAGCCATTTAAATTTGGGAGGATTCGCCATTTTAAACCATAAAAATTTGCCTAAGAAATGCGATGACCCCAGAATGTTCTCTATTCCTATTTCCTTCGGTGGAAAACTTGTTGAAAATACCATGATATAATTAGGCGCATTCATGAGTGTGATCCCATCTAGTCTATATGAATGCCTATAAATAGAGTGATTGTCCAACTTGCCGAACACTCCCAAGCTAGCGCCCCGTGGACTAGTGAAGGATGTAATGGTGTAAGTTTGCAAGTTGGTTTTTACGGTGGACTTTTATGTCCTAGAAGTGATGCACGATAGAAGTGCACCCCCAATACTTTTGGGGAGACATTTTCTGAAAACTTCTAGGACTAAAATCAATGTCCATTTAGGAACCTTGACTCTAGAAGAAGATGTGGACAAAGTGGAATTTGATATCTATAAATCTAGTCATGATTAGACTAATTATTATTTTATGTGCAAAGGTGTAACCCTATGTGATGAACATTATTTCCATGAAACTTCTTGTTTTATCAATGACCATGAATACTTGGATGAGTTTTGTGTTGATGATATTGTTGATGATTTCGGTGAATTGCATGATGCGATTGATAGTATACCTGTGCTAGATTGGTTTTCCATGCTATCAAACTTGCAATGGGAAAGAAAGAATGTCAAGGGTTTAACTAGACCTCCTCTTAACCCCAAAGTGATATTCATAGGCTCAACCTTAGCAAAACACGGAGATTCATTTCCTATGACAGATAAGGGGTCTGAAGGTAAGGATGACTCATTGTGGAGACCTCTCCACATTTCCTATGACAGATATACTTACAACCTTTGTTGATTGCATGCTGTCTTAATGTAAACCACACAGGTAACAAACTGCATCAAACGTGAGGCACTTATAGAATTCAAGGTTTGACTGTTCTGGAATATGCCAATGGATCATACAACTGGATTAATATTTTCATTTCGGGCTATTACGAGTGATTTTATATCACAAGATAGATAATTCAGCGCTATGACACAAATCAGTGTCCAAATAGAAGTTCTATCGATGATCGAACAAATGATTGCACTTGTGTATGTAATTTGTTAATGCTTTTTTCGCCGATGAAGAATTTAGAGGCCGGGAAATATATGGTTTTTCATTTTTCCTCATAATAGCACTATTTTACATTATTTACATACCATTCGTGTTGTCCCTACCAAACAACCTTGCATATCATGAGGATGGGTTAAAAACCCATCCTTTGAATGCGATCTCGATTATTAGTCGGTAGGTCATCGATCATGCCAAAATCTATATGAATTCGAGCAAGCTATAGTTTTTCCCAAGCACTGGCAAAGCCCACTTGTTGTTGTGCTTAGGTCGGTTGTTAAATTCTGCCCAATTTTGTAGCTTTCACAAAATTGTAATTATGTTCATATCTCATCAGGCTACTTGAATCCAAATGCCACTTTGCTATATGACGATTCATATCCCCTAACCAGGAGCCTGCCAAGTATTGATTGGGCTTAGCTTTCTACATTAGGCCCATTATGTGCAATGTGCAGCATCAGCTTCTATTTTCCATTATTGTCGATGTCAAACAGGCCATCTGCGATATCGCAGGTCATCAACAAATGACACCATTTAACCTGTGGTATATAACCTGCTCACCCCCACCCCCAGGCTCATTCTCAACGTCAAAATTGCAAGAACATATTCTCCACATTAAAAAAACTGCTTGAAAACCGTGGGAATCCATCATATAACCGCCATTATTGAAATATAAATTGTCAAGAAAGAGCCCGCTTAGTCTTATTTCACAGAATCGTAGCCACACTAAGTTCAACTATCACCGCCAATCAAACCCTAGAAAAGGTAAAAAAGTTTTTTACACATTTGTTGGCTTGTTTAAATGCTTGTTCGATATGTCTTAAGTGTACTTCAATGACAAATGATTCAAAGTTGTTTTGGGTGTCTTTTATTCGTTTAGGAACTGGTCAATCTCTTCTACTGGTTGTGCAAATCTAAGTTCTTGCATGTTATATATGTGTTAATGTTTTGCATTTAGAGTTTGGTTGGTTTCATTTCTATTTTAGACTGTCTTGATGCTCAATTCCATGCTTGTGTTGGTTGGTTCTGTAAAAGTATTACACAAATTATCTTGGTTGATGGTGTGTGCAATTTTGAAAATTCATAGTTATGAATGTGCGAGATCGCATATGACGCATTAGTCATGGCGAAGTGCCTGCGATAAATGTACGAACTCGGTATGAAATTGAATACCCCTGCACTTTCTACACTCATTTACTGAGATTTTAAAATTCTTTGGATCAACAGATGGCTCTAGTAAAGAAAACTGTGAAATGGGGGAAATGACAAGAGCATTGCAGGCGTTTGATAAAAAGTGCTTCTTCGAAGAGGATAATGAGAAGCATTTCGAAATGTTGTTGGAAAGGAGGGTGAATGAGGTTAGGGTCATGAAGGCTGAGGGTGTGGAGAAGCTCATGTTTTCTTGGAGACATTCAAACCATCAGGGATGGTGGGGTTGATTTGTCTCGACAAGCCAGCCTATGAAAGAGAGGTGAGGGAGTTCTACGCCAACTTCACTCGTCATACCACCACAAACTATTCCATAAAGGATAATGGGACCAAAGTCATCCTAACATCAGTAGTGATCAATGAGGCAATTGGAGCTACATTTGGAGAAGATTATCAATGGTAGTAGCTAGTGCCAATGCAAATCTACTGTAGGGATGCTTATCCTCCACGGCCAGACGAAGATGGTACGATGGGAGCCCTCAACCCCAACCTTATGGTGCATATGTACTTCAAGAAGAATATGGCTGGAGGGACACCAGGTCCTAGACAGGTGAAGATTGATGTTGGATGTGGTGGAAAAGATGATGTACAGTATGATTGTACATGCATTGATTCCTGCTGGACATATGCCGAGTGCACTATTAACAGGACGGTATTGTTTTATCACATTGCTGAGAAGAAATCAATCGACCCTAGATTTATCATCATAAACTAGATGCACATGGTCTCCCTCACTCTAAAGAGCTGGACTCTCCCATAAGGCAACATGATCACTGCCCTACTGGAGAAGCAATGTGTTAGGATCAAATCAAAAATGAAGATTCAGCCAACGTATTATAATAAGAATTAATTCAACAAGAATAAATAGCATTGGGTGGGGGGCATGTGAGTTTCGTGCAAATTCCCCAAGGAAGTTCCTACACAGGCTGGCCCTGACGGTACTCCATCGGCATCTGCACCCGCGGAAGGCTATACCAACACTACTATCACAACCTCAGGTACGTTTCTAATTTTATTACCAATTATTTGTAATCAAATTATGATCTAGATATTAAATTAACAATTTATTTTCCTAATAATAGGCCTTAACATTAATGCATGGGTGATGCTTGCAAAGGATATGGCCGAGGTTAATACATCGAATCAGGTAATTATGGGACTTATCCAGTAGTTGGTTGCCGTCATGACAGAGGTGAAGGAAATGCTGGTTGGTGAAATCTATGCACCATGTGGGGAGAGAGCTGGCGATGAGACAGAGGAGGATAGCGCTGAGATAGAGAAGGATGACACCGGGGAGGCTGGGCATGATGATGAGGCAAGGAATCAGAAAGGTAAGTAGATTTTGGAGGACGATGATAATGGAACAACATCCAACGGTAGTGAGGATAGTATCTCAAGCGATGAGTCCGGTCATCCAAAACTGCAGTAAGACTGTGGGAATAACTCATCCGAAGAAGATTTTCATGTTCCCCTTTCTCCATAAAATTATTATGATGAACCGTTTTGTTTGATTTGTACTGTTTGTGGATTATGTTGGATTATGTAGAATTTGAAATATTTTGTTGCATTTCATGAAAGTTTCTTCGTTTGAAGAAAATGTTTTTTTTATGTAGCAATTTGGCATCCATGTATAATTTGTTCTTTTGCATCACTTTTAACGGTTTTATTGATTTCATGTTATATGTTTTGGATTGGATTTGTGTATATGTGGTGTGCTATTGTGAACTTGGAATGGTTCCTATAGTTGATCATTCCTTGTTCTGGTTTAATTGGATTAGAAGTGATGTCTTCAAAGCTCAGATGCTGGGATCTGTAGCATAAAACATCTGCGTAGCTTGTGCAGGAAGAATGTAAGGATCGCCAATAGAACGTGTCCTGCTCAAATCGACAACTGTAATACCTAAGTCATCCACCAATACACCAACATGGCTATCAACCTACTTACATTTGAAAAGTGGTACCCTGAAACATGTGTATACTAGTTCCCATATTTCTTCAATCACACCATAATAAGACATGTTCCCATACACAAGATTATTATCATTCGCGCTGCTTACATGTAAAGCTTTCACAACTACACTGACACCAATATTTTGTGTAGTGATGTGTGTGTCCTACTCTTGGGTGAGAAGGTAAACCCATTCATGTCTTAGCCCATGAATCTAATTGCAGTTGCAGAGGGCATGAAATATAATCAATTCAAGGTGTCACTATGTCTGTCTTTGACCACGATAGTGCGTAACCAATCAATGAAAGTGTGGTTATGTTCACCAAGTAGTTTCTTCTCCTGCCAACTAGGGTGCCACTCCTTGATAGTGGTCATATGCATATCTACGAATTGGCCAACCACATATGAGTTTCACAAGACATATAAATGTGCTTTCATCAACCTATCGAGGGTTAATGACCTAGTAGTTCCTTTTTGCAAACCTTTACCACCCACTCTATCTACATGCCGCAATTTTTGTACACCAACCAACTCTTCAACCTTCATGAATTTAATGCAGTATTCTACAGCTTCCTCAGTCACATATCGTTGCACAATACTAGCATCCGTGTGATATTGATTTTTCTAATAACCCTTGAATATCTTCATATACATCTCGAAAGGATACATCCATCGAAGATAAACATGATCAAATATCAATATCTCACATACAACGTTAGCCAAGTGCACCATGATGTCAAAGAAAGAAGAAGGAAATACATCTCTAACTCGCACAACACGATTACTATTTCCTCTTGAAGTTCTGCCAATTTCTGACACCTAATCTCCTTACAACAAATTGCCTTGAAGAAATAGCACAACCAAGTAATGCACTTTCTTATGTGAATTGGAAAGATGGTTCTAATCTCAACATATAGAAATTCTTGAATCAAATAATGTGAACCGTGCGATTTCATATTTCCCAATCTCAAACCCTCACCGGATACTAGATACCTAACCCTTGAAGAGTAGTCCATCCAGATGACCATGCCCCTCAGGCTGGAACAAAACAACTCCTTCAAACCATCCTTTGTCTTACCGAGGATATTCAACAAAGTACCAACAAAACTATCACATACATTCTTTTCAATATGCATCACGTATAAACAGTTTCAGACGTCTAGAATCTTCTAATATGGTAGTTCAAAAAAATGGAACGCTCCTTCCAACTACCAGCAACCTTAGGTTTCCTCTTCCTCTTTCAAAATTCATTTTGAAAATTAAGCAACATGTTCGAGATAGACACACCTGTTATAATGATAGGAGGGGGCACCAACTCTACCTTCCTATCAAAATCAACCCTAAGTTTCCTCCATGGATGATTTGTTGGAAGCCATCTCTGGTGGCTAAGATATATCATCTTTCTTTGATGCATCAACTGAAAATAATCTATTCTTTCCAAACAAATAGGGCATGCTTTGTGACCATTAACTGAATATCCAGACAAGTTTCCATATGCGGGGAAGTCATTAACAGTGCAAAAAAACATGTCAAATTCAAAATCCTCCTTCCAAAACCCATCATACATTGTCATTTCGGGATTCCACACAATTTTCAGATCAACCACCAAGGGGGACAAATACACATCGATATCGTTCTCTAGTTTCTTAGGACCAGAGATCATTAGGGATAACATGATGCATTTCATTTTCATGCACAACCATGGGAGCAAGTTGTAAATTATCACCAGCACCGACCATAAACTATAATTGCTGGTCATATTACCGAATGGGTTTATTCCGTTCGTGCACAAACCAAGCCTCAAGTTACGTGGCTCATTCCTAAATTTGGGAAATGACGCATCTATCTTCTTCAATTGATCACCAACGGCCGGATGACTAATGAAATCAGGATTAACCACAGTCCGATCTACATGCCAAGTCATATTCTTTGCATCCTCGGCATTGTCAAATAGTCTTCTTAATCGAGAAATAGTAGGTAGATACGAAAAAACCTTGATAGGAACCTTCTTTGTCCGCCGATTACCACTATCTCCATCAACGACCATCTCCTTCAATTTGAACCTTGGAGCATTGCATTTCGGGCATTCCACCGCATATAAGTGATCACCCCTATACAAGATACAATTATTCCAACAAGCATGTATCTTTTCATAATTGATGCCCATCGTACATAGTACCTTCTTTGCCTTAGATACCGTTTTCGGTATTCTATTCCTATCTGGAAGCATTTCTTTTAGCACTTTCAAAAAACCAGAGAGCCTAACATCACTATAGGAATACTTGGCTTTACATTCATCAACTGCAATGTAGCCTTTAGTACAGTCATTCCTTCAGGGCATCCATCGTATAGAAGTGTTTCATTGTGTCCTTTAAATTCAAAAAGTCTTTTAGGATTGCCACTATAATTCTTCACAATCTCCTCAACAAACTCATCCATCCTATCATCTATCTCAGTCCCTACTTTATCTACGGTATGATCATTGACGTTCTCCCCATGGCAAAACCTAATTTTATACGTTGGATCAAAACCATGTATAAATAAATGATCCTTCAAACCAATTGCATCTTCACAAATAGCACTGTTCTGACACTTCTTGCAAGGGCAATAAACATATGAAAAATTCTCCCTCGAAGCATTCTCGAATGCATATTTAATGAAGTTAGCTACAAAAGATTGATACTCCACACTCGTTCGATCTTCATCAAAACAATGGGTTTTATCCATAGACAATCCTACATTTTACAATAATAAATACACAACATTGTTTAAAATCCTAGATATTAGCAACAAATTAATACAAAGACTACCACTCATTCAATACGTAGATTCCTTAACTATACACACACACACACATATATATATAGTGTGTCTATATGTAATCCTTTGTATGTCATCTCCTAAACACATATAAATATAACATCAACCAAATATATATGCAATGCATACCTTCAATAAACCCATAGTTAAACACATCATACGTGTTTAACTTAGAACCAAATTTGAAGATGAGAATAAAAATTGCAGAATGGAATACTTACTTCTACAGTGTGGAGTTAATTAAATGACAACCACAACCATATAGCCCTCCTTCAACAATGAGGAATTGGAATTTGTAGAAATGGGGGAGAAAATTTAGGGATTTTTTATTGGAAATGGTCAAAGGACCAAAGTTATGCTGACCAAATCCTGACAATTGTGACGTTGCATTTTCTAATCGTTACAGAATCGATGATACCGATTTACAATGCAATATTAGTATTCACATACACTGACTACAACTGGGTGATAGACACATGCTGCCGACTTCGTACCGACTTTGGTAAATCTATTTACTCCATTTTTGCATGACATTTCCCTCGACTACCTTACAACCGAAGTAAAAAGCTATTACTTACCTCATTTTTTTTATAGCCAAGGTAATTAATATTTTTAACTTCAAGAAAAAAAACCAAGGTAAAAGAACTTTTTACCTCGATATTTAGGGCTAAGGCGAAAAACCGAGGTAAAACTGCCAAAGTAATATGTGTTGTTTCTTGTAGTGAAGTGGGAAAAGACTAAGGAATAGGTAAAAATTTGTGTCAACCTCATGCCAAGGCCTGACATGGTTTGCTCCAAGGGAGATTTACAGACCGTGCCAGGGTGCATGGCACGAGGGGTCTCGTGGCAAAAATTTTGGCACGAACCATTGGCACGAGGGGGTCTATGCCAGAAGATTTGGCAAGTGGGGGATCCATGCCAGGTATATTCCACACGGATGTATCTTTACCGGTTCCCCATTTCCGCTGTCAAATTGTTCCAAAAATGTAAATTTTCAAAAATTCTGAGTTTTTAACTTAAAAATGCATTTTTAGTTCAAAATTTTTTAAATTCCCTAATACCATAGGATTTTTTATGCAAATAGTACGTCCAACATTCCTTGGAATTAATTCATTTATACTCTTTTCCCCTAAAATGTAATTTTCAAAATTCCATTCTTATCCTAATTGTACCTCTTTTCCTTATAATCTATTATGCTATTTCTATGGTACATTTGTTCACCTAAATGAATCATTTGACACATTCTAACTCTTAATAAACACTCACTCACACACACTCTTGGTGAAACTTGAAAATTTGATGTTTTTCTCCCAAAAGTTAGCAACTTTTGCTTCTCCTTGTGTGGATCTTAAAACTTTTAGCTTCAAATTCCGGGTAATCCATTGAACTCTTTGTTTACATGCTTTATTGAAATTGTGGTTGTATTGTGAAAATCATGATTTTTTAATGAGTGTATGTTGTTGAGATATGTGTTTGGGCTTGTATGCATGATCTTGTGTTGATGGAAATTGGGTGGTTTGATGTGCTTCTATGCTTGGATGTTATGTTCTTTATGTGTTGGATTATTTGGGAGGAGATGAATCTTGATTGCATAATCTTATTAATGGGTTGGTGATGACTTACATGAGATTTTTGTTCAATGAGGATGTTCTTGTTTAAATAGCCTTCATGCTTGGATTATCATGTTTTGAATGTTTAGGATAGTAAGGAAGGATCTACTTGTAAAATGATAATGTGAGCCATGCCTTGTTTGTGATAACATTACCAATTTTTACCTCATTTTGTTAGGATGCCTCCTTAAAGGAATGCTTTGGGGAAGGGAAAGTCCTCACATGGTGAGAAGAGGTAGAAATCGGTAAAGGGTGAAAACCATGAGCCGGTGACTCCCATTCTTTCCAACCCCACGTTTGTGACCTAAGAGTTTATGGTATTAACCAACATCTCCGTGAATTTAGCTCGAAGGTGGAGGAATTTGAGAGAGCCAAAGAAGAGTATATTAGAGACCTTCTTTGTATGCAAGGACACACTGACAACTATAGGATTACTCGAGCCGGTGTCCTATCTATTGGGTCAGGTAGGTCTAGAGGGGTTCTAGAGAATCACTCTAAGACCTACATCACATGGACCCTAGAGTTCATAGCAACTCTTTTTTCGGTTACAGATGAGAATGGACGCAAGGTGATCAAATTCAATCTCGATGATATTGAGTATTAGATGACACACCGAGACATATCCTTCACCTTCTAATGGAGGTACGACAAAGAGATCCCTAGGACACACTGTCAAGGGATGCATTTTCTCTCTCAGGAACTTTTGGAGGCAGCTGAGAGGGTCTGATTCGAAAAATCTGTGCAAGAGAACTGCCTTTGTTCCTCCAGCATTTCATTATGTTCATTGGCTACTGAGAATGGGAGTTTTTTGCCATGGTGAGCTAACATAATGTCTGGGCTCGGACGTTCATTGCCTCTGGCCAGTGCCTCCTGAGGGTAATTTCTACCCAAACATGGTAAGAAACTTTGTAGATGAGTGCACGATGATAGGGGAAAGAAATAGGGGTAAGATATCTATGGGTGGTATGGTAGGTCTACTAGCACAGTACTTAGGGCATCCGGTAACACCGAGAGCATTGGATAACTTGGGACAATAGGGTACAAATTATAACATCAATAAGTTAGCCAAGGTTCATAGTGGGACCTACAACATTTGAGGATTGGTATGTATGGCTTTATGGCGGGGTGAGCACTTTTAGCTTCATGGTACTTCCTCAGCCGGAGCGCACCGCCATCAACCATGACATATGATTGGATGGCCTATTTATTAAGTCGTACCTGCACTTTGTGAGAGAGTTCTATAGAGTTTTAGCCACCCCGGTGATAGACGTTGACTTTTCAAGTGCACCTCTTAGTCGCTCTCACCTATCCATGGACATGATTGACCTACTACACACACTTAGGATCAGTTTTTAAGCTCTACGTAAGTGTTGCAAGAGGTGGTCCAAGAAATAGGAGGTGTGAGGAAGCAAGTGGATAAGCTTAGCATGAGGATGGATTACATCAAGGCCGCAATTCAAGAAACATGATACATTGAGAGGAGTAACACTAGGCACGGCGAGGAGGAAGGCCCTTTGGGGCTGTGAGAGTAAGTGTCATTATTTCTCCCAACCTCACTTATGGTTTTACATGGTTTTTGTTTAATTGGGGATAATGCATCGATTAAGTGTTAGGAGGGAGCAGTGAGCACTTAGGGAGTCCTTTTTTGTTGGAATTCCTTGGTAGTTTTTCTAAATTGTTTGGTGATTTTGGTTTTAAATTGTCATGGGATGGTTTTGGATGGATACTTGGTGGCATGACATGCTAGCTAGGGTTCCTAGTTTGCATGGGGTTGGTTGTTTTTAGGATATTGGTGGTGTATTTTTTTGTGTTGAGACTATATTTTGTAGTATGAAGCCTACTTTTGGGGCAATTTTGTTCTACACCAAACAAATTGAAACATTTGAAAAATTGAAAAAAATATAAAAACCCAGACAAGTTGAAAACTCAAAAGGGTAACTTGGGTAACATTGGGAAAAGCCTAGATAGGTAGAAAGACCTATGTAAAAGTGAGAGGCTAGGCCTGGCTAGGCTTACGAGCCTAGGGGAAAATGAGAGGCCTGATAAGACATCAAATGCATGTATTTTCAAAGCATTTAACACCTCTTTTGTCATCTTTTTGTTGGAAGATTGCTAGATTTAGGTAGGTTTACATCATAAAGGGTTTAGATGACCATTTCGATTTTCATATGTAAATACTTCATTTTGTAACCTATTGAAGGCAACGATCCAAATGAGGTAGAAGAGAGTCCAGACTTGAAGAACTTAGGCTAACCGACCGATGCAAAGACCGGATAGCCGATTGCCCGAGTGAAGATTGGGCACACAACCAGCACCCTTAACCGCATGGCCGCGTGCGAGAGAAGTAGCAAAGTGCCCAACACCATTTCACACCGCCAACGCAAGGCAGCGCACCCGCACACGGTAACCTGATTAGATGATTGGGCGCGTGGCCAACGGTTTTAGCTATGTGCCTGTGCGCTTAAGGCAAGGCATGAAGACAAGGTCATGGACTCTATCACATGGCCTAAACGCCCCAGCGAGTGCACAACACCCATGCCCAAGTGTGTCCCAGCTCGTGCCCATGCGACAGTGCTTCCATCCTGCGCATCAATCTTGCACCAGTGCCCAATAGCCTTGAGCGCCAGCGTGCTCACAGTGCGTACTGTGGTTTTGACTCTCTTTTGACCATTTTGTACTATAAATACTCTAAACCTTATCCCCTTCTTCCTCATTCATTTCTCTAGTCGAAAATAGTCTCCAAAACCCTAGTTTGCATATATTTCTCTTCTTTTCTTCTATGTTTACCATGGATTCTTTCTATTTTACTATAGGTTTTCATAATCTAGGCTAAATATACTCCTAGGAGCAATTGGTAAGCATTTCTAGTATGAATTTATGATATTTGGTTTACCCTATTTTGTTCTTTGATTATCAAGTATGTTTTGTGCTTTCTTGTGAGATTAATGCATGATTTAGACTAGGATGATCAACCAGTTACTTATTGTGGGTTGATTATGTGCTAGGTTTTTGGTCAAACCCAGAAGACGTTTACTTTTTTGTCAAAGTGATTGTTGTTTGTAATTGCTAGGTTATAATTAGGAGTGACAACTAATTATTACTATTGATTGATGAATTTTAATGGGTTTGACTAATGATCAATGTGGCTCACTAATAACGATTAGCATGAAGACCAATCCTTATAGTCGTTATTAGTCAATATACTTGCGCCATCTATGTGTTTCTCGCTTGTAGGACATTGTTATCCTCAGGGAAGTCTATGATGCTGATCGTCTAGAGTGACCTTAGGGTAAGGGTTATTGTGTGGTGCCAATCGCTCAGTCTAACTCTAATTATAACCAAGGAGAGGTGAGAAATGTCTTCACTTGAAAGGTGTTGACAAGTTCTCTACAATATGTGATTAATGCATGAAAATATGATAATTAGTTGATGATCAAAGGATGACTAGAAATTTAAACCAATTGCGCCCAAGACTCGTTATAATCTTAGTTACGTTATTTGTACTATTTGTGATTGAATTTACATCGCTCCTTCTACTTGGTTGTTAATTTAGTAGTTTAAAGTAGTTATAGTGATTTTTAAAGCCAAACCCCCCACTTCGTTACCACACACATAGAGTGACTTCTTTGTGTGCTTTTTAACCACGCTTTAACACACGATAAACCCTCCCTTTCCTCGTGGATGACCCCGTCTTACCACTAGATACTATTTAGTAGTTAGCCATAATTTGGGCCTATAAATACTATCATTGAGAGGCAAGGTTATAGCTTCCCAAATTTTGGCCCTGCTGCCAAGAAAAGGCATATTTTATTGAAGTGTTAGTTTAGTTATTTATTGTTTTTTGTATTTACTTGTTTGTTGTTGGAGTTTGCTTAATTTTGTGATTTTTATGTGGGATAAGGTTGCATTTCTCTAGTTCTTGGTTTATGGTCGAGACTCATACAAATAGACAAGAACTCTTGCACTATTACCCCGATCTCTTAGGAACACTGTGGAGAGCAAGGAGACTTGTTTTTTTTCTAACCAAGCTACCAAAGCATCACCTCAAGTAGTCACACGAACTATGGCGAAGGATAATAGAACCTTGATGGAGCTCATGGCTCCTAATCTAGAGAGCCAACCCCATTTCATCACATTCCCTCCTGTACCGAAAGAAGTCACTTGTCAGTTTATGTTAGGGATGATCCACTGTCTACGATCTTTCCATGGGGTGAGCGGGGTGAACAAGCATTTGTCTGAGTTCCACTATGTGAGCATGAACATGAAGCCATCCAAAATTTCATAGGGCAATTTAAATCTCAAGGCGTTTCCTTTCTCTTTGAAGGATGCCACCAAAGATTGGTTGACTAACTCCCACCGGGAAGTATAACATCATTGAAGGAGATGAATGACTAGTTCTTGGATAAGTTCTTTCCGGCATCCAAGTTGATGGGGCTAAAGAAAGAGCTAGGCAACATCTCTCAATATTTGGGTGAGTTCCTATATGAATATTTGATGTGTGTTATATTGTGTTCATATTTTGTGGGATTATTATGATTTTATTAAGATATAATTTGCACTTTAAGGTGTTTTTGGTGCAGGAATTCATTGATTGCAGAGAATTGAGAGGGAGCTATACATTGTACTCTTTTTCCCTTAACCAACGGTTTTTTCCCACTGGGTTTTCCAGGTTAAGGTTTTTAATGAGGCGATGTGCTCCAATGGAAAATGTTCTTATTTTATAAGACATTTTTCCAGGGATGAAGGAAGAGAGGCAAAAGCATAATTGCTGAAGTTATGGGGTGAAAAGTGAATTATTGAAGAGATGTGGATTTGAAGAATTAAAGATATTCACTTCCCATATTGATAAAGATTGTATTATCTCCTTCCATTTAAAATTCCTTAATTGTAGGAATTAGTTATTTAGAATTAGAATAGATATTATCTTATTTCCTTATTTCTTCCATAAGAAGAAAAGTAATTAGAAGTTGATTTGGATTTGATTTTGGTTTGGTGTATATAAATACACGGCCGAATCTTGGGAGAAGAGATTTGTAATAGGAAGCGGACGTACATATTAATACAGACGCATGCAAGCAAACATACAATTCGGTTTGTTTGTTTTTCGTTAGTTAGTATTACTTTATTAGATTAGTTATGTTTATTTATATTATTGATTTGTTTAGTTTAATCATCATGAGTAGCTAATTTATATATCGGCATGGAATAACAAGCATTAGTTTATGAATCGTGAGGCCTAATTATTTTATAATTGATTCTTATGTGTTCTTGATTGTTCTTGGGTTATTTCATTCTTGATATATTTAAGCCTGATCAACTTGAATATTATTGGGATAATGCTATCTAATTCTACCAATACGTAATCGTTGGAAAGGGTTAGTAAGTAGCGAGTTCTTGTGAAAAACAGCTAACTAGCTAAGACTGTAATAGCAAGATGGGGAACAATTAAGTGTGCATTACTACTTGCGAATACTTGGGTAATTGCTATGTCGGGTTCTTTTCATTCTTAATGCTATCGAGGTGTGTATCTGGTTTAGCGAATACTTTCCGGGACCATCTTTGTAAGAGAAATAATTAATTAATTATAATTGGTTAATTGTTGATAAAGTACGAAAGAATTGGGGAGGTTAAGCGTACCTACTTTCCTATAACTGATAAATGCATATGAATTGATTTATCTTTGCGCCTATGATCGATGTTTAACTAATGTGAGTTATTCCGAGCCGATTGCATTCATCATATATTTACTAGATTTTTATATCTGTTAGTTTGCATTATTATTTCATTTTTTATATTAGTTAGTTGCATTATTAGTTGTTAGATAAATCTGAAAATTAAGGCGTGGTGGCTACACCAAAAGTGCTCTATATTAGTAGGAATATTATTATAGATTTTGCTCCGTTCCTCGTGGGATCAACTCTGCTTACTACTGTGCTAATCTCATCTATAGAGTTTGCAGATTATTTTGGTGAGTGAAACGACGTTCACCAAATTGGCGCCGTTGCCGGGGAACGGTAGTTGATTTCTATTTATTTTGCTACTAATTTTTGTTCTTTAGTTATTGGTATATGACCGGGTCCCAGGAGCAGGAATTGATATTTGATTCTGAAGTTGAAAAGACAGCCAGGAAGAATTACAAACTCGCCAGGGAGAGGAAGCTGAAAGCTGCCGCAGACCCTCTGTTTGGCCAAACAGAGGTTGTTTCCGGAGCAGAATCCGAATCTGAGCCCGAATCTGTTTCCGACACTGAGATGGGGGACAGAGGAGAGTCGGATCCCAATGCTGACAATCCGTACATGTGGGAATTAATGGGGCATAGTGAAGAAGACCCTCCCACACCAATTTCTTTGCCAGATGCTGTGACCCCTGTGGAGATAAAGTTTGCACTGCCGTACTATGATACTTCTCAGGTGGCATTAATGGAAGAAATTCCATTGTGCCCAATAAATATTAATTAAAGGCATCCAAAAGTCTAGCCAAAGACTATAAACAAAAGCGCTAGTTGGGAGGCAACCCAATTTTCTTATTTTTTTTTAACTTTCTTAGTTTTTTTTTCTTTCTTCTTTCAAGTTTTTTTTTAATCTTTTAGGAATTTCAATGTCTTATCTGATCTCAATTCTTGATCTACAGATTTGAAGCACTTGAATTTGCACCATGGAGAATTCACACATTTGGAAAGCTGGACTCGCAGGGTTTCGTTTGGCCAAACGGAGGCCTGCAGCAGAACCTGATTATGATTAAACGCTTTCTGCTTGATCAGGAAATTTCTCCAAAACCCACCACTATAAGTTCCCTCTTTCCCTTTTATTTTTTTTACGATGTTGTCTCTGTGTTAAACCTTTTCTCATAAGAGCTTTGCATTATTTGCTTGAGGGCAAGCAAAGTTTAAGTGTGAGGAGGTTTCTTGTGTGTTTTATTTTTATATTTTTGGAAAATAAAAAAATTATTTCAGTTTTTTTTACAGTGAAACATGTGTTTTTTTGTGTTGTTTGAGTCGATAATTTGACATGGGAAAATTCTAGTGGCTCTTGATAAAAGTACCCCTGCCGGTTGTAAATTTCATTGTAACAAACTTGGTAAATCTAATATGCCTTGAAGTTATTGAATGAGATTTTCTACGATTTGTGAAATTTGATTGATATGATTTTTGGGATGACGAAAAAGGACGAGTTTAATTGAATATTTTAGCCTACTAAAGTGAGGTTTGAGCTAGAGTAGAGCACTCTCTACATCAATCTTTGTTCTGAGAGATCACATTGTTACAATTGGAGTTGTTATGTGTGAAAGTGATAGAAGGCACTAGGATGAACCACACAGCTTAAATTGCCTACCAATTACATTAACCCCTAGTGAAACACTTTGAAGTTTTGACTATGTTCTTTGATATGAGTTACTATATATTTAGCCAAAGCCTTGTTTTATCCTTTCTCTTGGCCCTATTATGCATGTTAATATTGATGAATTCATCCATTGTGTTCTCTTGAGTTGATGACATTACTGAGTATGTGTCCAGTTTGCCCAGACTGAATGGTTTCGGAAATTGAAGGCTGAATTTTATTATGAATAGTGACACTGGGGTTCTGTTTGGCCAAACTGGAGGGGCGTAACAGTGAAAAAAAAGAGAGAGAGAAAATCATATTTTTATGTTGCGATTTTTCTCTAAAAAAAGTACCAGTTTTGAACTGTATTGAAGAAGAATGGTGCTGGAAAAAAAAAGGAGAAAAAAAAGAAAAAGAAAAAAAAAGAAAAAAAATATATATAGCACCTACTTTGATGAGATTACTTGGCTTTCTCTTAATAGCCATGAGATGAAGATTGTTGGTGAATGTCTACTATACATGGATGATGGTTGAAGGAAAAAAAAACATGCATAATATTTTGATCGATATTATTTGAGCTTAGAACCCTTAGGATCTCACCAATCTGAATGGTCCCTAGCCCCGTTACAACCCTTGAGAAAGACCTTCCTGATTTGCATATTAACTTCTCTATATTATAACTTGTGAATTATTTGAGTGATTGTCCTTCATATATTGAGAGTAATTGAGTGAAGCCGTGAGAAATATTCATTGCTTGTCCGATTTTGACTGAATTGATGATTAGATTTTCTGATCTTGAACATTTTCATTTAAATTACTTTAAGGGTTGATGATTTCCAGGTGCGTTAACGTGATCCTTTACTCCTTGGCAGGGGAAAATTTATTGTTACAAGAGTAGAAGCTAGAGTTTTTGAATGTTGAATTTTTATCTGTTTAGTTGTGTGATTTGTGTTTCTATCTTACCTTTTCTTTTTAGGGTCATTTTAGATAGAGTCATATGAGGGAATGAGAATTTATGAATGTTGTGGATTGTTGATTACTCTTATATTCTTCACTTCATACTTGAGGGCAAGCATGATTCAAGTGTGAGGATATTTGATGTGTGTTATATTGTGTTCATATTTTGTGGGATTATTATGATTTTATTAAGATATAATTTGCACTTTAAGGTGTTTTTGGTGCAGGAATTCATTGATTGCGGAGAATTGAGAGGGAGCTATACATTGTACTCTTTTTCCCTTAACCAACGGTTTTTCCCACTGGGTTTTTCAGGTTAAGGTTTTTAATGAGGCGATGTGCTCCAATGGAAAATGTTCTTATTTTATAAGACATTTTTCCAGGGATGAAGGAAGAGAGGCAAAAGCATAATTGCAGAAGTTATGGGGTGAAAAGTGAATTATTGAAGAGATGTGGATTTGAAGAATTAAAGATATTCACTTCCCATATTGATAAAGATTGTATTATCTCCTTCCATTTAAAATTCCTTAATTGTAGGAATTAGTTATTTAGAATTAGAATAGATATTATCTTATTTCCTTATTTCTTCCATAAGAAGAAAAGTAATTAGAAGTTGATTTGGATTTGATTTTGGTTTGGTGTATATAAATACACGGCCGAATCTTGGGAGAAGAGATTTGTAATAGGAAGCGGACGTACATATTAATACAGACGCATGCAAGCAAACATACAATTCGGTTTGTT
Source organism: Rubia yunnanensis (assembly GCA_037428765.1). Classification (NCBI taxonomy): domain Eukaryota; kingdom Viridiplantae; phylum Streptophyta; class Magnoliopsida; order Gentianales; family Rubiaceae; genus Rubia; species Rubia yunnanensis. Next base: position 39,835,445 of record CM075066.1, read on the forward strand.
TGTTTTTCGTTAGTTAGTATTACTTTATTAGATTAGTTATGTTTATTTATATTATTGATTTGTTTAGTTTAATCATCATGAGTAGCTAATTTATATATTGGCATGGAATAACAAGCATTAGTTTATGAATCGTGAGGCCTAATTGTTTTATAATTGATTCTTATGTGTTCTTGATTGTTCTTGGGTTATTTCATTCTTGATATATTTAAGCCTGATAAACTTGAATATTATTGGGATAATGCTATCTAATTCTACCAATACGTAATCGTTGGAAAGGGTTAGTAAGTAGCGAGTTCTTGTGAAAAACAGCTAACTAGCTAAGACTGTAATAGCAAGATGGGGAACAATTAAGTGTGCATTACTACTTGCGAATACTTGGGTAATTGCTATGTCGGGTTCTTTTCATTCTTAATGCTATCGAGGTGTGTATCTGGTTTAGCGAATACTTTCCGGGACCATCTTTGTAAGAGAAATAATTAATTAATTATAATTGGTTAATTGTCGATAAAGTACGAAAGAATTGGGGAGGTTAAGCGTACCTACTTTCGTATAACTGATAGATGCATATGAATTGATTTATCTTTGCGCCTATGATCGATGTTTAACTAATGTGAGTTATTCCGAGCCGATTGCATTCATCATATATTTACTAGATTTTTATATCTGTTAGTCTGCATTATTATTTCATATTTTATATTAGTTAGTTGCATTATTAGTTGTTAGTTAACTCTGAAAATTAAGGCGTGGTGGCTACACCAAAAGTGCTCTAATTAGTAGGAATATTATTATAGATTTTGCTCCGTTCCTCGTGGGATTGACTCTGCTTACTACTGTGCTAATCTCATCTATAGAGTTTTCAGATTATTTTGGTGAGTGAAACGACGTTCACCAATATTGGGAGAAGTTTAAGAGGTTGTTAGTGAGTTGCCCCTACCACCCGTACAAGGAAGGAGACCTTATGTACTATTTCTTTGATGGTTTTCCCTTTAAAGATATGAGGATGATCAATGCCACTTGTAATGGGTTGAATGCCAACAAGAGCCTAAAAGACACCATGGCATTTTTTGAAGACATGGCTAATGGAGCATGATAATTCAGTGTGAGAGAGAGGGCAATGGTGCAAGAGGTTTCACATCCAGAAAACCCCATGCTTGAGTATTTAGCTTCCATGATGAAGGAGCTAATGAAGGGAAGGATGCATTAAGCCAAAGTTTGTGGGGGCTTTTTCATTGGATCACCACACTGATGTATGCCCTTAGCTCCAAGATAATGGGTTTGAAGAAGTAAAGGAAATGGGATACCAAGGTGGACAAGGGCAAGGCAGGCAAGGTTTCCAAAGAGGACAAGCTTATGAGAAGAAATATAATCCATATTCCCAAACTTACAATCTCGAGTGGAGACCATCCAAACTTTTGGTGGAGAGATGAGCAAGCCGGGTAAATGAATCCTCAAACCAAGGAAATCAAGGGTATATTTAGGCACCACAAAAGCACTAACTGAAGGATAGGGGATCATCTACACCCCAAAAAGGGAGATTAAGGTTGGAAAATAAGTAGCTTATGCATGTCATAACCACCATGGTCACAAATTTGGAAGATCTTACCTCCACTTGATTCAAGAAATTGGAAACTCATGTTTTCCAAATTGCATCTTCCGTGGCCCGATTGGAGGCTAGGGATTCCAAAATACTTCCCTTACAACCGGAATTGAACCCAAGGCAAAATGTAATCACAATCACCTTGAGAAGTGGGAAAGAAACCAAGGAGCCAGGGCAAGTTGTTAAGGATGGCAAAGAAGTCGAAGTGGAGATTGTGGTGAAAGACTAAGAGGTTGAGGGGGTGATCACTCAACCACTGAAGAAGAAAGAAATTGTAAAAAATCCTTCCACCACTACATTTTCCGTCGGCTTTGCGGGACAAGAATCGCAAGGATGGGAATAAAGCCCTTTTTGAGGTTTTTTGCAAATGTGAAGTAAACAATCCCCCTTTTGATGCTATCAATCATGCGCCTAGGTTTGGTAAATTCCATAAAGAGTTATGCACACCTAAGAGAACTAAAGCATTGAACAATGTCAGGAAAATTAAAATTGGTGGACAAGTGTCGGCTCTTTTTTAAAAGAAACTACCTCCTAAATCCAATGATGTCAGCATGTTCACTATGCCTTGTGTCATGGGTGAGAAATTTTTTGAAAAGGAAACGATAGACCTAGGAGCCTCTACAAATGTAATTCCCTACTCTCTATACAAGACTCTTAACTTAGGGCATTTTTATGAAACTAGGGCGATCATACAACTAGCTGACCATTCCCAAGCTATTCTAAAAATATTAGTACGAGATGTGTTGGTTAAAGTGTATAAATTAGTTTTCCCCACCAATTTTTATGTTCTCGATATGTCACGTGATGAGAGTGGCCCCCTATCTTGTTAGGGTGACCATTTTGAAAATGGAGAGAAAGAAGATCGACTTTCATTGTGGTTCATTCACATTAGAGTTTGATGAAGATTTAGTAGGTTATGAGATCTACAAGGATAGAGAGCTTCCAAAGGATAAAATGTCTTACCATGGTGTCACTATACTTGGAAGTTTGCATGAGCCTCACAATGAATTTGAACATTGCCACATGAATAATTTAGTTGAAGTAGATAATGGAATGAGTAAGGCATCTAAGCAAGTTTATAGTATTTTGAACAAGGTCAATGTTGCATATGTGAATGTCTCTAGTACTAACTTGCAACGAGTGAAAAAGGGGTTAAAGAAACATCATCTAAACCTCCTTAACACCAAAGATTTCCCAAAACCACCTGAAAAGGGACAAGGCGCACAAGTCCATTTGGCTCCGAAGATGAGGTTCAAGGCGGGACAATGTTGGAGACCAAATATGCGGAGACAATAATTGGTGGAATCATAGATTGTGATTCTTGAGACCCGAGGAATGCTTTGAATAAAACTTCAAAAAAGGAAGCATGCCATGCCTACGATGTTAAATAAACTTGGTTTTGATCATCCGGATAGACATTCTTGACACTATGTTAATGCATTTGTGATCCCCATTTTGTTAAGAAATGTCGAGATTTCTTGTTTTAATTGGAATTCATGATTAATTTTTCTTCTTTTTATTTTTTGAACACTATTATGCTTGGACTGCAAAATTTTTATGTAGGAAGCATTTGGTTTTGGAGAAAAAAGAGCGAGAAAAATGGGCGAGCAACCGGGTCTGGGAGAAGTTCAACTCACGAATCGAATAGAAGTGCAGGGTTAAATGGTGCAAAACAAGGTGAGGGTGAGCTGACAGGCGCGGGCGGTCGTCGCGCCCGCGCGCCAAAAGATAATTTATAAGCCCTAAATGCTTACTTTCTACACTAGGTAGATAGTGGCAAATTGGGGTCGTCCAATGAGAAGAGGGATCTTCCTAAGCCTCTAAGCACACAAATGGTTGATATTAGGCTAGGAGTAAATATATATACACACACTTAAAAGCAAGTAAAAGGAGGGGGGGGTTGGTTGGTTGGTTTCCTAAGTTAACAAAGTAAAAAGACAAGATAACTAGCAAGGTCAAGTGACTATGCTAATCATCAAACGAAACTAAAGAAAAGGGGTTTTAAACTACAAAGGTAAAATGCCTTGGGGGCAACGGATATCCACTTCCACATCTAATGTAGTTCATCGAATCATTCACACATTCCATCATATAGCATTCATGACCCAACGCTCACACACCCATCTAGCAAGTACCACAACACACACATCACAAGGAGTTCTAAGTTCATGCTCATAGATCTTCATGCAAAGGCGCTACGGAATTCGTCACGTTCCTACACCTAAGCAATTCAACCACACAAGCACTACCTATGCTCAAACCACTCATGGCACACATGCAGTGAAACACACCGTCAAGAGTACATAAACGCCGAATAACAAATGCTTCAAGAATGAATTTAAATCATCTATTCAATACTTCAACTACTTGTCGTGGAGACTAAACTCCTATCCTTCTTAGTTCGTAGTTTGCGAGAGTGAGTTCGACATCTCTCGTCAAACCTCACCAATGACTCCCGAGTCGCGACCACGACTCAAGGTGTCATTGGTGGCATTTAGCACGAAGGACCAACAAGCTTGGCAATGCCTATGACCACTACACCGTGACTAAGCATTAAACCAATTCATGCAATTACACGAGATTGGATGAACGTGCAACGCACATTCATCCACGAGCATATGACTCTCTCGTTTGCTACACAAACGAACATGACGAAGAGTTCGACATCAATCACATTCGTCTAGCACATTGTCAATCCACTAACACAATCAAAAGCTCTAATTCACACTCATACATTCCTAACAAGAACAGGGGGGAAATTAACCCAAATCCCCCAAACCCTAGCTAGCAATTCATACAAGCATTCATATCATCAAGCTCCCAACAACATCAATGCAATCAACAATTAACATTCAAAGCACAATAAGAGCACAATAGCAAAAACACCAAATAGATAGATATAAATGATCCTTACTACATAGAAATGGAAGCTTCAATCCTTGCTCCCAAGTACAAAACCTACTCTAGAACAAGAAAACACATAAAAACTAAGAAAAGAAGAAGAGAAAAAGCTAGGGTTTTGGCCCAAGAACAGGGGCCAAAAGCTATGGAAAGAAGAAGGTGAAGAGGTATTTATAGTGGGAAGAAAAAGGGAGAAAAATGCTACTGCAGGGCTGACTGGACACTGTCGTCGCGACTCGCGACCAACTTGGTCGCGACTCGCGACCAAATCAGTAACTCAGCCTTGCTATTTTGTTTTGCTTCCTCCGGGTGAACCGTTGATCCGTTTCGGGAGTTCTTGTAGTCGATTTTATAGTGCTCGAGAAGAGGAATCCAATGGTGCCACTCTTGAAGGCTGATTCTTCTCGGAAAATTCTGAGAACCCCGGACCATCTTTCACCCGTTGCTTTGCTCTCCTTTCTTCACCTCTTCACTTCTTCATATCTTCAAAAAGCTCAAATGTAAAGGTCTTCAAATCTTCAAATCTTCAAAGATAAATCTTCAAAGTCTTCAAATCTTCAAAGTCTTCAAACAAATCACCTTGTCACACAAAATCATCTAAAAAGTGATAAAAACGCCAAAGTCGCTTTTATCGCTCCTTAAATGATTTCAAGGCAAAATGCCACATGTAGAGCACAAAATTGCACAAAACCTAATCCTAAAAATCCTAAAATAACCATCTAAAATGGACACATCAAACCTCCCCACACTTAAACCTTACTCGCCCTCGAGTAAGAAAAGATTCAAGCATACGGAGGAAATTGCATATCCACATCCTAAAACCCCTAAAATACCCGCATAAAATGGCCTCATCAAACCTCCCCACACTTAAACCTTACTCGCCCTCGAGTAAGAAAAGATCTAAGCACACGGAAGAAATGATATAGCCCTATCCTAACTACTAATCCCCCAATCAAAGCCTCACAAAACTCTCAATATTATAAATCCCAAAATAAAAGCTCACATGAGAATTTTTCACACACACATCCCCAATCCTAAATCTAACCAAACCTACCACTTATCAATTCACTACCCATAAAACATTTCAAAGCCCCGAATTGATATTCCCAGAATCCAATGACACAATATGAAGCTAAAACCATAGAGGAAGTTTTAAACACATGCTTCACCTAATGCCAATATATCAACCAAAAAACGAAGTAGAAAGAGATAAGGAAATTCATAACCACACTTCGTTTCCTAACCCACTAAGCTACCCAATCCCAAGAGGTCTAAAGATATTGAGCTACCCGATCCATCCGTGTGACAACCGCAACCTTATGACTCCAACGCCGGCAAATGAGTGAAATCATAACATTTTTCAATTTCTCTCAATTTCTCTCATTTTGCCTAGGAGCTCTTTCGAGTTTTCATCCTAGCCACACATCATGTTTCTTTAGCTCACATCTCACCTTTTTCCGCACATTTTAGCCTCTCATTTTTGCCTAGGTCGCCCTTTAAGGGTTTTCGACCTATCCGGGCCCCCAATGTTGCCTAAGTTGCCCTCTCGGGTTTTCAACTTAGCGGGTTTTCTTTTTGTTTTTGTTTTTTTTTTATTTTTTATTTTCTTTTTCTTTTTGTTTTTCTATTTTTTTTTCTCATGTTTTTCCAATGAAAAGTAGCAAAAAGCATTCCAAAACAATCTAGCATGCATATGAGTCCTCTAACCCCTCCCCACACTTAAAACATTACATTGCCCTCAATGTAAACACGTAAGGCAAGAACAATAAAAATCAAGGTAAGGGAGTTAGAGTGACACCCATTTCTCCGCAAATTCGCCGGTGATATGGCGATATCCAAGTACTTGGATGGTCCCGAGATAGGTTTCGGAACCGGAAGGGTGAGCAAAGATGCCGTAGAAGAACTCACCCCTCGAGAAAAGCATTGTCTCCATGGCGCCGTTTGATCAAGACTACACCACGAAGAACACATTAAACTCACAAGTACATAACGATATGTAATACTAGGTTTAGCATCAAGAGTTAATAACCATAGTATTTTCAAAGAACAACCAAATCACACTCAACCAACACTATAAGAATAATCATGAAAAATATCCAACATATATTGACATGTATACAAGCATCATTATAGGATATGCACTTACGATCACAATGATGTAGTTGGCATACTACAATCAACAAATGTACTATAAAGATGCAAGGATGTTCATATGTCAACATGTGTAGGATGGTGGAGGAATGAGTGAGTATGTGGTGGTTCTTGGGAGTGTTGGGTGGAGAAGAAGGAAGGATCATGCAATGTTTAAAATCATTTGGAAACTTGGAAGCTTGGAAACTTGAAATCCGGGCTCAAAAACTTTTCAAAAGTTACTGAGCACGTCGCGACTCGCGACGAGCCTCGCGACGGCATCGCGACTCGCGGAAAGTGGAGTCCGGGAGCTCAAAATGTTCTGAGCTCGTCGCGACTCGCGACGAAGTAGGTCGCGACTCGCGACGAGCCTCGCGAAGTCATCGCGACTCGCGGAAAGTGGAGTCCGGGAGCTCAAAATTTTCTGAGCTCGTCGCGACTCGCGACGAAGTAGGTCGCAACTTGCGACGAGCCTCGCGAAGTCATCGCGACTCGCGGAAAGTTGGCGCTGGGAGTGATTTTTCTCCCCTGATTGTCGCGACTCGCGACGGCAGGGTATCCCAGGCTTAAAATTTTTTTCTTTTGCTTACCAACTGTCCAAGCTTTCTTCCCTCGTTCATTGATCTCGTTCCTTCATCTCCTTCATTGCAATGAACTTCACTTTGCTACAAAATCACAGAAAAACAAGCCATAAAAAGAACAAAACAAAACAACAACAAAAACAAACTAAGAAACACAAACTAAGAAACAAAAACTAAAAGAAATGCCGACTTTATTTATCGTCGTCGGCACGACGAAGCTCCGTATATTTAAGGTCGTCGGCACGACCCTAGTGTTATCCGTATGGTGAAGGCTTGAAGCTCTTCACCATGAGCATCCAAAATAAGAGAGGTGGGGGCACAAAACTTTCAAGAGGAAAGTCTTGTGGAGGTGGAGATGGTTCAAAGGGAATTAAGTGGTTAGGGAGCTTAGGATAGTCTTTTGGCTCCTCTCTCGTTTCCCTCAAAACTTCCGAAAATATTAGAGTTGGTTCACTAGGTGGGAGAAGGGGTGACAATGCTAATGGATAATGTAGCACTATCACCTCTTCCTCCATTTTTCTATCCTCTACAACCAACTCCTCATCCCTTTCAAACTCAAAATCATTTTTATTGGTGACTTCACTCACCGAATCATCGAGTTCAAGTTGGGATGGTGTGTTTTCGAAATCACGAGCTTCCATGCGGGCCAATACCTCTAATATGTTCCTCACATGCCCCTCAATGGCCTCAACACTAGAGGAGAGCTGGGTATCCGGCTCCTCACTAGTAAAGGAGTTCAAGTTTGCTATGGTATTTAAGACATCCTCACGTGTCAAACTTGAACTTCCTTGTTGGGCTTGGTTTTGGGGTATGGTATAGGGTGGTGATGGCCAACTAGGTTGCTCGTAATATTGGTTTTCCGGCTCATTCTCATACCACAAATCCGGACCACCACTCCATTCCGGATTGTAAGAGTTGTGGTATGGATAGCATTCATGAGCTTCTTGCCCTTGAAAACCAATATCTCCTACCTCTTGATAGCACTCTTCATAGTACCCATGGTTTTGGAAACCAAGGGTTCTGTCTCGGTCATAGTGCTCTTCCCACAACAAACGGCAAGATTCGGTAGGATGATCGGAATGACACATCCTACAAAACCTTGCTTGTTGAGCCTCTCTTCTCATCATGAGTTCCCTCAAGGTGAGACGCTCCATTAAGAAATTTTTTTTTTATTTTTCAAAAGTTCGGAATCATAGTGCAAGGATTCTCGATAAAATAAATTACCAAGAACTCAAGCAATACCTACTCCGAACAAAAACAACCACCAAGTAGTGGAAAATAAAAACAACTAGCTAATACACAACCAAATACACCTAAATACTTAAGAATAAACGCCTCTTCCCCGGCAACGGCGCCATTTTGGCAGGCGCGGGCGGTCGTCGCGCCCGCGCGCCAAAAGATAATTTATAAGCCCTAAATGCTTACTTTCTACACTAGGTAGATAGTGGCAAATCGGGGTCGTCCAATGAGAAGAGGGATCTTCCTAAGCCTCTAAGCACACAAATGGTTGATATTAGGCTAGGAGTAAATATATATACACACACTTAAAAGCAAGTAAAAGGGGGGGGGGTTGGTTGGTTGGTTTCCTAAGTTAACAAAGTAAAAAGACAAGATAACTAGCAAGGTCAAGTGACTATGCTAATCATCAAACGAAACTAAAGAAAAGGGGTTTTAAACTACAAAGGTAAAATGCCTTGGGGGCAACGGATATCCACTTCCACATCTAATGTAGTTCATCGAATCATTCACACATTCCATCATATAGCATTCATGACCCAACGCTCACACACCCATCTAGCAAGTACCACAACACACACATCACAAGGAGTTCTAAGTTCATGCTCATAGATCTTCATGCAAAGGCGCTACGGAATTCGTCACGTTCCTACACCTAAGCAATTCAACCACACAAGCACTACCTATGCTCAAACCACTCATGGCACACATGCAGTGAAACACACCGTCAAGAGTACATAAACGCCGAATAACAAATGCTTCAAGAATGAATTTAAATCATCTATTCAATACTTCAACTACTTGTCGTGGAGACTAAACTCCTATCCTTCTTAGTTCGTAGTTTGCGAGAGTGAGTTCGACATCTCTCGTCAAACCTCACCAATGACTCCCGAGTCGCGACCACGACTCAAGGTGTCATTGGTGGCATTTAGCACGAAGGACCAACAAGCTTGGCAATGCCTATGACCACTACACCGTGACTAAGCATTAAACCAATTCATGCAATTACACGAGATTGGATGAACGTGCAACGCACATTCATCCACGAGCATATGACTCTCTCGTTTGCTACACAAACGAATATGACGAAGAGTTCAACATCAATCACATTCGTCTAGCACATTGTCAATCCACTAACACAATCAAAAGCTCTAATTCACACTCATACATTCCTAACAAGAACAGGGGAGAAATTAACCCAAATCCCCCAAACCCTAGCTAGCAATTCATACAAGCATTCATATCATCAAGCTCCCAACAACATCAATGCAATCAACAATTAACATTCAAAGCACAATAAGAGCACAATAGCAAAAACACCAAATAGATAGATATAAATGATCCTTACTACATAGAAATGGAAGCTTCAATCCTTGCTCCCAAGTACAAAACCTACTCTAGAACAAGAAAACACATAAAAACTAAGAAAAGAAGAAGAGAAAAAGCTAGGGTTTTGGCCCAAGAACAGGGGCCAAAAGCTGTGGAAAGAAGAAGGTGAAGAGGTATTTATAGTGGGAAGAAAAAGGGAGAAAAATGCTACTGCAGGGCTGACTGGACACTGTCGTCGCGACTCGCAACCAACTTGGTCGCGACTCGCGACCAAATCAGTAACTCAGCCTTGCTATTTTGTTTTGCTTCCTCCGGGTGAACCGTTGATCCGTTTCGGGAGTTCTTGTAGTCGATTTTATAGTGCTCGAGAAGAGGAATCCAATGGTGCCACTATTGAAGCTGATTCTTCTCGGAAAATTCTGAGAACCCCGGACCATCTTTCACCCGTTGCTTTGCTCTCCTTTCTTCACCTCTTCACTTCTTCATATCTTCAAAAAGCTCAAATGTAAAGGTCTTCAAATCTTCAAATCTTCAAAGATAAATCTTCAAAGTCTTCAAATCTTCAAAGTCTTCAAACAAATCACCTTGTCACACAAAATCATCTAAAAAGTGATAAAAATGCCAAAGTCGCTTTTATCGCTCCTTAAATGATTTCAAGGCAAAATGCCACATGTAGAGCACAAAATTGCACAAAACCTAATCCTAAAAATCCTAAAATAACCATCTAAAATGGACACATCATGAGCCTTGAAAAAAATGTGTGAAGCTAGGATGAAAGCCCAAGAGGGCACCTAGGCAAAATTAGAGAAAATGACTGAATTTAAACAATTTTATGCTTCTTTTCATTTGTATATTTGGTGGCTTCTTTGGTAGAGTAAGCTAGTTTTACACTTGTATTTTATACCCCACCTTTGATTGGTATGCTGGTTGTTTAGATCATCTTAAACTTTGGGATGTGAGAGTGTGAGATATTCTTATGTCTTGGGGGTTAGGGTAGCCTTGGAATACAATGGTGGATGTTTTGGGAAATCTTTTGCATGCTAGTATATGCTTAGATCTTTGCTTGTTCCTGTTTACTCAAGGACGAGTAGAGGTTTAAGTGAGGGGAAGTTTGATAAGATGTCAAATGCATGTATAAAAACCTAAACAAGTTGAAAATCTAAAAGGATGACTTGGGTAACATTGGGATAAGCCCAGATAGGTCAAAAAACCTAGGTAAAAGTTAGAGGCTAGGCCCGACAAGGCTCTCGAGCCTAGGCAAAAATGAGATGCCGTGTAGAAAAAGGTGAGAAGTGAGTACCCTTTGTGTGTTAAAGTTAGGATGAAAACCCAAAAGGGCTCTTAGGCAAAATGAGAGAAAGTGAGAGAAAACAAAAAAATAGGTTGGCGATACATTTACCTCCTTCTTTGTAACTAGGTCGAGAATCACGAGTTATCCCCATGTTACAACCTTGTAGACGACTCTTGGATTTCCTTGGTGGATTGTTTTTGGTGATGAATATTTGATTGTTTTTGGGGATCATTTTGGGAAATGTGAGATAGCTCGACACTTATCTTTTTGGCTTATCTTTTTTAACATTTTTACTTTTGGGTGGATATGTTACTTTAGTATCTACAATGAGTGTGACAGTTGTAAGGATTTTCACTTCTTTGGGGGAACTAGGGTAGCTTGAGAATACGTTGATTACATTGGCTAACCTATACTTGCATAATACATGCCGCTTAAGCCTTATCTTGTTTCTATTTACTCAAGGACAAGTAATGGTTTAAGTGTCGGGAGTCTGATGTGCACCATTATGCATGCGTTAACAAATGCATTCGACGTACTAGTTGGTTTAGTTTATGTGGTGGATTGCTAGTAGTAGTTAAGTTTACGTGACAAGGGGTTTATACAGTCATATTTGGTTTTCTTGTCTAAATCCCACATTTTGTAGAATTAATTGGTACTAATGGACATCTTGTATCCATGGGCACCTAGATCTTATTTGTGACCATCCTTAGCAGGTTGCCCGTGGGTATTTTTCATTACATTCTATGTGTAGGCCATTCGCAAGGAAGGTAGTAGATATCGAGGGAAATTCACACTAGAATGGTAGTAAACAAAAGCCACAAACATCAAATCATGGTAGAAGGAGATTGAAGCCAAAGATAGGCAATATTGGAGTTCAAGGCAACCAATGAAGGAATGGAGAATCGTTGTCTGAGAGAGTGTGCCAACTTCTGGGAACATTCCAAAAAGAATCAACCTTCAAGGTTGTTTCCATTGGATTTTTATCCTTGAGAACCATAAAATCAACTACAAGAACCCTCAAAATGGACTCCCGGTCACCCGTAGTGAAGGAAAGCGGTTCTGCTGGGTGAAGTACAAATGGATCAGTGTGAAACCCTCATGGATGGCACCAACGGCCCCACACTAGATGTCCCTTTGGAATGAATCATGCCAAGGGGTTTGTACAGACTGCGCTAAACATGATGGGCCACACGCATAACTTTAAAGTTTCACTAAAAATTGGCTAAGTATGGGCACGACCATTATGTTTTTGACGGACCGCGCTGTTCCAAGTGAAAATGTCATGACTAGCTGGTGGGATGTGAAGAATCAAGCGAACTGTGAAAAGTTATTGAGAAAAATAATGTTTCTGATGATGGTCTGTGCCAAACATCATGTCCAGTAGATCTAAAGTGCAAAAATGATGACTCTGATGGTGGCCAGCACCAAACGATGCAGACCGCATTGACACGACCCACAGGGTTTGACATGGACCGTGCCAAGGGAGATGCATAAGCTATGCTAGAGAAGATGACCCATGCCTTGGAACAAGCACGGATCGCGCCAGATCTAACAGTCCCACGCCATCACGGATGTAGTACATGGCGCAGACGGCGCCATCAGCAACTGTCCACATTAGGCCGTGGCTGAACTAGGGTTTACATGATTTGGCCTATTTTGGGCCTATATTTAGGCCCAATCCCCTACTACTATAAATATCAGCCATAGTCTATTAGGTTAAAAAGGGAAATAATCTTAGATCCAATTTTCATATTCTATTATTGTAATTAAGGAGCTTCTAGAGATAGAAACATTATCTCTTCTATTCTTCTTTCCTTTTTATTTTGGATCCATCCTATGATGTGGCATTCCAATTTTCATTTGAATTCCATGTCCATGGAGTATTTTAGTAGCTTTAAGTTTTTTGTATTCATGCTTTGAACTTGACTTCTTGAGATTTAGATTTCCTTATCTTATTGCTTCATGAATATATTTGCTTGAACTTGTGGTTTCTAAGAATTATGATTTATGCTATGTAATTATGATGATGTACACATGTGCTTATAGTAGTATAAAATTGTGTTGGGCTTCATTGCGATATTTGAAAGTGTTGGAATTGTGGAGTAGGTATAGAACACCGGGGAGATGAGTGCATTCATGTCCTTTGAGAGAAAATCATTATATATGTTATACCATGATTTCGATTGGCTAGCTGTGTGGGAAATTAACATGTAGGGTGGTCAATTCGGCAAATCCTAACCCGAGAGATTAGCATGTTGTGTGTAGCGACTAGAGTTGTGCCTACTCTAGAGTCACCACAAGGTGTCTTTTCCTTTTCCTCTATAGAGCTAAGGATTTAGATATACTGTGGAGTGTCTGGTATGTAATGCACTTTACTACATTTCCAATGGTTGCAACGTACGTGGGGCTTTGCCCTTTTAGGCAGGCTTTGGATTCCTCTAAGCGTGAGAACGTTGGCCTTGGGAGTGAAGTGATTAGAGAATGGTCTATGGCATCGGTAGACTAGAGCTCATTCCCTAAAATTATAGAGACAGTGAGATATGGGTATTGTTGTTAATACCACGTGTGATAGATGGAGGGAATTACCTGGCTATCTCCTCACTGTGTGACATGAGCATATGATAGGTTTATAAATTTATATGTGAGTAAATCATGGATATAAGTCATTTATCAAGCAAGTTATGCAAATACCCCTTGGTGTAGACCTAGCCAAAAGGCTGGGCCACAAAGCCGAAGGTCTAAGCAAGCCCAAAATCAGCCTGCAACGTGAAAGTAAAAGAAGCAACCCACGAACTATGAAAAATGGAGATCGTGGCCATACAGCAGCCACAAACTGTCTTTCTAGGAGCCACGATCAAGCATACGATAGCAAGCCCGAGAAAAGTGGATCCACTATTAGAGTAGGCTATAAAAGGAATAAAGAGACCACATGTACAGGTAAGCATAACTATCTTGAGAAATTTCGATTCTGAAAGGAGAACTGACTTGATCGTCTGAGTTGTCCTCTCAAAATCATTCCCGAGACTAGTTTTGCAGGTGAACGAGTTCAAGGAGTGAACAACTAGTGATTTTCCTGAATGGACCACCATATTATTTGGCGTCAACAGTGGGGACTAGAAAATTTTTTCATTTCAGAGTGAGTCAGGTAGATAATCATATTCACCAGGAGTGAAACGAGGCATACTCACCAGTCTCAAGATTAAACTCTAGGACATGACAAAGGAATGCATCGTAATCAGTATAACACTCCAAATATAGAAAAAGAGATAAGGAAAATAGAGTATTCGCAGCCTTTTTAGAAGTGAACATAGAAGGTTTTTATGATCAGTTCTTGAAGATGCTTGAGTAAAAACCCCCAAAAAATTGAAAAGGGTGATTCATGAGCATGCAAATCACAAGTATGAAGAAGAGTTACGTGATATCGTGGCAGAGGACGATGAGGGCAAATTGCCCTTAGTACCACATCTGCGGGATTTTAAGATGCCAAAGAATTTCATAGTCCCTTTACATGTTAAATTCTACGATTGAACGACAAATCCGAAAGAATATCAACACTCATAAAGAAACGGCATGAGATTTCACAACAAGAACATCAAATTAGTTTGCAAAGCGTTCCCTATCTTCTTGTCAAGAACATCGATTACTTGGAAACATCAAATCATGGGAATAGTTATCATATATATTCCTTTGTCGCATGTATTAGAAGGAAAGGTTCACAAAAACAATCGAAGATCTTAATAACATAGCCCAACGAAGTGAAGAAAGTCTTGCAGAATACCATTATAAGTTTGTGATAGTAAGTTTGCAGGTTCGTGACTTGTAATTTCAATCATCATTGAGAAATTTTATAAGAGGCATGCAATCAGGACAATTCTAAAAGGAGCTAATGAAGAATATTCTAAAAATACGAGAGACCTACAAAAGATGATTGAACAATATGTCCGAACAGAGGATGCAAATAACCATAAAATAGAAAGGGAACGAGGCGAGAAGCAAACAAAGGAGGATTCGCAGAAGGGTTTTCCGAAGAAAGGTAAAGGAAATGTCATTTTCAAAAGAGGAGAACCAGGATTGCAAGGCCTTTTATTTTAAGATACGCCTCTAACAAGGTGAAGGAAGGAGATATGGCAAGTGAACAAGGATCTATTGCGAGAGCCAGCAACTATGATAGCACCACCAAAAATATCCAGGGAGTATTATTATGCTTTCTACAAGGATCATAGCCATGATATAGTGTACCGCAGAGACTTAAGAAGTCAAATAGACGAAAATATGAGGAATGGTAACATAGGACAACACAGGAATGAATGGCAAGCTAGTATGAGGACGCTAGTAAAATAGTGAACCCATCTCCAAAAAACTAAGGCAATGCAATCACAATGACATAAAAATAAAAGAATGACTACGGTTATGTATTACAATGACCACGTGGAGAATTAAATACCAGAGACAGTAATCTTGTCCATACAGGGATCCATGGAGTCATTGTCCCATCACACTTGGAAGGCCAAAGAAAGATACTCTCCCCCACAAGAGCTGATTGATAAAAGGCTTTGTTCAAATGAAACGATCACACTTAGTGGGGAATATGTGGTACCCAATGCTTTTCCGCACAACGATCCCATGTTCATCTTAGAAACTAATTGGGAATGCAAGAGTTCATAGAGTATTCTTAGATGACTGAAGTGCTGTTATGATACTATTCGTAGACTACTTCGACAGGCTAAGTTTCAAGAGAGGGGGCCTAAAAAAATCCACATCTTCGGTAGTAGGATTCACAGGGCGAGTGGAAACATCATTGGAGAATATACAGCTACCCGTCACTATTGAAGAAAATGGAAGAAATTGCACCATCATGTGCGACTTCGTGGTCATGGATTCCCCAAGTACATGAAATTCCATCATTGGAAGGCCATGGAGAAGAAACAGAGTTAATTAGTCTGTATAGTGAAGACAATTCAAAATACATGAAGATTGGAAAACATCTTCCAGACGAGGAGAAGACGAAGGCTTTTGAAATTTTGTGAAGCCACAAACATACGTTCACATTGAGTGTCTATAATATGAGATAAGTGGATCTAGACATTACTACTCACTCCTTGATTATCAGCAGCTCTGTGAAACTGGCTAAACAGAAACAACATTGCTTTGCTAGCAATATACAAAAAGCGATCAAAGATGAGGTCACATCGTTGCTACATGCCGGTATACTAAAATAGTTTATATATCCAAAGTCTATAGCAAACCCGATCATGGTTAAGAAATCAGGTGCTGGCTGGAGGATGTGCATTGATTTCACAGATTTGAACTAGAACGCCCAAAAGACTGCTACCCTTTACAAAAAATCAATCAACATGTTGAGGAAATTTAAGGATATAAAGTCCCGGAATTTTTGGATGTGCATAAGGGATACCGCCAAATCTTGATGAATATGGAGGATGTTGAAAAAATTGGCCTTTACAACGAGCTTTGGGGCATTTTGTTATGTAAAGATTCCGTTTGGGCTCAAAAATGCTGAAGAAACTTACTAGAGAGTGGTCGATCATGCATTACACAACCAAATTGGGAGGAATGTCAAAGCATAAGTTGACAAAATGGTGATTAAAAGCAAAAAAGTGGGTAGCCTCACTGCAGATTTAAAAGAAACTCTAGACATGGTACAAGCAATAGGGATGAAGCTCAACCCTAAGAGGTGTGTAATTGGAGTAGGTGTAGGAAAATTCTTAGGGTACAGGGTATCCTCAAAAGGTATCAAATCTAACCCATAAAATATCCAAGATATAGTAAATCTCCCCCAGCCGCGAATGGTTAAAGAGGTCCAAATCCTAATGGGATAAGTAGCAGCACTTAGCCGCTTTGTCTTGAAAGCAGCGGAGAAGCACTATCCACTACTTGAAGTTCTAAGAAAAGCTTAAAAGTTAAGTTGGAGCCAGGATTGTTAGAGAACATATGATGGATTGAAGGAGCCGCTTCAAACTTTACCAAAGTTAAAGTTGCCTGCCCCAAGAGAGGCACTATACTTGTACTTAGCGATCTCACAGAACCTCATGCCAAGGCCTGACACGATTCATGCCAAGGGAGATGCACAGACCATGCTAGGGTGCATGGCACGAGGGGTCTCGTGCCAAAATATTTGGCATGAACCATTGGCACAAGGGGGTCAGTCCTAGAAGATTTGGCAAGAGGGGGTTCCGTTCCAGGTATATTCCACACAGTTGTATCTTTACCGATTCCCCATTTCTGTTGTCAAATTGTTCAAAAAATGTAAATTTTCAAAAATTCTGAGCTTTTAACTTAAAAATGCATTTTTGGATCAAAAATTTTGAAATTCCCTAATACCTTAGGAATTTTTATGCAAATAGTATGTCCAACATTCCTTGGAATTAATTCATTTATACAATTGTCCCCTAAATTGTAATTTTCAAAATTCCATTCTTATCCTAATTGTACCCCATTCCCTTATAATCTATTCTGTTATTTCTATGGTACATTTCTTCACCTAAATGAATCATTTGACACATTCTAACTCTTAAGAAACAATCACTCACACCAATCTTGGTGAAACTTCAAAGTTTGAAGTTTTTCTCCCAAAAATTATCAACTTTTCCTTCTTCTTGTGTGGATCTTACAACTCTTAGCTTCAAATTCTGGGTAATCCATTGAACTCTTTATGTACATGCTTTTTTGACATTGTGGTGGTATTGTGAAAAGAATGATTTTTTAATGAGTGTATGTTATTGAGATATGTGTTTGGGCTTGTATGCATGATCTTGTGTTGATGGAAATTGGGTGGTTTGATATGCTACTATGCTTGGATGTTATGTTATTTACGTGTTGGATGATTTGGGAGAAGATGAATCTTTATTGCATAATATGATTAATGGGTTGGTGATGACTTACATAAGATTTTTGTTCAATGAGGATGTTCTTGTTTAAATAGCCTTCATGCTTGGATTATCATGTTTTGAATGTTTAGGATATTTAGGAAGGATCTACTTGTTAAATGATAATGTGAGCCATGCCTTGTTCGAGATCACATTACCACTTTTTACCTCATTTTGTTAGGATGCCTCCTTAAGGGAACGCGTCGGAGAAGGGAAAGTCTTCAAAGGGTGAGAAGTAGAAGAAACCTGTAAAGGGTGCAAACCATGAGCCGGTGACTCCCATTCTTTCCAACCACGCGTTTGAGACCAAAGAGTTTATGAGATTGACCAACATCTCCGTGAATGCAGCTCGGTGGTGGAAGGGATTGAGAGAGACAAAGAGGAGTACATTAGAGATGTCTTTGAGATACGTGCAACAGCTTTGACCTTCTTTTGACCATTTTGTACTATAAATACTCCAAACTTTTTCCCTTTCTTCCTCATTCATTTCTCTAGTAAAAAATAGTCTCCAACACCCTAGTTTGCATATGCTTCTCTTCCTTTCTTCTATGTTTACCACGGATTCTTGCTATTTTACTATGTGTTTTCATAATCTAGGCTAAATATACTCTTATGAGCAATTGGTAAGCATTTCTTGTATGAATTTATGTGATTTGGTTTATCGTATTTTGTGCTTTCATTATCAATTATGTTTTATTCTTTCTTGTGAGATTAATGCATGATTTAGACTAGGATGATCAACCAGTTGATTATATGCTAGTTTGTTGGTAAAACCCGGAAGACTTTGAATTTTTGTCAAAGTGATTGGTGTTGGTAAATACTAGGTTATAATTAGGAGTGAAAACTAATTATGATTGTTGATTGATGAAGTTGCTTAAGCTTAGGATGAATTTTAATGGGTTTGACTAATTATCAATGTGGCTTACTAATAACTATTAGCATGAAGATTGATCCTTGTAGTCGTTATTAGTCAATATACTTCTACTATCTATGTGTTTCTCGCTTGTAGGAAATTGTGGTAGTCGTGTTGGGTCTCCATGTGTATTGCTATCCTCGGGGAAGTCTATGACGCCGATCGTCTAGAGTGACCCGAGGGTAAGGGTTATTGTGTGGTGCCGATCGCTCACTCTAACTCTACCTATAACTGAGGAGAGGTGAGAAATGTCTTTATTCGAAAGTTTTTGACATGTTCTCCACAATATGTGTTTGATGCATGGAAATATGATAATTTATTGATGATCACAGGATGACTAGAAATTTAAACCAGTTGCACGCAAGACTCGTTATAATCTTAGTTATGTTATTTGTGCTATTTGGGATTTAATGTACATCGCTCTTTCTACTTGGTTGTTAATTGACTAGTTTAAAGTAGTCATAGTGATTTTCAAAACCAAACCCCCACTTCGTTACCACACACGTAGAGTGACTTTTTTGTGTGCTTTTTAACCACGCTTTAACACTTGATAAAACACCCCTTTCCTCGTGGACGACCTTGTCTTACCACTTGATACTATTTAGTAGTTAGCCCTAAGTTTAGCCAATAAATACTATCCTTGAGAGGCAAGGTGACGGCTTCCAAAACCTTTTCCAAGAAACATCATCTAAACCTCCTTAACTCCAAAGATTTCCCAAAAGCACTTGAAAAGGGACAAGGCGCACAGGTCCATTTGGCTCTGAAGATGAGGTTTAAGGTGGGATAATGTTAGAGACAATAACATGCAGAGAACAAGAATTGGTGGACTCACGGATGGTGATTCTAGAGACCCCAGGAAAGCTTTGAATAAAACCTTAAAAAGGGAGCATGTCATGCCTACGACATTAAATAAACTTGGTTTTGATCATCCAGATAGTCATTCGTGACACTGTTAATGTATTTGTGATCCCCATTTTGTTATGTAATGTCGAGATTTGTTGTTTTAATTGGAATTCATGATTAATTTTTCTTCTTTTTATTTTTTTGAACACTATTACGCTTGAACAGCAACATTGTTTTGTAGGAAGCATTTTGTTTTGAAAAACAAATGCGAGAAAAATGGGCGAATCGTATAGAAGTGCAGGGTTAAATGGTGCAAAAAAAGGTGAGGGTTAGCCTTGAAAAAATGTGTGAAGCTAGGATGAAAGCCCAAGAGGGCTCCTAGGCAAAAATGAGAGAAAATGAGTGAATTTGAACAATTTTATGCTTCTCTTCATTTGTCTATTTGGTGGCTTCTTTTGTCGAGTAAGCTAGTTTTACACTTGTATTTTATACCCCACCTTTGATTGGTATGATGGTTGTTTAGATCATCTTAAACTTTGGGATGTGAGAGTGAGAGATTCTTATGTCTTGGGGGTTAGGGTAACCTAGGAATACAATGTTGGATGTTTTGGGAAATCTTTTACATGTTAGTTTACGCTTAGATCTTTGCTTGTTCCTGTTTACTGAAGGACGAGTAGAGGTTTAAGTGAGGGGAGGTGTGATAAGACGTCAAATGCATGTATAAAAACTTGGACAAGTTGAAAACCTGAAAGGGCGACTTGGGTAACATTGGGAAAAGCCCGGATAGGTTAAAATACCTAGGTAAAAGTGAGAGGCTAGGCTTGACAAGGCTTATGAGCCTAGGCAAAAATGAGATGCCGTGTAGAAAAAGGTGAGAAGTGAGTACCCTTTGTGTGTTAAAGTTAGGATGAAAACCCAAAAGGGCTCTTAGGCCAAATGAGAGAAAGTGATAGAAAACAAAAAATAGGCTGGCGATACATTTACCTCCTTGGTTGTAACTAGGTCCAGAATCACGAGTTATCCCCATGTTACAACCTTGTAGACGACTCTTGGATTTCCTTGGTGGATTGTTTTTGGTGATGGCTCTTTGATTGTTTTTGGGGATTATTTTTGGAAATGTGAGCTAGCTCGACACTTATCTTTTTGGCTTATCTTTTTCAACATTTTTACTTTTGGATAGATATGTTACTTTAGTATCTACGGGGAGTGTGCGAGTTTTAAGAATTTTCACTTCTTTGGGGGAACTAGGGTAGCTTGAGAGTTAGTTGATTACATTGGCTAACTTATATATTCATAATACATGCTGCTTAACCCTTTTCTTGTTTCTATTTTCACGAGGACAAGTAATGGTTTAAGTGTCGGGAGTATGATGTGCACCATTATGCATGCATTAACAAATGCATTTGGCGTACTAATTGGTTTATTTTATGTGGTGGATTGCTAGTATAGTTGAATTTACGTGACAAGGGATTTAGATGGTCATATTTGGTTTTCTTATCTAAATCCCACATTTTGTAGACTTAATTGGTACTAACGGACATCTTGTATCCACGGGCACCTATATCTTCTTTGTCACCATCGTTAGCAGGTTGCTAATGGGTATTTTTCATTATATTCTATGTGAAGGCCATTCGCAAGAAACATAGTTAACATAAAAGGAAATTCACACTAGAATGGTTGTAAACGAAGGCTAAAAACATCAAATTATGGTTGAAGGATATTGAAGCTAAAGATAGGCGGTATTGGAGTTCAAGGCGACCAATGAAGGAACTGAGAATCATGGTCCGAGAGAGTGTGCCAACTTCTGGGAACCTTCTAAGAAGAATCAACCTTCAAGGTTGGTTCCATTGGATTTTATCCTTGAGAACCATAAAATCAACTACAAGAACTCTCAAATGTGGCATCTCTGATAATAATTCCAATTGTTTACTCACTGCGTGCGATTTGCTGGTGCGAAACACGCACTGAATACTACTCCCTCGTCTTCCTTACCTTTCTTCTCCTTTTATCTTTATTTTGTCTCTTAACGGCTCTCTCCGTACTGGTTCTCGGCCCTCTCTGAACTGGTCCTCGGCCATGGCGTCTCCGACGCCTAACCAACCTCTCGATACTCACCCTTCCACGCATATGAGTTTCCTACAACCTTTGAATACTAAACCTGCTCCTCTCCTATCATCCCTCCCAGACACGCCCGACTTACATCCTATCACCGAATATAAGGGCAAGCTAGCCTACATCCTCTCTCCAGAGGAAGGCGAGCTCTTGGCTTCACATTATCAAAAAGCTTTAGTCAGGAAATTTAACAGAGGCAAACCTCTAATGGAGAAACTGTTGTCTGCCTTCAAATCGATAGGTTTTAAGTCAAAATTTCAATTAGGTTCCATTGACTACCGACATGTGCTAATTCATTTTCAGGATTATGAAGATTACCAAAGGTGCTGGATGAAAGGCCAATGGATGCTAAATGGAACAGCAATGAGGGTCCAGAAATGGACGCCCGAATTCTCACCGACGGCCGAATCATCAGTGGTTCCAGCTTGGGTAACTTTACATCAACTGCCATTACATTTTTATAATACTTCTGCAATAATAGGCATCAGTAGCCAAATAGGAAAATTTCTTAAAATGGATACGGCTACTAATGCTCTAACTAGGCCTTCGGCAATTAAGGTCTGTGTAGAAGTTGACCTTTTAGCTCAGCTCCCAAAGTCAATAGTAGTAGGCATTGGTAATAAGGTTTCGGATTACCCAATTGAATATGAACAGCTCCCAATGTACTGCACTCACTGTAGAATCATCGGACATAACCAGACAAATTGCAATTTTTTACACCCTGAACTTAGGAGAATTGGAAAAAATCAGACTGAACATAAGGCTAACAGGGGAAGACAATCTGAGGCTCTAGAAGAGAATCAAAGGGTAGATGAGCAGGAACATAGATTGATTAGACCTCAGGCTACAGTAGAACTGGAAGGGAAATCTAACTTATCAGTATCACAGAAAGAAAAAGATTTCCAAAGTCAGAATCTGAAGTCAGTTTCCCTGCAGCAAAATAATACTATTTCCCATACTCATAGTCAGTCTAAAAGAAGACCTTTTTACTCTCTGGATGATATTTCTAAACCTATCACCAATTTTTTCTGGAGAAAAAAAACCCAATTCAATGACCTCCACCCCATCCAGGAAGGGATAACAAAAAGTAATATGGTTTCTATATCAAATGCCTTCCACTCTCTAATTGATCTACAGGAAGAGGACACTGCTATCCAAGAGGATGATTCAGGGGAAATCTACCATGAGTCTGTGGAATCACATGATACTATGACTCCACAGAGTGATACAGAAAAGATTGCAACCAAAGAGAACAGTTTCAGTCCTCAGGTAGATCAGGGGATCTCAGAAGGTAATATGGCGCAAACTTTAAAAAATCCTGAAGCAGATCATCAGGTCCCAGAAGATATTGTAAATGAGGCAGCAAAGACTTCAAGTGCAGCAACTGATTCTACACTTCATAGCCAAGACCAATTTTATCTTGGGGATAACAGAGGCACTGCAGAACAGGTAAATCCCTCGAAGGTAAGTCCTCTCTCAACAGATTTTGCTAGGAAAAGTGAAGACAAAAGAGGAAAAAACAGTACTGTCACCTTTTCAAAACAAAGGAAACTAAGGTCATGACAAAAAGCGACCCCCCTAGTTTTAAATGATTCAGTACACAAAAATAGGAACTATTTTAGTGTGGAATGTTAGGGGTTATGGTTCTTCTATGGATAGGTTAAAGGCACTTAAACTGAAACACAAGATTGACTTGCTTTGTTTAATTGAGCCATGGCATGATAAGCATAATATAATCTCTCTGAAGCATCAACTTGGCTACAGTAATGCTATTCATGCTCAACAGGCTAAAATTTGGATTCTTTGGAATCATGTTTTCAACTTAGATATTGTAAAGGAATCTGATCAGTATATTCAAACTAAAGTCACTGACATAGCCTCTGCTGTTAACTGGAATATTTTCTTTATCTATGCAAGTGTACATAGACAGATGAGGGAGTTTTTATGGTCTGACCTAAAAGCTGTAACACCTGACCCTTCTATTTACATAGGTGATTTCAATACTGTTTCATCAATCTCTTAGTACAAGGGTAGAAAGTCAACCCCTAGGAAAAGTATGAATCAGTTTAATGACTTTCTAAATAATATGGATTTGCATGATATCCCAACTGTTGGTAATACTTTCACTTGGAGCAATAACAGATTTAGAGACAAATGTAAGGACTTGCAATTTCAAAGATTAGACAGAGGTGTTAGTAATTTAGAGTGGCTAGATAAATTCCCAAACAGTACAGTACATGTCCTTAACAGGATGACTTCTGACCATTCTCCTCTATTGCTGTCTATCCAATCTGCAATTGAGATGGCTCCAAGACCTTTTAGATTCCAAGAAATGTGGATAAACAGGAATGAATTCAAAGATTTAGTGGAAACAAACTGGAATCGTTTCTCCCCACTTTCTGGAATGACAAGGTTTGTGCACAAATTAAAAAGACTCAAGGTAGTTATTAAGGAATGGAACAAACACACTTTTGGCAATGTTAAGAACAATTTGGCTCAGTATGAATTAAAATTTACTGATTTGGAAATAAAGTTTCAGCAAACACATGATGAGTCAGTGCTTTCGGAACTGCTGCAAGCTAAAGACCTTTTACTTAGAGCACAAAAGGAACATAACATTTTTTTGAAGCAAAAGGCTAGGTTAAACTGGTTAAAGCATGGAGATGCAAACACTAAGTATTTCCATCACACAATTAGAGAAAAAAAGGCAAGGGCCAGAATAGGTAAAATAAAATATGGTAATGGAACATGGTTAACTGACCCTAATTTAATTAGAGAGGAGGGTGTTAGATTTTTTTCAGGAATTATTAACAGAGGAAGCCTCAAAACAGAAGGGAATTCATTTTAAAGATTTTTTGACTGAAATTCCAACTGTCATTTCTGAAGAGCAGAACAGTTTTCTGCTATCTCCTTTCACTTCGCAGGAGTTGCACAGTGCAGTATTTGATCTTAACAAAACAAGTGCACCAGGCCCTGATGGATACTCTGGTTGCTTTTTTACACATTTCTGGGAAACCATTAAAGCAGATTTACTAGAAGCTGCAAATGACTTTTTAAATAATGGTATAATCCCAAAAGCCATTTCTAGTACTTGGCTCACTCTAATCCCAAAGAAATCTATCCCGAACACATTTGCTGACTTTAGGCCAATAAGTTTATCCAACTTTGTAAACAAAGTTTTCTCAAAAATACTAATGGAAAGGATTAAACCATTAATGCAGCTCTTGATATCACCAGAACAAAGTGCATTCATGAAAGGGAAGGATATTTCGGACAATGTCATTTTAATGCAGCAAATGACTAGATTACTGTCTAGAAAAACAAAGGTTCCGAATCTAATAGTTAAACTTGATATGCAAAAGGCCTTTGACAGAGTTTCTTGGTCCTTTCTAAATTCTATACTACTTTGTTTTGGGTTTCATGGAAAATTTGTGAGATTAATTATGCACAACATAATGACAGCAAATTTCTCTGTGCTAATTAATGGGGTCACAGCAGGGTTTTTTTGCTCTACCAGGGGGATCAAGCAAGGAGATCCTTTATCTCCTTTTCTATATAACATTTTATCTGAGGCCTTCTCAAGGGGCTTAAAAAAACTCTTCTCCACTGGATACTTAACATATTTCAGCCTACCTAAAGTTTGTACACCCCTCACTCACCTGATGTATGCAGATGACACTGCAATTTTTTTGAATACGGACACTAAAAATTTAAAGCGTTTTAAACTGTTCCTTAATGCATATGAAGAGACTTCGGGACAAAAAGGTAACTTCTCAAAATCTGAATTTTATGTCTCACATAAGGCTCATCCTCAGTGTTCTCAAACTGCTAGGAGAACATTAGGGATGATGAAGGGATCTTTTCCTTTTAAATACCTTGGTGTTCCAATTATTACTGGTCGAAATCTGAAGGTGTACTATTTACCAGTAATTGAAAGAATGGAGAAACAGATAAACAATTGGAAAAATAGGTGGTTGAGTCCAGCAGGTAAAATAATTTTGATAAATTCAGTGATGCTTTCAATTCCAACGCACATATTTGGAGTTTTACACCCCCCAAAAACAGTTCTAAAAATAATGGGAAAATTGGCATCTAATTTTTTCTGGGGAAATTCTGATTTAACTGAAAAAAGAAAGTGGAGGTCTTGGAAAAGAATGTGCTATCCATTGGAAGAAAATGGTTTAGGTTTTAGGGAATTAAGTGATACTTTAGATGCTTATTCTTGTAAATTATGGTGGAAGTTACAAATCAATAATGCTCAGTGGGCAAACCTCTTGTGGACTTTGCCAGTTTCATATAAACACTCTCACATATGGGCAAGAATCACCAAAATTACAGCTTTGGCAAACAGTTTCTCCAGAGTCCTCTTTGGTAGGGGCCAATGTTCATTTTGGAGTGCCAATTGGAGTGGGGAGGGAGCACTGTGCTACATCTGGCCGGCTGACATTGACATTCCCTTTGAGTGCATCTCTCTTAGGGATTTTTTATCTAACAAATCAGCACTTATTCCAATCCTGGAGCCACATTTGGCTACCAACATTATTACAATTCTGCAGGAGACAAGGTTGGAGTATAGCCATGAAGATAAATTGGTGTGGATACTCACTGTTGATGGAAATTTCTCTGTCAGCTCGGCTCACAATGCCCTGAGACAGAGGGGATCTCATATCCAACATTTCAAAAAGGTATGGTCCCCATTCATACCAAGAAAGATGTCTATCTTACTTTGGAGGGTCCTTAATAATATACTACCTTTTGATAACATATTAAAAAGAATTGGCTTCTCAGTTGCCTCAATGTGTTCCATATGCAAGAACAGTGGAGATAGTTTGGATCATTTCTTCAATTCTTGCAATTTTTCAACTGCAGTGTGGAACAGTGTTTTTTTCATGTTAAGGTTACCCGGTTCTGATTTCAGAGATTTAAAAAGTAGAGTGCATTTCCTCTTATCATTCAGAGCTGAATCTAAAATTCATGGAAACATTATCAATGCAGCTCTAGTGGTTACAATATGGACATTATGGAATCATAGGAACAGATTCTTTTTTGATAATAGATCATACTCACATGAGGTTTGTTTTGCTGAAATAAAGGATTCTATTTATCAAATATTCACGGCACATAGCCTAATAGGAAATAAGGAAAAGAATAGGTTTTAGACACAGAATAACATTGTTCCACACATAATTCAAAAACAGAAAAATGCTCTCTCTAAGGTCCAATGGGAGAAACCTACTGTAGGCTACAAAGTCAACACTGATGCATCTTGGATCCCAGGAGGTTTGTCATCTTCGGCTGTTATCGTAAGGGATAGATTTGGTAATGTAGTAAAAATGATTGTCAGTACGTTTTATTGTCCATCTCCCTTACATGCAGAACTAATTGCTATTCGAAGCGGCTTTCATGTCATCTCTGAACTTAATCTTGAAAATGTTATCTTTGAATCAGACTGTTTATCCGCTGTAAGGGGTATTCTAAACCCTCTATCTTCTCCCTGGAGAGTTTTTTCTATGTGCAATGCTCTAACTTAGCACAAGGCTCCATCACATTGCAACACATACCACGTGAAGCTAACTCGGCCACTGATTTCCTGGCTAAATATGCAAGGGAAAACCACCTTAATGGGGTTATTGAGCTTGTTTCTATACCACTATTCCTTAAAGGTTTACTAACACTTGACTGCATGAGTTTTCCAGCAATTCGAGTTGATTCATCTAGGGAATCAAACATCAGTAGCTATTATGAAGCTACATAATCGGATAGATAACATTTGGTACTACCTCTGTGCTTGTATATTACTCTTACAGTGTTACACATACTGCTGCTTCTCCTTTCTTCTCTTTTTCAGGGATTCCCGGAGGCAAGCAAAATGGTGAGGGATTTCTTTCTTTCAACCACAACTGGATATAGCTATGCAGTGATTAAGAGGAGTGTAAAAGTATTTATGCTTTCCTTGAAGAAGCTATCCAGTACACCACTAAAGTATAGGAGGTTCTACTCTGAGCATTTCACGGTCATCACCTGCTGCTCACATTCTGAAGTACTCTATCGGCTACTACTTCGTTGGCAAACAGGAGTCTCGATCTCGCTTCTCCGACCTGCTCGCGATGTACTAGTGTGATAGATACTACTTAGAGCTTCTTCTAGATATGTCCATAACTGTTAGGGTGCTACCATCGCTTTTTCCTTTTAGCAATAGATCATCATATGCAGGATCTTTTTGTAAAATAAACGTATGTTAACTCTCTGCCCTTACAGGGGTTTATTATTTTGGTCTGGGGAGCCATATATATTTCCCCCAATTTAAAAAAAAACTACAAGAACTCTCAAAATGGACTCACGGTAACCCGTAGTGATGGAAAGCGGTTCTACTGGCTGTAGTACAAATGGATTGGTGCGAACCCCTCATGGATGGGACCAATGGCCCACACCAGATATCCTATTAGAACGAATCATGCCAAGGGGTTTGTGTAGACCGCACTAAACACGATGGGCCACACACATGACTTTAAAGTTTCTCTAAAAATTGGCTAAGTATGGGTGGAAACCATCACATTTTCGATGGCTTGCGCTGTTCCAAGTAAAAATGTCATGACCAGCTGGTGGGATGTGAAGAATCAAGTGTACTGTGAAAAGTTATTGAGAAAAATATTTTTTCTGATGATGGTCCGTGCCAAACATCATGTCCCGTGGATCTAAAGTGCAAAAATGATGTCTTTGATGGCGGCTAGGGCCAAACGATGCAGACTGCATGGACACGACCCACAGGGTTTGACACGGACTGTGCCAAGGGAGATGCACAGGCTAAGCCAAAGAAGATGACCCACGCCTTGGAGTAAGCACGGACCGCGCCAGATCTAGCAGTCTCGCGCCATCACGAATGTAGTACACAGTGCAGACGCTGCCATCCGCAACTGTCAATGCCAGGCCGTGGTTGAACTAGGGTTTACATGATTATTCCTATTTTGGCCTATTTTTTAGGCCCAATCCCCTACTACTATAAATATTAGCCTGAGTCTATTAGGTTAAAAAAGGAAATAATCTTAGATCTAATTTTCATATTCTACTATTGTAATTAAGGAACTTCTAGAGATAGAAACATTATCTATTCTATTTTTCTTTCCTTTTTATTTTGGATTCATCCTATAATGTGGTATTCTAATTTTCATTTGAATTCCATGTCTATGGAGTATATTAGTAGCTTTGGGTTGTTTGTATTCATGCTTTGAACTTGACTTCTTGAGATTTAGATTTCCTTATCTTATTGCTTCATGAATATTTGTGCTTGAACTTGTTGTTTCTAGGAATTATGATTTATGCTATGTAATTATAATGATGCCCACATGTACTTATGGTAGTATAAAATTGTGCTAGGCTTCATTGCAATCTTGGAAAGAGTTAGCATTGTGGAGTAGGTATAGAACACCGGGGAGATGAGTGCATTCATGTCCTTTGAGAGAAAATCATTATATGTGTTATATCATGATTCTGATTGGCTAGCTGTGTTAGAAATTAACATGTTGGGCGGTCGATTTGGCAAATCCTAACCCGGGAGATTAGCATGTTATTTGTAGCAACTAGAGTTGTGCCTATTCTAGAGTCATCCCAAGGTGTCTTTTCCTTTTCCACTATAGGGCTAAGGATTGAGATCTACAGTAGAGTGTCTGGGATGTAATATACTTCACTACATATCCAATGGTTGCATCCTATGTGAGGCTTTGCCCTTTTAGGCGGGCTTTGGATTCCTCTAAGCATGGGAGCATTGACCTTGGAAGTGTAGTGATTAGGGAATGGTCTACGGTATCAGTAGACTAGAGCGCATTCCCTAAAATTACAGAGACAGTGAGATATGGGTATTGTTGTAAGTACCACGTTTGACAGACGGGGGGAAATACTTGGCTATCTCCTCACTGTTTGGCATGAGCATATGATAGGTTTATAAATTTATATGTGAATAAATTGTGGATAGATGTCATTTATCAAGCATGTTATGCAAATACCCCCTGGTGTAAACCTAGCCAAAAGGCTGGGCCACAAGGCCGATGTTCCAAGCAAGCCCAAAATCAGCCCACAATGTGATAGTAAAAGAAGCAACCCACGAAATATGAAAAATGGAGGTCAGGGCCTTATGCCAGCCACAAATTGTCTTTCTAGGAGCCACGATCAAGCATACGATACCAAGCCCGAGAAAAGTGGAGCCATGATTAGAGCAGGCTATAAAAGAAATAAAGAGACCACATGTACAGGTAAGCTTAACTATCTTGAGAAATTCCGATTCTGTAAGGAGAACTAACTTGATCGTCAGAGTTTTCTCTCAGAATCATTCCCGGGACTAGTTTTGCAGGTGAGGGATTTCAAGGAGAGAACAAATAGTTATTTTCTTGAACTGACCTCTACATGATTTGGCATCAACAGTGTTGACTGGAAAATGTATTTGTTTCAGAGTCAGTTAGGTAGATAATCTTGTTCACCAGGAGTGAAACGAGCCATACTCACCAATCTCAAGAGAAAACTCTAGGACATGACAGAGGAATGCATTATAATCAGTATAATACTCCAAATATAGAAAAAGAGCACAATAAAGAAGAAATAGAGGAGGACGCAGAGGAATCAGAATCCCCGAACAATAGTCATGGTAAGGAAAATAGAGCATTCCCAGCCTTTTTAGAAGGCAACAGAGAAGGTTTTTATGATCAGTTCTTGAAGACGCTTGAGTAAAAACCTCCAAAAATAGAAAAGGGTGAGTCATGATCATGAAAATCTCAAGTGTGAAGAAGAGTTACGAGAAATCGTGGCAGAGGAAGATGAGGGCAAATTGCCCTCAGTACAACAACCGCGGGATTTTAAGATTCCAAAGAATTTCAAACTCCCTTCACATGTTAAAATCTATGATTGAACGACAAATCCGAAAGAATTTCAACACTCATACAGAAATGACATCAGATTTCACGATGCGAACATCAAATTAGTTTGCAAAGCGTTCCCCATCTTCTTGTCAAGAACATCGATTACTTGGTATGAGGGCCTCCCCAGTGGAAGCATTAAATCGTGGGCACAGTTATCAGATATATTCCTTGGTTGCTTGTATTAGAAGCAAAGGTTCACAAAAACAATCGCAGATCTTAATAACATAGCCTAACGAAGTGAAGAAAGTCTTGCAGAATACCATTGTAAGTTTGTGATAGAAAATTCGCAGATTCGTGAATTGTAATTTCAATCATAACCGAGAACATTTATAGGAGGCATGCAATCAGGGCAATTCTACAAGGAGCTAACGAAGAATATTCCTAAAAATGTGAAAGACCTAAAAAAGATGAATGAACAACATGTGCGAACAAAGGAAGAGAATAACCATAAAATAGAAAGGGAACGAGGTGAGAGGCAAACAAAGGTGGATTCGCTGAAGGGTTTTTCGAAGAAAGGTAATGGAAATGTAATTTTCAAAAGACGAGAACCAGGATTGCAAGGACTTTTGTTCTAAGATACGCCTCTAAGGAGATGAAGGAGAGAGATATGGCAAGTGAACAAGGATCTATTTCGAGAGCCACCAACTACGATAGCACCACCATAAATATCCAAGGATCATAGCCATGATATAGAGTAATGCAGAGACTTAAGAAGACAAATTGAAGAAAATATGAGGAATGGTAACATAGGACAACACAAAAATGAATGGCAAGCCAGTATGAGAACGTTAGTAAAATAGTGAACCCATCTCCAAAAAAACCAAGGCATTGCAATCACAATGACATAAACAAAAGAATGATTACAGTTATGGATTACAATGACAACGTGGACAATAATGTACCAAAGATAGTAATTTTGTCCATAAAGGGATCCATAGAGTCAATGTCCAATAACGCTTGGAAGGCCAAAGCACGATACTCTCCCCCATAAGAGCTGATTGATAATAGGCTTTGTTCAAATGAAACACCTTTAGTGGGGAAGATGTGGTACCCAATGCTTTGCCGCACAATGATCCCATGGTCATCATAGAAAATAATTGAGAATGCAACAGTTCACAGAGTATTCTTAGATGATGGAAGTGATGTTAAGATACTATTCGTAGACTACTTCAACAAGCTAGGTTTCAAGAGAGCGGACCTAAAAATATCCACATCTTCGGTAGGAGGCTTCACAGGGCGAGCAGAAACATCATTGGAGAATATACAGTTGCCCGTCACTGTTGGAGAAAATGGAAGAAATTGCACCGTCATGTGCAACTTCCTGGTCATGGATGCCCCAAGTACATTAAATGCCATCATTGGAAGTCTATGGATGAACAAAGCTAAGACGATATGGTTCCCTTACAACATGGTAATGAATTTCCCAACCGAGCGGGTATCGATACAATTAGAGGAAGCAAATAAACAGCCAGGAAGTGTATTGTCATAAAAATGAAGACCTGAAAGGTAGGAGAAATGGTGACGGTGGTTAGCACCATTGGGTGGAAGTTAACAGGAACAGGCAGACACGGTAGTAAACTTAGGAGAAGAAACAGAGTTAATTAGTATTGATAGTGAAGACAAATCGAAATACAAGAAGATTGGAAAACATCTTCCAGACAAGAAGAAGATGAAGATTGTTGTAAATATTTTGAAGCCACAAAGATACGTTCACATGGAGTGTCCAGAATATGGGAGGAGTGGATCCAGACATTACTACTCACTCTTTGAATATCAGAAGCTCTGTCAAACTGGCTAAACATAAACAACATTTCTTTGCTAGCAATATACAAAAGGCGATCGAAGATGAGGTCATATTGCTGCTACATGCCAGTATACTAAAATAGGTTCTATATCCAACGTTTATAGAAAACCCAATCATGGTTAAGAAATCAGACGGTGGTTGGAGAATGTGCATTGATTTCACAGATTTGAACAAGCACGCCCAAAAGACTGCTACACTTTAGAAAAAATCAATCAACATGTTGAGGTAATTTCAGGATATGAAGTCCTAGCATTTTTGGATGCGTATAAGGGATACCGCCAAATCTTGATGAATCCGGAGGATGCTGAAAAAATTGGCCTTTATAACGAGCTTTGGGGCATTTTGTTATGTAAAGATTCCATTTGGGCTCACAAATGCTGAAGAAACGTACTAAAGAGTAGTCGATCATGCATTTTGCAACCAAATAGGGAGGAATGTCAAAGCATAAGTTGACGAAATGGTGATTAAAAGAAAAAAGGTGGGTAGCTTCACTGCAGATTTAAAAGAAACTCTAGACATGTTACAAGCAATAGGGATGAAGCTCAACCCTAAGAAGTGTGTAATTTGAGTAGGTGTAGGAAAATTCTCAAGGTACATGGAATGCTCCAAAGGTATTGAAGCTAACCCAGAAAAAATCCAAGCTATAGTAAATCTGCCCGAAACGGAAATGGTTAAAGAGGTGCAAACCCTAATGGGATCATTAGCAGTGCTTTGCCGCTTTGTCTTGAAAGCAGGGGAGAAGCACTATCCACTACTTGAAGTTCTAAGAAAAGCCTAGAAGTTGAGTGGGATCCAGGATTGTTAGAGAGCATATGATGGATTGAAGGAGCTGCTTCAAGCTTTACCAACGTTAAAGTTGCCTGCCCCCAGAGAGACACTATTATTGTACTTAGCGATCTCACAGAACCTCATGAAAATGCCTAACACGATTAACTCCAAGGGAGATGCATGGACCGTGCTAGGATGCATGGCACGAGGGGCCTCGTGCCAAAATATTTGGCACAAACCATTGGCACGAGGTGGTCAGTGCCAGAAGATTTAGCAAGAGGGGGATCCATGCCAGGTATATTCCACACGGATGTATCTTTACCGATTCCCCATTTCCGCTGTTAATTTGTTCCAAAAATGTAAAATTTCAAAAATTCTATGTTTTGAACCTAAAAATGCATTTTTGGTTCAAAAATTGTGAAATTCCCTATTTCCTTAGGAATTTTTATGCAAATAGTATGTCCAACATTCCTTGGAATTAATTCATTTATACTATTATCCCCCTAAATTGTAATTTTCAAAATTCCATTCTTATCCTGATTGCACCTCTTTCACTTATAATCTATTCTACTATTTCTATGGTATGTTTCTTCACCTAAATGAATCATTTGATACATTCTAACTCTTAAGAAACACTCACTCACACACAATCTTGGTGAAACTTGAAAATTTGAAGTTTTTCTCTCAAAAATTAGCAACATTTGCTTCTTCTTGTGTGGATCTTACAACTCTTAGCTTCGAATTTTGATTAATCCATTGTACTCTTTGTGTACATGCTTTATTGCCATTGTGGTGGTATTGTGAAAAACATGATTTTTTAATGAGTGTATGTTATTGAGATATGTTTTTGGGCTTGTATGCATGATCTTGTGTTGATGGAAATTGTGTGGTTTGATGTGCCACTATGCTTGGATGTTATGTTCTTTATGTGTTGGATGATTTGGGAGGAGATGAATCTTGATTGCATAATCTTATTAATGAGTTGGTGAAGACTTACATGAGATTTTTGTTCAATGAAGATGTTCTTGTTTAAATAGCCTTCATGCTTGGATTATCATGTTTTGAATGTTTAGGATATTTAGGAAGTATCTACTTGTTAAATGATAATGTGAGCCATGCCTTGTTTGAGATAACATTACCACTTTTTACCTCATTTTTTTAGGATTCCTCCTTAAAGGAATGCGTCGGAGAAGGGAAAGTTTTCACAGGGTGAAAAGTGGAAGAAACCTGTAAAGGGTGCAAACCATGAACCGGTGACTCCCATTCTTTCCAACCCCGCATTTGTGACCATAGAGTTTATGGGATTGACCAACATCTCCGTGAATTCAGCTCGAAGGTGGAGGAATTTGAGGGGGAAAAAGAAGAGTATATTAGAGACGTCTTTGAGATACGTGCTGCAGTTTTGACCTTCTTTTGACCATTTTGTACTATAAATACACTAAACCTTATCCCCTTCTTCCTCATTCATTTCTCTAGTAAAAAATAGTCTCCAAAACCCTAGTTTGCATATGTTTCTCTTCTTTTCTTCTATGTTTACCACGGATTCTTGCTATTTTACTATGTGTTTTCATAATCTAGGCTAAATATACTCTTAGGAGCAATTGGTAAGCATTTCTTGTATGCATTTATCAAGTGCCTATGTTTTCTGAATTCCTTAAAGAGTTATGCTCACCTAAGAGAACTAAAGCATTGAAGAATGTTGGGAAAATTAAAATTGGTGGACAAGTGTCGGCTCTCTTTCAAAAGAAACTGCCTCCTAAACTCAATGATCCCAGCACATTCATTATGCCTTGTGTCATAGGTGACAAAATTTTCGAAAAGCAAATGATAGACCTAGGAGCCTCTACCAATGTAATTCCCTACTCTCTATACAAGACTCTTAACTTTGGGAATTGTTATAAAACTAGGGTGATCATACAACTAGGTGACCATTCCTAAGCTATTCTAAAAACATTAGTGCGAGATATATTGGTTAATGTTAATAGACTAGTTTTCCCCACCAATTTTTATGTTCTCGATATGTCACATGAGGAGAGTGCGCCGCCAATCTTGTTAGGGAGACCATTTTAAAAATGGAGAGTTTGATGATCGATGTGCATTGTGGTTCATTCACATTAGTGTTTAATGAAGAAATAGTAGGTTATGACATCTACAAGGATAGAGAGCTTCCAAAGGATAAAATGTCTTTCCATGGTGTCACTATACTTGAAAGTTTGCAAGAGCTTCACAATAAATTTGAACATTGCCACATGAATAACTTAGTTGAAGTAGATAATGGAATGAGTAAGGCATTTAAGCAATTTTATAGTATTTTGAACAAGGTCAATGTTGCATATGTGAATGTCTCTAGTACTAACTTACAACGAGTGAAGAAGGGGTTGAAGAAACATCATCTAAACCTCCATAACGCCAGAAAGTTCCCAAAACCACTTGAAAAGGGACAAGGCGCCCAAGTCCATTTGGCTCCGAAGATAAGGTTTATGTCGGGACAATGTTGGAGACCAAAACATGCGGAGACAAAAATGGGTGGAATCACGGATGGTGATTCTGGAGACCCGAGGAATGCTTTGAATAAAGCTTGAAAAAAGGGAGCATGTCGTGCCTACGGCATTATATAAATTTGTTTTTGATCATCCGGATAGTCATTCATGACATTATGTTAATGTATTTGTGATCCCCATTTTGTTAAGAATTGTGGAGATTTGTTGTTTTAATTGGAATTCATAATTTATTTTTCTTCCTTTTATTTTTTGAACACTATTACACTAGGACTTCAACATTGTTTTGTAGGAATCATTTGGTTTTGGAGAAAAAAGAGCGAGAAAAATGGGCAAGCAACCGGGTCTAGGAGAAGTTCAACTCACGAATCGTATTGAAGTGCAGGGTCAAATGGTGCAAAGAAGGTGAGGGTGAGCTTTGAAAAAAATGTGTGAACCTAGGATGAAAGCCTGAGAGGGCTCCTAGGCAATATAAAAGAAAATGAGTTAAATTGAACAGTTTTATGCTTCTCTTGATTTGTCTATTTGGTGGCTTCTTTGGTAGAGTAAGCTAGTTTTACACTTGTATTTTATACCCCACCTTTGATTGGTATGATGGTTGTTTAGATTATCTTAAACTTTGGGATGTGAGAGGGTGAGAGATTCTTATGTCTTGGGGGTTAGGGTAGCTCAGGAATACAATGTTGAATGTTTTTGGGAAAACTTTTGCATGCTAGTTTACACTTAGATCATTGCTTGTTCCTGTTTACTCAAGGACAAGTAGAGGTTTAAGTGAAGGGAGGTTTGATAAGACGTCAAATGCATGTATAAAAGCTTGGACAAGTTGAAAACGTGAAAGGGTGACTTGGGTAACATTGGGAAAAGCCCGAATAGGTCGAAAGACCTAGGTAAAAGTGAGAGGCTAGGCCCAATAAGGAATATGAGCCTAGGCAAAAAGGAGATGCAGTGTAGAAAAAGGTCAAAAGTGAGTACCCTTTGTGTTTTAAATCTAGGATGAAAACCCAAAAGGGCTCTTAGGAAAAATGAGAGAAACTGAGAGAAAACAAGAAACTAGGTTGGCGATACAATTACCTCCTTGGTTGTAACTAGGACGAGAATCACGAGTTATCCCTATGTTACAACCAAGTAGACGATTCTTGGATTTCCTTTGTGGATTTTTTTTGGAGATAACTCTTTGATTTTTTTGGGGATTATTTTGGGAAATGTGAGCTAGCTCTACACATATCTTTTTGGCTTATCTTTTTCAACATTTTTACTTTTGGGTGGATATGTTACTTTAGTATCTATAGGGAGTGTCAAAGTTGTAAGGATTTTCACTTCTTTGGGGGATCTAGGGTTGCTTGAGAATAAGTTGAATACATTGGCTAATTTATACTTGCATGCTACATGCCTCTTAAGCCTTTTCATGTTTATATTTACTCGAGGACAAGTTAAGGTTTAAGTGTGGGGAGTTTGATGTGCACCATTATGCATACGTTAACAAATGCATTCGGTGGATTGCTAGTATTAGTTGAGTTAACGTGACAAGGGGTTTAGACGGTCATATTTTGTTTTCTTGTCTAAATCGTGCATTTTGTAGACTTAATTGGTACTATTGGACATCTTGTATCCACGGGCACCTAGATCTTCTTTGATATCATCCTTAGTAGGTTTCCCGTGGGTACTTTTCATTACATTCTATGTGAAGGCCGTTCGCAAGGAAGGTAGTAGAGATCGAAGGAAATTCACACTAGAATGGTAGTAGACGAATGCCAAAAATACAAATCATGGTAGAAGGAGATTGAAGCTAAAGATAGGCGGTATTGGAGTTCA
Organism: Rubia yunnanensis; assembly: GCA_037428765.1. Taxonomy (NCBI): domain Eukaryota; kingdom Viridiplantae; phylum Streptophyta; class Magnoliopsida; order Gentianales; family Rubiaceae; genus Rubia; species Rubia yunnanensis. Next base: position 39,873,050 of record CM075066.1, read on the forward strand.
AGGTGACCAATAAAGGAAGGGAGAATCGTGGTCCGAGAGAGTGTCCCAACTTCTGGGAACGTTCCAGGAAGAATCAGCCTTCAAGGTTGGTTCCCTTGGATTTTTATCCTTGAGAACCATAAAATTAACTACAAGAACTCTCAAAATGGACTCACGCTCACCCGTAGTGAAGGAAAGAGGTTCTGTCGGCTGAAGTACAAATGGATCGTCGCGAACCCTTCATGGATGACACCAACGACCCGCACCAGATGTCCCATTGGAATGAATTGTGCCAAAGGGTTTTTGCGGACCGCGCTAAACACGATGGGCCACGCGCATGACTGACGGGCGGGCGGTCGTCACGCCCGCCGTGCAAAAGATAATTTATAAGCCCTAAATGCTTACTTTCTACAACTAAGTAGATAGTGGCAAATCGGGGTCGTCCAATGAGAAGAGGGATCTTCCTAAGCAATCAAGCACAAATGGTTGATACTAGGCTAGGAGTAACTATATATACACACACATAAAAGCATGTAAATGGGGGGGGTTGGTTGGTTGGTTTCCTAAGTTAACAAAGATAAAAAGACGAGATAACTAGCAACGTCAAGTGACTATGCTAATCATCAAACAAAACTAAAGAAAAGGGGTTTTAAACTACAAAGATAAAATGCCTTGGGGGCAAGGGATATCCACTTCCAAATCATACGTAGGTCATTGAATCATTCACTCATTCCATCATATAGCATACATGATTCAACATTCACATACCCATCTAGCAAGGATCACAACACATACATCACAAGGAGTTCTAAGTTCATGCTCATACATCTTCATGCAAAGGCGCTACGGAATTTGTCACATTCCTAACACCTAAACAATTCAAACATACAAGCACTCCCTATGCTCAAACAACTCATGGCACACACGAAGTGAAACACACCATCAAGAGTACATACATGCTAAATAACAAATGCTTCAAGAAAGAGTAAAAGCCATCTATTTAACACTTCAACTACTTGTCGTGGAGACTAAACTCCTATCCTTCTTAGTTCGTAGTTTGCGAGAGTGAGTTCGACATCTCTCTTCAAACCTCACCAATGACTCCCGAGTCGCGACCACGACTCAAGGTGTCATTGGTGGCATTTAGCACGAAGGACCAACAAGCTTGGCAATGCCTATGACCACTACACCGTGACTAAGCATTAAACCAATTCATGCAATTACACGAGATTGGATGAACGTGCAACGCACATTCATCCAGGAGCATATAACTCTCTCGTTTGCTACACAAACGAACATGACGAAGAGTTCAACATCAATCACATTCGTCTAGCACATCGTCAACACATCAATATCATTTAGAAGCTCTAACTCATGCTTTGGATTCCTAATTAAAAGAGGGAAAGAGTAGCTAATTCCTTCCAACCCTAACAAGCAATCAATCAAGCAATTTGTATCCTCAAGCTACCAATAACATCAATAGCATCAACAATCATCATTCAAGCACAATAAGAGCACAATAGCAAAAACACCAAATAGATAGATAGAAATGATCCTTACTACATAGAAATGGAAGCTTCAATCCTTGCTCCCAAGTACAAAAACTACTCTAGAACAAGAAAACACATAAAAACTAAGAAAACAAGAAGAGAAAAGCTAGGGTTTTGGCCCAAGAACAGGGGCCAAAAGCTGTGGAAAGAAGAGGGTGAAGAGGTATTTATAGTGGGAAGAAAAAGGGAGAAAAACGCTGTTGCAGGGCTGATTTTAAGCCTTCATCGCGAGTCGCGACGAGCTTGGTCGCGACTCGCGACCAAATCAGTAACTCAGCCTTGCTGTTTTGTTTTGCTTCCTCCGGGTGAACCGTTGATCCGTTTCGGCAGTTCTTGTAGTCGATTTTATAGTGCTCGAGAAGAGGAATCCAATGGTGCCACTCTTGAAGGCTGATTCTTCTCTGAAAATTCTGAGAACCCCGGACCATCTTTCACCCGTTGCTTTGCTCTCCTTTCTTCACCTCTTCACTTCTTCATATCTTCAAAAAGCCCAAATGTAAGTCTTCAAATCTTCAAAGATATCTTTCAAAGTCTTCAAATCTTCAAAGTCTTCAAACAAATCACCTCGTCACACAAAATCATCTAAAAAGTGATAAAAATGCCAAAGTCGCTTTTATCCCTCCTTAAATGATTTCAAGGCAAAATGCCACATTTAGAGCACAAAATTGTCCAAAACCTAATCCTAAAAACCCTAAAATAACCATCTAAAATGGACACGTCAATGACTTTAAAGTTTCACTCAAAATCGGCTAAGTATGGGTGTGAACTATCATATTTTTGACGGTCCATGCTATTCCAAGTCCAAAATGTCAAGACCGGCCAGTGAGATGTGAAGAATCAAGCAGGCCATGCAAAGTTATTGAGAAAAATAATGTTTTTGATGATGGTCCATGCCAAACGTCATGTCCCGGGGATCAAAAGTGCAAAAATGATGCCTCTGATGGTGGCCAACGCCAAACGACTTAGACCACATGAACACGACCTACAGGGGTTGACACAAACCATGCCAAGGGAGATGCACAGGCTACGCCAGAGAAGATGACCAATGCCTTAAAGCAAGCATGGATCGTGCCAGATCTAGCGATCTCGCGCCATCACAGATGTAATACACGACTTGGACGGTACCATCCGCAACGATCCATGCCAATCATCTATTACTATAAATATCATCCTTAGTCTGTTAGGTTAAAAAAAGGACATAATCTTAGATCCAATTTTCATATTCTACTAATGTAATTAAGGAGCTTTTAGATATAGAAACATTCTCTCTTCTATTTTTCTTACCCTTTATTTTGGATTTATCCTATGATGTGGCATTCTAATTTTCATTTGAATTCCATGTGTATGGAGTATATTAGTAGCTTTGGATTGTTTGTATTAATGCTTTGAACTTGACTTCTTGTGATTTATATTTCCTTATCTTACTTCTTCATGAAAATTTGTGCTTGAACTTTTGGTATCTAAGAATTATGATTGATGCTATGTAATTATGATGATACACACATGCACTTATGGTAGTATAAAATTGTTCTAGGCTTCATTGTGATCTTGGAAAGTGTTGGAATTGTGGAGTAGGTATAGAACACTAAGGAGATAAGTGCATTCATTTCCTTTGAGAGAAAATCATTATATGTGTTATACCATGATTCCGATAGGCTAGCTGTGTGAGAAATTAACTTGTTGGGCGGTCGATTTGGCAAATCCTAGAGTTATCACAAGGTGTCTTTTCCTTTTCCTGTATAGGGCTAAGGATTGATATCTACAATGGAATGTCGGGATGTAATGCAACTCACTACATATTCAATAGTTGCAACCTATGCGAGGCATTGCGCAAATACCCCCTGGTGTATACCTAGCCCAAGGGCTGGGCCGTAAGGCCGAAGTTGCAAGCAAGCCCAAAATTAGCCCACAATGCGACAGTAAAAGAAGCAACCCACGAACTATGAAAAATGGAGATTGTGGCCATACGCAAGCTACAAACTATTTTTCTAGGAGCCACGATCAAGCATACGATAGCAAGCCCAAGAAAAGTGGAGGCACGATTAGAGAAAGCTATAAAATGAACAAAGAGACCACAGGTAAAGGTAAGCATAACTATCTTGAGAAATTCAAATTTTGAAAGGAGAGCTGACTTGATCGTCAGAGTTGTTCTTTCAGAATCACTTCTGGGACTAGTTTTGCAGGTGGTGGATTTTGAGGAGTGAACAACTAGTGATTTGCCTGAATGGACCATAACATCATTTGGTGTCGACAGTGGGGACTGTAAAATGTTTTCGTTTCAGAGTCGGTCAGGTAGATAACCATGTTCACCATGAGTGAAACGAGCCATACTCACTAGTTTCAAGAGCAAACACTGGGACATGACAGAGGAATGGATCATAATTAGTATAACTCTCCAAATATAGAAAAAGGGCACAGTAAAGAAGAAACAAAGGAGGAAGAAGAGGAAGAAGAATCCCCGAACAATAATCATGACAAGGAAAATAGAGCATTTGTAGCCTTTGTAGAAGCAAGCAGAGAAGGTTTTTATAATAAGTTCTTGAAGACGCTTGAGTAAAAACCCCCAAAAATAGAAAAAAATGTGAGTCATGAGCATGAAAATCTCAAGTATGAAGAAGAGTTATGAGATATCGTGGCAGAGGACGACAAGGGCAAATTTCCCTTAGTTCCACATCTGCGGGATTTTAATATGCTAAATAATTTCAAACTCTCTTTTCATGTTAAAATCTACAATTGAACGACAAATCCGAAAGAATTTCTACACTCATATAGAAATGGCATGAGATTTCACGATGCGAACATCAAATTAGTTTGCAAAGTCTTCCCCATCTTCTGGTATGAGGGCCTCCCCAGTGGAAGCATCAAATCATGGGCACAGTTATCATATATATTCCTTTGTCGCTTCTATTAGAAGCAAAGTTCACAAAAACAATCGCATATCTTAATAACATAGCCCAACGAAGTGAAGAAAGTCTTGCAGAATATCATTGTAAGTTTGTGATAGAAAGTTTGTAGGTTCGTGACTTGTAATTTAAATCATCATTGAGACCATTTTTTGGAGGCAACTAATCAGGACAATTTCACAAGGAGCTAACAAAGAATATTCCTAAAACTGCGGGAGATCTATAAAAGATGTTTGAACAACATGTGCGAACAGAGGAGGCAAATAACCATAAAATAGAAAGGGAACTAGGCGAGAAGCAAACAAAGGAGGATTTGAAGAAGGGTTTTCTGAAGAAAGGTAAAGGAAATGTCATTTTCAAAAGAGGAGAACCATGATTTCAAGGCTTGTTTTTCTAAGATACGCCTCTAACGAGATCAAGGAAAAATATATGGCAAGTGAACAAGGATCTATTTCGAGAGCCAACAACTATGATAGCACCACCAGAAATATCCAAGGAGTATTATTGTGCTTTCCATAAGGATCATGGCCATGATATAGAGTACTGCAAAGACTTAAGAAGACAAAGTGAAGAAAATGTGAGGAATGGTAACATAGGACAACATATGAATGAATGGCAAGCCAGTATGAGGACACTAGTAAAATAGTGAACCCATCTCCAAAATACCAAGGCAATGCAATCACAATGACAAAAAAAACTAAAAAAAACTACGGTTATGGATTACAATGACAACATGGACAATTAAGTACCAAAGACAGTAATCTTGTCCATACAGGGATACACGGAGTCATTTTCCAATAATGCTTGGAAGGCCAGAGCAAGATATTCTCCCCCACAAGACCCGATTGATAAAAGGCTTTGTTCAAATAAAATGATCACCTTTAGTGGGGAAGATGTGGTACCCAATGCTTTGCCGCACAATGATCCCATAGTCGTCATAGCAAAAATTTGGAATGCAACAATTCATAGAGTATTCTTAGATGACGGAAGTGCTGTTAAGATACTATTCGTACACTACTTCAACATGCTAGGTTTCAAGAGAGCGGACCTAAAAAAATCCACATCTTCGCTTTGGAGAAAACATCATTACGACGACCGCCCGCCTGTCACATCACTATTGGAGAAAATGGAAGAAATTGCACAACCATGTGCGACTTCGTGGTCATGGATGCCCCAAGTACATTTAACACCATCATTGGAAGGCTATGGATGAACGGAGCTAAGACGATATAGTCCCCTTACCACCTGATAATGAAATTCCTAACCCTAGTTGGGATCACAACCATTAGAGGAAACAAATAAATGGCCAGGCAGTGTATGGTCATAGCAATGAAGACAGGAAAGGTAGGAGAAATGGTTAAGATGGTTAGCACTATTTTAGGTGGAAGTAAACAGGATTAGGAAGACACGGCAGTAGACTTGGGAGAAGAAACAGAGTTAGTTAGTCTGGATAGTGAGACAATTTGAAACACGTGAAGATTGGAAAACATCTTCCAGACGATGAGAAGACGAAGGTTGTTGAAATTTTGCGAAGCCATGGAGATACGTTCACATGGAGCGTCTAGAATATGTTAGGAATGGATCAAGACATTACTACTCACTCTTTGAATATCAGCAGTTCTGTCAAACCGGTTAAACAGAAACAACATTGCTTTGCTAGAAATATACAAAAAGTGATTGAATATGAGGTCACATCGCTGCAACAATCCGGTATACTAAAATAGGTAATATATCCAAAGAGTCTAGAAAACCCAGTCATGGTGAAGAAATCAGACGCTGGCTAGAGAATGTTCATTGATTTCACAGATTTGAACAAGCATTCCCAAAAGACTGCTACCCTTTAAGAAAAATCAATCAACATGTTGAGGCAATTTCAGGATATGAAGTCCTGTTTTTTTATACATATAATGGATACCGCAAAATCTTAATGAATCCGGAGGATGCTAAAAAAATCGGCCTTTATAACGAGCTTTGGGGTATTTTGTTATGTAAAGATTCCGTTTGGGCTCCAAAATGCGGGAGCAACGTACCAAAGAGTAGTCGATCATGCTTTTTGCAACCAAATAGGGAGGAATGTCGAAGCATAAGTTGACGAAATGGTGATTAAAAGCAAAAAGGTGAGGAGCTTCACTGCAGATTTAAAAGAAACTCCAGACATGTTACTAGAAATAGGGATGAAACTCAACCCTAAGAAGTGTGTAATTGGAGTAGGTGTAGGAAAATTCTTATGGTACAGGGTGTCCTACAAAGGTATCGAAGCTAACCCAGAAAAAATCTAAGCTATAGTAAATCTCCCCCGGCCGCGAATGGCTAAAGAGGTGCAAATCCTAATGGGATCATTAGCAACGCTTATCCGCTGCTTTTTCTCAAAAGCAGTGGATAAGCACTTTCCACTATGTAATGTTCCAAGAAAAGCCTAAAAGTTGAGTTGGAGCCAAGATTGTCAGAGAGCATATGATGGATTGAAGGAGCCACTTCAAGATTTACCAACATTAAAGTTGCCTACCCCCAGACAGGTACTATACTTGTACTTAGCGATCTTACAGAATGCTGCCAGATCAGTTTTGGTTTGCCTGGGAGGACAGAAGCAGGTTCCCGTGTAATACATCAGCAAAATTTTGCAATACGCTGAAAAAACGTACATGCCCGTGGAAAAATTAACCTTGGCTTTAATATACTCAAAACAAAGGTTGCGAATATATTTCTATAGTAATTGAAAAGTGGTCTACATAGGATTTCCAATCAAGAAAATCATCAACAAGCCCGAGTCTTCAAGCAGACTAACAAAGTGGGATGTGGGACTAGGCCAATTTGAAATTCAATTTCAACCAAGGACAGGGATCAAAGCTCAAGCATTAGCAGACTTGATTGTAGAAATGATAAGCAAAGGTGCACTTGTAGCGAAAATGCAATGGGGCCTGTTAGTTGCTAATGGAAAATCAAAGTGGGAAGACGTTGCATGGACATTGTTTGTGAACAGCAATCAAAGTTGAGGCATTAGCAGACATCATTGCAGAAATGATGACCGATGATGCACGTGTAGTGAAGATGCACCAAGATCTAATAGTTGACAAAGGAAAATAAAAGTGGGAAGATGTTGCGTTTGTTAATGGCGCGTCCAGTAGGGAATAATGTGGTGCTGGATTACTGCTGGTGAATTCGGATGGAGGAGCACAGATACTCACTCCACTTCGAGTTCCCAATCACAAATAACGAAGCAGAATATGAAGCTTTGATATGTGGATTGGACCTCCCATTCAATATAAAAGTTAAGACCGCTAGGGTATCTAGTGATTCCCTAATTGTAGTCCAGCAAGTGTAAGGAGACTATAAAGTACGAGAAGAGTAGCTGGTGAAGTATTTAAAGAAGGTCTAGTAGCTAATCAACAAGGTTGAATACTTTTATATTCAGCATGTCCCAAGAATCGAGAACACAAAAGCAGATGCACTAAGTAAACTAGCAACAATAGGATTTGAATCTCTTGGTGAACATAGAGACATGATAGTAGAATTTGTTCTAATCAGAAGCACGGTTTCAACAACTATGTCAACATTCCCAATGGAAGATGTAATTTGGATGACGCTATTGATAGAGTGTCTCACCATGGGAATGTTGCCAAAAGATAAAGTGCAAGCAATAAATTTGGAGTCACGCACCAAGAACTACACTTATGGGGAAGGGACCTTCTACAAAAAGGTCTTTCTTTCCCCATGGCTAAACCACATCTAGTACAGGCGAATAAAATACTTAGAGAAGTCCATGAAAGATTGTGTGGAACACACCAAGGGGCCAGAACGATAGCAAAGAAGATCATCCGAGCTAGATACTACTGGTCGACTATGTTAAACGACGGGAGTAGTCGGCTTCGTGCTTAAATGTAGGAGTTGCCAAATTAACTCTTAATTATTGCATAAGCCACAAACAGCTTTGACAGGAGTATATGAAACCTCAGAATTAGCCCCCTTTTATAGATTTTTATAGGGTGGGTAACAATTCACATTTGGCTGCCTCGAATAAAAAATCTTTCCCTGGCGCCTTTTTCTGCTCCCTAAAGACTAAAGAAATGGGAAAAAAATTTAGTAAAGCGTCTAGAGACTCTCAAAGGAAGAGAACATTCCCTTATTTGATATTCTCTCGCCTGGTCGTTCGACCAATAGGTGATTGACTTAGTTGGACCATTCCCAAATGACGAGAGCAACGCCAAATTCCTTGTGGTAGCAATCAACTACATTACAAAGTGGGAGGAGGCAAAACCATTAGGATAAGTCACAGCTGAAGTCACTAGGATTCTTTTATGGAAAAAAATAGTATGTCGCTTCAGATTGCCACATACGATTGTTAAGGATTGGTGTTCGAAGCTGAGAGTTTTCCAGAAGTTTACCTCTGTAGCGCACCCTCAAGCCAAAGGCCAAGTGGAGGTAATGAACAGGACTATCGTTCAAGGAATCAAGAAGCCACTGGAGGGAAATTGAACTGGATGGGTAGATGAGTTACCCAATACCCCATGGTCATATACAACGACTATTCAAGAACCAACGGGGAAGACACCATACACTCTGGTTTACAGTCACGAAGTAGTTATACCAGTGGAAATTGGTAATTCAAGCCTTTAAGTATGTGATTACAAGGAGAAAGACAAATCGTATACGATGAGGTTGGAACTAGATAAGCTGGAAAAAAAAGAAACTTGGAAACAACACAGAAGCTAAGTATAAGGAAAGAATGGCTAGAGTTTACAATCAGAAGGTGAAAGAAAAACAGTTTAAGATTGGTGATCTAGTTTTTAGGAAGAACAAAGCTAGCTTGGTAGTCGAACATGGAAAATTATACCCCAAGTGGGAAGGTCCGCACAAGATAACAAAGGTGCATAAAATAAATTACTAAGAGTTAGAGAGAATGGACAGTAGCAGTGTTCCTAACACTCAGCACATAGTTAACTTAAAGAAGTTTTATGTGTAGAACTAGCAAAGTGCAGGAAAATCTAGCTCCCATGTATAAAAACCATAAAATAATCATTGGTGGTGATCACTCTCGCAGTTTATGTTGAAGGCGATATTATTGCAGTATGAATATTTTGGAATACAATCTTTCCTTTTCAAACATCTATACTTTGCCTTTGCAACACTAAGTTACACATTCTTATCAGACCATCATGTGGAGTTAACGGCATAAGTTTTAATTATGAATGCCACTCAACTTACTTCTTCAGAAAACATAAGCGAAAGCAAGTCATGAACTTAACAATAAGGTAGATATGGCCACATCGAAGCAAAAGTGAGCGATAGATCTCACAGCTTCGACCCTTGTGTAACTGCAAGCTGTAGATCTTGCTATTAGGAAAAAATACCACTAATACCACAACAAAAGCAAGCAATAGATCTTTCTGTTTCACACATTACATACTCTCAACAAAGAAAGCAATAGACCTAGCTGTAAGGCAGATATCCCTACAAAACAGCAACTAAGGCAAGCCATAGATCCTGCGGCTTTGCACAATAAAGCAAGCAATAGATCTTGCTGCTTGGAAAATATGGCTACAATACAACATCTAATGAAAGCTATAGATCTTGCATCTTTGCAATAAACAGATCTAAGATACTCAAAACAAAAGAGTTGGATGTACGGGAAACAAGTCCTACGAAGATAAATGTGCTATGCAGTCAAAAGCATTCAAAAGTGTGAAGGCAGAATACCAAAGGAGAGACAACCACATCATCCGAAAAATGCAACAAGAACAATATTATTAGAAATATCATCACATTTTATCTACGCCTAGATGCTTGTGATGAACCAGAAGAAAATGAACCACCGTAGCGACTGTTGTGCTCAGCTTTGCAATGTAGATAGTCAGACCTATGCCAATTTTCTTCAACCTCACGCTCCTCGCTAACCATATGGTCATATCTCCATTCCATGTGTAAATAAGCAGGATGGCATATTGTGTACCTTTGCTCCATATGACTAACATACCTAGCATAGGATGCCTTGAAATCGCTGATAGGGTCGAACACCTCGCGATCCAGCTGCATACTCATCACATTAACAGTCTCTTCATATCGCTTCATTTCGGTCCTTAAACTCTCAAATTTTCCCTCTAAGCTATGAATATTCGCTCGAAGAGACTTAAACAAATTAATACGTTGATCACCAATGCCTACAATGAGATCTCCACGGTTAGTACCTCTACGTGATGAAGAAGGGAGAGGATGAAGTTTGTCTTTTAACTCAACACGTGTTTGCTCGAGTTGGAGCACTAACAAATCAAGATTATTGCACTCAGTTCAAAGTCGCTCATTTTAACTTCGTATTTCTGTGTTTATAGAAAATTGCTTGTCAAACTTACTTTGCCAACCAAGTGCAGAAGAACTTTAGTGATCGCACTCACCCTACTTTTTCTTCAACTTATCAAACAAGTCATCAATACGAACACATTTCTTATCAATAACCAACATATTCTGATGGGCCACATGAGTCTTTCCATCAGCATAATTCCTAGCCTCTTCCTATTGTTGGAGCATCTTTGTTATAGCCGGCTGCTGACTGTGGATAAGGCCATTATGCTTGCTTAAAATTCTACGTAAATCACGCAACGCATCCTGGGTCTCCTATACTGTCGCATTCCACTTCCTTTCAAGATTTTGGAAACCCAAAATCATATACTTTAAACACAATCCCAAACTTATCGCCCACTCTTGGACACAGACAGGGAGATTAGGCGACTGCATGTATTCTCCAGCAGATTCAAGATTGACTAAACCATGGACGATGTCCTTGCCAAGTGACTTGACATTATACCCATCATGAACAAACTTTTTGCAAGAACTGGTTGAACACAAAGAAGGAGATGAAGAAGGAACATGAAATGTCCTCCCAAGATATAAGGGAAGGGATTTCATGTGTCAAAAGCAATCAAAAGTAACAACCTCTTCTTATTATTTAGAGAAAGATCGAGTGGCACAAAGCAAGATAATAGGTTCAGAAAAAGGATCACTACATCCCATAAAGCCAAGTCTTTTCAAGAATTTATGATCAACCAAAATATTGAAACCCTGCACATAAGTAAGAGCGAAGAGAAATATAAAACATGAAGAATAAAACAACATTCATAATCAAAGTCACATAAATGGTAAAAACATACACCAAATAATTTTCTTAAGTTTACAATTTAAAAATCCAGAAAACCCAGTACACCGGAATTCAACTAACTTCAGAGGTAGAGGTAGGCGTAGGTTGGACAACCATAGTAGTGACTTTCTGGCTTGGTGACTGAGGGGTATTCTCTTCCCTTGGCTACTGGACAAGAGCTTTGGTGCTTGACCTTCATTAGTCACGTTGGCATCAGTGTTCAGAGGTGGAATATTAGCGATCGGTTTAAAAGGTAGATCTTAAAAATAACCACCTCACAATCCTTCAGTTAAGCCACAGAAGGAAGACTGGAAGAATGGCAAGATGCAAAAGCATGGCATATGGATGTCCCCCATCAACAATATTTTGAATAAAAGCCTTGTTGAGTTTCACCCTCTTCTTCTCTAGGGTCTCAGCACACTTCTTCCAATAATTCAAATTGTTCAGATCACAAGTGGGGTTCCACTCGCGCCGATTTTTCACAACCTCACAGTTTCCAATAGTGCAAGCATCTTTGGAATCATCCTCAAAGCATTTATAGAACGACCTAGTCTTGCAAGGTCGATTTACTAGAATTTGGGGGTATTGAGGAGGTGAAGGCCCATTGGTACATATCTCCTTTGATAGATAATGAAGCTAAGTCACCTTCACCTCCACCTCTACGAGCTTGGCTCGCTCCTTAGCAGCTCTCGCCCTTTCCTCAGTTGCCTTTGCCCTCTCCTCGGTGACTTTAAGTAAACTTTCTAGAGCTGCATATCTCGTTTCTTGTGCCTCATACTTCTCGGACAGTGGCTCATCAGCAGCAAAAAACTTGGAAAGTCGCTCACTCGCGAGGTGAAGGCCTTCGACAACCTTATAAAACAAATAAAGAGCATAGAACAAAGTTATTCATCTTTTTGCAAACAAGAAATCAAGATATGAAAATGGGTCAATAAATTTCAGATGCAGACGTATTACAACCAGTGTATCAGGTAGAGAGAGATTGGAAAGGATATTATATATCACCCCCTCCACCAAAGGATTCTCAGTTAGCGCCAATGTTTGCGAACTGGATTAGTTAGCACATCCATTTTTCAAAGGGGGAAGTGAATGTCCAGAGGGCCCACCACTCCTATCCTTTTTATATTTATTTTCTTTTAGCACAAGGGGGTAATGACCACTTGTCTCCCCTCTTTCAGTGTTCTAACCCTTATTACCAGGGCCAGTCTTATTAACACCTTGTTGGAGGGTGTTTCTCCTAGAAAACATTATGAATCTAAAGAGTAGCCTCAGCCGACTCCTCTTAATCGCCATTAAAGAGGGTTTTATCTATTTCTACTTTAGATAGGTCCATATCTATTATAGATTAAACATAATAGATCCAACGAACACACTCATACCAGGAAGCTTAGACTTGGGAACCTTGTAGTTATAAGAAGGCAAATCCACTTCAGGAGTTTGTTTTAATTTTATAAAAAAATATTTGTACGCCGTAGACCCACATTACAAGGGAAACCGCTAACAAGCTCAATCCTAGTGATCACAAGACAAAAGGTGAATTCATCTACTGTATTTTTAAATTTTTGCAAATCATAGAAGTTGTGAAACAACTCAAGCGAAATATTTTTTTCTGGAAAACCGGAAGAAACCTCATTATGATAGCAATGTTATTGGGGTGAAATTGGGACGACATAACCTTGTAAGAATGGAGAATTACAGTCACAGGTTCAAGGAGAGGAAAATAAAGGCCAAAGTTTAGGTAGGCTAAATATAATGAAATATAGCCAGGCGGAGGAGTGTGAGAGCACTTAAAATTAAAAGGAGCGTGAATCGAGAAGGGAGCTATAAATGGGAAATAATTTTTCAACTCATCTAAATATGATCTGGATAGCATACTTTGTATGGTAGATGATCTGGTGAAGTTACCGGAATCCCCGTCGGAATGAGCATCTTCTACGGGGGGACTCAACACGGTTAGAGGATGATATATGGATGGGCGAGAGTCCTGGAGGTGGATGTAACAACCTTAATTAGGGTAAAAAATAGCGAACAAGTTTTCAGGGAAAAGATTCACAGAAAACAAACTGGAAATGATGACCAAAAAATAGTTAAAAACACAACTGCTAAATTACCAGAAATTGAAGCAGAACATCAATGTATCAAGTCCATAATATGTAGCAAAAAAATTGGAAATCAAATTGCTGACAAAACTTACTCTTGCAAAGGATGAAGAGATATGATACACAGAAAACCTAGGAGTGCTCAGAGAAGATGAAAGCTTTGGCAAACTGAGGAGAAAAATTGAAATAAAAAAATAAGAAAAGTTACTTAAATATCTGCAAGAAAAATCAAGATCGAGGAAGACAAACAGTTCAAAAATGCAATGACGATAATCTGACACAAAAAGTAACTTAACTTTTCCTCATATCAAGAAGACGACAGTGTATGAAAAGACAGTGTAATAAATGAGGGAAATACTAACGTATTCATTTCGAATTCTCAATTTAAGAAATGTAGCAAGAACAAACATCAAGAAAATATGGACAGGAATAGTGGATATTTAGGATCGAATCTCGACCTTTAGAAGCAGAATCCCCACGAATATAGTCTTATCAAGAGGAGTTCAAAAAATTTAAAAAAATTCAAATCTAATTTGATAAAGAAGCAAGGGTAGAGATATATCCAAAAAGCTAATGTCACTTCGCAATGACGATGAAGATAATTTTAATTGACAAGAAAATCTATTGCAACATCAGTTCACATTGAAAACACAAAGCCATGCCATTACTCTGTATCATTTAGTCTTTATGGCTAGGGAGGGCTTATGGTTTATACCTAGCCCAAAGGATGGGCTGAAAGCCCAAAGTTGCAAGCAAGCCCAAAATCTGCCCATGATGCAAATTGTAAGAGGAGCAACTAACGAACCGTGAAAAGCGGAGATTGGTGCAGGACGCTAGACACAAACCGTCTTTCTCGGAGCCACGATCAAGCATATGATCAGAGCAGGCTAAATAAACAACAAAGATACCAAATATGCAGGTAAGAGTAACTATCTTAAGAAATTCCAATTCTGAAAAGAGAATTGACTTGATTATTGGAGCTGTTCTCCCATAATCACTTTTGGGACTAGTTTTGTCGGTGAAGGAGTTCAAGGAGTGAACTACCAGTGATTTCCATAAACAGACCACAACATCACCCCCAAGTGCCTGTTTATATAGTTTATCTACTTTTTTCTATAATGCTTAGTAGTTGTTAATTGGAAAACTAACCCCCTTGTTTACTTTACTAGCTATTCCTAGCAACTCAAGCGGATTGAAAATCTTGATATGGTTTTTTTAATTGATATTTAGGCCTAGCATCTCTCTTGACATACCCAGGGCTTACCACTAACTACCTTATAGGTAGAATAGTAGTGAGTTGGGTGAACAACTATAAATTTTATCTTTGACCTACCATCTTCTGCTCGGGTTAATAAACTACAATCAACAACCCTAGTGGAGGCGGGTCACTAGCCTAGCCTTCAACCTGTCCTCTGTCTTCCCAAGGATATTTAACAATGTCCTAACCAAAGAATCACAAACATTCTTCTCAATGTGCATAACATCCAGACAATGTATAACATCAAAATGCCCCAAATAAGGTAGGTTAAATAAATTGAGCATTTCTTCCAACTTCCATCAATGCTAGCTTTTCATTTTTTCTTCCCAAAGTTATTGGGAAAGTTCTTAAAAGTTTCATGAATCTGTGTACTTGTATGTGGCCTTGGTTCTCCTCTTGCCTCCACTTTCCCATTGCACCATTTCTTTGCCAATCGCCATGGATGCCCCTCAGGAAAAAAAACATCTCGTGGCCCTAATAAACGGTCTTACAATTGTGTCTTAATTGACAAAAATCAATGTCCTTTTCAGTGTCCTTAATTGACAAGCTAAGTGGCTATTTACAAAAATCAGTGTCCTTAATTGACAAGCTAAGTGGCCATTTACAAAAATCAGTGTCCTTAATTGACAAGCTAAGTGGCCATTTACAAAATACCCATATATATTCCACATTCAGGAAAATCATTAATGGTGCAAAATAACAATGCTTTCAAAGTGAAGAAATCTTCAACTAAACAATCATACAGTAAAACACCTTGATTAAACAAAATCAATGAATCATTGATATCGTTACCCGGTTGCTTTGAGCATGATATCATCAAAGACAACACATACTTACATTTCATGACCAATATTACAGGCCAAGACCTATGCATGTTACTCATATTACCAAATGGATTCATACAGTCTATACACAATTATAACCTCAAATGATGGGAATCTTTGCCAAAGTTAGGGTACAGAGCATCAACTTTCATCCATTTCTCAACAGTCAAAGTATATCTTATCACACCATCTGCCGGTCAAACCATATCTGTGTACCAACGCAAAAATTGTACATCTTCTCTACAAGCATACAACTTCTTCAAACGGGGAATGATCGGGAAGTATTATAACACTTTGACCGGTGTCTTTTTCTTTGATTTCAATGGAACTTCCATACCCACCACAATCCCACATGTCTTCAACTTGTACTGTGACTTGCCACATAACCGACAAGTTTCTCGTTCTTTACCTACTTCCCCCCTATACAACATACAATCGTTTGGGCATGCATGGGTTTTTTGTAATTCCATTCCCATTGGCATAGTAATTTATTGTGGCAAACAAACTATCGAGCATTACATTATCTGCAAGAAGAAAATCCCAGAACAAATTGAGAGCCTCAGTCATCGACTTATCAATCTGTCCAAATTTCATCTTCAAGTTCAGTATCTGCAGAGTCGCACTCAAAATAGAGTGTATTGAACCATTGTACAATGGCATCCCTTTGTCGTCAATCAAAGCTTGTTATGACTTCGATTTACCTTTGAACTCCCTTGCAATATCCTTTATCATTTCATTAAACTCCACATTGCCATCTTATTTATCACCCACCATCGTGTCCTCCAATTCAATCGTATGAGAGACTTCCCCAACTTTCCCATGCAATACCCAACGAGTGTAGTTTATTTGGAACCCCCTCATTATGAGATGTTCCCGAAACTTTTTCCTTCCTAAATATGCATCATTTTTACAATCCTTACACGGCCATTGTGCTCGCGAAGAACCATTTTTAGAAGCATGTTCAAACGCAAACAAAATAAATGATTCAACCAATGACATGTACTTGGGTGATTTTTTAAGATCATTACCAATGAGTTCATCATGATCCATCATCTTAAAAGTTAAATACAATGTAACACATGAGGATTCATTCAAAAATAATGATCATAACCCTAGCTAATCTCAAGCCCTAAATAAAAATATAGATATAAGACAATAAGTACACCTTGTAATATGAAAATACCTTTAAGTATATAATTTGGGTAAAACTACCCTTATCCATTGGAAAATGATGCACTCTCAAGTACAAAACCCCTTCTTCATCAATGAGGAAGAAATTTCAGCAAGTCTTACAAAACGTTAGGGTTTTGGGGAACTAAATGAATTGGGTGCGATTTTATTTATACATAGGGCCATTTCCAAACTTGGAAATGAGTTTCAAAATATTTAATGCACAATTAAATTTTTTTCGAGATCGGAAAAGGATTCAAACGTTTTTCAAACTCGAAAATAATATCTTCCCTTTGTAACATGGAAAATAATCTGAGCTCAGAAACACCGTTGGACCTCAGTTACGAGTTTGGAATGGGTCATTTTAAAGGAGGTTTGTCATAACCACCTTTAATTAGGGTTGATTAAAAGTGGTTCTACCCTAAACCGCCTTTAATTAGACCTTATTGAAGGTGACTATTCAAGAACCAACTTAAATTAATGTTAAACCGCCTTTCATTTTATAGGGTGGATCCGAACAACCATTTTTGAATTTGAAAGTGTGTTTTTAAGGCGGTTATGAGGGATTTTCAATAACTGCCTTCCATTGCTACCTTTAATAGGATGCTCTTCACTAGTGAGGGTTCAATACCTCTTTTTTCCTGTATTTCTTTTTTAAAAAACTTTACCACAACCTCTTCGTTTCCATCCCACCACCCTTTTCCTTTCCCCCTCCCTTCCTCATTTCACCCACTGCACGAATCCGAATCTATTAACGCAGACATCATTGTATGTTATAGCTCTGTTGCCACCCAGCACATCTGCTCCCGTCGCAACCTTGCCAATCCTTCTTTGTTACTAGTTGCCATTGTACCCATCCACCTCCTCGCCAAAATATTCTTCCATTGAAACAATATGTCTTCGATGATTCAAGGTTTCCAATTTTGAAATGCCCTTTACTTAGTCATTTATGTAAATTTGAGCTGTTCTTGATGTGCCCATTTTATATGGTTATATTAGGACTTTTAGGATTCGCTTTTGTACACTTTTGTGCTCTAAATGAGGCATTTTTCCTTATAATTCTCTTAAGGAGAATTAAATGCGACTTTTACACTTTTATTACTTTTCTAGAGAATTTAGTGTGACAAGGTAATTTGTTTGAAGACTTTGAAGAATACCTTAGAAGATTTGAAGATTTGAATACTTGTAATTGAGCTTTTTAAGATTTCAAGAATTGAAGAAGTGAAGAGAAGAAAAGGATATGAAACAAAAAGGAGAAAGAAGAAATGGTGCTGGACTTGGAGTCCGTCGCGAGGCCGTCGCGAGCACGTCACAACTCGCGATGGATGGGGGGTCAAAAACCCTTCTTGCTTTTTTTCACTATAAATACTCACCTTATCCTCGCCTGTTCAAGAAGCTTTTGGACACCTTCTTCTTCCTGCGTTTTTCAGGGTTTAGACCCTAGTTTTTCTTTCTTTTCTTTTCTTAGTTTTTGTAGGTTAATCATGTTTTTTAGTTGTCTAGCTTAGTTTTATCTTGGGAGCAAAGGATTGAAGCTTCCATTTCCATGTAGTAAGAACCATATATATATATTCGGTGTTTTTGCTATTGTGCATTTATTGAGCTTTGAATGTGAATTGTCAATGTCACTGGTATTGTTGGAAGCTTGTGTATATGAATTTCTTGTATGATTACTTGTTAGGGTTGGGAGAAAGTAGCTAATTCTCCCCCTCTTTTAATGAGGAATCCAAGAGCATGAGTTAGAGCTTCTTAATGAAGTTGATGTGTTGATTATTTGTAGATGAATATGATGATGTTAAATTTGTTTTCATGTTTGTTTTAGGTAGAAAATGAGAGAAGTTAATGAATGTCGATTTTTCTTGGATAATCTTATGCAAAGGCATGATTAGTGGAAGTAGTGAATAGATTTTGTCATTCGTTCTTGAAACCTTTGATATTTAGCATTCATGTGTTCTTAATGCTACGTTTCACTTCATTTATGTCATATGTTGTTTGAGAATAGGAAGTGTTTGTATGATTGAAGTGTTAGGGTGTTAGGAAAGTGATGAATTCCTTAGAGCCTTTGCATGAAAATCTAAGAAACTGAACTAAGAACTTCTTGTGCATAATGTGTTGTGATTCTTGCTAGATAAGTATGTTAATGTGGATTTTTCTCATATTTATCCTATAGATGCAATGAAAGGTTGAACCTTGAACGTGGTTTGTTCTAGGTTTAGCCTAATGAATGTTATGTAGGGTTAAATGGCTATGTCTTTGG
Source organism: Rubia yunnanensis (assembly GCA_037428765.1). Taxonomy (NCBI): domain Eukaryota; kingdom Viridiplantae; phylum Streptophyta; class Magnoliopsida; order Gentianales; family Rubiaceae; genus Rubia; species Rubia yunnanensis. The sequence continues at coordinate 39,892,216 of CM075066.1, forward strand.
TAGAAGGCTTGTCGTTGTCAAATCTATGGTCCTTCGAGTATGATGCCATTGATGAAATACCCCTATGGTCGTTGTTTGTCTAGGGTTATCATCAACGAGGTTTGCAAATGGTCGTTGTTTGTCTTTGCAAACTACTCTTAAGAAGGAATTAATGTTGATCTTCCATTGGCATTACCCATAGGTAACAATTGTGATAGGTTGAGTGAATGGTTCAATAATCTACATTAGGTTTGGAAGTGAACATCGATTGCCCCTAAGGATTTATCTTTTGTAGTTTTAAAACCTTTTTTTCTTAGTTTTGTTTGATGATTTAGCATAGTTGCTTCACTTTGCTAGTTGTCTTGTCTTTTAACTTTCATAACTTAGGACCACCAAACAACCAAACCCCCCCCCCCAATTTACTTGCTTTTATATGTGTATATATATGTACTCCTATCCTAAAAGCATCCTTTTGTGCTTAAACGCTTGAGAAAATCCCCCTTCTTCGTGGACGACCCCGACTTGCCGCTATCTACTTAGTTGTAGTTAGTAACCAAAAATTTCTTATAAATATTAAGTTTAAGATGCATGGCGATGGCCTCCCAAATTTTAGCTCCACTGCTGAGGAAGAGGCATTTATTTTGAAGTGTTTAGGTGTATTCGATTGCATATTAGCTAGTTTTTTCCACTCCTTGGTGGTTGTTTTGGTTCGGAGTAGGTATTGCTTGAGTTCTTGGTAAACTTTTATCGAGAATCCTTGCAATATTCTTTTGGACCTTTGAAAATTTTAAAAAATAAAATAATAAAATAATGGAGTGTCTCACCTTGAGGGAACTCATGGTGAGAAGAGAGGCTCAACAAGCAAGGTTTTGTAGGATGTGTCATTCTGACCATCCTACCGAGTCTTTCTATTTGTTGTGGGAGGAGCACTATGAAGGGGAAAGAACCCCTAGTTTCCAAAACCAAGGGTATTATGAAGAGTGCTACCAAGAGGTAGGAGATGTTGGTTTTCAAGGGCAAGAAGCTCAAGAATGGTATCCATACAACAATCCTTACAATCTGGAATAGAGTGGTAATCTGGATTGGTGGTGTGAGAATGAGCCAAAAAATCAACAATACGAGCAAAATAGTTGGCCATCACCACCTTATACCATACCCCAAAACCAAGCCCACCAAGGAAGTTCAAGTTTGACACGTGAGAAAGTCATGAATACAATAGCAAACTTGAACAACTTTACTAATGAAGAACCGGACACCTGGCTCTCCTCTAGTTTTGAGGCTATTGAGGGGCATGCGAGGAGTATATTAGAAGTGTTGGCCTTAATGGAAGCTCATGAGTCCGAAAATACACCATCACAAATCGAACTCGAGGATTTAGTGAGTGAGGTCACCATGGGAAATGATTTTGAGTTCGAAGGGGATGAGGAGTTGGTTGTTGAGGATGATAAAAAGGAGGAAGAGGTGATTGTGCTACATTCATTAGCATCATCACACGTACCCCTACCTATTGAACCAAATCCACCATTTTTGGAAGTTTTGAGGGAGATAAGATAGGAGACAAAAGACTACCCCAAGCCTCCTAACCACCCAACTCCCTTTGAACCATCTCCACCTCAATAAGACTTCCTCTTGAAAGTTTTGTACCCCCACCTCTCTACTTTTGGACACTCATGGTGAAGGGATTTAAGCCTTCACCATATGGATAATATGAGGGTCATGCCAAAGACCTTAAAAATATGGAGCTTTGTCGTGCCGACTACGTAAATAAACTAGGCCTTTTATTTTGGTTCTTGTTGTTTAGTTTTTGTTATTTTGTCTTGTTCTTTTTACGATATTTTTTTCTGAGATTTTGTAGCAAAGTGAAGTACATTGCATAGGAGGAGATGAAGGAATGAAATCCATGATGAAGAGAAGAAAACATGGAATGTTGGTGAGAAAAGATCGAATTATTTCTAAGTGCTGGGAGGGCTTGTGATCGCGAGTCGCGACTACCTCGCGATGACCTAGCGAGAGACCATCGCAAGTCGCGATGTGATCAAAATTTTTGTGCAAAAACAATCAGCCCCCAGCCACCACTTTTCACGAGTCACAACGAGGCATCGCGAGTCGTGACCAACAGGTCATCGAGACAGTATCCACTTGAGACCTCGAGTCAAGCCGAACCCAAAAAGCCATCAGTCCTCGAGGCCAAAAGCCCTTGAGTCGAGATGAGCTCAAAAGTGTAAGTCCTCAAAGACCTTGGATCCTCGAGGCCAAAAGCCTTCGACTCAAGTAGAAGCCCTTAAAACCTTGGGTCCTCGAGGCTGCAAGCCCTCGAGTCGAGCTGAGCCCAACGGTGCAAGCCCTCTAGACCTTGGGTCCTCGAGGCCACAAGCCCTCGATTCGACCTGTAACCCTCGAGACCTCGGGTCCTCGAAGCCATAAGCATTGACTCAAACTGAAGCTCTCCGAACCTCATCTCCTCGAGATGTCAGATCCTTTATGCTGAGGTCCTCGAGACCTAGAGTCCTTGAGGCCACAATCCCTCTGAAGCCCTCGAGATAGAAGCTCTCGACTCGAGCAGAAATTAAAAGTTGATCAGCCCCCGAGACCTCAGGCCAATTCTCGAGGCCAGTTCTTAAGACAGCATCCCCTTGAGACCCTGCGGCAGCAAGCCCTTGACTCGAGCAGAACTTAAAAGTCAATCAGCCCTCAGACACTCAGGTCCTCGAGACCAACCCTCGAGACATCATCCCCTCAAGACCTCGAGGCAGCAAGCCTTGACTCGAGTTAAACTTGAATGTCCATCACACTCTTGAGGCCAGTCCTCCAGACCAGCCCTCGAGACATCATCCCCTCGAGACCTCGAGGCCGCAAAGTCCTTAGCTCGAGCTGAACCTTAAAGACCATCATTCATTGAGACCATCATTCCTCGAGTCGAACGAAAGCCCTCGATGCATCAGCCCCTCGAGACCTCAGGTTCTCGAGGCCATAAGCACTCGATTCGAGCAGAATTCCTCAAGACCTCGGGTCCTCGAGGCTACAATCTGACTCATACTGAAGCCCTTGAGACCTCGAGTCATTGAGGCTGCATTCCCTTGACTCAAGATGAAGTTCTCGAGATCTCGGGCCCTCGAGGCTACAATCCGACTTGTGCTGAAGCCCTGGAGACTTTGGGTCCTCAAGGCTACGTTCCCTCAACTCGAGCTGAAGTCCTCGAGACCTCGGGTCCCTGAGGCCACAAGCACTCGATTTGAGCAGAACCCAAAAGTACATCATACCCTTGAATCCTAGGGTCCTCGAGGCTAAAAAGCCCTTGACTCGAGATGATGCATTGCGAGTCGCGACCAGTGTTGTCGCGAGTCGCGATGAAAAATCCAATTTTTCAGCTGAGCTTAAACACTGCATAATCCTTCCTTCTTCTCCACCAAATACTCCCAAGAACCCCCACACATCCACTCATTCCTCCACCATCTCACATATATTGACATATGAAAATTCTTGAATCTTTATAGTATCTTTGTTAATTGTAGTATGCCGACTATATCATTTAGTCATTTAATGCTATGTTCTATAATGATGCTTGGATATGTGTCGATATACGTTGGATATTTTTATTGGACAATCTTATAGTGGTGATTGCATGATGGATTGGTTGTTATTTGATAATACTATGGTGATTTACTCTTGATGCTAAACCTAGTATTACAAATCCTTATGCACTTATGAGTTTGATGTTGTTCTTCGTAGTGTTAGTCTTGATCAAACGGCGCCAAGGAGACAACATTTTTCTCGAGGGGTGAGTTCTTCAACGGCACTTTTGCCCCTCCTTCCGGTACCGAAGCCAATTGCGGGACTGGGTCTATACAAGAACATTGGATTGCACCATATCACCAATGACTATGCAGAGAAACGGGTGTCACTCTACCTCTTACCTTGAGTTTTATTATTCTTGCCTTACTTGTTTACATTGAGGGCAATGTAATGTTTTAAGTACGGGGTGGGGTTAGAGGAATCACATGCATGCTAGCTTCATTTGGAATGCTTTTTGCTACTTTTGATTGGAAAAACACGAGAAAAAGAAAAATAAAACAATTTTGAAAAATTGAAAATTTTTTAAAAAATAGAAAATGAAAAAAAGGAAATAGAAAGAAAAGAAAACCCGCTAAGTTGAAAACCCTAGAGGGCAACTTAGGCAACATTGGGGGCCCAAAAATGTCGAAAACCTGAGAGGGTGACCTAGGCAAACATAAGAGGCCAAAATGTGCGGAAAATGTGATATATGAGCCAAAGAAACATGATGTGTGGCTAGGATGAAAACCCGAAAGGGCTCCTAGGCAAAATGAGAGAAAGAGAGAAAAAGAAAAAGAAAAATGCTATGATTTCACTCATTTTCCAGCGTAGGAGTCATAAGGTTGTAATTGTCATATAGATGGATTGGGTGGCTCAACATCATTATACCTCTTGGGATTGGGTAACTTAGTGGGTTGAAAAACGAAGTATGGGTACAAAATTCTTGATTCTTTTATACTTCATTTTGGTTGATATATTACCATTGGGTGAGGTATGTATTTAAACCTCCTCTATGGTATAGACTTCATTTTATGTCATTGGATTTTGGTTGATATATTGGTATAAAGTGAAGTATGTGCTTGTACCTCCTAAATGGTTTTAACTTCATTTTGAGTCATTGGACTTTGGGATTATCAATTCGGGACATTGAAATGTTTTTATGGGTAGCGAATTGATAAGTGGTAGGTTTGGTTGGATTTAGGAAATGAGGTTGTGTGTGTGAAAAAAGTTCTCATTTGAGCTTTGATTTTGGGATTTATGATATTGAGGGTTTTTGTGAGGTGTTGATTGGGGGAATATTAGTTACGATGTGGACATATGAATTCCTTCACGTGCTTAAATCTTTTCTTACTCGAGGGCGAGTAAGGTTTAAGTGTGGGGAGGTTTGATGCGCCCATTTTATACGGTTATATTAGAACTTTTAGGATTCACTTTTGTATACTTTTGTGCTCTAGATGAGACATTTTTCCTTGAAATTCTCTAAGGAGAATTAAAAGCGACTTTTACGCTTTTATTACTTTTCTAGAGAATTTAGTGTGACAAGGTAATTTGTTTGAAGACTTTGAATAATACCTTAGAAGATTTGAAGATTCGAATACTTGTAATTGAGCTTTTTAAGATTTCAAGAATTGAAGAAGTGAAGAGAAGAAGATGATATGAAACAAAGAGGAGAAAGAAGAAATGGTGCTGGACTTGGAGTCCGTCGCGAGCACATCGCGACTCGTGACGGAAGAGGGGTCAGAAACCCTTCTTGCCTTTTGCACTATGAATACTCACCTTATCCTCTCCTCTTCAAGAAGCTTTTGGACACCTTCTTCTTCCTGAGTTTTTAAGGGTTTAAAACCTAGTTTTTCTTTCTTTTCTTTTCTTAGTTTTTGTAGGTTAATCATGTCTTTATATTGTCTAGCTTAGTTTTATCTTGGGAGCAAAGGACAAAAGCTTCCATTTCTATATAGTAAGAACCGCATATATATATATATATATATATATTTGGTGCTTTTGCTATTTGCATTTATTAAACTTTGAATGTGAATTGTTAATGTCATTGGTATTGTTGGAAGCTTGAGTATATGAATTGCTTGTATGATTACTTGTTAGGGTTGGGAGAAAGTAGCTAATTCTCCCATCTTTTAATATGGAATCCAAGAGCATGAGTTAGAGCTTCTTAATGATGTTGATCTGTTGATTACTGCTAAACGAATGGGATGATGTTGAATTCGTTGTCATGTTTGTTTTAAGTAGAAAATTAGAGAAGTCAATGAATGTCGACTGTTCTTGGATAATTTTGTGCAAATGCATGATTAGTAGGAGTAGTGAATAGATTTTGTCATTCGTTCTTAAAACCTTTGTTATTTAGCATTCATGTGTTCTTAATGCTATGTTTCACTTCATTTATGCCATGTGTTGTTTGATAATAGGAAGTGTTTGTATGATTGAAGTGTTAGGGTGTTAGGAAAGTGGCGAATTCCTTAGAGCCTTGCCATGAAAATCTAGGAACATGAACTTATAACTTCTTGCACATAATATGTTGTGATTCTTGCTAGATAAGTATGTTAATGTGGATTGTTCTTATATTTATCCTATAGATGCAATGAAAGGTTTAACCTTGAATGTGGTTTATTCTAGGTTTAGCCTAATGAATGTTATGTTTGGTCAAATGGCTATGTCTTTGGTAGAAGGCTTGTCGTTGTCAAATCTATGGTCCTTCATGTATAATGCCATTGATGAAATACCCCTATGGTTATTTTTTGTCTAGGGTGATCATCAATGATGTCTGCAAATGGTCGTTGTTTGTCTTTGCAAACTACTCTTAAGAAGGAATGAATGTTGATCTTCCTTAGCACTCCCCATAGGTAACAATTGTGATAGGTTGAGTGAGTGGTTCAGTGATCTACTTTAGGTTTGGAAGTGGACATTGATTGCCCCCAAGGCTTTATCTTTTGTAGTTTTAAAACCCGTTTTGTTAGTTTTGTTTGTTGATTTAGCATAGTTGCTTGACTTTTCTAGTTGTCTTGTCTTTTAACTTTCATAACTTAGGACCACCAAACAACCGAAACCCCCCCCCCCCCAATTTACTTGCTTTCACATGTGTATATATATGTACTCCTTGCCTAAAAGCAACCTTTTATGCTTCAACACTTGAGAAAATTCCCCCTTCTTCGTGGACGACCCCAACTTGCCGCTATCTACTTAGTTGTAGATAGTAAGCAAACATGGCTTATAAATATTAACTTTGAGAGGCACGGCGACGGCCTCCCAGTTCTGCAGAGCAAAATTAAGGGCTCTCTAAATATATAATTTTGAGGTATTGTCGAATTGTCAATTAGTAACTTTTGTTTGATTCTCTGTTTGATGATTCAATTATTCATCATTGTTTCATATGAAGGCTCCCGGTAGCCGTTGTTTAGTGAACCTTCGATTCAAGTTCCGAATTCATAACGTAATTCAAATCTAGTTAAGGCAGTTTTATAAACACCTTTAATTATTACACGATTATAAGTAGAGCCACATAAGGCACCTAAATTTCCTTCCCTGATATCGTAGAAATGCCTCTAATGACCCCTCTTTCTACTAGTGATGTTTGAAAACCGTCAGTTCATATTAAAACTCCAAGTCATTGTGCAGGTGTGTGCAAGTTCCGTGCATATGTGACAAAAATATAATGAGTATTTTATAAATATACCTTTAAATGATGTTGAATCATCATTCATGTTCGGTTTTGTAGATTAGTCTATTTTTGGCTCTTACTTACGAAACATGGAAAATCCTACATTCAAAATTACGGTTGAAAATGGGAAGTTTCTTGCATTTTTTTTTTGGAGTAGTACTATTTCTGCAGTTGTTTCAGCTATCACAACCACCACAATTTTTTTGGTGGGTATTGAGATGTCTTATTTGCATGACAATTTCTTTAACAGTTAGGGCTGCATTGGAGAATATTTAATTATCTTCAACCTAATATGTGTCAAATTTCAAATAAAGAACTAAAGTTTTTCATGTCATCATGGATGCACGTGCGTGTTCGTGCATTTTATTTTACTTTTGAAATCACGTCTCTTCATTAATTGAAGTGTGTTTATCAATTTATTACTTCTTCGGTTTTTCAATAAAAAAATAGCTAAGCAACACATTGATGGGTGTGTTCCAAAAATATAAACTTAAATTATTCTTGGTCAGCAATCGATTGAAAAACTTTATTCATGCACGCTAATGCCCTCTACATGAGCACATATCATGCACATATATATGGCACTTTACTTTTAAACCATTTTACAAACAAAAAAGGGGATACATTAAGGAAATACCGATGAAGTTCAAGCTCACTGTTTGATGTTAGTCAACGTTAACTTGATTTTTTTGATTATTCACATCATATTGATCAAGATGTTTAATTTCAGAACAAATTTAAATTGTGCATGTTTCTGAAATCCGTAAGTGAGGAAAGGTTTACTCTCTTGTTATCTCTATGTTTCGGAGATCTTAAAGCGATATGTGGCTAGAAATTCGCATAACCCATATCCGAGATTTGTTTAAGAATCACACAAAACAACTACTATTGAAGGCCCTGTCAAAGAGTTCTAGGTGTTGAAAACACAATTAAAAGGTATGCATAAAAGTATGAATAAATTTGGAACCAATAATAAGACTCATCACTCATAAGAAGCTCTTGTGGAAGAGTTTTGATGGGAAACTGATTGAGCAACTCAAGTTTTCCTTAGAACTGCTTCGCACATATATTAAAATTCATTGAAAAAAAAATTTCTCCCAAACATATGGATTTTAATATTTTTCCAAGTGATCTCACCCTGAATTTTAACATTAGCATTACTAGTATAATCAATTCATTTACCTATTTCACCAAAATCAATGAGTGCGCATGTTACTTATTAAAATCAGGGTAAGACAGTTTTTTGGGAGACTTTCTTTTAAAAACATTACACATAATTCTCTCAAAATATATTGGGTGAAGTTAGTGAACTTGAAAATTTCTTAAAGATATATGAATACATTATTGTTTAGGTCATTATAAACCATTAGTAGGTCATTATAAACCATTAGTAGGTCATTTACAGGAAATGCTCAGGTTTTTGGACAAGAAAAACAGAACTCCAAACTGTATACTTAAACTTGATTTAAGAAAGGCTTTTGATAGAATTAGTTGGAACTTCCTTAAACATATTTTGCTTAAGTTTGGTTTCAGTGGGAAGTTTTTAAATGCAGTTCTTAATAACTTGTCTCAAGCATATTTTTCTGTTCTAGTCAATGGTAATCCTGCAGGTTACTTCAAGGCATCTAGGGGCATTAAACAAGGTGATCCTCTATCACCCTTCCTATTCAATCTATTTTCAGAAGCCTTTTCAAGGAGTTTAGCTTTTTTATTTCATAATAATAAGCTAGCTAGCTTTCAGACTGCTGCATCCATTCCTTCAGTGTCTCATCTTAGCTATGCTGATGACACTATTTTGTTCATGCAAGCTTCAAAGTCCAATTTAATTAAGATCAAGGCATTCCTTGAAGTTTTTGAGTACACTTCGGGTCAAAAAATCAATTTTGACAAGTCTGAATTCTATCTAAGCAAAAGGGCAAGCACTGCTAAGCTTCATCAAGTTAAAGCTGTATTACAAATGAAAAAAGGATCCTTCCCTTTTCAATACTTAGGCTGCCCAATTTTCAGAGGTAGAACTCTTAGGAGATATTACCAACCTTTGCTAGCCAGCATGGACCAAAAGCTTCAAAATTGGAAAAACAAATGGCTTAGTAGTGGGGGAAAAATGGTCTTAATTAAATCTTGTCTCTACTCTATTCCTCAACATATTTGGACAGTAACTAATCCACCCAAAGGAACCATTAAATTAATTGAGAAAAAATTGGCTCGATTCTTTTGGGGGAAAACTGAGGACAAAAACAATAGAGTATGGAAAAAATGGGTAGACCTTGCTAAGCCTACTAAGCTTAATGGCCTTGGTTTTAGATCCATTACAGCCATTGTAGAGTCTTGCTCCTGTAAACTGTGGTGGAAGTCTCAACAAGGCACTGCACTATGGGCTAAATTCATATGGGCACTTCCTACAACCCATAGGAAATCTGTCTCATGGAAAAGGATCAGTCTAATCAACACTTTTGCTGAGTCTAACTCCTTAATCATACATGGGAAAGGGAGTTGTAGTTTTTGGCTGGCCAACTGGTGTCCACATGGTCCCCTTATAAACCATATCCCAGATAGTATAATATCTCTTATGCCCTACATCAGTGTGGCAGATTTTATCAACAGTAGAAACTCTATTCTGGACCAGATTTCCTCCTTCTTGGGGCATGATACTCTTCAATTTTTACAGGGGGTGGAAATAACTACTGAAAGGGATGACAGAATGGTGTGGAAAGCTGAGCACTCAGGTAACTTCACATTCAAATCATGCTATAAGGCCTTAACCTCACAGACAGGTAATTTTATAGCAAACTGCTTCTTATGGAAAATACCTGTGCAAACAAAGATCCTTATTTTCACATGGAAATTACTGAACTCTTTTCTCCCTTTTGATGAGGTGCTTATTTCATGTGGCTTTAGTCTTGCATCCAAATGCCCTATCTGCAATCATTCTGATTCCATCCAACATTTCTTTGTGAACTGTAATTTAGCTCAGGCTGTCTGGACTAATTTTGCATCCTTGTTACACTTCAACCTAAATGCTCTGCAATCTATTTCACAAAGATTCTTCATGTTTTGGAATTGCAGTGACTTACCAAAAACTGAACATATTTATTGCAAAATCTTACCTTCCTTGATTTGTTGGGGCCTATGGAAGGCTAGAACTGGTTTCCTCTTTGATAATAAACCTTTTTCACTGAATGCTATCTGCAAAGAGGTTGAAGACTTGATCAAACTAACATTTTTGGTATACCCTGGAAAACTAACATCAACTGGTCCTATAACTCCCTCATTTAGACAACTTGTTACTCTATCTAGACCCCCCCCTAAGCCAAATTTTTCAAAGATTATATGGGAAAGGCCTGGACATGGTTATATAAAAATAAATGTTGATGCATCTTGGTCTAATGGTAATGCTTCAATGGGTCTTATTGCTAGAGATTCTTCGGCTTGTCCAATTATGATTTCTTCTGCTACCTTGTCAGCTGCTTCTCCTCTTTCAGCTGAAATTGAGGCAATATTATATGTTTGTCACATTTTCCCTCATCTGAATCATACACATGTAATTGAATCGGACTCAAAAGTGGCTGTTGCTATGATTAATGATCCTTACAATGCTCAGTGGGAATTTTTTGACAAGGTCTATAAAGCTAGGGCTTTGTTAGGCCGGGCTAAGCTCCAACATGTCTTTAGGGAGGGGAACCTTGTTGCTGATGCTCTTGCTAAAAACCATGTTGATCCGGGGTTTTCTTTAGCTAATCTGTCCAAGCATATTAATGGTCTTATTACTTTAGATAAACAATCCTTGCCTTCCATCCGAGTTTGTAACATCAATTTGAATTGATACTGCTGATGGAGATTTGAACGAATATGCAGGTACGGAAAGGAGTTACAGAAGACAATACAACCCAATGGCTGGTCCTTCAATTCGGAGGACGACTCTCCCAGCATCTGCATTACCTTTTAATGTAGATATGCTGTGAACATTAGTTACAAGTAGGAGTTGCCTGGCCGGGGGAGAAAATTAACACAAGGGGTGGAGATTTTCTCCCTCGGATCGCAACTTCTTCAGATACTGAACTACTATAGTATAGATGCACATATATGTAGGCTAATACTTTTGGAGACAACAATGTTGCCTCAAGTCTAGTGACCTAGACACACTCATGTACATACTGTTTCTTTTGATATAGGGCATGGGGAACCCAATACATAACTCCCCCACCTTAGGGTGTTTTTATTTAAAAAAAAAGGTCATTAATGACATGAATTGTAAACACATGAAACATATTTTTAAATAAAGTCAAACTGAGTTTAATTTGAAAGACAACATTCAAGTGTTTCATGCAGGGCTGGCCCAAGGGGGTGTGTGTGGATCGGGCGTCCGCACCAGATCCAATATTTGAAGGGGTCCAAAAATGTTATAATTGGCGATTATATATTAGGTTAATATTTTTACAAAAATTATTCTTTAAATAATGAAATGAGTTAAAAAGCCCCAAAAAGTGGATTAGGCTAATTTAATTCATTATGGGCAATTTTCATATTTTAACATCAAATTCAATTATATTTTTTTAAACAATTCAAAAAAATATTATCCGTTTCTTTTTAACTAAATTAGACCTTTTCTTTGGGCCATTTTTCAACATGTGAAAATGTCTAACTATAAAATATGAGTAGGTATCCAGACAGGCGGCATGTCCATAAACTTATGGACACTCACTTATTTCTTATCTTATATGCTGTATTTGTTAAATTATATACAAATTTAAAAATTTAGAAAAGATTTTTTATATCATATATTTTATATTTTCACCTTCAGATACATATTATCACTTATTCTAACTTATAAAATGCAATATTTAAATTTTATAAAAGATTACAACATTTAAGGTAAAAGCCCTTGTGGATTGTCCATAAACTTATGGAAAGATTGTCTTTCCTGAGACTTTCTCATAAAATATTACCAATGTGTTTCCTTTTTTTTAAAGAAGAAGACACATTTTTGCCTTTTTTAATCAATATTTCAACTTCTTTTTAAAAAAAATTTGACAGCTGATGAAAATTGTGGTATTGATGCAAAGCGTTTGTTGTTAGAATTAAAAAAATTGCAAGTAGTGCTACCTGAAGAAGCATATAATTAAATTTGGAAAACCACGAGATTCTTTTAAAATTTTAGAATTTGTATATGATGGATATGTTTCCAAATGTTTTGAGTGCTTATAGAATTATACTAATTGTGCCTATTACTGTAGCATCTGCAAAAAGATGTTTTTCAAAACTAAATTTGATAAAATCTTATTTACGAACAACTATGACTCAAGATAGGTTAAATGCATTAGAAATATTGAGCATAAAAGTTTTATGAAAACAATTGACGTTGATAATATAATAGATGAATTTTCCTATAAAAGTGCAAGAATGAGTCATATAAAATAGAGTGTAGGTACAACACTTTTGGGAAGGAGTCTCCAGGCTTTGTCCCCATTTTTCGATTATTTGATGCACATGTATTTGATACACATGTACAACACTATTTCATTTGACATATCAAAGAAAAAATTATTCTTAATGCGCAGAGAATAAGATAAATAAGTGAGAATCAGTGCACAAATTATCTACCTGGATTATACAACATGTGATCGATGTTTTTGAACTATTATGTTAGAATATAATTCAAATAATGTAATTTTTTAGGGTATTGGTTTATGCCTCTTATTTCGTATCATTTTCAATATATTAATAAAAATAAAACAAAAATGGGGTGAGCATCCTAGCATTGCAATTGCCTAGGTTCCTGATGTGGTAGCATGTCTAGGTAGTCTCTTCTCGGTTCACTTGCTTTGATTCTTTTACCTGTAAATGTTGTCCCAAAAGTGATTCCGGGAGAGCAACTCCGACGATCAATTCAGTCCTCTCTTAAAGAAATGGAATTTCTCTCCATTATACCGCTTACCTTAGCTCCTACAGAGCTTGTTGTATTTATAGACTCATTCCCTTTGCTCCTACAGGACTTTGAGATCGTAGTCAAGCCACTTCTCCCAAGTTTCTCTATTGTGGCCTTTGCGTTCGTTGCATGTACCATTTTTCCTTGCCCACGTTCTCTGCCATGACTTGCGATTCCTGTGTTTGCTGCACCTGCCTGTTCGTTGTGTTGAACCAAAGTTTTGTAGGATAATGATTGGTGGGCTTAGCGACTATTAGCCCTTTGATTGTTGGGTCACACGTACACCATAAGCCCCCGTAGCCATAATATTACTAGAAACGAAGTGATGATTTTGTTTGTAGTCTGAGTGCGAAATGATGTTGCTGTTTGCAAAGGATGTTCGTGATAAGGAAGCTACTTTCAGCCTTGGAAAATGATGTAGTCTTGTTGGCTATAATTTTCTCTTCTATCATTCTTTGAATTTTATTTTTTTTAATTTTTAGGCTACTCATGCTAAGGAAGCATTTTAAGTGATTTTGTTTTTGAACTCCGTGATTTTCTCCCCGTAATTCGGTATTCCAGCCAAAAATTCCATGACATTTGTTACCGCTATATCTCTTAAATGGGGGATTTCAAACAAAGAATTGAATGTAGCCCTTAATCAGTGTGTTGTATGTTCATATACCGTCGTCTTCTCGATATAAGCAAAAAGGTACTTTGATTTTTGTCAGATACTCATCATTACTCTGCGTTTCCTCTTTATTTGCATTTTTTGTTGTCTATATATAAGGTTCCTTCTTCCTTCTCGATTCAGCTCTTCTTCTCCATTGCCCAGAGTTTTTCTTTTCTTTACTAATCCCCAAATCTTCTGCGTGTAATCCAACCTCAGCTCGTTCAAGGGTGAGTTCCCATGTTTGAATTATTTATGCTACCTCTATTGTGTTCTTTTTCTCTTGTTCTGGTCGTCTATGTGACTTACTTCTGATCATCTTCTCTGGCTTGTTTTCTACAAATCTCTATTGTAGTAGATTTTCTTTTATTGTATTTTAACTGAGATTATTGCTTCCCCATTTTAGGACATCCATTTCTTCTTTTAATCCTGGTAAGTCCCCCCCGTAGAAGATGCTGCTTCTGAACCGACCATGCTGCCGGATCCTCAATCATTCCTAGTATTTTAACCATATCCTATGTGACTGAGAGGTTGTCGCCTTACCTCTCAAATTTATATTTTTAAGCCCTAATGCTTCCTATCTACAATTATTTGTTGGAAAATACTCAACACAATTACCACAAAATATACAGATTCCAAAATCAATACTGTTAGATAATGGCAAGTTGGGGTCGTCCACAAGAAGAGGGATCTTTCCAAGTTTTCAAACATATATAGGAGAACAAATACTAGATATAAGAATATATAAATATAAGCATATTAATGGGGTGAGTTTGGTTGGTACAGGGCTCAACTCCGGAGTCGGCAGCGAAGGTGGAGGTGGAGCGGCGGTGCGCCACCTCGTGGAGGAGCCCTGGGTCTTTTGGTAGGGGCCATATCTAACAACCACATCAAATGCACAGGAATATACATACATGCAATATCACAAAATCATACTCAAGCTTAAACTAGTTTTTCCAATCATCATAAACCAAATCAAATCCAAGCCAACTAGTTCAAGTCCAAATCACAATTGCACATACAATCCATGTTATATCCAACATTCCCGTATTCTCAAGTCCATTAAGTTCTCACATAGTTGAATATCTAATATGCTATATCGCATAATCATAGTCATGCATAACTAGTTTGGCCATCATTAGTACATTTATAACGTCAAGATTTAAAGTGGCAAGGCCAAACTATCCTAAGAATAATAATAGTGCCTCCAAATATCAACCTTGTCTAATCAAGACCCAACATGCCTGATAGCTATTATAAGTCACAATCAATTCTCAACCGAAGCCACAATAATAACACATTGAAAATACAGCACTAACACGAGCAAATCAACACACTCAAAATGAGCATAATGTTATCCCACAACGAACTAATCCATAAGTACAATGTATTCACACAATCTCCATTAACCCAAATCTCATGCACAATATATTCACAAGAGTCTACAAAGTTCCAACAATATGAAACCCTAAGGCATCGTACATAATTCACATAATATCCCACAAAATAAATTATTCAACATAATCACAATTGAGGCTCAAGAAAGTGCAAATATTTTAACACTTAGATGCTTAGGATGAAGAAAAAACTAAACCCAAAAGCAATTTGAATCTGAATTACCGAAAATCACAAAACCCCCAAATTCCAGGGTTTTTGTGCTCTTCAACAAACTAGGGTAATTTATGGATAGAGATTGGAAAAGATGGATTTGGGAGTGGTGTAGGGTTGATTCTAATGTATAGCGGTGGTGAGTGGTGGTCGGAAGGCGGTCGAACAGTGGAAGAGATGAATGGGATGACAGAGAGGGGAAAGAATGTTTGCCTTATACTGTTTATGCCCGCTCTTTAAAACTTATCTAGACACCAGTCAGGACACGTGACGTGTTCGTCGTGACTCATGGCCGGTAGGTCAAAAGGCAACTCAGGTCAACGCTGCGACTCGCGATGGGACTTCGCAACTCATGATGGGACTATTGCGAGTTGCATAAAGTGGAGCATGAGAGCTCCATTTCCAGCCAAACATTCTGATTTGTTCGCGAGTCATGACCATAGTGTCAGGACTCGTAATGGTCCGTTGTGACTCGCAATGGGACCGTTGCGACTCCCAAAACATTGAGCCTGAGAGCTCTATTTTCAGCCAGAAAAATTGATTTGGTCGTGACTCGTGGCAACTTTGTCACAACTTACGATGGTCCATCACGACTCATGACGAGACCATCGCGACTCGCAAAAAATAGAGGCCGAGGGTTCAAAATTTCTGAGCCCATCGAGACTCGCGATGGGCTACCCACCTGGTACATAGAAAAAAAATTTTGATTTCACCTCTTGTCCATATTTCCCTTCTTGACTCCAAGCATTTATCCCTTAAAAATTCCAATTCCTTGGTTTCAAGTTGCACAAAATTATGGAGAAAATCGTGAAAAGCACAGAGAAAAATAATGAAACTAATGCCAAAAACTGAAAATGAAGTAACATCAATGACAATTCACGAATGATGATCTGGATGATCAAAACCAAGTACTTTTAATGTCTTCAGTATGACTCAATCCCTTTCCTCGGAGCTTACACACAAACCGGATCGAGGAGATCAACATCCTCTCCCTTCTCTGGTACAAAATTCTCGTGGTAAGTTTTCAAACGTTGTCCATTGACTTTGAATGTATTAAACTTAGCTCGATCTAAGATCTCCACCGCGCCATGTGGGAACACGTTCACCACCTCAAAAGGACCGATCCATCGGGACCTTAACTTACCAAGAATAGGCGAAGGCAGGATTGGAATAAGAGGACTTTTTGGCCCACATCAAATTCCTTTCTAATAATCGTCTTGTCATGCCACACCTTTGTCTTCTCCTTATAGATTTCATCATTCTCATAGGACTCTCTCCGGATCTCATCTAGTTCATCCAATTTTAGCTTCCTATGCAAGCCGGCCTCATCTATATCAAGGTTTAATTCTTTAACCGCCCAGTAAGACTTATATTGAATTTCCAACGGTAGGTGATAGGGCTTACCAAACATTAACTGATATGGTGGCATACTGATTGGTGTCTTGTGAGCCATCCTATACGCCCACAAGGCATTGTTCAATCGAGAACTCCAATCCTTGCAGTTAGGGACCATTTTTTAAGGATAGACTTGATTTCCCAATTGGAAACTTTGGCTTTCCAATTGGTTTGTGGGTGATAGGTGGTGGATGTCTTGTGAGTGATGCCATATTTCTTCAAGAGTGTCTCTATTGTCCAATTGAAAAAATGGATTCCATGGTCGCTAATCAAGGCTTGGGGTGCCCGATGTTATATTTTAGGAATTCTACAACCACTTTAGAATTGTCAGTCCTAGTGGGTTCTGCTTCAATCCACTTCGACACATAATCAATGGCAAGAAGAATATATGTTAATCCAAGAGAAATAGGGAAAGGTCACTTAAAGTCAATACCCCAGACATCAAAGATTTCACAATACAAAATAGGCCTTTGGGGAATTTCATTCCTACAGGAGATAGTTCCTACTCTCTAGCATTCATCACAAAATTTGCAAAGGGTATAGGCATGCTTATTCAATGTAGGCCAATAAAAACCACTTTCTAAGACTTTCCTAACAGTCCTATTTGCTCCAAAATGACCACCACGTGTATGAGAATGACATAATTCAAGAATTGAGTGTATTTCATTATCGGGGATACATCTCCTAACAACTTGATATGCACAATGTTTCCACAAAAAAGGGATCATCCCACACATAATATTTAGCATCAGTCTTAAATTTTTCCTTTTGGGCTTTAGAAATATGTGGAGGGAATTCACTGGCGACAAGGTGATTTACAATGTCGACATACCATGGTTGGAGGTCCCTAATTGTGAACAATTGTTCATCAGGGAATTCCTCTCGTAGTTTCTCCTTCACTGCTGAATTTACCTCAATGTCTTAGCATGGAGTCAACCGGCTCAAATGATCAACCACAAGGTTCTCCGTGTCATTCTTGTCTCGCACCTCTAACTAAAATTCGCTCAAAAGAAGGATCCACCTTATCAACCTTTTCTTAGCCTCTTCCTTCGTCATTAAATGACGAAGCGCTGCATGGTCAATGTACACAATAACTTTTGTACCAAGGAAGTAAGATCAAAACATTCCAAAGCAGCTTTGGGCCTCGTTGAGAGACATGGATGTGTAGTAGATGGCGTGAGGTGCTCTCCCCACCCTTTGACCAAGTACTACTGCAAAGCATAATCATTGGCATCGCACATGATCTTAAAAGGCAAAGACCAATCGGGGGTTTGTATGATAGGGGCCGAGACTAACCTTCCTTTCAATGTATCGAAGGCCCCTTTACAACCCTCATCCATCACAAATTCCACCTCCTTTTGCAACAACTTGCATAAAGAAGATGATATCTTTGAGAAGTCCTTAAGGAACCAGCGGTAAAATCCTGCATGGCCACGAAAAGAGCACACTTCACGCACATTAGTAGGATAAGGCAAAGTTTGAATTGTGTCTATCTTTGCCTCGTCAACCTCAATACCCTTAGAGCATACAAAAATATCCTAAGACAATACCTTGTTCTATCATAAAATGACACTTCTCAGAATTTAACATAAGATTAGTATCAATGCAATGTTTAAAAACTTGTGCCAAATTTCCTTAATAGTTGTCAAAACAATTACCATGAATGGTGAAATCATCCATGAATACCTTTACAAAATTTTCAAAAAATTCTGAGAAAATGCTTACCATACACCTTTGGAAAGTCACGAGGGCATTTCATAACCCGAAAGCATACGCTGGTAGGCAAACGTACCGATTAGGCACGCGAACGTGGTCCTTTCTTGGTCTTCCGTGGAGATAGCTACTTGAAAATACCTCGAGTACCCATCCAAAAAGCAATAGAAAGGGTGTCTTGCTAACCTCTCGAGCATTTGATAAATGAATGGAAATAGGAAGTGATTCTTCCAGGTTTCCGCATTTAGCCTCCGGTAGTCAATACAAATGCGCCACCCATTTTAAACTCGAGTGGGAACCATTTCACCCTTCTCATTTTTGACCACCATCACCCCAATCTTCTTGGGTACTACTTGAGTTGGGATCACCCACTTGCTATCCTAGATTGGATAGATCATGCCCGCTTGGAGTAACTTGAGGATTTCCACCTTTACCACCTCTATCATAGGCGGGTTTAAACGGCATTGGGGTTGTTGTACGGGTCTCGCATCTTCCTCTGAAAAAATTTTATGCATGCAAGTGGATGGACTTATACCTTTGATGTCCATAATAGTCCATCCAATTGCTTCCTTATTCTCCCGTAACACCACCATCAACTTTTCCTCTTGCTCTTTGGTGAGTTTGCTTGAAATGATAACCAGAATCATCTCCTTTTCTCCAAGAAATGCATACTTAAGGTCACTTGGAAAAGGTTTAAGTTCAATCACTGGAGCTTTCACAAGTGATAGGAGAAATTACGGTTCATCGGGTTCCTCTAAGAGTAGAGGGGGAGGGTTTGAGAGGCTTTGTTTCATCTCTTCAAGCAAGTTCAATTCCTCAAAGCTTTCCTTCATGTTAGTTTTCATAGAATATACATTGTAGGCATCATCAAAATCACATTGCAAAGCAACCAATAAGGAATCATCACCACTTAGCTTAAAAACATCTTGCACAACATCTTCAACAACATCCAAGGCATGGGAAACATATTCTTCACTAGGATACTTCATAGAGTCATTTGTGTGAAACTCTACTTTAATTCCATCAAATTCCATGGTGAGGGTACCCTTATGCACATCTATCATCATCCTAGAAGTTTTTTAAAATGGCCTTCCCAATAAAATTGGGGCGGCATGCTTATCATGCTCCATGTCAAGGACATAAAAATCCATGGGGAAAACTAGGGAATCAACCTTAACCAACATGTCCTCAACAATACCCTTAGGGTATGCACTAGAACGATCGGCCAATTGGATCACCACCCCGGTTTTGTGTAATGTACCCAAGTTGAGGTTTTCATACAAAGAGTAAGGAATCACATTTATCGATGCACCTTGATCAAGCATGGATTTTTCAAAATGTGTATTTCCTATTATGCAAGGGATTGTGACCACGTCGGAATTGCTACACTTAGAGGGTCGCTCTTTTTGACACAATGCGGAAACATGCTCATTTTTCCCATTTTCCAACTTATTCTTGGCTCTTTGTTTTCTATTCACAACACATAATTCCTTAAGAAATTTATCATATCTAGGAATTTGTTCAATGGCATTCAAGAGTGGGATATTTACCTCACATCTACGAAAGACTTCGTAGATGTCCTTGTTTTTCTCCTTCCTCCTCTTGTCTTTCAAAGCTTCTTGAAATGGTGGTTCTGGTACATATGGAGGGATCTCTAACATCTTTTCCTTTTTGTGAGATGGGGATGAAGGTTTTGGAATGGAGGTTGAATTCTTAAAAATAACCTCATCTTCGTTCTCCTTCCCCTTGCTTGTTTTTCCTTCGCCGAATTCTCGGCCACTTCTTCAGATCTTTTTCAAACACCTCAACCCTCCTAGGCTCCTTTTCAATAATTTCATTACCTGGGGAAGTGCCAACTTCTCTACCACTTCTCAATGAAATAGCACTAGCATATTATCGATGGTTGATCTCCAGTTGGGAGGGTAGTTTACCCTTTTCCCGGGCCTCCATCTAATTCACCACTTGGGCTATTTGGCTCACTTGAGTTTCCAAGCTCTTGATGCTCGCCTTGGCTTCATCTTGGAATTTTTCACTTTTTTCCGTGCATATGCCTAACTGGTGAATGGCTTACATCACCTTATCTTTTGTTAACCCCGAGATCTCCTCTTGGTCTCGGGGATTGTCTTGGAGCCTTTGAAATTGTTGTTGAGGTGGCATGTATTGTTGTTGAAGGGGTCGATACAGATGAGTATTTTTACCTCCTTGAGGGTTTCCGTACCGGAGGTTTAAGTTATCACGATTACCCGAATAGTAAGGCCGGTTTTAGTAGCCTTGGCCACCTTGGTACCCTTCATTCCTTTGATATCCTTGCACCCCTTGGTAGTTTTGGTTGCCTTGGTAGCCTTAGTAGCCTTGGTTATCTTGATATCCCATGGCACTCACCTCCTGAACATAGTCCTCTTGCAAAGTAGGGAAAGTGTTTGTATGGTGCGCCAAGTAACAAATTTTGCATAATTTGACATGCGGCACATTTTCGGGCTTCTGCATCAATGATTTCACCATAGAGGCAAGGGATGAGACTTGGTCCTCTAACTTTACACTATTAGAGAGGTCACTTGCGAGCATTGGATTTCTTCTTCTCAAATCGGCCCTTGAGCTAAAGTTTCTCGACTCCTCCGCTAGCTCTTCATACAATTGTATAGCCTCGGATGAAGTCTTGTTTCCAAGGGTACCACCACAAGTACTCCTCACTAATTTTTTATCCTCATAAAGAAGACCATTGTTTAAGTAATAGACCAAATCCCCCCCAAATAACCATGGTAAGGACAACTTGCAAGAAGCTCCTTGAACCTCTCCCAATAGTCGAAGAGAGATTCTTTGTACCATTGGAGGATGTTACTTATGTCCTTCTTCAAGGAAAAAAATTTCGAGGTCTGGAAGCATTTGGCTAGAAACTTTGTCTTTATGTCAAGCCAACTCTTGATGCTCTTGGGTGGTAGGTAGTGGAGCTAATCTCTTGCACTGTCTCTTAGTGTGAACAGGAATGCCTTCAACTTATAAAAGTCCTCATCTACTCCATGGGGGACCGCACCACCACACAAAAAGTGGAACTCGGTGAGGTGTTTGTTGGCATTCTCTCCTTGCCTACCAAGGAAGATGGATAGCATGTTTTTGAACCCGGTCTTTAGCTTGAAGTGCCCATTTTGTCCAACCAAGGGATACTCAATGCACATCAGTTGTTGATCGAGGTTGGGGGCCATACTGTCTCTTAACAATGCTTGCTCCAAAGGAATCTCCCTTTCGTGGAGTGGAGGAACTCTCCCTTGAAGAGGGGGATGTTGAGGTCCTCCTTCTGGATGCTCATCGTCATGCTCTTATTGATGCTTCATAGAAGTAGAGGTATCCACAAAATGGTCACTAGGGGGTGTTATTCACACTTTCCAAAGAAAGCCTCCTAGCTCGTCTCAAATTCAACTCTAACCCGGGGTTGTAGTGTACGGGTTCTTGTGAAGAGGATCGCATACAAATCATACACTAAGAACTCGATTAATACATCTCTAAGCCAAGTGAAAAAGGTAAGTCAACTAAGAAATCAAAACAAAAAAAACTAACAAATACTTACAATTAGCACATAATCACACATAATATACACAAACACTTAGAAATAAATGCCTCATCCCCAGCAGCGGTGCCAAAATTTGGGAGGTCGTCGACGTACCTCTCAAAGTTATATTTTTAAGCATTAATGTTTCATATCTATAATTAAGTAGATGACGACAAGTCGGGGTCAACCACGAGAAGACTGATCTTTCCAAGTGTTTAAACATATATAGGAGAATACATACTAGATATAAGCACATATATATATATAAAAGCATGTACATGGGAGGGGGAGAGTTTGGTTGGTTTTAGTCCTAAGTTGTGAAATTAACGGCAAGTTAACCAATCGATCAAGTTAAATATGCAAAGCATGCAACAACAACTAAAAGGTGATTAAACCAACAATAAACGGAACCTCGGGCACAATATTCCCAACCTGCGATGTCCATCGCACCAAGTGATCCACCTTCAGTTGCAATGCTGCCATGTCCCCATCTGAGTTCGTCTTAGATGATGTACTTGTTGTTTCCCTAGATGACTCAGCAACGTTCTTCTTCTTCGAGAATATTAGAGGGTTTATGGGAAGCTTTGGCATCATTGTGACATCATCATCTTTGAATCTCCAACCTGCTTCCACGCATATGGCAGTGATGAGTGAGGAGAAGCCTATGCAATTATGGGCATTGACACAATCCCAGATGTACCCCATTATCGTAGCCCCAACATTAATGCTCATGTTCTTCTTGATCTTGTAGAGCAGCAACATACGGGGTCGATAAACCTCACTATTCATTTTCACCGGGAGAAGCCAGGCAGCTATGAAACTGTACCACACGTTCATGTCTTCAGTCAAGTATTTCTTCTCTATGCTGGACCATTCTTGTGGAAGATTCTGGATAACTTCATCTCTATCATCACAGATTTCGCTTACGATGTCTTCCTATGAAGCTTGTTCAACGGCTTTCTCGGCGGCTTCGTACAAACTCGACGGCTTCGGTGGGATCTTATGATACCTGTTAATCACATCCACTGCAAGCTCAATGAACTGACCACGGAGGACAACATATGGACAATTCTTATACTTCATGAGTGACAAGAAATCACATGCCATGGTCTGGTTTGCACGAGGCAGTTGTGAGATGAAGCCTACCCGGTCGTGCTCGTTCACGTAGTCCTTGTAGGGCTTTTCTACTCTCAACCCTCTCTCTAGTATGAATCCCCTTCTAATGAACTCTTTGTACACAGTTATTGCTTCATGAGAGTCCGGCTCTGTGGTCAGTATTGGATTGTTCGAGGGGACAATCTGAGACCCGTGTTGATGCTCCTCCTTCTCGCCGACTCTGGCTTTTTTCCGAGAGTTTTGGGTGTTTTTCTATTGATTTGGTGCACTCTTTTTGGGGGCCATACCCTGTAAAATAAATGTGTTATGGTACGTAATGCGCCAGCAAAATGTTAACACAAACCAGAATATTAACGGGTGTTCATAATACTAACGGAAAATTAGAAAACTGGGTGGTCAGAGTATTAATGGAAATTAGAAAGGAAAATGATACAAATGACAGATACAGTACTGTTAATGGAGAAGAAAACTACATTAGTTTGTAAGTACTACATGGACAGGGTGATAAAAAGAATCTTACATACCACCAATGTTGCTTAAAAAATGTTCTTACATATGAAAACAACCAAATAGCCAAATTCCATAAAACTATTAAGAGCATGGCAACATGTCAAAAATAAAAACACAACACATGAGCCTTACAAAATGCAGGACCTACCGTGCTCATAGAAGAATCAATCCTTACATGTCTTCCTCTTGTCACATAGAGATGACCTTGTCCGAAAAAGAAGAGTCGGTGAAGAAGGAGTCGGAGTCTCAGCTTGCAAGGAAAGCTTAAGTGGGAATAGGGATATAGGGCTGATTCTCTTTTAATTGTGGTCTTTATGATGATTTATGATGTGCTGTTAGTTTGTGCTATCTAGCTTTTGATGGAGACAAGTTTTGCTAGTGATGGAGAAACCTTTTTCCCATTTGTTGAATTTAAGAGATCTTAAGTTTTGCAAAAAATATGTTTTGTTATGTAATGGATCTAAATTTTCTATTGCAAAAAAAAATTGTTTTCTCACTTGCAGAATACAGAATCCTGAAATTTTCCATCCAGAATAACCCTTTTGTGGAAATTTTTGAGGGGTTATACAATAAGTTATTTTCCAGAATCATTCTTTTTCATATTCAGAACAAACAATCAGGTTTGTACACAATTACTCACACATTTCCAAAACAAAAGCACAATATGGTTCATCACAATTAGGCATTTTCATGAAATCAAACCTAAAGCATACAAAAATTGTTGACAAACCCTAAGAAACATGGCACAAGTGTGTATCCGCTTACCTAATTTGGACTATGGTTCCTTGACGAAAGGTGTTTGGAGTTCGGATGGTGGTTGGCGGACAGAGCTTGGCCAATGGAGCTAGGCGGATGGAGCTTTTCTGACTGTAGCTTGGTGGAAGGTGAAAGGGACAGAGCTCGGCGGAAGTGGAATTGAGTGGGGACGGCGGAGGAAGCAGGGAGGGCGGAGGTAGCAGGGTCGGTAAATGGGAGCAGTGACGGTGGAAGGAGCGGGGACAGAGTTTGCTGGTGAAATGAGCGAGGCATGTGGAGGGAGCTTGGTTTGAGGAAAGGTGTTAGGGTGAAAACGGGTAAAGTAACCAATTTCACAAACACATTTCACCAAGTTTACAAACAAATGTGCTAAATTTTACACCCAACTGGGCTGAATTTTACAAAGACATGGGTTGAAAAATGTTAACTCTATTAAGAGGCACGGATCGAGGGGCTAGAGACCTCTAGGGGCTCGAGGGCTCGAGGGGTGGAGGGCTCGAGGGGTGGAGGGGCTCGAGGGGTGGAGGAGTTTGAGGTTAGAGGGGTTAGAGGGGTGGAGGGGTTGGAGGGGTCGAGGGGTCGTGGTGTTCTAGGGAGTTCGAGGGTTGTTCGAGGGGTGGATGAGGTTCGAGGGGGAGAGGGGTTCGAGGGGGAGAGGGGTTGAGGGGTCGTAGGGTTCGAGGGGGTTCGAGGGCCTCGAGAGGTGGTGGTGTTCGAGGGGTCAAGGGGTGGAGGTGTTCGAGGGGTCGAGGAGTGGAGGGGTGGAGGTGTTCGAGGGGTCGAGGGGTTCAAGGGGTCGAGGGGTTCGAGGGTGGAGGGGTAGAGGGGTTCGAGATTTGAGGGGTTCGAGGGGTGGAAAGGTCGAGGGGTGGAGGGGTTCGAGGGCTCGAGGGGTGGAGGGGTTCGAGGGATGGAGGGCTCGAGGGGTGGAGGGGCTCGAGGGCTCGAGGGGTAGAGGGGTTCGAGGGGTGAATGGGTTCTAGGGGTGGAGGGATTCGAAGGGTGGAGGGGTTCGAGGTTAGAGGGGTTCGAGGGGTGAATGAGGTTCGAGGGGTGGAGGGGTTCGAGGAGTCGAGGGGTCGTGGGGTTATAGGGGGTTCGAGGGCCTCGGGAGGTGGGGGTGTTTGAGGGGTCGATGAGGTTCGAGGCATCGATGAGTTTTGATGGGTGGAGGGGTTGGAGGGGGCAAGGGGTTCGAGGGGTCGAAGGTTCGTGGGGTTCGAGAGCCTCGACAGGTGGTGGTGTTCGAGGGGTCGAGGGGTTCGATATTAGAGGGGTTATATTTACTGCTGTCAACAATAGATCATTATCTAATATTGTTATACTATTGTTAGAGTAAATCATGTTTCTGATCAGATATTGATGGATTCTTGACAAGTCATGGTTACTAAGCTACAGTGCTACTCATATTATATTTCCAAAATTGTACTCTATATTTGTTTGTGAACAATACAATAATTCATTTCGGTGGCTCAAATATAGTCTTCCTATGCCCACTACTTACAGAGGTGACTCAAATACAGTCTTCCTCAAGTGCAACTAAGTGAGGCTACTACCAATCGAGGCACTTAAACATGTTTGTATTGACACAGACTAATTCCTGGTTAGACTCTATTTCTCTAGCCGTTCTATGTGTACAAGTAATAGTATAAGGGTTGGTGTCTGCTTAGCGTATGCTCCGGACTTCCGAGTCAAGACTCAGCTCCGGCAGTTGTGAGTCAAGACTCGATACTTCACTGTGTTTGGCTATGATGGTAGTCGTGAGCTCAATTTATATTGAGGCTATACTAAGATTGCACAATGAAAGCCACTTATCCTTCATGTCCCCTTCTCATCGCACTGCCACATTGGTGTGTGATTAGTATTGCAATATCGATTAGTTCATTTGTGTATATTTCTCTATTAGTTATTGAGGTATTATATTAGAATTGTAATATTTAGATAGTGCCTCGGTATAAATAAGTTTATCCCATATCTGATGTAAATCTACGGAAACCGCTTGATGTAAGCCTTTGGGCAACAATTGATGTTTTTTTTAATTAAAAACCATCCGGGGATGGGGGAAATTCTATTAGGCCTTCCCTAGCCATTAAATAACAAAAGCAAGAAAGAAAGGAAGCCGAAGCTTAGTTGGATATACAAGAGTGATCATTCAGCTCTTGAAGCAATAGCAATTGCTTCCAAAAGAATAAAGAGATATGGATGATACGATGAAGATTTCATAAAGTATTAGGCTATGGAAAGAATCATCTAACTTGTTAGTGAGTCGAATTAACAAAACACAAGACAGTCAGAATCATCCTCATAACCTAACGGAGTTTATCTTCATCAAACAACAAATTTCTATGGTTAAGGAATGTCGTTTGCAGCTTGATCAGCAGAAGCCAAGAAGTAAGTCCAGGTCATCCACTTTCCTGAGCCTGATGGGGTTACCATCGCTACTCAGAATGAATCTATATTTCCATCTTGTAAAGCTTCCAAAATCATGGTGAGAGCAGCAGAGGAGAGCTTCCATAGGACCAGGGTCGGGAACACTATAAACCCAATTTTAAAAAATTGTATAAATTTTTGTACTTTTTATAAAATTGTTATAAAATTGCTATAAAATTGCCAAATTGCTATAAGACTTTTTATACTTTTTGACTTCCGCTCTAGGTCAACAAAGCATCATTTTCCTTCCCCCCCCCCCCAAATTTTCCCTATTCCCTCCATAACCTTAACCCCAAATTTCGGCCCCCTCCCACCCCAAGACCACTACCGATTTCCCTCTTCCCTTCACAATCTTAGACTCTAATTTTCTCTCTTTCCACCTTAACCCCCTGCCGATTTTTCCCAAAGATATTGTCCATCCCTTCACCATTCAGTTAGAGCGGTTCTACTTCCCAATCTTGGCCACGATCCTACTTCCCAATTTTGCTCGAGAATCAGCTTCACAATTTTGGTGGCCATTCTGGTCAGAACTTCCAACCAGTAAAGCGGGTTACGAAGGCGGCCGGATCTTGGCAAAATACAATTTCGCCGAGAGTGTGTACCAATAAGGTATGAGTAATTGGTAGTTTGCATCTTTTGCTGGCTTAATGAATAGCTTCATTTTGGTAGGTCTCTAAGTTTGTGAGTATATGTTTTCATTGCTTGAGTTACTAGTGTGGGTAGTGTTTCATGTGGATAGATGATATGTTTGCTAATAATTTCATAATTTTTGCCTACCCTGTTTTTTGCCTACCATGTTTTTGCCCGAAGATGAATTTTTGCAAACCCTGTTTTTGCCCCGATACAATATGTTCTCAGTTGGTTGTTATTGGAAATTTTTCTTCGGATGGTTGTTATGAGTGATTGGTAGTTTGCATCTTTCCCGGGATTAATGAATAGTTATTTTTTGGTTTTTTTGGTACAGTGAAACATCCACCTTTCAATATTAACCTATAGCAATTCAGTAATGTGCAAATGCAGATACTGATGCAACACAGTCTCAATGATATGCATATAAACTCATATAAATTATTTCTCAAAGAAAATAAATGACAATTTGTTATTTAAAACCCCAATTTCTAAATCATTTTAATGAATCGTTTGTAGCTACAGATCCATCCATAGTCTTCAGATCTGTAAAAAGCCAATTTTATCATCTTCATTGATGGTTAACCAATGCTTCACATGGATGGAATCGCTACTTTGATCAAATTTGTAACTTCTAACGTCGTAATGGTATTCTTCGGAGGATGCATTGGGCCTTCTATCTCATTAGTTTCGCAGCTCCGAATGAATAGCTATATTTTAATGGGTCTCTTAGTTTGTGAGTTTATGTTTTCGTTTCTTTGGTTACTAGTGTGGGTAGTGTTTCATGTGGATAGATTTTCTTATGTTTGATTGATTCATACAAGAGATTGAATGGCGAAGCTGAGGAAGAAATCATTTGACTCCAGCGGTACAAAAGTCGTTGAAGAGAATTGTGTTACCCCTCCAAAAGCTGACAACTGTGATTACAATAACAAGGAAGAGGATGATGCACCCAAATATTTCTCAGGATCTGAAAAGTCGGGGGAAGAAGAAGAAACTATTTTAAAAGATGACATGACTGGGAGCTTCAACAAGTTTGAGATAAAAGAATATTACAAGCGTACAGGTACAGCCATGTGCAAGTCTGTGTTGCTTGCGAACAAAAACAAGGGACTTAAAATATTCTTCGATGATGACTTCGAACCCCTAGTTATGTGCAGCCGATGGTCAATGTATGTTGGCTATGTCTTCTGACAAAGAATCTGCTTTAGGACATGGCATAATTGGAAATCAGTCCTAGACCATGTAAAGAAAGATTCATGGGAAGACATTCTCGTAAGTGTGTTGTAATCCTCCATTTTCATCAGTTCATGTGAACTTCATTACATTTTGCACTAACAGGTTGTATCTTTGTCCACTAGATGAGCTGGGATATAAGAACCAAAATAACGTTCAATGAGATAAATAAGTTCCGAAATAAATGGACTATATATGCAGGAGAAAAGTGGAGGAATTGGAAGACTAAGGTGGCTTACAAGTACATCGTGCAAAAAAAACCTAGTTCTTGTGCATGGAGAGATTATCTCCGGATGGACAAATATGAGTGGGAGCTATTTGTGAAACACAGGTCAACCCCTGAATTCAAGGTAATTCCTTGAAAATTATTAATCTCTAGTCATTACTTTGTGACAATTTTACAAATTGATGGCCAAATAGTCAATAAGTGATGCAGCAAAAGTAAGCGCCTCACAGAAGGAGTACATCCATCACACGGGCAGTGGAGGGAATCGTAGGGTTGCAATAGAACTTGAGAAGAGGAAAAGAAAGGCTAAAATTGACGAGCTTCTGGATGAAGGTCATAGTGTAGAAGAAGCAGAGGCTTTAGTTCAATTCATGGATTTCAAACCGGACCGCTCGGAGGTGCTCCTTGAACCTAACTGGGACAAGAAATTATCAACCTACACCACCGACTCCGTTAAAGAGCAGCCCTCACTATTGTGAGCATAATTCATAATTGATTCTATCTCTAATAATATTCTTAGGTGTAATGCATAGTAATGGCTAATATATTTTCTGTTTCTGAGATAATGCTTATGGATAAGAAGCAAAAGGGAGTTTTGGTTATACAAGGAAAAGAAGATATTCTCGTTCAAGCAACGGGTAAGAAGGATCATGGGGGTCTTTGGAGAGGTTGCTCCACAACGTCGAAGGTGAATGAGGCCCTACCACATATGGCTGTGACCCGTTATGCATCTAGTCGATGTGGGAGCACAAACACAAAACCATCTGAGGAAATCTCAAATTTAAAAAAACTACCAATAGATGTCATCAAGTTCAAGGAAAGATTTTTTGCCTTATTTGAGGCCCAAAAAAATTGGCTAGCTGGACAATTGGGTAAAGCTATTCCCCCACACTTGGATTCCCGCAATTTCCTTGCTACATTTTCCACCCCCGCGAATAAGGACAACCGGGTATTCATTCCTTCAGCATCTGGATGTAGTGAGCCACAAGGAACCGTGGTGGATAAAAAGGTATTCCATACCATGAACGTCGTCGTTAGCACCTTTCTTGCTCTGTGATCTTTACTTTCTGGTTTTCCATTTCCTGTCAAAATGATTTTGTGGGGATACATTGACTACTATCACGTTCATTTTGGATGTTGGTAGTTTAGGCCTACTTATATATCTTCAAATTGTTCTTTCCCATGTAAAATGAGATAATGTCTCTTTGCCAATCAAGTTTTATTTGATAGACAGTTCATGAAAGATGAACGTTGAACGCTGCAGCACTATCCAGCTCTCAGTCTCAGTTGAAAACTGAAAGCTACAGCGCACTGCAGCCTTCAGCAGCTACAAGTAGACTTCATTTCTTGTTATAATCTATCAATTGCACTAACAAAATTATTTAATTTTATTTAATTAATAACACTTACTTATTTTTCAACCGATGTATTTCTGAGTTTATTTCTCAGAAAGGAAAAAAGTGCAACCTATATGTTTTGAACCATAATGGAGAAAGGGATGTAGCTACATTTGGTATCTTGTTTCCAAAGGATATGGACACGGACTTAACCATCAAGTGGGAGCGAGTAAATCTTTGTGGGCCTGTGTTCATTCCCAAGGCACCTTTGCCAATTGAACACAAAGAATTTGAGTTTGTCACTGAGGCCACTGGATATAACATTCTATGGCCGGGAAAGCTGATAAGTGTCATTGGGCATCATGATGAGAGGTGTGATAATTGTATTCTTCTTCTTATCGCATCAAAGGGTGGAATTGACTGTGGAGGAGGTTTCGGCTATCATGTACCGCACTCAAACAAGGCTGTACGTCTTCCCGTACAATCGAGACTAAGTTCCATTTGTTTTCTGAGTTGCTAGTCCCGGGAACATGGAAGCAATAGCAACCATATGCTGTGATTTTATTTTCACAAATATATTTTTAGCTTCATTTTGGTTTTTCTTTTTTTAAGGGACCATTGGTTTTTGCTCGTCTTCGTACCGGAAATCGATCGAGTATATTGCATCGACTCAATGACTGGGGGAATTCGCAAACGAAATAGGTCATGCCTTAAAATGATTCATTTGTTAGTGGAACACATTCACGTCATTCCTTCAACTTCAATGTTTTACAAAAATGTTTGTTCACGTAAATGTGTTCTTGTACATTTATCACTTTCTTGGCTCGAATATTTACAATTAATGTTAATTAAATTTTTTTTCATATGTTGTGTGAACCCCAATTTGTGAAAATGATGTTTTAATATGTTGACATAAATATGTTTTCATCGATTGTAGGATTGCAACAAAATATCGACGGATCAATTCCAACCAAAATACCACCTACCCTTCGAACTATACATGGAATGTCATAAACATCAATGTACGTATTATCCCATAATGTCATATTTCATCTGTCATTTTCATGTTCTTAACCGTTTCAACAAATTCTCTTTTACATCAGCACAAGATACAAAGTAGTAGTTGGGAGTGTGG
This sequence comes from Rubia yunnanensis, assembly GCA_037428765.1. Classification (NCBI taxonomy): domain Eukaryota; kingdom Viridiplantae; phylum Streptophyta; class Magnoliopsida; order Gentianales; family Rubiaceae; genus Rubia; species Rubia yunnanensis. The sequence continues at coordinate 39,923,622 of CM075066.1, forward strand.
ATACTATTGCATGTATTACATAGAAAAATTTGTTAGGCACGTGAATGACATTGACATTATTCAGGTACATTTTCCTATACTGCTTTTATATATTTGTTATTCTCTCACAAATATATCATTTTCTTAACATGTGATTTAATACATTGTTTCAGCAATTTCGATAAGATTACACTCCAATAGGGAGCGATGAACTGCGGAGAATTGCTCCAAAATGGGTTTGTGTTTTTGCAAAATGTACTCTGCCAAAATGCATAGCTCAATTGAATGTCATACAGGGACTTGCCTCCATCATCGGATAGTGGTTAGTGTTATCTCTTATGAGAAAGTTAATTGACCTTCACTTTTGATACTCATCAACTCTGTGATGAGGGGGGCTCCAGTATCTTAGGCCACAAAGAAACACGTTGCTTTTCTTTTGTTGAATAAAAAATTATAGTTTATCGAACTTAATGCTTTTCTGAACCTACTTCTTGTCTATGCGTCATGGTTGCTCACAATTTGTTCTATTTTTATTTGTACACCATTCTATTACGCACAACAAATAACCGATACCATCCTTGAAAAAGAACGCACAAGGTTAAAAAGCTTAAAAACGAAACTGGCTGCGTGAAGATGAACTAAAAGAGCAGTAGCGCGCCACAGCTTACAGTGACCACAATAGTTAGTCACATTTAACACTGGTTTCTTCCGATTACAAAACTGGCGCTAATAATAACCGGTGCAAAATTTACGCTTTCAGCACCGGTTTCAAAACTGCTGCTAAAAAATAAACCAGTGCAAAATATACACTATTATCACCGGTTAAAAAAATAATAACCAGTGATAAATTTACACTCATAGCACTGGTTTTGTAAAGTGCTGCAACATATACACCTCTAGCACCGGTTCAAAAACCGGTTTACAAAAACACACTTTACAAACCGGTGCTAAAAGTGAACCGCTGCAATAAAAGAAATTTATCAGCGGTTTCAAAATCGGGGATCTTTCATTCACATTTTTTTCCACCAAGAATATTTTAAAAACCGGTGTTACATTTGCATATTTAGCACCGGTTTTAAAACCGGTGCTAAAAATAACCGGTGCAAAATTTACAAATTTAGCACCGGTTTTTTTGTTAGCACTAGTTTACAACCGGTGCTAAATTTTGTACCGGTTTTCTTATTAGCATCGGTTTTCCAACCAGTGCTAAAGAAAAAACCGTTGCTAATTTAACACCGGTTTAAAAACCAGTGCTACCAAAAAAAGCCGATGCTATAGCGGTACATTTTAGCACCGGTTTTTTTCCAACCAGTGTTAAAGTTTCATCGGTTACTTTGGCACCGGTTTTTTTTTGCGGTTTTTCTTGTGATAGTGCTTATCCATCATTGAACATGCAACCTATTTACTACTTTCACTACTTGTTGTGAAGACTAAACATTTATTCTTCTTAGATAGTAGTTTGCAAGAGTGAATTCGACATCTCTTGTCAAACCTCACCAATGACTCCCTTAGTCGAAAAATGACTAAAATTATCACTTTGATGGCATTGAGCACGAAGAATCAACAATCTTGGCATCACTTATAAACACACACCGTGTCTAAGCATTTAACCAATTTATGCATTTACATAAGATTAGTAAAGAACAATCGACATTCATCGACTTCTCTCATTTGCTACAAGCAACAAACATGACAAAGAATTCAACATTATCATATTCATCTAGCAATTATCAATCCATCAACACAATCAAAAGCTCTAAATCATACTCTTGGATTCCTATCAAGAAAAGGGAAAATCAACCCATTTCCCCAAACCCTAACAAGCGTATCATACAAGTACTTCATATATTCAAGCTTTCAAGAACATTAATGACATTAACAAACATATTCAATGATCCATAAATTTATAATAGTAAGAGTATCAAGTAGGCTACAAATTGTTCTTAAGACATGGGCTTGGAAGCCTTGGTCAATTGCTCCCAAGAGCTAGATTTAGGTACACGAGTTCATACTAATTAATGCTAACAAACCAAACATAATACAAAAGAAATCAAAGATGAAAATGGTGAAAAACTAGGGTTAGAATAGAACCAAAAATGCAGAAAAGAGAAGATATGAATGAGAGGAAAGAGAGTGATTTTTATAGTACAAAAAGGATAAGGTTAGGTTCGGCCACCAGTGCGTCGTGACTCGCAACGAGTTTATCGTGACTCACATTGGGTTTGTCATGACTCGCAATTTGTTCATCATAACTCGCGACGGGTTGGTCGTGACCCACGACGGGTACCCGAACATAACCTTGTCTTCTTTTCTTCTTCTTGTGGTAAGCACTCATCTTCACAATCATTCCTCTCATTTTTCAAGTCTTTAAGTCTTTGAAGAAAGTCTTCAAATCTTCAAAAGATGGTTTTCAATGGCCTCCAGTCTTCAAGTGTTCAAATCTTTGAAGCAAGTCTTCAAAGTCTTCGAAAAGTGATAATCAATGGCCTCTGGTCTTTCAGCCTCCATGTTCTTCCTCTGACACGTAAAATCCACATAGAAAAGGTAAAAGAGCGTAAACTTGCCTTACCCCTCCTAAGAGAATTTCAAGGTAAAACACAAGCTCTTGATAAAAAAAGAGCACAAAACTGATCCCAAAAAGTACTAAATTATGCACATAAAATGGACACATCAGTGAATGACTTAAAGAACTTTTTTTCATTTTCTATCTGCTTATAAGCTTCGTTCACCTTTTAAATCTTAGTGCGTTCGCCACCCTCATCCTAGCTATATATCTTGCTACCTAGAATATTTGAACTTCGGTCTCTATTTTCCACTTTTCGAAAATTTAACTTCACTGCTTTGTTCATATGAGATTGCTTTGGCCTGATTTCATCCTAGGGCCATCGCTATTATAATGGGTTCTCTTTGCGTGTGTGAAAATGCAAAGATACCTTTCACGATTGACTTATTTTTCTACCACCTTTGAAAAGTGCAGAATACTATGAAGGAATTCACCCTAAATCCTGTGATTTTTTAGGTAGAGCTTGTGAGTGGTTTCCCAGTAATGTTGGTGATTGTAATTCTATTTTTTTTAAGCTAAACAAACTGCTGAGTCTGATGTACCTTAATGGAACTACAAAGTTCCTAAATCCAAGCTTCCTAACTTGAGTGTTTCTTATACTAAGGAGACGCCGATCGTGGCTATGCTTCGAGTACATACCCAACACATTCGCCATGCTGACTTTGACACTGAAGGTGTCTTGTTTGCCTATATTACGCTGTGTATTTTATAGCGGGTTGTATCACTATTTTTATATTTTTCATGAGTTAATTTTGACCTATGTGTTTCTTATTATGGCAGAAATGAATCTCGTAAAATTTGACATTGATCCGTCAATATTTAATGATGATGAAGTGAATGTTGGTGGTGTGAACACAACTTCTCTACTGCCGGTCATCACCGGTTCTAAGGATAAAGAGACTGATAATTTGCAACTAACCATCGTCAAACTCTGAACCCACGGAATGAAAAGAAGAACAAGATGGATCAGAGCAGCTGTCCTTCAGATTATCCTGTTCCTCCTCTTAAAAAGGGGCGTGAAAACCAGACTGCTTCGGCCATTACAGAGCGAACTGAAGACTCCTTGGTCCAGGGGGTAATTTATAATATTTTTTCTGGCCTTTCACTACCCGGCACACTAGCTACAGTAAGGATGCAATTTTCATTCACAAACTTGTCTTATATATTATTCCTTCATTTATAACGTAGTGAGTAAATTTTCTCCCTATGTTATACACTTGTAAGGTTGGTGAGGGCCTGAAAATTGCAAGCGAGCGATTATCCAAACATTCTCTCGCTGACGATTCAATGGTGGAGAAATACTAATCTATGGAGACTAAGCTTTCGCTGTTGGAGAGCTTGTTGAAAGCTTGATGTGTCCATTTTATATGCATTATTTAGTAGTATTTAGGATCACTTTTGTGCTCTTTTATTATCGAGAGCTTGTGTTTTACCTTGAAATTCTCTTAGGAGAGGTAAGAGCAACTTTATGCTCTTTTACCTCTTCTAAGTGGACTTTGTGTGACAAGGGAAGAACACGGAAGCAACGAAGACCGGAGAACATTAAAGACTACACTTTCGAAGACTTTTGAATACTCACTTCGAAGACATGAAGACCGGAGGCCGTTGAAGACCACTTTTGGAGCCGTTGAAGACTTGAAGATTGAGAGGGATGACTATGAAGAAGAAGAAGACAACATGCAAAATTCTGGCACCCGTCGCGAGTCACGACGAAACCCATCGCGACACCGTCGTGAGTCGCTATGAAACTCATCGCGAGTCGCGACCAACGGGTGGCCAGAAATCCACTTTATCTTCTTTGCACTATAAATACCACTCTCTTTCGTCCTCTTCTTCAGCTTTTGCCCAGCCCATTTTTCTCTGGTTTTAGGGCTTAAAAACCCTTGGTTTTCTTCTCTTTCTTTTCTTAGTTTTTGTAGTTTAATTATGTCTTGTAGTTCTATAGCTTAGTTCTATCTTGGGAGCAAGGGATTGAAGCTTCCATTTCTATGTAGTAAGGACCATTTATATCTATCTATTTGGTGTTTTTGCTATTGTGCCTTTATTGTGCTTTTAATGTGTTTGTTGATTCATTAATGTTGTTGAAAGCTTGAGCATATAAAATACTTGTATTAATTGCTTGCTAGGGTTTGGGGGATTTGGGTTAATTCCCCCCCCTGTTCTTGTTAAGAATGTTTGAGTATGATTTAGAGCTTTTGATTGTATTGGTGTGTTGATAATTGCTAGATGAATGTGATGATGTCGAACTCTTCGTCATGTTTGTGTTGGGTAGCAAACGAGAGAGGTCTATGAGTGGTCGCTCTTGACTAATCCCGTGCAAATGCATGAATCGGTTAAATGCTTAGTCATGGTGTAGTGGTCATAAGTGTTGCCGAGCTTGTTGATCCTTCATGCTAAATGCCATCAATGGGATACCTTGAGTCGTGGTCTCAACAACGGGAGTCATTGGTGAGGTTTGATAAGAGATGTCGATTTCACTCTTGGAAACTACTACCTAAGAAGGATAGAAGTTTAGTCTTCACAACAAGTAGTTGAAGTAGTGAATAGATGGTTTTATTTATCCTTGAAGCATTTGTTATTTAGCATTTGTGTATTCTTGATGGTGTGTCTCCCTTCATTTATGCCATGAGTTGTTTGAGAATAGGGAGTGTTTGTATGATTGAATTGGTTAGGTGTTAGGAACGTGACGAATTCCGTAGCTCCTTTGCATGAAAATCTATGAATGTGAACTTAGAACTTCTTGTGCATAATGTGTTGTGATTCTTGCTAGAGAGGTATGTTAATGTTAAGCCAAGTAACGAATGCAATAGGATGAGTGAATGGTTCAATGATCTACATTAGGTTTGGAAGTGGATATCCATTGCCCCCAAGGCTTTATCTTTGTAGTTTTAAAACCCCTTTTCTTTAGTTTTGTTTGATGATTAGCATAGTCACTTGACCTTGCTAGTTATCGTGTCTTTTTACTTTCATAACTTAGGACAACCAACCAACCAAACCCCCCCTTTTACATGCTTTTATGTGTATGTATATATATCTACTCCTAGCATAATATCAACCATTTGTGCTTAAGTGCTTAGGAAGATCCCTATTCTCCTTGGACGACCCCGATTTGCCGCTATCTACCTAGTTGTAGAAAGTAAGCAAAAAGGGGTTACAAATATTAACTTTGCATAGGGGTGCGATGATCGCCCACTATCAAAGCTATTGAGGAGAAGGCAAAGGTTGTTGAGGAGAAGGTGAAATCTTGCGAAGAAGAGGCGAGCATTGCTAGGGAGAGTACTAGGCTTGCGGGGGTGGAACCCTCTGAGCTTCATTTTGAGTTGGATGATATGCGTGCCAATGGACATGCTTCCACTGAATATCCTCAAGGTCTAGTTGATCGGCTGTGCAAGACAAAGTCCTTTTATATGTTTTTAGGGATATCTCCAAGGGTGCAAAAAAATTTGGTATTGCGAGGCCCTGAAGAATGTACAGCAGTGGAACCCCCTGTGTAACTGCAAAAGCGTGCCCACGATGGTGTAATGCGTTAAGACTCTGGAAAGAAAGAGGGTCGAGCTGAATCAAGCCTTCATTGATAAGGTCGCTGAAGGGGGTCATCCATTCGCCTTGCTTTCAAATCTCGCTAGACTCGCCAGTCTCCTGTCTTTGGCTGAGCTGAAAGAGTTTGAAGTGGATTATTATGAACTTTCCTTTAAGCTCATGCTAATGTTGCGGCTGTTGATCCATATGCTAATGTGAGTAATGCAAGTACCAAAGCTCCTCTCCTTCTAGTCAGCAATGGTAATTTCACTCAATGGCCTAAAGAAAATGCCTATGAAATCTCTACTCTAGTTCTGCCTACCCCGAACTTTGAAGTTAGTTAATTTTTAGTATTTCCTCATATACATTGGGTTTTTGGGTTGTACTCTTAAAACAATATGTTATTGTTTGTTTTCTCTATTGGCCCAAATTTTTTTATGAGAGTTGATATGCTCATTCTCCCTCATTTTCTTATCAGCCTTACTCATGTGCAGGGTTTCAACATTTTGATTGATAGTAAATTTCTAAAAATCTTTGATTTTATGGGAAGTAATAACCCTCTCTCTGAGCACATAAATTTGCTTCGTGCTACTCGATCGTTTGCTGAAGAATTTGCAATGGCCATTTCCGCTGAACTTTTTACACGAGTGCAGTGACTTCCCATATGTATTGGGTGGCAACTTCCTTTTCTTTCTGTCCCTCCATCCCCATCTGCAAATATCCCTTGTAGTAAGCTTATTCCCGATGGATACAATGTTGAATCACTTGGGAAGGACATGGTTCGTAGGGTAATTCGATCTTGAGTCTGCTAACACATATATCAGATCGCTTCACCCTCCTGTTCATGTTCAAGATTGGGCTCTCTGTTTAGACAACTGCTTGAAGTATAGGCTCTTGGGTATTAATGACCTAGAAAAGAAATGGGGTATGGTCATGAAGGAAACTTAAGATGCTTTGAGAGTTCTATGCTGGATCCTGAACAAACAGAATGACCTCATTTATCGTCAGCAATTGAACCTTGCGAAGATCCTCTAACAATAAATGTAGACTAGGGAGTGTATCGCAAGCAAGGCTAGCAAAGCCAATCAGAAAAGGCTGATTATTGATAAGAAATGTGGCCGTATTGATGACCTGCTACAAAGCTTATGAAGAAACAAGATGAAAACAAGCACCTGTCGTTTTCTTCTGTTGGATGGCAAAATAAGTTTGACGAACTGATTTCCATAAACACACAACTTTGAGGAGAAAATGAAGATCTTTGTGTTGAATGTAATCTTCTTGATTTTTATGTTCATCACTTGGAGCAAGCTTGCGCTGACTACAAGAATCAACCTCAAGTACCTCTTTCGACGTCAAGGCGTATCACAAGCCATAGTGATTAAACATTTGGTAGCAGCGACCAAAGAATTAGATTGTCAGACACCGTCCGATCTCATATTCATAGTCTTGAAGAGGAAGTTCAAAATCTAAGGATGAGGGTAGAGCAGTACGAGGAAATAGTGAACATTATTAGTATGCAGTTAGATCGCGAAGAGTTTAGTCCTATAACTGACTCCAAAGCCTATCATGCCAAACATCTTGAATGTGTGAGACAAAAGGTATGCCCCATCACCCTTCCTACTTATATATGCAGTGGAAATATGATTACTTAGTTAGCAAGGAGTGTGAGGCAGAGGAAAATCACCGCCGAGCTGATCAACGTCCGTACGGTGGTTCATGATCTTCTCGCAAAACTGAGTGCCCTTCTTACGAGGTTGAACCAAATCTTCGTCGCGATGGTTCTTCTACTTCTGGACCATCATGCTCTTCCAGACGTAGATAGTGCATCTTGTTTGTTGCTATAGATGATATAATAGTCTGTATGTTTTATTTCCTTTGGAGTTTAAGACTTGTCTTCGATTTTGTCCTATCTGTTATGTTGCCACGGTTATTGATCTTTTGTGATCATGAGCTTTGGAGGCGTATCTGGCTAAATGTATTTCTTGCTTCTTTGATGTTGGAAGATTTATTACTTGCAACTTGTTTATTTTATGAAGCAACAAGATCAAAAGCTTGCCGACATCACTAATTGAGCAAGATCTAAGTCTTGCGTTTGTTTGATTTGTGAAGTTGCAAAATCTAGATTTTGCAAAAATCATGATTTATTCAAGATCTATGACCTACAATTTCTGGGATTCATGAAACCGCAAGATACAAAGCTTGCAAGTATCAATATTTGAGCAAGATTCATAGCTTGCAGTTGCTTGACTTGCAAGATCTAAAGCTTGCGAATGTTGAGGGCAATGCAGGATCCATAGCCCGCTGTTAAACTTTGTTTGTAAAGTCTTAGTAAACAAAAGGAAGAATAAGAAGCATAGTTATGGCCCAAATAAGTGGGTTTTTATATTAAATATGTACGATGGTGATGATATTGCGGGGAAACAGTAATACTAAAGCAAAAACAAGGATAATGTCCTTGTGTCTATACATGTAGTTGCTCACTATTCTTCTTTTAGACATAAAACCTCCTTAAGTTAGTCACATGCCATGTGTTCGGGACTTTTGCGCCTTTCATTATTTCCAACTCATAACTATTGGATTTATGAGCCTTCATAACTTTGTATGGTCCTTCCCACTTTGGACATAGTTTTCCTCACTCTTAAGCAAGGCTAGCCTCGTTCTTCCTTAGCACCAGATCCCCAATCTGGAATCTCCTTTCCTTCACTTTCTGATTGTACGCTTTTTCAACTCTTTCTTTGTGTTTATCTTCCATGATACTTGCCAAGTGCCTTTGTTCCTCTTCTTTGTATAGCTCCAACTTCAGCACATCTGGATTGTCTATCTCTTTATAATTGCTTATCCTGAGACATGAATTTCCAATTTCCATGGGTATGACTGCTTTGTGACCATACACCAAAGCATATGGTTTCTTCTTTTTTGGCTATCAGATGGTTGTTTTATACGACCATAGTGTGTTCAGTAGCTTATCTACCCATCCTATTCGCTTTCCTTCCAATTGATTCTGTATCCCCTGAACTATAGTCATGTTTGTCACTTCCACTTGGCCATTAGCTTGAGGATGTGCCACAGAGGTAAACTTCTGAGTAATCCCAAGCCTCGAACACAAGTCAATAAACATCACACTTGTGAATTTTGTTTCGTTATCTGTGAAAATAGTCTGCGGTACACTGAAGCGTCACATGATGTTTTGCCATACATATTTTCTAGTAGCTTCATCTGTAACACGTTCTAATGGCTTAGCTTCGACCCACATTGTGAAGTAATCAACCACTACAATGTGGAACTTAGTGTTGTTTTCTTCTCTTGGGAATGGTCCCACTAAGTCTATCCCCCACTTGTTGAATGACCAGGCTCCGTAGATTCCTGTCAAAGTTGATTGTGATGTATGCAAAAGCGAAGCTTTGATTTGGCAGCTCCTACAATTGAGAACGAAATTGTGTGCATCATTGAACATGGTCAGCCAGCAGTACCCTGCTCTGGTTATCTTTATAGCTATTGTTCTGGCTCCTTGGTGCATTCCATGTAAGCCTTCATGAACTTCTTTTAAGATCCCAGTCGCCTTTTTTGGCCCTACACTTTTTAACCATGGGGACAAGAAACCTTTTTTGTAAAACATTCCATTTTACAAGCGTAATTAGAGGAACGCAATTTTAACTTTCTACCCTCCACCTTATTTTCTCGCAATGTCCATTTTGCAAAGAAATCCATTAGCGAGCTCATCTAGCTTGCCTCATCTTCTTGTATTTTCAGTACCACCATTGATATAGTGCTTCTAACTGGGAGAACCTCCATGATGACATCCCTTGTTTATCGCTGTAATTAAACCCCGTCATTCACCAACTTGCTTAATGCATCCTCCTGTGTGTTTTCGCATTGCGGGATATGTTTTATGTCAAAATATTCAAGCTGGGCTATGAGCTATTTCACCTTCACTGGATATTTCATCTATTGGTCTTCTCGTACCTAATAGTCACCTTGCACTTGCTGGACTACAATTACAGAATCACTGGATACTCGAACACTTCCCACTTACCTTCTGATCGCAAGGTCCAATCCACAAATTAGAGCTTCGTATTCTACTTCATTGTTGGTCAGCAAGAAATTGAACCGCAATAAGTGTCTATGCTCGCCCCCATTTGGGTCCACTAAAAGCATCCCTACTCAGCATCCTTCCTTGCTTGATGTGCCTTGAATGAACAACGTCTAAGCCAATTGATCCCATTTTGTCTTACCTTTGTCAATTGTGAGGATCTGATGGATTCTCGATTTCTATACTTTTTCACTTGACATTTTAGCAATGAAGTGTGCCAATGCTTGAGCTTTGGTAGTTCTAGGTTTAAATTGAATTTCAAATTGACCTAGTTCCAGAGAGGATGTTGTTGATTGGGAACCCTGTGTAAACTACTATGTTGTTTCCATGAAATTAAGTTCTCGATCTTTGCACCGACTAGACCAGAGCCAAGGTTAGCATCTCTACAGGTATGTAAGTTGTCTCCACCCTTTGTAGGATTTTGCTAATGTAATAAACCAGAGCCTGTCTCTGCCCTTCCAAGTGAACTAACAAAGAGCTGACGACATTTTGTGAGGCTGCTTAGTACTAGTATAATGTTTCTCCCTGCGTGGATGACTTCAGCATTGTCAACATTCAAAGTTGGTCTTTTAACCCCTCATATACTCTCGGATAGTCTTCGTTCCAACTAAATTTTCTTGCTTTTTGTAGTACTTAAAAGAGTGAATATTGCTTTTATGCAACCTTTGATACAAAATGTTTGAGTGCTACCAATGATCCCATTAAGATTTGTACTTCTTTAACTGTTAATGGTTGGGGAAGATTCACTATGGCTTGTACCTTATCTGGGCTAGCCTATATACCCTTTAAGGAAACCTTGTATCCGTAGAACTTCCCCACCCCACTCCGATTATACACTTTTTAGGGTTTAGTTTCATCCCCGTGTCCAACATTTCTTTCAAGTCATCAGCAAAGTTTCCTACCTTCTTACTCTTGATCACCATATCGTTAACATATGCTTCAACGTTTCTGCCTATTTGGTTTCCGAATGCCCTGTCAATCATCCTCCTGTACGTTACTCCCATGTTCTTGAGCCCAAAAGGCATCTTCACATGACAAAAAATTCTAAAGCTCATTATGAAATTGTTTTCTCTTCATCGTTCGGGTTCATCAGTATTTGATGATATCTTTTGTTTGAATCCAGGAAAGCTAAGACATTGTGTCCTGAGATCGCTTCCACCAGTTGATCGATCTTTGGAAGAGGATAAGAATCCTTTGGACATGCTTTATTCAAGTTTGTGAAGTTAATACACATCCTCCAAGCACTATCTGACTTATTCACCATGACCAGGTTCGCTAACCATGTTGGGTATATGACTTCCCTTATTATGCCGGCTTGTAACAACGATGTAACCTCTTCTTCGATCACCTTCCATCTGTCATTGGCAAAGCAATGATGTTTGTGCTTGATCAGTTTAGCTGAGATACTAACATTCAATGAATGGGTAGCGATGTCTGAGCTTACCCCTCCTATGTTCTGTGCATCCCATGCAAATGTATCCATCCTATGCAAACTTATTCCCTTGGCCTTGCAAGATTTGGATTACCTTCACCTTTTCTTCAGCTGGAAATTTTCCAATGTTTATGCATCTCGAGTCATTTTCGACATCTAGGTTTACTAACTCCATTTCTTCATCTATCCATTGACTCATCCAAATGTTCTAGTAAGCCTCCTTCTGAAATAGTGTTAATCAGCTTCGCCTTTTATCCTATCCTTCATACCTTCATTGTTATAACAATGCATTGACTGGTTTCTTGTTGGTTTCATCTAATTATTGCTAATCAGACAGGGGTTAGGAGTTTTATTACCAAGTGATAAGGGGATCACATTTCCTTAACTTTTTTCATCTATATCCTTTCAATTATAGCATTAAATGTGCTTGGGGCATCCATAACCATGAAGTCGCACATGATTGTGCAATTCTTGCCATTTTCCCCAATCGTGATGGGCAACTGTATATTTCCCAAAGGTGTTTCTGCTCGCCCTATGAATCCGACCAGCAAAGATGTAGACCTTTTTAAAATATGTTATCTTGAAGCCCAACATGTCGAAGCAATAGATAAATAGTATCTCAACCACACTACCTGTCATCTACATAAAATCTGTAGACAGGTGCATTTCTAATTTTTGCTTTGATGACCATTGGATAATTGTACGGCAACGCATTTGGTACTGCATCCTCTTCGCTGAAGGTAATTGCTTCATTTTGGTGGAACCTTTTATCAACTAGCTCTTGTGGAGGGGAATACCTTGTTGTGGCTTTCCACGCATTAGTAGATTGCGAATCTATAGAGCCGTATATAAAAATCAGTGGTTGATGCATCCACTTTATATGCTTATTTTAGTACTATTTAGGATCCATTCTGTGCTCTTTCATTACCAACAGCTTGTGTTTTACCATGAAATTCTCTTAGGAGGGGTAAGAGCAACTTTGCGCTCTTTTACCTTTTTTAAGTGGATTTTTGTGTGACATAGTAATGAAGATCGGAGGCTATTGAAGACTACACTTTCGAAGATTTTGAAGACTTTCTTTGAAGACGTGAAGACCGGAGGCCATTGAAGATCACTTTTGAAACCGTTGAAGACTTGGAAGTTGAGAGGAGTGACTATGGAGATGACTACATGCCACAAGGAGAAGAAGAAGAATTATTGCCAAAATTATGGTTACCGTCTTGAGTCGCGATGGACACGTCATGAGTCGTGACCAACATGACCGTAGCAAGTCGCAATGAACAAGTCGCGAGTCCCGACGACCACTGACTAGAATCCTACCTTATCTTCTTTCCACTATAAATACCATTCTTTTTCCTCTCATTCCAGACTTTTATAGCTGCGGTTCTGTACTGTTCTAAACCCTTTTCTTCCATTTTTCATCTTTGATTTATCTTGTTGTTTTGATTTGTTGTTTTAGTTAGATTAGCATGAACTCTAGTAGCTAATCTAATCTCTTGGGAGCAATTGACCAAAGCTTCCAAACCCATGTCTTAAGAACAATTTGTAGCTTGTTTATTACTCTTGCTATTATGTATTTACGGGTATTGAATGTGTTTGTTGATATCATTAATGTTATTGAAAGCTTGAGTATAGGAATACTTGTATGAATTGCTTGCTAGGGTTTGGGTGAGTTGGGTTAAACTCCCCCTTGTTCTTGTTAGGAATGTATGAGTATGATTTAGAGCTTTCGATTATGTTGATGGATTGATGATTCCTAGATAGATATGCATTGTCGAACTCTTTGCCATGTTTATCATTTGTAGCAAACGGGAGAAGTCTATGAGCGTTGAACGTTCTTGACCAATCCCATGTAAATGCATAGATCAATTAAATGCTTAGTCACGGTGTAGTGGTCATAAGTGTTGCCGAGCTTGTTGATCCTTCGTGCTAAACGCCACCAACGGGATACCTTAAGTCGTGTTTCGACAATGGGAGTCAATGGTGAGGTTTGACAAGAGATGTCGAACTCACTCTTGCAAACTATTATCTAAGAAGGATAGGAGTTTAGTCTTCACGACAAGTAGTGAAAGTAGTAAATAAGTTGCATGTTCAATGATGGATAAGAGGTTTGGAAGTGGAAGTCAATTGCGCCCAAGGCTCCGTAATTGTATTTTCATCACATCTTTATTTGCGTTTACATGATTAGCATCATCCTCTTGATTTGCTAATTGTTGTACTTTAATTTGCTAATTTAGGAACCATCCAACCAAAACCCCCCTGTTCGGTGACATGTGTTCATATGTATCTATGTATATATGTGTTTTGTATGTTTTCTCGTATATGTGTTTAAGTACTTAGAAAAATCCCTTTTCCTGTGGACGCTGTCTTGCCACTATTTACATTATTGTGGATAGGACGCATTAAGGGCCTAAAAGTATTAACTTTGGAAGGTACGGTGACGACCTCCCAAATTTTGGCGCCGCTGCCGGGGATTAGGCGTTCATTTTTAAGTACTTTAGCATAATATGTGTGATTATGTGCTACTTGTGAATATTTGTTTGTTTGGTTTTATTTTGGTTTCTTAGTTAATTTGCCATTCTCGTTCGTCTTGGAGCCGTATTGTTCGAGTTTTTAGTGTATGGTTCACACGCGATCCTCTTCACAAGAACCCTTACACTACGACCTCGAGTTAGAGTTGAGTTTGGAATGAGCTAGGAGGCTTTCATTGCAAAGTGTGAATAACAATCCTCCTAGTGACCATTTTATGAACACATCTTCTTCAATGGACCCCCGGACCGAGCCTGAAGACGAGCAAAGGGAAGAGAAACCCTACCATCCTCATCCTGATGTGTCCATTTTAGATGGTTATTTTAGGCTTTTTAGGATTAGGTTTTGTGCAATTTTATGCTCTACATGTGGCATTTTGCCTTGAAATCATCTAAGGAGGGATAAAGGCGGCTTTGACGTTTTTATCACTTTTTAGATGATTTTGTGTGACAAGGTGATTTGTTTGAAGACTTTGAAGATTTGAAGACTTTGAAGATTTATCTTTGAAGATTTGAAGACCTTTACATTTGAGCTTTGTGAAGATTTGAAGAAATGAAGAGATGAAGAAAGGAGAGCAAAGCAACGGATGAATGATGATCCGGGGTTCTCAGAATTTTCCGAGAAGAATCAGCCTTCAAGAGTGGAACCATTGGATTCCTCTTCTCGAGCACTATAAAATCGACTACAAGAACTCCCGAAACGGATCAAAGGTTCACCCGGAGGAAGCAAAACAAAACAGGGCTGGATTTCACTGCTGGTCGCGACTCGTGATGGAACTGGTCGCGAGTCGCGACGACAGCACGAATCCAGCTCTGCAGCAGCGTTTTTTCTCCCCTTTTTCTTCCACTATAAATACCTCTTCACCCCTTCTTCTCCACAGCTTTTGGCCCCTGTTTTGGGCCAAAACCCTAGCTTTTATCTTCTTGTTTTCTTAGTTTCTATGTCTTTTGTTGTTCTAGAGTAGTTTTTGTACTTGGGAGCAAGGATTGAAGCTTCCATTTCTATGTAGTAAGGAGCATTTATATCTATCTATTTGGTGTTTTTGCTAGTGTGATTTTATTGTGCTTTGAATGTTAATTGTTGATGCCATTGATGTTGTTGAAAGCTTGAATGAAATACTTGTATGAATTGCTAGCTAGGGTTTGGGGCATTTGGGTTAATTTCCCCCCTTTCTTGTTAGGAATGTATGAGTATGATTTAGGGCTTTTGATTGTGTTGATGGATTGATAATGTGCTAGACGAATGTGATTGATGTCGAACTCTTCGTCATGTTCGTTTGTGTAGCAAACGAGAGAGTTATATGCTCTTGGATGAATGTGCATTGCACGTTCATCCAATCTCGTGTAATTGCATGAATTGGTTAAATGTTTAGTCACGGTGTAGTGGTCATAAGCATTGCCAAGCTTGTAGGTTCTTCGTGATTAAATGTCACCAATGGGATACCTTGAGTCGTGGTCGCGACAACGGGAGTCATTGGTGAGGTTTGACGAGAGATGTCGAACTCACTCTTGCAAACTACGAACTAAGAAGGATAGGAGTTTAGTCTCCACAACAAGTAGTTGAAGTATTGAATAGATGATTTTAACTCATCCTTGAAGCATTTGTTATTTAGCATTTGTGTATTCTTGATGGTGTGCTTCACTTCACTTGTGCCATGAGTTGCTTGAGCATAGGGAGTGCTTGTATGATTGAATTGGTTAGGTGTTAGGAACGTGACGAATTCCGTAGCTCCTTTGCATGAAAATCTATGAGCGTGAACTTAGAACTTCTTGTGCATAACGTGTTGTGATTCTTGCTAGATGGGTATGTTGATGTTGAGTCATGTAATGCTATATGATAGAATGAGTGAATGATTCAATGACCTACATTAGATTTGGAAGTGGATATCCCTTGCCCCCAAGGCTCTTTATCTTTGTAGTTTAAAACCCCTTTTCTTTAGTTTTGTTTGATGATTAGCATAGTCACTTGACCTTGCTAGTTATCTTGTCTTTTTACTTTCGTAACTTAGGAACAACCAACCAACCCCCCCCCCTTTTACATGCTTTTATGTGTGTGTATATATATCTACTCCTAGTCTAATATCAATCATTGTGTGCTTAGACGCTTAGGAAGATCCCTCTTCTCCTTGGACGACCCCGATTTGCCGCTATCTACCTAGTTGTAGAAAGTAAGCAAAAAGGGCTTATAAATTATCTTTTACACGGAGGGCGCGACGACCGCCCGCCTGTCAAAATGGCGCCGTTGTCGGGGAAGAGGCATTTATTTTTAAGTATTTAGGTGTATTTGGTTGTGTATTGGCTAGTTGTTTTTATTTTCCACTACTTGGTGGTTGTTTTTGTTCGGAGTAGGTATTGCTTGCGTTCTTGGTAATTTATTTTATCGAGAATCCTTGCACTATGATTCCGAACTTTTGAAAAAAAAAAATTTAATGGAGCGTCTCACCTTGAGGGAACTCATGATGAGAAGAGAGGCTCAACAAGCAAGGTTTTGTAGGATGTGTCGTTCCGACCATCCTACCGAATCTTGCCCTTTGTTGAGGGAAAAGCACGATGACCGAGAAAGAACCCTTGGTTTTCAAAACCATGGGTACTATGAAGAGTGCTATCAAGAGGTTGGAGATGTTGGTTTTCAAGGGCAAGAAGCTCATGAATGCTATCCATACCACGACTCTTACAATCCGGAATGGAGTGGTAGTCCGGATTGGTGGTATGAGAATGAGCCGGAAAACCAACACTACGAGCAACCTAGTTGGCCATCACCACCCTATACCATACCCCAAAACCAAGCCCAACAAGGAAGTTCAAGTTTGACACGTGAGGATGTCTTAAATACCATAGCAAACTTGAACTCCTTTACTAGTGAGGAGCCGGATACCCAGCTCTCCTCTAGTGTTGAGGCCATTGAGGGGCATGCGAGGAACATATTAGAGGTATTGGCCCGCATGGAAGCTCGTGATTCCGAAAATACACCATCCCAACTTGAACTCGATGACTCGGTGAGTGAGGTCACCAATAAAAATGATTTTGAGTTTGAAAGGGATGAGGAGTTGGTTGTAGAGGATAGAAAAATGGAGGAAGAGGTGATAGTGCTACATCCATTAGCATCGTCACCCCTTCTCCCACCTAGTAAACCAACTCCACCATTTTTGGACGTTTTGAGGGAAACGAGAGAGGAGCCGAAAGATTATCCCAAGCTCCCTAACCACTCAATTCCCTTTGAACCATCTCCACCTCCACAAAACTTTCCTCTTGAAAGTTTTGTACCCCCACCTCTCGACTTTTGGAAGCTCATGGTGAAGGGGTTCAAGCCTTCACCATACGGATAACATTAGGGTCGTGCCGACGACCTTAAAAATACGGATCTTCGTCGTGCCGACGACGTTAAATAAATTTGGCATTTCTTTTAGTTTTTGTTTCTTAGTTTGTGTTTCTTAGTTTGTTTTGTTGTTGTTTTGTTTGTCCTTTTTATGGCATGTTTTTCTGTGATTTTGTAGCAACATGAAGTGCATTGCAATGAAGGAGATGAAGGAACAAGATCAATGAACGAGGGAAGAAAGCTTGGACAGTTGGTAAGATAACGGAAAAAATTTTAAGCCTGGGATACCCTGCCGTCGCAAGTCGCGATGAGCTTCGTCGCGAGTCGCGACGAACAAGGGAGAAAAACCACTCCCAGCACCAACTTTCCGCGAGTCGCGATGAGCTTCATCGCGAGTCGCGACGAGCTCAGAATTTTTGAGCTCTCGGAACCAACTTTCTGCGAGTCGCGACAGACTCGCGATGGGCCATCGCGAGTCGCGACGTAGGGGTCGCGAGTCGCGACATGATCAGAAACTTTTTCCAAAAATTATGCTCCCGGCCTCTACTTTTCACGAGTCGCGACGAACCCGTCGCGAGTCACGACCACTACAGTCGCGATGAAAATTCCAAGTTTTCAATTGATCTTAAACATTGCATGATTCTTCCTTCTTCTCCACCCAACACTCCCAAGAACCACCACATCTTCACTCATTCTCAACCATCCGACATATATTGGCATATGAACATTCTTGCATCTTTATAGTACATTTGTTGATTGTAGTATGCCGACTACATCATTGTGATCGTAAGAGCATATCCTATAATAATGCTTGTATACATGTCAATATATGTTGGATATTTTTCATGATTATTCTTATAGTGTTGGTTGAGTGTGATTTGGTTGTTCTTTGAAAATACTATGGTTATTAACTCTTGATGCTAAACCTAGTATTACATATCCTTATGTACTTGTGAGTTTAATGTGTTCTTCGTGGTGTTAGTCTTGATCAAACGGCGCCATGGAGATAATGCTTTTCTCGAGGGGTGAGTTCTTCTACGGCATCTTTGCTCACCCGTCCGGTTCCGACACCTATTTTAGGACCATACAAGTGCTTGGATAGCGCCATATCACCGGTGAATTGCGGAGACACGGGTGTCATTCTACCCCCGTACCTTGATTTTTATTATTCTTGCCTTATATGTTTACATTGAGGGCAATGTAATGTTTTAAGTGTGGGGAGGGGTTAGAGGATTCAATGCATGCTAGCTTGTTTTGGAATGCTTTTTGCTACTTTTCATTGGAAAAACATGAGAAAAAAATAGAAAAACAAAAAGAAAAAAAATAGAAAAACAAAAAGAAAAAAAAACCCGCTAGGTTGAAAACCCGAGAGGGGAACTTAGACAACATTGGGGGCCCGGATAGGTCGAAAACCCTTAAAGGGCAGCCTAGGCAAAAATGAGAGGCTAAAATGTGCGGAAAAAGGTGAGATGTGAGCTAAAGAAACATGATGTGTGGCTAGGATGAAAACTCGAAAAAGCTCCTAGGCAAAATGAGAGAAATTGAGAGAAATTGAAAAATGATATGATTTCACTCATTTGTCGGCGTTGGAGTCATAAGGTTGCGGTTGTCACACGGATGGATCGGGTAGCTCAACATCTATAGACCTCTTGGGATTGGGTAGCTTAGTGGGTTAGGAAAACGAAGTGTGGTTATGAAATTCCTTATCTTTTTCTACTTAATTTTTGGTTGATATATTGGCATTTAGTGAAGCATGTGGTTGAAACTCTTATATGGTTTTAGCTTCATTTTATGTCATTGGATTTTGGTTGATATATTGGCATTAGGTGTAGTATGTGCTTAAACCTCTTCAATGGTTTTAACTTCATCTTGTGTCATTGGACTTTGGGAATATCAATTCGGGGCTTTGAAATATTTTTATGGGTAGTGAATTGATAAGTGGTAGGTTTGGTTAGATTTAGGATTGGGGATGTGTGTGTGAAAAATTCTCATGTGAGCTTTTATTTTGGGATTTATGATATTGAGAGTTTTGTGAGGCTTTGATTGGGGGATTAGTAGTTAGGATAGGGCTATATCATTTCTTCCGTGTGCTTAGATCTTTTCTTACTCGAGGGCGAGTAAGGTTTAAGTGTGGGGAGTTTTGATGTGGCCATTTTATGCGGGTATTTTAGGGTTTTTAGGATGTGGATATGTCATTTCATCCGTGTGCTTGAATCTTTTCTTACTCGAGGGCGAGTAAGGTTTAAGTGTGGGGAGGTTTGATGTGTCCATTTTAGATGGTTATTTTAGGCTTTTTAGGATTAGGTTTTGTGCAATTTTGTGCTCTACATGTGGCATTTTGCCTTGAAATCATCTAAGGAGGGATAAAGGCGGCTTTGACGTTTTTATCACTTTTTAGATGATTTTGTGTGACAAGGTGATTTGTTTGAAGACTTTGAAGATTTGAAGACTTTGAAGATTTATCTTTGAAGATTTGAAGATTTGAAGACCTTTACATTTGAGCTTTGTGAAGATTTGAAGAAGTGAAGAGATGAAGAAAGGAGAGCAAAGCAACGGATGAATGATGATCCGGGGTTCTCAGAATTTTCCGAGAAGAATCAGCCTTCAAGAGTGGCACCATTGGATTCCTCTTCTCGAGCACTATAAAATCGACTACAAGAACTCCCGAAACGGATCAACGGTTCACCCGGAGGAAGCAAAACCAAAACAGGGCTGCAGTTTACTAATTTGGTCGCGACTCGCGACGAAGCTCGTCGCGACTCGCGACGACAGCTTAAAATCAGCCCTGCAGCAGCGTTTTCTCCCCTTTTTCTTCCCCCTATAAATACCTCTTCACCCCTTCTTCTCCACAGCTTTTGGCCCCTGTTTTGGGCCAAAACCCTAGGTTTTATCTTCTTGTTTTCTTAGTTTTTATGTCTTTTGTTGTTCTAGAGTAGTTTTTGTACTTGGGAGCAAGTATTGAAGCTTCCATTTCTATGTAGTAAGGAGCATTTATATCTATCTATTTGGTGTTTTTGCTATTCTGCTTTTATTGTGCTTGCATGTTAATTGTTGATGCCATTGATGTTGTTGAAAGCTAAATACTTGTATGAATTGCTAGCTAGGGTTTGGGGGATTTGGGTTAATTTCCCCCCTTTTCTTGTTAGGAATGTATGAGTATGATTTAGGGCTTTTGATTGTGTTGATGGATTGATAATGTGCTAGACGAATGTGATTGATGTCGAACTCTTCGTCATGTTCGTTTGTGTAGCAAACGAGAGAGTTATATGCTCTTGGATGAATGTGTGTTGCACGTTCATCCAATCTCGTGTAATTGCATGAATTGGTTAAATGCTTAGTCACGGTGTAGTGGTCATAAGCATTGCCAAGCTTATTGGTTCTTCGTGATTAAATGCCACCAATGGGATACCTTGAGTCGTGGTCGCGACAACGGGAGTCATTGGTGAGGTTTGACGAGAGATGTCGAACTCACTCTTGCAAACTACGAACTAAGAAGGATAGGAGTTTAGTCTCCACAATAAGTAGTTGAAGTATTGAATAGATGATTTTAACTCATCCTTGAAGCATTTGTTATTTAGCATTTGTGTATTCTTGATGGTGTGCTTCACTTCACTTGTGCCATGAGTTTCTTGAGCATAGGGAGTGCTTGTATGATTGAATTGGTTAGGTGTTAGGAACGTGACGAATTCCGTAGCTCCTTTGCATGAAAATCTATGAGCGTGAACTTAGAACTTCTTGTGCATAACGTGTTGTGATTCTTGCTAGATGGGTATGTTGATGTTGAGTCATGTAATGCTATATGATAGAATGAGTGAATGATTCAATGACCTACATTAGATTTGGAAGTGGATATCCCTTGCCCCCAAGGCTCTTTATCTTTGTAGTTTAAAACCCCTTTTCTTTAGTTTTGTTTGATGATTAGCATAGTCACTTAACCTTGCTAGTTATCTTGTCTTTTTACTTTCGTAACTTAGGAACAACCAACCAACCCCCCTCCCCCTTTTACATGCTTTTATGTGTGTGTGTATATATATCTACTCCTAGCCTAATATCAACCATTGTGTGCTTAGACGCTTAGGAAGATCCCTCTTCTCCTTAGACGACCCCGATTTGCCGCTATCTACCTAGTTGTAGAAAGTAAGCAAAAAGGGCTTATAAATTATCTTTTGCACGGAGGGCGCGATGACCGCCCGCCTGTCACATCCCCACCAAAGAAGGATCCCTTTGGGACAACCCTTGTTGAGAGAAATCATGGCACCCAATCTTTAGCAACAACCGATGTGCATTGAGTACCCATTGGTTGGGCCAAATGGGCATTTCGAGCTGAAAACTGGGTTCATCAATATGCTACCCGCATTCCTTTGAAGGCAAGGGGAGAATGCCAACAATTATCTCACTGAATTTCATTTCTTGTGTAGCAGTACGGTTTCTCACGGAGTGGATGAAGATTTTTACAAGTTGAAGGCATTCCCTTTCACTCTTAAGGATGGTGCTAGAGATTGGCTCCATTACCTACCGCCAAGGAGCATAAAAAGTTGGCTTGATTTGAAGACAAAATTTCTCGCCAAGTACTTCCCGGCCTCAAGGTCCGCTGCTATGAAGAAATACATAAGCAACATTCTGCAGTGGCATGAAGAGTCTTTCTTCGAGTATTGGGAGAGATTTAAGATGCTCCTCGCAAGTTGTCCATACTGGCTATTCGGAGGAGATTTGGTGTATTACTTCTATAATGGCCTTCTTGATGAGGACCAAAGGCTGGTTAGAAGTTCTTGTGGTGGTACCCTTGAAAACAAAACGTCCACCGAAGCCATGCAACTATATGAAGAGCTAGCGAAAGAGTCAAGGAATTTTAGCTCAAGGGCTGATTTGAGAAGGAGAAACCCAATGCCTGCAAGTGATTTTGCCAACAGTGGGAAATTGGAGAATCAAGTCACGGCCCTCACATCCATGGTGAAGACCTTGATGACAAAGCTCGGAGGAAATGCGCCGCATGTTAAGTCATGTGAAATTTGCTACTTGGCGCACCCTACGGACACATGCTCCACTCTACAAGAGGATTACGTTGAGGAAGTAAGTGCTATGGGGTATCAAGGAAATCAAGGATACCAATGTAACTATGGGTATCAAGGTGGTCAAGGCTGCCAAGGTAACCAAGGCTACCAAAGGTACCCAGGGTACCAAAACCGGCCGTATAATTTGGGAAATCGTGATCACCCGAACCTCCGGTATGGAAACCCTCAAGGAGGCCAGAACTCTCAACCGTACAGTCTTCCCCCGCAACAATACCGGCCACCTTAACAACAGTTCCAAAGGCTTGAAGACAAACCCCGAGACCGAGGGGAGGGCTCGGGGCTATCCAAGGATAAGGTGTTGCAAGCTATTTACCGATTAGGCATGAGTGCTGAAAAGAGCGAACAATTCCAAGATGAGGCTAAAGCAAGTATCAAAAACTTGGAAACTCAAGTGAGCCAAATAGTCCAAATGGTGAACCGGATGGAAGCCCGGGAAAAGGGTAAACTACCTGCCCAACCAGAGATCAACCTGAGGCAAAATGCAAGTGCTATCGCTTTGAGAAGTGGTAGAGAGGTCGGTGCATCACCGGAGGCTGAAAATGTTGAAAAGGAGCCAATGAGAATTGAAGAGTTTGAAAAGGGAGTTGAGGAAGAGGCAGTCCATGAGAAGGAAACCAATGAGCTAGCCAACAAAGGCAAGGAGGAAGAAATCGAGTTGGAGACATTGCCACCAAGACCGAAGTCAACCTCCACCCCGGAACCATTCTCTCCTCCACACAAAAGAGCAAAGATGGTGGAGATCCCTCCATATGTTCCGGAACCCCCATTTCTGGAGGCCTTGAAAGACAGGAGGAGGACGGAGGATAACAAAGACATCTACGAAGTCTTTCGTAGATGTGAGGTAAACATTCCTCTCTTGAATGCAATTGAACAAATTCCTAGATATGCCAAATTTCTCAAAGAATCATGTGCTGTGAATAGGAAACAAAGGGCCAAAAATAAGTTGAAAAATGGAAAAAGTGAGCATGTTTCCGCATTGTGTCAAAGAGAGCTACCCCCCTAAATGTAGCGATCTCGGCATGTTCACAATCCCGTGCATAATAGGAAATACTCGTTTTGAAAAAGCTATGCTTGATTTGGGTGCATCCATAAATGTGATTCCTTACTCTTTGTATGAAAATCTCGACTTGGGAACATTGCATAAAACCGGGGTGGTAATCCAATTGGCCAATCGTTCTAGTGCATACCCTAAGGGTATTGTCGAGGATGTGTTGGTTAAGGTGGATTCCTTAATTTTCCCCGCGGATTTTTATGTCCTTGGCATGAAGCATGATAAACATGCTGCCCCAATTTTGTTGGGGAGGCCATTTTTGAAAACGTCTAGGACAATGATTGATGTGCATAAAGGTACCCTCACCATGGAATTTGATGGAATGAAAGTACAGTTTAACATAAATGACTCTATGAAGTATCCTAGTGAAGAACATTCTTTCCATGCCATAGATATTGTTGAAGAAGTTGTGCAAGATGTTTTTGAACTAATTGGTGAGGATTCTTTGTTGGTTGCTTTGCAATGTGATGTTAATGATGCCCACAATGAATATTCTATGAGTACTAACTTGAAAGGCAGCTTTGAGGATTTTAACTTGCTTGAAGAGATGACACCGAGTGTCTCAACACCTCCTCCTCTACTCATAGAGGAACCTGAGGAACCGGAATTCCTCCCCTCACTTGTGAAAGCCCCGGTGCTTGACCTTAAACCTTTGCTAGATGATCTCATGTGTGCATTTCTTGGGGAAGGGGAGACGCTTCCGGTTATCATTTCGAGCAAGCTCACCAAGGAGCAAGAAGAAAAGTTGATGGTGGTGTTATGGGAGAACAAGGAAGCAATTGGATGGACTATTGCCGACATCAAAGGCATAAGTCCATCCACTTGTATGCACAGAATCTTGTTGGAAGAAGATGTGAGACCCGTCCGATAACCCCAACGCCGTTTGAACCCACCTATGATGGATGTGGTGAAGGCGGAAATCCTCAAGTTGCTTCAAGCGGGCATAATTTATCCCATCTCGGATAGCAAGTGGGTGAGCTCAACCCAGGTGGTACCCAAGAAGAGCAGGATGACGGTAGTCGAAAATGAGAAGGGTGAAATGGTGCCCACCCGAGTTCAAAACGGGTGGCGAGTTTGCATTGACTACCGGAGATTGAATGCGGAAACCCGGGAGGATCACTTCCCGTTGCCATTCATTGATCACATGCTTGAGAGGTTAGCAAGCCAGCCCTTCTATTGCTTTTTGGATGGATATTCGGGGTATTTTCAAGTGGCTATCGGCCCGGAAGACCAAGAGAAGACCACCTTCACGTGCCCCTTTGGTACGTTCGCTTACCGATGCATGTCTTTCGGGTTATGTAACGCCCCAGCAACTTTCCAAAGGTGTATGGTAAGCATTTTCTCAGAATTTTTTGAAAATTTTGTCGAGGTATTTATGGATGACTTCACCATTCATGCTAATTCTTTTGACGATTGTTTAGCAAATTTAGCGCAAGTTCTTAACCGTTGCATTGAAACTAACCTAGTGCTAAATTCTGAGAAATGTCATTTTATGGTGGAGAGAGGTATTGTCTTAGGCCATGTTGTCTCCTCTAAGGGTATTGAGGTTGACAAGGCAAAGATAGACACGATTCAAACTTTGCCTTATCCTACTAATGTGCGCGAAGTGCGCTCTTTTCTTGGCCATGCAGGATTCTATCGCCGGTTCATCAAGGACTTCTCAAAGATAGCATCTCCTCTATGCAATTTTTTGCAAAAGGAGGTGGAATTTGTGATGGATGAGGGGTGTAAAGGGGCCTTCGATGCATTGAAGGGAAGGTTAGTCTCGATCCCTATCATACAACCCCCGGATTGGGCGTTGCCTTTTGAGATAATGTGCGATGCGAGTGATTACGCCGTTGGAGCGGTGCTTGGTCAAAGGGTGGGGAGAGTACCTCACGCCATCTACTACGCATCCATGTCCCTAAATGAGGCCCAAAGGAACTACTTCACCACTGAAAAGGAGTTGCTAGCAGTGGTATTCTCTTTAGAAAAATTTCGATCTTACTTGCTTGGTACAAAAGTTATTGTGTACACTGACCATGCAGCGCTTTGTCATTTAATGACGAAGAAAGAGGCCAAGCCAAGATTGATTAGGTGGATCCTGCTTTTGAGCGAATTTGATTTGGAGGTGAGGGATAAGAAGGGTGCTGAAAACCTTGTGGCCGATCATTTGAGCCGGTTGACTTCGGGGAAGACATTGAGGTAAGCCCTGCAATGAAAGGGCAACTACGGGAGGAATTCCCTGATGATCAATTGTTCACCATTAGGGATCTCCAACTGTGGTATGCCGACATTGTAAATTTTCTTGTCGCCGGTAAATTCCCTCCTCATTTTTCTAAGGCCCAAAAGGATAAGTTAAAGAGTGATGCTAAGTATTATGTGTGGGATGATCCCTTTTTGTGGAGACATTGTGCGGATCAAGTTGTTAGGAGATGTATCCCTGATAGTGAAGTACACTCAATTCTTGAATTTTGTCATTCTCATGTATGTGGCGGTCATTTTGGAGCAAAGATAACCGCTAGGAAAGTTTTAGAGAGTGGGTTTTATTAGCCTACGATGAATAAGCATGCAAACACTTTTTGCAAATCTTGTGATGAATGCCAGAGAGTAGGAAATATCTCCACTAGGAATGAAATGCCCCAACGACCTCTTTTGTATTGTGAAATCTTTGATGTTTGGGGTATTAACTTTATGGGACCTTTCCCTAGTTCTTATGGGTTTACGTACATTCTTCTTGCTGCTGATTATGTGTCGAAGTGGGTTGAAGCAAAACCCACTAGGATTGACGATTCTAAAGTGGTTGTAGAATTCTTGAAAGATAACATCTTTTCTAGGTTTGGGGTACCCCGAGCCTTGATTAGTTACCGTGGCACCCATTTTTGCAATCGGACCATAGCGGCACTTTTGAAGAAGCATGGCATCACTCACAAGACATCCACCACCTATCGCCCACAAACCAACGGGCAAGCTGAAGTTTCCAATCGGGAAATTAAGTCCATCCTTAAAAAAATGGTTAACCCTAGCTGGAAGGATTAGAGTTCTCGGTTGAATGATGTCCTGTGGGCGTATAGGACGGCTTACAAGACACCAATCGGTATGTCCCCATACCGGTTAGTGTTTGGTAAGCCCTGTCATCTACTGGTGGAAATTCAGTGCAAAGCTTACTGGGCGGTCAAAGAGTTTAATCTTGATGTAGATGAAGCCGGCTTGCATAGGAAGTTGCAATTGGATGAACTAGATGAGATCCGGAGGGAGTCCTATGAGAACTCCGAGATCTACAAAGAGAAGACAAAGGCGTGGCATGACAAGCTGATCATCAGGAAGGATTTTGACATTGGTCAAAAGGTCCTCCTATTTCAATCTCGCCTTTGCCTGTTCCCAGGTAAGTTAAGGTCCCGATGGATCGGTCCTTTCGAGGTGGTTAAGGTCTTCCTGCATGGTGCGGTGGAGATTCTAGATTGAGCTAAGTCCAATACCTTAAAGGTTAATGGACAACGTTTGAAACCTTACCACGAGACTTTTGTACCGGAGAAAGGAGAAGACGTTGATCTCCTCGATCTGGTTTGTGAGTGAGCTCCAAGGAGGGAAGTAAGTCGGGCCGACGACGTTAAATAAACTTGGTTTTGATCATCCGGATTGTCGTTCGTGACTTTCTGTTGATGTTTTTTAGTTTTGAGCTTTTATCATTAAGCTTCTTTTTTTTGCTTTAAGCTACTCACGGGCTGTTTTCTCTATGATTTTGCAGAAATTTTGAAGCTAACACATTGGGTTTTGGAAGGGGGAATTGCTTAGATTTGAGAAGGAAGGACTTAGACAGGAGGAAGAAGCAGAAAATTTTCTAAGTGCCAGGTTAGTGGCCCGTCGCGAGTCGCGACCATTACATAGCAAGTCGCGACGGGCTCAGAAATTTTTGGTACAAAATTGACCCCTCGGATGAAACTTTTCACGAGTCGCGATGTCTTATCGCGAGTCGCGACGTAACATCGCGAGTCGCGATGAGCTCATAAATTTTTGGTTAAAAATCGACCCTCGGACTCAACTTCCACGAGTCGTGACAAACTCATCACAAGCCGCGACGCCCCATCGCGAGTCGCGACGAGCTCAGAAATTTTTGGTTAAAAATTGACCCTCGGACTCAACTTTCTGTGAGTCACGACTACTCATCGCAAGTCGCAACCAATACGCCGCGAGTCGCGACGGTCGGGCAAAAATCAGATTTAAGAATGGGCCAAACAGTTTATTCTTCTCACTTCCACCCCTTCCACTTCCATTCTCCTCTGCCCGCCCATCTTCTCCTCTTAACTTCCACACCGCCACCACACTTAACCTCGCCGACGCACTTAACCCCACTGCCGCACCATTGCCGCCGTACCGCCGCTGTCACCCTCACTGTCAGGAAGATTCAAACCCTAGATTTTGGGGGTTTCGAGTATTTCGGAAATTCCAATTCGAATTGCTTGTGGCCTTTCAATTTTCTTCTTTCGACATTCAGTATCGGTAAAATTCTTCACCCTATTGAACTATGATTATGATTGTGCATATATTCTATACGTGTTCAATATTGTGTGAACTGTGTTGTATTGTGATTCCAATTTCTGTTCTCGGTTCTGGTCGATTGCGATTACGCTGTGGTGCTGGCAGAAATTTTATCTCGTGGGTATTGTATACATATTTTTCTTCGTGCCATAGACTGTCTATTAGCGGATAATTTTTATTGTATTTGGCATACTCGGTTTTGGAATTTGTGCAGTTGTGTTGATTTCGCTGATAGTAGATGGTAGCTTACACTGTGTATTGAGGCATGCTCGCCCTTTATTGCACATAGTTATTATTGGACTAAAGTGTTGCTGTGCTGTGATGTGTTCTTTTGCTGAGCGTCGTTTAGCCATGGTCATAGATGTTGACATTCTGAATGTACTGTTAATGGTTAATCCAACTGGGCATCATTGTGAGTTTGAAATATAGCATAGCATATCTATTTCGACTATGTGAGGACTTCTTGAATTTGATGATATGGGTTTGTTGGGCATAACGTAGATTGTAAATGCAATTGTGAGTACGACTCGAACTAGTTAAACTGCTTTCGTTTTGGCCTTTAATAATAGACTAGTTTGAGATGGGTTATAGATTTGTCATATTGCTTGTACATATATTCCTTTGCGTTTGACGTGTTTGCTGTGGTTGATAGATATGGCCCCCAGGAAGAGGTCCAGGGCGGTGCCCCGGGATGAACACACCACCGCTCCACCTCCTCCAGCTTCAGGTTCAGGTTTTTCACCTCTCCCTCTAGACAGGTACATAGGTCTGACTCAGATCACCGGGGATTTTGCAAAACGGTGGGAGACCCTCGAGCGGCGCCTGCTAAAGGAGACTAGTTTTGCGGACGTGCCAACATTAGATACCCCCGGTCTCACACAGCCAATAAGATGCCTTCTCGCCAAAGGGGGTATGGAGGGGTTCATGGGTATGAGCGCCCCTACTTAGCGGAGATACACGCTGGAGTTCTTATCCACAGTCCGTATCAGCAGCATGCGGGATGATCAGCCTTGTGAGAGGTATATCGCCTTTCATCTAGATGACCTGTCTTGGTAGTTGACCATCTCACAGGTTGAGGAGGCTTTCGGTTTTGACACTGCTGAGATACGGAGCAGACCGGATCAAACGGCCCAGGAGCATTCTATTGAGGATGACATGCACTTCTGGAGTGTCATCAACCTGTGGGCGAAGAACTGCCACGACAAGAGTAGTGCCATCATCCACCCAGCACTTCGTTATGTGCACCATTTCTTGGCTGGCACGATCTTCTGCTCCACGGAGCCGACGAACGTGCCAGACAACGATATTCACTTCTTGTGGCACCTGACGAGTGAGGGGCCTGGATATGGTCTTTGGGCAGAGTTATGGATAAAGCGGATCGTGGAGGTAGCCGAAATGGCTGAAGGGAAGATCATGGTCGGAGGCAAGATAAGCCTTCTTGCGGCCTACTTGGGATTGGCCCCTCCGGCCAACTTTCTGTGCTTGGGGAAGCACACGTCTTACCTG
The DNA here is from genome assembly GCA_037428765.1 of Rubia yunnanensis. Taxonomy (NCBI): domain Eukaryota; kingdom Viridiplantae; phylum Streptophyta; class Magnoliopsida; order Gentianales; family Rubiaceae; genus Rubia; species Rubia yunnanensis. Next base: position 39,953,196 of record CM075066.1, read on the forward strand.
ATCACCGTGGATCGGCTTGTTCACTTTGAGATACTCATTGTTACATGGAACACTGGGCTATTCCACTGGCTATACGGTGCTAGGAAGGTCACCTTCATGGCGCTCCCTCAGTAAAGCAGGACCAGGCTGGAGTTTGACACACCTTTGGGGGATTTGGCGATCTCCCCAGATTATTCATGTATAGCTGAGTTCCAGCGCACGCTCCACGATATCGAGCCTACCCCAGTCCAGCGCGACGACAGCGCCCTACCTCCTTCTCAGCAGCAGCCTTACTCTCCACAGCCTCCACCCACAGAGAAAGCACCTATGCAGGAGAATGACACTCCAGCACAGTATTCCCAGCCTCCACTGGATTTCTATCCGAGGACAATGCAGAACATGATTCTGGAGCACAACATGTTTGTCTCTCGGGCATTGATCGATATGGATGTAGAGATCGACCACTTGTCATCTCGCATCCACGAGTTGTAGTCCCAGGCGGGCAGCGTTGCTGGCCCGGATCCAAGAGCGGAGCAGCAGAGAGCACGGAGGCAGAGGAGCGAGGAGTGGCTAGCTCAGTACCAGCAACGCTACTCCGGTGGTGGCCCTTCGTCTTCACAGCATTGATAGTGTGAGCACTACATTCCCCCCTTGCCCATGTTTTGCTTTATATGGTTCTACCTTAGTTTACATTGAGGGCAATGTAGCATTTTAAGTGTGGGGAGGGGTTTCTACTATCGTAGGGTGATACACTATTGCACAACTCTGTTATTTTCTTTTGGATATTTTGTTTCCCCCTCTTTTGTTTTGGGATATTTTGCTTCCGATGTATTCGGGATAATGTTGGTTTGGATACTTTTCTTAACCTTCACATTTGGAAGAAATTTGCTACTTTTCGAATGGGGAACATAAAAAAATTAAAAAAATAATAATAATAAAAAGAAAAAAGAATCCCGCTAAGTTGAAAACCCGAGAGGGCAACTTAGGCAACATTGGGGCCTGGATAGGTCGAAAACCCAAAAGGGCGGCCTAGGTAAAAAATGAGAGGTCAAATGTGTGGAAAAAGGTGAGGTGTGAGCTAAAAGAAAAATGATTGTGTGGCTAAGATGAAAACCTGAAAGGGCTCCTATGCAAAATGAGAGAAAGCGAGAGAAATTGAAAGACATCAAGTGTTTACTCATTTTCCGGTGATGGAGTCATAAGGTTGCGGTGACCACACGGAGGGATCGGGTAGCTCGACATCTTGAGAATCTTTCGGGGATGGATAATTTAGCGGGGAAAAGACGGAGTAAGTTGTGGAATTCTTGATCATTAATAGACTTCGTTTTTAGGTTGATATATTGATATAGAATGAAGCATGTGCTTTGAACTTTATGCATACTTTTGGTTTCATCTTTTATCATTGGATTTGGGATTGTCAGTTCTGGATTTGGAGATGTCTTAGGGAAATTAATGAATTGACGGGGTGATATGGTTTAGGTAGATTTAGGAATAGGAGCTGTGGAAAATTCTCATTTGATCTTAACCTTGGGATGTGCGATATTGAGAGTTTTTGTGAGGTAGTGAATTGGGGGATTAGTAGTAGGATGTGGAGGTGTCATTCCCTTCGTATGCTTGGATCTTTTCTTACTCGAGGGCGAGTAAGGTTCAAGTGTGGGGAGGTTTGATGCGTCCACTTTATATGCTTATTTTAGTAATATTTAGGATCCATTTTGTGCTCTTTCATTACCAACAGCTTGTGGTTTACCATGAAATTCTCTTAGGAGGGGTAAGAGCAACTTTGCGGTCTTTTACCTCTTTTAAGTGGATTTTTGTGTGACAAAGTAATGAAGACTAGAGGCCACTAAAGACTACACTTTCGAAGATTTTGAAGACTTGCTTCGAAGACGTGAAGACCGGAGGCCATTGAAGATCACTTTTGAAACCGTTGAAGACTTGGAAGTTGAGAGGAGTGACTATGGAGATGACTACATGCCACAAGGAGAAGAAGAAGAATTATTGCAAAAAATCTGGTTACCGTCGCGAGTCGCGGCGGACAGGTCGCGAGTCGCGGCGGACAGGTCGCGAGTCGCGGCGGACAGGTCGCGAGTCGCGGCGGACAGGTCGCGAGTCGCGGCGGACAGGTTGCGAGTCGCGACGAACACTGACCAGAATCCTACCTTATCTTCTTTCCACTATAAATACCATTCTTTTTCCTCTCATTCCAGACTTTTGCAGCTGCGATTCTGTACTATTCTAAACCCTTTTCTTCCATTTTTCATCTTTGATTTATCTTGTTTTTTTGATTTGTTGTTTTAGTTAGATTAGCATGAACTCTAGTAGCTAATCTAATCTCTTGGGAGCAATTGACCAAAGCTTCCAAACCCATGTCTTAAGAACAATTTGTAGCTTGTTTATTACTCTTGCTATTATGTATTTACGGGTATTGAATGTGTTTGTTGATATCATTAATGTTATTGAAAGCTTGAGTATAGGAATACTTTTATGAATTGCTTGCTAGGGTTTGGGTGAGTTGGGTTAAACTCCCCCTTGTTCTTGTTAGGAATGTATGAGTATGAATTAGAGCTTTTGATTATGTTGATGGATTGATAATTGCTAGATAGATATGCAATGTCGAACTCTTTGCCATGTTTATCATTTGTAGCAAACGGGAGAAGTCTATGAGCATTGAACGTTCTTGACCAATCCCGTGTAAATGCATAGATTAGTCACGGTGTAGTGGTCATAAGTGTTGTCGAGCTTATTGATCCTTCTTGCTAAATGCCACCAACGGGATACCTTAAGTCGTGTTTCGACAACGGGAGTCATTGGTGAGGTTTGACAAGAGATGTCGAACTCACTCTTGCAAACTATTATCTAAGAAGGATAGGAGTTTAGTCTTCACGACAAGTAGTGAAAGTAGTAAATAAGTTGCATGTTCAATGATGGATAAGAGGTTTGGAAGTGGAAGTCAATTGCGCCCAAGGCTCCGTAATTGTATTTTCATCACATCTTTATTTACGTTTACATGATTAGCATCATCCTCTTGATTTGCTAATTGTTGTATTTTAATTTGCTAATTTAGGAACCATCCAACCAAAACCCCCCTGTTCGGTGACATGTGTTCATATGTATCTATGTATATATGTGTTTAGTATGTTTTCTCGTATATGTGTTTAAGTACTTAGAAAAATCCCTTTTCCTGTGGACGACCCCGTCTTGCCACTATTTACATTATTGTGGATAGGACGCATTAAGGGCCTAAAAGTATTAACTTTGGAAGGTACGGCGACGACCTCCCAGTGGTACCATGTATAACACTCTATTGCTTTTCCATCCACGGTGTCATTGTGTTTTATAGCCACCATAATTTTTTCATTCTTAGTCATTGTCACCGCAGTACCTTGGTTTCATGATTTTGTGTCTTGCTTACGTCCCAATACTGACTTGTTGCTTCCTTTCTGTACTGGCCCAAGTTGCCATTCCTAAGATTCTCTTTGATCTATCTCCTTAGGTTCCTGCAGTACTCTATGCCATTGCCATGATGTTTGTGAAAGGCATAGTAAAACTCTCGAGATCTTTTTTCTAGCAGTGCTATCATTATTGCTGGATCTCAAAATAGATCTTTATTTGCTAGCCATATTTCTTTCCTAGTCTTTGTCAAATGTGTATCTTGAAATGGGGAACCCTGCAAGCCTTGTTCTCCTCTTCTGAAAGTAGTGTTTAATTTTCCTTTTTTAGGCCAGGATTTTTGTGAATCATCCATTATTTTCTTTTCACCACGCTCCTTCTCTATCTTTCGATTACTAACTTCCTCAGTTCGCACATGCCGCTCGATCATTTTCTGCAAGTCCCTTGGGTTTTCCAGTAATCCTTCATCGGCTCCTTGTGAAACTCTCCGGATCTCATACCTCCCGTAAAAGAACCTAATGATGATTGAAATGATGAATCTAGAACTTGTAGGCTCTCTGTGACAAACTAGCTATGGTACTCCATGAGGCTTTCATAACTTCGATGTGCTATAATGTTGAGATCTGCAATCATTCTAGTAAACTTCTGCTTTTTGATAGAAACGTACCAAAAATAAATATGAAAAATTTGCCCAAGACTTGATACTTCCGTATGGAAGGTTTTTGTACCACGTAATCGTAGAGCCTGATAGAATTATGAGAAACACTTTGCAAACTAGTTCTATATCCGCACCCCGGAATCTTATACTGTTTCTTTATGAATGTAAGAACTCTTTTGGATCTGTGGTACCATCATAAACTTTAACGTGTAGAGGATGTTTTAAATCTTTAGGCATTCAAAAGTCTCTTAAATGTGGTGCAAGAGGCGACTTATCCATGTCATCTTATCCATAGCAGAGACTTTCGCGTTCTTGATTTGTCCTTTTCTTTAGCCTCGAGGGTTTTTGCCTCTTGTCTTCAAGAATTGGTCATACAGATCCTCCCTGTTCGCATCTAAGAATGTTGTGAACGCTCGCTTTTTCTTATCACCGTTTGGAGATTCTGCCTCCTCTTCCTCTTCTACTGTTTCTTCTTTACTAAATCCTTTCTCTCTACTGGGTGTGTGATGCTACTGGTGGTGTGTTCCTTCATCTTGTCCCAGCATTTGTTCTTGTGACTGATGTTTGTGGTTTTTTGTGCTTCTAGTGGATGTCACTGCTTACCTGAGCAGTCTAATAACGAAAGGAAAATAAAATTCTTTCCCCACAGACGATACCAATGATGTGGTATCCTGTCCAGGTAACCTCTTCTCGGTTCACTTCCTTCGATTCTTTTAACTGCAAATGCGACCCCGAAAGTGATTTTGGGAAAGCAACTCCGATAATCAAGTCAGTCCTCTCTTCAAGAAATGAAATTCTCTCTATTATACTGCTTACCTTAGCTCCTACAGAGCTTTTTTGTATTTATAGGATCATTCCCTTTGTTGTTCCCTATTTTGATGTTCCCGGTTCTTAGGACTTTGAGATCGTGATCACACCACTTCTCCCATGTTCCTCTATTGTGGCCTTTGCGTTCGTTGCATGTTCCATTTTTCCCGGCCCACGTTCTCTGCCACGACTTGCAATTCATGTGTTCATTGCACCTGCCTGTTCGTTATGTTGAACCAAAGTTTGGCGGGATAATGATGGGCTGGGCTTAGTGACTCTCAGGCCTTTCATTGCTGGGCCACACCTACACCAGTTCCAATCACCAAAAAATTTATTTTTTGTATTGTTATTGTATTTAAAAAAGGGCACAAAAATAATTTCTTGCACGGAGCCTTAAAATACATTGGACCGGCCCTGGTTTAATGTAATCAAGGAAGTCAGTGCATGCTCATGAATGCTTTTTCATCTTTAGTCTCAGTCACGTCATTAATTACAATGTATATAAGTCGATTATTTCATAATTTCTTTAAAATTTTATCTAGGAAAAAGATTGATGATCGTTGCATAGACATTCCTTTAAATGATTCTTCGACATCGACTGTGCATAAGCACAAACTGCGCACGAAATGAGCACATGACATTTAATTAATACAATCTTACAAAGAAATGAGGGGGTATATTAAGAAATGGAAAGACCAACAGCTGTTTAAGTTCATGGTTAGATGTTCGTCAAATGGAATAATTTGATGCGGAGACATAAATTTTCTTTTCAATTATAAAACAAGATAGAGAAGTACATTTTTTCATTTTCTCTTTATTGAATGTTTCCACTTTTTTTCCCTTTTTGTATAGCATAATACATACAAAACATGTACATCATTAATTCAAGATTACTTTTGTGCCTACCATAATTCAAACAAAAAAATTATAATTCGATTCCCAAACGATAAAATTCATGCGATTAAGTACTCACACTCGTTCACATGCAAAAAAAGAAGAAAGCCAAAATGTATTAAACATAATAAATGACTATTTGAGATCAATAACATAACAAGAAACTCACCTGCCTTGTAGTCAGAGGCGGAACCACCTATAGGCGGGGGCAGGCGCGCGCCTGCCCTGAGCTCCGTCGGCCAGGCGGGAGCTACTGTTTCCGGCCGACGGAGCGGTGGTTTCCGCCTACGGCGGCGTAGGCGCACCGCCCGTCCGCCGGAGAAGAAGCAGCTTCCTTTTTTTTCCAAATCACGACGTCAAACGACGTCGTTTGATTAAATGTTTTTTTTAAAATTTTACAGATATATGGGTGAGTTAAAAAAAACAAAAAAAAAACAAAGGCCAAACGGCCCATTCCCAACGCCCAAACCCAAAGGGCAAAGGCCAAAGCCAAAGTCCCAATTTTCCCAAACCCAATCCCGCTCTCCCGCCTTCAGCTCCCTCTCTCTCCCAGCCAGTCCGTCTCCCTCTCGGCTCCTCTCAGTTCGCCGCCGCCGCCAGTCGTCCGCCACTCGCCGCCGCCGTCCGCCACCACTGGCAGTGCACCGGCCACCCACACCGCCATTTAGGTATTTTAAAAATTCAAATTTCAATTTCAATTTAATTCAAACTCTTGAACTAAAATTGAAAGATTCAAAACATGAATTTAATTGTTTCTAGTTCAATTCCTTTTCAATTTTGATTTTAGTTATGCAATATTATTTTTATTCAATTCATTTTAATTTTCGTTTGAATTGTGATTTGTGAGATTTTGAAGAATTTGTGAATTGTGATTGTGAGGTTATTTAAATTCATTGTAATTTTTGTTTGAATTGTGATTTGTGAGGTTATTTAAATTCATTGTGAATTTGTGATTGTGAGATTTTCGTTTTTATTCAATTCATTGTGATTTTCATTTGAATTGTGATTTGTGGAATTTTGTGAATTAATAATTTAGGGTTTATCATGTATTCATGTTGATTTGATTTATTAATAATTTAGGCTTTATCATGTATTCATGTTGTAATATTCATATACTCTTGTAGATTTTATAATGAGTTAAATTTGGTGTTTAATAGGCTATGAAGAATTTAGTGCAACGGAGTATAGGATTTCCTCCTTTGAAGAAGAGAGCTCTTGAATGTGATGAAGGTACCCAAGATAAGCATAATGAGGAGGGTGGTAGTGGTAGTAAGCAATCTCGTTTACAATTTTGTGCCAATGATGTTATAAGTGATCCCGCCTTAAGAAAACCTATAAATGAGTATGATGCTTCTATTATAGATAATGTGAGGTGTGAATATGTGAAAAGAGGAAGCATCAAAAAACATGTGAATGGTAAGCATCATATTGCCGTTGGGAAATTGTCGGACTTTAGTAATCCAAACCAAAGAATCCCACATTTTTTGGAGGTTCATGGGCGTGAAGTAGAAGAGGCATACCGCATCCGTTTGAGTGGGATTTTGAATGTGATAAGATTCTTGTTAAAGCAAGGTTTGGCTTTCCGTGGTCATGACGAGAGTATTGATTCTCTCAACAAAGGTAATTTTCTTGAATTGGTTGATTGGTATTGCGATCGAAGTGAGGATATTGCTAAGGCAATGCATGACGCTCCGGGAAATAACAAGTTGACATCCCCCTTAATTCAAAAACAACTCTCACATGCTTGTGCCGAAGAGGTAAGTGATGCTATCATTGATGACATTGGAGATGGTGTATTTTCTATTCTTGTTGATGAGGCTAGAGATTGTTCAATAAAAGAGCAAATGGGAGTTGTTTTGCGATATGTCAACAAACAAGGATGTGTTCTTGAGCGTTTTCTTAGTCTTGTGCATGTGAATGATACTAAGTCTACCACTTTGTTTCTTGCTCTCAAGACACTCATTGGAAATAAGAAATTGTCGTTGTCAAGGTGTAGGGGGCAAGGATATGATGGGGCTTCAAACATGCGAGGAGAGTTTAATGGGTTGAAAGCTTTGATGTTGAAAGAAAACTCTTCGGCAAGGTACATCCATTGCTTTTCTCACCAACTTCAATTGGTTGTTGTTAGTGTTGCAAATAATACTCTATCAGTGTGTGAATTTTTTTCGTATCTTGTTGACATCGTGAATCTAGTTGGGGGTTCTTGTGTTAGAAAAGATATGCTTAATCGTTTAGAACATGATAGACTTGCGGAGGCACTGGAAAAAGTAGATAATGTTAGTGGAAGAGGCAAAAATCAGGAAATGAGTTTGAGACGGCCTGGTGATACCCGTTGGGGATCACACTACACTACTATTCTTCGTTTCGAGGTTATGTGGTCTTCCATTGATCAAGTGCTTCTTAATGTATGTGAGTATGGCAATTCAGCTGAAAATGCCTCTAAAGCAAAGGGTTTGATGGATAGAATGGAGAGCTATGAATTTGTATTTTGTATGTTTTTGATGAAACATTTGTTGGGAGTTACAAGTCAGTTGTCTCTTGCCTTGCAACAAAGAGATCAAAATATTGTACAAGCCGTGCATTTGATGAAGACAATGAAGCTTGAACTGAGAGAATTTAGAGCTGGGGGTTTTGAGGTATTGTTGAATAAAGTCGAGACCTTTTGTAAGAAACACGAGATCACAGTATGCCAGATGGAAGATCAACGGAAAATTCGTCACCGTTCTAGACGTCGTGGACAGATGGAAACCAATGGTGACTTTTATCGCGTTGACATTTTTCTTCAGGTAAACTTTAAAATTTATATACTTTAATATATTTTTTTAGACTATTTTACATGTATTTTTTATCTTGTTGATGTTTTTTTCTTTTTTTTTCTAGACCGTGGATAATATGATTGTTGAAATGAATGATCGATTTTCTGAAGCAAGCTCGGAGTTACTCACTTGTATTGCATGCCTTGATCCGAGAGATTCATTTTCCAGCTTTGATGTTGGTAAGTTGGTTCGCCTTGGTGAACTATATCCGAATGACTTCTCTCGAATTGATTGTCTTCAACTTGAGTTTCATTCGTGATGTGAGACATAATAATGCTTCTTGGCCAGTGATCAATGATCTAGGACGTTTTGCTCAGCATATGGTTGAATCACGTAGCCATGTCGTCTTTCCATTGCTATATCGTCTTATTCAGTTGGCATTAGTTCTACCCGTTGCAACTGCTTCAGTTGAACGAGTTTTTTCTGCTATGAAAAAAATAAGACTGATCTACATAATAGAATAGGAGATGAATGGTTGAATGATGTTATGAGGGTTTATGTTGAGAAAGGGGTTTTTGTTAAGATTGAGAATGAAGCAATCATGCAACGTTTTCAAAGCTCGGAGCCTCGTAGGGTTAAATTGCCTCCACTTCCTAAATCTGCTTCTAGCATTAGAATGTAGTTTTTTTAGTAGTGAATTTGTAGGACTTATTGTATTGTACTTATCTTATTATATTATGTTAATCGATCATTTGTTTTTTAGTTGTACAAAAAAATTTTTTACGTACAGTGCGATTTCAGCCTACCCTCATATTTTTTCCTGGTTCCGCCACTGCTTGTAGTACATCTGTACCCAGACATTATATTTGTTGCGATGGGACTCAATCTTCTCAACTCAAGCAACGTTGCGAGGGCACTTCATTAGTGCTTAGTAAAATGTTTTGAACCCGTCAAACAAATATACTAAAAGTGATTGTGCACGTGTGTGCCATTTCTGTTCATAATTTTATTTTCAAAATCCTTATTAATGTGTAATTAAATGTTTGGAGTTTGGACAAAAGTATAACGTGTTTTGTAAATATACCTCAAAATGATTTCAAGTAATTAATAATGCATGTTCAACCGCGTAGATATTATTTTTCATATTAAAACTATAAATAAAAAGAAGTTTATTTTCTGGTTTTGTTTATGAGATATGGAAATCTTAGATTCAAAATTATGGTAAGTACATCTTACGGGAGATGTTTAAAATATATATATATATACATATATATATATATATATATATAAAAAATATTCTCACACTATTTTGTGTAAAGTTAGTGAACTTAAAATTTTCTTTCAAATATACAAATACACAATTCATAAAATGACGTGAAAATCTAAATACGTGAAATCTAAATACGTGAAACAATTTTTTTAAAATGAAGTCTAATTGAGTTTAATTTCAAAGAAAACATTAGAGTGTTTAATCATGGAAGTCCGTAAATGCTCGTACGTGTAATTCTTTTTTGAGTGGGTCTCCTGACAGGCGGCCTGTCCATAAGCTTATGGACAGGCCACTTATTTTTTACCTTATACATTGCATTTTTAAATTACATACAAAATTTAAAATTTTTGAAAATATTTTTTTATATTATATATTTATATATTTTCACCTTCAAATACATATTATTACTTGTTTTAACTTATAAAATGCAATATTTAAATTTTATAAAAATTACAACATTTAATTCAAATACCCCTGAGGACTGTACATAAACTTATGGAAAGGCCGTCTTTTCTGAGACTTTCCCTTCTTTTTTAATGCTTGTCACTTCATTTATTACAATGTATATAAAATCAGTACTTCATATAATCTTTAAATATATTAGCTTGTATAAAGATTGATGAGTGTTGCATAGACATGCCTTTAAATGATTCTTGGTCATCTACTGTGCATGAGCACAGATCGTACACGAAATGAGCACAGGACATTAAATTAAGAGTGCGTCTCTTGAAAGACGGTCTTTTCATAAGTCATGGAAAGACCAGGGTTTAAAGTATAAATTTCATAACTTTTACATGTTGCATACTAAATTTTTAATGTTGCAACTAAGACCTTTTACCTTTTATTATTCAAATTAAACCCCGTCTTTCCATAAGCTTATGGAAAGACCGTCTTTCCCAAGACTTTGCCTTAAATTAATACCTTTTTAAAAAGAAATAATTGGGTTTATTAAGAAATGGAAATACTAATGGCCTTTTTAGTTCACGGTTTGTTATTTGGCCCAATTATTTAGGGCTTAAGGTTTCATTACCTCTTTTTCCTTGTCTTTATTTTTTCAATACTTGGCCGCAACCTCCTCATTTCCATACCACCCCCTTTTTCCTCTTCCCACTCCTTTCTTATTTCACCCACGGCACACATCCATCTTCTCTAACGTTGACATCATCGTACGCCTTAGCTTCATTTCCACCTTACAGATCTGCTCCCATCGCAACCTTGAAAATCCTTCAATGTTACTATTTGCCACTGTACCCATCCACCTCCTTGCCAAAAAGTGCATCCGTAGACAAAATATGTCTTGGAAGATTCAAGGTTTCCATTTTTAAAATATCTATTAATTAGTCATTTATGTGAATTTTATGTAATTTTGGGATTGTAATAAGTTATTTGAGTTGGATTCTCTGTTTGATGATTCAATTATTCATCATTGTTTCATATAAAAGTTGTCAGTAACCATTTTTTAGATCCTGCGGTTCAAGTTCCGAATTCATAGCTTAATTCGAATCTGGTTAAGGCATTTTTATAACCACCTTTAATGATTACACGATTAAAGTTAGAGCCATATAAGGCCCCTAAAAATGCCTTATGTGGTATCGTAGAACTTCCTTTAATGACCCCTCTTTCCACAAGTGATGTTTGAAACCCGCCAATCCATATTAAAACTCCAAGTCATTGTGCATGTGTGTGCGAGTACCGTGCATATTTTTATTTTCTAACATCCTTATTTAAAATGTAATTAAAATTTTGAAGTTGTGCCAAAAATATTATGAGTATTTTATAAATATACCTTTAAATGATGCCGGTTCATCATTCAAGTTCGATCACGAAGATTAGTCTAATTTTCTATCTTTCTTATGAAACATGGAAAATTGGAAATTCAAAATTAGGGTTGAAAATGGAAAGTTTCTTTCATGTACGTTCGAAAACATGTATGCAATTTCACTGATGTAACAAGGATGCCTTTATTTTTAGAGTAGTACTATTGTTGTATGTGTTTCGACTATCACAACCACCTCATTTTTTTGGTTGGTATTGAGATGTCTTGTTCATATGATAATTTTTAAACAATTAGGACTGCATTGGAGAATATTTCAAAATCTTCTACCTATTATGTGTCTAATTTAAAATAAAGAATTAAAGTTTTTCATGTCATCATTGATCCACGTGCGTGTTCGTACATATTTTTCTTTTTAATATCACGTCACTTCATTAATTTCAGTGTTTTTATTAGTTTATTTATTTTTCTCTTTTTTTTAATAAAAAAAGCTAAGCAAGACATTGATGAGTGAGTTCCAAAAATATAAACTTAAATTATTCTTGGTCAGCAATCGTGCAAGTTCATTTACGCTAATGCTCTCTACATGAGCACATATCATGCACACGTATATTATAATTTACATTTAAATCATTTTACAAACAAACAAGGGGATACATTAACGAAATAGTGACATCATTTAAGCTCATGATTGATGTTAGTCAATGTTAACTCGATCTGCTAAATTATTCATATTGTATTGATCAACATGTTTAGTTTGAAAATAAATTTAAATCATGCATATTTTTGAAATCCGTATGAGGCAAGATTTACTCTTATGGTATCTCTATGTTTCTGAGATCTTAAATCGACATGTGACTTAAAAATTGCATAACACATATCCGAGATTTGTTTACGAGGAACACAAAACAACTACTATTATGGCCTTGTCAAATAGTTCCAGGTGTTGGAAACACAATAAGAAGATAAGAACAAAAATATGAATAAATTTGAAACCATTAATGGGAGGCGGTCGTCGCACCTCTCAAAGTTAATATTTATAAGCCCTTTTTGCTTACTTTCTACAACTAGGTAGATAGTGGCAAATCGGGGTCGTTCATGGGAAGAGGGATTTTCTCTAGCGTTTAAGCACAAATGGTTGATATTATGCTAGGAGTAAATATATACACCCACATAAAAGCGAGTAAATGGGGGGGGGGGGGGGGGTTTGGTTGGTTGTGGTTTTCCTAAGTTACGAAAGTAAAAAGACAAGATAACTAGCAAAGTCAAGTGACAATGCTAATCATCAAACAAAACTAAGAAAAAGGGGTTTAAAACTATAAAGATAAAAAAGCCTTGGGGGCAAGGGATATCCACTTCCAAACCTAATGTAGATCATTGAACCATTCACTCATTCTATCACATTCATTACATGACTTAACATTAACATACCCATCTAGCAAGAATCACAACATGTTATGCACAAGAAGTTCTAAGTTCATGCTCATAGATTTTCATGCAAAGGAGCTACGAAATTCGTCACGTTCCTAACACCTAACCAATTCAATCATATAAACACTTCCTATTCTCAAACAACTCATGGCATAAATGAAGTGAAACACACCATCAAGAATACAAAAATGCTAAGTAACAAATTCTTCAAGGATGAGTAAAACCATCAATTCATTACTTCAACTACTTGTTGTGAAGATAAATCTTCTATCCTTCTTAGGTAGTAGTTTGAAAGAGTGAATTCGACATCTCTTGTCAAACCTCACCAGTGACTCCCTTATTGCTAAGAGTATCCCATTGATGGCATTTAGCACGAAGAATCAACAAGCTTAGCAACACTTATGAACACTACACCGTGCCTAAGCATTTAACCAATTCATGCATTTACACAAGATTAGTCAAGAACGATCGACGCTCATAGACCTCTCTCGTTTGCTACCTAAAACAAACATGACGAAGAGTTCGACATCATCACATTCATCTAGCAATCATCAATCCATCAACACAATCAAAAGCTCTAAATCATACTCATAGATTCCTAACAAGAAAAGGGGGGAAATTAACCCAAATCCCCCAAACCCTAGCAAGCAATTCATACAAGTATTTCATATGCTCAAGCTTTCAACAACTTTAATGATATCAACAAACACATTCAATACCCATAAATGCATAATAGCAAAAGCACCAAATAGATAGATAAAAATGGTTCTTACTACATAGAAATGGAAGCTTCAATCCTTTGCTCCCAAGTACAAAACTAAGCTAGATAATCAAAACCCATACCATAGAACAAAAATCTACAAAGGAAGAAGAAGAAATGGAAGAAAATGGTGAAAAACTAGGGTTTTGGAGCCCTCAAGTCGGGCTTAGAGCTTTGGGGAAGAAGGGGTGAAGAGGTATTTATAGTGGAAGAAAAAGGGGAGAAAAAACGCTGCTGCGGGGCTGAATTTGCGCTGACGTCGCGACTCGCGACCAACCATCGCGACTCGCGACGAAATCAGTAAAATCCAGCCCTGTTTTGTTTTGCTTCCTCCAGGTGAACCGTTGATCCGTTTTGGGAGTTCTTGTAGTCGATTCATAGTGCTCGAGAAGAGGAATCCAATGGTACCACTCTTGAAGGCTGATTCGTCTCGGAAAATTATGAAAACCCTGGACCATCCTTCACCCGTTGCTTTGCTCTCCTTTCTTCACTTTATCTTCTACCACTTTGTGAGTGGCCTTCAATTTTCCACCATCCTTTCAAATGGCCTTCACTAAACCACTTCTAAATGCTCATGAGAAATCTACAAATTAAGCTCACAAAAAGAAATCTACATGTTCATGAGGACCAAAAATCCCTTAGACTCAACATAGGTTACAAAAATGAAGGATTTAGATATAAAAACTGAAAATGGTCATCTAAACCCCTTATTATGTAAACCTACATAAATCTAGCAATCTTACACCAAAAATATAACAAAAGTGATCCTAAATACTACTAAATAATGCATATAAAATAGACACATCAATTAACTAGAATCATCACCGATGGGAAGTTCTTGTTGAAGAGTTGTGATGGAAAATTTGTCTCCTTAGGACTGCTTCGCCGATATATTAAAATTCATTCAAAAAAAATGTTTCTCCCAAGCATGTGGATTGTAATCTTTCTTTGAGTCATCTCACCCCAAATTTTAACTTTAGCATTATTAGTATAGTCAATTTAGTGCAAATGAATTCATTGACCCATTTCACCACAATCGTAAAGTGCGTATATTAGTTATTAAAATCAGGGAAAAGCCATCTTATGGAAGACTTTCTTTTAAAAATAATTACACATAACACTCTCAAACTATATTCGACAAAGTTAGTGGACTTGAAATTTTCCTAAAGATATACAAATACATTATTCATTAGGTCATTAGAAACCATCAGTAGGCAAATAATGACATAAAATCTAAATACGTGAAACAATTTTTTTTATAAATAAATTCAAGTTGAGTTTAATTTGAAAGACAACATTCAAGTGTTTCATGTCATCAAGGAAGTTTGTGCATGCTTGTGTATGTTTTTCATTTTTAATCCTTGTCACTTCATTAATTACAATGTACATAAATTCAGTAATTCAAAATTTCTTTAAAGTTTTAACAAGGACAAATATTGATGATTGTTGCACAGACAGGTTTTTAAATGATTCTTTGTCATTTACCGTGCATGAGCACAGACCGCGCACGAAATGAGCACATGACATTTAATCAATACCATTTTACAAAGATTAACAAATGGAAATACTAATGGTTGTTTAAGTTCATGGTTTGATGTTAGCCAAATGGAATAGTTTGATGCGAAGACATAGTTTTTCATGTAGAAATGTAAAACAAAAGAGAGAAGTACAAATTTTTATTTTATTTTCATTGCATGTTTCTACTTTTTTTCCTTTTGGTATAACATAAAACATACAAAACATAAATGGTATTGATTGGGGTTTAGTTTTCTGAATGCCACAATTCCAACAAAAATAAATATAATTTAATTCGTAAAGAAAGAAAATTCATGCAATCAAGTACTCACACACACGTTCACATGCAAAACAGAAGAAAGTCAAAATGTATTAAACATAATAAATGACCGTTGGAGATCAATAAGATAACTAGAAACTCAACTTTCTTGTACGACTTTACCCAGACACTATAGTTGTTGCGGTGGGACTCGATCTTCACAACTCAAGCAACGTTTCGAGGGTACTACATTGGTGCTTAGTAAAATGTTTGGAACCCATCAAACAAATATAGTAAAAGTGATTGTGCACGTGTGTGCAATTTTTGTTCATAATTTTATTTTCAAAATCCTTATTTAATGCGTAATTAAATGTTTAGTGTTGGGTCCAGATACTAAGAGAGTTCACAAGAATTTATGCTGCGATTACTGTGTGTATGTGCGATTTTGGTGCGAATTCGGTGCGATTCAATATCATCTTCCTCTCCTTCTACCTCTATTTCTTCCATCCCTAGCTGTTAAAATCCTATACACCTGGTCTCTGCCGGAATCACCTTGCCGGTGACGGCTAATTTAGTCGTTAACGGCTGCTCTGGATAACAATCAAGGTACACAAGCTACTCCTCCTCCTATCACCTTCGCGGCTGCCCTAAAAAACAAAGCCCCTCCACTATCAAAGCTACTACCAAATAACCCTGAGCTTATCCCCAAATCCCAACATCTCGGTGAGGCAGCTTGTCTATACTCAGATGAGCAAATAGCGAAATTATCATCACACTATTCGAATGCCCTAGTCGACAAGTTCACCAAGGGCAGATGCCCAATGGAGCAACTTGAACAATTTTTCAAAACTGTGGGCTTCTCAGGTAAGTACCAACTTGGTTCCCTTGATTACAAGCATGTGCTCATTAGGTTTGAATTGCTAAATGATTACCAACGAGCATGGATGAAAGGAATTTGGAATTTCAATGGGATACTACTTAAAATGTTAAAATGGACTCCTGATTTTTCAATCCATAAAGAATCACCTATAGTTCCAGTTTGGTGTACAATTAGAGAAGTTCCATTGTACTACTATAACTCAGCTGCAATCGAATCTATTGGCAATAGCATAGGCAGTTTTATTAAAACTGATCTTGCTACTGATATGCTTACAAGACCTTCTGCCATTAAATTATGCGTTGAAATGGATCTTGAAAAACCAATCTGTAACTACATAAGGCTTGGCTCAGTAACTAACAATAGAAAATACCAAATAGAATATGAGGATATACCCCTTTACTGTGATCACTGTGCCAAATTAGGACATTCCAAACCTCAGTGCAGAGCCTTTCCTCCTAATGCCAATGTCAATACTGTTGAGCTTATCAGCACTCAGGCCCAGCCTCAGTGGCAGGCAACTGGAAAAAAATTTGAAACACCTCCACTGATCTCCTCTGCTGATCATATGGACTTGGTTGTTCCTGTGATTACTAAGGAACTTAACCCTGAACTCATAACTTCATCTCCTCTTAAACTGGAAACTAACACTATCCCAGAGATTCCTGTAATATCTGTAAGTGCTAGGGACAACTCTGTCAGTCTCTCTAGTCCTACTACTCAGGTTCCACTAGATAACTCTATCTCTAAGCTGGTTGAAAGAATAGCCTTTAAAAGTTTTACTCCAGTAGCCTATGCCTCTGATGATATTCAGGTAGGGACCTCTCTTTCCAGCCTGAATAGGAATAATGGGATATCCTCACCTCTACTAGACAGAATGGGGAATAGGTTTTCTGTTTTGCAGATAGACTCAGATGATACTACTCAAGAGCAGGATGAGACTTTAAATCCTCAAGCCAGTTCGAGCTCAACTCCATTATAGGGGCAGAACCTTCTGTCAGGTAAGGCAAAAGGTAAAAAGTCTAACTACTTCAGTCAAATAAATAGAATGATGCTTAGATCATCAACTAAAAGTCATAAGTCTAGTGAACAATGATAGGTTCTCTTTCACTAAATTTCTTGGTGTGGAATATCAGGGGTATGGAAACATCAATGCTAAGACTAATGAACCTAGTCAGGATTAAAAAGATTCAATTTTTATGCATCATTGAACCAATGCATGATAACACTAAATTTCAATCCTATATGGATATACTTAAATTTGCTGATGGCTTGACCCTGTATAATGGAAAAATTTGGCTGATGTGGTCTAATTCTTTTTCAGTAACCCTTCGCTCATCTCATGAGCAGTATTTGCATGTGCATATATCTCATGAAACCATAATTCTTCAGATGGAAGCTGTTTTCATATATGCTCTTAGGAATAGGAAGGGTAGAAAGACATTATGGAGTGACTTAGCATCAATGAATCAGGGGGATACTATATTCATAGGAGATTTTAATACTATTACTTCCCTTTCTGAATATAGAGGCCCTAGCTCTCCCAACCTGGGAAGTATTAGAGATTTTAATACTTGGATAAGTACCTCGGGCATGCAGGAAATTAACACTGTTGGCAATTTATTCACTTGGTGTAACTCTCGACTCAGGAATCCCACATCCAAAAGGCTAGATAGAGGACTAAGTACCATCTCATGGAATCAGAAATTTCCCTCATCTTCTATTCAAATTTTGAACAGACGGACTTCTGATCATTCCCCTCTGCTTTTAAATATTTCTAACCTTACCACTCTTAACCCAAGACCTTTCAGATTTCTTAATGTGTGGTTTAATCGTCCTGATTTCATCACCCTAATTCGGACAAGCTGGAATAAACAAATGGTAGAAACTGGTTTGCTAGGTTTCTTCCTAAAATTGATTAGGTTAAAGAAGGATATTAAAATTTGGAATAAGGAATGTTTTGGCAATATTGACACCAATTTAACTAATGCTGAAGAATCAATGAGAATTCAGGAATTGGTATATTATTTAAATCCTTCTGACACTGAACTCATTAGATTAAATCAGAAAAAAGCATTATTACTGAGAGCTCAAAAAGAGAAAGAAAAATTTTGGAAACAAAAGGAAAGATTGAAATGGCATAAATTGGGTGACAATAATACAAAATTTTTCTATAAAATGGTGCAGGAGAAAATTTTTAGATTACAGATCTCAAAAATAAAAAATAGAGATGGTCAGTGGTTAAATTCTCAATCAGATATCCAGAAAGAGGCCATTTCATATCACTCGGATCTGTTATCTGAGCCTAATCAGGGACCTAACTATACTTACTATACCCATTTTCTGAGTCAGATTCCCTCTTACATTACTGCTCAAGATAATATTGAACTAGCAAAGCCAGCCTCTGAATCAGAGGTTGAGGCAGTAATAAAGGGATTAAGCAACAATAGTGGCCCGGGCCCGGATGGATTTACTAGTAAGTTCTATTCTAAGTGCTGGTTAATTATAAAAAAGGACTTAGTTGATGCAGTGAATGATTTCATTAGGGGATCTTCCATACCAAAAGGAATATCTAGCACATGGATTACATTAATACCTAAAAAACCAACTCCTGGTTCATTTGATGACTTTAGGCCTATTAGTCTTTCTAATACTATTAATAAAATCTGCTCTAAAGTATTAATGGAAAGACTAAGACCTTACATGGATAAATTAATCTCCCAAAATCAATCGGCTTTTATGAAAAATAGAGATATTTCCGATAATATTCTCTATCTTCAGGAATTAGTGAGATTTTTGGATAAAAAGGCTAGAACCCCAAACTGCATTTTAAAACTGGACTTACAAAAGGCATTTGATAGAGTTAACTGGAACTTCTTAAAAAGTGTTCTTAGGAAGTTTGGTTTTGATGGTCTTTTTTTAAATGCTGTAATGTCTAACCTTTCACAAGCCTATTTTTCGGTTCTAGTTAATGGAAATCCAGTGGGATTCTTCCAAGCCACTAGAGGTATTAAGCAAGGTGATCCACTCTCTCCTTTTCTCTTTATCATTTTCTCAGAAGCTTTCTCTAGAAGTTTATCCTATATTTTCAGTAATGGTAAACTATCATATTATCATATGCCATCTTCAACTTTACCAATCTCCCATCTTATGTATGCTGATGATACTGTTATTTTCATGCAAGCCTCAAAATCTAATTTAATCAAAATTAAGGCTTTTTTGGATATTTTTGAACTCACCTCTGGCCAAAAGTTCAACTTTCACAAATCTGATTTTTACATTGGCAAAAGATCATCAAGTATTAAATTAAATCAGATTAGGTCGATTCTGAAAATGAAACAGGGATCTTGGTCTTTCCAATACCTAGGTTGCCCTATCTTTAAGGGTCGAACTTTGAATAGATATTATCAACCTCTGATGGAAAAGCTTGACAACAAATTAAAAAAACTGGAAGAATAAGTGGTTAAGTCCAGGGGGCAAATTAGTTTTGATTAAAAGTTGCTTATACTCCCTACCACATCATTTATGGGCTGTGACAAATCCCCCAAAATTTATTATCAAATCATTTGAGAAAAAGCTGGCAAGATTTTTTTGGGGGGAAACTGATGGGAAAAGAAATAAGATTTGGAAAAAATGGGTAGAGTTAGCTAAACCAACATCCCAAAATGGCTTAGGGTTTCGATCTATCAAAGGAATTGTTGAAGAATGCTCCCTTAAGCTGTGGTCGAAAATCCAGTTAGGTATAACCTTATGGTCTAAATTACTTTGGTCTTTACCAGACTCTTATAGGACTTCAGTTACATGGAAAAGAATTTGCTCTATCAATGCCATAGCTGAAGAAAATTCTATTATTATCCATGGTAAAGGGGCTTGTAATGCTTGGACCTCTAAGTGGTGTCCAAATGGACCTCTGATCAATAAGATTCCAAGTAACATCCTTCAAACACTACAGCTGTACTCAGTATCTGATTTCATCATAGATAAAGCTCAGATTCTTTCTCAGATTACACCCTACCTGGAAAATGATACTATTTTAATTCTGCAGGAGGCAGTGGTGGTGGAAGATAGAGATGAGCGGATCATATGGAAACCGGACATTGCAGGTGCTTTTTCATTTAAACTTCATATCATACCATCACAAACTTTTCAGGTAATTTTCCTGTCTCAAAAATTGTGTGGAATGTATTGCTGCAAAAAAAGGTTTCTATTTTTACATGGAAATTGCTTCATTCATTCCTTCCCTTTGATGATGTACTTATAACCTGTGGATATAGTTTGTCTTCTAAATGTCCTGTGTGCTGTCACTCTGATTCAATTGAACACTTTTTTATATCCTGTGCACTGGCAAAACTGATATGGAATAGAATGGCTGCTCTCATAGACTTCAATCTTCCTGATAATCAATCCCTCTCCCATAGATTCTATTCCTTTTGGAACTGTTCGGACCTAACTAAAAGCTACCAACTCTTGTGTAAAATACTTCCTTCACTCATTTGTTGGAGTCTTTGGAAGGCTCGAAATAGGCATTTCTATGACCAGGTTCCTTTTTCTGCTGAGCTTATAAGTAGAGAGATATTAGACCTCATTAAATTATCACTATACTCCTGTCCTACTAAGATGAGTCCAAATACTGCATTTCCTCAATCACTTAGACATCTAATTCCCCTTCTTAGACCACCTCCTAAGCCAATTTTTAGGTCTGTCTGGTGGGAAAAACCTGGCATCAATTCTATTAAAATTAACACGGATGCATCATGGCTTTCTCATACAGCTGCTGCTGGGATTATAGTTAGGGATAGTCCAGGCATTCCTTTACTCATTAATTCAATCACTATTCAGGCTACATCTCCTCTTCATGCCGAACTATTAGTTATTCTGGCTGCTGTTCAATTTTTTCCACATAGAAACATTTCCCTAATTATTGAATCAGATTCTACTTTAGCTATCAATATGATTGAAAATCCATATTCCGCTAATTGGAACTTTTTCAATTTGGCTTATAAGGTTAAGAGTTTACTATGTGGAGCGGTGCTTAAGCATGCTTATAGAGAATGTAATTCAGTGGCTAATGCTCTTGCGAAACATTATTCTTCTCATAATCAGCCACTAAACTTGTATAATTTGCCAGTTCATATCAAAGGTCTCATTTCTCTTGATATGGAGCAATTTCCTCATATTCGAACTCAGAAACATGGCCTCTATAGGACTTGATACTGCTGCTGGGGACGTTATTGTTATACAGATCAATTTGATACACATGAAGATGGAAGGAGCGGCTGCTCATCATTTGGCTGCCACTCCGATTTGGCAGCACATTCTCACTTTAAATTTTAGCCTACTCGCGTGTAACTCTAGTCCTCTAATTCACTTATGGGTTCTGACCCTTATCATGCTTAGTTATGGACGTACTGTGTCTGAAGTTGCCTGGCCATGAGAGAGAATTAACACGTGGGGTGGAGATTCTCTCTTTTGGATCGCAACTTCATTACAGAATACGTGGCTCTTGTATAGATGCTCTTATCTACCTCAGTATAGAAAGTTATAGGTCTTTTGGAGGTAACTATGTTACCTCAATACTTTGGAAACTAGCAACACTGATGTACTAAAGGTTGTTTTTGTCACAAGGCTTGGGGAACCTTAATACATATTCCCTCACCTTCGGGTGTTTTCATTAAAAAAAAATGTTTAGTGTTGGGAAAAAATATAGTGTGTTTTATTAATATACTTTTAAATGGTTTCCGGTAATTAATAATATATGTTCAACTCTGTAGGTATTATTTTTCATACTAAAATTATGAATAAATAAAGGAGTCTATTTTTCAGTTTTGTTTATGAGATATGGAAAATCTGACATTTAAAATTATGGTAAGGCCATCTCATGGGAGATGATTTTTTTAAAAAATATATACATTAAACATTCTCACACTACATTGGGTAAAGTTAATGAAATTTATATTTTCTTAAAGATATACAATACACAATTCATTAGGTCATTATAAACCATTGTTAATTGGGCCTGGTTTAGTGGTAAGTCACCCTCACTATAACTGAGAGTTCCAGGGTTCAAAACATACCCTATCAAGAATTGTGAATATTAAAGCAATTTCATGATGGGGTTTACCCAACGTCATGGGACCGTGTCGGTTGTTCCCGCTATGGTTTCTCAACGTGTAGGTGGTCGATGATGGTGAGATTGTGGTGTTTCCAGTTTCGGTGGTAGCGGTTCGATAGTGGTGCAATGTTTGGGTGTTCTCAAGAGGGCATCCCTAACTATTGAAATGGACGGAGTTTCCTGCTCCACGGAGCTTCAATAGATTCAATGGTGGTGTCTCCAAATTAGGCCCAGATTATGATGTTAATATGTAATTTGGTTGCTTGTGATGGAGATGCCAAGATGACTACCATTATAAATGAAGATATTCCACATCTTGATCAAACGTTTAAGGGTGTTGTTCTTAATCCTCTAAGTGGCATGGCGGGATCTATGACTAGGTCAAGGCTACGTTTAGGGATGCTGCTTTAAATGCTTTGATTGTTCGCCTTTATGATGAAGAATTGATGAAGGGGATTCCTATCTGATTTATCGCTTTGATTTTCTGCATTCCGTATTCTTCGCAAGTGGATTTATATTAGTTGGAATCAGAGAAAAGCGAAAGATCTACTGAGGCCAAAAAGAAGAGAGGGAGTTTCGAGTTTTAGTTGAATTTATTTTTGAATGTTTTTAATTTATAAACTCTTGTGTGTCGTATTTTAAATGTGTTTGTTTGATCTTTGTTATTAGAAGATCGAATCTAGAGTTGAAGAACATCGAAGGGTCTAAGAGTTAGAATACTTTGGCATTACTATCCGCCTTCACCTTCATCAATCGAGCCAGGAGAACGACGAAGGGGGCGTGAGCATTAACAAGTATTATCCGTCTTCACCTCCCGGTCAGTTTCGTAGTTTTTAGGTAATTTAACTAGTTTATGTGCTTGTGATATTTTTCATCAACTCTTCTGAATATTATTGCATGCTCATAATAATATTTGTTTTCTTTATCATTTTTTGATTCTGTGACCTTGAATTGTTCTTTGATTCTTGATTACATGTTATTAAAAAAAAAGGAGTCTTGTGTATTTTTCCATATATATAGTGTCATATTTTTTATCCTTACGATCCTGAATACCTCGAAGTTCATTTGAATGAAGAGGAAGTTGTCGCCATTTTCTTGTTTCAATTTTTGCATAGGAAATTTTTGTTCCACAATTTTTCAAAAAGAAAAAAAAAGTAGAATATATTTTTTTGGGTTTAAAATTCGGAATTTAGGATTTGAATTCGGGAATTTGGGGTAGATTTGCAATTTTACAAAGTTTGGGGGCAGATTTGCAGTTTTAAACAATTTTGGGAATTTTGACCAAATATTTTCTTGGGGAATAATATTATGGTTGTGATTATTTTATAGTACAAAAAAATTGTCTGAAAAAGAGTGAAAGAAAAAGGAAATCCGATTTGAAAAAGGAAAAGATATCAAAATCTTAATAGGAAGAGGAAAAGGAAATAAAAGCCAATTGAGAGAGGGGTTTAGATCTAAATTTTTTACTTGGGGGAAAAGTAAGTCATTAAAATATTTTACCACAAGGGATTTGGATTTGAGTTCGTATTTCAATTTATTTTCGGAAAAGTTTCTTGAAATTTGGGAGCCTATTTATCGCCTATATAAAGCCTTCTTGTTTTGATCATAATTCATTCAATACAGTTTCGATTCATGCCATTCAAATTTCCTTTTATTCCTTATTCTTTTTATAATTTGTAATAGTTGGGAGCGACATAGAACTAATCCAAATGAAGCCAATGATCCCTATCGGTTTGTTGTCGCAATAAATGAACTTATGAGTGATGTGCAAAGGTTGGCGAGAAAACTTGATAGCATGGCACTACCTACACCTATATTATCAGTCAAGAGGGAAGAAACCAAGAAATTTGTTTGTCAATTCAATGGTTCTGGAAGTTTAGGTGACTATTCTAATGATGGTTCAGAAAGGCGATCACAACGAGGGTCTTCTAGAAGGTATCACCATAGTATGACATCCCTCGATTCTGATGAAGCTCAAGTCATCAAGGGTTTAAAATATGACATCCCTTGATTTAATGATCAATACAATCCAGTGAATTGGGAACAACGGATTGAGAATCTGTTTGATCTCAACAATTATCGGGAGAAGGAAAAAATCAAAGTGGCGTAGTATTCTTTCACTCACTATGCAGCTGAATGCTGGAAAAATAAAAAGGATTCACGATATCTTTCCAGAAAGAACCCTATCTCCACCTGGGAGTGATTGAGATCTGAACTTCGCAAATATCATGTTTTGCCTACTTACTTGATGGAACTACATTCTTATCTGTCCAGCATGAAGCAAGGAAATTACACAATTGATGAATACTAGAAAGATCTTGAGTTTACCATGAGAAAGGCTGGAATGAAAGAACACGATGCATTTATCAAAAATTGATTCATTTAATGCTTGCATGAAAACCTTCAAACGTCGGTCAAGCTTCAACATCACATATCTATGACCAATTTATTAGTGAAAACAAGGTTGGTTGAGAGTACCCTATAACCAAGGAGGCCACCGCCCGGATTTTCCAGTCAACAACTAAGTTTTGACTCCTAAAATCCTAGTTATGGCTCCAGTAGGGGAATGCCCATGGGAGGACGAGGATCGGTTCAGAATTATTCAAATCCAAATTATAATCCTACTGAGAGAAGGGTGGAACCACAAACCCAACAGGTTTTGAACATTCCAGGTAAGTCCAATACTTCTTTATGAAATTCAGTTTCTATTAACTCTTCTACTTGTTTTCATTGTAAAGGAAGAGGACATGTCTGCAAAAACTATCCTCATGCACGATTGTTAACAACAATTGAGGAAGTAGATGAAGAAGATGAATATGCTAATATGCCACCATTGTATGAAAGTGTTGAAGAACAGGTATATGAAGAGATCATCATAAATGATTATGGTGAACAAGGTCTGAAAACACAAGGTAACTTCGTGTCGTTAAGAGTTCTAAACTCTCAAATGGCTGAAACACAGGTACAATTTTAATACTTTTTTCCCTTGTGAACGATAAGAATTGTTTACTGATCATTGATGGTGGTTCTTGTGCTAATATTGTGTATAATCTTCTTTTTAAATCATTGTCTTTGCCTGTGAGTACTCTTCCATCACCATATAAACTTATTTGGTTGAATGGTAGTGGTGAAATTAGGGTTAAAAACATTGCATGATTAAATTTAAGATTGGAAATTACCATGATTCTATCTTATGTGATGTTATACACATGGAACCTAGTCATATTTTGTTAAGGAGACATTGGCAGTTTGATCATAAATCAATGCATGATGGTTACACTAAAAAAAATTACTATGACTAAGGATAGAGCAAGGTATACTTTGGTTCCACTGTCTTGGTCGAGGTTTTAGAAGCATAGAGACGCATGAAAGTCGAAAAAGAGAAGTTTGCAACTGATGTGCAAATGGCCGACCAAAACCCTAGCCAAGGTGATGTGTCCATTTTAGACGCATTATTTAGTAGTATTTAGGATCACTTTTGTGCTCTTTTATTATCAAGAGCTTGTGTTTTACCTTGAAATTCACTTAGGAGAGGCAAAAGCAACTTTGTACTCTTTTACCTCTTCTAAGTGGATTTTGTGTGACAAGGGAAGAACACGGAAGCAACGAAGACCGGAAGACATTGAAGACTATACTTTCGAAGACTTTTGGATACTCACTTCGAAGACATGAAGACCGGAGGCCGTTGAAGATCATTTTGGAGCTGTTGAAGACTTGAAGATTGAGAGGGATGGCTATGAAGAAGACAAAGAAACAATGCAAAACTCTGGCTGCCGTCGCGACCCCGTCGTGACACCATCGCGAGTCGCGACCAACACCGTCGCGAGTCGCGACCAACTCGTCGCGAGTCGCGACCAACTCGTCGCGAGTCGCGACCAACTCGTCGCGAGTCGCGACCAACGGGCGGCCAGAAATCAACTTTATCTTCTTTGCACTATAAATACTACTCTCTTTCCTCCTCTTCTCCAGTTTTGCTCAGCCCGTTTCTCTCTGGTTTTTGGGTGCAAACCGTAGGTTTTTTTTCTTCTTTCTTTTCTTAGCTTTCTCTTAGTTTAATTATGTCTTTTGTTGTTCTAGAGTAGTTCTTGTACTTGGGAGCTATGGATTGAAGCTTCCACTTCTATGTATTGAGAACCATTTCTATCTATCTATTTGGTGTTTTTACTATTGTGCATTTATTGTACTTTGAATGTTAATTGTTGATTCCATTGATGTTGTTGGGAGCTTGAGGATATGAATGCTTGTATGAATTGCTAGCTAGGGTTTGGGGGATTTGGGTTAATTTCCCCCCTGTTCTTGTTAGGAATGTATGAGTGTGAATTAGAGCTTTTGATTGTGTTAGTGTGTTGACAATGTGCTAGACGAATGTGATTGATGTTGAACTCTTCGTCATGTTCGTTTGTGTAGCAAACGAGAAGAGTTATATGCTCGTGGTCTATGAGTGGTCGCTCTTGACTAATCTCGTGTAATTGCATGAATTGGTTAAAAGCTTAGTCACGGTGTAGTGGTCATAGGCATTGCCAAGCTTGTTGGTCCTTCGTGCTAAATGCCACCAATGACACCTTGAGTCGTGGTCGCGACTCGGGAGTCATTGGTGAGGTTTGACGAGAGATGTAGAACTCACTCTCGCAAACTACGAACTAAGAAGGATAGGAGTTTAGTCTCCACGACAAGTAGTTCAAGTATTGAATAGATGATTTAAATTCATTCTTGAAGCATTTGGTATTTGGCGTTTATGTATTCTTGACGGTGTGTTTCACTGCATGTGTGCCATGAGTTGTTTGAGCATAGGTAGTGCTTGTGTGGTTGAATTGCTTAGGTGTAGGAACGTGACGAATTCCGTAGCGCCTTTGCATGAAGATCTATGAGCATGAACTTAGAACTCCTTGTGATGTGTGTGTTGTGGTACTTGCTAGATGGGTGTGTGAGTGTTGGGTCCTGAATGCTACATGATGGAATGTGTGAATGATTCGATGAACTACATTAGATGTGGAAGTGGATATCCGTTGCCCCCAAGGCATTTTATCTTTGTAGTTTTAAAACCCCTTTTCTTTAGTTTTGTTTGATGATTAGCATAGTCACTTGACGTTGCTAGTTATCTCGTCTTTTTATCTTTGTTAACTTAGGAAACCAACCAACCAACCCCCCCCCCCCCTTTACTTGCTTTTATGTGTGTGTATATATAGTTACTCCTAGCCTAGTATCAACCATTTGTGCTTGATTGCTTAGGAAGATCCCTCTTCTCATTGGACGACCCCGATTTGCCACTATCTACCTAGTTGTAGAAAGTAAGCATTTAGGGCTTATAACTTATCTTTTGCACGGCGGCCGCGACGACCGCCCGCCCGTCAAAATGGCGCCGTTGCCGGGGAAGAGGCGTTTATTCTTAAGTATTTAGGTGTATTTGGTTGTGTATTAGCTAGTTGTTTTTATTTTCCACTACTTGGTGGTTGTTTTTGTTCGGAGTAGGTATTGCTTGAGTTCTTGGTAATTTATTTTATCGAGAATCCTTGCACTATGATTCCGAACTTTTGAAAAACAAAAAAAAAAAAAAATTTAATGGAGCGTCTCACCTTGAGGGAACTCATGATGAGAAGAGAGGCTCAACAAGCAAGGTTTTGTAGGATGTGTCATTCCGATCATCCTACCGAATCTTGCCCTTTGTTGTGGGAAGAGCACTATGACCGAGAAAGAACCCTTGGTTTCCAAAACCATGGGTACTATGACGAGTGCTATCAAGAGGTAGGAGATATTGGTTTTCAAGGGCAAGAAGCTCATGAATGCTATCCATACCACAACTTTTACAATCCAGAATGGAGTGGTAGTCCGGATTTGTGGTATGAGAATGAGCCGGAAAACCAATATTACGAGCAACCTAGTTGGCCATCACCACCCTATACCATACCCCAAAACCAAGCCCAACAAGGAAGTTCAAGTTTGACACGTGAGGATGTCTTAAATACCATAGCAAACTTGAACTCCTTTACTAGTGAGGAGCTGGATACCCAGCTCTCCTCTAGTGTTGAGGTCATTGAGGGGCATGCGAGGAACATATTAGAGGTATTGGCCCGCATGGAAGCTCGTGATTCCGAAAATACACCATCCCAACTTGAACTCGATGACTCGGTGAGTGAGGTCACCAATAAAAATGATTTTGAGTTTGAAAGGGATGAGGAGTTGGTTGTAGAGGATAGAAAAATGGAGGAAGAGGTGATAGTGCTACATCCATTAGCATCGTCACCCCTTCTCCCACCTAGTGAACCAACTCCACCATTTTTGGAAGTTTTGAGGGAAACGAGAGAGGAGCCGAAAGATTATCCCAAGCTCCCTAACCACTTAATTCCCTTTGAACCATCTCCACCTCCTCAAGACTTTCCTCTTGAAAGTTTTGTGCCCCCACCTCTCTTATTTTGGATGCTCATGGTGAAGAGCTTCAAGCCTTCACCATACGGATAACATTAGGGTCGTGCCGACGACCTTAAAAATACAGAGCTTCGTCGTGCCGACGACGTTAAATAAATTCGGCATTTCTTTTAGTTTTTGTTTCTTTTAGTTTTTGTTTCTTAGTTTTTGTTGTTTTGTTTTGTTCTTTTTATGGCATGTTTTTCTATGATTTTGTAGCAACATGAAGTGCATTGCAATGATGGAGATGAAGGAACGAGATCAATGAACGAGGGAAGAAAGCTTGGACAGTTGGTAAGAAAATGAAAAAATTTTAAGCCTGGGATACCCTGCCGTCGCGAGTCGCGATGGGCTTCGTCGCGAGTCGCGACGAACAGGGGAGAAAAAATCACTCCCAGCGCCAACTTTCCGCGAGTCGTAATGACTTCGCGAGGCTCGTCGCGAGTCGCGACGAGCTCAGAAAAATTTGAGCTCTCGGACTCACCTTTCCGCGAGTCGCGATGACTTCGCGAGGCTCGTCGCGAGTCGTGACACACTTCGTCGCGAGTCGCGACGAGCTCAGAAAATTTTGAGCTCTCGGACTCACCTTTCCGCGAGTCGCGATGACTTCGCGAGTCGCGACACACTTCGTCGCGAGTCGCGATGAGCTCAGAAAAGTTTGAGCTCTCGGACTCACCTTTCCGCGAGTCACGATGACTTCGCGAGGCTCGTCGCGAGTCGCGACGAACCTCGTCGCGAGTCGCGACGTGCTCAGTAACTGTTGAAAATTTTTTTGAGCCCGGATTTCAAATTTCCAAGCTTCCAAGTTTCCAAATGATTTTAAACATTGCATGATCCTACCTTCTTCTCCACCCAACACTCCCAAGAACCACCACATACCCACTCATTCCTCCACCATCCTACACATGTTGACATATGAACATCCTTTCATCTTTATAGTACATTTGTTGATTGTAGTATGCCGACTACATCATTGTAATCGTAAATGCATATCCTATAATGATGCTTGTATACATGTCAATATATGTTGGATATTTTTCATGATTATTCTTATAGTGTTGGTTGAGTGTGATTTGGTTGTTCTTTGAAAATACTATGGTTATTAACTCTTGATGCTAAACCTAGTATTACATATCCTTATGTACTTGTGAGTTTAATGTGTTCTTCGTGGTGTTAGTCTTGATCAAACGGCGCCATGGAGACAATGCTTTTCTCGAGGGGTGAGTTCTTCTACGGTATCTTTGCTCACCCTTCCGGTTCCGAAACCTATCTTGGAACCATCCAAGTACTTGGATATCTCCATATCACTGGCGAATTTGTGGAGAAATGGGTGTCACTCTAACTCCCTTACCTTGATTTTTATTGTTCTTGCCTTACGTGTTTACATTGAGGGCAATGTAATGTTTTAAGTGTGGGGAGGGATTAGAAGATTCAATGCATGCTAGATTGTTTTGGAATGCTTTTTGCTACTTTTCATTGGAAAAACATGAGAAAAAAAATAGAAAAACAAAAAGAAAAAGAAATAAAAAAAAAGAAAGAAAAAGAAAACCCGCTAAGTTGAAAACCCGAGAGGGCAACTTAGGCAACATTGGGGGCCCGGATAGGTCGAAAACCCTTAAAGGGCAGCCTAGGCAAAAATGAGAGGCTAAAATGTGCGGAAAAAGGTGAGATGTGAGCTAAAGAAACATGATGTGTGGCTAGGATGAAAACTCGAAAGAGCTCCTAGGCAAAATGAGAGAAAGTGAGAGAAATTGAAAAATGCTATGATTTCACTCATTTGCCGGCGTTGGAGTCATAAGGTTGCGGTTGTCACACGGATGGAGCGGGTAGCTCAACATCTATAGACCTCTTGGGATTGGGTAGCTTAGTGGGTTAGGAAACGAAGTGTGGTTATGAAATTCCTTATCTCTTTCTACTTCGTTTTTGGTTGATATATTGGCATTTAGTGAAGCATGTGTTTGAAACTCTTATATGGTTTTAGCTTCATTTTATGTCATTGGATTTTGGTTGATATATTGGCATTAGGTGTAGTATGTGCTTAAACCTCTTAAATGGTTTTAACTTCATCTTGTGTCATTGGACTTTGGGAATATCAATTCGGGGCTTTGAAATGTTTTATGGGTAGTGAATTGATAAGTGGTAGGTTTGGTTATATTTAGGATTGGGGATGTGTGTGTGAAAAAAAATTCTCATGTGAGCTTTTATTTTGGGATTTTTGATATTGAGAATTTTTGTGAGGCTTTGATTGGGGGATTAGTTTAGATTTTGGATATATCATTTACTCCGTGTGCTTCGTTCTTTTCTTACTCGAGGGCGAGTAAGGTTTAAGTGTGGGGAGGTTTGATATGTCCATTTTGTGTGGTTATTTTAAGGGTTTTAGGATGTGGATATGCCCTTTCCTCCGTATGCTTGAATCTTTTCTTACTCGAGGGCGAGTAGGGTTTAAGTGTGGGGAGGTTTGATGTGTCCATTTTAGACGCATTATTTAGTAGTATTTAGGATCACTTTTGTGCTCTTTTATTATCAAGAGCTTGTGTTTTACCTTGAAATTCACTTAGGAGAGGCAAAAGTAACTTTGTACTCTTTTACCTCTTCTAAGTGGATTTTGTGTGACAAGGGAAGAACATGGAAGCAACGAAGACCGGAAGACATTGAAGACTATACTTTCGAAGACTTTTGGATACTCACTTTGAAGACATGAAGACCGGAGGCCGTTGAAGACCATTTTGGAGCTGTTGAAGACTTGAAGATTGAGAGGGATGGCTATGAAGAAGACAAAGAAACAATGCAAAACTCTGGCTGCCGTCGCGACCCCGTCGCGACACCATCGCGAGTCGCGACCAACACCATCGCGAGTCGCGATGAACTCATCGCGAGTCGCGACCAACGGGCGGCCAGAAATCAACTTTATCTTCTTTGCACTATAAATACTACTCTCTTTCCTCCTCTTCTCCAGTTTTGCTCAGCCCGTTTCTCTCTGGTTTTTGGGTGCAAACCGTAGGTTTTTCTTCTTCTTTCTTTTCTTAGCTTTCTCTTAGTTTAATTATGTCTTTTGTTGTTCTAGAGTAGTTCTTGTACTTGGGAGCTATGGATTGAAGCTTCCACTTCTATGTATTGAGAACCATTTCTATCTATCTATTTGGTGTTTTTACTATTGTGCATTTATTGTACTTTGAATGTTAATTGTTGATTCCATTGATGTTGTTGGGAGCTTGAGGATATGAATGCTTGTATGAATTGCTAGCTAGGGTTTGGGGGATTTGGGTTAATTTCCCCCCTGTTCTTGTTAGGAATGTATGAGTGTGAATTAGAGCTTTTGATTGTGTTAGTGTGTTGACAATGTGCTAGACGAATGTGATTGATGTTGAACTCTTCGTCATGTTCGTTTGTGTAGCAAACGAGAAGAGTTATATGCTCGTGGTCTATGAGTGGTCGCTCTTGACTAATCTCGTGTAATTGCATGAATTGGTTAAAAGCTTAGTCACGGTGTAGTGGTCATAGGCATTGCCAAGCTTGTTGGTCCTTCGTGCTAAATGCCACCAATGACACCTTGAGTCGTGGTCGCGACTCGGGAGTCATTGGTGAGGTTTGACGAGAGATGTAGAACTCACTCTCGCAAACTACGAACTAAGAAGGATAGGAGTTTAGTCTCCACGACAAGTAGTTGAAGTATTGAATAGATGATTTAAATTCATTCTTGAAGCATTTGGTATTTGGCGTTTATGTATTCTTGACGGTGTGCTTCACTGCATGTGTGCCATGAGTTGTTTGAGCATAGGTAGTGCTTGTGTGGTTGAATTGCTTAGGTGTAGGAACGTGACGAATTCCGTAGCGCCTTTGCATGAAGATCTATGAGCATGAACTTAGAACTCCTTGTGATGTGTGTGTTGTGGTACTTGCTAGATGGGTGTGTGAGTGTTGGGTCCTGAATGCTACATGATGGAATGTGTGAATGATTCGATGAACTACATTAGATGTGGAAGTGGATATCCGTTGCCCCCAAGGCATTTTATCTTTGTAGTTTTAAAACCCCTTTTCTTTAGTTTTGTTTGATGATTAGCATAGTCACTTGACGTTGCTAGTTATCTCGTCTTTTTATCTTTGTTAACTTAGGAAACCAACCAACCAACCCCCCCCCCTTTACTTGCTTTTATGTGTGTGTATATATAGTTACTCCTAGCCTAGTATCAACCATTTGTGCTTGATTGCTTAGGAAGATCCCTCTTCTCATTGGACGACCCCGATTTGCCACTATCTACCTAGTTGTAGAAAGTAAGCATTTAGGGCTTATAAATTATCTTTTGCACGGCGGCCGCGACGACCGCCCGCCCGTCACAAGGCTTGAAGGAGATCGGCCACAAGGTGAAAAATGGAGGCAAAAACCCTGATAATTTCATTTAAAATTTAAGGTAGGTCATTCCAGGTAAGCCAGGTAAGTCTAAGAATGATTCTGATACATCACATAAAATCCTATCTTCACATCTTAGTCCTTTGCCATTAATTTACATGATGAGATATGAACTTCCTAATGATTCTGGTAGATTGTTTTATGCATTGATTAGGGATGTGAATCGTGCTTTTGCTAATCATTCTTATGTACTATTCATGCATTTGAAAGGGAGCTACTTTGCAAGTGATGATGTTCCTCTGCATGTTCCTCCACGGTTTGCTCATATGTTATAGGAATTTGAGGATGTTTTTCTGGAAGCCTTACATGTGGGTTTACCACCTTTGTGAGGTATTGAACACCAGATTAACTTGATTCTAGGTTCGGTTATCCCAAACCGTCCGGCGTATAAAGGAAACCTTGAGGAGACAAAAGAACTACAACGACAAGTCGAGGAGTTACTTCAAATATGTTATGTACAAGAATCCTTATCTCCTTGTGCTGTGCCAATCATTTTAGTCTCCAAGAAAGATAAAACTTGACGTATGTGCATTGATTGTCGTGCTATTAACAATATTTCCATTAAGTATCACCATAATATCCCCAGGTTAGATGAAATTCTTGAAGATTTGCATGGATATGTGATTTATACTAAGACTGATTTAACTCAGGGTTATCATCATATTTGAATTAATGAGGGGGATTAATGGAAAACTGCATTTTTTACTAAGTTCGGGTTGTATGAATGGATTGTTATGCCTTTCGGTTTAACTAATGCACCTAGTACTTATATGCAGTTGATGAATCATGTCTTGAGAAATTTGGGAGGTCGTCGCCGTACCTATTTAAATTAATATTTATAAGCCCTAAATGTTTACTATCTACAACTAAGTATATAGCGGCTAGTCGGGGTTGTCCACGGAGAAGAGGGATTTTCCCAAGCGTTTAAACACAAAAGGTTGCTATTAGGCTAGAAGTAGATATATATATACATATAAAAGCATGTAAATGGGGGGGGGGCGGGGGGCGGTTGGTTGTTTGGTGGTCCTAAGTTATGAAAGTTTAAAAGACAAGATAACTAGCAAAGTCAAGTAACTTTGCTAATCATCAAACTAAGAAAAATGGGTTTGAAACTACAAAAGATAAATCCTTGGGGGCCAATTGATATCCACTTCCAAACCAAATGTAGATCATTGAACCATTCACTCATCCTATCACAATTGTTACCTATGGACAAAGAACCATAGATTTGGCTACAACAAGCCTTCTACCAAAGACATAGCCAGTTAACCAAACATAGCATTCATTAGGCAAAACCTAATGAATTAGGAAAAACCTAGAACAAACCATATTCAAGGTTCAACCTTTTATTGCATCTATAGGATAAATATGAGAACAATCACCATTAACATACTTATCTCACCATTAACATACTTATCTAGCAAGAATCACAACACATTATGCACAAGAAGTTCTAAGTTCATGTTCTTAGATTTTCATGCAAAGGAGCTAAGAAGTTCGTCACTTTCCTAATTCCCTAACACTTAATTCATAAAAACACTTCCTATTCCCAAACAACCCATGGCATAAATGAAGTAAAACATAGCTTTAAGAACACGTGAATGCTAAATAACAAAGGCTTCAAGAACGAGTGAAACAGTCTATTCACTACTTCGACTACTTGTTGTGAAGATAAATCTTCCGTCCTTTTTAGATAGTAGTTTGCAAGAGTGAATTCGACATCTCTTGTAAAACCTCACCTATGACTCCCTTAGCCAAAACACGAGAAAAATATCCCATTGATGGCATTGAGCACGAAGAACCAAAAATTTTGGTGACACTTATAAACACTACACCGTGTCTAAGCATTTAACCAATTCATGCATTTACACAAGATTAGTCAAGAATGATCGACATTCATAGACTTCTCTCATTTTCTACCTAAAACAAACATGACAACGAGCTTGACATCATCACTTTCATCTAGCAATTATCAACACACCAACATCATTAAGAATCTCTAACTCATGCTCTTGGGTTCCACATTAAAAGAGGGGAGAATTAGATACTTTCTCCCAACCCTAACAAGTAATCATACAAGCAATTCATATGCTAGAGCTTCCAACAACATCAATGCCGTTAACAATTCACATTCAATGCTCAATAAATGTACAATAGCAAAAGCACCAAATAGATAGATATGGTTCTACGTTCTTAATCTGGTTACAAGGTATGGGGAACCTGAATATATATCCCCCACCCACGGGTGTTTTCATTAAAAAACAAAGATAGATATGGTTCTTACTACATAGATATGGAAGATTCAACCCATTGCTCCCAAGATAACACTAAGCTACATAATTAAAAGACATGATTAAAATACAAAAAGTAAGAAAAGAAAGAAAGAAAAACTAGGGTTTGAACCCAGAAAAATTGCAGGAAGAAGAGATGGATTCGTGTTGTTTTGAAGAGGAGAGAATAATGTGAGTATTTATAGTACAAAAAGCAAGAATAATTTTAAACCATTCATCCATCTCAAGTCGCGACGGGCTCGGGATGACTTCGCGATGGACTCCAGTTCCAGCACCATTTTGTATTTCTTCTTTTTGTTCCATATCCTCCTCTTCTCTTAACTTTTTCAAATCTTCAAATCTTCAAAAGCTCAAATACAAGTCTTCAAATCTTAAAATCATTGAAGGTATTCTTCAAAGTCTTCAAAGTCATCAAAGTCTTCAAACAAATTACCCTTTCACACAAAATTCTCTAGAAAAGCAATGAAAGCGTAAAAGTCGCTTTTAACCCTCCTTAGAAAATTTCAAGGCAAAATGTCACATTTAGAGCACAAAAGTGTACAAAAGTGAATCCTAAAAGTCCTAATATAACCGTATAAAAATGGGCACATCAAACCTCCCCACACTTAAACCTTACTTGCCTTCGAGTAAGAAAAGATTTAAGCACATAAAGGAATTCATATGTCCACATCCTAACTAATATTCCCCCAATCAACACCTCAGAAAAACTCTCAATTTCATAAATCCCAAAATCAAAGGTCAAATGAGAATTTTTCACACACACAACCCAAATTCATAATCAAACCAAACCCTACCACTTATCAATTCACTACCCATAAAAATGTTTCAAAGTCCCGAATTGATAATCCCAAAGTCGAATGACACAAAATGAAGTTAAAACCATATAGGAGGTTCAACCACATACTTCACTTTATACCAATATATCAACGAAAATCCAATGACACAAAATGAATTCAAAACCATAGAGGAAGTTTAAAGACATACTTCACCCAATGCCAATATATCAACCAAAACGAAGCATAAAATAATCAAGAATTCCATACCCATACTTTGTTTTTCAACCCACTAAGTTACCCAATCCCAAGAGGTCTAAAGATATTGAGCTCCCCGATCCATCCATATGACAACTACAACCTTATGACTCCAATGCCAGCAAATGAGTGAAATCATAGCATTTTCCTTATTTCTCTCTTTCTCTCATTTTTCCTAGGAGCCCTTTCGGGTTTTCATCCTAGCCAGGCATCATATTTCTTTGGCTCACTTCTCACCCTTTTCCACACATTTTGGCCCCTCATTTTTTTCTAGGTTGCCCTTTGGGGTTTTCAACATATTTGGGCCCCCAATGTTGCCTAAGTTTCCCTCTCGGGTTTTCAACTTAGCCGGTTTTATTTTCTTTCTATTTTTCTTTCTTTTTCTCATTTTTTCCAATCAAAAGTAACAAAAAACATTCCAAATGAAGCTAGCATGCATGTGAGTCCTCTAACCCCTCCCGTACTTAAAACATTACATTTCCATCAATGTAAACATGTAAGGAAAGAATAATAAAACTCAAGGTAAGAGGTAGAATGACACCTGTATCTCCGCATAGTCACCGGTGGTATGGTGCAATCCAATGTAATTGTATAGGATCAGTCGCGAAATTGATTTTGGAGATGGAAGGGGGAGCAAAAGTGTCATAGATGAACTCACCCCTCGAGCAAAATGTTGTCTCCTTGGTGCCATTTGATCAAGACTAACGCCATAGAGAACAACATCAAACTCACAAGTACATAAGGATTTGTATTACTAGGTTTAGCATCAAATATTAATAACTACAGTATTCTCAAAGAACAACCAATCCATCATGAAATCACCACTATAAGATTGTCCAATAAAAATTATCCAACATATATCGACACATATCCAAACATCATTATAGAATACATCAATTAAAGACTCAATCATGTAGTCGGCACACTACAATCACTACAATCAACGGAGATACTAAAAAGATGCAAGAGTTTTCATATGTAAATATATGTGGGATGGTGGAGGAATGAGTGGATGTGTGGTGGTTCTTGGGAGTATTTGGTGGAGAAGAAGGAAGGATTATGCAGTATTTAAGCTCAGTAGAGAAGTTGGATTTTTTTCATCGCGACTCGCGACAGCATTGGTCGCGAATCACTATGCATCGTTGCGCATCGAGACAGGTAGAGAAGGCTCGGGTCTGGTTGGGCTCAAGGATGAAAGATGACGTCACAAGGGTCGTAGGTCTCAAGGGGCTAAAAAGGCTTCACTGGTCTCGAGGGCTCCTGGTCTTAAGCACCCAAGGTCTCGAGGGCTTCAAATTCAAATCAAGGGCTTGTGACCTCAAGGACATGAGGTCTCAAGGGTATGATGCACTTTTGGGATCAGCTTGAATCAAGGGCTTGCAGCCTCGAGGGCTTGAGGTTTCAAGGGCTTGAGCTTGAGTTGATGGTTTGCAGCCTTGAGGACCCGAGGTCTCGAGGGCTTCAGCTCAAATCGAGGGCTTGTGGCATGGAGGACACGAGGTCTCAAGGGTATGATGCACTTTTAGGCTCAGCTTGAATCGAGGGCTTGCAGTCTCGAGGACCCAAAGTTTCGAGGGCTTCAGCTTGAGTTAATTGCACCCTCGAGGGCTTCAACTCAAATCGAGGGCTTATGGCCTCGAGAACCTGAGGTCTCGAGGGCTTTGGCTTGACTCGAGGAATGATGGTCTCAAGGGCTGACTAGTCTCGAGGGTTGGTCTCGAGAACTAGCCTCGAGAGGGTGATGAACTTTCAAGTTCTACTCGAGCAAAGGGCTTACTTCCTCGAGGTCTCGAAGGGATGATATCTCGAGGTATAGATTTGAGAACTGGCCTCGAGAGCTAATGGACTTTAAATTTGTGCTCAAGTCGAGGGCTTGCTGCCTCGAGGTGTCGAGGGGATAATGTCTCGAGGGTTAGTCTCAAGAACTGACCTCGAGAGGGTGATGGACTTTCAAGTTCTGCTCAAGCCAAGGGCTTGTGGCCCCGAGGACCTGAGGTCTCGAGGGGGTGACGTCTCGAGGGCTGATCTTGTGGCCTCGAGGACTCGAGGTCTCAAGGGCTTCAACTCGAGTCGAGGGATTACACTCTCGAGAACCTGAGGTCTCAAAGGCTGATGGACTTTTTAGGTTTGGCTCGACTCGAGGTCTCGAGGTGATGCTGTCTTGAGGACCCGTTGGTCGCAACTCACGAAAAGTGGAGGCTGGGAGTTGAATTTTAACACAAAACTTCTGATCACATTACAACTCGTGATGGTCCATCACGAGGTCATCGCGAGGTCGTTGTGACTCGCGATGACAAGACCTCCCAGCACTTAGAAAGAATTCAATCTTTTCTTACCAATATTCCAAGCTTTCTTCCCTTTCTCATGGATCTCATTCCTTCATTTTCTCAAATGCAATGCACTTCACTTTGCTACAAAATCATAGAAAAACACACTGTAAAAAGAAAAGACAAAATAACAGAAACTAAACAACAAAAACCAAAATATAGGCCGAGTTTATTTACGTCATCGGCATGACAAAGCTCCGTATTTTTAAGGTAGTCGGCATAACCCTAATGTTATCCATATGGTGAAGGCTTGAACCCCTTCATCATGAGTATCCAAAAGTGGAGAGGTGGGGGTACAACACTTTCAAGAGAAAAGTCTTGTTGTGGTGGAGATGGTTTAAAGGGAGTTGGGTGGTTAGGAGGCTTGGTGTATTCTTTTGGCTCCTCTCTAATCTCCCTCAAAACTTCCAAAAATGGTGGAGTTGGTTCAATAGGTAGGGGTAGGGGTGAAGATGCTAATGAATGTATCACAATCTCCTCTTCCTCCTTTTTATCATCCTCAACAACCAATTCCTCATCCCCTTCAAACTCAAGATCATTTCCCATAGTGACCTGACTCACCGATTGCTTGAGTTCGATTTGGGATGGTGTATTTTTGGGATCACGAGCTTCCATTTGGGCCAACACTTCTAATATACTCCTCGCATTCCCCTCAATAGCCTTAACACTAGAGAAGAGCCGGGTGTCCAATTCTTCACTAGTAAAGTTGTTCAAATTTGCTATTGTATTCATGACTTCTTCACATGCCAAACTTGAACTTCCTTGTTGGGCTTGGTTTTAGGGTATAGTATAAGGTGGTGATGGCTAACTATTTTTCTCGTATTGTTGGTTTTCTGGCTCATTCTCATACCACCAATCCAGATTACCACTCCATTCCGGATTGTAAGAATTGTGGTATGGATACCATTCTTGAGCTTCTTGCCCTTGAAAACCAACATCTCGTACCTCTTGGCAGCACTCTTCATAATACTCTTAATTTTGGAATCCAAGGGTTCTTTCCCCTTCATAGTGCTCTTCCCACAACAAATAGCAAGACTCGGTAGGATGGTCAGAATGATACATCCTACAAAACCTTGCTTTTTGAGCCTCTCTTCTCGTCATGAGTTCCCTCAAGGTGAGACACTCCATTATTTTTTTTATTTTTTTTTATTTTTGAAACACCGAAATCATACTGCAAGGATTCTCGATAAAAATTCACCAAGAACTCAAGAAATACCTACTCTGAACAAAAACAACCACCAAGGAGTAAAAAATAAAAACAACTAGCAAATATGCAACAAAATATACCCAAACGCTTAAAAGTAAATGCCTCTTCCCCGGCAGCGGTGCCAAAATTTGGGAGGACGTCGCCGTACCTCTCAAAGTTAATATTTATAAGCCCTAAATGCTTACTATCTACAACTAAGTAGATAGCGGCAAGTCGGGGTCGTCCACGGAGAATAGGGATTTTCTCAAGCGTTTAAACATAAAAGGTTGCTATTAGGATAGAAGTAGATATGTATATATATACATATAAAAGCATGTAAATTGGGGGAGGGGGTTTGGTTGTTTGGTAGTCCTAAGTTATGAAAGTTTAAAAGTCAAGTAACTATGCAAATCATCAAACAAACTAAGAAAAAGGGGTTAAAAACTACAAAAGATAAAGCCTTGGGGCAATCGATATCCACTTCCAAACCAAATGTAGATCATTGAACCATTCACTCATCTTATCACAATTGTTACCTATGGACGAAGAACCATAAATTTGGCAACAACAAGCCTTCTACCAAAGACATAGCCAGTTAATCAAACATAGCATTCATTAGGCAAAACCTAGAACAAACCACATTCACCTTTCATTGCATTTATAGGATAAATATGAGAACAATCCACATTAACATACTTATCTAACAAGAACCACCACACATTATTCACAACAAGTTCTAAGTTCATGTTCTTATATTTTCATGCAAAGGAGCTAAGGTGTTCGTCACTTTCCTAACTCCCTAACACTAATTCATACAAACACTTCCTGTTCTCAAACAACCTATGGTATAAATGAAGTAAAACATAGCATTAAGAACACATGAATGCTAAATAACAAAGGCTTCAAGAACGAGTGAAACAATTTATTCACTATTTTCACTACTAGTTGTGAAGATAAATCTTCCATCCTTCTTAGATAGTAGTTTGCAAGAGTGAATTCAACATCTCTTGTCAAATCTCACCAATGACTCCCTTAGCCAAAACACCCGTTAAGTATCTCATTGATGGCATTGAGCACGAAAAACCAACAAGCTTGGCGAAACTTACAAACACTACGCCATGTCTAAGCATTTAACCAATTCATGCATTTACACAAGATTAGTCAAGAATGATAGACATTCATAGACTTCTCTCATTTGCTACCTAAAACAAACATGACAACGAGTTCGACATCATCACATTCATCTAGCAATTATCAACACACCAACATCATTAAGAATATCTAACTCATGCTCTTGGGTTCCACATTAAAAGAGGGGAGAATTAGCTACTTTCTCCCAACCCTAACAAGTAAT
The DNA here is from genome assembly GCA_037428765.1 of Rubia yunnanensis. Taxonomy (NCBI): domain Eukaryota; kingdom Viridiplantae; phylum Streptophyta; class Magnoliopsida; order Gentianales; family Rubiaceae; genus Rubia; species Rubia yunnanensis. The sequence continues at coordinate 39,994,677 of CM075066.1, forward strand.
CATACAAGCAATTCATATACTCAAGCTTCCAACAACATCAATGCCATTAAAAATTGACATTCAAAACTCAATAAATGTACAATAGCAAAATCACCAAATAGATAGATATGGTCCTTACTACATAGATATGGAAGCTTCAACCCATTGCTCCCAAGATAAAACTAAGCTCTGTAATGAAAATATATGATTAACCTACAAAAAACTAAGAAAAGAAAGAAAGAAAAACTAGGGTTTGAACCCAGAAAAATCGCAGGAAGAAGAGATGGATTCGTGTTGTTTTGAAGAGGAGAGGATAAGGTGATTATTTATAGTAAAAAAGAAAAAAGAATTTCTAGCCATTCGTCCGTTGCGAGTAGCGACGGACTCGCGACGAACTCCAGTTCCAGCACCATTTTGTCTTTCTTCTTTTTGTTTTAGATCCTCCTTTTCTCTTCACTTCTTCAATTCTTCAAAAGCTCAAATAAAAGTCTTCAAATCTTCAAATTTTCAAAGGTATTCTTCAAAATCTCCATACAAATTACGCTATCACACAAAATTCTCTAGAAAAGTAATAAAAGTGTAAAAGTCACTTTTAACCCTCCTTAGAGAATTTCAAGGCAAAATGTCACATTTAGAGCACAAAAGTGTACAAAAGTGAATCCTAAAAGTCCTAAAATAACCGTATAAAATGGGCATATCAAAAGTTTATTGGTCAATTTGTTGTGGTCTATTTTGATGATACATTGATTAATTCTAAGTCGACTAATAAACATATTGAGCATGTTAAAATGATTCTTGTTGTACTCCATGAGTCTTTTTTTTTCATACGAACATTAATAAGTGCACATTTTGCTCATTGGAAGTGGTGTGTCTCGATTTTGTGGTATCTAAGGAGGGCATAAAAGTTGATGAAACCAAAATGGAGGCCATTAAGACCTGACCAAGACCTACTAATGGCAACCGGGTACGTTCATGGTTTAGCTTGTTTTATAGATGGTTTGTGAGTGATTTCTCATCTATTGCTGAACCTCTAAATGAACTAGTTAAAAAGGATGTGAAATTTGTTTGGACTGAGAGTCAAGAGAATGCATTTAATGAATTGAAAGTACGATTATGTAATGATGTTGTTCTTGCTTTACCTGATTTTAATGGTACTTTTGAGATTCATTGTGATGCTTATAGTGTTGGTATTAGTTTTTTTGTATGCAAGAGAATTGACATATAGCTTACTTCAGTGAAAAGCTAAAGGGTGGCACTCTAAACTATCATGTGTATGATAAAGAATTTTATGCAACTGTGCATGCATTAGAAACTTGGCTACATTATTTATTGCATAAAGAATTTGTCATTCATAGGGATCACGAATCTTTGAAATATTGGAAGAGTCATATGAAGTTGAATAAGCGTCATGCTAAATGGTCCAATTTCATTGAATTTTTTCCTTATGTGTTGCGTTACAAAAAGGGGAAGGAAAATGTTGTTGGTGATGCTTTGAGTCGTAAACATGTTTTACTTACACGATTGGAATGCATTATGTTAGGGTTTTAATTCGTGCCAGAATTATATGCAACTGATCATGATTTTTCGTCTATCTATGCTGATACAAAAATGGTGCTTATGAGAAGTTGTTTAGGCATGATGGTTTCTTGTTTATGGATAACAGGTTATGTATTCATCAATGTTCTATGCATGAATTACTTGTTAGAGAAACTCATTCAAGTGGTTTAATGGGGCATTTTGGTGCATTTAAAACATATAACTTGTTGTGAGAACACTTCTATTGGCCGAAAATGACACTTGCTATTGACAGGGTTTGTAGGAATTGTCTTGATTGCTTGAAGGCTAAGTCTAAAACTAAGCCCCGTGGTCTTTATACTACATTACCTATTCCTACACATTCTTGGGTTGATATTTCTATGGATTTTGTCCTAGTTTTACCACGTTCTATGTCAGGTAATGATTCTATCTTTGTTTTTATGGATAGATTTTTGAAAATGACACATTTTATTCCTTCTAGGAAAACAGATGATGCAAAGCATGTTGCAAATATATTTTTGAAGGAAATAGTTAGGTTACTTTTTTTTTTTTATAAACCATCCGGAGACGGGGGAAATATATATTAGGCCTTCCCAAGCCATAAAATATACAGAATTAAAAGATACTGAAGAGTAGCCGTAGCTAAGTCAAAAGATATACAATGTTGAGCGCTAGGCTCATGAAGCAACGCTTGTTGCTTCCAAAAGGATGAGATACAACCAAGCTAAACGTTAGAGGATTCCAAAAGCTCATTAAAATATGTGATAGATGATCAAACTTATTAGTGAGTCAAAAGAAACACAAGGCAGTTCAATCATCTCAACATATAGAATGAGCGTATCCTCTACTAAACCAAAAGAGATGATCCTAACTATTTCCAAGAATGCAGTTCTTCATCGGCCATGATATGTACACAAGAGAGCTCCAAGTAAATCAGTTTGTACCATGAACCTAGAAGTTGTAATGAAACCAAGCTGATCTTGTATGAATATGAGAGCTGCATGAATTTACAAAAACATCTTTGATGTAGCCATGGCCCGGTGTGTTGTACCTGCAATTAAACCTCAATCAGTAGCATCCGATCAAAATCCCATCCTGAGAGATGGTGTTCCCATTTGATCTAGTCTAATCAAGCCTTGGCAAGTATTAGATAAACAATTAAAAGAAGCCAAGAAGGAATCGGACTTAGTAGTAAGACATGATTTAGCAAGAGAATCTGCCACTAAATTGGCTTGTCTGTGAATATGGACTAGATGTATATCACTCAGAACTTGGTGAGCTTCATCAGCCAGTTGAAACATTTTCCAAGGAGCTTGCATAGGATCAGAAATACAACGAACAACATTAATACAGTCTGATTCAATGGAAATAGGACAAGAGAAACTTAAGGATTTACCCAAGGCAAAATGAATTGCCTTCATTTCAGCTTCCAAGGGGGAGAAGGCTTCAGTGTACATAGTATATGCAGCAATGAAACCTCCCCGGAAGTCCCTAATCATCAAACCAAGTCCACACATATTGGAGGAACTGCACCAAGCAGCATCCACATTGCATTTATACCCAGTGCTTGGCTTAGTCCAAACTATTTTAAGAATGTTTGGCTTAGGAGCAGATTTTATCAAAGGCAGGAAAGAGTGGTCTGCTATACTATGATCTAGGGCAGAGGAAATGAAAACAGGCTTAGAACAGAAAATGTAGAAAATATCTTCCTTGATTCTTCTAAGCACTAACACCTCAGTTGGCAAAACTGAGTCAAATAGTTAGGTTACATGGCATTCCTGCATCTATTGTCTCTGATCGAGATGTTTAATTTTCATCCTACTTTTGGAACACCCTGTGGCGCAAGTTAGGGATCAAGTTGTTTTTGACTTTCAGTCATCCTCAAACTGATGGACAAAATGAAGTGACCAATCAAACCCTAGGGGATCTCTTGCGGGCACTAGTTAGAAGAACTTAAATAATTGGGAAACATACATTCTGATTGCTGAGTTTTCTTATAATTGCACTATTCATTCTACTACTTCTTTACCTCCATTTGAGATTGTTTATGGTTTTCTACCTTATACACCTCTTGAATTTCTTCCTTTGAATTTTAAATAGGTTAAACATCTTGATGGAGAAAAGAAATATGATTTTGTGAAGAAAATCCATGAGAAGGTGCGCATGAAAATTGAACGGACAAACGCACATAATGCTGATAAAGCTAATCAAAGCCGCAAATTGATGAGGTTCAACATGGGATATTAAGTTTGGGTTCATTTGCGGAAAGAGAGATTTCCATATGCTCAAAAATCTAAGTTGAGTTCGCTTGGGGATGGTCCATTTAAAGTGTTAAATCGTGTGAACGACAATGATTACAAGAATGAGTTACCAGATCATTATGGTTTAGTGTGACCTTCAAACTAGGAATTCTACCCAGCAAAACCTTTGAAGATGATTCAGTTTCGAGGGTAAAACCTTTTGACCACGGAGGGAATGATGAAGATGCCAAGACGACTACCACCATAAAGGAAGACATTCCACTTCTTGATCAAACATTTAAGGGTTTTGTTCGGGATCCTCTAAGTGATATGATGAGACCTATGACTAGGTCAAGAACTAAGCTTAGGGATACTGCTTTGAATGCTTTGATTTATCGCTTTTATGATGAAGAATTGAAGAAAGAATCATCATTGATATCTTGGATTTATTGTTCAAGACTGTCGAAGAACGGAAGACATCATGAAGAACACTATACTCTTTTTCCCAGTGGGTTTTTTAATGAGATAGTGTGATCACTATAAAATATTGTAAAATTATTTCATTTTTTATTTTTTAGACTATAGAGCCCGGCCATGTGGGCTTTGAAGAGCTGATTTTCGGACCAGTCCATTAGGGTTTCGAAAATATTGAGTTTTATTCTAATTAGACTTAAATTTGGTAAGATTAGATAAGGTAATATTCTTCAAGGTTGCTTTTTGAAGAATTTGATGAAATTACCTTAGATTACCATTTAATTTAGGTATTTTAGTTAGATATGATTTTAGCTTCTTAAAGCTGCCATAAGTGAATTCAGTTTCCATTTGTGATTACTGTTTGGGGCGAGATTGTAACCCTATAAATAGGGATTTTTTATGGATGAATTTATCAAACTTTTATCAATCAAATATACAACATTTTGAGTTCATACTTGTTTCTTACGAGCTATTCCATTGTTAGTTAACCCAGAGAGCTAGTTGAGTACCAATAAACCTTGTGATCTGATCCTGAGGACTAGTTAGAGAGCGAGTCGAAATTTAGTGTACCCCGAGTGCTAGACCTTGAATTCCTTGCAGCATTGAAGGGTTTGCGAGTTCCCTTATTTTGTCAAAGATCTTAATTCCACAATTCAGATTCTTCGCAAGGGGATTCATATCAGCTTGTATGTATTCTTTCATAACAAAAAGGTCATTATAAACCATTAGGTCAAAATGACATGAAATGTAAATTCGTGAAACAAAATTTTTAAATCAAGTCACATTGAGTTTAATTTGAAAGAAAACATTCAAGTGTTTCAGGTCACCATGGATGTCCGTGCGTGCTTGTGCATGTAATTCTTTTTTAATCCTTGTCATTTCATTAATTACAATGTACATAAAATCAGTACTTCATAGAATCAATAATAACATTTGATAGCACAAAGATTGATGAGCGTGGCATAGACATGCCTTTAAATGATTCTTGGTCGTCGACCATGCATGAGAACTGAACGCGCATGAAATGAACACATGACATTGAATTAATACCATATACAAAGACATGATTGGGTTTATTAAGAAATGGAAAGAAGAAATTATTTTTTGTTTCTAATATATGATCTTATACTATCTTTTGATCCTCGGGATCAATATCGCTTCCTTTCAGTACCAAAAATTTAAAATGATTTCTTAAATCCCCATGGTTATTTTCAAGGTGGTTTTCAGTAGACTAAATTGTTTCATGGTCCCTGATATATGATCTTATACCATCTTTTGGTCCCCAAAATCACCTGAAAACAACCTTGGGGACCAAACAAATCATATTGTAGTTTTTAGTTGTTGAACAAACACATTATTGACTTTGAGGATCAAAAGATGGTATTGCATCATATATTGGGGACTAAAAAAATAATTTAGTGAAACGGAAATAGTAGCGACCTTTTATGCTCACGGTTAGTTATATAGCCCAATTATTTAGGACTTGGGGTTTCATTACCTAATTTTCCTTACCTTTCTTTTTTTCAATAATTGGATGCAACCTCTTCATTTTCATCCCACCCTCTTTTCCCTTTCCTCCTCCTTTTCTCATTTCACCCACTGCAAGCATCCATCTCTGTTAATGCTGACATCATCGTATGCCTTAGCTCCGATGCCACCTTGCAGATCTACTCCCGTCGCAACCTTGTCAATCCTTCCACGTTTCTGGTTTCCACGTACCCATCCACCTCCTTGCCAAAAAATGGCTTCGTCAACAAAATATGTCTTGGAAGATTCAAGGTTTTCAATTTAAAAATGTCATTTAACTAGTCATATATGTGATTTTGAGTTCTTCTGCAGAGCAAAATTAATGATTCTCTACAAATATAATTTTGAGTTATTTTTGAATTTTTAATTGCTGATTTTTGTTGAATTCTATGTTTGATGATTCAATGATTTATCATTGTTTCATATGAAAGCTGCCAATATCCATTTTTTTGAACATGCAATTCAACTTTCGAATTTAGATCTGGATAAGGCAGTTTTATAACCAACTTTGATCATTACACGATTAATGGTAGAACCACATAAGGCGCCTAAAAAAATGCCTTTGTGGCATCATAGAGCTGCATTTAATGACCCTGTTTTGCACTAGTGATGTTTAAAACCTATCAATTCAAATTAAAACTCCAAGTCATTGTGCATGTGTGTACAAGTCCTGTGCTTGTTTTTATTTTCTAAAATCCTTAATTAAAGCATAGTTAAATGTTTGAAATTGTGACAAAAATATGATGGGTATTTTATGAATATACCTTTAAATGATTTTGGGTCATCATTCATGTTCAATCATGTAGGTTAGTTTATGTTTTACTCTTTCTTATGAAATGGGGAAAATCCCACATTCAATATTAGAGTTGAAAATGGAAATTTTCTTGCCTGTACGTTCAAAAGCAGGTATGCTATTTCATAGATGTAACGAGGATACCATTGTTTTTGGAGTAGTACTATTGCTGCATGTGTTTCCGCTATCACAACCACCACATTTATTTGGTGGGTATTGAGATGTCTTGTTTGTATGATATTTTTCAACAATTAGGACTGCATTGGAGAATATTTCCATACCTTAAACCTAATGTGTGTCTACTTTGAAATAAATAATTTATATACCTCATTTCATCATGGATCCACGTGCGTGTTCGAGCATGTTTTTCTTTTTGATATCATGTCTCTTCATTAATTCAAGTGTGTTTATTGGTTTGTTACTTCATTTTTTAAAAAATAGCTAAGCAAGACATTGATGAGTGTGTTCCAAAAATATAAATTTAAATAATTCTTACAGCTATCATGCAAGTTCATGCACGCTAATGCTCTCTACATGAGCACATATCATGCACACATATATGGAAATTTACCTCTAGATCATTCTACAAATAAACAAGGGGATTCATTATGGTAATACTGAAGTCATTTCGTAAGTTTAGAATTGGATTAGGAAGTGTCACTTTGTAATTTATATATTGTTTTCTTTAAACAAAGTTAAAGTCAATTTGAATTCCTGCCTTCTCTCTTACCTCCGCCTTCTCTCAAGAATACTATTCATACCGATAACATTCCTCCCATGGCGGAGCCACCGCCGGATCGCGGTGGAACGGCTCCGAATCGTACCTTCATCCAAGCACTCAACTCTAAACCAGCTCCTCTCTTCTCCTCTCTCCCTTCCACACCTTCCATTAAACCAACTACGGAATACAAGGGTAAGATTGCTTGCATAATTACCCCAGAGGAGGTCGCGATTCTGTCTACTCACTACAGTAACGCTTTGATCGGAAAATTTGCAAGACTCAAGCCATCAATGGATTTCCTGAATGAGGCTTTCAAATCGGTTGGCTTCAAGGGAAGATATCAACTCGGCTCAATAGACCACCGTCATGTCCTTATCCGATTTGAAGATCCGGAAGACTTTCAGCGATGTTGGATGAAATCACAGTGGGCTTTCAAAGGTGCACATATGAAGGTATTTAAATGGACTCCTGATTTCACTCCTGAGTCTGAAACCTCCATTGTTCCCGTTTGGATTACTCTTCACAAAATTCCCCTCTTCTGGTATAATACTGCAATTCTAGAAATCATTGGGAATACAATAGGAAAATTCATCAAAATTGATCAAGCTACCCTAGGTGTTACAAGACCCTCTGCTATTAAGATATGTGTAGAAGTTGACCTACTGTCCAAATTGCACACTTCTATCTCTCTGACAAATGGTATTGATCATGAAGTTGCTGATTATCAAATAGAATATGATCAACTACCATTATATTGCAAGCATTGCAAGAGGCTAGGTCATGAAGTTGTTGAGTGTAGAATTCTCCATCCTGAACTTAGGCCCCTCACAACCAGAAACAACAACTCCAAACGTCCCAATTTCACCAACCAAAAACCTCCTCAGGTTAACCCAATTTGGAAACCTACCTCTAACATGAGACCTAGCTCTTCTGGTATTACCCCTGCAGAGAAAGCCACTACAATCTTGGCTCAGAATGAGGACAAGCCCCTCACTCCAACTTCCACAAATCAGAAACAGGATCAATCTGACTCAAGCAAGCAAATAGTGAGCCCTACGATTCAGACTCTCAATACTCAAAAGACTATGGCTTCCAATCAGCAAACTCAAGCACTCTCTCAGGACAATTTGGGTCAGATTGGCTCTAACAGTTCTCAGGACAAAGCCACCTCTAAATTTCCAAGGAGTGAACCAGTCCTCATAACTGATTTAGAGGTGATCCTGATAGAAGACGGATCCCTCCCAATGGCTTCACCAGCTACCTCTGATCAGACAGCTCTGGCGCTAAATCTCCAAGGAGAGCCTCGGATCTCAGACTCTCCAATCTCAACTCCTACAAAAGCTCACAACTATGCTACTGATGATATTTCAGTACATCCAGGTAAACTGCCTATCTCTCCAGACAATCCTTTCAACACTAATAGGTTTGCTTTTTACTCTCATCCCAGGTCCTCAGGCAATAGGTTTCTCCCACTCATTCAGGAAGAGGATGTGATTTCTGAGCAATCGGAGGACCAACCAATCTCTAACGAAGAGATACAATGTGATCTACCACAGGTAAACAGTAACCTTCTACCCAAGGTCAGTTCTTCTCCAAATCCCTCCACTGTTATGACTAACATTTCCCGGGATATCTCCCCTAGAAATAATATGACTGAATCTGCTCAGGGGAAAGTCCCCACCTATTTCACTCAGATCAATAGGATTCTTACCAGAACAGCCACTAAAAGCATCAGACCCAAAAAATAATGATTAACACAACATTAGGAATTAATATCCTAGTCTGGAACATTAGGGGTATGGATACTTCACTGTTGAGACTGAATAGACTTATCAGAATACATAAACTGGAAATGATTTGTCTAATTGAACCTCAACATAACAACAGTGAATGTGATCTCTATAGACAAAAACTCCATTTTGAACACAGCTTATATGCAGCTAACTGCAACATTTGGCTTATGTGGAACTCTAGGATTGACATTTCTCCAAAGATTGATCATAATCAATTCTTTTCAGTACAAATCACTAGCCATACACTTAACTCCTCTACTGAGGCTTTTTTTTGTATATGGTTTGAGATCAAGGAAGGAAAGAAAAGACTTATGGTCTGATCTTAAGACTATGATACCGCCCGAGACCCTCCTAATAGGAGACTTTAATGCTATGGCTTCTATAAATGAGTACAAGGGACACTCTACTCCCAACCTTGGTAGCATTAATGATTTTAGTGATTTTATAGAATCTATGGCATTGCTCCCTGTTAATACTGTTGGAAATTATTTTACTTGGACTAATGGTAGGACTAAAAATGGTGCTATAAGACATACGGTTGAGAGGTTAGATAGTGGGTTATGCTCCTCGCAGTGGCTCTCCAAATTCCCCCAATCGTCTATCCAGGTTCTTAACAGAGATACCTCAGACCACTGTCCACTTCTACTCAGAATCAGTACTAACTGTCCCTCTGTCCCTAGACCTTTCAGGTTCATCAATACCTGGTTCAAGAGGAAGGACTTCATGGATCTCATAAAATTCCATTGGAGTTCCCCCTCGCAAGGTCAAGGAATGCTAACTTTCTTCCTCAAACTGAATCACCTTAAAAAACACCTTAAGCAGTGGAATAAGGAGATTTTTGGGGATGTTAATACAAATGTCATACAAGCAGAGGATAAACTTAAACTCCAAGAAATTGAATTTGATCTTAATAGCTCTCCTAGTGAGCTAATAAAATTAAAACAAGCAAAAGCCATGCTTACTAGGGCTCTTAAAGAACAAAACAGTTTCTGGAAACAAAAGGCCAAAATGAGATGGCTTAAAGAGGGTGATGAGAACACAAAATTTTTCCACAGTTCTGTAATGGAAAAAAGATGTAAGCTCAATATCACTAAAATCAAAAGTTCTGATGGCACTTGGTTAGTCAATAACTCTGATATAGAAAATGAAGCAATCTCCTTCTACCATAAACTTCTCACTGACCAGCCACACTCAGATCAGGGACTTTACTACTCTCATTTTTTGTCCCAAATTCCAAAACTGATTACTGATGAAGAAAATGCTACTCTTATCAGTCCAGTGACATTAGAGGAATTAAAGCAGGTTGTTTTTAGTCTGAACAAAAGTAGTAGTCCTGGCCCGGATGGCTATACTGCAAAATTTTTTATTAAAGCCAGGGATATTATCTGTTCAGATTTACTAGTGGCATCAAATGATTTTATGTCAGGGTCTAATATACCTAGGGGTATCTCTAGTACTTGGATCACAGTGATTGCAAAGAAAGAAACTCCTACTAGTTTTAATGACTATAGACCTATTAGTCTTTCTAATGTGACTAACAAGATCTTTTCAAAAATATTAATGGAAAGACTTAAGCCACTGATGCCTAAATTAATCAGTCCACATCAACCTGCTTTCCTCCAAAATAGAGACATTTCTGATAATGTCATCTACCTAAAGGAAATGATCAGATTCTTGCACAAAAAATCCAGAGACCCTAATTGCATCCTTAAACTAGATTTAATGAAGGCATTTGATAGGGTCAGTTGGGCTTTTTTAAACAGTATACTTCTCAAGTTTGGTTTCCATGGCAAATTTGTTCACTGCATCATGAAAAATCTTGCAAATGCTTGGTTTTCAGTTCTCATAAATGGCAAACCTGTGGGCTTCTTTTCTTCCACCAGGGGCATAAAACAAGGGGATCCTTTATCCCCCTTTCTGTTTAACATATTCTCGGAATCATTTACTAGAAGTCTAGCCTATGTTTTTGAGACTGGAAAATTGCAGTACTATTCTTTGCCAAGGAATGCTTTACCTATTTCTCATTTAAGCTATGCAGATGACACTATTGTCTTTCTTCAAGCTTCTAAAAAGAACCTAACCAGAATAAAAGCATTCCTGACCACATTTGAGGAAGTAACTGGGCAGAAAATAAATTATGAGAAGAGTGACTGTTTTATCAGTAGAAATGCCACTCAAGCTAAACTCAGACAAATTAGGAACAAACTGGGTATGAAATTAGGTAGCCTACCTTTTAAATACTTGGGTGTTCCTATACACAGTGGTAAAATTCTCAATCTTCATTTCCAACCTGTTTTAGAAATGATAGATAAAAAATTGAAGAATTGGAAAAATGTGTGGCTATCTACTGGTGGTAAGCTGACCCTTATAAAATCATGCTTATACTCCTTACCACAACATATTTGGGCAGTGATGAAACCCCCCATACAGATCATTAAGAAAATAGAAAGAAAATTTGCTATCTTCTTTTGGGGTGAGACAGATTCAGGACCTAAAAAGTCATGGAAAAAATGGAAGTCTCTATGCTACCCTACTGAGCAAAATGGTTTAGGACTGAGATCTCTAGCAGACATCATTAGAGCCTTTTCCTGTAAACTCTGGTGGAAATATCAATTAGGCAAAGCTCCCTGGGCTGGCTTCCTTAGCTCTCTCCCTGAATCTCACAAAAAATCTCAAAACTGGAAAAGGATTTGCAAAATCAACCAATTTGCTGAATCCAATTCCAGAGTGATACATGGTGAAGGACTTTGTAATTTCTGGACCTCCAATTGGACTGACTTCGGTCCTCTAGTAGATTTCTACTACCCAAACGAGGTACAAATGCAGTGCACTATTGCTAATTTTATTGCACACAAGGACTCTCTTCTCCCATTACTCCAACTAGTGCTTCCTGCCCCCATCATAAATACTATCAGTTCTGCCTCCATCCAGGAACATAGACCTGATAAACTAATTTGGAAGCCTGACCTCATTGGGAATTTTACTTTTAAGTCAGCATATCAGAAACTGAGACCCCCCATTAATGCTTTCCCTGCTCTCAGGAATATATGGGCTAACCATATTCAGAAAAAAAATCTCAGTATTTATGTGGAGGCTATTAAATGCATTACTGCCATTTGATGATATTCTTATGCAATTTGGCTTCCACCTTCCCTCTAAATGCTGTTTTTGCAATAATCCAGACTCACTGCATCATTTGTTCAATAAATGTGCTATCTCCTCTGAGGTTTGGAGGGAGGTTCATAAAATCTGTGGACTCTCATATTTTGAATGTGTAAACCTATGGGATAGATTGGCCAGTTTCTGGGCATATAATGGACTATCTAAACTTCACACCAGATTGGTCCATACTGCACCTATTCTTGCCTGTTGGTCATTATGGAAGGCAAGAAATAGGAAAGTCTTTGATAACCTCTCTTCACATCCTGATTTTATCCTTAAAGAGATCAAAGACAACATCTATTTATCTTTTGCTGCCTTTCCCATTGGTATATCTAGACAGATTGACCATGATCTTGTCTCAGAAGGTTTTATTCCTCTGATTTTAAAACCTCCAAAACCACACATCTCTACAGTTACCTGGCTGAAACCTGTTCTGGGCATTAAAATAAATGTATATGCCTCATGGCATCACTCCAAAAAAGCAGGCATTTCAGTTATCATAAGGAACAATGAAGGTTTTTTACATGCCAGTGGCTACTTTGTTGCTGCAGATTCACCACTACATCCTGAAACTCTAGCTATTAAATATGGGATACAACTAGGACTATCATATACATCTCAACAGGTTGTGATCGAATCTGACTGTCTGATAGCTATTAATATGATCCTACACCCTTTTGTTAGACACTGGAAATTTTTCAATCTAATGGATGACATTCAGATTTCTTTGGGTACTACTGAACTGAATCACATCTTCAGACAAGCAAACCAACCTGCTGATGATCTTGCTAAGTACATGCTACTTACTAAGAATCACCAAACTTTCAGTTGGGCAAATCTGCCTGCAAGAACAAAAGGCTTACTCTGTCTACATAACCTGGATGTTCCTACGGTCAGACTCCCTCATTTGGTGTACTGATGTCCTTATGTCTCTTTTTCAGGAACTGATGCTTCATTGCAGCAACATTCAAACAGAGGACTTACTCAGAACTCAGGCTTCAGATCAAATAATCACAAGCTAAACTTCAAGCTGTTCTCATCTTGCTTCTTCAGTACAGCAATTCATCGGCCTTCCCCATTCTGAGCAACACCCCAACTTCCTGCATTGGTGCTTCACAGTGATACTTGTACATTTTGCAATACGCTGCCCGGTGCTTCTAATTTCCTAGTGTTATAGGTGGCTAAGTGGTGCTTCGATTTGTCGACCACCGATCTGCTCCCTATACTTCGGGGTTTAGAAAGCAAGGCACATCTCCTAGTTCTCACCGATCTGATAGGAACTTTTGCACTACTGATCAACTACATTGTTTTTGGAAGCAATAGCTATTGCTTAGTAGTCTAGTTTTAGCTTAGTAGTTATTCTATACTGACTGACCCTTCGGGGCTTATTCTTGTTAATTTCATTTCAATTTATGGGTTTAGGGTGCCTAATATAATACCCTCCACCTTATGGTGGTTTTCATTTAAAAAAAAAGAGTCAATTTGAATTTTTCACTGATATTACTTCACTTTGTAATTCATATTATTGTTATTAAGTAACACATTTTATAATTTAGTTTTAATTTTCAATTTATATATATAGTGAAAATATTATATGCAAATTAAACTAATTTTAAATTAAAAATACTATGATGGTGTTGGAATTTTGAAAATTGATGGGCTTCATATCTAAACTTAGAAATTATATTATTGCAGAAACATATTACATGTGACAAATTTATAGTTGGAAAAATTTATATATTTTATTTTATTATAAAAGGAGAAAGTTTCATGTTGCACCATCTAACAAATAGATCAATCACAGAAAAACTCACTTCAATAATCTTTAGGATTGAAAAGAATTGGGATAAGTAATTTATAAATGAATAATTAATCGGATATGATACACTACCCAAGAAATACCAATTAACTTTTAAGAATGAATGCGATTGAAATCAAATGGTGACATCCTAAAATTTATTTATGTCCCAAATCGTATATACATATCTCACCATCTCCGTAATTAGAGAATTTACTCTAGTCCAGTGATACCGCAGACCATTTCCCGTCACTCCACTCCAAATGCTAATGCGGCTCCGCTTAGAGGAATACAAAGACTTCCCAAAAGGGCAATGCTCGCGTAGGTCGCAACTGTTAGATATGTAGTGAGAGCATTACATCCCATACACTCCACTGTGGATCTTATTTCCTAAGCCTAGAGAGGCAAGGGAAAAGACACCTTGTGATGACTCTAGAGTCGGCACAACTCTAGTCGCTACAAACAATCACGCTAATCTATCTGGGTAAGCCAAGGAATTCTCCTTGTCGGGATTTTCTGAATCGATAGTCCACAATGTGATTTCTCACACAACTAACCAATTATAATCATGATTTACCAAATAAAAGAATTTTTTTTAAAAAAGAAATGAATGCACTCATCTCCCTTGTGTTCTTGACCTACACTACTATTCTAACACTCCCAAGATAGCAATGAAGACTAACATGATTTCATACTACCAAACATGCATGGGTGCATCATTATAATGATATAGCATAGATCTCAGAATGTGATATTCTCGGATATTCCTCCTCAGACTCTAGTTATTGATACCTCTCTACAGAGGGACAGTTTGAACAAAAGTAATACTCCTATATCCTTCACCCCTGGGGTTGAGCATGGGGTTCAGTATGATACTGTTTCAGACACTTCTCCGATGGCAATTGGAACTAGCAGAAACCTGAATGTGGAGGGCATTGCCCCAAACATTAGGTCTCCGAATGAGCCACCTATTCATCCTAAGTCTGCTCCTCCTCTTACTATATCAAATAGAAATTATGCTAAGGATGACATCCCGAGCAAAAGAGGTAAATCCTTCTCTCCTTTCAACTCTATCATGGCTGCTAAAAATTTTCTCTTCTCTCAGCAGAAATATAAGCATAACAGGTTTCTTCCACTTGAGGATAATGATGGAACCAATGAGGAGAACTCCAAGGTCATTCCAGCTACTATCTCTGGAGCTTTGGTGGATGTGGATCCTGTGATTGCTTCCCCTTCTGTCATCTCTGATTCTCATCTCAATCAGACTAGGCAGGTAAGTCCCTCTAACTCACAGTCTAAACTAACTAAGCAAAATAAGGCCAGTCACCCTGAGTCTAGGCATAAGAATGAAACATACCTAACTCAATTGAATACCATCATGACTAGATCAAAGAGTGCTAATAATGTTTTAATATGAATAGTACAACCCTCAAGATAAAATTTCTGGTTTGGAACTTAAGAGGGATGGATACCTCCATGCTCAGACTGCAAAACCTGATCATTAGGCATAAATTTGATCTCATCTGCCTAATTGAACCAAAGCATGACAATCTGCAATGTCAATCATATAAGAATCTGTTACATTTTGATAATTGCATGTATGCTATGAATGGACAGATTTGGTTATTTTGGAATTCTTCAGTTCACCTGACTGTCAAATATGATAACCTGCAATTTCTTGCTGTTTCTCTGCACAGTCTCACTTTAAATAAAAATATGGATGCATATTTTGTGTATGGTCTTAGAACCAGAGATGGAAGGAAATCACTTTGGGCTGATATTCAGGCTACTAATCACTCAGAATCTATTTTCATTGGTGATTTTAATGCCATAACATCTCTTCATGAATACAAAGGCCCCTCAGCTCCAAAATTAGGCAGTATGAAAGACTTTAATAATTTAATAAATGGAATGGCATTAGAGGAAATCAATACTGTGGGGAATCTTTTTACCTGGAGTAATAATCGATTGAGAAATCCTACCATTCAAAGATTAGATAGGGGGCTATGTAATGCTGCATGGTCTTCTTCCTTCCCTTCTTCCTCTGTTCAAATCCTAAATAGATCCTCCTCTGATCATAGTCCCATGCTCCTATCTATTGGTAGTGATATTCCCTCAGTTCCTAGACCTTTCAGATTCTTGAACACTTGGTTTAAAAGAAAAGATTTCATGAGTGTAATCAAGAATGATTGGGAACTTCCTATGTCCTATTCTGGAATGTTAGGCTTTTGCCTCAAACTCTCTAGATTAAAAAAGGTTCTAAAAATCTGGAATGAAGAACATTTTGGTAATGTCCATGATAATGTCATACAGGCTGAAAATGGTGTTTTGTTCCAGGAACAATTATATGATCAGTTTCCTAATGATTCTAACCTGTTAAACCTTAAGGAAGCTAAAGCTAAGTTGGTTAGATCATTAGTTGAGGAGAAAAGTTTCTGGAAAAATAAAGCTAAGATTAAATGGTTGAAGGAGGGGGACAATAATACAAAATTTTTTCACAACTCAGTTAAGGAAAGAAATGGTAGATTACGGATAACAAAAATCAAAAGTACTAATGGTCTATGGTTAGATAATGTCTCTGAAATAGAAACAGAAGCCATCCAGTACTATAAAAGCCTATTAACTGATGACAGCTCCCCTGACTCTAACATTTTCAAATCCCATTTTCTTAGCCAGATCCCTAAATGTATCTCTCAGCAGCAAAATGATATCCTCCTGCTCCCGGTTACTATTGCTGAGCTTAATCATATAGTATTTGGCCTTAATAAATTCAGTAGCCCGGGTCCGGATGGTTTCACAGCAAAATTTTTCATAAAAGCTTGGGATATTATCTCTAGGGATTTACTGAATGCAGTGCAGGATTTTATGAATGGGAATAATATCCCAAAAGGTTTCAGTAGCACTTGGATTACAGTTATTCCCAAAAAGAAAACACCTTTTTCTTTTGAGAATTACAGGCCAATAAGCCTCTCAAATGTGGTTAACAAGATTTGTTCAAAAATAATTATGGAGAGACTTAAACCACTTATGGCCAATCTCATTTCTCCACAGCAGACTGCCTTTCTTAAAGGTCGAGATTTATCTGATAATGTAATTTACCTTCAAGAAATGATAAGATTCTTAGACAGGAAACAAAGACATCCGAATTGCATTATTAAGTTGGATCTTAAAAAGGCTTTTGATAGGGTTAAGTGGTCTTTTTTATACAGTGTTCTCCTTAAATTTGGGTTTCACCCAAAATTTCTTTTCCCTATCATGAATAATTTGTCTCAAGCTTGGTTTTCTATCTTGATAAATGGTAGCCCAGTGGGTTTTTTTCAATCTACTAGGGGTATTAAACAGGGGGATCCCCTCTCCCCCTTCCTTTTCAATATTTTTTCAGAAGCTTTCACCAGGAGTTTAGCATTTATATTTCATACAGGTAAACTGGCCTACTATGATCTCCCAGGTAACTCCATCCCAATCTCACATCTATCTTATGCGGATGATACTGTGGTGTTTATAAAGGCTGAAAAAAAAACCTTGATCAGATTGAAAGCATTTTTGTCTATCTTTGAAGAAGTCACTGGTCAGCATATCAATTATGGTAAAAGTGATATATTCATTGGGAGGCATGCATCAGTTCATAAAGTTCATATCATTAAAAGGATCCTGAGAATGAAAATTGGTTCCATGCCTTTTACATATTTGGGGGTTCCTATCTTTACAGGTCCAGCTCATAAACTTCATTTCCTGCCAATCATTGAGCAAATTGATAGTAGAATCAGTAATTGGAAAAACAAATGGTTATCTATGGGAGGGAAAATGACTCTCATAAAATCTTGCATCTTTTCAGTTCCACAGCATATATGGTCTGTGATCAAACCTAGCAAAAAGATTATTTCCATAATTGAAAAGAGGATGAGCAGGTTTTTCTGGGGCTTCACTGATCAGAAGTCAAATAGAGTTTGGAGAAATTGGGAATCTCTTTGTTTTCCAATTGAACAAAATGGTTTAGGCTTTAGATCAATAAGTGCTATTATTGATACATGTTCTATTAAGTTATGGTGGAAATATCAAAATGCTCAGGCTCCCTGGACACACTTTATTGCATCCCTTCCCCCCTCATATAAATCTTCTCCAAATTGGAAAAGAATTTGTAGTTTTAATGCATGGGCGGAGTCCAACTCCAGGGTGATTCTGGGGATGGGATCCTGTAACTTTTGGACCTCCAATTGGCTTGATGTCAAGCCTATAATTGATTTCTGTTCTCCTGATCAGGTGGATATTTCGGAGGACTGCTCGGTGGCTGAGTTCATCGTAAACAAAGATACTATGATTAGGAAATTTTTCAGGATACTTCCAAGTGATATTATTTCACTTTTGCAGGTTTCAAAACTACATCCTCACAGGAGAGACAGACTTATATGGAAACCTGGTCCCAGGGGAGATTTTACTTTTAAATCTACATACTCCTTACTGTGTCCACAATCAGGTAGCATTGCTTCCACAAAACTTTTTTGGAATGATAGAATTGAAAAGAAAGTGTCAGTCTTTATGTGGAAATTGATCAATTCCTATTTGCTTTTTGATAATGTGTTACAGAGACTGACTTTTTGCTTGCCTTCTAAATGTATTATGTGCTGTAACCATGTCGATTCTCTCGATCATTTTTTTAACTCCTGCTCTTTCACAACTCCTGTCTGGAAGAATATTCATTCCTTTATGGGTATTACTGATAAGCCATTCCTTTCAATTTGTGAAAGAGTCTCTTACTATCTAACCTATCCTGGTTTAAGCTCTTTGCACTCTACTTTAATTAGGAATACTTCTCTAATCACATTCTGGTGCTTATGGAAAATGAGAAACAAATGTATATATGACTCTATTATCCCTAGCAGAGTTACAGTGCTAAGGCAGATTAGGGACCATATATTTTACTCTTTCAGCTCTAAACCTGCCTACATCTCTTCTACATTTGACTATGGCATTGCAAACCACTCCTTCCTGCCCCTCATTAAGACTACTCCTAAACCAAAGATCTTCAAAATTGCATGGAAAAGACCAAATGAGGGATATAAATTGAATGTAGATGCTGCTTGGAATTCATATGATGATAAGTGTGGCTTAGGTTTGATTATTAGGGATCCCAATGGTAATTTCATCTCAGCTCAATCGAAATTTACTCAGGCTTGCTCTCCCTTAGAGGCTGAGCTAAAGGCAATCCTCTTGGCAGTGCATATATGTGTAGGATTTCGGCCACCTATTACCATAGAATCTGATTGTCTAAGTGCTATTACTTATGTTCATGACCCTTGCAAAGCGAATTGGAAATTTTTTGAACTAGCTGATGAGATTAATCAGATTTTGGGAGATATCACTATCTACCATATACATAGACAGTCTAATTTGGTAGCGGATGCGTTGGCTAAGGACTGTTTAAATGTTCAGACTACTACTTTTTATAGTAGCTCACAAATGCTTCCCTCTATTTGTTTGGGTCTTATTAAGTTGGATTTGATTGGCACTCCTTCTATTAGAATTTCACACTGAATGGATGCTACTGAGTTTTTCTGGTTTCACCCTTTCGCAGGGACTGCACATAGCAATTTGCAATCATCAAGCATGGACTAGCTCAGCTAAAGTGATTTCAAAATGGATCGGTTTCTCCCCAACTGAACTCTGTACAATGGTTCCCGATAATGCGAATGGATTTGCTTTTCTTTTCTTATCTGAGGATAGGCTTATGATTTAGGTAAAGGTCTTCTCTGACTGACTTGTGTTTCGTTCACTCGACTCACTAAGAAGTTCGAGAGCTGATTACCTAGTCATTAGTATTTGTAATCCTCTGGTTGTCACATCAATCTAGTTCTTTCTTTTGGAAGCAACAAGGGTTGCTTCGAGAGCAATATGCTCAATCTGTAAATATACTAAGCTTCGGCTTCAAAATTGCTACTTATGATGTTTTTGGTTTCACTTTATCAGCTTGGGAAGGCTAATATAATTTCCCCCATCTAAGGATGGTTTAATTTTAAAAAAATAGATCTCAGAATATTTGAAAGCACAAGTTCAACCACAAATATGCATAATACCTAAAGATAGGAGAATCTAAATCTCAAATAGCCACGTTCAACCATGAATACAAATACAACCCCCAGATTAATTAACTACTCCCTAAGAAATACATCTATGGAAAATATTGAGTTAAATGTCATAGATCTAAGAAAATAAGATGAAGAACAGAAGAGAAAACGAGAAGGAAAACAGAAGAAGTACTCTACAGAGAAAGAGAGAACTCTCATATTCCTTGTACCCACCTAGAGAGAGAAAAATATACATTATGCCTACTTAGTTTTCCATGGAAGACTAAATGCTCCTATATATGGAAGAAGGGACTTGAGTCTCGAAATAGGACAAAAATAGGATTAAAAAACCCAAGAAGCAGCAATTGGCGTGGGCCGTAGCATCGGCTGACACGGGGCGTGTGTCTTAGCGGTGGTCATGCCAATTGGTTGGACTCATGCTGACACAGGCCGTGTGTCTTGGTGCGGGCCGTCAGCTAGTCTTTGCATTTTTAGAGTTTAGATGACACGGATTGTGTAAAATGGCACGGCCTGTGTTCATACTTAGCCGATTTGGATTGAAACGGAAAAATGGGATGCTAGAATGGGCATGGTTCATACTAGAGGCCCTGGTACTAACCCCCTCGTGCTGGAGCTTGGAAAGACTCATATTGGGTGGAATGGGCCATGCTGGAAGCCATAGAACTGACCCCCTTTGTCCTGGAGGCCTTGACACTGACCCCATTCATGCTGGAGGCTTTGGCACTGACCCCATTCGTGCTGGCCTTGTACGGTTCATGCTTGCCTTAGCTGGTTTGGCCGACTAACTTGTCTTCTCAACTACGGATTAATCATTGGTCCAATTTGAGAGTTCTTGTATTTGATTTTATAGCGCTCTGATAGAGGTTGAGCCCAAGAAGGCTATTAGGCTCAAGATGTGGTGGCCTAATTAGGAGAATATTTAATACCCTAATATAATTACAACATTCAAGGGTAATTAAGGGCAATAATTAAGGAGAACGTTATTTAGGATACGTAGTATAAATACAAGGTACGCATTTACTTGACATTCATTCTGTCTTAATCATATTAAACTTTTGGACAAACTTAGGCATTGGAGTGCTAACCCTTGGAACCCTAAGGACACTTCTATTATAGGTCTAATTGAGAAGAACTCAAGCCCATGAAGTGGTTGGTTGTTTGAGACGCATCAAATGGCGTGGTTTGTGAGAACAACTAAGCCGGATCAAGGGTTGGGAGAGTTTATGTCCACGGTTATTCGAAGGAATGAAAGGTTAAGATTGATAGTTATGGGGGTGGGTCTCCGCAAAGGTTAAGAACGGAGATTTCAGGAGTAGGAAATGGTGCCCGTGTCGAGGACATCAGTATGGCTAACCTCCAAACATCGAGAGCGGAGTTGAGTGCAGAGCTTGTTACGGTTGTAAACCACGAAGTAGGGAAAACCTCAGTGGCATTTGATCCAGATACCCTGGCACCAATTTACAATGATGTGTCGGGGCCCTCGAGGATATTGGTAATCACGGGAGAGCAAGAACAAAAAAAACCCCGATTCCTTGCTCGAAGGGGTAGCCGATCCTAGGGATGGAAGGTTTACGCATGTTTTAGGAGATTCATATATGAAAGTGTATGGCCAGCATGGGCAAGGAAATCATAATGCAAGGAGGATGACTCAAATCAAGTTGTAGAATGAGAAGCTTAGGAACTGGCTGCGGCCGACTATCGAGTTACCCCCCCTCTGAGGAATGACAGGGTCACGAACAAAGTATTACCACCCTCGCCTGTAGGAATAACTACGCTGTGGGCCCCTTAACCTGCTATAGCGTATCCTTATCACACATATGCTAGAGAGCCATTGCATGCTAGGCCTCAGCCTTCTATTCCTGGTTACTCACATGGCCTAGTATATTTGTTACCTCTACTAGCCCCATCTGCTCCTACCCTCGACCTGGCCAGTCCAAGAGCAGTATATGGGATGATGGCCTTTTCTTCCATGCAAGAATACAGAAGCATGGGAATTCAAGGACCGATGATTAGTCAGGGGATTTACAATCCCTATGTCCAACAACCTCCACCACCAGCATACCTTGGATAAACCCCAAATACGAAGCGACTCAACCTCCTTATCTGCCATAGCTAGGTGGTTATGACATGGGGCAAAACTTGCCTAAGGGGCAGTACAAACCCTCCTCGGATGCAAGTGAATAGTTAAGAAGGGAATTGGATAGGTTGATCGGACCTTTGGGCCAGGCTGCGGGGTCTCCTTTCAGCTTGGTGATCACCGAGGTTTGATGGCCAATAGAAGTGAAACCTCCAGAAGGAATTCTCATGTACAGTAGTGAGGCTTACCCTCGAGAGTTCATCCAAATGTTTCGGGGCTTGATGAGTTCGAGGGATTTTGATGAGAAATTGACATGCAAGCTGGTGAGAAGCTACCTACGGGGAAAAACACATGAGTGATTTAATATGTTGCCAAGAGGCTTGGTCCAATTGTATTGAGACTTTAGCGGAGCATTTTTAAGCCAGTACGCACAGAATAAGAAGTTTACCAAAAATTATCAGAACTCTACTAGGCGAAGCAAAAGACTGGGAAAGCAAAAAAGCTTTCTATCATGGGTGTGTGGACAAAATTTTGGGAGTGATAGAAACAATGGAGAATGTGGTAAATTCAGGGGTACCAGCTGGGGATGCAAGACTTAGATTCAGACAAGAAGCTGAGTACTAACACCCCCAAGACCTTGCAAAAATATCAGGAAGTTGTAGAGCAGTACTTGAGGGTAGAGGAAAAGAGATAGCCTTATAGAGAAAATGGGAAGAAATATAAAGCATAGAGGAAACAGGTCGGTCGAACCCATAAGAACACCATTTGTGAGATACACTCCATTGCCACCAATGCTCGGAGGGAAAACTCATGCACAGATCTTAAGTATACATAGAGGGTTATTGAACCTATTTTAAGTGCGTTATTGGTGTGGAGGAGGGGAAGTTCCTCAGATTCATGGTCTCAGAGAAACCCAAAAAAGGTTGAAGCTTTGAAGACAATGAAAACCCCACAATCGATAAAGAATGTACAAAAGAGGGCAGCGAAACCCTTACCCTTCTCTGATGTCCTTTGAAGGGCAAATAAATTTGAGTGGAATGGTAAATGCGACAAAGTATTCAGGCAGTTGAAGGAACACATAGGGACACCACTTATCTTGATGAAACTAGATAAAGTTTGGTATGTCGCTGTTCTTGAAGGATCGAAGCTCCAATCTGGGTTTCTCGCAAAATTTCTCTTCTCAAAATTTTGTTTGGATTTTGGAGTAAGATCTGCCTTCCAATCTAAGATTTTGAAGAACCCTAACAAGGCGCATCTCAGAGGAAGTCGATTTCACAGATTTGTTGTTCGATCTTGAAATTGGGAATTCTACTTTTTTGGAGGAGCACTCGCGAACACCACGGAGGAAGATGGAGAAGGATTTGGCAACCCAAGGAGGAGGTTGCGCTTCCCTGAACATGGAGGAAGACTCCTAAATGGGAACCCGACTCAGACTCGAATCTGATGCAATCTAGGGTTGAAGACTGGACCTCAATTCTGGGTTGCTGACAAGGATAGTTTGGCGAACGCCGTCCATTGTCCCAAGTAAGTTTGCTCTTTGAACTTATGAGGATTTGTGCGGATTGGTGCGAATGGTGTCGATGTTGTGTGAATTTCTTATATGAATTGTATGAATTGGGTGGATTTAGGTATGAATCTATGTGCAAATTTGTGTGGATTAGTTATTCTGGTATGGAATGGAGGGAACTCTATTTTTTTGAAAATGAGTATAGAACTCTGCTTTCTTGTCTTATGATGTAATTAGTATAAAACTCTATTTTGTGTGGACTGCTGTGAAAGGTGTGAATTTGTATGCTAAATCTATGCGGAATAGGCGCATTGTTGTGACTGTGGTGGACTCTGTTTTTCTTTGATAAAATCTGTGAGGAATGCTTCATTTTGAATGCAGAATAGTGACAAATTTTAGGCATAAAAATTCATAGCATTAAGGTGCTCTCATTCTGGTAAACCTGGGTTGCTTGGTTTGTTTGCAACCTTTCGATCAAATGCTATGCTTTGTTATGCCAAAATTCTGATATGTTTTGTTGTCGCATGAACAACCATCCGTGGATTTTATGGAGTTCTTTTTCAAAAAATCTGGGCTGGATTGGTGTAGATAGATGTGGATTTTATAGACAATCTGTTCCGTTTTAATAGCTAAATTATGCTGATGGTGGATAGATTATATGGAGTTCATAGGGGAAAGGGATTAATGGTAGGTTTCAAACATAGAGAGTGTTAGTATTTGGGTGAGTTCTCAACTAATCCAGGTGGACTTGTGTTCAAACCCCGGGCATCCGACCGGCCTAGCTTGTGTACAAACCCTGGCCTTGTCAGCCGGCCTTGCTAGTGCACAGATAACGGTCTATTTCTAGCCTTGCGTGTGTCCAAAACCTGGGAAACTTCCATCCTTGAAAGTGAAAAAATCACGGCCAGCCCTCCGGCCTTGCAAGTGAACAAATCTCGGTAAATTCCCAGCCTCGCTTGTACTGAGAACCCTGACACTACCCGGCCTTGTCTTACCTGAATTAGTTGGAATTCAGACCAATAACCAATGCTCTATGCCAAGAACAAGGATTTAATTTCCACCCACTCATGAACACTCATACGGACTTCTTCATTTTGGGAGTATTGGAATGTTAGTGGTGGGTGAGACATATATTTTGGGGCTAGTCGGATTCAAGATAGAGGTAAAGAGGTGTTGCACTGTGTGCTGGTTGGATCTAGCCATTTCTCCCCGGCAGCTGGCCATGGTGGATTGATTTCATCGGAATCATTAAAGATGGTATACTGTTGCCCTTGTTCTTCAGTTCATAACAATTCCCGAAAGAATATAGAAGGAAGATCAGATTCCCATAATAGGTGGACTTTCTCTATTTTACCCTGATTCAGATGACTCAACGACGCCAAAAATACGCGGTCCGACAACCCATCTAACAGCTGGCAGGTTCGATTGTAAACTCGAGTGAGGAAAGGAGGTTCGAGGGATGGAGGTGTTCGAGTGATTGAATGTTAGGTACTCAAGTACTCGAGGGGCTGATGTGTAAGACCTCAAGAGCTGGAGGTATTCGATAGCTCGAAGGGGAATTGGTGGTAGAGGTTGTCGAGCGCTGGAGGGATTTGAGTGATCGGGAGGGGCATTCGAGCGATAGAGGTATTAGAGTGCTCGGGAGAGGCATTCATGTGATGGAGGGGTTCGTGTGCTCAAGAGAAGCATTCGAGTACTGGAGGTGTTTGAGTGCTCGAGGGGGGCCATTCGAGTGCTATCGAATGGTTCAGGGGCATTCGAGTGCCCAAGCGGGCATTCGAGAGCTGGAGGTGTTAGAGGGGGGCATTCGACAAATGGATGTGTCTGACTGCTCAAGGGGACATTAGACTGCTCGAAGGGGTTATACCCTTGAACGGGCTCTGCCCTCGAAGGGGTTCTTCCCTCGAAAGGGTTATACCCTCATAGGGGCTTTGCTCTCGAAGGGGTTATACCCTCGAAGGAGCTCTGCCCTCGAAGGGGTTATAACCTCGAAGGGGCTCTGCCCACGAAGGGGCTCTGCCCTCGGAGGGGTTATACCCACGAAGGGGCTCTGCTCTCGAAGGGGTTATACCCTCGAAGGGGCTCTGCCCTCGAAGGGGTTATACCCTCGAAAGGGGTTATACCCTCGAAGGGGTTATACCCTCGAAGGGACTCTGCCCTCGAAGGGGTTATACCCTCGAAGGGGTCGGAAAAAAAAATTCACATCAGCTTCTCTCCGTCTGGCAGCAAGGATATCCCATGGTAGTTGCATGGCCACGTAGGTTGGGTAGGGGGTTAATTAATCTTGCGTACGTAAATTAATTAACCCCTTGCTAGGTATCACTTGGATTTAACGGTTGCGCTATTTGCATGCGCTGCACCTTATAGTGTAAAATGGCATCAGGCTGTCCATTTGCCTAAAATGGAAATAATAGTTACAAAACCGATACACGGGGAATGCGCGGTAGAAGTCATGCCCGGTCTCTTCTAGGAGAGCAATCCGTGGGGAACACTTGAGAGCACAACAGACTACGATCAATTTGCTCCCAACCCCAAAGAGAACCCTCGGCCCTCATCCAGAGACTATTATCGAAGGCCAATAACACCTCTTTATCCTCATCTTAGAGGGGTACATGGTAGAATCAGTGTGCTAGTCCTTCCAGGAGGACAGGACATACTACTTCATTCATTTGAAGGCCGAGACTACTCTTGGTTTGGAAGATACCCATGGGGAGCAAACCATGGCGCAAGAACCAGTTCACACCATCGATTGCATAGATGTTGTATGGAGCGAGGGGGCTAGTGAGTTTGTTCTCATGCCCCTCTATTTTTTTAGGTCGCACCATTTGCCAGCGCTGCACTCTATAGTGTAAAAAGGCATCAGGCTGTCCATTTGCCTAAAATGGAAATGATGGTTACAAAACCGTTACGCGAGGCATGCACGGTAGAAGTCATGCCCGGTGTCTTACCACTAAGAGTTCTATCTGCAGGGAATACATGGGAGCACAGAAGACTACGGCCAATCTGCTCCCAACCCTAAAGTTAAAACCTCGCATTGCATCCAGAGACCGTTATTGAAGGCCAATAACACCTCTTTATCTTCGTCTTAGAGGTGTATATGGTAGAAGCGGTGTGCCAGCTCTTCTCGGAGGAGATGACATGCTACTTCATGTGAAGGCCGAGCCCACTCTTGGTTTGGAAGACACCTGTGGGGAGAAAACCACAGTGCAAGTGCCGGTTCACACTACCGGTTGGTTGGATTTATGTTCTATGGAGCGAGGGGGCCAGTGAGTTTGTTCCCATGCCTCCTCTGATTTCAGGGATTGAGGGAGCTACTGAGTTTGTTCCCATGCCCCTCTGTTTTCACGGATGATTTTCACTGGCCCGGTCACCACGACGGGGTTAACATCTTTTGGCCACCTAGTTGTAACATCTAGATCAGTGGTAGTTCTATTAGGTTTCATGTATTAAGAGAGTGGGAATATGTTTCCCACTCCAGTACACTCTCACGGTTACTTTTTATTTACCATTACCTTCGACTAGTGACTAAGCTCACTTTAACTAATCAACAGTCAAATTTTACTCGACTTTCAATATATACACACTAATAACTAGTTGAATTTGTCCAATCAATGGTCAAACTTTACTTGAATTTCAATAAATAAACACTAATAACAAAGTTGACTTTAACTAATTAACGGCAGACTTTATTTGAATTGGTATATAATAAATACTAATAAAAATGTTTGACTTTGTCTAATCAACGGTCAAACTTTACTTGGAATTGATGGTTGCACTATTTTCCTGCGCTGCACTAAAAAGTGTAAAATGGCATCAGGCTGTCCATTTGCCTAAAATGGAAAGAACGGTTACAATACCATTACACGGGGCATGCGCGGTAGAAGTCATGCCTAGTCTCTTCATCATTAGGAGGTCTATCCGCGGGGAACACTCGGGAGCAATACAGACAACGGTTAATCTGCTCCTAACCCCAATGAGAAAACCTCGGCACTCATCCAGAGATCGTTATCGAAGGCCAATAACACCTCTTTATATTCATCTTAGAGGTGTACATGGTAGAAGTGGTGTGCCACCTCTCCTCGGAGAAGACGTCATACTACTTCACTTGAAGGCCGAGACCATTCTCGGTTCGAAAGACACCCGTAGGGAACAAACCACGGCTGAAGAGCCGGTTCACACAACCGGCTGTATGGAAGTTGCATGGAGTGAGGGGCTAGTGAGTTTGTTCTCATGTCCCTCGGTATTTTCACAGATGGTTTTCTACAGGCTCCTGTCATCACGAAGGGGTCAGCATCATTTTCTCATGGATGGTTTCTACAGGCCCCTGTCACCACGAAGGGGTTAGCATTTTTTTGGGCCACCTGGCTGTATTTTCTAGTCCAGGGGTAGCTTAGTAGGTATCATGTATTCACGGAGTGGGACAAGGTTCCCACTCCCGTAGAATTTTCCAGTCACTTCTGGGCCACCTGATTGTATCATCTAGATCAGGGGTAGTTTAGTAGGTTTCATTGTATCACGGGAGTGGGACAATGTTCCCACTCCCGTAGACTCTCACGGTTTCTTTTTATTTACCATTACCTTCGACTAGTGACTAAGATAACTTTAACTAATCAACGGTCAAACTTTAGTAAACTTTCAATATATAAACAGTAATAATTAGGTTGACTTTGTCTAAACAATGGTAAAAATTTACTTAACTCTCTCTATATAGAAATACTAGCGACAAAGCTGACTTTCACTAATCAGCGGTCAAACTTTACTCGACTTTCAATATATAAACTCTAATAACTAGGTTAACTTTGTCTAAACAATGATCAAACTTTACTTGACTCTCTCTCTATATAGAAATACTAGTGACTAAGCTCACTTTAACTAATCAACGGTCAAACTTTACTCGATTTTCAATATATAAACACTAACAACTAGGTTGACTTTATCTAGTTAACGGTCAAGCTTTATATGACTTTCAATAAATAAACATTAATAACAAAGTTGACTTTAACTAATTAACGGTCAAACATTATTTTAATTAGTATATATTAAATACTAATAATAATGTTTTACTTTGTCTAATCGACGGTCAAACCTTATTTGACTTTCTATATATAAACACTTACAACTAGGTTAACTTTGTCTTATTAACGGTCAAGGTTTACATGACTTTCAATAAATAAACACTAATAACAAAGTTGACTTTAACTAATTAACGGTCAAACTTTATTTGAATTACTATATATTAAATACTAATAATAATGTTTGACTTTGTCTAATCGACTTTCAAACTTTACTTGACTTTCTATATATAAACACTTACAACTAGGTTGACTTTGTCTAATTAACGGTCAAGCTTTACATGACTATCAATGAATAAACACTAATAACAAAGTTTACTTTAACTAATTAATGGTCAAACTTTATTTAAATTAGTATATATTAAATTCTAATAAAATGTTTGACTTTGTCTAATCAACGGTTAAACCTTACTTGACTTTCTATATATAAATACTAGTGACTAAGCTGACTTTAACTAATTAACGGTCAAACTTTACTTGACCATCACTATATGAAAACACTAGTGACTAAGCTCACTTTAACTAAACAACGGTCAAACTTTTCTTGACTCTCTCTATATAGAAACACTAGTGACTAAGCTGACTTTAACTAATCAACCGTCAATTTTTACTCTACTTTCAATCTATAAACACTAATAACTAGGTTGACTTTGTCTAATCAATGGTCAAACTTTACTTGACATTCAATAAATAAACACTAACAACAAAGTTAACTATAACTAATTAACGGTCAAACTTTATTTGAATTAGTACATAATCAATACTAATTAAAATGTTTAACTTTGTCTAATCAACGATCAAACTTTGCTTGACTCTCTCTATATAGAAACACTAGTGACTAAGGGTGACTAAGCTAGGACTAAGCTGAAAAAAAGTTCCCGCTTTTCAGGAACGCATGGCAAAAAGAAATCGGGCTGTAAACTTCGACGAAAGTGTTCTGCCCACACAGGTAAATGAAGGAAAAAACCCAGACGGAGAGCTCTCCCGTAAAAATGGCAACACAGTTTCGGGGTCAAAACCAGTACACCCAGGACCTAGCACCACGGAGCAAGAAGTAAACTCGGCAAAGGAAAAGTGCGAAGACACAGAGGTAGTTATGGAGATGGACCGGGGGAAGGAAACAGTTGATCCCATACCACCGGGCACCCATCCCCATCTCAGTGATGATGCCAGCTTGGTAGAGCCTCCGACTTTCAGTGATGCAGATCGATGAATGTTACAGGAAGCATACTGGACAGCATGCTCCATCCGGAGGCAAGAAGAAGGAGCAACCCCCTTAGGGCAGGAAGACCTCTGGCACCAAAAGGAAAAAACACAGTTGAGAAACATATGTTCAAGAGCAGCGGCAGAACCAGATTCTCTTACATGCTACTCAACCCATCGACAAAGACCTACCAAAGAGTGGTGGAAACAGCAAAGAGTTCCTCTTCAAATGACAGTTGTAAAGGTGGCGGTCCGAGGCCAGAAGGGACCTTCGCCCCGCAATAAATGTAGCCTGCATAAACATACGGGACCTTGACGCCCCAGTAAAAAGGAGATGGGTGAAGAACACCATCTCCGAAAACAATGTCGGTTTGTTAGGTATTCTGGAAACAAAGGCAAGTGAACGAACACTGAACAACTTCATGAGGAGTTTTAAAGGTTGGAGATACACCCACAATTTTGAATCAGCACCTAATTCAAGAATTGTTGTTGTTTGGGACCCCAAAAAGGTTCATGTCGAGACAACGGGCAAAATGGCGCAGCTGATCCATCTCAGAGTACGACACCTATCATTGAATGTGCATTTTCTTTGCACCTACACGTATGGAAACAGTGAGGAAATACTACACAGATTACCCCTTTGGACAGAACTGAAGTGATACGGTGCAAACCTTGACTCACCTTGGATGGTTCTTGGCGACTTTAACGCCATCCTTAGTGTAAATGATCATATAGGCAACACATCCCCCGGGGTCTACCAAATGAGAGAATTTCAAGAAGCCTGTACTGCCTGTGGTCTGAGGGATGCCCCAGCAATCGGGGATCATCTAACATGGCATAATGCGGACTTCACAATCAGGCGTAAACTAGACCGTGTCCTTCTGAATCACAAATGGGATGAAGATTCCTGTCGTACCACCTTTCTTCCTGGATCAACCCTCTCTAACCACTTACCTTTTGTAATAGGTCTAGCACAAGAAAATGAGCAATTGAATAGACCTTTCAGGTATAAAAATATGTGGAATGCGCATTTGAGGTGCAAGCAGGTTGTTCATGATCACTGGTCACCAGCAGTTCAAGGGTTCAGATAGTATGTTCATGCCGCAAACTGCAAAGATTGAAGAAACCCCTCAAAGAGCTGGGGAAAAGGGACTTCCACCACATATCGAAAAAGGCAAAAAGAGTAGATATGGAATACGTGAACACATTGAAAATTTTAATGCCGGGGAACGCATCACAGGAACTGATACACCAACTAACTGTTCTAAAGCAAACAACCCTGATCTTCTACACGGCGGAGTCGAAATTACTAACACAAAAGGGAAGAATAAACTTTGTCACTTTGGCGGATAAGGGCACAAGTTTCTTTCACGGCTTGGTAGCAAACAGGAAGGGCGGTGAAGTCCCAGCAATTCTGGACGCAGAAGAAAGATTTGTCACATCCAGCGAGAAAAAAGGGGCACTATTTGCGGAGTTTTATAAGGGCTTATTCGGGTCAGATGTACCACGTGCACCAATCGATCTAGATATAATCCATTCAGGCCCTTACTTACCGACATGGAGAGAGCCACACTGAGCCAAGATATCGAAAGGTATGAAATCAAGTCAGCCCTCTTCTCCATGTCCGATGACAAAGCTCCGGGGCGGATGGCTTCACTGCGGCTTTTTTCAAGAATCAATGGGAGATCGTGGGACAGGATGTCACAGAATCGGTCTTGGAATGCTTCCACACTGGTGAACTGCTAAAAAGGATAAATCATACCACTGTTGCACTTATTCCCAAGAAAGAAGAAAACCTAAGGGTGGCTAACTTTAGACCCATCTCCTGCTGCAATATCATTTACAAGATTATCTCCAAAGTCCTCGCCAACAGAATCGATCCTCTCCTCCCGGGCCATATCGACCCCTGCCAAGCAACATTCGTAAAGGGAAGGAAACTTTATGATAATGTCATGATGGCTCAAGAGCTCATGCGGGGCTACGGACTATCAAGATCCTCTCCCCGCTGTATGATTATAGTAGACCTCGCAAAGGCATTCGACATAGTTTCCTAGGATTTCATACGGGAGGTACTAAATGGTCTGGGTTTCCCGCAAACATGGGTTGATAGAATCATGGAATGCGTCACAAATTGACGTTCTCCGTTACGATAAATGGCAAATTGTGTGATTTCTTCAAAGCCAAAAGGGGACTACGACTAGGCAACCCCCTTTCTCCTTAACCTTTTGTCATTTGCATGGACTATCTTTCCAGATTACTGAAAAATAGGGCAGAAACTCTCCATTCTCATACCACCCGAGATGTGATCACCTAAAAATCACCCACCTGGCATTCGCAGATGACCTGATGCTTTTTTCGAAGGCAGACCGAAACTCTGTCCATACCATCATGTCTGCTCTAAACAATTTCCAGCATACCTCATGTCTAGCCATCAATGCCGCAAAGTCAAAATTCTTCGGAGTGGGTATAAAGGATGACTTAAGCTTCACCGGTATTCCATGGGCTACTTTTCTGGTCAGGTACTTAGGTATCCCGTTGGATTCCAGTAAACTCAAGGTCTCTCAGTTTCAAATGCTTCTTGACAGCATCGACAAGGAAATTGCAAGATTCAAAGGTTATACATTATCTTATGCGGGGAAACTGGAACTCATAAAATCCGTGGTACAGGGAGTTGTTGGATTCTAGATATAGCACTTCATCATCCAGGGAAACATTATGGACTCACTGGAACAAAAATGTAAACACTTCCTATGGGGTGAAAAGAAGCAGAAAAAGGTTTCCTGGAAAAGGCTTTGCACCCCAAGGAGTAATGGGGGTTTGGGAATTCATGACTTCAAGACTTGGAATATGGCCATCCTCGCACAGTAACTATGGGACATACACTAAAAAAAGGAGTCACTCTGGATCAAATGGGTCCATTCACAGTTCCTGAGCACGAGCAATATATGGAATGTACACACAAGGCTCTGTGCGGCAGAATCTCGGAGAAGTTCTCACTCTACTTCACGAATATATGCGAAATACGAGACAACCTGATAATCATGTGTGGAGGTTCAAGGGAAACACTCATCGACTTGCTGGCGGTTTGGACAGGATCCAGAAAATTCATGGCGATGGCTCATGATCATTTCCACAGGTTCACTTACCCACATCTGTATGACATATCCACCCTCCCAAGACCAAGATTCTTCAAATCAATTTGGAGTGGCTCGATACCACCCTGGTTCTCGTTCATTACATGGCTTGCATCGTTTGGTCATCTCCAAACCAAGGACAGGTACCATGGAGGAGCTGACAAACCCCCAGATGACATTTGCTGCCTATGTGGCTTTGAAGTAGAGTCACACGATCATTTTTTTCAACTATGATTTCATCAAACCGGTAGGGAGAGAGTGCAAAACTGGATTGGATTGAGCCGATCTACAACCTCCATTGCAGCCTCGGAAAAATGGATCAGAAGACAGGTAAGAGGATCTAAATTGAAAAAAAAAGATGGGTCCACTGGCGCTGACAACCTCAATGTACTACATATGGAGTGAAAGGAACGGAGTTCTCAAAAACGGTCTCTACCCGGACTCGGAAAGGGTTTTCAAGCTTATCCAAAAGGACTGTTACCTATCCTCAACAGATTATTCCAGCACGAACTGCTGTTCTAGACAGGGATCCTTCGCAAACAAACGCCAAAAATGAGGAAGTCCATTCTTTTTTCCTAAACTTTCCTGCAGGTAAACTTAGGGGACACCATCAATAAAGCACCAGAGAGGTAAATATTTCTTTTGCAGGTACAAACAGATGTGGACATCCACCTGGCGGCCAGAAGAAGAAGGAAAAAAACCACTTTAAGCCTCGAGGGCCAGCTGTTCGAGAGGTCCCAAGGACCGGTTGTTCGAGAGGACTCGAGGGCTAGTTGTTCGAGAAGACTAGAGGACCAGTTGCTTGAGAGGTCTCGAGAGCCAATGGTTCGGGAGGTCTCGACTGCCACTAGTTCGAGAATTCTCGAGAGCCACTGGTTCGAGAATTCTCGAGAGCCACTGGTTCGAGAGGCTTCGAGAGCAACCGATTCGAGATGTATCAAGGGTCATCGATTCGATAGGTATCGAGGCCCATCGATTCGAGAGGCCTCGAGGGCCACCGGTTCGAGAGGTACTGAGCTCCAGAGGCTAATGAGGTCTCGATAGCTAAAGGTTTGAGAGGTCTCGTCAGGTCTCGAGGACCGGGGGTCCGTCAGGTCTCGAGGACCAGGGGTCCATCAAGTCTCAAGGGCTAGTGCTTCGAGAGGTGTCGAGGGACAGTGTGTCGAGAGGTGTCGAGGGCCAGTGTTTCGAGAGGTGTCGAGGGCCAGTGTTTCGAGAGGTGTCGAGGGCCACTGGTTCGAGAGGTCTCGAGGGCCACCACCTCGATAGGTCTCGAGGGCCAGAGGTTTGCCAGGTCTCGAGGGCCAGAGGTTTGCTAGGTCTCGAGGGCTAGAGGTTTGCCAGGTCTCGAGGGCCAGAGGTTCGCGAGGTCTCGAGGGCCAGAGGTTTACCAGGTCTCGAGGGCCAGCGGTTCAACGGTTAAACTTTACTTGACTCTCTCTATATAGAAACACTAGTGACTAAGCTAGCTTTAACTAATCAACGGTCAAACTTTACTCGACTTTCAATATGTAAACACTAATAACTAGGTTGACTTTGTCTAAACAATGGTCAAACTTTACTTGACTCTCTCTCTATATAGAAATACTAGTGACTAAGCTGACTTTAACTAATCAATGGTCAAACTTCACTCGACTTTCAATATATAAACACTAATAACTAGGTTGACTTTGTCTAATTAACGATCAAGCTTTACATGACTTTCAATAAATAAACACTAATAAGAAAGTTGACTTTAACTAATTAACAGTCAGACATTATTTGAATTAGTATATATTAAATACTAATAATAATGTTTGACTTTGTCTAATCAACAGCCAAACCTTACTTGATTTTCTATATAAAAATAAGAGTGACTAAGCTAACTTTAACTAATAAAAGGTAAAAATTTACTTGACTCTCTCTCACTGTATAGAAACACTAGTGACTAAAGGTGTAACCTTCGGTTCTGGGTGATTTCTGGGCGAAAAAGGTGTAACCTTCTCCCACAATCTACAGGAGCATTTTCGTTCGATCAGTTGGTAAACCTAGGCCTGTAACCAGATTTTCCTGATTCCCCATGGGATTCCGATCATAATCATCTCCAGGTTGGGGTTTTTTGATGTCTTTCACCGGCACTGCGAGGGTTTCTGAAAATGACAGTTCAGAAAGCTCGGACTCGTAGATTCAAAACCAGCCAACAGGTTAAACTGAGTCACTTTGGTTTTGAATTCAGTTCCAAGTACATATTGTGCGAAACATTCAATTCCTGAAGATTTTTCTCTGTACTATCTGAGAGTCTCTTTGTCCGCTTGCCCTATTTTGTGCTGTTTGACTTCGGTAAAGTTCTGCTGCTCTTATTATTATCCAGTTTCATAGTGGTTTTGTACACTCTGTGCTATGGCTATTTGTGTCTCTGTTTGTGTATCTGTTTGAGTGCTACTTGGATTGTGTACCATTTTCATCTGCACATATACTTATCCCCTGTTGCTGAGATATGTATTATGACTTTCTGTATTGTCTTTTCGGAGTAGATTATTGTGTGGGAGATAAGTTAGTCTCTCTTGTGCATCTGATATGTTAGTCGGATTGTTTGCCTAACCCCCTCTTGTTTTCTCTTACTGTCACTGAGACCGGGAAAGTATGAAATTCCTCCATCACCCCCTACCACCAAAACTGTAAACCATCCTGGCCTGGCTAAACAGGCTGACTCAGCTTTTAAGTCCAAGGAATGGCATGGGCTTGGGACTTGGGACGATGCTGAAATTGCCTTGGACAAAGTAGACATTACTGCAGACTAGGATGTGGATTTTGTCCTCTCAGAGGAAGAAGTTATCAAGGAGCAAGTTCGGGTGTTCTACGGTTTTCTAGTCATCTTCCCAGGTTCCTTCCCGGGTACACATGCTATCCGAAAATTGCTCATGGAAAAGTGGGGTGTCTAGTGCTTGGTTCAGACAATGACAAATGAGTATCTAAAATTCGGATTCAAAACAGTGGAGGATAGGGACAAAGTGCTACAGGGTCCGGATCATTTCCTCCATGGTAAAAAGTTATTCATTGTTCCTCTACCTGAGTCTGAGAAGTACGATATGCGCATCATGGCCAAGAAACCGATCTGGATTCGCATGAACCACCTACCCAAGTCTTGCTGGCACAAAAAAGCCCTCGAGAAGATAGCCTCCACTTTAGGGGATCCCATTCTCATTGACAATGGAACTCGAGACTTCGTGGGCTACTACGCCAGGGTTCTGGTCCTCATCGACACCTCTAAACAGCTCAAAGAAATAGTCAAATTCCGCATGCCTGATAGAGCTACCCACTAGCAACGGATACTTTACGACTACTGTAAACCGTGGTGCCTTAAATGCGGAGAAAATACACATCTCTTTGAAGTTTGCGATGAATTCTTTCGGACCAGGGAAATGGTTTTTCAGGAGCGCATGGCTAAAAGAAATCGACATGAAAAATTCGACAAAGGTGTTCAGTCCACACGGGTAAATGAAGAAAAAAACCCAAATGGGGTGCTCTCCCGTACCCATGGAGACACAGTTTTGGGTTCAAAATCAGAAAATTTGGGATCGAGCACCACAGGTCAAGAACTAAACTCGAAAAAGGAGAAGTGTGATGAAACAGAGGTGGTCATGGAGATGGTTCGGGATAGGGTAACAGGGGATCCTACACCACTGGGCTCTCAGGTCCATACCAAGAGTATTTTCAGTGGTGATGTCGGCTCGGTTGGACCACCGATTTTCAGTGATGCAGACAGACCGATGGATGGTGCAGAAAACATACTGGACAGTATGCTCCACCCGGAGGCAAGATGGAGCAATCCCCCTCGGGCATGAAGACCTCCTACGCCAAGAGGAAAAACCATGGTTGAGAAACAGTTGTTCAAGAGCAGCGGCAAAACCAGATCTTCTTCCATGCTGCTCAACCCATTGAAGAAAACTTACCAAAAAGTGGCTGAAGTAGCAAAGAGCTCCTCTTCAACTAATAGCAGTAAAGGTGGCGGCCCAAGGCCTCAAGGGACCTTCGGTCCCCCAATGAATGCGGCCTGCCTCAATATACGGGGCCTTGGCACCCCAAAAAAAGGAGATGGGTGAAGAACATCATCTCTGAAAACAATGTTGGTTTGTTAGGTATTCTGGAAACAAAGACAAATGAACGAACACTGAACAACTTCATGATGAGTCTCAAAGGATGGAGATACACCCACAATTTTTGAATTGGCACCCAACTCCAGAATTCTTATTGTTTGGGACCCCAAAAAGTTTTTTGTTAAGATAACGGGCAAAATGGCGCAGCTGATCCACCTTAGAGTACAAAACCTATCATTGAATGTGCAATTTCTTTGCACTTATACGTATGGAAACAGTGAGGGAAGATTACACAGACTGCCCCTTTAGGCAGAGTTGAAGCGTTATGGAGCAAACCTTGACTCACCATTGATGGTTCTTGGCGATTTCAACTCCATCCTTAGTGTCAATGACAATATGGGTAGCACATCCCCCGGGGTCTACCAAATGAGAGAATTTCAAGAAGCTTGTACTGCCTGTGGTCTGAGGGACGCTCCAGCAATCGGGGATCACTTAACATGGCACAATGCGGATTTCACAATTAGGTGCAAACTGGACTGCATCCTCCTGAATCACAAATGGGATGAAGACTCCTGCCGTACCACCTTTCTTCCTAGATCCGCCCTCTCGGATCACCTACCTTTTGTAATAGCTTTAGCGCAAGATATAGAGCAGCTAAACAAACCCTTCAGGTATTAAAATATGTGGAACGTGCATCCGAGGTACAAACAGGTAGTTCATGATCACTAGACACCAGCGATACAAGGGGTCAGACAGTATGTTTTATGCTGCAAGCTACAAAGATTGAAGAAACCCCTTAAGGATCTGGGGAAAATTGACTTCCACCACATTTTCGAAAAGGCAAAAAGAGCATATATGGAGTACGCAAATGCTTTGAAAAATTTAACGCCGGAGAATGCATCACATGAACTGGTATACCAACTGACTGTTCTCAAGTAAACTGCTTTGCTCTTCTACACGGCTGAGTCAGAATTCCTATCCCAAAAGGGAAGAATAAACTTCATCACTTTGGTGGATAAGGGCACAAGTTTTTTCCACGGCTTGGTGGCCAACAGGAAAGGGGGCGGAGTCCCGGCAATCCTGGACGCTGATGAAAGGATAGTCACATCCAGCGAGAAAAAAGGGGCATTACTTGCGGAGTTTTACAAGGGCTTATTCATTACAGATGTTCGACGTACACCAATCGACCCAAATATAGTCCGTTCAGGCCCCTTACTTACCGATATGGAGAGAGCAACACTGAGCCAAGATATCGAAAGACATGAAATAAAGTCTGCCCTCTTCTCCATGTTCGATGACAAAGCACCGGGCCCTGATGGCTTCACTGTGGCTTTTTTCAAGAGTAAATGGGAGATTGTGGGCCAGGATGTCACAGAATTAGTCTTGGAATTCTTCCACACCGGTGAACTGCTGAAAAGGCTAAATTATACCGTTGTTGCACTTATACCCAAGAAAGAAGACAACCTAAGGGTGGCTGACTTTAGACCCATCTCCTGCTGCAATATCATTTACATGGTTATCTCCAAAGTCATCGCCAACAGAATCGATCCTCTCCTCCCCGGCCTCACTGACCCCTGCCAAGCAGTGTTTGTAAAGGGACGGAAACTTTCTGATAATGTCATGATGGCCCAAGAGCTGGTGCGGGGCTATGGACTCTCACAATCCTCTCCCCGCTGTATGATTATGGTAGACCTCGCAAAGGCATTCGACACGGTTTCCTGGGATTTCATACAGGAGGTACTAAATGGCCTAGGCTTCTCGCAAGCATAGGTTGATAGAATTATGGAATGCGTAACAACATCGACTTTCTCCATTTCGATAAATGGAAAATTATATGACTTCTTCAAAGCCAAAAGGGGACTCTGACAAGGTGACCCCCTATCTCCCCTACTATTTCTCATTTGTATGGAATACCTTTCCAAGCTACTGAAAAATAGGGCAGAAACCACACCGTTCTCCTATCACCCGAGATGTGAACACCTAAAAATCACCCATCTGGCTTCCGCGGATGACTTGATGCTTTTGGTGAGCGTCGTTTACCTCACACAAATAAAACCTGCAATACTCCAATGATAATGAAACTAGTACAGGGTAAGCAGGGTCGATCCACAGGGAACAATTTGATTCTATTGATTGACCTAAAGATTTAATTGGTTAAGCAACCACGCCTAAACTTGAGATTTGTTTAACTAAAAACTACTAAACAAAAGAGACTAAAAACACAAAGACATAAACACACATAAACTCATAAATACTGAAAGCACTAAAATAAAGTGAAAGGAATCTAGATAATGAAGAAGGAAGTTGGCTTAGATTAACTCGTTGATTCTTCAGTTGATCCTCGGCTACAAATTAGTTATCCCCGCAAATCAATTAGTTATATAAGAGCAAGTATTTGCTGAACTCCTAAAATCCTCTCTTATTACCCTCTAGCAAGCAAGTATTTGCTAAACTTACTAGATTGTTAAATTAATACAAAGAGGACCTAATTTAGGTAGACATCCAAGTATTTGCTAAAGACAGCTACCTACCCGGTTGATTATTTTCCTGCTATTACAGTCTGTATCAGTTATCTGTTTTTTACAAGAAAGTGCTACTTTAATTAGCTCTAGCTTAGCATGAATTGAGGTGATCAAACTCAACCCACAAAGCCTAAGTTTATACAATAATCAACCAAGAACTTGCAAGAACACTTTTAAGCATATCAATCCTCACAACTTTATGAATCAACCTTGAATCAATCCAAGCCAACTAAGAAATTTAGCTACTCATATTATGAACAAAGAAAACAAGATAAAGAAATGATTTCATTAACTAAGAGAAGTAAAGGAATTTACAAAGAAGAAAAGACAAGAAAAAAATCAAACCTACTTAAGAGTCCAAAACCCTTCTCTCGGCCAAGCTTCCCAAGAAGAAGAAGAAGCATCCGAAAATATCTACACAAGTTGTTCCCAAAAGTTTTTTTCATCACTTTGGCTCTTGGTATTTATATAGAGCTCAAAATGAGTAAAATAATATAAAATCTACCAACCAAAATATCTTACTAATCCATCTTGGACTAGGAAGAGTATTTATTACAAACTAACTAGTGGGCTTAAGCATATGAATTCAGCCCAACTTCTTGCTTCCATTTTGCTTGCTAACTTCTTCTCTTCAATCTTGATGCTAAATTATGCTTCTTCCGTCCTCTGTTTCTTCTCCATGTTAACTGCATAATTTGGCCATAAAACCTCCATTATACACTTCAAACATCAACACTTTAATTAAATTCCCCAATGAAAGAACAACATATAATTATCCTATCAAATCCTCACACTTGAGTCATACTTGTCCTCAAGTATGTTAATAAAGCATGCTGTTCAGTCACAATTCCCAATCTCCTAATACACTCTAAAAGCAAACCGAAACATACTTAAAACAGAAAACAAAAAAAAAACAGAAAACAGAAAACAGAAAAGAGAAAAGATTATATACAAAACCTTGGTCAAATATTCAGCACTTCAAATTTCCTTTCATTGGCTCATCAACAAAGTTCACTATGCATGATATCAAGTCTCCTTTCATAAACAGAATTGGTATCATCCCCCTTTAAACTATCAAATCAATCCCCCCTACATCAGTCAAACTTGTTTTCAACCCGATCAAAATAGACAAGATGAACTTCCTCACGGTTGTCACTCAATCCACTCAAAAGTAAGGGTTATTTCACTCAAATATATACCGTGGCAGCATTAATCAAAACATGAAGATCAAAAAGGACTTTTATTTAGGTTGTAATGGGGTTAAGGGTGTATGAACATGGTAAGATCCTACGGGCTCTAAGTTCATTCAAAACATCTTAGGCATACTCCATCACATATTTACCATCCATCTCAACTAGGCAATTCCCATATCACATCTGAGTGCTCTGTTTTCCTCTTTCTTTTTTTTTTTTGTTCAACAGCACTGTTTTCAACATTTCTGTTTTTCTCTTTCTCTCTTTTTTTTTTTTTTCTTTCAACAGCACTGTTCTTTTGTGTTTTTTTTCAACAGCACTGTTTTTCAACAGCACTGTTTTACTGTTTTTTTTTTTTTTTTTTCAACAGCACTGTTTTTACAATTAATCCCAGGGAAACACAACATAATTACAGAACAACAATTCAGATCCATACCCCTACTTGTGGAATGCCTTATATGCAATATTACACCATGGATGAATTCAATACATAAGCCTTCAAGAGTATGCACAATAGGGTCAAGAAAAGGATATCAACAAGGCTCGGACTATACAATCTTTTATTTTTTTATTTAAGGGGTTAAAGCAAAGAAAAAGTTAGGCTCAAAGGGGTTCACTAAGGGATATAAAGGATGGCTATATATACGATGTGGGGTTAGTCCTAATTTGCCTTTTATCACCTCATCATGCATTAACCTAGCTGCCACAACTCTCAAAAACAAGTTGGATGTAGAGAGTGCTCTACTTTAGGCTCAATCCTTACTATCTGCTAGGCTTTGTTCAAACTCATCTTATTTATCTCAAGTTCATTCAAGTGCAACTGATTTCAGGGGTCAATCATCTCAAATTCTCAGCAGGGATATCAAGCAATCCTATTTACTACTCAAATTCTCTCAACATGCACAGTTATTCCATTTCAAAGTCAATTCCAGTACTCCTATCATGCTGAATTGTTGACCAACAAACACACATAAAACACACATAACCATTCAAATAAGTAACAGACACCTAGACCACTAAACCACCCTCCTCACACTTAAATCTTGCTGGTCCTCAAGCAAGTCAAGCGGAACAGAGAAAAAACCAACTAACAACTAGGAATAAAATAAAACAAACATAAATATAGAGAAGGGAATGAGGGAACTTAAGTTTTGTGGTGGATGCTGTTGTGAATTGCTAGCAAACCAAACAGTGCAGAGGTGACTTAAGGCAGACTGAATATGTCCATTTTGAGCAGCTAAAGCGTCTAGTTTCATGTGCAAAAATTGCACATCTGCCCGAAGTGACTGCACTTCATCAAAGAGAGTTCTATTGCCTTAATCCTTCATCTTCTTTTCTTCCTTTCTTCCTAAAGAAGAATTGTGCACACCCCTGCACAATAAAATGGAAAGCATCAAAAATTAGTATTAATTATATTTCACATAAAATAAAACCAAACAGAAATTTAACTTCATAAAAGTAAATTACCAAAAACTAAAATTCTAATAAAAGAAAGAACATGAAATTAAAAATTGGGTTGCCTCCCAATAAGCGCCCGCGTTTACAGTCCGTGGCTAGACTTTGTCATACGGTCAAGTACTGGAGGTATGGCATAGTGAAATTTCTTCCACTACTACCACTTGAGATGCATCGTGAAATGGCTTGAGACGATGACCGTTAACCAGAAAAGACTTCTCTGTATGCATGCTTTTAATTTCAACAGCTCCATTTGCCCAAACAGAGACCACTTCAAAGGGACCAGCCCATTTGGATTTTAGTTTCCCGGGCATCAATCGAAGCCTAGACTGAAAGAGTAGTACTTTCTGGCCAATCTTGAACTCCTTGGACCTCAAATTCTTGTCATGCCACATTTTAGTTCTGTCCTTATACCACATAGCTTGATCAAAAGCTTCCAAACGGAGTTCCTCCAATTCTTGAAGTTGGTACTTCCGTTCCTCCTCACACTTGAGAGGTTGCATATTCATCTCCTTCACAGCCCAATAAGCCTTATGCTCAATCTCCACTGGCAAATGGCACATTTTCCCAAAAACAAGCCTATAAGGGGACATTCCAATAGGAGTTTTGAAAGCGGTTCGATAAGCCCAAAGAGCATCATCTAATCTTTTACTCCAATCCTTCCGAGATGGATTCACTGTCCTTTCTAGAACTTGCTTTATTTCTCTATTTGACACCTCCGCTTGGCCATTGGACTGAGGATGATAAGTAGTAGCCAATCTATGATGCACTCCATATTTCTTCAGAAGGGCTGCAATGGTGCGGTTTTTGAAATGAGTTCCTTGGTCACTAATGATTGCTCGCGGCACTCCAAACCTGCTGAAAATATGTGATTTCAAGAATCCTGAAACAACTTGAGAATCATCAGTGCGGGTGGCTTTCGCTTCCACCCATTTTGAGACATAATCAACCGCAAGTAATATGTAAAGATTACCATATGAACTAGGAAAAGGTCCCATGAAATCTATACCCCACACATCAAATATCTCACAAACAATAATGGGAGTTTGAGGCATTTCATCACGTTTAGAAATATTTCCTGTCATTTGGCATCTAGCACAACTCTTACAAAACA
This sequence comes from Rubia yunnanensis, assembly GCA_037428765.1. Lineage (NCBI taxonomy): Eukaryota > Viridiplantae > Streptophyta > Magnoliopsida > Gentianales > Rubiaceae > Rubia > Rubia yunnanensis. The sequence goes on from CM075066.1 coordinate 40,038,136, forward strand.
TGTAAGCATCTTTATGAATAGTCAGCCAATAAAATCCACTATCAAGAACCTTTCGAGCTGTACGTTTAGGACCAAAATGACCTCCACAAGCAAAAGAGTGACAATGCAAAAGAATTGTACCTTGTTCTTCATCAGGAACGCATCGCCTAATGATTTGGTCCGAGCCGATTTTCCACAGATATGGCTCATCCCAAATATAATGCTTACACTCACTCTTGAGCTTCATTCTCTGGGCAGTGCTGAAGGTTTCTGGACTTTCCCCAGTGGTGATGAAATTAACAATATCTGCATACCATGGATCATGAGCAGATTTCCCATGCAATGCTGCTGTAAGAGGGCTCTGTTTGGCCAATTCGAGAGTGGTTCCAGTGCTCAAAACTTCTTCTTGAGAATATAAAGAACATAGCAGCTCACAAATCTCCTTATCACTCTTTCCTTGCAACATCAGCTCTGTAGCACCTGTAGATGATGGAATCTCCATTCTTTCCTGCAAGAACTCAGCCTCAAGAAAATCTTGGACTAAAGGGTCAATTACATCGATGGCATATATATTTTCAGCATCAAGTGGTTTTTTCATCGCATCTTCAATGCTGAAAATATATTTGTCACCATAGTAATCAAGACAAATTGTTCCATCTCCCACATTAATAACAGTATTTGCCGTCCTTAAGAAAGGCCGACCTAACAAAACTCCAGAATTATTCTCACCATTATCATGATTCATTTTCACCACATAAAAATCAGCGGGATACACAAATTCATTGACCTTGACAAGAACATTTTCTAAAAGACCTTCGGGGTATACACAAGATCGGTCCGCTAATTGAATCACAACCCTAGTATCTACCAATTCAGCTCCAATCAATTTCTTATAAACAGATAAGGGCATAACATTAATTGAAGCTCCCAAATCACACATAGCAGACTCAATTTTTACCTCTCCTATATGACATGGTAAAGAAAACATACCCGGGTCCTTACATTTTTGAGGTAATTCTCTTTTTAGCACTGCCGAAACCGACTCACTCATTATCACCTTGCTTGAGTTCTGTGGTTTCCTTGCCACAAAATCCTTCAAAAACTTGCTCACTGGTGGTAGTCTCATTGCCTGCAACAAAGGAATGTTAATATCCATTTTTCCAAAAATAGACAAGAAATCAATGGTTTCTTCTTTTTTCTTTGCTAATCTACGAGGAAAGGGAGGAAGAATTTTCACTGGAGGATCATTCAGAACCTTCCTCGGAGTTTCCTCCTTGGTTAATTCAAAATTACCCCCTACCAGATTTTCAGCTTCTGTCACCAGCCTCTGTTTGGGCAAATCAGGGTTTGCTCCAGATTGCTGAGGATGATCCTTATTGGTCTCGCTTGCAAATTTTTTTGGTGGTGACTCAACTTCTTTTCCACTTCTGAGAGTGATCTGTTTTGCTGTCTCCCTCGGATTCATTTGTACTTGAGAAGGAAGTCCAGGTTGTTGCATTCTAAGCTCATTCAAAGAATTTGTCAATTGAGAAATTTGACGGGTATGCTCGTCCAATGTAGCCTCGGCTTTCTTAGAACTCTCTTTCTGATCTTGAAGCATATTCATCATCAAATCTAGCTTCTCATCCATTGACTTCACTTGAGGAGGTGGCTGATTTTGAGGATAAGCTTGAGGAATTCTTTGATTCGGTAGAACATAGGCTTGTTGAGGTGGGTTTCCTTGATCTCTCCATCTGAAATTTGGATGATCTCTCCAACCAGGATTGTAAGTAGCTGAATAAGGATCTCTCCTAGGCTGCCTCTCATTCCAATTCCCCATAGTATTCGCTTGAACAAGTGGCTCTTCCAATGCAAAATTACATTGCAAAGTGGTATGGCTATATGTTCCACACGTATCACATGGACGATCATAAGGGCTAGAAGAAGAGCTTGTATTTGGAGTAGCAACTTTATCAACCACTTTTGAAAGAATTTTCTCCAATTTATCCATCCTTTCATTGAATTTATCCTCACCCGAAGAGCTTGTATCCACCACTTTCTTTAAAATCCTCACATCACCTCTGTCATATTCCTTCTTGGAATCAATCAATTTCTTGACAATTTCCCTAGCTTCATTCACTCGAAGATGGGAAAATCCCCCATTGCTTGCTGAATTCATAAGGTCTTTGTTCACCGAAGTCAGCCCTTGGTAGAAATATTGCAACAATTGTCCCTCCGAAAAGCGATGATTAGGGCAACTATCCACCAACCTTCGAAACCTAAGCCAAAATGCACTTAATGGCTCATCAAACTCTTGATGGATACTAGAAATCTCTCTCTTCAACGTTTCAGTCCTTGTGGAGGGAAAATAATACTCCAGAAATTGCTTCTTGAGACCATTCCATGTAGTAATGGAATTTGGTGGTAAGCTAGAAAGCCATTGGTTTGCTGCCCCTGTCAAACTAAATGGAAATGCAACTAGCTTGAATTGCTCCTCCGTGACATTCTCAGGCCTCTTTTGCACCTTGCAAATTTTTATGAACTCATTCAGAAAATTGTATGGATCTTCGGTGCTCCTTCCATGGAATTTCGGAAGAACATTCAAAAGGCCTAACTTAATCTCAATGGGACTCCCTGTTGGTGCCACTTGGATGGGAGTAGGGGGGTCTTCTTCACTGTGACCAGTAAGTTCCCACATATAGGGATTGTCAGCATTAAGATTAGGATTCGCCATTAGAGAAGGATCGGTTTTAACTTCAGTTTCTGCCTCTGGAAGGGTCTCGATTTGGGCAAACTGAGGTTCCCCTGCAGCCTTCAACTTTTCCAACTTAGCTTCCTTCCGATTCTTCTTGGCTGTCTTTTCTATTTCAGAATCAAACTCCAATACCTGCTTATCAGACCTGGTCATATACTGAAAAACTAACACACATATCAGTAGAACAAACAACAGAAATCAACAACCGTTCCCCGGCAACGGCGCCAATTTGGTGAGCGTCGTTTACCTCACACAAATAAAACCTGCAATACTCCAATGATAATGAAACTAGTACAGGGTAAGCAGGGTCGATCCACAGGGAACAATTTGATTCTATTGATTGACCTAAAGATTTAATTGGTTAAGCAACCACGCCTAAACTTGAGATTTGTTTAACTAAAAACTACTAAACAAAAGAGACTAAAAACACAAAGACATAAACACACATAAACTCATAAATACTGAAAGCACTAAAATAAAGTGAAAGGAATCTAGATAATGAAGAAGGAAGTTGGCTTAGATTAACTCGTTGATTCTTCAGTTGATCCTCGGCTACAAATTAGTTATCCCCGCAAATCAATTAGTTATATAAGAGCAAGTATTTGCTGAACTCCTAAAATCCTCTCTTATTACCCTCTAGCAAGCAAGTATTTGCTAAACTTACTAGATTGTTAAATTAATACAAAGAGGACCTAATTTAGGTAGACATCCAAGTATTTGCTAAAGACAGCTACCTACCCGGTTGATTATTTTCCTGCTATTACAGTCTGTATCAGTTATCTGTTTTTTACAAGAAAGTGCTACTTTAATTAGCTCTAGCTTAGCATGAATTGAGGTGATCAAACTCAACCCACAAAGCCTAAGTTTATACAATAATCAACCAAGAACTTGCAAGAACACTTTTAAGCATATCAATCCTCACAACTTTATGAATCAACCTTGAATCAATCCAAGCCAACTAAGAAATTTAGCTACTCATATTATGAACAAAGAAAACAAGATAAAGAAATGATTTCATTAACTAAGAGAAGTAAAGGAATTTACAAAGAAGAAAAGACAAGAAAAAAATCAAACCTACTTAAGAGTCCAAAACCCTTCTCTCGGCCAAGCTTCCCAAGAAGAAGAAGAAGCATCCGAAAATATCTACACAAGTTGTTCCCAAAAGTTTTTTTCATCACTTTGGCTCTTGGTATTTATATAGAGCTCAAAATGAGTAAAATAATATAAAATCTACCAACCAAAATATCTTACTAATCCATCTTGGACTAGGAAGAGTATTTATTACAAACTAACTAGTGGGCTTAAGCATATGAATTCAGCCCAACTTCTTGCTTCCATTTTGCTTGCTAACTTCTTCTCTTCAATCTTGATGCTAAATTATGCTTCTTCCGTCCTCTGTTTCTTCTCCATGTTAACTGCATAATTTGGCCATAAAACCTCCATTATACACTTCAAACATCAACACTTTAATTAAATTCCCCAATGAAAGAACAACATATAATTATCCTATCAGCTTTTTTTGAAGGCAGACCATAATTTTGTTCATACCATCATTTCTGTTCTAAATGATTTCCAACAGACCTTATGACTAGCCATCAACGCCGCAAAGTCACAATTCTTCGGAGTGGGTATAAAGGTGGACTTAAGCTTCACAATTATCCCGTGGGCTACCTTTCTGGTCAAGTACTTGGGCATCCCATTGGTTTCCAGTAAACTGAAGGTCTCTCAGTTTTATATGCTTCTCGACAGCGTCGACAAGGAAATCACAAGATTCAAAGGTCATACATTATCTTATGCGGGGAAACTGGAACTCATATAATCCATGGTCCAGGAAATTGTTGGATTCTTGATACAGCACTTCATCATCCAGGGTAATATCATGGATTCACTAGAACAAAAATGCAAACATTTCCTGTGGGGAGACAAGAAACAGAAAAAGGTTTCCTGGAAAAGGCTTTGTACTCCGAGGAGTAATGGGGGTCTGGGAATTCATAACTTCAAGATATGGAATATGGCCATCCTCGCACAGCAGCTATGGGATATACACTCACAAAAGGAATCACTCTGGATCAAATTGGTCCATTCACAGTTCCTGAGCATGAGCAATATATAGAGTGTACACCCAAGGGCTCCCTGTGGCAGAATCTCGGAGAAGTTTTCACTCTACTTCACGAATCTGTGTGAACTCCGGGACAACCTAGTAATCATGTGTGGTGGCTCAAGTGAAACACTCATCGACTTGTTGGCGGTTTGGTCAGGATCTGGTAAATTCACGGTGATGGCTCATGATCATTTCCACAGGATTACTTACCCTCACTTGTATGATATACCCACCCTCCCAGGGCCAAGATTCTTCAAATAAATTTGGCGTGAATTGATACCCCCCGGTTCTCCTTCATTACATGGCTTGCCTCGCTTGGTCATCTTCAAACCAAGGACTGGTACCACGGAGGAGATGACAAACCCACATACCACATCTTCTACCTATGTCGCTCCGATGTAGAGACACATGATCACTTGTTCTTCCAATGTGATTTCGTCAAACCGGTATGGAATAGAGTGCAAAATTGGATTGGATTGAGACAAGCCACTACTTCCATTGCAGCCTCGGACAAATGGATCAGAAGACAGGTAAGAGGATCAAAATTATAAAGAAAGATGGGTCCACTGGCGCTGACAACCACAGTGTACTACATATGGAGTGAAAGGAACAAAGTTCTCAAAAAAGAACTTCACCCGGATTCGGCTAGGGCTTTCAAGCTTATCCAAAAGGACTACTACCTCATCCTTAACAGATTATTCCTGCACGAACTGCTATTCTAGACAGGGATCCTTCCCTAACAGTCAGCACAAATGAAGATCCAAGAGTTTCTTGCTGGTAAGCTTGGTGGAGAGTATCAGAACCACACCCGGCAGGTAAACATTTCTTTGCAGGTAAGAACAGATGCAGACATCTACATGGCGGGGTCGAGGGCCATGCGTTTTAGCCCCTGGACTTCCCAGAGAATGTTTTTTAAAGTCCAAAGCACCATATTAAATATGGGTGTATATATAGTAGAACCAGCCTTTACAACTTCATTTTGGAACGCCAGACCAGTCTAAAAAAAAGTCGCTTGGGGGTGGGTGGTTCGAAGGTTCAGATGGTTCTAGGGGTACGATGGTTTGAGGGTTGAAGGATGCTTTAAGGGTTGAAGGATAGTTCGAGGGTTCGGGGTTCGAGGATAGACGGACTGAGGTATTCGACTGTTGAAGGCTTCCGAGTACTGAACGCATTCGAGTGCTCGACGGGGGCATACGAGAGCTGGAAGTATTCGAGTGCCCCAAGGGGGCATTCGAGTGTTGGAGAGTTCGTGTGCTGGGGCCATTCGAGTGTCCAAGGTATTTGAGTACTCGAGGGGTGGTATGTTTGCCCTCGAGGGACAGTTCGAGAAATTCACTTCTTTTTGTCGTCGAGTTTTTCCTTGAGCACTGAAAGGGGCATTCGAGGGAAGTGGGAATTCGAGTGATCGAAAGGGCATTCTAGTGCTGAAGACTGGTTCGAGGATAGATGGACTGAGGTATTCGAGTGCTGAAGGCAATCGAGTGCTCGACAGGGGCATTCGAGAGCTGGAATTGTTTGAATGCTCGAGACTCCGGTGACAGCTAACAGCTGGCAGTCTCAAGGGTTGAAGGGTGGTTGGGGAGGGGTAAGTGGTTCAAGAGTTGAGGATTGGTTTGAGGGCTGAGGGATGGTTCGAGGGCTGAAGGATGGTTCGAGAGTCCAAAGGTGGTTGGAGAGGCAGGTGGTTCGAGGGTTACCCGGTTGTTTTGAGGGTTAAGGGATGGTCGACGGCTGAAGGATGGTTTGAGGGTTCAGGGATGGTTAGAGGAAAGCCCAGAATAACTCTTGAACGGTATTTTTGAGGCCTCGAGGGTAGGTGGTCAGAATGACTCTCGAACGGATTTTCAAGGGCCTCGGGGTAGAATGACTCTCGAACGGTATTCGAGTGTCTAAGGTATTCGAGTACTCGAGGGAGGCATTCGAGTGATGGAGGTGTTTGAGTGCTCGAGGAAGGCATTCGAGTGCTGGAGGTGTTTGAGTGCTCCAGGGGGGCATTCGAGTGCTGGAGGTATCAAAGGGGCTATACTCTCGAAGGGGCACTGCCCTCGAAGGTGTAATACCCTCTAAGGGGCTCTGCACTCGAAGGGGTCATACCCTCGAAGGGGCTCTGCCCTCGAAGGGGTCATACCCTCGAAGGGGCTCTGCCCTCGAAGGGCCTCTGCACTCGAAGAGGTATTACCCTCGAAGGGGTCCGCAAAAAAAAATGCAGCAGTTTTTCTCCATATGGCTGAAAGGATTTCCCATGGTAATAGCATGTCCATGTAGGTCGGGTAGGGGGTAAATTAATTTTGCGTACGGAAATTAATTAACCCCTTGCTAGGTATCACTTGGAATTAACAGTTGCGCTATTTTCCTGCGCTGCATTGAAAAGTGTAAAATGGCATTAGGCTGTCCATTTGCCTAAAATGGAAAGAACGGTTACAAAACCATTACACGGGGCGTGCGCGATAGAAGTTATACCCGGTCTCTTAAGCCTAGGAGGTCAATCCGCGGGGAACACTTGCGAGCACAACGGACTACGGTCAAACTGCCCCCAACCCCAAAGAGAAAGCCTCAGCCCTCAACCAGAGACCGTTATCGAAGGCCGATAACACCTCTTTATCTTCATCTTAGAGGTGTACATGGTAGAAGCGGTGTGCAAGCCCTTTTAGGAGGACAGGTCATACTACTTCATTCATTGGAAGACCGAGACCACTCTCGGACTTGAAACCATTTCATAAATTTCTTAGGCACTGGTTTTTTTAACAAAAAAATCAGTGCTAGAACAAATAAAACTGGTGCTAAAGGGGGTTCCTGTGATAGTGTCACGATAACATAGTTCTGCGAGCTCACTTCTTTCAGAAAAGTTTCTGATTCCATCACGACTGATGATGCCCATGTCCCGACTCACCACAAGCTGGAGCTGGGAGTTGTTTTTTGCTCCCTTATTTGTCGCGACTCGCGACATATCCTTCGCGACTCTCAATAGACAGGGTTTCCCAGCACTTAGAAAAATATTTCTTACCAACTGTCCAAGCTTTCTCCTCTTTGTCATCGGTCTCATTCCTTCATCTCCTCCAATGCAATGCGATTCACTTTGCTACAAAATCACAAAAAACCCATAAAAACAACAAGACAAAACAACGAAAAATAATCAACAAAAACCAAAATAAAAGCTGAATTCATTTACGTCGTCAGCACGACATAGCTCCGTATGTTTCAGGTCATCGGCACGTCCCTATTGTTATCCATATGGTGAACTCTTGGACCCGTTCTCCATGAGCATCAAAAAGTAGGGAGGTGGGGATACAAAACTTTCAAAAGGAATGTTTTGTGGAGGTGGAGTTATTTTTAAAGGAGTAGGGTGGTTAGGAGGCTTAGGATAGTCTTTTGGCTCCTCTCTTATCTCCTTCAAAACTTCTGAAAATGGTGAAGTTTTTTCATTTAGTGGGGGGTAAAAGTGATAATGGTTAAAATAATAGATGTATAACAATCACCTGTTCTTCTACTTCGTAGTCTTCCACAATCAACATCTTATCCTCTTCGAACTCGAACTCATTCATCATGGGGACCTCACTCACCGAATCTTTGAGTTTAACTTGGGATGGTGTATTTTCGGAATCACGAGCTTCCATTTGAGCCACCTCTTCCAACATATTCCTCACATGTCCCTCAATAACTTCAACACTATAGGAGATCTGAGTGTCCAGTTCCTCACTAGTCTTGGCCAAGTTACTCAAGTTTGCTATTCCATCCATGACTTCCTCACGTGTCAACCTTGAAGTTTCTTGGTGGGCTTGGTTTTAGGGCATGGTATAAGATGGTAAAGGCTACTATTTTGCTCGTATTTTTGGTTTTCCGAATTATTCTCATACCACTAATAGGGATTACCACTCCACTCCGGATGGTAAGAATTGTTGTATGGATACCATTCTTGGTCTACTTGCCCTTGAAAACTAACATCTCCTACCTCTTGGTAGCACTCTTCATAATACCTTTGGTTTTGGAAGTGCTCCTCTCTCAACATATAGTAAGACTTGGTAGGATGGTCGGAATGACACATCCTACGAAAACTTGCTTGTTGAGCCTCTCCTCTCATCGTGAGTTCCCTCAAGGTTATACGCTTCATTTTTATTTTATTTTTCAAAAGTACAGAATCATATTGCAAGGATTCTCAACAAAAATTCACCATTAACTCAAGAAATACCTACTCCGAACAAAAACAACAACCAAGAAGTGAAAAATAAAAACACTAGATAATATGCAACCAAATATGCCCAAACACTTAAAAATAAATACCTCTTCCACGGCAGCGGCGCCAAAATTTGGGAGATCATCACCGTACCTTTCAAAGTTAAATTTATAATCCCTAAATGCTTCCTATCTACAACTAAGTAGATAATGGCAAGTTAGGGTCATCCACGAAGAAGAGAGATTTTCTTAAGCATTTAAATACATAGGGTTGAAATTATGCTTGAAGTAAGTATACATAGATATATAAAAGCAAGTAAAAGGGGGGAGGGTGGTTAGTTTTTGTCCTAAGTTATGAAATTAAAAGGCAAGATAACTAGCAAAGTTAGGTAAATATGCTTATCATAAAAAAAACTAAAAAAAGGGATAAAAACTACAAAAGAAAAGGCCTTGGGGGCACTTGATATCCACTTCCAAACCTAATGTAGATCATTGAACCATTCACTCATTCTATCACATTTACTACCTATGGGGAATGCTATCACTTCCATTTAAATAGATGGCCATTCTTTTCTTCTTAAGGGTAATTCGAAAATGCAAACGACGACATTTTTCTAACCTCATTGATGATCACTTTAGGCAAACCACACAATAAAGGTATTTCATCAATGCCATTATACACGAAGGACCATAGATTTGATAACAACAAACCTTCTACAAAAGGCATAGCCATTTAACCAAAATAGCATTCATTAGGCTAAACCTAGAACAAACCACATACAAGATTCAACTTTCATTGTTTCCATAGGATAAATATGAGAACAATCCACATTAACGTACTTATCTACCAAGAATTACAACACATTACACACTAGGAGTTCTAAGTCCATGTTCTTGGATTTTCATGCCAAATAAATTAAGAAATTTTCAAATTTCCTAACACCCTAATACTTCAATCATACAAACAGTTCCTATTCTCAAACAACCTATGATATAAATGAAGTAAAACATCAAATTAAAACACATGAATGCTAAATAACAAATGCTTCAAGAAAGGGTGAAATAGAGGTTCTTACTACATAGATATGGAAGAATCAATCAATTCCTCCCAAGAACAAAATAACCTAGATAATGAAAATTCATGATTAATCCTACAAAAACTAAGAAAAGGAAGAAGATAAACTAGGGATTGAAACCCAGAAAATCGCAGAAAGAATAAGAGGTTAAGAGAGAGAGAGAGAGAGAAAGAGAGGATAAGGTGAGTATTTATAGTAAAAAAAGTAAAAAGGTTCTGGCCACCCGTATATCGCAACTCGTGACCAATCCATCGTGAGTCACGACCGAGCCAAGATTCAGCATCTTGATTTCCTTCTTCCTTTTGTTTCAAGTCTTCCTTTTCACTTCACTTATCTTCAGTTTTTCATGTCTTCAAAAGCTCAAATGCAAGTGTTCAAATCTTTAAATCGTCAAAGGAATTCCTCAAAGCCTTCAAATCAAAGTCTTCAAAGTTTTCAAAAAAAATTGCCTTGTGACAAAAAATCCTCTAGAAAAGTAATAAAAGCGTAAAAATGTCTTTTAAATATCTTTAGAAAATTTCAAGGAAAAATGCCACATTTAGAGCTCAAAAGTGTACAAAAGTGAATCCTAAAAGTCTCAAAATAACCATATAAAATTGGCACATCACTAAATGTGTCCGTAATTTAGAGAATGTGCTCTAGTCCACTAAAGTTGTAGACCATTCCCCTGGCACTTAACTCCCACGACCAATGTACCCCCGCTTAGTGGAATCCAAAGCTTGCCTAAAAGGGAAATGCCTCATGTAGGTCACAAATATTGGTTATATAGTGAACTTCATTACATCCTGGACATTCAACTATGGATCTCAATCCCTAGGCTATGAGGGGCAAAGGAAAAGACACCTTCTGATTACTTTAGAGTTGGTACAACTCTAGTCGCTACAAACAACACGCTAATCTATCAAGTTAAGATAGGGGATTTCCCCATCAGGATTTGCCTAATCGATCACCCAACATGTTGATTTCTCACACAACTAGCCAATCGGAATCATGGTATAACACATATAATGATTTTCTCTCAAATGACATGAATGCACTAATCTCCCCGGTGTTCTTTACCTATTGTACAATGCCAACACTTTTCAAGATCACAATGAAGCCTAGAAATATTTTATACTGCCACACATGCATGAGTGCATCATCATAATGACATAGCTTAAATCATAATTCTCATAAAGCACAAGTTCAAGTACAAATATTTATGAGACAATTAGATAAGAGACCTTAAAACGTCATAGTCAAAGAATGAATGCGAAAATCCCAAGCTACTAATCTTGGGTAAAAGAAAAATAGAAAGGAAAGAAAGAAAGAAGAGAGAATGTTTCTCTCTCATGAATGCTCTCCTAATTACAAGATTAAAGTGAAAATATGATCCAACTCTCTAACCCTAGTAGACTAAGGATTATATTTATAGTAGTAGGGGATTAGGTCTAAAATTAGGCCCAAACTAGGAAAAAAAAGTGTAGACCCTAGTTCATTCGCCACCTGGCATGGACCGTCGCGGATGGAGCGGTTCGTTCCGTGTATCAGGTCTATGCTGGAGCGGGCCGCCATATCTGGTGCGGTCTGTGCTTGCTCCATTGGTGTGGACCATGCTTGCTTTATTCATGCATAACCCTTAGCACAGACTGTATCATCCCTTGCGGGTCGTGTTCGTGCGTAGGTGTTATTTGACGCGGACTGTCATCAGAGTCTTTGTTTTTGCACTTCTAATCTGCGAGGCATGACATTTGATATGGAATGTCATCGGAAACCTTGTTTTGCTCTATTTTGTTTTGGCACAGACTGCTTGATTCTTCGCATCCCACCGGCTGGTTTTGACATTTGGCACTTCAAACGGCGCGGGCCGTCAAAAATAGGATGGTTCTTGCCCATACTTAGCCTTTTTCGTGTGAAATTTGGAAGTTATGTGCGTAGCCCATCGAGTTTGGCGTGGTCCATGCCAAGCCTTGGTATGGACCATGTTATCTGGCGTGGGCCATTGGTGCCATCCTTGAGCGGTTTGCGCCGACCCATTTTTACTTTGGCTTGCTGAACATCTTTTCTTTGCTACGGGTGAACTGTGAGTCTGTTTTGAGATTTCTCGTAGTATTTTATGGTTCTCGAGGTGGTAAATCCAATGAAACCAACCTTAAAGGCTGATTATTGGATAGTTCCTAGAAATGTACACACTATAGGATCAGGATCCTCTGTTTCTTCATTGGCCGCCTTGAACTCAAATACCGCCTATCTTTTGCTCCAACCTCCATCTGCCACAATTTGATGTATGTGAATTTTTTCCACTACCCTTTTAGTGTGAATGAACTTTGATCTCTTCTACTGTCCTTGCGAACGACATTCAATATCTTCTACCACCCTTGCGAACGACCTTCACATAGAATGCAATAAAAGTTATCCATGAGCAACCTACTAAAGATGATCACAAAGGAAGATCTTGGAGCCCGTGGATACAAGATGTCCATTATTACTAATTAAGTCTACAAATTGTGGGATTTAGACTAGAAAATCAAACATGCTATCTAAACACCTTATCAGATAAACTCAACTAATACTAGCAATCCAACATATAAAAAAACCAATTATTACACTGAATGCATTGCTTAATGCATGCAAAATGGTGCACATCAGACTCCCCACACGCAAACCTTTACCCATCCTCAAGTAAACAAAAATAAGAAAAGGCTTAAGCAACATGTAGTATGCAAGTTTAAGTTAGCCAATGCATTCAACTTATTCCTAAGAAACCCTAGTTCCCCCAAAGAAGTGAAAATCCTCACAACTCTCATAATCCTCGATGATCCTAAATTAACCTATCCACCTAAAATAAAAATGTGGAAAAGGATAAGCCAAGAAGATAAGTGTCAAGCTAGCTTACTGCTCCAAAAATGATCCCCAAAAGCGATCCAAGATTCGTCTCCCAAAAACAATCCACCAAGGAAATCCAATCATAGGGATAAATTTGTAATTCTTGACCTATTTACAACCAAGGAGGAAAAAGTATCATCAACCTAGTTTTTTGGTTTCTCTCAATTTGTCTCATTTTGCCTAGGAGCCCTTTAGGGTTTTCATCCTAGCTTTGACACACAAAGAGTACTCACTTCTCACATTTTTCCACATGGCCTCTCATTTTTTTTCCCAGGCTCGTAAGCCTAGTCGGGCCTAGCCTCTCAGTTTTACCTAGGTCTTTCGACCTATCCGGGCTTTTCCCAATGTTACCCAAGTCACATTTTTGGGTTTCCAACTTGTCTGGGTTTTATATTTTTTCATTTGTTTTAAATATTTTCAATTTTTTTGGTGTAGAACAAAATTGCCCCAAAAGTGGGCTTTCATACTACAAAAGATAATATCAAAACAAAACTCACACCAAAAATATCCTAAAATAACCAACCTGTAAACTAGGAACCCTACCTAGCAAGTTATGCCACCAAGTATACATCCAAAAACATATCAAAACAATCAAAATCCTAAATCACCAAACAATCAAGAAAAACTACCAAGAAAAATACAAAATTGCACCTAGGAATTCCAAGAAAGAAGGCTCCCTAAGTGCTCACTACTCCCTCCCCACACTTAACCGATTCATTGTCCTCAATGCAATAAAATCCATGTAAAAATATAAGTTTGGTTGGGAGGAATAGAGACACTTACTTTTGCAGCCCCGAAGGGCCTTCCTCCTCGTGGCTCGTGATTTTATTTTTTTTTTATATTTCTCCATGAATCCATGCCAATGGAAGTATTGGAAACCCTACATCCAAAAACATGAAACTCAAGTGTAATTCTACTCCAACCAAAACCACGAGTCTGGGGTTCCAGATTTAACTAAGGATAACAATGTAGTTAAACTAAGGATAGGGAATTTCAAAATTTATGAACCAAAAATGCATTTTTAAGTTTGAAATTCAGATTTTTCGAAGATTTGTAATTTTGTAACAATTTGGCAGCGGAAAAGGGGAATCAATACAGATACCTCCGTGTGGAAGTACCAGACAAAGAACCCCTCTCATGCCAAATCTTATGGAACGGACCCCCTCGTGTCGATGATCTGATGTGGTCATTTTATATGCATATTTTAGTACTTTTTGGGATCACTTTTGTGCTCTTTTGTTTTCAAGATCTTGTGTTTTACCTTGAAATTGTCTTAGGAGAGGTAAGAGCGACTTTACGCTCTTTTACCTTTTCTAAGTGGATTTTGTGTGACAAAGGAAGACATGGATACTTGAAGACCGGAGGCCGTTGAAGATCACCTTTTGAAGACTTTGAATTCTTGCTTAAAAGATTTGAAGACATGAAGAATTAGAGGAATTATTGTGAAGAAGAGTGCTTGCTACAAGAAGAAGAAAAGAAGACAAGATTATGTTCTGGTGCCCATCGCAAGTTGTGATGAACCCGTCGTGAGTCGCGATGCATGGGTGGCCAGGACACAACCTTATCCCTTTGTAATATAAGTAGCATTTTTCTTTCCTCTCATTCATTCAACTTCAAAAACCAACATTGGCACTATTCAAACCCTAGTTTTCAATCATTATCATCTTTGATTTCTTTGGTTTTATGTTTGGTTTGTTAGTATTAATTAGTATGAACTCTACTATCTACTAGTTCTTGGGAGCAATTGGCTAAGGCTTCCAATCCCATGTCTTAAAAACAAGTTATAGCCTATTTAATACTCTTTACTATTATGCATTTATGGAGCATTGAATGTGTTTATTAATGTCATTAATGATCTTGAAATCTTGAGTATATGAAGTACTTATATTATATGGTTGTTAGGGTTTGGGGAAATGGGTTTATTTCCCCTTTTCTTGATAGGAAATCCAAGAGTATGATTTAGATCTTTTGATTGTATGATAATTGGTAGATGAATGTGATAATGTTGAACTCCTTGTCATGTTTGTTGCTTGTAGCAAATGAGAGAAGTCTATGAACGTTGAACGTTCTTGACTAATCTTGTGAAAATGAATAGATTGGTAAAATGCTTAGACACGGTGTAGTGTTTATAAGTGTTGCCAAGCTCGTCGACTAAGGGAGCCATTGGTGAGGTTTGACAAGGAATTCACTCTTGCAAACTACTATCTAAGAAAGATAGAATATTTGTCTTCACAACAAGTAGTGAAAGTAGCAAATAGGTTGCATGTTCAATGATGGATAAGAGGCTTGGAAGTGGAATTCAATTGCACCCAAGGTTCCGTTAATGGTTGGTTTAATCCCCTTTTATTTTTTGTTGCATGCTTTGCATATTTAACTTGCTTGATTAGTTAACTTGTCTATCAATTTCATAACTTAGGACCAAAAACCAACCACCCCCCCTTTTACATGCTTTTATATGTATCTATATATATCTATGCCTAGTATATTTTCCGCTCTATATGTTTAAACACTTGAAAAAACCCCTCTTCTTCTTGGTCGACCCCGACTTGACATTATCTACTTAATTGTAAATAGGAAGCATTAGGGCTTATAAACATTAACTTTGAGAGGTACGACAATGACCTCACAAATTTTGGTGCCGCTGCTGGGGAACAGACATTTATTTTTAAGTGTTTTGGCATATTATGCGTGATTATGTGCTAGTTGTAAATGTTTGTTAGTTTGCTTTTATTTTTTTTCTAGTTGACTTTCCATTTTTTGCTTGGCTTGGAGACGTATTGTTTGAGTTCTTGGTGAATGGTTCGTAAGCGATCCTCTTCACAAGAACTCCTACTCTACAACCTCGAGTTAGAGTTGAATTTGAGATGGGCTACGAGGCTTTCTTTGGAAAGTGTGAATAACACCCCTCATAGTGACCATTTTGTGGATAACTCTACTTCTATGGAGCACCTATATGAGCATGAAGATGAGCATCTGAAAGGAGGGCCTCAACATCCCCCTCTTTATGGAAGAGCCCCTCACATCCAAGGAAGGGAGATTCCTTTGGGGAAAGCCTTGTTGAGGGACATTATGGCTCCCAACCTTGATCAACAACCGATGTGCATTGAGTATCCTTTGGTTGGACCCAATGGGCACTTCGAGGTCAAGACCAGGTTTATAAACATATCACCTATCTGCCTTGGTAGGCGAGGGAAAATACCAACAAGCATATCACTGAGTTCCATTTTTTGTGTGGTGGTACGGTCCCCCTCGGAGTTGACATAGACTTCTACAAATTGAAGGCATTCCCATTCACATTGAGGGATGGTGCAAGTGATTGGCTCCACTACCTACCACCTAAGAGCACCAAAAGTTAGCTTGACATGATGAAAAAATTTCTAGCCAAGTACTTCCCAGCCTTGAAGTCCGCTGCTTTGAAGAAGGACATAAGAAACATCCTCCAATGGCATGAAGAGTCTCTTTTCGACTATTGGGAGATGTTCAATAAGTGTCTCATGAATTGTCCTTACCATGGCTATTCGGAGGGAGACTTGGCCTACTATTTCTACAACAGTATTCTTGATGAGGACCAAAGACTAGTGAGGAGTACTTGTGGTGGTACCCTTGGGAACAAGACTTCAATATAGGCTATGCAATTATACGAGGAGTTAGCGGAGGTTTCAAGGAACTTTAGCTCGAGGGACGATTGGAGAAGAAGAAATCCAATGCCCACAAGTGACCCTTTCAACAGTGGAAAGCTTGAGGGCCAAGTCTCGGCCCTTACTTTTATGATGAAATCCTTGTTGACCAAGCTCGGAAATGTGCCATATGTTAAATCTTGTGAAATTTGTTACTCGGCGCATCCTACGGATGCTTGCCTTACTTTGGAAGATGATTATGTTGAGGAGGTGAGTGCATGGGGTATCAAGGTGGGCAAGGCTATCAAGGCAACAAAAACTATCAAGGCTACCCAGGTGCGTAAGGATATCAAAGAAATCAAAGGTACCAAGGTGGCTAAGGCTACCAAAACCGGCCTTACAATGTGGGTAATAGAGATCACAAAAATATCTGGTATGGAAACCCTCAAGGAGGCCAAAATGCTCAACAATACTGATCACATCAACAATAATACAAAAGACTCCAAGATAAGCCCCAAGATCGAGGGGAGGGCTCGGGTTTGAGAAAAGATGAAGTGATGCAAATCATTAACCGGTTAAGAATGTGCGTGAAGAAAGGAAACAAATTCCAAGACGAAGCCAAGGCGAGCATCAAGAACATAGAAACTCAAGTGAGCCAAATATCTCAAGTGAAGAATAGGATGGAAGCCCGGGAAAAGGGCAAACTACCTTCCCTCCAAAAATGCTAGTGCTATCGCTTTGAGAAGTGGTAAAAAGGTTGTCACTCCCCTGGGTGATGAAATTGTTGAAGAGGAGCCTAGAAGGGTTGAGGTGTTTGAGAAAGAGGTTGAAATAGAGGCCGAGAATTTGGCCAAGGAGAAAGCAAGAAAGGGGAGGGAGAAAGAAGAGGAGGTTACTATTGAGAAGTTAACCTCCATTCTAGAACCTTCATCCCCTCCTCATAAAAAGGAAAAAATGGTGGAGATTCCTCCATATGTATTGGAATTACCATTTCTAGAAGCTTTGAAATAAAGAGGAGGAATGAGGACAACAAGGAAATCTACGAAGTCTTTCGTAGATGTGAGGTAAATATCCCACTCTTGAATGCCATTGAACAATTCCTATATATACTAAATTCCTTAAGGAATTATGTGTTGTGAATAGAAAAAAAGGGCCAAAAAAAGTTTATAAATGGGAAAAATTAGCATTTATCCGCCTTATGTCATCTCCTAAGTGTAGCGATCCCGGCACATTCACAATACCTTCCATAATAGGAAACACACATTTTGAAAAAGCCATGCTTGGTCTAGGTGCATTGATAAATGTGATTCCTTACTCTTTGTATGAAAGACTCAACTTGGGTACTTTGCACAAAACCGGGTTGGTATCCAATTGGCTGATCGTTCTAGTGCATACCCTAAGGGTATTGTCGAGGATGTGTTAGTTAAGGAAGATTCCTTAGTTTTTCTCACGGATTTTTATGTTCTTGACATGGAGCATAAGAAACATGTCGCCCCAATTTTATTGGGGAAGCCATTTTTGGAAACTTTTAGGACAATGATTGATGTGCATAAGGATACCCTCACCATGCAATTTGAGGGGATAAAAGTAGAGTTTAACATAAATGACTCTATCAAGTATCCTAGTGAACAATATGCTTGTCATGCCTTAGATGTTCTTGAAGATGTTGTGCAAGATGTTTTTGAGCTATGTGGTGATGATTCCTTGTTAGTTGCTTTGCAATGTGATAGTGATGATGCATACAATGTGTATTCTACAAGCACTAAGGAAAGCTTTGAGTACTTGAACTTTCTTGAAGCAATGAAACAAAGCCTCTCAAACCCCCCCCCCCCCCTCCACTCTTAGAGGAACGTAAGGATCCGAAATTCCTTTCATCACTTCTGAAGGCTCTGGTGATAGAGCTCAAGCCTTGGCCAAGTGACCTCAAGTATGTGTTTCTTGGGGAAGGGGAGACGCTCATGGTTATCATTTCAAGCAAGCTCAGCCAAGAGCAAGAAGAAAAGTTAATAGTGGTGTTACGGGAGAATAAGAAGGAAATTGGCTAGACTATTTCTAACATCAAAGGCATAAGTCCATCCATTTACATGCATCAAATTTCATTGGAAGAAGATGCAAGGCCCGTGTGACAACCCCAATGCCGATTAAACCCACCTATGATAGAGGTGGTGAAGGCAGAAATCCTCAAGTTGTTTCAAGCGGTTATGATTTATCCAATCATGGACAGTAAGTGGGTGAGCCTAACTTAAGTGGTACCCAAGAAGAGTGGGATGATGGTAGTTGAAATTGAGAAGGGTGAAATGGTGCCCTGGGAGGTCATCTTCGTACCTCTCAAAGTTAATACTTTTAAGCCCTAAATGCTTCCTATCTACAATAAAGTAGATAATGGCAAGTCGGGATCGTCCACGAGAAGAGGGATCTTTTCAAGTGTTTAAACATATGTAGGAGAAGACATACTAGACATTTATATACACATATATATATATAAGCATGTAAACAAAGGGGGGTTTTGGTTGGTTTGATCCTAAATTGTGAAATTGAAATACAACAACTAGCAAAGCAAGAGAACTATGCTAATCATGCAATACAACTAAAGATACGATGTAAATGATAACTAACGCAACCTTGGGGGCAATCGATTTCCACTTCCAAACTTCATATTGCTCATTGATTCATTCACTCATTCAATTACATTTATTATCTATGGGCAATGTGTCATTTCTCATTCAAAGATCAACATTCGTTCCTCCTTAAGAGTAGTTTGCAAAGACAAACAATGACCATTTGTAAACCTCATTGACGATCACCCTAGAATAACAACATCATAGGGATGTTTCATCAATGGCATTTCACCCAAAGGACCATAGGTTTGATAGTAACAAGCCTTCTACCAAAGACATAGTCATTGAACCAAACAAAGCATTCATTAGATTAAACTAAGAACAAACAACATTCAAGGTTCAACCTTTCTTTGCATCTATATGACAAATATGAGAACAAACCACATTAACATACTCATCTAGCAAGGATTACAACACATTATACACAAGAATTTCTAAATCCATGCTCTTGGATTTCCATATCAAATGAGTTAAGAAATTTGCAACTTTCCTAACACCCTAACATTTCAATCATACAAACATTTCATATACTCAAACAACTCATGGTATAAATGAGATAAAACACAACATTAATGGCATAATAAATGCTCTCCAATAAATGTTCATAAATGAGAAAACGTAGAATCTTGCTACATAATCTTGGAAGCTTCAATCGATTGCTCCCAAGAATTAGATTAGCTACAAGAGTTCATACTAATCAATGCTAAACATCCAAACATAATACAAGAGAATTCGAAGATGAAAATGAAATAAACTAGGGTTAAAAACAGTACCAAAAATGCAAAAGCTGAATAATATGAATGAGAGGAAAGAGAGTGCTATTCATAGTACAAAGAGGATAAGGTGAAATTCTGGCCACCCGTTGGTCGCGACTCGCGACGGTCTCGCGACGAGGCCATTGCGATGTATGCCAGAATTTTGCTTAGTTTCCTTTTCTTCTTCTTGTGGTATACAATCACTTTCATAGCAATTTCTCTCAATTTTCAAGTCTTCAATGGCTACAAAAATGGTCTTCAATGGCCTCCGTCTTCATGTCTTCGAAGCAAGTCTTCAAAAGTCTTCGAAAGTGTGATCTTCAATGGCCTCCAATCTTCATTGCCTCCGTGTTCTTCCCTTGTCACGTAAAATCCACTTAGAAGAGGTAAAAGAGCGTAAAGTTGCTCTTACCCCTCCTAAGAGAATTTCAAGGTAAAACACAAACTCTTGATAATAAAATAGCACAAAAGTGACCCAAAATATTACTAAATTATGCATACAAAATGGACACATCAAGCCTCCCCACACTTGAACCTTACTCGCCCTCGAGTAAGAAAAGATCCAAGCATACGAAGGAAATAACATATCCACATCCTCACTACTAATCCCCCAAGTCAATACCTCACAAAACTCTCACTATCACACATCCCAATGTTAAAGTCAAATGAGAAGCTTCCCACAACCCCTATTCCTAAGTCTACCCAAACCATATCACCCCATCAATTCATTGATATCCCTAAAACATCTCCAAATCCCAAATTGATAATCCCAAATCCAATGATAAAAAGGTGAAGCTAGAGGTATGTATAAGGTTCAAAACACATGCTCCACTTTTTATCAATATATCAACCTAAAAACGAAGCATATTAACGATCAAGAATTTCATAACATACTTCGTCTTCTCCTGCTAAATTTTCCACTCCCAAAAGGTCCTCAAAATGTCAAACTACCCAATCCATCTGTGTGGTCACCGTAACCTTATGACTCCAACGCCAGCAAATGAGTATACACTTAACGTTTTTCAATTTCTCTCGTTTTCTCTCATTTTACCAAGGAACCCTTTAGGGTTTTCATCCTAGCCACACATCATGTTTATTTGGTTCACATCTCACCTTTTCCCACACATGTGCCTCTCATTTTTGCCTAGGTTGCCCTTTCAGGTTTTCGACCTATCCGGGCCTCCAATGTTGCCTAAGTTTCCCTCTCGGGTTTTACTCTTAGTGGGATTCTTCTTTTTATTATTTTTTTCTTTTTTTGAGTATTTTTCACGTGTCTCCAATCCAAAAAGTAGAAATTTTCTTTCCAAATTTTAAGGATAAGAAAAGTATCAACACCAACATTATCCAAGTACATCCGAAGAAAAACATCCCAAAACAAAAGGGAGAAAATATCCAAAAAAAACAAAAGAGTTATGCAAAAGTTTCTCCAATCCTAATCACCTCAAAATAGTATATACCCCTCCCCATACTTAGAACACTACATTGCCCTCAATGTAGACAATAGGGTAAAAACGTACAAAGCAAAGTATGGAAAGGGTAAAGATGTGGTGCTCACAAAATGAATGATGTGATGAAGAAGGGCCACCACCAAAGTAGCGATGTTGATACTGTGCTAGCCACTCTGTGCTCCTTTGCCTCCTCGCTCTCTGCCTCTCCGCTCCCAGATCGGGGCCTGAAACACCGCCTAACTGGGACTACAACTCATGGATGCGAGCTGACAAGTGGTCATTCTCCTCGTCCATATCAATCAAAGTCTGGGAGATAAATACATTGTGCTCCAATATCATGATGTCCTGTCAGTGGAATCCATCATGCATAGTCTACATCATCCGCTCGTAGAAGTCCGGTGAAGGCTGGGAATAGTGAGGTGGAGCATCGTCCTCCTGCATGGGCTCTGTTTCTGGTGGAGTCTGCGTGGAGTGTTGCTACTGTTGTCGCTCGGAGGGAGGTAGAGTGCTGTCATCACACTAGACAGGAGCTGGGCCAAGGTTGTGGAGCTGGCGCTGGAAATCATCTCTATATAAGGAGTCTGGTGAAATCGCCAAATCTCCCAAAGGTGTGTAAAATTCCAGCTTCGTCTTGCTCTGTTGAGGAAGTGCCATGAATGTGACCTTCCTCGCACCATAAAACCAGTGGAAGAGCCCCATGGTCCATGTGACACTGAGCATCTCAAATCTAACTAGCCTCTCAACGGTGATAAGATAAGACATCGTCTACCTAAGCGTGGAAAGTCAGCTGGAGGAACCAATCCCAAGTACTCTGCTAAAAGGCCTATCATGCCTCCAACCGTGATCTTCCCCTTGGGTTTTCCTGCCACCTCCACGATTCTCTTCATTCACAATTCTTCCCACAGCCCATATCTTGGCCCCTCACTCGTTAAGTGCCATAGAAAGTGAATGTCATTATCTGCACATTCGTCAGCTCCGCGGAGCAAAGTACTGTGCCAGCCAAGAGTCGGTGCACATAACGGAGTGCATGGTGGATAATGGTGCCACTCTTATCATGGGAGTTCTTCAGCCTCATATTGATGACATTCCAAAAATGCATGTCATCCTCAATTGATTGCTCCTGGGCTTGTGGGTCTAACCTGGTCCGTATCTCGGCGGTGTCAAATCCAAAGGCATCCTCAATCTGTGAGATGGTCAATTGCCTAGATATATCATCTAAGTGAAACGCAATGTACCTCTCACAGGATTGATCACCCCTCATACTGCTCATATGGATCGTAGACAAGAACTCCAGTGTGTACCTCTGGTAAGAGGGTGTGCTCCTACTCATAAACCCTTCCATTCCCCCTTTAGCGAGGAGGCATCTCACAGGCTAAGTGAGGCCGAGGGCATCTAATGTGGGCACATTGACAAAGATAGTCTCCTTGAGTTGGCACTTCTGCAGGGCCTCCCACCTCTCTGCATAGGACCCGGTAATCCGGGTCGAACCCATGTACCTATCCCTAGAGGGAGGTACAGGGCTCGATTCCGGAGCCGGTTCAGGAGGAGGAGATGGGGTGGAGCGGCTGTGCGCCCGCCTCGTGAGGGCCATATCTAACTATCACAGCAAACAAGTCAAACACACAGTAATATGTGTATATGCAATATTGCCAATTGATAGTCAATTTTAAACTAGTTCATCATCACAAGCCGAACCAAAATCAAGTCAACTAGTTAATGTTCTAAACACAATTGCATATACAATCCATACTATGTCCAACAAGCCCATATTCTCAAGTCCATGAAGTTCTTACATAGTTGAAATCAATATGATATATCTCAAAACCACGGTAGTACCCAACTAGCTTAGCCACCAATAGTATATTCACAATGTCAACATTCACATCCCATGGCTAAATTACACTAAGCAAAATAACATCGCAAAGCACAACAACAGTTTATCCAAACAACAACCATGTTGAATGAAGGGCCAACATGCCTCCTATCTAGCATAAGTCGAAATCTGTTCTCAACCACAGCAACACAAATGCATACAATCCCAACTCAAACAAGCACAACACAATTCAAACCACAACCACAAAATATGCACACAATACCCAACAAATTGAATTACTGGCATAATTTATTCACCAAAATCAACCACTATCCAACAATTCAATTTCCTAAGGCATCACAAATAATCTACACAATATCTATAAAAGAAAATACATTAGACATTCTTCATCACAATTCAAGCTCAATAAAGTGAATAAATTTACCACCAAGATGCGTAGTTAGAAGAAAAGAGGAAGCCCGCAATCAATTCGGAATTGAATTGCTCAAAGTGACAAAACCCCCAAATTCTAGGGTTTGTGTTCTTCAATGATTTTTTTATTTTTGATTTTTGGGTGGAGGTTGGGAAGAAAGGATGGGGTATGGAGTGGTGGTTGTGAGTGGTGGAGTGGTGGCGAGCGGCAGCAGCGGCAGTGGTGGTTGGCAGCAGCGGCGAGCGGTGGTGGCGAGTGGCGGCGCTCGTGGAGAAGATGAAAGAGTAGTGGGAGAAAATGAAAGATTGTGGATGTGTTAGTGGAAAAAATTTTTTAGCCCATCTTTTTAATATAGATTCATAATACCGTCGTGAATGGCGACGTGTTTGTCGCGACTCGCGATGGGTTATCTTGAGGGGCATCAGGTTTGGTAAGGCTCAAGGATGAACGATCACACCTCGAGAGCTCGAGGCTTCGAGGTCTCGAGAGGCTAGTCTCGAGAGCTGGCCTCGAGAGAATGATTGACTTCATGTTAGGCTCGAGTTGAGGCCTTGATACCTCGAGGTCTCGAGGGGGTATGTCTCGAAGAGGTGGTCTCGAGAGGGTGGTCTCGAGAGGCTAGTGACCTCGAGGTCTCGAGGGGCTAGTGGAGGAATGGTCTTGAGGGGTGACCTCGAGGTCTCGAGGGGCTAGTGAAGGAACGGTCTCGAGGGGTGGCTTCGAGGTCTCGAATGGTTTGTGTCTCTAGGCCTCGAATGGTTTGGTGTCACGAGGTGGTGCCTCAAGGGAGGAATCACGAGGGAATGGATTCGAGGGCTAGTGGCCTTGAGCTCTTGAGGGCTTGTGGCCTTGAGGTCTCAAGGGCTCATGGTCTCGAGGGACTAGATTTGGGGGCTAGTGGCCTTGAGGTCTCAAGGGCTTGTGGCCTCGAGGTCTCGAGGGCTCATGGTCTCGATGGACTGGATTCAAGGGTTAGTGGCCTCGAGGTCTCGAGGGAATGATGGACTTAAGGTTTAACTCGAGTCAGGTTTTTGAGGTCTCGAAGGGGTGGTGAAGTATCGAAGGGGTTGGCTCAAGCCGAGGCTTTTCTACCTTGAAGGCTGGAGAGGGTACACTTCGAGGGCTCTCGATAAGATCCTCGCGAGGCAATCGCGGCTCGCGAAAAGTGGAATCTAAGACTTCCATTTTGATATAAGATTTCTGAGCCCATCGCGACTCACGATGGCATCAGAGGGCTGAAATTTACCCAAAATTTCTTAGCCCGTCGCGACTCACGACGAGGCCTCGCGAGGTCATAGCAACTCACGGAAAGTGGCATCCGAGGGCTAAAATTTCACCCAAACTTACTGAGCCCATCGTGACTCGCAACGATGTTGTTGCAACTCACGAAGAGGCCTTGTGAGGTCATCGTGACTCATGGAAAGTGGCATCCGAGGGCTGAAATTTTACCCAAAATTACTAAGCCCGTCGTGACTCGCGACGATGTGGTCGCAACTCGCGACGGGTACTAACCTGGTACTAACCTGGTACTAATCTAATTCCTTCTTTTGTCCAAGTCTTTTCTTCTTGACTCCATGCATTTCCCCCTTCTTGACTCCAAGAATTTCTCATTCAAAGATCAACATTCGTTCCTCCTTAAAAGTAGTTTGCAAAGACAAACAACGACCATTTGCAAACCTTATTGATAATCACCCTAGACAAACAACATCATAGGGATGTTTCATCAATGGAATTTCACCCAAAGGGCCATAGGTTTGATAATAACAAGCCTTCTACCAAAGACATAGTCATTCAACCAAACAAAGCATTCATTAGATTAAACTAAGAACTAACAACATTCAAGGTTAAACCTTTCTTTGCATCTATATGACAAATATGAGAACAAACCACATTAACATACTCATCTAGCAAGGATTACAACACATTATACACAAGAAGTTCTAAATCCATGCTCTTGGATTTCCATATCAAATGAGTTAAGAAATTTGCAACTTTCCTAACACCCTAACATTTCAATCTTACAAACATTACATATACTTAAACAACCCATGGTATAAATGAGATAAAACACAACATTAATGGCATAATAAATGCTCTCTAATAAATGTTCATAAATGAGCAAACATAGAATCTTGCTACATAAGCTTGGAAGCTTCAATCAATTGCTCCCAAGAATTAGATTAGCTACAAGAGTTCATGCTAATCAATGCTAAAAAACAAAACATCATACAAGAGAATTAAAAGATTAAAATGGAATAAACTAGGGTTAAAAACAGTACCAAAAATGCAGAAGCCGAAGAATATGAATGAGAGGAAAGAGAGTGATATTTATAGTACAAAGAGAATAAGGTGAAATTTAGGCCACCCGTTGGTCATGACTCGTGACATGCTCGTCGCAACTCGCGACGGTCTCACGATGAGGCCATCGCAACTTACGATGGGTGCCAGAATTTTGGTTTGTTTCCTTTTCTTCTTCTTGTGGTATACAATCACTTTCATAGCAATTCCTCTCAATTTTCAAGTCTTCAATGGCTACAAAAATGGTCTTCAATGGCCTCCGGTCTTCATGTCTTTGAAGCAAGTCTTCAAAAGTCTTCAAAAGTATGATCTTCAATGGCCTCCGGTATTCATTGCCTCCGTGTTCTTCCCTTGTCACGTAAAATCCACTTAGAAGAGGTAAAAGAGCGTAAAGTTGCTCTTACCCTTCCTAAGAGAATTTCAAGGTAAAACACAAACTCTTGATAATAGAAGAGCACAAAAGTGACCCAAAATAGCACTAAATTATGCACACAAAATGGACACATCATTCCCACTTGAGGCCATAATGGGTGACGCGTTTGCATTGACTACCGTAGGCTATATGCGGAAACCCGGAAGGATCACTTCCCATTGCCATTTATTGATCAAATTCCAGAGAACTTAGCAAGCCCACCCTTCTATTTCTTTTTGGATGGGTACTTGGGGTATTTTCATATAGCCATTACCCCAGAAGACCAAAATAAGACCACCTTCACGTGCCCCTTTGGTATGTTTGCTTACTAGCGAATGCCTTTTGGGATATGTAATGCCCTCACTACTTTACAAAGGTGTATGGTAAGCATTTTCTCAGAATATTTTTGAAAACATTGTTAAGGTATTCATGGATGATTTCACCGTTCATGGTAGTTCGTTTGACAACTATTTAGCAAATTTGGCACAAGTTCTTAAATGTTGCATTGATACTAATCTTGTGTTAAATTCTTAAAAATGTCATTTTATGGTAAATTAAGGTATTTTCTTAGGCAATGTTGTATCCTCTAAGGGTATTGAGGTTGACAAGGCAAGGATAGACAAAATTCAAACTTTGCCTTATCCTACCAGTGTGAGCGAAATGTGCTCTTTTCTTGGCCATGCGGGATTTTACCGTCAGTTCATCAAGGACTTTTCAAAGATAGCATCTCCCTTGTGCAAGTTGTTTTAAAAGGAGATGGAATTTTTTATAGATAAGGGTTGTAAATGGGATTTTGATACATTGAAGGAAAGGTTAGTCTCGACCCCTTCCATACAACCCCTGCATTGGTCATTGCCTTTTGAGATCATTTTCAATGCTAGTGATTACACCATTGGAGCGGTTCTCGATCAAAAGGTGGGGAGAGCACCTCATACCATTTGCTACGCATCAATGTCTCTCAACAAGGTCGAAAGAAACTACTCCACCACAGAAAATGAGTTGCTAGTGGTGGTATTTTCTTTGAAACAATTTTGATCTTACCTGCTGGGTACAAAAGTTATTGTGTACAGTGACCGTGCAGTGCTTTTTCATTTGATGACAAAGAAAGATACCAAGCCAAGATTGATAAGGTGTATCCTAATTTTGAGTGAATTAAAGTTAGAGGTGTGAGACAAGAAGGGTGTGGTAAACCTTGTAGCTGATTATTTAAGCTGGTTGAATCCATGCCAAGACATTGTGGTAAATTCCTCAATGAAGGAGCAACTACGGGAGGAGTTCCCCGACGAACAATTGTTCACAATTAGGGACCTACAACCATGGTATACAGACATTGTAAATTTCTTGGTCATCGGCAAATTCCCTTCTCATTTTTCTATGGCTTAAAAGGATAAATTGAAGAGTGATGCTAAATACTATGTGTGGGATGATCCCTTTTTATGGAAACATTGTGCAGATTATGTTGTTAAGAGATGTATCCCTGATAATGGAGTGCACTCAGTTCTTGAGTTTTGTCATTCTCATACATGGGGTGGTCATTTTGAATAAGCATGCATATACCTTTTGCAAATCTTGTGATGAATGCCAGAGAGTAGGAAATATCTCCTCTAGGAATGAAATGCCCCAAAAGACTATTTTGTATTGTGAAATCTTTGATGTTTTGGGTATTAACTTTATGGGACTCTTCCCTAATTATTGTGGCTTTACTTATATTCTTCTTGCCATTGATTATGTGTCAAAGTGGATTGAAGCAACACCCACTAGGACTAACGATTCTAAAGTGGTTGTAAAATTCTGGAAAGATAACATCTTCTCTAGGTTTGGGGTGCCCCGAGCCTTCATTAATGACCGTGGAACCTACTTTTGCAACCGGATCATTGAGGCACTCTTGAAGAAATACAGCATCACTCACAAGACATCCACCGCCTATCACCCACAAGCTAATGGGTAAGCCAAAGTTTCCAATCGTGAAATCAATTACATCCTTCAAAAAATGGTTAGCCCTAACAGGAAGGATTGGAGTGCTCGGTTGAACAACGTCTTGTGGGCGTATAGGATGGCCTATAAGACATTGAACGGTATATCACCATATCAGTTAGTGTCTGGTAATCCATATCACTTACTAGTGGAAATTCAACACAAGGCTTATTTGGCAGTCAAGGAATTCTAACTTAATATAGATGAGGCCAGTTTGCATAGGAAGCTACAATTGCAAGAACTAGATGAGATCCGAAGGGAGTCCTATGAGAATGCCAAAATCTGTAAGGAGAAGACAAAGGTGTGGCATGACAAGATGATCATTAGAAATGAACTTGACGTGGGTCAAAAGGTCCTCCTATTTCAATCCCGCATTTGCCTATTTCCCTATAAGTGTAGCTCTCGATGGATTGGCCCTTTTGTGGTGGTGAAGGTATTTCTGCATGGTGCGATAGAAATCCTAGATCAAGCTAAGTCTAATACATTCAAGGTCAATGGACACCGTTTAAAACCTTACCACGAGATGTTTTTGCTGGAAATGGGAGAGGATGTTGATCTCCTTGATCCGGTTTATGAGTAAGCTCCAAGAAGGGGAGTACGCCATGCTGATGATGTTAAATGAACTTGGTTTTGATCATTCGGATCATCATTCGTGACTTTCCGTTGATGTTGTTTGGTTTTGATTTTTTCTCGTTAGTGTCATTATTTTTCTTTGTGCTTTTCGCAGTTTGTTTTTTATGATTTTGTAGAAATTTGAACCCAAGACATTGGATTGATGAAGGGAGAAATACTTGAAGTTATGACGGAAAATCTTGGGCAATGAATAAAGTTGAGAATTTTTTTTGAAGTACCAGGTAGTTACCTCGTCACGAGTCGCAATCGCCCCATCATGAGTCGTGAAGGGATTAGAAAAATGATCCAATTTTGGAGCCCCCGGGCTCAAATTTTCATGAGCTGCAATAGCCGTGTTGTGAGTCGCAACAGACCCTTGGGAGTTGCAACAATTTGGTCGTGATCGCAACCAATCAGAAAAATTTTGCAAAATTTGAACCTCACAGATCCACTTTTCACGACTCGCGACAATCCTATCATGAGTCGCAACATCCCATTGCAAGCCACAATGGATGGGTGCAAACCTTGCTTTGACCAAAGATGATAGTTTCCCTAGCCTTCATGAGTCATGACGAGCGTGCAGGGGTTTTATAAGTTAGGGGTAGAACACTATTTCTTCCCCAAAACCTCCTTTTTTTTCTCCATTACTGCCACCCAAATTCCTCCTCTTTTTGTGGGTTTCTTTGTTTTATACTCCTACATGCACTATTGATATTATTTCTCACTTTTGAACACTTGAAATGTGAATTGCGTGTAGTTTGATTTTGGTGAAAATTGTGCATTTTGTGAATGATGATATGTCGTATATGTTATGATAGTTTTTAACAATTTGTGCCTTGAATTGCAAATATCTTATGTAGATCATTATGTTTGATATTTTCCAATGGTAAATGTGGGTGATGCTTTGTGGTTTAGCATTGACTAGACCTTGTGCATATTGTGCTTATGAATTAGTTTGATGAACATCTTAGCTATAAAGTGTTGGTGAATACACAGTGGATTGAATTGATAATATTCATATGGAATTTTGAATATGGGATAGCATTGTGCTCGTGTTGATTGTGTTGATTTTCTCATGTTCGTGTTGTGCTTCGATTTTGTTTATATTGTTGCTTTGGCTTTGAACTTGGTCGTACGTTGTACTAGAGATTAGGCATATTGGCTTGATTAAACATAGTTAATATTTGTATGCAATGTTATCATGCTTAAGGTAGTTAGCTATGTCACTTGAATGTTATCTTTATGAACATACTCATGGTAGCTAAACAAGTTTGGCATGACTGTGATTATAGGATATAGTATATTGGATTTTTAACTATGTGACAACCTAATGGACTTGAAATTATGGGCATGTTGAATATGACATGCATTGTACATGCGATTGTGGTTAAGACTTGAACTAGTTCGCTTGGCCTTGATTTAGTTTGTGATGTTGGCTAAACTAGTTTGAGATTCAGTGTGATTTTGTGATATTGCATGTATGTATATTCTTGTGTGTTTGACTTGTTTGTTGTGGTGATTAGATATGGCCCCAATAAAGAGACCTAGGGCTCCTCCACGAGGTGGGCTCACCGCCGCTCCACCTCCACCTCCGTCGCCGGCTTCGGAGCCGAACCATGTACCTCTCTCTTTTGATAGGTACATGGGTTTTACCCGGATCACGGGCCCTATGCAAAGACGTGGGATGCCTTGGTCACCCACCAGTTGAAGGAGATGAGCTTTGTCGATGTGCCCACACTAGATGCTCTTGGGCTATCTTAACCAGTTTGGTGGCTCCTCACCAAAGTAAGGTTGGAGGGTTTCATGGGCAAGAGTGCCCCCCTCCTACTAGTGTTACATAATGGAGTTCCTATCCATGGTTAGGATATACAACATGAGGAATGATCATCCATGCGAGAGGTATATTACTTTCTACTTAGATGATATACCCCAAGAGATTACTGTCTCGCAGGTTGAGAAAGCCTTTAGATGGAACATGACTGAGATTTGGGAGGAATTGGACCCACGGGGTTAGGACCAACCGATTGAGAATGACTTACATTTCTGGAGTGTCATCAACAAGATGGTGAAGAACTTCCACAACAAGAGTAGTGTCATCATCCATCCTGCACTCCGTTATGTGTGCGGACTTCTGGCCAGCACAGTGCTTTGTTCGGCAGAGCTAATGAATGTTCCAGTTAATGACATTCATTTCTTATGGTACTTGATGAGTGAGGGGTTGGGATACGATTTGTGGTCCGAGCTGTGGATGAAGAGGGTCGTAAAGGTGGCTAAGAAGCCAAAGGGAAGATTATTCTTAGAGGCATGATCGGCCTCTTAGCGGAGCACCTAGGATTGGTCACATCAGCTGATTGTTTGCGCTTGGGAAGGCACACTTCCTACCTCATCACTACAGAGAGGTTGGTACAATTTGATATGCTTGGCACCAAGCAGACTATATGGGTGTTTTACTGATTATATGGCGCAAGGAAGGCCACCTTCATAGCACTTCCTTAGCCCAACAAGACTAAGTTGGAGTTTGATACAACTTTGGTGGACCTGGCGATTCCACCTGACTCCTTGTGTAGGGACGAATTTCAGCACGAGCTCAACAACCTCCGTTTAGCCCCTGTTCAGCGCGACGATAGTAGCTTGCCTTTCAATGGGTGACAGCATCAACATTCTCCACAACCTCCACCAGAGATTGATCCCATGCAAGAGGATTATGTGCCACCTTACTTCTCACAGTCTCTGTATGACACGAGTTTATGATGCAGACTATATAGGATGGATTTTTCCGCATGGACAGTATGATATTGTAGCACAATGTTTTTTGTCTCCAAGAGCTTGAGACACATGGATGAGGAGATTGACCATCTGTTAGCCCGTATTCATGAGATGTAGTCTCAGTCAGGTGGTACCTCGGTCCTCAATCTTGGAGTGGAAAAGTGTAGAGCAAGGAGGTACACACTGATTGGTTTTCCCGCTATCAGCAACACTATATTGGTGATGGTTCTTCATCATCACAACAGTGATTGTGAGCATTATGATGAGACGTCAAATGCATGTATTTTCCAAAGCATTTAACATCTCTTTTATCATATTTTTGTTGTAAGATTGCTATATTTAGTAGGTTTACATGATAAGGGGTTTAGATGACCATTTTTGGTTTTTATATCTAAATCTTTCATTTTGTAACCTATGTTTAGTCTAATGGACTTTTGGTCCTTATGAGTATCTAGATTCCTTTTTGTAAGATTAATTTGTAGCATTTAGGGCTTATAAATATTAACTTAGGAGTGGTTTAGGGAAGGCCATTCGAAAGGATGGTAGAAGATGGAAGGCCACTCACAAAGTGGTAGAAGATAAAGTGAAGAAATGAGAGCAAACCAAAGGGTAAAGAATTATCTATGTTTTGAAACAGATTTTTGACAATTTTCCGAGATGAATAAGCCTCCAGGAGTGGCACCATTGGATTCCTCTTCTTGAGTACTATAAAATCGACTATAAGAACTCCCAAAACGGATCAACGGTTCACCTGGAGGAAGCAAAACAAAACGGCACTTTTTTCCGTCGCGACTCGCGACGAGTGTGGGCGACTCGCGAAATGTTGACCTGAGAGCTCAAAATTTTATTGATCTGGTCTCGACTCGCGACGGAGGCATCGCGACTCACGATAACTGCCCTGCAACTTGTGTTTTACTCCCTTTTTTCTTGTACTATAAATAGCTTTTAACCCTCTTCTTCCCCAACTCTCTAAGCCCAACTTGGGGGCTCTAAAACCCTAGTTTTTCACCATTTTCTTCCATTTCTTCTTCTTTCTTTGTAGATCTTTGTTCTATGTTATGGGTTTTGATTATCTAGCTTAGTTTTATCTTGGGGGCAATGGATTGAAGCTTCCATATCTATGTAGTAAGAACCATATCTATCTATTTAGTGCTTTTGCTATTGTGCATTTATTAATCTTTGAATGTGAATTGTTAATTGCATTGATGTTGTTGGAAGCTTGAGTATATGAATTGCTTGTATGATTACTTGTTAGGGTTGGGAGAAAGTAGCTAATTCTCCCCTCTTTTAATGTGGAATCCAAGAGCATGAGTTAGAGCTTCTTAAATGATGTTGGTGTGTTGATAATTGCTAGATGAATGTGATGATGTCGAACTCATTTTCATGTTTGTTTTAGGTAGCAAATGAGAGAAGTCTATGAATGTCGATCGTTCTTGACTAATCTTGTGTAAATGCATGAATTGGTTAAATGCTTCGATACAGTGTAGTATTTATAAGTGTTGCCAAGCTTGTTGATTCTTCATGCTAAATACCATCAATGGGATACTCTTAGTCCTAAGGGAGTCATTGGTGAGGTTTGACAAGAGATGTCGAATTCACTCTTGAAAACTACTATCTAAGAAGGATAGAAGATTTATCTTCACAACAAGTAGTTGAAGTAGTGAATAGATTGTTTCATTCATTTTTGAAGCCTTTATTATTTAGCATTTATGTATTCTTGACGCTATGTTTCACTTCATTTATGACATGGGTTGTTTGAGAATAGGAATGTTTTTTATGATTGAAGTGTTCGGGTGTTAGGAAAGTGACGAATTCCTTAGCTCCTTTGCATGAAAATCTATGAACATGAACTTAGAACTTCTTGTGCATAATGTGTTGTGATTCTTTCTAGATAAGTATGTTAATGCTAAGTCAAGTAATGAATGTGATAGAATGAGTGAATGGTTCAATAATCTACATTAGGTTTGGAAGTGGATATCAATTGCCCCCGAGGCTTTATCTTTGTAGTTTTAAACCCCTTTTCTTAGTTTTGTTTGATGATTAGCCTAGTTACTTGACTTTGCTAGTTATCTTGTCTTTTTAATTTCATAACTTAGGACCACCAAACAACCAATTCCCCCCCCCCCAATTTACATGCTTTTATATGTATGTATATATGTCTACTCCTAGCCTAACATCAACCTTTTGTGCCTAAACGCTTAGGAAGATCCCTATTCTTTGTGGACGACCCTGACTTGCTGCTATCTACTTAGTTTTAGATAGTAAGCATTTAGGGCTTATAAATATTAACTTTGAGAGGTACGACGATGACCTCCCACAGTACATTCTTACCCTTTCCATACTTCACTTTGTACGCTTTTACCCTATTTTGTCTACATTAAGGGCACTGTAGTGTTTTAAGGGTGGGGAGGGGTATTTACTAATTTCATTGCTTGATTTGGGGATGTTTTTCTAGACTTGATACTTTAGGGATATTTTTCTCTTTGTTTTGGATATGTTTCCCCTTTGTTTTTGGGATGCTTTCCTTTTGATGCATTTGGATGATGTTACCTTTGATATTTTTCTTAGCCTTAATATTTGGAAAGCACTTTGCTACTTTTTTATTGGAAAAACATGGGAAAAATGAATTTTTTTTTTAAATGAAAAAGAACAAAAATAAAAAGAATCCTGCTAAGTTGAAAATCCAAGAGGGCATCTTAGGCAACATTGGGAGCCCATATAGGTCGAAAACCCAAAAGAGTGACCTAGGTAAAAATGAGAGGCTAAATGTGCGGAAAAATGTGAGATGTGAGCTAACGAAACATGATGTGTTCCACTATTTTCACATTTGATTTCTCTTGTTTTATGTTTGGTTTGTTAGCATTAATTAGTATGAACTCTAGTAGCTAAATCTGGTTCTTGGGAGCAACTGACTAAGACTTCCAAGCCCATGTCTTAAGAACAAGTTGTAGCCTATTTAATACTCTTAATATGATGAATTTATGGAGCATTGAATGTTTTTGTTAATGTTCTTGAAAGATTGAGTATATGAAGTACTTGTATGATATGCTTGTTAGGGCTTGGGGAAATGGGTTGATTTCCCCTTTTCTTGATAAGAAATCCAAGAGTATGATTTAGATATTTTGATTGTGTTTATGGATTGATAATTGCTAGATGAATATGATAATGTTGAACTCTTTGTCATGTTTGTTTCTTGTAACAAATGAGAGAAGTCTATGAATGTTGAACGTTCTTGACTAATCTTGTGTAAATGCATAGATTGGTTAAATGCTTAGACACGGTGTAGTATTTATAAGTGTTTCCAAGGTTATTGATTCTTTGTGTTAAACGTCATTATTGGGATACTTTTAGTCATATTTCGACTAAGGGAGTCATTGTTGAGGTTTTACAAGAGATGTCTTCACTCTTGCAAAATACTATCTAAGAAGGATAGAAGATTTGTCTTCACAACAAGTAGTGAAAGTAGTAAATAGGTTGCATGTTCAAGGATGGATGAGAGGCTTGGAAGATGAAGTCAATTGCACCCAAGGTTCTATTGTTGGTTTAATCCCCTTTTAATTGTTTTTGCATGCTTTTCATATTTAACTTTCTTGATAGTTAACTTGTCTTTCAATTTCATAACATTGGACAAAAAACCAACAAATACCCCCCCCCCCCCTTTACATGCTTTTATATGTATCTATATATATCTATGCCTAGTATATTTTTGGCTATATATGTTTAAACACTTGAAAAAATCCCTTTTCTTCGTGGTCGACCCTGACTTTCCATTATCTACTTAGTTGTAGATTGGAATCATTAGGGCTTATAAATAATAGATTTGAGAGGGATGGCGACAACCTCCCATGGTCAGTGCCAAATATTTTTCCGTTAGGCCCCCTCGTGTTATGCTCCATGGTGTGGACCGTGGCATTTGGCGTGAACTATGTCAGGCCTTGGCAAGAGGTTGTCACAAATTTTGATCTATTCTTTAGTCTCTTTCCTCTTTTTCCAAAAACTATGTTCCCCGTCAAAACAAATTTGATCCAACACAATCACGAGACTTGAATTCAAATTTTCATATCAAACAAGAGTTTCATCTAAAAAAATCCCTAACATAAAAAAAATCATGGAAAAACCTATTTAATCACTAATCAAAACATGAAACAAAATAAGCACCGTATATTTATTATCGTCCTCATAACTTATTTCTTTTTCATGTAATTTAAGTGAGAAACACCTACCTGTGGGTCTCTGGAATCGCCATCGGGGACTCCACCCATGATGATATTGTTGTGGAGTGGTCTCCACAATGTGTCACCCCTTACCTTCGGACCCCTTGTCCGTCATAGAAAATGAATTATCGTTCTTTACTAAGGTTGAGTCCTCGACACTCGTCCTTTCCCACTGCAAGTTAGTTAGCATGGAAAAAATAGTCTAGCATAGATATATTATCAATTGCATCATGTAATTCATTGGACTCATCAAAAATATCATCAACACAGAACTCATCCAAATATTCATGCTCATTGGTAACACAAGAAGATTCATGGAAATCATGCTCATCGCATAGGGTCACACCTTTGCACATAAAAGAAGAATTAGTCGAATCATGCCTAGATTTATAGATGTCAAACTCCACTTTGTCCACATCATCTTCTAGAGTCAAGGTTCCCAAATGGACATCAATTTTAGTCCTAGACGTAGTAAGCCCAAAGTATTGGGGGTGCACTTTCGTCGTGCGCCACGTCTAGGACCTAAAAGTCCGCCGGAAAAACCAACTTGCCAACTCGTACCATAACATCCTTAACTAATCCACGGGGGCTAACTTGGGAGTGATCACTGAGTTGGACAATCACTCTAGTGTCCCTAAGCTCACCTATTTCTAGGTGTTCATATAGACTAAATGGGATCACATTGGTGGATGCGCCTAAGTCTATCATGGCATTTTCAAAAAAAAAATCCACCAAAGGAGATAGGAATAGAGAACATTCTAGGGTCATCGCATTTCTTAGGCAAAATTTTATGGTTTAAAATAATGACTCCCCTCAATTTTAAATGTCCTACCTTCTTGGTTGTTCTACTTCTCTTTTTTGTGCATGCAACTTAAAGAAACTTAGCATGCGATGGCACATTTTCAATTACTTCTAGGATAGGATTTTTACCTCAGCCTTTTTAAAGACTTTTCAAATGCTTGTATCATTGGTCACCACCTTTGGCCTTCCCCTCAAAGCTTTGGTCCAACCATGGGATACTCGATGCACATTGGTTGTTGATTGAGGTCGGGGGTCATGATGTCTCTTAACAAAGCTTGCCCCAAAGGAATCTCTCTTTGGTGGAGAGGAGGAGTTCGCCCTTGGAGATGAGGATGGTGAGGTCCCCCTCTCAGATGCTCATCTTCATGCTCAGGTTAAGGTTCCATAGAGGAAATTGTATCCACAAAATGGTCACTAGGAGGGGTATTATTCACACTTCCAAAGAAAGCCTCCTAGCCCATCTCAAATTCAACTCTAACTCGGGGTCGTAGTGTAGGGGTGCTTGTGAAGAGGTTCGTGTATGAACCATACACCAAAAACTCAAAAAATACGTCTCCAAACCAAGTGAAAATGGAAAATCAACTAACAAATCAAAATAAAATCCAACTAACAAATATTTACAAATAGCATATAATCACACATAATATGCCCAAACACTTAAAAATAAATGCCTCTTCCCCGGAAACGGCGCCAAAATTTGGGAGGTCGTCGCCGTACCTCTCAAAGTTAATACTTTTAAGCCCTAATGCTTCCTATCTAAAATTAAGTAGATAATGGAAAATCGGGGTCGTTCACTAGAAGAGGGATCTTTTCAACTGTTTAAACATATATAGGAGAAAACATACTAAGCATATACATACATAGATACATATAAAATCATGTAAACAAGGGGGGATTTTGGTTGGTTTGATCCTAAGTTAACAAATTAAAGTACAACAACTAGCATAGTAAGAGAACTATGCTAATCATGCAATAAAACTAAAGATAAGATGAAAAAAAAAATTAACGGAACCTTGGGCGCAATTGACTTCCACTTCCACACCTCTTATCCATCATTGAACATGCAACCTATTTACTTCTTTCACCACTTGTTGTAAGGACTAAACTTCTATCCTTCTTACATAGTAGTTTGTAAGAGTGAATTCAACATCTCTTGTCAAACCTCATCAATGACTCCCATCGTCAAAACATAACTAAAAGTATCCCATTGATGACATTTAGCACGAAGAATCAATAAGCTTGGCAACACTTATAAACACTACACCGTGTCTAAGCATTTAACCAATTCATGCATTTACACAAGATTAGTCAAGAACGATTGACATTCATAGACTTCTCTCATTTTCTACAAGCAACAAACATGACAAAGAGTTCAACATTATCATATTCATCTAGCATTATCAATCCATCAACACAATCAAAAGCTCTAAATCATACTCTTGAACTGCTATCAAGAAAAGGGGAAATCAACCCATTTCCCCAAACCCTAACAGGCATATCATACAAGTACTTCTTGATAATAAAAGAGCATAAAAGTGACCCAAAATAGTACTAAATTATGCACATAAAATGGACATATCAGAGAAATTGTGTGACACACCTCCAATGTTCACCTCAGCATAATGAGTGAATTCTATGCTAATTTTTAATGTGGTGAAAGGTGAATTGAGGTGTTCTGTCATGGGGAAAATGGTGAAATTAACTGAAGAATCCATAAACGAGTTGTACGGGATGCCAAATGTTCCCCCGAGGAGGATGAATTTCTTGCATTCCACTACTATACCTATGAGGGTTAGGATTTTGACGATCCCACAGGATGAGAGATCGTGAGGACGTTAACTAGAGAGGGAACCGATATCGAGTCTAATGTGAAACCAGGTTAGAAAAAGATATGCCAATGAAGCAACTCACTTCTGAGATGAATGGATGGTACCGTTTTGTAGCATCCAGAATTGACCTAGTCATAGTGAACATTGAGGTTCACAATTTGAGGCTGAGACATATATATGCCATTGACCCGCCTCCACCCAACCATCGTTAAAACATGCACAAAGGACTAATGGGTCAAGACAACAAAATTTATAGTTCCGCACATGTTCTCACTGCTAAGCTACTAAGGGGTAGTAAGCTGCAAGCCCAGGGTTTATCCACGAGGATGTTAGGGCTTATGTACTAGTTAGAACACAATCTTGTGTGGGTCATCAATCCACACAAGTGAAAGGAACAACTAGTAATGTAAACATGCAATTAGGGGGGTTGGGGGGGGGGTTGCTACTTTCAACTAACAACTACAAAGCAAGAAATTAATAAATGAGTAAACTATTTATACTAAGCACTAGGGGATATTTTAGCAGCATGGTAGATCTAATGCTACAATCCTTGATTCATTCACATAAAAACTTACAAAAGACCTATCAAAGTGTTCACAACACGTGGTGTGACCGATAGCATACACTTCATCATCCTTGTCGCGGTGGGTGCACTCGCAACCCTCCATCGGCACCACCATCATAATTAGGGGAGTACAACAAGGTCCGACCATCATTGTAAGTCTGTTTCTCCCCCGTGATATTATGCACCCAGGCTTCCACCATGAATGCAACTATTTCTCCTGGGTCCTATATACACTAGGCCCAAGGATCGTAGGCACCTTATCTGTGATACTAGGGTTTCAACACAACACCTATATTTCTAATATTAGCTATCTCTACACACAACCTCTCGAACAACAGTTAGGAAGTCAGCTAAGCTTGGTGCGATGGCAAACATGTTAGAGTATTCTCGAATCCCCCGTGCACACACCCACTTGGCCGCATTCTCCCCTACATGAATGTATCCCAAAGTGTGTGCTTATATGTGGTGTACTATTCATGCATTTATAACATTCAAGAAAAATCACAATAATATCATAAACACAAAGATAAGATGAATCTAATGAATCTCATAAAGCAAATAGAACATACCAAGTGCCGAAAGGAATCCCAAGCTAATAACTCTACTCTACAAAGGATAGATCAATGGAAAATATTAGGTTAGATTCCATGGATCTAAGAACATAAGATGAAAAAAAAAAGAATAGAAAAGAAAAATGAGAAGGAAGAAGAAGAAGTACTCTCCTCTTCCTTCTCTCTAAACCAGAGGGAGGAAAAATCTACATTATGACTATCTACAGTTTATTAGAAGACTAATATATATAGTAGTAGAGAATTGGGCCTAAAGATAGGCCCAAAATAGGCCAACTTAGTTCAAAACTCTAATCAACATTTCCTTCTAGTCGCTGAACCTTTCTTGAATAAACTGCCCAAATCTGTGAATCTCGTGGAGCTAAATTATAGTGCGTTGGATAGATCTCAGAAAGAAGAAGATTTTGATATATGTTACAGGTAAATCGAATGAAAATTGAGAGAGTGGTTGCGGGATGCCTCGTGTGGCACAGGCCGCTGGCCGAGAGTGTCATCGTTCGGTTCCTGATACGCGCCCATGGATTTTAGCGCGGGCCATTGGTGCTAGACCATGCATGGCCCATGTCGACCCGTTAGTCCTTTGTCCAGCTGAACTTTTTTCCTTCACTACGGATGAACTGTTGGTCCGATTTAAGAGTTCTAGTAGTCAATTTTATAGTACTCGAAGAAGATGAATATATTGGAACTGGATTTATAGGCTAATTCTTCCTGGATCATTCTCGGACTAAGGCAACGCTCCTCAGACCACGATTCACCATTTTCTCTTTTTGCCACACTGAACTCCGAAGCCGCCTATCTTTGGCTTCAATCTCCCTCTACCATGCATTAATGTTTGTGATGTGCCTATTTTATATCGTTATATTAGGACTTTATTAACTCACTTTTATACGCTTTTGTGCTCAAGATGTGGCATTTTTCCTTGGAGTTCTCTAACGAGATTTAAAAGCGACTTTTACGTTTTTATTACCTTTATAGAGGATTTTGTGTGACAAGGAAATTTGTTTGAAGATTTTGAAGACTTTGAAGAATATCTTTGAAGATTTGAAGATATGAAGACTTGTATTTGAGCTTTTGGAGACTTGAAGAATTGAAGATATGTGAAGTGAAGTGGAGGCCTTGAAACAAAAAGAAGAAAGAAATCAAGATGGTGAAACTGGGCTAGATCGCGACTTGCGACGAACCTATCATGACTCGCGATAGAAGAATGGCCTGAAACTTTCATACTTTTTTGTACTATAGATACTCACCTTATCCTCTCCTCTTTACACCCTTCTTCTTCCTGCGATTTTTCTGGGTTAAAACCCTAGTTTTTCTTTCTTTGTTTTCTTTGTTTTCTTTGTTTTTGTAGGTTAATCATGTCTTTTAATTATTTAGGTTAGTTTAATATTGGGAGAAACTGATGGAAGCTTCCATATCTATGTAGTAAGAGCCTCTATTTCACTTTATCTTGAAGCATTTGTTATTTAGCATTCATGTGTTTTATTGTGATATTTTACTTCATTTATATCATGGGTTGTTTGAGAATAGGAAGTGTTTGTGTGATTGAAATCTTAGGGTGTTAGGAAAGTTGAAAAAAAAATTAACCCATTTGGCATGAAAATCCAAGAGCATTGACTTAGAACTTCTAGTGTATAATTTATTGTAATTCTTGCTAGATAAGTATGTTAATGTGGATTGTTCTCATATTTATCCTATAGATGCAATGTAAGGTTAAATCTTGAATGTGATTTGTTCAAGGTTTAGCGTAATGAATTCTATGTTTGGTTAAATGGTTATGTCTTTGGTAGAAGGCTTTTTGTTATCAAATCTATGGTTCTTCGTGTATAATGTCGTTGATGAAATACCTTCATGGTTTTGTTTACCTAAAGTGATTATCAATGAGGTTTGCAAATGGTCGTTGTTTGTCTTTGCAAATTACTATTAAGAAGGAATGAATGTTGATCTTCGAATGGGAAGTGATAACATTCCCCATAGGTGACAAATTTTATTGAATGAGTGAATGGTTCAATGATCTACATGAGGTTTGGAAGTGGATATCAATTGCCCCTAAGGCTTTGTCTTTTGTAGTTTTAAACCTCTTTTTTTAGTTTGTTTGATAATTAGCATAGTTAATTGACTTTGCTAGCTATCTTGTCTTTTAACTTCATAACTTAGGACCACAACCAACCAAAATCCCCCTTTTTACATGCTTTTATATATCTATATATATCTACTTCTAGCATAATATCAACCTTTTATGTTTAAACGCTTAAGAAAATCTCTCTTCTTTGTGGACGACCCCGATTTGCCAATATCTACTTAATTGTATTTAGTAAGCGTAAGGGGCTTATAAATTATAACTTTGAGAGGTACGGCGACGACCGCCCAAAGTTTGGCACCACTGCCGGGGAACAGGCATTTATTTTTATATGTTTAGGTGTATTTGGTTTCATATTAGCTAGTTGTTTTTATTTTCCATTCCCTGGTGTTTGTTTTTGTTTGGAGTAGGTATTGCTTGAGTTCTTGGTAATTTTTTATCAAGAATCCTTGCAATATGATTTCATACTTTTGAAAAAAAAATTGAGCATCTCACCTTAAGGGAACTCATGATGAGAAGAGAGGCTCAACAAGCAAGGTTTTGTAGGATTTGTCATTCCAACCATTCTACCGAGTCTTGCTATTTGTTGTGGGAAGAGCACTATGAGGGGGAAAGAATCCTTGGTTTCCAAGACCAAGGGCATTATGAAGAGTGCTACCAAGAGGTAGGAGATGTTAGTTTTCAAGGGCAAGAAGCTCAGGAATGGTATCTATACCACAATTCTTACAATCTGGAATGGAGTGGTAAGCTGGATTGGTGGTATGAGAATGAGCTGGAAAACCAACAATACGAGCAAAATAGTTTGCCATCACCACCTTATACCATACCCCACAACCAAGCCCAACATGGAAGTTCAAGTTTGACAAATGAGGAAGTCATGAATACAATAGCAAACTTGAACAACTTTACTAGTGAGGAGTCGGACACTCGGCTTTCCTCTAGTGTTGAGGCTATTCAGGGGCATGCGAGGAGTATATTAGAAGCATTATCCCGAATGGAAGCTCGTGATTCTGAAAATACACCATCACAAATCAAACTCGAGGATTCGGTGAGTGAGGTTACCATGGGAAATGAGCTTGAGTTTGAAAGGGATGAGGAGTTGGTTTTTAAGTATAAAAAATGGAGGAAGAGTTGATTGTTCTACATTCATTAGCATCATCACCCCTTCTCCCACCTAGTGAACCAACTCCACCATTTTTTGAAGTTTTGAGGGAGACAAGAGAGGAGCCAAAAGACTATTCCAAGCCTCTTAACCACCCAACTCCCTTTAAACCATCTCAACCTCAACAAGACTTTTCTCTTGAATGTACCCCCACCTCTCTAGTTCTGGATACTCATGGTGAAAGAGTTCAAGCCGTCACCATGTGGATAACATTAGGTTCATGCTGACGACCTTAAATATACGGAGATTTGTTGTTCTAACGACGTAAATAAATTTGGCCTGTATTTTGATTTTTGTTGTTTAGTTTTTGTTATTTTGTCTTGTTCTTTTTACGGTGTGTTTTTCTGTGATTTTGTAGCAAAGTGGAGTGCATTTCCTCAGAGAAGAGGAAGGAATGATATCAATGAGAAAGGGAAGAAAGCTTGGAAAGTTGGTAAGAAATTAAATAAATTCTTTCTAAGTGCTGAGAAACCCTGTCGTCGCGAGTCGTGACGAACACGTCGCGAGTATCGACGAACACATCGCGTGTCGGAACAAGCAGGGGAGCAAAAATGAACTCCCAGCACTAGCTTTCCACGAGTCGTGACATGTCCATCGCGAGTTGCGATCGAATCAAAAAAATTCTGAAAGAATTGAGCTCACAGACTAAAGATATCGCGAGTCTTGATTTCTTGGTTGCGATTCTCGATGATGCATTGCGAGTTGCGACCAGCGGTGTCACGAGTCACGATGGAAAAACCAACTTTTCAACTGTGCTTAAACACTGCATAATCCTTCCTTCTTCTCCACTAAATACTCCCAAGAACCACCACACATCCACTCATTCCTCTACCATCTTACATATATTGACATATGAAGATTTGTGCATCTTTATATTATCTTTGTTAATTGTAGTATGCCGACTACATCATTGTGACTGTAATTGCTATATTCTATAATGATGCTTGGATTTGTGTAGATATATATGTTGGATATTTTTTATTAGAAAACCTTATAGTGGTGATTGCATGAGGATTGGTTGTTCTTTGATAATACTATGGTTATTAATGTTTGATGCTAAACCTAGTATTACAAATCCTTATGTATTTGTGAGTTTGATGTTGTTTTTTGTGGTGTTAGTCTAGATCAAACGGCGCCAAATAGATAATGTTTTGCTCGAGGGGTGAGTTCTTCTATGGCACTTTCGCTCCCCCTTCCGACTCCGAAACCAATTTTAGGACCAACTT
The DNA here is from genome assembly GCA_037428765.1 of Rubia yunnanensis. Lineage (NCBI taxonomy): Eukaryota > Viridiplantae > Streptophyta > Magnoliopsida > Gentianales > Rubiaceae > Rubia > Rubia yunnanensis. The sequence continues at coordinate 40,082,250 of CM075066.1, forward strand.
TATACAAATACATGGGATTGCACTGTATCACCGGTGACTATACGGAGAAATAGGTTTCACTCTACCTCTTACCTTGAGTTTTATTGGTCTTGCCTTACATCTTTACTTTGAAGGCAATGTAATGTTTTAAGTGCGGGGAGGGATTAGAGGACTCACATGCATGCTAGCTTGATTCAGAATGTTTTTTGCTATTTTTTATTGGAAAAATATGAGAAAAATTTAAAAAATTGAAAATTTTGAAAAAAATAGAAAATGAAAAAGAAAAAAAAGAAAAAGAAAACCCGCTAAGTTGAAAACCTGAGAGGGCAACTTAGACAACATTGGGGGCCCAGATAGGTCAAAAACCTGAAAGGGCAACCTCGGCAAAAATGAGAGGCTAAATGTACGGAAAAAGGTGAGATGTGAGCCAAAGAAACATGATGTGTGGCTAGGATGAAAACCCGAAAGGGCTCCTAGGCAAAATGAGAGAAAGAGAGAAAAAAGGAAAATGCTATGATTTCACTCATTTTCCGGCGTTGGAGTCATAAGGTTCCGGTTGTCATATGGATGGATCAGGTAGCTCAACATCTTGAGACCTCTTGGGATTGGGTAACTTAGCGGGTTGAAAAATGAAGTATGGTTATGAAATTCTTGATTCTTTTATACTTCATTTTGGTTGATATATTGGCATTGGGTGAAGTATGTGTTTTAACCTCCTAGATGGTTTTTGACTTCATATTGCGTCATTGGATTTTGGTTAATATATTGGTATGAAGTGAAGTATGTGCTTGAACCTTTCCTATGGTTTTAACTTCATTTTGTGTCATTGGACTTTGGGAATATCAAATCGGGACTTTGAAACATTTTTATGGGTGGTGAATTGATAAGTGGTAGGTTTGGTTAGATTTAGGAATTGGGGTTGTGTGTGTGGAAAATTCTCTTTTGAGCTTTGATTTTGGGATCTATGATATTGAGAGTTTTTGTCAGGTTTTGATAAGGGAATATTAGTTAAGATGTGGACATATGAATTCCTTTGTGGCTTGAATCTTTTCTTACTTGAGGGTGAGTAACGTTTAAGTACGGGGAGGTTTAATACCCATTTTATATGGTTATATTAGGACTTTTGTGACTTACTTTTGTACACTTTTGTGCTCGAGATGTGACATTATGTAAACACCAGCACGCGGGGTGTGGGAAATGACACAGCCTGCACCAAATTGTCTGAGCAAGCACCCTTGCTGACCACGGCTCGCGACAACGGCCTTGGGCACGGATCAGGACTTCAAGTTTTAGCCCTTTAACAGTGCCTTACAGCAGACAATGTGGCCCGCACCAGGTATCAGACACTACCTGCGTGAAGCATCGTGCCCCACACAAGATGAAGATCCGTGCCACGCCCAAGAACTAGCTCTCCACATCCATGAAGCAACACGGCCTGCACCAAGTACAAGCCACGAGCTGCATCATTCATGACACCCCGCGCCGGGCAGCGGCTGAGCTAGGGTTTACCCCATTCTTGCCTATTTTGGGCATATTTTTAGGCCCAATCTCGTACTACTATAAATAGAACCTTTGTCTACTTGCTTTTCATATCTCATACTTCATTTTCAAGAGTAGTTTCTAGACTCTCTCCTTAGGAGAAACTTTATCTTTTTCTTCTTTTTATTTTGCTTTAATCCTAAGGTGTGGAATTCAAATTTTTATTTGAATTCCATGTCGAAGGAGTAGTGTCCATAGCTTGGGGATAAATTGTAGTGACTTGGTAATCTATATGCTTATTGAGATTCTCTAGTTTATCCTAATTTTGTGTTCATAGTATTATTGTGATTTCCTTTTGAGTTTGAATGCATGAAGATTACACCACATATGTAGCACACACTTTGGGTTGTATTCATCTAGGTGAAAATATCGATGCCCCCTTGGGAAGAGAAACCTGGTTGTTTGAATGAATGGAGGAGAATGCATTTGCGTGAGTGTGTGCACGGGAGATTCAAGGTCACTTCTATCCACTTACCAGCGCACAAGTCTTAGCTGACTTCGTCAAGTTATCTGTGAGGTTTTGGTTAGAGATAGCTAAATATTAGTAAGCTAGGGTTAAAAGAACCCTAGTATCATAGATAAGGTGCCTATCACCCTTGGGCCTAATTGATGGAACCCGAGGGGAGTAGCGCATTCGTGGTGGAAGCCCGGGATGTAATTTTCACCGGGGAGAATCAGACCTATAATAACGGTCAAACCTTGGTGTACTCCCCTAATTACGATGGTAGTGATGATGGAGGGTTGCGAGAGCACCCGCCGTGACAGGGATGGGGAAGTGTATGCCATCAGCCCCTAATTACGATGGTAGTGACGATGGAGGGTTGCGAGAGCACCCGCCGTGACAGGGATAGGGAAGTGTATGCCATCAGCCACACCATGTGTTATGGACACTCCATTAGGTTTGTTTAGATCTCTATGAGAATGAATCGAGAATAGAAGCATTAGATTGACCAAGTTGCACAATTATTTCCCCAAGTGCCTAGCTAATATTTTAGTTGTGTTTTTACTTTTCATGTTTTGTAGTTGTTTGTTTGAAAAACCAATCCCCCCCTATTTGCATGTTTACTTTTCTAGTATTCCTTTCACTCGTACGGATTGATGACCCGTACAAGGTTGTGTTTTAAGTTGACACATTAGACCTAGCATCTATGTGGACAAACCCAGGGCTTACCGCTAACTACCCTATGGGTAGCGTAGCAATAGGAATAGAGTGAAGAACTATAAATTTCTATCTTCTGACCCTCACCACCTCTAACCGGGTTACTTTAAAGCTACGGTTTGACGACCTTGGGGGGAGGCAGGTCACAGCGGGAAAGGCAGATGGTCGAGTGTTTAAAACCTCCTTGACCTCCCCCTTACCCCAAGGTAACATTCACGGATCTAATGCTAGTGAGACCCGGAGATTCATTTCCCTTTACGGACAAGAGGTCCGAAGGTAAGGATGGATCATTGTAGAGACCTCTCAACAACGATGTCATCATGGGTGGAGTGGCCAATGGTGATTCCAGGGACCCAAAGATAGGTGTCTCTGACTAGATTTGCATGAAAAATAAATAAGGCATGAGGATGACAATAAATATATGGTGTTTATTTTCAATTTTGTGTTTTTGAGTAGTGATTAGATAGATTTTGAATGTTTTGCAATGGGGATTTTTGAGATGAAAATCTTGTTGGTTTGAAAAATGAGTTCGAGACTCGTAATTATGTTTGAATGGAATTAAATTTGTTGGGTGACATAGTCTTTTGAAAAAGAGGAAAAAAAACTAAGGATTAGGTCAAAATTTTGGCAATCTAAAGCCAAAACCTAACACAGTCCACGCCAAGGGCTTAGGTCTATGCCAGGAGTGTTGGCACGAGGGGATGCCTTATGCCAATATCTTTGGCGCGAGGGGACGTTTTGTACCATGAGGTTTGGCGCAAGGCTTTGGTCCATGCCAAACATCTTCTTGGCCGATTTCCAATTTTCCATTGCCAAACTATTCCAAAAATGCACATTTTTTGAAAATTCATAAGTTCTAACTCAAAAATGCATTTTTGGTTCAAAACTTTTGAAATTCCCTAACCCCTTAGGATTTTTTATGCAAATAGTACTTCCTATATTCCTAAGAATTAATTGATTTTTATTAGTGTCCCCTACTATGAAAGTTTTAAAATTCCATTCTTATCCTAATTGTACCTCTCTCACTTATCACCTAGGCTGAAATTCTACTCCCTTAGTACACTTCTTCACCTAATTTCATCATTTGACACATTTTTTTCTTCTCAAGAAACACTCCCTCTCACACAATCTTGTTGAAACTCGAAAAAAAAATGAAGCTTTCTTCCAAAATTTTGCAATTTTTGCTTCTTCTTCTTTATTATTTGAATGAGTGTGTTTTTGATAGATGTGTTTGGGTTTGTATGCGTATTATTGTGTTGAAGAGAGTGTTGGATGGATTGATGTGCTACTATTCTTGAATGATCTTCATGTGTTGGGTGATTTAGGAGAGAGTGAATCTTGATTGCATGATCTTATTAATGGGTTGGTGAGAACTTTCATGAGTTTTTTTTTTATGAGGAATGTTCTTGTTTAAATAGCCTTCATGCTTACATCATCATGTTTTGAATGGTTAAGCTATTTGGGAGAATGTTATTTTGTTGGATGATAATGTAGACCATTCCTTGTTTATGATCATATCACCACTCTTGCCTTCATTTTGTTAGGATGCCATCTAAGAAGAATGTTTTGAAGAAGGGAAATTCTACTCGGGGTGAGAAGAGGAAGAAACTGGTAAAGGGTGCAAACCCTGAGCCGATGACTTCAATTCTTTACAACCCCACATTTGTGACTGAGAAGTTTATGCATTTATCCAACATCTCTGAAACTGTAGTCCGAAGATAGAGGAACTTGAGAGAGGCAAAGAGGAGTATTTTAGAGACCGGATTTGCTTGTAAGAACACCTTGGCGGCTCTAGGCTTACTCGAGCCTATCACTTACCTATTGGGTCGAGTAGGTCTAGAGTGATTTCTCGAGAGACACTCGAAGATGTATGTCAGGTAGACCTTAGAGTTCCCAGCTACTCTATAGCCAGTCATGGACGATGATGAACACAAGGTAATTAAATTCAACCTAGATGATAAGGAGTACAAGATGACCCACCGGGAGGTAGTGTGTGCCTTTGGTTGGAGGTATGGCAAGGAGATCTAGAAAACACATCTTCAGGGGTTATTCTTCTCTCTTGGACACTTTTGGGTGCAACTGACAGGCACTGATCGAAAGAACCTATGCAAGAGTACCACCCTGGTTCAGCTGGCATTCCGTATGTTCACCGTCTGTTTAATATGAGTTTTTTCTAGCATGGTGAACTGGTGTAATGCCCGGGCTCGGATGTTCATTTCCTTTGGGAAATGACACTTGAGGGTAACTTTTACACGAACGTGGTGGGGTCGTTTGTGCAGAAATGTTTAGCGATTGGACATAGGAAGAGTGGGATATCTATGGCTTGGATGGTTGGTATACTGGCACAACACTTAGAGCATCCAGTTACATAGAAGGCATTGGCTAACTTGGGATGATCAGGCACAAAGTATAACATCGAGAAGTTAGCCAAGGCATCTATGGTGGGACCTACGAAATCGGAGGGTAGATATCAATGTCTTTATGGCGGAGCGAGCACTAGTAGTTTCATGGTACTTCCACAGCCGAAGTGCACCGCCATCGACCATGACACATGCTTGGATGACCTATTTATTTTGCCAAACTGGAGATTTGAGAGAGATTTTAGAGTTTTAGCCAACTTGGAGATAGATATTGAGGAGGCCGAGGGCAAGTCCAATCTGAGAGCACCTCGTAGTCGTTCCCACATATCCACAGACATAACACACCAATTGAAAGCTCTCGAGAAAAAAAAACGAGCTAAATTTCTCTCTCATGAAGACCGGAGGCCATTAAAGATCGCATTTTTGAAGACTTTTGAAGACTTGCTTTGAAGACATGAAGCCCGGGGGCCATTGAAGACCATTTTTGAAGATATTGAAGACTTGAAAAATGAGAAGAATTGCTATGAAGATGAATGTGTGCCACAAGAAGAAGAATATAAAAAAGGACAAAATTCGGGCACCCATCGTGAGTCGTGATAGCCTCATCGCGAGATCGTCATGAACCCTCGAGACATCATCCCCTCAAGACCTGTCAAACCAATAATCCCATCAGCCCTTTGAGATATCATCCTCTCGAGAACTCAGATCCTCGAAGTCCTAAGCCCTTGACTCGAGCCAAACCTGAAAGTCTATCATCCCCTCGAGACCTCGAAGCCCTAAACCCTTGACTCAAGTAGAACCTGAAGTTTATCATCCCCTCGAGACCTTGAGGTAGTAAGCCCTTGACTCGAGTAGAACCTGAAAGCCATCATCCTCTCAAGGCCAGTTCTCAAGACCAGTCCTCGAGACATCATCCCCTCGAGACCTCGAGGCAGCAAGCTCTCGACTCGAATAGAACCTGAAAGTCCATCATCCTCTTGAGGCCAGTTCTAGAGACCAACCCTCGAGACATCATCCCCTCAAGACCTCGAGGCCACAAGCCCTCAACTCGAGCTGAACTAGGAAGTACATCATCCTCTCGAGGCCAGTTCTCGAGACCAACCCTCGAGACATTATCCCCTCGAGATCTCGAGGCCGCAAGCCCTCAACTTGAGCTGAACCAGAAATTCTATCACCCTCTCGAGGCCAGTCCATGAGACATTATCCCCTCGAGACCTCAAGGCCACAAGCTCTAGAGTCAAGTCGAGCCATAGAGTCCATCACCCTCTCGAGACCAGTCCTCGAGACCAGCCCTAGAGACATCACCCCCTCGAGACATCAAGGCCGGAAGCCCTAGACTTGAGCCAAGCCATAAAGTTCATTATCCCTCAAGACGTCACCCTCGCGAGACCAGTCATCAAGGCCACAAGCCGTCGACTCGGGTCGCAAGCTGAACCTCTTAAGACCTTGGGGTCGTAAGATGAACCTCTCGAGATCTCGAAGCTGTGAGCCCTCGAGGTGTCATCTTTCATTCTCGAGCCTAGCCAGAGCCGAACTTCTCAAGACCTTAGGGTCGCGAGCCAAACCTCTCGAGACCTCGAAGCCGTGAGCCCTCGAGGTGTCATCTTTCATCCTTGAGCATAGCCAGACCCAGATGAACCCGTCGCAACCCAGACACCCGTCGCGACTCGTGTTGGTACAGGGAATAACATTGGACTAACCCTAAACAATCAGAAAATTATGCTCTTCCAATGCTTTCACAATGCACAATATATATGGAATAACTTCAGAAAAAAATGAATTGCATGTATCTTTAATTGGATGGTTTGGTAATTTTTAATGGCTCTGTAACATCTTGTAATAATAATGTGGATTAAACTTATACAAAAAAAATCTAAAATAATTGGACGAGACATACATCATCCACAAAGCGTGCAATGCGCACAAGACAAATATACCATGCACACTACAATAATAGTTTGGTCATGCATATATACCATACTTATCTTATGTAGGAGAAATTTAAATGACTATATTTAATTTATCATAAATTTGTTCTTTAACCATATAAGAACATTTAAGTTTTATCTTCTTGTTTTGTTGTTAGATTTACCACTTTTAGAACATCGAACATTTCTTCATTTTGTATTTTAGTTTCAAATAGACAATTATTTTCAGTTGTTAAAAATGAATCATGCATAAATAGCTAACACCGCCTCATATCTACAACTTGCACCCAATTTGTGGAGATGATTGAAAGTGTAGTTTAAATTACATGGAAAATGATGAAATTGACCCTAAAGCTCAGTTTCTAGTATTTAGGAAAGTAAAAAAAATTGATTACTAAAACATTTGTAATATATTTTTCCTATTTTAAGAAAAATGTTTTATTAGTCTTGAATAAAGGAAGTATATATCTTGGTCCAAGCAACTATTTACCCAACCTGTTTTAGAATTGTCACATCTCATTTTCCTAGAGGAAGCAATGGTCTATATATTTCTCTCTTTCGGTTAAAATCTTATCCAAGGAGTACCCATTAGGACCATGCAATTTGGTCGAATCCATCCGAGACAGGCACTACAAAGTCTATTAACCATGACCTCCCATTCTCCATTCCTCAGAGCATCACATATGTATGAATGAGACGTATACTAATATAAGTTGAGGGTGTTCATGGCTTCGAAACTTATTTCAGATAATATCCATCCATTATTTCAAACTAGGGCAGTTAAGGAAATAACATTGGACTAACCCTAAACAATATGAAAATTATGCTCTTCCAATGCTTTCACAATGAACAATATATACGGAATACCTTAGAAAAAAAGAGAATTGCATGTATCTTTAATTGGATGGTTTGGTTACTTTGAATATAGCACCGGTTTTTGTAAACAAATAGAGCCGGTTTTTGTAAACAATTAGAACCGGTTTTTGTAAAAAATTACACCAAGGTTGTCATAAGGTTGCGGTTGTCACATGGATGGATCGGGTAGCTCAACATCTATAGACCTCTTGGGATTGGGTAGCTTAGTGGGTTAGGAAACGAAGTGTGGTTATGAAATTCCTTATCTCTTTCTACTTCATTTTTGGTTGATATATTGGCATTTAGTGAAGCATATGTTTGAACCTCTTATATGGCTTTAGTTTCATTTTATGTCATTGGATTTTGGTGGATATATTGGCATTAGGTGAAGTATGTGCTTAAACCTCTTAAATGGTTTTAACTTCATTTTGTGTCATTGGACTTTGGGAATATCAATTCTGGGCTTTGAAATATTTTTATGGGTAGTGAATTGATAAGTGGTAGGTTTGGTTAGATTTAGGATTGGGGATGTGTGTGTGAAAAATTCTCATGTGAGCTTTTATTTTGGGATTTATGATATTGAGAGTTTTTGTGAGGCTTTGTTTGGGGGATTAGTTTAGGATATGGCCATATGAATTCCTCCGTGTGCTTGGATCTTTTCTTACTCGAGGGCGAGTAAGGTTTAAGTGTGGGGAGGTTTGATGAGGCCATTTTATGTGGTTATTTTAGGGTTTTTAGGATGTGGATATGTCATTTCCTCCGTGTGCTTGAATCTTTTCTTACTCGAGGGCGAGTAAGGTTTAAGTGTGGGGAGGTTTGATGTGTCCATTTTAGATGGTTATTTTAGGCATTTTAGGATTAGGTTTTGTGCAATTTTGTGCTCTACATGTGGCATTTTGCCTTGAAATCATCTAAGGAGGGATAAAGGCGGCTTTGACGTTTTTATCACTTTTTAGATGATTTTGTGTGACAAGGTGATTTGTTTGAAGACTTTGAAGATTTGAAGACTTTGAAGATTTGAAGACTTTGAAGATTTATCTTTGAAGATTTGAAGATTTGAAGACCTTTACATTTGAGCTTTGTGAAGATTTGAAGAAGTGAAGAGATGAAGAAAGGAGAGCAAAGCAACGGATGAATGATGATCCAGGGTTCTCAGAATTTTCCGAGAAGAATCAGCCCTCAAGAGTGGCACCATTGGATTCCTCTTCTCGAGCACTATAAAATCGACTACAAGAACTCCCGAAACGGATCAACAGTTCACCCGTAGGAAGCAAAACAAAACAGGGCTGGATTTCACTGCTGGTCGCGACTCGCGATGGAACTGGTCGCGAGTCGCGACGACAGCGCGAATCCAGCTCTGCAGCAGCGTTTTTTTCTCCCCTTTTTCTTCCACTATAAATACCTCTTCACCCCTTCTTCTCCACAGCTTTTGGCCCCTGTTTTGGGCCAAAACCCTAGGTTTTATCTTCTTGTTTTCTTAGTTTTTATGCCTTTTGTTGTTCTAGAGTAGTTTTTGTACTTGGGAGCAAGGATTGAAGCTTCCATTTCTATGTAGTAAGGAGCATTTATATCTATCTATTTGGTGTTTTTGCTATTGTGCTCTTATTGTGCTTTGAATGTTAATTGTTGATGCCATTGATGTTGTTGAAAGCTTGAATGAAATACTTGTATGAATTGCTAGCTAGGGTTTGGGGGATTTGGGTTAATTTCCCCCCTTTTCTTGTTAGGAATGTATGAGTATGATTTAGAGCTTTTGATTGTGTTAATGGATTGATAATGTGCTAGATGAATGTGATTGATGTTGAACTCTTCGTCATGTTCGTTTGTGTAGCAAACGAGAGAGTTATATGCTCTTGGATGAATGTGCGTTGCACGTTCATCCAATCTCGTGTAATTGCATGAATTGGTTAAATGCTTAGTCATGGTGTAGTGGTCATAAGCATTGCCAAGCTTGTTGGTTCTTCGTGATTAAATGCCACCAAGGATACCTTGAGTCGTGGTCGCGACAACGGGATTCATTGGTGAGGTTTGACGAGAGATGTCAAACTCACTCTTGCAAACTACGAACTAAGAAGGATAGGAGTTTAGTCTCCACAACAAGTAGTTGAAGTATTGAATAGATGATTTTAACTTATCCTTGAAGCATTTGTTATTTAGCATTTGTGTATTCTTGATGGTGTGCTTCACTTCACTTGTGCCATGAGTTGTTTGAGCATAGGGAGTGCTTGTATGATTGAATTGGTTAGGTGTTAGGAACGTGACGAATTCCGTAGCTCCTTTGCATGAAAATCTATGAGCATGAACTTAGAACTTCTTGTGATTTATGTGTTGTGATTCTTGCTAGATGGGTATGTTGATGTTGAGTCATGTAATGCTATATGATAGAATGAGTGAATGATTCAATGACCTACATTAGATTTGGAAGTGGATATCCATTGCCCCCAAGGCTTTATCTTTGTAGTTTAAAACCCCTTTTCTTTAGTTTTGTTTGATGATTAGCATAGTCACTTGACCTTGCTAGTTATCTTGTCTTTTTACTTTCGTAACTTAGGAACAACCAACCAACCCCCCCCCCATTTACATGCTTTTATATGTGTGTATATATATCTACTCCTAGCCTAATATCAACTATTGTGTGCTTAGAAGCTTAGGAAGATCCATGTTCTCCTTGGACGACCCCGATTTGCCGCTATCTACCTAGTTGTAGAAAGTAAGCAAAAAGGGCTTATAAATTATCTTTTGCACGGAGGGTGCGACGACCGCCCGCCTGTCAAAATGGCGCCGTTGCCGGGGAAGAGGCGTTTATTTTTAAGTATTTAGGTGTATTTGGTTGTGTATTGGCTAGTTGTTATTATTTTCCACTACTTGGTGGTTGTTTTTGTTTGGAGTAGGTATTGCTTGCGTTCTTGGTAATTTATTTTATCGAGAATCCTTGCACTATGATTCTGAACTTTTGAAAAAAAAAAATTTAGTGGAGCATCTCACCTTGAGGGAACTCATGATGAGAAGAGAGGCTCAATAAGCAAGGTTTTGTAGGATGTGTCGTTCCGACCATCCTACCAAATCTTGCCCTTTGTTGAGGGAAGAGCACTATGACCGAGAAAGAACCCTTGGTTTCCAAAACCATGGGTACTATGAAGAGTGCTATCAAGAGGTTGGAGATGTTGGTTTTCAAGGGCAAGAAGCTCATGAATGCTATCCATACCACGACTCTTACAATCCGGAATGGAGTGGTAGTCCGGATTGGTGGTATGAGAATGAGCCGGAAAACCAACACTACGAGCAACCTAGTTGGCCATCACCACCCTATACCATACCCAAAACCAAGCCCAACAAGGAAGTTCAAGTTTGACACGTGAGGATGTCTTAAATACCATAGCAAACTTGAACTCCTTTACTAGTGAGGAGCCGGATACCCAGCTCTCCTATAGTGTTGAGGCCATTGAGGGGCATGCGAGGAGTATATTAGAGGTATTGGCCCGCATGGAGGCTCGTGATTCCGAAAATACACCATCCCAACTTGAACTCGATGACTCGGTGAGTGAGGTCACCAATAAAAATGATTTTGAGTTTGAAAGGGATGAGGAGTTGGTTGTAGAGGATAGAAAAATGGAGGAAGAGGTGATGGTGCTACATCCATTAGCATCGTCACCCCTTCTCCCACCTAGTGAACCAACTCCACCATTTTTGGAAGTTTTGAGGGAAACAAGAGAGGAGCCGAAAGATTATCCCAAGCTCCCTAACCACTCAATTCCCTTTGAACCATCTCCACCTCCACAAAACTTTCCTCTTGAAAGTTTTGTACCCCCACCTCTCGAATTTTGGAAGCTCATGGTGAAGGGGTTCAAGCCTTCACCATACGGATAACATTAGGGTCGTGCCGACGACCTTAAAAATACGGAGCTTCGTCGTGTCGACGACGTTAAATAAATTTGGCATTTCTTTTAGTTTTTGTTTCTTAGTTTGTGTTTCTTAGTTGTGTTTCTTAGTTTGTTTTTGTTGTTGTTTTGTTTTGTTCTTTTTATGGCATGTTTTTCTGTGATTTTTTAGCAACATGAAGTGCATTGCAATGAAGGAGATGAAGGAACGAGATCAATGAACGAGGGAAGAAAGCCTGGACAGTTGGTAAGAAAACGAAAAAATTTTAAGCCTGGGATACCCTGCCGTTGCGAGTCGCGTGAGCTTCGTCGCGAGTCGCGACGAACAGGGGAGAAAAATCCACTCCCAGCACCAACTTTCCGCGAGTAGCGATGACCTCGCGATGCTCGTCGCGAGTCGCGATGAGCTTCATCGCGAGTCGCGATGAGCTCAGAATTTTTGAGCTCTCGGAACCAACTTTCCGCGAGGCGCGACAGACTCGCGATGGGCCATCGCGAGTCGCGACGAAGTCCATCGCGAGTCGCGACCACTTCAGTCGCGAGTCGCGATGAAAATTCCAAGTTTTCATTTGATCTTAAACATTGCATGATTCTTCCTTCTTCTCCACCCAACACTCCCAAGAACCACCACATCTCCACTCATTCTCAACCATCCGACATATATTGGCATATGAACATTCTTGCATCTTTATATTACATTTGTTGATTGTAGTATGCCGACTACATCATTGCGATCGTAAGTGCATATCCTATAATGATGCTTGTATACATGTCAATATATGTTGGATATTTTTCATGATTATTCTTATAGTGTTGGTTGAGTGTGATTTGGTTGTTCTTTGAAAATACTATGGTTATTAACTCTTGATGCTAAACCTAGTATTACATATCCTTATGTACTTGTGAGTTTAATGTGTTCTTCGTGGTGTTAGTCTTGATCAAACGGCGCCATGGAGACAATGCTTTTCTCGAGGGGTGAGTTCTTCTACGGCATCTTTGCTCACCCATCCGGTTCCGACACCTATTTCGGGACCATACAAGTGCTTGGATTGCGCCATATCACCGGCGAATTGCGGAGACACGGGTGTCATTCTACCCCCTTACCTTGATTTTTGTTATTCTTGCCTTAGATGTTTACATTGAGGGCAAAGTAAGTTTTAAGTGTGGGGAGGGGTTAGAGGAATCATATGCATGCTAGATAGTTTTGGAATGCTTTTTGCTACTTTTCATTGGAAAAACATGAGAAAAGAAAAAAATATATAGAAAAACAAAAAAAAAGAAAAAAAATAGAAAAAGAAAAAAAAGAAAAAGAAAACCCGCTAAGTTGAAAACCCGAGAGGGCAACTTAGGCAACATTGGGGGCCCGGATAGGTCGAAAACCCGAAAGGGCGGCCTAGGGAAAAATGAGAGGCTAAAATGTGCGGAAAAAGGTGAGATGTGAGCTAAAGAAACATGATGTGTGGCTAGGATGAAAACTCGAAAGAGCTCCCAGGCAAAATGAGAGAAAAAGAGAGAAAAAGAAAAATTCTAAGATTTCACTCATTTGCCGGTGTTGGAGTCATAAGGTTGAGGTTGTCACATGGATGGATCGGGTAGCTCAACATCTATAGACCTCTTGGGATTGGGTAGCTTAGTGGGTTAGGAAACGAAATGTGGTTATGAAATTCCTTATCTCTTTCTACTTCGTTTTTGGTTGATATATTGGCATTTAGTGAAGCATATGTTTGAACCTCTTATATGGCTTTAGTTTCATTTTATGTCATTGGATTTTGGTGGATATATTGGCATTAGGTGAAGTATGTGCTTAAACCTCTTAAATGGTTTTAACTTCATCTTGTGTCATTGGACTTTGGGAATATCAATTCTGGGCTTTGAAATATTTTTATGGGTAGTGAATTGATAAGTGGTAGGTTTGGTTGGATTTAGGATTGGGGATGTGTGTGTGAAAAATTCTCATGTGAGCTTTTATTTTGGGATTTATGATATTGAGAGTTTTTGTGAGGCTTTGTTTGGGGGATTAGTTTAGGATATGGCCATATGAATTCCTCCGTGTGCTTGGATCTTTTCTTACTCGAGGGCGAGTAAGGTTTAAGTGTGGGGAGGTTTGATGAGGCCATTTTATGTGGTTATTTTAGGGTTTTTAGGATGTGGATATGTCATTTCCTCCGTGTGCTTGAATCTTTTCTTACTCGAGGGCGAGTAAGGTTTAAGTGTGGGGAGGTTTGATGTGTCCATTTTAGATGGTTATTTTAGGCTTTTTAGGATTAGATTTTGTGCAATTTTGTGCTCTACATGTGGCATTTTTCCTTGAAATCATCTGAGGGATAAAGGCGGCTTTGACGTTTTTATCACTTTTTAGATGATTTTGTGTGACAAGGTGATTTGTTTGAAGACTTTGAAGATTTGAAGACTTTGAAGATTTATCTTTGAAGATTTGAAGATTTGAAGACCTTTACATTTTAGCTTAGTGAAGAGATGAAGAAAGGAGAGCAAAGCAACGGATGAATGATGATCCAGTGTTAATAAGGACATGTTAGACTTAGGTGCTTCAATCAATGTGATCCCATATTCCACGTATGAAAGTCTAAATCTAGGCACTTTGCACAAAACCAGGGTTTTTATCCAACTAGCCGATCACTCTAGCATATACCTGAAAGGTATTGTGAAGGATGTGTTGGTGAAAGTGGATTCTTTAACATTCCCCGCTGACTTTTATGTTCTTGAGATGGGAGGTGACAGTAGCTCTAAACATATCCTTTTGGGAAGACCATTTCTAAATACTTCAAGAACCATAATTGATGTGTATAAAGGAATATTGGCCATGGAATTTAAGGGGCAGAGGGTATAATTTGACACTAATAATTCTATTGATCACCCTAGTAGATATCATTCTTGCCAAACAGTTCATGTTATTGATGACGAAGGGCAAGAGGAAATTGAGCTCAGAAATGGTAGTTCCTTAAATGTTTCCATAGATGATGTTATGAGTGATAATTTGATTTCAAATGGTGTGAGTACTAATTTGAAGGAAAGCAATGGTGAATGCACTCTTGGAGGCGCAGCATCCAACCCTTTTCGTGTGTCCGCGGGTAAGCCATTAAGGGTGTTTTTCCCTCCTTCTCTTGAGAAGACTTCGGTGAAAGAGTGCAAACCACCACCAAAAGCTCTTAAATGTTCATCCCTTGGAGAAGGAGAACTACCCCTGAATGCTTACGTGCTTGAAATCACCATGGAACAAAAACGTGAGTTGCTGGAGATGTTAAGGGAACATGAAGAAACCCTAAGCTACTTGAAGGAGGTTTTGTTAGGGGACAATGCGAATCCCGATTGTTTTAACCCTGGCCAAGGAAAAGGGACCAATCATCTCGGTTCATTTTGTGAGTCAAACCCAAGGAAAGGGAGTAAGTCATGCGACGACGTTAAATAAACTTAGTTTTGATCATCCAGATCATCATTCGTGTCTTTCTGTTGATGTTGTTTGGTTTTGAATTTTATCATTAAGTTTCATTGTTTTGCTTTATGCTTTTCACGATTTTGTAGCAATTTTGAAGCCAAGGCATTGGAATTTTCAAGGGAGAAATGATTGGAGTCAAAAAGTAAAGACTTGGACAAGAGAAGGAAACAAAAAAAATTCTAAGTACCAAGTTAGTAGCTCGTTGCGAGTCACGATGACATCGTCGTGAGTCACGATGGGGTAAGTAATTTTAGGTGAAATTATAGCTCTCGGATGCCACTTTCCGTGATTCACGATGACCTCATGAGGCCTCGTTGCGAGCCGCGATGGCATCGCGAGGGATTCGTCGCGAGTTACTACTAAATCAGGGATTTTGGCTAAAAATTGGGGTCTCTGCCAAAACTTTCCTCGAGCATGATGGACTCGCGATGGACTCGCGAAGACCTCATCGTGACTGGTGATGGAGTGGTCATGAGTCGCGATGTACTCAGAAATCTTGTGTTGAAATTGAGGTCTCGGCCTCCACTTTTCGCGAGCCGCGATGGCCTCGTGAGGACCTCTTCTCGAGCCCTCGAGACATCCCCCCTCGAGACCTCGAGGCAGCAAGCCCTTGACTCGAGCAAAACTTGAATGACCATCACACTCTCGAGGCCAATCCTCGAGTTCAGCCCTCGAGACATATCCCCTCGAGACCTCAAAGCCCTGAACCCTCGACTCGAGCAGAACTTGAAAGTCCATCACTCTCTCAAGGCCACCCCTTTGAGACATCACCACCTTGAGACCTTGAAGCCCTGAACCCTCTACTCAAGAAGAACCATAAAGTCCATCACCCTCTAGAGGCCACCCCTTCGAGACATCACCACCTCGAGACCTCAAAACCCTGAACCCTCGACTCGAGCAGAACCATAAAGTCCATCACCCTCTCGAGGCCAGCCGTTTGAGACATCACCACCTCGAGACCTAGAGGTAGCAAGCCCTCAACTCAAGCCAAACCATAAAGTCTATCACCCTATCAAGGCTAGCTCTCGAGCCTAGCTTCTCGAGACCTCGAAGCTGTGAGCCCTCAAGGTGTCATCTTTCATCATCGAGCCTAGCTTCTCGAGACCTCAAAGTTGAAAGCCCTTGAGGTGTCATCTTTCATCCTCAAGCCTAGCTTCTCAAGACCTCGAAGCCTCGAGCTCTCGAGGTGTCATCTTTCATCCTCCAACCTAGCTTCTCGAGACCTCAAAGTTGTGAGCCCTTGAGGTGTCATCTTTCATCCTCGAGCCTAGCTTCTTCAAACCTCAAAGCCGAGAGCCCTCGAAGTGTCATATTTCATCCTTGAGCCTAGCTTCTTGAGACCTCAAAGCCGCGAGCCCTTGAGGTGTCATCTTTCATCCTTGAGCCTAGCTTATCGAGACCTCGAAGCCGTGAGCCCTCGAAGTGTCATCTTTCATCCTCGAGCCTAGCCAGACCTAATGCCCCTCAAGACCACCTGTCACGAGTCATGATGGTTATATGAACTACTTTGAATAACGGGCTAAACCCATTTTGTCACAAACATATCCACAATCTGCAGCTACTCTTTTATCTTCTCCCGCTTCTCTTCACCATCTTCAATATGTCCTCCACCAAGCATCGCTGCACGCCGCCGCTCGCCGCCGCCCTCCACCACTCATGACCACCACTCCATACCCCATCCTTTCTTCCCAACCTCCACTCACAAATCGAAAAATCATTGAAGAACACAAACCCTAGAATTTTTGGGTTTTGTCACTTTGAGCAATTCAATTTCGAATTGATTGTGGGCTTCCTCTTTTCTTCTTTCTATGCATCTTGGTGGTACATTTCTTCACTTTATTGAGCTTGAATTGTGATGACGAATGTCTACTCTATTTTTTTATGGATATTGTGTAGATTATGTTTGATGCCTTAGGAAATTGAATTGTTGGATAGTGGTTGATTTTGGTGAACAAATTGTGCCTGCAATTCAATTTGATGGGTATTGTGTGCATATTTTATGGTTGTGGTTTGGATTGTATTGTGCTTGTTTAAGTTGGGATTTTGTGCAAATGTGTTGGTGTGGCTGAGAACAGATTGTGACTTATGCTAGATAGGAGGCATGTTGGCCCTTTATTCAACATAGTTGTTATTTGGATAAAATGTTATTGTGCTTTGCAATGTTATTTTTCTTAGGGTAGTTTAGCCATGGGACGTGAATGTTGACATTGTGAATATACTAATGGTGGCTAATCTAGTTGAGCACAACTGTGGTTTTGACATATAGCATATTGATTTCAATTATGTGAGAACTTCATGGATTTGAGAATATGGGCTTCTTGGACATAGTATGGATTGTATATGCAATTGTGATTAGGACTTAAACTAGTTGACTTGATTTTGATTCGTCTTGTGATGATGAACTAGTTTAAGGTTGATTATGAATTTGCAATATTGCATATGCACATATTCATATGTGTTTGACTTGTTTGCTGTGATTGTTAGATATGGCCCCCACAAAGAGACCTAGGGCTCCCCTCCCCCCCTCGAGGTGGTCGCACCATCACTCCACCTCTGCCTCATCCACCCCCTCCAGAATCGAGCCCTGTGCCTCCCCCTCCGGATAGGTACATGGGTTTGACCCGGATCACCGGGTTCTATGCAGAAAGGTGGGAGGCCCTGGAGAAGCTCCAACTCAAGGAGACAAGATTTTTCTATGAGCCCACATAGATGCTCTCGGCCTCACTCAGCCTGTCAGATGCCTCCTTGCAAAAGGGGGAATGGAAGGGTTTATGAGTAAAAGTATGCCCTCTTACCAGAGGTACACACTGGAATTCTTGTCCATGGTCTGTATAAGCAGCATGAGAGATGATCAACCCTGCGAGAGGTACATTTATTTTCACTTGGATGATATATCTAGGCAAATGACTGTCTCGCATATTGAAAAGGCCTTTGGATTTGACACCGCGGAGATACAGGCTAGGCTGGACCCACAGGCCCAGGAGCGATCAATTGAGGATGACATGCACTTTTGGAATGTCATCAACATGAGGCCAAAGAATTCCCATGATAAGAGTAGCACCATCATCCACCCTGCACTCTGTTATATGCACCGTCTGTTGACTAGCACAGTACTTTGCTCCGCAGAGCCGACGAATGTGCCAGACAATGACATTCACTTTCTGTGGCACTCAACGAATGAGGGGCCAGGATACGAGCTGTGGGCATAATTGTGGATGAAGAATATTGTGAAGGTGGCAGGAAGACCAAAGGGAAAGATCATGGTCGGAGGCATGATAGGCCTTTTAGCAGAGTACTTGGGATTGGTTCCTCCGGCTGACTTTCCACGCTTAGGGAGGCGCACGTCCTATCTTATCACCATTGAGAGGCTGGTTAGATTTGAGATGCTCAGTGCCACATGGACCACAGGGCTCTTCCATTAGTTGTATGGTGCGACAAAGGTCATATTCATGGCACTTCCTCAACCGAGCAAGACGAAGCTGGAATTTGATACACCTCTGGGAGACTTGGAGATTTCACCAGACTCCTCATGTAGAGATTATTTCTAGTGAGAGCTCCATGACCTTAGCCTAGCTCCTGTCTAGCGTGATGATAGCACTCTACCTCCCTCAGAGCGACAACAGCATCAGCAGCAGCACTCTACGCAGCCTCCACCAGAGCCAATGCAGGAGGACGATGTGCCAGCTCACCATTCCCATCCTTTACTAGACTTCTACGAGTGGATGATGAAAACTATGTAGGATGGATTCCGCCAACATGATAGCATGATATTGGAGCATAATGTATTTGTCTCCCAGACTTTGATTGACATAGACGAGGAGATTGACTACTTGTCAGCTCGTATCCATGAGATGTAGTCCTAGGCAGGCGGTGTCTCAAGCCCCGATCCGAGAGCAGAGAGGCGGAGAGCTAGGAGGCAGAGGAGCTCGGAGTGGCTAGCATAGTATCAGCAGCGGTATTTCGGCGGTGGCCCTTCTTCATCACAGGAGTGATTTCGTTAGCACCATATATTTACCATTTCCATACTTTTGTTTGTATGTTTTTTCCCTATTGTCTATATTGAGGGTAATGTAGTGTTCTAAGTATAGGGAGGGGTATCCACTTTGAGAGGATTGGGATTGAAGACACTTTTGCATAACTCTTTTGATTGGTTTTGGATTTCCCTTTTATTTTGGGATGTTTTTCTTTTGATGTACTTGGATAATGTTGGCTTTGATACTTTTCTTAGCCTTAACATTTGGAAAGCACTTTGCTACTTTTAGGATTGGAGACACGTGAAAAAAAATTTAAATGAATAAAAAATAAAAAGAATCCCGCTAAGTTGAAAACCCAAGAGGGAAACTTAGGCAACATTAGAGGCCCGGATAGGTCAAAAACCCGAAAGGGAGACCTATGAAAAAATGAGAGGCTAAATGTGCAAAAAAAGGTGAGATTTGAGCCAAAGAAACATGATGTGTGGCTAGGATGATAACCCGAAAGGGCTCCTAGGAAAAATGAGAGAAAATGAGAGAAATTGAAAAACGTTAAGTGTTCACTCATTTGCCGGTGTTGGAGTCATAAGGTTGCGGTGACCACACGGATGGATCGAGTAGCTTGACATCCTGAGGACCTTTTGGGAGTGGAAATTTAGCGGGAGAAAACGAAGTAAGTTTTGAAATTCTAGATCGTTAATATGCTTTGTTTTAGGTTGTTATATTGATATAAAGTGGAGCATGTGTTTTGAACCTTATACATGTCTTTCACTTTGTATCATTGGATTTGGGATTATCAATTCGGGATTTGGAGATGTTTTAGGGATATCAATGAATTGATGGGTTGATATGGTTTGGGTAGATTTAGGAATAGGGGTTGCAGGAAACTTCTCATTTGACCTTAACATTGGGATGTGTGATATTGAGAGTTTTGTAAGGTATTGATTTGGGGAATAGTAGTTAGGATGTGGATACGTCATTTCCTTCGTATGCTTGGATCTTTTATTACTCGAGGGAGAGCAAGGTTTAAGTGTGGGGAGGTTTGATGTGTACATTTTATGTGCATAATTTAATACAATTTGGGTCACTTTTGTGCTCTTCTATTATCAAGAGCTTGTGTTTTACCTTGAAATTCTCTTAGGAGGGGTAAGAGAAACTTTACGCTCTTTTACCACTTCTAAGTGGATTTTGCATGACAAGGAAAGAACACGGAGGCATAAAGATCGGAGGCCATTAAAGATCACATTGTTGAAGACTTTTGAAGACTTGCTTCAAAGAAATGAAGACTAGAGGACATTGAAGACCATTTTTGGAGGCATTGAAGACTTGAAAAATGAGAGGACTTGCTATGAAGATGAATGTATACCACAAGAAGAAGAAAAGGAAACAAGGAAAAATTCCGGCACCCGTCATGAGTAGTGATGGCCTCATCGCGACACTGTCGTGAGTCGCGATGAGCCCATCGCGAGTCACGACCAACGGGTGGCCAGAATTTCACCTTATCCTTTTTGTACTATAAATAGCACTCTCTTTCCTCTCATTCACAATCTTCTTCATTTGCATTTTTGGTACTGTTTAGAACCCTATTTTCTTCCATTTTCATCTTTGAATTTTCTTCTTTTATGTTTGGTTGTTTAGCATTAATTAGTATGAACTCTGGTAGCTAAACCTAGTTCTTGGGAGCAATTGAATAAGTCTTCCAAGTCCATGTCTTGAGAACAATTTGTAGCCTATTTAATACTCTTACTATTATGCATTTATGGAGCATTGAATGTGTTTGTTAATGTCATTAATGTTATTGAAAGCTTGAGTATATGAAGTACTTGTACGATATGCTTGTTAGGGTTTGGGGAAATGGGTTGATTTCCCCCTTTCATGATAGGAATCCAAGAGTATGATTTAGAGTTTTTGATTGTGTAGATGGATTGATAATTGCTAGATGAATATGATAATGTTGAATTCTTTGTCCTATTTGTTGCTTGTAGCAAATGAGAGAAGTCTATGAATGTTGATCGTTCTTGACTAATCTTGTGTAAATGCATGAATCAATTAAATGCTTAGACACGGTGTAGTGTTTATAAGTGTTGTCGAGCTTGTTGATTCTTCACGCTAAATGACATCAATGGGATACCTTGAGTTGTGTTTCGACTACGGGCATCATTGGTGAGGTTTAACAAGAGATGTCGAATTCACTCTTGCAAACTACTATCTAAGAAGGATAGAAGTTTAGTCTTCACAACAAGTAGTGAAAGTAGTAAATAGGTTGCATGTTCAATGATGGATAAGAGGTTTGGAAGTGGAAGTCAATTATGCCCAAGGGTCCATTAATTGTTTTCTTCACCTTATCTTTAGTTGTATTTCATGATTAGCATAGTTCTCTTTCTTTGCTAGTTGTTGTATTTCAATTTGATAACTTAGGATCAAACCAACCAAACCCCCCCCCCCCTTGTCTACATGTTTTTATATATATATCTATATATGTATATGCTTAGTATGTCATCTCCTATATATGTTTAAACACTTGAAAAGATCCCTCTTCTCGTCGACGACACCAACTTGCCATTATCTACTTAATTGTAGATAGGAAGAATTAGGGCATAAAAGTATTAACTTTGAGAGGTACGGAGACGTCCTCCCAGGCACGGTTCTTTCTGGTGACTGGTGGCGTAGGTTTCTGGCAGAGCTAGAAGGTGGTGAAGCTAAGGCAGAGGCTTGAACAATTCCTTGATACAAGATGAAGAAGCACGACATCTTACATTTGAGCGCAAGAATGGCATGAATAATGCCTTGAAACAAGCTGAAGACGGACTGAGTAATGCTTTTCGTGATCTGGCTATGGCTGAGGCTAGAGCAATTGTTGCTGAGGTTTTTGTTTCCGGGATTCTTGTTCATCTTCTTATTTTATGTGTGTTCTAATTTTTCATGGTAACTTATTTGCTAAATCTTTACTGCTTTGGTGATTCCTGTTCCAGGCTCGGTGCTCTGGTTTGGAGGAAAAGATGAAGCATGCCGAGGTAATTTTCTTTAGTGTTAAAGTTAATCCTTTATGTTGAGATAAACTAGACCAAGTGGCTCATGTTGCAAATTAAAAGTTCATTCTACTCTTGTATGATGATTGATGCTGAGTTTTGTAAGATGTTGTTGTACAATGCTTTTGTGAACTTGCATTACCTCTATGCTCCCACTTGAGAGCTCTGTGATATATTTGGATTATTGAGACACTTTTTTTCATGGTGTGGTGATTTTCATGTGGCATCTTGTCATAGTCACAATAGATGGAAGAAACGTGAAATTACTATAATCCCTACAAAGTTTGTAATTTCTTTTATGACTAAGTTTATGAATCTGGTATGCTTTCTTATTTTACTGCATTGAACTCCAATATTTACATGTCATGATATCAATAGTTAGGTAGGTTCCTCATCTCTTGTCATGATTCTTGGATTTTAGACATGTTTCACATTTAGTTTACTGTAAATAAGGTGCTACTAAAAACTGGTTTTGCATGTCAGAAGTGGGAAAGATAACAATGGTCTAGCTTTGTATAGGCTATTGATCAAAACAAATTCTCCACGCTGGTGATTCTGTTTGAAGAATTCATCTTCTTTCTTTTGGATATTTGCTTATCAGCTAAATTGAACATGTTGGTGACCTGAGTGTCGCTTGCACTGGGATGCTTTTGGTATACAACTTCTGTTTCTATTGAATAATTTTTCTTACTCTTAAAATTAGCATGACAGGTTGCTTTCATTCTAATTTTACAGTATCTAAGAAGAATAATTAATTGCAAGCTTCTTTCTTTCTCTCTCTCTGAAAACAGACTGGTTCCCTTGTTCAAGTCTACATAGATGGAACAGTTTTAGTCAGTCAATGAGGTGTTGAAATGGGGCAAGGATTGCACACAAAGGTTACACATATTGCAACTTCTTTGTTTAACATTCCTCTCAGTTCTGTATTCATCTCTAAGATAAGTACTGATAAGGTATTGCAATGCACTTCACTGCCAATCCTTCCTATCCTCTTCAACCCTTTTTGTAGTGGTTGGGGTTGGGGGAGACATATTCTAACCATAATTTGTAGTTGGCCCCGGTGATAAGTACTGTTTAGTGTTTCCTATAACTATGGCCAATTAAAATTACTTTTGTCATGTTCCCTTGCTTTCTAATGATGATAATATAGTGTATAAAACAATAAAGCTTTGCTATTTTTTGAGACTTTAGACAGTCTTAGGTTTAGTTTCATAGCATGTTTGAACAATCAGACCAACTAGGTTTGAGAATCTTGGTATATTGGGTTTTTTCATGGAATAAACCACCGGAGGTGGGAGGAAATGTATTGGCTCCTCAAATCTTCCATAGATAGATAAATAAATTAGATACTACACTAATGGTCTTACACGTAGAATCAAGAAGTTCCTAAAAAATCTACTAGCAGATGTGCATTCCAAAGCTTTTAGAATAAATCATGTTAGCAAGTTGATAAAATTCCAAATAAATGGACTTGTGATCTTAAAAAAAGTTTTTAATAACAAGTCCATATTCCAAAACATTTTGATTTGCCGGTGAAGATCCAAAAAAAAAGAGTAAATCTTAATGTTATTGTATCCATCAAGTGATTGTTGGTTTCTTGTTAATTTTTTGTTGATAACTTATTTTTTCCTTTTTCACTTTGAGCCAGGTCTCTGAGTTAAATCGGGAAGGTGGATCTAGCTCTACAGTTAATAATGAGGTAATCAAATTAGCCTCCCTCCCTCTCTTCCTGCTTTCTTCTCTCCTCAATGTGGACTTCGAACATATAAATAATGGAAGATATAAACTACGTAGCCCCTTTGTGTGTGTGTTTGATTCCTTTGTCTATTATAATATACAGAAGATTTCTAATTTGTCTTAAGTATGTTCCAGGCATTAGCTTCTGAACATACGATGAGCCTTCCAAGGTAAGATTTACTGATTTAGTTACATTTACCTTTCCCCCCTACCATTTTTGCAAACTAAATTGAAGTTTGTAGTTGTATGGTCTTGTAGATGCATATGGAATGGTACATCTGAGCATTTTTAAGGATCATAGATTCGAGATTAGTTGTGTGGCTTAGCCTTGTGATTGGATGTGTGTACGCCAAATGATTCAATTGCTAGTTCAAGCTAAAGTTATGTTTATTCCTGTAGATAGTTATGTTTGGGATAGTTATGTTTAGTCCCATAGATTATTAATTTTGTATCATAAATTTTTTTGGTTTTATTTCTGTACTATCAATTTTGTGAAGTTGATTTTATTATTAAATTAAAGTCCTAATAAATTGTTAATTTTGGGTTTTTTTCCCTTCCAACCGGTGAAATTGTTTCATCGGCTACTTAGGCACCAGTTTTTTTTACGAAAAAAACCAGTGTTAGAACAAAAAAAAATCCGATAGCTAGAGGGGGTAGTGCTTGCACCCAATTTGTGGATATGATTGAAAGTGTCTTAAAAATTACATGGAAAATGATGAAATCGACCTTGAAGCTCATTTTCTAGTATTTAGGAAAGTAAAAAAATCAATTACAAAAACATATGTAATCTATTTTTCCTATTTTTTAAAAAAAAGGTTTTATTGGTCTTGAATAAAAGAAGTACATATCTTGGTCAAAAGCAACTGTTTACACAACTTGTTTTAGAATTCTCACATCTCATTTTCTTAGAGGAAGCAATGGTCTATATATTTCTCTCTTTCCGTTAAAATCTTATCCAAGGAGTACCATGTGGTATAGTGAAACTCAGTCCAATCCATCTTAGATAGACACTACGGTTTCTATTAACAATGACCTCTCATTCTCCATTCCTCGATGCCTCACATAAGTTTGACTGAGACATAAACTAATGGAAGTTGAGGGAGTTCATGGCTTCAAAAGTTATTTCAGATGATATTCGTCTGTTATTTCAAACTAGGGTAGTTATGGGAATAACATTGGACTAACCCTAAACAATTAGAAAATTATACTCTTTTAATGCTTGCACAATGAACAATATATATATATATATATGGAATAACTTAGGAAAAACGAGAATTGCATGTATCTTTAATTGGATGATTTGGTAACTTTTTAAGGCTCAGTAACAACTTGTAATAATAATGTGGATTAAAATAATATTAACACAATATATAATAATTTAAGAAGACATGCATGCTGCACAAATCATGCAATGCGCAAAAGATATATATACCATGCACATTACTGTGATAGTTTGGTCATGCATAAATAACACACTTATCTCATGTAGGGGAAATTTAAATGACTATATGTAATTTATCATAAATTTTTTCTTTAATTATATAAGAACGTTTAAGTTTTATCCTTTTGTTTTGTTGTTGTAAAGTTTACCACTTTTAGAACTTCAAACAATTCTTCATTTTGTATTAGCTTCACTTGGACATTATTTGTAGTTGTTGAAAATGAACCACAAACAAATAGCTAACACCGCCTCATATCTACAACTTGCACCTAACTTGTGAAGATGATTGAAAGTGTCTTAAAAATTATATGAAAAATGATAAAATCGACCCTAAAGCTCATTTTCTGGTATTTAGG
Organism: Rubia yunnanensis; assembly: GCA_037428765.1. Classification (NCBI taxonomy): domain Eukaryota; kingdom Viridiplantae; phylum Streptophyta; class Magnoliopsida; order Gentianales; family Rubiaceae; genus Rubia; species Rubia yunnanensis. The sequence continues at coordinate 40,107,936 of CM075066.1, forward strand.
AAAGTAAAAAGTTAATTACAAAAACATCTGTAATATATTTTTCCTATTTTTACAAAAAGGTTTTATTGGTCTTGAATAAAATAAGTATATATCTTGGTCCAAAGCAACTGTTTACAAAAAGGTTTTATTGACACGTCTCATTTTCCTAGAGGAAACAATGGTCTATATATTTCTCTCTTTCCATTAAAATCTTATCCAAGGAGTACCCAGTGGGACCATGAAACTCAGTCTAATCCATCTAAGACAGTCACTACGGTTTCTATTAACCATGACCTCCCATTCTCCATCCTCGGAGCCTTATATATGTATCAATGAGACATAAGCTAATGGTAGTTTAGGGTGTTCATGGATTCCAAATTTATTTCAGATAATATCCATCCATTATTTCAAACTAGGGAAGTTATGGGAATAACATTGGACTAACCCTAAACAATCAGAAAATTATGCCCTTCCAATGCTTGCACAATGCACAATATATATGGAATAACTTAGGAAAAAAGAGAATTGCATGTATCTTTAATTGGATGGTTTGGTAACTTTTCATGGCTCTGTAACAACTTGTAATAATAATATGGATTAAACTAATAATATCACGATCTAAAATAATTTGGCGAGACTTGCAACGTGCATAAAGCATGCAATGCACACAAGACATTGATGTGTCCATTTTATGTGCATAATTTACTACTTTTTGGGGTCACTTTTGTGCTCTTTTATTATCAAGAGCTTTTGTTTTACCTTGAAATTCTCTTAGGAGGGGTAAGAGAATGTTATGCTCTTTTACCTCTTCTAAGTGGATTTTGTGTGACAAAGGAAGAACATGGAGGCTTGAGACCGGAGGCCATTGAAGATCATTTTTTGAAGACTTTGAAGACTTGCTTCAAATACATGAAGACTTGAAGACCGGAGGTTGTCAAACACCATTTTTTGAAGACTTTGAAGACTTTCTTCAAAGAGTTGAAGACTTGAAAAATTAGAGGAATAATTGTGAAGATGAGTGTTTACCACAAGAAGAAGAAAAGAAGACAAGGTTAAGTTCTGGCACCTGTCGCGAGTTGCAACAAACCTGTTGCGAGTTGCGAGTTGCGACCAACGGGTGGCTAGAACCTAACCTTATCCTTTTTGTACTATAAATAACACTCTCTTTCCTCTCATTCATATCATCTTCTCTCTGAGTTTTGGTACTATTTCTAACCCTAGTTTTCACCATTTTTCATCTTCAAATTCACTTGTAGTATGCTTGGTTTGTTAGCATTAATTAGTATGAACTCTTGTAGCTAAATCGAGTTCTTGGGAGAAATTGATTGAAGCTTCCAAACTTATGTAGTAAGATTCTATATTTGCTCATTTATGAACATTTATTGAGAGCATTTATTATGTCACTAATGTTGTGTTTTACCTCATTTATACCATGGATTGTTTGAGTATATTAAATGTTTGTATGATTGAAATGTTAGAGTGTTATAAAAGTTGCAAATTTCTTAACTCATTTGATATGAAATTCAAAAGCATGTATTTAGATCTTCTTGAGTATAATGTGTGGTATTTCTTGTTAGATGAGTATGTTAATGTGGATTGTTCTCATATTTATCCTATAGATGCAAAGAAAGGTTGAACCTTGAATGTTGTTTGTTCTAAGTTTAACCTAATAAATGCTTTGTTTTGCTAAATGACAATGTCTTTAGTACAAGGCTTGTTGTTATCAAACCTATGGTCCTTTGGGTGAAATGCTATTGATGAAATACCCCTATGATGTTGTTTGTCTAGGGTGATCATCAATGAGCTTTGCAAATGGTCGTTGTTTGTCTTTGCAAACTACTATTAAGGAGGAATGGATGTTGATCTTTGAATGAGAAGTGATAACATTACCCATGGACAATAAGTGTAATTGAATGAGTGAATGAATCAATGAGATATGGGATGTTTGGAAGTGGTAGTCGATTGCCCCCAAGGCTCTGTTAATTATCATTTTAATCATCTCTTTAGTTGATGATTAGCATAGTTCTCTTGATTTTCTAATTGTTGTCTTTCAATTTGATAACTTAGGATCAAAAACCAACCAACCAACCCCCCCCCCCCCTTATTTACATGCTTTTATATGTATCTATATATGTATATGCCTAGTATGTTTTCTCCGTTATATGTTTAAACACTCGAAACGATCCCTCTTCTCGTGGATGACCCCGACTATCCATTATCTACTTAATTTTAGATAGGAAGCATCAAGGCTTAAAAGTATTAACTTTGACAGGTACGACGATGACCTCCCAAATTTTGGCGCCGCTGCCGGGGAAGAGGCATTTATTTTTAAGTGTTTAAGGCATATTATGTGTGATTACGTGCTAATTGTAAATATTTGTTAGTTTGTTTTTGCTTTGAATTTTTTTTAGTTGACTTACCATTTTATCTTGGCTTGGAGACATATTGTTTGAGTTCTTGTTGTATGGTTCGTACGCGATCCTCTTCACAAGAACCCCTGCACTACGACCTCGAGTTTGAGTTGAATTTGAGATGGGCTAGGAGGCTTTCTTTGGAAAGTGTTAATAACACCCATCCTAGTGACCATTTTGTGGATAATTCCAATTCTATGGAGCATCAACATGAGCACAAAGATGAGCATCCGGGAGGAGAACCTCAACATCCTCCTCTCCAAGGGCGAGCTCCTGCTCTCCAAGGAAAGGAGATTCCTTTGGGGCAAGCATTTTTAAGGGACATCATGGCCCCAAACCTCAATCAACAACCAATGTGCATTGAGTATCCCTTGGTTGGACCGAACGGGCACTTCGACCTAAAGACTGGGTTCATAAACATGCTACCCATCTTCCTTGGTAGGTAAGGGGAGAATTCCAACAAAAACCTCACCAAATTCACTTTTTCTGTGGTGGTACGGCTCCCTGTGGAGTGGATGAATACTTCTATAAGTTCAAGGCATTCCTTTTCACACTAAGGGATGGTGCAAGAGATTGGCTCCACTACCTACCACCTAAGACCCTCAAGAGTTGGCTTGATATGAAAATGAAGTTTCTAGACAAATACTTCTAGGCCTCGAGATCCATCACCTTGAAGAAAGACATAAGTAACATCCTCCAATGGCATGAAGAATCTCTCTTCGACTATTGGGATAAGTTCAAGAAGCTTCTCGCAAGTTGTCCTTACCACGGTTATTCGAAGGGGGGTTTGGTCTATTACTTCTACAATGGTCTTCTTGATGAAGATCAAAGGTTGGTGAGGAGTTCTAGTTGTGGCACCCATGGGAACAAGACGTTATCTGAGGCTATACAATTGTATGAGGAGCTAGCGGAAGAATCAAGGAACTTTAGCTCAAGGGCCAATTTGAGAAGGAGAAATCCAATGCCCGCAAGTGACTCTTCCAATAGTAGGAAGCTCGAGGACCAAGTATCAGCCCTTGTATCTAAGGTGAAAATGTTGATGATGAAGCCCGGAATTGCACCACATGTTAAATCATGTGAAATTTGTTACTTGGCGCATCCTACGGACACTTGCCCTACTTTGCAAGAGGACTATGTCGAGGAGGTGAGTTTCATGGGGTATCAAGGAAATCAAGGCTACCAAGGAAACCAAGGATATCAAGGTGGGCAAGACTACCAAGGTCACCAAGGCTACCAAGGTTATCAAGGGTACCAAAACTGGCTGTACAATTTGGGAAATTGTGATAACCCGAACCTCCGGTATGGAAACTCTCAAGGAAGCCAAAACCATCAACCATATCGGCCTCCTCAGCAACAATATAGGCCACCTCAATAACAATTTCTAAAGCTCCAATACAAGCCCCGGGAATAAGGGGAGAGCTCGGGGTTGACAAAAGATAAGGTGATGCAAGTCATTCACCGGTTGAGCATGTCACGGAAAATGGCAAAAAAATCCAAGATGAAGCCAAGGCTAGCATCAAGAACTTGGAAACTTAAGTGAGCCAAATAGCTCAAGTGTTGAATCGAATAGAGGCCCAAGAAAAATGCAAACTTCCCTCCCAACAGGAGATCGACCCTCGATAAAATATGAGTGCAATCTCATTGAGAAGTGGAAGGGAAGTGAAGGAGCCCTAAGCAAGGGTTGTTGTTGAGCGGATTGTTGAGAAAGAAGAAGACCATGAAAGGAAGGCCGGGAAGTTGGTCAAAGAAAGAAAATAAGAAGAAATCGAGGTGGAGATATTTGTGCCAAGACTGTGATCAATTCCTAAAAGCCCATCCCAACCCCACAAGAAGTCAAGAGGGGTGGAGATCCCTATCTATGCACCGGAACCACCATTTCTGGAGGCATTAAAGGATAGGAGGACCAAGGAGGACACCAAGGACATCTACAAAGTCTTTCGTAGATGCGAGGTAAATATTCCACTCTTAAATGCTCTGCTCTTAATCAAGTTCCTAGGTATGCTAAATTTCTTAAAGAATTGTGTACCTTCAATAGGAAACAACACTTGAAAAGTAAGAAAAAGAGTCTGAAGAGTGAATATGTCTCTGCCGTGTTTGAGGATGAAATGCCAACTAAATGTGATGATCCGGGAATGTTTACAATCCCTTGTGAGATAGGAGGCAAATGTGCTAACAAGGCCATGTTAGACTTGGGTGCGTCAATCAATGTGATCCCATATTCCTTGTATGAAAGTCGAAATCTAGGCATTTTGCACAAAACTGGGGTTGTTATCCAACTCGCCAATCACTCTAGCACATATTCGGAAGGTATTGTAAAGGATGTGTTAGTGAAAGTGGATTCTTTGCCATTCCTCGTGGACTTTTATGTTATTGAAATGGGAGGTGACAATATTTCTAAACCTATTCTTTTAGGAAGGCTATTTTTAAAGACTTCAAGGACTATAATTGACGTGCATAAAGGAACATTGACCATGGAATTTAATGGGTGGAAGATAGAATTTGACACTAATAATTCTATTTATCATCTTAGTAGATACCATTCTTGCCATGCTATTCATGTTATTGATGATAAAGAGCAAGATGCAATTGAGTCTAAAGATGGTAGTTCCTTAAATGTTTCCATAGATAATGTTTTTAGTGATGCCTTGATATCAAATATTGTTAGTACTAACTTAAAGGAAAACAACAATGGAAAATACACTCCTGGTAAAGCAACATCCAACACTTTTTGTGCGTCCACGGGTAAGCCAACAAGGGTGGTTTTCCCTCCTTCTCTTGAGAAGACTTCAATGGAAGAGTGCAAACCACCACCGAAAGCTCTTAAATGTTCACCCCTTGGAAAAGGAGAGAAACTCCCAAATGATCACGTGCTTGAGATCACCATGGAACAAAAAGATGAGTTGTTGGAAATGTTTTGACTCGAATCGGGGAAAGGGGACTGATCATCTTGATTCATTTTGTGAGTAAGCTCCAAGAAAGGGAGTGAGTCATGCCGACGAAATTAAAAATACTTGGTTTTGATCATCCAGATCGTCATTCGTGACTTTCCGTTGATGTTATTTGGTTTTGAATTTTGTCATTAGTTTCATTGTTTTGCATTGTGCTTTTCACAGTTTTTTTCCATGATTTTGTAGCAATTTGAAACCAGAGCATTGGAATTTTGAAAAGAGAAATTCTTGGAGTCAAGAAGGAAAAACTTGGACAAGAGTTGAAATTAGAAAAAAAAATTTCTAAGTACCAGGTGGGTAGCCCATCGCGAGTAGCGACGGGATCAGAAATATTTGGCGGACTTTTACCGAGCCGTAATGGCCTCGTAGCGAGTCACGATGAACCATCGCAAGTCGCAAAGAAGTGGTCATGGGTCACCACCAAATCAGAGCTTTTGCTAAAAAATGGAGCTCTCGGGCTCCATTTTCCGCGAGTTACGATGGACCATCGCGAGTCATAACGAAATGGTCGTGAGTCACACCGTGAATGTTGACCTAAGGCACCTTTTTACCAACCTATAGTGATTTGTGATGAACACATCTTGAGTCACAACGTTTGTGCAGAGCAGTTTTAAAAAAATGGGCAGTAAGTAAAATTTCATTCCTTCCTCATTTTCCTTTCATCTTCTCTGCCATTCCAGCCGCGCCACCTCCTTCCGGCCACCACTCACCACTACTACCCACAAATCTCTAGCCACAAAGCTCTACACCACTTCCTAATCCAACATCTTCCCAATCTCTACCCACAAATCACCATAAAATTTTGAAGAACACAAACCCTAGAATTTTGGGGTTTTGTGATTTTAGACAATCTGAATTTAAATTGGTCGTGGTCTTCCTTTTTTCTTCCTCTTAAGCATCTAAGTGGTACCTTTCTTCACTTTATTGAACCTCAATTGTGATTATGTTATATAATCTATTTATTGGATGTTGTGTGGATTATGTGTAATGCCTTAGGAAATTGGATTGTTGGAACTTTGTGAATTTTTTTGAATATATTGTGTTGAGATTTGGGTTGATGGAGATCATGTGAATACATTTTACCTATGGATTGGTTGGATTTGAGATAACATCATAAGCACTTTGAGTGTTTTGATTTGCTTAGGTTGTCTTTATGCTTGCATTATGTTATTGGTGTTGCTTTGGTTTAGAATGGATTGTGGCTTATACTAGATATGAGGCATGTTGGCCCTTGATTAGAAATAGTTGTTATTTGGATGCAATGTTATTTTTGCCTAGGATAGTTTGGCCATGGCACTTGAATGTTGACGTTATAAATGTACTAATGGTGGCTAAACTAGTTAGGCATGACTGTGATTCTGAAATATAGCATATTAGATATTCAACTATTTGAGAACTTCATGGCCTTCAGAATATGGGTATGTTTGATATAACATGGGTTGTGTATGCAATTGTGATTAGTACTTGAACTAGTTGGCTTGGAATTGATTTGGTTTGTGATGATTGAAAAACAAAACTAGTTTAAGGTTGAGTATGATTTTATAATATTGCATATATGAATATTCATGTGCGTTTGACTTGTTTGTTATGGTTGTTAGATATGGCCCCTACCAAGAGACCTAGGGCTCCTCCACGAGGTGGGTGCATCGCCGCTCCACCTCCGCCTCAACCACCGGCTCTGGAGTCGAGCCCTGTACCTCCTTCTCCTGATAGGTACATGGTCCTGCATGGAGAGATGAGAGGCCCTGGCCAACCGTCAGCTCAAGGAGACAAGTTCCATAGACATGACCACATTGGACGCTCTTGGGCTCACCTAGCCAGTTCGATGCCTCCTCGCCAGAGTGGGGATAAAGGGTTTCATGAGCAAGAGTGCCCCCTCTTACCAGTGATATATACTGGAGTTCCTATCCATGGTCAGGATATGCAGCATGGGGGATGACCAACCATGCGAGAGGTATATCACCTTCCACCAAGATGATATATCTCAATAGATGACCATCTCGCAGGTTGAGGAAGCTTTCGGATAGGACACTACAGAGATATGGGCGAGGTTGGACCCACAGGCCTAGGAACGGTCGATTGAGAAGGACATGCAATTTTGGAATGTCATTAACATGAGGCCAAAGAACTCCCACGACAAGATCAGTGTCATTATCCACTCCGTACTTCATTATATACACCAACTTTTGGCTGGCACGGTACTTTGCTCGGTAAAGCCGACAAATTTTCCATACAACACCATTCATTTCCTATGGCACTTGACGAGTGAGGGACTGGGATACGGGTTATTTGATGAGCTATGGATGAAGAGGATTGTAGAGATGGTAGGGAAGCCGAAGAGGAAGATTATGGTTAGAGGTATGATAGGCCTCTTGGCGGAGTACCTAGGATTGGTTCCATCGGCTGACATTCCATGCTTATGGAGGCGCATTTCCTACCTCATCACTGCAGAAAGGTTGGTTCAATTTGAGATGCTCAGCGCCACTCGGGCCACGGGGGTATTCCACTGGTTATATGGCGCTAGGAAGGTCACATTCATGGTACTTCCTCAGCCCAACAAGACGAAGTTAGAGTTTGATAAACCCCCAGCGAACTAGGAGATCTCACCAAAATACTCAAGCAGATAGGACTTCTAGCGTGAGCTCCATGACCTTGGTCCAACCCCTGTCTAGCACAATGATAGCAGCCCACCTTTCTCCGAGCGAAAGCAGCAGCACTCCCCGCAGCCTCCACAAGAAACCGACCCTATGCAGGAGGCTTATGTGCCACCTCACTACTCCCAGCCTCCCCTGGATTTTTATGAGTGTATGATGCAAACCATGCAGGATGGATTCTGCCTCCAAGATAGCATGATACTGGAGTACAAGGTGTTTGTCTCCCAGAGCTTGATTGACATGGATGAGGAGATTGATCGCCTATCAGCTCGCATCCATGAGATGCAGTCCCAGGCATGCAGTGTCTCAGGCCCCAATCCGAGAGCAGAGAAACAGAGAGGTAAGAGGCAGAAGCACTGATTGGCTGGCTCGTTATCAGCAGCGTTATTTTGGTGGTGGTCATTCTTCCTCACAGCAGTGATTTGAGAGCATCATATCCTTACCCTTTCCATACTTTGCTTTGTACGATTTTTCCCTATCTATCTACATTGAGGGAAATGTATTGTTCTAAGTGTGGGGAGGAGTATCTATTGATTTCACGGTTGGGGTTGGAAATATTCTGTTTAACTTGCTACTTTTGGATAATTATTTTGCTTTGTTTTGGATTTTTTTCCCTTTTGTTTTGGGATGTTTTTCTGTTTGTGTACTTAGATAATATTGGCTTTGATATTTTTCTTAGCCTTAACATTTGGAAAGCTTTTTTCTACTTTTTGGATTGAAGAAACATGTAAAAAATTGAAAATTTTGAAAAAAAAATAGAAAATTTAAAAAACTTAAAAAATTATAAATAAAAAGTATCATGCTAAGTTGAAAAACCGAGAGGCATCTTAGGAAACATTGGGGCCCAGAGAGGTCTAAAACCCGAGAGGGAGACCTAGGGAAAAATGAAAGGCTAAATGTGTGGAAAAAGGTGATATGTAAGCCGAAGAAACATGACATATGGCTAGGATGAAAACCCAAAAGGGCTCCTAGGAAAAATGAGAGAAAGAGAGAAAAAGGAAAAATGTTATGTGTTCACTCATTTGCCGGCATTGGAGTCATAAGGTTGCAGTGGCTATATGGATGGATCGGGCAGCTTGGCATCTTAAGACCTCTTGGGAGTGAATTTAGCGGGGGAAGACGAAGTAAGTTATGAAACTCTTGATCGTTAATATACTTTGTTTTTAGGTTGATATATTGATTGAAGTGGAGCATGTGTTTTGAACTTAATACATGTCTTTAGCTTCACTTTGTACCATTGGATTTAGGATTGTCAACTCGAGATTTGGAAATGTTTTAGAGATAGCAATGAATTGATGGGCTGATACGGTTTGGGTAGATTTAGGAACGGGGGTGGTGGGAAACTTCTCATTTGACCTTAACATTGGGATGTGTGATATTGAGAGTTTTGTGAGGTATTGACTTGGGTGAATAGTAGTTAGGATGTGGATACGTCATTTCCTTCGTATGCTTGGATCTTTTCTTACTCGAGAGCGAGTAAGGTTTAAGTATGGGGAGGTTTGATGTGTCCATTTTATGTGCACATTTAGTACTTTTTGGGGTCACTTTTGTGCTCTTTTATTAACAAGAGCTTGTGTTTTACCTTGAAATTCTCTTAGGAGGGGTAAGAGAAACTTTGCGCTCTTTTACCTCTTCTAAGTGGATTTTTCATAACAAAGGAAGAACATGGAGGCTTGAAAACCGGGGGCCATTGAAGATCACTTTTCGAAGACTTTGAAGACTTGCTTCGAAGACTTTGAAGACTTGCTTCGAAGACAAGAAGACTTGAAGACCGGAGGCCGCCGAAGACCATTGTTTGAAGACTTTGAAGACTTTCTTCAAAGAGTTGAAGACTTGAAAAATGAGAGGAATCATTGTGAAGATGAGTGTTTACCACAAGAAGAAGAAAAGAAGACAAGGTTAAGTTCTGGCTCCCGTCGAGAGTCGTGACCAACGGGTGGCCAGAACCTAACATTATCCTTTTTCTACTATAAATAGCACTCTTTTTCCTCTCATTCATATCATCTTCTTTCTGCATTTTGGTACTATTTTTAACCCTAGTTTTCACCATTATTCACCTTTAAATTCTCTTGTAGTATGTTTGGTTTGTTAGCATTAATTAGTATGAACTCTTGTAGCTAAATCTAGTTCTTGGGAGCAATTGATTGAAGCTTCCAAACTTATGTAGTAAGATTCTATATTCGCTCATTTATGAACATTTATTGGAAGGCATTTATTATGCCATTAATGTTGTGTTTTGCCTCATTTATACCATGGATTCTTTGAGTATATGAAATGTTTTTCTGATTGAAATGTTAGAGTGTTAGGAAAGTTGCAAATTTCTTAACTCATTTGATATGAAATCCAAAACCATGGATTTAGAACTTCTTGTGTATAATGTGTGGTATTTCTTGTTAGATGAGTATGTTAATGTGGATTGTTCTCATATTTATCCTATAGATGCAAAGAAAGATTGAACCTTGACTATTGTTTGTTCTAAGTTTAACCTAATAAATGCTTTGTTTGGTTAAATGACTATGTCTTCGGTAGAAGGCTTGTTGTTATCAAACCTATGGTCCTTTGGGTGAAATTCCATTGATGAAATACCCCTATGATGTTGTTTGTCTAGGGTGATTATCAATGAGGTTTATAAATGATCATTTTTTGTCTTTGCAAACTACTATTAAAGAGGAATGAATGTTGATCTTCGAATAAGAAGTGATAACATTCCCATAGACAATAAATGTAATTGAATGAATCAATGAATCAATGAGATATAGGAAGTTTGGAAGTGAAAGTCGATTGCCCCCAAGGTATATGTATATGCCTAGTATGTTTTCTCCGCTATATGTTTAAACACTTGAAAAGATCCCTCTTCTCGTGGACGACCCCGACTTGTCATTATCCACTTAGTTGTAGATAGGAAGCATTAGGGCTTAAAAGTATTAACTTTGAGAGGTACGGTGACGATCTCCCACTCAGGGAAACGAAATTGACAGTGGATTTGGGAGAGGAAACAAAACTAGTTACTTTGGATGATGAAGAAAATTCCAAATGTGTCAAGATAGGGAAAAATCTTCCATCACCGAAAAAAGAAAAGGTCATACAAATCCTACAAAGTCATGGAGATACATTTGCATGGACCATCCAGAACATGGGAGGAGTCTACCCAAGCATCGCTACCCACTCCTTGAACATTAATGACTCAGTTAAACCAGTAAAACAAAAGTAGCATAGCATTGCTAGTGATAGGCAAAAAGAAATTGAGGAGGAAGTCACAGCCTTACATTAGGATGGTATATTGAGATAAGTCATCTATCCAAAGTAGTTAGCAAACCCGGTGATGGTGAAAAAGTCAGACGCAAGATGGGGAATAAGTATAGACTTCACTGACTTAAACAAGGCATGTCCAAAGGATTGCTACCCTTTTCCTAAAATTGATCATCTAGTCGAAGCGATTTTGGGGCACAAAGTTCTAGCCTTTCTGGACGCGTATAAGGGATACCACCAAATACTGATGGATCAAGAAGACACAGAAAAGACAGCATTCATAACAAGCTTCGGAACATTTTGCTATGTGAAAATGCCTTTTGGGCTAAAAATAATGCAAGAGCAACGTATCAGAGAGTGGTCGATAATGCATTTCACAATCAAATAGAGCGTAATGTGGAAGCATATGTTGATGATATGGTTATCAAGATTAGAAGGGTATGTGACTTTGCCGCATATTAGAAAGAAACTCTAGATATGTTATGCAACATTGCACTACCACAGAGACCCCCCCTCTAGCACCAGTTTTTTGTTCTAGCACCGGTTTTTTCATTAAAAAAATTGGTGCCTAAGTAACTGATGAAACGGTTTCACCGGTTGGAAAAAATGCCGGTGCTAAATTCATACTTTTAGCTCCAGTTTTTTGTTACCACGGTGCTAATTTAACACCGGTATTTTTTGTTAGCACCGGTTTTTCACCAGTTTTTTCTGTTAGCACCAGTTTTTTTGTTAGCACCGGTTTTTAACCGATGCTAATTTTAGCACCAATTTTTTTCTTAGCACGGGTTTTTTAACCGGTCCTAAATTATTTACGACGATGAAAAATAATCCCCTCCTCTGAAAGTGGTTGCGCGCTGCCGCTTTCAGAGGAAGGGAAAAAGACCTGAAATTAATAATTTATTTCCACATTAATTTAATAATAAAATCAACTTCACAAAATTGATAATATAGAATAAAACCAAAAAAATTATGATACAAAATTAATAATCGATGGGACTAAACATAAATATCACAAACATAACTATCTACGGGACTAAACATAACTTTAGCCTGAACTAGCAATTGAATCATGTGGTGTATACACATCAAATCACAAGGCTAAGCCACACAACTAATCTTCAATCTATGATCCTTAAAAATGCTCAGATGTACCGTTCCATATGCATCTACAAGACCATACAACTACAAACTTCAATTTAGTTTGCAAAAATGGTAGGGGAGAAAGGTAAATGTAACTAAATCAGTAAATCTTACCTTGAAAGGCTCATTGTATGTTCACAAGCTAATGTCTAGAACATGCTTAAGACAAATTGGAAATCCTCTGTATATTCAAACATACAAAGGAATCAAACATACACACAAAGGGGATACGTAGTTTAGATCTAAATAAACATGGAGAAAAAGTTGAGTAATCAAAATTCCACTCAGAGCACAAGTCTATCTCATTATGTTTTAACTTACGATTTGAAAATAATGTCACAAGAAGCTTATATAAATAAGAAAAGGTTTAGTGAATGCCTACTGACTAGCTCCGCCAAGTCAATTCACCCTATGTTTAGCAATACCCAAATGTTTAGCAAGAAAACTCAATGCGTTCAATAATAACAAAACAATGATGGTATGATACCTCTGCCTTTGATTTCTCATATGCAGTTTCAAGTTGTTTAAGGGCTTCTTCATTTGCATGAGCAATACTTTTATACTGACATAATAAATAGGAAAAATTAGCATATGCTTGATTCATTCTATAATGACAGAGTCATTCGGTACCTGAAGCATGTGATCTTTATTCATTTGTGCCTCCTCCACCAACTTTGCAATTTCTTCGTTCTGTTGAGCAACTACATAGTTCAAAATGAAACCGAGAATTAATAGTACCATGAACTATTTAGCAGACATGAAATGAATCACAAATATAGGCATAGGTTTAAATTCAAAGCTTCTCTGATGTGTAAAAAGTGACACACGTATCATGTATGGTCTACTAGCACTATTGTTATAAGTTAGAAAGATTAAGCTTCTATATAAATGCTCTGAACCAATGCCGGAGTTGTTCAAGCAAGTCTTTTAGTTATATCTACTGTCCATTCTACTACCAAATACAGTACTATGCTTGAACAATCACAAGGGGAAAGGGGAAAGGTTCATTCAGTATTGATTTACTCAAGACTAAGAAGGGTTCACAATTTGAAGTGACATCCAATTTACCAATTAAATAGAACGTTAACCTTCTACCAGGTCTAATGTATGCATCCCATGCTCTTCAAACCTGCATACAAATGGAAAAACTCAGTGATCAACTGGAAAAATCTTAGCCATCTTGCTCTACTGAAGCTTTCTCACCTAGTTTTAGAGATGATGTTCACTAGAACATTGAAATTTATTCAAGCTTTCTCAGCACATTTTGCAACAAAAAGAACTGGCACGCTGCTCCTTTAAATGTTCATATACAGATCCTAAGGCACATTAAGGTTTCCTCCCATAACAAGAAGTGGCAGTACTATCTTAATTACAAAACTATGAAATTTTAGTACTCCAAGAAATTCACCACGTTAATATTCTCAATCAAAACATGAAAAGGCACCAATGATATCAAACTATTCAAAAAACCAAGCAAAGAAACCACAAGAAGAAAAAATTATAAAGAATCCAGTGATCATTACCTTTCCTCGAACAACTTCCTTGGCTATCTCTCTAACCATCCACTCATCAGCTTCTTTGTCATATTTCTAAAACTCCTGAATATAAAAAAAAACAAAACAATTTAATTGAAATCACAACCAACTCTAGAACAACAACCAACTCTAGCAACAACAAGCATTGCAATCAGAAAGCAACATATAAAAGACCTTCGCCTTCTTCTCAGCAATTTGCTTCCTCCTCCTCTTCCTCCACAGTTTATTCCTCTTGTGTTGCTGCAACTTATCTCCCAATCTCACTACCACACATTTCTCCTCCCATATAGATTTCTCATCTGCCACAACTCGAAACGGATCGAGTTGAACCCTCGGTTTTGACATCAAAGCATTCGCAGCTTCTAGAGAAAGCAATTCCAAATCTATCTTATTTTCTACCATTATTTCCTTAAACCTATTAACAAAACCGTCATCATTTACACTCATTTCACCATTTTTCCAAGTTTAACATCTGCATCTCTTTCTCCCTGCAGACCGAATGAAATTAACCCTGGAATTTGAGAAATTTAATTTGATTGAAACATTTTACTGTTTTGAGCAGTTTCTTAAATTTAGTGAGGCTGAAGGTTTCGTGCAAGTTTTTGAGGGTCTCGTGGACATTGCTGGTGTTCCAGAACGCGTACGACGGCAGGAAAAATGGGAAAAATAGAAGGCGCTCCTAGCTCTGCCCTAGCTCCACCAGAAACCCACACCACCAGCCACCAGAAAGAACCTAGCTCCGCCACCCGCATGAGAGGTAACATTCTGGCATGGCCCGCGCTGACTAACGTGGCCTCGTGCTGGCACGGACCATGTCGCTCGTGCTGGCGTGGGACGTTGGTCTTGGAACAGGCATGCTGATGTTGTCCATGTCAACGGCACGGGCCATGCAGACCCTAGAAGCCGCAACCCGCATGGCCCGTGCCGTTACTAGCATGAATAAGTTACTAAAGTTCAATAATGAGAAGCTTCTCTCCAGTAAATGGTTATTGGAAACACTCTACAAAGCAAAAAGAATTCAACTTTCGATGGGAATGGAGTATGAAAAAATGCATGCTTGCCCTAACGATTGTGTTTTGTACAAGGGTGATCGGGAGAAAGAGGTGGCTTGCCCCGTATGCCATGTGTCACGCTACAAGAAAAGGAGAAATGTGATTGTCAATGGAGATGTTTTCGTAAAGTTAAGAAAATGGGTCCTGCAAAATGCATGTGGTATCTTCCAATTATTCCAAGGTTGAAGATCGAGAACACCAATGTTGTAAAGAAAATGACATGGTACATAGGAAGGGGTTCTCTTAAAGATGATGTGATTTTTCATCCAGCTAATGCTGATCAGTGGAAGAGATTTGATAAGAGGTATCCGAAACTAGAAAGTGAGCCTAGGAATTTGAGGACGGCTTTGTGTACTGATGGAATGAACCTATTTCCAACATGTCCTTAAGGCACAGTTTATGGCCGGTAATGCTGGCCTTATACAACCTTCCACCGTATTTGTGTATGAAGAGGAAATATGTGTTGATTCCTTTGTTGATTTCTGGACCAAAACACCCAAAAATAACGTTGCGTATATGGTACCTCTGATAGAAGATTTGAAGGTTCTATGGGTCGACGGTGTTGATTTGTTTGATGGTTTTAGGGGATTAAAGTTCAACTTGAACGTAATTTTTTTGTACGATAAATGATTTTCCCACATATGGAAACTTTTCAGGTTATGTGGTGAAGGGGCACAAGGCGACTCTCGTGTGCAAAGAGTCCATAGATTTCCAACATAATAGCTAAAGAATGGTTGCAAGACATTGTATTTGGTTCACCCAAAATTCCTCCCGATGAAGCACAAATTGTGTGAGGACACTATTCAATTTATTGGACGGAAGGAGGTCAGGAAGGCACAAAAACCATTGAAGAGGGTTTTCATCCCCAAAAAGGTGAAGAAATTGAATGCTATTCTTGGGAAAAAAATGAAGAAGATGGGTGCAACGCCAGATGGACCTTGGAAGAAGGTAAATCAGTTTTCTTTGATTTACCTTATTGGGAGCATTTAGAGGTTTGACATTGTTTGGATGTAATGAACATCAGAGAAAAAATATGTGTGCGGGGAATTGATTGGGACCTGAATGCACGAAACACAAAGGAAAACTTAAATGCATGGAAGGATTTGTTGGAGCTTGGGATTCTGTCGGACCTATCCCCGGAGGTGAAAGGGAAGCAAGCATACCTCCCTCCTGCCCCATACAATCTGTTAGTGGATGAGAGGGGATTGATTTGTGAGTGTATCCAAGGAATAAAGGTACCATCTGGCTACTCTTCTATGTTAGTCTCTTTGTGAATGATGATTTATGTATGAATGTGGTGAGCGTCGTTATACTCGCCAAATAACCTGCAAATTCAGATTAATACTAATTAGTACAATGATAAGCAGGGTCGATCCCACTGGGAGCAAAAGCAATAATCAATAATTATTTTTCTACTAATTTTTTTAAACCTTTTTAGTGATGCCACCACGCCTTAAATATAGTGATTTAACTAACTCTAAAATGCAATGCAGACTTAAACTTGTGAGAAATAAATATATGAATGAATGATATCGGCTAAGAATAACTCATGCTAGTTATTATCGATCATAGGCGCAATAATGAATCAATTCCTACACATCTACCGGTTATAGGGAAGTAGGTACGCTTAACACCCCCCCCCCAATTCTTTCTTACTTTATCGACGGTCAACTAATTATGATTAATTAACTGTTTCCCTTACCAAAATGTTTCCAGAAAGTATTCGCTAAACCAGAACACATTTTGATAGCATTAAGTATTAAAAGAACCCGATATAGCAATTACCAAAGTAAAAGAAAATAGTAACGCAGACTCAATTATCCCCTATCTTGCTATTACAGTCTTAGCTAGTTAGCTGTTTTTCACAAGACTGTGCTACTTACTAATCCCATCCAACAATTACGTATTGGCGGAAATTAGATAGCAGTATTCTAAAAACATTTAAGTTGATCAGGCCTAAACATATTAGAAATAAATTCAACCAAGGACAATCAAGAACATGCAAGAATCAATTATAATGCAATTAGGCCTCACGATTTATAAACTAACATTTGTTATTCTCTGCCGATATATGAATTAGCTACTCATGATAACTAAACAAAACAAATATATAATATAATACATGAACACGATTACTGAAATTAAATGAATAAGAGACAAAGCAATTAAAGAAAACAAAACCACATGCTTGCACTAATACTGAAACCACGTCTGGGAAGTAACAACAGAGAGGGAGAAAAACCAATGTTAAAGTTGTTCCCCTTGACTCCCTTTCGTCCAAAGGCCCCCAAAGAAAAAGAAGAAGAAGAAAGCTTTGACTTTTTTCTCTTCACTAAAAGCTACTTCCATCCAAAACTAATAAGAGGAAAGAAAATAATATGTTTCACTTTTTCTCCACTAAAAACTACTCTCTCTGAAGCCTCTGACGTCCGTCCAAAATTAATACCCAAAAACAGCACACCCTGGTTGTCTTTCATGCGCACCAATTTATAGGCTGTCATTACAAAATAATGTCCATATTGGACTCTTCCAAATAAAATAAAATCCTTCCCAAATTTAAATTCTGATCCAATCTTCACATTATCTTCAAGAATATTTCCAAGATTATCAATCCAATCTGCTCCAAATAACTTGCTACGACTCTGATCTTCATTTGATTGCGATAATTTGCGATAATTGCCCGATTCTCCCTGCTCTCCTCCAAATTCCACTTGAGCCCAAGAACTGTGATCTGTTACAAATAAAACATTTAAAGTGCACATTAATCACATAAAATTGCAGTTAATCCCAATAAAATAAACAACATAATTATCACACATCAAATATTCTCACACTTGAGTCATGCTTGCCCTCAAGTATGAAATGAGAATCCAATCATGTTGTTTACTACAAAGTTCCAAGTATCCCCAACTGACTCTAAGAAAGACTCAAAAGAAAAATAACAAAAAGACACTAACTACAACCCAACAAACAGTCAAACTCAGCATACCAATCCTTAATTTCTTGATTCATAGACAAACTTTACCTCACTAATAAGAAATGCTCATGTATAACACACTTAACACTCTCACACCTTTCAATTGACATTGGTAAATTTATCCTCAAATTAATGCAAACCAGCCCTCAACTTAGTCAAAATCAGACAAGCATCTAACATTTCTCACGTTTCACACAATCGCTCTAGATGTAAGGGACAGTCACTCAATATATAAATTTCACATGGCAATACTCAAATCATTCAATGCAAATCAGAAAGGTCTTTATTCAAGGTTGTAACGGGGCTCGTGGGAATAAAAACGAGGTAAGGTCCTAAGGGTTCTAAGCTTGAAAATATAAGTATACATGCATGCTCTTTTCAGCCCAACAATTCCTCAATCAAAAAGATAATTTTCAGCCTCCATCAAGTGGAAAACAAACTGCTCTGAACTAGCTGTAATTACCAAGTGTTGGTGCTGGATTTTTTTTTTTCTTCTTTTTTTTTCATTTCTTTCTGATTTTCCTGATTTTTTTTCTGGGCACATCAGCCCTATTTTTTTTTTCTGAATTTCCAGCACCAAATCACTCATTTTATTATCATTCTACTGCACTTTAAAACTCAGTACCACATGGTCACTTCATACATCAAAATCAAGGTACTCATTGATATTTCTTTAAGCACATCAACAACAAATAAACTGAGAAACCTCTCATAATCACAAGCATGCATATATTAGGGACACAAAAGAGGGGATAAAAATAGGCTTTGGCTTCATTTTTCTGTGGTTTAAACAAAGAAACAGGTCAAGGCTTCAAAGGGTTTACTAAGGGAGATGTATGGTAGGCAATATAAGCTGTGTGGTTAAATCCTAATGCCTTTCATCATTTTCGCACCAAATAATTCAAGTAATGCCATGACTCTCAGAAAACAATTGATGTAGAGACTGCTCTACTCTAGCTCAAACCTCACATTTACTGGGCTAAAATGTTCAATTACTTGTCTTTTTTTCGTCATCCCAAGTATCATCTAGGCCAAGTTACACCAATTATATTAGACTCATTTACCAAGTAATTTTAGAGGTGTATCAAGTAACCAAATATGTCACACAAGAGCTTTCTCACAGGCAAGTTCAGTCCGTCAAGAAACAATAATATCAAGAATAGTATGCTGAATTTGACTCGACTCAAAAAAATCAAAAATATTTTTGTATTTTTTATTAAATGACACTAACACATAACACATAAACATATAATCATCCTCACACTTAAACCTTGCTTGCCCTCAAGCAAGTTTAGTAAAAATGTAAGAAAGAACAAAAACACCTAAAAACTAGACTCAACTAAGACAATAATAATAAAATAAAATGGAAATAAAAATAAAATCAGGGATAGGGGAACTCATTGGGAAGGGCCAGCCACATTTTGGAGGGCTAGCAGGATTAGCTCATTCTGCTCCATGAGTCGATCCACCTTCTGTTGGAGGCTTTTGAGGTCCTCATTGATGGAGACAAGAGAGATGTGACCTGCAGGAGTAGAAGAGCTCGGGGTAGGATTTCCCGGCTGAGGAAACTGGGGGCACTTGTTAGCATCCAAATAGATCAAATTAGATTCAACCATAGCATTCAAATTGAGAAGAGAAGGAGCTGTCACTAATTCCAGCTGAGGTAAACCATCAAAAATCACATTGTTCTCAAGAAACATAGCAAGAATATGGCACAACGTGACATGGCGAGTAGTGTGTGTAGCAATGTCAAGCAAGGCCTCAGCCAACCAGTACCCTAAGTTCAGTTTTTTGTTGGTGTGCATACACCACAAAACGAAAAGGGTTGGTTGGCTCACCTTAGCCCAAGAAGTGGTACGACCAAACACATTTCTCACAAGTATAAGATGGCACAGGCGCAAAGCAGGATCATAAATCCAATGTACAGTGGACACAGTGGGATCATAAATATCAGGGCATGAGGGAGCAAGTAATTTCCAAGCAGCATTGGGATTAAATCCCGGATAAGTCACGTAAGGACCACAAAAGGCAGACTCATACTCTTCTGAAAATAATTTATCCCTGGATGCTAAACCCAAGGATAAATTCCACTCATCTACAGACAAATGAACCATATTCAGACCAATACGAAAAAATATGCTAGGCTCAGATGATGTCATATCATTGGACTTCTCAAAATGAAAACTCGTAATAAATTCTTCGGCAAGCTCCTCATACATAGGCAGAACATGACAATTTAGCAAAGTAGCCCAACCAATCGCAGTAAAATAATGAGAAACTCTATCAGCAATATTTGCAACTCGTAAGGCTGGAATACTCACCTCCCAACTAGCTTCGTATTTTTTACCTTTTCTCTTCTGCAATGCCTCCCTGAGCTTTGGTTCCTCGAATTCCCCAAATACGGCTGGATCATCGACTCGCACATGCAAGGGGAAATCACCGTAGGTATGGACTCTGGGCCGTGGAGTGGAAGTATTATCTACCCCAGAACTGGCAGCGGCGGATTTAGCCCTCTTGGTGGTTGAAGGTGGGCAGTCCGAATCAGGTGCACTCCTTTTTGCATGAGTGTTTTTCTGGTTGCCTCACTTTTGTGGTTGTCGTTTCGTCACTTTTCGTGGAACCTCAGAAGGAACCCCATCAGCGGGAGTAGGAGCGGTCACTGGTTTATGTACTCGCTTCTTGGCCACTGATTTTCGGCGCATCGGATGACCGGAGGTTGATAATGCCGGAGCTGAAACTGGAGGTGGGGAAGGCTCGGTATAATGGTTATCTGCAGGAGGAGCAGCAGGTGCAGGCGGCGCGTGGGCAGCGCGTGGGAGCTCGTGGGAGCGGCGACTTGACTTGTGGAGGTGAGTCGGCCTCTGCTGACGACGGATCTGCAACTGCAACTCCTGTGGACTTCGACTCCGGCGTCGGTAATGGCGGTCGAGCGTGCTCCATTGGAGAGTTCGTGACCGGAGGCGCTGGTGGACGACCACGGTTGCTCCGGCGAGGCTTCTCGGTGGGCGAGGCAGCGGAGAGTAGGGGCGGAGGCTCGGCTAGTGTCGGTGAAGCGACGGAAGAAGGAGGCTCCGCCACGGCCACGACGTCCGTAGGAGGTGGTGGGTTCAGCGGCAAGGAGTGTCCGTCGGATATGGGTGGTGGAGCTCTTCGTCGTTGGCGTCCCATGGCAGATCCGGTGAGGGTGGAGGTTGTCGGGCGGTGGGAAGGTGGCTTAGGTGTGGCGGCGAGAGAAGGTGAGGGAGGTGTTAAGGCAGCGGTTGGAGGTGGCTTTAAGGTGATGGGGAATGAGAAAGAATGGTAAGTGAAGGTAGAAGAAAAAAAAAAAGGTATGCAGCCTATTTCATATATCACATAAGTCCCTAAAACCTTGGTTATCTCCTTTGAGCCCCCATGACTCCTCAAGCTCTCCTTAGCCGGAAATGGGCCTATTCCTTAGCCCAAAAGCCTTTTATTCAACCCATTTGCCTTCCTTCATGAAGATGTTGCTCATATTTTTCCTCCATCTACAAGAAAACATGAAAAACACAACTTAGAACCAAAAATGCACACAAAGAACCTTCATATTTTATTTTATTTTTTTGAATTTTGATTTTTTTTTATTTTAAAATTTTTGAATTTTTTTTTATAAAATAAAATAAAATTAACCAAAATCAAATCAAATCAAGACAAAGAAACAACTGGGCTGCCTCCCAGTAGCGCCGTCATTTATAGTCTTGGGCCAGACTGTAGAATCCCTCAATTTTGCTGGGTGGTATTTAGTGGAATTTCGTCCACCATTTCCACCTGAGAGGAATCATGATACGGCTTTAGGCGATGACCATTGACCAGAAAAACTTTATCTGTCTCCAAACTTTTAATCTCAACCGTTCCGTTTGGCCAAACCGAAGACACTACGAACGGGCCTATCCATTTTGATTTAAGTTTTCCGGGCATTAACCGGAGTTTGGACTGAAAAAGTAGGACTCTTTGCCCAACCACGAACTCCTTGGTTCTCAGATTCTTGTCATGCCACATTTTTGTTCGATCCTTGTACCACATAGCATGATCAAATGCCTCTAAACGGAGTTCCTCTAGTTCCTGAAGTTGAAATCTTCTCTCCTCCTCACACTTAAGGGATTCCATATTCGCTTGCTTTACAGCCCAAAATGCCCTATGCTCAAGCTCGACAGGTAGGTGGCACATTTTTCCGAACACAAGGCGATATGGCGACATCCCTATAGGTGTCTTGAACGCAGTACGGTATGCCCAAAGCGCATTCTCCAACCGCTTGCTCCAGTCCATCCTGGAAGGATTTACTGTCTTCTCTAGGATTTGCTTAATTTCTCTATTTGACACCTCTGCTTGGCCATTGGATTGAGGGTGGTAGGTAGTGGCGAATCAATGGTGCACTCCATACTTTTTCATAAGAGCTTCAATGGTCCAATTCTTGAAGTGAGTTCCCTGATCACTAATGATTGCTCGTGGTACTCCAAACCTACAGAATATAGTTGATTTCAAGAATCCTGCAACAACTTGAGCATCATTAGTACGGGTGGCTTTAGCTTTCACCCATTTCGACACATAATCAACTGCTAATAAGATGTAAATATTGCTGAAAGAACTCGGAAAAGGTCCCATAAAGTCCATGCCCCACACATCAAATATTTCACAAACAAGTACAGGCATTTGTGGCATTTCATCACGTTGAGAAATATTTCCAGTCATTTGGCATCTATCACAATTCTTACAAAATGTATAAGCATCTTTATGCAAGGTCAGCCAAAAGAAACCACAATCAAGTACTTTACGAGCAGTACGTTTAGGCCCAAAATGTCCACCACATGCATATGAGTGACAATGTAAAAGAATACTACCTTGCTCGTCATCAGGGATGCAGCGTCGAATAATTTGGTCAGAACCAATCTTCCAAAGATACGATTCATCCCAAATGTAATGCTTGCAATCACTTTTTAATTTTAATTTTTGAGCACGATTCAGGGTGTGTGAAATATCTCCAGTGGTCATAAAATTTACGATATCCGCATACCAAGGATCCGTGTCCGACTTACCTGAATTCAGTTCTGGCAGGGGGTTCCGTTTGGCCAAACGGAACCCTGTCACAGTGTACAAATGTTCTTCGGGAAATGCCTCGGGAATGGGAATATCATCCTCAGGCCTGAGTAAACGGCTCAAATGATCAGCAACATGATTTTCTGCACCCTTCTTGTCTCTGATCTCAAAGTCAAATTCCTGCAACAATAAAATCCAACGGATTAATCGAGGTTTAGAATCCTTCTTAGTTAACAAGTATTTTAGTGCAGAATGATCAGTAAAATTGTAATTTTAGAGCCAAGTAAGTAAGATCTGAATTTATCCAAAGCAAAGACAATGGCTAGCAACTCCTTCTCAGTGGTGGTGTAATTGCTTTGTGCAGGATTCAAAGTTTTTGATGCGTAATGAATCACATGGCTCTCCTTCCCTGCTTTCTGTCCCAAGACTGCACCAACCGCATAATCACTTGCATCGCACATCAACTCAAATGGAAGATCCCAATTGGGTGGTTGCATGATTGGTGCTGAGATTAACTTGTTCTTCAATAAATCATAAGAAGTCTTGCGCTCTTCATTCATCTCAAAAGGGACATCATCTTGGAGAAGTTTCGTCAACGGTTGAGCAATCTTTGCAAAATCTTTGATGAATCTCCGATAAAATCCCGCATGACCCAAAAAACCATGAACCTCACGAACATTAGAAGGATATGGGAGCTGTTCTATGGTCTCCGCCTTGGCCTTGTCCACTTGAATTCCCTTCTCAGAGATCACATGTCCCAAGACTATGCCATCCTTCACCATGAAGTGATACTTTTCAAAGTTAAGAACAAGATTCCTCTTCACACAACGAATTAAGACTTGTTCTAGACGACTTAAACACACATCATATGAGTCACCATAGACGCTGAAATCATCCATAAACACCTCGATGCTTGTCTCAATCAAATCAGAGAAAATATTCATCATACAACGCTGGAATGTGCCTGGGGCGTTGCATAAACCAAAGGGAATTCTTCTGTAAGCATAAGTGCCGAAGGGACAAGTAAATGTGGTCTTCTCCTGGTCCTCGGGGTTCACACAAATCTAAAAATAGCCGTTGTACCCATCCAAAAAATAGAAGAAACTATTTCCCGCAAGTCTTTCCAACATCTGATCGATGAAAGGAAGCGGAAAATGATCCTTGCAAGTGGCGGCATTTAACTTCCTGTAGTCGATGCACATTCTCCATCCAGTAACCAGCCTTGTAGTCACCATCTCTCCCTTGTCATTTTTCACTACTTGCAACCCCGACTTTTTAGGTACCACATGAACAGGACTCACCCACTTGCTGTCAGAAATGGGGTATATGATCCCAAGTGAGAGTAATTTCAATATTTCCTTGAAGACCGCCTCTCTCATGTTGGGATTGAGCTTCCTCTGAACTTCCCTAGTCGGTTTGGCATTGTCCTCCAACAAGATGTGGTGCATACAAATGTCTGGGCTGATTCCCGTAATGTTCGCCAATGTCCATCCTATGGCCTTCTTGTATCTTTTCAGCAAGGCAAGTAACCTCTCCTCTTGAGATGTGGATAACTCCGTGCTAACTATTACTGGAAGAGTATCATTATCACCGAGATATATATATTTCAGATTCGGAGGTAAGGGCTTTAACTCCAAAATTAGGGCTTTTACGTCTGATGGTACTGGTCTGCCGGACGGGTCCGGTTTGGCCAAACGGGACCCTCCCTGCACTTCAGAATTTTTTTGAACTTCCGTACTCGACCCGGATGAGTTGATTTTTTTGGGGTCTATATCAGTACTAAACACCCCTTCCTGAGAGTATATTGAGTACAGCAACTCACTGATCTCCTTGTCGCTCAATCCTTGAATATTTATTTCCTTCGATCCCAAAGGCGATTGAATTCCATTTCTTTCCTGCAAAATTTCAGTCTCAAGATGTTCTTGGACAAGAGGTTCAATGAGATCAATGGAAAATACATTCTCAGCATCAATTGGCTTTTTCATGGCCTCGTCAATACTAAAAGTATACTTTTCACCATAATAATCCAGACAAATAGTACCATTTCCCACATTAATGATAGTATTAGCAGTTCTCAAGAAGGGACGACCCAACAAAACTCCTGTCGTTCCCTGGCCACTAGAATGATTCATTTTCACCACATAAAAATCTGCAGGATATACAAAATTATTGACTCTCACAAGTACATTCTCCAACAATCCTTCTGGAAAAACACAAGATCGATCGGCCAACTGAATCACTACTCTAGTGTTAACCATTTCAGCCCCATTTAAAGTTTGATATACAGACAATGGCATCACATTTATAGAGGCCCCTAAATCACACATTGCAGCATCAATCTTTTTATCTCCAATATAACAAGGTAAGGAAAACATACCTGGGTCCTTGCACTTGGGTGGTAATTTCTTTTGAATTACTGCGGACACCGATTCACCCATTATTATTTTGCTCGAATCCTTTGGCTTTCCTGCAATGAAATCTTTCAAGAATTTGCTAACTGGTGGTAACTTTATGGCCTGCAAGAAAGGAAGATTAATATCCATTTTTCCAAAAATCGATATAAAATCCAAAGGTTCTTCCTTTTTCTTTTCTAATCTACGAGGGAAAGGAGGCAAAATTTTAAGTGAAGGATCATGTAAACTCAACCTCTTACCTACCTCAAGTGTTACCTTGGATTTACCTTTATCTTGGACCTCAGCATGCTCAGGATTATCAGATTTTGTGGTGGTTTGGTCGCCTTTTTCCTCCGTTACTTGATTCTAAATTTCTACCGCAGGGTTCCGTTTGGGCAAACCGAACCCTCCGTCAGTGAACTGGTTTGCTTCTTTGTTTGCGGATTTCGACGGCGGTGCACCAACTATCTTTCCACTTCTGAGTGTGACCTGATTTACCGTCTCATGGGGGTTCACTTGGACCTGCGAGGGCAATCCTCCGGGTTGCTTCATCCTGAGTTCATTCAGAGAATTTGATAGCTGGGTGATTTGCCGAGTATGCTCTTCCAATGTTGATTCAGTCTTCTTTGATTGCTTCACCATCATATCCATCAACATGTCCATCTTTTCATTCAGAGATTTATCATGACCTCCTTGTTGGGGCTGGGGAAAACCTGGCGCTTCTCGTTGCATTGGTGGAACATAGGGTCGTTGGTAATGTTGAGGCTGCTGCGGAGGAGGACCTTGTTCTCTCCACTGGAAGTTAGGGTGATCCCTATACCTTGGATTGAAATTTTGTGGATATGGTCCTTTTTGCTGTCTCTCATTGAAATTTCCCATAGCATTTGCTTGAACAGGTATCTCTCCCATAGTAAGAATGCATTGTGACGTCGTATGGTTGACTGCTCCACACGTATCGCAAGGCCCTTCTTGTACAGACGCAACCTTGTCAACGACCTTGGAAAGCATTTTCTCCATTCTTTCCATCCTTTCCTTGATCTCATCTTTTTCGGAAGTGGATGTCTGTGCCACCTTCTTCAAGATTCGTACCTCCTGTTGATCATACTCCTTTTTAGAATTCACCAACCTCTTGATGATCTCTCTAGCTTCATTCACTCGAAGGTGAGAAAATCCACCACTACTGGAAGAGTTCACCAAGTCTTTGTTGCTGGATGTCATCCCTTGATAGAAACATTGGAGCAACTGGCCTTCCGTCATTCTGTGATTGGGGCAACTGTCTACCAATTTCCTGAACCTCAGCCAAAACATACTCAATGGCTCATCATATTCTTGCTTGATGCTTGTGATCTCCTTCTTCAAAGCATCTGTCCTTGTGGCTGGAAAGTAGTTTTCCAAGAACAAAATCTTCAATTCTGCCCATGTCGCAATGGAGTTGGGGGGCAAGCTCGAGAACCACTGGTTTGCTGCTCCTGTCAAACTGAATGGGAATGCCACCAATTTGAATTGATCTTCCGTCACGGTGGATGGCCTCTTCTAAACCTTGCAAATCTTGATAAATTCGCTCAGAAAATTATAAGGGTCTTTAGTGCTTCTCCCGTGGAACTTGGGAAGTACATTCAGTAACGCCAGCTTGATTTCAATCTAATTTTTGGTCTCTGGCAACTGAATGGGAGTGGGGGGATCATCTTCACTATGACCGATAAGTTCCCACATGTATGGGTTGTTTGGGTTCTGCCCAGGAATCAGATTTTGGTCAGCTCCGTCCATCTCGATGTCCGTTCCCGAATCAGAAGTAGTTGCTGAAATCGCGATGGGTTCGGTTTGGCCAAACCGAAGGGTCTCGGCAGAACAAAAATTTTGCTCTTTTGTTCGCTTCCTGTTCTGCTTGGCTATCTTCTCAACTTCCGGATCGAATATTAAATTCGGCCTGGATGATCTGCTCATAAACCAACCACACTAACACACAGATTAGTAGAAAACAAATTATAAAAAATTGACTTACTGCATCCCCGGCAACGGCGCCAATTTGGTGAGCGTCGTTATACTCGCCAAATAACCTGCAAATTCAGATTAATACTAATTAGTACAATGATAAGCAGGGTCGATCCCACTGGGAGCAAAAGCAATAATCAATAATTATTTTTCTACTAATTTTTTTTAAACCTTTTTTGTGATGCCACCACGCCTTAAATATAGTGATTTAACTAACTCTAAAATGCAATGCAGACTTAAACTTGTGAGAAATAAATATATGAATGAATGATATCGGCTAAGAATAACTCATGCTAGTTATTATCGATCATAGGCGCAATAATGAATCAATTCCTACACATCTACCGGTTATAGGGAAGTAGGTACGCTTAACACCCCCCCCCCCAATTCTTTCTTACTTTATCGACGGTCAACTAATTATGATTAATTAACTGTTTCCCTTACCAAAATGTTTCCAGAAAGTATTCGCTAAACCAGAACACATTTTGATAGCATTAAGTATTAAAAGAACCCGATATAGCAATTACCAAAGTAAAAGAAAATAGTAACGCAGACTCAATTATCCCCTATCTTGCTATTACAGTCTTAGCTAGTTAGCTGTTTTTCACAAGACTGTGCTACTTACTAATCCCATCCAACAATTACGTATTGGCGGAAATTAGATAGCAGTATTCTAAAAACATTTAAGTTGATCAGGCCTAAACATATTAGAAATAAATTCAACCAAGGACAATCAAGAACATGCAAGAATCAATTATAATGCAATTAGGCCTCACGATTTATAAACTAACATTTGTTATTCTCTGCCGATATATGAATTAGCTACTCATGATAACTAAACAAAACAAATATATAATATAATACATGAACACGATTACTGAAATTAAATGAATAAGAGACAAAGCAATTAAAGAAAACAAAACCACATGCTTGCACTAATACTGAAACCACGTCTGGGAAGTAACAACAGAGAGGGAGAAAAACCAATGTTAAAGTTGTTCCCCCTGACTCCCTTTCGTCCAAAGGCCCCCAAAGAAAAAGAAGAAGAAGAAAGCTTTGACTTTTTTCTCTTCACTAAAAGCTACTTCCGTCCAAAACTAATAAGAGGAAAGAAAATAATATGTTTCACTTTTTCTCCACTAAAAACTACTCTCTCTGAAGCCTCTGACGTCCGTCCAAATTAATACCCAAAAACAGCACACCCGGGTTGTCTTTCATGCGCACCAATTTATAGGCTGTCATTACAAAATAATGTCCATATTGGACTCTTCCAAATAAAATAAAATCCTTCCCAAATTTAAATTCTGATCCAATCTTCACATTATCTTCAAGAATATTTCCAAGATTATCAATCCAATCTGCTCCAAATAACTTGCTACGACTCTGATCTTCATTTGATTGCGATAATTTGCGATAATTGCCCGATTCTCCCTGCTCTTCTCCAAATTCCACTTGAGCCCAAGAACTGTGATCTGTTACAAATAAAACATTTAAAGTGCACATTAATCACGTAAAATCGCAGTTAATCCCAATAAAATAAACAACGTAATTATCACACATCAGAATGCCTTGGAATTGCATGATTGTCACGTTCTTATGCAAAAATTATTACATGCTTCCATTCATGGTATTATGGAGGAGGATGTGCTATTTAGCGTTATGTGAATGTGTTTCTTCTTCAACTCCATTTGTTAGAAGAATATAAGTAGGATAGTGTTTGATGTGTTGGAGAGAGTAGAGAAGTACTTTCCCTCATTCTTCTTTGACATCATGGTTCATCTAGTCATTCATTTGGTTAGGGAAATTTGACTATGTGGTCCAATAAGAATGCATTGGATGTACCTATTCGAGCGGCACATAGGTGTTTTCAAAGGTTACGTTCACAATCGTATCTGGCCGGATGCGAGCATCGTGCAAAGGTACGTCACCGAGAAGATCATTGAATATTATACTTCAAACTTAGTTGGTAAGAAATCGATGGGATTACCTGAACAAGCACACTTTAGTTGGAAGAATGGGGTTGCAAGTTCAAAAGGTACACTTCATACACCCTTCAATGATAAGTTGATGACAGTGCCCCTTTATGTTTTACGCAATTATAGCGAGACTGCAATCTATGTTTAAGAGCACATGTTACATTTACAAGCATTATAATTGAACTGGCCTTCAAACAAAATATAGCTGGAGCATTCTTCCACATTTGTGAATTGGTTTTATAATCGTTGCAATGTGAACGGCATGCCTAGTAAACTTCGTGCATTTGCAAGAAGGCCAAACTGCACTATTAAAATATACCCAGGGTTTGATATTAATGGATTTAGTTTTGCAACGGCTGAGAAGGTCAGCAGGAGCACGACATAGAATAGTGGTGTATACATTGAATCTGAATCGATGTGGCAGTCTAGCAAGAAAGACAAAAACCCTATTGTTGTAGTGATGGTCTTTCACCTTCAATGTGATGTACCATTGAAACTTTTCAACGTTGGTATTTTTTGGAATCCTTCTCCAATGAAACCATCGGTTTTTTTTTTAAAATACGAACACCCGAGGGTGGGGGTATATATATATTTGGCGCCCCAAGCCAATAGGAAACAGAGTATAGAAGGTTGATTTTACAAGAAGGCAACATCATTGCCCGCAAAAGTAATCCTAATCTAGAGACTGTACATGAACTGGCGAAGATCCAGTTATGTTAGTTGCGTTTCCAAAGCTACGAATCTTCACACCCCGTGTTAATTCGCATTTTGGCCAGGCAACTAACATGGATATCAGTGCACTATCAGTATGAGACATTGCCAAGCAGTGTAGTGGATAACTGCAGTAGTGTAGCTGAGTAAACGGTGCAGCAGTGTAGCATCAGCAATGCAGTAGTGGCTCAGAATCAGCAAGAGTCATCATCGGAGGAGAGGTCCACAGTCAGCTGGCCAAAACAGTGGCCACCGAGTATGATCATCAGGACAGCAAGTTGAATTCAGTGAGAAGTGACCTGCAAAGATAAAATCAAGCCATCAGCAGTATCAATCCTATCTCAAGTCATGTAAAGGGGTTCTAATTTGGGGTATTTGTGATCTATCAAGGGCAATGAGGCCCTGGATTTGCAGAGGCACGTTATTAAGGTCCAAAGAAATGTTATGAGCAGCATGATGATGTTTTGCTATTGCATCTGCAACCAAATTACCTTCCCTAGGAACATACTTAAGAGTAGCACCACACAGAAGCATTTGAATTTTATAAACCTCATCAAAAAGTGTCCAATGAGCAGTATAAGGCTCACAAATCATCTTAACAGCAAGTAAAGAATCAGACTCAATAATAACCGAGGCATTCAGGTTGATAAAGGACTGACAAGCAATTTTTACTGCAAGTATTTCAGCATGCAAGGATGACTTAGCAGAGATGGAAACCGATTTAACCAGTGAAGGTGAACCAGTGCAATCCCTAATAATTACCCCAACAGAAGCCCTATCTGGGAACCACGATGCATCAGTGTTAATTTTTGTGTAATGTTGTGGAGGTCTATCCCATGAAACAAGTCTAATGATTGGTTTTGGAGGAGGTCTTGACAGTGTGAATAGATTCTTTATGAACTGAGGCATGCTACATGTGGATTTCAGATAAGAAGGGTTAGAAAACATAGCTAGCCTAATAGTGTCTATAGCCTCCTTAATGATGTAGTCAGCAAGTAGAGGAATCTGATCATAGAGGAATCTGTTCCTAGATTTCCAAAGGCACCAGCAAGTGATGGTAGGGATGATATGGAAAAGTAGCTGGAAGGCCTTAGGCAAATCACTAGTATTCCAAAAGGTGAAGAAGGTTTGGGTTAAGGTTTGAGGTTCAGGTAGATTGAAATTAACCAAAGAAGCCATATATCTCCATACAGATTTAGCCAGGGTGCATTTTATAAAAAAAATGTTCAAGAGAATCTCTATGGCAACAGCAAGGACATTTTGAGGCAAGACTAAAACCACATGTAATGAGGACATTATCAAATGGAAGTAAAGATTGGAACATCCTCCAAGCAAAAATAGATATCTTTTTTGGTAAAACTCTGTGCTATAACAGTTTGAAAATCAGAGAATTACCTGATGAACCAGTTATGGCATTATATGCAGATTTAGATGTGAAATTACCAATTGGATCTGGTTTCCAGATAAGCCTATCCTCCCTTGTGTCTTCAATTTTGGCTTCCTGTAAAAAGGAGAGAGTATCATTTCCTAAATAAGGGCAAATAAGCGGCAGAATGTTAGACTTATTGAGGATAAAATCAGCCACTGTGAAGTGCAGAATTGGAGCAGAGATATGTTGAGGAACATGACCAATAAGTGGTCCAATGTTGCCCCAGTTTGAAGTCCAAAAGTTACACAGCCCTTTACCATGAATTACTAAGGAGTGTTGTTCAGCAAACTGGTTAACTGAACAAATCCTTTTCCATGTAACAGATTTTTTATGAGACTCAGGAAGTGACCATAACAATTTTGCCCATAATGAGTTTCCAATTTGACTTTTCCACCACAGCTTTAGTGAGCATACCTCTAGGATATCATTGATTGATCTAAAGCCTAAACCACAGCTGGAGATAGGGGTAGCTAAGTGAGTCCATTTTTTCCAGACTTATTCCTTTTTCCATCAGTCTCACCCCATAGAAACCTAGAAAGTCTTTTTTCTAAGTTTTTGATTACTGATTTAGGTGGTTTGGTCACATTCCAAAGGTGTTGAGGCATTGAATACAAGCAGGATTGAATCAAAACTAGTTTGCCTCCTGAACTTAGCCACAGATTTTTCCAGTTTTGAATTTTTTTATCATATTTCTCCATTAGAGGTTGGAAATACCTAGTGAGGGTTCTTCCTGTAAAAATTGGGCAACCTAGGTACTGAAAAGGAAATGAACCCTGCTTCATTTTTAGAATAGTCCTCATCTGATTTATTTTTCCAAGTGAAGCCCTGTTACTAATATAGAAATCAGACTTGTTGAAGTTAAATTTCTGGCCAGAAGTATATTCAAACACATCCAGAAAAGCCTTAATTCTAACCAGATTAGCTTTAGAAGCTTGCATAAGAATAATGGTGTCATCTGCGTACATAAGATGTGTAGCAACAGTAATTGAAGAAGGTATCTGATAGTATGCAAGTTTATTGTTCTGAAAAATGAAGGATAAAGATCTAGAGAATGCTTCAGAAAATATATTAAACAGGGAGGGGGAAAGGGGATCACCTTGCTTAATCCCTCTTGTTGCCCTAAAAAACCAACAGGATTACCATTGATAAGAATAGAAAAGTAAGCTTGAGAAAGGTTAGACATAACAGCATGCAGGAATTTCCCTTGAAAACCAAATTTCAGCAAAATGCTTCTCAAAAAGTGCCAATTCACTCTATCAAAAGCTTTCTGCAAGTCCAGTTTGAGAATACAGTTAGGAGTCCTAGTTTTCTTATTTAAGAAACGAATCATTTCCTGAAGATAAATGATATTGTCTGATATATCCCTATTTTTCATGAAAGCCGATTGATTGGGGGAGATCAGTTTGTCCATATGTGGTCTAAGTCTTTCCATTAGCACCTTGGAGCATACTTTATTAAGAACATTAGACAAGCTGATAGGTCTGAAGTCATTAAAAGAACTAGGAGTGGGTTTTTTTGGGATTAAAGTAATCCAAGTACTAGATATTCCTTTGGGCAGAGGAGTACCATCTAGAAAATCATTAAATGCCATGACTAGATCAGTTTTAATAATAGGCCAGCATTTCAGAAAAAATTTAGGTGTAAAACCATCAGGGCCCGGACTGCTATTTTTATTCAAGCCTTTTATAACAAACTCAACTTCATATCCAGTTACAGGCTTAGAAAGATCATTATTATCAGCATCAGAGATGATAAGAGGTATTTGATTCAGAAAATGTGGGTAGTATGTATCATTAGGTTCAGTGTTAGGTTCCTGCAGCAGATTAGTAAAAAAAGAAATGGCTTCAGAGTTTATATCAGTTTGAGAGTTAAGCCATTGACCTTCTGTATTTTTTATCTTACTTATCTAAAGTCTACAATTTTTCTCTTGAACCACTTTGTGAAAGTATTGGGTGTTGTTATCCCCTAATTTATTCCATTTCAACTTTGCTTTTTGTTTCCACAGCTTTTCCTTTTCCTTTTGAGCTCGCAATAGTAAAGCCTTAAGTCTATTTAACTCCATAAGTTCAGTATCAGAGGGATTAAGATCAAATCTAGATTCCTGGAGTCTAAGGGATTCTTCAGCATTTAACAAATTAGTGTCAATGTTCCCAAAACACTCTCTGTTCCATATTTTTATCTCTTTTTTTAGTCTGATCAGTTTGAGATAAAAACCAAGCAGGCCCTTAACATTCAATTGTTTGTCCCAACTTGCCTGTATGAGGGGGATAAAATCCTGACGATTAAACCATACATTCAGAAACCGAAAAGGTTTAGGATTAGTGATGGTTAAATCAGATATTTGCAGTAACAGTGGTGAGTGGTCAGAGGTTTGCCTGTTTAGAATCTGAATGGATGAGGATGGAAACTTAAGGTTCCAGGAAATAGTAGCTAAACCCCTATCTAGCCTTTTGGATGTGGGATTTCTAAGTCTAGAGTTGCACCAAGAGAATAAGTTGCCAACCGTATTAATTTCCTGCAAGCCCAAGGAGTTTATCCATGTATTAAAATCCCTAATACTGCCTAAGGATGGTGTGCTTGGACCCCTATATTCAGAAAGGGAGGTGATAGTGTTCAAATCACCAATGAAAATAGTATCTCCATTGGAGATGGGGGCTAGATCTTCCCATAAAGTCTTCCTACCTTCTCTATTTCTAAGTGCATATACAAAGACAGCATTCATATGAAAATTAAATGATAGATGCTCTATGTGCACATATAAGAATTGTTCATGGGATGCCAGTAAAGAGACTGAGATTGAGTTCGACCACATAATCCATATCTTACTGTTAAATAGAGTCAAACCATTTTGGTAATTAAGCTTCTCCTTATAAGAGTGAAATGTTGAGATGTCATGCATAGGCTCAATAATGCAAAGCAACTGAATCTTTTTAAGTCTAATGAGATTAATTAGTCTCAACATTGAAGATTCCATTCCCCTAATGTTCCAAACTAAAAAATTAACTGAGGGAAGACTAGTCATTGTTCACTAGATTTACTACTTTTAGTAGATGATCTAAGCATCATTTTGTTAATCTGGGAGAAGTAGTTAGTCCTTTTACCTTTGGACTTACCTTGCAAAGTATCCTGACTGAGGTTGGATGGGGAAGCAGTTATGGCATGAGTGGTGTGATCAGCCTCTGTTACTTCCTCCTGGATACCAGTTAAGTCCTCCTGCTGGTCCTGTAAAATAGCAAATCTATTCCCCACTCGACCATGAGGGGAGTTAACAGTAAACTTTTGTATGTCTAGAGATAAATTATGTTTCTCCAAATGTATATCATCACTGGCATATATCCTTGGAGTAAAATTTATGTGAGCAGAGTCTTGGATTAGCTTCTTCAAAGAGTTATCAAAACTATCATTAGCATTAGGAGCAGAGGATTTGTCAGGTGTGTTATGAAGCTGTGAATGAGATAACTCAATGATAGGTGTGGATTGAGGGTTATGAGATGAGGATGGTATATCCACAGAGTCAAGGGTCTTATCCATCTCCATGAGAATTTGATCAGGCTGTTCATCAGTAAGGATCAAGGGAGGGGTATCAAATATTTTTCCAGTTGGCTGCCACAGAGCCTGATTAGTTTTCCTAATTTCCTCCTGAGGTTTAACAGTGCGGTTAGGGGGAAAAGCTCTACATTGGGCCATAGAATGACCTAGCTTCGAGCAGTGATCACAGTACAATGGGATGTCCTCATACTCAATTTGATATTTTTGATTGTTAGTGACAGATCCCAAGCGAATATGAGAGCATAATGGTTTTTGCAAATCAATTTCAACACATAACTTAATGGCCGAGGGCCTTGTGAGCATGTCAGTGGCCATGTCATTTTTTATAAAGCTCCCAATACTGTTACCGATAGATTCAATTGAAGCCGAGTTATAGTAGTATAGGGGAACCTCTCTAATGATACACCATACAGGAACTATAGGAGATTCCTTATGAATTGAGAATTCGGGGGTCCATTTTAGGAGTTTGAGTAAAATGCCACTAAAATTCCACACTCCCTTCATCCAGCAACGCTGGTAGTCATTAAGCAGTTCAAATCGAATAAGAACATGCTTATAATCTAAAGAACCGAGTTGGTACTTACCTGAGAAACCAACAGTTCTGAAGAATTGCTCAAGTTGTTCCATGGAGCACCTTCCTTTCGTGAATTTTCCTACTAGCGCGTTTGCATAGTGGGAGGATAGTTTAGCAATCTGCTCTTCGGAATATAAGCATGCTACATCACCAAGGTGTTGGGATTTGGGTATTATCTCAGGGTTGTTGGGTAAGGTCTTGCTTAAGGGAGGTGATTTGCTCTGTAGAGCAGCGGCAAAGGATAGCTGGATTGGAGGTGTTTGGATTGGGTTACCGTTGTCAGGGATGGGAGGATTTGGAGCGGTCGCCATGACTACCCCCCAGCGCACACGCCGGAGGAAAATCGATACCACTGATTATCCGAATCCGGATTGGGGACGATGAACTGAAGAATTGGGATTAAGGAAGAAATGAAATCGCACCAGTATCGCACCTTATCGCACACAGTAACAGTAAATATTGCCGTTAACCATCAGATAGATAACTTTCATCCGATGTGTACCATAGCCATTTGACGCCAAACAAAATTCTTTCCCGGTAAAAAAATATACTACACATAAAAAAGGAGGATAAAAAAGAATAAAGATTTACAATAGATTATAGGAGAAGAAAATATCTTAGAAGTAAATAGATGACAGGATCCAGAACTCGTATTGCCTATATCTGTTCATTAACCATCCACTGTTGTAGCTTCTTTGTGTAAGCCCATAACGTATCCCCAACTTTTTATAGCATCTCCATACTAAAATATGGCAAATGATTAGTAAACTTTAAAATATGAGCAAATGATTAGCAAACTTTAAAATATGAGCAACTTTTTCAGC
The DNA here is from genome assembly GCA_037428765.1 of Rubia yunnanensis. Classification (NCBI taxonomy): domain Eukaryota; kingdom Viridiplantae; phylum Streptophyta; class Magnoliopsida; order Gentianales; family Rubiaceae; genus Rubia; species Rubia yunnanensis. Next base: position 40,144,381 of record CM075066.1, read on the forward strand.
AGCTCCATTCCTTACAGTCAACGCGGTGACTGCATCGATTTTGTTTAAGATTAGTAGCAGCTTTGCAGTGACTAAAAAGCACCTACAGAAATCTGAAGAAATATACTAATCATTAGACCAAGGCAAACTAGCCTCTTGAAAATCTGGTAGGAGAAAGGCATCATAGAAAGGAAAAACTCAACGAGACCAACATTCACATCCAATATCCTCAAGTTTCCATGGTGCTTCAACACACTAAGTTGATATCAAGTCATAATTGAGCAGTGTTCATTTTCATCTTTTTTTCATGAACGAGGTAAGACCCTGTGAGCAGTAAACTTCTCCTCCCCGCATCTTAATAAAAATTCAAATGCATTTACATACAAAGATGACATCAAGGGACTTAAGACTTTCAATCAAACAACATAATAGATGTCACAACATATCCCACTACAGGGTTTTTTGAATAATGTTTCCCTTTAGACAAGAATCCTGAAGCATAATTGCACCAAAAGTTATGGTCCTACCATCTACCTGTACTTTTTTTTTTTAATTAAATCCATCCGGAGATGGGGGAAATTGAATTAGGTCTTCCCTAGCCCATAAATAAACAAAAGTAAGATAAAGGAAGCCGAAGCTTAGTTGGCTATACAAGAGTGAGCAGTTCAGCTCTTGAAGCAATAGTAATTGCATCCAAAAGATTACAGAAATATGGATGATAGAGAGAGGATGACATGAATTTTTAGGCTAGGAAGAGAGTCATCGAACTTGTTAGTGAGTCGAATTAACGAAACACAAGACAGTCAGAGACATCCTCATAGCCTAAACAGAGTTTATCCTCATCTAAAATACAAGATTCTATGTATAAGGGATGAACATTAGCAGCTTGGATCCCTTAAACTAGGAAGGCATTAAGATCCACCTATCCGAACCTGATGATTGTCACTACTGAAGAAGCTTCAAGATCCAACTTGACGAGCTCTCAAATATGATGAAAGCTCTAAACTGAGAAGGTCTCCATGTTTTCAACTTGCCCAAAATGAAGGATAGAGACTATTTCCAGAACCTGCATGCAATGAGTAGAAATCAGTAGCATCCGATCTAATTAACTATCCGTAATGAAGGGGTGCCAATTTGATCAAGTCTAACTAGGCCCTGTACTAAGTTAGGAAGCACAGATATTTTGTGAAAAGATGAATTACACTTTAGTTGCAGACAGTTTTTTGCAAGAGTATGAGCAACCAAGTTTGCCTGTCTATAAATGTGTACAAGTTTAATATCTCCCAAGGAGTGGTAAATCTCATCAGACAAGCAGAAACATTTCCAGTGAGATCTATATGGATCATTAGCAAAAAGTACAGCACTAAGGCAGTCTGATTCCATGCACACAGGGGAAGGCAAATCAGAAGAGAGTTGTATTGCAAATTTAATGGCCTTCAATTCAGCTTCCAAGGGGGAGATAGCATTAGAATATAAAGTGTAAGCCCCCAGGAAACCACCTCTACTATCCCTAATAATCATTCCAATCCCACACATATTAGTGTTACAACACCATGAAGCATCTACATTGACCTTAAAACCAGATTTTGGCCTCTCCCATGCAATTTTCCAAATTTTTGGCTTTGGGGATAATTTGAGGAGAGGAAGGAAAGAATGATCTGCAATACTTAAATCAAAGGGAGAGGATATATAAACAGGTTTAGCACAGAAGGAGTAAAAAATCTGATCCCTAATCTGTTGAATCACTAGGGTGGAGGCAGGCTTTAAAGAATCAAATAAAAAACTATTCCTCATCTTCCACAGATTCCAAAATGTAAAAATAGCTGCAGTTCGGACTATAATTGAATGTAAAGAAGATAGAGTTGGAAGAGTAAGGTAGCATGATAATCTCTCCCATACAGATGAAAAATACCTATCTCTAATACCCATGAACTGATGAATTGTTTTCCATACAGTTATTGAGAATTCACATGAATTAAAGAAATGCTCTAAAGAGTCTTCCTGCTTATTGCACATACAACATTTAGAGGGCAAACAGAATCTCAATTTTCTGAGGATGTTATCGAAAGGCAACAAAGAGTTAGTAACTTTCCACATGAAAACAGAGATTTTTTTTTTCCAATCTGGAGTTCCAAAAATGTTGAGAAGAGGTCATAGTACCTGTATAGTTGCAGAGTGAAATGTATGTTTCCTTAAAGGAGAAATTCCCTTTAATACCTGGTTTCCATATTAGCCTATCAGCTCTATGTGGAGTAAGCTTTGAATCCTGTAAAAGAATAATAATGTCAGTTGGCAGAAATGTCTCAATTTTGGAGATGAGGGTAGCCTTGTTAGATAGAAATTGAGAGACAGTACAGTCCCCATCAATATCCACACTATTTTGATCACACAAATCTGTCAAGGGCCCTACATTCAGCCAGTTTGCAGTCCAAAAATTACATTCCCCTCTCCCTATAATGACTTTAGAATTAGCTTCTGCCCATAAACTAACTGACCATATCCTCTTCCAATTTGGAGAGGTCCTGTATGAGGGAGGGAGAGCTGCCAGTAGATGAGTCCATAGTGCCTCAGCCATTTGAAATTTCCACCACAATTTAACAGAGCATGTTTTAATTATGGTAGCTATAGACCTAAAACCTAAGCCATTGATGTGTGATATTTAGTTGTTAATTTTTGGAAGAATTTAGTGATCTTTTATGTGATTTCTGGTACTTAATTGATTTATTTTGTTGATAGATCACTATTTTTGGAGCAAAGCTGTATTGGAGCGGAAGAGTTATTTTTGGAGCACTATGATGCTGTTCCAGCTATCCTTAGTCGGAATCCTTCATGTGGCAGAATTGTGCTTCGTTTAACGATCACTAAGTTGCTCCGTGAAGTCGACCCGATTAAGGTGAAGCTGATGAAAGGGGGATTGTTATACTCTTTTTTCCCGAAAGGGTTTTTAATGAGGTAACAATCCCGATCCCTCGTTAGGGAGTTTACGGAGTTGCAGTCCAGAAGGAAATCAGTCCAGAAAATTCAGCACTGTGATTGGGCCGTTATGAAGCAATGAAGCCCAAGACTTGGATTAATTATTTATTCCAAGTTAGAATTTAATTGTATTTAGGCTGAAATTAAGAGGAAGAATATTTCTTTTTGAATAAGAATTCTAATTTTCCAAAATTAGTTAAGATTTGGATTTTATTTTTGGCATATAAAAATCGTGGGCTGGACAGAAGAAGAGTTCGGACTGGGTTTTGTTTTTGTTTTGGACGAAAAGGAGAGAGAGGATTATTCATATGATTTTTGTTTTCCTGGGGAGAAGGACAAAAAGCAGCAGTTTTGTTTTCATTGTTTTCTTTTGTGGGAGGCACGGAAGCAAGAGCCAGGATTTATTGTTTTTTTTGTTTTCTTGTAAGAAAAACGCAAGCAGAGTAATTATTCATCGGTAATTTCTTTCTTCTTATTATTTTCGATTGTTAACATGTTTAATTTCGAATTGCTTGTTCTATTTAATTTAATCATGAGTAACTAAATTCTTAATCGGCGAGGTTAATTCGATGGTTCATGAATTGTGAGGCTTCGGGTTTTCAGAGATTTAATCCTATGAGTTTTTAATTGTTTATGCCTAAAATCTATGCTTGCTTGTTTGATTTTGATCACCTCAATCTTGTTAGGCTATGGCTAATTAAGTAGCACCTCCTGTGAAAAACAGATAACAATTATGATTGTAATAACAGGATGATAAACAATTAATTGGATGAACTGCATGCAAATACGTGCTTGTTGTCTAAATTGGGTTCCCTAGTTCTTAAGATCGTTAAGATATAACTAGTTTAGCAAATACTTGCTAGGAATATCTTAATTAGGAAGATCACGGGTTTAGCAAATACTTGCTCGCGATTGGAAATTTAAGGGGAATTAAGGGGAAATAGCAAATACTGTTCCTGCTTATAACCAATTAATTCATGGGGGTTAAATGACTTTTGAGTAGTCGATGATCAAGGAATGAACCAAAGATTAACCTATGCCGATCCTTTGTTATCCATATATTTGTTCGTAATTTATCTCTGCATTTTTCTACATTATTTTGGCCCTATTTTTAGCTTAGTAATTCATTAGTTTATTAAACAAATCTCAATCATAGGCGTGGTTGCTAAACCAAACCCTGTTGGTAGTTTAAAATTGATAGAAATTATACCGTTCTCTGTGGATACGACCTGCTTCTACTATACTAATCTGTGTGCTAGTTTGCAGTTTATTTGGCGAGTAAAACGACGCTCGCCAAAATGGCGCCGTTGCCGGGGAACGGTAGTTAATTTCTATTTATTTTGCTACTAATTTTTTTGTTTTTTTTTTAGTTATTGGTATATGACCAGGTCCCAGGAGCAGGAATTGATATTTGATTCTGAAGTTGAAAAGACAGCTAGGAAGAATTACAAACTCGCCAGGGAGAGGAAGCTGAAAGCTGCCGCAGACCCTCTGTTTGGCCAAACAGAGGCTGTTTCCGAGACAGAATCCGAATCAGAGATTAAATCCGTTCTTGACACTGTAATGGGGGACAGAGGAGAGGCAGATCCCAATGCTGACAATCCGTACATGTGGGAATTAATGGGGCACAGCGAAGAAGACCCTCCCACACCTATTTCTTTGCCAGATGCTGTGACCCCTGTGGAGATAAAGCTTGCACTGCTGAATGTTCTTCCGAAGTTCTATGGGAAGAGTAACGAAGACCCTTACAATTTCTTGAACGAGTTCATCAAGATTTGTAAGGTTCAGAAAAGACCAGCTGGTGTCACAGAAGATCAATTCAAGTTGGTGGCTTTTCCGTTCAGCATGTCAGGGACAGCGAACCAGTGGTTTTCAAGCTTGGCTCCTAACTCCGTCACTTCCTGGAATGCACTCAAGAAGCTGTTTTTGGACTATTTCTTTCCAGCCACTAAGACGGATGCCCTGAGGAAAGAAATTTCGAGCATCAAGCAGGAGTATGATGAGCCACTGAGTACATTTTGGCTAAGGTTCAGACGATTGGTAGATCGTTGCCCTAACCATCGATACACGGAGGGGCAACTGCTACAGTATTTCTATCAAGGATCCACAGCTGCAAACAAGGATTTGCTGAATACCGCAAGCAATGGTGGATTTTCGGAAATCAGAGTCAATGAAGCAAAGGAGATAGTGAAAAAGCTGATAAATTCCAAGAAGGAGTATGACACTGATGAGATCCGAATCCTGAAAAAGGTGGCACAAATAGAGCCCTCGAGCCAAGATGATTTTAAGGAGAGGATGGACAGGATGGAAAGGGTACTATCTAAGGTGGTGGATAAGGTTACAGTCGCTAGCACCACAGCCGGTCCTCAAGAGAAACCTTGTGAAATTTGTGGCACCTTCGGCCACGTCACCCTGCAGTGTAATTTCGCGATGGATGAGCAAACTGTCCAGGCCAATGCAATGGGGAATTGGAATGAAAGGCAGCCAAAGAGGGACCCGTACTCAGCTACCTATAATCCGGGATGGAGAGATCATCCCAACTTTCGATGGCGAGATCCGGGAAATCCAGTACAACAACCATATGTTCCACCCCATCGAGCTCCTCCCCCTCCATATGCTCAGAATCCACCACCTCCTCAAGGGAAGTCTATGGATGAAAAGCTAGACATGATGATGGGCATGCTTCAAAACCAGATCCAAAGTTCGAAAAAGACTGAGGCCACCTTGGAGGAGCACACACGTCAGATTTCACAGCTGTCAAACTCGATGAATGAGCTCCGAATGAAGCAACCTGGATTACCATATCAAGTGAAACTCAACCCCAGAGAGACGGCCAATCAGATCACGTTAAGAAGTGGAAAGGAGCTTGCACCACTACCTCCGAAGACCGCAGCAAAAGGAGCTAAGGAGCAGTCAGAGCAGTCTGCAGGAGGCTTCGATTTGGCCAAACAGAGGCTCCCAGCAGAAAAAGAAAGTGAGGTACAAGGGCATTTTGACCAAACCAAGGAGTCAAATCCAAGGTTGGGTCAGAATGATCCTCCAGTTAAAATTCTTCCTCCTTTTCCACGTAGTTTAGCTAGAAAGAAAGAGGATCCTGTTGATTTCTTATCTATCTTTGGAAAAATGGAGATTAACCTACCTTTCTTGCAGGCTGTAAGGCTCCCGCTTGTGAGCAAGTTTTTGAAAGATTTTATTGCAGGGAAACCTAAAGACTCAAGCAAGGTCATAATGGGCGAGTCGGTTTCAGCTGTAATTCAAAGAGATTTGCCTCAGAAGTGCAAGGACCCTGGTATGTTCTCTTTGCCATGTTTTATTGGAAATGTTAAGATTGATTCTGCCATGTGTGACTTAGGAGCATCTATCAATGTGATGCCATTATCTGTTTACAATTCTTTGAGTGGAGCAGAAATGGTAAATACTAGAGTAATAATCCAATTGGCAGATAGATCATGTGTATATCCTGAAGGGTTGTTAGAAAATGTTCTCGTAAGGGTTAATGATTTTGTTTACCCTGCGGATTTTTATGTGGTGAAGATGAATCATACTAGTGGTAAAGGAACCTCAGGAGTGTTGTTAGGTCGGCCTTTCTTAAGAACGGCTAATACAATAATTAATGTGGGAAAGGGAACTATTTGTCTTGATTATTATGGTGAAAAATATACTTTCAGTATTGATGATGCAATGAAAAAACCCATAGATGCTGAAAATATTTATGTCATTGATGTCATTGACCCTCTCGTCCAAGAATACCTTGAGACTGAATTCTTGCAGGATGAGATTGACATGCTACCACCCACTGATTCAAACAACGAGAAGACACAGAATCTGAGTGATGAGGAAATAGATGAATGGTTGTACTCAATCAGCTCGCAGGAAGAAGTGAAGAGTACTGACGCAGGCCTCTGTTTGGCCAAACAGAGGCTATCAGGGGGTGAAATCGAATTTCCTGAAGAATACCTGTGTACTGACGCAGGCCTCGATTTGGCCAAACAGAGGCTATCAGGGGGTGAATTCGAATTTCCTGAAGAATACTTGTATGCTGCGACAGGCCTCGATTTGGCCAAACAGAGGCTATCAGGGGGTGAATTCGAATTTGAAAAGCCCATTCCATCCGAATTTCACCACCTATGCTGGAGTTGAAGAATCTTCCCCCGAATCTGAAGTATGTCTACCTAGGGGATGATGAGACTCTCCCGGTGATTATCAGTGCAAGGTTGTCAGATTCTCAAGAGGAGCAGTTGATTGCACTGTTAAGAAAGTTCAAAAAAGCGATTGGGTGGACCCTCGCAGACATTACAGGGATCAACCCCGACATTTGTACACATCATGTTTTAATGGAAGATGATGCTAAGCCTGCTCGAGATGCTCAGAGGAAGCTGAACCCCAACATGAGAGAAGTTGTTCTCAAGGAAGTCCTCAAACTCCTTTCCTTGGGAATTATCTACCCCATCTCAGACAGCAAATGGGTGAGCCCGGTTCATGTGGTGCCGAAGAAATCTGGTTTTCAAGTGGTAAAGAACGAAAAGAATGAGTTGGTGCCTACTCGTTTGGTCACTAGATGGAGGATGTGCATTGACTATCGGAAGTTGAATGCCGCGACTCGCAAGGATCACTTTCCACTCCCCTTCATCGATCAAATACTGGAAAGATTGGTCGGGAATAATTTCTTCTGTTTCTTGGATGGATACAGTGGGTACTTTCAGATTTGCGTGAACTCGGAGGACCAAGAAAAGACCACATTTACATGTCCCTTTGGCACTTATGCATATAGGAGAATGCCTTTCGGATTATGCAATGCTCCAGGCACCTTCCAGAGATGCATGATGAGCATTTTCTCCGACTTGATTGAGAAGAGCATTGAGGTATTCATGGATGACTTTACAGTTTATGGGAATTCGTTTGAGGTATGCTTGGGTCATTTGGAACAGGTCTTGATTCGATGTGTGAAGCGGAACCTTGTGCTGAATTATGAGAAATGCCACTTTATGGTGAATGAAGGCATAGTCTTGGGACATGTGGTTTCGGAAAGAGGAATTCAAGTGGACAAGGTTAAGGTTGAGAACATAGAGCAACTTCCATATCCTACCAATGTTCGTGAGATACGTGGTTTTTTGGGGCATGCTGGATTTTACAGAAGGTTTATTATGGACTTTGCAAAGGTTGCACAACCCTTAACAAAGCTCCTTCAAGATGATGTTCCTTTTAAGATGACCGAGGAGCGCAGACGTTCTTTTGATATACTGAAGGAGAAGCTCATCTCAGCCCCTGTAATGCAACCACCGAATTGGGATCTGCCATTTGAGTTGATGTGTGATGCAAGCGATTATGCAGTTGGAGCAGTCTTGGGACAAAAGGTAGGGAAAGAGAGCCATGCGATTTATTATGCATCAAAGACATTGAACCCAGCTCAATGCAACTACACCACCACTGAAAAAGAGTTGTTGGCAGTGGTGTTTGCTCTTGAGAAGTTCAGGTCCTACTTGCTTGGATCAAAGATCATCGTCTATACCGATCACTCAGCCTTGAAGTACTTGTTCACGAAGAAGGAGTCGAAGCCAAGGCTTATTAGATGGATCTTGTTGTTACAAGAGTTCGATTGGGAAATACGAGACAAGAAGGGTGCTGATAATCATGTTGCAGATCACCTAAGTCGCTTGGTGAAACCTGAGGATGAAGTCCCTATTCAGGAATACTTTCCCGAAGAATACCTGTATGCTGCGACAGGCCTCGATTTGGCCAAACAGAGGCCCTTTCCCGAAGAATACCTGTATGCTGTGACAGGCCTCGATTTGGCCAAACAGAGGCCCCGGACGGAACCACTGCATGGTAAATCGGCGACAGATCCATGGTTTACCAATATTGTGAACTACATTACCACTGGAGAGATGCCGGTTACTCTCAGTCCTGCTCAGAAGTTGAAGTTAAAGAGTGATAGCAAGCATTATATTTGGGATGAGCCTTACCTTTGGAAGATAGGCTCCGATCAAATCATTCGACGATGCATTTCTGAAGAAGAACAAGGTACAATTCTTTTACATTGTCATTCTTTTGCTTGCGGTGGTCATTTTGGTCCTAAACGCACTGCTCGTAAGGTGCTTGATAGTGGTTTCTTTTGGTTAACTCTTCATAGAGATGCTTATTTTTTTTTGCAAGAGTTGTGAAAATTGCCAAAAGACAGGAAACATATCTAAACGTGATGAAATGCCTCAAGTACCCATAATTGTGTGTGAAATATTTGATGTGTGGGGCATGGATTTTATGGGTCCTTTTCCTAGTTCTTGCGGTAATTTATATATTTTACTTGCGGTTTATTATGTATCGAAGTGGGTGGAAGCAAAAGCCACCCGAACTAATGATTCTCAAGTTGTGGCAGGGTTTTTGAAATCTAACATATTCAGCAGATTCGGAGTGCCACGAGCGATCATTAGTGATCAAGGAACTCATTTCAAAAACCGCACCATTGAAGCCCTCATGAAGAAATATGGTGTTCATCATTGGCTTGCTACCACTTACCACCCGCAGTCTAATGGCCAAGCAGAAGTATCTAACAGGGAGATAAAGCAAGTGTTGGAGAAGACAGTTAATCCTTCGAGGAAGGATTGGAGCAAGAGGTTGGAGGATGCTTTGTGGGCATATCGCACCGCTTACAAGACGCCTATTGGAATGTCTCCTTACAAAATTATCTTTGGAAAGATGTGCCATCTACCAGTGGAGCTTGAGCACAAGGCATACTGGGCTGTCAAGGAAATGAACATGACAACTAGCAAGTGTGAGGAAGAGCGAAAATTCCAGCTTCAAGAGTTGGAGGAACTGCGATTGGAGGCATATGATCATGCTATGTGGTACAAGGAGCGAACAAAGATGTGGCATGATAAGAATCTAAGGTCTAAGGAGTTCATGGTTGGGCAGAAGGTGTTACTTTTTCAGTCCAAGCTTCGGTTGATGCCAGGAAAACTTAAAACAAAGTGGATAGGACCTTTTGTGGTGATTTCTGTTAGGCCGAACGGAGCTGTACAGATTAAAAGCCTGGACACGGAAAAGACATTCCTCGTAAATGGTCATCGCCTCAAGCCATTTTATGATGCTTCTCAGGTGGCAATAGTGGAAGAAATTCCATTATGCCCACCCCACTCTGATTGACCATATCGGAAAGTCTAGCCAAAGACTGTAAACAAAGGCGCTACTGGGAGGCAACCCAGAATCTTTTTCTTTTTTTTATTTTATTTTGTTTTCTTACAAATTCTTTCAAATTTTCGTTTTGGTTTAAAAAAAATAACACGAAAAAAAATAAAAATAAAACATTCATAACATATTAATAATGTTAACTCGTTTTTGTTTTTATGGCAATTCCACAAATAATTTAATGCTTGGAGTGGTTTATGGAAATTGTGGGTTCCAATTAGGAAAAGGAAGGAATTAAGGGACTTTGATGCAATATAAGGTATAAATCCTTCTTCCTTCTACCAAGAGTTGCCAAAAAAAAATATTTCAGAGCTGCTCATTTTCGCTCCGCCTCTCGCCACCGAGCTTCCCTCCATCGCTCCGCCGCTGCGCCACCGAGTTCCTCCTCCGCTGCACCGACCAGATTTCAGAGCTTCCTCAGCCTCTCCGCCGCTCGGACCACAGCTCCCTCCGTCGTGCGCCCAGATCTCCGCCTATCGCCGAGTTCCTCCACCGCTGCGCCTGCCGCCGCGAGTCTCCGCCGCCAGCCTGGGCAACCATCCGTCCTCGGAGATGGCGCCGAAGATGAAGCCACGTGCTTCCACGCGCCGCGTACGCGCCGCCCACCACCACCTTGAGCCTACCGTTGAATCTGCTCCGGCCGGCCTGCAATCATCCATCCTGTCACCGCCATTCCCCGGCCATGAGGTGCCGAAATTCTTCACGAAGAAAACTATGAGAAAATCCATCAAACCGCCGCCACCGACTTCGGCATTGGCGTTGTCCCACCAGCAAAAACTCACACCGTCAATCCTTATTGAAGCACCGCTGGAGCAACCTTCTTCACCGCCATCTTCTCCGGTGACCGAGGAACTGCCACCACCTTCCGGGCCCAAGCCGCCGAAGCCGCCGAAACGCAAGTCCAAGACACCCTCAGCTCCAAAGCGCCGACGTGATCCAGTAATTGATCATTCCAGTGATGACATTGCCGACGCCCAGCCGACTGCGAAACGTACTAGGAGACGGGCGACACAGGCTCCCACCGTTTCAACCGACGAGGAGGAGCCAACTGCCGCTGAATTCCATGGTTTGCCTCCGGAGATTGTTGTCGATTCCAGGGAGGACCTCCTCCAATTTGATGACCCGAAGCTGCAGGCCAGAGCTTTGAAAAAGGGTAAGAAACAGTGTTTGTCAGGTTTGCGACTAAGTATCTCTTCTTTTAGGACTTTGGGCATTTATGATCAGTTTCTGAAATACTTTGCGGATATTGGTTGGTCTTTGCTATTTGACTTGCATTCTGTGACCATGTATACGCCCCTATGTGAAGAGTTTGTGGTTAGTTTTTGCTTAAAGAAACCTGTTTCCCTGATTGATGCTTGCATATCCTTTCGGTTGGGTTTGCACCATGTTTCTATGAGTTTGAATGAGTGGAATGTGGCTTTGGGCTTGGTGTCTGTTGATGATTTATCTTCGGAAGGTTATGCTAATGCTTTTGTGGGTACCTATAAAGATTTTCCCAATTTTAGTCCCACTGATGCTTGGAAAGAATTGGCTCCTGCTTGCCCTGATTTGTATGATGCTAATTGCTCGAATGTGCATTGGATTGCCGATCCTGTATTGAGAGTGTGTTGCCATTTTCTGTTGCGAAATGTTTTTGGGCGCTTCACCACATTTACGAGAGTCAGTCAGAATGTATTATTTGTGTTGTGGTGTATGCATCATGGGGAGAAATTGAATCTGGGATTTTTCTTAGCTGATTCTTTGAATGAAATTGCAATTCAGTCTTCTCGTCATATGACCCTATGCAATTTGGTTGGTGTTTTACTTGACAAAGGTGTGCACTTGAGTGTTCCCCCTTCCCTTCCCAAAGTGCCTGAGCCAACCCTTTGTGATTTGGACTATTTGTGGACCAGCAACTTGATTTATTTGGATAACAATGTACCTCGGTTTTCTGCGCCGGGCATTCCTTGCCCGAGCACCACTTCTTCTCATGCAGGCCGCAGTGCTTTTTCGGTACAAGATGAGGTGTTATCCATCCGTGCAGAGGTGCAATCCTTGCAACAAAAGCTGGATCTTCAGGCTGCCCAGATTGAGCGTCTAATGTCATTTTTGGAAGTTCCCCCCATGAACAGCCCCCCCGCATGAGTTCCCCTATCCCTTCTCTTTTATGGCTCTTCTTTTCTTTTCTTTTCTTTTCTTTTCCTTTCATGTATATTGTCTCTAGGAATCTTCTCGCTTTTAATCCGAGCTTGCTTGAGGGCAAGCAAGGCTTAAGTGTGAGGAGGTTTAGGTGTCGTTTTTACATTTTAGTGTCTTGTTTGTGTGACGTTTTATATGCTTTGTTTGCTGTTTTTTGTGTGTTTTTGTGAATAAATAATTCTGAAAAAGAAAAAAAATGTTTTTATTTTATTTTATCGAGTCGGTCAAATTTTCAGCATGACAGTGAGTAATGAATTGGCTTTAAAATGGATTAACCTTTCTGGTAAAAGAATCATATTAGCAAACTTTTGTTGGTTGATATCTCCCTTGAAATGCTTAGTGATAAACCTTTGAAATTAACCTGAACTTGGCTAAATGATACATGGGATGACGAACAAGATTTGCATGAAAAAGCCTAGTAATAAGTGAGGTTTGAGCCTAGAGTAGAGCACTCTCTACATCAAGTTTTTTTTCTGAGAGTTGTGGTAACTAAGGTTGATGCATAATGAGTAAAAAAGAGGAAAAATTAGGATTAACCACACATCGTATATAGCCTACCTTTTATATCCTCTAGTAAACCCTTTTGAGCCTTGACCTTTTCTTTGTGTAACCCACTATAAAAGCCTAGCCTTTTCTCTTTATACTATTCTTGCCCCATGCATGTATGTTCTTGAACTGAAAATTTCTGCTCTTGCTTGATATTGCATAATCATGATTCGAGTGCCCTGTTTTATTGAAAAAATATTCTTATGGCACTGTAGAGATAAATGAGCATGTAATTTGAAAAAAATTCTGGTCTGGACAGAAAAAAAGAAAAAAAAGAAAGGAAAAAGGGAGCTGTTTTGCCCATATGAAAAATAAAAAAAAACGAAAAAAGAAAAAAAAAAGAGAAAGAAAAAAATTCCAGACCTGAATTAGTCTTGTAATCAGTCCAGAAAATTGGTTTTGATGATGTGTATTTGCTGGAATTTTCTACTGATTTGTTCTTGAGCATATGTGCATGTTTGTATGAACCTTAGAGCCCCTAGGATCTCACCAACATTACAACCCCTAGCCCCGTTACAACCTTTAAAGACCTTTTTGGCTTGTTATGTATTGGCTAATGCTACCGCATGATTATAATTGAGTGACTGTCCTTACTTATTGTGTGATTGAGTGAAAAACGTGAGGAATTCATTCTTGTCTCCTTTTGATCAGTTGATAGCCGGGTAAAGAGCAATGTAGGGGGGATTGAATTGAGTACTAAAGGGGGATGAGACCACCACTTGTTTGTAAACTGAAACTTGAACTTGGAAGGGGGATGTTGTTGATGAGCCATGAAATGAAAACTTAATGCTGAATTGTTTGACCAAAGTCTGGGTAATAGAGTCTTAGGTGTGTCATGTATATAGTTGGTCTGTATGTTATTTTTATTTTCTCTTTTCTGTTGAGTCAGAGTCAGTTTGGGGATGGGATTTTGAATGAACAACCTGCTTTGAAATTGCTCATCTCATACTTGAGGGCAAGTATGACTCAAGTGTGAGGATTTGATGTGTGATATTTAGTTGTTAATTTTTGGAAGAATTTAGTGATCTTTTATGTGATTTCTGGTACTTAATTGATTTATTTTGTTGATAGATCACTATTTTTGGAGCAAAGCTGTATTGGAGCGGAAGAGTTATTTTTGGAGCACTATGATGCTGTTCCAGCTATCCTTAGTCGGAATCCTTCATGTGGCAGAATTGTGCTTCGTTTAACGATCACTAAGTTGCTCCATGAAGTCGACCCGATTAAGGTGAAGCTGATGAAAGGGGGATTGTTATACTCTTTTTTCCCGAAAGGGTTTTTAATGAGGTAACAATCCCGATCCCTCGTTAGGGAGTTTACGGAGTTGCAGTCCAGAAGGAAATCAGTCCAGAAAATTCAGCACTGTGATTGGGCCGTTATGAAGCAATGAAGCCCAAGACTTGGATTAATTATTTATTCCAAGTTAGAATTTAATTGTATTTAGGCTGAAATTAAGAGGAAGAATATTTCTTTTTGAATAAGAATTCTAATTTTCCAAAATTAGTTAGGATTTGGATTTTATTTTTGGCATATAAAAATCGTGGGCTGTACACGGTTTTGTTTTGTTAAATACTGGGAGGCTGGACAGAAGAAGAGTTCGGACTGGGTTTTGTTTTTGTTTTGGACGAAAAGGAGAGAGAGGATTATTCATATGATTTTTGTTTTCCTGGGGAGAAGGACAAAAAGCAGCAGTTTTGTTTTCATTGTTTTCTTTTGTGGGAGGCACGGAAGCAAGAGCCAGGATTTATTGTTTTTTTTGTTTTCTTGTAAGAAAAACGCAAGCAGAGTAATTATTCATCGGTAATTTCTTTCTTCTTATTATTTTCGATTGTTAACATGTTTAATTTCGAATTGCTTGTTCTATTTAATTTAATCATGAGTAACTAAATTCTTAATCGGCGAGGTTAATTCGATGGTTCATGAATTGTGAGGCTTCGGGTTTTCAGAGATTTAATCCTATGAGTTTTTAATTGTTTATGCCTAAAATCTATGCTTGCTTGTTTGAGTTTGATCACCTCAATCTTGTTAGGCTATGGCTAATTAAGTAGCACCTCCTGTGAAAAACAGATAACAATTATGATTGTAATAACATGATGATAAACAATTAATTGGATGAACTGCATGCAAATACGTGCTTGTTGTCTAAATTGGGTTCCCTAGTTCTTAAGATCGTTAAGATATAACTAGTTTAGCAAATACTTGCTAGGAATATCTTAATTAGGAAGATCACGGGTTTAGCAAATACTTGCTCGCGATTGGAAATTTAAGGGGAATTAAGGGGAAATAGCAAATACTGTTCCTGCTTATAACCAATTAATTCATGGGGGTTAAATGACTTTTGAGTAGTCGATGATCAAGGAATGAACCAAAGATTAACCTATGCCGATCCTTTGTTATCCATATATTTGTTCGTAATTTATCTCTGCATTTTTCTGCATTATTTTGGCCCTATTTTTAGCTTAGTAATTCATTAGTTTATTAAACAAATCTCAATCATAGGCGTGGTTGCTAAACCAAACCCTGTTGGTAGTTTAAAATTGATAGAAATTATACCGTTCTCTGTGGATACGACCTGCTTCTACTATACTAATCTGTGTGCTAGTTTGCAGTTTATTTGGCGAGTAAAACGACGCTCGCCAGCCATTTTGATCAGTAGGAAGACAAAGATCAGTCCATTTTCTCCAGGGTCTTTTGGATTTAAGATCAGTTTCACCCCAAAAGAACTTACTAAGTTTTTTTTCAATGGTGGAAATAATCAGTTTTTTTGGATTTATGACCTGCCAAATGTGTTGTGGAATGGCATATATGCATGAATCAATCAGTGTAATTTTACCACCCATAGATATCCATCTATTTTTCCAGTTACATATTTTACTATCAATCATTTCAAAAAGAGGTTGAAAGTAAATCTTTTTTGCAGCACCAGTGAAGATTGGAACTCCCAGGTATGAAAAAGGAAAAGATCCAAGTTTCATTCCTAAAATCCTTTTAATGTGGTGAACCTTTTGAACCGAAGCATGCTTACCAATGTAGATATCACTCTTATTATAGTTAATAGATTGACCAGTGACTTCCTCAAAGGTAGACAAGAAAGCTTTTAATCTGATTAAGGTTAACTTAGTTGCTTTAAAGAAAATAACGGTATCATCCGCATAAGATAAATGTGAGATTCTCGGAGGATTACCTGGTAGATCGAAATAGGACAGCTTACCACTGTGAAATATGAAGGTCAGACTCCTTGAAAAAGACTCAGAGAAAATATTAAACAAGAATGGAGATAAGGGGTCCCCCTGCTTAATGCCCCTAGTGGATTGAAAAAATCCCACTGGCCTACCATTAATAAGAATAGAAAACCAAGCCTAGGATAAATTTTTCATAACTGAGAAGATAAATTTAGCATGAAAACCAAATTTTGCCAAAACTTTATATAAGAAAGACCATCTAACTCTATCAAAGGCCTTTTTGAGATCTAGTTTAACAATGCAGTTAGGGTCTCTTCTCTTCCTATTAAGAAATCTAACCATTTCCTGTAAATAAATTACATTATCAGAAATATCTCTACCATGAAGAAAAGCTGTTTGGTTAGGAGAAATAATCTTAGGCATGATAGACTTAAGTCTTTCCATAAGCACTTTAGAACAAATCTTATTGATCACATTGGAGAGACTTATAGGTCTATAGTCATCAAAGGAGGTTGGTTTTTTCTTCTTGGGGATTATAGTGATCCATGTACTACCAATACCCCTGGGCAAGTTAGTAGGAGAAAGAAAATCCTGAACAGCCAGAAGTAGATCATTAGCTATAATGTCCCAGGATTTTATGTAGAACTTGGTTGTAAATCCATCCGGACCTGGACTGCTTGATTTATTAAGACTACAGACTATCCCTTTAAGCTCATCTAATGTAACCGGTTGCAGCAATTTTTCATTATCTTCCTGAGTAACCAGATTAGGGATATGATTTAGAAAATGAAATTGAAAAAGAGAGCTTTCAGGGTGGCAATCATCACTCAGAAGATCCTGGAAATAGTGTATAGCTTCCATCTCAATATCCTGAGTGTTCTCTAACCACTGACCATCTACCTGTACTAAATTTGCTAAATTGCAATAGAATCCTATTGGATGTATATTGATTATATCATGCGAAAAATTAAATAACAAAAATTGAATGAGCAATTAACATATGCAAGAATAATAAACTTTTATTAATTATTCAAGCATACAATCGAAACGCTTAAATTACAAATAATCAAAGCATAAATCATGTTTCAAGTAATGATGGAGTCACGAGTAACACTCGCTGCCCTTGAAACGAATGAGTCCCGTCGTGGACATCGTTCCCTAGGATAAAACCATCAAAGGTAACAATTAACACGTAAGAGTTACCTCGGATTCACGCAAGGCCCGAAGGACTATCACCTTGATAGAGCACCAAATGGAAACTTCGAGAAAGACAGAAGACTCAAGTTTAGAATATGAAGGGACTTGAGAAATGGTGTGTTTCTTCTTCTGACTGACTTAGAGGCTCTATTTATACTACTCTAAGAGACCCTAATCATGGAAACATGATATTCTGATTTTCTGTAATTAGAGAAAAATATTCTCCAATCACCAACTCATCAAATCCAAGACATTCCATGAATACTCGAATCAAATCTGCTGGAAAAGGAAGAAATATTTGCACAAATATTATTCATCGTATTAAACATGGTAAACCGCATATTTATTTAAGACAAGATATCTCACAAAATATGGAAGTATTTTGTTCTTATCTCTTAAGAATTACACACAAGCAATTCCATATATACTATGCGGTTTGGCCTTCCAGAGACTTCCATGCGGTTCATACGCATTTTGGACAGTCCAGAGAAAGGCCTATTTTCGCCCATTTTTTTCTCTTTCAAGAGTGATATTTCAAACATCCATATCTCATTCACCCTTGATTCGTTTTGAGAGTTTAAATAGTCGATTTTATAGTACTCGCGGAGGAGAACTCAAAAATGACATCCACCGACCCAAAATCCATTTGGGTCTCACTCAAACGAAGCCCAAAAAGTTGATAAATTTCAACCTTTTAACCATCATTTTCCAACAATCCCCCACATGAATATATATTGATGTAGGAATCAGAACAATCACGTCAGACACAGAGTTTGACTTGGTGATAGATTCATTTCGACGGCATAGATGATGCATAGGATAAGTAGGTGTCACCCTTTGAACTTTCCCTTGAGAGAGTATACTTAGCCCACTGGTTAGGAAGTAGACGCGGTGTCCTTGAACTTCCCCTACCGCTTGTGTGAACGACAATGCACTTCCCACAGACATCTTTCCTAGCCCTTGCGCTTTCCTCGGTTGTGTCCATTAATCAGGCCATGGCACACGCCTAGTTCTGTAAGGTTTCTAAAGAATTGCGTCCCAACAATTCCCTTTCGAAGCGGCCACACTTCTCGCTTACATAGGTGATTCTTGGCGTAAGAGCAGTTCCATAAACTATTGCGCTCTTTCGAGTACTACATACTCGATGCCTTGAATCATTAAAAGCAATTTAATGCCTAACCTCCATTCACATCACTGTTTCTTCATCACAGGAATAAGACAGGAGGTATGAAACCCCCACAATGATCGCGATGGGTCTTTGCAGTTTAGTTGTCCCTTTGAACCTAGATCTTGGGATCTCCAGTCATATAGGTTGGGTGTCCACGTACGTAACCCACCATTTATTGGACTTAGTCATATTCCTTTCGATGAGTTCTCAACTCACTCTCGATTCAATTTCTCCGTCAAGAAATCGATTCAATCCTTTTGTCAAAGAATCACAACTCTTATCATATTGACCTTACGTAGTTAACATCGATAATTCTCGTAGAGAGTAGTCATCCACTGGTAAAGTGTCTTTGTCGAGACACGCCATCATCGATATGGCTTTACGCTACACCAATAAGCATACGAGTGTTTTGGTCATCCTAGGGTATCTTCCCCAATTCTTGTCCAACACGATGGACTTAGATTCCTCTATAAATCGAGCAAGAGAGAACCATTTCTCTACACAACTCAAGCCATATCCACGAGTCTCACACACAGCTTGTTTCTAGTGATCTTTTCTGGATTACTCGTGTATCATCTTACTATCCATTGTAAGAATTGTCTAATGTGCACTTTAATAAGTACTTCAGACTATCAACGACTCTTAAGTTATCTTCTTAAGAGACACCTCACCTTTAACAAAAACTCATAATGTTTAGAGTCATTCCATTGAATACGACATATCTCCAAGAGACTCAATCATCGTATCAATTTTACTATCAATGAGAAAATCATAAATCAAAGACATAAATGACATGGTCATTTTTCGTGTCTCTTAGCGTATCTGCCTTTATCAAACTCATTGATTTAATATCACTGGCTAGAACAATTAGTTTGGTCACATGATGGATCATTTAGGAGCATTGAGCTTTTCATTTTGCTCTATTCAGATTTTAATATCTAAATCTCCAAATAACCATTTAGGTCCATTAGATGTACTTCTAGCTTTCACAAAACCTTGATAGCAAGTACCATCACCCTTGGACTCATTCTCACGTCTAGAGAACACCCATCAAGTACACAAATATACTTACTAATTGTTCAAATCTACTAGTACTCTAGTGATTTGCACTCATGGTAGATCAATCTCTCTATTGATAACCACTTTCCACAAAAATTATTTCATGGAATCACATTTCCTTCGTTGGTTTATCCCTGATCCTTAATGATTTCATATATTGACTCTTAAGTCCATTTAAGATAAATCACGATCTTTAACATAAACTTCCACAAAATGCACTTTCCATCAAGATATATTTCTATTTTTTGCATAATATTTCTTGTGAAGTTCAAGAAATTGATAGCACTTCAACATTGTGCATGTCCAGTAAAGATACTGTTTAAATATTCCTTTTACTACATTTGCAATACGCCAACCCACACATTTTAGGATGGCTCTATGAGGAGCTTTATTTTCCTCCTTCTTGGGGTATCTTATTTAAAAGATCGCCAGCCAACTTAAAGGCTCTCCAACAACGCTTGATCATTTCTAGCAATTTCCTTCAATCACCAAATGACCTTGCAAATGTCTACATTGTGAATCACATTCCCCAAAGGATTCTGTGTATTCACATCATGGTCACAGATAACCTCATATGTTTTCTGTGCATCACGTAAGTGGTTTCGTTAATATACAAACCCAACTTACTAAAAGTCTGTGTGTTCAATAATGAATCAAACACTAGGTTCTTACCCATGAAATTTCTTTTAGGGCTAGATCCTTTCAACAATCAAAACACTTCATGTATTGATCTTTTATCATGGATGTCTCTCTTATTCCTTCAACTCCCTTGGGATTAGAGATAACTAAACTTCCCGATCTCAATTAATCGTTCTTCCCCACATGACCAATACCACAACTGATGTAGTACCAATCAATCGAGAATTCGATTAACTCTCACTAGGGCGCAGTGTGAGTTTACCAACTCCACATAATTTCATGCCCATTTTAAACCCAAGTTTCAGTACAACCGTACTTTACTTTCAGACTACTCAAATTAAACTTGAATGCCTTTATGCTCAAAACACATTCAAGTCCATTGCTTGACTCAAGTTTGAGTGCATTGCTTAACTCAATTACGGGTTTACCCTTTTTGGTTCGAGTTAAATTCCTCCCGACTTGAACAACTTGATTCAAGTCTCTCGTGACGACTTTTCATCTCAAGTACCTAACAAAATTCATATGGTCGTTGAAATTTTAGGTTTTTCGTCTACCCCCCACATTGGGCTGGTTTTATTAAACATCCCAACACGTGTTAAGTTTCTCAAAACCTCATGTCTTGGGGTTCCTAGACCAAATGTCTTAGGATTCCTCATCTCAGAATTCTAAGGCTTTCCAACCAAAAATCTAGAGAATTGACCAAATGTCTTGGGATTCCATATCTCATGATTCTTAGATTTTTCAACTATAAATCAAGAGATTTGACCAAAAGTCTCGGGATTCCCATTCTCAGGATTCTTAGTTGTCTCAACCAAATTCTTGAGATTTTCCCCTCAATTCTTTGATTACAAATAATCAAAGGTTTTTAGCATAGTCATGATAACTCATGCTTTAGGGTTTATACCACGGTTCACAAGAACCAATACCCTACACATTGTCGTAAACTAATGTCTTCACGTTCACATTTTTCAGGTCATACAAAATAACTAGAATATGTTGAACTTCGAGCCCATATGCTCTATCTGTGCAATCTAACAATTGTCACTCGTGAGCCATATGCTTGTAAGCGATCAATCAAGATAACAAATTATCGGGAATAGTCTTGTCAAATATTTCATTGCATCAAAAGGCACTTTCCCAAACAATTAATATAATCATAGCATATAAAAGCATAACCCAATTTTAAACACAACATAGATCTAAAATTTTTGTATATGCAGCTAAATCAAGTCCCTAAATGAACGAGAGAATACATCATGGATCAAATAACCCAATGTCACATACTTCATTCATGCACGAATATATTACACTCTTTCCGGGAGATGTCATGTTTAAGTGCAAATGAAGTTTACCATTTTATCGCATGCGATTATCAGAGCAAGCATATAAAAGTCATGAGTCACTAGCAGCACATTGTCACACAAAATGTGGTTTTAAATCTTTTAACCAACACGAGCAGCCCACACAACCAAATTACTATACCATGCAAAATAGGTATTTCAACATTTGATCAAGTATTTAAACAAATACTATAACATTTTAAGGGCTTAGGAAATTTAAATGTCTCATAATTTCCAACACACATGCACTGCTTTCATGTAATTGAATAATAATGTCTGATCTCATATTTTAAACTCATGGCATTTTTCCCCGTAAATTTAATTCAATCTTTCATGCAAAGAATCAAATATGATTTCTTACCATATCAACATTTAATCTCATAAGCATGAATATCACAGAATTAGCATATTTCCATAATTGCGCCATGTAATTTAACATACATGCTCAACTCATTTTTCCACATAATTAAGGGATTAATATAACCAAATCCATTTACTATCAAATTCGATAGTCTTAGTGTACTGGACATATATGTGCAAATATTATTCACATAACACTCTTTGTAACAAAGTATTGTTCACGTCCAGATTCACACAAATGGTTATCAAATATAATCCAAGCAATATATGTATATATAGCATATACCATGATTCACTTTAATTGACGTGTATGCGTACCATAGTTTGCAAAACCGTGGTTACAACTCTTGACTCTTTCATGCTGTCAAGCAAATCCTGTTGTATCTCCATGCCAAGTTTTTCTTCCACAAGAGATACCGCCGTATATACTCGGATTCACCAATGTGTACATACAAAAAATATTCATCGTTAAATATAAGTACACATCAGATATCGTAGTATAATATTTTAAATAATTATACATAACAAATTGCTCAATATGATTTTGTTGTAAATAACCAAAATCATTAGCATGCATATTTTTGCAAATATACAATTTCCATAAAGCATGCAATCACAGCTTTACAATGCGTATGTGAGGCATGCAAAATATGTGGACACCATGCAGATTAATCAATCAATCAATCCGTATTTCGTGTATCACAAAAAATAATTAAGGCATGCACTCACTCACATTTTAATTGATATAGGCATGCAAATTTCATTTGTTAACATATAGCATACAACATGTAAATTTTCAAACAAATATGGCAATAATACTGGCAATTTTCAAACAAATATGCTGTTTTTGCAATAATACTGATTCTCTGCATCATTTTTTCAATACATGTGCTATCTCATCCATGGTCTGGAAGAAAGTTCATCAAATTTGTGGTATTTCATATTTTGAATCTGAAAATTTATGGGATAGACTGGCCAGTTTCTGGGCAATTTCTGGTCTATCAAAAATCCATACAAGACTGATCCATACTGCACCTATCTTTGTTTGCTGGTCTTTGTGGAAGGCTAGAAATAGAAAACTCTTTGATAACCTCAATCCTCATTGTCATACTATCATTAAAGAGGTCAAAGACAACATCTATTTATCCTTTTCTGCCTTTCCCACTGACATAACAAGACAGATTGACTATGAACTTGCTTCAGAAGGCTACATTCCACAGATTTTTAAGCCTCCAAAACCCCCCATTATCACTGTGACTTGGCAGAAACCTGAATTGGGCATAAAGATAAATGTTGATGCCTCATGGCATCATTCCAAAAAGGCTGGTATTGCTGTCATCATAAGGAATAAGCATGGTTTTGTTCAAGCCAAGGGGTACTTTGTTACTGCAGCTTCCCCTTTGCATGCTGAAATTTTAGCTATCCAATGTGGGGTACAGTTAGCATTTCTTTATGCAAATCAACAGGTTGTGATTGAATCTGACTGTCTAAATGCTGTTAATATGATTTTACTACCATCGTTTAGACACTGGAAATTCCTTAATCTTCTGGACAGCATTCACATCTCTTTGGGGAATACTAAACTGATACACACTCTTAGACAAGGAAATCAACCTGCTGATGATCTTGCTAAGTTCATGCTACTTACTAAGACTCACCAATCTTTCAGTTGGTCGAACTTGCCTGCAAGAACTAAAGGACTTCTCTGTCTTGATGACTTAGAGATTCCTACAGTTAGACCCCTTTCTTAAGAGAATTGATGCTACTAACTGTTTTTAGTTTCTTATGTTTTTCTTTCACAGGTTTTTAAGCTCATGTTTCACTGCCACCACTATCATTTTGAGGACTTCTTTTTGATAATTCAGCTCAGTTCTGGATGCGGCCACTCTCAGCTGCACCCTCACTCCTGCATTTGATGCTGTAGTACTGCTCTGCTGCATTTTTTGAACCTGTTGTACTGTACTCCTGCACTTGGTCCGGTTCTTTTAGGCTACATTCTTGTCTTCTGCTACTATTATCCTAGAGATATAGGTGGCTAAGTGGTGTTTCGATTCGTTGATCACCGACCTGCTCCTTATTATCACTAGGTATAGTGAGTTAGTCGTCTCTTTCACTTTGACTTTTGGGAGCAATTGTTTTGCTTCAGGCTCTTGGCCTCCTTTAGATTAGGAGTTATTTTTGTACTGACTGAGCAGTTATGGCTTATTTCTGCTTCTCTTTATTTTAAAAGGGTTTAGGGTGCCCAATAAATATCCCTCCACCGCATGGTGGTCTTCATTTAAAAAAAAAAAAAAAATCAAACAAATATGGCATGCACACGTAACCATGCTATCATTTAATATGGCAATGCATTGTTTATAGTTTCCGGTAAACTGTTTTGACGAAAGCAATATGCAATTTTGCATGCCATGTCCGTATGCAGCATATTTCGTTTGCAAATTTTTGGAATCAATATATTCAACAAATATCATTCGTTTCAAAACTGTTAGATGTATATTGATTATATCATGCGAAAAATTAAATAACAAAAATTGAATGAGCAATTAACATATGCAAGAATAATAAACTTTTATTAATTATTCAAGCATACAATCGAAACGCTTAAA
This sequence comes from Rubia yunnanensis, assembly GCA_037428765.1. Classification (NCBI taxonomy): domain Eukaryota; kingdom Viridiplantae; phylum Streptophyta; class Magnoliopsida; order Gentianales; family Rubiaceae; genus Rubia; species Rubia yunnanensis. Next base: position 40,168,790 of record CM075066.1, read on the forward strand.
TTACAAATAATCAAAGCATAAATTATGTTTCAAGTAATGATGGAGTCACGAGTAACACTCGCTGCCCTTGAAACGAATGAGTCCCGTCGTGGACATCGTTCCCTAGGATAAAACCATCGAAGGTAACAATTAACACGTAAGAGTTACCTCGGATTCACGCAAGGCCCGAAGGACTATCACCTTGATAGAGCACCAAATGGAAACTTCGAGAAAGACAGAAGACTCAAGTTTAGAATATGAAGGGACTTGAGAAATGGTGTGTTTCTTCTTCTGACTGACTTAGAGGCTCTATTTATACTACTCTAAGAGACCCTAATCATGGAAACATGATATTCTGATTTTCTGTAATTAGAGAAAAATATTCTCCAATCACCAACTCATCAAATCCAAGACATTCCATGAATACTCGAATCAAATCTGCTGGAAAAGGAAGAAATATTTGCACAAATATTATTCATCGTATTAAACATGGTAAACCGCATATTTATTTAAGACAAGATATCTCACAAAATATGGAAGTATTTTGTTCTTATCTCTTAAGAATTACACACAAGCAATTCCATATATACTATGTGGTTGGGCCTTCCAGAGACTTCCATGCGGTTCATACGCATTTTGGACAATTTAGAGAAAATTACCCGGGCCAATTTTTGCCCATTTTTTTCTCTTTCAAGAGTGATATTTCAAACATCCATATCTCATTCACCCTTGATTCGTTTTGAGAGTTTAAATAGTCGATTTTATAGTATCCGCGGAGGAGAACTTAAAAATGACATCCGCCGACCCAAAATCCATTCGGATCCCACTCAAACGAAGCTCAAAAAGTTGACGAATTTCAACCTTTTAACCATCATTTTCCAACAAATCCATGGTTATCAAACTACAAGTAAATATAACACTAGTGGGGAAGCAAAGAAAGCATCCACCAAAAACCTGGAAGGTTACCATTAGACCAGTATTTGTTTTCATCCTTTTAATAGTAATGATCCCAATGAGAGCTGTCAATGATTGCTCAAGAAGACAAACTCGAGATGACAATTAACAATCATGAAATTAGCATCAGGAACTAATTCCTACAAAGAGATTAATATTTAATATCTTATAATGATGAAGTGAAGAATCAAGAAAACACTCTGGAAATCGAATGTAAAAAAAAATTGGGACATTTTACAAAGTTTTTAGACTTTTTGATGCATCTGAAAGATGAACTGGCCCAAACGCTTGGTAACAAAATTTCAACCAAGCATTGTATAATGCTTGGTGACACAGGTTGGTTGACTAAAGTCAAAAACTTTAGTTTAGAATCGAAGTTGTTAGCTCTGTACAAAGACTTTCACTTTATTAGTCTGCTTGTACATAATCCAAGCACCAATCTATGTACATAATCAATCCATACACCTTACTCTAAAAATGAATTGTACTATTTGTTAACACAGGTTGCTGCACCGAGAAGCAGCAAAAACACAAAAATAAATTTAAAAATAAAGTACTCTAAAAGAAGAAGAAAGATCACGAACCAGCCTAAAAATATAATTTGCTGAACATGATTACATCAGCGAAATTCGGAAGCCAAGTTTTAATGAACATTGCAGGAAAAAAAAAGTTCATTGAATTCACAAATTTTAATGAACATTGCAGGCATCCCCTCACTGTTCTTTCCATTTCTCTATACAAGTTGCCAAGTTAAGCTAAGACAAAGCTAATGACTTCAGCAAAACTCGAAACAATCACAACACAACAAAATGATCGCACCCAGATAAACACATTAATGTATGCTTACACGCCCAAAATTCATCATCGATCAATCAGTTAGTACCGACGTCAGAAAAAGAGTTCGTGCAGCTTTTTGCTTCGCTTACCAGCAGAGTAAACTCCAATTCCAATTCTAATTCATATGAGATTCTAATACAAATTCCGCTTCAATTCCAATTCTAGTTCATATAAGATTCGAATACAAATTCCGCTTCAATTCCAATTCTTGAAAAAGAAAATTAATGAATGGTCTGATTACTTGCCAGAACAATGAGAAGAACAAGAGAATTATCATGCGAACAAAAGTAGCATTAGACGAACAAAAACATTATTACTGCCCAAATCCCAAGAAATTTCATTTTGTGAATCTTACGAATAAGGATTTTACAAGAAAGTGGTAAGGAATCATGGAGAAAAATCCCTACTTTTCGACGGTAAAATTGCAGAAGTTCAAAACGGGATTGCACCAAGAAAAAACAGGATTTTTAACCCATGAAACAACGAAAATTGAATTTCCTGCCCTTTTTTTATGATTTGACAAAGTGCGGGGGTCAATTTCACCTTCTGATATTCGATGCTCACTTCAACAAAGCCGCTAAAATTTGCAGCCACATAATATTGATCCTCATGTTTGACCCTTGGATTGGAGATTAAATTTGGAGTTGGGAGTCAATAAGTCTTACGTGGCAGTTGAAAGTTACAAAAAGGATGGTTACATTAGATATGCTCTAAGGACAAAAGGTTGGGGAAAATTATTCCATTAATGTTTTGAATTTTTTTCATCTACTTTTTATATTCATTATCATCCAAATCTAGTTTTCAGTCCCTTGCTTCTAAGGTTTAGTTTGTGAAAATTCCCCAAACTACTGTTTAGGAAATATAGATTTGCTATAATAGCTAAAAAGAAGTGTTTAATTTATGGGTTTAAGATCTGATAGAAAATAAAATCGATTGGTTTCATGATGTAAAACTGATATTCTTTTTTTTTTTTAATGAGAACACCCGAGGGTGGGGGAGAATATATTAGAGGTTCCCCAAGCCTACTTCAAAGATGAATAGGATATACATAGAGTGCAGTTTGTTCGTAATGAGTGCTGAAACAACATAGTTGCCTCCAAAAGTCCTAACAAATCTATAACTAGTCTTTGCGAAACAACTATCCAAAAAACAGGATAGATGACGAAGTTGCGATCCAAAAGGGAGAATCTCCACCCCTTGTGTTAATTCTCTCCTTTGGCCAGGCAACTTCAATCACAAAATTAATAGCCTAAGCTAAAGAGTTTCAGAACCAGAGATAGCTTACAGTTTGAAGCTAAATTACAGTTTATGAGTAATGATTATGAACTCCAGATGAGAAAATGTGCAAAATCTTGAGTTGAGGGAGTCCATGAGAATGTTACTGTATTGAGTATAAATACCAAAACTTCATCCACGCCCGAGAGTTGAAGGAGTAGAGCCAGTAGGTGGAAATTTCATGCGGATATCCTTTGGAGAAGATCAGTAGACACGGTCCGCATCAGTGGATGCATCACTAAATGCTTCATCAGTTATCCAAAACGTAGGATATCAAATTGATCAAGAGACCTGCAAAAACAAACCACATCTTAGCAGTATCCATTCTTAAACCTTTGCATTATTAGAAACTCGAATATGTGGAACATATTCATTGTCCAAGGAAATAAGGCCTCTGATATACCTAGGGACATTAGTTAGGTTGAGGCATTGGTTTTGGTTAAGATGGTGCTTGGCAATAGCATTAGCTACAGAATTACACTCTCTAAATGCATGTTTCAATTCAGCTCTACCAAGTAGAGATTTCACTTTAAAGACCATGTCAAAGACTTGCCAATGTGCAGCATAAGGGTCATTAATCATGTCAACCGCTAGTTTAGAATCAGATTCAATTATGAAGGTATGATCCAGATGAGGAAAGATATGGCAAGCATGTAAAATAGCTTTGATTTCAGCATATAAAGATGATGTAGCAGAAATGGTTGCAGAATTAATCTGAATAGCTTGGCCCAAATTATCTCTAGCTATAAGACCAACAGAAGCATTGTTAGAACACCAAGCTGCATCCACATTAATTTTAATAAATCCATTCTTAGGCCTTTCCCAAAAAACTGTCATTATATTTGGCTTGGGGGAGATCTAAACAAAGGGGTGAGATGTCTGAAAGATGGTGGAATAGATACAGTGGATAAAAGTTTCGGAGGACATACATGTAATGTTAATTTGATCAGGTTCTCTACCTCTTTACAAATAAGATTCACTGAGATAGGCTTATGATCATATAAGAAGTTGTTCCTAGCTTTCCAGAGACCCCAACACACCAGAGAAGGTAGAAGCTTACAATATATTTTTTGTGAAACTTAGGGAGGTCTTGGCAATTCCAAAATGAATAGAATCTTTGAGGAATGGAATGTTGAGCATTAAGGTTAAACTGAATTAAAGAGGTCATATTAGACCAAACAGATTGAGTTATGTGACAAGAGATGAAAAAATGTTGGATCAAGTCCGAATGACAACAAGCTGGACATTTAGAGGCTAAACTAAATCCACATGTAGTGAGGACATCATCAAAAGGAAGAAAAGCATGCAACAGTTTCCAGATGAATATGGAAATCTTTTTCTGAAGAAGATTATTCCATAAATATTTACTTACAGGGAAATTACCTGTTGAAAGAGTGAGGGCCCTATAAGCTGACTTAAATTAGAAACTACCTGTGAGTTCTGGTTTCCAAATCAATCTGTCCTCCCTCTCCAATGTGAGTTCTGCAGCCTGTAAAAATAAGAGCGTTTCATGTTCCAAGAAAGACGATATCGGGTTTAGAATACTAATTCTGTTGCTGATGAAATCTTCCACAGAGATATCAGCCATGGCAGAAGATATACTGCCAGGAATGTAGTTGAGAAGAGGGTCATGTGGACACCAATTAGCAGACCAAAAATTGCAACTGCCTTTTCCGTGGATAATGGTAGAATTATTTTCAGCAAAAAAGTTAATGTAACAGATTCTTTTCCATGTTACAGATTTTCTGTGGGATGGTGGGAGTGACCATAACAGTTTAGACCACAAAGAAATACCTAGTTGGCTTTTCCACCAAAGTTTAACCGAACACGAATCTATTATGGCTTTGACCGATCTAAAACCTAGACCATTCAGTTTTGTAGGTTTTGCTAGTTCAGCCCATTTTTTCCATACTTTGTTATTTTTACCATCTGATTGTCCCTAGAAGAATTGAGACAGTTTTTTCTCAAATAATTTAATTATGCCTTTAGGGGGATTGGTTACAGACCATATGTGCTGAGGAAATGAGTATAAACGGGATCTAATTAATATCATTTTCCCTCCTGCACTAAGCCATTTATTTTTCCAATTTTGAAGCTTATGATCAACATTAGCCAGCAGCGGATGAAAATATTTATTTAATGTTCTTCCTCTAAAAATGGGGCAGCCTAAATACTTAAAAGGAAAAGATCCTTTTTTCATCTTTAAGATCACTTTTACCTGATTAATCTTAGCCTGTGTATCTTTTTTACTTAGGTAAAAATCTGATTTCTCAAAATTAAACTTTTGGCCCGAGGTATACTCAAATATTTCAAGAAAAGCTTTGATCTTAATGAGATTCGGTCTTGATGCTTGCATAAAAATAATCGTGTCATCCGCATACATAAGATGGAAAACTGCAGAAATTGAAGCCGGAATCTAATAGCTAGCCAAACTTCTATTGAGGAATATAAATGATAAACTCCTAGAAAAGGCTTCTGAGAATATATTAAAAAGAAAGGGAGATAGAGGATCACCTTGCTTAATACCCCTTGTGGCTTTGAAGAAACCCACTAGATTTCCATTAACAAGTACAGAAAAGTAAGCTTGTGACAAATTATTCATGACAGCATTTAGAAAATTTCCTTTAAAACCAAACTTTATCAAAATATGTCTAAGAAAATTCCAATTAATTCTATCAAAAGCTTTCTTTAGATCCAATTTAAGAATGCAGTTTGGAATTCTGTATTTTTTATCCAAAAATCTGATCATTTCCTGTAAATACAGTATATTATCCGAGATATCCCTGTTTTTCATAAAAGCAGTTTGGTTAGGAGAGATCAGATTCTCCATGTGAGGTTTCAACCTCTCCGTTAGCACTTTAGAGCAGATTTTATTCAACACATTTGATAAGCTAATTGGTCTAAAGTCCTCAAATGAATATGGGGTGGTTTTTTTTGGTATAAGGGCAATCCAAGTACTGGATATTCCCCGAGGCATTTCGGAACCAGCAATAAATTCATTGACTGCAGCAATCAAATCCTGCTTAATAATAGGCCAGCATTTGCTATAGAATTTAGATGAAAATCCATCTGGACCTGGACTGCTCATCTTATTTAAACCTTTAATCACTTGTTCAAGCTCAGATTCTGAGACTGGAGTGGCTAGAGCCTGATTATCATTATCATTTATAATGCCAGGTATTTGACTTAAAAAATGAGTATAGTAAGTTTCATCAGGTGTTAGATCAGGCTCAGTTAGCAATTCAGAAAAATAGACAACTGCTTCCTTTTGAATGTCTAACTGAGAATTGATCCATTGACCCGCACAATTTTTTATTTTAGTTATCTGCAATTTACAGTTTCTTTCTTGCACAACTTTATGAAAGAAAGATGTGTTATTGTCTCTTAGCTTATGCCATTTTAATCTTGCTTTTTGTTTCCAATATTTTTCCTTCTCTTTTAAGGCCTTAAGCAGAGATGCATTCTTCTCATTGAGTTTTACTTGCAGGTGTTGAGGGGTTCAAGTCAAATTTAATTTCCTGAATTCTCAAGGCTTCCTCTGCTTTTTTAACATTCAAGTCAATGTTTCCAAAGCTATCTCTGTTCCAGTTTTTTAGAAATTTCTTAAGCCTAGTCAGTTTTAGATAGAATCTTAACATGCCAGTTTCGGCCAAAGGAATATCCCAGCTGTCATTAATTAATCTAGTGACCTCATTTCTCTGAAACCAGGCATCAATAAATCTGAATGGCCTAGGGTTGGCGGAGGTCAGAGTGGAGACCTGAAGAAGAAGGGGGCATGATCGGAAGTCTGCCTGTTCAGGATTTGGATCGAAGAGGTTGGAAATTTGGAGATCCATGAGATTGTACTTAGTCCTCTGTCTAATCTTTTAGAAGTAGGGTTCCTTAGCCTAGAATTACACCATGTAAAAAGATTACCAACCGTATTAATTTCTTGAATTCCATTAGAGTTAATCCAGGAATTAAAATCTCTAATACTTCCTAAGGCTGGAAAACTGGGACCTCTATATTCAGACAGAGAGGTTATCGAGTTAAAATCTCCTATGAAAATAGTATCACCTTTAGGGATAGACTGAAGCTCAGTCCATAAAACCTTCCTACCATCTCTATTCCTAAGGGCATAAATGAAAACTGCTTCCATATGCAAATTTAGGGAATGATGTGAAATATTAACATACATAAACTGTTCATGAGAGGATAGCAGAGAAATAGCTAGTGAGTTTGTCCACATGAGCCAGATTTTCCCATTAGGCAAAGTCAAATTATGTGTAATAGGGAGTTTTTCCATGTATGCTTGACATTGAGTATTATCATGCATCGGTTCAATAATACACAATAGCTGGATTTTCTTTAGTTTGCATAAATTAGTCAGCCTAAGCATTGATGTGTCCATTCCTCTAAGATTCCACACTAAGAAATTAACATTGAAGTTAGCTATCATTGTTCACAAGATTTGTTACTTTTTGTGGCTGATCTAAGCATCATTTTGTTTAACTGGCTTAGGTAGTTATTCTTTTTGGATTTAGATTTACCTTGGTGGTTACCTGGGAGGGAAGAATTAGTGGCATTCTGATGTCCAGACATTATCTCCTCCATAGGCATTGATATTTCAGCCATCTCTTCCTGTTCCTTAGAGTCATTGTCAGGGACCTGCAATACAGAAAAGTTGTTTGCCATCTTTCCAGGCTGGGAAAGTGTATTTTTGTGGTTAGGGTTGTACATAGATATAGAAAAAGAACCAATCTGGATATCATCTTTAGCATAGGCCAATAGTGTTGGTTTAGATATAGTTGTGTCCTTTAGTAACCTAGAGATAGAATTATCTGGAGCGTCATAAGGTTGAGTACTGTTAATAGCAGCGTACACATGAGCTCTATTAATCAAAGAGGGGGACTTGGGTGGAAGGTTGTGGTTCAGATCTGTGGAGGTTCCTTCTTTCTCAGGGAAGGATTGGTCTTCCAAAGAGTCAAGGATCAAAGGGGGCTTATCAAATTTCTTACCAGTGGCCTGCCATAGAGAGTGGGGTAAATTATAGACTAAATTAGTATCCTGAATTCTATCATTGGTATTCTGAGAGCTGACTTTACATTGAGACAGTGAATGACCTAATTTCGCACAGTAATCACAGTAGAGAGGAATATCCTCATAATCAATTTGATATTTCCTGTTGTTAGTCACAGAGCCCAGCCTAATATGATAACTCAAAGGTTTTTGGAGATCTATTTCAACACAGAATTTAATTGCTGATGGCCTTGTAAGCATATCTGTGGCTAGATCATTTTTAATAAAACTGCCAATGTTATTCCCTATTGCCTCTATAGAAGCTGAATTATAGTAGTATAAGGGAACTTCCCTGATAGTACACCAGATGGGAACTATTGGTGATTCTTTATGTGTTGAGAATTCAGGAGTCCATTTTAGCATCTTAAGGGAAATACCATTGAAGTTCCAAACACATTTCATCCAACATCTTTGGTAATCATTTATTTGCTCAAATCTAATAAGAACATGCTTATAATCAAGAGAGCCTAGCTGATACTTACCTTCGAAACCAACAGTTTTAAAAGCCTGCTCTAGATGCTCCATCGAAAGCCTGCCTCTTGTGAACTTACCAACCAGAGCGTTCCCATAGTGGGCGGATAAGGTAGCTATTTGGTCATCAGAGTATAGGCAGGAAGGTTCCCCTAAGTGTTGAGATTTAGGAACAAGCTCTGGATTGCTAGGTAAAGTTTTCGATAGAGGTGGAGCTTTGTTTTGGAGAATCGCAGCGAATGTTTTGGGGGGATTTGATTAGCAGTGGTTGCCGCCATATCGGTCGGCATAGCCGATGGGGTTACCGTCGCAGTACTTTGCAGACGGTACTAGCCGTTTCCGGCGGTGAGGCCGATACCGGCAAACAGAGATAGAGGGTTTGAGAAAACGATCGTTATCAATGAGAGAGAAGGTGAAAAAGAGAAAGAAAGGCCTATGGTGTGTGTTTCACATGTTTTTTCGCACACAGGAACAGTTTTCGCTTAAAATTGTTATCTGTAAAACTGATATTCAGAATTAACATTTAAATTAAATCAAATTGAATTGAGTTGAGTTGATTGTACCCAGGCCCAGTCCTAGACTGAGGCAACTGAATTGTTCTCCTCAAGCCCCCAAAATTTAAATTATATAGGGGTCTCATTTTTTTATTTTTTACTATATATATATAAGAAAAAATCCCTAAATATTATATTTTTCAGTTAACTGCCTCAATAAATTTTTTCTTCTTACATGTGAGGCCTCATTTTACAAATATAACACACTCTAAATATTGTATGTGAGTTTTTTTTGTAATCTGCTTCAATCCTCCAAAATGATAGGGGCGCCCTAATTGTACCATACATTTCTAGTGCATTCAATTGTCTGTGCTCCAAACTTTACGATTTTATTTTGAAAAAAAAAATGCAAGTATAAGATCTCATTATAATCCTTATCTGTTTCTAGTCAGTGTGAGAAAATGGAAGAAAATAAGAGTAGGGCGAGGGAAGATTAAAATCAAAAACTTCTAGTTTTCTTGGTAACTGATCATTTATGATACTAACACTTACCAAACCAAATCCGCACACACTCTTTTTTTTCGTATATCTCATGTAATCTGCATACTTTCCATTTTATGAAAAAATCACCATGCTATCAGACATGATTACACTTCAAAAATTAAAAATTCCCAATTTATTCTTACTTTTTTCTCTTTTTATTCACATTTTTCCTCTTCCATTTCACATTTTCTCTTTCTTCACACTTTCGCTGATCCAACCTTTCTCTTCCTTCCAAAATTTTGACCTCTCTTTCAAAATTTTGCAGTTCCGACCTTTGTCTTCCAAAAATTTTCCTTACCATCAAAATAAGAACTTCAAATATAATCAAACCCTAATCTTTCCATGTTAATCATCTTTGGCTTCAGTGCCGGGCAGTTTCTAGTTCCTCGTTATTAGCCATTCGAGTTGCTCACTGTTCAAGTTTTTAATTTGAGTTCCTCGTCGTTCGGATTTCTATTTCGAGTTCTTCGTTGTTCCCCATCCGAATTTTCAAGCTCAGAGAAGTGTCTTTCACCATTAGAAGAGGCGTCGTTCATAAGACAGGAACATTTCAGACTTTTTACATCACTCTGAAATTAAGGTTCAAAACTCTCTCTCTCCAGGTTCCCTGGGAAAAGAGGGAGTAATTTAATTAAAGAGAAAAGTGTGTTTTTAATCCTATGTTCGTGTAAATATAATCCTGTAAAATCTGAAAGTGAAAATCTAACCCCGGAAAATTGTTGACCAAAATGATGACGGCCAAATTGATCGAAACTCGTTGAAATGACCGTTAGGGGTGGGCGTCGGATCGGTTTAATCAGTTTTTTATTTATTTGGTTTGGGTTATTCGATTTCGCCCCTAAAAAACTCGAAATCGAAACCAATCTGAATAACCCAAAAAACCAAATTTGAAATTCGGTATCGGTTTGAATTCGGTTTCAAACTAAAATAACCGATTTGTGGGAATTGTTTTAAATTAATATATATATATATATATATATATATATATATATATATATATATTTCAATAAAAATATGTAATATATATATATATATATATATATATATATATTTTTAAAATTCTATAAAAATATGTAATTTTATTTCTAAATCATAATTCGTATATGCTACACCCACGATACACTAAAGTTTGTATCCTCCTGGGAATAAATGGAATTGCAATCTATTCTCCTATATTTATGGGAATATAACTATCCATCATGATCACTAAAATATGTAAGTTTATGCATAATAAATTTACCTGGGGATACCACCATTCCCATATCCCAAGGGTACGGTATAATTTGCTTCTACATCATCAAACTCAAGTGTTTAGAATAAAAATCCAAAAACTATAATACAAATTCAACCATAACAAATTTTAGAGTTTTAAAATTATATTATTAACATATATATATATATATATAATTTCTGTATTTTTTAATTGCAATTTTGTAATATGGTCGGATTTCGGATTGAGTTTCAAAATCCAAAACCAAACCAAAAACCATATTCGTGAATCGGTTTACTCAATTCGGTTATCCAAAACGGTATTTTAGATTTGGTTCAGGTTATTCGAGTTCGAATTATTTGATTTTGGGTTTGGTTTTTGGTTTTTTTGCCCATCCCTAATGACAATTTTACCCTTCTATTAAAAAATTTGAAAAGCGTAAAATTTTAAAAGACATTAATGCCCTTTATAGTTTTTAACAAAACAAAATTTTTCCTTCTCCATTTTTTTTCTTTCTTTTCCCTGATCTTGCTCTTGTGAATACCGGCGACGATGGCAATGAAGCTCTCAACGTTGTGAAGATCTTGCTCTCACTACAGTGAAGCCCTTGGCTTTGATGAAGAAGCTCTTGGTGGTGGTGATGATCTTACCCTCGTCGTGAAGCCCACGGTCGTGGTGAAGCTCTCGACACTATGAAGATATTGCCCCCAGCGATGTGAAGCCCTCGGCGATGGTGAAGCTCTCGGCTTCAAAATTGGGGCTACCTCGACAGGGTTTAGGGCAGAGGTGGTGGGCGGCGCTGCTGGCGGGGGGCTAAGGTTTAGGGTGGAGGTAGGCGGCAGGGGTGTATGGCGGGGCTATGGTTGATGCGGTGAGGTTTCTGATAATTATAGGGTGTACCATGCAACGAGGTTGGGTGGGTTAGTGGCGGCAGCGGGTTAGTGCAGGGCTGGGGTGGGTTTTTGGGGTTGCGGCGCCGGATCGGGGGTGACAGATCGGCGGCGGAGCAGCGGCAAGTGGTGGGAAATGGGTATGTTGGAAGATGAAGAAGAAGCCTGGTCTTCAAAATTTATGTTTTGAGTACAGGGGTAATTTTCTTTTCATCTTTGGTCAACAGCTGACTTCTTTGAGTCAGCGTTGGGATTCAGCAAATTGGGTATATCTGCAAAATTTTACAAAACCTTAAGGTTAGTTTTGCACTTTCAAATTTTACAGGGGTTATATCTGCATTTTCAAAATTTAATAGGGTTATTTTTGCACTTTACCCTTGATTAAATTTTATTAAATTAAGATGAATTGAAATTAAGTAAATTAAATTGAATTGAATTGCAGTTAAGTTAAAGTAATAGAGAGTTTAACCTTATTATATCTATTACTCCCTCTGTTCCAAGTGAATTTGCACCCCAGTCATTGTCACACAATAAAGAAACATGTTTGCCTGTTAGTATATTTACCAACGTATAATAACAGTAAATAAAAAGTTGATATTTAAAAACTACTCGTTACGAAAAATTCAATAATATCATATACGATAATATTATTGTTTATATATCTATTCGAATATGCGATCAAACTTCGAAAGATAATAATGTAAAAAACATAAGAGTGCAACCTCATGTGGGATGGAAGGAGTACAATATAGCAATAGATATACTAGCAGTAGAAGAAAATCCCTACATAATACTCCCTACATCCCATATTAGTCTATTTACTCTTTTCACGGTTTTTAATGATTATGTTTGACATTTAATATCTCTAGCTACGTATAATATCTTTGCATATAAAATTTATATTTAGAAAATATATGTTAAGATGAATCTAACAATACCCCACATGATATTTTTATTATACATATATTAATTTATATTTAAAGTCAAAGTTTACCAAGTTTGACTTTAAAAAAGTAAATATACCAACAATTGACTAGGCCATCTTACCTACTCCCTCCGTTCATATTATATAGGCACACTTCTCAGTCAAGTTTCTCAAACTATGTTTGACCAAAAAATTCATATAATACATAATTAGTAATATTATCATGTGAGGTATAGTTAGATTTTTCGTAACATATAGTTTCAAGTGGCAAAATTTTACGTGTATTTAAGATGCATAACAATAGTTATTAATGGTCAGACATGCCTTGAAAAAATTTGTTGAAAAATATGTCATAAATTGATGAACGGAGGGAGTAACACATTTATTTTGTGACTATTTGCTCGGTACGTTACTCATAATTCTTTTGAAACTCTCAGTAGTCAGAAAAGGTCCATTTCAAAGAGTTACGACTTACGATATAATGTTGAAAGTCTAAATCAAAGAAAATTGTACATCTCAAGTCTGTTCTCTTAAAAAAATTGTGTCTACATTTATATGTTCTTTGCATAATATAGAAACTTTCAAAGGCAATGAAGGCGATTAGCAGGCACCTAAATATGGTTTGCTCAAAATATAAAGATTTACATAATTTAACAGTCTCTTCAGTAATTGCCATCACAAGGTCAAAACTTGGTTCAACTACTGGTTACCAGTTTTCTGCTTCTTCCTTTGCTTTCGACGTTGTTCATGCAGACCTAGACAAATACACGAAAAACTGATGAAGTTCTGTTCTGGCAAAAGGAACAGATCAAGAGAATTTTAGGGATTCCGGGTTTACGTTTTTTCTCTTCCTTCCTCTTCCTCTTCAAGTTTTCCGTTCTCTTCCTTGCATCCGAAATTTGTTTCAAATTCTGGACCATCTGAAATGAGAGCAAATTCCATAAGAGAGTGGAAGGGAAGGTAATTATTGGCACATTAAAGCAATTCATGATTGTCATCTAAACACGACTAAGAATCAAACATTTAGATCAAGTTGACAGATAGGTATCAGCTGGGGTGTTTAGAAGATCATGCATTTCTGGAAATAGAGTGAATAAGGTGATCTTCTTTTTTCAGCCAAAGCATACAAGCAAAGAATCATGTAATTCCAAAATCTTGCAAATTGATCAAGATATGACAAAGTTCCGAGATGTTATTCGATTTCCACTTGTCTAGAAGTTTGCCAAAGCTAAAAAACAGTTTTTCTTTGTTAATTCTGTGAAAAATGGTGACAACTTCACCCAATAGCCAAAATTAACACGCAGTTAAAACAAGTTAACTCTATTGCACCTAAAACTGTCATATGAAAGCCCACAAAGCAGATTAGCATCATGAGAACTTGCCATATTTATTATTAGCATGAAACAATAGGCAGCCATATTAAGACTACTATAACACTCATTGGTACAAGACATTTTTACTGTGCTCTTGTACTGTACCTTCTGGCCTGCATTTCTAAGTGCTTCAAGAGGTTCCACACAATCCTGTCCAATGACAACCAAATTTCTCCTCTTATTGTGCCCCAAATTATCCACGCCATTAATTTTCTGCCTGGTCATTTCCATAAATTGCTTTTGAAGGAGAGGCGAGACACCAGCCTGAGAAAGATTTTAAAAACTCACTAATTAGTGACGAGCCCACCCCCACTGTCAGCCAGATTCTGGTCAAGTCGCTGATCTGACCAGTGGCAACAGCTGACCACATAGAGGCTGAGATGTGGATACACACTATAACATGTCTAACACTACATGTTCGCTATAACTATGCATATAAAAGAAGTGCATTCCTTGGGAACTGCGAACGAGTATAATTTATCAAGGAGCTCTTCTGATAGGTGGCCAAGTTATGGACAGTCCACTGTATTTGTTCACTTATATACTGCATGTGTTAAATTAGTACTAAAAATTAAAATTAAAATTAAAATGAAAGTATTTTTTAAGTTCAATATTGTACTTTTACATTTTTATATAATTCTTATATTTTTACATTTAATCATACCTTATTACATGTTTTAACTTATAAAATACAATATTTAAAATTTTAAAAAAAAGATAATTTATAAGTTAAAATGTAAAGGGACATGTCCATAAGCTTATGGATAAGCCACATTTCCCGAGACTAACTGTGTCTGAACACAATATACTGTACATATGTAAGCCTACATGCACAACTTACCCCAGCCAAGTAGCGATTTGGAAATGTTTTGGGTTGCAATGGCTGAGAGAGATGATTTTTGAGCTCCTGCAAAGATAGTATAGAATAGATTAATCAAAATGACCAATCTACTATAGTCATGTAAACTGAAAGGAGATGCTCAAGGATAGGAACAGACCGATTGCAACTTCTTAAGCTGAGCAGATGTGGCTTTCTTTTGCTTGTGTTTTTTCACCCTTTCATCCTCACTATCATTATCATCCAAAAGTAATTCAATTGATTCAGCATTCTTCTCAAGCCAGCTTTTCTTGGCCTTGTCCTAAAATACCATTTTAAAAATGCACTGTCAGTAATAAGAGAGTTCTATCGTTTTGTATTGGTAGTTCTTCACAAGGTTCTTCAGGCATTTAACCAATATATGATAATAAAATGGTAATAGCCGCATCATCCGAATATAATCAAATGCAGTTATTGTTTGAAGGGTGTAAATTGAAGAGCAAAATATGTGAAGGTGTGAAACAAGAGTTCTGTAGGAACAATTTGCTACTAATAATGAATAATAATAGAAAATCATAACTTGCAAAAACACTGATTCATTGTGAAAGTTTGTTTAGCGAGTAGTACATACCAAGTGTTAACTTGCTGAAATCTCAGAAATGCAAGAGCTATATCCTAAGATAATCGATTGAAAGTTATTCACGAATTTTACAAGAACCTACAATACCTGAGAGTCTTTTCGCAAAATTTTATCAATTTGACGTGCAAGTGATAATCGCTTCATCACCACTGGCATGTAAGAAATATTGGTAGGAAATCGCTGAAAGCTTTCCTGAAAATAGTGGCAACCATCATGAATATGTTATTTATTGCTTTACATATCTATTAATTTGTTATGCCAACAGGTATGATAAACAGCAACTCTACACCCCCGCCCTCCAACGGAGGACAATAGAGAAAAGAAAAGAAAATTCTGAAACAGGATTCAAACAAATAAACAGCAGAGCAAAGAATATGCAAGATTACAAGCAAAGAGAATAAGTTAATGCCAAAGCTTTTTCCATCTAGCAAATCAGTACCGGGCAAACCAGCACCACCAAGAATTATTTTATTTTTTTAAAACGTAGCATAAGAGAGAGATACACCTACCAATAATAACACTTGTGATAAACTTGAGAATGCTTAACTGATAAATAAGTACAACTCATTCACAAAACAAAACAACATGCAAACTCATTCCCACATGCCACAGTAAATATTAAAAGGAGAATCTGCCAATGTCCACTCTTCCCCAAGAAGGTTAGAATTGGTTAAATCTTTCAGCCACTAAACCATTTCAAGGGTAATGTTGCAAGAAATATTAGACTGGTATGAATTACCTTTGCAAATGATTTGCATAAACCAGCAAATTTTGAAGTTTCATTTGGGGATATTAAAGCAATGCTGCACCCATCAGAAGAAGCTCTTGCAGTTCTTCCACTCCTATGAACATAAACCTCCAAAATGGAAAACAAATGTCAATCTTAAAAGTTTCTAACAATAACTGCAACGGTCGAATTTACTTACCTCGGCTGAATGCGGAAGCTGGTAGTGAATAACCGTTCGAATACCAGGAATATCAAGTCCTCTTGCAGCAACATCAGTAGCAACAAGTACACCATGCTCATTTGCACGAAAACGATCAATTGACTGCAATAAATCCAAGCTCTAAGAACACAGTAGTATAGAAGAAGGCATGATCAGCATGCATGAAAGCTTAAAACACGAAACAGCAAAAACAATGGCAGTGCTGTGAGTGTTTATGGTCAGCAATCATTTGTTCACAATGAGACAAAATAGTGGCATTTTTTCCACATTAACTGCCTCATTTACCTCGCAGTTGCCATTTTAAGATTATACTATACTACCGATAAACAACTAAATAAAACCAATGGTACAATCTAATAACTACCACGATCTCTCATGGGATCCAAATTTGAATAGGAAAGGGAAACCACCACATTGCAACCTAAGTAAAATCATTACAAATTTACAAGTAGTTTGAAGCGATAGGTCTGTGTCTTAAATGTAAGGATTATCTTAGCACATTGCAGCAATAACTCAAACTTTTGTTGCTCAAATAAATTAAGAAAAGCAAAGGGAGCATATAAAGATACAGATTCATAACTTTACAAGAGTACCTTAAGGCGTGCTCGCTGCTGCATTTGAGCATGTAGTGTCCAAACATTTATGTCAAGAATGCGCAGAATGGCAGACATATGTCGTAAAGCGGCAATTGATGTACAGAATATAATGGTACGGCCTCTTCCGTGCACGCTTAAGATATAATACAAGTAAGCATCTTTGTCTTCTTCCTTACACCTGAAATTAGAACAGTATAATTTATTTGGATAAGTTACAATAAACAAAAGGACGTATAAAATACATAACCAAGTACAAGAATTAAATGATTCTCTTCTAGCCTTAAAACTTTAATTAAAAATATTATATGGTGAGTCTACTCACTAGTGAGTGACTTAACCATAATAGCATGCTCAGCTTTTATACACTCTCTACCCTCTTTCTGATGCATTTTTTCCTTAATGTAGGGCTGTAGTATATAACAAGAAAGTGTTTCTGATATGATGATAATCCATCCATTTGGTATATAGAAAACTTAAACAGTTATCTGTTGAATTTAAATTACCTTCAATTTTTCAGCATAAATAAGGTAATAAGTATAGGTTCAACAATTTACAAAACGACCAGCCAAAAGATGAAGTTTATTATACAACCATGCAGAGCAAATGAACACGAAGAAGATAAACACCACAAGACAGGAGGCCAACAACCAGAAATGAGACAAGAAAACATACTCAATAAATGATTCTTCAAGATTATGTGCCATAATGGAAGCATTTGTCAGATCAACAATAGAAGCATTTTCTCTCATCCCTGCTCGCTCCGAGAGAGTTTCTATGGAACTTAACCCATTAGTTTGCTTGCTTTTAATTGATCCACGCTTCAACTTCTTTCTAAAATCAGCAGATAAGGCAATAGTAGCTGAAAAAACAAAAGTTTGCCTTTTCTTCCTTTGGAAACTTGAAACTGTCGCACAGTTTTCAGTATTCTCAGATTCACCCTCCACTGAGCCACCAGTCATCGGAAGCATATCAATTATTGACTGAAGCTCACGAAAATGGCCGCTTTCAACCATCCGATCTGCCTCGTCCAGCACAAAAAATGATAACGAATGCAGCTGCAGCCAGTGTCAGATGAGAAATGAAAAACTCAGTAATGAATTAAACACCATTCTACAATGTACAAACTTTACAATAGCAAATTGAAGTGATCTTGCAAAAAATTATGCAATCAAGGCCCATTCAATCTCCATGGGCTTTCAGGACAATGGAATTTAAGGTACAGTAGCATCAGTAAATAAAGCAAGTACAAGTAGAGGTAGTATTGTGATGATTAAAAAATGGTAATCTTAAAAAACTTATGTTTTTACTTCATGTCTGCCAAATTCACACTTACATTAGTGCTACTTCTATGATTTCTTACATATTCTCTGTATTAATTTACGGTACATTTACTCTTTTCCTTTGGTTATTGGACAGGAATCGTAGCAGAAAATCAAATACATTAAGGTATGTACTTTTGCAAATGCTTAGTTATCTTATCAAGTTAACTAAGCTCATTTCAAGATCTTAAGTTCCTTTTGTTTGTCACACATGTTTTCAGAATAGTCCCAAGATTTACTTTCTCCTACATGGATGTATTAAAACATTCGCATGTAGAGGGTTAACAACTTTATTGTTGCAAGTATGTTTTAAAGCCTGTTCATAAGTGAAACAATACAATCACGAATACTAAATACATAATCAATTCATCAGGATGAGGGAGCAGACAAATTGGTTGGAGGGATGGTAGTAAAAATAGAAGAGTGTAACTCACTCAAGCATATAAATAAGCGGTTAAACCATTCTCGACTTAGTTAGACCCAAAACTAGCATGCTTCTTCTTGTAGGAAGTTAAATTACCAGGAAAACCAACCTCCATGAGATGGATGGCTCCACCTGACATGAGCTCCCATAATCTCCCTGGAGTTCCTACAACAATCTCAGGCCTTGACTTAAGAAGTCTTTCCTGCTTTTCTGTTGACATTCCACCGACAATAGGGACCACCCTAATGCTTGGATCACTCGTCACTTGCTTAATATGATCAGTGACCTAAATGAAAGAGCCCACAAACATATATTGGCATCAATATGTATTTTTTGTTTTTTGTTTTTTGGGAGGCCATAGCCTTACTAGAGTTAACATGATTATAATCTTTTTCTTCTATTTCAAGCAAGAAAGGGAAATCATAAACATCCACATTCGAAATAAGTAGGTAAAACCATGCAGATAATAGCCAAGCACAGAAAAGTACAGCTGTGTCAGTTAATAAGCTACACCAAAAAAATAAAGCAACAAATAATCAAGTTACATCAATACTGAAATTAAATAAGTTGTCTCAATGACTGACATTACTTTCTCATCAAACTTGATCGTGCCCTGGAAAATGTATACGGACTTTGTAGTTGTAATTACCATGCAAATAACAAATAACCTTCTTTAAATATGATGGTAAAAATTGCAACATCTGAGTTTATCTACTACTAGCATAGCATATAAACTCAACGAGATTATAATTATAATTCCAGTACTAAGTAAGGCACAATCCAACACCTCCAACAATTTATCAACACAGGAAGTGGATTAAATTACGAATAGAACCTGCATAGCAAGCTCTCTGGTCGGAGTAATAATAAGTGCCCGCAAAAAGCCTCTTGCAGTGATTCTTTCATGTGCTTCGTCACTTTCTTCTATGAGGTTCTCGACTTTATCGCGTTCCTCAAGAAGCCGCTGTACGATTGGCAAACCAAATGCCAGAGTTTTTCCAGATCCAGTCTCTGCAGCACCAATAACATCCTGTCACACAAATTTAACAGAATAAAAATTATAGAAGACATCATTATGCTCGATATCATTATTAGAAATTCTAAGGCTCAACCTTTCCCTGATGGGCAGCTGCAGGAATACAAGCTTTCTGGATCGGTGTTGGTTCTTTAAATTTCAGCCGGTAAATAGATTTCATCAGCTGGGGATGGAGTCTCAATTCATTCCATGCATAGTATTCAGTCTCATCAACAATTTCCACTTCAACATCCTCCTTGTTGGCTGCAACTCAAGAGCATTACTTATAGATAATATAGTGTGCTAGCTCAGGGTATATGAAATTAAAATGTCAAACCAAATTAACCATTCTCTAATGTCCACATTCCACTTAACCAATATTGTCAATCAAGTATCAAACATGTGAATGCTATGAGCTTGTGGAAGAATTTTACTTTCAGTGTGCAAACAATAGCACATATAAATATTTCATAGTGGCAACCAAAACTACATGACAAGTAAGAGTGATCTGAAAATATTCATGATTGCATGTAATGTGCACAAAGATAAGTTTTAAGTTACAGAAAATAGATTGAATGATAAACCAAATCATTACGAACAACAACTATGCCTTTATCCCACTATGTGGCATTCGCTATATGAATCATATTTAGTATTTGTGTTTGGTTGAGAAACATTGTGTCGTTACTTTCATCATATATAACAATAAAATGTCTCTTGTTATAGTCTCGCTTCAGGTTTTTTTAGTTCTTCCTTGTCCATGTTTAATTTGTCTAAGTGGCACACTAAATTCTGCACATTTTAATGCTCCATCTTTGAGTCCCGTAAGTAGTTGTCCATGTCATCTTTGCACATTCTCTCATTTGTTTCATCCACTGGGGCATTTCTTCCTACACATTTTATAATCACAAACAGACAACCAAGAAACTGAGTGACTCTAAGTTACACTAGAGAAAGTATATTTTCATCCCAAAAGTGAATGGATGAATGCTCTGATGAACATGTGATGTGACAGCAAAAGGTTTTGAAGCAAGGCTAATGTGAAAATTGCATGCAACAATGATCATATTATCATCTCAAACGGATACAAAATCTTAGATAAAAAGCAGCAACTGCCCATTTAACACCAAACTACGAATACAAAATGTATTTCAAGGGACAATCAAATAGAAGGAAGTAAGTATTTTAAGGGTCAATCAAATACAAGGAAATACGCACAACATCAAACAAAATTTGATAAAATGTTAATATAATGCTAACCTGAAGCTGGTTCCGCATTCTCCTCGGTCACATTTTTTGAGTTCTCCTCTTTCTTTTTACTTGTCTTTCTCTTCGGGTTCTTTTTCTTTTCCTTCACTTCCATGTCCTCACCCTTTCCATGCTCCCCTTTATTTTGACTATCAGCTTCATTTTTTAAACTAATTTTTAACTTCTTATTCTTCTTTCTGTTCTGTTTCTTTTTCTTCTCTTCAGTGATTTCACCCTCGCCATGCTCCCCTTTATTTTGACAATCAGTCTCATTTTCAACACCATCTTTTAACTTCTTCTTTCTCTTCTGTTTCTTTTTCCTCTCTTCAGCGACCTCACCCTCCCCCTGCTCCCCTTTATTTTGATTTTCAGTCTCATTTTCCAGACCATCTTCTAACTTGTTCTTATTCTTCTTTCTCTTCCATTTCTTTTCCTTCAATTCAGTGACCTCACTGTCATCCTTCTCTTCGTGTTCCTCTCCATTTTGACTCTCGACCTCTACGGCCGAAATAGATCCACTTGACTTCCTCTTCTTCGAGTTGCTCGATTCTTTCACTATTTTCTCCTCCTCACTCTCTGTCTTAGGTTTTGGTATGTCCAAGCCATACTCTTTCTCATCAATTTCCTCAAGAGATAAGAATCCTGCATCATTTAAAAAACCAAGATGTTAAAAGAATTCAACTTAAAACCAATTGACCCAGTGTCTTCTAAGTAAGCCAATTTTCATTAACGTGACCATATGGGACTATTTCATTTTCAACAAACGAGCTATTAAGACCAACTCAGCAAAACCCACAAATCCAACTTTACTCCAAGTCAGAAATCAAAACCTAAATACCACAAAGAGCTGAACTTTATTGATTGGATAAAAATGGGAATGGGGGAAAATACCTCCTTCGAGTTCATTGGAGCCAATGAGGAAGGAGAAAGCGCCGTCCTTGACGGAGAGAGACGGGTTCCATGGGAGCGAGTCGAAGAGCTCGTGTTGTTTCGAGTCTCCTCGGGCGTGCTTCCTGGGTTTCCTTTGCTTCTTGCCGGAAGCCATTGTTGGGGTGTTGCAGAGATGAAGAAGAAGGGTTTTAGAGGGGTTTTGTCATGAAATTGATACAGCACTACCACAAAATATTTATAAAATATAAAATTTTATTTATAATATAAAATGTTAATGTGTTTAACTATAGGCAAAGTTAGACAAATTTAATTAGAATAATAAAAAGTAAAAGATCTAAATTGCAATATTAAAAATTGAGTGGCTCTTCTGACAGACGGCCTGTTCATAAGCTTATGGACAGGCCAAGGATCAATTTGCAATTAACATAAATTCAACAAAATTCGTGGGTTAAATTGCAAATATCAAAGCTCATGTCCCATCTTCCCCCAAAATTGAGTGTCACCACTGTGTGATTGCTTCGACCTCGAGTCGGTCGGCTCCTCCCCATCGATCCAGCCAATATAACCGACGGAAGTCGTCGAACTCGGATTCATCGCCGAGGATTTCACTAAACGACGTCCGTTCTTGACGCTGCTCCGGGAAGACTAGGCTACGTCCTCGCTAAGATGGAGGAGGAGACCTCTGAGTGCCACGGCCACATCACCTCCCTCGCCATCCTCCGCACCCACCACAAGCTCGGCCTCGCCACCAAACTCATGACCGTTTCCCAGGTCGCCATGGACCAGGTACACCTTACACTCACTCACCTTCCCAATTTGGACTATGATACTGCAATTAGGGTTCTTCATATTTATGCTTAATGTATATGTTGTGTATGAATTGGTTTTTCCATTGATTCTTCATTGTTCTATTAGTTGGAGTGTGCTTTTTTGGGATGTAGTTTATTAGATTGATGTTCAGTTGTTCTTTGAAAATGAATGGTTGCCTCCACTCGTAAGCCACTTTTTGCCCATTATTGGTTCTTTATTCGAGGTACTAAATGTTTGTAGTCGTGCTGGATAGGAGGTTCCTGCTATAATAGGTGTGCATGTTCGAAGAGGTTGGGCCAAGGTTGTTCCAATTACGCTACAACAGGTGCGCATGTTCTGTTGATTACTTTATTACAATCTTCTCGACTTGTAGCACACAACACACTGTTGTAGTTTCAGGATTTCAAAGTCCTGATTGCAAAATTTAACTATAAAAGGAATGTTAAATGTGCTTTAGAATAATATGTTCTTACTAAATGCAAATGTACTGATATATCTAATCAACAATTGCACTGATAAGAATTTGTTGCTTGTCTGTTAAGAGCTGACAATTTTTTAGCCTCTTATAAGATTGCCATATCCTTTTGTTACTTTTTTTAATGGAGTAAGATTTTCTGTTGCTTCAGTGACTATTTTGGTATGTTCTGTTGAGAAGTGTGATTTTTAGAATCTTGGTGAAATTATGGTGCTCTATTTTGTATGTAAAGGATTTTGAATGTCAATTTCTCGTTTCCTGCCTGTGAATTCTTTCCATTGAAGCTTCATTTCTCTTATGCACATGCATTGGTTTTTATTAAGCAGGTTACACTACACATGGATTGATATATGCTCGCCGAATGTTTCTTTTCTTGTCGCGCTTTATACCGCAAGTGATCTACTCTGGGTTCCTTGTGAATGCAAATATAGTGAAAAAAATTGTAATGTTTTGCAAATATAGGAGGAGCTTATACTCTATTGTTTTGATGATGAAAGTTTTCAGGGGATATGGTGGTTTCAGGGCTCTTGGACATTCTGTTTATCACAGAGAACTAGTACCAAGGTTGGTCCATGGGACCAAGAAATATGTAGCATTTCAACTGCTGGGGCACACACAACTGCCACAACCAAATCAAGATATTCTGTACACACCTCAAACCTCATGGATATCTTAACGTTTTGCTTGTGCACAATATTATATGATATCTCCACATTTATTAATCAGGTGTCCTTTCGTAATGGAAAACGGAAACTCGGACTGAGATAATGGGAATTTTCTGCATTTGCATTTTCTAAGTAGCACCAACTATTTTTAATGTATGTCTTCTCTGTGCAGCTTAATTCTGAACTTGGTTCCATTTTATTTGCGTAGTTTTTGTACTTATTTATTTTCTTATGTGCTCTCAAACAAGTGAGCTTTATACTTGGGGTCGAGATGAAGGGGATGGTCGACTCGGCCTTGGTCCCATAAAGAGTCTTTAGGTGATGACAGCTTTTATGCGTTAGATGATAAAGTGCCAGATGTGAAACATGGTTGCATTGTAAAAGCTGATGATAAATGCAATCCATCCAAGAGAACATCGAAGCCTTGCTAGAGGTAATCCTGCTGATTGCTTGAATAAGTGTATTTTTCTGCCATTAACGGTGTTCAATTACCAAAAGGCAACTTATCCAGAGAGTACAAGTCCACTTTTTTTATTAAAAAAAGTAAATTATTGGAAGACCATTTTCATTTTTACACGTTTTCTTTTGTTGTATTGGAGATGCTGTCTAAAATATGAACCACCGTTTAAGATTGTTGGTTTTTGGGGATGGTGTCATGATCAGTTGAGTTTTATTCTACTTGTGAAACAGGCTGCTAGATATGATGACATAGATGATTTGACAAACATAGCATTTGATGGCACTTCTCTTGATTCCAAGGATTCACAAGGACGAACATGTTATATTTCGGCACCCTAAATCGGAGAATCACATACTTCTGTCAAAAGTAAAGATAAATTGTTTAGCTTAATGTTAAAAGTTATAATTTTGGTAAATTCTGTGAGACTCGGATTATTTCCATTTTGTGTATTGTTTCTATATTGCAAATGGCACTCTGATGTGCCTGTTGAGCGCATAGAGTCCTCTTCCGGTAACAAATTTGACATTGTGGCCTCTGTTGGACCAAAGAGAGCTGCAGGGTATGCTCATTGGCTATTTTTTCCTACTTATATTATGTGTTCGTAATTGTTGTCTCAGTGATGTTCTTAGTTTTATCTTTATGTTTTCTCTTCATCCTTGAAACAGATGACAAATCTTCAGATGCAAATTCTAGTGATGGAGAAGATTGTACAGCTATGACATTCTTCAGACTAAGAAGATGGATGAGTGGAAGATAATGAGGGGAGAATTCTTCACTAATCAAACAAGCCCTTATAAGACCATCCAAGATCTGTGGGATGATGAGATTTGATATACAAATACAAATTCTCTCCCCGATCCTAATGTACATTTAAGGAAATAGTTATTATCGGTGTGCAAATTGCGAATTGTTCAGAAGCTGTATTGCCATATAGTATAATCACACTAAATTGTGATGCGTCGGAAATTAGTCCTTAGTAGGTTAGGTTACAATACTAAAGACAATGAACCGAGCAATCTCGGACTTGAATGTTTTTGAATAATGCATACTAAAATTGGTACTCGAAAGTAGATGCCTTCTGAGTTCTGAAACTAATAACATAAAAAAGAACATGACAGGAAACTAACAAATACATATTGGATTCTAACAAGTACATAGTGAATAATAACAGTTGCATCATATGAGCAAACTAATGCAAGTATACACGAGATACTAACAGATGCAACATATAAGTAAGTATATGCAACTCATTATTCAAAACGTACAACTAACAACAAATGAAAACAAAAGGTCATACTAGACAGTACAACTAACATCTATACATTAAATACTAACATATGCAACATATAAGTAAACAGATGCATCTCGTAATTCAACAAATGAAAACAAAAGGTCATACTAGACAGTACAACTAACATCTACACATTAAATACTAACATATGCAACATATAAGTAAACAGATGCAGCTCGTAATTCAAAACGAACAATTAGCAAAAGAAAAGAAAAAAAAGGCCATGCATAGTGCAACTAACATGTACACGTTGAATAATAACAGTTGCAACATATAAGAAAAATAATGCACCTCGTAATAAAACTAACAAGTACACGTTGAATACTAACAGATGCAACATATAAGTAAACAGATGCAGTTCGTAATTCAAAACGAACGATTAGCAAAAAAGAGAAGAAAAAAAGAGTCATTCACAAAAGGTCTATAGACAGTACAACTAACAGTTACACATTGAATACTACCACATGCAACATATAAGTAAACATGTGCAACTCATAATTCAAAACGAACAATCGGCAAAAGAAGAGAAGAAAAAAAGGCCATTCACAGTACAACTAACAAATAAATGTTGGATAATAACAACTGCAATATATAACCAAACGAATGCACCTCGTAATAAAACTAACAAGTACATACTGGATTCTAATAGATGCAATATATAAGTAAACAGATGTTAATTCAAAATTTAACAACCAACAACAAATTTATTTTTTTTTTAAAAAAAAATAGTCATACACAACATAACTAACAAGTACATACGAGATACTAACAGAAGCAACATATAAGTAAACAAATGCAACTCGTTATTCAAAACGTACAACTAACAAAGAATGAAAACAAAAGGTCATAGACAGTACACACTAACAAGTACGCACTAAATAATAACAGATGCAACATGTAAGTAAATATATGCACATCGTAATTCAAAACGAACAATCACAACAAATGGAAAAAATGTCATTTACAGTACAACTAATAGATACACATTGGATAATAATAGCTGCAACATATAAGTAAAGGAATGCATCTCGTAATTCAAGACGAGTAGTGAATTGGCAGAAGAACGAAAAAAATTAAGACAATACAATTCAGTATAATAGCTTAAAGATCAAAAAGCTACATTGGCCGTATAAGTAACAGTAAGCAAACCTTTTAATCTATGCTACACTCTCATTCGGCATATACGGGTATAAACAAGGAGCCTGTCATTTTCAGTAGAACGGAATCCCCAAAGGCATAGAAGATTCTGGTGCACGGTTAAGCTAATTGTCTCTACTTCAGTTTGAAACTGAATCTCCAAAAACTGCCAAACACATCTATGGTCAGGTCCAACCTCCATTAAGAAATGCCTCAACACTTTCAGACAAAGATGGACAGTAGAAAATTACAGTAAAAATATAACAATCTTGTCTGAATAGGATTTCCCAAAAATGAGGCATTTAAGCTGTCTATACACATTAACACCAGACATAGTACATCATAGTCCTGACACTAACTTGAATCTCTGTACTTGTGTTTCCTGTATCTGTACATAATCATCCTAATTAAATAAACAGAAAATGTACTCCGTAAGGGTTAACATTAGCTCTATGCTGCTACCATTTCCTCCCTTTTAAACAATTCCAACAAGAAATCATTCCAAGAATCAATAGGCCCATGTAAGCACCATTGCACACAATCCTTAGCAACGGTGAGCACGAGCATGGTAAGAGAACAAATTCCAGGCCAAGACTACAAAATTCCAGTGATGATGGCAACTTTTAGCTATAGGCGTTAGAGGGAAACACAAAGAGAGATTTTCCTCAAAACCTACAAGTTGAAACCCCATGATGCTTCCAGCTCTCCTTTGAAGCTCAAGAAATTAGTGGTTAGAGTTAAAACAGTTGTAATTGTAGTTCTTTCACTGATGAGGTTAGGGCTAATGCACTCAAACCTCGCAATTCTGGATCGGCTATCGGGTGGAAGAGAGAAGTAACATAACCATTCATCCACCAAACTGGAGTGATTGCTACCAATCCGCCAAGAATGTAACTTTATCCGGCTGAATTTCACACCTCACCATTTCCTCAAACAGAGAAACAACTTCAGCTCCATTTCCATGAACAACATACACCCTGATCATCGTAGAACACGCCCCTGGTCTCCATCCCTTCAAAAACACACAAAGCATCCTCTAAATTCCCACAGTTCGTGAACATATCTATAAGCGTTGTACTAACCTTGACATTCTCATCAAATTATAATCTCGCAACCATTTCCCCAATCGAAGCGATTCAAGCAACGAGAAAGCTGATAGCTCTAAGAACAGTCACATCTGTCGGCTGAATCCCATCAGCCTGAAATTTGTGGAAAAGCGCAAGAGCCTCACTCACTACTCCTCACGTACCCGATCAAAAGCGCATTATACACCACGATACAGGGCTCCATTACACCATCAAAAATCCTCTGCGCTAGAATGAATTGCAGAGACCTAGTTGCACACAATTAAAAGGTTAATTTTCATTAATTACAAAAAAACACCCCACTTTACAAAATAGTCCTTGGCCTATCCATAAGCTTATGGACAGGCCGCCTTTCCCGAGACTTACCCTTAAAAATTTATTATGCAACGTGCAGTAGTAATGAAGTTTATAATGCGATTCATACAACTCGAAAATTTTATCTTCATTTCTTCTAATTTGCACTTTAAAGCCTGATATTTCCATACTTTATGGAAAGATTGTCTTTCAATAGCGGACTCTTAACTATATGTAAAAACTCTCAAAATTAAATCGATATTACATATTAAATGTTTAATAAAAAAAATAGTTTCATTACATTTTATATTGAAATAGCTAATTTTTCATGTAAAAAGGTAAATAAAAAAATAGTTGACACACAAGTAAAATTGCTAATGGTAGGTAAACAAATTTAATCCAGAATCCAGTGTATAGTAATGTAAACATTGGAGAGAAATACACTGCTGATAGGATGAAAATAAAAATTAATATCTCAAAAACACATTAAATACGTAAAAAAAAAAGAAAAGGCAAAAAGATAGATGAAAATAAAAAATTAACATTTGTGAAAGACGTAAAGGTAAAAAGAAAAAAAATTGAATAGATCGATGATAAAAACAAGGGGCCAAAATGTTGGATAAAGGTAAAGAAGTAAAATAAAAGAAATTTACAAATGGCTCAGCTTGAACGAGCCACAAGAGTACATTCATCTACATAAAATAGTAAAAGTAAAAAATTTTAGTCCCAGAAGTCATAAAACGATGTTGTTACAATTGTAGCGTATCACTGGCGTACCAAATGTGGCGCAAAGGATCCAAACTGTAAAATTGCAACTTTTTTTTATAAACTTTACTCCAACTTTTATTCACTTCCTTTTCCTTTAAGCTTTTTTCTCTAAAGATTTTTTATTTGGGAAAATATGGTTGAAAAAGAGAAAAACTCCTATGAAACTGTTTCACCATAGCAAATGGTGAGATAAGGGATTAGATTGCGGAGCTAAAAATCAGACCTAATTGCATATATAAGAAAATATGGCTGAAAAAATGGATCTGGGCAAAATAACTGCCATTTTTTTGGAAAGAAAATGCTAAAACCAAGGAATTTCAATCCTTCTCAAATTTAATATAAATCCAAGCTCTTAAACATCGGACTCAAGATCTCAAACCGTTGATCCAACCTCTGCAATTCAGATTTGCAAATTCTACAATTTTTTCTCAAATTTGGAAGAGCTCGAATTTTTGCTTCGAAGCGTGAATTTTGCACTGGAATGATCAAACGGAATCAGATTTGAAAATTTCTATGATCTGCGAATGTGAACTAATTGAGATAATATGAATTTTGGTTGAAAACTCAGTTTTACGGTGGGAATCTCATATTTGTGAAAATTTTGGTTGAAATTTACGATCTAAATGTGGTGTTGTTATAACCTAAGGAAAACAAATAGATCGATGATAAAAACAAGGAGCCAAAATGTTGGATAAAGGTAAAGATGTAAAATAAAATAAATTTACAAATGGCTCAGCTTGAACGAGCCACAAGAGTACATTCATCTACATAAAATAGTAAAAGTAAAAAATTTTAATCCCAGAAGTCATAAAACGATGTCGTTACAATTGTGGCATATCACTGGCGTACCAAATGTGGCGCAAAGGATCCAAACTGTAAAATTGCGACTTTTTTTTATAAACTTTACTCCAACTTTTATTCACTTCCTTTAAGCTTTTTTCTCTAAAGATTTTTTATTTGGGAAAATATGGTTGAGAAAGAGAAAAACTCCTATGAAACTGTTTCACCACAGCAAATGGTGAGACAAGGGATCGGACTGCGGAGCTAAAAATCAGGCCTAATTGCATGTATAAGAAAATATGGCTGAAAAAAATGGATCTGGGCGAAATAACTGCCATTTTTTTGGAAATAAAATGCTAAAACCAAGGAATTTCAATCCTTCTCAAATTTAATATAAATCCAAGCTCTTAAACATCAGACTCAAGATCTCAAACCGTTGATCCAACCTCTGCAATTCAGATTTGCAAATTCTACAATTTTTTCTCAAATCTGGAAGAGCTCGAATTTTTGCTTCGAAGCGTGAATTTTGCACTGGAATGATCAAACAGAATCAGATTTTGAAAATTTCTATGATCTGCGAATGTGAACTAATTGAGATAATATGAATTTTGGTTGAAAACTCTGTTTTACGGTGGGAATCTCATATTTATGAAAATTTTGGTTGAAATTTATGGCCTAAATGTGGTGTTGTTATAACCTAAGGAAAACGAAGCAATTCAAGGCTTTGTATATAGGAGAAAACATCGAAGATGTTGAAACTGGAAATTCAACAAACTTACATCCAAGTTTGGATTTGATTGCGTAAATATGGTTGAACATACAAAGTAACTGCACGAACACATGAAATAACATTTTTATATTTTGCTAGACTATTTGCTATATCTGAAATTTGATTATATGCATTGTGTTAAGAACATTTGTTGTTTCTAAATTTGTTGGAACATATGAAATATTATGTGAAACTCACGATGTAACTACATGAACACATGCTTCAATGTGTTCATAATTTTCTAGATAATTTGTCAAGGTCTGGAATTCAAATTAATGCATCTTGTTAAGAAGAATTTGGTGTTTTTAAATTTGCTAGAACGTATGAAGTAATATGTTAAACGCACGTTGTAACTGCATGAACACGTGAAGTAATGTGTTCATATTTTTCTAAATAATTTGCCAAGGACTAGAATATGATTATATGCATTTTGTTAAGAAGATTTAGGTGTTTTTAAATCTACTGGAACATATGATGTAACATGTTAAATAGACAATGTAACTGCATAAACATATGAAATAACATGTTATTATTATGTTGGGTGATTCGCCAAGGTCCGTAACTTGATTGCATGCATTTTGTTAAGAAAATTTAGGTGTTTTAAAATTTACTAGAACGTATGAAGTAACATGTTAAATAAACAATGTAACTGCATGAATACAGGAAGTAACATGATCATACTTTGATAGATAATTCGTCAAGATTTGGAATTCAATTTTGTGCATTTTGTTAATATTATTTTGATGTTATTAAATTTGTTGGAGCGTATGAAGCAATATGTTAAATACACAATGTAACACATAAATATACAAAGTAACATGATCATTTTTTTCTAGATAATTCGTGAAAGTCTGGAATTTGATTTTATGCATTTTGTTCAAAATACTATGGTATTTAAAAAAAAATTGGAATGTATGAAGTAATATGTTAAATACATGATCTAACCGCATGAACACATGAAGTAATGTGTATAAAAATTTCTAGGTAATTCATCAGGGACTATCATATTTCATTAGATGAATGTTATTATGAAAACTTTGGAGTAAGTTGTTTATACACGATGTAAATGCTTAAACACGTGAAGAAATATGAGTACATAATAATCAATGACTAGATAAATGGTTAGGATGGTCAAACTAAACCCACACATACATGAACTATTGTATAAATAGTTGATCAAATGAGTTTTGTATATATTACTGGTTTTAGTTTATAAATGATACATATTTGCCGGAACAAATTTTGACACCAATTTGAGCGACTTATCGAAAGTTGATGTCACAAATTGCTTCACAAGTTTGAGAGCAAAAACACTATAAGAATTTCATTATTTATACCGAAAAGTGAAGGAAATTTTTGCCTCAAAAACTACAAAGAAACATGAAAATTCAAGCACTAGTGTGGCAGAATCTTCCATCACTAAACCACCAACAATCACTAGAATCTTCCATCACTAAAATCATGAATTGACCCTAGTTTAGTGGTAAGTCACACTCTCGACAATTGAGAGGTCCAGGGTTCAAAACACACCCCATCAAGAATTGTGAATATTAGAGCAATTTCTTGATGGGGATTACCTAGCGTCATGGGACCGTGTCGGTGGTCCCCGCTGTAATTTCCCAACCTGCTGGTGGTCGATGATGGTGAGATCGTGGTGGTTTCAGTTTCAGTGGCGGTGGTTCATTGGTGGTGCAGTGTTTGTGTGTTCTCAGGAGGGCGTCCCTAGCTATTCAAATGGATGGAGTTTCAGGCTCCACTAAACTTCAACAGATTCAATGGTGGTGTCTCATAGTTAGGTCCTAGATTAGGATGCTAATATGTAATTTGATTGCTTGTATGTAATCTTTCCAAAAACAAAACCCCACCAACAATCCAAGATCCATCATCTCCCACAAAGACAAGAGGAAGAAGCAATAGATTTGTAGGATGGAAGCAAAGAAAGAACCCAAAGACAAAAGAGTTTGACGCAAAGACATCAAAGCAACTAGTGGTCTAGATCTATAAGATTCAATTTTACATTATAATTATATTATTATTTTATACCTTTCACTTAATTGTGAAACTAATCATTTAAATTGGGTTTCGAATGCATTAAACACCTGAACTATCGACTGTAGTTCAATTAAATAAAAACAATGTTCAAACTAATAATACCTATCAACCAGAATATTCAAACTAATGACTCTAACACTAAATGCAAATATACATGAACTAATGTTATAGTAAAAAATTTAAAATAAGATGATCGCAAACTAAGCCACAACACAAGGCTATAATCAAACAAGTCACAATTATAACATAACAAAATAACCTATAAATAAATAAACTAATAAAGTAAACAGTCAATCTAACAGTATAAAGACTTAATCTAACCAGTTTCTTGAATATTTGTTAAAGGTGGAGGATTATTGATCAGAGCTTCATCCACAGCTACAAGATACAAAGAAACTAATGATTCAAAATAAGCTATAAATGAGAATAAACCATAATAACAAAATTGACCTGAAATATACGACATAATAAAATAAACATATTAACCCATAAATTAATGATGTAAGCAGTGAAACTAACTGCATAAAAATGATAATAAAGTATAATATATTAATCTAACCCGATTCTTTTAAATTTGTTGAAGCTGGAGGATTATTAATCACAGCCCCAACCTCATCCACAGTTACATGATAGATTCAAATGACATAAATAACATAACTAATTCAATAAAAACAAAAACAAACCACAAATCATAAAAACTTGCCAATCTTATCTTTATTCTCATTCACATAATCTCCAATTACAGTCAAATAATATATATATATATATATATATATATACACACATACATATATATATACACACATACATATATATATATATATACATACATATATATATATATATACCAGAGCTAACTGATTATACATAAAAAGTAATCACAAAGTTAATATTTCAACCATATACATATCATTTGTTGTGGTCGATTTTGATTGTAGTCGACTAAATTTTCTCAAATGAACAACACCGTCTGCATTTAAAAGTAATAAAATAAACTCTTGAATAAATGGCTGAAACAACAAAAGTAAACAAATAAATACGACTGACTACATATATAATGAGAAATAATAAATTATAAAAATATTCAGATTAACAAACCACAAAATTAACTAAACTAAGTACATAAACTGATTAACTAACTCAAATTTAGCCATTGGATTACGCTGGAAACAGATACATGCCCTTCTCGCGCTTCTTGCACCATCCTTGTTCACACTCCCGAAAGAAAAATGCACATCAGAATGTAAATTAATTTATGACCCCTTCCTCTTATGCTCATAGTCTAACAATAAACACAATGGAAATATACAAAGCTGGTCTATATGTTGCAATAAAAATGACATATAATTTTATATAAAACTAAAGAGGCAAATGGAATTTTTTTTTAAAAAAAGGAACGAATTAGATTAGGAATTCAGATAATAAATAAATCACTCACATCTTTCCCGTATATGGCTCCTTAAAAGAAGAGCAGAGTTGGACTACGATCAAAGTCATTCAAGTTATTAACAAAACTTCTAACAACGTGCTTATAAGGTGCAATGTTATCTTCATCCACATTTGCAAAGTTGGGGGATACCTTCCGAAATTAGAAAGAATAAACATTGTAGGCCAAAGGCTATACCTGACATGCATGAGAGTATTAGGAGGTGAGCAATGACTACATGAATCATTCCACCCGACATTTTCCATTCATTGAAAGCCACAACAAAACCTAAACTAAACACATAAATAGGCTAACTAATCCGTTCTCAACCGTTTGATATCACCGAAACAATAAAATCAGAAAATATAAAAATAATAAAACAGAGCAACATCAAATAAGTTATTAAAATAGAGCAACATCAAACAAAAAACAGAGCAACATTGCTAAGAACGAATAACACATCAAATAATTTAACAATAAAATAGAGAAACAATCCAAAAACCCTAAATTATACATAAACGAACAAAAACCATAAGAACACCTTTCAAAATGCTCAAATCAACAACCAACCAATGAAGTATCAACACCTCCATCCACAATCGATTCATCCTTATCAACTTTAGCTTCCTTCGATTCCTTCAATTTCGTCATAATAACAAAATATCTGCAAAATAACGAAACAAAGGTCACAAACACACATGTAATTTTTAGTGACCACGCCTCTACGTCCTTGCGACGGTTCAACTTCCTCTTTGGTGATGGTTCTTCTTACTTTGCACATTTGATCCCATCATCCTCACCATGGTGGGAAGGTTTTCTTTTACGTTTTGTGTTCTACAATTATCTGTCGATTCTCTATTGGGTTTCCATGACTTTGATCTCTGATCTTGAGAAGTTATGGGGTAATTTAACCCTGACTGCGACTGAATTAAACCCTCTTTCAGTGAGTGGTTTGCATGATGATGTTGCTGACTTCAATACTTCAACTGTTGGAAAAGTATTAGCCCCTCGGTGTATTCCTCTTGATGCAGTTATGAAGCTTTTCCGGACATTATGGCATCCCCGGGAATAGTTAACGGGTACATCCCTTAGTGATAATGTATTCTTATTTCAATTTGATACCACTGACAATAAAGCATGGGTTCTGGATACTCAGCCCTGGCTTTTTGACAAGTGTTTTACTGTCTTGAGAGAACCCTACTTAGGGATGATTGCTTCTCGTATGTCCTTTGATTTGGTTCCATTCTGGGTTCATGCTTTGGATGTTCCCACTACACTTGTGAATGAAGAGGTTGATGTCCGTATTGGCAATCGTATCAGACGTTATATGGATATCGACAAGGATTCCAATGGTAGTTTGAAGGGCCAGTTTCTTCATATTCGGTGCGCCATTGATATCTTCAAGCCATTGAAGAGAGTTCAAGTAATTGCTAATGTCACTAGTTCTATTCCGATCCCATTGCGATATGAAAAGCTTCCTGAATTTTGTTCTTTTTGTGTTCGGATTGGTCATATTTCGAAATATTGTGTCTTTCGTTTTGCAACACCTTCGGAATATAGGAATCATGAGCACTATGGCCATAGACTTTTTGCTAGGGCTTGTTCTTTGCCTTTTCAATCTCCTATGGTCGTACAGACGCTGCTTCTTCCTTGCATTCATCGGCCACTCGTGATGCAGCAGATGGGGAGGGTTCTCGTGGTGCAACAGAGTTTGCAACAGAGGCCTGCACTGTCCCTCGAGGTGTTTTGTCCCAGATTGATTAATATAATCTGAAAATGGTTTTGGAGGCCTCTCCCTTCCCTAAGAAATTTCAAGAAAATGGAGAGGACTTTTGCAAGGTGCATGAAGCAAGTTTCAAGAAATTTCAAGAAAATGGAGAGGATGGTAATGACGAAAACCATATTATTGATGCAGTACCTTTTCAAACGCATGTAGCTGCAAAGGATAATGCATTGTTGGGGATAATTTTGAGAAGCGTTATATTGGGAACAAGTCAAAATCCATGCAGCAAGTTTCAAAATCAATCAATATTAATCAAAATCATGGTCGAGTCGACATCTTCGCAGGCTAAAATGAGTTCTTAATTTGTATATGCATGATATTTGAAAATTGAATGCAGGTGTGCTTGGTGGCTGACTTGGATAAATGAGCCCTCAGTGACATTATCTATTTTTTTCCGGTGTGGTCAATTTTTATTTTCTAGGAAATTCAAAGGACGCATTCTACGAATGCATCCTCAATTTTGTTTTTTTTTTTTGCAGAAAATTGAGAGGATGCATTCTAGTCAATTTTTTTATTCCAGAAAATTCAGAGGACGCATTCTCTGAATGCGTCCTCACCGTGATTAATTTTTTTTTCTCCAGAAAATTTATTTTTTATTCCTAGAAATTTCAGATTGTTTTTTTTCCCAGAAATTTCCGAGGATGCGTTTGTTAAATGCGTCCTCTTGGGGACTTTTAAAAAAAATCATAAAATTGTAATAACGTCTTGTTTGAAGAAAATTTCGCAATGCCTCTGGATTCGTTGTTTTAAATATATTTTTTTGCAGATTCGGTAGAGGACGCGTCTTGAATTTTTTTAAAACGTGTCCTGAATTCAACAAATGCATTTTTTTCAAAATGCATTGTGAATTTAAGTAATGAATTTTCTTTGAATGCAACAATGTATAAGTTATTATTTTTCATATACTTGTTTTTGGTGAAGATTGCGCATAAGTAGACTTGTGTTTGTTTGATGATATTTTAAAAATAATAAAATGATAAATTAGGATCGTGTGATTTGCAATTTTTTAACTAGTCTTGAATATAAAGTAGGAATGAATTATTGCATAGAGTTGGAATGAATACAAATTAGCATAAATGTACATTAGCCGAACAAGACGTATGAAACATAATGAAATGAGTGCTGAATGGCATGTAATGTCCTAATGACGACCTCTGCAAACCTTTCCACCCATTCCACACGGGGGAAGACGTATGGTCTGGGACGTCCGTCCATCTCAGTAGATACATGTACTTCCTCATGTGGAGCTCCCTCTGGCATTTCCTCATCCATATCGTCTCCTGCCTCCTCATTCGAGTCATAATGGACATGTGGAACACTACCTGTATCTAATGGAGCGGTAGGCGACATGTATGCATGACTAGCCCTGGGAGTGACATATGCAGTGAAATCAGTTGTAGTCGTGTCATGCTGGGAGGTTTCCCAATGTGATGGTCCGGCATGACTAGCAGTGGGAGTACGATATGCAGTGAAATCAGATGTAGTTGTGTCATACTGTGAGGGCCCACCATGTGATGATCTGCCAATCGCTGGACTCGCATGTGAGGGTCTGGCTTGTGATGAACCAATGTGTTCTGTATGGCCCCGAGCACGCAGCCTCCAACCTCCCTGTTGACCAGGTGGAGCCGGACGGTGGCTTCTGATGTCAGTATATCTCACATCAGGGGGAGGCTCCTCACAGTGCACATACGGCTGATAATACTGCAGTCTAGAGGGCTCATGCGCATATTGTAGACTACGTGTGACAACACCATGCATTCCCCTGATAACGTCCGCAAAATGTGGGGGACATTCGTACAAATTAATATCTGACATGATGCGCAACTCGGTCATTGCCTGCAACTACAGAAACGAGATAAATATGTTAGATATTTAATATTGAAGAAATCTAAAGTATTATTCCTTAATAATATTAGGAATTTAGGAAATACCATATACTCCATAGTTGCACCGACTCTATGAAAACGCTCCGTAATTGTTAGGGGCAGTCCTGGTTGATCAATTAGGGTCACCAGCCTGTGAAAGTACCACTCCATGTATTCTCGACTAGGTGTTTATGGATCTGCACACCCAAGTGTGTTTACTTGTTGATTGGATCAACGTTCCCAAGCATCGAGATATCTTCTCAGTTCCACACGCCAATCCATGCCAGACCTTCCTGGACGGTCTCTAGTATGAAGCAGTTTATACTCATCCCTACTGACCAACTGGGTGGGTATTGGGTGGATTAGGCCGAACTGCCTGAGAACACGATGTGCATGATGGTACTCTACGACATGCCAGGGAATGAGGTCAACGCAAAGTAGCCAATTGTTGCTACCAGTTGTACAGTACCACGGGAGTTGTTCCACAACATCCTCCGTGTATGGTTGCCAAATAAATTAAAATAACAGGCAGGTGTTGCGGTTCGGTAACTAAAACCATTTCCCCATCAAGTCAATGAAAGGAAATCTGAATTGGCCTATACCTGATTGTCATTGAGAGATGTCAACTGATCGTGGTACACTTTCAATCCATGCATCGGTGATTGTGATAAATCATACCGGGCTCTCCACCTATGAGGAGCAGAGTGAATTATATTAGCCATTTGTTGGAATTTCCAGTGGTTTAACAAGTGTCTCTTGACTAATTTGACACGTACCAGGACCCAAGAGCACTTATCGTAACTGTCACTGGTAGTCGTCCGGTAGGTCGGATAGATGGTATGCACTCTCATGCCCACAACTGTCAATAATTAAAATAAAATGTGTTATAAAGTAATATTATGGACATTATGTACAACTGACTAGATTGACCAACAATTTTACCTGTACCAAGACAAGTGGCCCAGATATGGATTTAACTTGTGGGATTGCAGCGTCACATAAGCACCTGCACAAGTGTGCCAGAATGGCACTCCCCCAATTGTACTGATGTGCTGCACCTAGATCCATCCGTACCGACAAGTAGAGCAAAGGGATAAGGTGGCCAGACGTGTCTAACATGAGCATTCCCCCAACTAGTTGTAGAATGAAAACCCTAGCCCGCTGTTGAGATTGTACCTCAGTAGGATCAATAGGGAACGGACTGTGCAGTAAGTTTCCCAACCAGCTGGCCTGAATGCAACCCCCTCTGATAGCACTGGGGTCTGGTGTATCACCCAGGTAGTCTGTGCACACTCTCTGCCAGTCCTCTATACGCCTACTAGTGTCTACACATGTGACGAGGATGCCATCGATTGGAAGACCCCATAGGATCCCTACATCCTACAAAGTGACCGTAGCCCCCCCCATTCGCCAACGCTCCACTATGGCAGTGATGGGGGAATGGTCAATGTGTATTGGTGCAGAATCTAGGAGTTCCTGGAATCCAGCTTCACACACATAGCGTATAACTCTATCAAGCATTCGTTCGGTCCAGCTTGCCCCATTGCACCGCCTCACCTACAGTGTCTCATCTTCTAAATAACCGGTGTACAATGCACATGCACGATGCTCCTGATGAAGGTACAACAAATCCTCCTCAATGGGTCCTGGATGATACATTGTTCGTCCCTGTTGACAATTATAAACACATGTCAAAATTAATTATTCAATAATAGCACAAATAAAAGTAATACTACAGAATGTGATACATATTCCACAAATAAAAGTAATACTACAACATGTGATAAATATTCCACAAATACAAGTAATACTATAGCATGTGATACATATTCCATGAACACAATACTACAAATAGAACACTAAGCACATCCTTTCCTACGGATGCCTCTGGATTCACCCGGCACCCTCTCATCCAGCTGATTCCTTATCTTTCTCTCCGCAAGTTGACCACGCCTCCTATTGCGAAACTTTTCAACATCAGGAATCAACCTCCAACTGGCACATTGCCAAAGTGATGGATCTCGTACATTCATGAAACCCTGACTATATTGTTGCACATAGGTGGTCGTGTGATAAACCCTGTCACATAGACTAGCAAGATCGTCACACCTATGCCGAATGACGGCCAAGGCGTGGGAATAAGGGAAACAGAATATTTGCCATTCACGACAAGTACACTCCTTTCTCCGGCATTTGACTGTGTACTGTCTTTCACTAATGCTCCCATCAATAGTCCTTGTCACAACCCTATAAGTTTGGGACGCATGACCAAACAAGGTGACGATATGTCCCTGTGCCCATGTGTCTTGCTTCTAAAACTTTTTCCAATTCCTGTTAGGGAACATGTATCTAGACAAACGAACCCAAATTTAGAATCCAGAAACTGGTATGTGAACACATAAAGAACTATAATGAATAAGGAAAGTACCTCCAATTCATGGCGTCCATTACCCTTTGGGCTAACATTTCAACTGTTCACTCGAACGTCGACTTGACACACACTGTTATCGGGAGATGACGTGCGCACCGTAAATAGTTGTTGAAACTCTCTGACAAATTTGTTGTGAGAATTCCCCAACGTTGATCACCCTCATCAAAGGCAAGGCACCACTTACTGCTATCTTGCTTTACCAACCAATCCCATGCATATGGATCTATACTCTCCAACTCCTCCTTATACTCCCTCCACTTGCTCTCTCGTCTGGCAGCACCAAGCTGCCAAACCAGAGTCTTCATAAGCGCATCCTTGAACCTTTCGCTATCAGTAGTAAGGAATTTGGACTGAAAATGACGCAAGCAAAATCGGTGGTATCCAGCTGGCTCCATCCATTCCTCCATATGTTTCATTGCATTTATAATCCCATCGTGCCGATTTGATATGATACAGATTAGCCTACTATCAACACCAACTAGGTATAGACGCAGTCTCTTCATGAACCAGTTCCAACTCTCATTCGTTTCTGCGTCAACAATTGCATAAGCGATGTGGAGTATGTAGTCGTTCGCGTCGTGCGTCACGACAACTAGCATTGTGGCCTTGTATGCACCTCTCAAATGAGTGTCATCCACACTAATGACCGGCCTGTAGTGGCAAAAGGCTTCAATTTCCTGACCAAATGCCCAAAAAACAAATTTAAATTTCCTACACCCGTGCCCGTGTATTATGTCAGGTACGTCAGCCCAATCAACAACGGTGCTCGGATTAGCCCTGACAAGCTCATCCATATACATTGGCAGCTATTCAAATGATTCCTCCCAAGTTCTGAATACCATGTCAGTTACCTTCTGTCGAGCATACCACGCCTTCTTATAGGAAAGGGTGATATTGAACTCCGTCTTGACTTAAGTTTGTACATCTTTCATTATGTATGAAGGGTTTACATCAATGTGGTGGCAAATTGAATGGGCAATCATCACCGATGTCAGGTTAATGTTGTCTGTAGATCGGCCAACACCAATACAGGCATGCCTACTTGCCCATTTGGTGATCTCCCGCATGCCATGCAAAGCCTTTTTGCTAGCTCTGGCAACCCAATGACAATTACCAGTTCCTTTAACAACGTCCTTACATTTCGTATACCATGTGCATGACCTGCTCTCCACGACTCTGTGTTCCCTGTTCATCATGGAACTCCACCTAGAAATAGCTTCTACCAATTCTAGCTTCGTCTGGAATCGCATACCCAACTCCACTTCACTAGTTGCTTGAACATAACTAGAAACTCCGGCACCACAATGAGTTGGGTCATAGCTATCCTCACCAGGGCCCCCATAATCCCTATAGTAGGCATGTGTATCAGGATTCGCCAGAATATGAAACGACATGGATACATTGTTCGTGCACACCAGTTGTTCATCATCGTCCCCAGGATTCAAATCTGTTGATAAGGTACGATCATCTTCACTTCCTTCATCAAGTTCAGCTTCCGCACCATCGTCTTTGCTACCAACATGATGAACGAAATGGTCGCCAATATCACCCACATAATCATCATCGAAGACATTTGGTTTGTCATAGTCCATACCATAGATCCCACCACTTGTGGACAGCTGAGCGCAATCCATGTGAACATGCACACTGGGTTGGTTGGACTCACCAATGTCAAAACCTCGGCAATGAACAAAGGGTGGTAAACTTGGTACAGTGGTAAAGTTCTACATGTTGCTCAACGACGACATGAACGTGCTTGGTCGTGCCCCGTCAATGGTGCTTGTCAACTTCTCTGTAATAATGTACAAATCCGCTGAGGACAACGACAATCGATCAACAATGTTGATGAAGAATGCGGTTGACTCATCGTCTTCCACATTATAACACTGATAGTATACGGCCGAACCAATCAGCTTAGGACAACGGTAATAGATTTTCATGATATACCCCTCACTTGCAATACCAAGCCTTGTGACAATTAAATCATTTAACTCAGAGTGGTTTAACCTCCTCTCAAGAGTCACGTTCCGCTCTGGTATTGGAGGATCATAATACACACTCATAGTCAAATTAAACTAAATCTGACCCCCTTTGTACATATACACCGTCAAAAATATCGTACAATTGCATTATACAAATACATAACTTTTAATTCCTTTTCATTCGATATTCGAAAACATGGTTTCATTCAGCAACTTAAATTAAAACTATAACACTATCCTCCAATATGTGCTCAATTCGGCCACACTAATAAAACTATTACTACAAACTTAATACATAAATCAGTAAACAATTCACGTAATCAATTCACATAGTCACGCATCAGCATTAAATGCTATCATAGCATCAGACCAAACATAATCATTCAAACTACACACAATCATACAACAAATTCATATTAACAAAATTATTTTGGGTTCTCCACAAATTATAGTGTAACACGAAATTCAACAACAAATATTCTAGGACAACTCACACATAATCGTTGGACACATTCGTAAAATTATGTAAGGTTCAATTAAAAATTGACTAGGCGGGTGTCTGAGACTCACGGACAAGGTGATTGCAGCGGCGGTCAACGACAGTCAACGTCGGTCAACTCCGGTCAACGGCGCAAAAATCTCCACTCATCTACGTCGGACGTGTTCTGCTACAACAAAAAAACAATATCAATATCAGCAAAAAATCAACCAAAAACACAAGAACATAGAAAATTAGAGAGCTAAGAAAATCAACCAACCCGATTTGCGGTGGCGGCGAGGACAACTGGACGAGAATAGTGAGGACAATGCCGGAAGGAGGCGGAGAAGGACGCAGAATGATGGAGAAGTTGGGAACGTGAATTCACAAACTGACCCAAACGTGAACGGAGAGCGGGAAGGAGGCGGAGAAGGACGCGGAATGGCGGAGAAGCAGCGGCGAATGGGAATGGCGAACATGAAGTTTTCGGGAAGGAAAGGGAGAAGAAGATCTCAAAACGATGGGTAAATTCAGGGATTCTGGCCATTTGAACGCAGGATTGGAGGACGCATTCAGTGAATGTGTCCTCTCGACGTGGCAGCGTGGACTTCAAGATGGATTAGAAATTTTGAAATCAAAATGGAAAAAAATATATAAATACGCAAGACGCGATT
Organism: Rubia yunnanensis; assembly: GCA_037428765.1. Classification (NCBI taxonomy): domain Eukaryota; kingdom Viridiplantae; phylum Streptophyta; class Magnoliopsida; order Gentianales; family Rubiaceae; genus Rubia; species Rubia yunnanensis. Next base: position 40,211,921 of record CM075066.1, read on the forward strand.
GCCTAATGTGTCCTCAAGAAAAGTAAAACAAAAAAAATCTGGAAGTGGGAGAACGCATTTGCCAAATGCATTCTCCACATTTGAGGCCGTTGTGAGCTACTGTAGCCACAGTTCTAGAAATTATCCGGCTACAATCAGAATGCATAGGGTGTTTACCTCCTTATTTAAAGGCTTTGTAGAAATAGAGAGTAACCAGCAAGTTGAAAAAGGACCAATTATCGAGGATGTTACAGATAAAAATGAGGATGAAAATGTTGATATCATGGAGGAAGGTGGAGTTGAAAATTGAAGTAATAATTACCAACCAAAAACTCCAGATGAAAAGACACATCATGTAGTTTCTCTTAGCCCGCTTCTACACTCAGTTCCAATCAAGCTAGCCTCGCCTAGAAAGAGGCTCATCCAGGGATACAAAAAATGCCAAAACAACAACAAAAAGATAACGGAGAAGGGAGACGTGGTCACAAAGCAGAATCATACCAAATGAAAGCTGAACCGTGCTACGTGCAATCAAGAATTAATAGATCTTTTCCCATGGTCATCGGTATCTTCTATCCGAGAGCTTGATTGTTCGGTGCTTGATACCAAAATTTCGGTTGCAATTGTGCATGGTCTGGTATTTGGAAACAGTGGTGAAGGACGCATTCTCAATCATTTTTAAAAAAAAAATCAGTTTAGAGGACGCATTCTATGAATGCGTCCTCTGACTTTAATTTTTTTTAAAAAAATCCGTATGCGTCCTCATTCTTTTCAATTTTTTTTAAAAAAAATCCATTTAGAGGATGCATTTATAGAATGCGTCCTCATTCTTTTAATTTTTTTATCTGTTGAAGAGGATGCATTCAAGGAATGCGTCCTCGTTTTTCCCATTTTTTAAATTTCTCGAGAACGCATTCGTGAAATGCATCCTCCAATACACCCTCCGCTGCCACATCCTTGAGGACACATTTGTGAAATGCGTCCTCCAACCCTCGAGGGCCTGTGCTGCCACATCCTCGAAGACGCATTTGTGAAATGCATCCTCCAACTCTCGAGGACCTGTGCTGCCACATCCTCGAGGACGCATTCGTGAAATGCATCTTCCAACCCTCGAGGACCTGTGCTGCCACCTCCCCGAGGATGCATTCATGAAGTGCATCCTCCAACCCTCGAGGACCTGTGCTACCACCTTTTCGAGGACACATTTGTGAAATGCATCCTCCAATCCTCGAGAACCTGTGCTGCCACCTCCTCGAGGATGCATTCGTGAAATGCATCCTCCTTCTATCCATCCTGCCACATCACCGAGGACACATTCGTGAAATGTGTCCTCCAACCCTCGAGGATACCTATCAGCAGATCTTTGAATGCGTCCTCATTGTTGATAAATTTTTTTAAATACTGTTTGAATTCTACTTTTTCTTGAATTTATGAAATATATTTTGACTTGCATATTATTAAAAATGGCTATTGAATTTTACACACACACACACACACATATATATTAGTCCAACATTTTATTAATGCGTCCTCAATATAAAATATGAGATTTTAATCAGTAAAAATACAATTTATAAATTATTCTTTATATTTTTGTTTTGGTTGAATATAGCGCATAAGTAGACCGATAGTTGTTTTATGTTATTCTAAAAATTGCAGTAATATATAGTAGGAATTAATATAATTAAACAGAAATGTACAATATCCGGAGAAGACGTGTCAAACGTAATGAAATGAGTGTTAAATGTCATCATGTAATGTACTAATGACGGTCTCTGCAAATCTTTCCACCTGTTCCACATGGTGGAGAACGTATGGTGCGGGATGTGCGTCTTGGAATGACCACCTCAATAGAAAAATGTATGGCGTCATCTGGCGCTCCCTCTGTAAAATCCTTCTCCATATCCTCTCATATGTCCTGGCATGAACCATGCTGGACATGTGGAACACCACCGGTATCTAATCGAGCAGTATGCAACATGTATGCATGACTCGCAGTGGGAGTAACATATGCCGTGAAATTAGCTGTAGCCGTGTCAAACTGTGAGGATCCACCATGTGACGGTCCGGCATGACTAGCAAGGGGAGTATGATATGAAGTCAAATCAGCCGTAGTAGTTTCATACAGTGATGGTTAACCGTGTGATGCTCCAGGGTCTGTCAGACATGCATTTGAGGTTCCAGCTTGTGATGAACCAATGCAGTCTGTATGTGCCCGAGCATGCGGTCGCCGACCACCCTGTCGACTAGGTGGAGCTGGACGGTGGCTTCTAATGTCATTGTATCTCACACCAGGTGGAGCTTCCTCACAGTGCACAAACGGCTGATGAAATTGCAGTCTTGAGGGCTGATGCGCATACTGTAGAGTACGTGTGGCAATATCGTGTACCTCCTTGATCATATTCACGATACGTGGTGGACAGTCATCCAAATTTGTATCCAACATTATTCTCATTTGAGACATTGCTTGCAACTACACGAATGAGATAAATATGTTAGTTACATAATATTGAGGAAACGTATAGTATTAATTGTGAAAACTATTAGTCTTTTAGGAAATACCATATACTCCATAGTAGCCCCGTTTACATGAAAACCTCTGTAATTTTTTTTGCCCGGCCTGGCTGATCAATCAGGGTCACTGTTCTCCGAAAATACCACTCCATGTATTCTTGACTTGTGTGTACGGATCAGCTGGCCCTTGCACATAAACTTGTTGCTCTCCTCAGTGTTCCCAAGCATCGAGATATCTTCTCAGTTCCACATGCCAATCCATTTCCGACCTCCCACGATGGTCTCTAGTATGAAGCAGTTTATGTTCATCCTTAGTGACCAACTGGATGGATATTGGCCGGATGAGGCCAAACTGCCTGAGAACACGATGTACGTGATAGTACTCGATGCCATGCCAGCTAATGAGGTCAATAAACAATAGCCAGTCGTTGCTACCAGCCGTACATTAATGTTAGAGTTGTTGCACGACATCCTCTGTGTACGGCTTCCAAATAAACTGCAATAACAGGTAGGTGTTTTGGTTAGCTCCGAAAAACCTTTATATCCATTAATTCAGTGAAAGGAAATCCGAATTTCATTATACCTGTCTGTCATGTAGAGATGTGAGCTGATCACGGTACACTTTCAATACATGCATGGGTGATTGCAATAAATCGTATCGGGATCTCCACCTGTCAGGAAAAAAATGGATATTATTAGTCATTTCTAGTTATTTCCTTTGCATTTTAAAAATTGACTCCCTACTTATTCAATATGTACCTAGATCCAACAGTGCTCATCGTGACAATCACTGGTAGTCGTCCATCCGGACGGATGGATGGGATTCGCTCCCATGCCCACAGCTGACAAAAAATGAAATAAAATTTATTATAATATAAGAGATCACTATCGACAGTATGTACAACGGAAAAGATTAACCAACAATGTTACCTGTAGCAAGACAAGTGGTCCAACTATGGATTTCACTTGCGGGATGGCAGCGTCACATAAGCACCTATACAAGTGTGCCAAAATGGCACTACCCCAACTGTACTGATGTGCTACCCCAAGGTCCATCAGTACAGACAAATAAAGCAAATGGATAAGGTGTCCGGATGAGTCTGACAATAGCATTCCACCGAGCAGCAGTAGAATGAAAACCCTAGCCCGTTGTTGACAAAATCTACCTCAGTAGCATCAACAGGGAATAGACTGTGTAACAAGTCTCCCAACCAGCTGGCCCTTATGCGACCTCCTCTGATAACACTCGCGTTTGGTGTAACCCCTAAGTAGTCTCCGCACAATCTCTGCCAGTCCTCTATGCGTCGACTAGTGTCCACTCCAGTAATTGGCATGCCATCGATCGGTAAACCCCATAGCATGCCAACATCATGCAAAGTTACCGTAGCCTCCCCAATTGGTAGGTGAAACATGTGAGTCTCTGGTCTCCAACGCTCTACTAAGGCTGTGACGAGAGAATGATCAATGTGCATCGGTGTAGAATCCAAAAGTCCTTGGAATCCAGCTTCACGCACGTAGCACATGACTGGATCAGGGATTTGACCAGTCCAACAAGCCCCATCACACCGCCTCACCTACAGTGCCTCATCCTCTAACTGACCATTGTACAGAGCACATGCACGGTGCTCCTGATGCATGTACAGTAATTCATTGTCAGTGAGTCCTGGATGATACATGGTTTATCCCTGCTGACAATCTCCTTCTATCAATTCTCCTTCTTTTTCTGCATGCTGTTTGCTCTTTTCTTTACACTATTAGTACATATACTGCCATTTTTTTCCACATGTTGAGTCTCAGGTACCTAGGCTCTGGTTCGGAAGGGATACAATGGTTTGCTATAATGCACAGAAGATATGGACGCAAGTATGTTTCTCTCCTGCTACAAGGTAGCTGACATTGCTGTCACACTTGAAGATGATGATGCTGAAGACGATGTTGCAAAGCTTGATCTCACAGAAGCCTAATGCTGATACAATAATCGCCATCACTAATGGTCTGCTTATTAATTTCCTTCTGTCTGAATATCATTGACAAACTGGGGTTTCGACTATCGACTCCCCGACTCGTTTGTGATATTCAGTACATTGGAATAATAGGAAAGACCCCTTATGCCGCACTGACTTTTTCTTCATACCTGCTCTTTTGTATAGGTGTATACACCTTTTTTGCAAGCAATTTATAATCGCTTCAAGAGTTCTTAGGGCTCTTGGATCATCAATCGGATGATCTTTTGTAAGGATCAAACTTGTTACGATTTTTTTGGCCACCATTTATGATGGTTAGGGGAGCCTAATAAAAATTTCCCCCCATCCGAGGATGGTTTAAAGTAAAAAAAAAATCCCTGCTGACAATCAGAATCACAACACAAAATAACTCAGTCAAGATTTCCAAATAAGTAATGCAGTAACTCAGTCAAGTATCCCAAATAAGTAATGCAAATAAGTAACTAAGTAATGCAATATCATAACATTAGCTTCAATTTAGATTGCTACAAATAATCCTTAATATTCAAAATACATGAATACACAAATACCAAATACACATACACAACTCTAATCACGCCCTCGCCTACGGCTGCCTCTGGAAACACCTGGCACCCTCTCATATTTGATTCCTTATCCTTCTCTCTGTATACTGTCCAAGCCTCCTGTTGCGGAACTTTTCAACATCGGGAATCAACCACCAACTAGCACATTGCCATTGTGATGGATCTCGTACATGTATGAAATCCTGACTATATTGATGCACATAGATGGTGGTGTGATATACCTTGTCACATAGAGTAGCTGGATCATCACGCTTATGCCTACAGACGGCCAATGCATGTGAACATGAGAATCAGAAAATTTTCCATTCCCGACAAGTACACTCATTTCTCCGGTATTTGACCATGTACTGACTCTCACTAATGCTGCCATCAATGGTCCTTGTCACAACCCTATAAATTTGTGACGCATGCCCAAAAACAGTGACAATATGTCCATGTGCCCAACTGTCTTGCTTCTGGAATTTTTTCCAAATCCTAGAAGGGAGCGCAGACCTAAACATTTGAACATCAATTTAGAGTCAAGAAACTAGGACATGAATCCATAAAGAACTGTAATAAATCTGGAAAGTACCTCCAATTCGTGGCATCCATTACCCTTTTAGCAAACATTTCAACTATTCGCTCAAAGGTCGCTTTGACACACGCAATTATCGGGAGATGTGGTGCGCACCTTAAACAGTTGTTGAAAGTCTCTAACAAATTGGTTGTTAGAATTCTCCAACATCGATCACCCTCATCAAAGGCAAGGCACCACTTATTGGTATCATGTTTTACCAACCATTCCCAAGCAGATAGTTCGATGCTCTCCAACTCCTCGTTGTACTACCTCCACATGCTCTCTCATCTGGCACCACCAAGCTTCCAAACTAGAGTCTTCATAACCGCATTCTTGAACTTCCCACTGTTAGCACTAAGGAAGCTTGATTGAAAATGACGCAAGAAAAATCGGTGGTATCCAGCTGGCTCCCTCCATTCCTCCGTACGTCTCGTTGCATTTAAAATTCCATCATGGCGATCAGATATAATACATATTGGCCTGTTATCACCACCAACCACGTGGATACGTAGTCTCTGCATGAACCAGTTCCAACTCTCATTTGTTTTACCGCCAACAATGGCATAAGCAATGGGGAGTATGTAGTCGTTCGAGTCATGCATCACGGCAACTAGCATTGTGGCCTTGTATGCACCTCTCAAATGAGTTCCATCCACACTAATCACCGGCCTGCTGTGGTGAAATGCATCGATAGCCTGACCAAATGCCCAGAAAATGAACTTGAATTTCCTACACCCGCGGCCATGTATTCTATCGGGTACATCTACCCACTCAACAATGGTGCTCGGATTTGCCCTGACTAGCTCATCCATATATTTCGGCAACTGTTCAAAGGATTCCTCCCAAGTTCCAAACACCAAATCAATAGCCTTCTGTCGAGCATACCACACCTTCTTATAGAAAAGGGTCACATTAAACTCCGTCTTCACATGCCCTTGTACATCTTTCACCGTGTAAGAAGGGTTAACGTCAATGTGGTGGTGAATCGCACAGGCAATCATCAACGATGTCAGGTTAGTGTTACCCATCGATCGACCAGCACTAACACAGGCATGACTACTTGCCCATTTGGTGATCTCCCACATGCTATGTGAAGCCTTTTTGCTGCCTCTAGCAACCCAATGACAATTACCAGTTCCTTCATCAACATCATACCACGTGCATGACCTGCTTTCCACGACCCGGTGTTCCCTATTCATCATGGAACTCCACCTCGAAATAGCTTCTACCAATTCTAGCTTTGTCCCGAATCGCATACCCAATTCCACTTCACCAGTCACTTGAACATAATGAGTAACTCCATCACCACAATTTGTTGGGTCATAGCCATCCTCATCAGGGCCCCCATAATCCCTAAAGTAGGCCTCCGTATCAGGATTCGCCAAAATACAGAACGACGTGGCTACACTGTTCATGCACACCACTACTTCATCTTCACCCCCTGGATTCGAATCAGTTGATAAAGAACGATCATCTTCACTACCTTCACCAAGTTCCCCTTCCTCACCATCCCTATCGCTCCCTACGTTACCAACAACATACTCGCCAATTTCACCCACATAATCATCATCGAACTCATTCAAGTCCCCATGATGGCCACCATATATACCACCAATTGTGGACAGATGAGAGCAATCGACGTGAACACACGCACTGGGATGGCTGGACTCACCAAAGGCAAAACCTTGGCAATCAACAGGGGTGGTAAGGTTGGCAAAGGTGTACAGTTCTGCATGTTCCTCAACAACGACACGAATGTGCCCGAACTAAGATCAGTCGCATGGTCAATGGTGCTTGACACCTTCTCCACAATAATGTACAAGTCTGATGAGAATAAGGACATTCGATCAACAATGTCGAAGAATGTCGCGGTAGACTCGTCATCTTCCACATTATAACACCAATAATATACGGCCAAAACAATCAGCTCAGGATAACGGTAATATAATTTAACCTGAAACCCCACACTTGCAATACCGAGCCTTCCGAAAATTAAATGAACTAGCTCGGAGTGGCTTAACCTCCTTTCGAGATTCACGCTCCTCTCCGATATGGGAGGGTCAAATACACACCCACAGTCAAATCAAACTTAATTTGACCCCCTCTATACAGGTACACAATAAAAAACATCGAACTACTGCATTGTACAAATACGTACCACACTAATTAAACTATTACTACAACTTTAATGCAAACAATAGTAAACAAATCACACATAATCAATTCACATATATTCACACATCCTTTCATTCAATAATTTCTTAGAATCAAGAAACATAATCACTCAAACTACACACAATCTTTAAACACATTCTTATCAACAAGATCTTTTCAAGTACTTCAGAAATAACAATGTTACTAGAGAATGTTACTTCAGAAATAACAAGATCTTATGCCTAATTTAATAATAAATTATTAGAGAACAAATCGCACATAATCAATCAACACCTTCGTATGATAATGAATTCTTTAAATACCTTAAAAAATTTCAAAAATTCGCAACGACAGTCAACGGTGGCAACGCACGACGGTCTCTAAGGGTAGGAGAAGGCTCGACCTACAAGGTTGGGATAAATTTCAGCAAAAACATACAACAAACAACCAAAGCAACAATCGGAGAGCAAGAAAAATCACCGAAAAACTTTGGGAATGACAACCGGCTAAGAAAATCGGTCGAGGATGGAGAAAGATGAAGAAACGACTGAGCAAACAATCTCTCAAGGACGGAGCAAGGTGAAGAAATGGGGCTTCGATGGTAGATGAAGAAGTGAGAATGAACTAAAATCTGGGTCCTCGAGGCTAGATGAAGAAACGGAGGACGCATTCAATGAATGCGTCCTCGAGGACATGGCACATGGAAATCAGCGGCGAAAATCAGCGAATTGGAGGATGCATTTCACGAATACGTCCTCGAGGACGTGGCAGCACACGTGGAATGCATCCTCCAGAATATGGGTGGATAGGGTGCGCCTCGAGGATTGGAGGACGTATTTCACAAATGCATCCTCGAGGACGTGGCAGCACGGGTGGATAAGAGGATGCATTCCACGAATGCGTCCTCGAGAACACGGGTGGATAGGGTATCCTCGAGGATTGGAGGACGCATTTCACGTATGCGTCCTCGAGGACATGGCAGCACAGATGCACCTTGAGGATTGGAGGACGCATTTCACAAATGCATTCTCGAGGACGTTGCTACACGGATGGGCCTCGAGGATTGGATGATGCATTTCACTAATGCATCCTCGAGGACGTGGCACATTCAAGGGTTGGAGGAATCATTCCTCGAATGCGTCTTCAATAAAGGCAGACGAGAAAAAAATGGAAAACGAGGAATGCGTCCTCTTCAATCCTAGACGAAAAATAAACAAAAATTCAACGAGGACGCATTTTCCAAATGCCTCCTCACAAAATCAGAATTTTTTTCCATAATCCAAGGACGCATTCCTTGAATGCGTTCTCTTCAATCCCAGACGAAAAAAATAAAAAATCAATAAGGATGCATTTGGCAAATGCGTCATCATATAATCAGAAAAAAAATTGCAAACCAAAGAGGAAACATTCGAGAAATGCGTCCTCCACACATGCATTCGCTACAGGTTATTGTAGCCACATTTATAGAATTTTTCCCTTCTATCCCTATGATTTTCTTAGACCACATGAGTATTCTTGTTCAATTACGTGTTAGGGACCGAAGGCAAGGCTACAAAAGAAGAAGCGACAATTCCTCTTTGAAGCATATTGGATCAAAGCAAAGGAGTGCGAAAAAATGGTGGAGGAATGTTGGTCAGACTCAGCTGTGCCCTTGAATGAAAAGATGGAGAATTGTGCTCTCGGTCTCATGAATTGGAGTAAAGGATTCCCAATTATACCGAAACGACTCGAGAAACTGAGAAAGGAAATAGAAAGACTTAAACAAGTGGTGATCACTGAAGCTACTCAAGGTGAAATGCACACTCTTACTCAGGAATATGAATGGCTCCAAGAAGCGAAAAAAATTAGATGGAAACATAGGGCCAAGCAGCACTGGTACAAGGAAGGGGATAGAAACACAAAGTTCTTTCACCACTTTGCTTCTCACCGAAGATAGATGAATCACATAGCAGGTTTGCACAACACTAATCAAGTTTTTAAAACCGGTGATGAAAGATTACAAAGAATTAAACTGGATTATTTTGGGGCTCTGTTCTCTACGTCTAATCCCCTTATGGAGCTCATGGAACAGGTTCTTCAAAGATTTCATAAACGGGTTAATCCCGAAATGGCGTGTAAAATTTCTTGTGAATATAAGGAAGATGAAGTAACACATGCAGTGAAAAAAAATGCATCAGTACAAGGCTCCGGGTCCTGACGGTATGAGTCCTGTATTTTTTCAAAAGTTTTGGAAGATTGTGGGAGGTGATGTTACAACGTCTATGCTCAGTTTTTTGAACCACGGTATTCTTGCACCTAAGACCAATGATACACACATTGTGCTCTTACCAAAGGTCCAGCAACCTGTACATGTTTCACAATTCCGCCCTATAAGTCTTTGTAACGTGGTCTACAGACTAGCATCAAAAGTGGTAGCAAACCGATTGAAACCAATAATCCCGACAGTTATTTCATAATCACAATCAACCTTCATCTCAGGTCGCTTAATCACGGATAATGTTCTTGTTGCACACGAATTTCACCACATCATGCGATCTCGCGAGAAAGGGAAGGTTGGTTATATGAGCATAAAATTGGATATGAGCAGGGCTTTTGACAGGATTGAATGCAGGTTTATTACTCAAACTCTCACTCACTTGGGCTTTCCTTTGTCTTTTATTGATATTGTGGAGCAATGCATATCTATGGTTTCATTTTCCTTTTTTCTAGATTGCGGAGAAATGGGACAGTTACAACCGATAAGAGGACTAAGGCAGGGAGAGTGGGAGACCCCCCTTTCTCCTTACCTCTTTATCATTTGCTCGGAAGTATTCTCTTGTCTACTCACAGATTTGATGAAGGCTGGTAAGCGCAAGGGAACTAGGGCATCTCGTTTTGGCATTATCACATATATTTTTCGCCAATGATACTCTATTTTTCGAGGAAGTAACGGAAGAGGAATCCTCACACTTTCAATGGGCAATCACACTTTATGAATGTATCTCGGGTTAGAAGATCAACACAGATAAATGGGGGATATTGTTTTCGCCCAACACTATGGCTGAGAACAAGCGAAAAGTTTGTGATATCTTAAAGATCCCTGGAGTGGAGCAGCATGAAAAATACTTGGGTCTTCCATCAGAAATAGGTCAAAGCAAGGTAGAGGTGTTCAAACACTTGATAGATAGATCCGTCAGTGAATAGATAGATGGAATGAACACAATTTATCTAAAGCGGGAAGGGAGGTATTAATCAAGTCAGTGCTACAATCCATTCCAAGTTAATCAATGAGTTGTTTTCATATACTAGAACATGTCATCAACCAAATCCAATCCATAGTGAACAAATTTTGGTGGGGAAACAGGAAGGATAAGAAACCAATGTACTGGGTCTCGTGGTCGAAGATGGCCAGAGCAAAAATGAACGCTGGCTTGGGTTTCATGAATTTAGAGGCATTCAATCTAGCATTGTTGATTAACCAAGTGTGGTGGCAATTGACTATTCCCTCCTCATTATTTGCGAGAGTTTACAAGGATAAGTACTATTTAGCCTCTTCATTACTGGAAGCAAGCCTTGGTACGAAACCATCGTGGGCATAGCGATCAATCTACAAAGGAATTCAAGCCTTGAAGTTAGGTTGTCGATAGCATGTTGCAAAGAGAGAACAAATAAGCATTTGTCACGACCCATGGATTCCTTGAACAAATGGCTTATTCGTCAAGTTTCTAGACCGTATACTAGCTTCTTTGAGGAGGCTTAATGATTTATTGATCCAGATACTAACTGGTGGCGAATGGATTTACTAAATGATTTTTTTTACCAAGGCGATGTTGACAAAATTAAGAACATCCCACTGCATGATTCCGCAGGTAGAGACCACTGGAGATGGCACTTTACAGCTTCTGGAAATTTTTTTGTGAAGTCTATGTACATCCTTATTGAGAAGTCTCCGAACTGCACAATCTCTTTGACGCTCCACAAGGTGATGTGAGCTTTTGGAAAAAGCTATGGAAGCTTCGTATACCACACAAAGTCCAACACTTCGCTTGGCGATTTGCGATGGACTCCCTTCCCACAACAGAGAATCTTTGAAATCGTACAATGAATGTCAGCATGTCATGTCTGCTTTGTGAGTTGCCAAATGGTTTATCTTGGCATCTATTCTTCTAGTACAACTACACACTGGCTTTATACGAAGGAGCAGGTGTTTTATCGAGAGTGCAAAGTAGCTCAAGGCAGCGAGGAGATCTCTGGTTTAGAGCCATTAGTGTTGATAATGAGCCGGAGGTTGCAGAGATGATTATAATGTTGTGTGATGCCATTTGGATGCATACAAACAAAAAAAAATTTCCAAGATAGTAACATAAATGGCGCCCTGATCTAAGCCCTTGTTGCTAACCTTCGAAGCTTTCACCATGCAAATTCATGGCCGGAACGAATATCGAATGCACTTAACCTCTCCATGCGTCTAAAGCCACCAAATGCAAAGTGGAAGGTCTACTTTGATACAGGGATCAGTAGTGGTAATGCTGGCTTAGGGGTTCTTGCGATTGATGAAAATGGAAGCTTTGTTAAAGCTTTATCACGACGTATTCTCCATGTCACGAACCCTAATCATAGTGAGGTTTTTGCACTTAAAGAAGCAATCCTCTTCGCAACCCGAATGAATATCGTTGACCCTATATTTGTTGGGGATGCTCTCAATTTGATAAAAAAATGGTTTGGGGAAATGCCGAAGTTGAGTTGCCCGCTACAACTGTCATTTGGGAAGTACAAAGTTTGCTTACAGAAAATGGATTGAAGTCTTCTTTTTGGATACCCTTTCATGACAATTTTAACTCCCATTCTCTAGCCTAGATATGTTAAAACTTGTTCATCCTTGTATGTAGAATGGGATGATCCTCCAACTTTCTTATTGTATACTGGACATTTTCCAGTACTATGAAATGATGTTGTCTATTTAGTTTTTTTTTTTGAAGGTCACAAATGCACAATAAACGACCGATATATAACATGCACAACCAGAATTACCGAGAAACCTGCTAGAATTAAAGATAAAATCGTTGGAAACTATGAAAGAGCATAAAACCCCAAAAATCAACCACAAAATCGAATAATTAAACAAACCATACCTCTATGACGCTGGATTATCAAATGCGGTCAAATGTAGCCTACAAATTTGCAATTTTACACTGATTTCAGATGGTTTTGAATAAAAAATCATGGTTGCAGTTTGAGAGGGTTTTTGGCAGTTTAAAAAATTGGGAAAAACAGAATAGTAGACACCACATGAGACAACGCCCGTTGCCTCTGCTTTTTAGGGCTTTTTACCTTAATTTTTAGCCCTACAAAACTGAGGTAAATATGAGTGAAGTAAAAAGTATTTACCCCCAATTTTTAGAAAATAACGGAGGTAAATATTAGTACCTAGCGACAATAGTGTGAAGTCACTTCTAGTTTTTCAAATCTTAGTAAATTAAAAAATGCAGTAACCTGGTGCGATGTCGCACCTTGCATTTGAGAAATTTTAAAAAACTACCGAAAGCAAAATCATTATCGATTATGCTTTTGGTAGCTCATAGCCTAACAAGAGTTTTCTGGCTAAATTCCAGAGCTCAATTCCCAACCTGAATAGTACAAAAAAACCAGCACTATTACAAATAAATTGCAAAGAATTTACAAACGAACAAAATGAAATATAGAGTACATTTATATCACAAACACGTAAATGAACAGAATCACCAGTGGCAGAAAACACAATCATTCCAGAGACAGGCGGCGCTAGGTGTAGAAATCTTGAACAACGGCAGAAAACACGATCCAGGAGGAGAACGGCGCGTGACGCTGGGTAGAGTGGATCTCCGGCGAGATAGGGCGGCGTAGCTGCGGATCTCCGGTGTCGAGCAGTGGCGTCGAGCGACCGTATCGAGTGGTGGCGTGCAACTGTGGCATCGCGGTGGCTTCGATCGATGGCATCACCTGGCTAAAAATAGCGTCGATCGGTGGCGTCGCCTGGCGGATGATGGCAGCGTTGGCATCGTTGGAAATGAAGGAGTAGAAGATGGAGAAGATGGAGACGTAGAAGGTGGAGAAGTTGGTTGCTGTTTGACGTAGAAGGAGGAGAAGGGGAATAGAAATGGAAGGCTAGTTAGGGTTTGGGGATTTATAAGGGTAGGGTATGGGTCATTAGGGTATGGGTCATTTGGGATGAAATTGTAATGGGCTGAAATAAGGCCCTCAATTTTGTATTTCCAAAGTTTGTAATATTAAATTTGGCATAATTTTTTTAAATAAAAATCAATTCTTAAAAAAAATAGATCAATTCTAAAATCTTAAAAATTATGATTATTATGTATATATGGAAATATTTTTGTAGCGTTCATACGAGGAAAGTCAACTAAGATTTGACCATTCATTAGTTCAAGTCATACATTTTCGTTAGTGTTTATATATAGATATCCGAGTAAGATTTCATCGAAGATTAATTAAAGTTAAACAATTTCATTAGTGTTCATATACGGAAAGTCAATTAGTCATTATCAAATCATTTTATTATCACTCATCTATGGAAAGTCAAATAAGTGTTAACCATTGGAGTTGTCGAATCACGGAATTGGTGACACCAAAATGCAATTTAATACTATAGGATTGTGAATTTGCAATTTGGGCATGTATGGGTGAACGGAAGGACCTTGAAAGTCAACATTTATTACTTCTACACAGTCTTGGAAAATCACACTATGGCCAAAAAATGTGTTACCCCATTATTCATTGCTAAAAAAATATATGATTTTTGTTATTCTTGCCTAAATAAAGAAGTATAAAATAAATTAATTTTTGGTGAAATGTTGGAAAAGGCTAGTACATGTTCTAAAATAACTTAGAGTTGGTTACATAGAAGTAACAAAGGGAAATGGAAAAGATTACAAATATATTCTTATGCATGTTTATTGATAAATACTATGTTACGGACTTGGAAAATACAACGGGGGTGTATAGGGTACCATCACGTCAGTTTGGAGGTACGAGTAACGTTTTTACTTTTTTTTACTTAGGTCCCTCCAAGAAAGTTGGAGTGGTCGAATCACGAAATCGGCGACACCAAAATGCAATTCAATAATATACAATTATGATTTTCCAATTTGGACATTTATCAGTGAACGAAAGGGGCTCGAAAGTTAACATTGATTACTTCTACACAATCTTGAAAAATTACACTATGGCCAAAAAATGTGTTACCCCATTATCCATTGCTCCAAAATACATGATTTTTTTATTCTTGCATAAATATAAAAATATAAAAAAAAATTTATTTTTTTGGTGAAATGTTGAAAAATGCTAGTACATGTTTTAGGGTAACATAGAGTTGGTTACATAGAAGTAAGAAAGGGAAGTCAGAAAAAAATACAAATATATTTTGATACCCGATTGTTGATAAATATTCCACTAGACACTTGGAAAATACAATGATGGTATATAGGGTAGCATAATGTTCGAGTTGATATCAATTTGGAGTTACGAGTAAAGTCTTTACTTTTTGCACTTAGGTTCCTCCAAAAAAGTTTGAGTTGTCGAACCACAAAATTGGCGATACCAAAATGAAATTCAATAATATAAGATTGTGAATTTGCAATTTGGCCATGTATGAGTGAACGAAAGGGCCTCGAAAGTCAACGTTGATTACTTCTACACAATCTTGAAAAATTACACTATGACCCAAAGTTTTGTTGCCCTATTATCCATTGCTCCAAAATACATAATTTTTGTTATTCTTGCCTAAATATAGAAACATAAAATAAATTATTTTTTTGATGAAATGTTGGAAAGCACTAGTACATTTTATTGAGTAACTCATGCCGGTGCTTATGTGCTTGTTTTCCAGCATTGACATATCCATCTAATCACTAAATTGGTACGGATCACCTTCCTCACAAATGATTATATGTCATACCTGCAATGTATCAGAAATAATGAGATACTAGATATCACCCGTGCTTTGCACGGATGTGAATTTGAATATTATTATATATAAAATTTAATTTAATTAGTTGATAAAATTATTATAAATACCACTTTAGCAAAATAACATTATCGTTATTAACATTTCATGCATACGGATTCCAAAGAATATTAAAAATGATCAAAGTATTGAATATTTGATTGTAATATCGTGTCATTGCATGGTTCATGATAAAAAATATATTTATTATTATCATACAATTTTTTACAATTTTTTTAAAGTTTTAAATTAGATAATGGTTTTTACTAATTAAAATTTGTGCAATTGAGTTATAGATGTCCATTTCCTTCTTCTTCCAATATTTTTTTATATATATTATGATTAATTGATAACGTTGTCCTATTTTTTTACCAAAAAAAGACATTGCCGAGACATCAAATGCATGTATTTTCCAAAGCATTTAACATCTATTTTATCATATTTTTTTTGTAAAATTTCTAGATTTAGGTAGGTTTACATGATAAAGGGTTTAGAGAGTCATTTTCGGTTTTTATATCTAAATAATTCATTTTGTAACCTATGTTTTCGGTCCTTACGAGCATCTAGATTCCTTTTTTGTAAGCTTAATTAGTAGATTGCTCGTGAGCACTTATGAGTGTTTTAGTGAAGGCCATTCGAAAGGATGGTAGAATATGGAAGGTCACTCACAAAGTGGTAGAAGATAAAGTGAAGAAAGAAGAGCAAAGCAAAGGGTGAAGAATGATCTATGTTTTGAAGTAGTGTTCTGAGAATTTTTGAGAAGAATCAGCCTCTAAGGGTGGTACCATTGGATTCGTCCTCTCGAGTACTATAAAATTGACTACAAGAACTCCCAAAATGGATTAATGGTTCACCAGGAGGAAGCAAAACAAAATGAGACCTTTTTTTTTCTGTCTTGACTCGCTACAGGTGTGTCGCAACTCACGAAAAGTTAACTTCAGATGTCACAATTTTCCTGATCGGGTCGCAACTCATGATGAAGGCATCGTGGTTCGCGATTATTGCCCTGCAACTTGCTTTTTACTCCCTTTTTTCTTGTACTATAAATAGTTTTTCACCTCTTCTTCCCCAACTGAAAAAGCCCGACTTGGGGGCTCCAAAACCCTAGTTTTTCACCATTTTCTTCCATTTATTCTTCTTTCTTTGTAGATCTTTGTTCTATGTTTTGGGTTTTGATTATCTAGCTTAGTTTTGTACTTGGGAGCAATTGATTGAAGCTTCCATATCTATGTAGTAAAAACCTCTATTTCACTCTTTCTTGAAGCATTTTTTATTTAGCATTCATGTGTTTTAATGTGATGTTTTACTTCATTTATGGTATGAGTTGTTTGAGTATATGAAGTGTTTGTATGATTGAAGTGTTAGGGTGTTAGGAAAGTTGCAAATTTCTTAGCTCTTTGACATGAGAATCCAAGAACATGGAATTAGAACTTCTTGTGCATAATGTGTTGTGATTATTGCTAGATAAATATGTTAATGTGGATTGTTCTCATGATTATCCTATGGATGCAATGAAAGGTTTTATCTTTAATGTGGTTTGTTCTAGGTTTAGCCTAATGAATTAATGAGGCCATTTTATACGGTTATATTAGGGTTTTTAGGATTGGATTTTATATAATTTTGTGCTCTACATGTGGCATTCTGCCTTGAAATCATTTAAGGAGGGATAAAAGCGACTTTGACGTTTTTATCACTTTTTAGATTATTTTGTGTGACAAGGTGATTTGTTTGAAGACTTTGAAGATTTGAAGACTTTGAAGATTTGAAGACTTTGAAAGATATCTTTGAAGATTTGAAGACTTACACGGGATTTATGAAGAATTGAAGAAGTGAAGAGGTGAAGAAAGGAGAGCAAAGCAACGGGTGAAGGATGGTCCAGGGTTTTCATAATTTTCCAAGAAGAATCAGACTTCAAGAGTGGTACCATTGGATTCCTCTTATCGAGCACTATAAAATCGACTACAAGAACTCCCGAAACGGATCAACGGTTCACCCGGAGGAAGCAAAACAAAACAGGGCTGGAGTTTACTGATCTGGTCGCGACTTGCGATGGAACTGGTCGCGAGTCGCGACGACAGCGTGAATTTAGCCCTGTAGCAGCATTTTTCTCCCCTTTTTCTTCCCCTATAAATACATCTTCACCCCTTCTTCTCCACAGCTTCCAAGCCCGCCTTTGGGGCTCCAAAACCCTACTTTTCACCATTTTCTTCCATTTCTTCTTCTTTCTTTGTAGATTGTTGTTCTATGTTATGGGTTTTGTTTATCTAGGGTAGTTTTTATCTTGGGAGCAAAGGATTGAAGCTTCCACTTCTATGTAGTAAGAATCATTTTATCTATCTATTTGGCGTTTTTGCTATTGTGCATTTATTATGCTTTGAATGTTAATTGTTGATTTCATTGATGTTGTTGAAAGCTTGAGCATATGAAATACTTGTATGAATTGCTAGCTAGGGTTTGGGGGATTTGGGTTGATTTCCCCCCTTTTCTTGTTAGGAATGTATGAGTATGATTTAGAGCTTTTGATTGTGTTGATGGATTGATAATGTGCTAGATGAATGTGATTGATGTTGAACTCTTCGTCATGTTCGTTTTTGTAGCAAACGAGAGAGTTATATACTCTTGGATGAAGGTGCGTTGCACGTTCATCCAATCTCGTGTAATTGCATGAATTGGTTAAATGCTTAGTCACGGTGTAGTGGTCATAAGTATTGCCAAGCTTGTTGGTTCTTCGTGATTAAATGCCATCAATGGGATACTCCTAACAATAAGAGAGTCATTGGTGAGGTTAGACACGAGATGTCGAATTCACTCTTGCAAACTACGAACTAAGAAGGATGGAAGATTTATCTTCACAACAAGTAGTTGAAGTATTGAATAGATGATTTTAATTCATCCTTGAAGCATTTGTTATTTAGCATTTATGTATTCTTGATGATGTGTTTCACATGTGTTGTGCCATGAGTTGTTTGAGCATAGGGAGTGCTTGTATGATTGAATTGGTTAGGTGTTAGGAACGTGACGAATTCCGTAGCTCCTTTGCATGAAAATCTACGAGCATGAACTTAGAACTTCTTGTGCATAATGTGTTGTGATTCTTGCTAGATGGGTATGTTGATGTTGAAAACCAACCAACCAAACCCCCCCATTTACATGTTTTTATATGTATGTATATATGTCTACTCCTAGCCTAATATCAACCTTTTGTGCCTAAACGCTTAGGAAGATCCCTCTTCTTCGTGGGCGACCCCGACTTGCCGCTATCTACCTAGTTGTAGAAAGTAAGCAAAAAGGGCTTATAAATTATCTTTGAATAGGGGTGCGACGACTGCCCGCTATCATGAATGCTATGTTTAGATAAATGGCTATGTCTTTGGTAGAAGGCTTGTTGTTATCAAATCTATGGTTCTTCGTGTTTAATGCCAATGATGAAATATATTTATGGTCATTGAACGTCTATAGTGGTTATCAATGATGTTTGCAAACGGTCGTTGAACATCTTTGTGAAATACTATTAAAAATAAATGAATGTTGATCTTTAATTGGGATGTTTTAGCATCCCCCATAGGTAACAAATGTGATAGAATGAGTGAATGGTTCAATGATCTATATTAGGTTTTGAAATGAATATCAATTGCCCCCAAGGATTTGTCTTTTGTTGTTTTAAACCCATTTCCTTAGTTTGTTTTGATGATTATCATAGTTACTTGACTTTGCAAGTTATCTTGTCTTTTAATTTCATAACTTAGGACCACAACCAACCAAAACCCCCCCTTTTAATTGCTTTTTATGTATATATATATATATATATATATTTAATTCTAGTATAATATCAACCTTATATGTTTATGCGCTTAAGAAAATCACTTTCTTTGTGGACGACCCAAAATTGCCATTATCTACTTAGTTGTAGATAGGAAACACTTAGGGCTTATAAATTTAACTTTAAGAGGTACAATGACGATCTCCCAGACATTCTAGAGAAGGTCATTTTTTTAATATTAAAAACTCACCAAAGTGAGGAGGTATCTATTAGGCTCCCCAGACCATTCAAAAGAAACAAAGAGAGGTTTATGTACAATCAATGTGCATCAAAGTGTAAAAGCGTGGAAAAGCTAGATTGTGAATTTGAGTTGTCGAATCACAAAATTGGAGACACCAAAATGAAATTCAATAATATAATATTGTGAATTTGCAATTTGGGCATGTAAGAGTGAACGGAAGTGATATGAATCTCCTTGCAAAGACTCACGATTGTGGAATTAATATACCCTCACTATCTCGCACGAAATTTAGGAGTCTAGCCCTCGAGGTACGCCTAACTTCGGCTTGCTCTCTAACTAGCTCCCATGATCAGATTACAAGGTTTTATTGATACTTAAGTAGCCCTCGGGGTTAAGCAACAATGGAATAGCTCGCAAGCAAAGAGTATGAGCTCAAAAGGTTGTATATTTGATTGATAAATGTGGTGAGAAATTCGTCCAAAGGCCTCCCCTATTTATAGGGTTACAATCTCGCCCCAAACCCTAATCACAATTGGAAACTGAATTGACTTATGACAATTTTAAGAAGCTAAAACCATATCCAACTAAAATACCTAAAATAAATGGTAACCTAAGGTAATCTGGTCGAACTCTTCGAGAAGTAACCTTGAAGAATATTACCTTATCTAATTTTACCAAATCTAATTCTAATCAGAATCAAACTGAATATACTAAACCCTAATGGACTGTATTTTCCAAATTCAGCTCTTCAAAGCCCACATGGCCAAAATGTTAGTTCATAAACCTAAGATGAAATAATTTTATAATATTTTACAGTGATCATACCACCTCATTTAAAATCCAGTGGGAAAAAAGAGTATAGTGTTCTTCATGATGTTTTCAGTTCGTTGACAGTCTCGAACAATAAATCAAAGATGTCGATGATGACTCCTTCTTCAATTCTCCATCATAAAGTTGATACATTAAACCATTTAAAGCACCACCAAAGCATTCGATATTTATATAATTCCCTCTCGGATCGAAAAGTTTTATCCTCGAAATGGGAAGCATATAACCTATAAAGACATCCTTGAATTCTTGTAACAACTTAACAAACAGTGAAAGAATATCTACAGGAATATCTTCATTGGCATAGTTACTTTCTTTAAAAGGCATTATAAGAACAAAAAAAAAATGATAAGTCAAAGCTCGATTCACATTTCTTATTGAAGCATAAAATGATTTACTAGAGTCAATAGATAGTTCATGCCTCATCATATAAATAGAAGGCGAAGGACTAAAATGTGAAGACAAGACTTTATGCAACTTATCATAATCATTTTGCAACTAACCTGTATTACCTGCCTTAAGATCGACTTGGAACTTATGTATGGTGATATTTACTGTCTTTTTGGTGGAATGGACATTATTTTGGTCAAAATTACTTGCTCTTTGCGGGGGGAGTAATTTTGACAACTTCTGTTTAATACGCCTAAAAAACTTCTTGTATTTCAGGACCTTGCTCACCTCTATCAACTATGATGATGTCATAATCTAATTGTTCTTCTTCGGTGTCATACTATGCAGACATATCATCATCTTTTTTCTTCTCCATTGTTGTTATAATTTGTTTAAGGGGACAGTTATTGTGAACATGTCCTCGTTCATTACAATGAAAACATGTAGGAGTGTTAGAAGAAACTGTATTTGACAAAGATTTACTTGTATTTTGGCTAGGAGACTGATTGGTTGCAATCATTCTACTATCAATGAGTTCAAATGGTTGATTTGAGTAGGTTTTGGTCGAATTAGGGTTTCCTCGGCCACCCATGTTCGAATTGCTACCACCCCTGGTCGAATTTGGAGTTTTGAAATCAGAGACTTGCCTTTGATTGTCATAGCCAAAATTAGAGCTTCCTCTTGGCCTTAATGTCGACACAACCATCCTGGCCTTGAAAAATAAATCTTGCATGGAAACATAATGTTGGAGCTTAACCGGAACTTGCAGATTTTCTTTTAAACCTTTAATAAACAGATTCTTTTTATAAAGGCATCATTTTCTCTCATGCCAACCCTGCTCATAGTAAACTCAAGATCTTGCCAGTATTCATCTACATTGTAGTTTCCTTGCTTCATATTGCTGAGATATGAATGTTTCTCCATCAAATATATTCGTGGAATATGATGTAATCGAAGCTTAGATCTCAATCTATCCCAAGTGGAGATATGTCTTTTACTAGCAAGCTGTCTTAATTCTTTCAAATTCTCCCACCATTTTGTGGCATGATGGATGAAAGAATACTGTGCGATCTTAATATTATATTTCTCACAGTAGTTTTAAAGATAAAAATAAGTTCTTGATCTACCTCTCCCAATCCAAGTATTTCACAAGATTGTACCAACCATCAAATCTAGGAATATAATACTTGAAACCTTTGATGCATGAGCATATTCAACTTGTCTTGCAGAATGAGGTGTTGTTGGATTTGATAACTCATCTAACTTCCTAGTTAATCTCTGAACCTTTCTCATTATGGAATTTATAAAATTCATGGAATTAATTTTAGGTTTATTGTTGGGATTGCCAACAAATGGCGGGACAAATGGATCGTTCGCCATCCCTGCTAAGAAGAAACAAACCGCCAGGAATAAATGTCTCCCCCTTCCCCTTTGTTTAGTAAGGTCACTCACCAAATTTATAACACTCAGAACTCACAAGGCGAAGGCTAATGCAAGGGCAATTGATCAATTCACCGCTATTCAAAGCAAACTATGGAGATGAGTACTGTAAAACTTATTTTGAAAATTTTTAAAAAATATAAACACAATATTGGGCTCTACGGTCTAGAATTCCAAATTCTAAAAAGAGTAAGGAACAAAATGTAGTTTGAATGGAACGAATCGGAGCTGTATTCAATGAATTATGCTAAAAACAAGAAGGCTTTATATAGGCGACAAATAGGTTCCGAGAATTCAAGAAACTTTTCCAAAAATAAATTGGAATAGGAACTCAAATCCAAATCTCTTGTGGTAAAGGATTTTAATGAATTACTTGTCCCCTAGTCAAAAATTCAGATCAACCCCCCCCCCCCCCCAATTGGCCTTTATTTCCTTTTCCTCTTCCGATTAGGTTGACTTTTCTTTTCCTTTTTCAAATCGTATTTCCTTTTTATTTCCTTCTTTTTTCAGCCACAAATCATTTTTAAAATATTTTTTTGTACTATAAAACACACAACCAGAATCTTATTCCCCAAGAAAAAGTTTTGGTCACAATTCCCAAAATTTTTGGGAATTGCAAATCGGCCCCCTAACTTTTGAAAATTGCAATTATGTCCCAAATTTTAGATTTCAAATCCTAAATTCCGATTTTGAAACCCAAAAATCTGCTACCTTTTGTTTTCGATTTTTGAAAAGTTGTGGAACAAAAATCGCCTATACAAAACTTGGAATAAGAAAGATGCGACAACTTTCTCTTGATTCAATTGAACTTCGAGGTATTCAAGATCGTAAGGATCAAGAATATGACACTATATATATGGAAAATAACACAATACTCTTTTTTTTTAATAAGGTGTAATCAAGAATCAAGAACAATTCAAGATCATGGAATCAAAGAACGATAAAGAAAGCAAATAAGATTATTAGCATGCAATAATTTTCAGAATAGTTGACGAAAAATATTACAAGCACATAAACTGTTTAATCTACCTAAAAACTATGAAACTGACTGGGAGGTGAAGGCGGATAATACTTGTTAACGCTCAGAACCTTCGACGTCCTCCTGACCCGATTGATGAAGGTGAAGGCGGATAGTAATACCAGAGTATTCTAACTCTTGGCCCCTTCGACGTCTTTCGACTCTAGATTCAATCCTCATGGTAAGAAAGATCAAACAAACATAGTTAAAACATGACACAAAAGAGTATATATAGATAGAAAAATTCAAAAATAAATTAATGCAAAACTTGAAACCCTTTTTTTGGGCCTTAGTAGATCTTTCGCTTTGCTCTGATACCAACTGATATGATTCTCCTTGTGAAGACTCACGATTGCGTAATTAATATCTTTGATCTAGTGAAGGGATCTGCAAAACCTCACTATCTCGCACAAAATTTAGGAGTCTAGCCCTCGGGGTACGCCTAACTTTGGCTTGCTCTCTAACTAGCCCTCAGGATAAGATTACAAGGTTTATTGATACTTAACTAGCCCTCGGGGTTCAGCAACAATGGAATAGCTCGCAAGTAAAGAGTATGAACTCAAAAGGTTGTATATTTGATTGATAAATTTGGTGAGAAATTCATCCAAAGGCCTCCTCTATTCATAGGGTTACAATCTTGCCCCAGACCCTAATCATAACTGGAAACTGAATTGACTTATGGCAACTTTAAGAAGCTAAAACCATATCTAACTAAAATACCTAAAATAAATGGTAACCTAAGGTAATCTAGTCGAATTCTCCAAGAAGTAACCTTGAAGAATATTACCTTATCTAATCTTACCAAATCTAATTCTAATCAGAATAAAACTGAACATACTAAACCCTAATGGACTGTATTTTTGAAATTCAGCTCTTCAAAGATCACGTGGCCAAACTGTCAGTCCATAAACCAAAATGAAATAATTTTACAATATTTTACAGTGATCACACTACCTCATTAAAACCCCAGTGGGAAAAAAGAGTGTAGTGTTCTTCATGATGTTTTCAGTTCGTCGACAGTCTTGAACAATAAATCCAAGATGTCGATGATGACTCCTTATTTAATTATTCATTATAAAGTTGATCCATCAAACTATTTAAAGCACCATTAAATCATATGATATTCGTATCAGGAAGGGCCTCAAAAGTCAACATTGATTACTTCAACTCAATCTTGGAAAATTATACTAAGGCCCAAAGTTATGTTACCCTATTATCCATTGCTCCAAAATAAATAATTTTTGTTATTATTGCCTAAATATAGAAATATAAAATAAATTATTTTTTTGATAAAATGTTTGAAAACGCTAGTACATGTTATTGAGTAACTCATGCTGGTGCCTATGTGCCTGTTTTCTAGTATTGACATATCCATCTAATCGCTAAATTGGTGCGGATCACCTTCCTCACAAATAATTATATGTCATACCATTAATGTATCAGAAATAATGAGATACTAGATATCACCTGTCTTTTGCACGGACATGAATTTGAATATTATTATATAAATATATATATATATATATAAATAATATAATTTAATTAGTTGATAAAAACATTATAAATACCACTTTAGCAAAATAACATTATTGTTATTAACATTTCATGCATATGGATTCCAGAGAATATTAAAAATGATCAAAGTATTGAAGATTTGATTGTAATATCGTGTCATTGAACAATTTGTGATAAAAAATATATTTATTATTATCATACAATTTTTTACAAAATTTTGAAAATTTTAAATTAGATGATGGTTTTAACTAATTAAACTTTGTGCAATCGAGTTATAGATGTCCATTTTCTTCTTCTTCCAATATTTTAAAAATATTTTGTGATTAATTAATAACATTGTCCTATTTTTTGACCAAAAAAAGACATTCCAGAGAAGGTCATTTTTTTATATTAAAAATTCACCAAAGTGAGGGGGTATATATTATGCTCCCTAGACGATTCAAAAGAAACAAAAAGAGGTTCATGTACAATCTATGTTCATCAAAGTGTAAAAGCTTGGAAAAGCTAGATTGTGAATTTGAGTTGTCGAATCATAAAATTGGCGATACCAAAATGAAATTCAATAATACAAGGTTGTGAATTTGCAATTTGGGCATGCATGAGTGAACGGAAGGGCCTTGAAAGTCAACATTGATTACTTCTCCACAATCTTGGAAAATTACACTATGGCCCAAAGTTATGTTACCCTATTATCCATTGCTCCAAAATACATGATTTTTGTTATTCTTGCTTAAATATCGAAATATAAAGTAGATTATTTTTTGATGAAATATTGAAAAGCGTTAGTACATGTTATTGAGTAACTCATGCCGGTGCCTATGTGCCTGATTTCCAGCATTGACATATCCATCTAATCACTAAATTGGTAAGGATCACCTTCCTCACAAATAATTATACGTCATACATGCAATTTATCAAAAATAATGAGATACTAGACATCACCCGTGCTTTGCACGGACGTGGATTTTAAAATTATTATATATATATTTAATATAATTTAATTAGTTGATAAAAATATTATAAATTTCACTTTAGCAAAATAACATTATCGTTATTAACATTTCATGCATACATATTCCATAGAATATTAAAAATGATCAAAGTATTGAAGATTTAATTGTATTATCGTGTCATTGCACGGTTTATGATAAAAAAATATTTATTATTATCAAACAAAATTTTACAAAATTTTTAAAATTATAAAATTTTTATTAGATGATGGTTTTTACTAATTAAACTTTGTGCAATCGAGTTATAGATGTCCATTTTCTTCTTCTTCTTCCAATATTTTTTTAAATATATTGTGATTAATGGTTAACATTGTCCTATTTTTCGACAAAAAAAAAAGACATTCTAGAGAAGGTCATTTTTTTAATATTAAAAACTCACCAAAGTGAGGGGGTATATATTAGGCTTCCCGGACCATTCAAAAGAAACAAAGAGAGGTTCATGTACAATGTACGTGCATCAAAGTGTAAAAGCGTGGAGAAGCTAGGAACAGTAAGTATTTTGCCAAATCCTTGAAGACTAATGATTCAGCCCAAAACCCATTTCGAGATCAACTATGGACTACCATTTTTCCACCTCCATAACCCAATGTCGACGAAAAGTGATGGCCTCTCATAGTGGTCCCTTGCGAACCACTACCCCTATAGTGATTCACTATAGAATCCTTAGTTAATGAAGAAGAAGCAGTGTTGGTGCAGCCAGCGTCTAAAGCTTCCAAAAGTAGATGGCTAGTAGCACACATTAATGTCCAAGTAGAGTGTTTCCTTTCACGTTGATAACTTGAGTTGAGGACCAGGAGAAATCCATGAGCACTCCAATATGCTAGACCTGCAAATAACAACAAGCAGTAGCAACAACTAGTTCCAGAAAGAATAGAAAGAGTATATCCCTGAATAGCAATATTCATGGCAATCGAATGTATGGGAAACACACTGCATCTAAGTGGATGAGGCCCTTAATATGCTTAGGTAAGTTTCTAAAAGAGAAAGAAGAGCTCACCCTATTAGAACTTGCATCCTTAGCAATAAAATCAGCCACACTATTCTCTATAGATGTGAGATATAGAGGCACAGAGTAAATGAAACTGGTTCCGAATTTCTCTTACTAGTGAGTTATATCTCCATGGAATCTTGAAATATCGCTGAATCATCTTTACCAGTAGGAGGGAGTCACATTCTACTTGGATATGGGATAGACCTGCTTGGGAAGCTAGTTGTAAACCAAGCTTAAGGTCTTCCAGTTCAGCCTGCAAATAGGAACAAGGATCCAAATCTTTTCTAGCTGCACTTATGAGGTTCCCCTGCGCATCTCTAATTATGGCCCCAACACCAGAGCTCCCATTACCAAGAACAGAGCCATTAGTATTAAGTTTATAAGACAACAGATGCTTCCACTGAACAATCATTTCCCTTTTGTTGTTCTTTCTACCTGCATTCTTTGAATATAGAAGAACAGGGATTTCTGAGTTCAAAGACCACTTGAATTTCATTTTATGAGCAATAAATATATCCTAGATCTGATCAAGAGTTGTTTTCAGCATGATTTTTGTGTTTGGTTTTATGCTATCAAAGAAAAACTTGTTTCTTGTACACCATATAAACCAGAAAACAATCCATGGCATGATCCTAATCAGTTTTAGTATCTCATTTGAAGAGTGTTTAACATTCCAGTAGAAGAAAAATCTGTCCCAAAGTGTATTAAAACCTAAGTTTTTAATACCAAACATTTTGTTGACCATGCACAATAACCTAGATGTGAAAAGGCAAGAGTTAAAAAGGTGGTGTAGGTCTTCTGAATCATTCTCACAAAAGCAGCACTTTGAGGGAAGATGTAGATTAAATTCTTCTAAGATGTCTGGTATTGCTAACAACCTATTAAGTAGCTTCCAATTGAAGATACTAATTGTTTTAGGAAGCAGATCAGACCAAAGAAATGTAAAAGATGGAATAAAATATTTTTTTAATCTCTGAGTAGCTCATAAGATGATTTGATTGAGAAAAGATCATTTTCAGAAGGCTTCTAGATTAAGGTATCATTGTAATCAGGAAATTGAGGCACTTTTTTTTCCAGAAAAGAGATTACATGAACATGGATTCCTTGTTCAATACTTTCTAGAAAAACATCTTGGTTATTAGTAAAATCCTTGATTGAAGCATCTGGCCATGGATAAGGGGAATCAGTGTTCCAAAGATGTGATAGAGGGCCAAGATTAGTCCAGTTAGCCTCCCAAAATGACACTTCTCCAGTCCCAACTTGAACTAGAGAGTTGTGAATGGCTAAATCAGAAACCTTTATGATACTTCTCCATGTTTTAGAGTTTTTTAAATGATCAGGGCAGGACCACATGAATTTGGACCATAGGGAATTGCCTTGTTGCCATTTCCACCAAAGTTTTAAAGAGAAGCTTTTTACAATTATGAAGATTTTTAAGACCCAAGCCATTCTCAAACTTAGGGAAACACAATTTAGGATAAGCCCTCCAAAAATTTTAATTTCCAGATTCAGAAGCAGTAATGTTCCAGAAGAATTTAGCAAGTATGGCATGAATTTTATCTAGAACACTTTTTGTGGGCTTGACAACTGTTAGCAAGTGAATTGGTATTGCACACAAAACATGCTTGACTAAGATAAGTCTTCCAGCCTGATTTAGTGATCTGTTCTGCCATTTGAAGACTTTGGAGGAGATAGTGTCTACTAAACCTTGGTAGTAGATTTTTTTCCCCTACCTAAATAGGTAGGACGACCTAAATATTTGAAGGGGAAATACCCTTCAATCATCCCAGTTTGAGAAAAATATTTCACTTTTAATTCTGGGAGTAGCAAACTTTGAGAGATAAAAGTTTGATTTCTCAAAGTTGACTTTTTGGCCAGTGGCCAGTTCAAAGGAGTTTAAAAACAACAAAAATGTTTTCAAACCTTTCTTTGTGTATTTGATGAAGACTGTTGTGTCATCAACAAAGTCTAGATGGGTAACACTCTTCATAGAGCTTGGTAGTTTAAAGTATTCAATATTTGCATATTGAAATAGAAAATTAAGGTTTCTTGAAAATGCTCCTGCCAAGAGTATAAATAAGTAAGGAAAAAGTGGATCTCCTTGTTTAAGACCTCTTGAGGGTTTAAAAAATCCATTTGAGATACCATTAGACAAGATGGAGAAATGAAATGCTTTAATGTTTCCCAAAATTAGATTAACTCTATTGGCAGTGAAACCCATTTTTAGGAGAAGACAATTTAAAAATGCAAAGAAACTCTATCAAATGCTTTCATCATATCCAATTTGAATATTACATTGAAGTTTCTGTTTTTAGAGTTCAGGTGATTAGTTAATTCTTGTATTAGCAATTATCTGCCAGCTTCTTGCCTTTTACAAAGGCTGACTGTTTAGGGAAATAAGGGTTGGCATGATTGGCTTCAATATGTGGCTAATTAAATTTGAAAAAAATTTCTATTTACAAAGTTGTAGAGGCTTATAGGCCTAAAATCTTTGAAGGAGGCTATAAGTTCTTTCTTTGGAATCAAGGTTATAAGAGCAGAGGATATTGCCTTAGGGATGGGATTTCCATCCATAAATTCATTTACTGCAAGGAGTAAATAAGAATTTATTATGTCACAACAGGTTTTGAAGAGTTTACGTGAAAAACCAACGATACCTAGGGCAAAATCACTGTCCATAGATGAAAGAGCTTCTGAGAGTTCATCCACTGTGACTGGTTTAGTTAAGTTATTGTTCATTTCCCTAGTCACAAGACTTGGGACATTTTCTATCAGCCATGCAGTATGAACACCAGCAGCATCAATGTTTTCCTCTTCTAGGAGCTTGTATAGAAATCTACAGCCTCATTTCCAATGCCTTTTTGATAAGTTAGCCATACTCCATTAGAATCTTTACTTGATGCTATAAACTGCCTTCAATGTTTAGCCTTTACTGAATTATAGAAGAATTTGGTATTTGAGTCCCATTCCATTAACCATTTTATTCTTAATTTCTATTTCCAGAAAGTTTCTTGCTGGAAGAGGGCTAAGGTTAATTCAGCCTTAGACTTATTATAGGCAATAAGATTAGCCTCATTTTCCAGATTTTGTAAGTCTAGTTTAGCCTTTAAGAATCTCGCTTCACAAGTCTTGCCCTTATCAAAAATATTGCCAAAGATGTTTTTGTTCCATGTATTTAAAGCTTGTTTAACATTTTTTAAATTTATTAGTTTGGAATGTTAGAGGATATGGAACTTCATTGGATAGATTAAAGGCCCTCAAATCTAAACATAAGATTGATATTTTATGTTTAATTGAACCATGGCATGATAAACAGAATTTAAACACTTTGATGCATGAACTAGGTTACAAATTTTCCCTCCCTGCCCAAAATGCAAAAATTTAGATCTTATGGAACCATGTTTTTAGTATAGTCAGTTTAAGAGAATCAGACCAATTTTTACAAGCCAGAATCTCTGAAAATGCCACATCTGTTAGTTGGAACTGTTTTTTCATTTATGCTAGTGTCAGTAGACAAACGAGGGAAGCTTTATGGAATGATTTACAAACTACTACCCCCGAACCCTCCATATACATTGGAGATTTCAATACTGTTGCTTCTGTTACTGAATGTAAAGGAAGGAAATCAATGCCCAAAAAAGCATGAAACTGTTTAATGACTTCATAAATAACATGGACTTGCATGAAATCCCTACAGTAGGAAATTCTTACACTTGGAGTAATAATAGATACCGAAATAAATGTAAGGACTTAATGTTTCAAAGATTAGACAAAGATTAGACAGGGGCATTGGCAATTTAGACTGGTTGGAACTATTTCCTAACAGCTCCATACAAGTCCTAAATAGAATTACTTTGGACCATTCTCCTTTATTTCTATCTATTCAATCTGCTGAAGAACAGGTACCAAGGCCTTTTAGATATCAAGATATGTGGTCAAATAGACAGGATTTTCAGGCTTTAGTAGTATCAAATTGGAATTTAATATCCCCCTTAAGAGGGATGCATAGGCTAGTGTACAAACAAAAGAGGCTCAAGATTGACATTAAAGAATGGAACAAAACTAACTTTGGAAATGTTAATCAAAATCTTACAATCTGAGACCAAAGTCAATGAACTGGAAATAAAATTCCAGCAATCTCAAGATGAATCAGTCCTAGCTGAACTTATTAGGTCTAAAGCCTTGCTTCTGAGATCTCAGAAAGAAAAAAAATATTTTTTTGAAGCAAAAGGCTAGGTTAAATTGGATTAAGCATGGGGATGCAAACACTAGTTACTTTCACCACACCATTAGGGAAAAGAGAGCTAGATCAAGAATTAGCAAAATTAAAGATGGTAGTGGAAATTGGATATCAGAACCTCAATTGATTAAAGAAGAAGGAGTTCGATTTTTTAAGGAATTATTTAATGAGGATGCCCCTCAAAAATGGGAACTTATCTACAACATTTTCTAAAAGAAATTCCTAAAGTAATCACTGACCAACAAAACATCCTTCTGCTTCAACCCTTTAATATCCAGGAACTCAAATTTGCAGTTTTTGATTTAAACAAATCTAGTGCACCAGGTTCAGATGGATTCTCAGGAGAATTTTACACCTTTTTCTGGGATACCATTAAAGATGACCTTTTAGAAGCTGCAAATGATTTTTTAAGTAATGGCAACATCCCTAAAGCCATCTCTAGTACCTGGCTTACCTTAATTCCAAAAAAACCAATCCCAATCACTTTTTCTGATTTCAGACCTATCAGCCTATCAAATTTCGTTAATAAAGTATTCTAAAAAATACTAATGGAAAGGATCAAACCACTAATGCATTTACTGATTTCACCGGAACAGAGTGCTTTTATTAAAGGAAGGGATATCTCTGATAGTGTCATCCAAATGCAAGAGATGACCAGAATTCTGTCTAGAAAATCAAAGGCTTCAAATTTGATAGTTAAATTAGATATGCAAAAGGCTTTTGATAGGGTTTCATGGTCATTCCTGAACTCCATCCTCCTTCATTTTGGGTTTCATGGTAAATTTGTTAGAATCATTATGCATAATATAGCTGCTGCTCACTTTTCAGTTTTAGTCAATGGAGTAACTTCAGGATTCTTTGCATCCTCTAGGGGTATTAAACAAGGAGATCCACTTTCTCCTTTTCTGTACAATTTATTATCTGAAGCCTTCTCTAGAGGCTTAAAGAAAATGTTTAGCATCAGATACTTACAATATTTTAGTCTGCCCCTCTCCTGTTCCCCCATTTCCCATCTGATGTATGCTGATGATACATTTGTTTTTTTAAATACTCCAAAAATTTGAAGAGCTTTAAAAATTTCCTACTGGCATATGAGCAAACATCAGGTCAAAAAGTTAATTTTTCTAAATCTGAATTTTTTGTTGCTCACACCACATCTTTAGCAACAGTCCAATCAGTTAGAAGGACTCTGGGAATGGAAAAAGGTGCCTTCCCTTTTAAATATCTAGGAGTCCCTATCTTTTCTGGTCGAAATTTACAGGTACATTACCAACCTATATTGGAAAGAATGGAGAAATCAATTAATAACTGGAAGAATAGATGGTTAACTACTGCTGGTAAGATCATACTGATTAATCATTGTTTTCTTTCAATTCCCACGCATATTTTTGCAGTTTTAAGTCCTCCAAAGATAGTTTTGAGAAAAATGGAAAAAATTGCTTCTAGTCTATTTTGGGGGAACTGTGACAACTCTTAAAGAAAAAAGTGGAGATCTTGGAAAAAAAATGAGTTTACCTGTAGAGGAAAATGGAGTAGGTTTTAGGGATCTAAATGCCACAGTTGATGCTTTTTCTTGTAAACTATGGTGGAAACTGCAAAAAAACACTACTCAATGGTCATCTCTTTTATGGTCACTCCCTGTATCTTACAAAAAAATCTCACACATGGTCCAGAATATGTAAAATCACTGCTAAGGCTAACAGTTTTTCTAAAGTTATTTATGGTATTGGTGATTGTTCTTTCTGGAATGCTAATTGGATAGGAGATGGAGCTTTGTGTTATAAATGGGCTTCTGAGATGGATATCCCCTTTGTGGATATTTCCCTAAGGTCATTTATCAATAACAAAGCTGCTATCCTCCCAAAACTGGAGCCTCATTTGGCTACCATCACTTTTACTGTTTTGCAGGATGTGAAACTGGAATATTCTCATGAAGATAAGCTTGTCTGGACACCATCCATAGATGGGAATTTCTCAATTCGTTCGGCGTACAACATTTTTAGACAAAAAAGATAAAAAATCAGACATCTCAACAAGGTTTGGTCCTCTTTCATTCCAAAAAAGATGTCTGTTCTTTTGTGGAGAGCACTCAATGGTATCCTACCTTTTGATAATATTCTATGTAGGTCAGGTTTCTCTTTAGCTTCTAAATGTCCACTATGCCTGATGCATTCTGATACTTTGGATCACTTTTTTAATTCTTGCCCCTCTTCTACTGATGTATGGCTATCTATTAATAACATTTTACAGCTACAACAATTAGTTTTTGGTAGTTTAAAGAGCAGAGTGGAATACTATCTATCTTTTAAGGCTGAATCCAAGATACAGTCTAATATCATAACTGCTGCTTTACTAGTCATAATTTGGTTTCTTTGGATTAGTAGGAATAAATTTTTTTTTGATAATAAATCTTTCCCCAAAGATGCATGCTTTCATGATATTAAAGACATGATCTATCAAATCTTCACAGCTCATCATTTGATAGGAAATCTAGACAAGCATAAGCATTGGATTCATGCAAAAAATCATTCCTCAAATCTTTCAAAAGAAGAAAAAATCTGTTATTGCTGTGAATTGGAATAAACCACTATCTGGATACAAAATTAATACTGATGCTACTTGGATATCTGGTGGTCTATCCTCATCTGCGGTTATAGTTAGGAATTGGAATGAGACGGTGGTTAAAATGAGAGCAAATACTTTTCAGTCTCCATCCCCCTTACATGCTGAACTTTTTTTCCATTCAAAGTGGCTATGACATTTGCTCTGAACTGGCACTAAATAGATGTGTGATTGAATCTGATTGTTTATTGGCTGTTAGGGGTATTCAAAATCCAATGTGCTGCCCTTGGAGAACTTTCTCCATCTGCAGTGCACTTCATTTAAAACATCTCATACATCCAATCCAACATACTCCTAGGGAAGCCAATTTCGCTGCTGATTTCCTGGAAAAATTTGCTCTGGCAAATAATATACAGGGTGATTTAGATATCCAGTCAGTCCCCCTCTTTCTTGGGGGTCTTTTATCCCTCGACAACAAAGGTTATCCTGGGATTAGAATAGGAGCTTCAATGGATAACAGTAGCAATTAGAGTAGGTGTGCTCATGAGTATGTTTTAACTGCTACT
This sequence comes from Rubia yunnanensis, assembly GCA_037428765.1. Taxonomy (NCBI): domain Eukaryota; kingdom Viridiplantae; phylum Streptophyta; class Magnoliopsida; order Gentianales; family Rubiaceae; genus Rubia; species Rubia yunnanensis. Next base: position 40,246,211 of record CM075066.1, read on the forward strand.
TCATTTCTACTCTCTCTATGTCTGGATTATATTCTGTAAACCAAACAAAATTTCTTTCCAAATTAGAACAGAAACTTCTGCTTCTTCTATTATGCTTCTCAGGTCTCGAGATATTGAAGGTGGCAAGGCTACCTCTGCTGATCTTCATCTCTGATGGCCACTGGATCTCCATCATCAACAAATCAGCTCCACTCCACTATACATCAGTCAGCTCTTCAAGAAAATCTTGCCTTTCAAGGAACTCAATCCTCATTGCAAGACACAAATTTCACAATGTAATGAAAGGTTTTACCTGGCCAAAGGGAAGAATTAACACATGGGGTGGAGATTCTTCCGTTTGGAATCGTAACTACCTCTCTATCTTTTGTCTATTGCCTTTATCTCTTTTAACTCTCTACCTCTGAGGCATAGTTTTAACTCCTCTTTTGGGGCAAATATATTGCCACTTTGTAATATACTCTAGGATTCTGTACTGTTACTACATAGGCCTGGGGAACCTTAATATAATTTCCCTCACCCATGGGTGTTAATTTAAAAAAAACATTTTTTAAATTTGAATGTAAAGTTTTCCATTACTGAAAAGTTTGACTTAATTTGCTAAGAGTTTTGAACCAGTTTATTAAAGGTTGGGTGGCTAATCCAACAATTCTGGAACTTGAAGGATTTAGGGCTAGAAATAAGGTTTTTTGTCTTGATGTGTAGGATTAGAGGTAGCAATCACATTTATATGTGATGTGGGAAGATCATCCAGCTATGAGGAGTTAGCCATTCCTCTATCCAATCTCTTCTACACTCTTCCTTTGTGTCTCATCCCATTCCAAGTGTGTAGGCTCCCTGCAGTTGGCAGATTACTGTACTGACCAAGTAATTTAAAGCTTTTAAATACATCCATTACTTTTCAGGTACAGAGTGTCCTAAATATTCAGCTTGGTCTTCAATGACATTAAGGTCTCCTATAACTAAATGTGGGATGTCTTTATAAGATAATAGAGTGTCCTACAGTTTAGCTTTTACTTTTTGTGAATGCTTAAAATACACAAAAGCAATGTGGCAATCCTTTTGGATCTCAGGATGGTCTATTTTGGCTAAGATAAATTGCTTATGGGACTTAATTATGTTAACACTGGTGCAGTCTTCCCAGAAAAGCCAAATCTTACATTCAGGAATGGAGAATTTTTTTTTACATCCCAAGTCAAAAGCAATTTTTGATGTTTGAGAAGCTTGAAGGATTGGTTCTATTAAAGCTATTAGAGAAATGTGCTGTCTGTGTTTAATGTCTCTAACCCTTACTTTAGAAGCCTGATTCCCTGTATCTCTAATGTTCCATATACAAAGATTCAATTCCATTAAAAAGTTAGTGTTTGGAAGACATTGGGGATCTAGTTAGGACAGTTTTTCAGGCTGAAGTATAATCTTATCGATTATACTTTGAGTATGAGATTTTGGGCCAGCCGGATTATCATGAGATGGTAGTTTGAGAAGAGCATTACACCTGTTTTGAGATTCTACCATATCAGATTTAAAAGAGTTCTGAGATTGAGTTATTTTAACCCCTGATGTGTTTTCAGGTGCAGAGTTATAGCCAGACCTAAGAGCTCTATCAGAGGTTGATGAATCTTTAAATCTTATCCTCCTTTTAGGTTTAGAGTCAGAAGAGAGTAAAGGGGAAGTGACATCATTGATTTCAATATAACCCTCATTCTGATTATCTGTGATTATTAGATTGTTCTTAGGGGAAAGATTTAGTTACTTAGGGGAGGAAATTGTAGCTTCAATAGATATAGATACTGAAATTTCCTCAAGAAAATATCCATATATAATAGTAACATCAGCATGTATGTTATCATTATGTAGCTCAAAAAATTTCTCAGAAGAAGACAAAAAATCATGCTTACTCGTAGCATTAATAAGCTCATTAGTAATAGTAGAATTAGTAAGATTAAGCATTTGAGAAACCAGAACATCATGTTTACCAGTAGCATTCATAGTCTCAACAATAACAGCAGAGTCTTTAGGATTAAGCATTTCAGGATCTAAAACATCATGCATACTGGAAGTATTTATAAGTTCAATAGTAATAGTAGAGGCTTTGGGGTTAAGCATTTCAGAAGTAGGGTTACAAATGACTTTAGAGGGTTGGTTTTTATCCAACACATTGAGAGAAATATCAGTGATAGTCTGCGCATTAACATTATCAGTTGGATTAGAAGGAACTTGAGCCTCTATCCTAGAGGCAACCACTTCAGTACTTTTGCCTTTCTCAAATTGTGCTTGCTTCTGGTTTAGGCCTGGAGTCTTTGGTCTCCATATTTCCTATGACAAATGAGCAGCTTTGTGAGTAGAGATGTGTGACTTATCAGATGTTTGAATATCTGATGATGAGGCTTGTTCTCCTTTTTGTTTTGTTTTGGAATCCTTCTCAGCCGGCCTCCAGGTAGAGACACCCTGCAAAGTATCAGATTTACAGCTAGTGTCCATATGGCCTAATTTTAAACATTTTGCACAATAATCAGGGACACCTTCATACTCGATATATTGCCAAAAACCAACCCCTCTATAATCTAACCATATCCTATTAGTTTTTGGCAAAGTTATATCAAGTTCAACACATACTTTAGCTACATGGGGCCTAGTCCGATTAAGTGTCGCTTTATCAACTTTCACAAGGTTCCCTATAATGTTTCCTATTGACATCATTACATTAGGATAAAAAAATTGCTGAGGCAAACCATACAAAGCTAACCAAATAGGTACTATGTGGGAATCAACATTAGGATTATAATTGGGTGTCCATTTAGAAATTCTCAGTGATAAGACCCAAAATTTCATACTTTGTGAGTCCAACATTTATAGTAATTATCAGATAAAGAAAAGGATATTAAAACTTGATGATTATCTCACTAATGTATCTCTGTGTTGCCCTTGAAACCGACCGTCTGAAAATCTTGACGAAGTTTGTCCAATTGAAGACGACTTCACAAAAGTTTTCTGACCAACGTAACTTTCATAGGGGCCTCAAACTTCTTGCACTCTTCAATGGAAAAGGAGAGGCCAGGCTCTCACAAATGATCTATTTGGGGTTTTGGATTGAAGGAAGTTCTAATGGTTGAGGGTTTAGCTTGAATCAGACTGGGATTAGGTTTGCGTAGGATGTGGGCACAAGTTGGCGGTGGCTCTGCCATGACGGCGGCGCCGGGAAGTGGTGGTGAGAGCGTATGAGAGGAGGCGTAGATCCAAAAATCGTAGAATGTTTCGATGATCTGATAATTTAGAGAAGGTCATTTTTTATTAAAAATTCTAGGAATGACCGGAAAAAAACTTTCGTGGTAAAAAAATCTTGTACTCCGTAAAAGGTTGGACATTTCCAGCAGCACTAGTGGCTGAACTATGCACATTCAAATATAATAAGGATCTCATTTATAATGATTAATAATTATGTATGTTAGATTTAAAAAATTTAAATTAGGGATATTGTTAGAAATTCATGATTAATTGATTGAATTAGAAAATATACGTGAGACATCAAATGCATGTATTTTCCAAAGTATTTAACATCTCTTTTGTCATATTTTTGTTATAAGATTGCTACATTTAGGTAGGTTTACATAATAAGGGGTTTAGATGACCATTTTCGGTTTTTATATCTAAATCCTTCATTTTGTAACCTATGTTTAGTCTAATGGATTTTTGGTCCTTATAAGCATCTAGATTTCATTTTGTGAGCTTCATTTATAGATGTTTCATGAGCCCTTTGGAGTGGTTTAGTAAAGGCCACATGCCAAAACGTGGTAGAAGATAGAAGGGTCGAAGAAGGAAGGCAAAGAAGCGGATGAATTGTCACCTGAAAGTTTAGACAAAGTTCTTAAAATTATCCTGGAAGAATCAGCCTACAAGGATGGCGTCATTGGATTGGTCTTCTCGAGCACTATAAAATCGACAACAAGAACTCTCAAAATGGATCAACGGTTTACCCGTGGGAAGAAAAACAAGAAGCTGTAGATTGTAGCTCGCCCGGGTGGAAATGTCGTCGCCCGGGCGGATGGATATGAATTTTGGACTGAAACCTCGGCCGCCCGGGAGACGCCTGCTACATTTTGACCTTCCTTTTTACCAACTTGGGCTATAAATAACCCATTTTCTTCCCCATTTTCCCAAGCCCGACTTGGGGGCTCCAAAACCCTAGTTTTTCACCATTTTCTTCCATTTCTTTTTCTTTCTTTGTAGATCTTTGTTCTATATTATGGGTTTTGATTATCGAGCTTAGTTTTTTACTTGGGAGCAATTGATTGAAGTTTCCACACCCATGTAGTAAGAACCTCTATTTCACTATTTCTTGAAACTTTTGTTATTTAGTATTCATGTGTTCTTAATGCTATGTTTTACTTCATTTATACCATGGGTTGTTTGAGAATATGAAGTGTTTGTATGATTGAAGTGTTAAGGTGTTAGGAAAGTGGCCAATTTCTTAGCTCATTTGACATGAAAATCCAAGAACATGGATTTAGAACTTCTTGTGTATAATGTGTTGTGATTCTTGCTAGATAAGTATGTTAATGTGGATTGATCTCATATTTATCCTATAGATGCAATGAAAGGTTGAATCTTGAATGTGGTTTGCTCTAGGTTTAGCCTAATGAATGCTATGTTTGGTTAAATGGCTATGTCTTTGGTAGAAGGCTTGTTATTATCAAATATATGGTTCTTCGTGTATAGCTATTAATGAAATATCTTTATGGTTGTTGAACATCTAAAGTGATTATCAATGAGGTTTACCAAATGGTCGTTGACTGTCTTTGTGAATTACTCTTAATAAGAAATGAATGTTGATCTTCAATTGGGAAGTGATAGCATTTCCTAAAGTAACAAATGTGATATAATGAGTGAATGGTTCAATGATTTACATGAGGTTTGGAAGTGGATATCAATTGCCCCAAAGGCTTTATCTTTTGTAGTTTTTATCCCTTTTCTTAGTTTGTTTGATGATTATCATAGTTACTTGACTTTACAAGTTATCTTGTCTTTTAATTTCATAACTTAGGACCAAAACCCCCCCCATTTTTACTTGCTTTTATAATTATATATATATATATATATATATGTTTATACTTCTAGCCTAATAAACCTTATATGTTTAAACGCTTAAGAAAATCCCCCTTCTTCGTGGACGGTCCCGATTTGCCACTATCTACTTAATTATATTTATTAAGCATAAAGGGCTCATAAATTATAACTTTGAGAGGTACGACGACGACCTCTCAATATAAAATATAAGTTTTAAATTTTGATCCAAAAAAATATAAATTCATCACCTAAGATAGAAAGTCAAATTTATATTATCAATATTCCATAATTATTAATTATACAGATTAAAGAAAGCCAAATTTATGATAATCTAAATTTAATATTAAAATTAAAATATAATATACCTTATATTAAATTTTTTATGACAAAATCTTGAGAAATACCGTATTGCCATAGGTATATGAAAAGATGGAGTTGAAAAAGAATTATAGAAAGGTAAAAGGTTTTAGTTACAATATTAAAATTTTATTATGCAACATGCAGTAGTTATAAGTTTATGACCCGATTAATGCAACCCAAAAATTTTATCTTGATTTTTTCTAATTTGCAATTTAAACCTTGGTTTTTCTATAACCTACGGAAACATGGTCTTTCAAGAGACGAACTCATTTTTTAATACTATTACCAATCACATATTGATATGTACTAAAATTTGCCATTTCTAAATATTAGTTAACAAAAATAAAATTAAGTCACATAAATAGGCAAAGTTTTGGGAAAGACCGTCTTTCCATAGACATATGGAAAGACGGTGTTGAATTGATTTTTTTTTAATTAAAGCCATCCGAAGATGGGGGAAATATATTAGGCTCCCCAAACCAAAAGAAACAAAAATTAATTGGCCTCGAAGGCATTGTTTGATATAAAGGATGATCCAGAATGATGATCCAAGAACCGTAATGAGCTCTTGAAGCAAAATAGCACTTGCTTCCAAAAGTGATGTTTCCATCTAAAAAAAAAGACCAAAGAACAGATTGGCGAATCGAAAAAAAATGAAACCCCAGTTTGTCAATGGTATGTTAACTAGTTGGTATTTGATGGTAAGTCCCAAGTAAAGCTCCAAAATCCATTGTTCAGTATGTCATCCTGGTGCTGTTGAGAGGTAGTTTGAATTGCTCGAAGCCCTCTCGATGACCTGATGCCACCTCGAGGACTCGGAACCCCTTCGAGGACTCGAAGCCCCCTTGAGGATTGAAAGGCCCATCGAGGACTCGAAGCCTTCTGGTGGACTCGAAGCCCCCTCGAGGGCACGATGCCCTCTCGTGGACACGAAGGCCCCCTCGAGGACTCGAAAACCCACGAGGAGTCGAAGCCCCCTCGAGGACTCGAAGCCCCTTCGAGGACTCAAAATCCCTTCGAGGACTCAAAACCCCCTTGAGAACACGAAGCCCTCTCGAGGATTCAAGACCTCGTCGAGTACTCGAAGTCACCTCGAGGACTTGAAGCCCCCTCGAGGAACGCGAGGCCCTCTGGAAGACTCGAAGCCCCCTCTAGGACTCGAAAACTCCCTCGAGGTAAAAGGTTTCGAGTCCTCGAGGTAAAAGTGTTGAATTGAAATTACAGAAAGGTAAAAGGTTTTTGTTGCAATATTAAAATTTTATTATGCAACATGCAATAGTTATAAGTTTATGACTCGATTAATGCAATCCAAAATTTTTATCTTGATTTCTTCTAATTTATAATTTAAGCATTGGTCTTTACATATCTTATGGAATTCAAGAGATGGATTCTAAGAAAAATTGCAAATAAAATTTAGAAATAGTTAAATAAACCATTGAAAGTATTTAGAAATAAAATCTTTCAGTAATATATATATAATATTTATATAAAGCATTTTATATTGATTTTTGTCTCAAAATTAAAATTTATTGGAAACACTTATATGTATATATGTATATATAACTTACTCCATCAATTATTCTATATATTTAACATAGTAATTATAGATATTTTTGCAGGCAAATTAAATTACGTGGAAAGAATTGATTGCAGTGAGTCAAAAAAAGAATAAGTAAATGAAAATGATTAACTTATTATCATGAAATTAAGTTGGATAATATTAAAAAGATAAACTAAAATAGAAAGTGTATCAAATTTAAAAATATATATTGTAAAATATAAGTATTATGAAAGAATGTTCCTAACAAATGGAGATTGAGAATATAAAAGAAATGTGCATCCTTATAAATAAGGTATGATTAATTACTCATTAATTGAAAATCATTGAAGTATTTGAAGAACATTGAAATGGGTGAGAGAATTTCAAAGTAAATTAGGGGTTGATTTTATAAAATATTTCATTTTCATTTAATATTTTAAAGTTGACATGGAAATTTGTGTGAGTGACCCGCGGCAAGAAGTATGGGTGAAAGCCATGTGGCAAGAATGACATCCTTTAATATATAGTATATACTTCGCAACTAAATTTAACCTAGCAACCAAATTTTATACTACTTATTTTAGGCAAAGTCTTGGGAAAGACGGTCTTTCCATAATCTTATAGAAAGACGGGGTATAATTAAAATTATAAAATGTAAAAGGTCTTACTTGTAATATAAAATTTTAGTATGCAACATGTTGTAGCTATAAAATATATAACCCGGTTCATGCAACCCAAAAATTTTATCTTCATTTCTTGTAATTTACACTTTAAACCTTGGTCTTTCCATAACTTATGGAAAGACCGTCTTTCAAGAGACGGACTCATTATTTTATATAATTATGAATAAGTAGTATATGACATTTTATTCAGTGAAAAAAAATAAAATTATTTATTGATACTCGACTTCGATGGCATACTACTCGAACTCTACGTTTAGTTTATTTCATTTTAAAAATATAACATAAGGTCATAGTTAAAAGTAAAGTTATAAAATATTTGCAAAGTTTTAAAGAAGTGGAGTAGCATAAAAAATTTACAAAATTATATTTTAGTTTTGTTTAACATTAAAATTTATTATTAAAATCTCGATCATGTGTTACTCGAACTCTACATTTAGTTTATTTTATTTGAAAATAAAAATATAAAGTCATAGTTGAAAGTATAATTATAAAATCTTTTAAAATTGAAAAGAAATGGAGTTGCATAAAAAAATAACATTATATATTTGTTTTAATAAAATAAAATTACATTATATATATATATTTATATATATATGGCCAAGTCTTGGGAAAAACCGTCTTTCCATAGCCTTATGGAAAGATGGAGTTTAATTAGAATAATAAAAAGGTAAAAGGTTTTCGTTGCAATATTAAAAATTTATTATAAAACATGTAGTAGTTAAATAGTTTATGACACGATTAATGCAACCCAAAAATTTTGACTTCATTTCTTCTAATTTGTAGTTTGAACCTTGGTCTTTCCCTGGTTTATGGAAAAACCTTCTTTCAAGAGACGCACTATATATATATATATTCAATTTTTTTAAATTGTACATCACAAGGGTGTCTGCTAGAGGTACATGCGACATCGGTAAGCCAGACATACGTGCGACCTTGGTCATTTCATGTCTGCGAGAGGTAGACATCGGTCACAATAATAATCGACGTCGGTAAGCCAGACATATATGCGATGTCGGTCATTTCATGTCTGCGAGAGGGTACTTACGAGGTCGATCACAATAATAATCAAAGTTGGTCATTTCATGTCTGCGAGTGGTACGTGCGACGTCAGTCTCAAAAAAAAACTAAGGTAGGTAAGTTAACCATGCATGCGACGCCAGTCATTCATGTCTGCGAGAGTGACGTGCGAAGTTGGTCTGAAAAAAAATCGATGTCGGTAAGCTAGGCATGCGTGTGACGTCGGTATGGAAGTCTTTTTACCTCGGTTTAAAAAAAATCAAGGTAAAAAGTGTACTTTTTACCTCTATTTTTTTTAACCAAGGTAAAAAATATTTTTTAAAAAAAGAACTGAGGTAAACGAACTTTTTACCTCGATTATTTTCCCTTAAGGTAAAAGGAGTGAAGTCATAGGTTCAGTTTCTTGTACTGAGAGAGAGTGGAAAAAAAAATCTAATTAATACCTAAAATATATATCTTATAAACTATTGTCTTTAAATCCCTAAAACTTTTAAAATTTCTTAGAGACCCCTTGGTCTCACCATAAGCTTGGGTGAGATGGCCTAACCCAAGTCTTTGTATTTGAGAAATTCTTTTAGAGTAGGTCTCCTGACAGGCGGCCTATACATAAACTTATGGACATATCACTTATTTTTTACCTTATACATTGCATTTGCTAAATTACACACTAAAATTTTAAATTTTGAAAATATTTTTGTATATTATATATTTTTAAATTTAACATTGAAACACATATTATTACTCGTTTTAACATTTTAAAATGCAATATCTAAATTTTATAAAAAATTATAACATTTAATGTAAAACCCTTTATGAACTGTTCATAAAATTATGAAAATACCATCTTTTTTAAGACTTTCTCATTTTTTCATATGGAAGTTTTGTATGTGGACAAAATTATGAACTGAATCCTTCTCTTTCCCGAACAAAACGGATGCACAAATTTCGGTAACCGTTTACGTTTAACGAGTCCGTCTCTTGAAGGATGGTTTTTCCATAAATTATGAAAAGATCAAGATTTAAATTGTAAATTAGAATAAATGAAGATAAATGGCGGTGGATCACTGCACGTTGCATACTAAATTTGTAATATTGCAACTAAAACCTTTTACCTTTCTATTATTTTAATTAAATCTCATCTTTCCATAAGCCTATGGAAGGACGGTCTTTCCCAAGACTTTGCCTTAACATTTAAATTAAAAATAAATAATTTTATTAAATTTTAAAGTTTAGTCATATAAATCAATATATGAGTTATGGATTGAACAATTAATTTAATTATAAATCATAACCGAACCCGAACACCTGATAATAAATAGCCGAATAGAAACTGACTGCCAACTAAATAGTGAGACCCGGCCAATAACCCAAAACCAAAATCACTTGATCAAACCGAACCCAAACTAAAATTGCTAGACCCGATGGGACCCAAACCCAAACTACACTTGAACCTAAATCAAACCTGAACCCGAACCCAAAAAAGACCCGCACTCGAACTGAACCTGAATTTGAACCCGAAAAGGACTCGTACCTGAAAGACACCTGATCATACCCGACTACAACCCAATTCGAAAGAAATCGAATCGATGTTAACCCGACTTTGAAGAGATTCAAACTAATGATAACAGAAATCGAACAAGACCCAAATATAACCCTATATAATTGAGAAAGTGCAGATATAACCCTTAGATAATTTTTAGTGCAAAAATAACCCTAACTACTTTATATGAGTGCAAATATAACCCTAAAGACTATATTTTAGCATTGACTGGTCATTTCCGACCATTGACCTGCTAAAAATGACTAAAGTGCCCATTCAGCCTAAAGAAAAAAGTTGGAAGACAAAAATGCTCCCACCCACCTCTCCCAGCTGCTGAACACCACCACTAGTCCACCACCCCGCTGCTCCACCGCCACCGGTCCACCATCACCTTTCAGATTGGCCACCATCACCCTCACCACCTTCCAGTCTGCCCCACCACCACCTTTCTCCCCCACCCCCACTACCCTGCTACCCATGACCATCACGACCACCACCCTCGGTGACCAAAACCACCACCTTCGGCCACCCACTCCGCCTCTTTCTCAATTTCTTCTTCAAACAAGACACCCCCTCCATCGTGCTATCCCGGCTACCACAACTACCACCCTCGGCAACCAAAACCACCACCTCCAACCACCCACTCTGTCTCCTCTTTGATTTCTTCTTCAACTCGGCGACCACGACTACCACCTCCGCCCACCCACTCTTAAACAGTTCGGCAGTGACACGCTGGCGCCCGTTCGCACTCCCCGGGAAAAATCCCTCGTCAAGAATCAAAGCCGATTTCCCAAAACCCTCAAAGAAAGAACTCGAGATGAACAAAACCCAGTTCCCAAAACCCTCAAATCAGTTATAACAAGCGGGGGTCGATTTCTCGCCCGGTGAGCTGTAGAAGAAGAAGAAAACGACGCTGTACATACGCGGGTGGGTAGCAGAGATAGAGAAGCGGAGATGGAGAAACGCCGAGGATATTGTTAGAAACCAAGCTTACAGGCGGGGAAATTCACTGGGGAAAATGTACAGCGGCATTTAATTAGGTATTATTAATAGAACCAAGCTTACGGAAATTTCATTGATTTTTGTAATTTTAGTATTTTTACAGAGGGGTAAATTGGCCTTTTCATTATAATCCGGCCTTAAATTGCCGGAAAGGTTATATTTGCACATAAACTAACTATCTAGGGTTATATTTTCACTTTCAATTATTACATGGTTATATGTGCACTTTCGTGAATTATGTAGGGTTATATATGTACTTCGCTCTAATTTTTACTATCTAAAATTTTAACTTGATCATATTAAGTTGACAATAACATTACAATTATAAAAATAAAGTACATTATTATTTATTGATATGTTATTTAATAATACAATAACACATAATAAAATAAATTTATAAATTTAAAATGTGTAATAAATAGCATTAAAAAAAATTAAAAGTCACCTAAGTGAGGGGGTATAAATTAGGTTCCCCAAACCTTTAAGATAAAATGAGAGTTCAAATAGTTCAACTAGAGATAATAATGCAGAAGCTATCGAGGAAGCTAATTACATTAATGTTCCCAGTACCTTCATCTCAAACCCTATCTCGATGAAGGAAATGGCCCTAGACCCAAGTCGAGGTCTACTATGGCCTTACACTTTCTTGGCTCTATGCCCCAGTGTTGACAAGAAAATGTGACCTCCTATAGTAGCCCCTTGCAACTCTCTTCCCCAGAAGAGACTTACTAACTTTTCGCGCCTGGTTGAAGATATGATATCCTCCTGCATCCTTGCACCTGTTTGATCCTTGCAGCTGCTTTTCTGTCCCTCAGCTTTTAGATTGAATTTCATGATCAGATTCATGTCCATCCCAGCTGCTGTACCTGAAAAATTACACGGATGCCAGCAGTAACAAGTTCTACTAATACATAAAGCATGTGGTAACATCTTATGCAAAGCATATCTGGAGCAGATTTAAATACTTTCGAAGTCTAAGATAGTTGTTCAAATGTTTATAATCTTCTGAAGGATGGTATAGCTTGTTGATCAGCTCTAATTTAGCTTTCAAATCCATTGGTAAGTCTATAAACTGGGTGAAAGTGTGTACCTGATTTGAGCTTCCAATTTTGGCATGTAGATTAGCTGTTCCATTGGCTTCCCTGTAGATATGTTGTACTGTGGCGTCTAAGGTTTTCTGAAGCTCTTAGATTTTCCTAATCTCTCGAGTGGTTCTCTAAGGAGGCTTCTGTTGCTTTTTCAAGACTTGTATTAGCAGTTTATTGTTGCTTTCAATTTACAGGGGGCCAATTCTCATATTGATTGCCATTTGTAAGCCTTTTCTAGATTACACATCCTTCAGCATGAAAGGATGAGGGGCTATGAATTTTTTGAGCTTCAGCAATTATTATGTTCCCTTTATAGTCTCGTATAATTACCCCAGTGCTTGCTTTACTGAAATCTAGCCAGGAACCATCTGCATTTAACATGTAATATGCTGATGATGATGCTTTCCAAGTCACTATTACAAATTTAATTTCCTTTTTTGGGCTGCCTATTAGTAAACTTGGTATAGCATTATATATATCCCATTTGAAATTTAGGTGAAAGGCCAAAATAATATCATTGAAGAGATGTAAAGTATTCCTGAACATATTGTTAATGTTAGGCTTTACATTTTCATGATAGTGTTTGTTCCTAAAACACCACATGGACCATACTACTAAGTAGGGGATGATCCTAATAAGTTGCTTGTGTTTAGTGAACTTTGCTTTCAAGTTCCAATAAAATAAGTATCTATCCCACAGATATGGAGTATATTTTGACTGAATATTGAATACAATATCAATCTAGTTCCATAGTTTCTTTATTTCTTTGCAAGAATTGAAACTATGATGAATGCTTTCTCCATCCTCAAAACAGAAACAGCAAATTGAAGGTAGATTAAATGAAAAATCTTCTAGCACATCAGGTAGGGGTAACATTCTGTTGAGCATTTTCCAGTTTATAAAACTTATTTTCCTTGGCATCATGGAAGACCATACATCTTTGAAAGATGGAACCACTATTCTTTTATTTCTGATAAGTTCATATGCACTTTTCAGTGAGAAGTTACCATTTTCTTTTAGTTTCCATAGCATAATGTCTTCGTAGTTAGGACATGATACATGTTCTTTCTCAAGTTCAGCAATAATTGGTTAAGTAAGGTGTTTTCTTAGAGGACTTAAGAAAAAATGTCTTTTGGCTAAGAATTAAGCCACTGTAAGATTTTGGAAAGGAGTTTCTAGGATACTGTCCCAAAACCTAGATAGTGGACCATAAGCTGTCCAACTGGAATCCCAAAAGGAGCATCCCCTTTCCCTATTTGTATATGTGAGTTCATTAATGTTATTTCCTGAATTCCATTAATTATTAGCCAAGTTTTTGAAGTTTTGTGGTTGTCTGGAATAGTCCACATAAACTGTGACCATAGAGATTTACCTTGTTGAAGTTTCCACCACCGTTTAATGGAGAAAATTTTTATTAGTGTGTTAAGATTTTTGAAACCTAAACCATTTTCATCAATTGGAAAACACAAGCTTGGAAAAGATTTCCAAACTCTTCTTCTTTGTGAAGAATTTATCTTAGAATTCCAGATTAAATTTTCCAAGTAGTTTGTCAATGACATCAATTGTATGGTTTGTTGATTTCAATACTATTATAGGATGGATGGGGATAGAAGACAATACATGCTTAATCATAATCATTTTCTAGCTTGGGAAAGCAACTTGTTCTGCCAATTATTAATTTTGGCTTGTATGGAAGATATGCATTTTTGGTTCTCCCTATGTATACTGGGCAGCCTAGGTATTTGAATGGAAAGCTGCCCTATATCATCCCTATGTCGTTTTTGATTTCTCCAGTAATTCTTGTAGAGCAGTGTTTTGAAATGTAAAAAGAAGATTTTTCAAAATTCACTTTTTGACCTGTGGCCATTTCATAGGATTCCAGGAAGCAAGTAATTGTTTTGAGCCCTGATTTTGTGTATTTCAACAGAATGACAGTGCCATCTGCAAAAATGGGAAATCTTCTTAATTGGATTAGGGAGATTGTAGTATTCAGATTTGAATACCGAAATAGGAAGTTTAAATTCCTTAAGAATGCTTCTTCCATTAAAATAAATAGCATTGGAGATAGTGGATCTCCCTGCTTTAAACCTCTGGTTGCTTGGAAAAAGCCATAAGAGGATCCATTTATTAGGATGAAGAAGAAGGCAGATTTCAGGTTTCTCATTATTAGGTCAATTATTTGGTTTGAAAAACCAAATTGACTCAATAACTTAGATAGGAAAGTCCAAGAGACTCTGTCAAATGCTTTCATCATGTCTAAATTAATTATCATGTTATGTCCTCTTGTTTTGGAATTAATAAATGAAGCAAACTCTTGCATTAAAAGAATGTTTTCTGAGATTTCCCTTCCTGAGACAAAGGCTGTTTGTTCAGGACTTATTATGTGAGTCATTAAAGGTTTTAGCCTCTCTGAAAGGATTTTAGGAAAGATCTTATTGATGAAGTTACAGAGACTGATTGGTTTGTAATCTTTAAAGGATGAACAAACTTCTTTTTTTAGGATTAGAATAATCAGTGTGGAGGATATTAATTTTGGAATATTGGCTGATTGGAAGAAGTCATGCACAACATGTAGTACGTAAGTGTTTATGATGTGCCAACATTTCTGATAGAAGAAACCATAGAATCCATCTGGCCTTGATGCTGAGTTTCCATCCATTTCTTTAATTATTTTTGTTAATTTTTCAATGGTTACATGTTTAGTTAGTTAAGAGTTTATATCTTCTGTGATTAGTCTTGGAATATTCTCTAATATCCAAGCTGTATTAATGACAGAGGAATCTTTATCTTCTTCCTTTAATAAGTTAGAAAAGAGGTTGACATCTTCTTGTGCAATTTCTTCTTGATTGTTCAAAATTGTACCTGATTCAGTTTTGATTGAAACAATAGCTTGTCTTTTATGCTTAGAATTAACTGAATGGTGATAAAATTTAGTGTTTAGATCACCTTATTTTAACCATTTAATTCTGGATTTCTGTCTCCAATAAATTTCCTGATTTTTTAAGGCCATAGATAGCTTTGCTTTTGTTATATTTAAAATTTTCAAGTTTTTTGGGGATTCATCTTTTTGAAGTTCAGTTTCTGCTTGGAGAGGATCTTCTTCACAAGTTTTGACTGCATAAAAAATGTTCCCAAAAGTCTGTTTATTCCAAAATTTGAGAGCATATTTTATGTTTTTAGCTTAAGTGTTAATCTTTCCATTCCAGTTTTATTGGATTGGATGTTCCAGGTGTCTTCAACAAGCTTCATGAAAGTTGGGTGATTGGTCCAGCATTCTTGAAATCTGAATGGGATTGGTTCAGAGATTTTTTGGGTTTCAGCTATTGTGAAGATTAAAGGTGTATGGTCATATTGCCCTCTTGCAAGTGTTTTAATTCCAGATGATCTAAAATTATTCCACCAAAGGTTATTAGATAAGCCTCTATCTAATCTTTTCCAGACTCTCCCTCTGGTTCTCATTCCAGTCCAGGTAAACAAAGAACCTGATGTGGGGATTGTAGACATATTTGCTTTTATCTGAAATTGATTGAAGTTATCTATACTTTTTGGATCAGGTATGGATTTCCCTAAGTATTCTTCCATAGAACTAATAACATTAAAATCTCCTATTAAGCTAAGTGGTGAATCTTTATGGTTTAGGATTAGTTTCCACATTTTATTCCTTTATGAAATTGTATGCTTGGGATATATAAAGCCTGTGAAACATTCCTGAATTAAGAATTGGTTCTTAAACTTGGTTAAGATAATTTGTTCATCCACTAAGATAATCCTCATTTGAACCGAATCATCCCACAATATCCAAAATTTGTAGGTTGGATATGAGAAGAATGTTCAAAATTATTTTGAAAGGCTAATTTTTGGATAGAGTTAGCTTCTAACATTGGCTCAATTACGGTAAGGATGTTAATTTTATGTCTTTTATCCTATTCAGTGTGGCAGAATTTCCCACACCCCTTGCATTCCATACACATGTTCTCAGACCTATCATTGAGAAGATTTAGTGTGTCGATGCTGAAGGGGTTAGGACCTTTTTTGGGGTTTGAGTGTAAGAATTTTTGTTGTATTTCCTGGTTTTATTGATTTGATCAGTTAATCCCAGGTTCTCCAATGTGTCTTCTGAATTTATTTATTGATTGAATCGATTATGTGATTCTATCAAATTGGACTTAGTGTGTTCAAGGTTTTCCACCAACAAGGTTTCTTGGTTTGCAGCATTAGGGGTGGGATTTCTATTAGGTTTTGAGTTGGAGGATATGAGGGGGAAGTCTCCTCAATTTATTTCTATAAACTCCTCTTCTGTGGATTCCGATTCTACCACATTACCATTTGATTCTTGCATTAGATTTACTATTTTATTTGTGGTCATTTCTGAATTCTTATCAATATATTCAGTTTGAGTCTTAGAATGGTTGGCTTCTTTCCCCTGGTTAAGGGTCTGATTAACTGATTTAGGGGAGTTTATGATTAAGCTATCATTAGCAGGATCTGAAGAGGCCATATGATCATTAGCAGGATCTGATAAAACCATATGATCATTAGCAGGTATAGTTTATGCTGGTTTCATAGGCAATAGAACATTAGAGTCTGGGCTCTTATGATCATTAGCAGGTATTTGCACTGCTGGTTTCATTGGCACCATACAATCCAGGATTAGATTCTCAAGTATAGTATTCATATGGTAATTAGAGTGAGTATTAGAGAGTGGTACCTAGGATACTTGACCAAGGACCAAATCATTAAAACTTGAACTAGTAACCTTACCTTTGTCCTTGGATATTCCTGATCACCCTGAGAAGCAGTAATTTTATTGCTCTGGTTTTGTGCCTTGTTTGTTGCTAATTTATTAGCCTGCATAGATTGGTTAGTTTTTTTCCTATTAACAAGGATGAATATTTTGTCTTGTGAATTTAAGCCAGAAGAGAATGGCTTCATACCATTACCTGTGGTCCTTCTCTGTTCTTCTTTGGTATAAGCCATTTCACCTGTTGTATTGGTTGTTAAACTAGATGGTCTCCAAGCATTAAGAGTGGTTGGATTTTGGTCATTCCTGCAAGAAGAGTTCAAGTGCCTTAATTTCAGGCAGTTAGCACAGTAATCTGGCATTCCTTCATATTCTAGGTATTGCCAGAAACCACATCCTCTGTAGTCTATCCATATTCTTTCTAACCGAGGCTTTGTGATAACTATCTCCACACAAACCTTAACTACATGAGGTCTGTATCTACTTAGTGTAGCCTTATCTACCTTAATTGGCTTCCCAATTATATATCCTAGCGAAAGTATTACCCATTCATAAAAAAAATTGTTGGGAGACTCCATACATGGAAATCCAAATCGGGACTATGGGAGAATCAGTATTAGGGTTAAAATTTAGTTCCTATTTGGTGATTCTAAGGGAGTATTGGCCAAAGTTCCATACCTTGTGGAGCCAACAACGGTAATAGTCCTCCTGCAAGGAGAATTTAATCAATATATGGAGGTTGTCGAGAAGGGAAATGTCAGTGTGACCTTTAAAATCTGCCGTCTGGAAATCCTTTCGAAGTCGATCCAATCAGGGCCTGCTGCGAGCGAACGTTCCGATCAACATCACACGAAGTGGTGCTTCAAGCCTCTGGCATTCTTCAATTGTGAAGCTAAGCCCTGGCTCTCCCAAATGATCGATCTTCTATTTTGGATTGAATGGAACTCTAGCTTGGGATGCAATCGAAACTGTGTCAGGGCGTAGTGTTCTAAGAAATTCTTTGCCTAGCGCTTGTTTGTATGAAAAGGCCAGTTGGGGTTTCGGCGGTGGCTTCGCCATGAAGGCGTTGTCGGTAAAAGGTGGAAGGTTTTCATATGGTCAACATGTTAGGGTTTAGATCGCCTCAGAGCTTCAGAAGTAATTCGTTCCGTCTGATCACTCTCGTGTAATAAATAGCATAATTAGATGAAAATATTTTAAAACTATACTTTAAAAGTATGTATTAAATAAAAGAACATGGTAAATTATTAATTCATAATTAGTTTAAAATTATTTTTATAATCTAAAATTAATATTAATAATTATTTTTATTTAGAAAAAATTTGCACAATATTAACGTTTTGTTATTATTATTTTCTTTTGGAAAGCTTATTTTCATTAAATTGTGCAAAATATTTTAAATCATTATTTTCCATTCGTCCAATTCTTTTGTAAGAATATAAAAGAATTATCAAAGTGCAAACACTTTAGACCTTATGTCGACAAACTAATATCTTGCAATGACCACATTTTCACATTCTTTAAAAATAGAAAAAACCATAACCTTATATCGAAACATTAAATGCATGGCTCATAGTAAAAGAAAGCAACGAAACATTAGTGGATCGATCCATTTCACAAAGTACTTGTTTGATTAATGTCATGAAAAGGATGATATGATCTCAAATACAATACGACTAAGAAGGAGACGGTTGGTAATGCACACATTTTTCTCAGCATTATTATTGGACCAAAGAAAAATATTCTTGTGGTATTGTATAAGAAAAAGATGAGAAGACGATGAGAAGACGACGAGGTTGGAGGTGTCAGTGTTTCAATATTTTATAGTAGATGAAAATTTTGCTTCTCTGGACCAACTATCATTTTAACAAAATCACACTATTAAGAACTAACTGAGTGCTTACCATTTACCACAATATTTTCATCATGCAATTAAGATAAAGAGGAACTCGTAAAATAACTCTTTGATTCATATTTTGAAAAGAAGAAAAAATTATAGAGAAATGTACCATAAGATTCCATCATATCCATTCTATGTGACATCTAATAAATTCCTCTTCTCCAATACCTTCATTGGTAAGAAAAGAAAATTATTCAAGTATAAAAATGAGATGAAACAAAACATGAAAATTGACCAATAAAAAGCACTTACATTCATAGCCGTGCAACCAACTGCGTGTAGTTATCAAAACTTCCACATTTTCGGGAATGAAAGAGCCCTTCCCCTTGTTCAAAATTCCACCTCCAATGCTAAATGTTGATTCTGAAGCAACAATTGTGAGAGGGATAACCAATATATTTCTAGCCATATCAGAAATCACACCATATCTCTTTTCATGTTCTCCCCAAAAATCTAAAACATCCAGTTCACCACTCATGGGAACTCTAGATTCATCTAAATAAACTTGCAAACTTGTCTTTTCATTAAAAGTATCCATCTCATTCACATCAAAATCCTACGGAAAAAATAAAGTTACATATTATAAACTATTTAAAGTACCTTAAAATACAACAAAGAAATAAAAGGCTAAATACACGTATTAGTAACCTAAAAAATAAGTTAACCAATCATAATTTATTTTAAAAACAACAAACTTACCGCGGAATGGTCACACTTGCGCTTATTAGTCCCCTTAGTGTTGGATCTGCTTTGAGTTTTTGATGGAGAAGACATTCTATTTGATGGCCTTGGAGAATACTTATTAAAGAGCATCGCCAATTTCAGAGATATGTCACTCACTTTTCTTGCTGTTTTCAACTCATCACCATCAAACAACTTCTTAAAACAATACTTAAGAAAATCAAGTTTACACTGAGGGTCAAGAATTATTGCTGGGAGGTCGTTGCCGTACCACTTAAAGTTAATATTTATAAGCCCTAAATTCTTACTAAATACAATTAAGTAGATAGTGGCAAATCGGAGGCGTCCACAAAGAAGAGGGATTTTCTTAAGTGTTTAAACATATAAGGTGGATGCTAGACTGGATATATATATATGTACATACATACATACATACACACACACATATATATATATATATATATATATTTATATATATATATATATATTTAGACACATATATAGATATATAAAAGCAAGTTAAAAGGGGGGAGGGGTGGTTGGTTGGTTTTGTCCTAAGTTATGAAATTAAAGACGAGCTAACTAGAAAAGTCAAGTAACTATGCTAATCATGCAACAAACTAAGAAAAAGGGAAAAAAACTACAAAAGGCAAAGCCTTGGGGCAATTGATTTCAACTTCCAAACCTCTTGTCCGAAGGTACAGAGCTACAATTTGTGATCATGGCAAGCTCTTGTATATGCTTAACTCTTCTTACCAAGACTACTTTTGTTTCATCTTACTAACATAGGTTAGTCCCATTTCTTTTGGAACCAACTACAGTTGGTTTGGGAGTTTTTTTAGCTCTCATATGTATTCATAGGATCCTAACTTTGGCCGATGGCTACTTGTATTCTTCTGTTTTCTGTTTTACTTTTTAAAGGCTTAGGGAAGCCAAATAAAATTTCCCTCCATCTTCTGATGGTTTCATTTAAAAAAAAACTTCCAAACCTCTTATTTATCCTTGAATCTACAACCTATTCATTACTTTAACTACTTGTTGAGAAAATAAATCTTCTATCCTTCTTAGATAGTAGTTTGCAAGGATGAATTCGACATCTCTTGTCAAACCTCACTAATGATTCCTTTAGTTGAGAAATGACTAAAAGTATCCCATTAATGGTGTTGAGCACGAAGAATCAACAAGCTTGGTAACACTTATAAACACTACACCGTGTCTAAGCATTGGACCAATTCATGCATTTACAAAAGATTAGTCAAGAACATTTAACTTTCATAGACCTCTCACATCTTCACATTCATATAGTAATTATAAACTCATCAACACCATTAGAAGCTCCAACTCATGCTCTTGGATTTCATATCAAAAGAGGGGAAATTTAGCTAGTTTTTCCCAACCCTAACAAGTAATCATACAAGCAATTAATATACTCAAACTTCCAACAAAATTAATGCCATTAACAACCCACATTCAAAGCTCAATAAATGCACAATAGCAAAAGTACCAAATAGATAAATAGAGTTCTCAAGACATAGGCTTGGAAGGCTTAATCAATTGCTCCCAAGCACAAAACTAACCTACATAATCAAAACCCATAACATAGAACAAAGATCTACAAAGATAGAAGAAGAAAATGGAATCAAAGAGTGAAAAACTAGGGTTTTGGAGCCCCAAGTCGGGCTTAGAGAAATGGGGAAGAAGGGGGGCTAATTATAGCCCAAGTGGTCAAGAAAAGTCAAAAAGTGAAACAGCCATCGCTCGGGCAAAAATGGCTTCACTCGGGCGAAAATAGCTTCACCTGAGTGGTAGAGGCTTCAGCAAAATTTTCTGATCTTGGCTTGCTCCTCCGCCCGAGCGAATGATGATCCGCACGAGCAAGCTGCAGTTTGCGACTTCTTGTTTTGCTTCCCATGGGTGAACCGTTGATCTATTTTGGTAGTTCTTATAGTCATTGTCACAGTACTTGAGATGACGAATCCAATGGTACCACCCTTGGAGGCTGGTTCTTCCCATATAATTTTTAGAAATTTGCTTCAAAATATAGATCATTCTTCACCCTCTACTTTGCTCCCCTTCTTCACTTGATATTCTACCACTTTGTGAGTGGCCTTCCATCTTATACCATCCTTGCAAATGGACTTCACTAAACCACTCCAAAGTGCTTACGAGCAATCTACAAATTAATCTCATAAAAAGGAATATAGATGCTTGTAAGGGCCAAAAATCCATTAGACAAAAAATAGGTTACAAAATGAAGGATTTTGATATGAAAGCTGAAAATGGTCATATAAATCCCTTATGATGTAAACCTACCCAAATCTAACAATCATACAACAAAAAGATGACAAAAGAGATGGTAAATGCTTTAGAAATAACATGCATTTGACGTCTCATCAAATCTCCCCACACTTAAACCTTTACTCGTCCTCGAGTAGACAAGAACAAGCAAAGATCTAAGCGTAAATGAGCATGATAAAGTTTTTCCAAAATATCCAACATCATATTCCTAGATTACCCGAGTTCAAAGACATAAGAATCTCTCACTCTCTCACATTCCAAAGCCTAAGATAATCTTAACAACCAACAAACCATAACAAAAGTGAGGTATACATATAATGCCAAACTAACTTACTCTACCCAAAAATCCACCCAATAGACAAATCAAGAGAAGCATAATTTTTTTTTCAATTTCTCTCATTTTCTCTCATTTTGCCTAGGAGCCCTCTCAGGTTTTCATCCTACCTTCACACATTTTTTTTCAATGCTCACCCTCACTTTTTCCACACCATTTGGCCTCTCATTTTTTCATAGGTTGCCCTTTTGGGTTTTCAACCTCTTTGGGCCTCCCACTTTTGCCTAAGTTGCCCTCTCGGGTTTTCAACTTAGCGGGAATTATTTTTTTTTCAAACAAAACAAATCAAAGTAGAGCATATGCACATGAGAGGTCATCGCCATACCTCTTAAAGTTAATATTTATAAGCCCTAATACAACCTATCTACAATTAAGTAGATAAAGGGAAGTCAGGGTTGTCCACGAAGAAGAGGGATATTTTCAAGTTTTTAAACATATAGAGCGGAAAACATAATAAGCATAGATATATACATATATATATATACACACACACATATAAAAGCAAGTAAAGGAGGGGGGTTGGTTTTTGTACCTAAGTTATAAAATTGAAAGACAAGTTAACAACGAGCAAGTTAAATATGCAAAGCATGCAATAACTAAATTTGATTAAACCAACAATTTACGGAACCTTAGGCGTAATTGACTTCCACTTCTAAGCCTCTTATCTATCATTGAACATGAACTATTTATTACTTTCACTACTTGTTGTGAACACTAAACTTCTATCCTTCTTAGATAGTAGTTTGCAAGAGTGAATTCAACATCTCTTGTTAAGCCTCACCAATGACTCCCTTAGTCGAAACATGACTAAAAGTATCTCATTAATGACGTTGAACACAATTAATCAACAATCTTGGCAACACTTATAAACACTACACCGTGTCTAAGAATTTAACCAATCTATGCATTTACACAAGATTTTTCAAGAGCGTTCAACGTTCATAGACTTCTCTCATGCTACAAGGAACAAATATGAAAAAGAGTTCAACATTATCATATTTATCTAGTAATTATCAATCCATCAACACAATCAAAAGCTCTAACTCATAGTCTTGGATTTCCTATCAAGAAAAAGGGAAATCAACCCATTTCCCCAAACCCTAACAAGCATATCATACAAGTACTTCATATACTTAAGCTTTCAAGAACATTAATGACATTAACAAACACATTGAGATAGTGAAACACCACCATCCGTGACGGCCCATGCCGGGCAGCGGCGTAGCTTGGGTTTACCCCAATTTACTCTATATTGGGCCTAATTTTAGGCCCAATCTCCTACAACTATAAATATAGCCTTAGTCTTCTAGGGTTAGAGATCATATCTATAGTTTTGATCATTTTTGTAGTTAGGAGAGAAAATCTAGAGAGAGAAAAACTCTCTCATTTTCTTTTCTTTTGATCCTAAGATGTGGAATTTAAATATTTATTTGAATTCCATATCTGTGGAGTAGTTTCTATAGCTTGAGGATAAATTATAGGAGCATGGTTTAATCTATTTGCTTTGTGAGATTCTATAGTTCATCCTAATTTTGTGTCCATGATATTATTGTGATTGTTCTTGATTATTTGAATTGCATGAAAAGTACACCACATATAAGCACACACATTGCGCTATATTCATATATGGTGCAGATATCGATGGCCCCTTGGGAAGAGGAACTTGGATGTTAGAATGGGTAAGGGAGAATGCGTCCGCGTGGGGGTGTGTGCACGAGGGATTTGAGAATGTTCTGACTTATTTACTGTTGCACAAGTATTAGCTGATTACTTAAAGTTGTCCGAGAGGTTTCAGGTAGAGATAGAAAATAGTAGCAAGGTAGGGCGTGAGAGGCCTTAGATCATAGATATGATGTTAAAGACCTTTCGACCTAATTGATAAGACCATTGGGAAGTAGTGCATTCATGGTGGAAGCCCGGATCATAATCGTACAGGGGAGAAACAGGCCTACAACAATGGTCGAACCTTGTTGTACTCTCCTAATTACGATAGCAGTGTCGATCGAGGGTTGCGAGAGCACCCGCCATGATAGGGACGGGGAAGTGCATGCCATCGGCCACGCCACGTGTTATGAACACTCTATTAGGCTTGCCTAAATTTTTATGTGAATGAATTGAGGATCGAAACATTAGATTAACTATGTTGCTCAATGACTTCCCAAGTGCTTAGTTAAATAGTTTAATTTTCTTTTTTACTTTTATACTTAGTAGTTGATAATTTGAACCCCCCCTGCATGTTTGCTTTACTAGCTATTCCTTTCACTCGTATGTATTGATGACCTTGAAGAGGTTGTGTTTTGATTGATATTTAGACCTAGCATCTCTGTGGAAAAACCTAGGGCTTACCGCTAACTACCCCATAGGTAGCGGAGCAGTGAGAACAGGTGCAGAACTAGAAATCTCTTATTTTTTAACTATGTCCTCTGCTCGGGTTAATTAGCTACAATTAATGATGCCGGGGGGAGGTAGGTCAAAAATTTTAGAGCCGCTGTCTGGGATGCTTTTCAGTCTAAGTGTTAATTAGGCATAACGTGTTAGTAGAGTAGCTAGTATTGCTTTTATCTGTTTCTTATTTTATTTGCATGATGTTTGAAAAAGAAAATTTTGAAAATTCTCTAAAAGATATACTTCCCGATATTGAGACTCTGTATGTATTATCTTGTGTGAATGATCTATCTTGTGATACTATTCTTTTGGAGCCCATTTCTTCTAATCTGAACGAGGATACTTCACCTAGGAATCTTGTGATTAACATGCAGTGGGGAAAGAAGCGGGCTAAGGAATTTAAAACTCCTAAGTCCCTTCTGACTCCCAAACTCAACAAGAATATATACACACTTGAGAAGAATGGGTTTACTCGGTTCATCATTCCAAAAGTAAAAGTTAAACCTAGAATGATGTGACGACCCACCCATCGTCATGTGGTCACTGGTGGTGTCAAGGATGGTGATTCCGGTGACCCACCAAGCCACTCTTTTTAGTTTTGAATGATTAAGGAAAAAATAATCCGTGAAGACAACTATAAATAAATGGTTTTTTTTATAAAAAAATTTAAAGTAGAGGTTTCTTTAAATATATTTGAAATTTTTGGGATGAGTTCGATTTTTTATGGAATTTTTAAGGAAATTTTAGTCATCTATCATTTGTGTGGAATAGTAATACTTGCGTTTTTAATGTTTTTGGATGCAGATTCAAAAGAAAATTCAATGGAGAAAGACGGACTGATGGTTCGCGCCCAGGTGATTGGCTCGAGGCTATGGTTAGTGCCCAGATGTTTGGCGCGAGGCTATGCTTCGTGCCCAGGTGTTTGGCGCGACCCTTTTCTTTGCGCCAAGGCCAACCAACATGAAGCTGACGTGGCCCCATTTTAGAGACAAAGTTTGTAGACGAAAAGACCGTTAAGGATCTCAAACTCTACAAACATGTCTGTAGACTGCTAGAAAGGGTAGGTATGAAGAATTTTACTACCCTATCCACCCACCTACACTAGGTATACACTGGAGTTCTTGGCCACTATCGAGAAGTTCCGAGATGAACAGGGAAGGAAATGTATTAGTTTTCATTTGGGAGATGAGCCCCGCACCTTGACTTACAAGGAGTTAGGGAAAATCTTCTAATGAAAGGAGCAGAGGAAGGTATAAGGGTTCAAGAAGTCGAACACATGTAATCTGCCAACATTTTGGAGTGCCATATTAAGGTAGATTAGGAGTAAGAATAGCAAGTTCTGCGACATAGTGCACCTGGCACTCAGATACATGGCCAGACTGTTGATAGTGATAGTTAGCTTCCATGGGGAGCCCACTGCCTCCACTGATGAGGATTGAACAATTCTTCCATGGTCTGTGTGCACAGGGAAGACCTGTTCAAACTTGGTAGAAGAGTTTGTCGCTGGGAGCATGGGTCTTACTTTCTCAGCTGCCCATACTGGAAAGATCTCGATGAGAGGAATGGTTACGTTTCTGGTACAACACTTCAACCTCCTAAAGAGTGAGGATATGAGAGAGACTCTAGGTGAAATATTTACACTCACTTTATCAGTTATAGCAGAGGCTAAGATTATAAAAATGAGCGTGGTTATGTGTTTTGGCTGTATAAGGGGGAGAAATTCATGAGTCTTCCCCAGAGTGAGAGAACCAATGATAGAACGTCCTTTAGGTTGTCAGATCTTATCATTAAGCCCAATGCAAGTTTGGGGGCAGTCTTGGGGGAGCACGGCCTAAGAGATGAGGATCTTAAGGAGAAGTATGAGCAACAAGAGCATGTTCCAGAGCAACCCGAACAACAGATTCCCCTTGGAATCACTATTGAGCAGCCTCCTCTGCCTCATGCTATGCTGCCACCTATTGACCACCCACTAGCGCCACCGCCACCCTTCCAGCTGGTATCAGGAGTACCACCCCTTTTGCTGGGGCCTATCGATATGCATGAGGAGTCATTCCATTCCACAGGGCATGGCGCTATGAGTGCCCATAGGTATTGTATTTCCTCTCATTATCAGGATTTTTCAGAGCATGGCAGCCATAGGTCCCCTTCACCCTTCGAGCCTCACAGATATAGTGTTTCCAGCTACTCTCAGTAGGGAGCTTACTTATGGCAACATCCATAGTACATCACTTTCCAAGAGCACGGGTCGCCAGGTTTTCAGTCTGCTGCTTATTATCCCATGTGGACCCAACCACCATAGGAGTACCAGCCAGAGTGGGCACTATCCTTGGAGCATTCAATCTTTGGGGTTAGATATGATTTGGCCACCGCCAAAGCTCAGCTAGACGGCCATCACCAGGACACGGTTGATAGATTTGACAGAGTTAATGGTCAACTACATTATCTGACGGGAGGTATGGGAGCTCTCAAGGAGGGACTTATAGATAGCAGTGATATGTTAAGGAGTGCAGGCACAGGGGAGCACTACATGGATCCTCCGCATGGGCAAGGGCCGTCGCTGGAGGGAGTGATTTTTCTCATGATTTTAACATTTCTTTCACCTTAGTTCCTTGCTTTGGAAATAATGCAAGAAACAAAGTGTGGGGAAGGGTTGGAACATCTTCTATAATGGTATCCCCTTTGCTAGTATCTCTTTTAACCTATGTTCTACTGTGTTGGTTTTCTTGATGATTATCTTTTCCATGTTTTTGTTTACTTCCCTCATTGAACTCTTTATTGTTTTTGGTGTGAGGGCTCCTTTTGTAGTGTTTTAGGATGTTTTGGGAATTTTTGGTGGGGTGTTTTTTGTGTTTGATCTTATCTTTTGTAGCATGAAGACCATTTTTGGGGAAATTTTGTGCTACACAAATTTTTTTTGGAAAACTTGAATTTTTTTTAAATATATAAAAACCTGGACAAATTGAAAACCCGAAAGGGCGACTTGGGTAACATTAGGAAGAGCCCGGATAGGTCGAAAGACCTAGGTAAAAATGAGAGGCTAGGCCTGGATAGGCTTACGCGTCTAGTAAAAAATGAGAGGCCGTGTGAAAAAAAGTGATAAGTGAGTACCCTTTGTGTGTTAAAGCTAGAATGAAAACCCAAAAGGGCTCCAAGGAAAAATGAGAGAAATTGAGAGAAAACAAAAAAAAAAAACTAGGTTGATGATGCATGCTTCCGCAGTGGATTGTTTTTGAAGACGACACTTTGATTGCTTTGGGATCATTTTGGGAAAAGTAAGCTAACTTAACACTTATCTTTTTGGCTTACTTTTTTCCACATTTTACTTTTGGGTGATTAGATTGCTTATGTTTTTTGGGGAGTGTGAGATTCTTACTCTTTTGGGGGAAACGGGGTAATCTAGGAATAAGTTGAATGTCTCAGTTAACTTATGCCTCACTTGATTCTTTGTCTTGTTTTTGTTTACTCGATGACGAGTAAAGGGTTAAGTGTGAGTAGTTAGATCTGCTTCATTATACGTTCATTGACCGTTGCATTTGGCATATTTTTAGGTTATTTTTATTTGGTGGATTGCAAGTATTGGTTGAGTTTACATGACAAGGGGTTTAGACGGCCATATTTGGTTTTCTTGTCTAAATCCCACATTTTGTAGACTTAATTGGTATTAATGGACATCTTGTATCTACGGGATCCTTGATCTTCCTTGTGATCATATTTAGTTGGTCGCCCGTGGTTACTTTTTGTTTACATTCTATTGAAGGCCGTTCGTAAGAGAGGTAGAAGATATTGAATGCCATTTTCAAGGATGGTAGAATAGATGCCATTCACACTAGAATGGTAGTAGATGAAAGCCATGAGCATCAATGCATTGTAGAAGGAGATTGAAGACAAGGATAGGCGGCAATAGAGTTCAAAGCGACTAACAAAGAAACGGTGAATCGTGGTTCGATGAGTTGTGCTCAAGTCTAAGAATGATCCGAGAAGAACTAGCCTTCAAGGATGGTTTCATTGGATCTTTCTTCTTCCGCACTACCAAATCGACTACTAAAACTCTAAAATTGGACTAAAGGTTCACCCATAAAGAAAGGAAACAAGTTTAGCCAGCCGAGGCACAAATGAGTCAGTGTGGGTCATTCATGGTTGGTACCAACGGCCTATGCCAAAGGAGTAGCCCCACGCCAAGATGATTAGCACGAGGCTATAGCGCAGCCAGCACCAGATGCCATGAGCCACGAGCACGAGACTAAGTCCCACTCCACACGGCTAAGTATGGGCACGTGACATCCTATTATCAACATCCTGCGCCGTTCCAAGTCCAAAATACTAAGACCAATCGTCGGGGTGTGGGAAATCACAGGGTCCATGCCAAAGTTCTAAGAAGAGCACCCTTCCTAACCACGGCCCATACCACCGGCCATAGGCGCTTATCAAAATCCCCAATTTTAGCACCCGAATGGTGGCCCACGCCAGACGATAAGGCCCGCGCTTGATATGTCCATTTTATGTGCATAATTTTGTGCTGTTTTGGGTCACGTTTGTGCTCGTTTACTATCAAGAGCTTGTATTTTACCTTGAAATTCTCTTAGGAGGGGTAAGAGCAACTTTACGCTCTTTTACCTCTTCTAAGTGGATTTTGCGTGACAAGGGAAGAACACGGAGGCTTGAAGACCGGAGGCTATTAAAGATCACATTTTTGAAGACGTTTGAAGACTTTCTTCGAAGACATGAAGACCGGAGGCCATTGAAGACCATTTTTGAAGACCTTGAAGACTTGAAAAATGAGAGGAATCACCGTGAAGATAAATCTTTACCACAAGAAGAAGAAAAGAAAACAGGGTTAAATTCTGGCACTCATCGCGAGTCGCGAGTCACAGCGTACCATCACGAGTTGCGACAAACCCATCGCGAGTCGCGACTAATGGGTGGCCAGAATCTAACCTTATCCTTTATGTACTATAAATAGCACTCTATTTCCTCTCATTCAGATCTTATTCTTCTGCATTTTTGGTACTGTTCCAAACCCTATTTTCTTCCATTTTCATCTTTGAATTCCCTTTTATTATGTTTGGTTATTTAGCATTAATTAGTATGAACTCTTGTAGCTAAAGCTACACTATCACAAGAAGAACCCTTTAGCACTGGTTTTTTTATGTTCTAGCACCGGTTTTTTCGCAAAAAAAACTGGTGCCTAAGTAACTGATGATACTTTAGCACCGGTTGGAAAAAAACTGGTGCTAAATCCCAACTTTTAGCACCGGTTTTTTTAGTTAGCACCGGTTTTTTAACCGGTGCTAAAATGTACCGCTATAGCACCGGTTTTTCTTGTTAGCACCAATTTTTAAACCGGTGCTAAATTGGCAATGGTTTTTCCTTTAGCATTGGTTGGAAAACCAGTGCTAATAAGAAAACCGGTGCTAAATTTAGCACCGGTTGTAAACTAGCTAGTTCTTGGGAGTAATTGATTGAAGCTTCCAAACTCATGTAGTAAGATTCTATATTTGCTCATTTATGAACATTTATTGGAGAGTATTTATTATGCCATTAATGTTGTGCTTTACTTTATTTATATCATGGGTTGTTTGAGTATGTGACATATTTGTAAGATTGAAATGTTAAAGTGTTAGGAAAGTTGCAAATTTCTTAACTCATTTGATGTGGAAATCCAAAAGCATGGATTTAGAACTTCTTGTGTATAATGTGTGGTAATTCTTGCTAGATGAGTATGTTAATGTGGTTTGTTTTCATATTTATCATATAGATGCAAAGAAAGTTTGGACCTTGATTGTTCTAAGTTTAACCTAATAAATGCTTTGTTTGGTTAAATGACTGTCTTTGGTAGAAGGCTTGTTTTTATCAAACCTATGGTCCTTTCGGTGAAATTCCATTGATGAAATACCCCTATGATGTTGTTTGTCCAGGGTGATCATCAATGAGGTTTGCAAATGGTCATTGTTTGTCTTTGAAAACTAATCTTAAGGCGTAATGAATGTTGATCTTTGAATGAGAAGTGATAACATTCCCCATAGACAATAAATGTAATTGAATGAGTGAATAAATCAATGAGCTATATGAAGTTTCGAAGTGGAAGTCGATTGCCCCCAAGGCTCCGTTAATTATCATTTACGTCGTATCTTTAGTTTTATTGTATGATTAGCATAGTTCTCTTGCTTTGCTAGTTGTTGTATTTCAATTTGATAACTTAGGATAGAAAACCAACCCCCCCTTGTTTACATGCTTTAATATGTATCTATGTATGTATATGCTTAGTATGTTTTATCCTATATATGTTTAAACACTTGAAAAGATCCCTCTTCTCGTGGACGACCCCAACTTGCCATTATCTACTTAATTGCAGATTGGAAGCATTGGGGCTTAAAAGTATTAACTTTGAGAGCTACGGCGATGACCTCCCAAATTTTAACATGTGGCTAGGATGAAAACCCAAAAGGGCTCCTAGGAAAAATGAGAGAAAATGAGAAAAAATTGAAAAAATGTTAAGTGTTCACTCATTTGTCGGCGTTGGAGTCAAAAAGTTGCGGTGGCCATATGGATGGATCGGGTAGCTTGACATCTTGAGGACCTCTTGGGAGTGGAAATTTTAGCGGGAGAAGACGAAGTAAGTTATGAAACTCTTGATCGTTGATATACTTCGTTTTTAGGTTGATATATTGATATCAAGTGGAGCATGTGTTTTGAACCTTATACATGTCTTTAGCTTCACCTTGTGTCATTGGATTGGGATTATCAATTCAGGATTTAGAGATGTTTTAGGGATATCAATGAATTGATGGGTTGATATGGTTTGGGTAGATTTAGGAATGAGGGTTGTAGGAAATTTCTCATTTGACCTTCACATTGGGATATGTGCTATTGAGAGTTTTGTGAGGTATTGACTTGGGGGAATAGTAGTTAGGATGTGGATACGTAATTTCCTTCATATGATTGGATCCTTTCTTACTCGAGGGCGAGTAAGGTTTAAGTGTGGGGAGGTTTGATATGTTCATTTTATGTGCATAATTTAGTACTATTTTGGGTCACTTTTGTGCTCTTTTATTATCAAGAGCTTGTGTTTTACCTTGAAATTATCTTAGGAGGGGTAAGAACAACTTTATGCTCTTTTACCTCTTCTAAGTGGATTTTGCGTGACAAAGGAAGAACAGGGAGGTTTGAAGACCGGAGGCCATTAAAGATCACATTTTGAATGACTTTTGAAGAATTGCTTCGAAGACATGAAGACCGGAGGCCATTGAAGACCCTTTTTGAAGACCTTGAAGACTTGAAAAATGAGAGGAATCACTGGGAAGATAAATGTTTACCACAAGAAGAAGAAAAGAAAACAGGGTTAAATTCTGGCACTCGTCGTGAGTCGCGATGCCATCGTGAGTTGCAACGTACCACCGTGAGTCACAACGAACCCTTCGCGAGTCGCTACCAATGGGTGGCCATAATCTAACCTTATCCCTTTTGTACTATAAATAGCACTCTCTTTCCTCTAATTCAGATCTTCTTCTTCTGCATTCTTGGTACTGTTCCAAACCCTATTTTCTTCCATTTTCATCTTTTAATTCTCTTGTATTATGTTTGGTTGTTTAGCATTAATTAGTATGAACACTTGTAGCTAAATCTAGTTCTTGGGAGCAATTGATTGAAGCTTCCAAACTCATGTAGTAAGATTCTATATTTGCTCATTTATGAACATTTATTGGAGAGCATTTATTATGCCATTAATGTTGTGCTTTACCTCATTTATATCATGGGTTGTTTCAGTATATGAAATGTTTGTAAAATTTAAATGTTAGAGTGTTAGGAAAGTTGCAAATTTCTTAACTCATTTGACATGGAAATCCAAAAACATGGATTTAGAACTTCTTATGTATAATGTGTGGTAATTCTTGCTAGATGAGTATGTTAATGTGGTTTGTTTTCATATTTATCATATAGATGCAAAGAAAGTTTGAACGTTGAATGTTGTTTGATCTAAGTTTAACCTAATAAATGCTTTGTTTGGTTAAATGACTATGTCTTTGGTAGAATGCTTTTTGTTATCAAACCTATGGTCCTTTGGGTGAAATGCCATTGATGAAATACCCTTATGATGTTATTTGTCTAGGGTGATCATCAATGAGGTTTGCAAATGGTCGTTGTTTGTCTTTGCATACTACTCTTAAGGTGGAATGAATGATGATCTTTGAATGAGAAGTGATAACATTCCCCATAGACAATAAATGTAATTGAATGAGTGAATGAATCAATGAGCTATATGAAGTTTGGAAGTGGAAGTCGATTGCCCCCATGACTCCGTTAATTATCATTTGCATCGTATCTTTTGTTGTATTGCATGATTAGCATATTTCTCTTGCTTTGCTTGTTGTTGTATTTAAATTTGATAACTTAGGATAAAAAACCAACCAACCCCCCTCCCTCCGCTCCCCTTTGTTTACATACTTTTATATGTATCTATGTATGTATATGCTTTGTATGTTTTCTCCTATACATGTTTAAACACTTGAAAAGATCCCTCTTCTCATGGACGAACCTGACTTGCCATTATCTACTTAATTTTAGATATGAAGCATTTGGGCTTAAAATTATTAACTTTGAGAGGTACGGCGATGACCTCCCAAATTTTAGTGCCGCTGCCGGCGAAGAGGCATTTATTTTTAAGTGTTTGGGCATATTATGTGTCATTATATGCTAATTGTAAATATTTATTAGTTTGCTTGTATTTTTATTTCTTAGTTGATTTTCCATTTTCACTTAGCTTAGAGACGTATTGTTTGATTTCCTGGTGTATGGTTCGTACGCGATCCTCATCACAAGAACCCCTACACTACGACCCTGAGTTAGAGTTGAATTTGAGATGGGCTAGGAGGCTTTCTTTGGAAAGTGTGAATAACACCCCTCCTAGTGACCATTTTGTGGATACCTCTTCCTCTATGGAACATCAACTTGAGCACGAAGATGAGCATCCGGGAGGGGAACCTTAACATCCTCCTTTCCAAGGGCGAGCTCCTCCTCTCCACCAAAGGGAGATTCCTTTAGGGCAAGTTTTGTTAAGAGACATCATGGCCCCCAACCTCGATCAACAACCAATGTGCATTGAGTATCCCGTGGTTGGACCGAATGGGCACTTTGAGCTAAAGACCAGGTTCATCAACATGTTACCCATCTTCCTTGGTAGGCAAGGGAAGAATGCTAACACACACCACCAAATATCACTTCTTGTGTAGTGGTACGGTCCCCCATGGAGTGGATGAAGATTTATATAAGTTGAAGGCATTCCCATTCACACTAAGGGATGGTGCAAGAGATTGTCTCCACTACCTACCGCCAAAGAGCATCAAGAGTTGACTCGATATGAAAACGAAGTTTCTAGCCAAATACTTCCCGGCCTCTAGATCTGCCACCTTGAAGAAGGACATAAGAAACATCCTCCAATGGCATGAAGAATCTCTCTTCGACTATTGGGAGAGGTTCAAGAAGCTTCTTGCAAGTTGCCCTTACCATGGTTATTCGGAGGGGGATTTGGTTTATTACTTCTACAATAGCCTTCTTGATGAAGAACAAAGTTTGGTAAGAAGTTCTTGTGGAGGCACCCTTGGGAACAAAACATCCTCTGAGGCTATGCAATTGTATGAGGAGCTAGCGGAATAATCGAGAAACTTTAGCTCAAGGGCAGATTTGAGAAGGAGAAATCCAATACCTGCAAGTGACTCTTCAAATAGTGGGAAGCTCGAGAATCAAGTCTCGGCCCTTGCATCCATGGTGAAATCTTTGATGACAACACAGAAAATGCACCACATGTTAAATCATGTGAAATTCGTTACTTGGCGCATCCTACAGACACTTGCCCTGCTTTGCAAGAGGACTATGTTGAGGAGGTGAGTGCCATGGGATATCAAGGAAATTAATGCTACCAAGGCAACCAAGGGTATCAATGTGGGCAAGGCTACCAAGGTCACCAAGGCTACCAAGGCTATCAAGGGTACTAAAACCGGCCGTACAATTTGGGAAATCGTGATAACCTGAACCTCCGGTATGGAAACCCTCAAGGAATCCAAAACCCTCAACCATATTGGCCTCCTTAACAATAATATAGGTCACCTCAACAACAATTTCAAAGGCTCCAAGACAAACCCCGAGACCAAGGGTAGAGCTCGGGCTAACAAAGGATGAGGTGATGCAAGCCATTCACCGGTTGGGCATGTGTATGGAGAAAAGTGAGAAATTCTAAGATGAAGGCAAGGAAAGTATCAAGAACTTGGAAACTCAAGTGAGCCAAATAGCTTAAGTGGTGAATTGGATGGAAGCCCGGGAAAATGGTAAGCTACCCTCCCAACAGGAGATCAACCCTTGACAAAATGCAAGTGCTATCACTTTGAGAAGTGTTAAAGAAATTGGCTCTCCCATGGTTGGTGAAGTTGTTGAGGATGAATCTAGGAAGCTTGAAATTCTTGAGAAAGAAGTGAAAGAAGAGAACGAGGAGGAGGCCAAGGAGCAAGCAAGGAAGGGAAAGGAGAAGGAAGAAGAGATCACTGTTGAGAAATCAACCTCCATTTCCGAACCTTCATCCCCCCTCACAAGAAGGCAAGAGTTGTAGGGATTCCTCCATATGTGCTGGAGCCACCATTCCTAGAAGCTCTAAAAGACAAATGGAGGAAGGAATCTAACAAGGACATCACGAAGTCTTTCATAGGTGTGAGGTAAATATCCTTCTTTTGAATGCGATTGAACAAATTCCTGGCTATGAAATTTTTTTGAAGGAATTATGTGTAGTAAATAGGAAACAAAGAACGAAGAACAAGCTTAATAATGAGAGAAGTGAACATGTCTCCGCTTTGTGCCAAAGGGAGTTACCCCCTAAATGTAGCGATCCCGGCATGTTCACGATTCCTTGCATGATAGGAAATACACATTTTGAAAAAGCAATGCTTGACTTAGGTGCATCAATAAATGTGATTCCTTATTCTTTGTATGAAAGCCTCAATCTTGGTATTTTACACAAAACCGGGGTGGTGATCTAACTAGCCGATCGTTCTAGTGCGTACCCTAAGGGTATCTTTGAGGATGTGTTGGTTGGGTGGATTCCTTAATATTCCCTGCGGATTTTTATGTCCTAGACATGGAGCATGATAAACATGCCGCCCCAATCTTGTTGGGGAGGCTATTTTTGAAGACCTCTAGGACCATCATTGATGTGTATAACAGTACCCTCACAATGGAATTTGATGGGATTAAAGTAGAGTTTAGCATAAATGACTATATGAAGTATCCTCTTGAAGAGTATTCTCGCCATGCTATTGATTTGGTTGACAATGTTGTGCAAGATGTTTTCCAATTGAGTGGTGATGATTCCTTGTTAGTTGTTTTGGAAAATGATGTTGAAAATGCATGTCTTGTGTATTCCATGAGTACTAACTTGAAGGAAAGCATTGAGGAGTTAAGCATTCTTAAGGAAGTGGTGTAAAGTCCCGATCCTCTATTCTTAGAGGAACCCGAAGAACCAGAATTCCTCCCATCACTTGTGAATGCTCCAGTAATTGAGCTTAAATCGTTGCCAATTAACCTCAAGTATGCATTTCTTGTGGAAGGGGAGACGCTTCGGGTCATTATTTCAAGCAAGCTCACCAAGGAGCAAGAAGAAAAGTTGATGGTGGTGTTACGGGAGAACAAGGAAGCAATTGGATGGACTATTGCCGACATCAAAGGCATAAGTCCATTCACTTGCATGCATAGAATTTTGTTGGAGGAAGATGCAAGACCCGTGCGACAACCCCAACGCCATTTAAACCCGCCTATGATGGATGTGGTAATGCCGGAAATCCTCAAGTTACTCCAAGCGGGCATGATTTATCCAATCTTAGATAGCAAGTGGGTGAGTCCAACTCAAGTGGTACCTAAGAAGAGTGGGGTGAAGGTAGTCGAAAATGAGAAGGGTGAAATGGTACCCACTCGAGTTCAAAACGGGTGGCGCATTTGTATTGACTACCGGAGGCTAAATGTGAAGACCCGAAAGAACCACTTCCCATTGCCATTCATTGATCAAATGCTCGAGAGGTTAGCAAGCCACCATTTCTATTGCTTTTTGGATGGGTACTCAGGATATTTTCAAGTGGCTATCGCCCCGGAAGATAAAGAAAATACCACCTTCATGTGCCCCTTTGGTATGTTTTCTTATCGGCGTATGCCTTTCGGTTATGTAACACCCCTGCAACTATCTAAAGGTGTATGGTAAGCATTATCTCAGAATTTGTTGAAAATTTTGTTGAGGTATTCATGGATGATTTCACCATTCATGGTAATTCGTTTGCCAAATGTTTAGCAAATTTGGCACAAGTTCTTAAACGTTGCATAGATACTAATCTTGTGTTAAATTCTGAGAAGTGTCATTTTATGGTAGAGTAAGGCATTGTCTTAAGCCATGTTGTCTCCTCTAAGGGTATTGAGGTTGACAAGGCAAAGATAGACACAATTCAAACTTTGCCTTATCCTACTAATGTGTGTGAAGTGCGCTATTTTCTTGGCCATGCAGGATTATATTGCCGGTTCATCAAGGACTTCTCAAAGATAGCATCTCCTTTATGCAAGTTGTTGCAAAAAGAGGTGAAATTTGTGATGGATGAGGGTTGTAAAGGGGTCTTCGATACATTGAAAGTAAGGTTAGTTTCAGCACCTATTATACAACCCCCGGATTCGTCGTTTCCTTTTGAGATCATGTGTGATACTAGTGATTATGCCGTTGGAGCGGTGCTTGTCCAAAGGGTGGGGAGAGCGCCTTGAATCATCTACTATGCATCCATGTCTCTCAATGAAGCCCAAAGAAACTATTCCACCACCAAAAAGGAGTTGCTAGCAGTGGTATTTTCTTTGGAAATTTTTGATCTTACTTGCTTGGTTCAAAAGTTATTGTGTACATTGACCATGCAGCACTTCATCATTTAATGACAAAGAAAGAGGTCAAGCCAAGATTGATTAGGTGGATCCTCCTCCTGAGTGAATTTGAGTTAGAGGTGCGAGACAAAAAGGGTGCAGAGAACCTCGTGGCTGATCACCCGGTTGGCACCCTGCCAAGATAGTGAGGTAAATCTATTAATGAAGGAGCAACTACGTGAGGAGTTCCCCGATGAACAATTGTTCGCTATCAGGGACCTCCAACCGTGGTATGCCGACATTGTGAACTTTCTTGTCTCTGGTAAATTTCCTCCTCACTTTTCTAAAGCACAGAATGATAAGCTAAAGAGCGATGCTAAATATTATGTGTGGGATGATCCCTTTTTGTGGAAAAATTGTGTAGACCAAGTTGTTAGGAGATGCATCCCCGATAATGAAGTGCATTCAATTCTCCCTTTTTATCATTCTCATGCATGCAGCGGTCATTTTGGAGCTAAAAGGACTGCTAGGAAAGTCTTGGAAAGTGGTTTTTATTGGCCTACTTTGAATAAGCATGCATACATATTTTGTAAGGCTTATGACAAGTGCCAAAGAGTCGGAAATATCTCATCTAGAAACGAGATGCCCCAAAAAGCTATGCTATATTGTGAAATCTTCGATGTTTGGGGTATTGACTTCATGGAACCTTTCCCTAGTTCTTATGGCTTTGCATATATTCCTCTTGCTGTTGATTATGTGTCAAAGTGGGTTGAAGCAAAACCCACTAGGGCTGACGATTCTAAAGTGGTTGCAAAATTCTTGAAAGATAACATCTTCTCTAGGTTTGGGGTACCCTGAGCCTTGATTAGTGACCGTGACACCCATTTTTGCAATCGGACCATATAGGCACTCTTGAAGAAGTATGGTGTCACTCATAAGACATCTCCGCCTATCACCCACAAACCAATGGGAAAACCAAAGTTCCAATCGAGAAATCAAGCCCATCCTTCAAAAAATGGTTAACCCTAAATCAAGTCCGTTCTCGATTGAATGATGCCTTGTGGGCGTATAGGATGGCTTACAAAACACCAATCGGTATGTCACCATACTGGTTAGTGTTTGGTAAGCCCTATCACCTACCGGTGGAAATTCAACACAAGGCTTACTGGGCGGTCAAAGAATTCAATCTTGATATAGATGAGGCTGGCTTGCATAGGAAGTTACAATTGGATGAAATGGATGAGATCCGGAGGGAGTCTTATGTGAACGCCGAAATCTATAAAGAGAAAACAAAGGTGTGGCATGACAAGATGATTATTAGGAAGGAATTTAACGTTAGTCAAAAGGTCCTCCTATTCTAATCCCGCCTTCGCCTATTCCAAGGTAAGCTGAGGTCCCGCTGGATCGGTCCTTTTAAGGTGGTTAAGGTATTCCCCCGCATGGCACGGTGGAGACTCTAGATCGAGCTAAGTCCAATACATTCAAGGTTAATGGACAATGTTTGAAACCTCACCACGAGAATTTCGTGCCGAAAAAGGGAGAGGATATTGATCTCCTCGATCCAGTTTGTGAGTAAACACCAAGAAAAGGGAGTAAGTCGTGCCGACAACATTAACTAAACTTGACTTTGATCATCCAGATCGTCATTCGTGACTTTTCATTGATGTTGCTTGGTTTTGGATTTTGTCATTAGTTTCATTGTTTTGCTTTGTGCTTTTCATGGGTTGTTTTTCCATGATTTTGTAGCAATTTTGAGGCCAAGGCATTAGAAGGTAGAAGTGCTTGGAGTCAAGAAGGAAAGACTTAGACAAGATGAGGAATTAGAAAATTTTTCTAAGTACCAGGTTAGTAGTCCGTTGCGAGTAGCGACCCCATCGTTGCGAGTCGTGACGGACCATCGCGAGTTGCGACCAAATAAGGGATTTTGGCTGAAAAGTGGAGGTCTCGGTCTCCACTTTTCACGACTCGCAACGGTTGGACCATCGCGACTTGCAACAGTTGGTCCGTCACGACTTGCGATGAGGCAATCGTGACTCACGAAAAGTGGAGTCCGAGAGCTCTATTTTCACACAAAATTCCTGTCGCGACTCGCGACGGTCCATCGCGAGTCACGATGGACCATAAACACAGTGACTTCTGGCATTCTTTGACCTACCCATCACGAGTCGTGATGAACATGTTGCGAGTCGCAACAGGCGTACAACCCTATTTTAAAAAATGGGCATATTTTTTTTTTGCCACAAATACATATCTCCCTCTGCCGCTCTTTATCTTCTCTACCATTCCTCCTCCAAGCCATTTCCCTCCGACCGCCGGTCACCGCTGCTCACAGCTACCACTCCATACCCCTATTCCTTCTTACTAAGCTACACCCACAAATCCACCTAAAATTGTTGAAGAACACAGAACCCTAAAATTTGGGGGTTTTGTGTTTTTTTGCAATTAAACTTCAAATTGCTTATGGGTTCCACTCCTTTATCATCCTAGGCATCTAAGTGGTACAATTCTTTAATCTCTTAAGCTTTACTTGTGATTATGATTGAATCAATTATTTTGTTGGATATTGTATAAACTTTGTGTGATACCTTAGGTTAGTTTGATTGATTGGAACATTGTAGATGATATTGAATATATTGTGCTTTCAAGTTGATTTGGAAGGATTGTATAAATATTTGGTTTTTATGGCTTGGTTAGATGTAGGATAACATTATAATCACTTTGAGTGTGTTGAGTTGCTCGTATTGGTCTTATGCTTGCATTGCGCTATTAGTGTTGCTTTGGTTGAGAATGTATTATGGTTTATACTAGATATGAGGCATGTTGGCCCTTGATGAGACTTAGTTTTTATTTGGATAAAATGTTATTGTGCTTTGAAATGGTATTTTTCTTAGGGTAGTTTAGCCATGGGACTTAAATGTGGACATTGTGAATGTACTAATGGTGGCTAAACTAATTAGGCATAACTGTGATTTTGAGATATAGCATATTCGATTTCAACTATGTGAGGACTTCATGGACTTGAGAATATGGGCATGTGGGACATAATATGGATTGTATGTGCAATTGTGAGTAGAACTTGAACTAGTAGGCTTGAACATGATTTAGCTTGTAATGATGAACTAGTTTAAGGTTGAGTATGAATTTTCAATATTGCATATACACATATTCCTGTGCATTTGACTTGTTTGTTGTGGTTTTTAGATATGGCCCCTACAAAGAGGCCCATGGCTCCTCCCCGAGGTGGGCGCACCGCCGCTCCACCCCTGTCTCCACCACCAGCTCCAGAATCGAGCCCTGTCCCTCCCCTGCCGGATAGGTACATGGGTTTGACCCGGATCATTGAGTCCTATGCTGAGAGGTGGGAAGCCCTGGTGAGTCGTCAACTAAAGGAGACGATTTTTGTAGACATACCCACACTAGATGATCTTGGGCTCACCTAGCCTGTCAGATGCCTTCTCGCTAAGGGGGGAATGGAAGGATTCATGACCAGGAGCGCACCCTCTTACCGGAGATACACGCTAGAGTTCCTGTCCACGGTCAGGATCTGCAGCATGAGAGTTGATCAACCATGTGAGAGGTACATTACTTTCCACTTGGATGATATATCTCAGCAAATGACCGTCTCACAGATTGAGAAGACGTTTGGATTTGACACAGTGGAGATACGGGCTAGGCTGGACCCACAGGTCCAGGAGCAATCGATCAAGGATGACATGCAATTTTGGAATGTCATCAACATGAGGCCAAAGAACTCCCATGACAAGAGTAGTGTCATCATCCACCCTGCACTTCGTTATATGCACCGACTGTTGGCTGGCACAGCACTTTGCTCAGCGGAGCCGACAAATGTGCTAGACAACAGCATTCACTTTCTG
Organism: Rubia yunnanensis; assembly: GCA_037428765.1. Lineage (NCBI taxonomy): Eukaryota > Viridiplantae > Streptophyta > Magnoliopsida > Gentianales > Rubiaceae > Rubia > Rubia yunnanensis. The sequence goes on from CM075066.1 coordinate 40,287,583, forward strand.
TGGAACTTGATGAGTGAGGGACCAAAATACAGGTTGTGGGCTGAGTTATGGATGAAGAGGATTGTGGAGGTGGCAGGAAAGCCAAAGGGGAAGATCATGGTCGGAAGTATGATAGGCCTCTTAGCGGAGTACCTAGGATTGGTTCCTCCGGCTGACTTTCTGCGCTTAGGGAGGCACACTTCCTACCTCATCATTGCTGAGAGGTTGGTTCAATTTGAGATGCTCAGTGCCACCCAGACCACAAGGCTATTCTAGTGGTTGTATGGCACCAGGAAGGTCACATTCATGGCACTTCCTCAGCCCAACAAGATGAAGATGGAATTTGATACACCTCTAGGAGACTTGGAAATTTCACCTAACTCCTCTTGTAGAGATAACTTCCAGCGTGAGCTCCACAACCTTGGCCCAACCCCTGTCCAGCACGATAACAACAACCTACCTTTCTCTGAGCGACAGCAGCAGCATCACTCCCCGCAGGCTTCACCAGAGACCGAGCTGATGCAGGAGGACAATGTGCCACCTCACTACTCCCAGCCTCCACCGGATTTCTATGAGTGAATGATGAAAACCATGAAGGATGGATTCTGGCACCAGGATAGCATGATACTGGAGCACAATGTGTTTGTTTCCCAGACCTTGATCGACATGAATGAGGAGATTGATCACCCGTCAGCTCACATCCATGAGATGCAGTCCCAGGCTAGCGGTGTTTCAGGCCCCGATATGGGAGCAGAGAGGCAGAGAGCTAGGAGACAGAGGAGCACGGATTGGCTAGCTCATTATCTGTAGTGCTATTTTGGCGGTAGCCTTTCTTCCTTACATCAGTGATTTGTGAGCACCATATCCTTACCCTTTCCATTCTTTGCTTTGTACATTTTGGCCCTATTGTCTACATTGAGGGCAATGTAGTGTTCTAAGTGTGGGGAGGGGTATCTACTTTGAGGTGATTGGGGTTGAAGATACTTTGAAGACTTGCTACTTTTGGATAACTCTTTTGATTTCTTTTGGGTATTTTTCCCTTTTGTATTGGGATGTTTTTATTTTGATGTACTTGGATAATGTTGGATTTGATACTTTTCTTAGCCTTAAGATTTGGAAAGCACTTTGCTACTTTTTGGATAAGAGAAATGTGAAAAATTTGAAAACAAAAAAGAAAATGAAAAATAAATAAATAAATAAAAAGAATCCCACTAAGTTGAAAACTCGAGAGGGCATCTTAGGCAATATTGGGGGCTTAGATAGGTCAAAAACTCGAGAGGGTGACCTAGGCAAAAATGAGAGGCTAAATATGTGGAAAAAGGTGAGATGTAAGCCAAAACAAAAACATGGTGTGTGGCTAGGATGAAAACCCGAAAGGGCTCCTAGGAAAAATGAGAGAAAATGAGAGAAATAGAAATATGTTAAGTTTTCACTCATTTGCTGGCGTTGGAGTCATAAGGTTGCGGTGGCCATACGGATGGATCAGGTAGCTTGACATCTTGTGGGCCTCTTGGGAGTGGAAAATTTAGCAGGAGAAGACGAAGTAAGTTATGAAACTCTTGATTGTTGATATACTTCATTTTTAGGTTGATATATTGATATAAAGTGGAGCATGTGTTTTGAACCTTATACATGTCTTTAGCTTCACCTTGTGTCATTGGATTTGGGATTGTCAATTCGGGATTTGGTACACTTTTAGGGATATCAATGAATTGTTGGGTTGATATGGTTTGGGTAGATTTGGGAATGGGGTTGTGGGAAACTTCTCATTTGACCTTAACATTGGGATGTGTGATATTGAGAGTTTTGTTAGGTATTGACTTAGGGGAATAGTTTTAGGATGTGGATACGTCATTTCCTTCGTATGCTTGGATCTTTTCTTACTCGAGGGAGAGTAAGGTTTAAGTGTGGGGAGGTTTGATTTGTCCATTTTATGTGCATAATTTAGTACTGTTTTGGGTCACTTTTGCGCTCTTTTATTATCAAGAGCTTGTGTTTTACCTTGAAATTCTCTTAGGAGGGGTAAGAGCAACTTTACGCTCTTTTACCTCTTCTAAGTGGATTTTACGTGACAAGGGAAGAACACGGAGGCATAAAGACCGGAGGCATCACATTTTCAAAGACTTTTGAAGATGTTTTTCGAAGACATGAAGACCGGAGGCCATCAAAGACCATTTTTGAAGACCTTGAAGATTTGAAAAATGAGAGGAATCATTGTCAAGATAAATCTTTACCACAAGAAGAAGAAACGAAAACAAAGTTGAATTCTGGCCGTCGCCGTCGTGGCCAACCCGTCGCGGGCCGCGACCAACCTTATTTTTGTACTGTAAATATCACTCTCTTTCCTCTCATTCAGATCTTCTTCTGCTTCTTCTGCATTTTTGGTACTATTCCAAACCCTATTTTCTTCCATTTTCATCTTTGAACTCCCTTGTATTATGTTTTGTTGTTTAACATTAACTAGTATGAACTCTTGTAACTAAATCTAGTTCTTGGGAGCAAATGATTGATGCTTCCAAACTTATGTAGTAAGATTCTATATTTGCTCATTTATGAACATTTATTGGAGAGCATTTATTATGCCATTAATATTGTGCTTTAACTCATTTATATCATGGGTTGTTTGGGTATATTAAATGTTTGTAAGATTGAAATGTTAAAGTGTTAGGAAAGTTACAAATTTCTTAACTCATTTGATGTGGAAATCCAAAAGAATGAATTTAGAACTTCTTGTGTATAATGTGTGGTAATTCTTGCTAGATGAGTATGTTAATGTGGTTTGTTTTCATATTTATCATATAGATGCAAAGAAAGGTTGAACCTTGAATGTTGTTTATTCTAAGTTTTACCTAATAAATGCTTTGTTTAATTAAATGACTATGTCTTTGGTAGAAGGCTTGCTGTTATCAAACATATGGTCCTTTGGGTGAAAGGCCATTGATGAAATACCCCTATGATGTTGTTTGTCTAGGGTGGTCATCAGTAAGGTATGCAAATGGTCATTGTTTGTCTTTGAAAACTACTCTTAAGGAGGAATGAATGTTAATCTTTGAATGAGAAGTGATAAAATCCCCCATAGACAATACATGTAATTGAATGAGTGAATGAATGAATGAGCTATATGAAGTTTGGTAGTGGAAGTCGATTGCCCCCAAGTCTCTGTAAATTATCATTTACATCGTATCATTAGTTGTATTGCATGATTGGCATAGTTCTCTTGCTTTGCTAGTTGTATTTCAATTTGATAACTTAGGATCAAAACCCAACCAAACCCCCCCCCTTTGTTTACGTGCTTTTATATATATCTATGTATATATATGCTTAGTATGTTTTCTCCTATATATCTTTAAACACTTGAAAAGATCCCTTCTCTCGTGGATGACCCCAACTTGCCATTATCTACTTAATTGTAGATAGGAAGCATTATGGTTTAAAAGTATTAACTTTGAGAGGTACGACAATGATCTCCTAGCGCCAGAGAGACGTTGTTACCCATGCCAGGCTCCGTGCCCTGCACCACTTGAAGATCCGATCCACACCCCCAGAACAGGCGCCCCGCGCCACATGAAGAGGAATGACCCACCCCAGAACTCGCGCTCTATGCCACAGACATGCCACAGGACGCACCATCTGTGATGGTCCACACCGGGTGGTGGCTGGGCTAGGGTTTACCCTAATTTGGCCTATTTGGGGCCTATTTTTAGGCTCAATCTCCTACTCCTATAAATATAGCCTTAATCTACTAGGGTTAGAGATTATATCTTTAGTTTTGATCATTTTTGTAGTTAGGAGAGCAACTCTAGAGAGAGAAAAAATATCTCCTTTTCTTTTCTTTCTTTTGTTTTGATCCTAAGATGTGGAATTTAAATCTTTATTTGAATTCCATATCTATGGAGTAGTTTCTATAGGTTGGGGATAAATTGAGCATGGTTTAATCTATTTTCTTTGTGACATTTTAGAGTCCATCCTAATTTTGTGTTCATGATACTATTTTGATTTTTCTTGATTATTATATTCATGTATGGTGCCAATATCGATGGCCCCTTGGGAAGAGAAACCTGGATATTAGAATGGGTGAGTTCTGACTTATTTGCTATCGCACCAGTTTTAGCTGACTTTGTAAGTTTGTCCAAGAGGTTCCAGGTAGAGATAGAAAATAGTAGCAAGCTAGGGTGTGACAGGCATTAGATCATAAATAAGGTGCCAAGACCCTTTGGCCTAATTGATAGGACCATTGGGAAGTGGTGCTTTCATGGTGGATGCCCGGGACATAATCGCACGGGGGGAGAAAAAGACCTACAACAATGGTTGGGCCTTTTTGTATTCTCCTCATTATGATGTCATTTTCGATGGAGGGTTGTGAGTGCAACCGTCATGACTGGGATGGGGAAGTGTATGCCATTTGCCAATCCACATGTTATGAACACTCTATTAGGTTGCCTAAATTTCTATGTGAATGAATCGATGATCGAAACATTAGATTAACCATGTTGCTCAATGACTCCCCCCCAAGTGCTTAGTTAAATAGCTTACTTTTACTTTTTACTTTTATGCTTAGTAGTTGTTAGTTTTGAAAAACCAAACCCCCCACCCTTTGCATGTTTGCTTTACTAGCCATTCCTTTCATTTGCAAGGATTGATGCCCATACGTGGTTTTGCTCTGATTGATATTTAAACCTAGAATCTCTATGGAAAATCCAGGGCTTACTGCTAACTACCCCATAGGTAGCGTAGCAGTGAGAACGGGTGCAGAACTATAAATATATTTTCTTTAATAGCCTCATCCTTCTATTTTTCAGTGGGGGTGTCTACATCATAGTCAATCAAAGAATTCAGCAAGTCAATGACATGTCCGAGAGCCTCTCCCACATAGAAAAATGTGTGGTTGGCAGAGGGAAATCCTGCTTTAGCATGGAATACTGGATCAATCACCCAAACATGAGCAATTGCACTTGCTGATGTATGGTCGTGGCAGTTTATTTGGAGCAATCCCTTTGCCACTAGGGCCCTTGACCCCTCCAATTTCTTCAAGAACAAACTGAACCTTTCCCCATCATGTCAATAGTCATGTAAACTTGTTAATAATTTGAAATATATGAAGTTTATTATTTAATAGACTAAGTGATGAAAGACAGAACGGCGAATGATATCCCATTTTTTTACCTCCTCATCGTCCTCCTCATTTCTTGGAGTAACATTTGATTTTTTCTGGGCCGTGCTCACTTTAGCCAATTCCTTCTCTATGAAAGACTTAGGATCCTCCAGGCTAGGTGGTATTTGGACCCCGCCCCCTTGATGAGTTTGGAGACGTATGGCACCATTACCTTCACCATTGATTGGTCCTTTGTTTTTTTTCTGTAGGACTGCTAGAGCGGGGGATGAGCTGCTACCGCATTTGCTTGATAAATGGGGTACGACAACCTCTTTACAGAGGATTAAAGGAGTACCCCTCTACCTCTCCAGGTGATCCGGCTTGTCGGTCGCCGCTATCAGTATGTCCTCCTCCGGTTTGAGAACCAATTAGCAGCCTCCTCATTTGTTTTTATCTGTGGGCAGGCATAAAGTATAAACGATGAAATTAGTTTCAATAAATTTCAAGATCATTCAAAGTTGAATTACTAAACATTTTAATGATAAATTAATGCAGAAAAACTTACAATGTTCTCTGCAATGGCTATGTCAGCCGGATCAGTGTATTTGTCTTTGTCTGCCAGCTTGATGGACTTGAGGTAGACTAAGGACCTGTCCACATTGAACTCCTTATTCTCGAGCTCAGTTTCGATCTCCTTCTCAATCAAGTTCTAAGCAAGCAGCTTCACTCGCTCCTCTTCCTTTTTAAATTTAATTATTTTTTCCCGCATGACCCGGTGTCCGCTCCTCCCAGTCCGATGTGTGTAAACCTTTTCCTTTGAGTGCTCGCTGTTAATCTTACTTATTTTCTATCCATAAGAAACAAATGGAAGTGAAAATAATGAAATTTAAAAATGAACCGAAATGATACACATGTTGAATTAGGCTAAATGTTGATGTAAAGTTTACCTTAAACTCTGGTGTTGTTCTCATTTTCACAAACTTGTACGACTCCTCTTTCTCCATCCATTTGTATTTGTCCCAAGGTTTGTATGGTAACTTTTGCCCTATTTTTTCCACTTGATGAATGAATTTCTTCACCACTTTTGATTTCTATTTACCCGTGAGCATTGTCAGCTGCAACGTACGCAAACTCTTTCAACTTTTCAAGCTGTCTTGCTGTCAACTTTTGCTCAAACCTGAAGCTCATCTGCATTTTGGAAATTTAGCATAGAAACTCATGTTAGTTTATGTAAATAAAATTTTGAATTTATATTAGCTAATAAATTGAATTTAATAACATAAACATATATGAGTTGTGAAATTCTCTTACCAAAATGTTTTTCCAAGCCTCCTCCTTGGTGTCATTGGGGACATTTTTCCAATGCCTGTGTATCCCAAACTTTATTCACCGCCGGAATGCATAATGGATGTGCACTATTCATGCCATCTAGTTTTTTGTGCCGGACATGTTCGAAAGTTTGAATCAGACAGGGACCGGGATAATATTCTCCTTGGCCAGCACTACCGACTGGCATGTGGCTGTACCACGTGTCTTGCACCACTCCTTTATTTCAAACTTGTCAAAGGCTTTTCCATGCTTCCCCCTGCCTTGGAAATATCATCTGTCCCCCGCTTATTGGATGTCCCCGGTTCGGAGGATGGAGTCTCTTCTACATCACCAGTCAATGCTGGGGGTTATTTATTGTGGGGATTCTCTTCGACTGTGGCTCTGGGCTCCCCAATCTGGAATAGAACTGGAGTAGTGGTCTTAGTCTCGTCCAGGGCAGCGGGGGGCGTGGTTGGCTGTTCCTCGTCCACAACATTTCCCATGACTGACTATCCCTTCTTTTTCTTGCTCCCTCTTGTAGCCACTTTCTTACCCTTGGGAGGCATCTAATGCAGAAAATATAAACAAATTTCAAAACTTTTGACACAATTAACTTCTATTAACCTAATCAAAACCTCTAATCAGAAGCTATATAAAGTATGAAGCTGGACCCTTTTGACACATGCAAGTACTGATAATCAAAATACAGTCAATATAAACAAAGTTAAAAAATTTGACAAAATTAACATCCATTAACTAATCTAAATCAATTTTCCATGGACTACATCAAGAATCAAGTACAACCCTTTGGACAAAATCAAGCACCATTGATAAAAATGCATTAACATAATAAAAACCACTAATCAGACCCAAATTCAGGAATCAAGCTAAACACTTTTGAATCCATCAAACACAGAAAAGCAGAAAATACAAACTAAGTTCAAAACTTTCAGGGGCAGCTAGGTCCTATAATCCATTCCCAAGCATTGAACATAACTAATAACCAACAAATAAACTTCCTATAACCTAATCAAAACAACTAATCCAAAACTATATTAAGAATCATGTTGAACCCTTTTGCCATAATTAAGCTCCGATCATCAAAATGCATAAACATGAACAAAATCAACAAGGTTTTGACATAGCTATTAACCATCACAATTAAACAACCCCAATCGCAATACATTGTTTGAGTACACAACCACTTTCCCGACGACAAAATTAACAATTCAATATGCAATCCATAGAAAATGCCCTAGATTCACGAAAATGAAAACTAAGCTTGATGTACAGGCGGTGGTGGAGGACCGAAAATGTGGTGGAGGTGGCGGACCGGAAATTGGACGGTGGTGCGGAGAAATAGGGGGCGACGGAGGTGTGGAGGAACAATGATACCGGTTTGACGGAGCGGAGGTGGTGAGGAGTACCGAGCGACGGAGAAGGAATAGGGTGCGATGGAGTGGGGATTAAAATTGGAGAGATGGTGGTGGAGTAGTTGAGCTAAGGCTAGAGATGGTGGAAGAGTGGGGATGGAAGAGTGGGAGTGGAAGCGTCCGCCTTTTATATGATACCTGTATCACCAGTAGCAAACCTAATACTGGTGATTATAACCATGTACTGCAGCTGCTTGTTATTTATTTCTATTCATACAGTTGGACAGTGGGGAAAGAACCCAAAATGTTTTCAAAGTGTTGAGCACCGGTACCTTGATACCAGTGCTCTAGTCCCTCAAATGTAGCTGCACGCAACTTCTTGTCAATTATATTAATTCATATGGGTTGACAATGAGGAAATGACACGGAATATTTTCTAAGTGTTAAGCACCGGTAACGATACACTTATGCTCTAATCCACCAAACATAGCTGCACGCAGCTGCTTGTCATTTATTTTAATTCGTACGGGTGGGCAGTGGGGAAATGACCCAAAATTGTTTCTAAGTATTGAGCACCGGTACCTAGATACCGGTGCTCTAAACCACCAAACGTAGTTGCACGTAGCTGCTTGTCATTTATTTTAATCCATACGATTGGACAGTAGGGAAATGACCTGAAATTATTCTAAGTGTTGAGCATCAGTATATGAAATATGTGCCTAAACATCATCGTACGAGTGATCACAAAAATTCAATTTTCCCACCTATCAAGTTTGAAAATTTCAAATATATTATCATTCCCTCAAAAAATGAGCATTGGTAAAGTATGGTCTTACCGGTTCTACAAAACCCTGAAACTTCTAATTATTTATGTTTTATACCCCAACCTTTTTATAATAAGTTACATTTTTAAATTGATCGAATTTATGTTTAATTAAGATTGTTAAACCATGAATTTGATGGTGTACATGTGAATTTGAGATTCCAGCAATAGCAGATTATATACCATAGTAAAATTACAATAACACCCAAAATTTTTTTGAAACCCTAATGACCACGTAATCCATGCTGATAAGTATCAAATAGATTTATGACATGACTGCAAGAAGGTACAAAAGATACCTCATCACTGATTTTAGTCCCGAGGGTGAATTTTAATTTGTTTACAAAACGGCCCTCCAAATAAACACCCCAATTACGCTAACTTACCCGCCTCGTACACCCATGATATTTCATATCATTATAAAAATGAATGATTCAAATAATTGTTACACCACTGAAACATGACAGAAAGCCCTAGTGTATGATGTACAGTTAGGCAAATGTGCTTAGCTAGTGTTTACTTTGAGAATTCGGGAAATTTTATAGAGACTTGTTGGCGGAATACACAATTGGTGATAAAGGAATAAAATTCAATGTTGGGGAAATGTACTTTTGCAAATTGGACTCATTTTAGTGAATGGAAGGACGTTTTCTGCGAGATAGGAATAGTCTTGTAAAATTATTAAATGACCCCAAATGTTGTTTATTGTGTTCCCACAACTTTAAAACATGTAAATCTTGGTAATCACAATTATATATGGTATTTAGATATGTGTCAAAATTTAGAGTATTTTTAACATTAATAAAAGTTTCCATTGTATTACAATTCGTGATAAGATGGTGCTCAAATCGTCCATACCAGTGCCTATAGGTAATATATCGGTGCTATAAACCAATAAGGCAACTGAGTGCGGGTGCGTTGCGACTCTATAATTTGTCAAAAACATTATAAAAAATTACTGAAGTAAAAATATATATCGTCATCATTCCTGTGTCCATCAATCACAGTATTACTACAACACCAAATGTAAATGTCAATTTACAGCCTTAGTAATTGGGACATTTCAGGAATAATAATGCGAGCATGGTTCCACTTCCTCGCTGGTAGCTGCATTGCCCCTATCAAGGGATGGAAAAGGACCGATCACCTTCACAGCTTCAGGAAACTGGTTACTCATCAATTTCCCCATGTGGTCACACCACCTACTCTGTTGTTTACAATAAACTCGTAGAGTTTCAACCGCACTCTCGAGTGCAGAGACACGAGATTCAATCAATGGTACAAAGATAGGAGAAACATTCTTGTAGAATGATTCTACAACAATTTGTGTCATAGGATGACCTCATGTGTTGTTATCATAGTTAGGCACACATGCGAGTGCAAAAAGTGATGAAATCACACTACAAAAACCATACGAGCCAGACTTCTCCCTGTCTTCGGTAAGGGCCTAATGTATTCCCTCTCCTACATTCCAATGAATTTCTTTTTTATGGCATACAACTTAATTATCCTCATCTTGTGTACTTCAGTGTTAACCGTGACTGGAACGATACACGAGGCCACAAAGTGGTACCACACGTTCATTTCCAGAGTTAGTGTTTTCTTATGAATTGTTTTCCACCTAGGAAACACGAGAGCATCCACATTGGTTCCTTCAGTTGTTATGCACTTAACCAAGGTCTTCCATACATCTTTATTCAAATCATTATTCTCATTTATTAGTTCCAACATCTCATCCTCATCATCTTTTACACTGGGCAATCTATACAGTTCATTGATGGCGTGAGGGGTGAGGGTGACATATTTTCCACGACACAAAACTTTTTCTGGGCCCAATCCACACCTCAAATTTTCGTAGAACTCTGCAACTATGGTGAAGTTGAACGCAGGAGGCATAGTGCAAAGCATTTCCCAACCCAATTTCTGAATAGTGTCTTGAAAGGGTGGATTTGCTTCAATTCCACATTCCGGATAATGATTCCTTGCTCAGTAACTCTGGGCCAACAGTCTTACCTCGTTTGACAAAAAAATTCCCACCGCCACCCTCATGTTCGAATCTTCTGCAGGTGAAGGACACCCTTCTTTCCTAGGCCTCTTTGTCTTGGATTTGGGGGCCATCCTGTACATGGTCATAGAGGCATTTTATCAAACACTTTGTTTGCATTGTAAATTTTCCTCAATTTCAACTATAATCTAATTCTGGCATTGGTCATTTGTAGTGGCAACAACAAGGAAAACATCACATTGATTATATAATAAAAGTAATTGCAATAAAATATTTCACACATAAAAATCCTAAATGATCATTGTTTTTGGAATTTTCACAATGTTGAAATAAAACATAGATAAAATAAGGATTCATTCACAAAAGTAATAGATTTCCACTTCGCTGCAGTGGTTTGAGTGAGAGAACAATACCTTTTTGAAGCTCTTTCGCCGTCAGGAAAGGATATAGAGTTTTCTCAAAGAAGATGTGAAGAGGTGGTTATAAATGTAAGGTAAAATAACGACCGGGTAGTTTGATTATAGCAGAATTTGCTAGCACCGGTGCTAAATATCAACGCAACCCCACTCAGATGCCTGTGAATTTATTTTTATTATTCAGAATAGGACTAGAGAGCAACCGACAAAATTTCAGACTAAGTGTTGAGCACCGGTACCTTACCGGTGCTTGAAAATTGGTTCTCGAACTCTGTTTTCAAGTACTCTGCAGAGCAGGTTCCTAAGTCAATAGCATCGGTATTTAACATTTTTCTGGTGCTATGTATATCCATACATTTTGATTTTTTTCTGAAAATTACTTGAGGAAAATACTATTTTCAAACATAGGTAAATAATTCCACTAAAAATACTCTCTAGGTTAAATAAAATGGTCCTGGCGGGTACAAAAGTGAGCAAAATACAAATGGAACACCCTATCTCTTCCTCTTCAAGACATCACCACCCACAATGTTTCCATTCTCATCCACCCACAGTCCATCCCCTTATGATCGCCTAATTAGAGATGGTCCCCCAATGTCATCCAAACTGGGGAAAGCAGATGGAAACTCTACAATATCCGATTTGACATTAATTTCAATTTCATCATCAAAAAAGTACTTTTTACCGTGGAGTACAATGTGCCACTTCTCATTTCTTGGATCTCTAATGTAGAATACTCGATGAGCATGAGATGCTAAGATGAACTTGTAATTCTCATATCCCACACAATTCAAGTCAACGACATAAAACTCGGGGGCATCTCGGTACGTACCCCGACACCATTTTCAACCCAATGGCACTTGAACACTACCACTTTAAACTCCACATAATCCAACTCCCAAATCTCCTCGATGACCCCATAAAATTATCTCACGGCAATGATTGGTGTTTTGTCTCTCTTGCTCGACTGCCACATGGATTCAGATTAAAAAAACCCGCTATTCAGAGTTGTGCTTTTGCTATCCTTAGAAGCAGTCAAAAAACTGTATCCATAGATATCATAGCCCTGGTATCTCTTAACCGTGCAACCCAGTGTACTTGCAGATGCCCAAAGTTTTGATGGTATCCCTTCACATTACATTGATTATAAAACCATTTAATAAACGTTGCAGAATGCTCAAGTTGCAACTGGTTCAATGACCATTCGAGATACAGTTCTTCCAACATTGACATTTTCTCATCAACATAAATAGCAGTCTCACTACTGTTACACAAAACATAAAGATGGACTTTCATCAACTCAGCATTTAATGGTGTGTATAGCATACCTTTTGAACGTGGGATACCATTCTTCCCGCCACTGTGGACATGCTTAGGAAATCCAACTACCATTTTCCTTGGAAAGTGTTAAGTACAATACTCAATTATCTCCTCCGTGACATACCTTTGGACAATGCTAGCATTTGGTCGGCATCGATTGTGTACATAACCCTTAAAGACCCCCATATGACGCTCAAACAGGTACATCCAATGCATCCCAATGGGACCACATATTCTAATTTCCCTTACAATGTGGACTATAAGATGGACCATAATGTCAAAGAATGCTGGGGGAAAATACTTCTCAAACGAACAAAGAACAAGTGTCCCCTCGTGCTCCAACTCATCTAGTTGTTTTCTGCTAATATTCTTACGGCAATTGGAGTTGAAAAAGAAACAGGTGTGCATGATGCAGAATCTCACCTCTTTCTCTAAGACCCCACGGATAGCCACATGCAAGATTTGTTGCATCAACACATGATAATCATGCGATTTCAACGCATTAAGACGTAATTCATCATTCACAAATTGACTTACAATGGAAGAGTACTAGATGGTACCTTGAATCTCCCAATGCACTCACAGACCGACCTCCACTCACTGATAGAAAGATTGTAATGGGTTGGTGATAGGTACGTCTGTTTACCTTTCACCTCAAGAGCTAAATCAACTCTTATACCAAGCTCAACTAGGTTGTTCCGTGCATTCAAGCTGTCCATCGTCATACCTAGAATGTTAAGCAGAGTATCAATTAAACTCTCACACACATTCTTCTGTATATGCATTACATCCAAACAATGGTAAACCTGCAGAGTCTTCCAATACAGAAAATCAAAGAACAATGATCTTTTCTTCCAAGGCCCGTCATTTAAGGCAACCGCTTTTGATATCTTCTTTCCTAGAACAACATTGAGTTTTTTCATATTTTTATGGATGGAAAATCCACTCAATATTCTTGGCGCCTTCCTCCTCTCCCTTTCCCCAGCAAAATGAGTCTCATCATCTCGTAACTTGTGCTTTGCTGGGAAGAATTTCCTATGATCGTGATAGATATTTTTCTGACCATTTTTCAGCTGCGTAAAATCACTTGCTTCCTCACACACGGGACATGCCTTGTGGCCCTTAACAATGTAACCCGAAAGATTACCATATGCAGGAAAATAATTAATAGTGTAGAACAACATCACCTTCAGAGTGAACTTTGTCCCATGATGACCATCAAACACCCCGACACCATCCAACCACAACAACTTCAAATCTTCAATGAGTGGGGCTAGGTAAGTATCGATGTTATTTCTGGGTTGCCTCGGACAAGAAATCATTAATGGCATCAAAACATATTTCCTCTTCATGCATTGATAAGGAGGCGGATTGTAAATACAAAGCATAATAGGCCATGAGCTATGTTTCGATGACATATTACCAAAGGGAGTCATGCCATCAGTACATAGAGCCATTTGCAAATTTCTGGGTTCTTCAGCAAACTTAGGATACCTGTTGTCAAATTCTTCCACTGATCCCTATCCGCTGGGTGACTAATGATATCATCAACAACACAACCCCTATCCTTGTTCCATGTCATGTTTTTCACATTCACAACATTCTTGAACAACCTCTTCAGCCCGAGAACAATAGGAAGGTACCACAGGCATTTTGTAGGGACCCGTTTCCTTACCTTCACCCCGACTTCTTCATCAAAATCACCATTTCTTCTCTGCTTATAACAAGATACCTTGCATACAGGGAAATCCACCAATTTTTCCAACTCATCCTTATACAAAACAAAATCATTGGGGCATGCATGTATCTTTTTATACTCAATTCCATTGGGCATATAATTCTCTTTGCATCGTATAGGTTGTCCGGCCATTTCCAGGAGGAAGCTTCTCACTAAAAAAACTTCAAAAACTTATGCATGCTAGTATCAGTCTTCGATCCAATGCCTTTCAAGTTGAACAAATTTATCAAACATGACATTACAGTGTCTTTCTCCTTGCAACCAGGATACAACGGTTTGTCCTTCTCATCAAGAAATTCTGACAAAACCTCAGGTCTCCCCCTAAATTCATCAACCAACTCCTCACACATGTCATTCAATTTCAAATCCCCCAAATATTCCCCCTTGCTAACTACAACCACGTCCGGCGGTGGTTTCTCCCTATGAAAAGTCCAAACACAATAATCTTTCAAGTTCACTCTGATGTAAAAATGGAGTTGCAATAACATCTCAATCATCAGTACACTTACGGTTCTTACAACAATGACAAGGAGATAGGATGCGCTTTTGATGACTAAAAGCATAGTCCAAGAAGTCCCGAACAAAAGCAACAAATTCACCACTCACCAAGCTAACATTGTGATAGACATGCTTACGCATCTCAATGGCACGGTGTATGTCTACAATGTAATCAATTTGTAACATTTAAACATCCAAAGGAATATAAAATTACACCAAAAACTATAAGTTCATTCATAACACACCCTATAAACATGCAACATGCATGATCACACAATACTACAATCCTACCACACACCACACTTCAAATCACTTACAATTAAAGCCATGCATGACATCAACAACATTTGCAAACAAAACCTATTCATCAAGAGTGTCAAGAAACATTACAATGTTCAAACTCACAAGATATTTATAGAAACATACCATTCCACACATATTCCACCTTAAATGATGATTTGTTTTTTAAAAAAATGAAATACCTTCAAGGGAATTCATTAATGAGCTTTCAATGGCTTCTCCAACCCCAAATTTCCATTAATGACATCCTAAATCCCCCTACTTTCTTTTTTAACCCTATAAGATTGGGGGTAGGTGAGCATTTAATGCATCAATAGCACCGGTCTAAGCATATATTACCAGTGCTATTGATGCAGTAAAAGCACAAATACCAGTGCTAAAAATAAATGAAATTACCGGTGCTCAGAATTTTCACTTTTCCCGTGTTTTTTCATATCTTCACTCAAACGCACCAGTACATATTACCGGTGCTCAAATATTTCCTGCATTTTACAAATTTCAGCAACGGGACAAACAAACCAGTGCTGATTGTATACCGGTGCTACAGGTTTTCCCACCATTTCTTCCTAAAATGCACCGGTACATGGGACAGTTACCAGAGCTATTAATATGAATTCCCATGTAAATGTTTTAGAGAACCGCTTATCATCACCTGTACCAGTCATACCGATGCTCAAAATTAGCCACATTCATCTACATTCTACTGATAAGCATCGGAGCAGAGCACCGACATATTTTTTACCGGTTATATTACCTCTTGGGCACCGGGGTTTAATGCACAGACATTTATACCGGTGCAATAGGTGATTTATAGCATCGGTTTATCAGCACCGAAACATGTGTACAAGTGCCTGTGCCAACAATTTCTAGTAATGCATCCTGCGCTCGGGCTAAATAGCTACAGTTAACAACCCCGGGGAGGCAGGTCACTTCTTTAGTCGAGAAACGACTAAAAGTATCCCTTTTTTGGCGTTGAGCATGAAGAATCAACAAGCTTGGTAACACTTATAAACACTGCATCGTGTCTAAGCATTGAGCAATTCATGCCTTTACACAAGATTAGTCAAGAATGTTTAACTTTCACAGAACTTTCCTATTTTCTACATTAAACAAACATGACAAAGAGTTCAACATCATCACATTCATCTAGCAATTATCAACTCATCAACACCAATAGAAACTCTAACTAATGCTCTTGGATTTCATATCAAAAGAGGGGAAAATTAGCTAGTTTTTCCCAACCCTAACAAGTAATCATACAAGAAATTCATATACTCAAACTTCTAACAACATTAAGCTGAATAAATGCACAATAGCGAAAGTACAAAATAGATAAATAGAGTTTTCAAGACAGGGGCTTTGAAGCCTTAATCAATTGCTTCCAAGTACAAAACTAACCTAGATAATAAAAACACATAACATAGAACAAAGATATACAAAGAAAGAAGAAGAAAATGGAAGAAAAGAGTGAAAAACTAGGGTTTTGGATCCCCAAGTCAGGCTTAGAGAAATGGGGAAGAAGGGGGGCTATTTATAGCACAATTGGGTCAAGAAAAGTCTAAAAGTGCAGCAGGCGTCGCTCGGGCGAAAATTGCTTCGCTCAGGCAAAAATAGATTCAGCAATTTTTTCTGATCTTGGCTTGCTCGTCCACCCGAGCAGATTTGATCTGAACGGGTGAGTTGAAGTTCGCGGCTTCTTGTATTGCTTCCCACCGGTGAACTGTTGATCTGTTTTGGGAGTTCTTGTAGTCTTTTTATCGTACTCGAGAAGAAGAATCCAATGGTACCACTCTTGAAGGCTGTTTCTTCTCATATCCTTTTTAGAAATCTGCTTCAAAACATAGATCATTCTTCACCCTTTACTTTGCTCTCCTTCTTCACTTTATCTTCTACCACTTTGTGAGTGGCCATTCAACTTCTACCATCCTTGCGAATACCCTTCACTCAACCACTCCAAAGTGCTTATGATCAATCTACAAATTAATCTCACAAAAAGAAATCTAGATGCTCGTAAGGTCCCAAAATCCATTAGACAAAAATAGGTTATAAAATGGTCATCTAAACCCCTTATGATGTAAACCTACCTAAATTTAGCAATCTTACAATAAAAAGGTGACAAAAGAGATGTTAAATGCTTTGGAAAATACATGCATTTGACGTCTCATCAAATCTCCCCACACTTAAACATTTACCCATCCTCGAGTAAACAAGAAAAAGCAAAGATCTAAGCCTAAACTAGCATGAAAAAGTTTTCCCAAAACATTCAACATCGTATTCCTAGATTACCCAAGCCCAAAGACATAAGAATCTCTCACGCTCTCACATCCCAAAGCCTAAGATAATCCAAACAACCAACAAACCATAACAAAAGTGAGGTATACATATAGTGCCACATCCCAAAGCCTAAGATAATCCAAACAACCAACAAACCATAGCAATAGTGAGGTATACATATAATGCCAAACTAACTTACTCTACCCTAAAGGCCACCAAATAAAAAAATCAAGAGAGGCATAAAGTTTTTCATTTTTCTCATTTTCTCTCATTTTTCCTAGGATCCCTCTTGCATTTTCATTCTAGTTTCACACATTTTTTTCAATGATCACCCTCACCTTTTCCCACACCATTTGGCCTCTCGTTTTCGCATAGGTTGTCCTTTTGGGTTTTCAACCTATCCGGGCCTCCGAATTTTGTCTAAGTTTCCCTCTTGGGTTTTCAACTTAGCGGAAATTCTTTTGTTTTTTCAAACAAAAAAAAAATCTAAGTAGAGTATATGCACACTACAATACAATACAATACAATGAGATATATTTCTCTTAACCTCCCCACACTTGAAACACATATTGTCCTCAATGTGAACCAAAGGACAACATAAAGAAATAAGGGAGAAAGAAAAAAAACTCACAACTAGGACCTTGAAGGTCCTTCCCGGTGATGGCAATGCTCACTTCTCAATGAATGTTCTCTCCTCCATGTTCTAGAACTCCGTCCAATATGCAACTTTGATCCATCAACTATAAAGCCGCAACTATGTAAATCCCGATCAACGCTCACAAAAGAAAACAACTAGTAGTACTCCTAGATGGTGGTTTTGGAAGTGGTTTTTGTGGTGGATTGTGGTGGTATTCTTGTGCTTTTGGGTAAGGGTTTGAGGACATGGTTGTGGATTTTTTTTTCAAGAAAAAGAAAAATACTAGCCTAACTTAAAAGCTTAGGTTGCTTCTCGAGAAGCTCCATATTTTAAGGTCATCGGCACGACCCTATTGTTATCCATATGGTGAAGGTTTAAACCTCTTCACCATGAGCATAAAAAATAGAGAGGAAAGTTTTGTGGAGGTGGAGATGGTCTAAAAGGAGTTGGGTGTTTAGGAGGCTTGAGATAGTCTTTTGGCTCCTCTCTTATCTCCCTCAAAACTTCCAAAAATGGTGGAGTTGATTCACTAGGTGGGGGTAGGGGTGATGATGGTAAGAATAATGAATGTAGCACAATCACCTCTTCTTCCACTTCTTTGTCCTCCACAACCGACTACTCATTCCCTTCGAACTCGAACTCATTTCTCAAGGTGACTTCACTCACCAAATCTTCAAGTTCGACTTGGGATGGTGAATCTTTGGAATTACAGCCTTCCATTCAGGCCACCACTTCCAATATATTGGTCACATGGCCCTCCATAGCCTCAAGACTAGAGGAGATTCGAGTGTCCTGGGAGGCCGTTGCCGTGCCTCCCAAAGATAGTATTTATATGTCCAAATTACGGCTAACTACTAAATAGTAGCTACTGGTGAAACAGGGTCGTCCACAAGAAAAAGTGGGTTTTATCGAGTGTTAGTTGAAAAGCACTAAAAGATGTCACTCTAAGTGTGTGGTAACAAAGTGTGTGTGTGTGGGGGGGGGGGTTGGTTTTGAAAACACTATGAATACTTCAAGAAATTAAATTAACAAACAATTAAAAGAACGATGTAAACACAGTCACAAATACCACAAATAACTTAACTAAGATTATAACGAGTCTTTGGCACAATTGATTCACATTTCTAGTTACCCTTTGATCATCGACTAATTATCCTATTTTTATGCATTAACAACATATTGTGGAAAACTTGTCAATACCTTTCAAGTGAAGACATTTCTCACTTCTCCTCGGTTATAGTTAGAGTGAGCGATCGGTGCCACACAACAACCCTTACCCTTGGGTCACTCTAGACGATCGGCATCATAGACTTCCCCGAGATTAGCAATACACATGGAGACCCAACACAACTACCATTGTGTCCTACACGCAATAAACATATAGATAGCACAAGTATATCTACTAATAAAGACTATGAGGATTAGCCTTCATGCTAATCGTTATTAGTGAGCCACATTGATAATTAGTCAAACCCATTCAAATTCATCCCAAGTCTAATAAATTTCAGCAATCAACAATCATAATTAGTTGTCACTCCCAATTATAACCTAGCATTGACCAACAATAATCACATTGATAAAAAGTCAAAGTCTTCTAGGTTTGACCAAAATTCTAGTAAAGAATCAACCCATAATCATCAACTAGTTGATCATCCTAGTATAAATCATGCATTAATCACATCACACTAGAGAGCAAAAACATACTTGATAATTAAGCACAAAATACTTACAACTAGGACCTTGAAGGTCCTTCTCGGTGATGACAATGCTCACTTCACAATGAATGTTCTTTCCTCCAGGTTCTCAAACTCCACAAAATATGCAACTTCAACCCATCAACTACAAATCCATAACTATGCAAGCCTTGATCAACACCCACAAAAAGCAACAACTAGTAGTACTCCTAGATGGTGGTTTTGATGGTGCTTTTTTTGGTGGATTGTGGTGGTATCTTTTTGGTTTTGGGTAAGGGCTTGAGGACATGGTTGAGGTTTTTTTATTTTGAAGAAAATAAAAACACTAGCCTAACTTAAAAGCTTGGGTTGCTTCCCGAGAAGCTCCACATTTTTAAGGTCGTCGGTATGAACCTAATTTTATCCTTATGGTGATGGTTTGGACCCCTTCACCATGAGCATCCAAAAGTAGAAAGGTGTGGGTAGAAACCTTCTAAGAGGAATATTTTGTGGAGGTGGAGTCAGTCTTAAAGGAGATGTGTGGTTTGGAAGCTTGGCATAATCATTTGGCTCCCCTGTTGTCTCCTTCAAGAATTCCAAAAATGGTGGAGTTATTTCATTTGGTGTGGGAAGGGGTGGTGATGAAAAGAATAATGAATGTATCACAATCACCTCTTGCTCAACTTCTTTGTCTTCAAAAACCATCTCCTCATCCCATTGGAACTAAAATTCATTTCTCAAGGTGACCTCACTCACCGTATATTGAGTTCAACTTGGGATGGTGTATCTTTGGAATATCAAGCTTCCTAACAACTCACAGATGATGCAATTTGGCTAATTTGGGTCTCCAAACTCTTGAATCTTTCAGAAAAGAGGTCCTCCATGTTCACAATTCTAGTTGCAGTTCGGTCTTCCAAGTTAGCGACCATGTTGGTTATAGCATGCAAGAGCTCCTCATATGAGCTTGAACCTTCTCCTTGAGCATGGTTCTGAGACATGGCATAAGGTGATGACCGCTAATCATATTGCTCATAGTGTTGGTTTTCTGGTGCAAATCCATACCACGAATCCGGATTGCCACTCCACTCCGGATTGCAAAAAGCACAGTATGTATACCATTCTTGAGCTTCTTAGCCTTGGAGACCAACAACTCCAACCTCTTCATAGCACTCCGCATGATACCCTTGGTTTTGAGAATAGAGGGTCTATTCTCCTTGTAGTGCTCCTCTCTCAACCAATAACAAGACTCAGTAAGATGATCAAAATGAAAAATCCTACAAAAACATGATTGTTGAGCCTCTCTTCTCATCATGAGTTCCCTCAAGGTGAGATCTTTCATTTATTTATTTTAATTTTTTTTGGAATTGTAGTGTAAGGATTCTCGGTAGAAGTACAACAAGAACTAGAGCAATTCACATTCCAAACAAAAAAAAACAAAGAAGCACAAAAACTTTAGGGTTGTAGTACAAAGGTTCTCCGTTCTTGGAACGAGCATGTACCATAAATCAAGAACAAAGGCAATACGTCCTCCAAAAAAACAACAAACAACACACAAAGAAAAACAAAAACACAAAGAACTACACTAACACTCAACAAAATACACTTCTTCCTCGACAGCGGTGCCAAAATTTGGGAGGCTGTATTACCTTTGTTCTTGGTTTATGGTACATGCTCGTTCCAAGAACCGAGAACCTTTGCACTATGACCCCAGATTTTTTGTGCTTCTTTTTATTTATTTTTTTTGTTTGGAATGTGTCCTGCTCGAGTTCTTGGTGTACTTCTACCGAGAATCCTTACACTACGATTCCAAATTTTGAGAAAAAGAAATAAATTAAAGATCTCACCGTGAGGGAACTCATGATGAGAAGAGAGGCTCAACAAAGTTTTTGTAGGATTTTTCATTCCGATCATCCTACCGAGTCTTATTATTGGTTGAGAGAGAGCTCTACAAGGAGAATATAACCCTTTATTCACAAAGCTATGGGTATTATGAGGAGTGCTATGAAGAGGTTGGAGTTGTTGGTTTCCAAGGCCGAAGAGCTCATGAATGGTATCTATCCATACTATGATTCTTACAATCCTGAGTGGAGTGGCAATCCAGATTTGTGGCATGGAAATGCACCAGAAAACCAACACTATGAGCAATATGATTGACATTTATGACCTTATGCCATGTCCCAAAACCATGCTCAAGGAGAAGGTTCAAGCTCGTATGAGGAGCTCATACATGCTACAACCAACATGGTCACTAACTTGGAAGACCGGACCACAACTAGAATTACGAACGTGGAGGACCGCTCTTCCACAAGATTCAAGAGTTTGGAGACTGATGTGCTTCATTTTCCGTGCGTTAACCTTTGCATCTAGCATATTTTTTGGTATGTTTTGTGTGGCGGATTGCTAATATTAGTTGAGTTTACATGACAAGGGATTTAGACGACCATGTTTTGTTTTATTGTCTAAATTATGCATTTTGTAGACTTAATTAGTACCAATGGACATCTTGTATCCACGAGCTCCTAGATCTTCCATTTGATCATCTTTAGTGGCTCGCCCGTGGGTACTTTTTGGTTACATTCTATGTGAAGACCATTTGTAAATGCGGTAGAAGATATTGAAGGTTGTTTCCAAAAATGGTGGAAGAGATCGAAGGTCATTCATCTCTAGAATGGCAATAGACGAAGTCCATGAACATCAATGCATAGTCGAAGGAGATTGGAGTCAAAGATAGGCAGCAATGGAGATCAAAGCGGCCAACAAAGAAATGGGAAATCGTGGTCTGATGAGTTGTACCAAAGTCTAAGAATGATCCAACAATAATTAGCCTTCAAGGCTAATTCCATTGGAATCATCTTCTAGAGCACAACAAAATTGACTTGTAAAACTCAAAAATTGGACTAACGGTTCATCCGTAGCGAAGGAAACAAGTTTAGCCAGCCAAGGTACCATGGGTTAGTGTGGGCCATTCATGGTCAAGAACTAACGGCCTGCGCCAGAAGAGACACCCCACACCAACAGTTCCAGTGCAAGGCAATGGCGCGATCCGCACCATATCCCATGGCTCGCACAACACGAGTTCAAGGATTTGCTCAAAATAGCTAAGTATGAGCAGAGACTGTCCCATTTATGATGGCCCATGCCATTCCAAGTTCAAGATGTTAAGAAAAGCCTGTGGCCCATGCAAAAGTCTATTCCCCGTGCCAAACTTCTGAGCGGAATGAGCCTCCAAACCGTGACCCACACCACATCCCACGATCCATGCCAGAGCCTTGCATTAGGCCCCATGCAAGATTTAGCACCCTGTATCGATGAAGAACCATGGCCCATGCGCGATCGTGCATCCCACGACATGTACTTGGCACAGATCGCGCCATCTGTGACGGTCCGCGCCAGGTGGCGGGTGAACTAGGCTTTTAGCATTTTGGCCTATTTTGGGCCTTTTTTTGGCCCAATCACCTTCTCCTAAATATATGACCTTAGTCTACTAGGTTAAACATGTACAAAGTAGATTAGTTCATTCGGAGAGCACTTTTAGAGAGAGAAACACTCTCTCTTTTTCTTTTCTTTTACTTTTTTGTTCATCCTATATGTGGCATTCAATTCTAAATTTGAATTCCATGTCTATGTAGTAGTTCCATAGCTTGGGGTTAATTGCAGCACATGTTTTAACTTATATTTTGTGAGATTAATTAGATTTATCTTATTATTTATGTTCATGATGTTATTATGATTGTTATAGAATGTTCTTAATGCATTAATATTACACCACATATAGGCACATACTTTGGGCTATATTTATGTATGGTGCATTTATTGATGCCCCATTGGGAAGAGAAACCTGGATGTTAGAATGGGTAAGGGTGTACGTTGCGTCTGCATGAGTGTGTGCATGGGAGACCCAAGTATTGCTCTGACTTATTTTTGATTGCACTAGTCTTAGCTGATTACATAAAGTTTTCCAAAAAGTTACGGGAAGAGATAGAGTAGCAAGCTAGGGTTGTAAGAGGCCTTAGTATCATAGATAAGGTGCCAACGACCCTTAGGCCCTAGTTGATAGGACCCGGGGAGAGTTGTGCATTTGTGGTGAAAGCCGACATGTAATCGCATGGGGAAGAAACATACCTACAAAAATGGTCGAACCTAGTTGTACTCCCATAATTACGATGGAAACGTCGATAGAGTATGCCATCGGCCACACCACGTGTTGTGAACACAAAATTTGGTTGCTTAGTAAATCTTATATGGGAATGAATTGAGGATCGAAACATTAGGTAAATCATGTCGTGCAATGACTCCCCAAGTGCTTAGCTTGATTAGATTACTTGCTATTTTACTTTATGCTTTGTAGTTGTTAATATGAAAATCCACCCCCTCTGTTTGCATTTACTAGCTATTCCTTTTACTCGTACATATTGACGATCCGTACGAGGTTGTGTTTTTAGTTGATACTTGAGCTCTATCTCTGTGGACAAACCCAGGGCTTGCCGCTAACTGCCCTTTAGGTAGCGTAACAGTGAGAATGGGTGCAAAATCATAATTTTATCTTTAACCTTCTCAGCCTCCGCTCGGGTTAATTAGCCACAGTTAATGACCCCGGGTGGACGCTGGTCAAATTTTGGTGCCGCTGCCTGGAATTCTATCCAGCGCAATTATTGATTATCACAACTTGTTAGTTGAGTAGTTAGTGGTTGCCTTTTACTTTTGTTTTTGCTTTGTGTTGTTACTTTGGTTGTTGAGCTATTATTATATTTGCTTTGTTACCCTTTGATATGTTAACTAGTGTTGTATTCAGAAGGGTATTGCTAGCCCTAGTTTATGGTACACACCTGTACCACTAATCTAGGCATTTTACACTACTCGACTGAGAATACAGGTGTTCAGGGAGAAGGAGACTGAGAACTAGGGCAGAAGTTCAACCGAGGTAAGCAATGTTAGTTGAAGAACTGCTAGCGATGGCGGAAGACAATCGTATCTTATGAGAGCTTATGTCCCCCAACCTGGAGAATCATAAATTATGCATCACTTTCCCGCCATTACTCACCAATGTTAGTTGTGAGCTAAAAAGTGGCATGATCCATTTCCTACCTACATCTCATAGATTAGAGGGGAGGCCCCGAACAAGCATCTTTAGGAGTTTCACTTGGTGTGTACGAACATGAAGCCACCGGGAGTTTCTGAAGACAATTACAACTTAAGAGCCTTCCCATTTTCCTTCAAAGCGGAGCTAAAGACTGGCTATACTACTTACCACCGGGATGCATTATTTCTTGAATGGACATGAAGCGGAGGTTCTTAGAGAAGTATTTTGCAGCGTTTAAGTCGGCGGGGCTAGAGAAACAATTGTCAAACATCACCCAAAGGGCTATCGAAAGCTTGTATGATTATTGGGAACACTTCAAGTGACTTTTGGTGAGTTGTCCCTACCATCCATTTAAGGAGGGGGATTCGGTGTATTATTTATTCAAAGGGTTATGAGATAAAGATATGTCAATGGTGAATGCCGCTTACAATGGTTCGATAGCGAAAAAGAGCACTAAGGATGCAATGACCCTCTTTGACGAAATGGCTAATGGTATGCGACAATTCAACACAAGGTCAAGGGTTAAGGTTTTGGATGAACCCACTCAATCACCCAAGTTGGAAGAGCCAGTCCAAGCTCTTGCTTCTATGATGAAGGAGTTTTTGCAAGGAAAAGTGTATCAAGTCAAAATGTACGGAGTTTTTAACCTTAACCATAACTCCGAAGAATGTCCCGAGGTAGTAGATGATTTGCAAGAAGTGAAGGCCATTGAGTACAACTATCAGAAGAGGCCACAATTTTCTAGGGGTCAACCACAAGGGTTCCGGGGTAACCAAGGAGATACAAGGCCAGATCCTATGAAAAATTGGAAGGCCATCGCCGTACCTCTAAAAGTTAATATTTATAAGCCCTAAATGCTTACTATATACAACTAAGTAGATAGTGGCAAGTCGGGGTCGTCCATGAAGAAGAGGGATCTTCCTAAGTGTTTTGGCACAAAAGGTTGATATTTAGGCTAGGAGTAGACATATATACATACATATAAAAGCATGTAAATGGTGGGGTTTGGTTGTTTGGTGGTCCTAAGTTATGAAATTAAAAAGACAAGATAACTAGCAAAGTCAAGTAACTAGTCTAATCATTAAACAAAACTAAGAAAAAGGGTTAAAACTACAAAGATAAAGCCTTGGGGACAATTGATATCCACTTCCAAACCTAATGTAGATCATTGAACCATTCACTCATTCTATCACATTCATTACTTGAATTAACATTAACACACTTATCTAGCAAGAATCACAACACATTATGCACAAGAAGTTCTAAGTTCATGTTCATAGATTTTCATGCAAAGGGGTTAAGGAATTCGTCACTTTCCTAACACCCGAACACTTCAATCATAAAAACACTTCCTATTCTCAAACAACCCATGGAATAAATGAAGTGAAACATAGCATCAAGAATACATAAATGTTAAATAATAAAGGCTTCAAGAATGAGTGAAACAATCTGTTCACTACTTCAACTACTTGTTGTGAAGATAAATCTTCTATCCTTCTTAGATAGTAGTTTGCAAGAGTGAATTCGACATCTCTTTTCAAACTTCACTAATGACTCCCATAGGACTAAGGGTATCCCATTGATGGAATTTAGCACGAAGAATCAACAAGCTTAGCAACACTTATAAGCACTACATCGTGTCTAAGCATTTAACCAATTCATGCATTTACACAAGATTAGTCAAGAATGATCGACATTCATAGACCACTCTCATTTTCTACCTAAAACAAACACGACAACGAGTTCGACATCATCACATTCATCTAGCAATTATCAACACACCAACATCATTTAAGAAGCTCTAACTCATGCTCTTGGATTCCACATTAAAAGAGGGGAGAATTAGCTACTTTCTCCCAACCCTAATAAGTAATCATACAAGAAATTCATACACTCAAGCTTCCAACAACATCAATGCAATTAACAATTCACATTCAAAGCTCAATAAATGCACAATAGCAAAAACACCAAATAGATAGATATAATGGTTCTTACTACATAGAAATGGAAGCTTCAATCCTTTGCTCCTAAGATAAAACTAAGCTAGAGAACTAAAAGACATAATTAATCTACAAAAACTAAGAAAAGAAAGAAGAGAAAACCTAGGGTTTTAACACCCAAAAATGCAGGAAGAAGGAATGGCAAAAGCTGTTGAAGAAGAGAGGATAAGGGGAGTATTTATAGCACATCAATCAAGAAGAAATTCAGACCACTCATCCGTCGTGAGTCGCAACGTGCTCGCGATGAACCATCACGTGTCACGACGGTCTCGTGACAGACACAAATTCCAGCATTATTTATTCTTTCTCTTTTATATCTCATATCCTTCTCTTCTCTTCACTTCTTCAATTCTTCATATCTTGAAAAAACTCAAATCCAATTCTTCAAATCTTGAAAGATATTCTTCAAAGTCTTCAAAGTTTTCAAAGTCTTCAAACAAATTACCTTGTCACACAAAATTCTCTAAAAAGTGATAAAAATGTAAAAGTCACTTTTAACCCTCCTTAGATAATTTCAAGGCAAAATGTCACATTTAGAGCACAAAAGTTTACAAAAGTTAATCCCAAATGTCCTAATATAACCATATAAAATGGGCACATCAAACCTCCCCGCACTTAAACCTTACTCGCCCTCGAGTAAGAAAAGATTCAAGCACACGGAGGAATTTATAAGTCCATATCCTAAACTAATATTCCCCAATCAAAGCCTCACAAAAACTCTCAATATGATAAATCCCAAAATCAAAGCTCACATTTGAATTTTTTTACACACACAACCCAAATTCCTAATTCTAACCAAACCTACCACTTATCAATGCACTACCCATAAAAACGTTTCAAAGTCCCGAATTGATATTCCCAAAGTCCAATGACACAAAATGAAGTTAAA
This sequence comes from Rubia yunnanensis, assembly GCA_037428765.1. Lineage (NCBI taxonomy): Eukaryota > Viridiplantae > Streptophyta > Magnoliopsida > Gentianales > Rubiaceae > Rubia > Rubia yunnanensis. The sequence continues at coordinate 40,314,988 of CM075066.1, forward strand.
ACCATTTAAGAAGTTTAAGCACATACTTCACCTAATTCCAATACATCAACCAAAAATGAAGTATAAAGGAATCAAGAATTTCATAACCATACGTCGTTTCCTAACCCGCTAAGTTACCCAATCCCAAGAGGTCTCTAGATGTTAAGCTACCCGATCCATCCGTATGACAACCGCAACCTTATGACTCCAATGCCGGCAAATGAGTGAAATCATAGCATTTTCCTTTTCTCTCTTTTTCTCTCATTTTGCCTAGGAGCCCTTTCGAGTTTTCATCCTAGCCACACATCATGTTTCTTCGGCTCACATCTCACCTTTTTCTGCACATTTTAGCCTCTCATTTTTGCCTAGGCTGCCCTTTCGGGTTTTTGACCTATCCGGGCCCCCAATGTTGCCTAAGTTGCCCTCTCGGGTTTTTAACTTAGTGAGTTTTCTTCTTCTTCTTGTTTTTTTAATTAAATTTTTTTTCACATTTTTCCAATCAAAAGTAGCAAAAAGCATTCCAAAACAAGCTAGCATGCATTGAGTCCTCTAACCCCTCCCCGCACTTAAAATATTACATTGCCCTCAATGTAAACATGTAAGGCAAGAACAATAAAAAATTCAAGGCAAGAGGTAGAGTGACGCCCGTTTCTCCGCGTAGTCGCCGGTGATATGGCACAATCCCATGCACTTGTATAGAATCGGTCCCGCCATTGGTTTCGGAGCCAAAAAGGGGAGCCAAAATGCCGTAGATGAACTCACCCTTCGAGCAAAACGTTGCCTCCCTGGCGCCGTTTGATCAAGACTACACCACAGAGAACAACATCAAACTCACAAGTACATAATAATTTGTAATACTAGGTTTAGCATAGATAATTAATAACCATAGTATTCTCAAAGAACAACCAATCCACCCTGCAACCACCACTACAAGATTATCCATTGAAAATATCCAACATATATCGGCACATATACAAGCATCATTATAGGATATGCAATTACAGTCACAATGATGTAGTCGGCAAACTACAATTAACAAAGGTACCATAAAGATGCAAGAATGTTCATATGTCGATATATGTAGGATGGTGGAGGAATGAGCGGAGGTGAAATGGTGAGAGGTGGCGACCGAATTTATGTTTAATTAAGATTGTTAAACCATGAATTTGATGGTGTACATGTGAATTTGAGATTCCAGCGATAGCAGATTATATACTATAGTAAAATTACAATAACACCCAAAATGCTTTTGAAACCCTAATGACCACGTAATCCATGCTGATAAGTATCAAATAGATTTATGACATGACTGTAAGAAGGTACAAAAGATACCTCATCACTGATTTTAGTCCCGAGGGTGAATTTTAATTTGTTTGCAAAACGGCCCTCCAACTAAACACCCCAATTACGCTAACTTGCTCGCCTTGTACACCCATGATATTTCATTTCATTATAAAAATGAATGATTCAAATAATTGTTACACCACTGAAACATGACAGAAAGCCCTAGTGTATGATGTACAGTTAGGCAAATGTGCTTAGCTAGTGTTTACTTTGAGAATTCGGGAAATTTTATAGAGACTTGTTGGCGGAATACACAATTGGTGATGAAGGAATAAAATTCAATGTTGAGGAAATGTATTTTTGCAAATTGGACTCATTTTAGTGAATCGAAGGACATTTTCTGCGAGATAGGAATAGTCTTGTAAAATTATGAAATGACCCCAAATGTTGTTTATTATGTTCCCACAACTTTAAAACATGTAAATCTTGGTAATCACAATTATATATGGTATTTAGATATGTGTCAAAATTTAGATTATTTTTAACATTAATAAAAGTTGCCATTGTATTACAATTCGTGATAAGATGGTGCTCAAATCGTCTATACCAGTGCCTATAGGTAATATATCGGTGCTATAAACCAATAAGGCAACTGAGTGCGGGTGCGTTGCGACTCTATAATTTGTCAAAAACATTATAAAAAATTACTGAAGTAAAAATATATATCGTCATCATTCCTGTGTCCATCAATCACAGTATTACTACAACACTAAATGTAAATGTCAATTTGCAGCCTTAGTAATTGGGACATTTCAGGAATAATAATGCGAGCATGGTTCCACTTCCTCGCTGGTAGCTGCATTGCCCCTATCAAGGGATGGGAAAGGACCGATCACCTTCACATCTTCAGGAAACTGGTTACTCATCAATTTCCCCATGTGGTCACATCATCTACTCTGGTGTTTGCAATAAACTCGTAGAGTTTCAACCGCACTCTCGTGTGCAGAGACACGAGATTCAATCAATGGTACAAAGGTAGGAGAAACATTCTTGTAGAATGATTCTACAAAAATTTGTGTCATAGGATGACCTTATGTGTTGTTATCATAGTTAGGCACACATGCGAGTGAAAAAAGTGATGAAATCACACTACAAAAACCATACGAGCCAGACTTCTCCTTGTCTTCGGTAAGGGCCTAATGTATTCCCTCTCCTACATTCCAATGAATTTCTTTTTTATGGCATACAACTTAATTATCCTCATCTTGTGTACTTCAGTGTTAACCGTGACTGGGACGATACACGAGGCCACAAAGTGGTACCACACGTTCATTTCCATAGTCAGTGTTTTCTTATGAATTGTTTTCCACCTAGGAAACACGAGAGCATCCACATTGGTTCCTTCAGTTGTTATGCACTTAACCAAGGTCTTCCATACATCTTTATTCAAATCATTATTCTCATTTATTAGTGCCAACATCTCATCCTCATCATCTTTTACACTGGGCAATCTATACAGTTCATTGATGGCGTGAGGGGTGAGGGTGACATATTTTCCACGACACAAAACTTTTTCTGGGCCCAATCCACACCTCAAATGTTTGTAGAACTCTGCAACTATGGTCAAGTTGAACGCAGGAGGTGTAGTGCAAAGCATTTCCCAACCCAATTTCTGAATAGTGTCTTGAAAGGGTGGATTTGCTTCAATTCCACATTCCGGATAATGATTCCTTGTTCAGTAACTCTGGGCCAACAGTCTTGCCTCGTTTGACACAAAACTTTCCACCGCCACCCTCATGTTCGAATTTTCTGCGGGTGAAGGACACCCTTCTTTCCTAGGCCTCTTTGTCTTGGATTTGGAGGCCATCCTGTACATGGTCATAGAGGCATTTTATCAAACACTTTGTTTGCATTGTAAATTTTCCTCAATTTCAACTATAATCTAATTCTGGCATTGGTCATTTGTAGTGGCAACAACAAGGACAACATCACATTGATTATATAATAAAAGTAATTGCAAAAAAATATTTCACACATAAAAATCCTAAATGATCATTGTTTTTGGAATTTTCACAATGTTGAAATAAAACATAGATAAAATAAGGATTCATTCACAAAAGTAATAGATTTCCACTTCGCTGCAGTGGTTTGAGTGAGAGAACAATACCTTTTTGAAGCTCTTTCGCCTTCAGGAAAGGATATAGAGTTTTCTCAAAGAAGATGTGAAGAGGTGGTTATAAATGTAAGGTAAAATAACGACTGGGTAGTTTGATTATAGCAGAATTTGCTAGCACCGGTGCTAAATATCAACGCAACCCCACTCAGATGCGTGTGAATTTATTTTTATTATTCAGAATGGGACTAGAGATCAACCGACAAAATTTCAGACTAAGTGTTGAGCACCGGTACCTTACCGGTGCTTGAAAACCGGTTCTCGAACTTTGTTTTCAAGTACTCTGCAGAGCAGGTTCCTAAGTCAATAGCATCGGTATTTAACATTTTTCTGGTGCTATGAATATCCATACATTTTAATTTTTTTCCGAAAATTACTTGAGGAAAATACTATTTTCAAACATAGGTAAATAATTCCACTAAAAATACTCTCTAGGTTAAATAAAATTGTCCTGGTGGGTACAAAAGTGAGCAAAATACAAATGGAACACCCTATCTCTTCCTCTTCAAGACATCACCACCCACAATGTTTCCATTCTCATCCACTCACAGTCCATCCCCTTATGATCGCCTAATTAGAGATGGTCCCCCAATGTCATCCAAACTGGGGAAAGCAGATGGAAACTCTACAATATCCAATTTGACATTAATTTCAATTTCATCATCAAAAAAGTACCATGGAGTACAATGTGCCACTTCTTATTTCTTGGGTCTCTAATGTAGAATACCCGACGAGCATGAGCTGCTAAGATGAACTTGTAATTCTCATATCCCACACAATTCAAGTCAACGACATAAAACCCATGGGCATCTCGGTACGTACCCCGACACCATTTTCAACCCAATGGCACTTGAACACTACCACTTTAAACTCCACATAATCCAACTCCCAAATCTCCTCGATGACCCCGTAAAATTCTCTCATGGCAATGATTGGTATTTTGTCTCTCTTGCTCGACTGCCACAAGGATTCAGATTAAAAAAAACCGCTATTCAGAGTTGTGCTTTTGCTATCCTTAGAAGCAGTCAAAAAACTGTATCCATAGATATCATAGCCCTGGTATCTCTTAACCGTGCAACCCAGTGTTCTTGCAGATGCCCAAAGTTTTGACGGTATCCCTTCACATTACATTGATTATAAAACCATTTAATAAACGTTGCAGAATGCTCAAGTTTCAACTGGTTCAATGACCATTCGAGATACAGTTCTTTCAACATTGACATTTTCTCATCAACATAAATAGCAGTCTCACTACTGTTACACAAAACATAAAGATGGACTTTCATCAACTCAGCATTTAATGGTGTGTATAGCGTACCTTTTGAACGTGGGATACCATTCTTCCCACCACTGTGGACATGCTTAGGAAATCCAACTACCATTTTCCTTGGAAAGTGTTAAGTGCAATACTCAATTATCTCCTCCGTGACATACCTTTGGACAATGCTAGCATTTGGTCGGCATCGATTGTGTACATAACCCTTAAAGACCCCCATATGATGCTCAAACAGGTACATCCAATGCATCCCAATGGGACCACATATTCTAATTTCCCTTACAATGTGGAATATAAGATGGACCATAATGTCAAAGAATGCTGGGGGAAAATACTTCTCAAACGAACAAAGAACAAGTGTCCCCTCGTGCTTCAACTCATCTAGTTGTTTTCTGCTAATATTCTTAAGGCAATTGGAGTTGAAAAAGAAACAGGTGTGCATGATGCAGAATCTCACCTCTTTCTCTAAGACCCCACGGATAGCCACATGCAAGATTTGTTGCATCAACACATGACAATCATGCGATTTCAACGCATTAAGACGTAATTCATCATTCACAAATTGACTTACAATGGAAGAGTGACCAGATGGTACCTTGAATCTCCCAATGCACTCACAGACCGACCTCCACTCACTGATAGAAAGATTGTAATGAGTTGGTGATAGGTACGTCTGTTTACCTTTCACCTCAAGAGCTAAATCAACTCTTATACCAAGCTCAACTAGGTTGTTCCGTGCATTCAAGCTGTCCATCGTCTTACCTAGAATGTTAAGCAGAGTATCAATTAAACTCTCACACACATTCTTCTCTATATGCATTACATCCAAACAATGGCAAACCCGCAGAGTCTTCCAATACAGAAAATCAAAGAACAACGATCTTTTCTTCCAAGGCACGTCATTTAAGGCAACCACTTTTGACATCTTCTTTCCTAGAACAACATTGAGTTTTTTCATATTGTTATGGATGGAAAACCCACTCAATATTCTTGGCGCCTTCCTCCTCTCCCTTTCCCCAGTAAAATGAGTCTCATCATCTCGTAACTTGTGCTTTGCTGGGAAGAATTTCCTATGATCATGATTGACAGTTTTGACCATTTTTCAGCTGCGTAAAATCACTTGCTTCCTCACACACGGGACATGCCTTGTGGCCCTTAACAATGTAACCCGAAAGATACCATATGCAGGAAAATAATTAATAGTGTAGAACAACATCACCTTCAGAGTGAACTTTGTCCCATGATGACCATCAAACACCCTGACACCATCCAACCACAACAACTTCAAATCTTCAATGAGTGGGGCTAGGTAAGTATCGATGTCATTTCCGGGTTGCCTCGGACAAGAAATCATTAATGGCATCAAAACATATTTCCTCTTCATGCATTGATAAGGAGGCAGATTGTAAATACAAAGCATAATAGGCCATGAGCTATGTTTCGATGACATATTACCAAAGGGAGTCATGCCATCAGTACACAGAGCCATTTGCAAATTTCTGGGTTCTTCAGCAAACTTAGGATACCTGTTGTCAAATTCTTCCACTGATCCCTATCCGCTGGGTGACTAATGATATCATCAACAACACAACCCCTATCCTTGTTCCATGTCATGTTTTTCACATCCACAACATTCTTGAACAATCTCTTTAGCCCGAGAACAATAGGAAGGTACCACAGGCATATAATTCTCCAACTCATCCTTATACAAAACAAAATCATTGGGGCATGCATGTATCTTTTTATACTCAATTCCATTGGGCATATAATTCTCTTTGCATCGTATAGGTTGTCCGGCCATTTCCAGGAGGGAGCTTCTCACTAAAAAACTTCAAAAACTTATCCATGCTAGTATCAGTCTACGATCCAATGCCTTTTAGGTTGAACAAATTTATCAAACATGACATTACAGTGTCTTTCTCCTTGCAACCAGGATACAACGGTTTGTCCTTCTCATCAAGAAATTTTGACAAAACCTCAGCTCTCCCCCTAAATTCATCAACCAACTCCTCACACATGTCATTCAATTTCAAATCCCCTAAATATTCCCCCTTTCTACCTACAACCACGTCCGGCGGTGGTTTCTCCCTATGAAAAGTCCAAACCAAATAATCCTTCAAGTTCACTCTGATGTAAAAATGGAGTTGCAATAACATCTCAATCATCAGTACACTTACGGTTATTACAACCATGACAAGGAGATAGGATGCGCTTTTAATGACTAAAAGCATAGTCCAAGAAGTCCCGAACAAAAGTAACAAATTCATCACTCACCAAGATAACATTGTGATAGACATGCTTATGCATCTCAATGGCACGGTGTATGTCTACAATGTAATCAATTTGTAACATTTAAACATCCAAAGGAATATAAAATTACACCAAAAACTATAAGTTTATTCATAACACACCCTATAAACATGCAACATGCATGATCACACAATATTACAATCCTACCACACACCACACTTCAAATCAGTTACAATTAAAGCCATGCATTACATCAACAACATTTACAAACAAAACCTATTCATCAAGAGTGTCAAGAAACATTACAATGTTCAAACTCACAAGATATTTATAGAAACATACCATTCCACACATATTCCACCTTAAATGATGATTTGTTTTTTTAAAAAATGAAATACCTTCAAGGGAATTCATTAATGAGCTTTCAATGGCTTCTCCAACCCCAAATTTCCATTAATGACATCCTAAATCCCCCTCCTTTCTTTTTTAACCCTATAAGATTGGGGGTAGGTGAGCATTTAATGCATCAATAGCACCGGTCTAAGCATATATGGGATAGTCTTTTGGCTCCTCTCTTATCTCCCTCAAAACTTCCAAAAATGGTGGAGTTGGTTCACTAGGTGGGGGTAGGGGTGATGATGGTAAGAATAATGAATGTAGCACAATCACCTCTTCTTCCACTTCTTTGTCCTCCACAACCGACTACTCATTCCCTTCAAACTCGAACTCATTTCTCAAGGTGACTTCACTCACCAAATCTTCAAGTTCGACTTGGGATGGCGAATCTTTTGAATAACGGCCTTCCATTCGGGCCACCACTTCCAATATATTGGTCACATGGCTCTCCATAGCCTCAAGACTAGAGGAGATTCGAGTGTCCTGGGAGGCCGTTGCCGTGCCTCTCAAAGATAGTATTTATATGTCCAAATTACTACTAACTACTAAATAGTAGCTACTGGTGAAACAGGGTCTTCCACAAGAAAAAGAGGGTTTTATCGAGTGTTAAAGCATAGTTGAAAAACACTCAAAGATGTCACTCTAAGTGTGTGGTAACAAAGTGTGTGTGTGTGGAGGGGGGGGGGGGTTGGTTTTGAAAACACTACGAATACTTCAAGAAATTAAATTAACAAACAATTAAAAGAACGATGTAAACACAGTCACAAATACCACAATTAACTTAACTAAGATTATAACGAGTCTTGGGCACAATTGATTCACATTTCTAGTTACCCTTTGATCATCGACTAATTATCCTATTTTTATGCATTAACAACATATTGTGGAAAACTTGTCAATACCTTTAAAGTGAAGACATTTCTCACTTCTCCTCGGTTATAGTTAGAGTGACCGATCGGTGCCACACAACAACCCTTACCCTTGGGTCACTCTAGACGATCGGCATCATAGACTTCCCCGAGATTATCAATACACATGGAGACCCAACACAACTACCATTGTGTCCTACACGCAATAAACATATATATAGCACAAGTATATCTACTAATAAAGACTACGAGGATTAGCCTTCATGCTAATCGTTATTAGTGAGCCACATTGATAATTAGTCAAACCCATTCAAATTCATCCCAAGTATAATAAATTTCATCAATCAACAATCATAATTAGTTGTCACTCCCAATTATAACCTAGCATTGACCAACAATAATCACATTGATAAAAAGTCAAAGTCTTCTAGGTTTGACAAAAATTCTAATAAAGAATCAACCCATAATCATCAACTACTTAATCATCCTTGTATAAATCATGCATTAATCACATCACACAAGAGAGAAAAAACATACTTGATAATTAAGCACAAAATACTTACAACTAGGACCTTGAAGGTCCTTCTCGGTGATGACAATGCTCACTTCACAATGAATGTTCTTTCCTCCATGTTCTCAAACTCCACAAAATATGCAACTTCAATCCATCCACTACAAATCCATAACTATGCAAGCCTTGATCAATACCCACAAAAAGCAACAACTAGTAGTACTCCTAGATGGTGGTTTTGCTGGTGCTTTTTTTAGTGGATTGTGGTGGTATCTTTTTGGTTTTGGGTAAGGGCTTGAGGACATGGTTGAGGTTTTTTTATTTTGAAGAAAATAAAAACACTAGCCTAACTTAAAAGCTCGGGTTGCTTCCCGAGAAGCTCAGCATTTTTAAGGTCATCGGTATGAACCTAATTTTATCCTTATGGTGATGGTTTGGACCCCTTCACCATGAGCATCCAAAAGTAGAGAGGTGTGGGTACAAACCTTCCAAGAGGAATATTTTGTGGAGGTGGAGTTAGTCTTAAAGGAGATGTGTGGTTTGGAAGCTTGGCATAATCATTTGGCTCCCCCGTTGTCTCCTTCAAGAATTCCAAAAATGGTGGAGTTAGTTCATTTGGTGTGGGAAAGGGTGGTGATGAAAAGAATAATGAATGTATCACAATCACCTCTTGCTCAACTTCTTTGTTTTCAAAAACCATCTCCTCATCCCATTGGAACTAAAATTCATTTCTCAAGGTGACCTCACTCACCGTATATTGAGTTCAACTTGGGATGGTGTATCTTTGGAATATCAAGCTTCCTAACAACTCACAGATGATGCAATTTGGCTAATTTGGGTCTCCAAACTCTTGAATCTTTCAGAAAAGAGGAACTCCATGTTCGCAATTCTAGTTGCAGTTCGGTCTTCCAAGTTAGCGACCATGTTGGTTATAGCATGCATGAGCTCCTCATATGAGCTTGAACCTTCTCCTTGAGCATGGTTCTGAGACATGGCATAAGGTGATGACCGCTAATCATATTGCTCATAGTGTTGGTTTTCCGGTGCAAATCCATACCACGAATCCGGATTGCCACTCCACTCCGGATTGCAAAAAGCACAGTATGTATACCATTCTTGAGCTTCTTAGCCTTGGAGACCAACAACTCCAACCTCTTCATAGCACTCCGCATGATACCCTTGGTTTTGAGAATAGAGGGTCTATTCTCCTTGTAGTGCTCCTCTCTTAACCAATAACAAGACTCGGTAGGATGATCAGAATGAAAAATCCTACAAAAACTTGATTGTTGAGCCTCTCTTCTCATCATGAGTTCCCTCAAGGTGAGATCTTTCATTTATTTATTTTAATTTTTTTTGGAATTGTAGTGTAAGGATTCTCGGTAGAAGTACAACAAGAACTAGAGCAATTCACATTCCAAACAAAAAAAAACAAAGAAGCACAAAAACTTTAGGGTTGTAGTACAAAGGTTCTCCGTTCTTGGAACGAGCATGTACCATAAATCAAGAACAAAGGCATTATGTCCTCCAAAAAAACAACAAACAACACACAAAGAGAAACAAAAACACAAAGAACTACACTAACACTCAACAAAATACACTTCTTCCTCGACAGCGGTGCTAAAATTTGGGAGGCTGTATTACCTTTGTTCTTGGTTTATGGTACATGCTCGTTCCAAGAACCGAGAACCTTTGCACTATGACCCCAGATTTTTTGTGCTTTTTTTTTTTTATATTTTTTTTGTTTGGAATGTGTGCTGCTCGAGTTCTTGGTGTACTTCTACCGAGAATCCTTACACTACGATTCCAAATTTTGAAAAAAAGAAATAAATTAAAGATCTCACCGTGAGGGAACTGATGATGAGAAGAGAGGCTCAACAAAGTTTTTGTAGGATTTTTCATTCCGATCATCCTACCAAGTCTTGTTATTGGTTGAGAGAGTGCTCTACAAGGAGAATATAACCCTTTATTCACAAAGCTATGGGTATTATGAGGAGTGCTATGAAGAGGTTGGAGTTGTTGGTTTCCAAGGCCGAAGAGCTCATGAATGGTATCCATACTATGATTCTTACAATCCTGAGTGGAGTGGCAATCCAGATTTGTGGCATGGGAATGCACTAGAAAACCAACACTATGAGCAATATGATTGACGTTTATGACCTTATGCCATGTCCCAAAACCATGCTCAAGGAGAAGGTTCAAGCTCGTATGAGGAGCTCATACAGGCTACAACCAACATGGTCACTAACTTGGAAGACCGGACCACAACTAGAATTACGAACGTGGAGGACCGCTCTTCCACAATATTCAAGAGTTTGGAGACTGATGTGCTTCATTTTCCGTGCGTTAACCTTTGCATCCAGCATATTTTTTGGTATGTTTTGTGTGGCGGATTGCTAATAATAGTTGAGTTTACATGACAAGGGATTTAGACGACCATGTTTTGTTTTATTGTCTAAATTATGCATTTTGTAGACTTAATTAGTACCAATGGACATCTTGTATCCACGAGCTCCTAGATCTTCCATTTGATAATCTTTAGTGGTTCGCCTGTGGGTACTTTTTGGTTACATTCTATGTGAAGACCATTTGTAAATGCGGTAGAAGATATTGAAGGTTGTTTCCAAGAATGGTGGAAGAGATCGAAGGTCATTCATCTCTAGAATGGCAATAGACGAAGTCCATGAACATCAATGCATAGTCGAAGGAGATTGGAGTCAAAGATAGGCAGCAATGGAGATCAAAGCGGCCAACAAAGAAATTGTAAATCGTGGTCTGATGAGTTGTACCAAAGTCTAAGAATGATCCAACAATAATTATCCTTCAAGGCTAATTCCATTGGAATCATCTCCTAGAGCACAACAAAATTGACTTGTAAAACTCAAAAATTGGACTAACGGTTCATCCGTAGCGTGGGCTAATTCCAAGTACCATGGGTTAGCGTGGGCCATTCATGGTCAAGAACCAACGGCCCGCGCCAGAAGAGACACCCCACACCAACAGTTCCAGTGCAAGGCAATGGCGCGATCCGCACCATATCCCATGGCTTGCACAACACGAGTTCAAGGATTTGCTCAAAATAGCTAAGTATGAGCACAGACTGTCCCATTTATGATGGCCCATGCCATTCCAAGTTCAAGATGTTAAGAAAAGCCTATGGCCCATGCAAAAGTCTATTCCCTGCGCCAAACTTCTGAGCGGAATGAGCCTCCAAACCGTGACCCACACCACATCCCACGGTCCATGCCAGAGCCTTGCGTTAGGCCCCATGCTAGATTTAGCACCCTGTATCGATGAAGAACCATGGCCCACGCGCGATCGTGCATCCCACGACATGTACATGGCACAGACCGCGCCATCCGTGACGGTCCGCGCCAGGTGGCGGGTGAACTAGGCTTTTAGTATTTTGGCCTATTTTGGGCCTATTTTAGGCCCAATCACCTTCTCCTAAATATATGACCTTAGTCTACTAGGTTAAACATGTACAAAGTAGATTAGTTCATTCGGAGAGCACTTTTAGAGAGAGAAACACTCTCTCCTTTTCTTTTCTTTTACTTTTTTGTTCATCCTATATGTGGCATTCAATTCTATATTTTAATTCCATGTCTATGTAGTAGTTCTATAGCTTGGGGATAATTGCAGCACATGTTTTAACTTATATTTTGTGAGATTAATTAGATTCATCTTATTATTTATGTTCATGATGTTATTATGATTGTTATAGAATGTTCTTAATGCATTGATATTACACCAAATATAGGCACATACTTTGGGCTATATTCATGTATGGTGCATTTATTGATGCCCCATTGGGAAGAAAAATCTGGATGTTAGAATGGGTAAGGGTGTACGTTGCGTCTGCATGAGTGTGTGCATGGGAGACCCAAGTATTTCTCTGACTTATTTTTGATTGCACCAGTCTTAGCTGATTACATAAAGTTTTCCAATAAGTTGGGGGAAGAGATAGAGTAGCAAGCTAGGGTTGTAAGAGGCCTTAGTATCATAGATAAGGTGCCAACGACCCTTAGGCCCTAGTTGATAGGACCCGGGGAGAGTTGTGCATTTGTGGTGGAAGCCGACATGTAATCGCATGGGGAAGAAACATAGCTACAACAATGGTCGAACCTAGTTGTACTCCATTATTACGATAGAAACGTCGATAGAGTATGCCATCGGCCACACCACGTGTTGTGAACACAAAATTTAGTTTCTTAGTAAATCTTATATGTGAATGAATTGAGGAACATTAGGTTAATCATGTTGTGCAATGACTCCCCAAGTGCTTAGCTTGATTAGATTACTTGCTATTTTACTTTATGCTTTGTAGTTGTTAATATGAAAATCCACCCCCTCTGTTTGCATTTACTAGCTATTCCTTTTACTCGTACATATTGACGATCCGTACGAGGTTGTGTTTTTAGTTGATACTTGAGCTCTATCTCTGTGAACAAACCCAGGGCTTGCCGCTAACTGCCCTTTAGGTAGCGTAACAGTGAGAATGGGTGCATAATCATAAATTCTATCTTTAACCTTCTCAGCCTCCGCTCGGGTTAATTAGCCATAGTTAATGACCCCGGGTGGACGCTGGTCAAATTTTGGTGCCGCTGCCTGGAATGCTATCCATCTCAAGTATTGATTATCACAACTTGTTAGTTGAGTAGTTAGTGGTTGCCTTTTACTTTTGTTTTTGCTTTGTGTTGTTACTTTGGTTGTTGAGCTATTATTATATTTTCTTTGTTACCCTTTGATATGTTAACTAGTGTTGTATTTAGAAGGGTATTGCTAGCCCTAGTTTATGGTACACACCTGTACCACTAATCTAGGCATCTTACACTACTCGACTGAGAATATAGGTGTTCGGGGAGAAGGAAACTGAGAACTAGGGCAGAAGTTCAACCGAGGCAACCAATGTTAGTTGAAGAACTGCTAGCGATGGCAGAAGACAATCGTATCTTATGAGAGCTTATATCCCCCAACCCGGAGAATCATAAATTATGCATCACTTTCCCGCCATTACTCGCCAATGTTAGTTGTGAGCTAAAAAGTGGCATGATCCATTTCCTACCTACATTCCATAGATTAGTGGGGGAGGCCCCGAACAAGAATCTTTAGGAGTTTCAATTGGTGTGTACGAACATGAAGCCACCGGGAGTTTCTAAAGACGATTACAACTTAAGAGCCTTCCCATTTTCCTTCAAAGCGGAGCTAAAGACTGGCTATACTACTTACCACCGGGATGCATTATTTCTTGAATGGACATGAAACGGAGGTTCTTAGAGAAGTATTTTGCAGCGTCTAATTCTGCGGGGCTAAAGAAAAAATTGTCAAACATCACCCAAAGGGCTACCGAAAGCTTGTATGATTATTGGGAACACTTCAAGTGACTTTCGGTGAGTTGTCCCTACCATCCATTTAAGGAGGGGGATTTGGTGTATTATTTATTCAAAGGGTTATGCGATAAAGATATGTCAATGGTGAACGCCGCTTGCAATGGTTCGATAGCAAAAAAGAGCACTAAGGATGCAATGACCCTCTTTGAAGAAATGGCAAATGGTATGCGACCATTCAACACAAGGTCAAAGGTTAAGGTTTTGGATGATCCCGCTCAATCACCCAAGTTGGAAGAGCCAGTCCAAGCTCTTGCTTCTATGATGAAGGAGTTTTTGCAAGTAAAAGTGTATCAAGTCAAAATGTACGGAGTTTGTAACCTTAACCATAACTCTGAAGAATGTCCCGATGTAGTAGATGATTTGCAAGAAGTGAAGGCCATTGAGTACAACTATCAGAAGAGGTCACAATTTTCTAGGGGTCAACCACAAGGGTTCCAGGGTAACCAAGGAGATACAAGGCCGGATCCTATGAAAAATTGGAAGCCATCACCGTACCTCTCAAAGTTAATATTTATAAGCCCTAAATGCTTACTATATACAACTAAGTAGATAGCGGCAAGTTGGGGTCGTCCATGAAGAAGAGGGATCTTCCTAAGTGTTTTGGCACAAAAGGTTGATATTAGGCTAGGAGTAGACATATATACATACATATAAAAGCATGTAAATGGTGGGGTTTGGTTGTTTGGTGGTCCTAAGTTATGAAATTAAAAAGACAAGATAACTAGCAAAGTCAAGTAACTAGGCTAATCATCAAACAAAACTAAGAAAAAGGGTTTTAAAAGTACAAAGATAAAGCCTTGGGGACAATTGATATCCACTTCCAAACCTAATGTAGATCATTGAACCATTCACTCATTCCATCACATTCATTACTTGAATTAACATTAACACACTTATCTAGCAAGAATCACAACACGTTATGCACAAGAAGTTCTAAGTTCATGTTCATAGATTTTCATGCAAAGGGGCTAAGGAATTCGTCACTTTCCTAACACCCGAACACTTCAATCATAAAAACACTTCCTATTCTCAAACAACCCATGGAATAAATAAAGTGAAACATAGCATCAAGAATACATAAATGTTAAATAATAAAGGCTTCAAGAATGAGTGAAACAATCTATTCACTACTTCAACTACTTGTTGTGAAGATAAATCTTCTATCCTTCTTAGATAGTAGTTTGCAAGAGTGAATTCGACATCTCTTTTCAAACCTCACCAATGACTCCCTTAGGACTAAGGGTATCCCATTGATGGAATTTAGCACGAAGAATCAGCAAGCTTAGCAACACTTATAAACACTACACCGTGTCTAAGCATTTAACCAATTCATGCATTTACACAAGATTAGTCAAGAACGATTGACATTCATAGACCTCTCTCATTTTCTACCTAAAACAAACACGACAACGAGTTCGACATCATCACATTCCTCTAGCAATTATCAACACACCAACATCATTTAAGAAGCTCTAACTCATGCTCTTGGATTCCACATTAAAAGAGGGGAGAATTAGCTACTTTCTCTCAAACCTGATAAGTAATCATACAAGAAATTCATACACTCAAGCTTCCAACAACATCAATGCATTTAACAATTCACATTCAAAGCTCAATAAATACACAATAGCAAAAACATCAAATAGATAGATATAATGGTTCTTACTACATAGAAATGGAAGCTTCAATCCTTTGCTCCCAAGATAAAACTAAGCTAGAGAACTAAAAGACATAATTAATCTACAAAAACTAAGAAAAGAAAGAAGAGAAAACCTAGGGTTTTAACACCCAAAAATGCAGGAAGAAGGAATGGCAAAAGCTGTTGAAGAGGAGAGGATAAGGGGAGTATTTATAGCACATAAATCAAGAAGAAATTCAGACCACTCGTCCATCGCGAGTCGCGACGTGCTCGCGACGAACCATCGCGTGTCGCGATGGTCTTGCGACAGACACAAATTCCAGTATTATTTCTTCTTTCTCTTTTATATCTCATATCCTTCTCTTCTCTTCACTTCTTCAATTCTTCATATCTTCAAAAATCTCAAATCCAAGTCTTCAAATCTTCAAATATTCAAAGATATTCTTCAAAGTCTTCAAAGGTTTCAAAGTTTTCAAACAAATTACCTTGTCACACAAAATTCTCTAAAAAGTGATAAAAACGTAAAAGTCGCTTTTAACCCTCTTTAGATAATTTCAAGGCAAAATGTCACATTTAGAGCACAAAAGTGTACAAAAGTTAATCCCAAAAGTCCTAATATAGCCATATAAAATGGGCACATCAAACCTCCCCGCACTTAAACCTTACTCGCCCTCGAGTAAGAAAAGATTCAAGCACACGGAGGAATTCATAAGTCCATATCCTTATCTAATATTCCCCCAATCAAAGCCTCACAAAAACTCTCAATATCATAAATCCCAAAATCAAAGCTCACAAGAGAATTTTTTTACACACACAACCCCAATTCCTAATTCTAACCAAACCTACCACTTATCAATGCACTACCCATAAAAACGTTTCAAAGTCCCGAATTGATATTCCCAAAGTCCAATGACACAAAATGAAGTTAAAACCATTTAAGAGGTTTAAGCACATACTTCACCTAATGCCAATATATCAACAAAAAATGAAGTATAAAGGAATCAAGAATTTCATAACCATACATCGTTTCCTAACCCGCTAAGTTACCCAATCCCAAGAGGTCTCTAGATGTTAAGCTACCCGATCCATCCGTATGACAACCGCAACCTTATGAGTCCAACGCCAGCAAATGAGTGAAATCATAGCATTTTCCTTTTCTCTCTTTTTCTCTCATTTTGCCTAGGAGCCCTTTCGAGTTTTCATCCTAGCCACACATCATGTTTCTTAGGCTCACATCTCACCTTTTTCCGTACATTTTAGCCTCTCATTTTTGCCTAGGCTGCCCTTTCGGGTTTTTGACCTATCCGGGCCCCCAATGTTGCCTAAGTTGCCCTCTCGGGCTTTCAACTTAGCGAGTTTTCTTCTTCTTCTTGTTTTTTTTAATTAAATTTTTTTCACATTTTTCCAATCAAAAGTAGCAAAAAGCATTCCAAAACAAGCTAGCATGCATTGAGTCCTCTAACCCCTCCCCACACTTAAAACATTACATTTCCCTCAATGTAAACATGTAAGGCAAGTACAATAAAAAATTCAAGGCAAGAGGTAGAGTGACACCCATTTCTCCGCGTAGTCGCCGGTGATATGGCACAATCCCATACACTCGTATAGAATCGGTCCCGCCATTGGTATCGGAGGCAAAAAGGGGAGCCAAAATGCCGTAGATGAACTCACCCTTCGAGCAAAACATTGCCTCCTTGGCGCCGTTTGATCAAGACTACACCACAGAGAACAACATCAAACTCACAAGTACATAATAATTTGTAATACTAGGTTTAGCATAGATAATTAATAACTATAGTATTCTCAAAGAACAACCAATCCACCCTGCAACCACCACTACAAGATTATCCATTGAAAATATCCAACATATATCGGCACATATACAAGCATCATTATAGGATATGCAATTACAGTCACAATGATGTAGTCGGCAAACTACAATTAACAAAGGTACCATAAAGATGCAAGAATGTTCATATGTCGATATATGTAGGATGGTGGAGGAATGAGCGGAGGTGAAATGGTGAGAGGCGACAAAATGGAGAAGATTGAAGGTTTAAGAAAAATTGAGCAGTACGCCGTCGCGACTCGCGATGGGTAGGGAAGGCATGGTCGCGACTTGCGACAGTCTCATCGCGGCTCGCGAGGGTCCGTCGCGACTCGCGAGGGTCCGTCGCGACTCGCGAGGCCGTCGCAGCTCGCGGAATGTGGAGGCTAGGAGCAGATTTTTAGCACACAAGTTCTGATCTTGTCGCGACCCGCGACCTCCCCATCGTGAGGCCATCGCTGCTCACGAAATGTTGAGGCCGGGAGTAGAATTTTAGCACAAAATTTCTGATCACGTTGCGACTCGTGACCTCCCCGTCGTGACTCGCGATGGGCCATCGCGACGTCATCGCGGCTCGCGGAAAGCTAGTGCTGGGAATGGATTTTGCTCCACTGTTCTCCACGACTCGCGACGAGGCCATGGCGACTCGCGACGGCAGGGTTTCCCAGCACTTTGAAAATTTTTTTTTTACTAAGCTCTCTCCCCTCTCTTATGGATCTTATTCCTTCATATCCTCCAATGCAATACACTACACTTTGATACAAAATCATAGAGAAACACACAATAAAAGAACAAGACTAAATAACAAAAACTAAACAACAAAAACTAAAACAAAGGCTGAATTTATTTACGCAGTCGGCACGACAAAGCTCCGTATATTTAAAGTCGTTGGCATGACCCTAATGTTATCCATATAGTGAAGGCTTGAACCCCTTCACTATGATCTTCCAAAAGTAGAGAGGTGGGGGTACAAAACTTTCAAGAGGAAAGTTTTATTGAGGTGGAGAAGGTTTGAAGGGAGTTAAGTGGTTAGGAGGCTTGGGATAATCTTTCGGCTCCTCTCTCGTCTCCCTCAAAACTTCCAAAAATGATAGAGTGGGTTCACTAGGTGGGAGAAGGAGTGACGGTGCTAATGAATGTAGCACGATCACCTCTTCCTCCATTTTTCTATCCTTAACAACCAACTCCTCATCCCTTTCAAACTCAAAATCATTTCCTATGGTGACCTCACTCACAAAATTCTCGAGTTCGATTTAGGATGGTGTATTTATGGAATCACGAGCTTCTATTTAGGCTAACGCTTCTAATATATTCCTCACATGCCCCTCAATAGCCTCAACACTAGAGGAGAGCTGAGTATCCGGCTCCTCACTAGTAAAGGAGTTCAAGTTTCCTATTGTATTCATGACTTCCTCACGTGTCAAACTTGAACTTCCTTGTTGGGCTTGGTTTTGGGGTACGGTATAAGGTGGTGATGACCAACTATTTTGCTTGTATTGTTGGTTTTCCGGATCATTCTCATACCACCAATCTAGACTACCACTCCATTCCGGATTGTAAGGATTGTGGTATGGATACCATTCTCGAGCATCTTGCCCTTGAAAACCAACATCTCCTACCTCTTGGTAGCACTCCTCATAGTATCCTTGGTTTTGGAAACCAAGGGTTCTTTCTCCCCCATAGTGCTCTTCCCACCACAAATAGCAAGACTCGGTAGGATGGTCGGAATGACACATCCTACATAATCTTGCTTGTTGAGCCTCTCTCCTCATCATGAGTTCCCTCAAGGTGAGACACTCCGTTTTTAAAATTTTAAATTTTTTTTTCAAAAGTCCAAAATCATATTGCAAGTGTTCTCGATAAAATCTCACCAAGAACTTAAGAAATACCTACTCCGGACAAAAACAAACACCAAGAAGTGGAAAATAAAAAAAACTAGCTAATGTGCAACCAAAAATGCCCAAACATTTAAAAATAAACGCCTCTTCCCTGGCAGCGGCGCTAAAATTTGGGAGGCCATGCCGTACCTCTCAAAGTTAATATTTATAAGCCCTAAATGCATACTATCATCAACTAAGTAGATAGCAGCAAGTCGGGGTCGTCCACGAAGAAGAGGGATCTTCCTAAGCGTTTAGGCACAAAAGGTTGATATTAGGCTAGGAGTAGACATATATACATACATATAAAAGCATGTAAATGGGGGGGTTTGGTTTTTTGGTGGTCCTAAGTTATGAAATTAAAAAGACAAGATAACTATCAAAGTCAAGTAACTAGGCTAATCATCAAACAAAACTAAGAAAAAGGGTTTTAAAACTACAAAGATAAAGCCTTGGGGGCAATTGATATCAACTTCCAAACCTAATGTAGATCATTGAACAATTCACTCATTCTATCACATTAATTACTTGACTTAACATTAACATACTTATCTAGCAAGAATCACAACACGTTATGCACAAGAAGTTCTAAGTTCATGTTCATAGATTTTCATGCAGAGGGGCTAAGGAATTCGTCACTTTCCTAACACCCGAACACTTCAATCATAAAAACACTTCCTATTCTCAAACAACCCATGGCATAAATGAAGTGAAACATAGCATCAAGAATACATAAATGCTAAATAATAAAGGCTTCAAGAACGAGTGAAACAATCTATTCACTACTTCAACTACTTGTTGTGAAGATAAATCTTCTATCCTTCTTAGATAGTAGTTTGCAAGAGTGAATTCGACATCTCTTGTCAAACCTCACCAATGACTCCCTTAGGACTAAGGGTATCCCATTGATGGCATTTAGCACGAAGAATCAACAAGCTTATCAACACTTATAAACACTACACCGTGTCCAAGCATTTAACCAATTCATGCATTTACACAAGATTAGTCAAGAACGAACGACATTCATAGACCTCTCTCATTTTCTACCTAAAACAAACATGACAACGAGTTCGACACCATCACATTCATCTAGCAATTATCAACACACCAACATCATTTAAGAAGCTCTAACTCATGCTCTTGGATTCCACATTAAAAGAGGGGAGAATTAGCTACTTTCTCCCAACCCTAATAAGTAATCATACAAGCAATTCATACACTCAAGCTTCCAACAACATCAATGCAATTAACAATTCACATTCAAAGCTCAATAAATGGACAATAGCAAAAACACCAAATAGATAGATATAAACGTTTTTTACTACATAGAAATGGAAGTTTCAATCCTTTGCTTCCAAGATAAAACTAAGCTAGAGAACTAAAAGACATAATTAATCTACAAAAACTAAGAAAAGAAAGAAGAGAAAACCTAGGGTTTAAACACCCAAAAATGCAGGAAGAAGGAATGGCAAAAGCTGTTGAAGAAGAGAGGATAAGGGGAGTATTTATAGCACATCAATCAAGAAGAAATTCAGACCACTCATCCGTCGTGAGTCGCAACGTGCTCGCGATGAACCATCGCGTGTCACGATGGTCTCGCGACAGACACAAATTCCAGCATTATTTCTTCTTTCTCTTTTATATCTCATATCCTTCTCTTCTCTTCACTTCTTCAATTCTTCATATCT
The DNA here is from genome assembly GCA_037428765.1 of Rubia yunnanensis. NCBI lineage: Eukaryota > Viridiplantae > Streptophyta > Magnoliopsida > Gentianales > Rubiaceae > Rubia > Rubia yunnanensis. The sequence goes on from CM075066.1 coordinate 40,336,145, forward strand.
TCAAAAAACTCAAATCCAATTCTTCAAATCTTCAAAGATATTCTTCAAAGTCTTCAAACAAATTACCTTGTCACACAAAATTCTCTAAAAAGTGATAAAAACGTAAAAGTCACTTTTAACCCTCCTTAGATAATTTCAAGGCAAAATGTCACATTTAGAGCACAAAAGTTTACAAAAGTTAATCCCAAATGTCCTAATATAACCGTATAAAATGGGCACATTAAAACTCGTTTCCAAATTTCTGAAGGAGGGAGGATAACCAACCTCAAATATACTGGGGTTGACAAGCCCCTCCTCAACCATACCCTTGAGGTGAAGGCCCTTCCAACAACCATGCCTCGATCTACAAGTCGGATCGAGAACAGATCTTAGAAGCCATATGTCAATTGAGAAAGAAACATGAAGTCTTTGTGGAGATCACACGGCGAGAGATTGATAACCTTGGTAATAGAGCCTTCTCGAGTATCAAAAATCTTGAAGTTCAAGTCGGGCAACTTGCCACCACGGTAGGCCAATTTGAAGCCAAGTAGTCTGGCAAACTCCCTTCCCAACCGGGAATCAATCCATAGAACGTCAGTGCTCTCAAATTAAGAAGTGGGAAGGAAGTTTGTGAGTCCGAGAAGAGGGTTATGCAAGAGGATGACAAGGTATTGAAGGCTACCAAGGCACACTTCTAAGAAAAGGAGATAGTGGTCAAGGAGGCACCTTCCAAGAAACTTCCACCACCCGGGGCACAAACTACCATTCCACCTCCATTTCCAAATGTGTTGAGGGGAAAGCCAAATGTGGTGACCAATCATGCAAACATTCAAAAAATCTTCAAAAAGGTCGAGGTAACTGTCCCTATCTTAGAAATTATTGATCATGTGCCATCACATGCTAAATTTCTTAAAGTTTCATGTACAAAGAAAAGATGTAAGCCAACTAAGAGGTTATGACATTTAAAAATGGGGGGTAGTCACCATTTTGAACCATAAAAATTTTCCTAAAAAATGTGATGACCTCGAAATGTTTTCTATCCCTATCTCTTTAGGTGGAAAACTTGTTGAAAATGCCATAATATATTTAGTCACATTTATCAATGTGATCCCATATCGTCTATATTAATGTCTAGAACTAGGTGAGATTAGGGAAACTAGAGTGATTGTCCAACTAGCTAAACATTCCAAAGCTAGTCCACATGGACCAGTAAAGAATGTGATGGTGCGAGTTGACAAGTTGGTTTTTTTGGCAGACTTTTATGTCCTAGACGTGGCCCACAACAGTAGTGCACCACAATACTTTTGGGATGAAAATTGATGTCCACTTGGGAACCTTAACTCTGAAGATGAGATGGATAAAAGGGAGTTTGACATTTATGAATCTAGGCATGATTCAACAAATTCTTCTCTTATGTGCAAAGGTGTAACCCTATGTGATGAGCATGATGAAAACTCTTGTGTTACCAATGACCATGAACTTGTGGATGAATCCCATTTTGATGATATTGATGATGAGTCCGATGAGTTGCATGATGATACAGATAATATGTTTGTATTAGATTGCTTTTCCATGCTAACTAACTTTAGCGGGAAAGGGAGATGATTGAGAGTTTAAAACTTCCTCGACTCCCCCCCCGAACCCCAATGTGACATTCAAAGGCTTAATGCTAGCGAGACACAGAGATTATTTCGTACTACGGAAAAGAGGTCGGAAGGTAAGGATGGCTCATTGTGGAGACCTCTCCACAATGACGTCATCATGGGTGGAGTTACCGACGGCAATTTTGAGGACCCACAGGTAGGCATCTTTGACTAGATTTGTAAGAAAAAGAAATAAGTCGTGAGGACGACAATAAATATATGGTGTTTCTTTTTTATTTTGTGTTTTTGAGTTGTGATTAGATAGATTTTGTATATTTTGCAATGATGATTTTTGAGATGAAACTCTTTTTGGTTTGAAAATTGAGTTCGAGACTCGTGATTGTGTTTGCATGGAATTAAATTTGATAGGTGACATAGTCTTTTGAAAAAGAGTAAAAAAAAAGGATAAGGTCAAAATTTTGGCAATCTCGAGCAAAAACCTAACACGGTCCGCGCCAGGGGCTTAGGTCCGTGCTAGGAGTGTTAGCGCGAGGGGGTGCCTCGTGCCAATATGTTTGGCGCAAGGGGATGTTTCATGCTAGGAGGTTTGGCGTTAGACTTTGGTCCGCTCCAAACATCTTCTTCATCGATTTCCAATTTTTCATTGCCAAATTGTTCCAAAATGCACATTTTTGAAAATTATGAATTTCTAACTCAAAAATGCCTTTTTGGTTCAATCTTTTTTGAAATTCCCTAACCCTTTAGGTTTTTTTATGCAAATAGTACTTCCAATATTACTAGGAATTAGTTGATTTGTACTATTGTCCCCTAACATGAAATTTTGAAAATTACATTCTTATCCTAATTGTACCTCTCTCACTTATCACCTAGGCTGAAATTATAATCCCTTAGTGCACTTCTTCACCTAATTTCATCATTTGACACATTCTTTCTTCTCAAGAAACACTCCCTCTTACACACTCTTGGTAAACTCAAAATAATTGAAGCTTTCTTCCAAAATTTAGCAATTTTTGCTTCTTCTTGTGTGGGTCTTACAAATCCTAGCTTCAAATTTTTGGGTAACCCATTGAACTCTTTGTTTGTATACTTTATTGACATTGTTGTGGTGTTATTAAATGCATGATTTTTGAATGAGTGTGTGTTTTTGAGAGATGTGTTTGGATTTGTATGCATAATCTTGTGTTGAAGAAAGTGTTGGGGGGATTGATGTGTTATTATGCTTGAATGATCTTCATATGTTGGGTGATTTAGGAGAGAGTGGATCTTGATTGATATTATTTATGGGTTGATGAGAACTAGCATGAGTTTGTTGTTTGATAAGGAATGTTCTTGTTTAAATAGCCTTCATGCTTAGATCATCGTGTTTTGAATGGTTAGGATATTTGGGAGAGTCTTATCTTGTTGGATGATAATGTAGACTATGTCTTGTTTATAATCATATCACCACTCTTGCCTTCATTTTTTAGGATGCCACCTAAGAAGAATATTTCGAAGAAGAGAAAGTCCACTCGGGGTGAGAAGAGGAAGAAGCCGGCGAAGGGTGCAAAGCCGACGATTTCCATTCTTTGCAACCCCACATTTGTGACCAAGGAGTTTATGGGTTTATCCAAAATCTTTGGAACTGCAGTCTGGAGATGGAGAAACTTGAGAGAGTCGAAGAGGAGTATTTTGGCGACTGGATTATCTTGCAAGGACACCTTGGCGGCTCTAGGCTTACTCAAGCATGCCCCTTACCTATTGGGTTCAGTAGGTCTAGAGGGATTTCTTGAGAAACACTCGAAGACGTATGTCAGGTGGACCCTAGAGTTCCTAGCTCCTCTATGGCTATTCATGGACGATGATGGACACAAGGCGATCAAATTCAACCTAGACAATAAGGAGTACAAGATAACCCATCGGGAGGTAGCACGTTCCTTTGGGTGGAGGTCTAGCATGGAGATCAAGAAAACACATCGTCAAGGGTTACCCTTCTCTCTTGGATGATTTTGGGTGCAACTGATAGCCAGTGATTGGAAGAACCTGTGTAAGAGTACCACCCTGGTTCACCCAATGTTCCATTATGTTCACCGTCTGTTGGCTATGAGTGTTTTATGCCACAGTGAACTGATGCAGTACCTGGGTTCGGATGACATCCGAGGGTAAATTTTACCCAAACTTGGTGGGGTTGTTTGTGCAAGAATGTTTAGCGATGGGACACAAGAAGAGTGGAAAGATATCTATGGGCGGTATGGTTGGCCTACTAGCATAACACTTAGGACATCTGGTCACAAAGAGGGCATTGGCTAACTTGGAATAATCAGGCACAAAGTATAACATTGAGAAGTTAGTCAAGGCATCTATGGTGGGATCTACGACATCGGAGGGTAGATATGTATGGCATTATGGCAGAGCGAGCACTTGTAGTTTCATGGTACTTCCACAGCTGGAGTGCACCGCCATCGACCATGACACATGCTTGGATGACCTATTTATTTTTCCAGACAGGAGATTTGAGAGAGAGTTCTATAGAGTCTTAGCCAACCCGGAGATAGATGCTGAGGAGGATGAGGGCGAGTCCACTCCGAGAGCACGTCCTAGTTGTTCTCACATATCCATGAACATTGTAGACCAATTGCAAACTCTTGGGGAAAAGTATTCAAACTCTACCAAAGTTTTTCAAGAGGTTATCCAGGCAACAGGAGGAATGTGCTCGCAAGTGGATGATATTAGTTTAAGGATGGATAGCATCGAGACCACACTTTAAGAAATAGGATACATCAAGAGGAGTTCACGAGGCACGGGAATGAAAGCCCTTCGAGGCCACAAGAGTGAGTATCACCATTTCTCTCTACCTCACTTATATTTTGGCATGACTTTTGTGCATTGAATACTATGCATTGATTAAATGTGGGGAAGGAGTAGTGAGCACTCAGGGAGTCTTCATTCTTAAATTTCCTCGGTGCATTTCATGATTTACATTGGTAGTTGTTTTTCTTGTTTGGTGATAATTTTAGTTTTTTATTGTTGAGTGATGCTTTTAGATGAATATTTGGTGGCATGACATGCTATGCTAGACTTTCTTTTGTGTGTGACCTTATCTTTTGTAGCATGAATCCCACTTTTGAGGCAATTTTGTGCTACACCAAAAAATTGGAAAACTTGAAAAAAAAAGAAAAATTTTTAAAAACCTGGACAAGTCAAAAACCTGAAAGGGCGACTTGGGTAACATTAGGAAAAAGTCAGATAAGTCAAAAGACCTAGGTAAAAGTGAGAGGCTAGGCCTGGCTAGGTTTCCGAGCCTAGGCAAAAAAGAAAGGCCGTGTGGAAAAAGGTGAGAAGTGAGTACCCTTTGTGTGTTAAAGCTAGGATGAAAACCCAAAAGGACTCCTAGGAAAAATGAGAGAAATTGAGAGAAAACAAAAAACTAGGTTGAATGCATGCTTCAGCGGTGGATTGTTTTTTAAAGTGACTCATTGATTTCTTTGGGATCATTTTGGGAAAAGTAAGCTAGCTTTACACTTATTTTTTTTCTTACCTTTTTCCACATATAATTTTGGGTGGTTAGATTGCTTATGTTCTTAGGGAGCATGAGACTTGTGAGATTCTTACTCTTTTAGGGAAACAGGGTAATCTAGGAATAAGTGGCATGTCTCGGTTAACTTATGTTTGCATGCTACATTTCACATGATTCTTTGTCTTGTCTTTATTTACTCAAGGACGAGCAAACGATTAGGTGTGGGGAGTCTGATATGCTTCATTTTACGTGCGTTAACTGTTGCATCCAGCGTTGTTTTTGTTATGTTTTGTATGGTGGATTGCTAGTGTTAGTTGAGTTAAAGTGACAAGGGGTTTAGATGGCCATGTTTAGTTTTATTGTCTAAATCCTGTGTTTTGTATACTTAATTAGTACTAATGGACATCTTGTATCTACGGGCTCCTAGACCTTCATTTGATCATCTTTAGTGGGTCTCTTGTGGGTACTTTTTGGTTACATTCTATGTGAAGACTGTTCATAAGGGTGATAGAAAATATTGAAGGTCGTTCGCAAGGACGGTAGAAGAGATCAAAGGACATTCACCTCTAGAATGGTAGTAAACGAAGGCCACAAACATCAATGTGTGGTAGAAGGAGACTGGAGTTAAAGATAGGCGGCAACGGAGATCAAAGCGGCCAATGAAGAAATAGGAATCATGGTCCGATTAGTTGTGCCAAAGTATGAGAACAATCCAAGAAGAATAATCCTTCAACTAAGATTCCATTTCATTCTTCTTCTCGAGCACTACAAAATTGACTACTAGAACTTAAAAATTGGACTAACGGTTCACCCGTAGCGAAGGAAACAAGTTCAGCCGGGCAAGTACCACAAGTCAGCACGGGCCCGTTCATTGTCAAGCACTAACAGTCCACGCTAGAAGAGATTCCCCACACCAACAGTTCCAGCGCAAGGCAGGGATGCAACCCACATCATATCTAACGGCCCATGCAGTAAGAGTTTAAGGATTTGCTCAAAAATGGCTTAGCATGGGTGCAATCCATCCCATTTATGATGGCCCATGCCGTTCAAAGTTTAAGATGTCAAGACCAACCTATGGCCCATTCCAAAGTCTGCGCCCCGCACCAAACTTCTCAGTGGAACGAGGCTCTAGACCATGACCCATACCAAAGCACGTGCCCACTGCTAAACTTTTGAGCAAAACGTTCTTCTAGACCATAGCCTGTGCCACATCCCACAGTCCACGCCAGAGCCTCGAGTCACTGCCCATGCCAGATCCAAAGCCCTATGCCGATAAAGAAACACGACTCACGTGCGATCGTGCATCTCGCAACATGTACTTGGCGCAGCCCGGGCCATCGCGGCTGAAGTAGGGTTTCAGTATTTTTTACCTATTTTGGGCCTATTTTTAGGCCCAATCCCCTTCTCCAATGTATACGACCTTAGTCTATTAGGTTAAACATGTACAAAGTAGATTAGTTCATTCGGAGAGCACTTTTAGATAGAAAAACACTCTCCCCTTTTCTTTTCTTTTACTTTTGTGTTCATCCTAGATGTGGAATTCAAATCTATATTTGAATTCCATGTCTATGGAGTAGTTTCCATAGCTTGGGGATAATTGTAAAAAATGTTTTAACTTATGTTTTGTGAGATTCATTAGATTCATCCTACTATTTGTATTCATGATATTATTTTTATTGTTCTTGAATGTTCCAAATACATGAATATTACACGACATATAGGCAACACTTTGGGTTGTATTCATGTATGGTGCATTTATAGATGCCTCGTTAAGAAGAGAAACCAGGATGTTAGAATAGGTAAGGGAGTACGTTGTGTCTGCGTGAGTGTGTGCACGGGAGACTCGATTATTGCTCTCACTTATTGGCCATCACACCAGTCTTAGCTGATTACGTAAAGTTTTCTGATATGTTGCGGGTAGTAGTGAAAAAGTATCAAGCTAGGGTTGTAATAGGCCTTAGTATTATAGATAAGGTGCCAACGACCCTTGGGTCTAGTTGATAGGACCCATGGGAAGTTGTGTATTCGTGGTGGAAGTCTGAGACGTAATCACAAGGGGGAGAACCAGGCCTACAACAATGGTTGACCTCTTGTACTCCCCTAATTGTGATGGCGGCATCGATGGAGAGTTGCGAGCAAAACCTACTTCGAATAAAAACAACCACAAAGAAGTGGAAAATAAAAACAACTAGCTAATATGCAACCAAATATGCCCAAAAACTTAAAAATAAATTCCTCTTCCCCGACAGCAGAGCCGAAATTTGGGAGGTCATCGTCGTATATCTTAAAGTTAATATTTGTAAGCCCTAAATTCTTACTAAATACAATTATGTAAATAGTGGAAAATCGGGGTCGTCCACGAAGAAGATGGATTTTCTTAAGTGTTTAAACATACAAGGTGGATACTAGACTAGATATATATATATATATATATATATATAAGATACATTTTCTAATATTAAAAATGAATGTTTAATACATTAATCATTATTACATATAAATCCATTGGATAATTTCTTTTTAATAATCATTGGAGTACCATTTGCAGCTGATAATTGTTCATTGGTTTTTTCTAAATATTTACTTGGAATAATTCCTGATCTAATGCAGGATTGATCTGCCCCACTATCAATTAATGCTAATATGGTTGTACTAAAATTTTGAACACCCATTATAACTAATGAATACCATTTTTCCATATTAATTTTATTAATAACATTAAAAAACTGTTGATGAGATGGGGTCTCAGTTGATATTGGAATGTAAGAACTACTACATTTTTCTAATGTTCCAATTTTTAATTCTAATTCAAAATCTTTTTCTTTTAAAGCATTTAATTCATTTTTGATATAACTAATTTCTTATTTTAATAAATTAATTTCTTTTCTTAAATCTTGAGAAGTTGTTGGATTTATTACTGGTTTCTTTTTTTTCTAATTCTGAATATTTTATAATTGTTTTACTTAAACTAAAAGCTTCTGTTATTCTTGGTTTACTTTCTTCCAATACTAAATTTTTCAATCTTTGTATATAATTTGTTTTATCTTCAGAGTCTCCTATTTTATGTATCATATCTAATAACTCTTTTCTTTTACTATTTGTACTATTTAACATATTAATGGTTGAAATGTTACACTGGCATATATCTACAGAACCACTTGAAGATTCTCTGAACTTTTTTTTTTAATTTAACCCATATTAATGGGGGGGGGATATGTATTAGGTTTCCTAAACCTGAAAAGATAGGAAACATTTACAAAAGTTTATCTTCAAAATAATTTTGAAGACTTTGTACAAAAAGCTACAACTTGGTTGTCAGAATATCTGAGCAAAAAATTCTACTTAGGGCATTTTTGGTGATGATTCCACTTTCCATGTCTCCACCCCTCGTGTTAACATGGTTAAATGGCCAGATCTCCAAAAAGGCTCTAAGTAGGGCTGTTATGAATGCTCGAGTGCTCAAGTGTTGAAGTGCTTGATGTTCTAGAATTTGAATCTCGACTGCTCAATGGGCCGAGGTCTCAGGGTCGAGTGCATGGCGGTTCGAGGTGTCGATGGATCAAAGATTTGAATTCCACCCAGGTTCCATCTTGTGTCTCTTCATCTTTGCTGCTGCCACTTGAATCGAGTGCTCACAGTTGGTGCGGTCGAGGCTTAAGTCCTTGATGGTTTGTAGACTCAAGGGGTTGATGGTCAAGTGCTTGCTGGCTCGAGGTCTTGGGTGGTCGAGGCTCGATGGTTCGAGGGCTTGAGTGCTTAAGTTCTCGATGGTTCGAGTGCCAAAGGAGGACGGCAGGGCTCGAGAGCTTGAGTGCTCGAGGGATCTAAGGCTTGAGGCCTTCTAGGCTCGAGGGCTCGAGAGCCTGAGTGTTCGAGGGCTCCAAGGCTCGATGGTTCGAGGGCTTGAGTGCTTGAGTGCTCGAGGGCTCCAAGGTATCCAGTGTTCGAGGCTCGATGGTTCGAGGGCTTGAGTGCTTGAGTGCTCGATGGTTTGAGTTCCTGATGGCTCGAGGGCGGCAGGGCTCGAGAGCTTGAGTGCTCGAGGGATCCAGGGCTCGAGGCCCCCAAGGCTTGAGGGCTCGAGAGCTTGAGTGTTTGAGGTATCCAGTGCTCGAGGATTCCAAGGCTCGAGGGCTCCAAGGCTTGAGTGCTTAAGGATTCCAGGGCTTGAGGGCTCCAGGCTCGAGTGCTCGATGGTTTCAACGCATCAAATGGGAAAACTTGAAACGATTCCAAAGATCAGTAGCCAAAACTGGACTTATGCTTCCATAGGTAGAAACTGGGAATCCGCCATGTGAAAGTGCAAACGAGACTGTGAAAAACGGTAGCTATCGCGAAAGGACAGAAAAAAAATCCAAAGCCATGAAGGGAAGTAGTCCATAACCTGAGACAGAAGAGAGGAAAGATCAGCAGTATCAATCTTATTTAAAGGCTTGCCTATGGATTCTAATATAAGGTGTATGAATACTATCCATATAGATTAAGCCTTTAATACGTGCCGGAATGTTGGTCACATGCAAAGGAGAAACCATCGCAGAGGATGCTTGATATTTCACAATGGCATCCGCTACTGAGTTACATTCTCTATTTGTGTGCTTGAGGGTAGCATGGGATGAAAGAGTGTGAACTCGGAAAACTAGAGGGTATAGGGTCTATTTGGAAACTGAAGGATCATTAATCATATTTACTGCTTGTAGCGAGTCAGATTCAATAATGAGGTTGGGATATCTATCCAGATAGATCTGATAGGCCATAAGAATTGCCTTAACTTCAGCTTCCAGTGGAGATGTGGTTGTTATGGTCTCTGATCTAATAAGGATTGGTAAACCTTGGTGATTGCGAGCAATTAAGCCAATTGGAACAGGGGAATTAGACCAAGATGCATCCACGTTAACCTTGATGAAACTGTGATCTGGAGATTCCTAGTATACCGTGGAAATAGTTGGCTTCGGTGGTGGTCTAGGGGGAAACATCAGAGAAGGGAACTGAAAACTTAGGTTAGGAAATATAGTTAGGAAGCAGGGATATGAGGTAATGGAAAGGTAGAGAGTATCTGTAACTTCCTTGCTAATATGGGAGATAGAAAAAGGCGTGTCATAAAAAAATAAGCATTCCTAGCCTTCCATAAAGCCCAATAGATCAGAGAAGGAATCAGATGACATGGCATTCTCTGCACTCCAGTAAGGTCACTACAGTTCCAGAAAATGAAAAAGTATCCACTATATTATGCACATTTTGCAAATTGAAATTCACTATAGCAGCAATCTGAATCCAAATGGATTTAGCAAGAAGAAAATTTATAAAGAAATGTTCCATGGAGTCAGATTGATTGCACAGAGGACATTTAGAGGCCAAGCTATAACCACATTTTATGAGGATATCATCAAATGGTAAGAAGGAGTTAAGCAGTTTCCAGGTAAAGATAGAAATCTTCTTAGGTAACCTTGGATTCCATATGAGCTTAGTAACTGGGAAATTACCTGATTTATATGTTAGCATTTTGTAAGCAGATTTGAAAGAGAATCTACCAGTCATTTCAGGTTTCCAAATCAGTTTATCCTCTCTACCATGCTCAATTTCAGCATCCTTCAAGAAAAGAAAAGTATCATTTTCCAAGAAGGGAGCTATCCGAGATAGAATTGATACTTTGTTGTTTATAAATTCAGCAACTGAGCAGGGGTAGAACATAGAAATGATGTAAGATGGTGTACAATTAATCAGAGGACCATTTGGACACCAGTTAGCAGACCAGAAATCACACTTACCCTGTCCATGAATAATTAGAGAATTCCTTTCAGCAGTAAGGTTAATATTGCAGATTCTCTTCCATGTTTTTGAATTATTGTGAGATTGGGGAAGGGACCATAGTAATTTGGCCCACATAGTGTTACCTAATTGGATTTTTACCATAATTTAAGTGAACATGCTTCAACAATTGACTGGATGGATCTAAAACCTAACCATAATGGGATTTAGGAATAGCAATGTCAGCCCATTTTCTCCAGACCCTGTGCTTTCTATCCTCAGTTTCTCCCCAAAAGAATCTAGACATTCTTTTTTCCATGGATTGAACAATAGAAGTAGGGGGTTTAAGAACAGTCCAAATGTTTTGAGGGATATAATATAGACATGATTGGATCAGTATCATTTTCCCTCCAGAGCTTAACCATATGTTCTTCCAATTTTTTAATCTTTTATCCATGATTTCAAGGATGGGGTGGAAGTATCTAGATAGAGTTCTACCTTTAAAAATAGGGCAGCCCAGGTACTTGAAGGGGAAAGTGCCCTTTTTCATACCTAGGATAACTCTAATCTGATGATTCTTTGTAACTATAGCCCTCTTACTGATGTAGAACTCAGATTTTTTATAACTAATTTTCTGGCCTGATGTTAACTCAAAAAAATGCAGGAAAGCTTTAATCCTAATCAGACCAGGTTTAGAAGCTTGCATGAAAATAATGGTATCATCCGCATAGCTTAAGTGAGTGACTGGGGTAATATTATAGGGCATTGAGAAATATTGCAAACTGTTATTTTTAAAAATGAATGAAAGGCTCCTAGAAAAAGATTCAGTGAAGATATTAAAAAGAAAGGGAGAGAGTGGATCACCTTGTTTGATTCCTCTTCTTGATTTAAAAAATCCAAGAGGATTACCATTAATAAGCACTGAGAAATAAGCCTGTGCAAGGTTGTTCATGACAGCCTTGAGGAATTTACATGAGAAACCAAGTTTACACAGTATATTTTGTAGAAAACCCCAGCTAACCCTATCGAAGGCTTTTTTTAAGTCCAATTTAAGCATACAATTAAGGGTTCTATTTTTTTGTCTAGGAATCTAACCATCTCCTGTAGGTATAGGATATTGTCAGAGATATCTCTGTTCTTCATAAAGGCTGTTTGATTATTTGAAATTAGTTTCTCCATATGAGGTTTCAATCTTTCCATCAGGACCTTAGAGCAAATTTTGTTAGCTACATTAGAAAGACTAATAGGTCTGAAATCATCAAAAGAAGATGGAGTAGATGTTTTAGGAATCAGAGTTATCCAAGTGCTAGTAATACCTCTTGGCATGTTAGATCCAGAAAGGAAATCATTTACTGCAATAATGAGGTCATCTTTTATGAAATCCCAGTATTTAATGTAAAATTTGCTTGAAAAACCATCAGGTCCTGGGCTGCTAATCTTATTTAGACTCATAACCACAAGTTTGAGCTCAGTTTCAGTTACAGGCTGGGATAGTCTAAGATTATCTTGTTCAGTAATGATGGCAGAAATTTAACTGATGAAATGTGGGTAGTAGGTAGAATCCACTGAATTCCTGGGTTCGGTCAGCAGGTCAGAGAAGTAGGAAACAACTTCCTTTTGGATGCCTACAGGGTTATCAAGCCATTGCCCAAGAGAATTTTTGATCTTGGATATATGCAATTTACAATTTTTCTCCTGAACGGTCTTGTGAAAAAATTGGGTGTTGTTATCTCCACACTTAAACCAGTTCAACCTAGATTTATGTTTCCAGAACTTTTCTTTCTCTTTTAAAGCTCTAGAAGTAATGCCTTTTTTTCATTAAGGTTGATACAATCAGTTTCTGAGTGTGTTAAATCATAGACAGCTTCTTGTCTCCTCAGATTTTCTTCAGCATTAATTACATTAGCATCAATGTCACCAAAACTTTCTTTGTTCCAGATCTTAATCACTTTCTTAACTCTAATAAGCTTGAGGTATAGTCCCATCATTCCTGTTTGGGGCACATGAATGGTCCAATTGTGTTTGATCAAGTCTAGGAATTCTGGTCTATTAAACCAACAGTTGAGAAACCTAAATAGTTTAGGGTGTGATGGGATCTGGGATGCAATTTGTAAGAGGAAGGGTGATTGATCTGATGATTGCCTATGAAGGATCTGAATAGAAGAGGCTAAGAATTTATTACTCCATTGAACAGTACACAAACCTCTATCTAACCTTTTAGAAGTAGGATTTCTAAGCCTAGAATTAGTCCATGTAAACAAATTCCCTACTATATTAATCTCCCGAAGTCCCTGGTTATTAATCCAATTATGAAAATCCCTAATACTGCCTAGATTAGGAAAACTAGGGCCTCTATATTCATCAGGTGTGATAATTGTATTGAAATCCCCTATGAAAACAGTTTCATTTGGTGGGAGAAGGCTTAGGTCATACCATAGTTTCTTCCTACCTTCTCTATTCCTAAGTACACATACAAAGACCATTTCCATTTGAGAGTTAGATCATAAATGGGTGATTTTTACATTTAAGAATTGCTCATGGTGGCATATGAGATTAACAGTCATTCCACATAAGGCAAATTTTGCCAGTATGAAGAGGGAGATTATGTGAGTAATGCAGCTTCTCCAAATATGTTTGGCATTGAGAATTATCATGCATAGGTTCTATAATACAGAGAAGCTGTATTTTCTTATGAACAATCAAATGTTTCAACCTTAGCATTGAGGTATCAATTCCTCTTAGATTCCATATCAAGAAATTAAACTTGAGACTGTGCATCATTGTTCACCCGATTTATGGCTTTTAGTGGCAGATCTGAGCATCATCTTATTTAATTGACTAATGTAATAGTTTATTTTAATCTTAGCCTTACCTTAGCCATTAGGCTTACCTGATAGTTTGCTTGAACCTTCCTGAGGATCAGGTAGTGGGTGAGAGTTCTCAGCAGGATCTTTACTAACATCAAAAGGGTCTTGGGGTCCTGAGCCACACATTCGTCAGTGCTAGAATGATCATCCATTTCCTGCAAAATAGAAAATCTATTTTCCATCTTTCCTTGGTGTGAAAGTGAGGGGTTAGTAGAAGAGAGTTGGAGGAGTGTCAAACTATGGGAACCAATCACAATATCATCCTTAGCATAAAATCTAGGGGCTCTAATAGGAGTAGTGACCTCAGTTTGATTTATTAGTTCCCTAAGAGATGATTGGGACTTATCTAATTCTTGTATTACAGGGGTTTGGTGTGGGGAGGAGGGGAGGTAACTAAGATATGCTGATGTTAGGGATTGCTTCTGTTATCTTAGGGCCATATGAAAGGGGATCAGAGCCAGGATTAGTATTAGCTAACTGATGGGGAATGGTTACTAAGTTGGGCATCTTAGAGGGAGGCTGATTGTTAGCAAACCTCACAGGAGCTCTATCAAACTTATGCCATATAGCATACCATTTTGGCATTGGATCAGCATTGTTATGAGGGATAGCTTTACATTGACTAAGCGAATGTCCCAGTTTGGCACAGTGGTTACAATACAGGGGAACATCTTCATACTCAATGTTATACTTCCTGTTGTTACTTTCTGATCCTAATCTAATAGAGAGGTGTGAAGTGGTTTCTGTAAGTCTACTTCAACACACAATTTGATGGCAGAAGGCCTGGTTAACATCTTAGTAGCCAAATCTTTTTTTTTATGAAATTGCCTATACTATTACCAATGGCCTCAATTGATAAAGTATTATAATAGTACAGGGGAACTTCCCTGATCGTGCACCAGACAGGAACGATTGTGGATTCCTTGTGCGTTGAGAAATCTGGCGACCATTTCAGGATTTTCATCAGGACACCATTGAAGCTCCTGCTCCCTTTGATCCAACATCGCTGATAGTCATTAATGTGGTCGAACCTGATGAGGACATGCTTGAAGTCTAGAGTTCCCAATTGATATTTTTCGGCAAACCCCACTGTTTTGAAAAATGACTCCAGCTGTTCCATTGTGAGTCTACCTTTGGTAAATTTGCCTACGAGAGCGTTAGCGTAGTGAGCTGAGAGTTTTGTGATTTCATCCTCAGAGTATAAGCATGCGGGTTCACCAAGGTGCTCTGATTTTGGGATCAATTCAGGGTTATCTGGGAGCGATTGGCGAAGGGGTGGTGATTTTGATTGAAGGGCAGAGAGGAAGGATTTATGGTTGTGGATGGTGTTGCTATTCTCTGCCATGGTTGTCGGCCGCAGGGAAATCGAAGCCAGTGCCGTCGCTTGTCAGCCAAGAGGGAGCTATTAGCGACGGAAGAAGCCGTTACCGTCGTGGAAAAAAACCGTTGGATTCACAATCGGAGGAGAGAGAAGAGGATTGTTAGACTAGTTTTTTGTTAGTATAAAGATTCTGAACTTGATTCATAATTTGATTGTTCAATTTCTGAATTATCAATTAATATGGATAATAATTTATTTCTTAATTCTTGGTCTTCTAAAGCATTAATTTTCTTTTCTGTTTTACAGTAATTCGCAGTATGACCAAATGTTTTACACTTAAAACATTGAATATTTTGAAACCTGTTTTGTTTTTTATAGAATTTTTTCTGTCTAGGATTTGTCTTTTTATAATTGTCTTCTTAATTATGATTATTCTTTTTATGATAATATTTATGCCTTCTAAATTTAGGATTCCTCACATGTTTGTACTGAGATGATGGGGGTTTAATTCCTGTTATACCAAATTGTTGGCAAAATGAACTCATCTCCTTTCTTTCTGAACCATATTTATGTTCAATTTTAAAATCTTGACATAAAGTTAGGGCTTCTTTCTTTACGAAAGCAAAAATTTGACCAAAAGTTAGTGTATTATAATCTATCTTATCTGTTCCTAATGTTTTTTTGTAAATTTGTTATTATTCTTTGAGAAAATAAGTTTGGTAATCCTGTAATAAATTTTTCTTTCCAAAATGGAGAGTTTGAATCTGTTCTTCTGAAAACTTGTGTCAAAAATATATCTTTATACCACTTAAAATCAGTTAATGCTGGACATCTTAAATTAGTTAAACATATTTTTAAAATTTCTAGTGCTTCTTCTGGGTTTCCTAAAAAATACATTGATATGGCATATAATAAAAATGCGGATCCATCTGGAACCATTACAAAATTTATTTCATCTCCTTCTCCCTGAGCTTCTTCAATTTCATGGTTCATAATATTTTATTTATCTGCTAAGGTGAGATGATTATCCCACCAACCTTTTAATTGACCAGTAAATACTGTTACTAATAGCATTACTATGTTTGGTTCCGAAGTGTTTAAATTTGCTTTGTAGGCCATTCTGGCTATGCCCATTTCTTGTAATATATTTAATATTTGATATTCTGATAATCCATCTATATTCCATTGATATATGGATGAACCATCATAACTATTGAATGAAGGATTTCTTTCTTCATATTTAATATCTAGCGGAGTTGGTCTAGGATAATAATTTTTTTAATAGAAACACCATAAGGTGGGGGTTATATATTGGCGCCCTAGGCCATGAAGAGTAGCCATCAGAGGTGGCTTGAGTTTGAACAAAAGGCAAGGGCATTGCCGCCAAATTAGTAAGACTATACAGGGTTGTTGATATATCCATGAGTTACGATTCCAAAGAAGACGAATCTCCACACCCCGTGTTAATTCGCTCTTTGGCCAGGCAACTTAGTGGATATATCAACAAATTCAAGTAGAGATGTAATCTACAGGAACCAAGAAGTAATTAGGTTACAATCAAAAGATGCTAAGTATTCCCAAGGGAAGGAATGGTCATCGTAACCAAAATGAATGGGTAAGGAGTTAGTATATGAAGAAACATCCGGAGAGCAGATTAGTAGTAGAAGTCCAGTAGGAGAGCAGATTAGTTGCATAAATCCAGTGACGCATAGAGCAGGATTAGTTGCGGAAGTCCAGAAGTCCAGATTAGTTGCAGAAGTGATGGTACAGCAAAAGTCCAGTGAGGCATTAACCTGCATAACCAACATTTTCATTAGCAGTATCAAGTTCAAATCTGGCCACGATTGTAGGTTCTAATATAAGGAAACTGTTCAGTATCCAAAGAAATGAGACCCTTTATGTGCATTGTCAAGTTACAAAGGTGAAGTGACCGATTGTTGGCTGTATGATATTTGGCAATTGCATTTGCTACAGAGTTACATTCTCTAAAAACATGATGAAGCTCAGCTCCGTTCAGTAGGCTATGGATTTTAAAAGCCAAATTAAAAAGGTCCCAATTTGCTGAGTAAGGATCCAGAACCATCCTGGTGGCTAGGATAGAATCAGATTCAAATATTACAGGAAGATCACGATTTGGAAAAGATTGACATGCCGAGAGAATAGATAATAATTCGGCATGTATAGGAGAGGTTGCTACTATCGAGGCCGAGTGAATGAACAAAGGAGAGCCAGAGCTATCTCTCGCTATAATCCCAATAGAAGCAGTGTGTGGCAGCCAGGAGGCATCCATATTTATTTTTATGGCATTAGTAGCTGGCCTTTCCCAGTAGACAGACCTAATAATTGGTTTCGGTGGTGGTCTAAGAAGTGGTACTAAGTGTCTAAGTGAATTAGGGAAGCCAGATGAAGGATTAAGGTTCACTGGAAAGGAATAGAAGGAGAGGTTAACAAGGTCATGAATCTCTCTACAAATGCGATCAGCCGAGAAAGGAATCTGATCATAGAGATATCTGGTCCTAGCTTTCCATAGACCCCAACAAATAAGAGAAGGAAATAGTTTACATATCACTTGGAAACCTTTAGGTAGATCTGAGCAATTCCACATAGCATAAAATCTCTGAGCAATAGTATGATGATCAGGCAGATTAAAATTTATCAGAGAAGTCAGATTATGCCAGATCAGTTTTGCCAGTGTACAAGATATGAAAAAGTGTTCCATTGAATCTGAATTGCAACACACGAGGCATTTAGAAACCAGACTATATCCACACTATATCAGCACATCATCAAAAGGAAGGAAAGCATGAAGCAGTTTCCATGTAAATATTGATATTTTCTTCTGCAACATCTTATTCCAAACATTCTTGGTAGCCGGGAAATTAACTGGTCAGTTCGTAATAGTGCGGTATGCAGATTTATAAGAGAATTTGCCCAATGTATCCGGTTTCCAAATGAGCCTGTCTTCTCTGTTTTCCACCACTTCAGCATCCTGTAAGAAAGCCACAGCATCATTTTCCAGGTAAGGAGATATCAGAGGTAAAACATCTACTTTGTTATTGATGAAGTCAGATATGGAGAACCATTGAAAAGTGTCATAGATACTGTGAGGGATTATGTTAATCAGTGGACCATTAGGGCACCAAGTGGATGTCCAACAGTTACTTGTCCCTTTACCATGAATAATCATGGTGTTTTCCTTGGCTATAGTATTTACAGAACAGATCCGTTTCCAAGTCACAGAATTTCTGTGTGAGGGTGGTAAGGACCATAAGAGTTTAGACCAAAGTGTGATTCCTAGTTGACAGTGCCACCAAAGCTTGAGGGAGCATGCATCCAGTATATCTTTAATTGATCTAAAACCTAAGCCATTTAAGGATTTTGGTTTGGCCAAATCTATCCATTTTTTCCACACCTTATTTCTTTTCCCATCAGTTTCCCCCCAGAAAAACCGAGCCAGCTTTCTCTCAAAGGATTTTATAATGTATTTAGGGGGTCTTGTTACAGCCCATAAGTGTTGGGGCAAAGAATACAGGCAGCTGTTGATCAGAATTAGTTTCCCCCCGTACTCAACCAATTATTCTTCCAGTTTTGCACTTTTTTATCCAATTTCTCCATAAGTGGTTGAAAATATCTATTTAAGGTTCGACCTTTGAAAATAGGGCATCCTAAGTATTGGAAAGGAAAAGCACCTTGTTTCATTTTCAGAATGTGCCTCATTTGGTTAAGTTTAATTGTCGAAGCCCGTTTACTAATGAAGAATTCTGATTTATGGAAGTTAAATTTTTGGCCCGAAGTGAATTCAAATATATCTAAAAAAAGCCTTAATCCTAATTAAATTAGATTTCGAGGCTTGCATCAATATGATAGTATCATCCGCATACATAAGGTGAGAGATTGCAGAAACAGTTGATGGAATCTGATAATATGAAAGTTTACTATTATGGAAAATGAAAGATAAGCTTCTTGAAAAAGCTTCAGAAAAGATGTTGAAGAGAAAGGGGGAGAGATGGTCACCTTGTTTGATTCCGCGAGAGGCTTTGAAAAATCCAAACGGATAACCATTGATCAAAATCAAAAAATTAGCTTGTGAAAGGTTGGACATGATCACATTTAAAAATAAACCTTGAAATCCAAATTTCGTCAATACACATTTTAAGAAATCCCAATTAACTCTGTCAAATGCCTTTTGTAAGTCTAGTTTCAGCATGCAATTAGGAATCCTAGCCTTCCTATCTAGAAATCTGACCATTTCCTGAAGATAAAGAATGTTATCTGTAATATTTCTGCTTTTCATAAAAGCAGATTGATTCTGGGATATTAAAGAATCCATATAAGGCCTAAGTCTTTCCATTAACACCTTAGAACAAATCTTATTTAGAGCATTAGAGAGACTGATAGGCCTGAAATCATCAAATGATGATGGAGTAGCTTTCTTAGGTATTAGGGTGATCCATGTACTAGATATGCCCTTTGGTAGAGGGGATCCCCTAATGAAGTCATTAACTGCTTCCACTAGATCATTTTTAATTATAGGCCAGCATTTAGAATAGAATTTATTACTGAAGCCATCTGGACCAGGACTACTATTCTTGCTTAAATTCTTAATTACTGCCTCCACCTCAGATTCTGAGGCTGGGATTGCTAAATCTAAGTTATCTTGAGCAGTAATTATACTTGGGATTTGACTCAGAAAGTGAGAATAGTAGGTGTTATTTGGTTCCTGATTAGGTTCTGACAATAAAGATGAGAAATAAGATATGGCTTCATTTTGAATTTCTAATTCAGTGTTAAGCCATTGGCCATTACTGTTTTTTATTTTTGAAATCTGTAATCTACAATTCTTCTCCTTTACAACCCTATGGAAGAACTGTGTATTATTATCACCCATTTTATGCCACTTTAATCTAGCCTTTTGCTTCCAAAATTTTTCTTTCTCTTTTTGAGCTCTCAACAGTAATGCCTTTTTCAAATTTAAATTAATGAGTTCAGTTAGAGAAGGGTTTAAATCATATACAGCCTCTTGGATTCTTAGGGATTCTTCAGCTTGAATTAGATTAGTATCTATATTTCCAAAAGATTCCCTATTCCAAATTTTTATCTGCTTCTTTAACCTAACTAATTTTAGGTAGAAACCTAATAAACCAGTCTCCCTCAGTCTGATTCCCCAGTTATTTTGAATAAGAGTAATGAAATCAGGGCGATTAAACCACACATTTAGAAATCTGAAAGGTCTCGGATTAAGACTAGATAAATTAGATATATTAAGTAGTAGAGGAGAGTGATCAGAGGTCCGTCTATTTAAAATTTGAATGGAAGAGGAAGGATACTTAGTATTCCAAGATATAGTACTTAATCCTCTATCTAGCCTCTTGGAGGTAGGGTTTCTTAATCTTGAATTGCACCAAGTAAAAAGATTACCAACAGTGGTTATTTCTTGAATACCACAGGTGTTAATCCAAGAATTAAAATCCCTAATACTCCCAAGGGAGGGGGTGCTAGGTCCTCTGTATTCAGAAATGGAGGATATAGTGTTAAAATCACCAATGAAAATGGTATCTCCAGAGATCTGAGCAGATAGATCATTCCATAATATTTTCCTACCCTCTCTATCTCTAAGAGCATAAATGAAAACAGCATCCATAATTAAATTGCAAGAATTATGGGAGAGATGTACATGTAGATACTGTTCATGAGATGCAAGAAGGTTAACAGAGAAACCATTACCCCACATAATCCAAATTTTTCCATTTTGCAAGGACAGGCCATCAGTGAATTTAAGAGTATCCATATAGGATTTGAGTTTGGAGTTGTCATGCATGGGCTCAATAATGCATAAAAATTGGATTTTTTTCAGTTTAATTAAATTAATCAGTCTCAACATAGATGTTTCCATTCCCCTAATGTTCCAGATCAAGAAATTAATTGAAAGTTGACCTATCATTGCTCAGTTGACTTATGACTCTTAGTAGATGATCTCAGCATCATTTCATTTATTTGGCTAAAATAATTAGTTTTCTTACCTTTTGTCTTACCTGTCAAGAGGCCCTGATTAAGCCTCGGTGAAGAGTTTGAGGTTTCTGGCAAGTTCGAGGTAGCTTCTTGGTCAGTAGCCAGTTCTTCCATGTCTACCTGCAAAACAGAGAATCTGTTTCCCAACCTGTGCTGAAGAGAAGAAGAGGCATTGCTATTTTTACCAGCATTAGGGAGAGTTCCAATGCTGATATCATCAGTAGCATAAGCCATAGGAGTAAAATTTCCTAAAGTAGTATCATTAAGCAATTTAGAAAGGGAGTTGTCCAGAGGGACCTGAGATGTAGGCTTAGGACTGAAAGTTTGAGGATTGTTCCTAACAGCTGTGGGAGTTCCAGTAACTGTAAGGTCAGTATCAGTTTCCAGGTTAATAAGGAAAGAGGGAGGGGATCCTGGGATTGGTTTAAACGGAATGTCAGGCTGTAATAGCTCTGTCTGGTCTTCAATGGATATTAGGGGTGGAGTGTCAAATTTTTTCCCAGTGGCTTGCCATTTTGGTTGTATCTGAGGTATAATGAGATCATCATTCTTAGCATTAAGGTTTGGGGGAAAGGTTCTGCATTGTGATTTGGAGTGACCTAATTTTGAACAATGGTCACAATATAAGGGGATGTCCTCATATTCAATGTAATACTTTCTATTGTTAGTCAAAGATCCCAACCTAATGAAGGTGCTAATAGGTTTAAGAAGATCCACTTCTACACAAAGTTTAATGGCTGAAGGTCTAGTTAAGCTATCAGTGGCCAGATCAGTCTTGATAAAATTTCCAATACTATTGCCAATGAACTCAATAGCTGCAGTATTATAATAGTACAAAGGGACTTCCTTAATTGTACACCAAACAGGAACAATTGGAGATTCTTTATGTATTGAAAAATCAGGAGTCCATTTTAGCATTTTTAAAAGTATTCCATTAAAGTTCCAGACCCCTTTCATCCATGCTCGTTGGTAATCATTTAGAAATTCAAAACGAATGAGCACATGTTTGAAATCAAGAGAACCAAGTTGGTACTTACCCGTGAAGCCCACTGTCTTGAAGACTTGTTCCAGTTGCTCCATCGAGCATCTACCCTTGGTGAACTTCCCAACCAGGGCATTTGCATAGTGGGAGGACAGTTTAGCAATTTGTTCTTCTGAGTAAAGACAGGCCGCCTCACCAAGATGAAGGGATTTGGGGACAAGTTCAGGGTTGCTCGGGAGAAGTTTGGATAGTGGCGGGGCTTTGTTTTTTAGGATATTAGCAAAGGATATCGGAGGAGGAGTGGGGGTGGCTTCCAGAGTGGAGGCCTGAGCTACGGGTTGCAGGAGCTCTAACATAGCGACCGTTAACGGCCAATATAGCCGTTACCGGCGATCAGGATTTAATTCGGACCAGAAATAGAAAAATTTACAATTGGGGAGGAAGACGAGATTTAGGTTAAGATAGGTAGGGAAGCAAAATCGCACACACAGTCTCACTTTAATCGCCCGCACAAACAGCAAAATCGCACTCGAATGTGACTTCTTGATGAGCTGTGTTTATGTATAGGTCTAGGATAATAAGGTTTTGTATTATGTCTTCTCCAATTATTATGATGTTTTGAGGATTTGAGCTTATATATTTGTAATTGAGGGTTATCATACAATGGTTCTAGGTTTTCTTGAAATTGTTGTTCTATTGAATCAATGTTTTTTTTCAAATTGATCTTCTGATTCTTCTTCTGATATCTCAGAAGAGGATTCATTTGACATACTTAAATCCTGTGGATTTACTTGTGAAATAACTCCTATTTGTTTTGAAGTACTTGGTTGTGAAATACTTAGTTTATTTTTTTGTACTAAGGATCATGAATCTTCCATTTGTTTGGAAAAAGGTGATACTTGAAAATGAGGTTTAGAAAGTTTAGTTTGAAATGTCTCTGGCTTGTTATCTAATTTAGTAGAAATAAAATCAACTTGATTTGCTATAGTGTGCAATATTTGATTTGAATAATTATTCTGTTGATAAACCTTTTTAAGATCTCCTAAATTTATAGATTCTATATCTGCTCCTTCTCTTCCTAATTTTAGAGGGGAGGCTATTACTGTAATATTATCAGTAGTAATATCTAATGATTTGAATGGTGGGTGTATAGAACTAACCACTGTATTATTTTGTAGTTTCCATTTTTTATATAAATTTGACTAGACATTTATTACTGGAATTTCTATAAATTTCTCTTTCTTATTATTTGTTCTTTTTTCAAATAATATTCTAACCACATGAAAAATCTCATTTGTTTAATTTTCTTTTCTGTTAATTCCTTGTAAAATTCTTGTTTTAATTGTTCTTTAGTTTTCTCACTGGGTTTTTCAAACCAAGATCTGTTTGTAATATTTTCTGTACTATAGTAATCATTGTTTAAATATATCTTATCAATTGCAAATTCTTCTACACTATTCATCATGTTGATTTCAGATTGCCTCATTTGGCTAGGAGTTGGAGATCCTATTGAAGAACTAGTATCTGGAATGATTTCTGGTAATGGAGTAGAATATCTTACTCTTGTATCATTAAAGTGTGTTGGAATATCCGATGTTGAATACCTATGTGTTTTATAACTATCTGTATTTGAGTATCTAGACGATTGGCCTTGAGAAACCTTCCAGACATTGATTTGTTAAATTTAATTAATACTTTGCCATCATTCTGTTCTTCTATTGTTGAGGGTTCAGTAATTATTATATTTCTTTGGATTCCAAATGACCTTTCAGCCAATATTTCTTCAGGAATAGTAATTTCATTCCATTTTAATAATTTAGGCGTTTCTATTTGGATATTATCTGAATTTGTTGTTACATATACTGATTCTTCTTTCTTTGTTGGATTTAATTTTAATGCTGATGGAATCATTGATTGCATTAGTTTGAAATATACTTTGTAGATTAATACAAAGTGTTCTGTATCATTAACTATTCTATCTTGTTTTAATTGAATATCTAATTTTAAAGAATCCATGATATGTGGATCTGTTAAGCTAACTGAATAGTTTGGAATACAATCAAATCTTATTGTACCATTACATATATTAGTTTGTACCATTGCTAGTATAGAATCTTTATATCTTATTAATCTATCGTCCCTAAGGGCCATGAATATAGGGGTATCCATACCTAATCTGACTAATGGATGTAATGCAATTTGAACTAGACCAAAATGCAAGAACCTATTGTCTTGTTCTCTATACTTTTGAATAGCCCTAGATGATAATAATTGAATTGACTGTGCTTCCTGATTCATTGGCAATATTTCCTCATGAATTTTAATGGAGTATGATTTATTGAATTCTAATATACCATATTGATAAATTGATTTAATAGTTTTATTGGGTAAAATTTGTTGGATTTCATGACTTTTTAAAATATTTGATGATTTAGATCCTGGACTTGTAGTACTTAAGCTGCCGAATAAAAATCTTTTTATCCTTTCTCCCATATTAAATTATTAGTAATTGATCAGTGTATTGTTGTATTAATCACGTGTATCTTAACGGAACCACACTTATACCTTACGTGGACCACCTCTCCTTAGGCTGACCAACCGATTTACAGGCTCCGGGTGCTAAACCAACTCTAAATGTATACAAGTTAATACAAACACTAAACTTCTCAATTGATAATAATTTAACACTTAAGTGGGGATTAAAAGACAATTAAACTTGGCTCTGATACCAAATCTAACCAGGATATTAAAATTTGCAAAATGTATTTTAAAATAAAATTTAGAAAATATTAAAAAATATAACAAGTGAATAGTAAATAGTAAATAGCAATTAATGAATAGTAAGAGTGAATAGTAAGAGTGAATAGTAACCACAATTAGTGAACACTAAACATTAATTAATGAACAGTAAACAGTAATTAATAAATAGTAATCACGAATAGTAATCATGGATAGTAATCATGAACAGTGCAATAAATAGTATAATAGTGAATAGTAAAAATACAAAACAATTATTGAGTGAAAAATTCTTGATATTGAATAAGTAGTTGGCTGGGCTTACAATGGATGATGTACAATGGATGATGAAGGATGGATGGCTTGTACAGGGTTTACAAGGGTGGGAACTCAAGTATGAACGTTGAGCTCAGAGTGGAGAGATTGTAAGATGTACAAGAGGGGGCTGGAATCAGCGTGCTTTGAAATGAATTCAAACTTCCTACTTATAGAGAATTCTGAAAGCTAATCTATTACAATTTGGAATCCGTATTTCAGATCCATGCATCTGGACCGTTGCTTTTTGAAGTGGAGAATAGGGTCCACCAATAACTGATGGTTCTCTTCCTTTATGGTAAAGTGGAGTCTGGGTTCCTCCATGATTGCTTGTCTTCTTTTTGTCGATTGAATAATTGGTTGAATTTGTCATGGCTTACGTCCCTTAGAGATTAAAGGGATCTTGGCTGTCTTGGAAGGGGTCATACATCTGACTGTCTTCTTCAGTTTTAATGGCTTGTTTCTGACTTATCAATTGTTTGTAAAATTCGATAATTTTTTGGAGATCTTCATCTTGCTCAATGGTTGGAATTGGAGATCCTGGAATCTGTTGTGATGTACTAATCTGCTGAATTGGTGTTGGACAAGGTAGTTGCTGATATGATGTTGGGTTTGAAATAAGGGAAGTTGTCTGTTGAATAATTGGATTTGAAGTGCTGCCTTGTTTAAATGAAATTCTAAGTTTTTCTCCATTTTGAAAATAATGAGTCACTGCTTTTGGAGAGCAAAATTCTGAATTGTAGCTTCCCCACCATTTAATCCTATATTGTCTGACTAAAGAAAAAGGTTTGGTAGGATGGACTGATTTAATCTAAAAGCTCCAAGAAAATATCCAAGGAACTCGAAAAATGGCATGGAATATGATGTCTTTTTCATAAGGTTTGAATTGTCTAAGTGTTTTATGGCTAAGAGTTTGGAATGTTTGAAAACCTTCTAATATGGGTTTAGGAAGGATATCTGTGGATGGTCCAAATTTGCACCACCAATCAATAAGCCAAACTGGAATATGATTATTGAATTTCTGGTGAAAATGAATAAACCATGAATGGTCAAAGGATCTGATAAAGAAAGTTTAATACCAGGCTTGCACGTAATCAGCACAATTAAACCCAGTAGGGAAATAATTAACTGAAAAAGTATTAATTGAATGAATATTAGAAAATTGGTTAGGGCTAAGAATTTGTTTGATATGAATTTTAGAATAGTCTATTCTACTGGGGTCATGTTTGCTATGAATATGTTGGATCTCAATAGATTGAGTGTCTACTAAGATCAGTTCATAGAATTGTTGGGTTTTATGAATGTCATCAGCCGACCAAGGAGATGCTGGCAAGAAGATATTTGAGACAAAAGTTTTGAGCTGTGGAATATCTGGCTCAGAGTCAAAATGGGTGACTAAGATATGTTCTGGGTTGGGCTTATCAAAATATGTTGGAGAAGGTTTTGAGCTGGATGGGATGGATTTTGTGCTGGGAGTGGAGTATGAGCTCTGATTAAAGGTGTAAAATTAGAAGTTAAAGGAGGAGTTTTATCTGGAATTAATCTGGCATGGGGGGTTTGAGCTATGGTGGAGTAGGTTAATGGAGGAAAATCTTGGGAATGAATGATCGGAGTGAGAGGGTTTGGAATAGCATAATCCTTGCTTGATCTTGAATTTGAAGAACTTGAATTTTTACTCATGATTACCTGTAACGAATTCACGAGTCAAAAAATCTGGAAGGGAATTATCCTTTCCTTTGATAAATTCAATATCAAAATTAAAGACTGAAAGTTTAGCTTGCCAGCGGGCAAAAATATGTTTTGAAACTAAATTTTACATCCTTTTGCAAAATGTCTTTTGCTGATTTACAATCAATTTTAATAAAAAAAATTTATCGTACAAGTCATCTTGAAATTTTGAAATGCATAAAACAATGGATAACACTTCTTGTTTAACTGTTGAATAATTCTTTTGTGCATTAGTCCAAAATCCTGAATGATATCTAACTATGGATACCTTTCCTAGATGCTTTTGTTTCAATATGCCTCCATATCCTATCTTGGATGCATCTGTTTCTACTATCATGAATGCCTCTGGATGTGGAATACCTAAACATGGCAATGAGTTAGCTTTTACTTTAATTTCTTTTACTAATTTAGTATGTTTTTCTGACCATGCAGGGGGTTTGGATTTTAATCTTTCATATAAATCTTTACATATAATTATAATTTTAATTTTGGGAAAGAAGTCTGAAATATAATTGACACATCCTAAAAATCTTTGTAATTGATTTTTATCTTTAATTTCATCTGCAAATTTATCTGCAAATTCAATTGATCTTTGAATGGGTTTAATTTGTCCTAAATGTATATCAAGCCCTAGGAACCTAACTTTGGTCTGGAATAGTTTCATTTTAGCTTCGGATATGACCAAACCATTTTTTTTTATAACTTTTAGTAAAATATATAAATGTTTGAAATGACTATCAATTGTATTAGAATAAACTAATATGTCATCAATATATACAATTACAACTGATGAATAAGGAGTAAATATGTCATTCATTATTTTCTGGAATTCAGATGGTGCATTTTTTAATCCAAATGGCATGACACTCCATTCATATTGGCCAAATGGAACTACAAATGCTGTTTTATATTTATCTTTTTCATCTATTTGAATTTGCCAATATCCTGATTTTAAATCAAATTTTGAAAATATTTTTGCATTAACCAACCTATTAATCAAATCTCTCTTATTTGGAATAGGGTATCTAATCCATTGTAAAACTTTATTTAATGGCTTATAATTTATAACTAATCTAGGAACTCCTCGTTCCTTTTCTGCATTTTTATTTACATAAAATGCTGAGCAACTCCATGGAGATTTGCCCTTTCTTATTAATTTTTTTTTCTAAATGACTGTGAATTTCTTGTTTACATAATTCTATTAATTCTGCATTTATTTGAATAGGCCCAGCCTTGGTGGGAATATTTTGCTCATTAAATTCTTTTTCATAAGGTAATGAGATTATATGTTTTTTTCCTATCCCAAAAGGCATTGGGATGGTTTGAGCATATTTGATTCTTAAAATCTTGTTCTATTTTTAAAATTTTTTTTTCTTGTATTATTCTATTGTCTAATTGTTCTTCTATTTTTGAATAACTTAATTCTTCTTTTAAAAATAGAATGTGTTTCTTTTTCCTATTCGAAACACATATTTTCTTATATATAGAATTAGTTTGTAATAAATGTAATTCTATTTGGCTAGGGGGACTAATGAAAGAAAATAATAATTTTTTCCCTAATATTTTTGTGCTAATTCCTTCTTGAGTCTTTTTAAAAGGTGTTATTTGATATAAAAATGGATTTCCTAATACTGCATCATAAGATACATTTTCTAATATTCAGTGTTCTAAAAATCGCTAGGCGCTAGTCGGGCGGTTTGCTGGGGCCTAGCGCCTAGGGGATTAATCGGGGATTAATCGGGGATTAATCGGTCTAGGCGGATTTGTATTATTTAATTATTTTTTATATATAATTCATTAAAATAATATAAATTATATTTAAAAATAAAATAAAAACCTATTTCCCAAGTCACAATAACTTATATTACATACAAATGATACAATACAAGAACGAAAATTTCATGATAAACGACACAAATGAATATATTATATATATATATATATATTGTCGAAATATTATCTTGGAGTTGAAAAATGAAATCCATACAAGCTTACAAAGTTTGAGGCACGTGGCAAAAATTACCAAATACAAACTAGTGAGTAGTGAATCCACACATGGCCATAGGCCAAAATTAAAAGTTAGACAAAATAAAAAAGTACCAAATACAATTCACACATAGCCTATGACATTTCAAATTCTTCTTCACCATTTATCTCTTGCACTTCATCGTTATCGGACTCAAAGTCATAAGTCATCTCATCTACTTCCTCCTCCTCATCCGATTCAAAATCATCTTCATGTAATTCTCTAACCTCTTGAATTCTAGAACTTCTTCTCAACTCCATGCCAAGACCTTGTTCCAATCCATCTCCATCCATATCCATCGCTTCACCATCTTCATTAACATCATCATCACCACCCTCAACAATCCATCCTTGAACCATGGTAGATTCATTAGAAAGAAGCACATCTATGTCCTTCACTTTCTCTCTTTGCTTCTTGTTCATAATCTTGGCATTGAATTGAACATAGACCAAGTTGTTCAACCTTTTCGTATCAAGCCTATTCCTCTTCTTTGTATGGATCTAAATAGAAGTAATATAATGAAATGATTAAAATTGAAACTTTGAGATATAACAACATTTCAACTTTAAACAAGGTCTTCCATCACAAACAATAAAGACTACAATATGTTTGCATATTACGGTATTACCCAAACATGATGTGGGAAATTAATTTACTCAAAGTTTTGAAGAGTTAAAATGAGCAAAGTTATAGAAAGTTATTAAATATCTATTCTTTGAAATATATAGCAACTACAATAGAAAGAAATGAATGAATAGCAAATATTACATACCCCTTCAAATGTGCTCCAATTTCTTTCACATCCCGACGCACTTGAAGTTAATGAAAGTATCCTTTTAGCCATTTTTTGCAAGTTTGGCACACCACTTCCATAGATACTCCACCATGAAACTATATCAAATATAACAAAGAGACAAAGAATTACTTCAATTCAAAAAGTGAAAGCCAAAAACATACAAAAAACCATTTATGCTAAACATCTATGAAAAAACAAAACTAAACGAGAAACACATTTCAAACAAGTAATCTTATTTACTTAACATGAATTAAAATAAAACATTACCTGGATCATAGTTCTCATCATTGTTTTTGCATCCTTCCATAGCCATCACTCTTCCAAATAACCCTTCTTTCTTTATAAACTTAGGCCATTCAACATTTATCACCAAGTGATGAAGCTCTCGAGGGAGCATGACCTCAACACAAGTCAAAAACCCATTCATAACAAACTCATCATTAGTGATATCCTTGTTATTGTATGAATAATAAGGATTCAAAATATAGGAAGCTAGATGCAATGTACTATCAAGGCGGTCTCTTGCTTTTGTTTCAATAATATCAAGAATTGGACGACATTGGGCTTCATTGTGATTGTACACCTTTTGAATCTCCTCTTTGGCTTTGAGTATCTCTCCATACACAAATCCCATTGTAGGCTTCCTATCTCCATCAACAAGTCGAAGGACCTTCACTAAAGGACTAAACACTCGTAAGCAAAAGTCCACTCCTCTCCAAAAAGCTATGCTATGTGCTATAGCCACCGCCGCCTTCCCCTTTTGAGTTTTTGAATGTTTAGTTGCACTCCATTCATCACTAGTCACCATAGCTACTATCTCTTTCTTTTTATTCATCAAACTTTGCAAAGTGAGAAAAGCGGAAGCAAACCTTGTAACTCCCGGCCTTACTATATCCCGTTGTTTAGTAAACTTTCTCAACAAATCTAAAGTCTTGTGATGAGAATACATGTAAATGGTGAAACTCTTTGCCTTTTCAATCACTCCTTTAAACTTTGAAAGATTTCCAATTCCTTGAAGCATAAGATTGAAAGTGTGAGTAGCACATGAGCTCCAAAAGATATTTGGCCTTTTCACCTTCATCAAGTCTCTTGCCAACATATTGTTAGAAGCATTGTCCGTCACCACTTGAACCACTTTTTCTTGCCCAATGTCTTCAACACATTTGTCCACATATTCAAAGATATAAGCACCGGTATGTGATTCACCGGATGCTTCCTTAGAGGATAGAAAAGTTGTACCTTCTTTACAATTTACACAAAGATTCATGATACTTCTTCTCTTTCGATCACTCCAAGCATCGGTCATAATTGAACAACCATTCAAAGCCCATTCTTCTTCTTGCTTCTTCATCAAACTTTTTGTCCTCTCAACCTCCCCTTTCAACAATGGTTCCCTCAATTGATATTGGCTTGGAGGTCGATAGCCCGGACCAAATGTTCCAACCGCTTCCATCAATCTCTTGAAGCTATCATTGTCAACCGCATGAAAAGGAATGCCGGATTCGTAAACCCACCTTGCCAAGAATTGATCCACTTGACAAGTTCTTTCTTTAAAAAGTGAATCATTAAGGCTTTGTTGCCTCCTCTTCTTACTTGTATCCATCGTTGAATCCGGGTCAATTGGATTCACAAAACGATTCATCGGACCAAGATAAAGTGACTTTCCAATCCCCTCAAAATTCACTTCAATTTCTTGAACTTCATCATCATGATTATGAATGACCCTATGAACTTCATTCCTTAATTCCTTTTCATCATTGAGCTTTTGTTTCTTCTTCGCCCCAATTTCATCTAAAGCTTTTTTGCACCTTGCTCTATCCTCCTCGGGAGCTCTTGGACAAGGCTTAACATTACCCTTTACATGGGCAATATGTTGTTTGATTCGGTTTACTCCCCCACTACCCCTATGAGGACATAACTTGCACTTCCACTTATCTAGGTTGTTAGGATCAACCAATTCTCCATATTCCCACCCTATATCATCCGAACCTCTCTTCAAAGAAGATGTCTCCGACATGGTGGCAGAAGCGGTGGAAGAAGTAGTTCCCTCCATTGTTCCAAATTTCCAATGAATCAAATCAAACCTGTGACTTAAACTAGCACAACGACACCCAGACAATCATATATAGAAACAATCTTATTACATGATTATGGAGCAATTTACAGCACAAATCAATTGGCACAAACCAATGAAAACAAGCGGCATTTAATAATTGCAGAGAGAGGGAGGGAGGTATCCAGGGAAATCAGGGCAGCAAGTACGACATACTTTTAAAGACAGTTTCAACGCATAGGCATCATTCTTCAGATGAACAAACATCAAATGAGAGGTTTGGTTCAGCTTGTACTCAAGTGTAACTTTCAAGATTAACTACTGCCCCTCAATGGTAAAATATTTTGAGTGCACAAGTGTAACTACTGAAATATTTTACACTTGTACACCATTTTCAGGATTAACTACTGAAAAATAGTAACTTTTTCCAGAAAAAAGGTGGTAAACAATATTAAAAACCAACTATCATTCTCTTTTTGACAATAAGTTATCAATGATCACCAATCAATTCATCAAACTTGGTATGCATTTAAAAGAAGAAGTCAATTTCACAGCACGAGCTCCAATGATTGCGTCAAACTTGGTATGCATTTTAAACAAGAACACATTTTTACAGCATGAACACCAAGAGTTGCATCAACATATACGTTAGGAGAAAACATAACAGCATGAACACATTTTTACAGCATGAACACATTTTTACAGCATGAACACCAAGAGTTGCATCAGCATGAACATATACGTTAGGAGAAAACATGCAGTTCTGGTTTCCTTTTTGGAAGAGAAAAACTTCACAAACTTCACAAAGAGAAAAACTTCACAAAAACTTCACAAACTTCACAAACTTCACAAACTCCTTTAGGAGTGCAGCACTTTTTGGAAGAGAAAAACTTCACAAACTTTTCATCTTTCAACAAGGCAAAGATATAAAAACATCAAGCCACAAACTCTCAGTCTCAGTTCAGAGCATTAGCCAGACCTTGCATCTGCTATAAGAGCACAATTTATTACAGTTTTTAACTTTAACTTAACAGCAACCTTGTCATTTCAATAGGCCTCCAGAATTGCTTTAGAACCATAAGAATGGTGACATAAATTCTATTCAACTATTCTCCAAATCCATTGCTATTTCTAAAATGAGATGGAGTATTCTTAACTCTGAATTAGATTTATCCCAAATATATAGATATTGCAGCAATATAGCAAGACAATCTAAGCATATAAGGTCCAAAGAAATATCTAACCATCTAGAATCCACCATTGTTGCGGGAAAATAAACCAGATTAACTTCGCTTTTAATACAATCTGAACTCTTGCTAACTTCGCTTTTAATCTGAATTACTCACATCATAGGCATCACGCAATGGCACTTTAATAATTGCAGACTTACATTGCAGAGACTGAGAGAGGGAGGCGTCGACACCTCGACGGTGGCCGGTAGTTTGCTTCGGCGACGGCGAGGTGATGTTGACGTTGCTGCTGCTGGTTCGACCGTCCAACTAAGGTGACGAAAACGGCGAGGCGACGAAGACGGTGAGGTCCCGGCCGGCGAGTCAACGAAGGTCGATCGGCGTCTGGGAGAAGAGGAGGAGAAGAGAAAACTGAAGAGAAAACGGCGTCTGGGAGAAGAGAACTGAAGGTCGATCGGGTTTGAGATGGGAGAAAACAGAGGATTGGGAAAAAAATAGGCGGGTCTGGGCGCCTAGACCCGATTAGCGCCTAGACCCGATTAGGCGGGTCTGGGCGGGTCTGGGCGCCGCCCAGAGGCAAAAACGCCTAATGTCACCGCCCAGAGGCTAATCCGGGCGTTTTGGTGGCGCCTAGCGCCTAGGCGCCGCCTAGGCGGGCCTAGGCGCCGATTTTTAGAACACTGCTAATATTAAAAATGAATGTTTAATACAATAATCATTATTACATATAAATCCATTGGATAATTTGTTTTTAATAATCATTGGAGTACCATTTGCAGCTGATAATTGTTCATTGGTTTTTTCTAAATAACACACACACATACACATACATACACATACATATATATACATACATACACATACATATATATACATACATATATATACATATATATACATACATATATATACATATATATACATACATATATATACACACATATATATACATACATATATATACACACATATATATACATATACCCACACACACATATATATACATATATATACACACACATATATATACATATACCCACACACACATATATATACATATATATACACACACATATATATACATATATATACACACATATATATACATACACACACACACATATATATATAAGCAAGTGAAGGGGGGGGGGGTTGTTGGTTTTGTCCCAAGTTATGAAATTAAAGACATGCTAACTAGCTAAGTCAAATAACTATGCTAATCAAGAAACAAACTAAGAAAAAAAAGGATAAAACTATAAAAGGCAAAGCTTTGGGGGCAATTGATTTCAACTTCCAAACCTCTTATCTATCCTTGAATCTACAACCTATTCATTACTTTAACTACTTGTTGTGAAGATAAATCTTCTATCCTTCTTAAATAGTAGTTTGCAAGAGTGAATTCGACATCTCTTGTCAAACCTCACTAATGACTCCTTTAGTCGAGAAACGACTGAAAGTATCCCATTCATGGCATTGAGCACAAAGAATCAACAAGCGTGGTAACACTTATAAACACTACACTATGTCTAAGCATTGGACCAATCCATGTATTTACACAAAATTAGTCAAGACCGTTCAACTTTCACAGACCTGTCCTATTTGCTACATTAAACAAACATGACAAAGAATTCAAGATCATAATCACATTCATCTAGTAATTATAAACTCATCAACACAATTAAAAACTCTGACTCATACTCTTGGATTTCATATCAAAAGAGAGGAAATTTAGCTAGTTTTCCCCAACCCTAACAAGTAATCATAAAAGTAATTAATATACTCAAAATTCCAACAACATTAATGCCATAAACAATCCACATTCAAAGCTCAATAAATGCACAATAGCAAAAGTACCAAATAGATAAATAGAGTTCTTAAGACATGGGTTTGGAAGCCTTAATCAATTGCTCCCAAGTACAAAAATAACCTAGATAATAGAAGCCGATAACATAGAACAAAGATATACAAAGAAAGAAGAAGAAAATGGAAGAAAATAGTGAAATATTAGGATTTTGGAGCCCCAAGTCGAGCTTAGAGAAATGGGGAAGAAGGGGGGCTATTTATAGCCCAAGTGGGTCAAGAAAAGTAAAAAAGTGCAGCAGGTATCACTTGGGTGAAAATGGCTTTGCTCGAGTGAAAATGGCTTTGCCCAAGTGGTAGAGGCTTCAGAAAATATTTTCTGATCTTGGATTGCTCATCCGCCCGAGCGGAAGATGATCCACGCGGACGAGCTTCAGTTTGCAGCTTCTTTTTTTGCTTCCCATGGGTGAACCCTTGATCCGTTTTGAGAGTTCTTGTAATCGTTTTTATAGTACTCAAGAAGAGGAATCCAATGGTACCACCTTTGGAGGCTGTTTCTTCTCAGATCATTCTCAGAAATCTGCTTCAAAACATAGATCATTCTTCACCCTCTACTTTGCTCTCCTTCTTCACTTTATCTTCTACCACTTTGTGAGTGACCTTTAATCTTCTACCATCCTTGAGAATGACCTTCACTAAACCACTCTGAAGTGTTTACGAGTAATTGGGAGGCCGTCGCCTACCTCTCAAAGTTAATACTTTTAATCCCTAATGCTTCCTATCTACAATTAAGTAGATAATGGCAAGTCGGGGTCGTCCACGAGAAGAGGGATCTTTTCAAGTGTTTACATGTGTAGGAGAAAGCATACTAAGCATATACATACATAGATACATTTAAAGCATGTAAACAAGGGGGGGTTTTGGTTGGTTTGATCCTAAGTTATCAAATTAAAGTACAACAACTAGCAAAGTAAGAGAACTATGCTAATCATACAATACAACCAAAGACAAGATGAAAGAAAAACAATTTAGCGGAACCTTGGGCGCAATTGAATTCCACTTCTAAGCCTCTTATCTATCATTGAACATGCAACCTATTTACTACTTTCACTACTTATTGTGAAGACTAAACTTATATCCTTGTTAGATAGTAGTTTGCAAGAGTGAATTCGACGTCCCTTATCAAACCTCACCAATGACTCTTGTAGTCGAAACACGGCTAAAAGTATCTCATTTATGACATTTAGTACAAAGAATCAACAAGCTTGGCAACACTTATAAACACGACACCGTGTCTAAGCATTTAACCAATTCATGCCTTTACACAAGATTAGTCAAGAACGATCAACATTCATAGACTTCTCTCATTTGCTACAAGCAACAAACATGACAAAGATTTAAACATTATCATATTCATCTAGAAATTATAAATCAATCAACACAATCAAAAACTCTAAATCATACTTTTGGATTCCTATCAAGAAAAGATGAAATCAACCCATTTCCCCAAACCCTAACAAGCATATCACACAAGTACTTCATATACTCAAGCTTTCAATAATATTAATGACATTAACAAACACATTCAATGCCCCATATACTCAAGCTTTCAATAATATTAATGACATTAACAAACACATTCAATGCCCCATAAATGCATATTAGTAAGAGTATTAAATAGGCTACAAATTGTTCTTAAGACATGGGATTGAAAACCTTAGTCAATTGCTCCCAAGAACTAGATTTAGCTACAAGAGTTCATACTAATTAATGCTAAACAACTAAACATAATACAAGAGAATTCAAAGATGAAAATGGAAGAAAATAGGGTTCTAAAAAGACCAAAAATGCAGATGAAAAAGATGTGAATGAGAGGAAAGAGAGTGTTATTTATAGTACAAAAAGGATAAGGTTAAATTCAGGCCACCCGTTGGTCGCAATTCGCGACGGGCTTGTCGTGACTCGTGACGAGGCCAGCGAGACTCGCGACGATGCCATCGAGACTCGCGACGATGCCATCGAGACTCGCAACGAGGCCATCGCGACTCGCGACGGGTGCCAGAAGTTAATACTGTTTTCTTTTCTTCTTCTTATGGTTCACATTCATCTTCATAGCAATTCCTCTCATTTTTCAAGTCTTCAATGTCTTCAAAAATAGTCTTCAATGGCCTCCGATCATTGAAGCAAGTCTTCAAAAGTCTTCGAAAATGTGATCTTTAATGGCCTCCGGTCTTCATACCTCCGTGTTTTTCCCTTGTCACGTAAAATCCACTTAGAATGGGTAAAAGAGCGTAAAGTTGCTCTTACCCCTCCTAAGAGAATTTCAAGGTAAAACACAAGCTCTTGATAATAAAAGAGTACAAAAGTGACCCAAAATAGTACTAAAAAGGAATCTAGATGCTCGTAAGGACCAAAAATTCATTAGACTAAAATTCTGTTACAAAATGAAGGATTTAGATGTGAAAATAAAAAATTGTCATCTAAACCCCTTATGGTGTAAACCTACCTAAATTAGCAATCTTATAACAAAAAGATGACAAAGATGTTAAATGCTTCGGAAAATACATGCATTTGACGTCTCATCAATTGCAAAAGTAAATAAGGTGTTATAATTGTCTTCTTCACTTTCAGCCCAATATTTATCAAATTTACTTTGCATCTCTACTGCCATTCTTCTTAAAACCACGTCTTCGCTTTGAACCAAGTCCTTTAACAACATAGCAATATTTTACACATTCTCAAAGTACAAATTTGACGTAGGATAGTCACTACCAGAAAATAACTCAGTAATAAAATTAAATGGTTCCAAAGCATCTTGAATTTTTGCAACCATATATGTCCCACTCATGAGGTTTTGGACATTGTTTATATGTTACATCTTCAGTGTGCAAATTATTAAAAATATCTCTATATAAAAGAGCCCTATCAAGCATCATGTATGTAGAGTTCCATCTAGTAGCAACATCTAACCATGATGACTTAGTCTCTTGTATTCTACAGAGGTCCACAACTTTCTTAAAAGAAATATTTCTTGCTTCAGAGCCCTTAACATGTTTCACATTCTCCCTAATTTTTACCAAAACATTCTCAATCACCTCCTTAACAATATTTAGCACATGAGTTGCACACCAACATGAAAGTAATTACCCATATCAACAAGAATTCCCAAACATTACTAGAGGCATTATCCAATGTGAAGGGAAAAAAGCTTATCATCAATGCCCCAATCCTTAACTAATTTTATTACAACCTTGTAAAACTCTAGTCCACAATGTGGTGGTAGGATATGACAGAAGCTCAAAACTCTGCTATTCAATTTCAAATTCTTATCAACAAAATGAGCAGTCAAACACAAATACCCTTCACTTAGGCAAGAAGTCCATAAATCACTAGTTAGACTTATACAACTTGGTGCACCCTTGAGAATAGCTTTAAGGAGATTTTTTCGAGTGTTATAAATCTTCATGCAATTTGCTTTTGCAGTATTTCGACTAATACATTTAACCTTATCATTTGAGTACTCGTAAATCTCTATATTTCCTTCATGTTCAACCCAGGAATAAGAATAACCATGTTTGATAGCTGCTTTTGCTACTAAGTCAAGGTAAATCTTTTGATCAAAAAATCTGACTTGATCTCCTCCTTTCTTCAAAGTCCATAGATTAGCTTGATACGATGCACATTTGTCGAGGTGATTCGTATGATTAGTAATCTCTCTACTTTATCCTACAATAATTGATCTCATCTTACACTTCTTGCATTGACTTCTCAAATATCCGTCATGACTATCGGCCCTACTATCTCATGAATTTCACCTCAATAGACGGAACCTCATCTACTGCACCATTTCCTTCAGTTGTGTGTCCCGTAAGTGCATCCACTATAGCATTTACAACATTTATTTAGCTCATAGTTCTATAGGGAGAGAGTCAATGTCAAGATTGAGTTTAATTATGATTCACAACACTTAATTCTTAAAGCAAACAATCTACAGATCTATATCAGACCAATCCGAACTTCATATGATAACAATACGGAAATGCAGCCATTGAATCAAATTAAATTCATCAAATTGCTTTAATTTTCTCATGGCGCAAAAATTGTGCACAGATGTCGGTTACACAAAGTTAAAACAGAGGCAAAACATGTCAAAATATGAGCCATATAAATATTTTGATCAAAAAAACAAAACTTTGAGTTCGAACAGTGGATTACTCATGCCACGTTTAATCCTTGAGAATTTCGTAGACATTTTCTACTAGTCGTAGCCCAAATGTATCAGATCAGATGTGTGCTCTATTTTAAAGGAAAGGCCCAATTTGTCACATGACTCACATCTGTCATAATATGACTGAATATGTCCAAATGATGACAAAAACTAGTTCATACGATTTATCACATCAAACTAACTATAGAGAATTTAGTCGACTGGCAGTTTAAACACGTAATTCATGGTTCAACCTTTCACATTAGAAAACGGTAAAAGTGCACGGCCAGTTAAATTGTCTTTTGTACTTATCGAGACTAGTTCCCCTCCCACACGAACAGTTTTCAAATTGAACAGAGCCAATACCAGCCTTAAACTAAGCAACCGTCCAGATCACAAACAAGTAGCTAAAATAGAAAGACGGAAAAAAAAGAGAAAAATGTGATATAATCCTATATAATTGAATATAGTGCATATATAATCTGCGCTAATCGAACGTGAAAAATAACCTTATCTATTCAGGTTATGTGCAAATAAAACAATTTCAGTCGGTTGGAGGCTAGAATCTAGTAAAAAGACTATTTTTCCCTCTGTAAAAAAATAAAAAAAAATGAAATCACATTAAGGTCCTCTTCTTCCCAGATCTTCTTCTTTCTCTCATCTTCATCATTCCCTAGATTTTCTTTCTCTTGTCTTATCATTTTAGCCTTCCTCGAATGGATAGCAAGGCGCTAGACAAGCTCACCGACCATGTCAAAGACCGGCAGCTGGACTCCACTCGTGTTTAGGAGGTACATCATTGAATCCATGTTTTTAGTCTGCTTTTTAAAAAGTTTGTTAGAATTTATTTGAGTTTTTGTGAATTTTTATGTGCTTGGTTAGGTAGTGTTGATTTCGGTTCGCCGGAGGTGCGGCTGTGCCTCTTCCCATTGGTTTGCGTGGAACTGATGCAGCGACTTCCAGAGGTGGTGTAGGTGGGTCGAACAGCGGCAGGTGCTACTTCCCCTGAGGTGGTGCGTAGGGGGAGCTTTCGCCGGAGCTAAACTCGGACGTGGGTTTTCTTGCCGAGGCAAGCGATGCAGTGTGCTGGAACTGTGTCTTCTTCTCGATGGGAGGGCTTGGCGGGAAATATGCTAGGCCGGAGGTGGTGCGATGTGACACTGAATAGATCTGGACGGTGGTGTGCTTGAGCTTCGGCGGCGCGTAATGTATGACGCTTCTGAAGAAGGAGGCACAACTTCTTGGTAGGATTCTATTTCAGTGAAAAGAAGAAGAAGGAGACAGAGGTGGGGGTCTGTGGTGAGGGAGGTGGTGACCGGAGGTGGCAGTGGTCGTGGGTTGTGGTAATCGGAGTTGGTGGTCGTGGTGGCCGGTGATGGCGACCGGTGATGGTTTAGTGGTGGTTAGTTATGGTTGGGGTGAGAGAGGTATGAAGAAGAAGAAGAAGAAGAAGAAAAGGGTATATGTGAAATGAATTTTCAGCTTTGGTCCAAAGGGTATTTTGGTCATTTCTGGTTGGTCAATGGCCGGAAATGACCAGTTTACTCCGGAATAATGGCTTTAGGGTTATATTTACACTTATATGTAATAGTTGTGGTTATATTTGCACTAAAAAATAACTCAGAATTATATTTACACTTTTTCCAACATATAGGATTATATTTTCATAGTACTCAAAAAAGAATTAAGTACCAATCCTAGAAATCGGAAACAAAATTGTGCGAATTGCAAAGACAAAGAGGGTTTGCGAAAAGAGGGTTTGCGAAAAGAGGGTTTGTGTGTGCGAATTGCAAAGACAAAGAGGGTCTGCGAAAAGAGGGTTTGTGCAGCCAGCTGCCGTCCATATCCCAATTTAATTTTAGGTAAATTTTTGGGAAATACCGTATTTCCATAAGTTTATGGAAAGGTAGAGTTTAATTAAAATAATAAAACGTAAAAGGTCTTAGTTGAAATATTAAAATTTACTGTGCAACATGTAGTAGTTATAAAGTTTATAACCCAATTCATGCAACCAAAAAAATTTATGTTAATGTATTTTAATTTACACTTTAAACCTTGATCTTTCCATGACTTATGGAAATATCGTCTTTCAAGAGACGTACTCTTAATTTTATTCAAACTAATTTTGTGCATCCACGCAATTAGCACGTAGATAGGACAAAGTATATCATTTTCACATACCAACAACGCTCTCTTCTCTCTCTTCCTTTCTTCTCCTCTGAAATTCGCTGTCTACTGTAGCAACCGGAAACAGTCACATCTCCGTTGTAAACGGCTCTCTCTTTCCTTGATGAGAGAGTTGCTCCGTTCATCAGAAATCATGGCTGATAAAACAACAACCACAAATACCAAATCCTTCATTGCAGCCCTTCAATCGAAAGTTCCACCACTCCTTTCAGCCCTTCCAAACAATCCAGAGATCACCCCAAATCCGAACACCTCGGAGAACCCGCCTGTCTATACTCTGATGATGATATATCCACACTTTTGGCTCACTATACGAACGCCCTTGTTGGTAAATTCACCAAAGGGAGATTAACCATGGAGCAGCTGGAAGAAGCTTTCAAGACAGTTGATTTCTCTGGGAAATACCAATTGGGGTCGCTCGACTACAAGCATATACTGATCCGCTTTGAACTCCCAAATGACTATCAACGTTGCTGGATCAAAGAACTGTGGAGCTTCAACGGAGTGCACATGAAGATCCTCAAATGGTCGCCGGACTTCTCCACACAGAAGGAATCGCCGATCGTCCCAATTTGGTGCACAATCAGGGAAGTTCCCCTTTACTATTACAATACTTCCTCTATAGAGGCTATTGGAAATAGTATAGGCAATTTCATCAAAAAAGATTTAGCTACTGAAATGCTAATTAGACCATATGCCATCAAGCTCTGTGTTGAGATAGGCCTTCAAAAACCCCTAAATCACTTCATAAGATTGGGTTCTGTCTCAAACAATAGGAAATATAACATTGAGTATGAGGACATACCCCTGTATTGTGAAAATTGTGCTAAATTAGGACACTCACTGAACCAATGTACAGTTCTAATCCAAAATAACACAGC
The DNA here is from genome assembly GCA_037428765.1 of Rubia yunnanensis. NCBI lineage: Eukaryota > Viridiplantae > Streptophyta > Magnoliopsida > Gentianales > Rubiaceae > Rubia > Rubia yunnanensis. Next base: position 40,378,064 of record CM075066.1, read on the forward strand.
TCCACAATGGCAACCCACAGGGAACAAGTTTGATAAGATGCCTAAAATTGCCAATGATGCACAACCTACTAACAGCTCCCATTTCAAAGACCAGTTAATGCACCAAAAAGCCACTACTAACCCTACACTGCAACCATCCTCCTACATACCCAAGCACCTGGAAACTAGCCCTACTAAGATTATTGCACTGTAAGAAATCAGTCCTCCAAGGAACATAACACCTACACCTCATCCATCTCCAGTTCTTGACCTCACAGACTCACCCCAAGCTGATCCAGAATCTCCTACTATAGAATTGATTAATGCAACAGCACTACCAAGCCATAACAAGACTCACAAAGTCTATGCTCAAGAAGATATACGGATAGGGTCCCAAAAACTTAATTTTCATAAATTCTTTCACACTAATCCTTCACTTTCTCAACATAGAAAGATGGAAAATAGATTTTCTGTTCTGCAGGATACAGAGGTACCCCCATAATCAGAAGAATAACTGGATCACCCACCACACCAAACATTGCTAGGAGAAATGGAGGAAGAAGGACCTCCCCTAGATGACGCAATTACAAAACATGGGCTGGTAAATGTTCAATCTCAATCAACAGGTAACATAAACACTACAGGCAAGTCCAAATCTAGAAAGAATACTTACCTGAATCAGTTAAACAAGATGGTGCTAAGATCCAATACTAAAAGCCACAAATCAGGTGAACAATGACATACACCACTTCCATTAATTTTGTAGTCTGGAACCTTAGGGGTTTAGAGACTTCAATGCTCAGATTAAAACACCTCATCAAACAGAAAAAAATTGAGTTGTTGTGTATAATAGAGCCAATGCATGATAACAGTAAATGTCACTCCTACATGGAGAAACTTAGATACTCTCATTTCTTACCTCTTCAAAATGGGAAAATATGGCTATTTTGGAATGGTGCTTTAAATGATGCCTTACTCTCACAGCATGAGCAATTTTTACATGTTAAAATTACACATGTAATAACAAAAGTTGAAATGGATGCTGTTTTTGTCTATGGCCTTAGGAATAGGGAAGGAAGGAAGGTTCTCTGGCATGATCTGAGTCACCTTCCTATTTCAGAAACTATTTTCATAGGTGATTTTAACACAATTTCTTCACTTACAGAATACAGAGGACCTTCCAACCCCAATCTAGGTAGTATAAGAGATTTCAATAATTGGATAACCTCTATGGGAATTCAGGAAATCAATACTGTAGGAAATCTCTACACATGGACTAATTCTAGGCTGAGAAAACCCACTTTCAAAAGATTAGATAGAGGTCTTAGTACCATGCAATGGAATACCAAATTCCCAGCATCTTCCATTCAAATACTAAATAGACAATCCTCATATCACTCCCCTCTTCTTCTACAAATCTCATCCACAATCCCCTCCCAACCCAAGCCCTTTAGATTTCTTAGTACATGGTTCAATAGACCAGAATTTACAGAATTGGTTAGAAATAATTGGGCCAAACCAATCCCTCACCAAGGAATGCTCAGACTCTATCTTAAACTAATTAGACTAAAAAAGGTAATTAAAGTCTGGAACAAAGAGTCCTTTGGAAACATTGATTCCAATGTACTAATTGCTGAAGAAAATTTAAGATTGCAGGAGATAAACTCTGTTCCACCGGTACAGATACATAACTAATCAAACTGAATGAGAAAAAGGCACTGCAAATAAGAGCTTTAAAAGAAAGAGAAAAATATTGGAAGCAGAAATCAAGAACTAACTGGACCAAACTTGGGGATAATAACACTCAATTTTTTCATTAATCAGTTCAGGAAAAAAACTGTAAACTACACATCTCAAAAATAAAAAATAGGCAAGGTCTCTGGTTAGGCAATCATACTGACATACAGGAGGAGGCTCTATCCTTTTACTCTGACCTGCTCTCTGATCCAAATCAGACTAACACTACCACATATTACTCCCACTTTCTCAGCCAAATCCCAACAGTAATATCTTCCCAGGACAATCAGTCTTTGTTTAAATCAGTCTCAGAAGAAGAATTAAAAATAGTGGTAATGAGTCTGAACAGGAATAGTAGTCCAGGCCTTGATGGATTCACCTCAAAATTTTATGCTAAATGTTGGGATATAATCAAACGGGACCTAATAGATGCAGTAAATGACTTCCTGTTAGGCTCAGAAATACCAAGAGGAATAAGTAGCACATGGATAGCCTTAATACCCAAAAAACAGACACCCTCATCTTTTGATGATTACAGGCCTATTAGTCTCTCAAATGTTGCTAATAAAATCTGTTCTAAGGTGCTAATGGAAAAAATGAAACCATACATGGAAAACTTAATCTCCCCAAATCAGACAGGTTTCATGAAAAATAGGGACATCTCTGATAATGTGCTCTACCTACAGGAAATGATCAAGTTTTAAGACAAGAAAAACAGGGTTCCAAACTGCATTTTAAAGTTAGACCTTAGAAAAGCTTTTGATAGAGTTAATTGGCAATTTCTGGAAAAAGTTCTCAGTAAATTTGGTTTCACAGGGAGTTTCTTAAATGCTGTAAAGAACAACCTTTTTCAGGCTTATTTTTCTGTTCTTCTAAATGGTAACCATGTTGGATTTTTCAGAGCTACAAGGGGCATCAAACATGGTGATCCTCTATCTCCGTTTCTCTTTAACATTTTCTCTGAAGCTTATCTTTTATTTTCATGAATAAAAAACTCAGTTACTATCAGCTTCCCTCTGGCATTACACCTGCATCTCATCTGAGTTATGCTGATGACACTATTATCTTCATGAAAGCCTCAAAGTATAATCTGACCAGAATAAAAGCCTTCTTAGAAACATTTGAACTAACCTCTGGACAAAAGATAAACTTTGATAAATCTGATTTCTATGCTAGTTCAAGAGCAACAACTGTTAAAATAAATAAGATAAAATCAATTTTAGGAATGAAGAAAGGAGTCTTTCCATTTAAATACTTGGGATGTCCAATATTCAAAGGTAGGACCTTAAATCTATATTTTGAACCTTTGTTGGAAGCAGTAGATAGAAAGCTCCTGAATTGGAAAAATAGATGGTTAAGTTTGGGAGGCAAAATGATGCTTATTCAATCTTGTCTATACTCCCTCCCACAACATATTTGGTCAGTCCTAAAGTCCCCTAAACAGATAATAAAGGCACTAGAAAAGAAAATGGCAAGGTTTTTCTGGGGGGAAACAGAGGGCAAATTAAACAAAGTATGGAGGAAATGGTCTGACCTGAGTACACATAGATACCAGAATGGTCTAGGATTTAGATCTGTAAGAGCAATAATTGATTCATGCTCTGCCAAGCTATGGTGGAAAAGCCAATTGGGCACAACCATGTGGTCAAAACTGTTGTGGGAACTTCCACAGTCCCATAAGAAGTCCCATACTTGGAAAAGGATATGTAGTATTAACTCCTTTGTAGAAGAAAATTCTCTCATTATACATGGTAAAGGATTGAGCAATTGCTGGAATGCCAATTGGTGCCCAAATGGTCCTCTTTCTAAATGTGTTCCACTTTCAGTCCTATCACCTTTTTACTATTACACCATTGCTGACTTCATCAGGGAAAAAAGCCAGATACTGCAACATATCTCACCTTATTTGGAACATGATACTTTGACTTTTTTGCGGGAAGCACAGCCTTACACAGAAAGGGAGGATAGACTTATATGGAAACTTGAAGATACAGGTATCTTCTCCTTCATATCAGCCTACAGAGGCCTTACCCAGCAATCAGGTAATTTCCCAGCCACTAGATACATCTAGAACCCTAGACTGCCAAAACAAATATCCATTTTCACATGGAAGCTGCTGAATTCTCTCCTTCCTTTTGATGATGTCTTAGTCCAATGTGGTTTTAGCTTAGCCTTGAAATGTCCAGCATGCAATCAATCTGACTCAATAGAGCATTTTTTCACCTCATGCCATTTGGCTCAAGCTGTTTGGGATAATACTTTGGATATTCTGGGGATTCAACTGCATACATTAGACAGTTTAACTTTCACGTTTTTTGAATATTGGAATAATGCTGAACTCTCTAAGATGCATAGAGATATCTGTAGGATGTTGCCATCTCTTATATGCTGGTCATTATGGAAAGCTAGGAATGCTTTCTACTATGACAACAAAAAGTTTTCACAAGCTCTAATCAGTAAAGAAGTGAGAGATCTTATTTTTCTTTCTTTCTCAGCCAAACCTGCTCACTCCAATGTGTATCTTATTAGAAGCTATCCCATTTTCTCCCTGATTCCGCCTCTGAGACCACCCCCTAAGCCTTCTATATCCACTGTCTTCTGGAAAAAGCCACCACAAAACAGTATAACTATGAACGTAGAGATTGGACTAGTAAGTTGTGCCTAATTCAATCTTTCACTACCATTGCTAGTACACCATTAGAGGCTGAAATGAAGGCCATCCAGGCAGCAGCTAGATGCTTCTCTAGTTTTGACCCCAGATGTTCTTACATAGTGGAATCAGATGCCATGCTTGCGGTGAACATGATAAAAAATCCCAAAAATGCCAAATGGTCTTTATATGTCTTAGCTTTCCAAACTCACTCTGAGCTTAAGCAGGCTACACTAAGACATGTCTATAGGGAATGTAATGCAGTTGCTGATGCAATTTCAAAGCATAAACCGACTCACCCTTCACAACCAAACATTAGCATCTCTAACATCCCATCATTCATCAAAGGTCTTATCGAACTGGACAAAAATGATTTCCCTTACATCCGAACACAGAAACATGTTGCTAAAGAATAGATACTGCTGAGTTTTTCTTTTAATTTTTGCAGGGACACATCATGGACATCAAATTGAACAGTGGATAAGAAACAAGATGGAGAAATGCTGAAGGCAATGGGATTGAAGTTTCAACCTATGGAAGCATAAGTCCAGCTTTGGCTACTGATCTTTGAAATCATTTCAAGTTTTTCCATCTGATGCGTTGAAACCATCGAGCACTCGAGCCTGGAGCCTTCGAGCCCTGGAGTCCTCGAACACTCAAGCCTTGGAGCCCTCGAGCCTTGGAGCCCTCGAGCCTTGGAGCCCTCGAGCACTGGATACCTCGAACACTCAAGCTTTCCAGCCCTCGATCCTAAGACGCCTCGAGCCCTGGATCCCTCAAGCACTCAAGCTCTCGAGCCCTCGAGCCCTGGATCCCTCGAGCTCTCAAACTCTAGAGCCCTACCACCCTCGAGCCATCAGGCACTCACTGAGCACTCAAGCACTCGAGCCCTCGAACAATCGAGCCTCGAACACTGGATACCTTGGAGCCTTCGAGTACTGGAGCCCTCGAGCACTTAAGCACTCGAGCCCTCGAACCATCGAGCCTCTCAAGCCCTGTCTCCCTCGAGTCATCAGGCACTCGAACCATCGAGCACTCAAGCACTCGAGCCCTCAAACCATCGAGCCCTCGAACCATCGAGCCTCGAACCTGGATACCTGGAGCCCTCGAGCACTGGAGCCCTCGAGCCTCGAACACTGGATACCTTGGAGCCCTTGAGCACTGGAGCCTTGGAGCACTCGAGCCCTGGAGCACTCAAACACTAGAGCCCTGGAGCACTGGAGCCCTCGAACCATCGAGCCTCGAACAATGGATACCTTGGAGCCCTCAAGCACTGGAGCCCTGGAGCACTCGAGCCCTGGAGCACCCTCGAGCACTGGAGCCTTCGAGCACTCGAGCCCTGGAGCACCCTCGAGCACTGGAGCCTTCGAGCACTCGAGCCCTGGAGCACAAAAATAGTAGATCCCTCGAACCATCGAGCCTTGGAGCCCTCGAGCAATGGATACCTCGAACACTTAGGCTCTCGAGCCCTCGAGTCTAGGAGGCCTCGAGGCCTGGATCCCTCGAACACTCAAGCTCTCGAGCCCTGCCTCTAGAACTCGAACCATCGAGCACTCAAGCACTCGAGCCCTCGAACCATCAAGCCTCGACCACCCGAGACCTCGAGCCAGCAAGCACTTGACAATCAACCCCTCGAGTCTACAAACCTTCAAGGATTTCAGCCTCGACCGCACCAACCGTGAGCACTCGAATCAAGTGGCAGCAGCAAAGATGAAGAGACACAAGATAGAACCTGGGTGGATTTCAAGCCTTCGATCCATCGACACCTCGGACCGCCAAGCACTCGACCATGAGACCTCGACCCACTGAGCAGTTGAGATTCAAATTCTAGGACATCGAACACTTCAACACTTGAGCACTTGAGCACTCGAGCATTCATAACAGACCTACTTAGAGCCTTTTTGGAGATCTGGCCATTTAACCATGTTAACACGAGGGGTGGAGACATGGAAAATGGAATCATCACCAAAATTGCCCTAAGTAGAACTTTTTGCTCCGATATTCTGATAACCAAGTTGTAGCTTTTTGTACAAAGTCTTCAAAATTATTTTGAAGATAAACTTTTGTAAATGTTTACTATCTTTTCGGGTTTGGGGAACCTAATACATATCTCTCCCATTAATATGGGTTATTAATTATAAAAAAACACGTAGATAGGAAGAGTAGGTACTGTAGGTTAATGGAAAAATGATATACTCCCTCCCAGCTAAAGGTGCATATCTTGTCTTTTGTAAGTTGATCAAAATTATTTTTGATCATTAACATTTTTACTTGTGAATATATTAAAATAATAAAAAAATGATATTATAAAAATAGATGTTACGATGATTCTAACAAAATCCCACATGATAATATATTAATTTATATATTACTCAATTTTTACATTAACTAATTTTAAATGAATGAATAGTGCTGTTGCAACTTCAGGTGGGAAAGAGGGAGTATTTGCTTTTTTTATTTTTCAAATTTGTATTTAAATATTTTCTTTTTCAAACTTTTATTTGCTTCTTTTCTTTTTTAAACTTTTATTTCATACACAGTTTTTTTTTTACACCGACTAACTGTCAGACAAGTTTATGTTATAATTGATGTAACTAATGGGGTGATTTGATGTTTGTTTTTATTTATTACACTACGGTTCTTATAATTCTGATTTTTTAAAATAAAATTTATCAAAATATACAAATACTTATAATTTGACCTGAAAAGTTATTGAAACAAGATTTTTACTGATTATGAAATTTAATACAGCATGATAATTTTGAAATTTTAAAATGAATGATTTAAAATTTAAAATATATAAACGTGTGTATGATGATTAACCTTTAATTAATTACTAACGTTTAACTAAACACTAAACATGCATTGTATTATAATTTAGTTTGGATGATATGTCAGTGTTACATGATGAATTCATAAATTATTAAAGTTAATTACATGATGAATTCATGAATTAATAAAATTAACTTGGTTATGATAATGTTTGGGTCTAATAAGTAATTATAAATACTAAACAAAATAACATCATATGAGGGATGATTAAGTAAAGTCAAGTTATATATAAAAAAAGAATGATAATTCTTCACTAACAAAATAAATGAGTATCATTTTATTTAAAGTGCCGTAAGAATTAATAATTGACCCACCCCCACTTGGGTTCATCAAATAACAGCAGTAGCTAATCAATTAAACTCGAGCGAAGGCATCCAAAGCAAAGGTGATCAAATTTTAAAATTTATATTCTGCTCTCATACTTACTACTAAGCTACCTAGAGGGTAGATAATGGTAAGATCGGGTTTGTCCACAGAGATGCTAGATTTGCAAAAGCCAACTAAACACAGCCACGTACGAGTTGTATATCTGTCACTGTGTTAGGAATAACTAAATATTGCAAAACAGGTTTTGGGGGAGGGGGTTTAACTAACTACAAACATGCAAAGAGAATAAAACTATATAAATTAGTGCTCAGGGATTTGTGTAACATGATCAGTTATATACATTCAAGATATGCAAACCTATTCTAGTGTTCACGACACGTGGTGTGGTTGATGGTCAACACGTCCCCATACCTATCACGTAGAATGCACTTGTAATCTCCCATCTGCACTGCCTCCTTAATTAGGGGAGTACAACAATGGCCATGCCGTTGTGCATATGTTTCTCCCTCGTACAATTACGTCCCATGCACTACACCACAATACTCTATTCCTAGGCTTATAAAGGCAAAGGAAGTATGCACCTTATCGATGGCTCTAGGGTCGCAAATAACCCTAGTTTGCTACCAAGTGCTATCAGGTTCTTTAGAATCTTTGGATTAGTATTGGAAAGATTCAGTGAAAGGGGTATTTTTTTGAAGTAAGATGATATCATTTATTAGGTTCATTATTTGAGAGATTATGTTTTTAAAATTAAGTTTAATTCCCTCAAAGAAATATTTATTCCTTGCACACCATATGAACCCAATCACCATGTATGTAAAGATTTAACCAAAGAAATGATATAATGGTGTTTAATGTCCCAGTAGTGGAAAATTATGTCCCACGGGATGATGTATTCATTTTTTTCCAAATTAAAGGATTGTTTAAAAGTTTTCCAAATTTTATTAATCTCTGAGCATGGTTTAAATGAATGGTGTATTGATCCAAAGTAGTCTTTCCAAAAGCAATAAACTGATGGTAAGTTAAATCATAGGCCCCCCAATACATCTGGTAGTGGGACTAATCTATTTAATAACCTCTGGTTTAAGACACTAATTCTTTTAGTAAGATAAACCACAGATGACTAAAGGATGGGACTTTCAGTTTTTTTTGTCTTATCAATTCATAAGTAGATTTAAGTGAAAACAATCCACTTTCAGTTGGTTTCTATATGGGGATATCATTGTAATTAAGAAAAATATCATATCTTTTTTTCACCTTATTAATGATTTCACTTGGAATCCCTGCTTGTAGTTCATTGATAATGTGATTTTTATTCAGTAGAAATTCTGAATAGAGAGATAAGGATTAGGTAGGTTTTTAGAACCCCAAGAAAGGGTTAAAGGACCCGCTTTAGTCCATTTGGAGTACCAAAAAGAACTTAATCCATTCCCTATTTGTACAAATGAGTTTTGGATTGCTATGTCTTAAATTGTTTTTATTCTTTTCCAAGTTTTTGTTGTTTTCTTATTGTCTGGTGTAGGCCACATTAGTTTTGACCACAAAGATTGTCCATGTTATAATTTCCACCAGAGTTTTAGACAGAAGCTTTGGGTCATAGTGTGAAGGTTTCTAAGGTTTAATCCATTTTCATCAAATAGATAGCATAGGTTTGTATAACTCTTACATATTCTATTTTTTAAGGTTCTGAGTTATTAGATTGCCAAAAAAAAATTTTGCTAGCAATTTATGAATTTTATCAATTATTCCTCTTGTTGGTTTGATATCTGTGAGGATATGTGTTAGAATAGTTGATAATGCATGTCTCATCGGGATGAGTTTTCCTGCCTGGGATAATGTTCTATTCTGCCATGAGTAAATTCTTTTAGTTATGAATTTTAAAATGTTTTGATAGTAATTATTTTTATTTCTACCTGTGATGATTGTACTTCCCAAGTATCTAAATGGTAAAGTTCCTGATGACATATTTGTTATAGAAGCAATTTCAGATTTGATTCTTAGATTTGCATGCTTTGATAAGTAATAAGAAGATTAATCATAATTTATCTTCTAACTAGTTGTTTTCTCATATAATTGAAGAAAGCTAATAATTTTTTTAAGATCAGATTTAGAGTATTTTAGAAACAAAATTGTGTCATCAGCAAAGGCTAAATGAGTTATATTTATCATATTTGCAAGTAATTTATAGACGCCAATACCAGCATACTGATAAAGGAAATTAATGGTTCTACTAAATTATTTCGTCATTAGGATAAATAGAATTGGAGAAAAGGGGTCTCCCTATTTAAGCCCTCTAGATGCTTTGAAGAAACCATAAGGATTCTCATTAATTAGTATAGAGAAGTGTGTTGCACTGATATTAGATAGAATGATTTGTGTTAGTTTGTTTGAGAATCCCATCTTTGTGAGTAAATTAGTCATGAAGTCCCATGAGGCTCTATCAAAGGCTTTCATCATGTCTAATTTAATAATAATGTTGGGACCTTTAGTTTTGGTATGAACGTAACTTGCTAGTTCTTGCATTACAAGAATATTATTAGCAAATTCTTTGCCAGATATGAAGGTTGTTTGTTCAGGTATTATTAGATCATTCAAGATTGGTTTTAATATAGTAACAATTATTTTGGAGAATGTTTTATTAATAAAATTATAGAGGCTTATAGGTCTAAAGTATTTAAAAGATGAGCATGCCTCTTTTTTAGGGATTAGGATGAATAGAGTAGAGGATATAGCTTTAGGGATAGCACCCAAGTTCAAAAATCATTAGCAGTTGAAAGAAGATCTTCTTTGATTATGCTGCAACAATGTTTATAAAATAGCCCTGAAAATCCATTTGGACCTGGGGCAGAATCAGTGTCCATTGTGTTCAAAACTGAATCCAATTCTTCATGTGTAATGGGTTTTATTAGATTTTGATTAGTTTCATCAGAGATCAGTGTTGGAATATTTTCCAAAAGGCAAGTTGTATTAATTCCTGAAGTATCATTCTCTACCCGAATTAGTAGGTTTGAGAAAAAGGATTAAGCTCTGATCCTATTTGATTTTGATCATACCCACTGATTATTTGAATTTTTAATGGCCGAGATAGCTTGTCTTTTATTTTTAGCTTCTACAATGTTATGGAAAATTTTTGAGTTTGAATTTCCATGTTTAAGCCATTTTAACCTAGTCTTTTGCTTCCAAAATAGTTCTTGATTGGATAGAAAATGTTAATTCAGCTTTAGCCTTGTTATACTCAGTAAGATTTAAACCAGTTTCATCTCATTATAAATCATGTTCAGCTTTTAGTAGATTATCTTCAGTTGTTTTAACATTGTCAAAAATGTTGCCAAAAATATTTTTGTTCCATATTTTTAGAGCATTTTTTAGGTTTTTTAATTTAAAAGTGAACTTGGTCATTCCCTTTAGGTGTGTTTGTATATTCCATGAGGTATCCACCAGATTCAGAAATTCTGAATGGTTGGTCCGATAGTTTTGAAATTTGAAAGACCTAGATTTGGATTGGTCAGATTGGTTTGAGATGTGTAAAAGTAAAGGAGCATGGTCAAATTGCTCTCTAGGGAGTGTTTGAATTTTAGCAGAAGAGAACTTATTATCCCATGCTCGATTAGCTAGACCTTTATCTAGTATTTCACAAACTCTCCACTTGGGTCTCATTCCAGTCCAAGTGATAGTGCTTCCTGAAGTTGGAATTGTGAATATTAATTCAGCTTCATTTAGAAATTTTTGAAAAAAAATCATTCTTCTTGGATTAGGGATTCTTGGGCCTATATATTCTTCAGAGGTTTATATTGTGTTAAAATTCCAAATCGAGCTGATTGGTTTATCTTTGAATTTTAATATTGGTTTCCATAAACTGTTCCTCTCTTTTATGGTATGTTTAGCATAAACAAATCATGTAATGCATTCAATTCTAGGAGAAGGGTTATTAAAAGATGCAATTGTGATTTGTTCTTCTGTTAATAAAATATGCATGGTTGTTGCATCATTCCAAAATATTAGATTTTATTGATGTTATCGTTATAAAAGTTTTTAAATCCAATTATGTTGGCTATTTGATTGATTGATTCTGCAACTATCATTGGTTCAATTAGAACCATGATTGTAGGTTTGCATCTTTTAATTAGATCCCTTATTCTTATCCGTGTTGCCATATTAGCTACTCCCCTAGCATTCCAAACTATTATTCTCTGACCTATCATTAAGATAATTTGTTAGAGTTGACCGTTGAAGGGTTGAAACCATTTTAGGGGTGGTTGTATAGGTTTTTTTTATTGTATTTTTCCTTCCTAGTTTTGATTTCAGATGTTTCAACAGATTATGTTATTTTAGATTATTTTAAAATTTTGTTAAACCTTTGTCAAGACTCTCTGTTGGAAACTAGTTCTAGTTTGTTAAGATCTTTTAGGTCATGGCTTGAATAATTTTGTTTCTTTGAATTTTCTGCATTTAGCCTGTCTAAGTCTTTATTTCTAATTTTCCCAATGTTAAAAGAGGAGAATCCCCTTCATTAATCTCAATGTAATATTCAGAATTTTTTCCAATGTTAAATTAGATCTTTTTAGAGTTTTAATAGGTTCAACATCAATCGTTTTAGTTTTATCTTCATTTAGCTTTTCAGTTTTTGATCCAGGAACAACCACTGGATCAGAACCAACCAACAATTGCATATTAGACTCAAAGATATTTTTAATGTCAAAGCCAGACTCATGCAAAATAGAATTTGAATTATTAACAGCTACTGAATCAAGCATAACATCAGAAGACCTCATCATATCATCAAATTTTAAGGAGTTCATCACACAGTTATTTATATAAGAATCACTAATCATATCTAGATCCATAACAACATGGGATTCAATTTGATTATTTTCTGGTATAACAGGAGCATTAATCAGAGTGTTTCAGTATTCTCAGAGGTTAATTTTTCAACAGCTTGTGGATTAACAGATAGGGGAGATGTTGTTGAAATGAGAATTTTTTTCGAGGCTGTTTAAAGTAACATGTAATCCCTGAATATGGATCAATACTTTCGAACTTGAATCTTTACTCTTCTTAGCTGAATGATTATTCCCTTGTCCTTTCATAGACTTCGGTGATTGTGTTTGCTTCCATGTGAGTGTTCTTATCTTCCAATTGAGTAACATGAGATATCACAACTTGAGAAGAGCTAGAAATATGATTAGTTGTGTTTTTGAGGACCCGAACATAGATCTTTTCAGTGGATGTTAAGCCATAAGAGTTAGCACCAACCCCTTTACCTTTTAGCCTGCCCTGTTCTTCAATGGGGTTGGATTTGTTACCTGAATTTGGAACATAAATGAAATCTTTAGGTCTCCAAGTAGAGAATTTGATCTCAACCCTATCATACCCGCAAGTAGAGATTATGGAACATCGACTTCCATATTGCTTCCATAGCTTAAGGCAATTAGAGAAATATTGTGGAACCTCTTCATATTCCACATATTTCCAGAAACCTATATCATGAAAACTTAACAAGACTCTTTGAAGCAAGGGTTTTGTAACATCGACTTCGGCACATACCCTAGCAACATGGGGTCTAGTTCTTTTAAGTGTTGCTTTATCAAATCTAACTGGTGTCCCTAATAGATAACCTATGGACATCATAGCACAGTAGTAAAAAATTGTTGAGGGAGACCGTATAAGGATACCCATATAGAAGCTATTGGTGAATCCACATTCAGATGGAATTTAGGAATCCATTTAGTCATTAGAATTGAACATGCACCAAAGTTCCAGACTTTATGAAGCCAATATCAATAATAGTCATCAGGTAATGCAAATTTAATCAAGACTTGACGATTATCTAGCAAATTAATTTCTGTTGAACCTTTAAACCCTGTAGCCTGAAAATGTTCCCTAATTTTATCCATCTGAGGTCGACTACAAGAGAACTTACCCACCAAAGTCCAACGGATTGGAGCCTCAAGCTTATCGCATTTAGCATCTCTAAAATGAAGCCCTGGCTCTCCGAGTTGATCGATCTTTGGCTTTGGAATGAAGGGAGTTCTGGGATTTGGGATAGGTTTTGAATTCAGAGCTTGTCGGAGTTCATTATTCAGAGCATTTACATAAGAGAGAGGAGGGTTTGTAACTGGTGGTTGCTTTGCCATTTGGCATCGCTGAGATTGACCGGATGTAGGTTTCCGACGAAGATAGCTGTGAGTGGATAATCTATAAAATGAAATTAAAATTAATAACATAAAATGAAATTTCTAAAAAAATAGATATTATAATAATTTCTAAAAAAATACATTAAATGAAATTGAAATAAAACATAATTTTTAATCGTGCAATGCATGATTTAAAATAAGTAACTAAAATTATAAATATTTTATTATATTTATAAATTATACGTAAAATTTAATTTAATTTACTATTTATTGATAATTAGTCAAACATATCTAGAAAGACGGTCTTTCCATAAGTTATGGAAAAACCAAAGTTTAAACAGCAAATTAGAAGAAATTAAGATAAAATTTTACGGTTGCATTTATTAGGTCATAAATTTATAACTTTTGCATGTTGCATAATAAATTTTTAATATTGTAAAAAGATTTTACCATTCTATGATTCTAATATAACCCCGTATCTCCACATACCAATGGAAAGATGGTTGACCTACCCCGACTCGGTTGTCATTAAAACACGAGCAGATGAGTTTATGGGTCAATGATAGAGATTTATATTCTGCACACGTTCTTACTTCTAAGCTACCAAGGGGTAGTAAGCGAAAAGCCCTGGGTTTGTCCACAAGGATGCTAGGGCTAAAGTACTAATTAAAACACAACCTAATGTGGGTCATCAATCCGCACAAGTGAAAAGAACAGCTAGTAGTATAGACATGCAACTTGGGAAGGGGGGGGGGGGGGAGGGGTTGGTGTTTTCAACTAACAACTACAAGCATGCAAGTAAACTATTTATAATAGGCACTTGGGAATCATTTAGCAACATGGTAGTTCTAATGCTTTAATCCTTGATTCATTCACATGTAGACATACAAAATACGTATTAGTGTGTTCACAACACGTGGTGTGACTGATGGCATAAACTTCCACAACCCTATCATGGTGGGTTTGCTCACAACCCTCTATCGACACCGCCATCGTAATTAGAGGAGTACAACGACGTCCGACAATCGTCGCAGGTCTATTTCTTCCCCGTGCTATTACGTCCTGGGCTTCCACCACGAATGCAACTACTTCCCCCCGGGTCCTATATACGTTTGGCCCAAGGTTCGTAGGCACCTTATCTGTGATACTGGGGTTTCAACACAACACCTAGCTTGCTCCTATTCACTATCTCTACCCACAACCTCTCGGACAATAGTTACAAAGTTAACTAAGAGTAGTTTGATGGAAAATAGGTCAGAGCATTCTCGAATCCCCCGTGTACACACCCACACAAACGTGTTCTCCCTTACCCATTCTAACATCCATGTTTCTCTTTCCAAGGAGGCATCAATAATTGCATCATACATGAGTATATCCCAAAGTGTGTCCTTATTTGTGGTGTACTACTCATTCCTTTATAACATTAAAAAAAATCAAAATAATATCATAAACACAAAGATAGGATAAATCTAATGAATCTCATAAAGCATTTACAACATACCAAGTGCCAAAATGAATTCCAAGCTAATCTAACTACTCCCTAGACATGGAATTCAAATATATATTTGAATTCCAAATATTTGGGACAAAGCAAGAAGAAAAGAAAAGAAAATATTGCAAACCCTACAAAAGGAACTTATAGGACCGACTACAACAAACTCACGACTCTAATAGAAAAACATGGGTTAGCTCTCTGCTCTTTTGCTTGAAATGCTATGCCTATCAAAGTTGGCAAATGCTTCTCTTATACTCGTTAGGCTGTTCGACTGAACTCGATGGCTCCCTGTCCACTGAAAGTCGGTAACCTTCGTCACTGTCAGCATTTGGTACTCTCTCGATAGCTTTAATAGTTCACTTAAAACCTTTGGTGTAATGAACCGCAAGCCCTTCAGAAAGAAAAAACTCCTTCCTTCACTCCAAAATGTGTTTCCAAATATAATCCAACATTTTAAATGAGTAGACTAGGATTCTATATGGCCTAAAAATAGGCCCAAAATGGGCCAGAAGTAGCAAAACCCTAGGTTACCCGCCAAGGTTTCACGGGCCAGCCCGGATGCCACGGTCCGTGAAGCATGCATAGCCACAGGACACCAGATCTACCACATTCCATGAATTTTCATAGCTGCAACTCGTGGGATCTGACGCGGTCCATGAAGCTGGGATCGTACCACGGTCCGTGAAGGTCTTCATGATCCGCAAGTAGCATGCAGTTTTTGCTCAGATTTTCACACAGTCCGTGAAGGTTTTCACGGATCGCGAACAACTTGTGGCTTTTGCTTAGAAATTTTTTCATGGCCCATGAAGTTTTTCACGGACCGAATTCACACTTAGCAAAATTCTTCAACTCTTCATCCCCTACTTCACGACCCCGTGCTTTTGTCACGGCCTGACGCCTTGCCTCGTGATGGTCTCGTGCTGGTCTCACGCAGGTATTCATGGAACCCCTAGATTCTTGTGTAGTGCATGCCATGAAGATTGTCACAGGCCGGTGGTGCTTGATCAAGCGCGGTCCGTGGCCGGCCACTGGTGCTTCATTTGATGAACTTCGTTTGCTTGTCACAGGTGAACTGGTAGTCTGAATCGGAAGTTCTAGTAGTCAATTTTGTAGTACTCGAGATGACAAATCCAATGGAACCAGCCTTGAAGGCTAATTCTTTTTGCTTGGATTGTGGCCTTAAGGAAATCCACCCTCGTGTTTAGCTCCTCAACTTGTGTCTTCACTCCTCCAACAACTTGAACTATATCCTGAAGAACTTGGGAAGAACTTGAGAGTTGCTCCCCAAGTACGTGTAGTTGATCCATAATGCTCGTGGGAAGATAAGATCGACTCGAAAATGCTCTCGAAGATGTGTTCCCTTCGACCTCTTCTAGGTCTATCTTCGGGTTGGTCAATACTCTATAAAAGAACTTCTTGAATCGTGGATTGGGTTTCATGAACAAGTCATCTAGGCTCGTATCAAGGTTGATAGAGGCGCGCTCCGATTACGGAAGAACCAAGAATTTGTAAGTAGGTGCTCCACCATAAATCCATACAAATCTATCCTCCAAAGTTATAGTGCCCACCATGAACGCCATAGATAACTTCTCAATTGTATAGGTCGATCTCAACCTACCCATATTGACCAACTCCCTATGTGAGATAAGATGTCCCAAATGTTGCGCCAAAAGGCCAACCACACCTCCCATAGGAATCTTCCCACTCCTCTGCTCCCCCATAGCTATGCATTCTTCAAAAAAACACTAACCAAGTCTGGGTAGATGTTCCCCTTCAGTGTCATCACCCAAAGAAGGTGTACATCGGAGCCCGGACAATGCGTCAATTCACTGTGGCATAGAATGCTTGTAGAAAGGAGTCGATGAATATAACATATTGTTGGGTGGACTATAGTTGTGCTATTGCTCAGATTCTTCCTGTCGGTTCCGGTTAGTTGTCTCCAAAAATTCCCAAGGGAGAATGACATTCCGTGGCGATGAGTATGTGGAATGTCCTGCCCGATCTTCCACCCAAAAGCTAATGCCACCTCTAATAGGTCATTTGGTATTCCTTGTCATCCAAGTTGAACTTAATTGCCTTGTGACCCTCCTCGTTTGTGACCTTCCAAATAGTAGCTAGAAAATCTAAAGTGCACCTTATGTAGGTTTTCAAGTGCACGTCAATAAAACCTTCTAACCCTACCCAAACCAAAAGTAAGCCTACAGTCATCAAGGTACTCTTTCAAGCAAAACTAGTCTCCAAAATGCTACTCTTTGGTTCCCTTAAATTCCTCTATCTCCAGGCTGCAGTCCTGGTAATGTTGGTCAAACCCATAAACTCAGCGGGCACATACTTGGGGTTGCAAGGAATGAGAGTTGCTAGTTTAGGGTTTGCACCCTTTACCAGCTTCTTCCATTTCTCACCCCACAGAGACTTCTCTTTCTCTGAAATACCTTTTTTTTTAGGCATCCTAACACAATGAAGAAGAAGAATGGTAATGTGATAATAAACAATGCATGGTCCAAGATGTCATCCAATAAATAACATTATCCCAAAAAGACCAAACATTCAAAGCATGATGGTATAAGCATAAAGGCCATTTAAAACAAGAATATTCCTCATCAACCAGAAACATCATGCATGTCTTTCACCAACCCATCATCAATAGATTCATGCAAACAAGATTCATGCTCTCTCTAATCACCCACAAATGAAGAACACATCATGTAAGATCAATAGTACATTCAAGACTCCTATAAATTCATCATCACAAGATTGGACGCAGAAGCTCAAACAACATCACATCAACACATGCTCATTCAAAAATCATAATTTTCATAACAACACCACAATGTCAATCAATCATATATACAAAGAGATCAAAGGGTTACCCAAAATTTGAAGCCAAGAAGTGTAAGATCCACTCAAGAAGAAGCAAAAATTGCTATTTTTTGGGAGAAAAACTTCACTTTTTTTAGCTCACCAAAGAGTGTGTGTGATTGAGTGTTTCTTGAGAAGAAAGGGTGTGTAGATCATGAAATTAGGTAGATAATTGTCCCATGAGAATGAAATTTCATCATAGGTGAAAAAGAGAGAGAGAGAGAGAGGTACAATGTAGAAAAAGAAGGAATTTCAAATTAGGGGACAAATAGTACAATCAATTAATGCCGGAAGTACTAATTGCATAAAAAATCCTAAGGAAATATGAAATCTCACTTCTTGAATAAAAAAATGCATTTTTAATTTTGAAATCCAAACTTCCTTTTCAAAAATTTGCATTTTTAGCCAAGTTGGGGGGTGGAAAATCAAAATTGACAAAAAGAATTTCCTGCCAAGTTTTCCTACCTTCACGAGGAAGTCTCGTGGCCATCATCATGGCATGAGACCTGCTCTTCATGACAAGTATTGTCACGAAGCAAACCCCGGATTTTTCACTATTCCTTAGTTTTTCTCAACTTTCGAAAGAAAACTATGTCACCCATAAAAATCCATTCCAAATCTACACATAAGCACACATTTTCACATCTAGATCTCCAAATCAAGCAATAATTTCATTCAAAGGATCCTTTATTTCAAGCAAGACATGCAAATTCTACCAAGTGATTACCTCAAACAATAAAACAAAAGAACCACATATATTTATTATCGTCATCACGACTTATTTCCTCTTCACACATTCTAATTTGAAGCACTTACCGGTAGGTCTCCGGAATTGCCATCGACGACTCCGCCCACAATGACGTCGTTGTGGAGAGGTCTCCACAATGAGCCATTCTTACCTTTGTAGACCTTGTCGGCACCTAGAAATGTCTCTTCTTGCTTTGCCAACCTTGGTTCCTTGAATGTCACTTCAGGTTAGGAGGAGGTCGAGGAGGTATCAAATCCTTAACGCTTCCTTTTTCCCACTGAAATTTTGTTAGCATAGAAAAACAATCTAGTACAAACATATCAATGACCAAATCATGAAATTCATCGGGATCCTCCACGAACTTATCAACAAAAGATTCATGCTTATTGGCAACACAAGACGGTTCAATAATATCATGCTCATCAAAAAGTGTCACACCTTTTCACATAAGAGAAGGTTTGCTAAATCATGCCTATTTTTTATAAATGTTGAATTCCACTTTGTCTATGTCATCCTCTTGAGTCAAGATTACCGAGTGGACACCAATTTTAGTCCTAGACAATTTTAGAAAATGTCTCCCCAAAAGGATTGGGGGTGCACTTCCGTCGTGCACTATGTCTAGGACATAAAAGTCTGCTGGAAAAACCAACTTGCCTACTCACACCATCACATCCTTCACTAGCCCACTAGGGCTAGCTTAGGAGTGATGAGAGAGTTGAACAATCAATCTAGTCTCTTTAAGTTCACCAATTTCAATACATTCAAATAGACTAAATGGAATCACATTGATAGAAGCTCATAAATCTATCATGGCATGTTCAACCAGTGTTCCACCTAAAGAAATCAGGATAGAAAACATTCCAGGGTCATCACATTTCTTAGGCAAATTCTTATGATTCAAAATGATGACTTCCCCAATTTTTAGATTCCCTAACTTCTTAGGTGGTTTATGCACTTTCTTAGTACATACAACCTTAAGATATTTGGCATATGATGGCACATTGCCAATCAATTCCAAGATAGGGATATATACCTCCACTTTTTTTAAGACTTTTTGAATGTTGGCCTCATTTGTCTCCATCTTCGGCTTTCCCCTAAAAGCACTTGGAAATGGAGGTGGAACAGCAACTTCTACCTCGGGTAGTGAGAGCTCCCCTTGGCAACTATCTCTTCTTCTTCGAAATGTGCTTTGGTGGCCTCCACTAACTTGTCATCCTCTTGTGTCACCTTTTTCTCGGTTTTGCAAACTTCCTTCCCACACTTTAGCTTGAGTGCACTCACATTTGTTAGATTCACCTCTGGTTGGGAAGGTATTTTTCCAGACTCTTTTGCTTTAAGTTGGCTCACCAAGGTGACGAGTTGTCCAACTTGAACATCAAGGTTCTTGATACTTGAGAAGGCTCTAGTACCAAGGTCTTCAATTTCCCTCCTAGTCCTTTCTATGAAGATCTCATGTTTCTTCCCCAACTGACCAATGGCATCCAAGATCTCCTCCATATCCAACTTGTAAAGTGTGGTTTGGTTGTTGGATGGATCTTCACCCCTAGGATAAGGTTGAGGTTGTGATCGTTCAGCCCTATATCCTTAAGGTTGATTGTCATCCCTCCATTGGAAATTAGGGTAATCTCTATACCTTAGATTGAATGTATTTGCATAGGGGTTCGGTCTTGGTGCTTGGTTCTCCCAGAACCCTTGTTGTTAACTCATAGCTAATTGAGGTATCTCCTGATTGTTGTAGTCCACGACGTTCACTTCTTGCACATCACCAACAACTCAGGGCATTTTTCAGAGTAGTGGTTGAGGTTGCAAACCCCACACATGTTTACTTGGTGCACCTTTCCTTGAAAAATATCTTTCATCATAGATGCAAGAGCTTGGACTTGCTCCTCCAACTTTGGTGTGTGTGCTGGTTCATCCAAGACCTTAACCCTAGACCTTGTACCAAATTGTCTAACCTCATTGACCATCTCTTCAAAAAGTGCCATCGCATCCTTCGGGCTCTTGTTGGCTATAGAACCATTGCATGCAACATTTACCATCTTCACGTCTTCGTCACAAAGACCTTCAAAGAAGTAACAGACTAAATCTCCTTCCTTGAATGGGTGGTAGGGGCAACTCGCTAGGAGTCTCTTAAACATCTCCCAATAATCATATAGGCCCTTGTTCGCTCCTTGAGTAATGTTGGATGATTGCTTCTTCAACCTAACCGACTTAGATGCTGGAAAGTATTTTTCCAAGAATCGCCGCTCCATATCCATCCACGACCCAATGCAACCTGGTGGTAGATAATACAACCAATCTTTTGCTACATCATGCAATGAAAAAGGGAATGCTCTCAAGTTGTAATCATCTTCCGACACTCCTGGCGGCTTCATTTTTTGTGCACACAAAATGGAGTTCCAACAAATGTTTGTTCGGATCCTCTCCCACCATACCGTGGAAAGTAGGAAGGCAATGTATCATCTCACTTTTTAGCTCACAAGTCATAGTTGGAGGCAAAGGTGGGAATGTGATACATAAGGGTTGGTTCTCTAAGTTTGGGGATATAAGCTCTCTCAAAGTGCAGTTATCTTCTGCCATCTTGTGTGATGATTCCTCTAAATTTGGTTGGGCCTCAAATCTAGTTCTCTTTATTCTTCTCCTCCAATTACATGTGGAATTCGTTAAAGAATGCAAAATGCCTAGATTTGTGGTACGGGTATGTACTATAAACTAGGGTGACACTGTCCTTCCAATGTCACAATAGCAAACAGAATCAAAGTAACAAGGAAACTATGAAAAAAACTCCACTCGCAGCAAACAAAACAAACAAAAGAAAAATAAATATAAGACACTACTTTACTAACATGTCATGCTCAACTAATACTTGAATTGAAAAGCATCCCCGGCAACAGTGCCAAAAAGTTTGACCTTCCCTGACCCGGTTGTCATTAAAACATGAGCCGATGGGCCTACGAGTCAAAGATAAAGATTTATAATCTGCACCCGTTCTTACTGCTAAGCTACCAATGGGTAGTAAGCGGCAAGCCCTGGGTTTTTTCACATGGATTCTAGGGTTCAAGTACTAATTAAAATACAACCTTGTGCAGATTGGCAATCCACACGAGTGAAGGAACATCTTGTAGTGTAAACATGCAACTGGGGGGTGGGGGGTGTTTTCAACTAACAACTACAAGCATGCAATTGACAAACAAGTAAAATATTTATACTAGGCACTTAGGAATCATTTAGAAACATGGTAGTTCTAATACTTCAATCCTAGATTCATTTACATATAGACATATAAAAGACCTATCAGTATGTTCACAACACGTGGTGTGGCCAATGGTATACACTTCCCCAACCTTGTCACAGTGGGTGCACTCGCAACCCTCCATCGGCACTGCCATCGTAATTAAGGGAGTACAACAAGGTCCGACCATCATTGCAACTATTTTTCTACCCCATGCTATTATGTCCCGGGCTTCCACCAAGAATGCAACTACTCCCCCTAGGTCTTATATATGCTAGGCCCAAGGTTCGTAGGCACCTTATCTATGATACTAGGGTTTTAACACAACACGTAGCTTGCTACTATTCACTATCTCTACCCGTAACCTCTCGGACAACGGTTACAAAGTCAGCTAAGACTTGTTCGATGGAAAATAGGTTAGAGCATTATCGAATCCTCTGTGCACACACCCACATAGACTTGTTCTCCCCTACCCATTCTAACATCCAGGTTTCTCTTTCCAAGGGGGCATTAATAATTACACCATACACGAGTATATCCCAAAGTGTGTGCTTATATGTTGTATACTACTCATTCATTTATAACATTAAAGAACAATCACAATAATATCATAAACACAAAGATAGGATGAATCTAATGAATCTCATAAAGCATTTATAACATACCGAGTTCCAAAATAAAGATTTGAATTCCACATCTTTGGGACAAAGCAAGAAGAAAAAAGAAGAAAAGATTACAAAACCTACAAAAGGAACTCCTTCATTCTCTCCAATCTCTCCACTCCAAAATGTGTTTCCAAAAATGATCCAACCTTTTAAATGGGGAGACTAGGGTTATATATACAGTAGTAGGAGATTGTGCCAAAAATTAGGCATAGGCCCAAGATAGGCCAAAAGTAGAAAAACCCTAAGTCAGCCGCCAAGGTTTCACTGGTCAGCACGAATGCCACGGTCCTTGAAGCATGCATAGCCACATGATGCCACATCTGCCACGGTCCATGAATGTTCATAGCCGTGGCCCATGGGATCTAGCGCGGCCAGTGAAGCTGGGATCGTGCCACGGTCTGTGAAGGTTCACCGACCGTAAGTAGCATGAGGTTTTTGCTTAGAGTTTTCCAACGGGCCGTAAAGGTTTTAACGGATCGCAAACAACTTGTGGATTTTGCTCAAAAATTTTTCACGGCCCATGAAGGTTTTCACGGACCAGCTCCATACTTAGCTAAATTCTTCAACTCTTCATCCCTTGTTTCACAGCCCGGTGCTTTTGTCACAGTCTAGCGTCTTGCCTCATGAAGGTCTCATGTTGGTCTCATGCTGGTCTTCACGGAAACCCTGGATTCCTGTGTAGTGTGGCCTGGGAAGTTTGTCATGGGCCGCTGGTGCTTGACCATGTGCGGTCTGTGACAGGGTGTTGGTGCTTCGTTGGTTGAACTTTGTTTGCTTGTCACTAGTGAACTGTTAGTCCGAATCGGAAGTTCTAGTAGTTGATTTTGTAGTACTAAAGAAAACAAATCAAATGGAACCATCCTTGAAGGATAATTCTTCCTGGATTGTTCTCAGACTAAAACAACACTCCTCGGACTAGGATTCACCATTTTCTCCTTTGACCGTCTTGAACTCCGAAGCCGCCTATCTTTGGCTTCAATCTCTTTTTACCACGCATTGATGTTCATGGCCTTCATCTACTACCATTCAAATGCCAATGGCCTTCAAATTTTCTACCATTAAAAGCAAACTGTGTTCACCAGAATGCAATGTAACAAACAACATTCACAGGCGACCTACTAAAGGTACTCATGATGAAAACCAAGGAGCCTGTGAACACGAGATGTCAGCAATCTCTAATTAAGCATACAAAACATGAGATTTAGAATAGAAAACCAAACATGGTTGTCTAAAATGCTTTTCATGTAAACTCAACTAATGTCGCTAAATTGCCAACCAAAAGTAACTAAAAACTATGTCAAATGCATTGGTAAAAACATGAAAATGGTGCAGATCAACGGTCTTTCCCAAGACTTTGCCAATATTTTATATTCACATAAAAATAATATATATATATATATATATATTGTAAAGATAGAAGAAGACAATTTTATATAGAAATAATGTCAAAAATAAATAATATATAAATAGTTTTATATGGAATAAGCAAAGGCGGAAAGAGAGGAAGATGGAAGGTATGTTAAAGAAGAAGAGACATTTTCAGGTTAGGAGAATAATAAAGACAATATCAATTTTCAAAGTAGTACAAATTAATTAAATGAGTCTAGCTGATGTGTCAAACTTTGGAAGTGTCACTTGTCAAAAATTTGTGAAAGTTGATGTGGTTAAATCCAGATGTGTCACTTAATCAACAAGCTTCTCTTTTAGTATATAGTATATATATGGTTGAAAAGTGGGTTTGAATGAAATAACTGCCATTTTTTTGGAAAGAAAATCCTAAACAAAGGAATTTAAATCCTTCTTTCTTTTTAAATACGAACACCCGAGGGTGGGGGTATATATATATTTGGCGCCCCAAGCCAATAGGAAACAGAGTATAGAAGGTTGATTTTACAAGAAGGCAACGTCATTGCCCGCAAAAGTAATCCTAATCTAGAGACTGTACATGAACTGGCGAAGATCCAGTTATGTTAGTTGCATTTCCAAAGCTACGAATCTCCACACCCCGTGTTAATTCGCATTTTGGCCAGGCAACTAACATGGATATCAGTGCACTATCAGTATGAGACATTGCCAAGCAGTGTAGTGGATAACTGCAGTAGTGTAGCTGAGTAAACGGTGCAGCAGTGTAGCATCAGCAGTGTAGCATCAGCAATGCAGTAGTGGCTCAGAATCAGCAAGAGTCATCATCGGAGGAGAGGTCCACAGTCAGCTGGCCAAAACAGTGGCCACCGAGTATGATCATCAGGACAGCAAGTTGAATTCAGTGAGAAGTGACCTGCAAAGATAAAATCAAGCCATCAGCAGTATCAATCCTATCTCAAATCATGTAAAGGGGTTCTAATTTGGGGTATTTGTGATCTATCAAGGGCAATGAGGCCCTGGATTTGCAGAGGCAGGTTATTAAGGTCCAAAGAAATGTTATGAGCAGCATGATGATGTTTTGCTATTGCATCTGCAACCAAATTACCTTCCCTAGGAACATACTTAAGAGTAGCACCACACAGAAGCATTTGAATTTTATAAACCTCATCAAAAAGTGTCCAATGAGCAGTATAAGGCTCACAAATCATCTTAACAGCAAGTAAAGAATCAGACTCAATAATAACCGAGGCATTCAGGTTGATAAAGGACTGACAAGCAATTTTTACTACAAGTATTTCAGCATGCAAGGATGAATTAGCATAGATGGAAACCGATTTAACCAGTGAAGGTGAACCAGTGCAATCCCTAATAATTACCCCAACAGAAGCCCTATCTGGGAACCACGATGCATCAGTGTTAATTTTTGTGTAATGTTGTGGAGGTCTATCCCATGAAACAAGTCTAATGATTGGTTTTGGAGGAGGTCTTGACAGTGGGAATAGATTCTTTATGAACTGAGGCATGCTACATGTGGATTTTAGATAAGAAGGGTTAGAAAACATAGCTAGCCTAATAGTGTCTATAGCCTCCTTAATGATGTAGTCAGCAAGTAGAGGAATCTGATCATAGAGGAATCTGTTCCTAGATTTCCAAAGGCACCAGCAAGTGATGGTAGGGATGATATGGCAAAGTAGCTGGAAGGCCTTAGGCAAATCACTAGTATTCCAAAAGGTGAAGAAGGTTTGGGTTAAGGTTTGAGGTTCAGGTAGATTGAAATTAACCAAAGAAGCCATATATCTCCATACAGATTTAGCCAGGGTGCATTTTATAAAAAAATGTTCAAGAGAATCTCTATGGCAACAGCAAGGACATTTTGAGGCAAGACTAAAACCACATGTAATGAGGACATTATCAAATGGAAGTAAAGATTGGAACATCCTCCAAGCAAAAATAGATATCTTTTTTGGTAAAACTCTGTGCCATAACAGTTTGAAAATCAGAGAATTACCTGATGAACCAGTTATGGCATGATATGCAGATTTAGATGTGAAATTACCAATTGGATCTGGTTTCCAGATAAGCCTATCCTCCCTTGTGTCTTCAATTTTGGCTTCCTGTAAAAAGGAGAGAGTATCATTTCCTAAATAAGGGAAAATAAGCGGCAGAATGTTAAACTTATTGAGGATAAAATCAGCCACTGTGAAGTGCAGAATTGGAGCAGAGATATGTTGAGGAACATGACCAATAAGTGGTCCAATGTTGCCCCAGTTTGAAGTCCAGAAGTTACACAGCCCTTTACCATGAAATACTAAGGAGTGTTGTTCAGCAAACTGGTTAACTGAACAAATCCTTTTCCATGTAACAGATTTTTTATGAGACTCAGGAAGTGACCATAACAATTTTGCCCATAATGAGTTTCCAATTTGACTTTTCCACCACAGCTTTAGTGAGCATACCTCTAGGATATCATTGATTGATCTAAAGCCTAAACCACAGCTGGAGATAGGGGTAGCTAAGTGAGTCCATTTTTTCCAGACTTTATTCCTTTTTCCATCAGTCTCACCCCATAGAAACCTAGAAAGTCTTTTTTCTAAGTTTTGATTACTGATTTAAAGGTGGTTTGGTCACATTCCAAAGGTGTTGAGGCATTGAATACAAGCAGGATTGAATCAAAACTAGTTTGCCTCTTGAACTTAGCCACAGATTTTTCCAGTTTTGAAGTTTTTTATCATATTTCTCCATTAGAGGTTGGAAATACCTAGTGAGGGTTCTTCCTGTAAAAATTGGGCAACCTAGGTACTGAAAAGGTAATGAACCCTGCTTCATTTTTAGAATAGTCCTCATCTGATTTATTTTTCCAAGTGAAGCCCTGTTACTAATATAGAAATCAGACTTGTTGAAGTTAAATTTCTGGCCAGAAGTATATTCAAACACATCCAGAAAAGCTTTAATTCTAACCAGATTAGCTTTAGAAGCTTGCATAAGAATAATGGTGTCATCTGCATACATAAGATGTGTAGCAGCAGAAATTGAAGAAGGTATCTGATAGTATGCAAGTTTATTGTTCTGAAAAATGAAGGATAAAGATCTAGAGAATGCTTCAGAAAATATATTAAACAGGGAGGGGGAAAGGGGATCACCTTGCTTAATCCCTCTTGTTGCCCTTAAAAAACCAACAGGATTACCATTGATAAGAATAGAAAAGTAAGCTTGAGAAAGGTTAGACATAACAGCATGCAGGAATTTCCCTTGAAAACCAAATTTCAGCAAAATGCTTCTCAAAAAGTGCCAGTTCACTCTATCAAAAGCTTTCTGCAAGTCCAGTTTGAGAATACAGTTAGGAGTCCTAGTTTTCTTATTTAAGAAACGAATCATTTCCTGAAGATAAATGATATTGTCTGATATATCCCTATTTTTCATGAAAGCCGATTGATTGGGGGAGATCAGTTTGTCCATATGTGGTCTAAGCCTTTCCATTAGCACCTTGGAGCATACTTTATTAAGAACATTAGACAAGCTGATAGGTCTGAAGTCATTAAAAGAACTAGGAGTGGGTTTTTTTGGGATTAAAGTAATCCAAGTACTAGATATTCCTTTGGGCAGAGGAGTACCATCTAGAAAATCATTAACTGCCATGACTAGATCAGTTTTAATAATAGGCCAGCATTTCAGAAAAAATTTAGGTGTAAAGCCATCAGGGCCTGGGCTGCTATTTTTATTCAAGCCTTTTATAACAAACTCAACTTCAGATTCAGTTACAGGCTTAGAAAGATCATTATTATCAGCATCAGAGATGATAAGAGGTATTTGATTAAGAAAATATGGGTAGTATGTATCATTAGGTTCAGTGTTAGGTTCCTGCAGCAGATTAGTAAAAAAGAAATGGCTTCAGAGTTTATATCAGTTTGAGAGTTAAGCCATTGACCTTCTGTATTTTTGATCTTACTTATCTGAAGTCTATAATTTTTCTCTTGAACCACTTTGTGAAAGTATTGGGTGTTGTTATCCCCTAATTTATTCCATTTCAACTTTGCTTTTTGTTTCCACAGCTTTTCCTTTTCCTTTTGAGCTCGCAATAGTAAAGCCTTAAGTCTATTTAACTCTATAAGTTCAGTATCAGAGGGATTAAGATCAAATCTAGATTCCTGGAGTCTAAGGGATTCTTCAGCATTTAACAAATTAGTGTCAATGTTCCCAAAACACTCTCTGTTCCATATTTTTATCTCTTTTTTTAGTCTGATCAGTTTGAGATAAAAACCAAGCAGGCCCTTAACATTCAATTGTTTGTCCCAACTTGCCTGTATGAGGGGGATAAAATCCTGACGATTAAACCATACATTCAGAAACCGAAAAGGTTTAGGATTAGTGATGGTTAAATCAGATATTTGCAATAATAGTGGTGAGTGGTCAGAGGTTTGCCTGTTTAGAATCTGAATGGATGAGGATGGAAACTTAAGGTTCCAGGAAATAGTAGCTAAACCCCTATCTAGCCTTTTGGATGTGGGATTTCTAAGTCTAGAGTTGCACCAAGAGAATAAGTTGCCAACCGTATTAATTTCCTGCAAGCCCAAGGAGTTTATCCATGTATTAAAATCCCTAATACTGCCTAAGGATGGTGTGCTTGGACCCCTATATTCAGAAAGGGAGGTGATAGTGTTGAAATCACCAATGAAAATAGTATCTCCATTGGAGATGGGGGCTAGATCTTCCCATAAAGTCTTCCTACCTTCTCTATTTCTAAGTGCATATACAAAGACAACATTCATATGAAAATTAAATGACAGATGCTCTATGTGCACATATAAGAATTGTTCATGGGATGCCAGTAAAGAGACTGAGATTGAGTTCGACCACATAATCCATATCTTACTGTTAAATAGAGTCAAACCATTTTGGTAATTAAGCTTCTCCTTATAAGAGTGAAATGTTGAGATGTCATGCATAGGCTCAATAATGCAAAGCAACTGAATCTTTTTAAGTCTAATGAGATTAATTAGTCTCAACATTGAAGATTCCATTCCCCTAATGTTCCAAACTAAAAAATTAACTGAGGGAAGACTAGTCATTGTTCACTAGATTTACTACTTTTAGTAGATGATCTAAGCATCATTTTGTTAATCTGGGAGAAGTAGTTAGTCCTTTTACCTTTGGACTTACCTTGCAAAGTATCCTGACTGAGGTTGGATGGGGAAGCAGTTATGGCATGAGTGGTGTGATCAGCCTCTGTTACTTCCTCCTGGATACCAGTTAAGTCCTCCTGCTGGTCCTGTAAAATAGCAAATCTATTCCCCACTCGACCATGAGGGGAGTTAACAGTAAACTTTTGTATGTCCAGAGATAATTATGTTTCTCCAAATGTATATCATCACTGGCATATATCCTTGGAGTAAAATTTATGTGAGCAGAGTCTTGGATTAGCTTCTTCAAAGTGTTATCAAAACTATCATTAGCATTAGGAGCAGAGGATTTGTCAGGTGTGTTATGAAGCTGTAAATGAGATAACTCAATGATAGGTGTGGATTGAGGGTTATGAGATGAGGATGGTATATCCACAGAGTCAAGGGTCTTATCCATCTCCATGAGAATTTGATCAGGCTGTTCATCAGTAAGGATCAAGGGAGGGGTATCAAATATTTTTCCAGTTGGCTGCCACAGAGCCTGATTAGTTTTCCTAATTTCTTCCTGAGGTTTAACAGTCCGGTTAGGGGGAAAAGCTCTACATTGGGCCATAGAATGACCTAGCTTCGAGCAGTGATCACAGTACAATGGGATGTCCTCATACTCAATTTGATATTTCTGATTGTTAGTGACAGATCCCAAGCGAATATGAGAGCATAATGGTTTTTGAAAATCAATTTCAACACATAACTTAATGGCCGAGGGCCTTGTGAGCATGTCAGTGGCCATGTCATTTTTTATAAAGCTCCTAATACTGTTACCGATAGATTCAATTGAAGCCGAGTTATAGTAGTATAGGGGAACCTCTCTAATGATACACCATACAGGAACTATAGGAGATTCCTTATGAATTGAGAATTCGGGGGTCCATTTTAGGAGTTTGAGTAAAATGCCACTAAAATTCCACACTCCCTTCATCCAGCAACGCTGGTAGTCATTAAGCAGTTCAAATCAAATAAGAACATGCTTATAATCTAAAGAACCGAGTTGGTACTTACCTGAGAAACCAACAGTTCTGAAGAATTGCTCAAGTTGTTCCATGGAGCACCTTCCTTTCGTGAATTTTCCTACTAGCGCGTTTGCATAGTGGGGGGATAGTTTAGCAATATGCTCTTCGGAATATAAGCATGCTACATCACCAAGGTGTTGGGATTTGGGTATTATCTCAGGGTTGTTGGGTAAGGTCTTGCTTAGGGGAGGTGATTTGCTCTGTAGAGCAGCGGCAAAGGATAGCTGGATTAGAGGTGTTTGGATTGGGTTACCATTGTCAGGGATGGGAGGATTTGGAGCGGTCGCCATGACTACCCCGCGCACACGCCGGAGGAAAATCGATACCACTGATTATCCGAATCCGGATTGGGGACGATGAACTGAAGAATTGGGATTAAGGAAGAAGGAAGAAATGAAATCGCACCAGTATCGCACCTTATCGCACACAGTAACAGTAAATATTGCCGTTGCTGAGCTTTTTAAATCCTTCTTAAATTCAATCAGAATCCAAGCTCTTAAAAATCTATTCAAGATCTCAAATTTCCAATCTAACCTCTGCAATTCAAATTTGCAATCGAGCTCAGATTTGCAAATTCTACAATTTTTTTTGCAAATCCGGAAGAGCTTGAATTTGTTTCTTAGAAGCATGAATTTTGCACCGAAATGATCAAAGAAAAGCAGATTTGAAAGTTTCTACGATCCGCGAAGGTGAAATAATAGAGATAATATGAAATTTACTTTTGATATCTTAGTTTTATGGTTGGAATCTAAGTTTTACAAAATTTATGGTTGAAATTTACGATCTCAAGGTGTTGCTATTATAACCTATGGAAAACAAAGCAATTCAAGGCTTTGTATATAGGAGAAAGCATAGAATATGTTGAAAATGGAAATTCAACAAACTCACATCTAGGTTTGGATTTAATTACGTAAATATAACTAAACACACGAAGTAACATTTTTATATTCTGCTATATTATTAACCAGATCTGAAATTTAATTATATGCGTTGTGTTAAAGAACATTTGGTGTTTCTAAATTTGGTGGAATGTATGAAGTATTATCTGAAACTCACGATGTAACTACATGAACACATGTTGCAATGTGTTTATATTTTGATAGATAATTTGTCAAGGTCTGGAATTCAAAATAATGCATCTTGTTAAGAAGAATTTTGAGTTTTTAAATTTGCTGTAACGTATGAAGTAATATGTTAAATGCATGTTGTACTGCATGAACACGTGAAGTAATGTGTTCATATTTTGCTAGATAATTTGTCAAGGTCTAGAATTTGATTATATGCATTTTGTTAAGAAGATTTAGGTGTTTTAAAATCTACTGGAACGTATGATGTAACATGTTAAATTAACAATGTAACTGTATGAACACATGAAATAATGTGTTATTATTCTGTTGGGTCATTTGCCAAGGTCTGTAATTTGATTGTATGCATTTTGTTAAAAACATTTACGTGTATTTAAAATTTCCTAGAAAGAATGAAGTAACATGTTCAATAAATAATGTAACTGCATGAATCATTAAGTAACATGATCATACTTTGATAGATAATTAGTCAAGATTTGGAATTCGATTATGTGCATTTTGTTAAGAATATTTTGATGTTTTTAAATTTGCTGGAATGCATGAAGTAATATGTTAAATACACGAAGTAACGTGATCATTGTTTTCTAGATAGTTTGTAAAAGTTTGGAATTAGATTTGATGCATTTTGTTCACAATACTATGGTATTTTAGAATTTTTGGAATGTATGAACTATTATGTTAAATACACTATCTAACTGCATGAACGTATGAAGTAATGTGTATAAAAATTGCTAGGTAATTCATCAAGGACTGTCATATTTCATTAGATGAATGTTATTATGAAAATGTTGAAGTGACTTATTTTATACACGATGCAAATACTTAAACACGTGAAGAAATGTGTGTACATAATAATCAATGACTAGATAACTAGTTAGGATAGCCAAACTAAACCCACATATACATGAGCTAATTGTATAAATATTTAATCTAATAAGTTTTGTATATATTACTGGTTGTAGTTTATAAATTATACATATTTGCAAGAATATATTTTGACACCAATTTGAGCGACTTATCAAAAGTCGATGTCACAAATTGTTTCACAAGTTTAAGAGAAAAAACACTCTCAGAATTTCATTATTTATACCGAAAAGTGAAGGAAATTCTTGCCTCAAAAACTACAAAGGAACATGAAAACTCAAACACAAGTGTGGCAGAATCTTCCATCACTAAACCACCAACAATCCAAGATCTATTATCTCCCACAAAGAAAAAAGGAAGTAGCAAGAGAATTGAAGGATGGAAGCAAAGAAAGAACCCAAAGACAAAAGAGTTTGGTACAAAGACACCAAAGCAACAAGTGGTGTAGACCTATAAGATTCAATTTTACATTGTAATTTTATTAGTATTGTAAACCTTTCACTTAATTGTGAAAAAAATAATTTAAATTGGGGTTCGAATGAATTAAACACCTGAGCTAACGACTGTAGTTCAATTAAATAAAAACAATGTTCAAACTAATAAAACCAATCAACCCGTATATTCAAACTAATGACTCTAATAACCGAACTAAATGCAAATATACATGAACTAATGTTACAGTAAAAAAATTAAAATAAGAGGATCGCAAACTAAACCACGACACAAGGCAATAATCAAACAAGTCACAACACCTATATAAGATAAGAAAATAATATATGGTGTGCACCGTATCGCATGCATTAACCAATGCATTCAACATAATAATTGGCATGTTTTACTTGGTGGATTGCTAATGTTAGTTAGGTCTACACGACAAAGGGTTTAGACGGCCATGTTTGGTTTTCTTGTCCAAATCCTGAGATTTGTAGACTTAATTGATACTAATGGACACTTTGTATGCACGGGCACCTAGATCTCCCTTTGTGATCTCATTAAGGTTTCTCGTGGGAACTTTTCATTACCTTTGTATAGAAGGTCATTAGAAAGGACGATAGAAGATATCCAAGGCCATTCGCAAGAATGGTAGTATATTGAAGGCCAAAGACTCTAAAGCATGGTAGTAGAAGGATTGAGCCAAAGAAAGGAGTATTTGAAGGTCAAAGAGGCCAAGGAAGAAATGGAGGAATTGTTGTCCGAGAGTTGCAAAAGTTCTAGGAAAGATCTGAGAAGAATCAGCCCTTGAGAGTGACACCATTGGTTTTGTCTTCTCGAGTGCTATGAAATTAACTAAAATAACTCTCAAATCAGACCAACAGTTCAGTAGTAGTGGAGCAAACAAGTTAGCCGACCGAAACAACCATGGGCAGCACGGATCGTTCATCGTCATCATGAGGCTCAACTAAGCACAACCCATACCACGAGACATGACCTGTGTCAGGAGGTCTTTAGCATAATTCGTTCCAGCCAACATGGGTCCTGCTAAGCCCCAACACGGACCATGCCAATCTCAGTTGGCCGTGTCCACAAGTCCTCTTTTCACTCCAAAATTTGACTAAGTATAGGCAAAAACCATTTCATTTCACATGGTCAGCGTTGTTTCAAGTCACCAATGTCAAGATCAGCCTACAGGGTTTGAAGAATTATGCATCCTGTGCCAAGAAGCTGAGCAAAATGAAGATTTGATTGACCGCCCGCGCCAAACGATATGGGGTTTTTGACCTATTTTGGGCCTATTTTTAGGCCCAATCTTCTGCTACTATATATATGTGGACCTTTGTCTACTTGGCTTTAGAGAGGTGATCAGATTTTGGATTTCAAGAGTAGCTTAGAGAGAGAAAAACACTCTCCCTTCTCTCTAGGTTCTATTTTTTTCTTCTCTTTATTTTGCTTTTGTCCAAAAATGTGAAATCCAATGCAATACTTGGATTCCATGTTTATGAAGTAGTTTAATAGTTTGGGGATAATATTTGTATTCATGTTTTGACTCATCTTTTGTGAGATTCCTTAGATCTATCTACCTATTTCTATGTGTTTGTGATATTATGTTGGCTTGTTCTTGAATTGTTATAATTGTATGAATGATACACTTCATTAGCACACACTCTAGTCTACATTCATGTTGGTCCACATATTGATACCCTTCGGGGAAGAGAAACCTGGATGTGTATGGGTAGGGGGATCTGGGTCCATGTGTGTGTGTGTGCACGTAGGTCTTTTTTTTATTTTACCGCTATGATGATAGCACACCAATCTTAGTTGGCGAGTTGGTTTGAAGGGTTATAGGTAGAGATAATATTTAGTAGCAAAACTAGGGGTTTCAAAACCCTTGTGCCATTGATAAGGTGCCTAACCCCCTTTGCCTATTTAGGCCTATAGATAGAGCATCTGTGGTGTAGTGCCCAAGATGTAATCGTATGGGAGAGAAATAAATATGCACAACGATATGGCCGTTGTTGCACTCCCATAATTATGGTGGCGGTGCCGATAGGTATGGGGAAGTGCTAACCATCGACCGCACCACGTGTTATGAATATTAGAATAGGCTTTGATAAGGGTGTTCATGATCCGGTCCGGACCGGTACAATGGAGCGGACCGGACTGGAAATATAACCACCGAAATCGTAGAAATGAAATTCCGGTCCAGTCATCGGTCCATGTTTTTTTAGATTCCAGATTCAGGTCCAAAACTATATTTTTTCGGTCCGGACCAGATGGACCGGTATTGTACTTCTATATATATATATATATTTTTTTTTAAAAAAAATTATTAATAAATTAGTTTAACATACTATTTTAGATTTATCATGACAAGTAGTATTGTTCTGTTAATTTGAGTAGAATTTTTGTAATAACTTCAATGTTACTATGTTTTCAAGGAAAAAATAATGATTTAATTTTTTATAGCAAAATTTAAAGTAAAAAAGTTAAAGTATACTAGAATCCGGTCCAACTGGTCTGGACTGGTCCAAGACAAGAATTATTCCAGTCCGATCCCGGTCTAAACACCCACTAATCGGCTAGGTCTTCAGTCCAAGATTTTGGTGATTCCAGTTCTGGTCCTAACCAGTCCTGATCCGGTCCGGTCCACTCTTGGACCACCGACACCCCCAGGCTTTGATATCTTGTATGTGATAGAATTGATGATCGAAAAATTTAGTCAATCATGTTATGCAAATATTCTCCAAGTGCTTGCATATATAGTTTTCTCTTGTGTTATCTTTCATGTTTTTAGCTGTTAGTTGAAAAACCCAAAAACCTCCCATTTTACAATAGTAGCTATTCCTAGCACACTGACAGATTGACGACTTGTACGTGGTGTTTAGTTGGCTATTAGACCCTAGCATCTCTGTGGAGAAACCCGATCTTGCCACTAACTACCCCATAGGTAGCTTAGTAGTGAGTTCGGGGCAGAATTACAAATTTTATCGTTGACCTTCCTTGGCATTCACTCAGGTTAATTTCGCTACAACTTAACGACCTCTAGTGGAGGCAGGTCAATATATAAATAAATAAACTCATAAAGTAAACAGTCAAACTAACATCATAAAGACTTAATCCAACCAGTTTCTTGAATATTTGTTAAAGTAGGAGGATTATTGATCTGAGCTTCATCAACAACTACAAGATACAAAGAAACTAATGATTTTAATACCCTAACTAACAAGCTATAAATAAGAATAAGCCATAATAACAAAATTAACCTATATATACATCATAACAAAATAAACATAATAACAAATAAATTAATGGCGTAAACAGTGAAACTAACTGCATAAAAATGATAATAATGCATAAAATAATTTTAAATAAATTAATGAAATTACGTATTATGTATAAAAAGTTCTAGGTAATTCATCAAGGACTATCATATTTCATTAGATGAATGTTATTATGAAAATTTTGGAATAACTTGTTTTATACATGATGTAAACGCTTAAACAAGTAAAGAAATGTGTGTACGTAATAATCAATGACTAGATAACTGCAAAATCCATCGTCTCCCACAAAGACAAAAGAAGAAACAAGACAAACGAGTATGGTACAAAGACACCAAATCAACAAGTGGTCTAGACCTATAAGATTCAATTTAACATTGTAATTATATTAGTATTAATACCTTTTACTTAATTGTGAAACTAATAATTTAAATTGGGTTTCAAATGCATTAAACACCTAAACTAACGACTGCATTTCAATTAAATAAAAACAATGTTCAAACTAATAAGACCCACCAACCAATATATTCAAACTAATGACTCTAATAATCGAACTAAATGCATATATACATGAACTAATGCTATAGTAAAATAAATAAATAAGAGGATCGCAAACTAAACCACAACCCAAGGCCATAATCAATCAAATCACAACACCTATATAAATTAACAAAATAACATATAAATAGATAAACTAATAAAGAAAACAGTCAAACTAACAGCATACAGTCTTAATTAACCAATTTCTTGAATATTAGCATTTGTTAAATCTGGAGGATTAATGATCAGAGCTTCATCCATGGCTACAAGATACAAAGAAATTAATGATTTTAATACTCGAACTAACATGCTATAAATAAGAATAAATCATAATAACAACAATAACCTGAAATATAAAGCATAACAAAATAAACATATTAACACAAAAAATAATGATGCAAACAGTGAAACTAACTGCATAAAAATGATAATAAAGCATAAAATAATCATAAATAGATTAATGATAATAATAATAAAGCATAAATAGATTAATGAAGTGACTATCTTCCTTTGGATTAAAAAAATAAAATAAAAAACAGAAAGGCAGAAATTCCCTATTTTGTTTCTTCTTATTTATCCTTTCTTTCCCATTGGCGAAAACATCAGTTCTTTTTTCTTCTTTCTCCGACTCCACCCTCCTCCCCCTCCACCACCCACCTAGGGCTCCCTCATCATCCTCTTCGCCACATTTCTTTCATCTTTCTTTGCCGCCACCCCCCTCTGCCTCCACCACCCCGCTCAGGGCTCCCTCCTCATCCTATTTACCACGCCCTCTCTCCCATCCTACTCCACCACTATGTCTTCCTTTGCCACCAGAAGAAGAAGAACAACATAGTGACAACGAAAAAGGACACTGATTTCCTCAACAAATATATGGATTGGAGTTTTATTTTTTGGACGAATAAGTGATTTTTACTATACACTGTGGATTTAGATCTTCTGGCTCTTGAATTTTTGTTTTGAACTCATGATATTTTTGGGTAGTGATGATTGGTTCTTGAATTTGTTGCATGCTGTGGGTTGTTTTTATTGGACTAATATTTTTTCGGTGACCTTCATTGGCGTCGGGATAAGAAATCAAAGCATAAGAATTCAGCATTTCCAGCAAGCTCCATCGCGTCGTTGGTCTCGAAACCAACCCAGTTTCTCGGCGAGTATTAATTGCAGTTGGGAGAGGTGTGCAGTGGTGGTATTGGGTGGGGGATGTGGGGTTAGCTAGGCAGGAGAGAAGAAGGGGAGGAGGGTGGCGGCAGGCGGGTGACACCGGGAGGTGGTGGTGATGGGGGCGTTGATGCACATTGAACGACTATCTAAGTAATAGGCTTGAGCTCCTGGAACCGACCTGCAATGAAAACTGTCCCTGGGGGGTCCCAGAAGCCAATCCTCTGATGGCTAAGTCAGTCAAAGAGTCTGAATGTGATTAAGACATAATGAATCATAAAATGAATATGTACCTGTTATTTATATCATATGTCTTAAATAAAAACCTCCTTAATTATAGCTATTAACACCCTATAAATATGAAAATTACTGTGGATGCAGTATCTTAGATGGGCCGTGGTTATTATGGCCGAACATACTTCTTGGGCCAGACCTATATCAAGAGCCCCCAGAAAACTAGATTCTTCGTACTTGAGACTCTGGAACAATGTACATATGACACAAAATCTCGTTATTTCCTGGTGGCTCAAAACCCTCGAATCATCCCCACTCAAAACCATATGTTCCCCGGGGTATCTTGAGGACGTAGGGGTTCAAGGTAGACTTTGTTTCATATGATTCTAGGTCCCGAGGAAGGAAATCTAGTTTTATCCTCAGATTCATTTATCATAATTTCAAGGAACGTGCGTGTTTTGAAAAAAAAAGGCGCGTGTATTTGAAAACTACGTGTGTTCTTATTCCCAAAGTGGCGTCTAGGAAAATATGAAAAGACAATTGCATATTTTCATAACTTTTTAGCTTTTGATGCAGCTATTAATTATGTCGCAGTTTCAAATTTGTTAACCGCTCCCATTTTCTTCACCTTCCATTTTACTCATTTACAAGAAACTTCACAAAGAAATTTATCTCAGAGCCATTTCTTTTCTTCCTTTTCATCAGCAACCTCATCCTCATCGTCTTTCTTCCAAAAGCTAGTAAGTTTTTTCCTCTCTTCTTCTTATATTGCTATGTTTCTTTCTTCCTTTGAAATCATGATCGATTCCAACGAGTGTTCCAGCGAGAGGGGGTTTTCTGGTGAGGTTACGGCAGATGAGGGGCGAGTCTACTTATCCAAGGGGGTAGGTACTAATTCCAAACATAATTATACTGATGAGTCGTAATGCAATTCCGATGGGGAGGGGATGCACCGAACCATACTACCCTTAATCCTAGGGTTCTCCTCATCACAGATATGCCTTCTGGAGGGTACACTAAAATTTGGGCCCCAGGCATGGGTAAACCCTATGTGAGAAGGTCTCCTACTAGTGGCATCCCCTCTCAAGTCCTATTATCGAGGTCCAAGAGGGAGAAGATGCTTCTCCTCAAAGAGATGAGGTACCCCCAAGGGAAAGGAAATGCCCCATAAGGCATTAGGAGTATCTCCAGGAGAAAGAAGTACCTTAAAGGAAGAAAAAGGGAGTATCGAGAGGGGGGAGAGGTTAAAACTTCTATAAAAGAGCCCCCATCCTCGAAGGTGGAAAAAACCATCTCAAAGATCATAGGTTTGATTCCCCTTGGTCAGCAAATATATTCAGATGTAGATTTCTACCCTTTTCGAGAGGGAGATACCCCTCATAACCTTCCCAAGGGGAGATCAGCCATTTCCCTCAGGCATTTACATTATGGGCTCAATTTTCCTTTTCCACCTTTATTCTCTAATCTTCTCAAACAGTTCCAAGTGAGCACCTCCTATGTCTATCCCAATGTCTTGGTGATTATCATGATGTTTTTATCGAGATCCCCTGAGTTTGGTATCAAACCAATGTATAAGTTGCTATGTTCGCTGTATTATGTGTCCTATAGTGGGAATTGTTCTGATAGGATTATTACTTTCACTAACCAGGAGATTCACCACAAGGTTTTCACTGTTCCTGGAAAATTAGGTGACTAGCGAAACTGGAGAAAGGGTATCTCGTTTGACAGTAGGAGGCATCGAGTTCTCCCGAGGGAATGTACATGTCGAGTTTCCTAAACTAGGGGAATACATTTTCCCCAAGGATATCGAGAGGGATAGGTAGAAATTGTTATCCAGTTCCATTGATTATACTCCTTTTACCAACCCCAACCAAAGTATCGACGACTTTGCCTGGTCGACTATAATATATGAGAAGTATGTGCATAAAAAACTTCTGAATAATGGCAAGAAGTGGAAAAGAGGACTTGAGAACCCTCTCAAAGACCCCTTT
Source organism: Rubia yunnanensis (assembly GCA_037428765.1). Lineage (NCBI taxonomy): Eukaryota > Viridiplantae > Streptophyta > Magnoliopsida > Gentianales > Rubiaceae > Rubia > Rubia yunnanensis. The sequence goes on from CM075066.1 coordinate 40,417,865, forward strand.
CTTGGCACTCATAACAGTGGTTTTAAACCCTCAAAAGTCTCTGAATGTGTTTTAAAGGAACTCTATTATTAATTTGTTCCCTTCTTTTTGTCTTTCTTTACTAGCGTAATCTTTGCGTTTTTTTTCAGTGGGTCTCTAAGGGTCTTTAAAAAAAAGAAGAATGACTCGAAGCAGGGTCAGTGCAATCCGAAGGGAACTCCTGCCCCCTCGAAGCAGACGTTCACCCCTCCAGTTGGTGGTGGAAGGTCCATCTCGACCAAGGAGTATGGTCAAAATCTAACATAAGGAATGTTCGCCAAAGGACGGAAACTGAGAATAGGTGGGTCGTCGACATTCCTGAACTAGTAAGCCCTTAAACACCCTCTTCGAATGATGCGGAAACTAACTCCAGCATACAAACTCTGAATGAGAAATCCCTCGCGACTATGGTCACCGATCCTCAGGTTATCTAGTGAACTCCTAGAGGTTTTCTTACAAGTTAGTTCTAAGTACTTAACAATGTTTGCTAATTTTCTTTAGGCCACCTAGCTTCTCAGCCAAGCTGCTCAAATCTTTTCTACCTTTGTTCAAGATGTGACAACGGGTGGAAGGTCGTCGTCCTACCTCTCAAAGTTAATATTTTTAAGCCCTAATGCTTCCTATCTACAATTAAGTAGATAATGGCAAGTCAGAGTTGTCCACAAAGAATAGGGATCATTTCATGTGTTTAAACATATTGAGCGGAAAACATACTTGGCATAAACATAGATACATATGAAAGCATGTAAAGAGGGGGGTGGGGGGTTTGGTCGGTTTTTGCTCCTAAGTTATAAAATTGAAAGACAAGTAAACAACCGAGCAAGTTAATTATGCAAAGCATGCAATAACAACTAAAAGGTGATTAAACCAACAATTAACGGAACCTTGAGCGCAATTGATTTCCACTTCCAAGCCTCTTATCCATTATTGAACATGCAACCTATTTACTAATTTCACAACTTGTTGTGAAGACTAATCTTCTATCCTTCTTAGATAGTAGTTTGCAAGAGTGAATTCGACATCTCTTGTCAAAACTCACCAATGACTCCCTTAGTCGAAACACGACTAACAGTATCCCATTAATGGCATTGAACACGAAGAATCAACAAGCTTGGCAACACTTATAAACACTTCACCGTGTTTAAACATTTAACCAATCTATGCATTTACACAAGATTAGTTAAGAACGTTCAACATTCATAGACTTCTCTCCTTTGCTACAAGCAACAAACATGACAAAGAGTTCAACATTATCATATTCATCTAGAAATTATCAATCCATCAACACAATCAAAAGCTCTAAATCATACTCTTGGATTTCCTATCATGAAAAGAGGAAATCAACTCATTTCTCCAAACCCTAACAAGCATATCATACAAGTACTTCATATACTCAAGCTTTCAAGAACATTAATGACATTAAGAAACACATTCAATGCTCCATAAATTCATAATAGTAAGAGTATTAAATAGGCTTAAACTTGTTCTTAAGACATGGGCTTGGAAGCTTAGTCAATTGCTCCCAAGAACTAGATTTAGCTACTAGAGTTCATACTAATTAATTCTAACAAACCAAACATAAAACAAGAGAAATCAAAGATGAAAATGGTGGAAAACTAGGGTTTGAATAGTGCCAAAGTCGGGTGGAAGAAGATGAATGAAAGAGAGGAAAGAAAAATGCTATTTATAGTACAAAGGGATAAGGTTGTGTTTTGGCCACTAGTGTGTCGCGGCTCGCAACAGGTTCATCGCGACTCGCGATAGGCTCCAGAACATAACCTTGTCTTTTTTTTTCTTTTTCTTGTAGCAAACACTCTTCTTCACAATAATTCCTCCCATTCTTTAAGTCTTCAAATCTTTGAAGTAAGTCTTCTAAGTCTTCAAAAGGTGATCTTCAACGTCCTCCGGTCTTCAAGTCTCCATGTCTTCCCTTATCACAGAGAATCCACTTAGAAAAGGTAAAAGAGTGTAAAGTCGCTCTTACCTCTCCTAAGAGAATTTCAAGGTAAAATACAAGCTCTTGATAACAAAATAGCACAAAAGTGATCCCAAAAAGTCCTATAATAGGCACATGAAATGGACACATCAAACCTCCCCGCACTTAAACCTTACTCGCCCTCAAGTAAGAAAAGATTCAAGCACACGAAGAAATTAATGTATCCACATCCTAACTACTATTCTCCCAAGTCAATACCTCACAAAACTCTCAATATCACACATCCCAACGTTAAGATCAAATGAGAAGTTTCCCACAACCCCATTCCTAAATCTACCCAAACCATATCAACCTATCAATTTATTGATATCCCTAAAACATCTCCAAATCTCATATTGACAATCCCAATTCTAATGGTAAAAAGTGAAGCTAAAAGCATGCATAAATTTCAAACACATACTCCACTTTATACCAATATATCATCCTAAAAGCGAAGTATATCAATAATCAAGAATTTCATAACTTACTTCCCTTTCCCCGCTAAATTTCCCAGTCCCAATAGGTCTCAAGATGTCAAGCTACTCGATCCATCCGTATGGCCACCGCAACCTTATGACTCCAATGTCGGCAAATGTGTGAACACATAACATTTTTCCCTTTTCTCTCTTTCTCTCATTTTGCCTAGGAGCCCTTTCGGGTTTTCATCCTAACCACACATCATGTTTCTTTGGCTCACATCTCACCTTTTTCCGCACATTTAGCTTCTCATTTTTTCCTAGGTTGCCCTTTTGGGGTTTTGACCTATCCGGGCCCCCAATGTTGCCTAAGGTGTCCTCTCAGGTTTTCAAATTAAAGGGATTTCTTTTGTTCCTTTTTATTTTCTATTTATTTTTCTAATTTTTGTCATTTATCGATGTTTTTCCAATAGAAAAGTAGCAAAATGTTTTCCAAATTTTAAGGCTAGGAAAAATATCAAAGCTAACATCACCCAAGTACATCAAAATGAAAGCATCCCCAAAACAAAGGAAAAAATCATCCAAAAAAAGAGAAAAGAAAACCATCCCAACCATCAAGTCTAGAAAAACATCCATTGCCAAGCAATGAAATCAGATTACCTGAGAGAGCAACTTAAGCAACATTAGGGGTCTGGATAGGTCAAAAACACGAAAGGGCAACCTAGGCAAAAATGAGAGGCTAAATGTGCTGAAAAAGGTGAGATGTGAGCTAAAGAAACATGATGTATGGCTAAGATGAAAACCCGAAAGGGCTCCTATGCATAATGAGAGAAAGAGCAAAAAAATAAAAATGTTATGTGTTCACTCATTTGCCTGGAGTCATAAGGTTGCGGTGGCCATATGGATGGATCGGGTAGTTTAACATCTTGAGACCTCTTGGGATTAGGAAATTTAGCGGGATTCTTTTTATTTTTTTTATATTTTGTTTGCTCTTTATCATTTTCTTTTTTTTTCTAATTTTTGTCATTTTTCGATGTTTTTCCAATCAAAAAGTAGCAAAATGCTTTCCAATTGTTACGGCTAAGAGAAATATCAAAGCTAACATCATCCAAGTACATCAAAAGGAAATTATCCCCAAAAATAAAGGAGAAAAATATCCAAAACAAAGAAAAGAAAAATATCCCAACCATCAAGTCTAGAAAAACATCCACAGCCAAGCAATGAAATCAGTAAATACCCCTCCCCACACTTAAAACACTATATTGCCCTCAATGTAGACGAAACATGGCTAAAACATACAAAGCCAAGTATGGGGGGTGCAGGAAGATATAACTCACAATCAGTGCAGTGAGGATGAACCACCATCACCAAAGTAGTGCTCCTGATAACGAGCAAGCTAGTTAGTGTTCCTTTGACTCCTCGTTGTGCGCCTTTCTACTCTGGGATCAGGGCCCGAGGTACAACCCGACTGGGACTTCATCTCTTAAATATGGGATGACAGATGGTCAAACTCCTCATCCACATCTATCAAGCTCTAGGAGATAAAAATATTGTTTTCCAATATTCTGACATCCTAGCGACAGAATCCATCCTGCATAGACTGCATCATACGCTCATAAAAGTTGAGAGGGGGCTAAAAGAAATGATGCGGCACATAATCCTCCTGTATGGGCTCAGTCTCTGGTGGAGGCTGTAGAGAATACTGATGTTGTGGCTTAGTGAAAGGCAAGCTACTCTCATCGCACTGAACATGGACTGGACCAAGGTCGTTGAGCTCGCGCTAAAATTCCTCCCTACATGAGAAGTCGGGTGCTAGGTCCACCAAGGGTGTATCAAACTCCAACTTGGTCTTGTTGGGCTGAGAAAGTTCTATGAAGGTAACCTTCCTGGTGCCATATAACCAGTGAAACACCCCTGTAGTCCGCGTGGTCCCAAACATCTCAAATCACACCAACCTCTCTGTAGTGATGAGGTAGGAAGTGTGTCTTCCCAAGTGTGGAGAATCACCCAGTGCAACCAACCCTAAGTGATCCGCTAAGAGGCTAATCATGCCTCTCACATTGATCTTTCCCTTTGGCTTCTATGCCACCTCTACAACCCTCTTCATCCACAGCTCGGTCCACAACCCATATCCCAATCCCTCACTCATCAAGTACTAAAGGAAATGAATGTCATTGTTTAGAACATTCGTCGGCTCCGCTGAACAAAGAACTGTGCCGACCAGAAGTCTGTGCACATAAAGGAGTGCAGGATAGATGATGATGTTACTCTTGTCATGGGAGTTCTTCATCCTCCTATTGATCACACTCCAAAAATTCTTGTCATTCTCTATTGGGCTCTCCTGAGCTTATGGGTCCAACAACACCCAGATCTCAGCTGTATCTCATCCAAATGCTACCTTAACCTGGGAGACAATCATCACTTTGGGTACATCTTCCAAGTGGAAGGTGATGTACCTCTTACATGGCCGATCATTTCTCATGCTGCTTATGTGGACTGTGGACAAGAACTCCAATGTGTATCGTCAGTAGGCAGGGGCGCTCTTGCCCATGAAACCTTCCAACCCCCCTTTGGCGAGGAGGCACCGAACTGGCTCAGTTAGCCTAAGAGCGTCTAGTGTGGGCAATCAACAAAGCTCATCTCCTTCAACTGGTGGTTAACCAAGGAAACCTACCTCTGCGCATAATATGGGTAAAACACATGTACCTATTAGGAGGAGAAGGTACATGGTTCGGCTATGGAACCAACGACGGAGGTGGAGGTGAAGCGGCAGTGCTCCCACCTCGTGAAAGAGCCTGATGTGCCCATTTTATATGGTTATATTAGGATTTTTGGGACTCAATTTTTTACACTTTTGTGCTCTAGATGTGAAATTTTTCCTTAAAATTCTCTAAGAATTGTTAAAAGAAACCTTTACGCTTTTATTACGTTTCTAGAGGATTTTGTGTAACAAGGCAATTTGTTTGAAGACTTTGAAGAATACCTTTGAAGATTTGAAGATTTGAAGACTTGTATTTGAGCTTTTAAGACTTGAATAATTGAAGAAAAGTTAAGTGAAGAGAAGGCCTTGAAACAAAAAGAAGAAAGAAATCAAGATGCTGAAAATGGGCTCGACCGCGACTCGCGATGAAGTGGTCGCGACTCGCGACAGACGGATGGCCAGAAACATTCTTACCTTTTTGTACTATAAATACAAAACCTTATCCTCTCCACTTCAAACTCTTCTTCTTCCTGCATTTTTTTGGGTTCAAAACCCTAGTTTTTCTTTCTTTCTTTTCTTAATTTTTGTAGGTTAATCATGTCTTTTAATTATCTAGGTTACTTTAATATTGGGAGCAATTGATTAAGACCTCCTTGCTAATGTCTTGAGAATCATATCTATCTATTTATTCCTTTTGCTAAGAAGCATTGGCCCGAATGGAAGCTCATGATTCAAAAAATACACCATCCCGAATCGAACTCGAGGATTCGGTGAGTCATGGGAAATGAGCTTGAGTTCGAAGGGGATGGGGAGTTGGTTGTTGAGGATGAAAAAAATGGAGGAAGAGGTGATTGTGCTACATTCATTATGATCATCACCCCTTCTCCCACCTAGTGAACCAATTCCACCATTTTCAGAAGTTTTGAGGGAGACAAGAGAGGAGCCAAAAGACTATCACATGCCTCCTAACCACCCAACTCCCTTTAAACCATCTCCACCTCAACAAGACTTTCCTCTTGAAAGGTTTGTACCCTCACCTATCTACTTTTCGATACTGATGGTGAAGGGGTTCAAGCCTTCAACATATGGATAACATTAGGGTCATGCCGATGGCCTTAAATATACGGAGTTTTGTCTTGCCGATGATGTAAATAAATTCAGCCTTTATTTTGGTGTTTGTTGTTTAGTTTTTGTTATTTTGTCTTGATTTTTTTACGGTGTGTTTTTCTGTGATTTGTAGCAAAGTGAATTGCATTGCATTGTAGGAGATAGAGGAATGAGATCAATGAGAAAGGGAAGAAAGCTTGGAAATTTGGTAAGAAACAAAAATAAATTCTTTCTAAGTGCTGGGAAACCCTGCTGTCGCGAGTCGCGATGGATAAGTCGCGAGTCACGACGAACAAGGGAGCAAAAAGAACTCTCGGCACCAGCTTTCCGTGAGTCGTGACATGGCCATTGTGAGTTGAGGCCGAATCGGAAAATTTCTAAAAGAATTGAGCTCACAGACCAAAGATATCGTGAGTCGCGATGTCTTGGTTGCGAGTCTCGATGGAAAAACCAACTTTTCAAATGTGCTTAAACACTGTATAATCCTTCCTTCTTCTCCACCAAATACTCCCAAGAACCACCACACATCCACTCATTCCTCCACCATCTTACATATATTGACATATGAGGATTCTTGCATCTTTACAGTATCTTTGTTGATTGTAGTGTACCGACTACATCATTGTGACTATAATGCTATATTCTATAATGATGATTGGATTTATGTAGATATATATGTTGGATATTTTTTTATTGGACAATCTTATAGTGGTGATTGCATGAGGGATTGGTTGTTCTTTTAGAATATTATGGTTATTAACATTTGATGTTAAACCTAGTATTACAAATCCTTATGTACTTGTGAGCTTGATGTTGTTCTCTGTGGTGTTAGTCTTGATCAAATGGCGCCAAGGAGACAACGTTTTTCTCGAGGGGTGAGTTCTTCTACGACACTTTTACTCCCCCTTCCGGCTCCGAAACCAATTTTGGGTCCGATTCTACACAAATACATGGGATTGCACCGTATCACTGGCGACTATACGGAGAAACGGGTGTCACTCTACCTCTTACCTTGAGTTTTACTGTTCTTTCCTTACATGTTTACATTGAAGGCAATGTAATGTTTTAATTATGGGGAGGGGTTGGAGGACTCAATGCATGCTAGCTTGATTTGGAATGCTTTTTGCTACTTTTTATTGGAAAAAACATGAGAAAAAAGAAGAAAAAATTGAAAAATTTAAAATTTTGAAAAGAAAATAGAAAATGAAAAAGAAAAAAAATTAAAAGAAAACCCGCTAAGTTGAAAACCTGAGAGGGCAACTTAGGCAACAATGGTGGCCCGGATAGGTCGAAAATCCAAAAGGGCGACCTAGGAAAAAACGAGGGGCTAAATGTGCGGGAAAAGGTGAGGTGTGAGCCAAAGAAACATGATGTGTGGCTAGGATGAAATCCCGAAAGGGCTCCTAGGAAAAATGAGATAAAGAGAGAGAAAAGAAAAATGCTATGAGTTCACTCATTTTCCGGTGTTGGATTCATAAGGTTGCGGTTGTCATATGGATGAATCGGGTAGCTCAACATCTTGAGACCTCTTGGGATTGGGTAACTTAGCGGGTTGAAAAATGAAGCATGGTTATGAAATTATTAATTCTTTTATACTTCATTTTGGTTGATATATTGGCATAGGGTGAAGTATGTGTTTGAACCTCCTATATGGTTTTGACTTCATTTTGTGTCATTGGACTTTGGGAATATCAATTCGGGACTTTGAAATGTTTTTATAGGTAGTGAATTGATAAGTGGTAGGTTTGGTTAGATTTAGGGATTGGGGTTGTGTGTTTGGAAAATTCTCATTTGAGCTTTGATTTTGGGATATATTGAGAGTTTTTGTGAGGTTTTGATTGGGGGGATATTAGTTAGGATGAGTACATATGAATTCCTTTGTGTGCTTGAATCTTTTCTTACTCGAGGGCGAGTAAGGTTTAAGTGTGGGGAGGTTTGATGTGCCCATTTTATATGGTTATATTAGGACTTTTGGGACTCACTTTTGTACACTTTTGTGCTCTAGATGTGGCATTTTGCCTTGAAATTCTCCAGGAAGAGTTAAAAGCAACTTTTACGCTTTTATTACTTTTCTGGAGGATTTTGTGTGACAAGGAAATTTGTTTGAAGACTTTGAAAACTTTGAAGAATACCTTTGAAGATTGGAAGATTTGAAGACTTGTATTTGAGCTTTTGAAGATTTGAAGAATTGAAGATAAGTGAAGTGAAGAGGAGACCTTGAAACAAAAAGAAGAAAGAAATGAAGATGCTGAAAATGGGCTAGGTTGCGACTCGTGACAAAGTGGTCGTGACTCGCGACAGACGGATGGCCAAAAACTTTCTTATCTTTTTGTACTATAAATACTAAACCTTATCCTCTCCTCTTCACACTCTTCTTCTTCCTGTATTTTTTGGGTTCAAAACCCTAGCTTTTCTTTCTTTCTTTTCTTAGTTTTTGTAGGTTAATCATGTTTTTTAATTATCTAGGTTAGTTTAATCTTGGGAGCAATTGATTGAGACCTCCTTGCTAATGTCTTGAGAATCATATCTATCTATTTATTGCTTTTTCTATTGTGCATTTATTGAGCTTTGAAAGTGAATGGTCAATGGCATTGATGCTGTTGGAAGTTTGAGTAAATGAATTGCTTGTGTGATTACTTGTTCGGGTTGGGAGAAGGTAGCTAATTCTCCCCTCTTTTAATATGGAATCCAAGAGCATGAGTTAGAGCTTCTTAATTATGTTGATATGTTGATAATTGCTAGATGAATGTTATGATGTTGAACTCGTTGTTATGTTTGTTGCTTGTAGCAAATGAGATAGGTCAATGAATGTCGATCGTTCTTGACTAATCTTGTGTAAAAGCATGAATTGGTTAAATGCTTAGACACGGTGTAGTGCTTATAAGTGTTGGCAAGCTTATTGATTCTTTGTGCTCAATGCCACCAATGGGATACTCTTAGTCATGTTTTGACTAAGGGAGTCATTGGTGAGGTTTGACAAGAGATGTCGAATTCACTCTTGCAAACTACTATCTAAGAAGGGTAGGAGATTTATCTTCACAACAAGTAGTGGAAGTAGTTAATAGATTTTGTCATTCATTCTTGAAGCCTTTGTCATTTAGCATTTATGTGTTCTTATTGCTATGTTTTACTTTATTTATGCCATGTGTTGTTTTAGAATAGGAAGTGTTTGTATGAATTAAGTGTTAGGGAGTTAGGAAAGTGACGAATTCCTTAGCTCCTTTGCATGAAAATCTAAGGACATGAACTTAGAACTTCTTATGCATAATGTGTTGTGATTCTTTCTAGATAAGTATGTTAATGTGGATTGTTCTCATATTTATCCTATAGATGCAATGAAAGGTTGAACCTTGAATGTGGTTTGTTCTAGGTTTAGCCTAATGAATGCTATGTTTGGTTAAATGGCTGTCTTTGGTAGAAGGCTTGTTGTTATCAAATCTATGGTCCTTCGTGTGTAATGTTGTTGATGAAGTACCTCTATGGTGTTGTTTTCCTAGAGTGATTGTCAACGAGGTTTGCAAATGGTTGTTGTTTGTCTTTGCAAATTACTACTAAGAAGGAATTAATGTTGATCTTCGAATGAGAAGTGATAACATTCCCCATAGGTAACAAATGTGATAGAATGAGTGAATGGTTCAATTATTTACATTTGGTTTAGAAGTGGATGTCAACTGCCCCCAAGGCTTTGTCTTTTGTAGTTTTAAACCCTTTTTTCTTAGTTTGTTTGATGATTAGCATAGTTACTTGACTTTGCTAATTATCTTGTCTTTTAATTTCATAACTTAGGAAACCCAACCAACTAAAAACCCCTCTTTTTCATGATTTTATATGTGTATATATATATATATATATATATATTTACTTCTAGCATAATATCTACCGTATATGTTTAAATGCTTAAGAAAATCCCTCTTCTTCGTGGACGACCCCGACTTGCCATTATCTACTTATTTGTAGATAGGAAGCATTTAGGGATTATAAATTTAAATTTTAGAGGTACGGCGATGACCTCCAAGAGCCCTAGGTCTCTTTGTAGGGGTATCTAACAACCACAGTAAACATGTCAAACGCACAAGAATATACATACATGCAATATCATAAAATCACGCTCAATCTCAAACTAGTTTAGCCAACATCACAAACTAAATCAAGTCCAAGCCAAATAATTCAAGTCTTAACCACAATTACATATACAATCCATGTCACATTCAACATGCCCATAATTTCAAGTCCATTAGGTTGTCACATAGTAAAACATCCAATATTCTATATCCTATAATCACAGTCATGCCTAACTAGTTTAGCTACTATTAGTACGTTCATAACGTTGACATTCAAGTGCCATAACTAAACTACCTCAATCATGATAACATTGCATACAAATATCAACTATGTTTAATGAAGCTAATATGCCTAAACTCTAGTACAAGCCCCAACCAAATCCTCAATCAAAGCAACAATGTAAACACAATGCAAGCACAACACCAACACGAAAAAATCAACACAATAAACACGAGTATAATGCTATCCCACATCCAAAGTCTCATATCAATATAAGCCCTTAACCACAAAAATTCACAAAGTTTCAACAATCCCAATTCAATAAATATCACATACAATCCACACAATTTCCACTAGAAAAATTTATATAACATAACTAAATTCAAGCACAAGAATGTGAGGGAATGTACCACTTATAGTTTTAGGGAGAATAAAAAATGCAGCCCATGACTAATTTGAGCCTAATTCGCCCAAATTTTAGAAATCCCCAAAAACTAGGGTTTTGGGATTTTCACAACTTTGGTTGTTTTGTGGGTGTTTGTGGAGGATTAAGAGGCTAGGGATGGATTTACGGTTGTTTAGTGGTTGGGATTGATGGAAATTGGTGGAGAAGATGGAAGAGAAGGGGGAGGATCGATGGGAAGAAGAAGAAATTGTACGGAATTATGTGTTCTGCCTGTTATTTAAAACACCCATGCATTGCAAGTTATGACGGGCAGGTCAAACACCATTTACAGTCAAAGATAAGGTCACAACTCGCGATTGGTCCATCGCCAGTCATGAAAAGTGGACCTGGGAGATGCCAATTTTGCAAAATTCTCCTGATTTAATCGTGATCGCAATGGGCCGTCGCAACTCACAACGCGGCCATTGTGGTTCGTAAAAAGTTGAGTCTGAGGGCTCCAAAATTGAACCATTTTTTGATGCCGTCGTGACTCATAATGGGCTGGTCACGACACATGATGGGTTGGTCCCTACTCGCGATGGTTTGCCTACCTTGTACTTAGAAAAAATTTCAACCTTACCCAGTGTCCAAGCTTCTCCTTCATAACTCCAAGTATTTCTACCTTCATCAATCCAATTCCTTGGGCTCAAATTACAACAAAATCATGGAAAAATAAACCGTGAAAAGCACAAAGCAAGAAAAATGAAACTAACGACAAAAACTCAAAATCAAACAACATCAACAGAAAGTAAGGAATGATGATTCAGATGATCAAAACCAAGTTTATTCAACATTGTCGGCACAACTTACTCCCCTTCTTAGAGATTACTCACAAACTAGATCAAGGATATCAACATCCTCTCCTTTTTCGGCACAAAACTCTCATGGTAAGGTTTCAAACATTGTCCATTAACCTTGAATGTATTAGACTTAGCTTGATCTAGTATTTCCACTACACCATGCGGGAATACCTTCACCACCTCAAAAGGAAAAATCCATGAGACCTGAACTTACGAGGAAATAAGCAAAGACGGGATTAAAATAGGAGGACTTTTGACCCACGTCAAATTCCTTCTTAATGATCATCTAGTCATGCCACACCTTTGACTTCTCCTTATAGATTTCTACGTTATTATAGAACTCCCTTAGGATCTCATCTATTTCTTGAAATTTAGCTTCTTATGCAAACCAACCTCATCTATATCAATGTTGAATTCTTTAACTGCCCAATAAGCCTTGTGTTGAATTTTCACCGGTAAGTGACATGGCTTACCAAACACTAACTGGTATGGTGACATACCGATCAGTTTCTTGTAATCCATCCTATATGCCCACAAGGCATTGTTCAACCGAGAACTCCATCCTTTCGGTTACGATTTACCATTTTTTGAAGGATGGACTTAATTTCCCGATTGGAAACTTTGGCTTGCCCATTGGTTTGTGGGTGATAAGTGGTGGATGTCTTGTGAGTGAAGACATGTTTCTTCAAGAGTTACTCTATGGTCCGATTGCAAAAGTGGATGCCATGGTCACTAATAAAGGATCGGGGTACCCAAAACCTAGAGAAGATGTTAGGGTACCCGAAACCTAGAGAAGATGTTATCTTTCTGGAATTCTGCAATCACTTTAGAATCATCAGTTCTAGTGGGTTTTTCTTCAACCCACTCAATGCATAATCAACGGCAAGAATAATATATGTAAAGCCACAAGAAATAGGGAAAGGTTCCATAAATTCAATACCCCAAACATCAAAGATTTCACAATACAAAATAGGCTTTTGGGGCATTTCATTTTAGAGGAGATATTTCCTACTCTCTGGTATTCATCACAAGATTTGAAAAAAAAGTATATTCATGCTTATTCAATGTTGGCCAATAGAGACCACTTTCTAAGACTTTCCTAGTGGCCCTCTTTGCTCCAAAATAACCGCCACATGCATGAGAATGATAAAACTCAAGAATTGAGTGTACTTCATTATCGGTAATACATCTCCTAACAACTTGATCCACATAATGTTTCCACAAAAAGGGATCATCCCACACATAGTATTTAGCATCACTCTTTAACTTATCCTTTTGAGCTTTAGAAACGTTAGGAGGGAATTTACCGGCGATAAGGAAATTTACAATGTCGGCATACCACGATTGAATGTCCCTAATTGTGAACAATTTTTCATAGGGAAACTCCTCCCATAGTTGCTCCTTCATTGAGGAATTTACCTCAATGTCTTAGCATGGAGTCAACCAACTCAAATGATCGGCCACAAGGTTCTCCGCACCTTTCTTGTCTCGCACCTCTAACTCAAATTTTCTCAAAAGCAGGATCTATCTTATCAATCTTGGCTTGGCCTCTTTCTTCATCATCAAATGACAAAGCGCTTCATGGTCAGTGTACAGAATAACTTTTGTACCAAGCAAATAAGATCAAAAATTTTCCAAAGAAAATACCACCGCTAGCAACTTCTTTTCTGGGGTGGAGTAGTTTCTTTGGGCCTCATTAAGAGATATGGATGCACAGTAGATCACGTGTGGCACTCTCCCCACCCTTTAACCAAACACTGCTCCAAAGTAATAATTGCTAGCATCGCACATGATCTTAAAAGGCAAAGACCAATACGGGGGTTGTATGATAGGGGCCGAGACTAACCTTTCCTTCAATGTATTGAAGGCCCCTTTACAACCCTTATCCATCACAAATTCCACCTCCTTTTACAAAAACTTGCATAAAGAAGATGCTATCTTTGAAAATTCCTTGATGAACCGGTGGTAAAATCCTGCATGGCCAAGAAAATAGCGCACTTCGCGCATATTTGTAGGGTAAGGCAAAGTTTGAATCGTGTCTATCTTTCCCTTGTCAACTTCAATACCCTTAGAGAAGACAACATGACCTAAGACAATACCTTGCTTTACCATAAAATGACACTTCTCAGAATTTAACACAAGATTAGTATCAATGCAATGTTTAAGAACTTGTGCTAAATTTGCTAAATATTTGTAAAAATAATTACCATGAACGGTGAAATTATTAATGAATACCTCAACAAAGTTTTCAAAAAATTCTAAGAAAATACTTACCATACATCTTTGGAAAGTAGCAAGGGCATTACATAGCCCAAAAGGCATACGCCGGTAAGCAAACGTACCAAAGAGGCACGTGAAGGTGGTCTTTTCTTGGTCTTCCAGGGCATTGACTACTTAAAAATACCATGAGTACCCATCAAAAATCCAATAACACGGATTTCTTTCTAACCTCTCGAGCATTTGATCAATGAATGGCAATGGGAAGTGATCCTTCAGGGTCTCCGCATTTAGCCTCCGATAGTCAATGCAAACACGCCACCCATTTGGGACTCGAGTGGGCACCATTTCACCCTTCTCATTCTCAACTACCATCACCCCACTCTTCTTGGGTACCACTTGAGTTGGGCTCACCCACTTACTATCCTACTTGCTTGGAACAACTTGAGGATTTCTGCCATCACCACCTCCATCATAGGTAGGTTTAATCGGTGTTGGGTTTGTCGTACATGCCTTGCATCTTCTTTGAACAAAATTTGATGCATGCAAGTGGATGGACTTATACTTTTGATGTTAGTAATAGTCCATCCAATTACTTCATTATTATCCCGTAACACCACCATTAACTTTTCTTCTTGCTCTTGGGTGAGCTTTCTTGAAATGATAACCGAGAGAGTCCACCCTTCCCTAAGAAAAGCATACTTGAGGTTACTTGGAAAAGGCTTCAGCTCTTTCACCGGAGCCTTCACAAGTGATGGAAGGAATTATGGTTCCTTGGGTTCCTCTAAGAGTGGGGGGGGGGGTGAGAGGCTTTGTTTCATCTCTTGAAGAAAGTTCAAGTCCTCAAAGCTTTCCTTCAAGTTACTGCTCATAGAATATACATTGTATGTATCATCACTATCACATTGCAAAGAAACTAACAAGTAATCATCACCACTTAGCTCAAAAATATCTTGCACAACATCTTCAACAACATCTAAGGCATGGAAAACATATTCTTCACTAGGATACTTCATAGAGTCATTTATGTTAAACTCTACTTTTATCCTTGCAAATTCCATGGTGAGGGTACCCTTATGCACATCAATCATTGTCCTAGAAGTTTTTGAAAATGGCCTCCCCAATAAAATTGGAGCAGCATGTTTATCATGCTCCATGTCAAGGACATAAAAATCCATGAGAAAAACTAAGGAATCCACCTTAACCATCACGTCCTCAACAATACCCTTAGGGTATGCACTAGAACGATTACCCAATTAGATTACCACCCCGATTTTGTGCGAAGTACCCTTTGTTGAGGCTTTCATACAAAGAGTAAGGAATCACATTCATCGATGCACCTATATCAAGCATGACTTTTTCAAAATGTGTGTTTCCTATTATGCAAGGGATTATGAATATGCTGGGATCACTACACTTAGGGGGTAGCTCTTTTTGACACAAGGCGGAAACGTGCTCATTTCCCCCATTTTTCAACTTATTTTTGGCTCTTTGCTTTCTATTCACAACACATAATTCCGTAAGAAATTTAGCATATCTAGGAATTTGTTCAATGTCATTCAAGAGTGGGATATTTATCTCACATCTACTAATGACTTTGTAGATGTCCTTATTGTCCTCCTTTCTCCTCTTGTCTTTCAAAGCTTCCAGAAACGGTGGTTCCGGTACATATTGAGGAATCTCCACCATTTTTGTCTTTTTGTGAGGAGGGGTTGAAGGTTCTAGAATGGAGGTTGACTTCTCAACAATAACCTCCTCTTCATTCTCCTTCCCCTTACTTTCTTTCTCCTTGGACAAATTCTTGGCCTCTCCTTCAACCTCTTTCTCAACCACCTCAATCCTTCTAGGCTCCTCTCAAAAATTTCATCACCTGGGGGAGTGCCAACCTCTCTCCCACTTTTCAAAGCGATAGTACTAGCATTTTGTCGAGGCTTGATCTCTGGTTGGGAGGGTAGTTTGCCCTTTTCCCGGGCCTCCATCTGATTCACCACTTGAGCCATTTGGCTCTTTTGAGTTTCCATGTTCTTGATGCTCACCTTGGCTTCATCTTGGAATTTTTTTCCTTTCTCCACACACATACTCAACCAGTGAATGGCTTGCTCAATCGGTGTAGCGGTTCTTGTGAAGAGGATTGCGTACGAACCATACACCAAGAACTCGAACAATACATCTACAAGCCAAGCAAAAATGACAAGTCAACAAAGAAAAACAAAACAAAAAAAACAAAAGCAAACTAACAAATATTTACAAATATCACTTAATCACACATAATATTCCCAAACACTTAAAATTAAATGCCTCTTCCCCGGCAACGGCGCCAAAATTTAGGAAGTCATCACCGTACCTCTTAAAGTTAATATTTATAAGCCTAATGCTTCCTATCTACAATTAAATAGATAATGGCAAGTCGGGTTCATCCACGAAGAAGAGGGATCTTTTCAAGTGTTTAAACATATAGAGCGGAAAACATACTAGGTATAGATATATGTAGATACATATGAGAGCATGTAAAGAGGGGGTTTTGGTTGGTTTTTTGTCCTAAGTTATAAAATTGAAAGACAAGTTAACTAACGAGCAAGTTAAATATGCAAAGCATGCAAAAACAACTAAAAAGTGATTAAACCAGCAATTAACGCAACCTTGGGCACAATTGACTTCCACTTCCAAGCCTCTTTTCCATCATTGAACATACAAACTATTTACTACTTTCACTACTTGTTGTGAAGACTAATCTTCTACCCTTGTTAGATAGTAGTTTGCAAGAGTGAATTCAACATCTCTTGTCAACCCTCACCAATGACTCCCTTAGTCGAAACATGACTAAAAGTATCTCATTAATGACATTGAACACGAAGAATCAACAAGCTTGGAAACACTTATAAAAAATACACTGTGTCTAAGCATTTAACCAATCTATGCATTTACACAAGATTAGTCAAGAACGTTCAACGTTCATAGACTTTTCTCATTCGCCACAAGAAAGAAATATGATAAGGAGTTCAACATTATCATATTCATCTAGCAATTATCAATCTATCAACACAATCAAATGCTCTAAATCATACTCTTGGATTTCCTATCAAGAAAGGGGGGAAATCAACCCATTTCCACAAACCCTAAAGAGCATATCATACAAGTACTTCATATAATCATGATTTTAAGAACATTATTGACATTAACAAACACATTCAATGCTCCATAAATGCATAATAGTAAGAGTATTACATAGGCTACAACTTGTTCTTAAGACATGGGCTTGGAAGCCTTAGTCAATTACTCCCGAGAACTAGATTTAGCTACTAGAGTTCATACTAACTAATGCTAATAAAACAAACATAAAACAAGAGAAATCAAAGATGAAAATGGTGGAAAACTACAGTTTGAATAGTGCCAAAGCTGGGTGGAAGAGGATGAATGAAAGAGAGGAAAGAAAAGTGCTATTTATAGTACAAAGGGATAAGGTTATGTTCTGGTCACCTGTACGTCGCGACTCGCGATGGGTTTGTCGCGACTCGCGATGGGTTTGTCGCGACTCGTGATGAGCAGCATTTGAAGTTTGCCATTTGCTTTCCTTTCCCTCCCTTATTCTCTTGGCTCCTCGAGGAATACAAAGCCCATCTGTTAGAATAAATCATATTGCTGATAAGATTATGATTTATTATGATTAGAGTTCTTTCCTTATTGCACCTTTATTGTACCCTCTATATATTCAGTCATCAATAATATAATTCTTTATAGAAAATTTATCTGTCATGGTATCAGAGCAAGTATGATCCTGAACCTAAATTTTTTCCTTTATTTTTTATTTTCTTTTCTGACCTCCGTGTCCAGCCAACATTGCCACAAATTTCCCACCGTTAAATTTCCGTTCAATTTCATACCAATTACCGGCCAAAATTTCTAACCAATTACCAATCGTAACTTGGTCTTTTTCCATCCTTCACGCTGATCACCACTTCTAGTTTATTGGTCTTTGTCGCTGCTCAAGTCCCCAGCATCATTCTCCGGCGATGGTCTATTGTTCCCGATGTCGTTCTCTCAGCCTCTGATCCCGACATCGTTCTCTCAGCCTCTGCTCGCCGGCTAACCTCTCCACAAGCCTCAGCTCCTCTCGCCGATCAAGCATTCTCCAGTGATGGTCTATTGTTCCTGGAAAATTTCAAGCAAGCCCGTTACCTTTCCTGTAAGTGAATCTCAACAGCCAGCCCTACCAAATGCGTGAGCCACACGCATCTTGCTAGCAAAGGAGTTTCTCACGTTCTCCTATTTCTCGCGAGTTGAAGCTCTTTCTCGCGAGTTGCTCAAATTCTCACGGTTTTTCACCAGTCAGCACCAGTTAATTTTTGTGTAATTCGATCTGTTATGCAACTTTGGGTCCTTTGCTATGGTTTATTTGGGCCCTATATCTCAGGAAGATTACTCCACTAATTGGATTGCAAACAAATTTTTGTTTCAAGCCAGTTAGAATGATCTTGACCATTATCCTTCGTCGAGTTAGTGGATCATTGATTCAGGTTCTACATCTCATATCACTACTTGCACCAGTCATCTTGATAAGGTACAATGTTATCGTGGTTCTGATTCTATTCTTATTGGAAATGGTGAATCGTTATCTATTTCTCACATTGGCCAGTGTCGCTTCTCTGGTTTCTCTGTTAATGATGTCCTTGTGGTCCCTAAGATTACTAGAAGTTTATTGTCCATTAGTAAGCTTACCCTTGATTTACCTGTCCGTGTTATATTTGATGCCAATGCATTTTCCATCGAGCACAAGCATACATGGAAGATAATTTAGTAAAGGTCGTCATAGTTCAGGTCTTTATTTTCTTGAGACTTGTGATTCCAACTTTTTAGGTGAATTACGCTCTGGAAAGCTTCAAGCTTCTTTTGAACAGTGGCACTCTTGCCTTGGTCATGTGTCTCATGATAGTGTTCAATTGTTAAGTCAACAGGGACATATTACTATCACTTCCGCTATGCCAGCATCTGTTAGTTGCTCTCCTTGTCAGATGGCCAAGAGTAGTCGTTTACCTTTTTCCACTAGTGACAAGCGCGCTACTAGTTTGTTGGATAAGGTGCATTGTGATTTGTGGTAACCAGCCCCTATTTTATCGGCAGGTGGTTTTTCTTACTATGCCATTTTCATCGATGTTTTTTTGCCATTCACATGGTTTCTCTCGATGCGGTATATGTCGGACTTCTATTACACATTTATCTAGTTTTATAAATTCGTTGAGACCTAGTTTTCTGCTAGGGTTAAAAAATTTCAGACCGATGGTGGCACAGAGTTTACTAATCATTGACTTTAGGCTCACTTCATATCATGTGGCATTCATCATCAGATGTCATCACATAGCTGAGCGGAAGCATCGTCATATCACATAGACTGTCTCTGGTCTTGCCATGTTTTTTCACTCTTCCGTGCCACACTATTATTGGGTGGAAGCTTTCTCCTCCGCGTTTTACATCATTAACTATCTTCCTAGTTTAGTTCTTGGTAGAAAATCACCTTTTGAGGTTTTTTTTTGGTCATGTGCCTGACTATACCCTCTTTCACCCATTTGGCTGCCATGCATTTCCATGTCTGAGTGCCACAGCTACTGATAAGTTTGCACCGTGATCTATTCTGTGTGTTTTTATTGGCTACAATCTTCGTCATAAGGGCTTCCAGTGTCTCGACCCAACTTCTAGGTGCATCTATATCTCTTGCCACGTTCATTTTGATGAAACTTTATTCCTTTATGTCTCATCCTCCGCGGGCAGTCATTCTATGTCGGATCTAGAGATTTTGGTATTTTTTTATGGATCTGTTACTTCATTGATTGGGGTTACCACGTCTGTACCCATTCCAGCCACCCCTCATTCACTACCATGCTCTCTCTGGATGGCCGACCCAGACCCGACTTCTCAGTAGTCAGCCATCACATCCCAGCTGTCGGCTATCACACCCCAGCCAGTCTCAGTCATCCTTTCTCTAGCGTCTTTCGAAGGTCACTCTCCGGTCAGCTCTTCTCGGTCTTCTTTGGCATCGTCAGCTGATTCGATTCCTCCAGCTTTTTTGCCACAACCTCATACCATTGGATGGCTACTCGGTCTTCTACTGGTGCCATTTAACACCGAGATTATTCGAATATTATTGCTCACGGTCTCACTGTTGTACTACTTTCTCAGAAAGAGCCCACTGATTATTGCTCTGCCCTTCAGGATACAACCTGGGTTTTAGCTATGGATGATGAGATAGCCGCTCTTTGTGGTCATCACACTTGGGACTTGGTGCCTCAACCTTCAGATATCAATGTTGTTGGCTCCAAATGGGTCTATCGGCTCAAGTATCGACCAGATGGCACTATTGAGCATCACAAAGCTAGACTTGTGGTGCAGGGTTTCTCGCAGTTAGATGTCAAGAATTCTTTCCTTAATGGTGTTCTTGATGTTCCGGTCTACATGAAGCAGCCCGTTGGTTATCAGGAATTTTCTCATCTAGACTATGTTTGTTGCTTGCGAAAGGCCATTTGTGTTCTTAAGCAGCTCCTTGGGCTTGGTTCCAGCGTTTCAACATTTATCTGACACAGCTTGGTTTTCAGTGCAGCTCAGCCCATACTTCTTTATTTGTCCTCTCGAGAGGGTCTTTGTTACTGTACCTACTTATGTATGCGGGCGATATCATTCTTACAAGCAATGACTCGACTCTTCTTCACCAGTTCATCGATCGGACACACGGAGAGTTTGCGATCAAGGATCTTGGTGCTCTTCAATGCTATCTTGGTCTTGTAGTTTCACTGACCTCCTCAGGGTTACTACTTGGCCAAGCAAAGTATGCTCATGATTTTTGAATCGGGCCGGTATGTCTGACGCGACACTTGTTTCTACTCCATTTGTCGCTGGTTCTCAGCTTCATAGCTCTACCAGTCCTCTATTCCAGGATCCTATACTTTATCATTCTCTTATTGGTGCTCTCCAGTATCTCACCATCTCTCACCCGGATTTGGCATTCTTGGTCAACACGGTGAGTCAGTTTCTTCAGGATCCCAGAGATGACCATTTCGCTGCAGTGATACGGATTTTGCGATATGTTCGTGGCACTCTTCATTTTAGTCTTAGCTTTAATTCTACTAGTACTCCTAAAGTGTTAGGGTACTCCGATGTTGACTGGGCCCGCTGTTTGGAGAATCGTCGGTCCACTTATGGTTATGCGGTTTATCTTGGTGAGAACCTGGTTTCTTGGAGTGCCAAGAAACAACCTACTGTTTCTCACTCTAGCATTGAGTCTAAATACTGTACTCTAGCCAACACTGCTTCAGAAGTGGTATGGCTCACTCATTTTCTTTGTGATCTTTGGGTTCCACTTTCTGGTTCTCCACTACTGTTATGCGATAATAACAGTGCTATCTTTTTGGCTTAGAATCCGGTGGCACACAAGTGGATAAAGCACATCGACATTGACTACCATTTTGTTCATGAGTTGGTGACATAAGGAAAGTTAAGCATTGCTCATGTTCCGACTTCTCTTCAGATTGCGGACATCTTCACCAAGGGGCTCTCTCATCCACTGTTCTAGTTCTTCTGATCCAAGCTGTGCATCGGCAAGCATCATACGCTTCACTTGGGGGGTGTTGGAATAAATCAGATTCCTGATTAGATTATAATTTATTATGATTAGAGTTCTTTCCTTATTACACCTCTATTGTACCCTCTATATATTCAGTCATGAATGATACAATTCTTTACAGAAAATCATTCTATCACAATCCCGCATAACTACATACCAACGTCATCACTCATGACCTAGTGCGAGCTCTTTCGATCGTTGTACTACATTTCACAGCAACACCATCAAGAATAGAGAAGGCTGATTGGGTGTATTTTATACACAAATTTTATGTATTTTATGAGTTTCTTTAATCATTTGATGTGCACGTATGTGTGTTTTTACGTAGGAAATCATTAGATTGTGTGCTTAAGATGAGGACTGATACGTTGTACTTTTTTCTTTAATCGTGGTTTTTTCCACGGGGTTTTTTCGGTAATTTTTAATGAGGTAGTGGGAGGTAGTCGCCGTACCTCACAAAATAATATTTATAAGCCCTTAATGCTTACTATCTACAACTAAGTAAATAGCGGCAAGTCGGGGTCATCCACAAAGAAGGGGGATTTTCTCAAGCGTTTAAGCACAAGAGGTTGCTATTATGCTACAAGTATATATATATACACATATAAAAGAAAGTAAATGGGGGGGAGGGTTGGTTGTTTGGTGGTCACTAAGAAAGTCATATAAAACTAAGAAAAAGGGTTTTAAAACTACAAAAGATGAAGCCTTGGGGGCAATCCTTATCCACTTCAAAACCTAATGTAGATAATTGAGCCATTCACTCATCATATCACAATTTTTATCTATGGGGAATGCTAATGGAAGATCAACATTCATTCCTTCTTAAGAGTAGTTTGCAAAGACAAACAACGACCATTTGCAAACCTCATTGATGATCACCCTAGACAAACAATGACCATAGGGGTATTTAATCAAGGGCATTATACACGAAGGACCATAGATTTTACAATGACAAGCCTTCTACCAAAAACATAGCCATTTAACCAAACATAGCATTCATTAGGCTAAACCTAGAACAAACCACGTTCAAGGTTCAACCTTTCATTGCATCTATAGGATAAATATGAGAACAATCCACAGTAACTTACTTATCTAGCATGAATCACAACACATTATGCACAAGAAGTTCTAAGTTCACGTTCCTAGATTTTCATGCAAAGGAGTTAAGGAATTCGTCACTTTCCTAACACCCTAACACTTCAATCATAGAAACACTTCCTATTCTCAAACAACACATGGCATAAATGAAGTGAAGCATAGCATTAAGAACACATGAAGGCTAAATAACAAAAGCTTCAAGAACGAATGACAAAATCTATTCACTAGTTCCACTAATCATGCATTTACACAAGATTAGTTAAGAACAATCGACATTCTTTGACTTCTCTCATTTGCTACCTAAAACAAACATGACAACGAATTCAACATCATCACATTCATCTAGGAATAATCAACACATCAACATCATTAAGAAGCTCTAACTCATGCTTTTGGATTCCACATTAAAAGAAGGGAGAATTAGTTACTTTCTCCCAACCCTAACAAGTAATAATACAAGAAATTCCTATACTCAAGCTTCCAACAACATCAATGCCATTAACAATTCACATTCAAAGCTCAATAAATGCACAATAGCAAAAGCACCGAATATATATATATATGGTTCTTACTACATAGAAATGGAAGCTTCAATCCAGTGCTCCCAAGATAAAAATAAGCTAGATAATGAAAAAACATGATTAACCCGCAAAAAATAAGAAAATAAAGAAAGAAAAACTAGGGTTTGAACCCAGCAAAATACAGGAAGAAGAGGCTGGATTCGTGTCTTGAAGAGGAGAGGATAAGGTGAGTATTTATAGTGCAAAAAGCAAGAAGGTATTCTGACCCCTCGTCCATCGCAAGTCGCGACGTGCTCGCGACAGACTCCAAGTCCAGCACCATTTCTTCTTTCTCCTTTTTGTTTCATATCCTCATCTTCTCTTCACTTCTTCAATTCCTCAAATCTTCAAAAGCTCAATTACATTCTTCAAATCTTCAAAGGTATTTTTCAAAGTCTTCAAAGTCTTCAAACAAATTACCTTGTAACACAAAATTCTCTAGAAAAGTAATAAAAGCGTAAAAGTCACTTTTAAAACCTCCTTAGAGAAATTCAAGGAAAAATGTCACATTTAGAGCACAAAAGTGTACAAAAGTGAATCCTAAAAGTCCTAATATAACCGTATAAAATGGGCACATCAAACCACCCAGCAAACCTTACTCGCCCTCGAGTAAGAAAAGATTTAAGCACACGAAGGAATTCATGTGTCCATATCCTAAGCTAATATTCCCCCGATCAAAACCTCACAAAAACTCTCAATATCATGAATCCCAAAATCAATGCTCATATGAGAATTTTTTCATACACACAACCCCGATTCCTAAATCTAACCAAACCTACCACTATCAATTCACTACCCATAAAAATATTTTAGTGTCCCGAATTGATAATCCCAAAGTCCAATGATATATAAAATGAAGTTAAAACCATTAGGAGGTTCAAGCACATACCATTAGGAGGGCTTTAAATGGTTTACTGCCTTTTGATAACATTTTAACGAGGTTAGGTTTCAAATTAGCTTCTAAATGTCCCCTTTGTCAGAATCACAGTGACTCACTAGATCATTTTTTTAACTCCTGCCCGTCATCTATTGCTATCTGGCACTGTGTCAATGATTTTTTAAAGCTACAACAAAAATATTTTCCAAATTTGAAGAGTAGAGTTGAATTTTATCTATCCTTTAAGGGAGAATCCAAAATCCACTCCAATATTACCATTGCTGCTCTTCTTGTCACAATTTGGCTTCTTTGGATTAGAAGGAATAAAATTTTGTTTGATAATGAGCCTTTCTCCCAAGCTGCTTGTATTCAAGGAATAAAATGCATGATATATCAAATTTTCTCAGTGAATAATTTGATAGGAAATTTAGACAAACATAGATACTGGACACAGGCTAATATCATTCCTCATATTTTACAAAAGACAAGGAAATCTTTCAGTGCAGTATATTGGCAGAGACCCCTTTCCGGATATAAGATTAATACAGATGCAACATGGATTAGAGGGGGTCTCTCTTCTCTGGCTGTAATAGTTAGGAACTGTGATGGGGATGTTGTTAAAATGAGGGCAAAATCTTTCCATTCTCCATCCCCTTTACAAGCAGAGATCAAAGCCATTCAATGTGGCTATGAGATTTGTTCAGAGCTGATTTTAAATAGATGTGTGGTGGAATCAGACTGTTTGATTGCAGTACAGGGTATTCAAAACCCCAATAATTCCCCATGGAGGATCTTCTCCATCTGCAACACCTTGAACTTGAAACAACATATATACCCAATTCAACACACCCCTAGAGAAGGTAACAATGCAGCTGATTTTCTTGCAAAATTTTCTTTAGCAAATGACTTCTCTGGTGATCTAGACTTGCAGGCAGCCCCCCCCCCTTTCCTTAAAGGACTTCTTTATCTAGACAGATGTGGAATCCCTGGGATTAGAGCTGATTCATGATATTGTACTGTCAATGTTCCAATATACCTACACACATTAGAGGCCTCATCACACGAGATAGGGAGCATACACCTTACATAAGAACACATAGGTATGATTTTAAGTAGGATTGATACTGCTGATGTTTTGACTTTTGGTTTTCTACAGGTACTCGTGCTAATCTCTATCTCAAAACCTCTACTGGTCCTGATCTCTCCACCTTCAGAAATCCATCTTCATATCACAGCTTCTCAGTCTGCTGTCGACCCCAGAATGGAATGCTCAATTTTAGAGCCCCCTTGCAACATGGCAGCAAAGCTTTTGTTTTGTTTTAGGCACTTAATCTTGACGTGCTAGAATGAAGTTGCCTGGCCAAAGGAAAGAATTAACACATGGGGTGGAGGTTATTTCTTTTGGAATCGCAACTACCATTCCTAACCTTTTTTGCTATGTACTAGATCCGAAAAATCTCACTTTCATTACTAGATGATAGGAATTCTTTTGGAGGCAACTATGTTGCCTCAATGAACCTCGTGTATAAACCATTACTCTGAATGTATTTGGCTTTACAAAGGCTTGGGGAACCTTATATATATTATCCCTCACCCTAGGGTGTTTCTTTTAAAAAAAAATATCAACCAAAATCCAATGACACAAAATGAAGTCAAAACCATAGAGGAGGTTTAAACACGTACTTCACCCAATGCCAATATATCAACCAAAACAAAGTATAAAAGAATTAAGAATTTCATACCCATACTTCATTTTTTAACCCACTAAGTTACCCAATCCCAAGATGTCTCTAGATGTTGAGCAACTCGATCCATCCATATGACAACCGCAACCTTATGACTCCAATGCTAGCAAATGAGTAAAATCATAGCATTTTTCTTTTCTCTCTTTTTCTCATTTTTCCTAGAAGCCCTTTCGGGTTTCCATCCTAGCCACACATCATGTTTCTTTGGCTCACATCTCATATTTTTCCACACATTTTTGCCTCTCATTTTTTCCTAGGCCGCCCTTTTGGGTTTTCGACCTATCCGGGCCCCCAATGTTGCCTAAGCTGCCCTCTCAGGTTTTCAACTTAGCGGGTTTTCTTTTCTTTCTATTTTTTTCTTTTTTCATTTTCTATTTTTTTTCAAAATTTTCAATTTTTAAATTTTTTTTCTCTCTTTTTCTCATGGTTTTCCAATCAAAAGTAGCAAAAAGCATTCCAAATGAAGCTAGCATGCATATGAGTCCTCTAACCCCTCCCCGCACTTAAAACATTACATTGACCTCAATGTAAATATGTATGGAAAGAATAATAAAACTCAAGGTAAGAGGTAGGATGATACCCATTTCTCCGTATAGTCGCCGGTGATATGGTGCAATCCAATGTACTTGTATAGACTCGATCCCGCAATTGGCTACGTAGCCCGAAGGGGGGGTAAAAGTGCCGTAAAAGAACTCACCCCTCGAGCAAAATGTTGTCTCCTTGGCGCCGTTTGATCAATACTAACACCACAAAGAACAACATTAAACTCAAAAGTACATAAGGATCTATAATACTAGGTTCAACATCAAGAGTAAATAACCATAATATTATCAAAGAACAACCAATCCATCATGCAATCACCACTATAAGATTTTCCAATAAAAATATCCAACATATATCGACACATATCCAAGAAACATTATAGAACATAGCAATTAAAGACTCAATGATGTAATCGGCATACTACAATCAACAAAGATACTATAAAGATGCAAGAATTTCACATGTCAATATATGTGAGATGGTGGAGGAATGAGTGGATGTGTGGGGGTTCTTGGGAGTACTTGGTGGAGAAGAAGGAAGGATTATGCAGTTTTTAAGCTCAGC
Organism: Rubia yunnanensis; assembly: GCA_037428765.1. NCBI lineage: Eukaryota > Viridiplantae > Streptophyta > Magnoliopsida > Gentianales > Rubiaceae > Rubia > Rubia yunnanensis. Next base: position 40,444,821 of record CM075066.1, read on the forward strand.
TGAAAAGCTATATTTTTCATTGCGACTCGCAACAGCACTGGTCGCGAGTCGCGATGCATCGTCTCGAGTCAAGGGATTTTTTTGGCCTCGAGGACCCAAGGATTTGAGGGTATGATGCACTTTTGGGTTCTACTATAATCATGTGCTTGTGGCCTCGAGGACCCAAGGTCTCGAGGACTTCAGCTCAAGTCGAGGGAATGCAGCCTCAAGGACCCGAGGTCTCGAGGAGTTTAGCTCGAGTCGAGGGAATGTAGCCTCAAGGACCCGAGGTCTTGAGGCCTTCAGCACAAGTTAGATTGTAGCCTCGAGGACCCAAGGTCTCAAGGACTTCTGCTTAAATTGAGTGCTTGTGGCCTCGTAAACCTAAGGTCTCGAGGAGATGATGCATGGAGGGCTTCGGTGGACTCGAGGAATGATGGTCTTTCAGGTCTTGCTTGAGCCAAGGACTTTGTGGCCTCAAGGTCTCGATGGGATGATGTCTCGAGGGCTGGCCTTGAGAGTGTGATGGACATTAAAGTTCAGCTCGAGTAGAGGCTTGCTGCCTCGAGGTCTCGAGGGGATGATGTCTTGAGGGCTGGTCTCGAGGACCTGAGGTCTAGAGGGCTGATGGAATTTTATGTTCTGCTCGAGTCGAGGGCTTGCTGCCTCGAGGTCTCAAGGGGATGATGTCTCAATAATTGGCCTTGAGAACTGGTCTGAGGTCTCGAGGGCTGATGGACTTTAAAGTTCTGCTCGAGTCAAGGACTTGATACCTCGAGGTCTCGAGGGGATGATGTCTCGAGAATTGGCATCGAGAACTGGTCCGAGGTCTTGAGGGCTGATGGACTTTTAAGTTCTTCTCGAGTCAAGAGCTTCTATCTCGAGGGCTTTAGAGGGATTATGGCCTCGAGGACTCTAGGTCTCGAGGGCCTCTGCATCAAGGATCCGACATCTTGAGGGGATGAGGTTCTGAGAACTTCAGTTCGATTCGAGGCTTACGGCCTAGAGGACCCAAGGTCTTGAGGGCCTCAGCTCGAATCGAGAGCTTGTGGCCTCGAGGACCCAAAGTCTCGAGGGCTTGTACTATTGGGCTCAGCTCGACTCGAGGGCTTGCAGCCTTGAGAACCCATGGTTTAGAGGGCTTCACTGGCCTCGAAGGCTTCTACTCGAGTCGAAGGTTTTTGGCCTCAAGGACCCAAGGTCTTCGAGGCTTGCATTGTTGAGATCAGCTCAACTCGAGAGCTTGTGGCATTGAGGACTGATAGTTTTTTGGGTTCAGCTCAACTCGAGGTATCGAATGGATGCTGTCTCGAGAACCTGTTGGTCGTGACTCGCGATGCCTCATCGAGACTCACAGAGAGTGGTGGCTGGGGGCTGATTATTTTGAACAAAACTTCTGATCACATCGCGACTCGCGATGGTCCCTCGTGAGGTCATCATGAGGTAGTCGCGACCCGCGATCACAAGCCCTCCCAGCACTTAGAAAGAATTCAATCTTTTCTCACCAACATTCCAAGATTTCTTCCCTTCCTCATGGATTTCATTCCTTCATCTCTTCCAATGCAATGCATTTCAGTTTGCTACAAAATCGCAGAAAAACATACCGTAAAAAGAACATGACAAAATAACAAAAACTAAACAACAAGAACTAAAATAAAAGGCCGAGTTTATTTACGTCATTGGCATGAAAACGCTCTGTATTTTTAAGGTCGTCAGCACGACTCTAATATTATCCATATGGTGAAGGTAGAGAGGTAGGGGTACAAAACTTTCAAGAGGAAAGTCTTGTTGAGGTGGAGATGGTTTAAAAGGAGTTGGGTGGTTAGGAGTCTTGGGGTAGTCTTTTGGCTCCTCTCTTATCTCCCTCAAAACTTCCAAAAATGGTGGAGTTGGTTCAATAGGTAGGGGTAGGTGTGATGATGCTAAAGAATGTAGCACAATCACCTCTTCCTCCTTTTTATCATCCTCAACAACCAACTCCTCATCCCCTTTGAACTCAAGATCATTTCCCACGATGACCCCACTCACCGAATCCTCGAGTTCGATTTGGGATGGTGTATTTTTGGAATCACGAGCTTCCATTTGGGCTAATGCTTCTAATATACTCCTCACATGCCCCTCCATAGCCTCAACACTAGAGGAGAGCCGGATGTCCGGTTCTTCACTAGTAAAGTTGTTAAAGTTTGCTATTGTATTCATGACTTCCTCACGTGTCAAACTTGAACTTCCATGTTGGGCTTGGTTTTGGGTATGGTATAAGGTGGTGATGGCCAACTATTTTTCTCGTATTGTTGGTTTTCTGGTTCATTCTCATACCACCAATCTGGATTACCATTCCATTCTGGATTGTAAGGATTGTGGTATGGATACCATTCTTTAGCTTCTTGCCATTGAAAACAATTATCTCCTACCTCTTGGTAGCACTCTTTGTAATACCCTTGGTTTTGGAAACCAAGGGTTCTTTCCCCCTCATAGTGCTCCTCCCACAACAAATAGCAAAACTCGGTAGGATAGTTGGAATGACACATCCTACAAAACCTTGCTTGTTGAGCCTCTCTTCTCATCATGAGTTCCCTCATGGTGAGACGCTCCATTATTTTATTTTTTTATATTTTTTTATATTTTCAAAAGTCCAAAATCATATTGCAAGGATTCTAGATAAAAATTTACCAAGAACTCAAGCAATACCTATTTCGAACAAAAACAACCACCAAGGAGTGGAAAATAAAAACAACTAGCTAATATGCAACCGAATACACCTAAACACTTAAAATTAAATGCCTCTTCCCTGGCACTGGCACCAAAATTTGGGAGGCTGTCGCCGTACCTCTCAAAGTTAATATTTATAAGCCCAAAATGTTTACTATCTACAACTATGTAGATAGCGGCAAGTCGGGGTCGTCCACGAAGAAGGGGGATTTTCTCAAGCATTTAAGCACAAGAGGTTGCTATTATGCTACATGTAGCTATATATATACAAATAAAAGTAAGTAAATGGGGGGGTTTTGGTTGTTTGGTGGTCCTAAGTTATGAAAGTTAAAAGACAAGACAACTACTAAAGTCAAGCAACTATGCTAAGTCATCATACAAAACTAAGAAAAAGGGTTTTAAAACTACAAAAGATGAAGCCTTGGGGGCAATCGATATCCACTTCCAAACCTAATGTAGATAATTGAACCATTCACTCATCATATCACAATTTTTTTCTGTGGGGAATGCCAATTAAAGATCAACATTCATTCCTTCTTAAGAGTAGTTTGGAAAGACAAACAACGACCATGGGGGTATTTCATCAATGGCATTATACATGAAGAACCATAGATTTGATGACAACAAGCCTTCTACCAAAGACATAGCCCTTTAACCAAACATAGCATTCATTAGGCTAAACCTAAAACAAACCACATTCAAGGTTCAACCTTTCATTGCATCTATAGGATAAGTATTAAAACAATCCACATTAACATACTTATATGGAAAGAATCACAACACATTATGCACAAGAAGTTCTAAGTTCATGTTCCTAGATTTTCATGCAAATGAGCAAAAGAGGCTGGATATGTGTCTTGAAGAGGAGAGATAAAGTGAGTATTTATAGTGCAAAAAGCAAGAAGGGATTCTGACCCCTCGTCCATTGCGATTTGCGACGAGCTCACGAAGGACTCCAAGTCCAGCACCATTTCTTCTTTCTCCTTTTTGTTTCATATCGTCCTCTTCTCTTCACTTCTTCAATTTCTCAAATCTTCAAAAGCTCAACTACGAGTCTTAAAATCTTCAAAGGTATTTTTCAAAGTCTTCAAAGTCTTCAAAGTCTTCAAACAAATTACCTTGTCACACGAAATTCTCTAGAAAAGTAATAAAAGCCTATAAGTTACTTTTAACCCTCCTTAGAGAACTTCAAGGCAAAATGTCACATTTAGAGCACAAAAGTGTACAAAAGTGAATCTTAAAAGTCCTAATATAACCGTATAAAATGGGCACATCAGGTAGCGTGCTCCAATGAAAAATGTACTTAGAGATATTATTTTAGAATGGAAGCTTAGATACAATTGGATCGTGCCATAAGAATTTGGACACAATTGGTTTCTTGTAAAAAAATGTTAAATTAAAGAATAGAAGTCCAATGTGAAAACTAAATTTATTTAGCCCAATAATAATTTTATTTCCTTTCTTAAATTTGTAATTAGGGTTATTGTAATCTTTAGTATCTATAGTATATACTAGATAACATCCCATGCTGATGACAGATTCTAAATGAAAAATTAAATATAATATAACTTGTAGCTTAAATAAGTATTGAGTTATTGCCATATGTATATGAGAATTACACATGGTACAAAATTTATAACAAATTAATATAATACTTAATATAATAATGCATTCAATGAAATAAAATTGAGTCGATCCTTGTCAACACATATGTTTTTTAAGTATAAAATTATTAATTGTTGCATAAAAATACTTTACGTTGTAAAAATTATAGTGATAAAAATAAGAAATTTATGTTGATAATGAATGAATGTTTATTTAATTGAATTTATAAAATTATATCTCTTTTTTAAAAGCAAATGCTAAAAACATGTAAGGATATGTTTTCAGAGAAAAATAAATTATGATTCTATAAAAAATTTAAATTATACTGCATATTCATATTATTTGAATAAATAATTCTTATACAGAAGAATAAAGATTACATAATAATATGAGTAAATTAGTGAATATGGTATTAAACATGATTATTAGATTATTATATGGTATTAAACTTATATTGAATTGAAGCAGCTGACGTTTCTCTCTCTCCTTTTGACTGTTACTCTGAATCCCCAACACCTCTGTTCCTCGCTGGTAACGGCTCCTCCCATCGTTAATGGCTCCTTCTCGCCGTTAGCGATCCCGCTGGCTACGTTTCTCCCAATGCCGGTCAATATGGCTGAGAATAACAACACCCTTAACAACCAAAAATCCTTCCTCTCCGACCTACAATCCAAATCACCTCCTCTCTGCCAATCACTTCCGAACAACCCCCTAAATCGGAACACCTCGGAGAACCAGCATGCCTATACACCGACGAAGAGATTTCAAAACTCTCAGCTCACTACGCTAATGCTCTGGTCGACAAATTCACTAAAGGAAGACTCTCAATGGAACAATTGGAGTCATCTTTCAAGACGGTCGGGTTCGCCGGGAAATATCAATTGGGATCGCTGGACTTCAAACACGTCCTCATCAGATTTGACCAAGTGAATGACTACCAGAGATGCTGGATCAAAGGGAGCTGGAGTTTCAATGGTGTTCAGATGAAGGTCCTAAAGTGGTTGCCAGACTTCTCAACACACAAGGAATCCCCAATTGTCCTTATCTGGTGTACAATCAGGGAAGTCCCTCTTTACTACTATAATACTTCATCAATAAAGGCTATTGGTAATAGTATTGGCAATTTTATTAAAAACGATCTAGCCACTGAAATGCTAACCAGACCCTCAGCTATCAAACCGTGTGTTGAAATTGATTTACAGAAGCCACTAAACACCTTCATCAGATTAGGTTCAATAAATAACAATAGGAAGTACACAATTGAGTATGAAGATATCCCACTGTATTGTGATCATTGTGCCAAACTAGGGCATTCGCTCAGACAACGTAGAGCTATCTCCCAAAACTATGTACTGCCTCAATGGCATGCCATTGGGAACAAATTTGACAAAGTTCCAGCTAGGTTTACTGATAATCAGCCTCCTGATAATGCTCCCAGCTTAGCTAATGTTACTTACCAGTTATCCAAAACTAACCCTACCTCTGATCCATTATCCTATGCCCCCCAGGTTCCAGTAAATGTCTCTAAGATCATCACCCCCCAACTACCTCAACCACCTTCTCCAAATCAGTCCCCTGCTAATCAATCCTTTGATAGATCCCAATCATCTCTTAGAAATCTATTAAACCAAACAAGCATTACTCCTCTAGTTAAGTCCTACAAAACCTATGCAAAGGATGCCATCCAAATTGGATCCCACAAACTCACTCTTTTTCAGCTCTCTCCCACTAACCCCCCACTCTCACACCAAGGAAAGATGGAAAACAGATTTTTTGTTTTGCAGGATATGGATAGCCTCTCTATCACTGGTGAATGTGCTGATCAGGATCTTCAGGACCCTATGGAGGATGGAAAAGATCACTCAGTTGACCTCCACTCTCAGCCTGACTCACTGATTGGAATAACTAAACCACCAGGTAAGAATGATGGCCAAGGTAAGTCCAAGCACAAAAAAACTACCTTAGTCAACTAAACAAGATGATGCTAAGGTCTGCCACTAAAAGTCACAAATCAGGTGAACAATGATACACACCTTTAAATTTAATTTCTTAATCTGGAACCTAAGGGGAATTGAAACTTCTATGCTTAGATTAAAACACTTGATCTCACAGAAAAAAATTCAACTTATATGTATTATAGAACCTATGCTTGATAATTCTCAATGCCAATCCTATATGGAGAAGCTTAATTACTCCCATAACCTTCCTCTCCATAATGGTAAAATCTGCCTAATGTGGAATGACTCAATATCTGTTAATCTTATATGCCATAATGATCAGTTCCTAAATGTCAAAATCACCCACATAGGCTCTAATACAGATATGGAAATGGTCTTTGTTTATGCCCTTAGAACCAGGGAGGGTAGGAAAGTTCTATGGCATGACCTTAACCTCCTCCCAACTAATGATATTGTTTTCATAGGCGATTTTAACACAATCATCACACCTTCGGAATATAAAGGCCCTAGCTCTCCTAATATGGGTAGTATTAGGGACTTTCATAATTGGATTAACACCAAAGGCTTACAGGAAATTAATATTGTAGGAAACATTTTTACATGGACTAATTCTAGACTTAGAAACCCCACATCTAAGAGATTAGATAGAGGTTTATGTACAATCCAGTGGAGCAATAAATTCCCAGCTTCCTCTATCCAAGTGCTCAACAGGCAATCCTCAGATCATTCACTCCTTCTCTTTCAAATATCATCCCAGGTCCCTTCCCACCCCAAAACCTTTTAGGTTCCTCAACTGCTGGTTCAGTAGGCCAGAGTTCTTGGTTCTAATTAGAAATAACTTGTCCATCCCTGTTCCTCAGTTAGGAATGATGGGCCTTTACCTCAAACTGATTCGACTAAAGAAAGTGATAAAGATATGGAACAAAGAGTGTTTTGGCAATATTGACTCCAATGTCACCACTGCTGAGGAGAACCTGAAAATGCAGGAAGCAGTTTATGACCAATCTCACTCAGACCATGACCTCATCAACCTTAATAAGAAAAAGGCCTTATTAATTAGAGCCTTAAAGGAGAAGGAAAAATACTGGAAACATAAGTCAAGACTGAACTGGTTCAAGTGTGGTGATAATAATACTCAATTTTTTCATAAAACAGTTCAGGAGAAAAATTGCAGATTGCACATTTCCAAAATTAAAAATTGTCATGGACAATGGCTTGATAACTTCTCAGACATCCAAAAGGAAGTTGTTGACTATTTCTCTGATCTGCTGGCTGAGCCCACCCAATCTGTTGACTCCAGCTACTACCCTCATTTTCTTAGCCAAATACTTTCCATTATTACAGAGCAGGACAATTCTAACTTATCTAATCCAGTGACAGAAGCTGAACTTAAACTAGTGATCATGAGTCTAAATAAAAACAGTAGCCCATGGCCTGATGGTTTCTATTGCAAAATTTACACCAAATGCTGGGAGTTCATAAAAGAAGACTGAATAGCTGCTGTCAATGATTTCCTCTTAGGCTCTAACATACCAAGAGGTATCACCAGTACTTAGATAACTCTAATTCCTAAAAAACCTACACCCTCTTCATTTGATGACTTCAGACCTATTAGCCTCTCTAATGTTGCTAACAAAATTTGCTCTAAGGTCTTAATGGAAATGATGAAACCCTATATGGGGAAACTGATTTCACATAACCAGTCTGCCTTTATGAAGAATAGAGATATCTCTGATAATATTCTATACCTTCAGGAGATGATAAGGTTCTTAGACAGAAAAAATAGAGTCCCCAATTGTATACTTAAGCTTGACCTTAAAAAAGCTTTTGACAGGGTTAGCTGGAAATTCTTAAATTGTATACTGTGTAGATTTGGTTTTTCAGGTCAATTCCTCAATGCCATGATGAACAACCTTTCCCAGGCCTACTTCTCTGTTCTTATCAATGGTAATCCGGTTGGTTTTTTTAAAGCCTCTAGAGGTATCAAACAAGGTGATTCCCTATCCCCTTTCCTGTTTAATATCTTCTCTAAAGCTTTCTCTAGGAGTCTCTCTTTTATTTTTCAGAATAACAGCTTGCAATACTTCTCCTTGCCTTCTGCCATTACATTAGCTACTCACTTAAGCTATGCAGATGACACCATAATTTTTATGCAAGCTTCAAAACCTAGCCTGATTAAGATTAAAGCCTTTATGCAAATTTTTGAATAAACATCAGACCAGAAAATTAATTATGAGAAATCATATTTCTACATTAGAAAGAGAGCCACAGATGCTAAGATTCATCAGATTATGTCTATCCTAGGGATGAAGAAAGGCTCTCTCCCCTTTAGATACCTAGGTTGTCCTATTTTTAAAGGCAGAACTCTAACTAGATATTTCCATCCTTTGCTGGAAATCATGGAAAAAAAATTAAAAAATTGGAAGAATAAGTGGCTCAGTTCAGGAGGGAAAATAATTTTGATCCAATCGTGTATATACTGTCTCCCACAACATATATGGACTATCCTAAAGCCCTCTAAATCAATTGTTAAATCCTTTGAAAGAAGAATGTCAAGATTTTTTTGGGGAGAAACTGATGATAAGAGAAATAAGGTATGGAAAAAGTGGTCTGATATTGCTATTCCTAAAACACACTATGAACTAGGTTTCAGATCTATTCAACAAATTATGGTGGAAATGCCAACTGGGAAACACCTTGTGGTCCAAACTGTTATGGTCACTGCCTCAGACTCATAAAAAATCCAAAACTTGGAAGAGAATCTGTAATATAAATGCATTTGCGGAAAAAATTCTCTAATCATCCATGGCCAGGGTAACTGTGACTTTTGGTCTGCAAACTGGTGTCCAAATGGTCCACTGCTTAACTGTGTTCCACCCCACATCATTGCTACACTCTCCCCTGCTCAGTAGCTGACTTTATTAATAAGAAATGCTCTATTCTATCTCAGAACTCTCCCTTCCTGGAAAATGAAACTCTAATCTTTTTGCAGGCTGCAAAAATTACTCATGAAAGGGAGGACAAACTGGTTTGGAAACCTAAAGAAACTGGCAGGTTCACCTTTAAATCAGCTTACAAAGCTCTCACATTCTTATCAGGTACATTCCCAGTTACAAAACTGATATGGAACTCTAGGTTGCCAAAGAAGATTTCAATCTTTACCTGGAAATTGCTAAACTCTTTTTTACCATTTGATGATGTACTTAAAAAATGTTGTTTTAGTATGGCCTCTAAATGTCCTATTTGTAACCACACTGATTCTCTAGAACATTTTTTTATCAATTGCCATCTGGCTAAATCTATTTGGACTGAGAGTGCTAATTTTGTTAACTTTAACCTGTAAAATTTGCATAATGTAGTGGACACCTTCTTTACCTTTTGGAACTGTAATGACCTTCCAGGTCTGCAAAGAATGTTATGTAGATTGTTTCCCTCACTAATCTGTTGGTCCTTATGCTTTCTATTTTGATAACAAATCTTTTCTTCTTTCCATATAGGCAAAGAAGTTAGGGACCTCCTTCACCTATCCATTTCAGCTTTTCCCTGTACTCCTATCTTTCACCCCAACATACACTTTCCTTTCCCCTCACTGATTCCCCTCCCCAGACCTCCACCAAAACCTTCCATATCTATTGTATTCTGTATTCTTGGAATTTCCAGGTCCTAACCTCATCAAAATTAATTTGGATGCCTCATGGTCTTCTAACACTGCATCAATTGGTTTTATTGCCAGAGATAATAAGGGTTTTCCAATCCTAATCAGGTCGGCAATCACAACTGCCAAATCAGCTCTAGAAGCTGAAATAAAAGCTATTTTATTGGCCTGTCAGATTTGTATCCCTAGGTTTCCTAACCTCATCTTGGAATCTGACTCATTGCAGGCAGTTAATATGATTAATGATCCAACCTGTTCTAAATGGTCTCTGTACCCATTAGTTTTCCAAGTTCACACTCTTCTAACTGATGCCATCCTCTAGCATACTTACAGAGAAAGTAACTCAGTGGCTGATGCTATTGCTAAATACCAATCTTTATATCTGATGGAAGCCTCTCTAGATTTGTCTAACATCCCTGTTCACATTAAAGGCCTCATCTATATAGATAGTATACATACTCCCTATGTTCGGATTCATAGATATGCTTCCAAAGATGATTGATACTGCTAATTTTCCTTTTTATTTGCCTCAGGTTTAGATGCTATTTTACTCTGGCTTGGACATGTTTTTACTCCTCTCTGCTTTCCTCTGGCTGCATTATCAAAGTTTGCAACTTTTTCCCGGCTATGAACTCACACCAACACCACAAGAACATGTGAGACTCTTTTCCACAACCCCTCCAGCTGTTTCTTTCTGCTATGATGGAATGGTAGTTGCCTGGCCAAAGTAATGAATTAACACATGGGGTGGAAATTCTTTACTTTGAAATCGAAACTACGTTTAAAAGTTTCTTTATCTCTAACCATTGAATCATTGTCAATAGATTTATCCGTAGATATTAGTAACTAATCATTCTTTTGGAGGCAATGATGTTGCCTTTTTGTATAATCTACTGTAATGCTCTTATGCATGCTATCTTTTTTTTTCTGGTTTGGGGTACCAAATATACCAACCCTCACCCTCGGGTGTTTTCATTTAAAAAAAAGATATGGTATTAAACATGATTTATAGGTTAAATTTAGTTACCAGGTTAAATTTTCTTATGAAGTATCTTATTTTTTCTGGCATAATGTAGGCATGACAGATGAATATTTGTGAGGGAGTAGATTAGCTGGACCAAATTAGTGATATATTGATTAAAAGATGAACATGAAATGAAAAGGTAACTATGAAAGTGGATGCTAAATATTTGTGAGGAAGCACATTAGTCGAATAAAACTAAAGAGTTGGATGCAAGGAATAACATGCAAGTGCATTAGTCAAGGAAGGTAAATAGAAGATTAAATACATCATTAAATAGTCATACTCCCTTTGTTCAGCTAACATTGACACACTTTTTAGTCAATTTTCTCAATCCATGTTTGACAATAAATTTCATATAATGTGTAAGTAGTAATATTTTCATGTGATGTACCGTTAGATTCTTTGTAACATGTACTTTCCAAATATCAACATTGGTATACGTAGTAAAGGTTATTAATGGTCAAACATGTCTTGAAAAAACTTGATGAAAATTGTGCCGTACTAAATTGAACTGTGGGAGTACAAGGTAATCTCTAAAGATGACACTTGACAAAGCTGACATGGCTAAGTGGGAGGATAACATTTGGCCAAAGTTATTATTTTAGTATATAGTATTAGATAACACCCGTGTGATGCACGATTCAAAATAAGTAACTATATTTATTAATACAATATTTTATCTATAAATCAATTTTAAAATATAATTCAAATCACTATTTGCTGTTATGTAATACATTTTATTTTGTATATACTATGTACTTTATAAAGATAAAAAAATAAATTTTGTGTAGAGATATCATCAATTATAATATTTATAATTAATCAATAAATATGCTCCCTCCGTCCCAGGTTAAACTGCACACTTCACTTTATATCACTATTCACTGTTGAACTTTGACCATATATTTGAATAGATAAATAAATAATAATATTATCATATGTTATATGGTTGGATTCGTCATAACAAGTAGTTTCCGAAAAGTAACGTTTTGTTGTCGTAATTATATGTAGTAAAACATATTAACAGCTAGACAAGTTTCTTGATGAGCGTAAAAAATATTTTGTGCAATTTAACGTGGGACAGAGGGAGTATATTAAAATTTGGTAAAATTATTCTTTTTTAAAAAGAAAGTATTAAAATTATTCTTAGAACTAGCCAGAGTCCTATCGCGCGTTACGCGGTTTTTTGATTAAAAATTTTATTTTAATTAATGTATTATATACATTTCATATTTAAAATAAAATTATAAATATATTTCAGTAATTATAAAGTAAAAGTAATCTATTTAGATAGATTTTATTAAAACAAAATCTCGTGTTAGACCGACTAAGGTTAGACCAATTGAGAAAAAACTCTATTTAATAACTTATGGTCAAACCATAAATTTTAAGCAGTGGGTTGTGGATGGCTCCAACTGTAAAAGAAGTGAAGGTACCTATGCTGAAAGGATTCTATAATCGTAACATTGCGTTACTTAAACCGGGCAATCGTGGGATGGTGTTCTACAACTTGTGGAATTCCAACATCAAAGAAATTGTCAATGTTGGGACTATTCACATCAAGTAGATTTTTCCATTCAGGTCGGATTTGCAGCCTCTTAACCTAAGAGGCGCATAAAGTAGAACTGATACATCTGTTTTTGAGTTTTGTACAAATGTACAACGTTTGCTTCTGTCTGTGGATCGGAAACAAATTTCTCCAAGCAATCAACAAAATATGTGTCATTGAAAGGATCACCACCAATACCCACACACGTAGATTACCTAAGGCCAACTGCAGTTGTTTGGAAAACTTGGAATTCAAATTGCAGAGATAGACATGTTAACACACAAAAGTAAGTGCATGTTCAAGTGGATCCAAAAAAACTCAAACTGGTAGCAAAACAGGCGGTGTAAAAAACAAACATACATTAGCCATGAATGACTTCTATATGAGAGTAAACAATAATGCTTCCGGAGAAGAATACTCACTGCTTCATAGGTCAGTGTACCAGATCGAGAGACAATCCCAATACGTCCTGGCTTATGAATGTACCCCGGCATGATTCCGATCTTACATTCTCCTGGCTTAATATTGCCTGGACAATTTGGTCCAGTAAGCCTTGTTTTAGATTTCTTTTGTAGGGTAGCTTTAACCTTAGCATTTTTTACAATAAAATATACATTTAATAAGAGCAGTCAAAGTTGAATAACAGATCTACCAAGGAAAATGATACATCGAAGAAGAAAAGTATAACCAGTTCTAAACACAGTTGTCAAGAACTATTCATCTATGATTTAGAAGTTGTCTATCCTATGAAAATCTGGGGGGAAAACTGTCAACAATCTTTCTTACACTTATCATTCTTCTTCAAATTATCCTTACAAATACACTTCAGGATCGAAGTACATCCACTCAGCTATGCGCCAAGAAAGCTTAGATCACAGTGTGGTCATTGCCTAACAAAGGCCTATCGACCACACTAATTTCCATCATATTTCAGATGCATAACCATGACACTCTTGACTTATTTTCACTTATAGAACAATTCAAAATACAACAGAGGCATGAACCAAGAGAGACCACAGGCAGCAAATATCACAAGCTAATAACATAGTGTACTTGAAATATATTTCAGAAGCTTATAAGTTATAACAAACATCTAAAACATGCACTTCTTAGACGTAATTTGGAGTGAAATCTCAGTAATGAAATCTTAATACAATTTATATAACTTATTAGCCAAGGAACAAGGCCAGCCAAGCTTCATTAAAGATAATTTGTAATTAAAATGGCAACTGATTCTACATCCAGCATCACTTAATACAATAATGTATTCAAAATCAGAGCATCTCTTCGACTGTTATTCCGAAACCAACATTCTTATTTAGTAGACCAGAGAAATATTTTCATCATGACTAACTCTTGGTATACCCATATTACTATAGATTTCTTTTGCTCATATCTCAAGAGACTGGACAAAAATATTTAATCAGCTAGCAACATGACAGTATTCAAATTTAAGTTGCTAAGTGGGCACATTAACACATGCAAATCAACATAAACGAATACTATTGGTGTGTAGCTAAAACTTCACATGCATTTGAAATAATATAAAAATTTAATCCATAGCATATCATGCTGAGGAATTTCTTCAGTAATGCACACAATCAAATCCAACTCCGCCTCCAATCCCTCCACGATGGCTGCGGATGGCAAAATGTGGTGGAAGATAAATTACATATGCATTAGTCTAAAACAGACTCGTCTAAAATCATAAAAAAATCGGAAGAGTATCGGCAACAGTCATTATAGCAATGGCTTCTTCAACGCTACGCACCTCAATAGTTGAGTCATCACGATTAGTCTTCTCCACGAACACCGTCCTCTTGTACTCCTCCTCATTAGCAGTGCGGCTGCTCTTCCTCTTCTCCTCCTCGGCCTTCTTCATAATCGATGCCTGCTCCTCCTCCCTCAACCGCCACAGCTCAACCTCCGTGACCTTGGGCACCGGTGCCGTAACGCAGTTCGCCTTCTTATCCGGCTCTTTAGGGTCTTCTCGAGCTCCTTCTCCTCCAGATCCGCTAGCCACTTTGCCCCGGCTTTGCGAGCGGTGGCTTCAGCGCGCTTCTCGGCTTTCTTCTCTTTCTTCTTGGCGGCGTCGGACTTGGTGCCCTTGGCTTCCCGCCAGTACTGCTCCTCCTTCTCCCACGTCTCACGATCCTTACGGTCAGATTCCGCTACGCTCCTCCGTGCCCTAGCCTTCTCAGCTTTGCTATTAACACCCATCTTTTTCGACATTTTTGCAAATTGAACAAAATCAACGTAGACAAGGGGAATAGCCGATACGGTACTATTTTAGTTATTTAGGGTAGTGAAAATAATTCAAATACACTCGGTTGACAGAAAGTAAATAATATCTATTATAGGGTGTTTTGGATTAGAATGGAAATAGTTATATTTCTTTATGGAGAAGTTTTAGGAAAGACTATCTTTCCATAAACCTGTGGAAAGATGGGGTTTAATCTCCATATCTTAAAAGCGGTGATCCCTTCGGTGAACAGTGACTTTTCGTCGTCGGTAATTCCATTTCTTTTCTTTTTTTACTCCTCCTTCCTACGCATTATTTTTACGCCCGTACACGCATGGTTCTTATCTTTTTTTACGGCCGTACACGCATCCTCCTACCCATATATCTTTTCCTGCCATCTTCCACACCATTCCTACCATTTTCCTCTATTACATCCACACTTCTCTTCTTCCCATTCATCTCTTCTTTGCCGTATCTGCTCTTTTTTGGCTTCCATTAGATTGTGCTCTCAAATGGTTGAGTTACTATCCTTGCACAATTCTACAATGTAATTTCACAGTTTTCTTAACCAAAATTGCCCGCCTTTTCCATCATTGTTGCTCCGATTTGTGTAACGTTTCTGGTATGCTTTCAATTTCTTAGTCGAAATAGAGTCCGACAGAATGAGATTTTGGCCTTTTTTGTGGGTTCCTAATGTTCATGTGTTCTTCTCCTTCAACCTACCGAAGTTTATTTGTGAATGCAAGGTGTTCATTGAATTGCCTGACTTGTTTTGCTGATTATTTTCTCATTGTTTCCCCCTTCTTATTCACAGAGGTCGTGCCACCGCAATTCAGGACAGCTACATGGGATTCTTTGTGACAGATTTTGGTATCAAAGAGCCAATGGTTGCAATGGATTTTCCCAGGGGTTATGAACCAACTGTTCAAGGTCAAACTGGTGGATGGTTAGAGTGGTGGTGTGGTGGATGGTTGGAGGGATGATATTTTGAGGGGTGATGTTCCCAGGAGTGATTGGTTGATGGTTTGAGTGGTGGTTAGGCGGATGGTGTATGGTTCCATGGGTTTGAGGGGTGATGATCTGAGGGTGATGGTCCCAGGAAGTGGATGGTTGATGTTTGAGGGGTGGATAGTTCGAGTGGTGGCGAGGCAGATGGTTAATGGTTCAAGAGGTGATGCCTCGAGGGGGATGGTTGATGTTTCCAGGGCCTTCAGGGTTGATGAATCAAGGGATGATGCCTCGAATGAACACCTCTTGAGGTGGATGGTTAATGTTCAAGGGGTGGATGACTCGACTAGTGGCAAGGCGGTTGATTGATAGATCAGGGGATGATGTCTCGAGGGGAATGGTTTATGGTTCCAGGGGCTCGAGATTGATGATTTGAGGGAAGATGTCTCAAATCAACACCCCTCGAGGTAGATGGATGATGGAAAGATTCGAGTGCACTTGATTTGAGTGGTGAGAATTCATGTACACCTCCCTCTCTACATACACCACCTTCTAACACTGCCAGTATCCTGTCCACAGGCCACCCAGTCACCTCTCTACCAGCCACCTAGGATTGAGTACTACTGGTTCGAGTGGAGAACAGTCAAGTGGAGAAGATTCAAGTAGAGAAGTTTGAATGTAGAGGTTCAAGCGGTAATGGGGTTTGAGTGGTGGGGGTCCGAATAGAGAAATTTCCAATGGTACTGGGATCGAGTGGTACTGGGTTCGAGTGGTACTGGCTCGATAGGTACTGGTTCTAGTGGTTAGGTTGAGTGATAAGAGTTCGAGTAGTGAGGGTCGAGTGGAGAGGGTTCAGATAGAGGTCCGAGTGGTACTGATTCGAGTGGTAGGGGTTTGAGTAGAAAGAGTTTAAGTCAAGATTCGAGTGGAGAGGTTCGAGTGGAAGGTTCGAATAGAGAGGTTCGAGTAGTACTGGGTTCAAGTAGAGAGGGTTCGAGTGGTAATGGGTTCGAGTGGAGAGGGCTCGAGTGGAGAGATTTTGAGTCTAGATTCGAGTGGAGAGGTTCGAGTGGTATAAGTTTAAGTGGTACTGGTCCGAGTAGACAGAGTTCGAGTGGTACTGGTTGAACTGGTACTGGTCTGAGTGGTGAGATTTTGAGTGGTGTGGGTTTGAATGGAGAGGTTCGAGTGGTAGTAGGTTCAAGGTGAGAGGGTTGGAGTGGTACTGGGTTTGAGTGAAGAGATTTTGGGTTGTGAGGTTCAAGTGGAGAGACTTCGAGTCTAGATTCAAGTGGAGAGGTCCGAGTGGTACTGGGTTTGAATAGAGGGTTCTAATAGAGAGGTTAGAGCGGAGAGGGTTTTAATAGTACTGAGTTCGAGTAGAGAGAGTTTGAGTGGTATTGGGTTCGAGATAAGAGGTTCGAGTGGTGAGGGTCAAGTGGAAAGGGTTGGAGTAGAGGTCCGAGTAGATAGATTTCAAGTGGTACTAGTTCGAATGGTGAGGGCTCGAGTGGAGAGAATTCGAGTTAAGATTCGAGTAGAGAGGTTTGAGTGGAGAGGATCGAATGGTACTGGGTTCGAGTAGAGGGTTCGAGTTGAGAGTTTTTAGTGGTACTTGGTTCAAGTGGCAAAGGTTTGAGTGGTACTGGGTTCGAGCGGAGAGGTTTGAGTGGTACTGGGTTGGAGTAGAGAGGTTTGAGTTGAGACGAATGGTTGATGTTCGAGGGGTGGATGGTTTGAGTTCAGGTGGATGGTTGATGTTTGAGGGGTGAATGGTTTCTGTGGTGGCGAGGTAGATAATTGATGGATCGAGGGGTGATGCCTCGAGGGGGATGGTTCCAGGTTCCAGGACCTCGAGGGTTAATGAATCGATGGAGAGGTTTGAGTGGTACTGGATTTGAGTACTAATAGATTCGAGTAAAGAAGTTTGAGTGGTATTGGGTTCGAGTAGAGAGGGATCGAGTGGTGAGGATTGAGTAGAGAAGGTTTGAATAGAGGATTCGAATGGAAAGGGTTAGAATGGTACTGGTTCGAGTGGTGAAGGTTCGAGTAGAGGTTAGAATGAAGAGGTTTAAGTTAAGGAGTGATGCCTCCAGGGGGATAGTTGATGGTTCCAAGGCCTCGAGGGTTAATGAACCGAGGGATGATTCCTCAAATCAACACCCCTCGAGGAAAATGGTTGATGTTCAAAGGGTGGATGGTTCGAGTGGTAAGGAGGCCTCGAGGCATATGCTAGATGTTCGAAAGGTAGATGGTTTGAGTGGTGACATGGTGGATGTTTGAGAACTGATGGTTCAAGGGGTGATGGTCCCAGGAATGTATGGTTAGTGTTCGAGGGGTAGTTGGTTTGAATGGTGGTGTCGTGGATGGTTCGAGGGGTATATGCCTCGAGTGGGTCATGATTCGAGAGCTAATGTGGATGATTCGACACTCTCAGTGGTATACTCTCTCGAGGGGTGGTGTACCCTCGAGGCCTGGTGTGCTCTAGAGGGGTTGATGTGAGACCTCTAGAGGGGTAATGTACCCTCGAGGGCTGGTCCACCTCTCTCAAGATGTAGATAGCATACCCTCGAGGGGTGGAAGGTGTACTCTGTCCAGTGGTGGATGGTTTACCCTCTTGAGAGGTAGATGGTGAACCCTCAAAGGGTGGTTGACAAACTTCTTGAGGGATGGATGATACTCTCTCCGGTGGTGGATGGTATACCCCTCTCGAGGGGTGGATTGTACTCTCTCTAGTGGTGGATGGTACCCTCACCACTCGACTCCCACCACTCCAACCCTCACCACTCGAGCTTCTCCACTCTGACCCTCTCTAATATAACCTTATAGTCAAAGCCTTTCAACTCGAACCCTCTAACCTTCTCTACTCAAGGGGTGATGCCTCGAGAGGGATGGTTGATATTTTTAGGGCCTTGAGGGTTAATGAATTGATGGAGAGTTTCGAGTGGTACTGGGTTTGAGTGGAGAAGTTTGACTTGTAATAGGTTCGAGTGAAGAGGTTGAAGTGGTACTGTGTTTGAGTGGAGAGGTTCAAGTGGTGAGGGGTCGAGTATTGAGTGTTTGAGTGGAGAGGTTCGAATAGAGGATTCGAGTGGTACAAGGTTCGAGATGAGAGGTTTGAGTAGTGGCGAGGAATATTTTGATGGGTCGAGGTGTGATACCTCGAGGGAGATGGTTAATGGTTCCAGGGCCTCGAGGGTTAATGAATCGAGGAATGATGCCTCGAATAAACACTCATCGCGGCAAATGGTTGATGTTGAAGGGGTGGATGTTTCGAGTGGTAGGGAGCCCTCGAAGCGGATGGTTGATGATTCAAAAGGTGGATGGTTTGAGTTGTAGCGTGGTGGATGGTTTGAGTTGTAGTTGTAGCATGGTAGATGTTCAAGAATCGATGGTTCGAGGGGTGATAGTTCCAGGAGTGGACAGTTAATGTTCGAGGCATGGATGGTTCGAGGGGTATATGGCTCGAATGGGTAATGGTTCGAGAGCTAATGTGGATTGTTCAATGCTATCAGTGGTATACTCTCTTGAGGGGTGGTATACCCTCGAGGGCTGGTAAACTCTAGATGGGTGGATGCGTAACCTCTCAAGGGGTGGTATACCCTCGATGGCTGGTACACCTCTCTCGAGACGTACATAGCGTGCCCTCGAGGAGTGGAAGGTGTACTCTCTCCAGTGATATGGAAGGTGTACTCTCAAGGGTACGCTATGTACGTCTCGAGAGAGGTGTACCATCCCTCGAGGGGTTACACATCCACCCCTCTAGAGTACACGAACCCTTGAGGGTATACCACCCCTAGAGAGAATATACCACTAAGAGCGTTGAACCATCCACATTAGCTCTCAAACCATTACCCATTTGAGGCATATATCCCTCGAACCATCCATGCCTCGAACATCAACTATCCACTCCTGGAACTATCACCCCTCGAACCATCAGTTCTCGAACATCCACCACGCCACAACTCGAACCATGCACCTTTCGAATCATCAACCAACTGCTTCGAGGGCTCCCTACCACTCGAAACATCCACCCCTTTAACATCAACCATCTGCCTCGAGAGTGATTATTCGAGGCATCATTCCTCTATTCATTAATCCTCGAGGCCCTGGAACCATCAACTATCTCCCTCGAGGTATCACACCTCGACCCATCAAAAATCCGCTTCGCCACCACTCGAACCTTTCCTCTCGAACCATGTACCACTCGAATCTCTCCACCTGACCGTCACCACTCAAACTCTCACCACTCAAATGCTCACTACTAGACCCACACCACTTGAACCTCTCCACTCGAACACAGTACCACTCAAACATCTTCACTAGAACCTATTACAACTCGAACTTCTCAACTCAAACTTCTCCACTCGAACCCAGTACCACTCAAACCTCTCCATCAATTCATTAACCCTCAACGTCCTGGAAACATCAACAATCCCCCTCGAGGCATCACCCCTTGACCCATCAACCATCCGCCTTGCCACTCAAGCCATCCACCATTCAAACATCAACCATCTGACTTGACTCAAACCTCTTCACTCTAACCTCTACTCGAACCCTGGCCACTCGAATCCGTACCACTCGAATCTTTTCCACTCGAATCCTCTATTCGAACCCTCTCCACTCGACCCTCACCACTTGAACTCTCACCACTCGAATGCTCACCATTCGACCCCTCACCACTCGAACTCTCCACTTGACCCTCACAACTTGAACGCTCACCACTCGACATTGTTTTTTTTCCGCAGACATTGTTATTAGCATTATTCATCAATAATCATCACTAGTATTCACCATTATCATCATCATGCATGCCCCCATGAAATTTATAATCCTCTAGTTCTTTTGATTCATTATTCTTTGTTTTATTATTTAATTAGGTTTATGCTTAACTATTTTATTATTTATTTATTTTAAATAATCATATTTAGTAGCTAAATATCTTTGGCAAAGTCTTGGGAAAGACGGTCTTTCCATAGGCTTATGGAAAGACGGGGTTTAATTCGAATAATAAAAAGTAAAAGGTTTTAGTTGTAACATTAAATATTTCGTATGCAACATGTAGTAGTTATAAAATTTACACTTTAAACCTTGGTCTTTCCATGACTTATGGAAAGACCGTCTTTCAAGAGACGCACTCAATATCTTTTCCGGTTTAGGGTAATGAAGTATTAACTAAAATTTATATTTGAGGTCTAATTGTTTTTGATAATTGAAATGTATGGATTCCTAATTGTTCTCCGTGTATAATTTATTTATGAATTTATTGAGATATAATCAATCTTAAAATATTTGGAATAGTTCCAATTAAATTTCGCTATTTATCTAAATCTAGTAGGTAGATTTAAGTAGTGGCAAAACTAACAATAGAAAGTGGAAACAATGGGTAGATAATGTGTGGCAGCTAATCTGATTATATATTATCTGAATTGAGTTTCTTTTGTTCTTAAAGCTGTTAAGATACTCCCTATGTTTTGTTATTTATGGCATCATTATTATAAAATGGATATTTTTTTATTTGACACATTTTCCGTTTTTGACATTTCCTTCCATTTCATCCAACCATTCTACTTTTTACTTTCTACATTCAATTTCATCCACTCATTTTATCCACATAAATCCAATCACCTAAACATATGGTGCCATAGAAAAATAGGGATTATTAAATATAGTATATAAGTCTTGTTTTGCAGCTCTCACCGAAGGAAACCTGAGGCAAAGGTGTAAAATATTGTAAAATATGAATGTGTGTCTTTATTGATGGTATAAGGGTGCTATATAAAGGCACCATATGCAGAAGTACAAATGGAAAAATATTCTAACTATGGTACAAGATATACATATAATACAACAAAATATCTCTTTAACACTCCTCCTCAAGTTGGTGCATGTGGATCACGAATGCCCAACTTTCCGAGAAGAGTCTGAAATGACTGTCGTCCAAGAGCTTTAGTAAATAAATCTGCAGGTTGACTGGAAGTGCGAATATGATAAGTAGCAACTTCTCTGGTCTGTACAAAATCATGAATAAAATGACAGTCAATTTCAATGTGCTTCGTCCTCTCATAAAACACAGGATTGGCTGCAATATGGGAGGCGGCCTAGCTATGACAATATAAACACATTGGAGAAGAATGACTCACCCCCAAATCTCAAAGAAGAGACTTAAGTCATATCAACTCACAACAAACTACAGTCATGGCCCAATACTCAGCTTTTGCAGAAGAACGAGAAACCGTCGGTTGCTTCTTAGTCTTCCACGATATGGAGGATTCACCAAGCATAAACATCGAGTAATTGGCAAAGCGGCCCAATCCGAGTTGTAGATAGCTGACAGCTGTAGTGAACTCTGAGCAGAAAGAAATAAACTTTCACCCAGATGGCTCTTCAAATAGTGCAAGACGCGGAGGGCAACATGCCAATGCGTGACGCGCGGCTTCTCCATAAATTGCACTATAGTATGAGACCGAATAACTGAGTTCCGGTCATGTAATAGTCAAATAAATAAGTTTCCCAATCAAACAATGATATTTCATAGAATCAGGATGTGGAGGACTTGTCGAACGGGCCAAATTGTGTTGTTGTTCCATCGAAAAATCTGTAGCAATCCGGCTTCATGTAAGATGTCAAGAGTATATTTCCACTGTGAAAGAAACATACCATCAGGTCTCCTAGCAATCTCAATACCCAGAAAATACTTCAGAGCACCAAGATCCTTCATATGGAAGCATGAGTTGAGATACTTCTTGAACTCGATCATCAAGTCCGAGGAAAAGCCTGCAATAATTAGATCATTAACATAAACCAGGATATGCAGGGTAACACCGTTACATAAATAAGTGAACAAAGAGCAATCTGCTTTACTCTGAACAAACACAAAAGCATGTAGAGCAGTAGCAAGTTTCGCAAACCAATTGTGGGGAGCCTGGCGTAGACCATACAGGGATTCGCAAAGCTTGCAGACCAAACCCGGAACAGGAACAGAGTAACCCAGTGGAGGACACATATAGACTTCCTCATCCAAGTCACCATGTAAGAAAGCATTGTGAGCATCCATTTGATGAATGTCCCAATTCTGAATTGTAGCAACGACCAAGGATAAACGAACAGAGCTCATCTTGGCGACCGGGGAAAAAGTCTCAGTAAAATCAGTTTCTTCAATCTGTCAATTGCCAAGAATAACAAAGCGAGCTTTATAGCGCTCAATAAAGCCATCATACTTGAACTTGGTCTTATACACCCATTTGCAACCAATGGCATGTTTGTCTGCAGGGAGAGGAGACAGAACTCGGGTATTGTTCCGCTCAAGGGCACTAAATTCATCAGACATGGCCTCTTACCAGTGGGGATGGCAAGAAGCCTCAGAATAGGTAGTAGGGTCTGAGCTATCAGTCACTGCAGTAAAAAATGCAGTAAGCAAAACCAAAAAATTATGATAAGTAAGATAATTAGCAATAGAGTAACGAGTACCTGAGGACAGATCAGGCGGAGTAGCGAGAGCAGCAGAGGGGGGATTTATTTCTTGAGTAGCAGTCCATACATAATCTTGTAATTTAACTTGAGCACGATGGATGCGAGTACTCGGTGGTCGAAAAGGCAACGAAGATTCATAACCCGTGGAAGCAGGCTCCGGTGCCGGGATCAACTCAATCGGTGGAGAAATAAAGTCTGATTGAGGCTCGGAGGCCGGTGAAGATGTCTCGATCGGAATTCGGTGAATCACCGGCAGGCTGGCCAGAGTTTGGTCGGTCAACGACGAGTTGATCGGAATCTGGTAGGTCACCGGTGGGTTGGTCGGAATATGGGCAGTCGTGGGTGGAGCTACCGGAATCTGGCTGGTCACCGGTGAGGTGGCTGGAATCTGGCCAATAACCGGTGAGTTGCAAGAATCTGGCCAGTCACTGGTGAGTTGACGGAATCTGGCTGGTCGCAGGTGGGTAGGCTGGAATCTGGCCGGTTGCCGGTGAGTTGGCCCAAATCTGGCCGGTTGCCGGTGAGTTGGCCCAAATCTATCCGGTCGCCGGTGAGTTGGTCAGAATTTGGTCGGTCGCTGGTGGGGCAGCCAGAATCTGGCTGGTCACCGGCTTGCTTGCCAAAATCTGGCCGGTCAACAGTATGAAGGTTGTAGGGTCCGGCATCGGCATCTTAAGAGGCGGCAACGCGACTTGCTCATCGGCGGACTCGACTGGAACAAGATTTTCAAGAACCGGAGCAAATGGAAAACAGTATTCATTGGCTATCAAACAAAGTGCGGAACTCCAAGTCATAGAAGCGCCATGCTTTCTTGGTAAGAGGATATCCAAGAAATACATACTTGCGACTTCTGGATGCAAACTTACCTCACGGTTTTGGAAGTTGGGATGCAAAGCACAAACAATCGAACACACAGAGATGGCTGGAACTGGGCGCGCGGCCATGAAGCATTTGATAGGGTGAACGGCCATTCAACACCGGTGTAGGAGTGCGATTGATCAGGTAGGCAGCAGTAAGAATGCATTCTTCCCCAGAAATCAATAGGCAAATGGGCTTGGAACCGAAGAGCATAAGCTACGTTGAGAATATGACGATGCTTTCGTTCCACGTGTCCATTTTATTGTGGCGTGTAGATGGTGGATGTCTCAAACCGGATTCCTTTCTCATCAAAGTAACGTCTGAGAGGAAGAAATTCAGTTCCATTATCAACGCAAACTTTATGAACTGCCCGTCGAGACTGTGTCTGAGCAAGAGCAAAAAACTCCTTCATCTTGGCAGGTACTTCAGTCTTAGATACTAAAAAATAAAGCCAAAGAGCTCAGGAATAATCATCTAGTATAGTCAAAAAGGAAAAAGCTCCACTAGAAGATGGTGAGCTATAAGGACCCCAAACATCACAATGAACAAGTTCAAACAAAATAACTAGCCTTATAAGTACTTAAAGGAAAGCTAGATCTACACTGTTTTTCCCGATGACAAATGGAACAAGGAACATTTTTATTTAAATGACTATGGCTAGAAGAAATATCTGGTATAGAAGACAACACCGAACTGGAAGGATGACCGAATCGATGGTACTATAATGATGGGGAAACGGCGATGACAGTAAAGGAGGACGGCGGCAACGGTTTGGCGATCTCCCAAGGCTGCGCAACCAATAAACCCCACCCTGCTAATCACCCGTGCCAATCACTGTCCTCGTGCTGATATCCTGAATGATGCATAATTTTTTAGTAAGCAAGACTAAGCATTTTAAGGCTGCAGTTAACTTAGCAAAAGACAATTGATTGCAACGTAATTTTGAAATAAATAGAACATGAGTAACAAGTATGTCTCCAAAATATAGGTTCCCATGATGAGAAGCAGTAGAAATAGAGCCATCAGGAAACATAACATCAACATGATCAGCAGGTTCAATGTCATGTAGAATATTCTTGTCACCGGTCATATGATATAACGCATCGGCATCAAGAATCCAAGGTAAAACAGACTTTCTAGACGCATTGTCAAAATTAGTCAACTTAGAGAATAAGTTAATAACCGAGTTTCATTGCTCTTTGGATAAGGCGGGATCGAAAAATGTTCGATCAGCATTGAAGAGAACAATCGTGGCGTTGGCGGCAGGTGGAGTCGCGGTGGCAATGGCAGGTGCGGCTCCGGAGAATGGCACAGCAGCTGGAGCGCGAATTCGCTGGGGCTGAGCTCTTTGACCAGAATTTTGTTATCGATGTTGCTCAAACCATTCAGGATAATTGTGAATTTTGAAACAGGTAGCAGCATCATGACCCTTGTGGTTGCAGTGAGTACATATGAGAGATGTTTTTATCAACAGCATGGGTGGGCGTGCCGAGATTTTGAGGGCGGCGGATGGTTTCGGCTGTGGCTGAGGTCAACGCGCTACATAGGCCATATTGTCATGGCAGACTCACGAGCATGAACAACAGCCTTGTGACACTCCTCCTGAATGGAAAGCGAGTGAACACGACCAATGGGAGGCAAAGGGTCAAGTATCAAGATGTGAGATCTCAATAGATGGTATTCTTCATCCAATCCTACGAGAAATTGATAAATCATCTCCATCTCACGGGATTTAGCAGCAGTATGAGCAGCAGGACAAACACATGTCTGAGTAGGCAAGTAATTAATCAATTCATCCCACAACTTCTTACATTTAGTATAATATGAAGCAACAGATTGACCATTCTGGCGACAAGTATAAATGGCTGCACGAAGTTCACACATACGCGGACCATTACCAAGGGCAAAATGTTGTTTAAGATCATCCCAAAGATCCTTAACAGATGCACGATAAGTAATACCAGAACGAATGAATGGATCAAGAGTTTGAACCACCCAACCAACAAGCATAGAATTCACACTATTCCAGTCATTATAAAAGGTTCATTACGCAAAGGCTTAACAACATAACCATCAAGAAAACCATCATTATGCTTTGCAGAAAAAGTATTAAACTGGGAAGAAGTCCATTCATTATAGTTATCACCCTTAAAGATCTCAGGACATATTCTCAAACCTAGATGATCTGACAGATGAACATAGTAGGCAAAGCATGTGAAGAGTCACTAGAGGACTAGCGAATGGCCTGAGCAGCGGCCATCGCTGCGGCTTGCACGGCTGCCTGGAAGATGGAAGAATTAGAGGAAGGAAAGGTAGATGGATGCGGTGGCATCGAGATGATCACCAGTAGAGATGCAGCGGCGTCGACATCATCGAAGGGAGGCAGAACGGCTCCGGCAAGTGGGCATGGGGGCGGCGGCACGGAATCTGATGGTCCGGTGGTGGCATAAAAAACAATAAGATTAAGGGAAACATCAGTATCTTCAATTTCAACATGATCAAGAGGATCCATGATGACAGGAAAATGAGCGACAGCCGGAAGGCCTTGAACGGTGGCGGCGTGTAGCGGCGAGCAGTGCTGGTGTGTGAAGGCAGTGGCAGGTGAAAGATCAGCGCGTGAGGCTCGGTTATGGTGGTGGAAAAATTTGGGATTTAGGTTTTCAGGATTTAAGCTCTGATACCATGTAAACTATTATAAAATATGAATGTATGTATTTATTGATGGTACAAGGGTGCTATATAAAGGCACCATATACAGAAGTGCAAATGGAAAAAGATTCTAACTATGGTACAAGATATACATAGAATATAATAAAATATCTCCTTAACAAAAGGTAAACTCCCCGTCAGTGCCCAAAATGAAGTACGACCCGCAAGTGTCCTCCTCCGGCCGCAAGAGCCGCAAGGCCCATTTCACGGCATCGTCAAGCGTGCTCCACGTGCTGATGAGCGCACCATTGTCGACCGATCTGAGGAGCAAGTACAACGTTCGATCCATGCCGGTCCCCAAGGGTGACGAGGTGCAGGTTGTGCGCGGCACCTACAAGGGGTGAAAGGGAAAGGTGGTGCAGGTGTACCGTAAGAAGGGGTCATCCACATCGAGTGCATCACGCGCGAGAAGGTGAACGGATCCACGGTGAACGTAGGAATCAACAACTCCAACTTTGTCATCACTAAGCTCTACCTTGACAAGGACAGGAATTCGCTGCTGGATCCCAAGGCCAAGGGACGCGCTGCTGCTGATAAGGACAAGGGTTCTAAGTTTACGCGCTGATGACATTATGTAGAGTGTTGATTAAATGAGGGATTGAGAAGGTTTAGTGATTACTGTTGGGTTTTTTGAATTTAATGTCACTTTTTAGTTGCCAAAGACCGTTAAGTTTTGATATTAGCGTTTCTACATATCGAATTTTGGATTATATTATGGTTTTGGACAAAAGACCTTTAATCTAGCATATAGTTGATTATTTCTAGATTATATCTTAATTAGAGAACTAGTCATTTTATAGATGATTCTTGCTGCCTATAGATAAAGTAAGAAAAAAATGGACCGTGTCTTGTAACTAATTTTCGGCAGCCTATAACTGGTTGGTTCATGCGAATTAATTTACTATTGCCCATGTGATCAAATAAATTATTAGTTAATAAGGATTTACGTGTTGCCGAAATTCATTCTTATATTGATATTTGTGTTTATTTGCATTCATCGTTTAGTTTTTTTTAAATGAAACCATCCAAGGATGGAGGGAAGATATTAGGCTCCCCGAACCGAAAGAACATAAAAAGAAGTGGCCTTGAAGGCATAGTTCAGTACACATAAGATCATCCGAATTGATGATTCAAGAACCCTAAGAAGCTCTTGAAGCAGAATAGCACTTGCTTCCAAAAGTGGTGTTTAATGTACATCGATGATCCAGCAGGGGACTTTGTTTATAAGTCCCAAAGAACAAGTAATGCTCCAAAATCCATTGTTCAGTGTGTCGTCCTGGTGAAGTTTAGCGGCAGGTGGAGTCGATGCCCCATCGAGGACTGGAAGACGCCTCGAGGACTGGAAGCATCCTCATGTAGTCGAAGCACCCTCCAGGACTCTAAATGCTTCGTTGGTACCCGAACTCTCCTCGAGTACTCGTAGCCTCCTTGAGGACTCGGAGCCCCACCGAGGACTCGAAGCCCCCTCGTTTAGTTTAATTGTCTTCTTAGTTAATAGATAATATTTTCATCAATTTAAGGCACGGCACCTAACCAACAATTGAATCTTTAGAAGTAAAATTTATTTGGACTGTTCTCTGTGGGATCGACCTTGATTACTCTATACTTGAATTTAAATTTAATAAGTTAGTAGGTTAATTTGGTGGGGAAATGACTTATTAGGGAGCTCGAGGACATTTACACCCTAAGCAATAGATCCTCGAAGAAGGCCATCGAGATATCCACTAACTGCAAGGGTTGGATGCCATCCCCCGTGTACACCTTTGAGTGCGAGGCAGATTGCTACTGGGTTCCTCGATGGAACTCCAAGCTGGAGTTAGAGAAACTTAATGAGTACCGCATTCCCGAGGCCCTGGTCAGTGACAGAGACAAGTTATTGGCGTCACTATTGGATGTAAAGGACTTCGATGCACAAACAAATGGTTATGAGTGACCACTTATGAGCGGAATGTTTACAGTCAGCCCACAGTGATGCTTTAGCCTGCTCCCCCCACTGAATACTCAAGGGCTCTCATCCAGAATCTGGGAAAGGGAGCTGAAGGGAGAGGGTCGAGGAAGGATAAGAAGAAAAAGGAAGCTCACATCTGGTGAGGCAGATCATGCATTTTAGAAGAAAAAGACAGCAATCCATTGAGAGTTGATTCGAAACCCCCACAGAAGAGGGGCCACTTCCAAGAAGTCTTTGACCATTGAGACTTCTCAAGGCCCTCTCAGAAGGGAGGATGGCAGGGAGATCTTTCTCGAACCCGAGAGAGAATTGTCCCGAACTCCCATGAAGATGTTTGCTGAGAATGTTAAACCCATGAAGGTGTTTGCTTAGAATGTCCCGAGCCCCCATCAAGTTTCTCAAAGATCCCTGGCAACCCGGCTCTCCCGCAAAATTTCTTCAGAGTATGCCTCCATGACTGAGGTTCACAAGAACAATATAACCAAGAAAGATCTATACTTCATGATGGGGGTGAGTTTCCACTCCTTGACCATCTGAGGGCTTTGAACATGTCGTTCACTGCTAAGGAGCTACGAGCTTTCAACGAGGATGAGGATGCTGAATGGAAGAATAAGACGGTTGATCCCCAAGGCCCTTTAACAAATGTCGAGTGAACAGCACCTGGCGGACCATCACCTTCAACTACTGTCGAAGTTGACTCTAGCGTAGAACCTAATGTATGAATTTCTCCCTTTGTTTTTTGTTCAAGGCGCTATTGATGTATTCCTCCTTTCTAATGTTTGAAAACATTTTTCTCGATTCCTTGCTTCTTTTTATATACTTTTCTTTTTGTAGTGTAAGGCCTTGGTCCCTTATCGCCCACCCCAAACCGCAATGGGGATGATATTTAACTTCTGTTTCCAATTCATGAAGAAATGGTACCACGAGAACGTACAGTGGGCCTAGTCCCATTACGTTACATTGGTATACCGCGGATCGCCAAGAAGCGGAACTAAAGAGCACTGAAGAAAAATTTGTCAAGTCTTGTTATATTAATAGCCTTGTCAGTTTTTTTTGTTTTCATTTAGTTCACCCATGTTCTCCATTTCATTTAGGAGCATTTAGGAGGTGCATGCAATTCACCCATGTTCTCCTTCTCATTTAGGAGCATTTAGGAGTATTTAGGAGCTGTAGTTATTCCTACATTTGTAACTTATTTTTCAACTCTTTTTATAGCCAAATGAATGAAGAAAAGTAGTAAGTTTTTTACTGCACCAAACCTTTTCTTTGTGCTCTGGTTTTCTTTCAAAACCAACATTTGGTATCAGAGCACGCACGATCACGGCGACAATGTCTGGCGAGAACGAGATTTCGCTGTCGCCACCGCGGGGACGTGGAAAGCAGCGTGGACGGAGCATGGCACGGCGGAACCATAACGAAGTGATCGTCCACGAACGGACAAATCTTCGCCGACGAATCAGAGTAACTCAGCAGACGACGAAGAGAAGCGCAATCCGCCGATAATGGAGACATTTTCTGTCGATCGTTTTGTCTCAACTGTTGCAGGTAACCACACGACAGAAAATGGCTTGTCCTCGCATGTCCGGAGTTTCACCGGAACCGATGAACAAGACACGAACAAGGAACCGTCAACACCGACTGCAACACCGACTGCACCAACGGTCGAGTTTGTATCCCCGCCAACTGCTGCAACGGAGTCATCTCCGGGCGAGGAGGCGCCTCGACGATATCGCACGATGGATAATCTACTTGACTCGACAATCCCTGTTGAAACCAGAGATGATGAACTGTGTCTCCTCATCGCTGACGAACCGGCGTCTTTCACTAAAGCCGAGAAGGATGAGGGGTGGCGAGCAGCGATGGTGGAAGAGCTGGCTAGCATTGAGACGAATCAAACATGGTATCTTTCTGTGCTACCTGCAGGAAAACGAGCGATCGGACTGAAATGGGTTTATAAACTCAAACGCGACGAAAATGGATAGATGATGAAACGGAAGGCGCGATTGGTCGCGAAAGGCTATGTGCAGCGTCAGGGGGTGGACAGGAGCGAAAACCTCATCGAAGTCCACCCCCTGACGCTGCACATAGCCAGTACGCTCAGATTGCGTGCTCGATTGAGACACTCCTCGAGCTGGACGGCATGACTGTTGAGGAGCTAATCGGGAGGCTACGGTCGGCTTCTGAGCGGTGCTTCATAAATTCCACGGGCAACGCAAGTGGTCAAGTCCTCCTCACGGAACAGGAATGGATTGCACGTGGTAAGAGCAACAACCCCGGGAGCAGCGGAAAAGGCAAGGGTTTCCGAAAATGGAAGAAGCTAACAAACGGCGGGCGAGACGGTGGCCAGCGTGCTTCGAGCGGCGATCGTGACATGACGAATGTGAAGTGTTACAATTTTAACAAGTATGCCGGCCATATCTCCAAGGATTGCCCCGAACCACGGCCTGAACGGAAGGGACGAGCAAACCTTGTGCAAGATCAAGAAAAGGAGGCATCACTACTTGTGGCGAGACTACACTCTCTCACAACCGGGACTCAGGCAACCGACAGTCATGTGTTGCTCAACGAGGTTCGGTCATAAGCGAGGTCGACAAAGCAAGCCGGCCAATGTGACATAACGTGGTTCCTGGATTCAGGAGCAAGTGCCCACATGTGCGGAAGACGTGATCACTTCTCCGAGTTGGACACAAATGTGCGAGGCTCCGTCAAACTTGGAGATGACACCTCAGTGGAAATTGAAGGCATTGGCACGATCCTCTTCACGTGCCGAAATGGTGAACACCTCACGCTCACGGAGGTGTACTACATACCCCGACTACACAGCAACATCGTCTCCCTGGGGCAGTTGGACGAACTCGGGTACGACGCGCACATTCGGCACGGATGGCTCCATCTACGTGAGCAGGACGGGCGTTTGCTCGCGCGGGTGCCGAGAAACTGCGGGCGTCTCTACGTGTTGCACTTCAACCTGGCGCGCCCTGTGTGTCTAGTCATGCACGGCTCTGAAGATGGATGGAGATGGCACGCACGTTACGGGCACATGCATTTTGAGGCACTCCGGCGTTTGTCGCGTGACAACCTAGTGCATGGTCTCCCAATGATTGATGACGCGGAGCGGCTGTGCGACGCCTGTCTCGCGGGGAAGCAGAAGCGAGCAACATTCCCTAAGCAGGCTTGGAATCGTGCGAATGAGCGACTCGGCTTGGTGCATGCGGACTTATGCGGGCCGATCGATCCACCCACGCCAGGAGGTAAACGATATTTTCTTCTAATGGTAGATGACCATAGTCGATATATGTGGATTTCTTTGCTTTCCTCAAAGGATCAAGCCGCGGACGCGATCAAGAAGATAGTTGCAGCAGCTGAACTCGAGAGTGGATGCAAACTGAAGGCACTACGCACTGACCGCGGTGGTGAGTTCACCGCCCATAGTCTTGGTGATTACTTCTCGGAGCACAGCATTCATCGGCAACTCACAGCACCATATACGCCGCAGCAAAATGGCGTAGTTGAGCGACGAAACCAAACCGTGGTTGGAATGGCTCGCTGCCTTTTGAAGGCTAAGGAGATGCCGATGAAGTTCTGGGGAGAAGCAGTGACGACGGCAGTCTATTTGCTGAACCGTGGAACGACGAAAAGTGTAGCGGGCAAGACACCCTATGAAGCTTGGCACGGACGTCGGCCAAGCGTGCAACACCTGCGTGTTTTTGGGTGCCTGGCTCACGTCAAGACCACCGACCCACACATGAAGAAATTGGACGACAGGAGCAAGCCAATGGTTCTGTTTGGGTATGAACCAGGTACAGCGGCGTACCGTGTCTATGACCCGACCACGGATCGAGTGAAGTGCTCCCGCGATGTTGTTTTCGACGAGGACACCGCATGGGATTGGAGTAACTCAGCAGACGGCGAAGAGCAATCCGCCGATAATGGAGACATTTTCTGTCGATCGTTTTGTCTCAACTGTTGCAGGTAACCACACGACAGAAAATGGCTCGTCCTCGCATGTCCGGAGTTTCACCGGAACCGATG
This sequence comes from Rubia yunnanensis, assembly GCA_037428765.1. Classification (NCBI taxonomy): domain Eukaryota; kingdom Viridiplantae; phylum Streptophyta; class Magnoliopsida; order Gentianales; family Rubiaceae; genus Rubia; species Rubia yunnanensis. The sequence continues at coordinate 40,477,510 of CM075066.1, forward strand.
AACACGACACGAACAAGGAACCGTCAACACCGACTGCAACACCGACTGCACCAACGGTCGAGTTTGTATCCCCGCCAACTGCTGCAACGGAGTCATCTCCGGGCGAGGAGGCACCTCGACGGTATCGTACGATGGATAATCTACTTGACTCGACAATCCCTATTGAAACCAGAGATGATGAACTGTGTCTCCTCATCGCTGACGAACCGGCGTCTTTCACTGAAGCCGAGAAGGATGAGGGGTGGCGAGCAGTGATGGTGGAAGAGCTGGCTAGCATTGAGACGAATCAAACATGGTATCTTTCTGTGCTACCTGCAGGAAAATGAGCGATCGGACTGAAATGGGTTTATAAACTCAAACGCGACGAAAATAGAGAGGTGATGAAACGGAAGGCGCGATTGGTCGCGAAAGGCTATGTGCAGTGTCAGGGGGTGGACTTCGATGAGGTTTTCGCTCCTGTCGCGAGGTTGGAAATAGTGCGAGTACTGATCGCACACGCTGCTCACCATGGCTGGCCCATTCACTATATGGACGTGAAGACCGCCTTTCTCAACGGTGAACTGACCGAGGAGGTTTACGTTCAACAGCCACCAGGGTTTGTAATTCAAGGCGAGGAGCACAAAGTTTTACGACTTCAAAAGGCTCTCTATGGCCTTCGTCAGGCTCCGAGAGCTTGGAATGCGAAGCTTGATGCTAGTCTTCGCGATCTCGGTTTTGAGCGTAGTGAAGCTGAACACGCAGTCTATCGTCGAGGTAATGGAGAGCTGCTGCTCCTAGTTGGTGTTTATGTCGATGACCTAATAATCACTGGAGCCTCAATCCTAGAAGTGACCAAGTTCAAAGCAGAGATGATCAGTTTGTTCAATATGAGTGATCTCGGAAATCTTAGTTATTATCTAGGGATTCAGGTACAGAAAGGATGGTGAAATTACTCTCTGTCAAGCAGCTTATGCGAAGAAGTTATTGCAGAGAGCGGGAATAGCTGATTGCAATCCATGTGCTGCTCCAATGGAGGCAAGACTCAAGCTGCGCAAAGTTGGTGAAGGAAGTTTAGTTGACGCCACATTATACAGAAGCTTAGTGGGGAGTTTGAGATATCTGGTGCACACAAGGCCAGACATCACATATGCAGTCGGCTACGTTAGTCGATTTATGGAGGAGCCTCACTCGGATCACTATGCAGCAGTGAAACATCTACTTCGTTATGTGGCAGGAACTCTAAATTTTGGAATTTCTTACAGGAGAGGAGATGGAGTTCTGAGTTTGACAAGATATAGCGATGCTGATTTGGCAGGAGATGTAGATGATCAAAAGAGCACGACGGGCTTAATTTACTTCCTCGGCCAAGGTCCTGTAAGTTGGCAGTCGCAAAAGCAAAGGGTGGTAGCAATATCATCCTGTGAATCGGAGTATATCGCAGCTGCAACTGCAGCTTGTCAAGGAATATGGCTTAGCAGGTTGTTAGGAGAACTGAAAAACGAGCCACCACAAGTACCAAGGCTGCTGGTGGACAACAAATCGGCAATTGATCTCAGCCGAAATCCAGTGTTTCATAATCGGAGCAAACACATCGACACCCGATACCATTTGATTCGAAATTACGTGGAGCAAGGTGAACTTGAAATCGATCACGTCAACACTGAAGCTCAGCTTTCCGACTTACTGACGAAGTCACTTGGACGAGTTCGTTTCCAGGAACTAAGGAGCAAGATTGGTGTTGCCGACACAACATAAGCAACGACAAGATTAGGGGGTGATTTGTTATATTAATAACCTTGTCAGTTTTTTTTTTGTTTTCATTTAGTTCACCCATGTTCTCCATTTCATTTAGGAGCATTTAGGAGCATTTAGGAGGTGCATGCAATTCACCCATGTTCTCCTTCTCATTTAGGAGCTGTAGTTATTCCTACATTTGTAACTTATTTTTCAATTCTTTTTATAGCCAAATGAATGAAGAAAAGTAGTAAGTTTTTTACTGCACTAAACCTTTTCTTTGTGCTCTGGTTTTCTTTCAAAACCAACAAGTCTAAGCAGGAGGCGAAGCAGACACCATCCTTCGATCAGAGAGCTTCTAGATGATTACGGTAGAATGAAGAAAGGTAGGGATTACAAGGCCGCTCCTTGGGAGGATTTAGACGATGACTACTTATCCCTTTTCCAGCGGCACCATGACCTTCTATCCGAAACTACTACACGTTTGGGGTTTTCTTTCATGCATAAGTGTTTGTTTGCTACTAGGGCTTATGGAGCTTCGAGAGGTGCTTCCACTTCTTGTTCCGGTGGGGCCATCGAGTATTATTGAGACGAGGCCCAACATCATAGGAACAATGCTACGTTGCTCCTCAACATGAACAAATGGGCTAAGGACCAACTTGTTGATTTGAAGCAAGCAGTTCGAAACCTTCGTCAAAGGGTGAATGATTTATAGCAGACTCTCAAAAAGAATGAGCAGTTGTGCTCTAGTTTGTGTCATGAGAAAGAGAGGCTCAAGGAGAGAGTAACCGAGTGGGAGCGCACTGTTAAGGCTTAGGTGGAGAGCATGCGTGCCCACGATATTTGATCTAGTGTCGTGGGGTGATCTGCACATAAAAGTATGTGTTAACCAATGCATTTATCATATTTGTTACTATGTTTTGGATGGTTGATTGCTAGATTTAGTTTGGTTTACATCACCAAGGGTTTAGATAGCCTTTATTGGTTTTCTTGTCTAAATCCTTAGTTTCGTAGATTTATTTAGACCTAATGGATGCTATGTCCTTACGAGCATCTAGATCTTATTTTGTGAGCTTCATTGTAGATTGCTCATAAACACTTCAGAGTAGAAGTAATAGAAGGCTTTTCGCGAGGAAGGTAGTAGACCAAAGGCCACATGCTTACATGGTAGTAGATGGAATCACGCCAAGAAGAGAGGAGTTAGAGATCGAACAAAGCTGAAGACTGGCACGACCGTGTTGTATTGCATGGCCTGTGCCAGGCAAATGAATGGTGCCTGAGAATGGGCATAGGCTACGATGAATTGCACGACCTGTGCCGTGTCACTAGCTTGTGCGGCTAAGTATGAGCACATGTCATGCCATATTGTACAACCCACACACCTTGAAGTTCATGACCTGAAGACCTACCCATGTCCCATGACATTTTGCACGGTTGCACCATCGGTTTCCAAGAAATTAACTCCTAGCCAGTGGCTTGCAAGGATTCTCACTTGCCGTACCGTTAAGATGCTCAGAAGACCTTTCCAGCTGGTTGGTTGCCTGTAAAGAATCACACAGCTGAATAGCTTAGAAGTAAGGAAACACATGCCCAGTCGGCGGCCTGTGCTGCCGCCAGCTAGGGTTTCCCTTGTCCTTTTTGGGCCTCTTTAAGGCCCAATTCATATCTTCTATATAAAGGGACCTATGTCTAGTAGGGTTTAATTATAGACAATTGTAGTTTTCATTCTCCTAGTTTTTACTAAGAGTGGGTAGAGAGAGAATGGGGGTAACATATCTCTCTTCTTTTATTCTTCCTAGTTTTGCCGAAGGGCATTGAATCCAATGAAAAGATTGGGTTCAATGCTTAGGGAGTAGTTCATTAGCTTGGGAATTTAAATTTGTATTCATGATTTGGTAGATATTTTGTGAGATTCTAAATCACCCTATCCTTTTATGTTTATTAATGTCATGTTGAATTTTTCTTTACATTCTTGCTAAATATGTGTTATATATTCTTAGGTTGCCATACACCGTAGTATATGTTTCATGTAATGGCACTTGGCTGGATTTGTTGCCTTAGGAGTATCCGCTAGGGTAATAGGGGAATATGTGAGTCCTCGGGTACATAGGTGTATATGTGTGCGCTGTGTGCACCATTCTGATGATCGTACGCTAGCCTGAATGGAAAATGGTAGCCCGATAGATTAGGACATGATAATTTTTAGCAACTAGGGTTGTATTAGATTACCATCATCATTTCAACCATAGAGTGATCATAATATGCCAATCCCCTTTCCTTTATAGGCCTAGGTACAAGCATTCATAGTGGAGGCCCAGGATTTAATTCTTTACTGGAAAGAGGAGTGCAATACGGCCGGGCCACTTGGCTCACTTTTTTAACTATGGAGTTGGTGTCAATAGAATAAGACGTGGGCATCTTTGTGTGATTGACAAAGGGAAGTGTTGGTCGTCAACCACACAATGTGACATGGACATTGGGATAGGTTTATATGTCTTGTATTTGATATAATCTAGGTTCAAAGTATTCTATCGATCATATAATGCAAAGATCCCCAAGTGCTTGCTTAGTATATCTTATTCTCTTGTTCTTGCATGCTGAGTAGTTCATTGATAAATCTCCCCAAAACATGTTTGCAGCATTGACTATTTCCGATATGTAATCAGATTGACGACCCAATTGCGAGTTATGTGTAGTTAACTTTAAAATCCCAGCATCTTAGTGGGCGAATCTAGACTTGCTACTATATACCCCTTGGTAGTTTAGTAGTGAGTACGGGAGCAACAATACAAATATTTATTGCATCTTAGCGCTCCACGGGTTAGTAGATTCTCCCATGCAAAGAAGGGTTTATTAGTGGTGTATGTGTGGTCCAACGATCAAGAGTCTGATGACTGCTAGGCCCAGCCAAATTTCACCCTAGTGCGAGGCAAAGCCTTTTCAGCCCAAGATGCTAAGAAGCTATGAAGAAAAACCCCAGTCGTTACAGAGAACGTGGGCTGAGAATTATGAAGCGAACAAGGAACATATAAGCCATCAGCACAGAACGTGGTGTGACCCACGATCTCTGTTCCTAAAAGCAAGGAACCATAACAGTGTCAGCCCATAAATACAACAAGCTGACCAGGAGCTCAGGTAAGCATAACTATCTTGAGAAATTCTAATTCTTAAAGGAGAAAACTAACTTGATCATCAGAGCAGTTCTCCCTGAATCACTTCTGGGATTGACTTTGCAGGTGAAGGAGCCCAAGAGGTGAACAATAAGAGATCTACTTGAAAGGACCACAACATCATCTGGTGCCGACTGTGGGGAAGAAAATTTTCCTTTCATTTCAAGGTTGTTCAGGTAAACAATGGTGTTCACCAGGAGTGAAAAAAACCATAATCATCAGTCCGAAGAACAAACACTTGGACGTGATAAAGGAATGCATGATTAGCAGGATTAAATCCCAAATAGGGAGAAAGAGCATAGTAAAGAAGAAACAGAAGAAGAAGTGGTAGAATCCCCAAATAATATCCATGACAAGGAAAAGAGGGAATTCGCAGCGTTCTTAGAAATGAACAGATAAAGCCTTTACAATCAATTTTTTAAAATGCTTAGGGAAAACCCCCAAAACCAGAAAAAAGGGTAACCCAAGATTGTGAGAATCTCGACTATGAAGAGGAGTTGCGTGAAATTGCCGCAGAAGATGACGCAGACAAGTTGCCCTTTGCACCACATCTACGGGATTTTAAGGTTCCAAAGGAATTCAAACTTCCTTTGAATGTTACAATTTACGATGCAAATAGCACAAGATTTCGCGATGTGAACATAGAATTAGTTTGCAAGGCATTTCCTATCTTTTTGTCAGGAACAATGATCACTTGGTACCTTCCAAATAGAAGTATCAAATCCTGGGCATAGTTGTCAGATATATTCTTGGGTTGCTTCTACCACAGCCAAAAGTTCACTAAAACGATTGCCAATCTTAATAACATAGCCCAGTGAGGTTATGAAAGCCTCGTGGAGTATCATAACCGATTTTTCATGAAAAGTCTACAGGTTCGCGATTCTTCATTCCAATCATCATTAGGAGCGTTCACAGGGGGGCATCAGATTAGGAGAATTCAACAAATAACTGAGAAAAAATATGCTTGAAAACCCAAGGGAACTAATAAAGATGATTGAACAGCATATGCGAACAGAGGAGGAGAACAACCACAAAATAGAAAAGGAATCAGGCGAAAAGCAAACAATGGAGGATTCGTAGAAGGGTTTTCCTAAAAAAGGTAAAGGAAACATCACTTTCAAACTGGGAGAACCAGGGTTGCAAGGTTCGTCATTCCCCCTTGACAAGGTCAAAGAAGGAGATATGGCAAGTGAACAAGGATCTATTTCGAGAGCCAGCACCTATGGTAGCACAACCAGAAAAAAACATCCAGGGAGTATTATTGTGCCTTCCACAAGGATCATGGCCATGATAGAGATTATTGCAGAGACCTAAGAAGACAAATTTTAGAAAAATTTAGGAATGGCAACTTGGGCCAATATAGGAAGGAATGAGCAAGCCAGTATGGGGAAGCAAGTAAAACAACAAATCCATCTCTAAGAAACCAAGGCACTACGATCGCGATGGAAATTTTTTTTATAAATAACTGTGGCTATGGATTAAAAAATAACGTGGATAATAAAGTACCAGCGATAGTCATCTTTTCCATATATAGATCCACAGAGTCATTGTCCAATAACACTTGGAAGGCTAAAGAAAGATACTCCCCCCACAAGAGCCAGTTGATAAAATGCTTCGTTCGAATGAAGCAATCACCTGTAGCGAGGAAGATATAGTACCCAGCGCTTCGCCATATAACAATCTTATGGTCATCATAGCAAAAATTGGGAATGCAACTGTTCACAGAGTATTCATAGATGACGGCAGTGCAGTCGAGATCCTATTTGTAAACTACTTTGACATGTTGGGTTTAAAGAGAGCGGACCTAAGAAAATCCACATCTTTGCTAGTAGGATTCACGAGGCGAGAAGAAACGCCTTTAGGGAATATACAGCTATCTGTCACTATTGGAGAGAATGGAAGAAAATGCACCATTATGTGCGACTTCGCGGTCATAGATGCCCCAAGTACGTTTAACACCATCATTGGAAGGCCTTGGATGAACAGAGCTAAGGAAATATGGTCCTCTTACCACCTGGTAATGAAATTTCCAACCCCAAGTAGTATCGCGACCATTAGGGGAAACCAGCAAACAACCAGGCAGTGTATGGTCATAGCAATGAAGGCATGAAAGATAGGAGAAAAGGAAGAAATGGTCAACAAAATGTCAGGTGGAAGTCCACTAGAAGAGTCAGACACAACAGTAGACTTGAGAGAAGAAATGGAGTTGGTAAGCCTGGATAGTAAAGATAGGTCAAAATGAGTGAAAATTGGGAAACACCTCCTAGACAAGGAGAAGGCAAAGGTTATCAAAATTTTGCAAAGACACAAAGATACATTCACATGGAGTGTTCAAAACATGGGAGGAGTGGATCCAGATATTGCTACTCATTCGTTGAATATCAGCAACTCAGTCAAGCTGGTTAAACAGAAGCAACGTGGTTTTGCTAGTGATAGAAAAAACCGATCGAAGAGGAAGTCACATCGAATGCTGCAGGTCGGTATACTAAAAGAGGTTAAATATCCAAACTAGCTAGCGAACCCATTCATGGTAAAGAAATCATACGTTGGCTGGAGAATGTGCATTGATTTCACATATTTGAATAGAGAATGCCTAAAAGATTGCTACCATATGCCAAAAAATGATCAACTGGTTAAGTCAGTTTCAGGATATGAAGTCCTGGCATTCTTGGACGTGTACAAAGGGTACCACCAAATATTGATGAATTTGGAAGATTCAGAAAAAAAATAGCCTTTATAACAAGCTTCCGAATGTTTTGTTATGTAAAGATGCCGTTTGGGCTCAAAAATGATGGAGCAACGTACCAGAGAGTGATCGATCATGCATTTTGAGACCAAATAGAAAAGAACATCGAGGAATACATTGACGACATGGAAATCAAAAGTAGAAAGGTGGCTAGCTTCGTTGTGGATTTAAAAGAAACTTTGGACACATTGCGAGCCATAGGGATGAAGCTCAACCTTAAGAAGTGTATAATTGGAGTAGGCACAGTAAAGTTCTTAGGATAAAAGGTATCCTCAAAAGGTATCAAAGCTAACCCAGAGAAGATCTAAGCCATAGAATATCTACCCCAGCCACGAACAGTTAAAGAGGTGCAAATCCTAATGGGATCGCTAGTAGCGCTTAGCCACTTTGTCTTAAAAGCAATGAAGAAGAACTTTCCACTCTTTGAGATGCTCAGAAAAGTTAAAAATCTTAGTTGGATCGGGGATTGTCAGAAAGAATATAATAGGTTGAAGGAGCAGCTTCAAACGTTACCAACGTTAAAGTCGCTTGCCCCTGAAGAGACGCTATACGTGTACTTAGCGATCTCATAGTATGCTGCCAGCTCAGTATTGGTTCGCTTGGAAGGACAGAAATAGATCCCAGCCTATTACATTAGAAAAATCTTGCAGAACATGGAAAAAGCATACATGCCAATGGAAAAAGTTAATCTTGCCTTTAATATATTTGGCACGAAAGTTGTGAATATATTTCCATAGTCATCTCATACTGGTTTATAAGGTTTTCCCAACTAACAACATCCTTAGCAAGCCCGAGTCTTCAGGAAGACAAACAAAGTGGGCTCTAGAGCTAGGCCAATTTGAAATTCAATCTCATCCAAGGACAACGATCAAAGCTCAGGCATTGGCAGACTTCATTGTAGAAATGACAAGCGAGGATGTACAGGCATCAAAGATGCACCAAAATCATGCAATTAACAAAGAATAATAAAAAGTGGGAATAAGTCACATGGACTTTGTTCGTTGATGGCACATCCAACAAGAAGGATGTGGTGCAAGATTACTGCAGGTGAATCCAGCTGGAGGTGAACACAGATACTCGCTCCGCTCGAGTTTCCACTCACGAATAATGAAGAAGAGTATCAACAATCGTGTCAACATTCCAAATGGAAGATGTAAGTTGGATGATGCGACTGCTAGAGTATCTCGCGAAGAGAATGTTTCAATAAGATAAAGTGCAAGCTAGAAAGTTGGAGTTACGCGCCAAGAGCTACACTTATGAGGAAAGGACCTTGTAAAAAAAGGGCTTTCTTTCGCCATTGATAAAGTACATAAGGCCAGTAAAGGTGAAGGAAATACTTAGAGAAGTCCATGGAGGATTTTGTGGAACACATCAAGGGGCCAGAATGATAGCGAAGAAGATTATCTGAGCTAGATACTACTGGCCAACTATGTTCAACAACACGCACAACTTTGTGCTTAAATACAGGATATGCCAAATCAATGCTTTGCTATTGCATAAGCCACAAGCAGCTTTGACATGAGTATATGGAGCTTGGTCGTTTGACAAATGGGGGATTGACTTAGTTGGACCATTCCCAAAAGGCGAGAGCAATGCCTAATTTTTTGTGGTAGCAATCGACTACTTTACAAAATGGGTGGAGGCGAAACCATTAGGATGAGTCACGGCTGAGGTCACTAGGAAATTTATATGGAAAAACATAGTATGTCGCTTTGGGGTGCCACATACTATTGTCACAGATAATGGAACACAGTTCACAAGCAGTGTATTCACGTATTGGTGTTCAAAGCTTGGAATTGTCTAGAATTTTAACTCGGTAACACACCCTCGAGCTAATGGTCAAGTAGAAGTAACAAATAGGACTATAATTCAAGGAATCCAGAGGCGACTAGAGGGAAAGAGAACTGGATGAGTAGATGAGTTACCAAACACGCTTTGGTCGTTTAGAACGACTGTTCGAGAACCAACGGGGAAGACACCATCCTCTCTGATTTACGGTCACGAAGAAGTTATACCAGTGGAAATTGGTAATTCAAGCCTTAGAATATGGGATTACAAGGAGAAGGACAACCCGGATACGTTGAAGTTGGAACTGGATAAGCTGGAAGAAAAAAAGACTAAGCAACAATCACAGAAGCTAAGTATAAGGAAAGAGTGGCTAGACTTTATAATTAGAAAGTCAAAGAAACACAGCTTCAGGTTGGTTATCTAGTGCTCAGGAAAAATGAAGCTAGCTTGGTAGAAGAACGTGGAAAATTAAGCTCCAAATGAGAAGGGTCATACAAGATAACGAAGGCGCACGGATCAAACTGCTACGAGCTAGAAAGAATGGACAGTAGCAGTGTTCCTAACACTTGGCACATAGTTAACTTAAGGAAGTTTTATATGTAGAACCAGCAAAGTGGTAGGAAAATATAACTCCCATGTATAGAAACCACAAAATGATCATTGGTGATGTTCGCTCCTATCATTTATGTTGAAGGCGATATGATTGCATTATGAAACCTTTTGGAATGCAATCTTTCCTTTTCAAGCGTCTATACTTTTCATTTGCAACACTAAGTTATACATTCTTAACAGACCAACATGAGGAGTTAACGGCATAAGTTTTAATCATGAACACCACTCAACTCACATCTTCGGAAAACACAAACGACAGCAAGTCATAATCTTGACAACAAGGGAGATATGCCCACATCGAAGCAAATGCAAGCAATAGATCTCGCAGCTTTGCACTCTTATCAAATCGCAAGCTATAGATCTTGTTATTAGGCAAACATGCCTCTAATATCACAACAAAAGCAAGCAATATATCTTACGGATTTGCACATTATATATTCTCAACAAAGCAAGAAAGAGACCTTGTTGTAAGACAGATATGCCTACAAAACAACGACTAAGGCAAGCTATAGATCTTGCACAATTATCGATGCTTGCAAGCTTTGTATCTTGCAACTTTGCAAATCAAACAGTTGGAAGCTATATAACTTGTGTAACTATCAATCCTGGCAAGTGTTATATCTTGCAAAGTCTATCATACACAAGAACGCAAGCTATAGATCTTGCTCAAAAATAGGTTTGCTCATAAAAGTAAAACACCCTGTAGATATGGTGCGGCACAAATTATAAGGTTTCACTATAATAGCTATGCAAGCTATAGATCTTGCTAATAGCTTGAAATCTTAATTAATTAGAATGATGCAATAAAAGAAAGCCATAGATCTTGTAGCGTCTCAACAATAGCCCACTCACTGAGCAAAAAAGACATATATATTAATAATAGAAGAAAAACAGTTCATTCAGGGATGTCGAAGCTACTAGGTTTGCAAACACATGAGCAAACTTATTAAAACATTACAAGAAAAGATAAGTAGCTGAAAGTGACAAATCTATCTGTGCCTAGAGACCTGTGAGGATCCAGAAGACGACAAACCACCACGGCGATAACCACACTCAGCTTTACGATGAGAATGCTCAGTCCTTATTGATTCTCTTCAGTTGCCTGCTATTTGCTAACTAAATGCTCGTATCTCTACTTCATGTGTAAATATGTGAGATGGCGTATAAGCCCTCTTCGCTTCATATGCCCAAGATATCTAGTATATTATGCTTTGAAATCATCAATAGGTCCAAACTTATCGCAGTCCAATTGCATACTCATAACATTGACTGTTTCTTCATACTTTTTCTTCTCAACTGTCAAGTTCTAAAGCTTCTCTTCTAGAAGCCGAATATGCAATTGAACAGCCTCAGACAAGTTAATTCTTTGACTGTAAAACTCCATTAAAAGATCTCCATGGCCAGAAGCTCTTCTAGATGACAAGGGAAGAGCCTGAAGTTTGTCTTTATATTCAACACAAGTCTGCTCAAGTTGATGCACATATTTGTCAAGCTGATTGCACTCAACGCGAAGCTCCTCATTGTCACTTTGCACCTGTGTGTTAATCGTAAATTGCTCATCGAATTTTGTCTGCCAACCAATATCAGAGGTTGAAAGGTGATTTCATTCCTTCTGATTTTTCTTTAAGCGAGCGTACAAATCGTCAATACAGGTGCACTGCTTGTCAATGATCGTTATATTCTGATGGACTTTGCACATCTTATTCGCGAAATAGTTCCTAGTCTCTTCTTGTTGGCAAAGCATTTTCATTATATTTAACTGTTGCTGAGAAATAAGGTCATTTTGCTCGTTGCAAATCCTTCGTAGCATGAAAAGCATCCTGAGTCTCTTTCACAGTCTTATCCCACTTCGCCTCAAGGTCAATAATACCTAGCAGGATGTACTTTAGACGAATACCCAAGGTTAGCGCCCATTCTTGAAAATGAATAGGAAGGTTAAGCGAACGTAAGTACATGGCCGCAGATTCAAGGTCATCTAAACTGCGGATGATATCTTTGCCAAGTGATTCAACATCATACCCATCAGGAATAAACTTGCTGCAAGGACAACCCGAAGGCAGAGAGGGAGATGAAGATGGAATATGGTGCCACATAATACTTAATGGGAGAAAGCCCATACGCGAAAACTGATCAGACGAGACAATCTCCTCACACTCTTTCGTGAAGGATCGAGTAGCATGAAGCAAGCTAATAGGTTCAGAAAAAGAATCACTATTCCCCACAAAGTCAAGACTTTTCAAATATTTATGATCAAAAAAAATATTGAAACCCTACACACAAGTAAGGGCAATGAGAAAATGAAAAATAGTGAGAATAAATCAGCATTCACAATGAAAATTACACAAATAGTACAGACATACATCAAAATATTGTCTTAGATTTACAATTAAAAATCAATAAAAACCCAATACACTAGAAATTAACTAACTTCAGGATTAGGCGGAGGTTGAACAACGATATCAACAGTTTCCTGGCTTGGTTTCTGAGTGGAAGTCTCCTCACTTGGCTGCTAGGAAGGAGTTTCAGTGCTCGCATTAACCTCACTGGCCACATTGGCATAAGGATTAGGAGTTGCAGCATTAGTGCCAGGTTTAAAAGGCAGATCATCAAAATAATCCACCTCGTACTTTTTTAGCTCAGCTACAAAGGGAAGACTGGGAAGACTGGGAAGATTGGCAAGATGCGACAGCAAAGCATAGGGATGTCCCCCATCAACAATTTTTCCAATAAAGGCTCTGTTCAGCTTTGCACTCTTCTTTTCCAGGGTCTCAACACACTACTTCTTAGAAGGCAAGTTCTTCAAATTTCAAGTGGGATTCCACTCACGTTGATCCCTTATAGCCTCGCAGTAACCAACGGTGCGAGTATCCATGGAAATGTCCTCAAAACATTTATAGAACGACTTGGTCTTGTAGAGTTGATCTGTTACAATTTGAGGGTATTTAGGAGAAGCAGGTCTAGTGATACACATCTCCTTTAACTCCGCACAAAGCCGAGTCGACTCCTCTCATGCGAACCTGGTACACTCCTCAGTAGTGCTCGCCCTTTCCTCACCAGTCTTCGCTCTCTCCTTAGCGGCTTTAAGGGAAGTTTCCAGTGTTGCACATTTGGTCTCCTGAGCCTTATACTTCTCCAAGAGTGACTAGTCAATAGGAAAAAACTTGGAAAGATGTTCGTTAACCTTATAAAACAATAACACATGAAACAAAGTCAGGCGGCATCTTACATACCAAATACCAAGATGCAGGGAAGATTACTAAAATTTAGCCGCGAACACCGTATCAGGTAAATAGAGGTTGGACATGATATCAGATATCATTCCATCTACAGGAGAGTTCTCTGTTCAAGCCAGAGTTTGCAAACTTGATTGGTTATTGCGCCTCTTTTTGAAAAGAGGAAGTGAATGTCTGGAAGGCCCCTCACCCCTACTCCTATTTTACTTCTTTTCCCTTTGCCCACCAGTGGAGCGATACCCAGTTCTTTCCCCACCCTCATTGGGCTTACCCTTATTAGTAGGGCCCATTTTATTACCACCATATGGGCGAGTGTTACTTGCAGTAGCATTATCAAGCTAAACGCTATCCTCTGCCACCTCCTCATGTCGCTCTCAAAGACCAACTTGTCGACATCACCTTTAGACAGATCCATGTCTGAAATAAGATAAACATCATACATTAAAGGAACACATAAAAAAGTAACCGTTTGTTAAAATAAGAGACACTACATATGATACACATCAAAGCAATAACAAACAAAACACCTTCAGTATCAGAATCGGCAGGGCGGAGATGTTGTGTATGAGCACGAAGCGTGACCACGATCTCCGGATCAACATTAAAACGAACATTGAGACTAGGAAGCTAAGACTTAGGAACCTTGTAGTTCCAAGAAAGTAGGGTAGCTTCGGAAGTTTGTTTTAATTTTATAAAAAAAATACTTTGAACGCCAATTACCAACATTACTAGGGAAACCGCTCACAAGCTCAACCCCAGAAATAATGGGATAAACGGTAAACTCATCCAAGTGTTTTTCACTTTTCAAAGATGATAGAAGTTGCAAAACAACTCAAGGGTGAAAGGGGTATCCGCTTTCTCACAAACTTGAAGAAACCTCATTATGATAGTGATTCCCTTAGGGTGAAATTGGGACAATGCAACTTTTTACAAACAATATACACCAGAGAAGATAATTGGAATAATATACGAAGAAACAACAACCAGTATATTGCCAGAAAGTCCAAAAAAGGTATATATTATCAATTTCAGAGCATACAGTAAATAGATTGGAGAGTGAAAACAAACCTCACTCTTCAAAAAAGATAGGGAACATACGACGCACAGATAACCTAGATTTGGTCGGAGAAGATGAAGTTTTTGGCAAACAAAGGTGATAACACTGAAACAACCAGAAAGCTTCAATACATAAATACAAAGATAGTAAATGGAAAAATCGAGGAGGACAAAGTTTAAAAGCACAATGATGAAGTACTGACAAATGAGTGGTTTACCTTTTACATATATCGAGGAGGTAGTGGTAGTTGAATAGATAGCACACTGAATGAAGCCACCCGTTTGATATTCCCAATTTAAGAAATAGGAGTAATTACAAACATCAGGAAAATGCAGAAACGAACAACAAAAAATATGAAACGAACAGCCACGAAGCTATTAACACTTCGCACTTTCTACGAAGGTGAAACAAAATGCCAATAAGGTGGTACAACTTTGGTTCACACTCAATCACTTTGTAGAAATTGCTCCATGCCATTTTGTCTTCATGGCTGGGCGGGTATTATGGTGTATATGTGGCCCATCGATGAAGAGGTTGATGGCTGCTAGGCCTATCCCAATTTCACCATGGTACGAGGCAAAGCCTTTTCTGCCCAAGATGCCAAGAAGCCACGAAGAAGACCCCCCGTCATTACAGAGAACGTGGGCCAGGAATTATGAAGTGAACAACAAACATGTAAGCCATCAGTGTAGAACATGGTGATCATAGTGTGACTTACGATCTGTGTTCCTAAAAGAGAGGAACTATAATGGTGCCAGCCTATAAATACAACAAGCTGACCAGGAGCACAGGTAAGCGTAACCATCTTGAGAAATTCCAATTCTGAAAGGAGAAAACTGACTTGGTCGTCAGAGCAGTTTCCTAGAATCACTTCCGGGATTGACTGTGCATTTGAATGAGCCCAAGAGGTGAACAATAATTGATCTACCTAAAAGGACCACCACATCAATTAGCGACCCCTCGGAGTGCGGATCAAATTTTGGCGCCACTGTCGGGGATGCCAGTTACAAGATTAAATTGCTAACATGTATTACTAGTTGGTAGAGTAGTTAGTGTTGTTTTTATTTTGTAGCTTTGGTTGGTTATTGTGTTGAGCCTTTTTAATAGTTATACCATTTGCTACTAATTTTTTGCTAGTGTTTTCTCTTGGGATATTTTTTGGTATATACCCGTACAATGAACCTAGGAACTTTACACCGCCTACCGAAAAATGTAGGTGGTCGGAGAAGAAGAAGGATGAGACCTAGAGTAGAGGTTCCACAAGAACCAGTTGTTTTGTTGTTGAGAAGTTTGTTGAGATGGTGGAAGACAATTGTACGCTTAGGGAGTTGATGGCTCCAAATTTGGAGAATATCCCCTATGCATAGTCTTCCTGCCTTTGCCACATAATGTAACTTGTGAGCTGAAGAGCGGTATGATCCAATGCTTGCCCACCTTCCATGGGATGCCGGTGAAGATCCGAACAAGCAATTATCGGAGTTTCACTTGGTTTGCACCAACATGAATCCACCGGGGGTGTCAGAGGAGGACTACAATTTAAGATCATTTATTTTCTCGCTGCGGGATGCAGCCATAGAAAGAATAAATAAAATGATGGTGGTAAAGATGAGATAATAAATACTATCGATGTGACATAAAGTGTCATTGAACACGTACCTGAAGTGTGCCAAAGCATTTAATCAATTGTTATCTAGAATCGGTGAATAATAAATATAAAAGATATAGAAAACTTTATGGGTAAAGATGCTAATCGTGACTTTAAAAATAAATTTGTTGATTTTATTTCACTGGATATTCCAAGTTTTTATTATTATAAACTAGCCGGAGTCCCACTGCCCTTTGTGCGGTGTTTTTTATTAAAAATGTTTACTTAATTAAAATGTAGTATTTACATTTCATATTTAAAATGAAAATAAATATAAATTATAAATATATTTTATGTAAGAGAAAGTCTCAGGAAATATGTCATATCCATAAACTTATGAAAATGACCCATAATATTTTACCTTAAAGGTTGTGATTTTTTTTGTAAAATTAAATTATTGTATTTTAAAATTTAAAACAATAGGTATTGTGTATTTGAAACTGATAATATAAAAAAATTGTTTTAAGTTTCTAAATTTAGTGTGTAATTTAACAAATACAGTGTATAAGTTTAAAAAAAATACAGTGACATGTCCATAAGTTTATGAACATGTCACCTATCAGGAAACCCCCTCTTTATGTAATAGTAATTATAAGAATTATAAAGTAAAAGTAATAAATTTAAGTGGAACTTATTATAAAGAATGGATTTTATCCAATTTTGAATGTATTCACCAATATGATTCGTGAAAGTAATCAACGTGCAGACGATTTATTCTTTTCTATCAAACCAAGATTTAGAGAAGTAGGGGATAGCTGGATGGATATCTTGCAATCAAAGATTTCCCTTTGATCATCCTATAATCAAACGTACTTAAACAACAGTTCGTAAAATAAAATACAACATAAGAAGTCATCGACCACCAATCCTTCTCTTACATCCCCTCCTAACAATAGTGTTATCTATTGTAGACTCTGGAAGCTCTAGAGGTATCTCTTCCACAGGCAGCCCATACAAGCACAAGTTCATTTTCTCTGCACCATTGTAACAAGCATTGTTACCGTGATTTTCCATAAACTCAATAGCATAAAGACGAGTGTAATAAAATTACTAGAAAATGATCCTAAGTTTTGTACCAATTGTTTTTAAATTATTTCATATTTGTTCAACCAAAAGATAATAAGTAACTATAAAACAAGAATGCAAAGTTTATCCCATAAAAGAAAGAAGTGAGAAGGCTTTGCACCTTCAACAACAAAATAATGCAACAACTCGACTACTTTCGCACTTCAATAAAAGTAAATGCAAATTCATCTGCACATGACACATTAACAATAACATAATACTTTATGCGGATTAAAACAATATAAAAAAAAGAAAAACTGTTTAAACAGTAAGAAAGTGACAGTTAGCGTAAGTTTCTATGATATAAAGTCACTAAACAATATCAACCACAAGTGTTATGACTAAAAATGCTAAGGTGGCAGAGTATAAGTGTTAATAGAAGATACTATGAGCATGATATTGATGCTCTTACAACTAAACAACGTAATAACATATACTATATCATTTTAAACAATCAGGGATAGATAAAGTGGCATACAAATGTAAATGCTAACATGTGAAATGATGATATAAAACCTGATACTAAAATAAGATTTTAATCATATAAAATCTGTGAAATTGGTTGTTAACATGAGTAAAGCAACAAAAACAAAATGTAGCTGCCGATAAATTGAATTAAATAATTTTATTAAATTTTAATGTTTAGTCATTAAAATTTTTATAAATTATGAAGTGATATAATTAATTTAGTTATAAAATATTATTAAATGAATAAAATAAAAATATATTTTTTATAATATGTATTTAAAGAAAATAAGCATGGTTGATAAAGAAAAGATTTGATTAATTGGAGATGGTAAACCACCACTGGGTATTTAACTTTTCTTTGGCATCTAAACTCTATTTGATGCCGATTCCATTCTATTGAAAGAGACCAAAGTTTGGATACAACTTTTATAAATTCGAGTTGCAATTTGTATATGGTAAATTGGGAATACACACTATGTCGTATATCCGGTGAATAAATTTATTTTTCAAAAAACAATAGACCCCTTCTATTATTTAGGCATACAACTATATACAACTCTACACAATTCCACTTTTTATGCATACGCAAATTAACCTAGGGATATAATCAGTGGAAGAATTTAGGGGGTTCGAGCCTGTGCGGCCGCCCCGGTTCAGTTCCGACAATAAGGATTTTTTTTTGTTTCTCCTGAGAGTTTTGCTCAATTGAAAGTTTTTGCTCTGCCCCTTTTCTTCTCAGAGTTTTAAGGAAGAAGAAATTTATTTTGTCAGTATAGTTGAACCCCCTCAAATATAGTCCTGGTTCCGCCAGTAAATGCAGTGTTGAACCATATCCCAGGAACAGAACATAATTTTCCTACGAGTTTCTATTCACATTTACTTCTATATGTACTTCAACTCATTGAAATTTGAATGAAAAGTCAAATCGGGAGAACAAAATCTATAAGCAAAGATCATATTCAACTCGGCTGCTTAGCTAATTGTGTGTTATGCTCAAAGATCGTATTGCTCCACATGTTTTGAACTCCTGACAAAGTTTCTGATTCATCCTTCCTAAACGAAAATCACTTATTTTCTCAAAACCATCACCATTTCCTTCCTATTTCCACACATCCTTAAATAACAAGCCCACTATGGTGATTTTGATTTCAATATCACCCACAATAATCGCTATTACAGTGGTCTTACTCAACCCTATAATCAGTGCATCACTTTGTAGAATAACATTGCTCTAAATAGGACCAAGAAAAATCTTCAGGTAGATTACCAGGTACGGAATGAAACCATTATACTCGTATGGAGAAAATTAATTGTTCCTTGCAAACTATACAAGGTTCTCAAAGCACTCACAATTTATTATAGCAAGATCAAGTAAGATTATTCTGACTATGATTAAGAACTCTCAGTCTCTTCCATCGAATTGATGAAGTAGGCAAGTTTGAATGTAAACTCTAGAGAGCCATACTTTAGCCAGCTTCTCTGCCACTTGGTTGCATTCTTTGAACATGTGTTTGAAGGTTAGTTCATAAGGGCCGCTGAATGTAGCAAATCCATGATCAAGTGGAAAATCTTCAAGAGAAAAACTATTTCATTTGTTTATAGCCTGCAACGAATTCAATACTATGGTCAATAGAAATAGACTGTTGCAGACACATCAGCAGAACAAATTTAATGACATAAAGTTCCCTTTAAAAACTTGGAGCAAAATACCATGTCACTTGTTCATAGCACTTCGTGTCTTAGTGATAAATTATAAGTCTATAAGTATACAAGTGCAACATGTTTTAAGGAGCATGCACAAAGAAGTCATATATCAGCAATCATAATAAAAAATGCAAGCTCTTTGCAGTAGCCATGACTGAGATTTCTCTTCCTATGTGGGTCCAACAAAATTCATATAGAAAGAAATGATAAACAAGCTAAAAATAAAATGCTAATTAAATACATTAAAGCGCGCATACGGGAGTAATGTGAAGAAGCCCTTACACTTGATATGGTTTATAGTTTCTTCACTCCTTGATGGATCATTTGATTCCATAAGATAAAATACTGGAATAAGAACACCCCCTATCATTTGGAAAAATATACACCAATTAGATAAAGCTTCATGAGCCAGCTCTCCATGCCATACGTCTAGAATGTTACAGTCTTAAGAGCTGGTTCATCGTGTTTACACTCTCATCGGGCATGTGATGCAACATGTAAGGGAAGTTTAAGGCCGGGGCTTCCCCCCCTGGGTGGATCCCTAGATTCTCGTACTGCACTTTGCATCCTGAAATTGTTGCCCTGTGGAACTCGAATGGAAAAATGAACTGATGAAAGTCGGGTACTTTCGCTAAGTTATCCCCGAAAAGATGAATTTCTCCCCCTTGAGTGATGGTTGACTGGGAATCATCAACACCCGTCACTCAGATATGAGGGGGGACACCAGGACGACGTGCAACAACCTAAAAAAAACACCCACTGACTCCCCTGAGCAATTTGAAAGTTGAATGTGGATTCTATTTTTGTACTCCATGGCTTCTCCGATACAATGCTAAAAATACCAGATTCTGACCATAACCAAGAGTAATATAAAACTATAAACTAATCTAGTACCAGATTCTATTGTATTACATTTTCCTCTGATGATAAGAAGACACTTTCTGTTACCCATGGGATGAACATACCTAAACTAGTGGTAGGCCAAAAAAGTATTAGAAAAATAGGCTTGATCACATACAATAGTGCAAATTTATAAGATTTGAAATAGAGAAGATAATTCTAATGCCATAAACAGGAAAATAAAAGGCATGCATTCACGATTAATCAAACTGATAGACACCTCATGAACATCTCATGGAGTTATCATACATTATATATATCGAGTCAATAAAATAAGAGATTCAAACAACTACTTATATAACTATACCAAGCCTTCATAACTATATACGAAGAATCTAAGTTCAAAACTATATCAAATTGAGCATGTATGTTTTTGTTGTAGGTCATTTGCCTTAACATCTTGAAGAAAATCACTTTAATTTATTATAAATTTCTTCCATCAAACCAGTCTAACAACGTCCAAGACGTCTAAGCTAATGATTCTCAATCACAAAGGCAACAAACTACAGTAGAGAAAACACAAAATCACATACTTCCACTACAACAAAACCATCTTAGTAAAATTGAAGGAGTTTGAAATAAGAGATTTTCAAAAAAATCCATAAACAATACCTGGAGAGAAAAAAATTTGTATGTTGGGAAGCATTCTATGTTAAGGTGAGAAATCAATCAAATTTTAGGAACATATTGAAAGTTCCGCATACATGTTCTCTTGCAAAAGGCTCGGCTCCATTAACGCACTCAGTTTACGAGTTTAGATTGCAGTCACTAAACATGGGTATTTGTGAATACTTTAGTTCAAAATACTACTCAACTCTGCAAGCACTACAATTAGTAGACAAAAGCTACATAATAAGGTCCTAATCTCCAAGTGTAATTGGATGACTATTCGAATACACCCACGACACTTGTAAACAAACACAATGATTGACATTTTCAAGTAAAACTACTAACCAGACAAATGCCACTACGATTAGGTAGATCCAGTACAACTATATACTCATGGACTGCAGATCAGCAATTTCTATCAAATAAAGTCCGCAAAAGCACAAGTAGTAAAAACGGAGAAAAAATACAAAATTAAACAACATACCAAACTTTGTTAAAGATAAGGCAGGGTGGCCAAATTGCAAATGAGTGTAATCCAGCCAGAAACAGCCAAAAGGAAGGACCATCAAAGCTACTGTATTAATCCATCATTTCGTTTGCTTACAAAAACGTTATGCGTAATGCATTGGGTTTATGTTATGGTATTTCTATCTATGTCACTATATCATATCAATAATAAGTAAAGTTGGGTTTAATTCAGTCATATCAAATCATCACCACCTATGTCTTAAAGTCATGATTGATTACGAAAGAATGCGAGATATGCCACTTCTGTCCGTACATTTTGACCAGCAAGATAGAAAATTGAAGATACATGCTTCTATTTAGGAACCAATATCATTTTCCCTTTTCTGCAACACTCTCACAAACTCATCCCAGCTCAAGCTTCCATCGTCATTTGTATCAAAAACGTGGAATATTATTTCCATCACGTTGTCGGAGAGAAAAATATCGCATACCTTTCATGGAGAATCATAATTAAAATTTGAATTCATGAGTAGATTATAGCACGAGAAAGGGAAACACGTACTTGAGATACTGCCCACTTGCAATCCATCTTTGTTAAGAGACCATTCACTTTGCCATAAATGAAAAGTGCCAGGGAATAGGGCTGTAACTTCTTACAAACCTTAGCGAAGCTCTTGAATTCCTCGAGTGTGAACCATATGGTGTTCATGTGCAGCATCTTATCCAAATCATCAACCTTGTCGTGCAACTTGCTTAAGTGCTTCAGGTCAGCTGAGGCAACCATTGACAAGGCAAATCCCTTGGCTAATATTGTCCCTCTGCCTTAATGGGCAAACTCCAACATGTGCATCTAACAAAATACAATAAGATTCCATATTAGATTCACCACCAAGTGGAAATTAAATCTCAACCAACCCGATCAAGATAGATAGATACTCTCTATCAATCATACAATCAAAAGTAGCATTTCTTAATAAACAGGGCCAAGATCGGGAGAAATAAAATTATAAGAAGCACTTAGGTAATCTAATGGATCTCATGAAAATTTTATGAGAAAAAAATCACATTTGATTGTAAAGATCTTATATTGGCCCGGATAATAAACAACCCACATCTTGTTCTTCTACTAACAACTATGACAGTCTCTAATGGCAAATCAAAATGGATAGCATATGACCTATTCATCTAACATGTTAACATGTATATTTAGTATCAAGAGACAATTGCAAGCAGTACTATATCATACATAACATTTTTATACCCGAGCAAGGTTGCAGTCGATGATTTAATATTAATCAACATCTGATATGTTGATCCGTGAAACCTTATCTTACTTGATGAAAAGAATGATGAAAGACAATAAGCAAATAACAGTCATTCACAAGCAATCAAACAAGTGCGAGAAAAAGTGGAGAAATCCATACTTCATCGTGAAGATCCCTTTGAAATTGGACAAATTTATCATGATGAAGACACATCTGACCATCTTTACTAAAGAAGTATTCCACCAAGCCACCATTTTCTACTAAACCACCAAGACTATGCCCTGCTCGAATTCCATCACAATGGATAACCTCTTTCCTGTAGTGAGCTCACATCAGAACCATTATTTTCTTGAATTCCTCCCTATCTATTTCCTTATCATATAAAATGAGCGTCATAATTATGGAGGAATTCAGTCAAAGAAAAACATTTCAATGCAAATCCAACCTCACCTGTTACAATCAAGATCAAATATCTTAAACGCCACTGAAAACATCGATTCCAGAATGCTTAGAAGAGTAACAAAAAATATATACATGTGATTATCATACAAATAACTATTTTTAGCCAAATTTGCATCAGTGAAAACAAAAAAAATTCCTATCTCATTAAGGTGGCAATGAAAACTCTTTGAAAAATATTAGACCATTATTATCCTTGTCAAAAAGCATAAAGAACTCCAAAGTTTAAACTACATATAAGCTCAATGTAAAGAAATATGGATTCTTTTAACTAAAATACCTTCTCAGGATGGCTCTTCATGCGACTCCGTTTCCCATAATTGAAGAATATTTTTCTCCCGTAAGCCACTGGTAGCAACGACAACAAATCCCCATAACAATTCAGCCTTCAGAGTCCAGTCAATACAAAATCAAAATCAAATCAAAATTATGGGTTACCTCTAAAAAGAAATCTTGATTGACTTTTAGGGACTTCGCAGCAACCGACTACTACTGCTACGTACCCATCATTGTATGATAGAGAAGAGGAGCTTGAATTAGAAAAAGCGTATAGAGAGAGAGGCCAATGGCGGAACTTGTTATGATTATGGAGATCAGTTTTTCGAAGGAGCCCTAGGTGCTACTGGCGTCGGTACGCCGCGGTGGCAGCGGCGGAGGTGGTGGTGGTAGGGGGGAGTGGCTGCGGGATTGGAAGAAGTGAAAAGTGGAAAGACGGTGGTGAGTTTGACAGGGTACAGAAATGACATGAAAATCTTTGGAAGAATATAGCAACGGCCTAAAACTACAAGAATTTCTCAAACTCTAACTTGAACAATACCAAAAATTGCCTGAAAATCTCCTCTGTCGCATCGAAAGCGAAGTAGCTATCACAATACAGCAACTGCGAATCCACGAATCTACCATTTTCTGCTTCACTAACCACGAAAACATCGCCGCCATAAGCAACATCCTCGAGCACAAAAAAAGTATACTTGAAGAAAATAACTCCGGTGAAGAAGAAAGATGGAAAATTTTGAGATGGAGAAGAAGAGTAGAAAGACACAGTGAATTAGAAGATGGAAAATTCGTGCCGTTTTTGCAAAGTAAGAATGTCAACAAATTACTTCAATAGCTCTGGCGGACTAATAGAAGGCAAAAATATCTATTATAGGGGGCTTGGGATAATCCTTAATATGGTTTGAGAATAAATCAGTAGTAAATTTTCTATGAAATAAAAATATTTTCTAGATTTAAATTTATTTAATAAATATTACCATCTATTTATGAAAAAAATGGTTTATCTAATTATAAATTTTATTTGAGGAAGAGTATGGAAATTTTTGTGTTCGATGATAAAAAATTATATCCGTCGGATAGTGGAGCAACACACTCCAAACTCAAGAATAAGAAATATTTTCCCGAGTTGACAATGAAAGAAATGAATGTTGTAATGTCAAAATAATCGAAGGATCCGAGAGTGCAACAATTTTATTGCCGGGAGGAACAAAACATTGCATTACTGATGCATTATTTTCTCCGAAGTCTCAAAATAATTTTTATGTTTAAAGTTATCTGTAGAAACGGATATCATATTGAGATTGTTAATGAAGGTAGCCGTGAATTTTTGTACATTACAAGTATGAATTCGGGAAAAAAGACGATACTGGAAAAGTTACCTTCTTGTTCCTCTGGTTTATATTGCACATTTATTGGTGCTATTGAAATATACGCAACAACCGAGAAGCTTATTGATGAATTTACTATTTGTCATGGCTGGTTAATCAATCATGGTTCTATAATGATATGCAAAATAATAGAGAATTGACAAGGTCATAGTAAAGAGTAAAAATATTCTCCATTCTAGTGAATTGCCATGTACAGCCTGTTCTCAAGGCAAGTTAATTGTATGACCATCACTAGTGAAAATTCGTATCGAATCTCCTGCAATTTTGGAACGCATACATGGTGATATATGTGGGCCCATTAATCCACATGTGGACCATTTTCATATTTCATGGTCTTAATTAACGCATCTACAAGATGATCACATGTATGCTTATTATACACCCGCAATCTGGTGTTCACAAAATTGCTTGCGAGGATAATTCAATTAAATGCACATTTTCTTGACCATAAGATAAAGACAATCTGTCTTGATAATGTCGGTGAGTTTACATCCCAATCTTTTAATGATTATTGCATGTCGATTGGGATTAATGTTGAACATCCTGTAGCTCATGTTCATACACTGAACAGTCTAGCTAAATCATTCATTACATGCCTTCAATTAATTACACGACGAGTGTTGTTAAGAACTAAACTCCCAGTATCAGCTTGGGGCTATGCTCTATTGCATGCAGCGACACTAGTCTGCATAAGATCAACAAGTTGTAATGTTTTTTCCCTCCAACAAATGGTTTTTGGTCAGGAACCAAACATATCTCATCTTAGAATTTTTGGATGTGCGATATATGTACTAATTGCTCCACCACAATGCACAAAGATAGGGCCTCAGAGAAGGCTGGGAATATTTTTTTGGTACGAACTCTGTCAATTATTAAATATCTTGAACCAATGATGGGAGATTTGTTTACTGTTTGTTTTGATGATTTTCATTTGAACGAGTCATTTTCCCAACATTAGGGGGAGAGAAAATAAAGTCGGTAAAACAAATAAGCTGGAATGAATTATCTCTATCTCATTTTGATCCAGTACAAAGCAAAGTGAACTAGAAGTTCAAAAGATAATTCAATTTCAAAGATAAGGAAATCAATTGACAAATTCTTTTACTGGACTAAAATGTGTGACAAAATCACATGTGTCGGCTGTTAATGCTCCTGTTAAAATTGATGTCCTTGAAGGAAAACCTATCATTAGAAATGAGATAAAGGCACAATTGAAAAGAGGTAGGCCAACTGGTTCAAAAGACAAAAATCCTCGTAAGCGAAAAGGAGCAAACATTGCAGATGACAAAAAAAAGGTGAAAATTCTTGAAGAATTTTTTAAGTTTCTGGAAGAATCTTACGACATGACTGAAAATGAACTTCTCAAAAATATTCAAATACCCCATAATATGGATAATGAAGAGCTCTAGATTAATTATGTCATGTCGGGTGTAAAATGGAACCGATACAAAATAAATGTCGACAATAAATTTGTATATGCTGCATCATGTGCCATAATGAATGAAAATGAGGATCATGAGCCAGCATCTGTTGAGGAATGCATGCGTATAAATTATTGGCCAAAATGGAAAGACGCAATCCAACTAGAATTGGATTCCTTGGAAAAATGAAAAGTCTTTGGAAAAATATCACGCACACCCAAAGATGTGTGGCTTGTGGGTTATAAATGGGTCTTTGTACAAAAACAAAATGAGAATGATGAAATTGTGCGCTATGTGGCACAACTTGTCACACAAGTTCTTCCCAAAGACCAGGTATTGATTATGAGGATACGTATTCTCTAGTCGTGGATGCAACTACATTTCGTTATTTGCTTAATCTGGCAGCAAATGAATCCCTTGAAATGTGTTTAATAGATGTAGTGACTACCTATTTGTATGGCTCCCTTGATAATGATATTTATATGAAAATTATGGAAGGATTGCAATTGCCAAATAAATGTAATTCTAGTTCTCGAGAACTTTATTCGATCAAGTTGGATCGATCTTTATATGGGCTGAAACAAGCCGGACACATGTGGTATAACTGCCATGGTGAATATCTAATGAATCAAGGTTATCAAAATGACCCGATCTGCCTCTGTGTATTCATAAAATGATCGGGAGTAGGAATTTGTTATTATTGCAGTCTATGTTGATAACCTGAATATAATTGGGACTCCTAAAAAGATCCAAAATGTTTTTAAACATTTGAAAATAGAATTTGAAATGAAAGATGTTGGGAAGAGAAAGTTTTGTCTTGGGTTGCAAATTCACTTGTGGAGAATGAGCTATTAAAGGCAGAGTTCAAAGGCAGCTTCGAGAAATTTCCTAGGAGCTGCTTTCTGAGGATGGTTCCAAGCTTGGAACCAGGCATTTCTGGACATATTTGAAAATCAAAGGCATTTCAATTTCATTGGAAGGCGGTTATGAAAGAACCGCCTTCTTTTTATATGAATCAAAAGTGGTTCACCGAATATTGGCCTTTAAATGAGTGCAATTAAAGGCCACTGTGCAGAAGTGACTTCCATTATGGTAGGTGCTGAAATAGGAACATGGATACGTATCTATTTTTGAGCGAGGAACCTTTATGTATCAGGGCACTTGAAAGAACGAATAATGTTACGAGTATGTAACAATGTCTGATTTTAGTTTTAATCTAGGAGCCATTTTTGGTTCTTTGTGTTTGTGAAGAAGATCAGTTCCAAAATCGGAACTGATTAAAATGGGAATTTTTATAACTTAAGTGGGTTAATGCCAACAAATAATAAGAAGAATTTTGGATGAGGCATAACCCACTCTTTGGGGTTTCTTGTGGAACTAATTGTGAAGGTATGTTCAGGTCAATCACTAATTTTAATTCATTCAATTTAATTATATTGGAAATGGGTTGAATTAGGGTTTTATGTGTGGAAATATTTTTTTTAATGGAAATGGGATGAATTAGTGTTATGTTATGTGCTATAATAGTTTTACACCATACTCAATTATAGGTATGTACGTACGTAGGGCTATTATATGGATAGATTCGAACTCATCGGTGGCGATCACAAGAACTCACCCGATTATATTCCCTTGGTAGAATCATGTGTCGTGTTGGCTTTCGAGCATGCCTCGAAGACGGTGTAGTCCTGGCACGTTTCCCATTTAAGGATTATAAGAATGATGCATATGTGGGTAGAAGGAAGTTGTATGAACATCTTATAATGTGAGGCTTTCAAACTAGTTATACTCACTGGATATGGAACGGGGAGGTTGTCACACATATTGTAGATAATGTTAAAACTAAAGAAGGGGTTAATTTGGATGGATATGATGGATTTGATGAGATGGTGAAGGATGTTGCTAGAGAATTTCATGGTAAACCTGAGGCCCTAGAAGCGTTGATCAATGACAAGAAGACTGCATTGTATAACGGGTCCAAACATATTGTTTTTAGAGCTACGTTGAGGACAATGAATTTTAAGGCAAAATACGGGTGGACTGACAAAGGGATGACTGGGACACTTGAATTTCTTAGGGAATTTCTTCTAGATGGTAATCTTATGCCCGCTAGATCGTATGCCGCAAAAAGGATTCTCTATCCAATGGGATTGGAATTGGGAAAAAAATCATGCTTGTCCGAATGATTGTATGTTGTATAGAGGAAAGGAGGATGAGGATAGAGAAACTTTCCGTGTATGTGGTGAGTCACGGTACAAGTCAAAGCGGGGAGAAATTGTTATGGGTGCAGAATTTGGTTTCATCTCGAAGAATAAGAACCCTGCTAAAGTTTTATGTTATCTTCATGTTATTCCACGTTTGAAGAATTTTTTTCTTGCAAAGAGGATGCTAAGTTAACGCACTGGCATGCAGATAGAATTAGACATGAGGATGGTGTGATTAGTTATAAGTGGGATGGTGAGCAGTGGAAGAAACTTAATGCCCTTTACCCTAAGTATAGATCGAAGCCTCGACATTTGAGGTTTGGCCTATTGACTGATGGAATGAACCCGTTTGGTAATATGATAAGCGCACATAATTCATGGCTTGTAATGTTGGTTACATACAATCTCCTCTCCTGTTTGACCATGAAGTGAAAGTAGGTTTTGTTATCAATGATGATTTTGGGCCCTAGGCAACATGGTAATGATATAGATGTTTATCCTGGTCCCCTTATTAATGATTTTGTGACGTTGTTCAAGGATAGGGTTTGGACTTACGATGGTCTTGCGAAAGAGTATTTCACATTGAAGGCCTTGTTGTCTTGCACTATAAATAATTTTCCAGCTTACAGAAATTTGTCTGGATATTCGGTGAAGGGGCACTAAGCGTGTCTCATGTGTGAAAGGGAAACTTCATTTTGCCAACTTAAACACAGTTGTAAAATTTTTACCAAGGTCACAGAAGGTTTCTTCCAGAGGAGCACCCCTGGCATTCTGCAAAGAAGTGATTCAATGTGGGAGATTAATTTATGCCCACTTCCATTACCACTAATGGGTGATCAAGTTTTTGACAGAGTTAAAAAAATTTCCAAATGACTTTAGAAAGTTTAAGCGGAAATCTTTAGTAGAAGGAAGTTGGAAGAAATGCTCTATTGATTTCAAACTCCTTTACTAGAAATATTTGGATGTCAAACATTGTATTGATGTAATTGACCCACCTCCCCTCGGGGTCGTCAACTTGTAGCTAAATTGACCCGAGCAAAGGTGTTCCAAATGAATGAAAGGAAGGTCAAAGATAAAATTTATATTCTGCTCCCAAACTCACTACTAAGCTACATATGGGGTAGTTAGTGGCAAGACCGGGTTTGTCCACAGAGATGCTAGGGTATAATAGCCAACTAAACACAATCACTAACTACCTAAAAGGTAGTTAGTGGGAAGTTTGGGTTTTTCCATAGAGATGATAAGGTCTAATAGCCAATTAAAGACAAACACGTATGGGTTTTCAATCCATCTGTGATTCTAGGAATAGCTAGTATGGTAAAAGAGGAGTGGTGTTTTTTCAACTAAAAACTACTAACATAAAGGTAAAACACAAGTAAACTATATAGGCAGACACTTGGGTAATATTTGCGCAGCATGGTTGATTAAATTTTTTTATCCTCGATTCTATCCCATATAAGACCTAAACAACCAAATCTTGTGCTCATAACACTTGGTAAGGTCGATGGTCAGCACATCCCAATACATGTCATGCAGGGTGCTATTGTAATCTTCCATCGGCACTGCCTCTGTAATTAGGGGAGTGCAACAATGGCCCGGCCATTGCGCATATCTGTTTCTCCTCCGAACAATTATGTCTTGGGCACTACACCACAGATGATCTACCCCTAGGCCTATATAGAGAAAAAGGGAGATAGGCACCTTATTAATGACACTAGAACCTATTACAACTCTAGCTTGCTACTATATGCTATCTCTACCCATAACCCTTCAGACCAACTCGCCAGCTAAGACTGGTGTGTTGTCATCGTAATGGTAAATCTCGGAAAAGACCTACGTGCACACATCCACGTGGACCCTGACCCTGCAACCCATATCACATCCAAGTTCTCTTCCCCGGGGGGTATCAATATTTGCACCAACATGAATGTAGACTAGAGTGTGTGCTAATGGAGTGTATCATTCATGCAATTATAACAATTCAAGAACAAGCCATTATAATATCACAAACAAATAGAATTAGGAAGATCTAATGAATCTCAAAAAAAACATTAATCAACACATGAATTGGGAGGCCGTTGTAGTACCTCTCAAAGTTAATATTTATAAGCCCTAAATGCTTGCTGTCAACAACTAAGTAGATAGTAGCAAGTCGGGGTCATCCACGAAGAAGAGAATTTTCTTAAGCGTTTAAGCACAAAAGGTTGCTATTAGGCTAGGAGTAGATATATATATATATATATACAAATAAAAGCATGTTAAAGGGGGGGGGGTTTTGGTTGTTTGGTGGTCCTAAACTACGAAAGTTAAAAGACAAGATAACTAGCAAAGTCAAGTAACTATGCTAAGCATCAAACAAAACTTAGAAAAATGGGCTTAAAACTACAAAAGATAAAACCTTGGGGACAATCGACATCCACTTCAAAACCAAATGTAGATCATTGAACCATTCACTCATCTTATTACATTTATTACCTATGGGGAATGACAATAGAAGATCAACATTCATTCCTTCTTAATAGTAATTTGCAAAGACAAACAACGACCATTTGCAAACCTCATTGAAGATTACCCCAGACAAACAACGACCATAGGGGTATTTCATCAATGGCATTATACACGAAGGACCTAGATTTGACAACAACTAGCTTTCTACCAAAGACATAGCCATTTAACCAAACATAGCACTCATTAGGCTAAACCTAGAGCAAACCACATCAAAGGTTCAACCTTTAATTGCATCTAAAGGATAAATATGAGAACAATCCACATTGACATACTTATCTAGCAATAATCACAACACATTATGCACAAGAAGTTCTAAGTTCATGTTCTTAGATTTTCATGCAAAGGAGCTAAGGAATTCGTCACTTTCCTAACTCCCTAACACTTAATTCATACAAACACTTCCTATTCTCAAACAACCCATGACATAAATGAAGTGAAACGTATCATTAAGAACACATGAATGCTAAATAACAAAGGCTTCAAGAACGAGTGAAACAATCTATTCACTACTTCGACTACTTGTTGTGAAGACAAATCTTCTATCCTTCTTAGATAGTAGTTTGCAAGAGTGAATTCGACATCTCTTGTCAAACCTCACCAATGACTCTCTTAGTACTAACAGTATCCCAATGATGGTATTTAGTACGAAGAATCAACAAGCTTGGCAACACTTATAAACACTACACCGTGTCTATGCATTTAACCAATTCATGCATTTACACAAGATTAGTCAAGAACGATCAACATTCATAGACTTCTCTCATTTTCTACCTAAAACAAACATGACAATGAGTTCGACATCATCACATTCATCTAGCAATTATCAACACACCAACATCATTTAAGAAGCTCTAACTCATGCTCTTGGATTCCACATTGAAAGAGGGGAGGATTAGCTACTTTCTCCCAACCCTAACAAGTAATCAGACAAGTAATTCATATACTCAAGCTTCCAACAACATTAATGCCATTAACAATTCACATTCAAAGCTCAATAAATGCACAATAGCAAAAGCACCAAATAGATATATATATATATATATATATGTGTGTGTGTGTGTGTGTGTGTGTGTGTGTGTGTCGTTCTTACTACTTAGAAATGGAAGCTTCAATCCATTGCTCCCAAGATAAAACTAAGCTAGACAAAAAAAAGACATGATTAACCTACAAAAACTAAGAAAAGAAAGAAAGAAAAACTAGGGTTTGAACCTAGAAAAATGCAAGAAGAAGGGAGTGGATCCGTGTTGTTGAAGAGGAGGGGATAAGGTGAGTATTTATAGTACAAAAAGCAAGAAGAATTTCTGACCATTCATCCATCGTGAGTAGCGACGTGCTCACGATGACCTCGCGACGGACTCCAATTCCAGCACCATTTCATCTTTCTCCTTTTTGTTTCATATCCTCCTCTTCTCTTCACTTCTTCAATTATTCAAATCTTCAAAAGCTCAAATACAAGTCTTCAAATCTTCAAAGGTATTCTTCAAAGTCTTCAAAGTCTTCAAACAAATTATCTTGTCACACAAAATTCTCTAGAAAAGTAATAAAAGCGTAAAAGTCGCTTGTAACCTTCCTTAGAGAATTTCAAGGCAAAATATCACATTTAGATCACAAAAGTGTACGAAAGTGAATCTTAAAAGTCCTAATATAACCGTATAAAATGGGTACATCAAACCTCCCTGCACTTAAACCTTACTCGCCCTCGAGTAAGAAAAGATTTAAGCACGCGAAGGAATTCATATGTCCGCATCCTAACTAATATTCCCCCAATCAACACCTCACAAAAACTCTCAATATCATAAATCCCAAAATCAAAGCTCAAATGAGAATTTTTCACACACACAAACCCAATTCCTAAATCTAACCAAACTTACCACTTATCAATTCACTACCCATAAAAACATTTCAAAGTCCCGAATTGATAATCCCAAAGTCCAATGACACAAAATGAAGTTAAAACCATATAGGAGGTTTAAGCACATACTTCACTTCATACCAATATATCAACCAAAATCCAATGACACAAAATGAAGTCAAAATCATAGAGGAGGTTTAAACACATACCTCACCTAATGCCAATATATCAACCAAACGAAGTATAAAATAATCAAGAATTTCATACCCATACTTCTTTTTTGAACACACTAAGTTACCCAATCCCAAGAGGTTTAAAGATGTTGAGCTACACGATACATCCATGTGACAAATGCAACCTTATGACCCCAATGCTGGTAAATGAGTGAAATCATAGTATTTTTTCCTTTTTCTCTCTTTCTCTCATTTTGCCTAGGAGCCCTTTCGGGTTTTCATCCTAGCCACACATCATGTTTCTTTGGCTCACATCTCACCTTTTTCCACACATTTTGACCTCTCATTTTTGCCTAGGTTGCCCTTTTGGATTTTTGACATATCCGGGCCCCCAATGATGCCTAAGTTTCCCTCTCAGGTTTTCAACTTAGCGGGTTTTCTTTTCCTTCTATTTTTTTTCAAATTTTGTCTTTCTTTTTCTCATGTTTTTCCAATCAAAAGTAGTAAAAAGCATTCCAAATGAAGCTAGCATGCATGTGAGTCCTCTAACCCCACCCAGGACTTAAAACATTTTATTGCCCTCAATGTAAACATGTAAGGCAAGAATAATAAAACTTAAGGTAAGAGGTAGAGTGACACTCATTTCTCTGCATAGTCGTCGGTGATATGGCGCAATTCAATGTACTTATATAGAATTGGTCCCAAAATCAGTTTTGGAGCCAGAAGGGGGAGCAAAATTGACGTAGAAGAACTCACCCCTCAAGCAAAATGTTGTCTCCTTAGCGCCATTTGATCAAGACTAACACCACAAAGAACAACATCAAACTCACAAGTACATAAGGATTTGTAATACTAGGTTTAGCATCAAGAGTTAATAACCATAGTATTATCAAAGAACAACCAATCCATCATGCAATCACCACTTATAAGATTGTCAAATAAAAATATCCAACATATATCGACACATATCCAAGCATCATTATAGAATATAGCAATTAAAGACTCAATGATGTAGTTAGCATACTACAATAAACAAAAGATACTATAAAGATGTAAGAATTTTCATATGTCAATATATGTGAGATAGTGGAGGAATGAGTGGATATGTGGTGGTTCTTGGGAGTATTTGGAGAAGAAGGAAGGATTATGCAGTGTTTAAGCTCAGCTGGAAAGTTGGATTCTTCATCGCGACTGGTCGCGACTCGCGATGCATCATCTTGAGTCGAGGGCTTTTGGCCTCGAGAACCCAAAGTCTCAAGGACTTCAGCTCAAATCGAGGGATTTCAGCCTCGAGGACCTGAGGTTTTGAGGGCTTGTATTGTTGAGCTCAGCTCAAATCAAGGACATGTAGCTTTAAGGACCCAAGGTCTCGAGGGCTTCAGCATGAGTCGAGGGATTGCAGCCTCATGGACCTGAGGTCTTGAGGTGCTCAGCTCGAATCGAAGGCTTGTGGCCTCGAGAACCTGAGGTCTCAAGGGGCTGATGCAATCGAGGGCTCTAGCTCGACTTGAGGAATGAAGGTCTTCAGGGTTGGTGTCGAGAACTGTCCTCGAGAGAGTGATGGGCTTTCAAGTTCAGATCGAGTCAAGGGCTTCCTGCCTCAAGGTCTCGAGGGGATGATGTCTCGAGGGTTGGTCTCGAGAACTAGCCTCAAGAGGGTGATGAACTATCAAGTTCTGCTCGAGTTGAGGGCTTGCTGCCTCGAGGTCTCGAGGGGATGATGTCTCGAGGGTTTGTCTCGAGAGCTGACCTCAAGAGGGTGATAAACTTTGAAGTTTTGCTCTATCCAAGGGCTTACGATCTCAAGGACCAGAGGTCTCAAGGGCTGACTGGTCTCGAAGGACTAATCTTGAGGGATGATGGTCTCGAGACTCATGGTTTTTTGAAAGGCTGGTCTTACGGCCTTGGGGACCCGAGGTCTCGAGGGGTTCAACTCGAGGGATTGCACTCTCAAGGACCTGAGGTCTCGAGGGAATGATGTCTCGGAGGTTTTTGCTTGATTCGAGGGCATGTGGCCTCGAGGTTTGGAGGTCTCAAGGGTTGGCTGGTCTTGAAGGACTGATCTCGAGGGATGATGGTCTCGACGCTCATGGTTTTTCAAAAGGCTGGTCTTGCGACCTTGAGGACCCAAGGTCTCGAGGGTTTCAACTCGAGTTCAGGGATTACAGTCTCGAGGACCTGAGGTCTCGAGGGAATGATGTCTCAAAGGTTTTAGCTCAATTCAAGGGCCTGCGGCCTTGAGGACTGATGGTTCTTTGGGTTTGGCTCGACTCAAGGTCTCAAGGGGATGCTGTCTCGAAGACCCGTTGGTTGCGACTCACGATGACTCATCGCGAATCACGGAAAGTGGATGATGGGAACTGAATTTTTACCCCAAAGCTTCTGATCACATCAAAACTTGTGATGGTCCATTGTGAGGTCATCGCAAGGGCGTCGCGACTCACAATTTACAAGACCTCCCAGCACTTAGAAAGAATTCAATCTTTTCTTACCAACATTCCAAGCTTTCTTCCCTTTCTCATTGACCTCATTCCTTCATCTCCTTGAATGCAATGCACTTCACTTTGCTAAAAAATTATAGAAAAACACACCATAAAATGAACAAGACAAAATAACAAAAACTAAACAAAAAAACCAATTTAAAAGGCTGAGTTTATTTACGTCGTCGGCACGACAAAGCTCCGTATATTTAAGGTCGGTGGCAGGACCTCAATGTTATCCATATGGTGAAGGCTTGAACCCCTTCACCATGAGTATCCAAAAGTAGAGAGGTGGAGGTGCAAAATTTTCAAGAGGAAAGTCTTGTTGAGGTGGAGATGGTTTAAAGGGAGTTGGGTGGTTAGTAGGCTTGGGGTATTCTTTTGGCTCCTCTCTTATCTCCCTCAATACTTCCAAAAATGGTAGAGTTGGTTCAATAGGTTGGGGCAGAGGTGACGATGCTAATGAATGTAGCACAATCACCTCTTCCTCCTTTTTATCATCCTCAACAACCAACTTCTCATTCCCTTTGAACTCAAGATCATTTCCCATGGTGCCTCACTCACTGAATCCTCAAGTTCGATTTGGGATAGTGTATTTTTGGAATCACGAGCTTCCATTTAGGCCAACACTTCTAATATACTTCTCGCATGCCCCTCAATAGCCTCAACACTAGAGAAGAGCCGGGTGTCTGGGTCTTCACTAGTAAAGTTTTTCAAGTTTGCTATTGTATTCATGACTTCCTCACGTGTCAAACTTGAACTTCCTTGTTGGGATTATTTTTGGGGTATGGTATAAGGTGGTGATTGCCAACTATTTTGCTCGTATTGTTGGTTTTCCGGCTTAATCTCATATCACCAATCCGGATTACCACTCCATTCTGGATTGTAAGAATTGTGGTATAGATACCATTCTTGAGCTTCTTGCCCTTGAAAACCAACATCTCCTACCTCTTGGTAGGACTCTTCATAATACCCTTGGTTTTTGAAACCAAGGGTTCTTTCCCCTTCATAGTGCTCTTCCCACAACAAATAGCAAGACTCGATAGGATGGTCGGGATGACACATCCTACAAAACCTTGCTTGCTGAGCCTCACTTTTCATCATGAGTTCCCTCAAGGTGAGATGCTCCATTATTTTTATTTTTATTTTTAAAAAAATAAATTTTCAGAAGTCCAAAATCATATTGCAAAGATTCTCGATAAAAATATACCAAGAACTCAAGAAATACTTACTCCGAACAAAAAAACCACCAAGGAGTGGAAAATAAAAACAACTAGCTATGCAACCAAATACACCTAAACACTTAAAAATAAACGCCTCTTCCCCAGCAGCGGCGCCAAAATTTGGGAGGCCGTCGCCGCGCATCTCAAAGTTAATAGTTATAAGCCCTATATGCTTACTATCTACAATAGAAGATTAACATTCATTCCTTCTTAATAGTAATTTCCAAAGACAAACAATGATCATTTTCAAACCTCATTGATGATCACCCTAGACAAACAACGACCATAGGGGTATTTCATCAATGGCATTATACACGAAGGAACATAGATTTGACAACAACTAGCCTTCTACCAAAGACATAGCCATTTAACCAAACATAGGACTCATTAGGCTAAACCTAGAGCAAACCACATTAAAGGTTCAACCTTTAATTGCATCTAAAGGATAAATATGAGAACAATCCACATTGACATACTTATCTAGCAAGAATCACAACACATTATGCACAAGAAGTTCTAACTTCATGTACTTAGATTTTCATGCAAAGGAGCTAAGGAATTCATCACTTTCCTAACTCCCTAACACTTAATTCGTACAAAAAATTCCTATTCTCAAACAACCCATGGCATAAATGAAGTGAAACATATCATCAAGAACACATGAATGCTAAATAACAAAGGCTTCAAGAATGAGTGAAACAATCTATTCACTACATCGACTACTTGTTGTGAAGACAAATCTTCTATCCTTCTTAGATAGTAGTTTTCAAGAGTGAATTCGACATCTCTTGTCAAACCTCACCAATGACTCCCTTAGTACTAACAATATCCCAATGATGGAATTTAGCACGAAGAATGAACAAGCTTGGAAATACTTATAAACACTACACCGTGTCTAAGCATTTAACCAATTCGTGCATTTACATAAGATTAGTCAAGAACGATCAACATTCATAGACTTCTCTCATTTTCTACCTAAAACAAACATGACAATAAGTTCGACATCATCACATTCATCTAGCAATTATCAACACACCAACATCATTTAAGAAGCTCTAACTCATGCTCTTGGATTTCACATTGAAAGAGGGGAGAATTAGCTACTTTCTCCCAACCCTAACAAGTAATCATACAAGTAATTCATATACTCAAGCTTCCAATAACATCAATACCATTAAAAATTCACATTCAAAGCTCAATAACTGCACAATAGCAAAAGCACCAAATATATATATATATATATATATATATATATATATATATGGTTCTTACTACATAGAAATGGAAGCTTCAATCCATTGCTCCCAAGATTAAAAAATAAGCTAGACAATTAAAAGACATAATTAACCTACAAAAACTAAGAAAAGAAAGAAAGAAAAACTAGGGTTTGAACCCAGAAAAATTCAAGAAGAAGGGGTTGGATCCGTGTTGTTGAAGAGGAGAGGAAGGTGAGTATTTATAGTACAAAAAGCAAGAAGAATTTCTGGCCATTTGTCCATTGCGACGTGCTCGCGATGACCTCGCGACGGACTCCTATTCTAGCACCATTTCTTCTTTCTCCTTTTTTTTCATATCCTCCTCTTCTCTTCACTTCTTCAATTCTTCAAATTTTCAAAAGCACAAATACAAGTCTTCAAATCTTCAAAGGTATTCTTCAAAGTCTTCAAACAAATTACCTTGTCACACAAAATTCTCTAGAAAAGTAATAAAAGCGTAAAAGTCGCTTTTAACCTTCCTTATAGAATTTCAAGGAAAAATGTCACATTTAGAGCACAAAAGTGTAAAAACGTGAATCCTAAAAGTCCTAATAGAACCATATAAAATAGGCACATCATAAATACAAATTTATCCTCAAACTGTAAAATTACTCCCTAGAAAATAGATCCATGGCAAATATTGAGTTAAATGTCATTGATCTAACAAAATAAGATGAAGAAGAGAAGAGAAAAAGAGATGAAGAAAAGAAGAACAAAAAAGAAGAAGAACTCTGGAAAGATAGAGAACTCTCCTCTTCCATCTACCTAGAGAGAAAAATATAATCTACATTATGCATACTTAGTTAACCCTAGGAGACTAAGGGCTCCTTCTACATGAGAAGATAAATGCGCTTCTTAAGGGATAAGTTTGGAAAAAAACCCTAAATCTCCTCTTGAATCTAAACCCTAGTAGACTAAAGGCTATATATGTAGTATTAGGGGATTGGGCCTAAAAATAGGCCCAAACAGGCAAAAACCCTAGCAGGAGCCAATGACACGAACTGCCACAGATGGCACGGCCCATGTCACTGACATGGCCTCGTGTTGGAGCGGTCCGTCAGATTTGGAATGGGCCGCGTGCCTCGTGCTGAGGGGGGCACGGCATCTGGCACGACCGTTCTGGGTGTAGTCCATGTCTTCTGGCGCAGCTCATTGTCTGGAGCTTCATTTTTGCACCCCTAATCCACACCCCGTGACGTTTGGTGCAGGCAGTCAACCAACCCTTCGTTTGCTCAGTTTTTAGCACGGGTCGCTTCATTCTTCACATCCTGTTGGTTGATCTTGACATTTTGGACTTGGAACAGTGTGGCCCATGTGAAATGGAATGGTCTGCACCCATACTTAGCCATTTTTGGAGCAAAAAAGGAAAATTGGAGACACGGTCTACAGAAGTTAGCACTGCCCGTGCCGGGATTTGGACCTGTGAGCTCAATAAAGTTACGACTCACAAAATATTGGACATGTGAGCTCAATTTTTCAGAAATTTTTTTGATCTAGTCACGACTCGCGATGCCTAGGTTACAACTCACACAAAGCTAGGATTGGGAATTGAAAAAACTTCCCTTGTTTGCCGCGACTTGCTACAGACAAGGTTTCCCAGCCCTTAGAAGAAATTTCTTACCAACTTTCCAAGCTTTTTTCCCTTTC
Organism: Rubia yunnanensis; assembly: GCA_037428765.1. Taxonomy (NCBI): domain Eukaryota; kingdom Viridiplantae; phylum Streptophyta; class Magnoliopsida; order Gentianales; family Rubiaceae; genus Rubia; species Rubia yunnanensis. The sequence continues at coordinate 40,516,840 of CM075066.1, forward strand.
TCATGGATCTTATTCCGTCATCTCCTCCAATGAAATACATTTCACTTTGCTACAAAATTCATGGAAAAAACACTGTGAAAAGAACAAGATAAAATAACATGAAATATAACAAAAACCAAATTAAAAGCCAATTTTTTTTTTCGTCGGCACGACTTAGCTCCGTATGTTTAAGTTCATCGGCACAACCCTAATATTATCCATATGGTGAATGCTTGAACCCCTTAACCATGAGCATCCAAAAGTATAGAGGTGGGGGTACAAAACTTTCAAGAGGAAAGTTTTGTGGAGGTGGAGTTAGTCTTAAAGGAGTTGGGTGGTTAGGAGGCTTGGGATAATCATTTGGCTCCTATACTATCCCCTTTAAGGGTTTCAAAAATGGTGGGGTTAGTTCATTTGGTGGGGGTGGGGTGATGATGGCAATGGATGTAGCACAATCACCTCTTCCTCAACTTTTTATCCTCAACAACTGACTCCTCATCCCCTTCAAACTTGAACTCAATTCTCAAGGTGACCTCACTCACCAAATCTTCGAGTTTGACTTGGGATGGTGTATCTTTGGAATAACGACCTTCCATTCAGGTCACCACGTCCATTATATTGCTCACATGCCCCTCCAAAGCCTCAAGACTACAGAATATTTGAGTGTCCAATTCCTCATTAGTCTTGGCCAAGTTTTTTAAGTTTGCTATTGCATTCATGATCTCCTCATGTGTCAAACTTGAACCTTCTTGTTGGGCTTGGTTTTGGGGTATGGTCTAAGGTGATAAAGGCCAACTATTTTGCTCGTATTGTTGGTTTTCTACCTCATTCTCATACCACCAATCAGGATTACCACTCCACTTCGGATGGTACGAATCGTGGTATGGATACCACTCTCGGGCTTCTTGCCCTTGAAAACCAACATATCAAACCTCTTGGTATCACTCTTCATAATACCCTTGGTTTTGGAAACCAATGGTTCTTTCCTCCTCGTAGTGCTCCTCTCTTAACATATAGAAAAGTTGGTAGGATGGTCAGAATGACACATCCTACAAAACTACGCTTGTTGAGTCTCTCTTTTCATCATGAGTTCCCTCAAAGTGAGATGTTCCATTTTTTTCTTTTTCTAAAGTTCAGAATAATATTGCAAGGATTCTCGGTAAAAATTCACCAATAACTCAACGAATACCTACTCCAAACAAAAACAACCACAAAGAAGTGGAAAATAAAAACAACTAGCTAATATTTAACCAAATATACCCACACACTTGAAAATAAACGCATCTTCCCCAGTAGCGGCACCAAAATTTGGGAGGTCGTCGACGTACCTCTCAAAGTTAAAATTTATAAGCCATGAATGCTTCATATTTACAACTAAGTAGATAATGGCAAGTCGTGGTCGTCCAAAAGAAGAGAGATCTTTCTAAGGGTTTAAACATATAAGGTGGATACTAGACTAGATATATATATATATATATATATATAATCAATTAAAGAGGGGGGTTTTTGTTGGTTTTCCTAAGTTATAAATTTAAAGACAAGACAACTATCAAATTTAAGTAACTATGCTAATCATGGAACAAACTAAGAAAAAGGAATAAAAACTACAAATAACAAAGCCTTGGGGGCAATTGATCTCCACTTCCAAACCTCATGTAGATCATATAACCATTCACTCATTCTATCAAATTCAATTCCTGTGGAGAATGCTATCACTTCCATTTAAATAGATAGACATACTTTTCTTCTTAATAGTAATTTACAAAGACGTTCAACGATCATTTGCTAACCTCATTGATAATCACTTTAGACATTCAAAGACCATAAAGATATTTCATCAATGGAATTATACACGAAAGACCATAGATTTGATAACAACAAGCATTCGGCCAAATGCATAGCCATTTAACTAAACAAAGAATTTATTAGGCTAAACCTAGAACAAACCACATTCAAGATTCAACCTTTCATTGCTTCTCTAGGACATGAGAACAATCCACATTAACATACTCGTCTAGCAAGATTCACTTCACATTATACACAAGAAGTTCTAATTCCATGTTCTTGGATTTTCATGTCAAATGAGCTAAGAAATTGGCCACATTCCTAACACACTAACACTTCAATCATACAAACATTTCATATTCTTAAACAACCCATGACATAAATGAAGTAAAACATCACATTAAGAACACATGAATGCTAAATAACAAAAGCTTCAAGAAAGAGTGAAATGGAGGTTCTTACTACATAGGTTTGGAAGCTTCAATCAATTGCTCCCAAGTATAAAACTGACCTAGATAATGAAAATACATAATTAACCTACAAAAACTAAGAAAAGAAAGGGGAAAGCCTAGGGTTTTCAGTCCCCAAATTGGAAAGAAGAAGAGAAGGGGAAGAGAGAGAGGATAAGGTTTGGTATTTGTATTACAAAAAGTACAAAATATTTATGGTCATACGTCTATCGCGACTCGCAATCAATTCTTCGCGAGTTGCAACTGAGCCAAAATTCAGCATCTTGATTTCTTTCTTCTTTTTGTCTCAAGTCCTCTTATTCACTTCACTTATCTTCAATTCCTCAAGTCTTCAAAAGCTCAAATGCAAGTCTTCAAATCATCAAAGCTAGTCTTCAAACTCTTCAAAAAAATTTCTTGTCACACAAAATCCCCTAGACAAGTCATAAAAGCGTAAAAGTCTCTCTTAACTCTCCTTAGAGAATTTTAAGGCAAAATGCAACATCTAGAGCACAAAAGTGGATCCAAAAAGTCCCAAAATATCTGTTTAAAATGGGCACATCATGAGTCAATCCTAAAGGAAATAGGTTGTTTGAAAGCTTAGCACATTCAATTGGCTTCTCTATGGTTTCCTCTAAGGGTTCCAAAAATGTTAGAATAGGTTCTATAGATGGAGGTAGGGGTGAAAATAGGTAACATTGTGAATTAAGTATAATCAACACTTCCTTGACTTCTTCACTCTCAACAAACCATTCCTCATCCCCTTTGGATTCATCTACAAAAAATTCACATTCAACTAGGGATGGGTCATTTTTTAAATATTGGGTTTCAAGTTGGTTCACCATTTTCATCAAATCAATTACTTTCCTTTCAACTTTCTCAATGCTTGAGAAGAGTTGAGTTCTCAAATCTCTAATGTTTCTATACAATTATGATTGGAGTAAATTACTACTCTTGGTCAAATTTTCTATAGCTTGCAAAATATCTCCATCCTCTAATTTGGGAACCAATCCCAGGGATTGGTTTTGGGGCATTGGATAGGTTAATTAAAGCCAATTATCTATCTGAGAGTGTTGGTTTCCTGATGCATTTCCATGTCACGAATTTGAGTTACCACTAAACCTTAAATTTAGAGAATCGTGGTATGGGTACCAATCTCAATCCCATTGTCCTTGGGAACCAACAACTCCTACCTCTCTCTCATTTTTGCTCATCCAATAGCAAGACTCCGTAGGGTGGTCAGAATGACATATTCTACCAAATATCACTCATTGAGACTCTCTTCTCCCATACTCACTCAACCTTGGGAAACACTCCGTAGAGTGATCATAATGACACACCCAACAAAGTCTCATTCGTTAAGTGTTTTCTCACATTTTTTTCCAATTAAAATGCAAACAAAGAAAACAAAAAAATTTCAGAATCGTAGTGCAAGGGTCCTCGGTTTTCACCAAGAACTCAAGCAATACTTATTCCATAAAATAACAAACAAAAGAAAAATACTAGCTACTCAACTAACGTGCTATGCAAATTGACAATTAAACTTTTAAACTAGCATCCCCAGCAACGATGCCAAAATTTGACCCGCCTCCACTCGGGGTGGTTAAAGTCGTAGCCTAAATTAACCTAAGCGGCATTGGAAGCCAAATAGTCCCAAAAGGGATGCAATGGGTGGTCAAAGATAAAATTTATAATTCTGCACCCAACTCACAACTAAGCTACCTATGGGGTAGTTAGTGGCAAGTTCGGGTTTTTCCACAGAGATGCTAGAGTGTAATAGCCAATTGAACACAACCATGTATGGGTTGTCAATATGTCCGTGTTGCTAGAATAGCTAGTATAGTAAAATGGGGTGGGGTTTTGTTTTTTTTAACTAACAACTACTAACATAAAGGTAAAACACAAGTAAACTATATCGATAGACACTTGGGGAATATTTGAGTACCATGGTTGATTAAATGTTTTGATCCTTGATTCTATCCCATATAAAACCTCAACAACCTAATATAGTGCTCATAGTACGTGGTGTGGTTGATGGTTAGCACTTTCGCATACCTGTCATTTAGGGTGCTCTTGCAATCATCCATCAGCACCACCTTCATAATTAGGGGAGTGCAATAATAGCCCGAACGTTGCGCATATCTGTTTCTCCCCTTACGATTACATCTCGGGCACTTCAGCACGGATGCTCTACCCCTAGACCTATAAAGAGGCAAAGGGAGATAGGTACCTTATCAATGACACTAGGACCTCTTAGAACCCTATCTTGTTGTTGTATGATATCTCTAACTGTAACCCTTCAGACCAACTCACCAGCTAAGATTGGTGTGCTCTCATTATAATGGTACAACTTGGAAAAGACCTACGTACACACACCCACGTGGACCCTGACCCTACTACCCATATCACATCTAGGTTTCTCTTCCCCAGGGTGTATCAATATTTTCACCAACATGAATGTAGACTATAGTGTGTACTAGTGGAGTGTATCATTCATGAAATTATAAAAATTCAAGAACAAGCCATCATAATATCATAAACACATAGTATTAGGAAGATTTAATGAATCTCAAAAAAACATTAATCAACACATGAATACAAATTTATCCTCAAGCTAAAGAACTGCTCCCTAGAAAATAGATCCATGGAAAATATTGAGTTAAATGCCATGGATTTAAGAAAATAAGATGAAGAAAAGAAGAGAAAAAGAGAAGGAAAAGAGAAGAATAAATCTAGAGATAGAGTACTCTTATCTTCCTTCTACTTAGAGAGAAATAAAATCTACATTATGCCTACTTAGTTAACCCTAAGAGACTTAGGGCTCCTTATATAGGAGAATATAAATTGGCTTCTAAAGGCCCAAGTTTGGAAGAAACCCTAAATCTCCTCTAGAATCTAAACCTTAGTAGACTAAAGGCTATATATACAGTAGTAGTGGATTGGACCTAAAAATAGGCCCAAAATAGGCCAAAACCCTAGCAGCAGCCACTGACACATATCACCACAGATGGCACGGGCAGCAACCGCTGACACGAACCGTCGCGAATGGCATGGCCTATGCAGCTGACGTGGCCTCATGTCGGTGCGGTCCGTTAGATCTGGCACAGGCCACATGCCTCGTACTGGCAATGGGCACTGGATTTGGCACGGCTGTGCTTGGCACGACCGTGCTGGGCATGATCCGTGTCAGCTGGCATGACCCATCGTCTGAAGCTTCATTTTTGCATCTCTGATCTACACCCCGTGTCTTTTGGCATGGACCGTCAACTAACTCTTCATTTTTCTCAGTTTCTTGGCATGGGACGCTTCATTTTTCACATCCTGTTGGTTGGTTTTAACATTTTTGACATGGAATGACACGTGCATGTGAAATGGAACGGTTCGCGCCCATTCTTAACCATTTTTGGAGTGAAAAGGACAATTTGGAGACACAGCTTGTCAAGATTTGGCATGGCCCATGCTGGGATTTGGCACAGGCTATGTGGCATGGCGCAGTGTTATGGGGTTGGGCTTATCACCCAACCTCAACACAGCCTTATGCCTGCATACACACCACAACCATACTGCGGTCCTATTCTACTCAACACATGTCTGTGAACCGGTCTCTCTAACCCATGCCACACACACCTCTGGGTCATCCATTGTCGGCCACCTAATTGCTTAAGGCCTGTTATATCCCTCTCTGTGCCAGCGATGCTCTGTGCCTAACGCTCAAGCCCGTTGTGCCCAACGCTTGGCCAGGGCGCTAAGTGTTGAGTCACGACCCAAGAAGACATGTCACAACCTCCTTGTCTCGGAAGTCTTCACTTTTGCTTGTAATAAACTTAGCTATTAGATTAGCTTAGTTTCCTTCTTTAAGGTCCCGGCCTGAGTTCCTTTTTTTCTTTCACCTTTTTTTGCATGTGTACCTGGTACTTGGAATTACTTTCATACACCATATATGTGGAGTACTAAACTACCCACATCTGGTTACCTTTTTGCAATATATTGAAAATGATCATTTGCTCCCCAGTTGTTGGGCCTTGTATTGCATATGTGGCGTGTGTGTGTGAAGCCTTTCTCCTAATCTAAACTCGTGTGTGTATTTTTGCTGCATATACGTCGATACCCCTCTAAAGGCTTGGTGTGTTAAGAGTAACCAAGCTAAGTGCGACGTGCGTGGGAAACAGGTAGTAGTTGTGACACTCTAGCACACCTAAGCCAAACGGTTAACACCCTCAGAGGGTGACATGTGACACTTTGTATCATAGTTCAAGCAATCTTTAAGCGTATAGTAAAAGGTCGTCACTATATTGAAGAAGACCGATCGGTTGGAGAACATTGAGATGGTTCTCTTTGGTGAGGCACAAGGGTCCGGGATCCTAGCTGACTGAGTGGATCAGATAGAATTGGATGTTTCCATTATTAGTAGAGACATCGAGTGGCCTACACGAATTTTGTACATCAGGAGGAGGAGATCGCTGAGCTGAAGGAAGCCTTGGTATCTCGCGAGTTTGATGCTGCTGAGATGAGGGTCACCATTGAGGAGCTTGGTAGAGATGTCCGCATACTCAAGCAAGTTGTGGCTAACTTATCCCAAGGTGGGGCGGTGGAGGTGGTATCCGTGTTGTACACATATAGAAAGTCCCTAAGCCTAAGAAATCTGGCGGGGCATGTAACATGGGAGAGCTTCATAACTTCTTGTTCGAGTTGTAGCAATAATTTAAGGCGGCCGAGATGGACTCAAAAGATGAGAAAGTTATTATTTCCACGATATACCTGGAGGGCTCTTCTGTGGTGTGGTGGAAATCCTAAGATGCAAAGATAAAGGAAGGACGACTGGCCATCGACACTTGGGATAAATTGAAGCTCAAGGTGAAGCAACAATTTATGCCCACCAACATGAAGGAATAGGCGTTGTTGAGACTTGGGACCTTGGTGCAAACCGACAGTATAAGGGAATACATGTCGGCTTTCTAGGCTTGTATGCTCAAATTTCCTGACCATCCGAAGGAGTAAAAACTCTATGACTTTAATTGAGGATTGAAGCTATGGGCTAGAATCGAGCTAAGGAGAGCTTGTCCCACAAACTATAACTCAGTAGTGGAGTTCGTCGAAAGCCTTGATGACTATGGGGGCGGAGGATAGCAAAGGGTTGATATGGAGGTGAACAATTCTACTGTTGCCAAGGTAGGCAATGGTGCAGGTGCGAGTTCTCCCAAGGTGGCGAGTAACTTTAGACCCAGTATAAGCAGAGGAGGTAGCTACAGGCCCAATTCAGGTGCAGGAAGGATTAGGGGAAGTCCCAAGGCAAGTGTGACTAGTTCAGTCGGGTCCAAACCAAGGTGGGATAGATATACTGGGAAGGCGTAACTTGTGTGCGAGAAGTGCAAAGGGAATCATGCCCTTGTTGATTTTCCAACAGAGTAGAGGATTACTGCTATGTTTCTCGAGGACTTGAGACAGATCAAAGAGGCACTGAGAGTGATAGTTCAGGAGCATTCGGCTGAGAAGCCTGGGCCAGAAGAGAAGGAGCCATGCTTAATGGGAGCGTTTAATCTATGGTGTAATTCCATGGTGGGATCAACAAAACCAAGGTGGTTGAATCCGTTAATGGATCTTGAGATCAACTGGGTGGTTGCTACAGTGTGAGTAAAAATAGTTGCGGCTCAATCAAGCAAAATGGTGTAAGGTGCACGTAAACTTGACAAACCTGAGATTGTTCATGTGAAACCCATACGTCGAACTAATAGAGCATTGATATACATGGACATGTCTGTGAATGGAAAACCCATCTGAACGATGGTCGACACTTGAGCTAGCCATGTGTATGTCTCCAAATCAGAGGCATTAAGATTGGGGCTCAAGTCAAAAAAAGTTGTGGGTAGGATGAAGGCCATTGAAAATGAAGCCCAACCAGTGCTGGGTGTTGCAAATCAATGCTTGGTCAAGTTTTGCACCATAATGACCATGGAGGATTTCCATGTCGTTAAAATGAATAACTTCGGTTTAGTTCTTGGCATGGAATTTCTATGAGATGTACGGATTGTCATATACCCATATGGCAACTGTCTTTACGTCTTAGGCACCAATCTGTGCACGGTTAAAGCGATTGCGAAGAGTTCACATGGGGGTAAAATCTTGGCTTCCCGCTTGTCATGTGTATAAGACAAGATGAGGACCACAGTTTAGAATATCCCGGTGGGGGAGAACAGAAATGAAGGGTAAGAAGTGTCTACACAGGAATGGTGTGGCCTAGACGGCAGGGTGTGGCCTAACGAAAGATGGATCGGTGGCTTGGGAACAAGTGGCGGTGGAAATCGTAGCCATTCGTGGACTTGGATGTGCGGGAAACTTGGCATAGGAAGTTGGCTTGGTTCTTAGGATCTCTCGACATAGAAGGTTGCCAAGTGATGCAAATGAGGGAAGACTCATTAAGGAAGGCTACTGAGCAAAGGAAAGGTTGGCACGGGACTAAGAGCCTAATGTTTGTGGATTTAAGCACAGAGCCAAACAGAAGGAGTAGGAAAGACCGACGGATGGTGCCAAGAGTTGGGCGTGATCACTCAATACTTGGGATTATGCGAAGCACAAGTGCGGCATGATGGGAAATGAGAAAGGTCGGGTTACCAAATGGGAACGAGGCGATGGTTGGTGCAAGTGATAGTTGCGGCTTGGTGGTTGTTGATGCAAAAATATGCGACGGCTGATGCAAAGGTGTGGAATATGGGATCTGCATGTACAAGCCTCAAAGTAGCTGTCTAGCCAACGAACCAATTGAAGGGAAACGTAAACTTCCCCTCCAAAGTCAGCGGTTGTGACTGTTCAGTGTGAAAACATGCAACTGTTCGATATAGAAGGGTTCTATAAATAGTTAACATGTGGGTTGGGAAAAATGAAGAGTGGGCGGCACGGTCGAAAGTGTGTGTTCTACTAGTTTATAATATTCTTAGTATGTGTATTGATCTTTGGTTAGCTTGGTTAGCCTTAGATTATTTGGGAAACCTTGTACCACGGTTTGATAAATAAAACTTGGGTTCTCAAAGTTTCTTGTTCATTTCTTAAGTTTGAAAGTTCCATTCTAGGGACATTTTTACTTAAGTGTTCTGCAGGTTTACGGTTGGGGAAAATTTAGCCATAACAATTTGGTATCAGAACAAGAGTTACGAGATCACTCTTCTGCAAATGCAATTTTGGTGGGAAGATAGTGACTCAGGCGAATTGGATCAGTGCTGAGGAGACCGAGTGTGGGACGCTCAAGGCAGTGCTTGATACTCATGTCTTTAGCACTGAGGGAGCAGATTCAAGGTGTTAAGATTAGCGGCTTTAATCTAACCTTGAAGAAGGTGATTGAGTCTTTGCACGAGGATGTTGGAAATCTATAACATCTCATCAAAGGCAAGACCGTTGAGGATGGACTGAGCAAGGAGTCGCAATGGTTGGAGGCAGCAGAAGGTGAAATTTTGTTGCTGAAGTTGGCTTTAAAGGGTCGTCAGTCCGAGATAAACCTCGGTGGGTGAATACGTTTAAAGTCCCTGAACTGAGAGTCTATGATAGGACTTGGTGTGCAAAAGCGTTGGATAATTTTTGTTGGGACATTGAGCAGTATTTGTAGACGGCCAATGAGTTGGATGAGTAGCAAGTGAATGTGGCATGCATGTATCATGCGGGTGATGCAAAGCTACGGTGGAGGACTAGAAGTGACAATGCTACAGCAACGCCAATCGTATCATAGGAAACAATGAAGGTGGTATTGAGGGAGCAATTTATGCCAATTAATTCATCATGGATGGCACGGGAGACCCTAAAGAAGTTGAGGCATACATGTTTGGTTCGTCATTATGCCAATCAGTTCATGTCTCTTACACTAGACATTTCAGATATGGGTGAGTCGGACACTTTGTTCAACTTTGTAAGCGGTTTACAAGGTTAGGCACAGACTGAGCTTTATAGGCAGGGAGTCTAGACCTTGCCAAGTGTAGTGGCGGCTACAAAAAAACTCGTGGAAATGAAGGCTCCAACAAGCGATGGGATGGTATAAAAAAAGAAGAAGGCCGAGTCAGTTGTCGTTTCCAAGGAGAAAGGTGTTAGCGGGTGTTTCAGGTGTGGAGGGCCACACTATGCCCATGAGTGCTCGGTGAAAAAGGTTGCCCAAGTTACAGAAATTTTGGGATCTTTGGAGGGTGAAGCAGTATCTATTGGTTCTATCCAATGGGTTGGAAAGGAAAAGGAGTTGCCGAGGACGGAAAAACTTATGTAGGGGTGGTTTGTTAGGCCTTTTCAAAGCTCCATGTCGGGACGGCCAAGACGGCATGGTGTGGCCTAATGAAAGATGGATTGGTGGCTTGAGAACAAGTGGTGGTAGAAACCGTGGCCATTCGTGGACTCTGGTATGAAGGAAAGTTGGCACGGGAAGTCTGCTTGGTTCTTGGGATCACTCGGCATGAAAGGTTGCCAAGTGATGCAAGTGAGGGAACACTCGGTATGGAAGGATGCCGAGCAAAGGAAAGGTTTGTGAGGGGCTAAGAGCCAAATGTCTGTGGTAACAACCGCAGATCCAAATGGAAGGAGTCAAGAGCTGGGCATGATCACTCAATAATTGGGCGTGTGCGAAGCACAAGTGCGGCATTATGGGAAATGAGGGAAATTCAGGTTGCCAAACAGAAACGATGTAATGGTTGGTGCAAGCAATAGTTGTGGCTTGGCGGTTGTTGATGTGAAAAAATGTGACGGTTGATGCAAAGGTGGGGAATATGGGATCTGCATGTACAAGCCTCGAAGTAGCCATCTATCCAATTAACCAAGTTAAGGGAAACGTAACTGTCCCCTCCAAAGTTGGCAGTTGTGACTATTCAGAATGAAAACATACAACTGTTTGATATAGAAAGGTTCTGTAAATAGTTAGCATGCGGGTTGGGGAAAATGAAGAGTGGGCAGCATAGCCAAAAGCGTGTGTTGTACTAGTTTGTAATATTCTTAGTATGTGTATTGATCTTTGGTTAGCTGGGTTAGCCTTAGATTGTTTGGGAAACCTTGTACCACGGTTTGATAAATAAAACTTGATTTCTCAAAGTTTCTTGTTCATTTCTTAAGTTTGAAAGTTCCATTCTAGGGACGTTTTTACTTAAGTGTTCCACGGGTTTACGGTTGTGGAAAATATAGCCATAAAAATAAGACAAGATGAGGACAACGGTTCAGCATATCCTGGTGGGGAGAAAAGAAATGAAGGGTCAGAAGGGTCTACACCAACAATGGGTTTGCCCAATGGATCCGAGAAACTTTTTGAAGAAAGTCCAAGGATTGAGCATGTTGTGGGTTGCTCCCTGGTTGCGAGAAACAAAGATTTGTTGAGCAATGAGAACAGGAAGCGTTCGTCGGTTGCCAAGAGGATTCGGATTCCAAAGATGTATTTGCTGACTGGCGTGCTCCATCAAACTTCTTGTTTTGAGTTTTCTGCACAAGCTAAACCTTGTAGACCTCGACGGATAAAGATGAGTTATCATTCACATTAGCAACCCCTTGTTATTCCAAAAGGAAGGAGGCAAAAACGTGAACGGATATGATGCATACCAGACAGCATCTAAAGTTGAACATTCATTTGGTCGTCAATCAAAGGGTAGGTGCTATAAAATAAAGCCAGCTCAAAATGGAACTGAAGAGAAGCCAAGGACCATGGCTACACCAGAGTACACCAGCACCAACAAATTAATCAACTCCTTTCTTAAGGCAGAAGTGTACGAGAAAAGTGTTGGTAGTAAAGCATCTTGGGGAATTAATGGCTCCGAGGTCGTTTACCAAATTAAGTGAGAGAGAATGATATGGGGGTGGGCTTATCACCCAACCTCAACACAACCACATGCCCATGTGCATGCCACAACTTTGATGCGGTCCCATGCTTATTATCACGTGTCTGCGAACCAGTATCCCTAAACCATGCCGCACACGCCTTCGGGCCATCCAGTGCTGACCGCCTAACTGCTCACGACCTGTGATATCCCCCTCTGTGCCCACGATACACTGTGCACAATGCCCAAGCCATTCATGCCCAATACACGTGTGCGCAATACCCGGTCACCTACCAAACAAGCACACTAAGTGTTGAGTCACGGCCCGAGAAGACATGTCCCAAGCTCCTTGTCCCAAAAGTTTTCTCTTTTGCTTGTAATAAACTTAGCTAGTAGATTAGCTTAATTTCATTTTTTTTTAAGGTTCAGGCCTATGTGCCTTGTTTTCTTTGACCCTTTTTTTACCTTTAAACATGGTACTTATAATTACTTCCGTACACTATATATGTGGAGTACAGAGCTACCCACATCCGGTTACCTTTTTTCAATATATTGAAAAGGAGAAGTTGCTCCCCGGTTGTTGGGCCTTGTATTGCATTTGTGGCTTATGTGTGAAGCCTTTCTTCTAGTCTAAACTCGTGTGAGTATTTCCGCTGCATATATGTCCACGCTCCTCTAAAGGCTTAGTGTGCTGAAAGCAACCAAGTTGGGTTCGACGTGCATGGGAAATAGGCGATAATCATGAAACTCTAGCACAGCTAGGCCTCACGATTAACCCCCTCAAGGGTGACCCATGACACGCGAGCCATGTGTGCTTGGTTTCATGCTAGCCATGAGTGGTTCTTGCCACCCGTTGCTGCTTTACCCAACTGACTTCTTTGCTCTGCTACAGATGAACCGCTGGTCTAATTTGAGAGATATTGTAGTCGATTTCATAGCGCTTGAGAAGACGAATCTATTGGAACCGACCTCAAGGGCTGATTCTTCTTAGATCTCTCCCAGAACTTTTTGTAACTCCCGGACAACAATCCTCTGTTTCTTCTTTGGCCATTTTGAACTTCAATGCCCCCTATCTTTAGCTCAATCCTTCTACTACCACCATGTAGTGTCCATGGCCTTATATACTACCATTTTAATGTGAATGGCCTTCAAAATCTTCTACCATCCTTGTAAACAGCCTTCAATATAAACACAATGAAAAGTACCCACGAGTGGCCTACTAATAATGATCAAAAAGGAATATGTAGGTGGTCATGGATACAAGGTGTCCATTATTACCAATTAAGTCTACAAAATGCGGGATTTAGACAAGAAAACCAAAAATGGTCGTCGAAACCCCTTGTCACATAAACTCAACTAATACTAGCAATCCAACATGAAAAACAAGCTAATTATTATGTTGAATGCATCGGTTAACGCATGCATAATGATGCACATCAGACCTCCCATACTTATGTTATTCTCAACATAAAGGCTATTCAATCAAGAATCGTTCTCTTTAAACAATAAACTCATGAAAAATCATATCAACCAATCAACAAGATGATGCAATCAAGATCATCCCTTCTAAATCACAAGAACAAATGAAGATCATATCATCCAAGCATAATAGCACATCAATCCACCCACACTTACTTCAACACAAGATCATTCAAATAACCCAAACAACTTCTCAAAAACATACTCACTTTCAAGATTCAAGCTTCACATAACATCACCACAAGGCTAAACAAAGCAAGTAAACATGAAGTTCAAAGGATTACCCATAATTTGAAGCTAAGAGTTGAAAGATCCACACAAGAAGAAGAAAAAATTATAATTTTTGAGAGAAAAGCCCTAATTTTTAGTTCACCAAGAGAATGTGTGAGTGAGTGTTTCTTGAAAATATTAAATGTGTTAAATGACTCAACTAGGTGGGAGAATATACCAAGAATTTTTAAATTTAAGCAAAAGGGTGATAAGGAAGGGAGGTACAATTAAGATAAGGATAAAATTTTGAAAATTGCAAATTTAGGGGGACGAAAGAACCAATATATTTAATCACAAAAGATGTTTGAAGTACAATTTATATAAAAACAAAATCCTAAGGAATAATGGAATTTAAAATTTTATGAACCAAAAATGCATTTTTTTTTTAGCTTAAGATTTGAATTTTTCAAAAATCTGCATTTTTGGTCCAATTAACAGCTCAAATAGGGTGCCGACACGTGTACCCTCATGCTGAGAGCACCCACATGGACCCCTCTCATGCTGAGGATTCTGGCACGGACCCCCCTTGTGTAAAGGGTGTCTGGCACAAAACCCCCTCATGCTGAAGAACTATGACACGGTCTAAATCACGTGGTATGAACCGTGCTGAGCTCTGGCACGAGGCTGCTAACATTTTTTACCCCTTTTTCCTTAGTTTCTAAAAAAAACTTTGTCACCCCACAAGTCTTATTTCCATCCAAACAAAATCATGAGACTTGAACTCATATTTACAAATCAAAAAGAGTTTCACACACAAAAAACATGAAAAATCTATCCACTAAAAATCACAAAACCAAACAAGAAGAAACACTGCATTTTAATTTTCATCCTCATGACTTATTTCTTTTTCATGCATCTCAATTGAAACAACCTACCATTGGGTCTCCATAGCCTCCATCGACAACTCCATCAAAGATGACATTATTGTGGAGAGGCCTCCACAATGTGTCACTCTTACCTTTAAACGCCTTGTTTTGCATAAAAGATGAATTCCCGCACCTTGCTAATGTTGAATCCTTAGCCATTACCTTGGGTTTAGGAGGAGTTCAAGAGGGTTTTAAGCCCCGGCCACTCTTCCCTATCTGTTACATGTTAGTGAACATAGAAAAGCATTCTGACACAGATATGTCATCACTAGAATCATGCAATGTAAAGGAATCATTATCAACATCATCAATACCAAGGAATTCATATAAGAATTCATTTTCATTGGTCACGCAAGATGTGTCAAATTGATCATGTTTATCAAATAAGGTTACACCTTTACACACAAAATATGAGTTAGGCGAATCATGCTTAGATTTATAGATGTCAAACCCCACCTAATATATGTTATACTCTAGGGTTAGCGTTCCCAGATGGACATCAATTTTTTTCCTTATCATTTTAAGGAATTGTCTCCCCAATAGTATTAGGGGTGCACTTCTGTCATGCACAATGTCAAGGATGTAAAAGTCCACTAGGAACACCAACTTGCCATCTTGAACCATCATGTCCTTCATTAACCCTCGACGACTAGTTTGGGAATGATCGGCGAGTTGGACAATCACCCTCGTATCCCTAAGTTCCCCTATCTAGGCGTTCATAAAGAGTGTAGGGAATCACATTAATGGATGTTCCTAAGTCAATGATGGCATTTTCAACTAACTTCCCATCTGAGGTGATAGGATTAGAAAACATCTTGGGGTCATCGTGGTTCAAAAATGCAACTCCACCAACTTTCAAGTGTCCTACGTTCCTAGTTGGTGTATTTCTTTTCAGTGAATGCAACTTATAGAAATTTGGCATATGATGGCACATATCCAATCAACTCTAACATAGGGATGGTTACCTCAACCTTTTAGAAGACTTTCCAGATCCTTGCATCGTTTGTCACCACTTTTGGCTTCCCCTTAAATTCATTTGGAAATAGCCGTGGAAGGGTCCACATGCCTCGGATGGTGGAACATCCTTGGAGGGTTCTTTCTCAACAATGATCGCATTCTCCTCAAAATTGGTCTTGTTAGCCTCTCCCATTCCTCGGATTGACCTATATTTGCGAAAGAAAGTTTGCCAGACTCCTTGGTTTCAAGTCGGCTCACCGAGCTGGCAAGTTACCTGACTTGGATCACAAGATTTTTTATGCTTGAGAAGGACATAGTGCCAAGATCTTCACTCTCACCCCTTGTTTGTTCCTCAAACACCTCGTGCTTCTTTCCCAATATTCCAATGACTTTCAAAATTTATTCCTGGTCCGACTTATAGAAAGAGGTGTGGTTGTTAGAAGTGCCTTCACCCCTTGGATAGGGTTGAGGTGGAGCTTGTCCACCTCAGTACCCTTGTGCTTGGTTTTCCTCCCTCTAACGGAAGTTTGGATGGTCCCGGTACCTCAAGTTGAAACTGTTTACATAGGGGTCTTGTCTTGGTTCCCCAGGAACCCTTGTTGTTGTTGCCCTCTAGAAAACTATTGTCTATTCCCATTGTTGTACTCCAATGCCTTCTCCATTTACAAGTCTTCCTCCACTTGTGGACAAGCCTCAGTGTGATGGTCGAGATTGCATAAGCCGCAAACCTTGACTTGGTGAACCCTCCCTTTCAAAAGTTCCTTCATCATTGAAGCAAGAGCTTAGACTTGCTCTTCCAACTTAGGAGATTGATGTGGTTCATCCAAAGTCTTCACCCTTGACCTTGTACCAAATTGCGTCATCCCATTAGCCATCTATTAAAAAATGACCATAACATCTTTCGAACTCTCGTTAGCAATTGATCTATTGTATGCGGAGTTCACCATCCCCATATCGTCATCGAACAATCTCTTGAAGAAGTAATAAACCAATTTCCTTTTCCTTGAATGGGTGGTACGGAAAGCTGGCAACCAATATCTTGAATCTCTCCCAGTAATTGTACAATGATTCATTGGCGCTCTGAGTGATGTTGGATAACTGCTTCTTTAATCTAGCAGACTTGGAGGCTGGGAAATATTTCTCTAAGAATTGCCTCTTCATGTCCATCCATGAAGTGATACATTTGGGTGGGAGGTAGTACAACCAATCTTTTGAAGGTGTCTTGAAGTGAAAAGGGGAATGCCCTCAACTTGCAGTCACCCTCTGAGACCCCATGCTGCTTCATATTTGTGCAAACAAGGTGAAACTCTAAAAGATGTTTGTTGGGATCCTCCCCAACCATCCCGTAGAAAGTGGGGAGACAATGTATCATCCCGCTCTTCAATTCACAGTTCACGTTGGGTGGCAGTGGAGGAAAGGTGATACAGAAAGGTTGGTTCTCCATATTTAGATCCAGGGCTCTCACAACTTCTAATTAACTTTCGCCATCTCAAGCGGCTCCTCTATTACTAAAGCTGGTTCAGGTGGAACCCCATCTCTAGTTCTCCATATCATCCTTCTCCTACTACATACATTTTCCATTGGATAGTGTAAAATCCTTAGGTCCGTTGCACGGGTGTATACCATGAACTAGGAATCATACAACACTAAAAGAAACACTAGCAAACATGATTAGCAGTAACAAGATCACTATCACAAAGGCTCAACAACAAAAACTAACAAAACAAAAAAACACTAACTACTCTACTAACATGTTATGCAAATTAACAATTAAACTTTTAAACTAGCATCCCCGGCAACAGCGCCAAAATTTGACCCGCCTTCATTCGGGGTCATCAACTTGTAGCTAAAATAACCCGAGCAAAAGCGTTCCAAACCAATAATAGGAAGGCCAAAGATAAAATTTATATTTTGTTCCCAAACTCACTATTAAGCTACCTATGGGGAAATCAGTTATAAGACCGGGTTTGTCTAATAGCCAGCTAAACGTAACCATGTATGTGCTGTCAATCCGTCTGTGTGCTAGGAATAGCTAATATTGTAAAATAGGGGGTTTTGGGTTTTTCAATTAACAACTACAAACATTAAAGGTAACATGGAATTTGAATATATGGAAAGGCACATGGGGGTATTTGCGTAACATGATTGATAAATGGCTTCTATCCTCAATTCATTCACATATAAACATATAAACCTATCATATTCCTATGTCACACATTGTAGAGATAGCCAGGCATTTCCCCCTGTCTATCACACATGGTACTTATCATGAGGTCATATCTCACCTTTTCTGTAAATTAGGGATGCGCTCTGGTCCCATGATGCCACAGACCATCCCCGTCACTTCATTCCAAATGCTAACGTCCCCCCCCCCCCCGCTTAGAGGAATACAAGGCCTGCCAAAAAGAGCAATGCCTTGCGTAGGTTAAAACTGTTAGATATATAGTGAGCACATTACATTTCGGACACTCCACTATGGATCTCAATCCCTAAGTCTAGAGAGGCAAAGGAAAAGACACCTTGTAATGACTCTACAGTCGGCACAACTCTAGTCACTACAAACAATCACGCTAATCTATCGGGGTAAGTCCTTATCGGGATTTGCTAAATTGACCACCCAATATATGATTTATCACACAACTAGCCAATTAGAATTATAGTTTAACATACAGAAGAATTTTCTCTCACAACTAGACTACTTATTTCACCTGACCGCAAGTTTGAGAGAGAAGTCTATAGAGTTAAGGCCAACTCGGAGATGGATATTGAGGAGGCCGAGGACGAGTCCACTCCTAGAACACCCCCTAGTCGCTCTCGCTTATCTACAGATATCATTGACCACTTGTATTCATTTGGGGACAAGCTTTCTAGCTCTACTCAAGTGTTGCAAGAGGTAGTCCAAGCGATAGAGGGAATGCACTCTCAAGTGAAAGATCTTAGCGTGCGGATGGATAGCATTGAGTTCACACTACAAACAATCGGGGTACATGGATAGGAGCTTCATAAGTATCGAGGACGAAGGCCCTTTGGGGCCGCGAGAGTGAGTACCACTATTCTCCCTACCTCACCTATGTTTTGACATGACGTTTTATGCATTGGACACTTTGCGTGGGCAAAGTGTGGGGAGGGAGTAGTGCGTACATAGAGAGTCTTTATTCTCGGATTTCCTCGGTGAATTTCATGATTTGCTTTGGTAGTTTTTCTTTTGTGATGTTGATTTTTGTGGTTTTGGATGAACATTTGGTGGTATGTAATGCTATGCTAGGTGACGGGCGCGGGCTGTTGTCGCGCCCGCACGCCAAAAGATAATTTATAAGCCCTAAATGCTTACTTTCTACAACTAGGTAGATAGTGGCAAATCGGGGTCGTCCAAAGAGAAGAGGGATCTTCCTAAGCGTCTAAGCACACAATGGTTGATACTAGGCTAGGAGTAAATATATATGCACACACTTAAAAGCAAGTAAAGGGGGGGTTGGTTGGTTGGTTGGTTCCTAAGTTACGAAACTAAGAAAAGGGGTTCCTAAGTTACGTCAAGTGACTATGCTAATCATCAAACGAAACTAAGAAAAGGGGTTTTAAACTACAAAGGTAAAATGCCTTGGGGACAACGGATATCCACTTCCACATCTAATGTAGTTCATCGAATCATTCACACATTCCATCATATAGCATTCATGACCCAACGCTCACACACCCCATCTAGCAAGTACCACAACACACACACCACAAGGAGTTCTAAGTTCATGCTCATAGATCTTCATGCAAAGGCGCTACGAAATTCGTCACGTTCCTACACCTAAGCAATTCAACCACACAAGCACTACCTATGCTCAAACCACTCATGGCACACATGCAGTGAAACACACCGTCAAGAGTACATAAACGCCAAATAACAAATGCTTCAAGAATGAATTTAAATCATCTATTCAACTACTTGTCGTGGAGACTAAACTCCTATCCTTCTTAGTTCGTAGTTTGCGAGAGTGAGTTCGACATCTCTCGTCAAACCTCACCAATGACTCCCGAGTCGCGACCACGACTCAAGGTGTCATCGGTGGCATTTAGCACGAAGGACCAACAAGCTTGGCAATGCCTATGACCACTACACCGTGACTAAGCATTAAACCAATTCATGCAATTACACGAGATTGGATGAACGTGCAACGCACATTCATCCACGAGCATATGACTCTCTCGTTTGCTACACAAACGAACATGACGAAGAGTTCGACAACAATCACATTCGCCTAGCACATTGTCAACACACTAACACAATCAAAAGCTCTAATTCACACTCATACATTCCTAACAAGAACAGGGGGGAAATTAACCCAAATCCCCCAAACCCTAGCTAGCAATTCATACAAGCATTCATATCATCAAGCTCTCAACAACATCAATGCAATCAACAATTAACATTCAAAGCACAATAAAAGCACAATAGCAAAAACACCAAATAGATAGATATAAATGGTTCTCAATACATAGAAGTGGAAGCTTCAATCCATAGCTCCCAAGTACAAGAACTACTCTAGAACAACAAAAGACATAATTAAACTAAGAGAAAGCTAAGAAAAGAAAGAAGAGAAAAAACCTAGGTTTCTCGCCCAAAAATAGAGAGAAAAACGGGCTGGAAAAGCTGGAGAAGAAGAGGAAAGAGAGGGTATTTATAGTGCAAAGAAAATAAGAATGATTTCTGGCCGCCCGTTGGTCGCGACTCGCGACGGTGTCGCAACGGGATCGCGATGGTGTCGCGACGGGGTCGCAACGGCAGCCACAGTTTTGCATTGTTTCTTTGTCTTCTTCATAGCCATCCCTCTCACTCTTCAAGTCTTCAACAGCTCCAAAATGGTCTTCAACGGCCTCCGGTCTTCATGTCTTCGAAGTGAGTATCCAAAAGTCTTCGAAAGTATAGTCTTCAATGTCTTCCGGTCTTCGTTGCTTCCGTGTTCTTCCCTTGTCACACAAAATCCACTTAAAAGAGGTAAAAGAGTACAAAGTTGCTTTTGCCTCTCCTAAGTGAATTTCAAGGTAAAACACAAGCTCTCGATAATAAAAGAGCACAAAAGTGATCCTAAATACTACTAAATAATGCGCCTAAAATGGACACATCAAACCTCCCCACACTTAAACCTTACTCGCCCTCGAGTAAGAAAAGATTTAAGCATACGGAGGAAATGGCATATCCACATCCTAAAACCCCTAAAATAACCACACAAAATGGACATATCAAACCTCCCCACACTTAAACCTTACTCGCCCTCGAGTAAGAAAAGATCTAAGCACACGGAGTAAATGATATATCCCAAAACCTAAACTAATCCCCCAATCAAAGCCTCACAAAAACTCTCAATATCAAAAATCCCAAAATAAAAGCTCACATGAGAATTTTTTCACACACACATCCCCAATCCTAAATCTAACCAAACCTACCACTTATCAATTCACTACCCATAAAAATAGTTCACAGCCCAGAATTGATATTCCCAGAATCCAATGACACAAAATGAAGCTAAAACCATAGAGGAAGTTTTAAACACATGCTTCACCTAATGCCAATATATCAACCAAAAACGAAGTAGAAAGAGATAAGGAATTTCATAACCACACTTCGTTTCCTAACCCACTAAGCTACCCAATCCCAAGAGGTCTAAAGATATTGAGCTACCCGATCCATCCATGTGACAACCGCAACCTTATAACTCCTACGCCGGCAAGTGAGTGAAATCATAGCATTTTTCAATTTCTCTCAATTTCTCTCATTTTGCCTAAGAGCTCTTTCGAGTTTTCATCCTAGCCACACATCATGTTTCTTTAGCTCACATCTCACCTTTTTCCGCACATTTTAGCCTCTCATTTTTGCCTAGGCCGCTCTTTAAGGGTTATCGACCTATCCGGGCCCCCAATGTTGCCTAAGTTGCCCTCTCGGGTTTTCAACCTAGCGGGTTTTCCTTTTTTTTTTTAATATTTTTTTTTTCTTTTTGTTCTTCTATTTATTTTTTTTCTTTTTCTCATGTTTTTCCAATGAAAAGTAGCAAAAAGCATTCCAAAACAATCTAGCATGCATTGAATCCTCTAACCCCTCCCCACACTTAAAACATTACATTGCCCTCAATGTAAACACGTAAGGCAAGAACAATAAAAATCAAGGTAAGGGAGTTAGAGTGACACCCGTGTCTCCACAAATTCGCCGGTGATATGGCGATATCCAAGTACTTGGATGGTCCCGAGATAGGTTTCGGAACCGGAAGGGTGAGCAAAGATGCCGTAGAAGAACTCACCCCTCGAGAAAAGCATTGTCTCCATGGCGCCGTTTGATCAAGACTACACCACGAAGTACACATTAAACTCACAAGTACATAAGGATATGTAATACTAGGTTTAGCATCACGAGTTAATAACCATAGTATTGTCAAAGAACAACCAATCAACCCTCAATCACCACTATAAGATTATGCATGAAAAATATCCAACATATATTGACATGTATACAAGCATCATTATAGGATAAGAACTTACGGTCACAATGATGTAGTCGGCATACTACAATCAACAAATGTACTATAAAGATGCAAGAATGTTCATATGCTAATATATGTAGGATGGTGGAAGAAATGAGAGGTATGTGATGTTCTTGGGAGTGTTGGGTGGAGAAGAAGGAAGGATCATGCAATGTTTAAAATCATTTGGAAACTTGGAAGCTTGGAAACTTGAAATCCGGGCTCAAAAAATTTTCAAAAGTTACTGAGCACGTCACGACTCGCGACGAGGTTCGTCGCGACTTGCGACGAGCCTTGCGACCTCATCGCGACTCGCGGAAAGTAGAGTCCGGGAGCTCAAAATGTTCTGAGCTCGTCGCGACTCGCGACGAAGGGTGTCGCGACTCGCGACGAGCCTCACGAAGTCATCGCAACTCGCGGAAATTGGAGTCCGGAAGCTCAAAATGTTCTGAGCTCGTCGCGACTCGCGACGAAGGGTGTCGCGACTCGCGACAAGCCTCGCGAAGTCATTGCGACTCGCGGAAAGTGGAGTCCGGGAGCTCAAAATTTTCTGAGCTCGTCGCGACTCGCGACGAAGTAGGTCGCGACTCGCGACGAGCCTCGCGAAGTCATCGCGACTCGCGGAAAGTTGGCGCTGGGAGTGGATTTTGCTCCCCTGTTCGTTGCGACTCGCGACTAAGCCCATCGCAACTCGCGACGAAGCCCATCGCGACTCGCGACGAAGCCCATCGCGACTCGCGACGGCAGGGTATCCCAGACTTAAAATTTTTTCTTCTTCTTACCAACTGTCCAAGCTTTCTTCCCTCATTCGTTGATCTCGTTCCTTCATCTCCTTCATTGCAATGCACTTCACTTTGCTACAAAATCACTGAAAAACAAGCCATAAAAAGAACAAAACAAAACAACAACACAAACAAACTAAGAAACACAAACTAAGAAACAAAAACTAAAAGAAATGCCAAATTTATTTAACGTCGTCAGCACGACGAAGCTCCGTATTTTTAAGGTCGTCGGCACGACCCTAATGTTATCCGTATGGTGAAGGCTTGAAGCTCTTCACCATGAGCATCCAAAATAAGAGAGGTGGGGGCACAAAACTTCCAAGAGGAAAGTCTTGTGGAGGTGGAGATGGTTCAAAGGGAATTAAGTGGTTAGGGAGCTTGGGATAGTCTTTTGGCTCCTCTCTCGTTTCCCTCAAAACTTCCGAAAATATTAGAGTTGGTTCACTAGGTGGGAGAAGGGGTGACAATGCTAATGGATGATGTAGCACTATCACCTCTTCCTCCATTTTTCTATCCTCTACAACCAACTCCTCATCCCTTTCAAACTCAAAATCATTTTTATTGGTAACTTCACTCACCGAATCATCGAGTTCAAGTTGGGATGGTGTGTTTTCGGAATCACGAGCTTCCATGCGGGCCAATACCTCTAATATGTTCCTCACATGCCCCTCAATGGCCTCAACACTAGAGGAGAGTTGGGTATCCAGCTCTTCACTAGTAAAGGAGTTCAAGTTTGCTATGGTATTTAAGACATCCTCACGTGTCAAACTTGAACTTCCTTGTTGGGCTTGGTTTTGGGGTATGGTATAGGTTGGTGATGGCCAACTAGGTTGCTCGTAATATTGGTTTTCTGGCTCATTCTCATACCACAAATCCTGACTACCACTCCATTCCGGATTGTAAGAGTTGTGGTATGGATAGCATTCATGAGCTTCTTGCCCTTGAAAACCAATATCTCCTACCTCTTGATAGCACTCTTCATAGTACCCATGGTTTTGGAAACCAAGGGTTCTTTCTCGGTCATAGTGCTCTTCCCACAACAAAGGGCAAGATTCGGTAGGATGATCGGAATGACACATCCTACAAAACCTTGCTTGTTGAGCCTCTCTTCTCATCATGAGTTCCCTCAAGGTGAGACGCTCCATTAAGAAAAAAATTTTTTTTTTTTTATTTTTCAAAAGTTCGGAATCATAGTGCAAGGATTCTCGATAAAATAAATTACCAAGAACTCAAGCAATACCTACTCCGAACCACCAAGTAGTGGAAAATAAAAACAACTAGCTAATACACAACCAAATACACCTAAATACTTAAGAATAAACGCCTCTTCCCCGGCAACGGCGACATTTTGACGGGCGCGGGTGGTCGTCGCGCCCGCGCGCCAAAAGATAATTTATAAGCCCTAAATGCTTACTTTCTACAACTAGGTAGATAGTGGCAAATCGGGGTCGTCCAAAGAGAAGAGGGATCTTCCTAAGCGTCTAAGCACACAATGGTTGATACTAGGCTAGGAGTAAATATATATACACACACTTAAAAGCAAGTAAAGGGGGGGTTGGTTGGTTGGTTGGTTCCTAAGTTACGAAAGTAAAAAGACAAGATAACTAGCAACGTCAAGTGACTATGCTAATCATCAAACGAAACTAAGAAAAGTGGTTTTAAACTACAAAGGTAAAATGCCTTGGGGGCAACGGATATCCACTTCCACATCTAATGTAGTTCATCAAATCATTCACACATTCCATCATATAGCATTCATGACCCAACGCTCACACACCCCATCTAGCAAGTACCACAACACACACACCACAAGGAGTTCTAAGTTCATGCTCATAGATCTTCATGCAAAGGCGCTACGAAATTCGTCACGTTCCTACACCTAAGCAATTCAACCACACAAGCACTACCTATGCTCAAACCACTCATGGCACACATGCAGTGAAACACACCGTCAAGAGTACATAAACGCCAAATAACAAATGCTTCAAGAATGAATTTAAATCATCTATTCAATACTTCAACTACTTGTCGTGGAGACTAAACTCCTATCCTTCTTAGTTCGTAGTTTGCGAGAGTGAGTTCGACATCTCTCGTCAAACCTCACCAACGACTCCCGAGTCGCGACCACGACTCAAGGTGTCATCGGTGGCATTTAGCACGAAGGACCAACAAGCTTGGCAATGCCTATGACCACTACACCGTGACTAAGCATTAAACCAATTCATGCAATTACACGAGATTGGATGAACGTGCAACGCACATTCATCCACGAGCATATGACTCTCTCGTTTGCTACACAAATGAACATGACGAAGAGTTCGACATCAATCACATTCGCCTAGCACATTGTCAACACACTAACACAATCAAAAGCTCTAATTCACACTCATACATTCCTAACAAGAACAGGGGGGAAATTAACCCAAATCCCCCAAACCCTAGCTAGCAATTCATACAAGCATTCATATCATCAAGCTCTCAACAACATCAATGCAATCAACAATTAACATTCAAAGCACAATAAAAGCACAATAGCAAAAACACCAAATAGATAGATATAAATGGTTCTCAATACATAGAAGTGGAAGCTTCAATCCATAGCTCCCAAGTACAAGAACTACTCTAGAACAACAAAAGACATAATTAAACTAAGAGAAAGCTAAGAAAAGAAAGAAGAGAAAAAACCTAGGTTTCTCGCCCAAAAACAGAGAGAAAAACGGGCTGGAAAAGCTGGAGAAGAAGAGGAAAGAGAGGGTATTTATAGTGCAAAGAAAATAAGAATGATTGATGGCCGCCCGTTGGTCGCGACTCGCGACGGGGTTCGTCGCGACTCGCGACGGTGTCACAGTTTTGCATTGTTTCTTTGTCTTCTTCATAGCCATCCCTCTCACTCTTCAAGTCTTCAACAGCTCCAAAATGGTCTTCAACGGCCTCCGGTCTTCATGTCTTCGAAGTGAGTATCCAAAAGTCTTCGAAAGTATAGTCTTCAATGTCTTCCGGTCTTCGTTGCTTCCGTGTTCTTCCCTTGTCACACAAAATCCACTTAAAAGAGGTAAAAGAGTACAAAGTTGCTTTTGCCTCTCCTAAGTGAATTTCAAGGTAAAACACAAGCTCTCGATAATAAAAGAGCACAAAAGTGATCCTAAATACTACTAAATAATGCGCCTAAAATGGACACATCACTAGGGATTTCTAATTTACATGAGGTAGAATGTTTTGGGAAATTGATTGTGTATTTCTAATTTAGAATGTTTTGAAGCCCACTTTTGGGGCATTTTTGTGCTACACCAAAACAATTGGAAAACTTGAAAAAAAATACAAAAACCTGGACAAATCGAAAACCCAAAAGGGAAACTTGGGTAACATTCGGAAAAGCCCGAAGAGGTTAAAAGGCCTAGGCTAAAATGAAAGGCTGGGCCTGGCTAGGCTGCCAAGGCACAAAATGAGAGGCTGTGTGGAAAACTGTGAGAAGTGAGTACCCTTTGTGTTAAAGCTAGGATGAAAACTCAAAAGGACTCCTAGGAAAAATGAGAGAAATTAAGGAAAAAACAAAAAACTAGGTTGAATTCATGCTTCTGTGGTGGATTGTTTTTTAAGACTACTCTTTGATTGCTTTTGGGATTATTTCAGGAAAAGTAAGCTAGCTTGACACTTATCTTTTTGGCTTACCTTTTTCCACACTTTACTTTTTGGTGGTTTGATTACTTATCTCTTTCGGGGAGTGTGAGAATTTTGAGAATCTTACTTTCTTGGGGAAACAGGGTAATCTTGGAATAAGTTGAATGCCGCGGTTAACTTCTTTTTGCACACTGCATTTCACTTGATTCTTTTTCTTTTCTTCTATTTACTCAAGAGCAAGTAAAGGGTAAAGTAAGGGGAGTCTGATCTGCTTTATTTTGAGTGTGTTAACCGTTACATTTGATATACCTTTTAGTTACTTTTGCTTGGTGGATTGCTAGTATTAGTTGAGTTTACGTGACAAGGGGTTTAGATAGCCATGTTTTCTTTTCTTATCTAAATCCCAAATTTTTTAGACGTAATAGGTAATAATGGACATGTTGTATCCATGGTCTCCTTGATCTTCCTTGTGATCATCTTTATTAGGTCACCTGTGGGTACTTGTTGTTTACATTCTATGTGAAGGTCGTTCGTAAGGGCGGTAGAAGATATTGAAGGATGTTCGCAAGGACAGTAGTAGAGATGAAGGTCATTCACATTAGAATAGTAGCATATAAAGGCCACGATCATTAATGCATGGTAGAAAGAGGTTGAAGCAAAAATTAGCCGCCTATAAAGTTCTTAGAGGCCAGCAGAGAAACGAGGAATCATGGTCTGATGAGTTGTGCCACAGTCCGAGAACGATCAAAGAAAAATTAGCCTTCAAGGATGGTCCATTGGAATTTTCTTCTCGATTACTATAAAATTAATTGCTAAAACTCTTAAATTGGACTAACGGTTCTCACAAAGAAAAGGAAACTAGTCCGACCAACCGAAGCACATACGGGACAGCGTGGGTCATGAATGGTTTAGCACCAATAACCTACGACAGAGAAGTTGCCCTGCGCCATGGAGACCAATGCAAGGCAGTGGTGTGACCTGTGCCAGACATGATGGGCCACCAAGCACAAAACGAAGGACCCATCCACGTTGCTAACTATGGGTGTGAGACGTCCCATTTTATGCATCCCGCACCATTCCAAGTCATTATGTTGAGACCATCACGCAGGACATGGGAATTTACATGGCCCACACCAATTTTTTTTAGCAAAGAACCAAGTTTGACCACGGCTCACACCAAACATCCACGGGCGCGGATAAGGAGCTCAAGATCCAGCCTTCTAACGATACCCCACATGAGACGATGCAGGTCGCGCCAGTGCCAGCCGTGACCCACGCCAACCCCAGTGCCCCGCACCATGTTGAAGATCAATGACACACTCAAGAACTGGCACCCCGTATCCATGAAGCAGTGTAATCTACGCCAGGCCTCGTGTCCCATGCCAAGTATAGCCATGGGCTACGTCATCCGTCATGCCCCGTGCCGGGCGGCAGCTGAGCTAGGGTTTACCCTATTTTGGGCCTATTTTTAGGCCTAATCTCCTACTACTATATATAGAGCCTTAGTCTACTAGTTTTGGAGACTTTTGATACTTTATCATAGCTTAGTTTCATTCTTAGAAAAGTAGCGGAGATTCTCTCCTTTGGAAACTTTATCTTTTTCTTCTTTTCATTTTTCTTTTTTCCTAAGATGTTGAATTCCATGTCAAGGAAGTAATTTCTATAGCTTGGGGATAAATTGATGTGACTTTGCTATTATCTTTATGCTTTCTGAGATTCTATAGTTCCTCATAATTTTGTGCTAATAATGTTATTGTGATTTGCTTTTGAGTTTGAATCAAGAATATTACACCACATATAAGCAAACACTTTGGTTGTATTCATGCTAGACTCGGATATTGATGCCCCTCTGGGAAGGGAAACCTGAATGTTTGTATGGGTGGATGGGAACGAGTCTGCGTGAGTGTGTGTATGGGAGATTCGAGGTTGCCATGATCCACTTACCATCGCACCAGTCTTAGCCAACTTTGTAAAGTTGTTCGTCGTGTTCCAGGTATAGATAGCTAAATTAGTAGGAAGCTAGGGTTACAAGAAACCCTAGTATCACATATAATGTGGCTATGATCCTTGGGCCTAATTGATAGAACCCGAGGGTAGTAGTTGCATTCATGGTGGAAGCCCAGGACATAATCGCACGGGGAAGAATCATAACTTCAACAACAGTCAGACCTTGTTGTACTCCTCTAATTACGATGGCCATATCGATGGAGGGTTGCTAGAGCACCCGCCTTGACAGGGACGGGGAAGTGTATGCCATCAGCCACACCACGTGTTATAGACAGACTAGTAGGTTTACTTAGATCTCTATGTTTAAGAATTGAGGATAGAAGCATTAGATTTACCACGTCACTAAATGATTTCCCCAAGTTCTAGATTTATATTGTAATTGTGTTATTTACTTTTCATGTTTTGTAGTTTTTGGATTGAAAATCCAAACCCCCTTCCCCATTTGCATGTTTGCTTTACTAGATATTCCTTTCACTCATACGGATTGACAACCTATACGAGATTTTGTTTTAGGTTGGTGCATTAGACCTAGCATTTCTGTGGACAAACCTAAGGTTTACCGCTAACTACCCTCTAGGTAGCGTAGCAGTGAGATTGGGG
Organism: Rubia yunnanensis; assembly: GCA_037428765.1. Lineage (NCBI taxonomy): Eukaryota > Viridiplantae > Streptophyta > Magnoliopsida > Gentianales > Rubiaceae > Rubia > Rubia yunnanensis. Next base: position 40,545,896 of record CM075066.1, read on the forward strand.
TGTAGAATATAAATCTTATCTTTAGCCACTGCCCTTGTCTTGGGTTAATTGGCTACAATTAACAAAATCGAGAGGAAGATAATGCAAGAAGATGACAAGGTAGTGGAGGCTATCGAAGGACACTTTGGAGATGAGAAAATTGTGGTCAAGGAAGCATCCTCTAAGGAACTTCCACTGCCAGAGGCACAAGTGTCTATTCCACCTCTATTTCCAAATGCTTTGAGAGGATGCAAAAAGGTGGTGATCGATGATGCAAACATTTCAAAAGTCTTCGAAAAGGTTGAGGTAACCATCCATATCTTGGAATTAATTCAAAATGTGTCATCTTATGCTAAATTTCTTGGAGTTGCATGCACAAAGAAAAGGCGTAGGCCAACTAAGAGATTAGGACATTTGAAAATGGAAGGTTTTTCCATTTTGAATCATAGGAACTTGCCAAAGAAATGCAATGATCCTGGAATGTTTTCTATCCCTATCTCTTTAGGTGGTAAACTTGTGGAACATTCCATGATAGATCTAGGTGCATCCATTAATGTTATCCCATTTAGTCTATGTGAAAGCCTAGAAATAGGTGAGCTTAGGGACACTAGAGTAGTTGTCCAACTTGCCAATCATCCCCAAGCTAGTCCCCGTGGACTAGTAAAGGATGTGATGGTGCAAGTTGGAAAGTTGGTTTTTCGAGCAGACTTTTATGTCTTAGAAGTGGCGCACAGCGAAGTGCACCCCTAATACTTTTGGGGAGACCTTTTCTCAAAACGTCTAAAGCTAAAATCAATATCCACTTGGGAACCTTAACTCTAGAAGATGACATGGATAGATAGGAATTCGATATCTATAAGTCTAGGCATGATTCAACAAGGTCATCTTGATGTGTAAAGGTGTAACCTTATGTGATGAGCATGATGAGTCTTCTTGCATGATAAATGAGCAGGAATGTTTTAGTGACTTCCATGTTGATGATACTGATGATGAATATGATGAATTGAATGATGCAATGGATAGTATGTTAGTATTAGATTGTTTTTCTATGCTAACCAAGTTGCAGTGGGAAAGAGAGATGGTCGAGAGTTTAAAACATCCTCGACCTCCCTCAATCCCCAAAATGACATTCACAGATTCAATAATAGTGAGACATGGAGATTCATTCCTATTGGCGGACAAAAGGTCAGAAGGGAAGGATGGCTCATTCTGAAGACCTCTACACGATGATGTCATCGTAGGGGGAGTCGCTGATGGCAATTCCGGAGACCCACCAGTAAGTGTGTTTAACTAGAATGCATGAAAGAAAATAAGTTGTGAGGACGACAATAAATATACGGTGTTTGTTTTGCTTTCATGTTTTTATTAGGAATTAGATAGTTTTTGCATGAATCTATGTTTTACTACGTTGATTTTTGGAATGAAACTCTTGTTGGTTTGAAAATTTGAGTCTGAGACTCGTGATTGTGTTTTAAATGGAATTAAATTGGAAGGGTGACATAGTCTTTTGAAAAAGAGGGAAAATTGAGGATTAAGAAAGGTTGGTGGATTCCTCGCGCCAAGTAGGCCGGCACAAGACTATCCTTCATACAGGAACTAGAACGGCATGTGGCTATGCCTCGTACCAGGGTTTGGCGCGAGGCTATGCTTCCGCTAGGCACCCATTTTGTGCACTACACCGATTTTTCAATTTTCTTTGCTCTGATAATGCAAAATTTTAGAAACTTTTGATTTTCAAATTCAAAAATGCATTTTTGGTTCAATAATTTTGGGATTCCCTAATTCCTTATGATTTTTGAAAATACTTCCAAATCCCTTGGAATTAGTTGGCTTGTACTATTGTCCCCTAAATTTAGCATTTTAAAATTCCATTCTTATCCTAATTGTACCTCTCACCCTAGTCACCTAGGCTGAAATTACATTTCCATAGTACACTTCTCCGGCTAATTCTTTCATTTGAAACATTCTTTCTTCTCAAGAAACACTCATTCTCACACACTCTTGGTGAACTCAAAATAATTGAAGCTTTTCTTCCAAAAGTTGGCGATTTTTGCTTCTTCTTTTGTAGGTCTTGCAAATCTTAGCTTCAAATTTCAAGTAACCCATTGAACTCTATGCTTATGTGCTTTATTTGACATTGTGGTGGTGTTATTTTAAGCATGAATCTTGAATGAGTGTGTTGTGAGATATGTGTTTGAGTTTGAGTTTGAATGAATGATCTTGTGTTGAAGAGGACATTGGAAGGATTAATGTGCTATTATTCTTAAGATATGATCTTTGGTGTTGGGTGATTAAGGAGAGAGTGAATCTTGGTTGCATGATCTTATTGATGGGTAATTAATAACTTACATGAGATTGATGTTTGATGATGAATGCTCTTGTTTGAATAGTTCATATGCCTAGATAATCGTGTTATGAATGTTGGGCTATTTGGGAGAATGTTTTATCATTGAATTATAAAACAATGCTTTGTTTTATAATCATATCACCACTCTTGTCCTCATTTTGTTAGGATGCCACCTAAGAAGAATGCCTCGGAGAAGGGCAAATCCACTAGAGGTAAGAAGAGGAAGAAGTCGACGAAGAGTGCAAACCTCGAACCGACAACTTCGATTCTTCGTAACCCCGCATTTGTGACCGAGTAGTTTATGGTTTTATCCAACATTTTTGGGACTGCAGCCCGGGGGTGGAAGAGCTTGAGAGAGCCGAAGAGGAGTATTTTGGAGATGAGGTTTGCTTGCAAGGACACCTTGGCAGCTCTAGGTTTACTCAAGCCAGTCACTTACATGTTGAGTCGAGTAGGTCTAGAGGGGTTTCTCGAGAAACACTCCAAGACGTACATTAGGTGGACCCTAGAGTTCCTAGCTACTCTATGGCCGGTTGTAGATGATGAGGGATACAAGGCAATCAAATTCAACCTAGCCAACGTGGAGTACAAGATGTCCCACAGGGAGGTTGCGTGAGCCTTTGGGTGGAGGTATAGTAAGGAGATCCAGAAGACACACCGACAAGGGTTACCTTTCTCTCTTGGAAACTTTTGGGTGCAACTGACGGGCACGGATTACAAGAACCTGTGCAAGAGTACTGTTATAGTTCATCCGACGTTCCGTTATGTTCATCGTTTGTTGGCTAAGGGAGTCTTTTGCCACGGTGAACTAACACAATACCCGGGTTTAGATGTTCATTACCTTTGGGCAATGACTCCCAAGGGTAACCTTTACCCAAACTTGGTGGGGTACTTTTGCAGGAATGCTTAGCAATGGGAGACAAAAAGAGTGGCAAAATTTCCATGGGAGGTATGGTTGGTCTTTTGATGGAGTATCTAGGTTATCCAATCACACAACGAGCTCTAGCTAACTTGGGGAGATTGGCCACACGATACAAAATTGGAAGTTAGCTAATAAGGCATCCATGGTGGGGCCGATGACATTTGAGGGTAGATATGTATGGCTCTATGTTATAGTCTAGGGTTATCGTTCCTAAATGGACATCAATTTTCGTCCTTGACGTTTTAAGGAATGGTCTCCCCAATAGTATTGGGGGTACACTTCTATCGCGTACTACATCAAGGACATAAAAGTCTGCTTGGAACACCAACTTGCCAACTCAAACCATCACATCCTTCATTAACCCTCGAGGGCTCGCTTAGGAGTGATTGGCGAGTTAGACAATCACCCAGTGTCCCTAAGTTCACCTATCTAGGCATTCATAAAGACCATAAGGCATCTCATTAATGGATGCTCCTAAGTGAATCATGGAATTTTCAATTAACTTCCCACCTGAGGTGATAGAAATAGAAAACATATCGGGGTCATCGTGGTTCAAAACGATGCTTCCCCCCACTTTCAAGTGTCCTACCTTCATAGTTAGTTTATTCCTTTTTAGTGCATGCAAATTTCAGAAATTTATCCTATGATGGCACATGTTCAATAAAATCTAACATAGGGATAGTTACCTCAACCTTTTCGATGACTCTCTGGATACTTGCATCATTTTTCACCACTTTTGACTTCCCCTTTAATGCATTTGGAAATGGCGGTTGAAGGGTCACTCGTGCTACAGGTGGTGGAACCTTCTTAGAGGGTGCTTTCTAGGCAATAATCTCATGCTCCTCAAAATTGGTCTTGTTTGCCTCCAAGATCCTATCATCTTCTTGCAAAATATCCTTCTTGGGCTCATAAACTTCTTTCCAACTTCTCAACTTAGTGCGCTCACATTCCTCGGATTGAAGACTAGTTGGGAAGGAAGTTTTCTGGACTCCTTGGCTTCAAGTTGGGTCGCCAAGGTGGTGAGTTTCCCGACTTGGATCTAGAGATTTTTTATGCTCGAGAAGGCTCTAGTGCCAAGATCTTCACTCTCATGCCTTGTTCTTTCCACAAACACCTCATGCTTCTTTCCCAATTTTTCGATGGCTTTCAAACTTTATTCCTAGTCTAACTTATAAAGAGACATGTGGTTGTTAGAAGGACCTTCACCCCTTGGATAGGGTTGAGGTGGAGGTTGTCCGCCTCGGTACCCTTGAGCTTGATTTTTCTCTCTCCAACGGAAGTTGGGATGGTCCTGGTACCTCGAAATATTTTTGAAGACTTGCTTCGAAGACATGAAGACCGAAGGCCATTGAAGACCATTTTTTGGGACATCGAAGACTTGAAAAATGAGAGGAATTTCTATGAAGATGAATGTATACCACAAGAAGAAGAAAAGGAAACAAGGTAAAATTCTAGCACCCATCGCAAAACTGTCACGAGTTGCGATGTGCCCGTCGCAAGTCGCGACCAATGGGTGGCCAGAATTTCACCTTATCCTTTTTGTACTATAAATAGCACTCTCTTTCCTGTCATTCAGAATCTTCTTGACCTGCATTTTATTACTGTTTAAAAACCCTATTTTCTTCGATTTTCATCTTTGAAATCTCTTGTATTATGTTTGGTTGTTTAGCATTAACTAGTATGAACTCTTGTAGCTAAATCTAGTTCTTGGGAGCAATTGATTAAAGCTTCCAAGCTTATGTAGTAAGATTCTATGTTTGCTCATTTATGAAAATTTATTGGAGAGCATTTATTATGCCATTAATGTTGTGTTTTACATCATTTATACCATGGGTTGTTTGAGTATATGAAATGTTTGTAAGATTGAAATGTTAGGGTGTTAGGAAAGTTGCAAATTTCTTGACTCATTTGATATGGAAATCCAAGAGCATGGATTTAGAACTTCTTGTGTATAATGTGAGGTAATTCTTGCTAGATGAGTATGTTAATGTGGTTTGTTCTCATATTTGTCATATAAATGCAAAGAAAGGTTGAACCTTGAATGTTGTTTGTTCTTAGTTTAATCTAATGAATGCTTTGTTTGGTTCAATGACTATGTCTTTGGTAGAAGACTTGTTATTATCAAACCTATGGTCCTTTGGGTGAAATGTCATTGATGAAACACCCATATGATGTTGTTTGTCTAGGGTGATTATCAATGAGGTTTGCAAATGGTCGTTGTTTGTCTTTGCAAACTACTCTTAAGGAGGAATGAATTTAGATATTTGAATGAGAAGTGATACATTCCCCATAGACAATAAATGTAATTGAATGAGTGAATGAATCAATGAGCTATATGAAGTTTGGAATTGGAAATCGATTGACCGCAAGGCTCCCTTAATTATCATTTATATCGTATCTTTAGTTGTATTGCATGATTATCATAGTTCTCTTGATTTGCTATGTTTTATATCAATTTGATAACTTAGGATCAAACCAACCAACCCCCCCCCCGGTTTACATAATTATATATATATATATATATATATATATCTATGTATGTATATGCCTAATATGTATTCTCCTATATATGTTTAAACACTTGAAAAGATTCTTCTTCTCGTGGACGACCCCGACTTGCCAATATCTACTTTATTGTAGATAGGAAGCATTAGGGCTTAAAAGTATTAACTTTGAGAGGTACGGCGATGACCTCCTAGTCTGGTTCCGTTGGATTTCTCTTCTCGGTTACTATAAAATCAACTACATAAACTCTCAAATTGGACTAACGGTTCTCCCGTAGCAAAAGGAAACTAGTTCAGTCAGCCGAAGCACCAATTGGATGGCATAGGTCGTGCATGGTTTGGCACCAATAGCCCAAACCAGAGGAGATGCCCTGCACCATAGAGACTGACCCGAGGCAGTGGCACAACCCGTGACAGACATGACAAGCTGCCAAGCATAAATTGAAGAACCCATCTGCGCGGCTAAGTATGGGTGTGACATGTCCCATTTTATGTGTCCCATGCCATTCCAAGTTATTATGTCGAGACCAGCAGACGGAATGTGAGAATCTAAGCAGCTTGCACCAAGTTTTCTCAATAAAGCAGCAAGTCTGACCACGGCCCGCGCCAACGGCCACAGGCGTGAATCAGGAGCTTAAGATTCAGCATTTTGTGATGCCCTGCAAGAGATGAAGTGGCCCGTACCGGTACCAGATTCAACCCCCGCCAACCCCAGCGCCCTGTACCACATTGAAGATTTGTGCCACGCTCAAGAAAAGGTGCCCCGACCTTATAAAGTGGCTCAACCCATGCTAGGCCTCACGTTATACGCCAAGTACAGCCATGGGCCACGTCATCCGTGATGCCCCACGCCCAACGGCAGCTAAGCTAGGTTTTACCCTATTTTGGGCTTTTTTTATGCCCAATCTCCTACTACTATATATAGAACCTTAGTCTACTAGGTTTGGAGACTTTTTATACTTTATCATAGCTTAGTTTCATTCTTAGAAGAGTAGAGGAGATTCTCTTCTTAGAAAACTTTATCTTTTTCTTCTTTTCATTTTGCTTTTATTCTAAGATGTGGAATTCAAATCTATATTTTAATTCCATGTCAAGGGAGTATTTTCTATAGCTTGGAGATAAATTGATGTGACTTTGGTATTATCTTTATACCCTTTGAGATTCTATAGTTCTTCCTAATTTTTTGTTCATAATATTATTGTAATTTGATTTTGAGTTTGAATGCATGAATATTACACCACATATAAGCACACACTTTGGGTTGTATTCATGCTAGGCACATATATCGATGCCCCTCTGGGAAGGGAAACCTAGATGTTTTTATAGTTTGAGGGGAATGAGTCTACGTGAGTGTGTGCACGGGAGATTTGAGGTCTCCTTGATCTACTTACCATCACACCAGTCTTATCCAACTTTGTAAAGTTGTCTGACGGGTTCCAGATTGAGATAGCTTAATTAGTAGCAAGCTAGGGTTACAAGAAATCCTAGTATCACAGATAAGGTGGCTACGATCCTTGGGACTAATTGATAGTTACCGAGGGGAGTGCTTGCATTTGTGGTGGAAACCTAGGACGTAATCGCACAGGGGAGAATCAGACCTACAACAATGGTCAGACCTTGTTGTACTTCCCTAACTACGATGGCAGTGTTGATAGAGGGTTGCTAAAGCACCCGTCGTGACAGGGACAGGGAAGTGTATGCCATTGGCCACACCACGTGTTATGGACACACTATTAGGTTTACTTTGATCTCTATATGAAAGAATTGAGGATAGATGCATTAGATTTACCAAGTCACTAAATGATTTCCCCAAGTGCTAGCTTTATATTGTAGTTGGTGTTATTTACTTTTCATGTTTTTGTAGTTTTTGGATTGAAAATCCACCCCCCCCCCCTGCATGTTTGGTTTACTACTATTCTTTTCACTCGTACGGATTGACGACCAGTATGAGGTTGTGTTTTATATTGGTGTGTTAGACCTATAGTCTCCGTGGACAAACCCAAGGCTTGCCGCTAACTACCCTCTAGGTAGCATAGCAGTGAGATCGGGGTGCTGGATATAAACCTTATCTTTGACCACTGCCCTCGGCTCGGGTTAATTAGCTACAATTAACTACCCCGGGTCGAGGTGGGTCAACAAACCTCGGCTACCTAAAAAATAAAACCAATAGTTAAGAAATTTATGTTGCATAAAGTTAAAAAGATGAATATACTTAGAATTGAAAAGGCTTCAATACTCACGAAATGAAGATACCTATGCCCTTCCCATCGCAATTTCCCTGCCTTTTTTCGGTGCCCTAGTGGACGACCCAGGAACTGTGCTGTGGACATATACACCCTCAGAGTTCAAGAGAAAATGCTTGTGGTCAAACCAAGCCTCATCATAGTACTCCAAACACAATGGTTTATTGACGGGAAAAACCTCACTTCTTGATCAACGCCAGGATCAAGCCACCATACGGAAGATCTTTTTTTTTACCCACCACGACCTTCAACATATGCATTAAAATTTCATAGCCCGGGTTAAGCTTCACATCCTCAATCACGTAGTAAAATACCATGAGGTTCCCAATTGTTGGCTTGCATGCATGGCCCCTCGACGGTAGGACATTTTAATAGATCCACTCATACACTAACCTATGCTCAATGGACAACACCCCCACATTGTAGCTCTCAGCTTGCCTCGGTCCCGATCCTGGCCTATTTAAATACTTTTTAGCCATAGTAACAAGGAAAAAAGGGGTTACCTTCGTAATCATGGGCCAATTATGTTGATGGAAAATTTCAATAGGTCCACCCTCATCAACAGGTTTCAACTTAGTTGGGTTAGTGTACTCGCAACCTAGGACATCATTAATTGAAAACTTTTTAATGGGTATTGCCACACCATTTACAATAGTTTGGTCCTTATTGTTACTACCTTGCCCTAAATTAGCAAAAAATTGTATGACCTTATCATAATGGATGGGTTCATTTAATATTAGTAATTTGTCAAAACCTGAGGGCTCCAATTTCTTAATCAGATGCCCTAGACCTAATGGCACTACATCAGAGGCCTAAATAATCTTAGGATTTGTGCATTTCATACGATGGAAGGCCAAATAACTTTGTTCGACACCTCCATTGAAGAATGTCCAAACCACCGAGGAGCTCTTGTGTTGGTCAATGACTACAGGTTGAAGCATTGCCACCACCACTGCCCGCTTTAGCGCCATAATACCTAATACCTATTAGTTTGTCGGTGAGGAGAAGATTGAATGGAGGTTACAAGATCATAAAATTGGGGGAATAGATTTGGGGATTTAGGGTTCTGTTGGGCTATGACAACCCACCCCCTTTTATATATATAATAAGAATAGGTTTTGAGCTCGGAACCTGCTTTGTCCACTACAAAAAAACTGAACATATTACTTCTCCATTTTTACCTATTGTCTTACGTAAAAAAACTGAGGTAAAAAGTTCTTTTACCTCGGTTTTTATTTTCTTCGAAGTAAAAGATATTAGTTACCGCAGTTATTATTTGAACCAAAGTAAAAGGTTAAAAATGAGGTAAATAATGTTACTGATTAGCGTGCAACATCGCATGATGTATTAAAGTTGTAGCTGAGATGGAACACTGACGTTGCAGGAAAGTAATGATAGAAATTTATATGATAAAGTTGAGAAAGATTGACTATAGAAAAAGAGGAGTTTTGTTACTTTTTGTTATGTTACAATTTGTTCATATAAAATTTACTAAGGTCCATTTTTTTATGTTACGATTGAAAATGGTTTAATATTAGGGAAAACCACAACCAAAAGAATTTTAAAATTATTGATTCTTCCATGGTGTTGAATGATACAGTTGGAAATGGTTTTAAAAAGTATTTCATGTTCAATGTTTTTGAATTAAAAGATTGTAGAAATTGGTGTTGAATGGTACGATTGGAAATGTTTTTAAAAATCACGCACTGATCAAATTGCACATATTGTCAATTACATATTGTTCAAATAAGGTAGTAAAATTATTAGAAAAACATTAATCATGAAAATCTCGTTACAAAATAGTTAGTACATATAATAGTTCGAATATTATTAATAAAGGTCTTACTTCCAATATTAGAATAGAATTACAAGAAACTCAAGCCGCTCAAATTATGATAACCTTGAAGACAATCGGCCCCCCAGATTCTATGATCTCAAAGAACAAGGTGTCCCCGGTGGGCAGGGTGTTGCCAGAAAAGAACTCGGAAAAACCCTTCGAAGACGGGGCCTTGACCTTCTCTTGCCCCGAGTAGTTCATGCGCCACTCTTTCCCGTAGCACCTCAGTACAATGGGGTCTTCTCATTCGGCAGAAGTGGTACAGTTTCAATCAGGATGTACTAATCAGAAAAAAAAATCATTATGAATATATATATATATATATATATGCAATTATAAACAAATAGTATTAACTGAACATTAAATAATTTCATGATTTTAATAGTTTGCTAGTTTTAGTCCTTACCAAAAGTTGGGTTTTTCCTAAAATTTTGCTGCTTCAAAATGCAGTGGAAACGATGGTTTTTTGGAGCCATTGTATGATCTTCAAGCTTGAACACAACCGGTTCAGGGTTTCTCCTTTGTGCGGAGAACTGTAAAAATGAATACAAATGTAAATTAATTTCAATAAAAGTATGGATATGTATTAGTAAATATCTATGTAAAATGGTAAAACCTCGAAAAAGGTGCACCCAGAGGATCATTCACCAGCCATTAGCTCTGTATATGAAGTGAACAATATGTTTAGGGAAAATTCTATCATTATAAGAACAGTGTGCGACATCGATCATGTGTCGCAAGAACATATCGGTCTGAACCAGTGGCAGAGTTAACATGTACTAGCGACGTCGCCGGTGAGTCGGAAAGACCAATATCATGACCGTCGATAAAAAGAGGTCGCAAAAATAAACATTAAGTTAACTTAAATGCCTACATGCAACGTTGCTAAAACATCAGTAATATCGATGTATACATCGATACTACTGTGAAGGCTTATGCATAACTTGAAATAAGAATGTACGATGTTGTATAACTTTAAATAAGAATGTGTGATGCTGCTAGCACAAATCAAATGATGTGCGACTAAAGACAAACTTCACATACATCAGAGACAACAACGGGAAAAAATACACCAACCCAGCAACAAAACATGCATTAAGGTGACAAAATTACACAAAAACATCCAAAAATGAACAAGAACATAATACCTAGGTTTACATGTAACAAAACTTAACACTCTAACAAATTTGAGTAAGAACTAGAAAACCAAAAATACAACCCATAACAAAAACATAGATTAATTAAACAAGGTGAAGTAACTGTTACAAAAATTTAGGCACTACAAGAGTAGAAAATCATACCTTTGTCAAAGGAGAAGAGAAAAGAGGTGGAGAGACTCTTGGTATTTGCGAAAATCTTGGAATGAAGATTTTAAAATGATTTTGAGGGACCCTTTATTTATAGCCATTTTTAAACGATGTCGGTTTGGGACCTTAGGTCTGCCGCATTTTGTGCGACATCGCACCCGTACCGCATGTGTCGACAAAAGACCGTCTTTATAGCAACGTCACATGATTAAGAAGGCAGACAAATATACCAAAAAATATTTTGAATTTATTTTATAGTATTATGTATGGTCGTGACATAACATTTTGGTTTCATATGGTAAGTTAAATATTGATGATTCAATAACATAAAAATAAAATTCAACAAAATAGATACATGATTAATTTATACAAACATCACATTCAAAAAAATACTCTTAATGTTACAAATGTTTGTCATAATTCATTACAAATTCTAAGTACTAATAGGGTAAGATGATGACATTAAAAACTATGGGCACAGAACCATCAAATAAACAACACAGAGAACACATAATTCACACATCATATACATAACAATATTTTCTATGCAAAATACAAAATTGAAAGAAATTTAAATAATCTAGGAACCACAGCTTTGAGAAAAGGGGTTGAAAGATTGTTGGAATTCGAGGGAAAGTTAAAAGTTTGAAATTATTTATGAGATGGGCTCCATATATGTAGCCGTGAAGAGCCCTTGTGAAATCCTCTCGGCTAATGCAAAGTTGCAAACTAATCGGCCCTAGCGACATAATAGTCAGCATATGACCAACGTCGGTAAGTGAGTTTTTGGGCCTTGCCATAGCAGCCCATTAGCATATGAAATGGACCCGCATTTGACCAAAAAATATATAATTGACCTTAATAACGCTCTATAGCATATTAGAAATACTTATTGAATTATAATTTTCCATGAACTTTATTAATGTCTATTTCGATTGGAATCACTTTTGGGAGTACAAGTCAACTTCTTAATTTTTGTACTTAGGTCCCTCCCTGAATGTGGAAGAAATGGAAATGCAAATTTGGAGATACCCTAATCTAATTCACATTGTCATGACAAAGATGTTCCAATTTAGGCTTGACCGGATCAATGGAAAGGGGTAATCGTCCCTCATTTGTATTAGTATTTCCATTTTTACCCTTACGATAAGCGTTAGGGGAACGATAATTCCCACCATATAGAATCACATAAAATTTCTTATTCTTGGTTTTTTATGAAAATAAATATAATAAAGTTAAGTCCATCATATTTTAGAAAGCGTTAGTATGTGGTCTAGAGTAAATTTTAGATGATTAATTGTAAGTATACAGGGGGTTAGTTGGAAGAACTTGGCTAGGAAGTATCTGTGGGATCATGCCTGTTTATTTATCATTTTCAAGGATTAAAAGTTTGACTGAGGATGTCAAAGGTCCCTTCCGGGATGTTTCGAATCGCTTCTGGGAGTATGGGTCAACTTTTTAAATTTTTGCACTTAGGTTCCTCCACGAATGTGGGAGAAGAGTAAATTCAAATGTGGAGATACCCTAATCTAATTCATATTTTCAGGACCAATACGTTTCAATTTAGGCATGATCGGATAAATGGAACGAGGAAATTGTCCCTCATTTGTCTTAGTGTTTCCATTTATACCCTTAGGATAAGTGTCAGGGGAACGATAATTTCCACTACATAGAATCAAATGAAATTTCTTATTCTTGGTTTTTTATGAAAATAAAATATAATTAAATTTCGTCCATCATATTTTAGAAAGCACTAGTACGTGGTCTAGAGTAAATTTTAGATGATTACTTATAAGTATACAAGTGGTTAGTTGGAAGAACTTGACTGGGAAGTCTCTATGGGATAAGAGCAGTTTCTTATTTGTTACTCTTGGTTATTATAAGTTCAACTAGAAACTAGATATGACAATGCATCTTTTTAGGCGATCGGAATCGAGTTTGGGACAAGCAGTGAACTTTTAAATATTTACACTTAGGTCCCTCCAAGAAAGTGGTACAAGTCCAAATGGCCGTTTGTAGATAACATTTTTCTATTCATATTTACACGGCATTTTTTGTTTTCATCTAGGATCTAAATGGTCGATGAAAGGTTCCCCAATCTTAAAACAGAGTATGTTACGTTACTTTTCAAAAATTATCCATTGGCCCTAGGATGCGATGTTGAGTGTACGTTACCAAATATGGATCCACGACAGAACCAAGGACGACATCGGTAATAATGAAGTTTCTGGCGGGAAATGAAAACTTGAAGCAAAAATCCCCCCACCCATTCCCCATCAAAATTTCAACTCATTAATACCATCATCACTACCCTTGTTTCATCGATAACACACTTTCTCCAAACCCTAGCTACAACACACCATCCTCTCCATCCACACTATTAATACAAAAATTCAAGAGCTCAATCAAATTGTTTTTCCCACACATCAACAAGTGTCCGATGATGGAGCATCTCCAGGTTCAAATTAATTGAGGTAGTTTTCCATTCATTCAACGTTAATTTAGAAATTTAATTACTATACCTTATATATGTTATTTTTCTCATTGATCAAAGCTTCTATATTTTCATAATGTATGATGATTGGGTTACATGTTATATAGTGTATATTTTTTTTGTTTCCAAGATGATACCATGTTTGTAAGGAATGAGGAAAAAATGATTAGATTAGGGATGATTGTGTACAATAATTACTTTTTTGTATGAACACAATATGAATGTGCAACCTCGGTCACTGTTAGTCGGCCTTTGCGATGTACAACTGAATTAAGACCATCAATGCACATGTTAATAAAAAGCATGAAATATCTTGAATATCCGAAGTTGCACTTAGGTCAGCCTTAGCGACATCAATTACTCTAATGTGCGACGTCGCTCGTTCAATGAATAGATTGGTTCGCTCGTTCTTGAAGGTTTTGTTATTTAGCATTCATGTGTTCTTAATGCTATGTTTTACTTCATTCATACCATGGAGTGTTTGTATGATTAAAGTGTTAGGGTGTTAGGAAAATGACAAATTCCTTAGCTCTTTGGCATGAAAATCCAAGAACATGGACTTAGAACTTCTCGTGCATAATGTGTTGTGATTCTTGCTAGATAGGTATGTTAATGTGGATTTTTCTCATATTATTCAATGAAAGATTGAATCTTAAATATGGTTTGTTCTAGGTTTAGCCAAATGAATGCTATAATTGGTTAAATAACTATGTCTTTGGTAGAAGGCTTGTTGTTATCAAATCTATGGTCCTTCATGTGAAATGCCGTTGATGAAATACCTCTATGGTGTGGTTTTCTTAGAGTGATTGTCAACCAGTTTTGCATGGTCATTGTTTGTCTTTGCAAATTACTATAAAGAAGGAATGAATGTTGATCTTTGAATGGGAAGTGATAACATTCCCCATAGGTAACAAATGTGATAGAATGAGTGAATGGTTCAATGATCTACATGAGGTTTGGAAATGGATATCAATTGCCTCCAAGGCTTTATCTTTTGTAGTTTTTACCACTTTTTTTTAGTTGTTGTGCATAATTAGCATGTTCTCTTGCTTTGCTAGTTAGCTTGTCTTTAATTTCATAACTTAGGACCAAAACCAACCAAACCTCCCCCCAACCCTCTTTACTTGCTTTTATATATCTATATATATATCTACTTCTATCCTAATATCAACGTTATATGTTTAAACCCTTGAAAAGATCCCTCTTTTTTGTGGATGACCCCAACTTACCATTATCTACTTAGTTGTAGATAGGAAGCATTTGGGGCTTATAAATTTAACTTTAAGAGGTATGACGACAACCTCCCAGACATTCTGATACAATGGGCGATGAAGATGATGAAGAAGAGGGGTTGGAGGAGGTCATCATAGCTAGGACACATTGTAGAACTTTAGAATGTAGAACTGAAAGAAAAGAGCCAGCATGCTTGTCCGATGATCATACTAAATGGTCAAGTTGGGTAGGGAAAGTGGGTAGGACAAGGGTGGACATCAAGTACGATACTTGGCACGAGGTCCCTAAAGAATACAAAGACGTCCTTTGGACAAAATGCAAGGTACCCAGTAGCATTTCTTACTTTTTTTATGCTTTTGCCATTGTCCTTTCATCTAGAGTTCAAATAAATTGAGTTAGATGTATTTGATCATGATTTGATATAATTTTTGTAGAGGCCCTTCAAGATCGATTGTCCAGATTTGGATGATATGAAGAAGAAAGCAATGGCCATGATGTCAAAAAGTTGGACAAAACACAAGGATGCCTTTTCTAGAGATTACATATTCTCTAGTACAAAGGAACATTGTCCAGGGTTGACCTATACACATATTCAACCGGATAGTTGGGAAATTCATAAGAGAAGAACATTGGAGAATGAGGAAAATGTAAGTGATTTAATTTTTTTTATAAATGTATCTATATATTACATTCCTTAGTATTAACATGGTTGTGACATCTTAAACTAGTATACGCTGGCGGAAAAACATAGAAATGCTTTGAAAAACAAAACACTACATCGGAAGAGCCGGGGTGGATATGGATTAGCGGCCTCAAATTAGTGAAAGAACGTTTTGAAATAGATGTTTAAATTGCCATCGATGGGGGTAAACGAGGAACAGGCAAGGTCTTTGGTCATACCAATCGATGTGGAAGAGATTGATAGGTGTGATCTCTTCTTGAAGAGCCGGCAAAACAAAAAGGGTGGATATGATAAACCTCCCATTATTGAAGTCGCGGAACTAGTGGTAAGACTTTATATATTAATTCTAATTTCAATCGGCTAAATTATTTCCTTTCATTATTGTTCAAGGAATTATATTTCATGTGTAGGAAAGGTTAAAGGAAGACCAATTGGAGGGTCGATTCATTCCATCGGGTAAGCACGATGTCGTTCGTGAGGCTACAAGCAAACCCAATCACCCGGGTTGTGCTAGAGGAGTGGGATCATTTTTGTCCCAAAGAGAGGCATTTAGGATAGTTCAATCCTGCGATCGGGCTAAACCGTCGAGAATCCACGTGTTGCAAAAGGAAGCACTTGTTAGAGACAAGCGGGTAGAGCAACAACAAATATTGATTCAAAAGTTGGTCGAGCACACAGGGCTCCCGATACCTGAGAATTTGGATGATTTGACACCCGGTTGATGCCACCGTCTAGAGGATCACGACACTTGCCGGGAGAAGTTGAGATGAACCACCAATCGATTCTTGATTCCCCCAACAAAATGAAGAAAATAACATTGTGAAAGCCATTGTGTCACCTAAAAACAAAGTTAGTTGAATTAAATTATTTCAATGATAATAAATTTGGCAACATATTTATTTTACATTATTTCTATTCTCCCTCACAATCCAAACATCACATTTGTGTGAGCTATTCATTGATCGAGGTAAAAAGGGTAGGCCAATTCACGTCGCTGGTAGAATTCTACATGAGTCGATACGACATCATCATTTTGTTCCAATTGGTAATGGAATTTGTAGAGTTTCAATGGAGAACCTTGAGGTCCTTAAAGCCCTATTACCAATTTCGGAAGGCGAGTACAAGCGAGTGGGATAGGCACGGAGAATGTTTTTTTATGGCCTCGTCGCCTCATTTACATGGACCCAATCAAAGATTGTCATTTGAAGGAGACACCAATGACAACACCTAAGCCAATAATTGAGGCGGGGAAGATTACAAACCCCCTATCACCCGGGCACAAGTTATTAAGAAGTCACCACACTTCGTTAGGGTCTAGTATGATTTCATGGTCAAACACCTACGGAACTCATCTTACTTATTCTCGGGTAATGGATGTGTATTCGTTCAAAAGAAAAAAATCATCGCATTATGGAATGACTTTGAAGACCTGTGGAGGTGTGATTAAGTGAACCGGACGATAATGTCTGTATACTTATTATAAGTAATATAGCATTTTGCTTCATGCAAATATTTAATAATTTCTTATCATTTCGTCATTGATGACATCCAATTTCCTTTCAAAGGTAAATTTATTATTTTTCTAACCAAAAGGACAAGGGTTGGATAGGGTATTTGTGTTCGGTGTTTACTCAAGAAATCAATGTACTGTTCAGGAAAGGGTTGACTACATTCGCTAAAGTTTTGGACGGATGGATAAAATTATTTTTTTCACCATATATTGAAAGGAGATGGATACACACTCTTTTCATTTAAGCTAATCCATTAATACATTTTAAAAAAAATATATTCTCCAATGTTGTAAAGAATATTAGAGATTAAAATATATTGTCCCCAACAAGAAGTACATTTATTGGATGGATCCTCTGCACCACCAACCATCTGAAATGTTCATTAAAATACTGGGTGACTCTTTCGAAGCTCTAGGGAAGAATGGTAATGAGGGTTTGGACCAAATACAAATCAAGGTGTGATTCTCTTTTCATGTCGTGAAATTCTATTTAGTCACCAGTTAATGTAGTTATATGTTACTAATTTAAATTGTATTTATTAGTACAAGAAACAAGCAAATACATGGAAATGCAGCTATTACATAATGCTTTACACATCGGAGTGTGTCCTACATGTGCATGAGGATTACCTAGAAAGCGAGGAAGTGAGTTCTAAGATGATTCTTTCGGGAATGTTTTTAAGCAACGTAACATGTCGTCCCAATTCTTATATTGTTACTTTGTTTGTTTCACAGATTTTTCCAAAGGTTCTCAAGCCCTTTTACGAGATGATATCAACAGTGCAAGAAATTGCTTGGCTAGGTATCTTGTGCACTCCCTCTCCTTTTTAATTAGGAATCCCAATGTGGTATTATGAGAGACTAGTATTTGATGACATAGTTGTGCGGAATTGATTTTTGGTGACTTCTATTCCTATCTATAAATTGTGGCCTTGTTAGCGTAGTCTATAGATTTTTTATATCTAGTGTCATCTTCTCTTGCATTTTGTACAATCTGGACCGATTTTACTAGGCTTTCAAGAAGCCAATTTATAATGAAATTGGCTGATTTTACCATCTTGTCTGATCGGAGTTCCGACTTAGGAACTACCATTTTTGCATATAGTAATATTATTCATAGTCACAAAGCTTGAGGACCAAGTCTCAACCCTTGCTTCTATGGTGAAATCCTTGATGACCAAGCTCGGAAATGTGCCACATGTGAAATCTTGTGAAATTTGTTTATCGGTGCATCCTACGGACACTTTCCCTACTTTGCAAGATGATTATGTCAAGGAGGTGAGTGCCATGGGGTATCAAGGTAGGCAAGGCTATCAAGGAAACCAAAGCTACCATGGTTATCAAGGGTACCAAAACCGGCCGTACAATTTGGGTAATCTTGATAACCCGAATCTCCGGTATGGAAATCCTCAAGGGGGTCAAAACCCCCAACCGTATTGGGCTTCTCAAAAACAATATAGGCTACCTCAACAACAACATCAAAGGCTTAAAGACAAGCCCCAAGACCAAGGGGAGAGCTTGAGGTTAACAAAAGATGAGGTGATGCAAGTCATTCACCAGCTGAGCATGTGCGTAGAGAAAGGTGAAAAATTCCAAGATGAACCCAAGGCGAGCATTAAGAACTTGGAAAATTTAGTGAGCCAAATATCTCAAGTGGTGAATCGGATGGAGGCCTAGGAAAAAGGAAAAGTTCCCTCCCAACCGGAGATCAATCCCCGCCAAAATGCTAGTGTTATCACTTTGAGAAGTGGTAAAGAGGTTAGCTCTCCCCCGGGTGATGAAGTTGTAGAAGGTGAACCTAGAAGCCTTGAAATGTTTGAGAAATAGGTTGAAGAAGAGGTCGAGAATTTGGCCAAGGAGCAAGCAAGGAAAGGGAAGGAAAAGGAAGAGGAGATCATCGTTGAGAAATCAACCTCCATCCCCAAACCTTCATCCCCTCCTCACAAGAAAGCAAAGGTGGTAGAAATTCCTCATGTGCCTGAACCACCATTCCTGAAAGCTTTGAAGGATAAACGAAGGAAGGAATCCAACAAAAACATCTATGAAGTCTTCCATAGGTGTGAGGTAAATATCCTCTCTTGAATGCTATTGAACAAATTCCTAGCTATGCTAAATTTTTAAAGGAATTATGTGTTGTAAATATGAAAGAAAGAACAAAGAATAGGCCTAAAAATGGGAAAAGTGAACATTTCTTCGCTTTTTTCCAAAGGAGTTACCCCCTAAATGTATCGATCCCGGCATGTTTACGATTCCTTTCATGATAAGGAATACACATTTTGAAAAGGCAATACTTGACCTAGGTGCATTAATAAATGTAATTCCTTACTCTTTGTATGAAAGCCCCGACCTTGGTACTTTGCACAAAATCAGGGTGGTGATCCAACTAGCTGATCGTTCTAGGGCATACCCTAAGGGTATTGTCTAGGATGTGTTTGTTAGGGTGGATTCCTTAATATTCCCTGCGGATTTTTATGTTCTTGACATGGAACATGATAAACATGATGCCCCAATCTTTTTAGGAAGGACATTTTTGAAGACTTCAAGAACCATCATTGATGTGCATAATGGTACCCTCAACATGGAATTCGATGGGATTAAAGTAGAGTTTAACAAAAATGACTATGAAGTATCCTCTTGAAGAATATTCTTGTCGTGCTATTATTATTGTTGACAATGTTGTGCAAGATGTTTTTGAATTCAATGGTGATGATTCCTTGTTAGTTTCTTTGGAAAATGATGTTGAAGATGCATGTCTTGTATATTCCATGAGTACTAACTTGAAGGAAATCACTGAGGAGCTAAGCATTCTTGAGGAAGTGGTACCAGTCCTACTCCTCTAGTTTTAGAGGAACCCGAAGAACCGGAATTCCTTCTGTCACTTGTGAAAGCTCCGGTGATTAAACTTAAACATTTGCCAAGTGACCTCAAGTATGCATTTATTGGGGAAGGGGAGACACTCCTGGTTATCATTTCAAGCAAACTCACCCAAGAACAAGAAGAAACATTAATGGTGGTGTTACAGGAGAATAAGGAAGCAATTGGATGGACTATTTCTGACATCAAAGGCATAAGTCCATCCACTTGTATGCATAGAAATTTTTTTTGGAAAAAGATGCGAGACCCGTGTGACAACCCCAACACCAGTTGAACCCACGTGTGATGGAGATGGTAAAGGCGGAAATTCTCAAGTTGCTCCAAGCGGGCATGATCTATCCAATCTCGGATAGCAATTGGGTGAGTCCAACTCAAGTAGTACCCGAGAAGAGTGGACTGCAGGTGGTAAAAAATTAGAAAGGAGAAATGGTGCCCACCCGAGTCCAAAATGGGTGGCATGTTTGCATTGATTACCAGAGGCTAAATGCGGAGACTTGGGAAGATCAGTTTCCATTGCCATTCATTGATCAAATGCTTGAGAGGCTAGAAAGTCACCCATTTTATTGCTTTTTAGATGGATACTCAGGATACTTTCAAGTGGTCATTTCTTCGGAAGATCAAGAAAAGACATCATTCACGTGCCCCTTTGGTACGTTTGCTTGTCGGTGTATTCCTTTTAGGCTTTGTAATGCCCCCATTACTTTCCAAATGTGTATGGTAAGTATTTTCTCAGAATTTTTTGAAACCTTTGTTGAGGTATTCATGGATGACTTCACCGTCCATGGTAATTCTTTTGACAACTGTTTAGCAAATTTAGCACAAGTTCTTAAACGTTGCATTGAAACCAATCTTGTGTTAAATTCTGAGAAGTTTCATTTTATGGTAGAGCAAGGCATTGTCTTAGGCCATGTTTTCTCCTCTAAGGGTATTGATGTTGACAAGGCAAAGATAGACACAATTCAAACTTTTCCTTATCCTACTAATATGTGCAAAGTGTGCTCTTTTCTTGGCCATGCAGGATTTTACCACCGGTTCATCAAGTACTTTTCAAAGATAGCCTTTCCTTTGTGCAAGTTACAAAAGAAGGTGGAATTTATGATGGATGAGGGTTGTAAAGGGGCCTTCGATACAGTGAAGGAAAGGTTAGTCTCAGCCTCTATCATACAACCCTCGGATTGGTCTTTGCCTTTTGAGATCATGTGTGATGCTAGCAATTACATTGTTGGAGTGGTGCTTAGTCAAATGGTGGGAAGAGCGCCTCACGCCATCTACTACGCATCCATGTCTCTCAATGAGGCCCAAAGAAACTACTCCACCACAGAAAAAGAGTTGCTAGCAGTGGTATTTTCTTTGGAAAAATTTTGATCTTACTTGCTTGGTACAAAAGTTATTTTGTACACTAACCATGCAGCACTTCGTCACTTGATGACAAAGAAAGAGGCCAAGCCAAGATTGATAAGGTAGATCCTGCTTTTAAGCGAATTTGAGTTAGAGGTGCGAGACAAGAAAGGCACAAAGAACCTTGTGGCCGATCATCTGAGCCGGTTGCCTCCATGCTAAGATAGTGAGGTAAATTTATCGATAAATGAGCAACTACGGGAGGAGTTCCCTGATGAACAACTGTTCGCAATCAGGGAGCTTCAACCATGGAACACCGACATTGTTAACTTTCTTGTCTCTAGTATATTTCCTCCTCATTTTTCTAAGGCTTGGAAAGATAAGCTAAAAAGTGATGCTAAATATTATGTGTGGGATGATTCCTTTTTGTGGAAACATTGTGTAGATCAAGTTGTTAGGAGATGCATCCCCGATAATGAAGTGCATTCAATTCTCTCTTTTTGTCATTCTTATGCAAGCGGTGGTCATTTTGGAGCTAAAGGGACCGCTAGGAAATTCTTAGAAAGTGTTTTTACTAGCCTAATTTTAATAAGCATGCGTACATATTCTTTAAGGCTTGTGGCAAGTGCAAAGAGTAGGAAATATCTCGTCTAGAAATGAGATGCCCCAAAAAGCCATGCTATATTGTGAAATCTTTTATGTTTGGGGTATTATCTTTATGGGACCTTTCCCTAATTCTTGTGACTATACATATATTCTTCTAGCCGTTGATTATGTGTTGAAGTAGGTTGAAGAAAAACCCACTAGGACTGACGATTCTAAAATGGTTGTAGAATTCCTGAAAGATAACATCTTCTCTAGGTTTGGGATTCCCCGGGCCTTGATTAGTGACCGTGGCACCCACTTTTGAAACCGGACCATAAAGACACTTTTGAAGAAATATAGCCTTACTCACAAGACATCTGCCACCTATCACCCTCAGACAAGTGGCCAAGCCAAAGTTTCAAATAGAGAAATCAAGTCCATCCTTGAGAAAATGGTTAACCCTAACGAAAGGATTGGATTTCTCGGCTAAATGATGTCATGTGGGCATATAGGATAGCTTACAAGACACCGATCGGTATATTACCTTACCAGTTAGTGTTTGGTAAGCCATGTCACTTACCGATGGAAATTCAACACAAGGCTTATTGGGCGGTCAAAGAATTCAACTTTATATAGATGAGGCTAGGTTGCATTGGAAGCTACAATTTCAAGAACTAGATGAGATCTGAAGGGAGTCCTATGAGAGCGCCAAAATCTATAAGGAGAAGACAAATGTGTAGCACGACAAAATGATCATTAGGCAGGAATTTGATGTGGGTCAAAAGGTCCTCCTATTTCAATCCCACCTTTGCCTATTTCCCGGTAAGTTAAGGTCTTACAGATCGGTCATTTTGAGGTGGTGAACGTATTCCCACATGGTGTTGTGGAAATCCTACATCAAACTAAGTCCAATACATTAAAATTTAATGGACAATGTTTGAAACCTTACCATGAGAGTTTTGTGCCAGAAAAGGGAGAGGATGTTCGTCTCCTTGATCTGGTTTGTGAGTAAGCTTAGAGAAAGGGGAGTGATTCATGTCGATGACACTAAATAAACTTGGTTTTGATGATCATGATCGTCATTTGTGACTTTCCGTTGATGTTTTTTGGTTTTGAGTTTTTGTCGTTAGTTTCATTATTTTGCTTTGTGTTTTTCATGGTTTGTTTTTCCATGATTTTGTAGATAATTGAACCCAAGGCATTGGATGGATAAAGGGGGAAATACTTGGAGTCAAAAGGGAAAATCTTAGGCAAGGGATAAGATTGAGAAATTTTTCTAAGTACCAGGTAGGCTGCCCTATCGACCACCTCATCTCGAGCCATGACGCTATCAGAAAATTGATCAAGTTTTAGATTCCCCATGCTCAACTTTTTGCGAGCTGAGATGGCCACGTCACAAGCCGCTACGGACCATTGCGAGTCCCGGCGATTTGGTTGCGATCGCAACCAAATTAGAAAAACTTTACAAAATGTGAGCCTCCCGGTCCACTTTTTGTGACTCGCGACAGTCCTATCGTGAATCACGATGGACCATCACGACTCACGATGGATTGGTTGCGAGCCACGATGCTTGCTCTGACCAGAGATTCCTATTGACCTGCCCGTCGTGAGTTGGGATGAACACATCGTGAGTCGCAATGAGCGTACAGGCATGTTTTAAAAAAGTAGGCAAGACACATTACTCGTCATTTTTCATCTCTTCCCTTCATCTCCTCCATCCTCTCCACCAACTTCCACCGCTCTCCAGCCACCAATCACCGGCGCTCCACCCTAATTTAGCCCTACACCACTCCCCAATTCATCATACCCGATCTCCACCCACAAATTGGCCAAGATCATTGAAGAACACAAAACCCTAGAAATTAGGGGTTTTATGATTTTTAACAATATGGATTTCAATTGTTTGTGGGTTTAGTTCCTTCTTCATCCTAAGTATCTAGGCGGTACATTCCCTCACTTTCTTGAGCTTGAATTGTGATTATGTTGTATAATCTATTCAAATTGGATATTATGTGGATTATGTGTAATGCCATATGGATTTAAATTGTTGGAACACTGTAGATTCTTGTGAATATTTTGCTTATGTTTGGTTTGTTGGAGATCTTAGCTATAGAGTATGATTAGTACATGGTAGATTGAATTGATTATATTCATATGGAATTGTGGATGTGCGATAGCATTGTGATCATTTTGATTGCATTGATTTGCTCATGTTGGTGTTGTGCTTGCATTGTGTTTATATTGTTACTTTGATTGAGAATTTGGTTGTGGCTTGTACTAGAAAATTTGGCATATTGGCTTGATGAAACATAGTTAAGATTTGTATGCAATGTTATCATGCTTAAGGTAATTCAGCCATAGCACTTGAATGTTAACGTTATGAAGTACTAATGGTAGCTAAACTTGTTAGGTATGGCTGTGATTATGGGATATAGCATATTGGATATTTAACTATGTGACAACCTAATGGACTTGAAATTATCGGCATGTTGAATGTGACATGGATTGTATATGCAATTATGGTTAGGACTTGAACTAGTTAGCTTGGATTTGATCTGGTTTGTGATGTTGGCTAAACTAGTTTGAGATTGAGTGTGATTTTGTGATATTGCATGTTAGTATATTCTTGTGTGTTTGACTTGTTTGATGTGGTTGTTAGATATGACCCCTACCAAGAAACCTAGGGCTCTCCACGAGATGGGTGCACTGCCGCTCCACCTCCACCTCCGCCATCAGCCCCAGAGTCAAGCCATGTACCTCCTCCTCCTGATAGGTACATGGGTTTAACCCGGATTACTGCGCCTTATGCGGAGAGGTTGGATGCCTTAGTCAACTGCTAGCTGAATGAGACAAGCTTTGTTGATGTGCCCACACTGAACGCTCTTGGGCTAACCCAGCCAGTCTAAAGGCTTATCGCCAAAGGAGGGTTGAAGGGTTTCATGGGCAAGAGTGCCCCCTCCTACCGGCTATACATAGTGGGGTTCCTATCCATGGTCAAATATGTAGCTTAAGGGATGATCAACCATACGAGAGGTACATCACTTTCCACTTAGAAGATATACCCCGAGAGATAACCGTCTCACAGGTTGAGGAAGCCTTTGGATGGGACATGGCTGAGATCCAGGCAAGGTTAGACCCACTGGCTCAGGACCGATAGATTGAAGACGACATGCATTTCAGGAGTGTCATCAACATGAGGGCGAAGAACTCCCGTAGCAAGAGTAGTGCCATCATCTATCCTACACTCCATTATGTGTACAGACTTTTGGCCGGCACAATGCTTTGCTCGGTGGAGCCGACGAATATTCCAGACAACAATATTCATTTCTTATGGCACTTGATGAGTGAGGGTTTGGGATACGGGTTATGGGCTAAGCTATGGATGAAAAGGGTTGTAGAGGTGGCTAGGAAACCAAAGGGGAATATTATTGTTGGAGACATGATCGGCCTCTTAGCGAAGCACCTAGGGTAAGTCCCACCAGCTGATTGTCCACACTTAGGGAGGCGCACTTCCTACCTAATCACTGCTGAGAGGCTGGTGTGATTTGAGATGCATGGCACCATGCGGACTACGAGGGTGTTTCACTGGTTCTATGGCGCCAGGAAGGTCACCTCCATGGCACTTCCTCAGCCCAACAAGACTAAATTGGAATTTTATACACCCTTGGTGGACCTGGCGATTCCACCCGACTCCTCATGCATAGATGAATTTCAACGCGAGCTCAATGACCTTGGTCCAGCCCCTGTTTAGCGCGATGATAGTAGCTTTCCTTTCACTGAGCGATAGCCGCAACATTCTCCACAGCCTCAACATTCTCCACAGCCTCAACCAAAGACCAAGCCTATGTAGGAGGATTATGTACCACCTCACTATTTTCTACCTCTGCCTGACTTCTATAAGCATATGATGCTAATTATGCTGGATGGATTCCGCCGCCAGGACAGCATGATATTGGAGCACAATATTTTTGTCTCCCAGAGCTTAATCGATATGGATGAGAAATTTACCATCTGTCAGCTCGCATTCATCAAATGCAATCCCAGGTAGGTGGTGTCTCAGGCCCTGATCATGGAGGTGAGAGACGTAGATCCTGGAGGCAGAGGAATATGGATTAGCTAGCATATTATTAGCAGCGTTATTTTGGTGATGGTCATTCATCCTCACAGCAGTGATTGTGAGAATTACATTCTTAACCTTTCCATAATTCACTTTGTACGCTTTTGCCCTATTTTGTCTACATTAAGTGTGGGGAGGGGTATTTACTGATTTCACTGCTTCGTTTAGGGATGTTTTTCTAGGCTTGCTACTTTTGGGATATTTTTTGCTTTTTTTAATATATTTTCCCCCTTTTGTTTTGGGGATGCTTTCCTTTTGATGTACTTGGATAATGTTAGCTTTGATATTTTTCTTATCCTCAACATTTGGAAAGCATTTTGCTACTTTTTGATAGGAAGAACATGAAAATTTTGAAAAAAAATAGAAAATGAAAAGGAACAAAAATAAAAAGAATCCTGCTAAGTTGAAAACCCGAGAGGGCATCTTAGGCAACATTGGGGGCCCAGATAGGTCAAAACTCTGAGAGGGAGACCTAGGTAAAAATGAGAGGCTAAATGTGCGAAAAAAGATGATATGTGAGCCAAAAAAAAACATGATGTGTGACTAGGAAAAAACCTGAAAGGGCTCCTAGAAAAAATGAGAGAAAGGAAGAAAAAAAGTGTTATTTGTTCACTCATTTGTCATCGTTGGAGTCATAAGGTTACGGTAACCATATGGGTGGATAGGGTAGCTTGACATCTTGAGACCTCTTGGGATTGGGAAATTTAGCAGGGAAAACGAAGTAAGTTAAGAAATTCTTTATTGTTGATATACTTAGTTTTTAGGATGATATACTGGTATAAAGTGGAGTATGTGTTTGAACTTTATGTATGCTTTTAGCTTCACCTTGTACCATTGGATTTGGGATTGTCAATTCGGGATTTGGAGATGTTTTAGGGATATCAATGAATTGATAGGTTGATATGGTTTGGGTAGATTTAGGAATGGGGTTGTGGGAAACTTCTCATTTGATCTTAACAATGGGATGTGTGATATTGAGAGTTTGGTGAGGTATTGACTTGGGGGAATAGTAGTTAGGATGTGGATACGTCAATTCCTTTGTGTGCTTGGATCTTTTCTTACTTGAGGGCGAGTAAGGTTTAAGTGCGGGGAGGTTTGATGTGTCCACTTTATGTGCATATTTTAGTACATTTGGGGATCACTTTTGTGCTCTTTTGTTATCAAGAGCTTGTGTTTTACCTTGAAGTTATCTTAGGAGAGGTAAGAGTGACATTACGCTCTATTGCATTTTCTAAGTGGATTTTGCATGACAAAGTAAGAACGTGGAGACTTGAAGACTATAAGCCATTAAAGATCACCTTTTAAAAACTTTGAAGTCTTTCTTCAAATATTTGAAGACTTGAAGACCAGAGGCCGTTGAAGATCATCCTTTGTAGACTTGCTTCAATAACTTGAAGACTTGAAGAATGAGAGAAATTATTGTGAAGAAGAGTGCTTGCTACAAGAAGAAGAAAAGAAGATAAGGTTCTGTTCTGGTGCCCATCGTAAGTCACGACAAACCCGTCATGAGTCGTGACGCACGAGTGGCCAGAACACAACCTTATCCCTTTGTTTTCTTTCCTCCCTTTCATATCTCTTCTTCCAGCCCAATTTCGGTACTATTCCAACCCTAATTTTCCATCATTTTCATCTTTGATTTCTCATGTTTTATGTTTGGTTTGTTAGCATTAATTAGTATGAACTCTAGTAGCTAAACGCATTCTTGGGAACAATTGATTGAAGCTTCCAAACTTATGTGGTGAGATTCTCTGTTTGCTCATTTATGAACATTTATTGGAGAACATTTATTATGCCATTAACATTGTGGTTTGCCTCATTTATAGCATGGGTTGTTTGATTATATGAAATGTTTGTATGATTGAAGTGTTAGGGTGTTAGGAAAGTTGTAAATTTCTTAGCTCATTTGACATGAAATCCAAGAGCATTAATTTAGAACTGCTTATGTATAATGTGTGGTGATTCTTGATGGATAAGTATGCTAATGTGGATCATTCTCATATTTATCTCATAGATGTAAAGAATTATTGAACATTGAATGTGGTTTGTTCCAGGTTTAACCTAGTAAATGTTTTGTTTGGTTAAATGACTATGTCTTTGGTAGAAGGCTGGTTGTTATCAAACCTATGGTTCTTCGTGTGAAGTGTCATTGATGAAATACCTCTATGGTGTTGTTTGCCTAGGGTGATCATCAATGAGGTTTGTAAATTGTCTTCTTTTTTAGTCTTTGCAAACTACTATTAAGAAGGAAAGAATGTTGATCTTCGAATGAGGAGTGATAACATTTCCACAGACAATAAATGTAATTGAATGAGTGAATGAATCTATGATCTATAGGAAGTTTGGAAGTGGATGTCGATTGCACCCAGGGCTCCGTTAATTATTGTTTTAATCATCTATTTAGTTGTTGTTGCATGATTAGCAGAGTTCTCCTGCTTTGCTAGTTGTTGTCTTTCAATTTTATAACTAGCATAGTTCTCTTACTTTAGTAATTGTTGTTTTTCCATAGCATAGTTATCTTGCTTATCTAGTCACTGTCTTTCTATTTTATAGACAAATTTACAATTAATATAAAGTATACAAAATTCACGGGTTGAATTGCAAATATCCAACCTGCTGTTTACAATTTCTGTTAATTCTTAGTTTATGGATGATCAATCACTCTTTAATGTGTATTAGTAGTTGAAGTACATACTGAAGTATTATGCCTTCTGATATTTCTGCACATGAACTACTTAGTGCCTTTGAGTTGGGAGGCCTCAGTGCTAGTATCTCGATGTTTTTGTTTTGTCTGGTGCTCGCTTGTCTGAACAAAAGGGTGTTTGAGTTTTTCTTGTGTGGTTGTATGATCAGTTTTAATATCATTGAATAGATTAACATTTTGTAACATGTTCTTAAGATCAGAGTAGCCTTAGTTTTAGGTCCATGGTGTTTTTTGTCTTGTTCTAGGTTTGTTTCTTGGTGTTGTATTTGTATCTATTGCTGAGTTAAGATGAGAGATTTTCTTGGTTGAAATTCAGTTTTAGGTGAAATTTGAAGATAGTGTAGAATTGTACTCTTTTCTTTGTGTTTGATGAATATTTTGGATCAATCGAAATTCCATGTCTGCTTCAAAGTCGAAACTAGCTGTTGTTGATATCAGATAGCATTAATGTGTATAGGTGTGCTCAATGAGGTAATACAACCGTTTATAGATGCCCTAGATTTGCTATATCCCTAATGTTAGAACAAATAAATCTTTGATGCATTTTTAAAATGCTAAAAACTTAAGAAGTATAATACATGCCATATGAGATGATCATATTCGCTTCGTTAACTATATTTCAGAGCTAAATTTTGATACTCTCGCTAATGATGACCATAAAGTCTTGGACATTATAAAGAGCGCGGAGGATATGGGAATTTTGAAAAGAGAGATGAAGTTATAGGGCAAGGCATGGCATTCTGTACACAAAGAACAAGTGTTGAAATCATACAAAGTTTGCACCAGTTTCTGATTCCTTCTGTCGCAGGGAATCTGTTTTTCGTTATATTATCAAACCTTTTAGAACAGTTTTAACAGTTTTAGTGTTTGGATGATGAACATTAGATGACTGCTGTCAAATAGTTGTTGAAACTTTTAGATGTATGAATTCTGGTGCTATGAACATGTAAAAAAACATGTGGCAAATATTCAAAAAACAAATTAAATGCTGCTGAAAATTTTCGTATATATTATGCATCTGTTATCTGACAATACGTATCGTTTGTATTAAAACATGCATTTGTTTTAAAACTCTGAATATGAACTGTGAAAGTTTTCTAGGAGATTGTGTATAAGTTAAGCTATAAGTCGTATATGTTTAGTTAAAACATGAACACGTTAGTCTACAACTAGTATATGTTATAGTTTACACAGGTAAAGGAGACTAAAATTTGACAATTTAACATTGCATATTAACTCTGCATTAATTACTTTGCAACATGTATTGTCCAAATAAAAACATGCATATGATTCCTTAAAAGGTCAGTGTCATCTTTGTCTGAATCCTCCTTATGTCGGAACTTCTTGTGTAGTCCAATGTTCAATGTTGTCCGATTCCTTAAAAGTTAAAACCATAAAAAGTATAGATCCAACTCCTGAAAAAAAAAGTTATACATACTGGATATTAACCGTTGCATCATATAAGCAAACATATACAATTTCTAATTCAAAACGACAATAACCAACAATGAAAGTAAAAGTCAAACACAATAAAAGGAACAAGTACATACTGGAT
The DNA here is from genome assembly GCA_037428765.1 of Rubia yunnanensis. Lineage (NCBI taxonomy): Eukaryota > Viridiplantae > Streptophyta > Magnoliopsida > Gentianales > Rubiaceae > Rubia > Rubia yunnanensis. The sequence continues at coordinate 40,576,124 of CM075066.1, forward strand.
ATTAACAGTTGAAGCATATAAGCAAACATGTACAATTTCTAATTCAAAATGGCAAGAAACAACAATATACTGGATTCTAATGGATGCAATATATATATGTTAACAAATGAAGTTTTTAATTCAAAATGAACAACCAACCACGACTTTTTTTATAATAAAAATAGCCGTACACAACACAGCTAACAAGTACACACGAGATACTAACATATGCAACATATAAGTAAACAAATGCAACTCGTTATTCAAAATGTACAACTAACAAGTGAAAACAAAAGGTCATAAGCAGTACAACTAACAAGTACACATTGAATACTAACAGATGCAACATATAAGTAAACAAATGCAGTTTGTAATTCAAAACGAACGATCAACAAAAAAGAGAAGAAAAAAAGTCATTCACAAAAGGCTTTAGACAGTACAACTAACAAGTACACATTGAATACTAACACATGCAACATATAAGTAAACAGATGCAGTTCGTAATTCAAAATGAATGATCAAAAAAAAGAGAAGAAAGAAAAGTGATTCACAAAAGGTCTATAGACAATACAACTAACAAGTACACATTGAATACTAACATATGCAACATAAGTAAATAGATGTTGTTCGTAATTCAAAAGGAACGATCAACAGAAAAGAGAAGAAAAAAATGTCATTCACAAAAGGTCTATAGACAGTACAACTAACAAGTACACATTTAATACTAACATATGCAACATATAAGTAAACAGATGCAACTCATAATTCAAAACGAACGATCAGCAAAAAATAGAAGGAAAAAAAGACATTCACAGTAAAACTAACAAATACATGTTGGATAATAACAGATGCAACATCTAAATAAACTAACGCACCTCATAATTTCATTACAAAATCAACAAACTAGCAAGAGATTTCGCCATAAAATTGCACTAAACCAGCAACATAAACAAATTAAATCAGAAACGAGCAATCCTCAGATCCTTTTGCTATGCAATCAAAAGTATGGAAGCCAATAAGATCCCAATTCAAAAGGGCCCTCAGAATCTCCTCCCTAACATGCAAAGTCCTATAGATTTCAGACGAAGGGAAAAGGCTATGCAAGAAAAACACAAGCTTTATCCTATGAAACCTCTTCCAAAGAAAAGTAGGTAAGATCATCAGATGGTAATCATGAATCCAAACATAATCATCGGCGAGGTTAATCGCCTCCATAACCTCGTCCGCTAAAACCTTGTTGGCGGACACATATGTCTGCCACGCGGACTTATCGAACCTGACGTCATTGCTCGGCGTCACCGGCAATATGTAATGAAACAAGGGCCATATATAGTGCTTACAAAAGCCATGGTAAAACTTGTTGATCAAATCCAGCGGTAAAAAAAGTGAGAACACACCTAAAGTTATCGAGCAGTTCCATTGATCAATCACCATTGCTCCGGAGACCCAAAAACCCCAACGACGCTGGATGAGAAAATCGAGCACTGCCTCAGCGACTTTAGCCGGAAACAGTTCACCATCAGCACCTTGGAATTCAATCCACACAAAAAGCTTGAAGACGTCCAGACAATGCCAGGCTTGAAGCTGCTCATCCACCAGAATCCATTGCTTTGCCGATGTCGGTACTGGAACCGGAGTTGGGTACCCTGTACAGATTCAGCTCTTTCAATAGGAAAAATGAATTGTAGATACCCACACTTTTAATTACAATTAAAAATTTATATTTTATTACCTACAAAAAAAATTCCATTTTGCAAAATAGTTGCTGGCCTGTCCATAAGCTTATGGACAAGTCGCCTTTCCTGAGACTTTCTCATTCTTTAATTATCTAGACTTTGTTTTCTTTGGAAAACTATGTATATTTCAAAAGAGTTTAGTTTTTTTTATATGATGTGTATTCTTTAGATTTGAATTTTAAGCCCAAACCTAAACTGATATCTAGACCCGACCCATATTCAATTCTCTGCGCATTCCAACTCGATGCGACGACCAGGAGATGCGACAATGAGGTGGTGTGAGGGCGATCCGGCGACGAGGCGATGCAAGCAACGGCGGTGACTAGGATTTCCTAGAGAAGAAGTGGTTTCTATTATTATGCAACTCAGTCCCTATATTTCTCTCGATTTTAATATTTAACTTACTGGTACTTTAGTGTGTGCGATTTTCACACACAAAAAGTGCGATCGGAGTCAACCCTCTGTGCCCTCGTCTCTTTCATCCATCCGGCACTGCCAACATGGCGGAGCCACCGCCTACCAACCCTCCGCTATCTTATGCCCAAGCAGTGAATCAGGAACTCCGAGAAGCTCTTAATCTCTCGCCCTCAAACCCACAAGATGCCCACAGCGCTCCCTTCATTCCAAAACAACGAATTGATCACCTGGGAGAACCTGGCCTCCATTTCACAGAGGAGGAGTGTTTACGATTGGAAGCCTCCCTCAAATGGACGTTGATCAGGAAATTCTCGCACAGCCGGCCACAGCTAGAGAAGCTCCGAAAAGATTTCCATACTGCTGGGTTCAAGGGCCAAAACAACATCACTTTGCTGGATAACAGACAGGTTTTGATATCCTTTTCTCTTTCTGATGATTATTACCGTTGCTGGCTTCATAAAATCTGGAACTTCGGATCTTACTCTTTCAGAATCACAAAATGGGTGCCTAATTTTAATCCCAACGTTGACTCCCCCATTGTCCCAATATGGATTTCCCTCTATGGCCTGCCACAACAATTTTTCGATTATAATGTGCTTATGTCAATTGGTAATATCATTGGAACACCAATTAGGGTTGACAGAGCCTCTATTAATAGGACTAGACCTCATGTGGCAAGGATCTGTGTTGAATTAGATGTTACTAAACCTATGTTGGAAAGAATCTGGCTGAGCTTTAGGGATATAGGCTTCTGGCAATACATTGAATATGAAAATGTGCCTTATTATTGCTCTCATTGCCTCAAATTAAGACATCTAGATACATCGTGCAGGTTTGACAAGAACTTATCTAAATTCACTCCATGGAAACCTCAAAGTACTTCATTTAAAGAAGGTAATAAGACCATTTCCATTGATGAACAGGCCAGACAGAAAGGTAAAGGAAATGGTCTATCTTCAACTGGCACTTTAGGTCCTAAATCACAATTTGTTTATAAGAGTAAAACTGATAACAATCTTAAGCAGATATCTCAGGATAAATTCCCCTCACATGGAGACTCACAGCAGGGCATTAGTGCAAGTTTCGAAGATTTGGTCCTTAGACAAGGATCACAGGTTCCCTCTAAAACTCCTGAGACTACTACTAATGTAGTATCTCCTGAACAGAGTATGTTTATTTCTGATATGGCCTTAGGGCAGAAGGATAATAATGAGGCAAATAGATTAAAACAGATTGAAGCAACTAGTACCTCAACTATACCTTCTAACTCAGTTATCACCTACCCAACCATTTGCCACAATATCCCCACTCTTGCCCAAATTTGTTGGCCATTTCTGCTATTAATACACAGGAAATAGAGAAAGGTGATGTTAACTCAGATACTAAGGCTACGACCCATGATGATGTCCAAACCATTAAAAACTCTGATCATTCACTTGAATATATTGAAATAAATGGTGGTCACTCCCCTCTTTTATCATCTAGTAAGAAATTTCCCAAACCTCTTGAATGGATTAATACAGAAACCTCCTTCAAGCAACAGGAAGGTATACTGAAACAACGGAGGTTTAGCCTCGATGAAATAAAGGCATCTCTTATTAAAGATCAGTTAAGATTAAACAGCATTCTTAAACCTAATCAACCTGAGGCCAAAACTAAACAGAGGAAGTACACGAAGAAAGACTATTCCTCAACCCCTAAAACGGTTTTCACCCGTTCATCTTTGAATCTTTCCAAAACATATCCATGATTAGTGTCAATCTATGGGTTTGGAATGTTCGTGGCATAGGAAACAAACCAACTCAAATCCGATTAAAAGATATTAAAAGACGTAATTCAATCAAACTTTGTGTCCTAATAGAGCCTTTATTGAACCCTGATCAAATCCAAAACATATCTTCAATGTTAGGTTTCAGTAACTCGTATGCTAATTCAATAAACAAAATCTGGTTAATGTGGGATGAGGATATTTCAGTAGTCATTTATAAGGTTGAAGAACAAATGGTTATTGTGAAAGTTAAATCTCCAATTCTGGCCACTGAGTGTCAGCTTGGTTTTATATATGCTAAGCACACAATTTATGAACGGAATAAATTGTGGCAAGACTTGGCATCTCTCAAAAAAGAACCTTTGTGTTTAATTGGAGACTTTAATGTCATTAAAAATAACGAGGAATATCTAGGGAACTCAACCCCAAATCAGAACAGTATACAAAATTTTAACAAATTTCTCAATGATCAAAATTTTTCTGAAATCCCTACGTCTGGCACCTTGTTCACTTGTACTGGAATGAGAACCAAGGGCAGGGTTTGGAAAAGGCTTGATCGAGGGATATCAAACAGTTTATGGTGGTCCAATTTCCATAGCTCAAAAATTAAAACAATCTCTAGAGAGGGCTCGGACCATACCCCTTTAATCCTTTTTGTATCTAATACTTCCCTAATGACTACCCCAAAACCATTCAAGTTTCAAGAATGCTGGGTGACACATCCCAAATTCATGAAGCTAGTGGAAGATGCTTGGAATGTTCACACCAATCTTCGAGGGATGAAAAGACTAATTTTCAAACTTAAAAACCTCAAACAAATCCTAAAAATCTGGAACAAAGAGGTTTTTGGCAATGTTTTTTATGTTGTTCAAATCAGTGAGGACCTTGTTACTAATGCTGAAAAAGATTTACAACAGTTGGAATCAAGTGATACAATACAAGCCTTAAACCTAGCCAGAGCAAAGCTGAAGTTAGCTCTAAATAATCAGGAAATCTTTCTCAAACAGAAATCAAGACTAAAATGGTTGAAAGAAGGAGATGTCAATTCAAAATTCTTTCATCAATCAATCTCAAGTAAACACAAAAGGCAAACAATATCCCTAATCAGATCTAATGATGGAAGTTGGCTAAATAATATAGAAGCTATTGAAGAAGAAGCTGTTAGATTCTTCTCAAATCTTCTTACTGATGAACCATTGGACCCATCAGGTATTAACACAGCTTGGATTTTGGATAATATAACACATGTAGTAAACAATGAAATGAATTCAAATCTACTCAAACATATCAGTATGGAGGAACTAACTAACATTGTTCATTCCATGGATAAACATTCAGCACCGGGACCTGATAGTTTCTCTGGTTACTTTTACCATACATGTTGGGATATTATTAAATTTGATGTACTGTTGGCTGTGGAAGATTTCTTTGATGGTAAAGATATTCCCAAAGCCATTTCAGCAACTCAAATAATTCTAATACCCAAAAAAGATGTCTGTTCCTCTTTCAAAGATTACAGACCTATAAGTTTATGTAATTTCTCAAACAAAATTTTCTCAAAAATACTCTCCACAAGACTTAAAAACTATCTGGATATTATAATAAGCCCAGAACAGTCAGCATTTGTTTCTGGTAGAGAAATTGCTGGTAATGTTCTTCTCATGCAAGAATTCACTAACCATATACACTCAAAAACAAAAGGTTATAATATGATTATAAAATTGGACATAATGAAGGCATTTGATAGAGTTTCTTGGGTTTTTTTTGGAAAAACTACTTCTCAAGCAAGGTTTTTCCAACACCCTAGTTGAGCTTATTATGAAGAACATCAAATCTGCCTATTTCTCATTGCTGATAAATGGAAAAAGAGTTGGATTTTTTCAGGGTGATCCTTTATCCCCCCTATTGTTCATACTAATGGCTGAAGCCTTTTCACAAAACCTTAACTTTCTTCACCAATTTGGAAATATTCAGCCTTATAAACTACCAGGTGGGATGAAATCTTCATCACATCTTTCCTATGCCGATGACACAGTAATTTTTTTAAAATACACCAAACAGGGCTTACAAACGATCATGTGCTTTCTGAAATCTTATGAATTGGCTTCTGGTCAAAAAGTGAACTTTGAGAAATCCACTTTCCATATTTCAAAATACACACCCAACAGAATCATCACTTTGATTAAAAGAGAAACAAACATGCTGTTAGGAACCATCCCATTTAAATATCTGGAATGTTTGATTTTCACTGGAAGGGTTAAAAATTCACTCTTCCAGAGCATGTTGCTTTCCATTCAAAATAAAATCAATCATTGGCATAATAAGCTTCTTTCTCCAGCTGGTAGGGCAATACTAATTAGACATGTCTTGACCTCAATGCCAATACATCTTATAACTGTATTGAGGCCTACTCAACACATTATAAGTCAAATCCATAAAACACTTGCTCGATTCTTCTGGAAGAATACTTCAGAAAATCAACAGAAAAACAGAGTTTGGAGATCTTATCCCAAACTTTGTTTTCCAACAGGGGAAAATGGTCTAAATTTTAAAAATTTAAACACTCTAACAAAATCTTTCTCCCTGAAAATGTGGTGGAAACTTCAAACTGGAAAATCTCTATGGGCTAAAATCATGTGGTCTATGAATGATACTCATAAAACTTCCAGAAGTTGGAAAAGAATTAAGGAGGTTCAGAACATAGCTTTAAACAACACAACAGTCCTTCTTGGATCGGGTTCAGTTTCTTTCTGGAACTCAAACTGGACCTCTATGGGACCTCTAACTGACTACCTAATTCATCCAACTGAAATTCCTTATCCAAATTTAACTGTGGCTGAATTCATTCACAATAAAACATCTTTTTCTGGCCTGATCAGGAATTCCCTACCTGATCACATATACCACTTGCTGGAACAGGATTATAAAATCTTTCCTGATTATGATGATACCCTCATTTGGAAACCTTCTCAGACAGGAACTTTTTCTGTTAAATCAGCTTATGAACTGATAAGAGAGAAGAAAATGAAGATACCATCTTACACTCATCTATGGTCTAAATTCTTACCTAAGAAAATTAGTTTATTTAATTGGAACTTTTAAATAGACTTATTCCCTTCCCAGATGTGCTAGAGGATTTCCAATTCCATCTACCTTCCAGATGTTGTTTCTGTTTTCAGGAGTCTGAATCTATTCATCACTGTTTTAACTCCTGTGTGAAAGTCAACAAACTTTGGAAATTTGTGAACTCCACATTCGGCTTGATCAATAACCAATTCCACCTTTTGTGGGATAGAATCTACTTTTACTGGAATGTTTCTTCCTTTGCTGGATCCTGTTTAAAAATCATTAGAATTGTTCCTTGTGTTGTACTCTGGTACCTGTGGTGTGCCAGATGTACCTACATCTTTGAAGGAACTATCCCAGATATCATGCTCACTTTTAAATGGATTCTATATCACTTCAATGATACCTTTTTGGCTTTCAAACTGGATTTCAAATGGGTTCTATCCCATATTCCAATATTACTGAGGCAGAACTCTATAAAACATAGACCAATTAGAATCATAAAGTGGTTACTTCCTTCCAAATTCAAATTGAATACTGACGGCTCCTTTCTTAGCACTGGTGGTGCTGGTATCAGATGCATAATCAGAGATCATGTTGGTCAGGTAACTAGAGCTCTTTCAAAATCCATCTTGGCTGACTCTGTCTTGCAGGGCGAAGCCTGTGCTCTTTTGCATGGTATTCATCTTGTTAATGAACAAGGCATTAGGAGTATCGACATCGAACTGGATTCCAAAGTCCTATATGGAATGATACATAAACAACTCAAGATTCCATGGAAATTGCTTCCACTGATGAGGGAAATATGGCAACTGTTACAAGACATGGATTACTCGTTGCATCATATTTTCAGAGAAGCCAACGGATCTGCCGATTTACTTGCAAAAATGGCGAGCCGCGATCAGGTAAATAATACTTATGATTCTGCAGGTTTGCCTACCTTAGTGGCTGGACACATAAAGCTTGATGCGAATGGAACTCCCCATGTTAGATTAGAATAATTAGTTACCTATGTATTTAATTTCCACGGTTGAAGCTGGTTGATCTTTAGGTTACAATAGGACTATTGTATAGTGTTTCACAGATCACCAGTTGAATTCTCTGAGGTAAGGTATTAAGTCCCCTCTTTTTCTGTATCTTCTATTTTAATTAATAAACGGGTAGGGGTCTGCCAAACCCCCCACCATCACAGGTGGATTTATTTAAAAAATATATATTTCTCTCGAATCTTTAGAATTTACCCTAAAATAAAGATATTGTTTGTTGAATATGATGTCATAGAATTGGGATTAGGGGAGAACACCTCCTTAATGTGAGAACACTCACTTATGTGATAACAGATCTGAACCATCCAATGGTTTAATCCTATGGCTCTAATTAAATCATCAAAAAAGTGCTAATCATGTGGCTCTAATTTGAACAGCGTCGCCATCTCGTCGAATTCGGTGGTGTAGAGCCTCGGAGTCAGAAGGCTCTCATTGATCTCTTTCTTGGTTCCCTTCTTGCTGTTCTTCCCGCCCGCGGGAGTAGAGGAGTAATTGCAGCCGCCATGAATCTTATCGCCAACCGTCCGCATGCCCTGGTGCCGCTGAAGGAGGATATGGTGGTAGCCGGATTCTTCCTCAGCGGAAGCGCCACCCCTCAGCGGAAGCCAAGGCTTCCTGATTCAGTCGTACTGACTGGAAGCACTTACGCTACTTACTAATAAGGAAGAAGATGGAGATGGATAGATTCCCACATGTATAATCTCATCCGATGAAATTTAGGGGCTAAATCTGGGTCTCGTATGTGGCTGCTACATTGATGCCATGGATGTCCATTATTTATTGTGTAAAACAATTATGTTTTCTGCTTGTGACTAAAGGCAAGTTTTTTTTTTTTGAGAAAATTAAAGGCCCTAGCTCAAATGTGCTTCAATTATTACTTGTAAGTGTTTCAAATGAAATTATAGGTGCTTCTTATAATTCTTACGTGCGCTGCAAAAATAATTTGGTGCTTAGAGTGTAAATCAAATGTGCTTTAATTATTGCTTGTAAGTTCTTCAATTGTAACTTATATGTGCTTCTTTTAATTCTTACGTGCGCTAAAAAAATAACTTGGTGCTTAGAGTATAAGTTAAAGGTGCTTCAATTATTGCTTGTAAGTGCTTCAATTATTGCTTGTAAGTTTGTCCTTCAATTGTAACTTATAGGTGATTCTTTTAATTCTCAGGTGCGCTACAAAAACAACTTGGTTCTTAGAGTATAACTCAAAGGTGCTTCAATCGTCGCTTGTAAGTGCTCCAAATGTAACTAGTAGTTGATTCTTTTAATTCTTACGTTCGCTAAAAAACAACTTGGTGCTTAGATTATAGGTCAAAGGTGCTTCAATCATTGTTTGTAAGTGCTTCAAATGTAACTTACATGTGAATCTTTTAATTCTTACGAGCTTGGTGCTTAGAGTTTAACTCAAAGGTGCTTCAATTATTACTTGTAAGTGATTCAAATGTAAGTCGTGAGTGCTGCTACAAATTGGTACTGTGCTTTTTAGCAATATTTTTATAAATTTTATCCACTCATACTACTCTTTACTTTCTAAATATAATTTCATCCATTCATTTTATTAACATGAACCTATGTTGTCATATACAAAAAGAATAGAAGGAGTATAGGACTTTGTAATATTTAATTGAGTAATATTTTTAACATATGTATTTTGTAAAAGACATGTTAATGAACTGAATTATAAGAAAATAATAATAATAATAAATAATAAGAATTATTTATATAAAATAATTATTTGCGTAAGAATTATCTGCATAAAGCTTATGCAAATACATTGAGCTTATGCAAATATATTGAGCCTCTCATTAAAAACGGAAGCTTCTGAATTTCTATGTTGGGCCTATGCAAATAAAAAAAAAAATAAAGTTTTAGATTATGTTTACTTTGCTTTAGGTTTCTCCTGGATTGGTTATAGCCAACCCTCGGTTTAAAAAACGACGCACAGCCATCGGATGCCATTGTTTGATGGTCCAGATTTGTTATCACACAAAGTGGTGTTCTTACATTAAATTTGGACCATTGAAATAATTTGATCAACGGTTGATGTTTTTGGCTGCCCAAACCATTAAAAGAGAAAATACGCAGGTTATGTTATCCGATCAAACCACCAGATTCGGGTCATATTTCCGTAGGTTGTGGCGTGTTTCTTCAGCTTGGGTTTAACTCCATTACTTTCTTTCTTGCCTTTTCTCTAAGTTTTAAATTTTTATTCTTTCTTTTTTGTTTTATATTCTCTATTTTCATGTTTATTTTTCCTTAGTTGTTTTATTTTGTTCTTTAATATTTTTACTTTATTTATAATTAAACTACGAGTTGTACTCTAAGCAACAATTTATTTTCATAAGAAACACAAAGTTATAATATAAGCACCTACAACCCACATTTAAAACACTTATAAGCGATGATTGAAGCATTTACGAGTTATACTCTAAGCACCATGTTGTTTTCATACATATTACATTTGAAGCACTTATAAGAGATGATTGAAGCACTTACGAGTTATACTCTAAGAACCAAGTTGTTTTCGTAGTACAAGTAATTAAGTTATAAAAGAAACACATATTAGTTACATCCGAAGCACTTACAAACAACGATCACTAGTGTAGGAATTGGCTATTAAAAGCGGTTCCATTGGCATTTTAAAGTCACTTTTGAGGTGATCTGAAGCACTTACAAACAACGATCACTAGTGTAGGAATTGGCTATTAAAAGCGGTTCCATCGGCATTTTAAAGTCACTTTTGAGGTGCCTTTGCTGGCCCTACCCTTAATCAACAAGAAAATAAGGTGGTTCTAAGAATCGCCTTTAAAATTGCAATTAAAGGCGGTTAAAAATCGCCTTTAATTTATACCCCGGAACCACCTTTAATTTGTTTCCGTACTCGGAAACTCTAGGCTTTCCCTCGTTCCGTTGAAACAACTCCATACTCGGAAAGAATATATAGTTTCCAAACTCGGAAAGGATATATAGTTTCCGAACTCGGAAAGAATATATAGTTTCCGAACTCGGAAAAGTGAATCTTCCCTTTATAAAAATGATGATCTATTTTCGAGCTCTTGTCCACTTTCCGATCTCCAATTGTATTGTTTCTAAAGAGCAATTCTGTTGACAAATTAGTTTCCAAGTTCGCAAAATGTATTTCCGACCTCGGAAAGTGTTTTGCGTCCAAGTTTTCTGAGTTCGTTAAACCTTTTCTTTCCTATGCAAATTGAGCATGATAGAGCTGACCAAGTTTCCGAATCCGGAAACCTTTTCTTGACTTATGGTAAAAATTTGTTTCTATAATATTACCAGCATAAGAACAACCTCGATACACAGCCACAATTCCAAAATAATACACGATAGTATCTTGTACCTAAACAAAAATCTATAGATAATGCTCACCAAACAATAATCTATAGATAGGAATAGAAATCGCTACAAATCTATTCTGACATTTCTAAGGTTCTTTTTTTTACCTAACTCAAGTTTCCCTACCAATGTTGGGATTTCCCAGTGTGTGTGACTGATTGAGAATTAGATGCCTAGCCAATGAATTTTTTGCATTATTGATATCTTCTTGCGAGTAGGGTTTCCAATCATCTTTGAAAATATGAAAATAGCAATATAGTATTAATTATTTGGTGAAGGCTATTTAGAAACATTACCACTACGTATTTGTACAATTACCTACTCAAGTTCAAGTACATGTTCCTGGACTTTGTCTATGCACTTGGGCGCGTATAACATGACATAATATCCGCACTCCCTAGTTTGAGCCTGTTTCTTGTACTATATGAAAGGAACATAAATTATCAAGACTATATTGCACTAAATAATTAAGGATAGTATTTTGGAAATGTACATATTGGTAGACCTACCTTGATTTCGACCACATGAAATGAACAATTTGTTTGATCATTATTTTCATTCACTGCAAATTCCAAATCTCAATGAATGCATCGGACGGTTGGATGTGGAGGTTATCCATTCAATACACTCGCTTCTCTGCGGGTACTATCAACATTTGTCTCCAATGGTCCCTGAAAAAAATGATTGATTATTTGAAATTTGTGGAAACAATGCTAGTCAAGTAATTGAATGTAGTAAATAACCTCTCGATGTATGGCACAACGAAAAGCGTCTTATGTGTCCGGCTTAGGCATTTGCGAATGTAGTCGATCCTGTCTTGTTTTGTACAACTAATTTCTTGTATCATCACTGAGCACATGTATCCAATTCATCATTTCTTTTGATTACTTGTAAAATACACGTACCTGGATAATTTCGCTGTAATAATGATTAGCAAAATTTAAATCAAAATTTGAAATTAAATGAATAAAAATACTCACAGGGTGTAGATCGACATGATCACCTGATTAACTTGCTCACATCTCCATAGGTCTTCAAAATCACTCCATAACGCTATGATTTCACGTTTGCAACCAAGTACACATTCATTTCCCGAGGATGTGAATGTGGTGTTTCGATCATGGGGCTGTGGCAAAATATGAAGGAAACTTATGAAGCCAGGTAAGTCTCGAGGGACGTTGGACCTTGCTATTGGAGGTCTAGCTCTATTTGGTGCTGTTGGCACAGTTTTGACCTTCGATTTGACTTATTTTGGTGTTGTCATCACCAGTGTTGGCGAGGGAGGCGTTGTTTCCTTCAAATGTCCATCCTTGATTGGATCGGCGTATATTAGTCTATGGGGCCAAGTAAGGAAAATTCCCCCAGTGAGGCCCAAATTTATTGTATTCTCCGTCCAAGATTGGCGAAAGGGCGCCTATCACCAAAGGTTCTCCAAGGAAACCCTCGAAAGACCTTCCGCAATCGGTATGTTGTTATGATGTTTCATTAACTCATACAAAACTCCATCGGCTACATATAGCGGCTTACCGTCTACACCTCGATCATTGTATAGTTCACACAGACATGATTTCTAAAACATAGGCAAAATATATATTAAATATAAAACTTTAATCAAAGTGACATTATTTAGAAAATGATCGTTCATACCTTTTTTTCAATTGCTAGGGTGGCATTGTTGAGGTTGTCGGGTTTGAACAATTGTCTATTAATTTTTGGATTTTGCACAATTGCCTTGCGATTTACCTCAACATCCTCGGTAGAATGTCGTGAAACCATAGATAACAGTGTCCAATTGGGCGTTAAGTCCTCTAAATTGTCCGGAAGAACTAGTCCGATGTGTTGGACTAACTTCCGAATTATACTATAAGCACCAAGTTATTTTAAAAGCATACGTAAGTTATAAAAGAACGATTTGAAGCACTTGAATCACCAAATACATTTGAAACACTTGGAAACAATGATTGAAACACCAACAACTTGTACTCTAAGCACCATAATGTTTTCATAAAACTCATGTAATAATATAAGCACCTAAAACCTACATTTGAAGCTCCTACAAGTGTTGATTGAAGCACCCACACATTGTACTCTAACCACCAAATTATTTGTATAACACACAAGTTATAAAAGAATTACTTCATTTGAAACACTTGTCTTTTATAAACATATGTAGATTGTTAGTCAATCTACTTAGAAATCAACCTAAAATCACCAAAAAAATAATATTTTCAAGCACTCACACCTTTAACTTAAAGCACCTACGATCATAACTTGAAGCACCTATGTTTTATGCGTAATAAAATTTAAACAAACAATCAAACTTGCACGAAATTGTTGAAGAGCCAAAAATACAATTTTCGAGCACCCACACTTTTAACTTAAAGCACCACACCTTTAACTTGAAGCACCTGCTCATTACACTCAATATAATTTAAACAAAAAATTGTACGAAATTCTTAAAGCACCAAATGTACAATTTTCAAGCACCAACACCTTTAACTTGAAGCACGTACAAACATAATTAAGCACCAACACTTTACGCTCAAATCACTTATAAGAAATAATTAACTTGCATGAAAATTTTTAAAACACTTATTTTCACACTCACACGTTTAACTTGCCTACATTTTATGGTTGATAAAATTTAAACGGTACTTCAAATAAATAATATGTTTATTAATTAGTGCAAAAGGCAAATAAATAATATGTTAATTAATTAAATCAAAAGGCAAACAAATAATATGTTAATACAAAAGGTCTCTATGACAATAACGTAAATGCACCAAGTGGTAGTATTGACAAAATAATGATTCAAAAAGAAGTATTTAAGTAGCTTAGGTTGTTGGCACAAAGTGCGGGCAAGTAATATTAATATTTCAACGTGCAGGGAAGTGGTATCGTTAACGAAAGAAATAAAGAAATACGAAAACTGTAACCATTGGATTAGCTATTTCAATGGCTTAGACCTGCTGTCACATAAAAGGTAATCTCACACTAATGATTCCACGTAGAGCTGTCAGACTCTGACCCAAATCGAGAACCCGATCTGGACTGACACGATCGAATCAACCCAAAATTCAATCTAATCCAAGAAATATTGACCCGAACCCGACCTGACACGATCACACTCAACTTGAAATCTGATTTGACCCGAAAAATATTGACATGTACCCGACACGACCGAATTCAACCCAAAACCCGAATATGACCCGATAATCTGGACCCGAACCCAACCTGAATATGAACCCGAGATCAACCCGAACCCGATTTAACACGAACCCGATTTAACACGAGCCTGATTTAACATGAACCCGATTTAACACGAACCTAATTCAACCCGATAAATCAACTATATGACCCTGCATGTAATCAACCCAAAACAGATGTAGTTATAAAAAGACAATTAACATTTAATATGGAACCAAGTCAAGTTGGTTATGCGCCAAACTAATAACAAATGGGGTTTTTCAGCCATATGATTACTAGTACGTAGAGTCAATTCATAACAAATGTGAATACACAAGGTTAATTTAAAAATGCACACGACTAAATTTATAAATCTAATGAATAATAGTCAAATAAAGAGAGGTGTCTCATTAAAATTATGATTTTGAATTAGTAATTATAGAGAGTCGACTAAATATTAATTTCAAAAATCAGTTTGAAAAGTATTATAAAAATAATATTTAATAAATTATCACAAAATCTTGTTATAGACCGAGTCACTGTTCGATGAGGGTATTTTATAATTAGTGGGACTAATAAGAATAGGCAAAGTCTTGGGAAATACGGTCTTTCCATAAACTTATGGAAAAACATAGTTTATTTAGAATAATAAAAGATAAAAGGACTTCGTTGCAATATTAAAAATTTATTGTACAACACGTAGTAGTTATAAAGTTTATAACCTGATTCATACAACCCGAAAACTTTATCTTCATTTCTTCGAATTTGCACTTTAAAGTTTAAACCTTGGTCTTTCCATACCTTGGTCTTTCCATACCTTGGTCTTTCCATACCTTGGTATTTCCATCTTTCAAGAAACTGACTCATAAGAATATTTGATATTTAATTTTATTCAGTGAGATATATATAATTATGATAACCTTAAAAATGAGCTCGACATATAAATAATTAGTTTTTAAATAATTTGAATGAAATATTATAAAAATAATTATTTTTATTGTGTTTAATATGTAACGATTTCTAAATAAACTAATTATTTCACTTCATTACTCATATATTTTTCCTTATATAACTAAACTTCATAATTGTAAATAAGGTTCTTTATTTTCAATTAAATGTAAGACACAAAAATACTTAAAATAATCCTAACTTTTTAATTAATAATGTCGCGCAATGCGCAGTGAGACTTTACTAGTTTTTTATTTCAAAAAATTAGAATCAAAATATTTATTACAACACAAAATTGCACTAAAGTATTTTAAAAAGTGAATTGAATTAAATGAATACTCAACACTGCTATTCAACTAAGATAGTAGACACAAAAGCATTTATAACATATTTATGGAAAGTTACGCTACGGCCCAAAAAAATGTTACGACATTATCCTTCTCTCCAAATTATACAATTTTTGTTATTCTTGCATAAATATAGAAATAGAAAACAAATGTTTTTTTTGGTGAAATGTTGAAAAGCGCTAGTACATGTTCTAGAGTAACTTGAAGTTGATTATTTAGAAGTAAGAAAGAGAAATCGAAAAAGATTACGGATATGTTCTTGCCCAGTTGTAGATAAATATTCAGCTACGGACATGAAAAATACAATGGGGATATATAGGGTATAATCACATTCGAGCGGATTTCAATTTGGAGTTACAAGTAAAGTTTTTGCTTTTGCACTTAGGTCCCTCCACGAAAGTTGGAATTGTCGAATCACGAAATTGGCAACACTAAAAAGCAATTCAATAATGTACTATTGAGACTTTGCAATTTGGGCATGTATGGGTGAACATAAGGGCCTTGAAAGTCAACATTGAATACTTCTACACAGTCTTGAAAAATTACACCGTGGCCCAAAATTGTGCTACCCATAATTCGTTGCTCCAAAATACATTATTTTTTTGTTATTCTTGCATAAATATAGAAGAGTCCGTCTCTTGAAAGACGGTCTTTCCATAAGTTATGGAAAGACCAAGGTTTAAAGTGTAAATTACAAGAAATGAAGATAAAATTTTCGGGTTGCATGAACCGGGTTATAAATTTTATAACTACTACATGTTGCATACTAAAACTTTAATATTGCAACCAAAACCTTTTACCTTTTATTATTATAATCAAACCCCGTCTTTCCATAAGCCTATGGAAAGACCGTCTTTCCCAAGACTTTGCCAATATAGAAATATTAAATAAATTAATTTTTTGATGAAATATTGGAAAGCGCTAATACGTGTTATAGTGTAATTTAAAGTTGATTACATAAAAGTAAGAAAGTGAAATTGAAAATGATTACGGATATATTTTTATGCTCGATTGTTGATAAATATTTTGTTATGTATTTGGAAAATACAATGGGGGTCTATAGGGTAGCATCACTTTCGAGCGGATTTTAATTTAGAGTTACGAGTCAAGTTTTTACATTTTGCAAGTTATAGGTTACAACGAAACAATTCTTGATAATAGTGCAGTTGTAACAATAGTATTATTGAAATATAACCTAAACCAACCCAAATTTAATCGGGTGACATAATAACCCGATCTAAAATGAACCAACTAAAAATATATTTGAATTCAATATGAAACAATGTAAAAAAAAAAAACCGACATAATCATATCCGAATAAAACTTCAGTACAAAAAATGATACGACAATAACCCGATCCAATCCAATCGAACAATATTTTGACCCGACTCGACCTAATTCGAGTATAAAAATTACACGATAGTAATCCGATCCGATATTAATTCAACTCGACACAACTCAATCCGAGAAAAAAACTGACACATTTTCAATCTGACACGATAAGTACCCAACTCAATCCAACCCAACCCGACATATTTTAATACGACACATTTCTAATCCGATACGACTGTTACGCGCTCGAATTGACCTCTAAATTTCCACATTATCGATTCAAAGACATTGAAATCCTGTCCTCCCCGCCTCAAAACAGAACAGAACCGACCTCCTTCTCATTTCCGCCCTTTGCCTCCCACTTCTTTTTCTTCTTCTTCAAGAATTTTAGTATTATCGCTGCCCAGCATAAACTGACTGAACCGCTCGCACTCTTCAATGTTCTAATGGCTCTTGTAAAGCCAACTCTCTACTTGCTATCTCGAAGAAAAATGGCCGCTTTCCACTTCTTATCCTCTCTTTCCTCTCCTTCTTTTTACTCCCAACAAACCGCTACTCTGTTTACCAGCGTTCCCTGTTCTCCTCCATCCTTCCAACTTGTCACCAGGTAAATTTATTTACTTTCTTTCGCAAATGTTGTTTTTGTTAAACCCTTTTTGGCTGCTGAATTTATATCTACTTTTTATGTGTTCCAGTATTCGTCTTAATTAACGTTTTTGTGGTACTAGACAAGTAATTTCATATTCGGAGCTTTAGTTGTTGTGGTACTATAAGTTTTGTTGGTTTGGTAGTGAAACCTTGGGCTGTTGTTTAGGAGAAGAAGCAGATTAAACTTGTTTCGAAATGCTTTGTGCCCGAGAGCTTTTATGTCCACTGACGAGGTTCAAGCCAAGGCATACGGTTCTGAACAAATTCAGGTAAGTTTGCTTAATTTCCATCCTTTATGTTCTGCCACATTTAGTTTGAGGGACCCTGATTATGACGTTTCATTTCACTAGAGACGGGGAGTGTGGCCTGCCGTGCATTTCAAGTTTATATTGTTTTGTTTTAGGTATTGGAAGGTTTAGAGGCTGTGAGAAAAAGACCTGGGATGTACATTGGGGATACTGGGGATCGTGGCCTGAACCACTTGGTATTCTCTGCCCTTTATTCATTTGCTATCATCATATTTCCATATGAGCTAGATCGCTAGAGTTTATTTGGTTGCTCTGTTTTGTTTGTATGTAGGTTTATGAGATCTTGGATAACGCCATTGACGAGGCTCAGGCAGGCTTTGCATCAAAAGTGGATGTTGTCCTGTTCGCTGACAATTCAGTGAGCATTAGAGACAATGGTCGTGGGGTATGTACTCTCTTAATATGCTGATTAGTGTTCTTTCTTCCAGGATGTCATCTAAACTAATTTCATCTCACATGTTTATTAGGAGCTAGTTTGTAACTTGTAGTGCTGATAGATAATTAAGTTTTCTTCTTGCGGGATATGTTTCTGTATGTCTATTATATAACGCGTGCATCTATCAGTGAAAAAAATAGAAGAAAAGATTTTACTGTATGATTTCAAGTTCATCACTGTTGGTAATGACTACTAATGTTCGATGATATCGCACATATTCTGCGACTTTTTTCCAAGATGATTCTTTTTAAAGCACATTCAATCTGTATGCTGAAGTGGTAGAATAATTTAGCTAAGATACAAATGAATAAAACCATAACATATTGTAGGATGTGATCCAGAGTTGGATAAAGTTGTAGTTATCGATATTGTATCAAGTTCCTTGTAATTGTATTTGATGATATACTGACATGCTAACCGTATTTGAAGATATACTGACATGCTAACCTTATACACAAAATGATGTACTGTTCACTTAAGATATTTTGGTATGGCACCAGCTTGTTAGATGTAACAAGCTACATGTGGCCATTGATTCTAATTTTTGTCAATTTTTGTCTGCAGATCCCAACTGATCTCCATCCAGCCACAAACAAATCCTCCTTGGAGACTGTCTTGACGGTACTTTTCTTGTAGTTATAGTTTTGTTATTTGAGTTAACTCATAGTTTGAGTGTGGGCATCAATGATCTCCATACATTTGAGACCGTGCATATCATAGGGACGTGTGAACTCATAATTGGATTACAGTACTTGGGGGCACCCATTAATTATGGAAGCTACAGTGAGTTGGCATTTATTTTCTGGCTTGTTTTTGAAGTGAACTTTCTCAGTTCCTTGTGTGTATATGGTTATGGTGAAAGAGCTTATCCTTTGGTTCCAAATAAATCTCCCTTAATCCGGTGAAGTATTGTTCCAGAGAGGCAGCGTTTGTTTGTCTTCTGCACTTTAGACTTGACGAACGGCTATTTGAAAATGATAAAAGGGTAATCATCATGTCATGTACTTCAATCTTTGAATTTTTCTGTGGTTGACATTAAGTGTAAACCTGCCAAATTTTATGATTTGTCATCATATAAGAGATCACGTACTTGATTGGATACGACAGTGAGATGTGATTTATGTTACTGACCCCATTAAGCGTAAAGAAGGCTTACAAAAATGGTGCAGGTTTAGTGAATACATTTATTGGGTTTAGATAACCTTTGAGAAGTAGTTTTTTTCCCTAAAATGGTGCAGGTTTTGCATGCGGGTGGCAAATTCGGTGGTTCCAGCAGTGGATATAGTGTTTCAGGAGGTTTGCACGGTGTGGGTTTGTCTGTCGTTAATGCCTTGTCAGAGGTACTAGGCTTTCATGACTTACCGTTATTTTTTATCATATTGCTCTATTTTAATTTACTCATTTTATTCCGAGGCCCGTAATTGCTTTTGAACAGGATTAATTGTTTAACGTTGTTTAAGAATTACTTTTTATATAACATCCCAAGACCCCCAAAGAAGTGGGAACTTGTATGCGCCACGGGGTTCTTTGTTTTTTATGACCTGTGCTGTAAAGTCTTTTTTGCACCTATATATGGTTTACTTGGTCATTGAATCACTTGCTCAGTTTTAAATTTATGCTCGGTTATGCAATTGCTGGTGAGACTAGAGACTGTTAATTGAGGGTGTAGTGGAGGGTTTGAGTCTCAGGTATTCTTTTTTAAGCACAATGGTATTCTTAAGCCATATATCTGACATTTTTTTGTTTCAATTTACAAGTTGTAAATGAAATTGTAATTTGACATGTACTCTTGTCCATCACCTTATCAGAAGCAATGGTCTTTTTGTTTTTATGAGTCGCTGCTCGCTGGGTGTTATATGACATTTGATTACTCTAGTAATTTGTTTTTAATTAAACTGCTGAGTAAATGCGACTTCTGTAATGTGATCTAGGAGTATAAGTTGGTCTCCTGAGTTTGTTGGTTTACCTTATTTGTCCAATTAGCATGTGTCATCTATCTTATACCCGACCGTGTTCTGCTAAAACTGGCGCTTAAACCTATTTTTAATCCTATCCTTAACCTTCTTCCTCCAAAACTGTTCCTCCGAAAAATTTCCCTACTCTTGTATGAGACTATATTGTTTAGTATTAAGAGACCATCCCAATTATTACTTGTTAGGTCCAGCATCATTAAGATTCCCCTAAATTGTTATATTTTCTGGTAGTATTGTAAATCACAAACTTTCTGTGGAGAAGGGAGTGAGATGGGGAGGAAGACAGGAGTATTTAAATATCACTTGGCATAATTCTTTGGTTTTTGTTTCCCGTTGCCCTTGTACTCACCTTTGCTTTAGCTCACATTGAAAGGCATTTCTGTTTTTCACTCTTATTGTGCTTCTGTTTTATTTCTATTAATTTGTATCTACTTCGATATTTATGGTTAGTTGAGCATCAAGCCTTGTATTGGAATTTCCTGATTTCCCTTTTGCGTGAGCTTTCTTTTCTGTACAGTTTCTTGAAGTAACTATTTGGCGCGATGGGAAAGAGTTCAGTCAAAAATATTCACGTGGGAAGCCTGTGTCATCCTTAGTTCAAAATGAGCTTCCTACTGAATTGAGAGAAAAAAAAGGAACAGAAATTCGGTTTTGGCCAGATGAGGAAGGTACGTATATGGTGTCAGGATTTGATGGATTTTGACCGTTGCTTGTTTATAACGTCTGGCGCTTAACTGATCTTACAGTATTCAAATCTGCAATGCAATTTGATTATAACACTATAGCCGGACGAGTCAGGGAGCTTGCTTTTCTCAATCCCGAGGTATATTGAATATTATAGTTCAAGAAGGCTGCTCGAACTTTGTATAGCAGTGAAATTTATTACTAATACAGTAAATTTCTTAGGCTCTCTTGGATTTTGTAATTTCTGGTGTTGAGTTTTGTAATGATGCATTTTAAGCTGGATTGACATTCATACTCATAAATGTGAATCCCTGTTAACAGACACACATGTCTAAATAGTTTATGTATGTAGATGAGTAAACATACTTTCACCTCATTATGGATTTGCTTATAAATAGAATCTAATATTCGAAATTGAGAAATGTCTAGCCTTTTTTTTGTCTCTATCTGTTCATTTTACTCTTGGCTCTCTTGTTTTGTTTATATATCCATTCTGTTTGATTTAGAAGTGATAATTTTCTGGAGGTATATACTTGCCTTCCCATTATTGTTTTTGTTTTGTGATTGGCACTTTTTAGTTGTCTCATACATCCAATCTGTATGGCAACTATTGCCCTGTTTTTTCATTTATTGATGTTGCTGTGGTTTTTTTGATTTAATCATATTTGCACTTGACTTTTAGAAACACTTACTACTTCACTTTACAGCTGACAATTACCCTGAAAAAAGAGGCTACCGTTGAGGAGAAGAACCAATATAATGAATACCGCTATGCTGGAGGGTTAGTCGAGTACGTGAAAAGGTTAAATGCTGATAAGGTATGCTACCAGCAGATATTTTGGGCTTTGTTTGATTAGTATTGTTTAAATACTGGTTTTATGTAATAAAAGCATTTTTACATTTCCAAGGCACTTGTTGCAATTTCCAATGTACCCTTTTATATTTCCAATATACGCAGTATTATTCTTAAAACAAAAAGAGAAAAAAAAACCAAAACAATCCAAACCAAGCCTTATTTTCTGGGACTTCTTGCTTTGTTTGCGTGCTCTACGGTATTTAGAGTAGTAGTTTTGAGGGGATTTAAGGTTTCATTATTTGCTTATTGTATTTTTGAGGTTATTAGATTTCCTGAATTGTGGCTTTGAATTCATCTCTTGTGCAGGGATAATCATGGTCCTCCCCCACCCCCACTTCTGTGTAATGTTTAAAGGTCTTGGCTGGGTATGCTTAGTTCTCACAATAAAACATAGTAGTCTGCCTATTAGTCAGATTGAAGTAATTGGTTATGTAATTAGTAAAATGAAGGGTTATCCATGTTAACTTGAAAGTTTAGCATTCATTTTTTTTTTCAAGATTGTGAAATGACAGGGAGAGATAGTTCTGGACCGTCCGCTGTTTAGTATTTACTGATTATTGAGGAATGTATACTGAGCTTCTTTAACATGTCTCAGTTGTGCTGTGTCTTTCTTAACTCATTAATCTGTTTAAATTTGGATTGCATTTGAGGCGAATTTTTTTCATAGTATAAATGAGAAAATAATGGTGTAAGAATTCAATAATCAGCTTTGCATCAGGCTTTGGTGCATTCTAGCTGCTTTCATACTTGCATGTCAATTATATATGACATGAAACAAACCCAAGGTTCAGAACAATAACTAACATCTTCCTGGACCTAAAGAAATCATTGTGTACAAGTTTTAGCAACTCTGTTCTATTCTTAATGTTTCCTAAAAAGCACTCAATTACTCTAGCCACTCAGGACAAGTATTACTCTGCTGGTTGATTCTTAGAAGAAAATCAAATGGCAGTTCATTTATCAGACCCTTGATGAAGTGGCTTTTTTAAAGAGGATTTTATCCTCCATATTATTTTGACCAGAAGCATGCATACTCCCTCTGTTCGATTAGAAAAGTCCTGTTCCAAAACACTTTTTTCTTTTGATAGAGGAGTCCAATTTTAAAAGCTGAAGTGGATCTTTACTTTAACACCCTTTTAATTAATCCTTAACTTTTTTGGATTCATGTTGAGAGCATTAAAAATTGTGTTATGTCCTTAATTTTTGAGGGGAATACTTGAGAATAAATGGTTAAAATATGATTGTAGATTACTTTTGTTAACCAAAATATACGGCCGACAGATACCTCTGCACGATGTGATTGGCTTCAGAAAAGAAGCAGATGGAGCTACAGTTGATGTTGCCATTCAGTGGTATATTTCTTTTCTTATAATCCAATTATGCCTAGTTTGAGTTTTTTTGTTGGAGCAAATTGAGCAGCAGAAACCTAGCTTTGACATATATTTTTGTTCCAACATTGTTTATGGAATGTTGGCTTTGTGCCATCTCAAATTGGCAAGAAATTTTATCTTAAAGAAATCTGATCGCAGGTGCTCAGATGCATATTCAGACACAATAATTGGATATGCAAACTGCATCCGTACAATTGATGGTGGCACTCATATAGATGGGCTCAAAGCTTCACTAACTAGAACCTTAAACAACTTGGGGAAGAAGACAAAGCTTATGAAGGTATGCCCAATTAGAGAAAATCTGAGTACTTTCTTAATTGCATTTCCATTCTCCCCCAAAAACCAACAATCAACGGCCTTCTTTCCAGTCCTCACACCTATTTTCACTGATGCCAATATTTTCCCTGTTTCATCACGTCTCCATCCTTTTCCGGTGCAGTCACTACTGTTCTGTTTCTGTGGTTGCCTTTGATCTTTTGCTTGTTCAGAACTGACAATAAGCAATTTAAAACGGTTATGAAATTATATACTGCCTTCTTCAGATAATCTGGCCTTACAATGGTATTTAAGCATATTTCTAGGGGCAAATATTGCTGCAGGCACCAATTTAGTAGTATGTTACATCTGTGGACTTGTATTCCTTTTGCAGGACAAGGATATTAATTTGGGTGGTGAGCATGTAAGGGAAGGATTAACTTGTGTGGTATCAGTCAAAGTTGCAAACCCGGAGTTTGAAGGGCAAACTAAGGTACTGTGATAGCATTGTGGACTCTTGTTTGCGGAAGAAAATAATTTAAACAAGATGTTTTATTTTTTCCAATACAGTTTTAATGTCATTACATTTGTCTCGATGTTTCTTTGTGAAGGAGAAATATCATTCTCTTTACTGTTTGGTTTTTTCTTGAAGACAAGGTTGGGAAATCCTGAGGTGAGGAGAGCGATTGATCAATCTATTCAAGAATACCTTACTGAATTTTTAGAGTTGCACCCGAATGTTCTCGATTCAATCCTGGCAAAGGCTCTTAATGCTCTTCAGGTGTGATACTGCTATGTAGCCTAGAGTTACGGAGTTTTACACTACTTGCTTTCTAAACTTTACCATTCACGCGCAATTCATTTTTGGGCTACTCTGACATTCATACTGAATTTCTTTTTCATCATGTTCCATCTGTAGGCAGCTCTTGCAGCAAAGAGGGCGAGGGAGATGGTGAGGAAAAAGTCAATTCTGAGACATTCTTCTCTTCCTGGAAAGCTTGCTGACTGTTCATCTACAAATCCTGAAGAGTCCGGTAGGTTATCTGTTTTCTGTGCTTCTATTCATGATGGGCATTGCATAGGGAAATCTGTTTATTTGTGTTTCTCGTAGGATCTCTCTCAGCATGTAGTCATTTCTACATTTTGTATTCTTGTACCTTCCTTACTCTCTGTCATATTCCATAATAGACGCCAATACACCAGCCAATGGTTGAAAAATTCTCAAGAAACCTAGGTAATGGGAAAGCTCCTGCATATTATTGTTGAACATGAGTATGTGTTACTGATCGTTATATGCTGAGAAAATGGGTCGGTTGTCCTGGACATAGAGACTTGACAATTACTTCTAAATTTTGTGTTTCCATTTCTGCAAGCTCATAAAAACCATTTCTATTTCTGAGGCCTACACTACAATGCCAATTTATTGTTACAATACTGTAGCAACTCCTTTGTTTATCCTGTACACTCTATTGCACTTCCTTGTGTGCCGCTAAGCACAGGGTAGAGCGCTTTGTATCACGAAGCGCAGAGCAAAATGGAAAGCATGAATTTTTTAGCGCTTTTGTCGAAGCACAAAGTGCTCCTAAAAGCGCGCTTTTGGGCTGAAATGGGTTTCTATATTTTGTTTCCTTTTTTGTAATTAAATATTTTGGGATGAAATGACAAAGGGAAGAGTCTTCTTAAGCCCTCTTCTAGTTTAATGCCTCGAAGAATAAACATTGTTGATTAGGATGAAGAAGAGATTGAGGGAGGCATGGGAAATGATATAGAAGATGACATGGAGTTTAGGGATGAAGATGAGGTCCATGGGGATACTTTTTGTGGAGATGATGATGATTTTTCCAATGACTAGAGTTTAGAGCTTTAAATGATTTCATAATAATTTAAGAATCCTTCGATCTTAGTTGTTTAGTTCTTCTTACCACCCTTAAAACTTTGAATATGGTATTGTGTTGAAAGTTTTATTTGCCTTTTATGATTTTGTGTTATTATTCTAAGCTCTATGTCGTGTCTTTAATGAAATAATCTTAGTTCATGTATTGCATGCTCTTTTATCCGAAAAGCACGCGCTTCGGTAATTTTTACCGTTAGCGCTTCATTGCACTTTTTCGTTTTTTAAAACTCAGGCTGTTTCTCTACCTGTCTTGATAAGTTTGTGTGATGACTCATAACCCATTATCTCACACGATCACATACATTATCAGATTTGAGACAGTCCTTTGTGTCATCATTTTTTAGTGTTTCAAAGATCCTGTAAGATCAGAGGAGATACCATTGTTTCATGTATGCTTACTAGTGCAATGGTTACATCTATATATGTTCCCTTTTACTTAGTACCTGCAGAAGATTTGATCTGAATGACATAATTTTACCTCTCTAATTTCTCTGTTTCAGAGATATTTATTGTTGAGGGTGATTCAGCAGGTGGAAGTGCAAAACAAGGTCGCGATCGACGGTTTCAGGTAAAATTTCTGATACTCGTAGTCAGCAAATGATTAATTGGATAGAAAAATGAGGGCATGCGGAAGTCAGGGAGAAGGTGTTGGAAGGAGTAAGATGTGAGGAGATATCCTCAGAATCTCCTCTGCAGACTGCTCCCCCCTTGCCTCATTTAAGGTTTCTTATGTACATATGTTGGTTTTTAAACCAAAACACTGAACAGCCCAGAACACGGACAATATACGTCAGCTGATAAGTCAACCTGCTTAAGTGGTGTTTTAGTAGCTGTCAATAAATGAGAGGAAGTTATGTTAGCATTAACAGCTTCCGTTCCCCTTTTGCATTAATTTCGCTTCCCTGTAAAATTTTCTTAAGAGTGAGTGGAAGTCTTTTTTATTTCACTAGTATCAAGCTTATATACAAGATCTCTCCATTGGTCCCTCTTCCTGGGAATTATGTGCAACTTCTATTCCGAAAGAATTGCCAGGCTTGACGCGATATTCTAACGGGATGGTTTTATTGAGATGTACTTCAAACTTCCCACTCTGTATAATTGTAAGCTAAAGTGGGTCCCATACATTTGTTGGGGTCAAGAGATTAGGAAAATTGTTGAGCATGTAAAGCTTAGTTCAATCGTCACTTCTTCTTGGAACTGCAACTTCCTTTCTGTTCATCTGCTCAGTAAGATTTGTGCTCCAACTTGATAGCGCAACTTCCAACTAGCAATGCATGCAGAGGTATTTATGTGTGTTTTAGTTACAGTTCTTTGTGGCCAGAGAGCATTGTCGAGTGGAAGTTTCCTTTCTTTGCAGAGTGCTTTTCCTCTGTTAAGAAATAATTTCTCTGCTGGATAATTCAGCATGACCATTTGTCAATGGATGATACGTGGTAGATGCTTTGTAAGAAATGTCATATATCTTAGTACATCCCACGCTCTAATACAGAAGTGGGGTCCTCGATAAAAAATTCATGGTCTTGGAATTCCAAGGCTTCAGTAGAAAGACACATTAGATGAGAGCTTCTGAGACGCAGATTTTAAGGATGTTTTACTGAAAATGTTCTCACCAGTTGGGAATAAAATTTGTAGAAGCTCAAAAACTTTTGATTCCTCATATTTTTCGTGAGGCTGAAAGATTGTGAAGCCTGCTTATCCAATCATATTACTGTCTAGTTATATATCTTCTTTAGTTCTTTCTCATCTGTTCTTTTTTAATAACTTGTGATGATTGTGTAAAACATTACAGTGGAGTTTGGGTGACAAAAATGACTTGGTTGTATTATGCAGGCAATCCTACCTCTAAGAGGTAAAATTTTGAATGTTGAAAGGAAAGATGAGGCATCCATGTACAAAAATGAAGAGATTCAGAATCTTATTCGTGGTTTGGGCCTTGGAATGAAGGTGATGAAGTTCACTGCAATTTCTCTGTTAACTGTGATAATGTTTTTACATTTAAATCATCCTTTCTGATTTCAGGGGGAAGATTTCAACAAGGAGGCTCTCCGATATCACAAAATTATAATTCTTACTGATGCTGATGTTGATGGTGCTCACATTCGAACACTTCTTCTTACTTTTTTCTACAGATACCAGGTAATAAAGTAACCTGCCAAAATTAACTGAACAGAAAAGTTGTGTACTGATTGTAGTTGTGCTATTATGTTCAAGCCTTCTTCATGATACTGTGGGCTCTATTATACATTCTGAATAGCTGTTGACAACTGATTGCAGAAAGCTTTATTCGATGAAGGCTGCATATATGTTGGTGTTCCTCCTCTGTACAAGGTTTCTCACCGTTGATTGTTTCTATGAGCTTTCCTTTCAATAAGTTGCGATATGTTTCTCATTGCTCAAAGTGTTCAGGTTGAGCGTGGTAAGAATGCATACTACTGCTATGATGATTCAGAACTAAAGAAGCTCCAGAGCTCTTTTCCTGCAAATGCATCATACAACATCCAGAGATTCAAAGGTACAATCTGAATGATGCCTGACATCATGTGTTTGGAGTCCAGAGATAATTGCAAGTGAACGTGGTGTAAATGATCTACATTTGATAAGCATTACCTGCAATTGAGAAATCAGTAGTGAGAGCATGGATAGACCACCTTAATAAAATAGTGCTGCAGTTATATTTATGAAAGACAATATCTGACTGTGATCACAAATCCCAAGGGCATCATGGACTTTGATCATCCATCTACTGCGGTTATTATCTCTGTTTTCATGAAAAAGATAATTCCTGATTAACTGATTGTAAGATTCTGGGTTCAAATTGGATAAGTTGTGTATGTTGGTTTTTAGTTCACCTACCTGTTGAAAGGTGCAATTCCATGCGGGTATTATTCCTCCACTTCTTAAATTTTATCTGTCCATGAAGGGTGTGATTGTTCTTGGGTAGCTAGTGCATGATTAAGAGTTCAATTTTGGTTAAAAAATGGGCAAAACAGGGTGAAAAGCACTAAATGAAATAATAGTGTTATCTATAATTCTTTTTTGCTTGTTAGTAAACGTATTCAAGTGCAAGGGTAAATACTTCAATTTCTTTTTATTGCTGAAACCCTCCTTTCTATTTTTGGATACCACGAAATATCTGATGTTGGTATGTGATTAGCTAATGGAAATATTTTCTTAGTTATATTGAGTATTCAATTGCAAATGAATGTGTTATTTCAGGCTTGGGAGAGATGATGGCAATGCAGCTATGGGAAACAACTTTGAATCCAGAGAAAAGGCTCCTAAAACAGTTGAAGGTTGAGGATGCAGCCGAAGCAAATGTCGTCTTTTCGTCTCTTATGGGTGCACGGGTAACCTCTCTTAACATCCATGATGTTTTGGATATTACTTGCTGTTTGAAAAAACTAATGCTAACATAGTCATTCCACTGCTATACAGTGCTGCTTACATTTAGTTTGTAGAGTCTTTGGTTGGGGTTTGCCTCAGCAGTCAACACTGATGTGCATACTGTGGCTTGTTTTAGTACAAAGACTTGATATTGCAATGGCTACTACTACTACTTTTGTAACTGTTTAAATGTCAGTACGAGGATTGCTTTTTATGAATGTTGACACCTCGGATTTTCCTTGCCTGCTATTTTTTACAGGTGGATGCCCGAAAAGAACTTATTCGAAATTCTGTGAACATGATCAACATTGATCAGCTGGACATATGATGCGTCAGAAGTTGGCACAAACGCTTACATCAGATTTCTCAATCTCTTCCATCTGGCTCGTACGCATTTACATTTTGCATAACAGTTTGTAGCAGACATCATATATAGGATAGTAGAAGATCAATAGTTATGTGACCTTCGCAAGAAATCTCTTTCACGCAGTAGGGCTGTGTAGACTAATTGGCATGCTGCTGACCTTTGAACGCAAGATTTTCTTTGTATGCATTATCTACTATATTAATTTTAGTTTATTTTTTGAACAAAAACAAAATATTGAATGGGTTTGCGGCCTGTCCATAAGCTTGGACAGGTCAAAGACCCATCTGCAAGTAACAAAAAATTTAGAAACTCATGACCTAGATCATTGGATTATGGGTTGGGTTATAACAAATAAACTCATCCTCTCTTATCCTTCAAAGCTCTGTGTATCCTTCTTGAAACCCTTCTTTTTTCCCTCTTCCTTTTGTGAACCAACCAGCAAATCATCCTTCTTCTTTGATCGATCTGCATTCCTCCTTCTTTGATCGATAAACTCCTCAAACATTTCTTTTTCTTTGATCTGCAAACTTTCTAGTGATCAAATCTTTCTCCGATTGATTTGTCATTTTTTACGATGACCTCTTCAAACAGTTATTATCCGGCAAAATTTAAATTTGCGATGAGCTCCTCATTGTGACAAGATCTTAAACGAATAAAATTTAGTTTCAAGAGGATGAAATTTTGCATAATAGTGTTCAATATATGAATTTTCACATTCAAATGAGTTTATGTTGTTAAATAGCCTTCGATGTAAATGAAATTGTTGTTGAAACTTCTGCTGCTATGAACATGTAAAAAATATGTGGCAAATATTTGAAAAATGAACTAAATGCTGCTGAAAATTTTCGTATATACTATGCATGTGTTACCTTGCAATACGTATCGTTTGTGTTAAAACATGCACCCGTTTTAAAAGCTGTGTATATGAATTATGAAACTCCACAAGATCATGTATAAGTTAAGGTAAAATTTGACTATTTGAAATTGTCATATTAACTCTGCACTAATTACTTTACAACACGTGTTGTTTAAATAAAAATACACATTCAATTTTAAATTATTTTATGAATAGCAAAACTTTCCATGAGGTAGTGCAAAGTTATCTTATGAAATTGTTGTCGTTTTGTTAAAACATGTATATTTTAGCCTACAACAAGTACTTATAGAGGTCACATAATTTTGTAGTTTTTCAAATTTTCATAAGTACTGCATTTAATACCTCAGAATATATGCTGATTACATTAAAACATGTATCTTTTCCCCCAAAAACATGAGCGTATTTTCATGCTTTAAATCAAAGAGAGGTCACAGAAAGTCTTGCCAGCGTGAAAGCAACACATACAAAAAAACAGGCAAATTTTGTCAATTTCAAACACGAGAGGGGCTCTTAATATCTAAAAAAAAGGAAGATAAAGTGCTCGAGATAGAATTCTTCCATTAGGGAACTTACAACAATAAAAATATTCCCATCTAAATTAACTAACAGTCTCGAATACAATGAATCGACTATTAATCTTCAATAGGAGATCATCTTTGAATCTTCAAGTTCAGTGTCATTTTCATCTTAATCCTCCTTGTGTCGGAACGTCTTGAGGAATCTAATGTTCAATGTTGTCCGATTCCTTAAAAGTCAAAACCCAAAAAAATTTAGATCCAACTCCTGAAAAAAGTCATACACATCGGATATTAACAGTTGCAGCATATAAGCAAACATGTACAATTTCTAATTCAGAACGAACAATAATCAACAATGAATATAAAATTCAAACACAATAAAACTAACAAGTACGTACTGGATTCTAAGAAATGTAATATATAAATAAACATATGCAGTTCCTAATTCAATATGAACAACCAACAAGAAGTTTTTTTAAAAACAGTTATACACAACACAACTGACAAGTACACATGAGATACTAACAGATGCAACATATAACATGAGATACTAACAGATACAACTCGTTAGTCAAAACATACAATTAACAACAAATGAAAATAAAAATTCATAGACAGTACAACTAACAAGCACAAATTGAATACTAATAGGTGCAACATATCTATAAACAGGTGCAACTCAGAATTCAAAACAAACAATCAACACAAAAAATGAAGAAAAAAATGTCATTCACTGTACAACTAACAAGTACACGTTAGATAATAATAGCTGCAACATATAAGTAAATGAATGCAGCTCGTAATTCAAGACGAACAATCAACAAGTTTGTTGTAACAACGAGAGGACAATTCAAAATCAGATAACAGAAAAATGCACAAATAAACTCAAAACACTCTAAACGATGTTTGTCCAACACTTAACAAAACAAAGAATATACCAAATATGAAAAATTGAACAAAAATTGTGTAATAATGATGTAAAAAATAAACCCTAGATATACTACATACCTTATCCCGTGAACGATGAACAATCGATGAAGAAACAAAATAGCGACGTCGGAGAAGAATCGGATAAATGAGCGGCCGAAGAATCGCGAGGAGAGGCAAAGAAACGTGGGGTGACGGAGAAATGGAGAAGAGGCTGAGAAATCGCCGGAGAGAAAAGGAAAATTGCCAGAGAAAAAAGAGACCATTGTTGCAGAGAGAGAAGAAGAAGAACTGCAAAAAGAAAGAGCAACGACACTTATAATACAATTAAAAAGTTAAATTTTCATTAATTACAAAAAAATCTCCTTTTGTCAAATAGTCCCTGGCCCGTCCATAAGCTTATGGACATGCCGCCTTTACTGAGACTTTCTCTCTCGTTTATATTTTAGTGATATATATCAATATAATCCTACTTACTTGAGTAAGTGCCCATATAACCCTCAGATAATTTTTAGTGCAAAAATAACCCTAACTAGTTAATGAAAGTGCCAAAATAACCCCCAGGCCCCATTTTTGGCACTAACTTTGAATTTCTGGCGTTGACTCTATGTAAATTGACCAAAATACCCTTCAAGATAAAGTATGAAATTGAGTGTATAATTTTACCCTCATAGTTTGTCGGACCGCCGCCGAAACATGTAGGGTTATATCGGCACATTATGAAAAATGATACGGTTATATCAGCACATTCCTAAGACTTATAAGGTTATATATGCACATTCGTAAAAAGTGTAATATTGTATTAGAACATATTATAAAAGTTAAGTGTGTGGTCCTCGACTTGTCTTAACGGGAGACCACATCATCATATACACCACTATCACATCATAACAATATCTTATACACAATAAAATTCGACATCATGACACTGTCATTCATATTAAATACCATTATCACATATCGTAGCTTCATTTCAAAACATATCAACATTAAAAACCCTTGGTCGAAGAACACAACGAAATAACAACTTCACACAACAACAAAAAAAGCCATCCAATCATCAATCCGGTATAAATGCAACAAAATAAACAAATTTATTGATAATTTTACTCAATATGTGTGGGTTTATCCTCTAAAATTAAAGTTTGAGGTGTTTTCAAAATTTGTGAAATTTCATGCTAATGTTCCCAATTTTAGTGTAAAATTAAATAATTTCTATGCGATCTTGGTCACAAATTTGATAACTCTCCTTTCAACAACTTTGCTGCGAAAAACGGCCTAGTCTTCCACTATTCAGTCCCATAAACTTCCTCTCAAAATGGTAAAGTTGAGCGATGATCTCCATCTAAATGAAATCATATATCATGTGTCACTTTTGCCAAGCTTCTGGGTCAAAGCTCTACACACTGCTCCCCACCTCCACAACATCCTACCCTCCAAAGCCCTTGCTTTTCGCTCTCTTGCTTCCGTACTATTTTTAAAAGAACCTACGTACGACCATTTTGGTGTTTTTGGATGTGCCTATCACTCCAACCTTTTTGCCAAAAATTCCTACAAACTATCACTTCGCTCCCCTCGTTGTGTCTTCCTCAATCATCCAAACCGATTATGAGGATATTGTTGTCTCGCTCTGTCCACTAGAAAGGTTACTGTGTCCCGTCATGTCACATTCAATGAAATGATCTTTCCTTTCTCTAAGTTAGCCAGTGTCTCCACCTCTGCTTATCATTTTCTCAATCCATCATTTGACCCTGTTTCTCTTGCCATTCTCAACCTTACCGCATTATCACCCCACCTTTCCTACACCATTCTCTAATCCCCGTACCTACCTCTCCGTTGCCTCATACACCCACGTCGCCACCACCCGTGTCACCTCCACCCATCCTGCCTTCACCCGTCCTGCATACTTCATTACTCTCGGCCCAACATCTCCCTACACCTCCCCACATCACCTCACACGTCAACCCTAAACACTCAACCCGTCATTCCCATTCTGTCACCCACCCTGGTCAACCCACCCCATGACCACCCAAGAAATGAGCGGCATCTTTAAGATATGAGCTATATTATGATCCGTCCCCACCACCTTTTCCCCACTTCCTAAATTACCTCACCTAGCCCTCCATGATCCAAACTGGAAAACTGCCATGCAGGACGAATTTCATGCGTTAAAGGATAATCGTACATGGAACTTGGTGCCTCACCCTATTGATGATCATGCCATACGTTGCATGTGGTTATATTGTCACAAGTTTCATTCCGATGGCTCTCTGCAATGGTATAAATCAAGGCTTGTGGTTAATGGGAAAACTCAACAGGCTGGAATTGATTGTGATGAAACATTAGTCCTGTGGTTAAGCCTAAAACTATTCACACTGTATTGAGCTTGGCGGTCTCTCGTTCTTAGCCAATACATCAGTTAGATGTAAAGAACGCTTTTCTCCATGGTGACCCTCGTGAAATAGTTTGTATGCATCAACCGCCTGGTTTTGTTAATCCTGCAGTGCCCTAGCATGTATGCTATCTTCGGAAGTCTTTATATGGCTTCAAATAGGCACCTTAGGCTTTGTTCTTGAGATTTTCTACATTTGTTCTGTCTCGCGGCTTCAAAAGCAGTGTTTCACTATTCATCCGAAGTTGTGGTGGCTACAAGGCATATTTTCTCTTATATGTTAATGATATTGTCCTCACTGTTTCCAGTACTACACTTCTTCACGACATCATCTCTGAACTGTCTCGGGAATTTGCTATGACCGACCTTGGTGCTCTTTATCATTTTCTGGGTATTTCTATTGCTCGCTCCTCCACTGGTTTGTTCTTATCACAGTAGTAGTATGCTAGAGATATTATCGGTCGGGCCTTCATGTCATCCTGCAACTCGTCGGTGATGCCCATTGATAATGGTGCCAAGCTTAGCACCACTGCCAGTCCTTTGCTTGATGATCCCAGCCTGTACAGAATTCTGGCTGGAGCTCTTCAGTACCTCACCATCACTCATCCAGACATTGCCTATGTTGTACAACATGTTTGCTTATTTATGCATGCACCCCTGGAACCTCATATGCAAAGCATTAAGCACATTTTGAGGTATATTTATGGTACTATTAATTCTAGTCTCATATGATTACTGCTTATTCTGATGCGGATTGGGCTGGTTGTCCGGATTCTAGACATTCAACTTCTGGCTATTGTGTTTTTCTTGGCGACAACCTGGTGTCTTGGTCTTCCAACTGTCAGATGACTATCTCTCGTTCCAGTGCAGAAGCCGAATATAGGGGTGTTGCAAATGCATTCGCAGAAACAAGTTGGCCACCCAACCTTCTTCTTGAGATGCGTGTTCCGATCAAGCATGCCACACTTGTCTATTGCGATAACATTTCTGCAGTGTGTCTGTCCAACGATCCAGTGCAACATCAATGGGCTAAGAAAGTTGAACTTGATATTCATTTTGTCTGTGAGAAGGTTCAGATTGGTTATGTTTGTGTGCTTCATGTTCCTGCTGAGTAGCAGTATGCTAATATCTTTACTAAGAGACTACAACGACATCTTTTTCACCGTTTTCGATCCAGCCTGAACGTCCTTCCTTCTCCTGCTTCGACTGAGGGGGTGTATTAGCCAGTAAATATGTAAAATTTAGTTACCTAGAATAACACAATTATAGATATGGTATAAGAGTTCATGGGTCCGTGACTTCTTTATATCCATGTTTGCACGATAATTAATGTCGCTGGACATGAAGAGGCATGTTAGTGTCCCATATCAGTGGTTGATAAAGTTACGATTCAATATATAAGATAATGAGTCACCCCTAAATAATACCAATTGATTTTATGACAGGAGCCCATCATTCTAATACTGCTATTTCATATTCCATGAGAATTTTTTCCCCTATTTATCTACCCGGGAAAAATTCATTATGATTTTTAAGATAAGATCACCAGTTACAGGTTTCAGCTTTAATTGTAGTAATTTAGCAAAGATCTCGTACTACAATTTTCATAGGCTGGTAGATCTATAACCTTTGGCAAGCACATGGTTATTGATTTTTGGGATTAAAATGACTGTGGTTTCATTACATTCTTTATTGGCCAATTTTCCTTGTTGGAATGAAAGTACACACTCCTGTAGTGGTGCTTTGGTGCTTTCCCAGTGGTACTATCCAGATGGAAGCTATTTGAGCTGGGGATGGTTATAATTTCATATTTTAACTGCTTACCATAACTCTTATTCTGTAAATGGATTTTGCAATATCTTCATTTGCTGTTGTGATAGCTTTTATAACGTAGGAGATCTATCAATTGTTCTCTTGAACAGTGATAATCCGGCATATGAGGATATGTGTCTTGGTGAACATAGATAGTTTTCAGGTGGTTCAAGATTTCAGAGTGTACTCTCTGAGTAGAATTCAACCATGTACCTGTCTCTGTCTTTAATTCCACTATTCTTTTTGTCAAAGACTCCCCGAATGCCCATTTGTGGAAAAACAATACTATGTTTGAATCTCCAAACTTGTCCGTTCACTCCCGCCCTCAGTTTCCAGTAGTCAAACTGAAATTGAACCAATTTTAACAACTCTTGCCTAAGCTCTGTCACTTATAATCTTTATTGGCCAGTACTTTTTCTAGACTTATTGTAGTTGTACTTATTTCTCTAAAAACTTTACTCTGTGATCTATGTTTCCATATGAAGTTTCCACTTTTACACAATCATCTCAAGCTATCTAAGCTGGTACACATAGTATTTTTTCCACAAATGGTCATTCAGGGAGTCTTTGACAAAAAGAATAGTGGAATTAAAGGCAGAGACATGTACATGGTTAAATTCTACTCAGAGAATACACTCTAAAATCTTTAACCACCTGAAAACTATCTATGTTCACCAAGACACATATCCTCATATGCCGGATTATCACTGTTTAAGAGAATAATTGATAGATCTCCTACGCTATAAGCTATCACAACAACAAAAGGAGATATTGAAAAAATCCATTTACAGAATAAGAGCTATGGTAAGCAGTTAAAATATGAAATTATAACCATCCCCAGCTGAGATAGCTTCCATCCAGGTGTATCTGGCGGTACACACTCTTGCGCTAGGCATAGGGATGAACCCCAGGCATATTTTGTCATTTTGTCGGGTTTGACCATAGGTAAATGTGAATTTTATGTTCAGGAGTGGCAACTAGGCATGAATGTTGATTGTTTGGTTGGATTAGGCTAGAGGACTTAATTGAATTAGGCTATGAACGATACAAGATTATCCCGACCACATACAGTTATGCATCGATTCATATCCAGTTAGGGTTGTAGTCTAGTTTCGAAAGCCATATCACATGTTTGTAGCAAACTAGTCTGGATAAAATTGTAGGGGGTAGTAATAAGATAGTAATGCTCTCTATCCTAAAAGCATACACTACGGTAGTGGGTGTTCCCAGTGGAGGTTCCAGTGAGTCATTTTACTCATGTGTTTAATTTACTTCGTGATCGCTGGTATATTAAACACCATAGTGAGGGTTAGAGAGGGTTAGTGGGTTAAGCGCTATTATAGCTATAACGGGTGGGCGCAATGGTTTGATGGGGGGGGGGGGGAGAACCGGGATACTAATTGATCCATCTCCCCACGGGGTCGTTAACTAGGCATCAACTAACTTGCAGAGATGCTTCACAAAGAAAAATATTTGTTTATTGTTCCCGTTCTTACTACTAAGCTACCTAAGGGGTAGATAGTAACAAGACCGGGGTCGTCCACAGACATGCTACTAATACAAAAGTTAACTACACACAGCCGCAATCGGGTTGTTAATCTGATCATGTGTCAAGAATAGCTAATGTTGCAAAACATGTTTTTTTGGGGGAGGGGTTTATCTAATCACTACAAACATGCAAGAACAAGAGAGTAAAACTGTATATCGCTAGCACTTAAGGAATATTTGCGTAACATGACCGGTAATATAATTTGATCCTAGATTCAATCACATTTAAGACATACAAACATATTTTAATGCTTGTTCCATGTAGTGTGGTCGATGGTCAACACTTCCCCCTATCTATCACATAAGGGTTCTATTGTATTCTTCCATTGGCACCCCCTCCGTAATTAGGGGAGTACAACAATGACCCTGCCTACTGTGCAGATCTGATTCTCCCATGTACGATTACGCCCCGGACACTCCACCACGAATGCTTCTCCCTAGGCCTACAGATGCAAAGGGATAAGCACCTTATTGTTGACTCTATACACTAACCCTAGTTTGCTAGTACACTATCTTTATCTGTAACCCTTCGACCTCAAAGTCCAACTAAGACTAGTGTATGGCCATCATAACGTTAACTCAACGACCCACTTGCATACACCCATACGGTCCCAAACTATCACTACCCCTAATACATTGAGGTTTCACTCACCCGGGGACATCAATAAATACGCCAACATGGATGTAGCCTACGGTGTGTGCCAACATAGTGTAACAATCATGCAATTAACAAGAATGAAAGCATAAGTCAACATAATGTTCATAAGCATATAAAGATTGGTAGATCTTAGAATCTCACAAAATAACTACCAAATCATGAATACAGATATAGATCCCCAAGCTAAATCACTACTCCCTAAGAATTGAACCTAAATATTTCATTGGATTCAATGCCCTTGGGAAAAAACAAGGAGAAATAAATTAAAGAGAAGGGTTAGCCCCTATCTCTCTCTACCTACTCTAAGGAAAGCTAGGAGAATGAAAAATAAAACTCTCCAAACTTAAACCCTAGTAGACATATGGTCCTATATATAGTAGTAGAGAATTGAGCCTTGAAAAAGGCCCAAAAAGTGGCCAGAACCCCCCAGTAGTCGTCATTAGCATGGTCCATGCTATAGAACACGACTTGTGTTGGCTTGGATTGGCACGACCCGTGTTGTTCGGCATGGGCTGCCGGCTGGGTACTAGTCTTAGCCATTCTAAGCGCACGACCATATCGTTCATCATAGACCGCTTGCTAGGAACTCCTCCTCGATCACTTGAATGGAACAGACCGTGTAAATCTTCATGGGCTACCAACCGAATGTATGATTTCCTCTTCTAAACGGGCGCGGGCTGTGTATATCCTTGGGGGCCGTCGGCTGGGATTCAATTTTTGAGCAAATTGATGGTGCAGGCGTGTTAATATTCACACCCCTTGGGCTAGTCTTTATGTGTTGACTTTGAGTGGCACGGCCCGTGCCCATGCCCATACTTAGCCGCACGAGGAATTTGGCTAGCACAAGCCGTGTAGAATAAAGTGGCATGTGCCAAGGGCCTCTGGCACTATCATGCTGGCTAACACGGCCCGTGTTGATTCACACGACCGTGCTAGGTCTTTAAGTATTGGACTTGACTCCCTTCTTCTTCTTGGCTTGATTCCATCTACTACCATGTTTTGACTCGTGGTCTTTTGCCTACTACCATCATTGTGAATGGCCTTCTACTATCTACTACCACCCTTCCAGATGACCTTCTACAAAACTATGCTTAAATGCTCACGAACAACCTACCAATACACTCACAAAAGAAGAACCAGGCGCTCGTGAGGACATAGTGTCCATTAGCTCCAATTAAGTCTACAAAACTAGGGATTTAGATAAGAAACCCATTAACGGTCATCTAAACCCTTTGTAATGTAGACCTAACTAAAACTAGTAGTCAACCAACCAAAAAAAATGTGTCAAATGCATTATTTAACACATGATTTTAGGTGCAGATAAATTCCCCCATACTTAAACCTTACTTGTCCTCGAGTAAACAAAAATGAGCAAATATCTAAGAGGAAAGGAGCATGCAAGGATAAGTTAACCAATACATTTGATGTGCACCATATTGCATGCATTAACCAATGCATTTGACACAGTAATTGTTTGTTTTACTTGTTGGATTGCTAGTTTTAGTTAGGTTTACACGACAACGGGTTTAGACGACCATTGTTGGTTTTCTTACCTAAATCCCAAGTTTTGTAGACTTAATTAAAGCTAATGGACACGTTGTGTTCATGAGCACTTAGATCTTCATTTATGATCTCATTAGTAGGTTGCTCGTGGATACTTTGACATCATTGTATAGAAGGTCATTCACAAGAATGGTAGATGATACCTGAAGGCTATTCGCAAGAATAGTGGTAGATATGAAGGCCACAAACTTAAAAGTGTGGTAGTAGAGGGAATTGAGCCAAGAAAGGCGGATTTGAGGTTCAAAAGGGCCAAAAACAGAGAAAGACATCAACCGGCCAAACCAGCCGACCGGGCGGCACAAGACCAGATGCATCAGCACGGACCCCAGCTAGAACGGTCTGTGCCAGGGGTGTATAGCACATACCGTGCTATAGTCCCCAACATGAACCGTGCCCATTCATACGGCCAGCGTCCCTTTTTTCCCCGTTTCACTCCAAATCTGCTAAGTATGAGAACAGATCGTTCCATTTCACATGGTCCATGTTGTTTCAAGTCCCAAATTTGAAGACTAGCCCACAGGGTGTGACAGATAACACAGTCCATGCTAAATAACTTATCAAAATGAGGCTCCAGCTGATGGTCTGTGCCAAACGACATGAGATGTGCAATCAGAAGTATCAAACGAAGGTCTAGCCGGCGGCCCATGCCAGACCGAGCATCACATGCTAGCATGAAGGGCATGGTCTATGCCAGACATAAAAGACCACGCCAGCACAGACCAGCGGGCCGTGCCAGGCCGTACATGCCGCTCCAGCACGAAGGCTCTTTAGCCTTCACGGACCGTGCCGGTTTCCACTGGCCATATCCGTTACGGCTGATAGGGGTTGAACCCTATTTTAGGCCTATTTTAAGGCCTGATTCCCTACTACTATATATATAGACCTATGTCTGCTAGAGTTTAAGTTTATTCTCATTTTTAGACTTTAAGAGTAGGGCAGAGAGAGAAAGGAGCTCTTCATTCTCTCTAGAATCTTTTCTTTTCATCTCTTTATTTTTCCTTTGCCCAAAGGCATTGAATCCAATGAAATACTTGGGTTCAATGCTTATGGAGTAGTTTATTATCTTGGGGATAATGTTTGTATTCATGATTTGATTTATGTTTTGTGAGATTTCTTGGATCTTCCTATTTCTATGTGTTTATAATATTATGTTGGCTTGTTCTTAAATTGTTTATGAATTGCATACACTCCATTAGCACAAACTCGAGACTACATTCATGTTGGTGCACATATTGATACCTCCCGGGGAAGAGAAACCTGGATGTGATATGGGTAGCGGGGTTCGGGTCCACGTGAGTGTGTGCACTTAGGTCTTTTTTAAGTTTTACCATTATGATGACATCACACCAGTCTTAGCTGGAAAGTTGGTCCGAAGGGTTACATGTAGAGATAACATTTAGTAGCAAAACTAGCGTTTAGGGACCCTAATGCGATCAATGCCTATCTAGAGCATTCGTGGTGTTGTACTCGGGACGTAATCGTATGGGGGAGAAACATATCTGCACAATGGCAAGGCCGTTGTTGCACTCCCCTAATTATAGAGGCGGTGCCGATGGAAGATTGCAAGAGCACTCTATGTGAAAGGTATGGGGAAATGTTGACGATCGACCACACCACGTGTTATGAACACTAGAATAGGTTGTTGATGTCTTGTATGTGATGGAATCAAGGATCAAAACATTTAATCAATCATGTTACACAAATATTCCCCAAGTACTTGTCTATATAGTTTTATTCTCTCGTGTGATCTTTTATGTTCGTAGTTGTTAATTGAAAAATCCCATTTCAAAATACTTTGCTATTCTTAGCACACAGACGAATTGATGACCCATACGTGGCTGTGCGTAGTTGGCTATTAGACACCTAGCATCTCTGTGGAAAAACCCGGCCTTACCACTAACTACCCCATAGGTAGCTTAGTAGTAAGTTTGGGAGAAAAATATAAATATAAATTTGATAATTTCTCATTCAACCTGTTTGTTTGTTTGATCAAAAGTCTACCAACGACCTCGATGGGAGATGGGTCAACATTCAGCATTATTCCTAGAATACCTTAGTTTCCTCAAGGATGTAAGAATCTCACAACTCCCACTCTCCCCAAAGAAGCAAAAGTAATCTGTCCAACCAATCATACCAAGAAAAAGGCAAGGTATACATGATATGTGCAAAAATAACTTACTCCGCCGAAGGAGCCGCCAAAGACAATCCAAGAGATGCTTAAAATAGTTTCCAATTTCTCTCATTTTTCCTAGGAGCTCTTTCGGGTTTTCATCCTAGATTTACACAGAAATTGAAATCACTTCTCACCTTTTTCACACCATGGCCTCTCAGTTTTGGCTGGTTTTTTCAACCTATTTGAGCCTTTCCCATTGTTGTCTAAGTCTCCCTTTCAGGTTTTTTACTTAGCCGGGTATATATTATTTTTTCATTTTTATTTTTGTGTAGCACAAAATGCCCCAAATATGGGCTTCATACTACATGAAGTAATCAAAACAAAAATGACACCACCAAAAGTGTTCCAAAACATCCCAAACAAACTACAAAAAGGTGTTCTCATACCCAAAAACAAACCAACAACTAAAAGATTGAAAATCCAAATGAGGGAAAACAAAGGGAAAAATAGTCATCATCACAATATCCCATATTAAAGCAGAAACAGATAATAGGGAAATAAAGGAGATGTCACCATGAAGGTGTTTCAACCCCTCCTCCACACTTTGTTCATGCATTGTCCCCAATGCATGTGACCAAGGTGAAATGAAAGCTTGGAAACACCAAAGTTTTTGACTCCGTCTGTTAACTTCCTGAGATCATTCTTGTAGCACGGTCCATGCTGTATGCATGCCTCATGCCAAAAGACAATAGCACGAGGCTTAGCACGACATGTTCCCTGCATATGCTACTTCAATTTTCGTCCCAAAATTCCTGCATTTAAAAACATGAAAACTAAGCATAATACTGTTCCAGCCAGAAAATCCGATGACTACATATCCCTAAAAACACTACCAACAATCAAACACTTCCCAAAAATCACAAAAAAAGTTTTCAAAATATACTAAAACAAAGATAAAAACACCGTTTCTTTATTGTCGGTCTCAAGACTTATTTGCATTAGAAAAGTTCATGCATGTATGTTCTCACCAAGGAGGGGATTTCCCTCCTTGTCTACTACCAAATTTCCCTACTCAAAATAAGGTTTTACCCTTTGCCCATTGACTAACCACTTTATGCCATTTTTTCATCTTTCACCTCTATCAGTCCTTGATCATATACCCTGGTCACCACATATGGGCCCACCCACCTTGACCGCAATTTACCCAAAAAAAGATGCAGCCAAGATTGGAAGAGAAGGCTTTTTGTCCCACAAAAAGGGCCCTTCACTAATTTCTCATTATGCCATGCTTTCGTCCTTTCCTTATAAATTAGTGAGGTATCATAAGAGTCGCACCTAAATTCTTCAAGGTCTTGTAGTTTCAAGTTCCTATGTTTCCCGGCTTCACTCAAGTCCATGTTTAAGCATTTAACGACCCAATGTGTTTTGAAATTGCATCTCTTACCAAAGAGGATCCAGAAGGGTGACATACCTATGGGAGTTTTGTATGCAGTCCGGTAGGCCCAAGGTGCATCGTCCAACTGAGTACTCCAATCCTTTCTAGACATATTTACCGTATTTTTTAAGATGGCCTTGATTTCCCAATTGGACATCTCTGCTTGACCATTTGTTTGTGGGTGGTATGCGATGGATGTCTTATGGGTCACTCCACATCTCCTAAGCAAAGTTTCCATGGAGTTGTTTCAAAAATGTATTCATGTATCGCTAATTAGGGTTCAGGGACACCGAACCAAGAGAAGACATTGGATTTTAGGAAATTGATTATTGTTGACACGTTATTTCTTTTTGTCGCTTTGACTTCGACTCATTTGGACATATAGTCCACCACCACTAGAATATAGTTGTTACCACTGGACTCAGGGAAAAGACCCACGAAATCCATCCCCCACTTATCAAAAACCTCAACTGACATTGAAAGAACTTAGGGCATCTCGTTTTTAAATGAGATGTTGCTCATCTTTTGGCATTGATCACATGATAGGATGAAATGTTAGGTACGTTTCAATATGTTGGGCCAATAAAGGCCACATTTCACTACTTTCTTAGCGGTCCTCTTAAACCCAAAATGTCCACCAATATCAGAGGTATGACAAAGTGTAAGGATATGCTCTATTTCATCTTCATGAATACACCTCCTAATCTCTTGGTCAGGGCAATGCTTCTACAAGTAAGGTCATCCTAAAAAAACTCTTTAGCCTTATCCACCAACCTATCATTCCTTGTTTTATCATATGAGTGAGGGAATTTTCTCGTGGCTAGGCAGTTGGCATACCAA
The DNA here is from genome assembly GCA_037428765.1 of Rubia yunnanensis. Lineage (NCBI taxonomy): Eukaryota > Viridiplantae > Streptophyta > Magnoliopsida > Gentianales > Rubiaceae > Rubia > Rubia yunnanensis. Next base: position 40,620,176 of record CM075066.1, read on the forward strand.
GGTTGGCTAGTCATCACCCTGAATAATTGTTCATCAGGAAACTCTTCCCGAATGGGTTCCAACTTAAGCTTCCCCTTGGTGGGACCTAAGCTCTCAAGGGGTGTCAATCTACTTAGATGGTTGGCCCCCCACACTATCCCTACCCTTCTTATCTCTCACTTCAAGGTCAAATTCACTCAAAAGAAGTATCCACCTAATGAGCCTAGGTTTAGCTTCTTTCTTTGTCATCAAGTGCCGAAGTGCTGCATGATCTGTGTAAATTATGACCTTAGTTCCTAGAAAATATGGCCTGAATTTCTCAAGGGCAAAGACCACGACCAATAACTCTTTCTCCATAGTTGAGTAATTGCATTGAGAATTATTAAGAGTTACTGATGTGTAGTAGATAACATATGGCACATTTCCTACCCTTTGGCCTAATACTGCTCCTATAGCATAATCACTCGCATTGCACATTATTTCGAAAGAGATGGATCAATTTGGGGGTTGGATGATAGGTGCAGTCACAAGCGTCTCTTTGAAGGTATCAAAATCTTTCCTACCCTCATCATTAACAATAAACTCAACATCCGTCCGTAATAATTTGCATAAAGGGGAGGAAATATTTGAGAATTCTTAATGAAACACCTGTAGAACTCGGCGTGCTCTAAGAATGACCTAATATCCTTATAACTAGTGAGGCAGGGTAAGGATTTAATTGTGTCCACTTTAGCTTTATCAACCTCTAAACCTTGGGCTGACACCATATGACCTAGAACAATGCCCTTTTCTACCATAAAATGGCATTTCTCGGAATTCAACACAAGATTTGTGCCAATACACCTTTCTAGCACAAGTGCTAAATGATGTAGACAAGAGTTGAAGGAGTCTCCATGTATGGTGAAATCATCCATGAAAATCACTTCAACAAAATGCTCGATGAATTCCGTGAACATGCTAACCCTACATTTCTGGAAGGTAAAAGGGGCATTGCAAAGACCAAAGGGCATGCGCCTATAGGCAAAAGTGCCAGAAGAGCATGTGAAGGTGGTCTTTTCTTGGTCCTCGTGGTCGAGATGGCTATTCGTAAATATTTGAATATTCATTGAGGAACCAATAATAAGCGTGACCGGCTAACCTCTCAAACATTTGGTCAATGAAAGGTAAGGGGAATTGGTCCTTGCGAGTTATCTCGTTTAAGCGACGATAGTCAATACACACTCTCCATCCGTTTTGAATACGGGTGGGTACCAAATCCCCATCCTTGTTCTCTACCACAGTCACCCCACTCTTTTTGGGCACCACTTGGGCGGAACTCACCCAAGTACTATCAAAGATAAGATATAACACCCCCGCCTTAAGTAGCTTAAAGACTTCACCTTTAACTACTTCCATCATTGGTAGGTTTAATAACCTTTGAGGTTGGCGTACAAGCTTTGCACCCGCCTTTGAGGGGCTTTGCACCCTCCCCAATAATATCCTATATGTAGTAAAGCAATACTAAGAAATGATCTGGCTGGGAAGGAATTGAACATGATATTGATACTTATACTAGCTCTACGAGTGTGGGAATAAGGTCATGAAGTCAAGGGGAAAAAATGGAAATCCGCAGCGACCATTTGTTTAGCCAAGGTGATGGTGATAAAGAAAATTGAGAGGGAACAAAATAATGAAGAAGAGGAAGAAGTGAGGCGGTAATGAAGAAAAGGAATGAGGGTTATTTATACTAATTCCTGGACACTTGAAGTTTGAGGTTCAACCAAATTTGATCAAATTTTGGAGTCCGTATTACCTTCTAAGTTCTACCATCTTCCTTACTTTTTCTTTGACTAAAGTATTTTTTTGATCCCTTACAATATATACATTCTTTTGGTCCCTGAGGCCAATACCACTTTTAATCAACAATTAAGATTCTGAAATTGATTTCTTTGATCCCTAGAGGTGATTTTCAGGTAAAGTCAACGGTAAAATTGGTCAAAATATGTAAAATAACCACTATATCCCCTAGTTTAAAGAAGAAGAAAATCATATCCTCCCTCTTCCCCCATTGTAACTCCGCCGTTACCCTCTTCTCCCATTCCAACGTTGCTGCTACCTCTTCTTCGCCGCCGATATTTAGAAAATGCATGCCACCGATTTAGGCCAGATTCCCCAATCAGAATGCTCCCCGATTAAAAGGTGGCATGTAATTAATCATATTCAGGCCTATAATTCATCATATTAAAAGGTGGCCTGCATCAAGATTCCCCAATCAGACTTCTCCGTCAATGGATATTTTTTAATCAGTTAATTCATCACCCCGCCTTTCTAAAAGTTTGAATCAGACTGCTCCCAGATTCTCCAATCGTCGTCGTCATCGTAGCTTTTGTTCTCCCGCCCAATCTATTTTCTTCTTTGAAGAGATCCTTGGGGAGAGCTCATACGATGTTTCCGACATGCTTTTGACCATTTCCACGAACTCCATCTGCCCTCTGGCTATTGCCTGCGTTCTCGGCGACGACAGCGGAGTAAAGAGTAAGGGACCGCCGACGATCCAACGCACCCTACCACAATGTCCAAGCTAGCTCGATCTATCGCCAACACTCTGAAATTCAATGAATCCGATGATATTGAATCAAAAGATGATGGATCTTCCTCGCTGCTATCCCCACAACTCTGCAAATGCCTTGAGAACTAGCGACTTATTACCTTCCTCTTCTCCAGCACATCGATTTTGGTGTGTGAGTATGTGAGAGAGAAAGAGGAGAGAGCGACATTTGTTTTAGTTGATAACCAGCGCATTGAAGAGCAGCGGTGACGGTGTAAGAAGTAAGGGATTAGCGGCAGTTTCAAAGGAAACCCTAAAAGAAAGACTAAAATTAAAGAAAAAAATAAAGGAAAAAGGAAATATTTTAAAGTTAGAAATGGTTAATCGAAAATAATTATTAATTATTAAAATTTCTAAAATACCCCTAGCTATATTGGAAAATTATTTCAATTTACCTGTAAACCACCTCTGGGGATCAAAGAAATCAATTTTAGAATGTTAATTGCTGATTAATGGCAGTATTGACCTTGGGGACCAAAAGATGGTATTGCACACTATGTAAGAGAATAAAAAAAATAATTTAATCCTTTTCTTTTATAATTTTGTTCTTCCAATGCCATAATATGGATAAGATCAATATATTATTTCCTTATCCCACACACAAAATTGGCTTCCAAGTTTCTCTAACTACCCTAACTTGTTTTTATTTAAATTTCTTTACCTTTTAGATACCCCTTTGTAATTGGTTTGGAATATTAATTTACCCATTCCTACACGTATGTATACTTTGTTGATATCAAGATCCTTATTTTTAATTTCACTTTTGAATATCATGGTAGTAAAATTCATTGTTCTATATATCTTTAAGATAATTGAATTCTTATTGAAATTGTGGTATGAACCACTTACTTGAAAAATTATTAGTTTGATACTATGATATTTATATTTCATACTTTATTATGGCCAAATTTTATTTACTATACTTATACTTGTCTTTTTAAATTGCCAAATTTAGTGTAAATACATATTTAGTAACTCTAACTATGTTTCTAATCATTTTTAATTTTAGTATTTATGTATGTTTCATACACTTTTGAATTTAATATTTCTTAGTTTACATTCAAATCTCTATCTCTAATAGCGTATAAGGTAGTTGGCATTCTTGTCTTGTTACTCCCCCGTTCAAGCCTATTCTGCACAAAATATTATTTTGGTCAAACATTTCAGACCTTGACCACACATTTAAATAGGTATATCTCGTATGAGATATGGTTAGATTCGTCGTAATATGTAGTTTCTAAATATCTTGTGTGTCATTACTGTCTGTAGCTACACATATTTACAGTCAAACATGTTTACAAGGACCGTGAAAAGATTCTGTGTAGAATAGGCTGGGACGGAGGGAATATATTATTATTTCAGTTTAATTAATTTGAGTTAATGGAATGTTGATAGGTATGTATCATAAGAGTAAGTCCAACAGATTCTTCAAAAATTTCTTTAAAATGGAGATTCAAAACTCATATTCTTTATAATCTTTTGCTTCAACTCTGACAGACTCTCCATTTTACAGATTTTAACATTTATTACACAATAATTATTTCTTTTGTAATTTAAATCAAACTCTTATATTTCCTTGAAGAAAAATTTAAAATGACTAATTTTATTGCTTCATTTTAAAAGAAAATTAAATATTTTCTGACTATTTCTTTATTTCAATAAATTTAAAATAACGACTATTAAATTCATGAAACTCATGATATTAGACTAATGCAAAGTTTTTAGTACAACCAAAATAAAGTAACCTTTTAGAATCTAATTTTTTTTTTATAGAAGTAGAATTTCAAAATATATCCTTTTGATATTTCACTATTTCTCATCGAGTCAATAAAGAAGACAAATCAAAATTTCTTAATCATATTCATGCCGTGATTCATGTTAATTATTATTTGAAATTCATAAGTTTAAAATACCAATTTTTTTATATAAAAAAAAGATCACTCGAATGAATACTTAAAAACGAGAAAAAGTATAACTAAATGTTTCAATGGTTCAATTTTATTTGTTTATCCAAAAAAAGAAAAAAATAAATAAATTCAGTAGTCAAAAAAATTATTCCTCAATATAATTTTCATGCTACCATCAATCAAATGTTGATTATAGAATGTGGATAAGAAAACTGAAATATCATTTAAGGGATGAAATAAAGGGGAAAATGAAAAGTAATTTTATTTGTTAGTCCAATAATTTGTCAATTGGGATTATTACTCCCTCCAAACTTGTTCGAATACAACACATATAATTTTTTAGAGTCAAATTTCTTAACTTTGACTCAAATATCATTGAAATATATATCAATAGCTTATATTATTATGCGTAACTTTGTCAGCTCCTCCAACCACTTCTAGGGTTTCTCCTCCTCTCTACACGCTTCTTCAGCAACAAAAAAAATGGCCAACGCCAAGGACAACTTCAACGTCTCCGATCTCACCTCTGCTCTTTATGCTGACAATAGAGCCGACCTCGTTAATGCTCTCAAAAGTAAGCTTCAGGATCTTACTGGGAAGCATTCGGACGTGCTTAAAAGCTTGACCCCTGCTATCAGGAAGCGTGTTGAAGCTCTCAGGGAGATTCAGAGTGATCATGATGAATTGGAGGAGAAGTTCTTTGAGGAAAGAGCAGCTCTTGAAGCCAAGTACCAGAAGCTGTATCAGCCTCTCTATGCCAAGCGGTTCTATATTGTGAATGGAAATGTTGAAGTTGATGGGACCAAAACTGATGCTAATGAAGCTGCTAAAGAGGAGGAAGCTGCTGAAGAGAAAGGAGTCCCTAATTTCTGGCTTACTGCAATGAAGAACAATGAGGTTCTAGTTGAGGAGATAAATGAACGTGATGAGGGAGCTCTCAAATATTTGAAAGATATTAAGTGGTCTAGGGTTGAAAGTCCCAAGGGTTTCAAGCTCGAGTTCTTCTTTGATACCAATCCTTTCTTCCATAACTCTGTTTTGACAAAAATCTATCATATGATTGATGAAGATGAACCTATTTTGGAGAAAGAAATTGGGACGGTAATTGATTGGTACCCTGGAAAATGTCTGACTCAGAAAATCCTTAAAAAGAAACCTAAGAAGGGCTCCAAGAATGCCAAACTGATTGTAAGGATAGAAGATATTTGATTGATATTAGATTGATCCTGATTAGTATTGATTGATATTAGATTGATCCTGATTAGTGTTAGTGATAAGATCATAGTTGTACATTCCTTTTATATACCTCATTGTACCCTATATATTGAGATTGATACAGAGGCTAAATCATCAAGCCTTTCACACTTTCATGGTATCAGAGCATTGATCCATATCCCCTCTTTCTTTTCTTTCGCAGCACTGCTGCTCTTCTTTCATTTTGCACTACTGCTGCTCGAACAAGAGCCAATCCAAGCCTGTCACCTTCTCCTCATCACCATGTCAACTTCCGGCCAATCCAACCTTGTTGTTTCTGATGAAAAGCTACCATATAATACCCTAATCCACATGCTCAACATCAAACTATCATCTGGAAATTTCATGCTTTGGAAAACCCAAGTTCGCCACATTCTTCGATCACAAAATCTCTTCCGTTTTTTGGATGGATCCCATCCTTGTCCGTCCGTGCCATCACCACCTTCTTCTGCCGTATCTTCATCACCTGGTGATGCCACTGAAAAGGCAACCTATGATACTGCTGTTGCTGCCCGTGAATCGTGGATCAACGAAGACCAGAAGCTTTGCGGTCTTCTTTTCTCGTCGCTTTCCGAAGAAGCCATGGCGGAGGTCCTCGGCTGTGAAACTTCCCAGCAAATATGGGATACGGTTTCCACGGTATATCAGAACAAGAGCAAGTACAGTGTTTTCAAACTTCGTGTTCAGGTTCTTAATCTCCGCCGCACCGGTTCGGTGCACGACTTGCATCTCAAATTCAAAGCTATCTTCGATCAACTCGCCGCCATGGATGCTGCGCCTTCCAATGATGATCAGGTGTTGTGGTTCGTCACTGCTCTTGGCCTAGAATTCAGAGATTTCAGCGCCCCCATTATGAATCTTTCGTCGACGCCGAATTATGTCGACGTTGTTGCCCGGGCCAAAAATCATGAAGTTTTTCTCTCCACTCTCTCAGGAGATGGCAGCAATGGTGTTCAGACTCCATCTGCACTTCAAACCGCCATTTTTCTGGCACCGGCGCGTGGGACCACGCGCCGGCGCGTGGTGGCGGCGCGTCTGGCACACGCGCCGCCCGTGGAGGCCATTTCGGTGGCCGTGGACGTGGTGGACGCTCTGGTGGTGATCGTGGACGTGGTGGAGGTCTGGTCTATTAGTGGTGCAGGAAACCAGGTCATTCAGCAAATTCGTGTTATTGTTTGGTTCCTCGCTCCGTAGAATCTGCTCAGCTTGTTGAGTCCTCATTTGAACCAGCTTCTCGTGCCTCTGATTGGTACATCGACTCAGGTGCGACAAATCATATGGCATCCTCCTCCTCTGTTTTAGACAGTGTCACTCCTTATACTGGTAATTCTCGAGTTCTTGTTGGAAACGGCTCTCATATTTCTATTACACATCATGGTGATTCTAAGCTTACACCATCTTTGCGGTTAACTGATGTGCTCGTTGTGCCCCATATTACCAAAAATTTACTGTCTATTAGGAAATTAACCCGTGATCTTGGTGTTCTGATTACTTTTGATGACAAATCCTTTATTATTCAGAACAAGGTAACCAGGTCAGTCGTGGGAAGGGGCCGCAGTGAGAATGGACTCTACGTGCTAGATCGTGGAGAGGTAGCATTGATCACTTTTATTCAGAATACTAAGAGTCGGGCATCTTTTGAATTGTGGCATGCCCGCCTCGGACATGTGTCCCATAATGTTATTTCCCTTTTAGATAAAGCTGGGGTATTATCTGTTTCTTCTGTGTTGCCTACTCCCCACACCTGCGCCCCTTGTGTTATGGCAAAAGGTCAAAGGCTTTCATTTGTTGAGAATAATAAAAGAGCTCTGCATGTGCTTGATTTAGTCCACTGTGACTTATGGGGACCTTCTCCTGTATTATCTGGAAACGGTTTTTCCTATTATGCCATATTTGTTGATGATCACTCGCGCTTTACCTGGTTTTACCCTCTCCGCCGCAAATCAGACTTTGTGGATATCTATCTCCAGTTTGAGGCATTCGTAGAGAATCAACTCTCTGCCAGCATTAAGGTTTTTCAAAGTGATGTGGGAACGGAATTTATTAATAATCGCCTACGGGCCCATTTTGCTAGAAAGGGAATTCATCATCAAATCTCTTGTCCACATACACCGCAGCAGAACGGACGGGCCGAACGTAAACATCGACATGTCACTGAGATGGGGCTTACTATGCTATTCCATTCCTATTTACCACTTTCTTATTGGGATGATGCTTTTGGAGCAGCAGTTCATACTATCAATCGACTGCCAACACCAGTCCTCGATGGGGCATCTCCGTATGAACTACTATATGATCGCAAACCAGTATACTCCAACTTCCACCCTTTTGGCTGCAGAGTTTATCCTTTTGTCCGTCCCTATGCGGAGCACAAGCTTTCTCCTCGAAGCATCCCTTGTGTTTTCATCGGCTATAGCTCTCAATACAAAGGTTTCCGGTGCCTGGATCAAGCCACCAGACGTATCTACATCACTCGCCATGCTAGGTTTGATGAGACTTGCTTCCCTCTTGCTTTAGCCGATCGTTCAGAATCATCTTTTTCTTCCTTAGATGTTTCCGCTTTTGTTGATGTTGACTTACCAGTTGTTCAGTCTGTGGTTTCTCCAGCAGAGCAGACTGTGCCTACTCCCCCTTGTTCATTGTGCTCTCCTGGTTCGACAACTGTCCCGCCTCCAGCACCGGTTTCGAACACCATTTTGGATACTCCGCCTCAGTCTCCTACCTCTCCGATGTTCTCTAGTTCCTCGTCATCTGACTCTGATTCTGATGATCTGCAGTCTGCCCGAACGCATCATATGGTCACTCATCATCAAGATGGTACTCGTCGAACCAAAGACCTGCCTCCAGATTTTGTTGCCACCGGTCTCCTTTCGGTCTTGCTTGCCCAAACGGAGCCTCACGACTATCGAGCTGCACTTCGTGATCCACAATGGGTTGCTGCCATGAATGAGGAAATGAATGCCCTTCGTCAGCAACATACATGGGAATTAGTTCCTCGTCCACCTGGTGTCAATATTGTTGGATCGAAGTGGGTGTTCCGTCTGAAGTACCGGCCTGACGGTACTGTTGATCGCCACAAAGCCCGCCTTGTTGCTAAGGGATATTCGCAGGTTCCTGGATTCAATTTTGAACACACTTTCAGTCCTGTGATCAAGGCCGCATCAGTTCGCACCGTCCTTGCCATTGCTACCATGCGCAGATGGCCTCTTCATCAGCTCGACGTTAAAAATGCCTTCCTAAATGGTGTTCTTGATGCACCAGTTTACATGGCTCAACCTGTTGGCTACAAAGATCCGACTCGTCCTGATTATGTTTGCCGCTTGCGAAAGGCCATATATGGCCTCAAACAGGCTCCTCGTGCATGGTTTCAGCGCTTCAGTACCTACCTCTGCACTCTTGGTTTTCAGTGTAGTTCCGCTGACACGTCATTATTTGTCTACTCTTAGGGTACCACTTTGCTTTACCTTCTGCTCTACGTTGATGATATTATCCTCACAGGCAATGATCCAGCTCTCATCAGCCAGTTCATTGTCCGCACCGATCGGGAGTTTTCCATCAAGGATTTGGGCCATGCTCACTATTTCCTTGGCTTAGAGGTTTCTTCGACACGGTCTGGCTTGTTCTTGAGTCAGGCCAAGTATGCTCGGGATATCCTGCGTCGAGCTGGTATGATTGATGCTGCTGCAGTTTCCACCCCTTTTCTGCCACAGTCTCAGCTTCATAGCAGTACCAGCGGGAAGTTTGCCAATCCCACCTTATACCGCTCGCTCGTCGGTGCTCTTCAGTACCTGACCATCACTCGCCCTGACCTGACTTTTGCAGTTAATTCAGTTAGTCAGTTTCTTCAGGATCCCCGGGATGATCACTTTGCTGCTGTGATTCGCATCCTTCGTTATGTTCGTGGAACTATGCATCTTGGTCTCTCTTTCAGCTCTGTTTCATCTACTGAGGCGATGGGGTATTCAGACGCTGATTGGGCACGTTGCCTCGAGACTCGGCGTTCTACCTATGGTTATGCAGTGTTTCTTGGTGGGAACCTTGTATCCTGGAGCGCCAAGAAACAACCTACAGTCTCCCGATCCAGTTCTGAATCGGAATATCGTGCCTTGGCCAACACTGCTGCAGAGGTTGTCTGGCTGACTCATCTACTGCGTGATCTCCGTTTTCCGTTGTCTCGAGCGCCTCTTTTGTTATGTGACAACAATAGTGCAATCTTTCTGGCTCAAAACCCTGTTGCTCACAAACGGGCGAAGCACATTGACATTGACTACCACTTTGTTCGGGAACTTGTTGCCTCTGGAAAGCTTCGGGTTAGTCATGTGCCTACTTCGCTTCATATTGCCGATATCTTCACTAAGGGTCTCTCTCGATCGTTATTCGAGTTTTTCAGATCCAAGCTTGCCGTCTCGTTTCATCCGACGCTTCGCTTGAGGGGGGGTGTAAGGATAGAAGATATTTGATTGATATTAGATTGATCCTGATTAGTATTGATTGATATTAGATTGATCCTGATTAGTGTTAGTGATAAGATCATAGTTGTACATTCCTTTTATACACCTCATTGTACCCTATATATTGAGATTGATACAGAGGCTAAATCATCAAGCCTTTCACACTTTCACTGATCACTAAAACTGAGGATTGTGAAAGCTTCTTCAACTTCTTCAGCCCACCACAAGTTCCTGAAGATGATGAAGACATTGATGAAGATGCTGCTGAGGAGCTGCAGAACTTGATGGAACAAGATTATGACATTGGTTCCACCATTCGAGATAAAATTATTCCTCATGCTGTTTCATGGTTCACTGGGGAAGCTGCCCAAGATGATGAATTTGCTGATATGGAGGATGATGATGATGATGATGATGATGATGATGACGATGAGGATGATGTTGATGAAGATGAAGAAGATGATGAAGAGGAGAATGAGGATGAGGATGCTGATGATGAAGAGGATGAAGATCATTCCAAGAGCAGGAAGAAGAAGGGTGGAAGAGCTCCAGCTGCCGCTGATGGTCAGCAGGGCGAGAGGCCTCCTGAGTGCAAGCAACAGTAGTTGTGCAAGGCTGGTATTTGGGAAGCAAGAGTAGTTGCGTCAATTTTGTGTGTTATGATTCTAAGAACAGCTTTAGAAACCGTTTTGTTTTTAAGGTTTATGGCGTCTACTGTATTCTTTTCTTCTTCTTCTTGATGGTTTGGGTAATAGTTAGGATGCTTTGGAGCTGAAATTGAGACTTGGAAGTATAGTCATATATTAAGTAGAATAGTCATTATTGTTGCATTTTCTTCCCCAGGTCTCTGGCATGTATTGAGGTGAGTTTATATAGAGCACGTGTCATTAAACTTGAAGTTGCATTTTTTAATTATAAGCACCTTGAGTCTGCAAGAATATATGGTTCGTGAAATTATAGCCGTGTTGGAAGTAGTACTTAAAAAAAAAAAGCGTAACTTTGTTAAATTTGGTAGGGTATATTATTATTAATTATTAGTTTTTATAATATTTATTTTAATGTAATTGAAATATTAATCGTCAAGCATGTGCATTGAATATCGTGAAAAATGTGATATTTTTAGTAGGATGTGGAAATTGCAAGAGTTTAAATTTAGAAGTTCTTACCCTGTATGAAATATTAGTATTAATTTAAGTTGTTAAATGAATGATTATTTGATGATGGTATTCTCCAAAATTTCATTTCTCTCTCTACTAATATAGAGGACTAAATTTTAATTTCAACAAAATCTCTGTTTTGAAGAACCGTATGGAGAATCTGTTGGAGCAAATAATTGTCCAAAATCTCCAAAAATACTAAAAATCTCCATTTTAGAGAATCTGGACCTGCTCTAAGTCCCTATCTCCTGTTTTCTTTTCTTTATTATTTTTTTAATCATTTCATCACCCTTACAATTTGGCTGCAAAGTTTACTAATTTTATTTTATTCTTTTGTTTATACTTATTTTCAATTGAATTCTTATTGAAGTTTTAATTTGAACAACTTATTTGTTCAAATATTATTTATCGTAATTATATATATATATATATATATATATATATATATAATCTAGGAGATATAAAATTTTTACGATGAATTTATTCCCGATATTTTTCTTAACTCTTAACTTATTGATATAATCAAAATAGTTTTTTAATAAAACTTTCAAGTTATACTTATTGAATGTTGAAACAATTTAGCGAACTCCAACTAACTTTTTAATCATTCAAGCCTCTAGGGTTTATATTATATTCTCTTACGTTAATTATTGTTTCTTCATTTGTATCGAAATGTCTACCCTTAATAATGTCTTGAGTTCTGTACATTCTTGTATATGATGTATGTGCATTTAACGTTTCACTGTACTTATATATATATATATATATATATATATATATATATATATATATTTGTAACTCGCAATTTATTAGTTAGTGATTTTCTATAACCCTAAACGATTTTCACTCGTCCTTTCATTTTATTTTAATTTATCTTAGTATAAAATGATCTCGTATTTATGTATAAGGTATGAGACCTCACAAAAGACACATCCAACTTTAGTCCAATAATCATTAGGAACATGTTATTTTAGTTTTGAACTCCTTACCAACCTACCATAAGAGAAAATAATTACAATTTTCTTTACGAAATATTTTCATGGCTTATGTTGTGTTCTTAATTTTGATGATTTTTTGAGGCGGAATTCATTGTAATGTTATTCATAGTTTTGATAGGTTTATGCAGAGAATCATTGCAATGGGTTTTTGGAACAAAATAATTTGTGTAGAGTATCGTTGAGTTTCCTAATTTCGGTGAATTTTACTTTGTTTTGTTCTTTTTCATTTTGATCATTTTTGAAGAGAAATCCATTGAAATTTGTTGAGTTCTTCTCAATTTTGATGATACATTGAACATGGGTACGTTTCAATGTTATTATACTCATTCATTAAAAACAGGCTTTAAAGGGAATGTATGAATGTAATTGACACCTAATTATTATTATTTCTGTTTATGGTAAACTCAAGAAATGCATTCGTTTAGATGGTCATATCAGATCATTTTACGTTCTAAATAAGAATTATAATTATTGTCCACTCTTACTAAACCATTTCATTTCTTATTACACCATTAAATGATATTCTCTTAAATATTAAATTTTATTTATATTTAAGTAGTAACATGATAAATTAAATTATTTTTATATGAAATGTATAGTAATAATAACAACAACATGTGATTGAGAAATTAATTTATCTAAAATAAGTGATTTCAGAAAGTGGTTGCAAAACAAACTTATTAATCATAATTCATACTTGTCACATATAATGTCGCAGTGTCTTGAGAATTTAGTGATATGGCACAATTCTCCACAAAATTGCAGTAAATTTATAATTTTGTCATCTCTTGAAGATATATTTGTAAAGTGTTGTAATGATTGACGTAATTATGGGAACATTATCTAAAATGTTGCAATATATGTCACGAGAAAGGCGACACAACCACCAAATGATATAATTGTGCCTCAAATTTGCAGCAAACTTTTAATTGTATTGTCTACTCAAGACATTTTACTAAAGTTCCGTAAATGATTTGTCGTAAATTTGAGACATTATAAAAAATGTCGCATATATGTCACAACATACAACACGTAAAAGAAATGATACAATTTTGTCATAAATTAGCAACAAATTTATAATTGTGTCGTCTAAATGTGACATTTTATTAAAGTGTCACAAATAATGTATCGTATTATTACGACAATAAATAATATACAACACATGTGTCACAAAAAAGGTGACATAGCAATAAAATGACAAATGTGTCACAAATGAACAACACATTGCCATAAGCGTGGTAAATATGTGACATTTATACATTGGTCGCATATTTATGTATCGCAAAAGGTTAACTTTCTTGTAGTGATATATCATCGATGTGCTTCAACCAACTAAAGTAATAGTAGATAAGCTTCATAAAACCTTTGCTAAGTTCTCATGGAACACAAGTATAATTATATTGAGCAGCAACAAAGAAAAATATGGAGATCCAATACCAATTTGTGTTATACTACTGAGAAAAATGGCCTAAGTTTTAAAAATGTGCATACTATGGTTCATGGTTTTTCAATAATATTTTTTATGGAAGCAACAATCAGGCAACTCTTTGTGGGTTAAACCAATGTGGTCAACACTTGATAACTTTAAAAACTCAAAACCTTTTTTTTGGAAATAAAAACTCAAAAACCTGGAAGAGGATAAAAGAAATTCAGTAAATTTCCCTGAATAACTCTTTTATTCAGGCGGGTAATGGTGAAATCTCATTCTACAACTATTAAATCCATGACATTCATTGAAATAAATCCATGAATTTAAGAACTAAAAGAAGGAAAGAGAAGTAGAACTCTAGAGAGGAAGAGAAAAAATTCTCATTTTCCTTCCTACCCACCAAAAACTAAGATCTACATTATGGCTACTTACTAAACCCTGGGAGACTAAAGACTCCTTATATAGGAGAAGATAAATGGACCTATAAATGCCTGGGTTTGAAAATCCCCTGTAAAACCCAAATGTCACCCCTAGTGCCACGCTAGCAAGGGTTGTGCAATAGTGCACAACCGGTGCAAAAGCACGCATGATGCGGACTAGAGACGTTCGTAGGCATTCTGAGCACACGCAACCCGTAAAAAAGCTCGTGGTTGGAGGATTGGAGCTGTGTTTGCCATTTTTTGAGTGTGTGGGCCGGGCAATAGATTACATGGCCCATAGTCTAGTCTTCAGCTTCTTGGCACGGGTCATGCCAGTTTTCAGCTCTTCCAAAATTTGGCTTTTTTCCTTTAACCTATATGCGCTGCTACGGGTGAACCATTGATCCAATTTGGGAGTTCTTGTAGTTAATTTTATAGTGCTTGAGAAGAAGAATCCAACAGTGTCACCCTCGTAGGCTGATTTTTCTTGGATTGTTCCCTGATTCGGTTCAACTCTCTTCCTTCTTCGACTCTTCTATCTTCTACCACATTTTCACTCGTGTCCTTTGGTCTTCTACTATCCTTGCGAATGGCCTTCACTAAACTATTCCAAAGTGCTTACGATCGATGTACAAATAAGCTTACAAATTAGAATCTAGATGCTCGTAAGGAAAAAAACATCCATTAGACTCAAATTAGGTTACAAAATGATGGATTTAGATGTGAAAGCCAAAAATAATCATCCGAACACCTTATGATGTAAACCTAGCAATCTACCCACAGAATGATAACAAATGAGAAGTTAAATTCTTTTAAAAATACATGCATTTGACGTCTCATTATTACGGTCATAATTTAAAGGAAAAATCATCAACTCTTTTAGGATCATAAGGATATACTAATCTGAAAACTTTATGAAAATGACATTTTCTCATTATAGTCAGCTCTTTCCTGACCTACTACCTAAGGAAACCTATGTCTTGAACTGGAGACTATTGAACAGACGACAAGCAATGCATGACATCCTTGAAGATATGTATTTTAACCTCCCTTCTGTTTGTTTCTTCTGTAAATCCAACTGAGAAGAGGTTCATCACTTTTTAACAGTTGCATAGTGATCAGAGAAATCTAAGCAACAATTAATAAAGTCTTTAGTTTAGTTTCATCTAATTTTACATTTTTTATGGGATATATATTACTTCTACTTAGAGCTGTCAATCTCTGACCCAAATTTTGGATCCAACCCGGACCAACTTGACCGAATTCAGCCCAAACCTGATCCTGACCCGCAAAATATTGATCTGAACCCGAACCCGAACCCGACACGACCCGAACTCAACCCAAAACTCGATTCTGACCTGATAATTTGAACCCAAACCTAGACCCCACATGATACGAACTTAACCCAAAACCCGATTCTGACCTGATAATCTGGATCCGAACTCGACATGGCTGAATCAACCCGAAATCTTATTTTGACCCAAATATGATTCAGTCATAATACATTTCAACTTGAACCTGATTTAACCTGACTCATAATAAACTTGTAACCGATTCAACCCGAGAAATAACATACATAACTCAATCATAATCAACGAAAATAACATACATAACTCAATCATAATCAACGAAAATAACATACATAATCAATCTAATTTTGACTGTATGCATAATAACCCATTTAGTTCAAAATATTTGATATAAGTCAGCAAGTATATTATTTCTATAATCTTAATATTTAGGTATTCAATAGAGTTATCTTGCACTAGTATGTCTAAATTATTTACTAAAATCAATTTTTAAACTATTTTTCTACATGAAAAAAATATTAAATAATAGATTGGTAATTTTGATAATTACTAATTGGAAACTAATACCTGAGATTTTTAATA
Source organism: Rubia yunnanensis (assembly GCA_037428765.1). NCBI lineage: Eukaryota > Viridiplantae > Streptophyta > Magnoliopsida > Gentianales > Rubiaceae > Rubia > Rubia yunnanensis. The sequence continues at coordinate 40,636,249 of CM075066.1, forward strand.
TTGTAAGTGATTTATAGGACTATCAATCAATTAAAATAAAAAAATAGGTTCCAAGTCATTAATAAATATTATTTAACTGAAGTTGCTTACATGGCATATGGAAATGCCAGCAAGTTAGTAACTATTTAAATATGATATATTATGCTTGTTTTTTTATTGATCAATTTATCATCGCATAGTATTAATATATCACATCTCATTAAAAAAAAATGATAACTTGAGTGATGATTTTTGTCATTTTTGAGGCTGGAAAAGCATGGCATTAACGAAATTTTGTTTCTTGTTCTGAGTCGAAACTATTTGTCAAGTTTCGAAGTCACTGCTGCAAAAATATTTTTAAACAACATTTAATTTTTGAATGAGTAGAAACATACTTGAAAATAATTTTTAAATTGGAGCACAAGTTCAACAACATACTTGCAAATAAATGTTTAAGTGGACCACAAGTTCAACAAAATACACAATATATAAAATCTGACCAATATCTAAGCAGATATTCTACACCAAAAACGATTGCATATCTATGATCTATTTGTTTCTTGTTTTGAAAATCAACTTCGAGATAAATCTTCGCCTCATCTCCAGGTGGAGGAAACGTAGAGCTGAGAAGAGGAGTTATCTAAACTGGTTGACTGCCCGGTGTGGATAACCAGAGAAAGCACAACCACCATTATTTTTTTTAGAGTGGGTCCAGCGGCATGTCAATAAGCTTATGGACAGGCCACTTATTTCTTTCCTTATACACTGTATTTCTTAAATTACATACAAAATTTAAAAGAGTGCGTCTCTTGAAAGACGGTCTTTCCATAAGTCATGGAAAGACCAGGGTTTAAAGTGTAAATTAGAAGAAATGAAGATAAAATTTTTGGGTTGCATGAATCGGGTTATAAATTTTATAATTACTACATGTTGCATACTAAAATTTTAATGTTGCAACTAAGACCTTTTACCTTTCATTATTCAAATTAAAGCCCGTCTTTCCATAAGCCTATGGAAAGACCGTCTTTCCCAAGACTTTGCCAATTTAAAATTTTTGAAAATATTTTTTTATATCATATATTTTAATATTTTCACCTTCAAATACATATTATTACTTGTTTTAACTTATAAAATGTAATATTTAAATTTTATAAAAAATTATAACATTTTAAGTAAATACCCCTGAGGACTGTCCATGAGCTCATAGAAAGACCATCTTTCCTGAGACTTTCCCTTTTTTTTAATCGTATTCGAGGGTCCAACACCAGTTTCTTTTTCCAGCAATCTTTTTCCACTTTCCTCATTTGATATCTTTGCATATCAGAAGGTCATTAACATTTAGAATTACAAAGTCATACATTGAAGAGCAATATAGAAGGTCATTAACATTTAAAATTACAAAGTCATACTTTGAAGAGCAATCCAGAAGTTTCAGAACTAATATTTCTGGCTACCTAAATCATTTGTTTCCAAGATACCATTAGCCAATGATTGTACTATCATGCGCTCACTACGTACATCAACTATCTGGCTATGCACCTAATAGTACCATATAACTCTTACTAAGTCATATCCAAAATATAAAGACATGCGATAATATAAATGCTTTACATCCAAGATTCTAAAAGGATTGTGATACTAGCAAGCAACACATAAGATGTATAATCGACCATTAACCAATAATGAGAACAAGTGATATCACCTACAACAAGCACACAGACAACCAAAGAAAACTAAATCCCTTGCCACTAAGCTAGAGGTCACAAACTTAAACGTGAACAGTGATGTGCACCATTATGCATGCATTAACCAATGTGTTCGGCGTAGTAATTGGTTGTTTTATATGTTGGATGCTAGTATTAGTTGAGTTAACGTGGCAGGGGGTTTAGACGGCCATGTTTGGTTTTCTTGTCTAACATAATTAGTACTAATGGACATATTGTATCCAGGGGCTCCTAAATCTTCCTTTGTGATCATCTTTAGTAGGTCGCTCGTAGATACCTTTTGTTATATTTTATGCGAAGGCTCTTCGCAAGGGCGGTAGAAGATATTGAAAGTCATTCGCAAGGACAGTAGAAGAAATCGAAGGCCATTCACATTAAAATGGTAGAAGACGAAAGCCACGGACATCAAATCTTCGTAGAAGGAGGTTGGAGCAAAAAATAGGCAGCATTGGAGTTCAAGACGGCCAATGAAGAAACGGAGAATCGTGGTTGGAGAGAGTTGTGCAAATTTCTGGGAACAATCCAAGAAGAATCAGCCTCAAGGTTGATTCATTGGATTTTTCTCCTCGAGAACCATAAAATAGACTACAAGAACTCTTAAAAAGAACTCACAGTTCATCTGTAGCAAAGGAAAGAATTCAGCCGGCCGAAGTACAAATGCGTGGGAGCGGACCGCTCATGGATGGCACCAACGACCCACACTAGGCAACGTGGTCCGCGCAAAATGCCTTTGGCACGGGCCGTGCCAAGGCCTAGTGCAGATCGCACAAATTCAATGAGCCATGCACACATCTTCCAAGCTTAACTAAAAAATGGCTAAGTATAGGTGTGGACCGCCCCATTTTCAACGGCCCGTTCCAAGTGAAAAATGTCAACACCTACCGGTAGGATGTGAAGAATCAAGTGGCTCGTGCCACGTTACTGAGCAAGACAAGGTTTCTGATGACGGTCCGTGCCAAACGTCACGTCTGGTGGATTAAAAGTGCAAAAATGAAGACTCTGATGGCGGCCCACGCCAAACGACGTAGATTGCACGGCCACGACCCGTAGAGGATAACACGACCCACACCAAGGAGTATGCACAGACCGCGCCAAAGTAGACGGTCCGCACCAATGGTGTAAGCACGGACTGTGCCAGATCCCGTAGCCCACACCAGTGCGGATCAAGCGGGCCGCGCCAGATCTGGTGCCCCACTCCAGCACGGACCCAGTACATGGCGCGGACCGCGTCATCCGGGATGGTGCGGGCCAGACGGCGGCTGAATTAGGGTTTCACACTTTTTGGCCTATTTTGTGTCTATTTTAGGCCCAATCCCCTACTACTATAAATATAGCTTTAGTCTACTAGGATTTTATCTTAGATATAATTTTTCATTCTACTCTTGTAATTAAGAGAGCATTTTAGAGAGAAACATTCTTTTTTTTTCTTTCCATTTTATTTTGCTTTCATCCTCTGATGTATTCCATTTGAAAAGGCGATTTTACTGTATCTGTGTGCGATTAAAGTGCGATACACACATCTCCCATCCTCACCTTCATCTTTCTCCCCTTATTTGTCTGATAACGGTCACAAGCTGTTGAACTGGCCGCCGTTCATGGCGTTGCCACCGCCCAATCTTAAGGCAGAAACACCCCCCGCTACAGGTAAAAGCTTTATCCAAGCTCTGAATGCTAAACCCTCTTCGCTCTTCACCTCTCTACCCGATACGCCTAATTTACACCTCATCACAGAATACAAGGGCAAGATTGCATTTATTCTCCCACCGGAGGAAGGTGATTTACTGGCGTCTCACTGCCAGAATGCTCTGGTTGGGAAGTTCAACAGAGGAAAGCCATCAATGGAGTCTCTTCAAACAGCATTTAAGTCAATAGGATTTAAATCGAAGTTTCAATTGGGATCTCTGGATTACCGCCATGTACTAATAAGATTTTAGGATAGTGAAGATTATCAGAGATGCTGGATGAAGGGACAGTGGATGATTCAAGGCTCAATCATGAAAGTCCAAAAATGGTCACCGGATTTCTCCCCAGTATCAGAATCCTCAGTTGTTCCAGCCTGGGTAACAATCCATAAACTCCCTATTCATTTCTACAATACCTCTGTAATCATAGGTATGAGTAGTCAGATTGGTAGATATCTGAAAATGGATGCAGCAACTAGTGCTTTGACTAGGCCATTTGCCATCAAAGTTTGTGTAGAGGTTGATCTTTTGTCTCAGCTCCCCTCTACCATAGTGGTTGGAATAGGTAGCAAAGTAGCAGAGTATCCTATAGAATATGATGAACTGCCTTCATACTGTACTCATTGTAGGATAATTGGTCATAGTCATGCTACTTGCAACTTCCTGCACCCAGAGCTGAGGAAAAAGCACCTTTCTACAGCCACAATAAATGAAAAAAAGGAAAACAAAGCCCCAGACCATGTAGAACCCATGCAAGCCTTAGATTCCCATCCTACACTGATCTTAGATGTTGCGGGATCCTCAGTTCTATCTGCATCTCAGAAGGAATTTGGTTTTCAAACATAACATAGTAAGTCAGGCTTTCATCAGGAAAATAATGCAAGTATTGTACATGTTTTCCCTGGTAGTCACAATAAAAGAACTGGTTCCTTTTATTCACTGGACGACATTTCAAAGCCAATCACTGCCACTTTCTGGAGAAAGAAGAACCAACAGTTTGACTTACTACCCAACCAGGAAACTACAATAATAGAAAACACTGTTAAGATCTCTAATGCTTTTCAGACATTAGAAGCTTTAAATGAGGGTGATGATGAGGAGGAAGCAGCAGAAATATTCCATGAAATATTGGAATCTCAAGAAGCCGTGGTACCCCCTATAACACATGACAAGATTACAGCCACAACAGAAAGCTACCCCATTCAAGAAAACAACCTATCTGATGGACACACAGAGCTCTCCATTATCTCAGTAACAAATACACCTGTCATCCCATATGCTGTTCTTGCAGTGGAAATGAAAGGAGAACACTCCTCAACTAATCAGAACACAAAGGTAGATCAAAGCATACAGTCTAAGGTTAGCACACTCAAACCAGTACCTACCCCATTTTTGGATAATCTTGATAAGAATCGGGATAAGAAATCTAATAATAGTAATGCTATCGCTACGAAACCAAGAAAACTTAGATCCTCACAGAAAGCAACCCCCTCTTGTTTTAAATGATTAAATATAACATAATAGGAAATATGTTAGTCTGGAATGTTAGAGGCTACGGAACATCAATGGATAGAATAAAATCCCTTATGTTGTCACACAAGATTGCTATTCTCTGTTTGATTGAGCCTTGGCATGACAAAAAGAAAATAAACACTCTGATGCATGAACTAGGCTTCAAAAATGCTCTCCCTGCTCAAAAAGCTAAAATTTGGATTTTATGGAACCATGCTTTTAATGTGGTCAGTTTAAAGGAATCAGATCAATTCTTGCAGGCTAGAATTTCAGATATTTCCTCACCTGTTAGTTGGAACTATTTTTTTATCTATGCTAGTGTCAATAGACAATCGAGGGAAGCTCTTTGGAATGACTTAAAAACCCCTCCTCCAGAACCCTCTATATACATTGGGGACTTTAATACAGTTGTCTCAGTCTCTGAGTATAAAGGAAGAAAATCTCCCCCCACAAGAAGCATGAAAGAGTTTAATGCTTTCATTAATAATCTGGACTTGCTTGAAATCCCCACGGTTGGAAACTCTTTTACATGGTGTAATAATAGATTCAGGAATAAATGCGAGGACCTTTTGCTTCAGAGATTAGAAAGGGGCATAAGCAATTTAGACTGGTTGGAACTTTTTCCAAAAAGCTCAATTCAAGTGCTAAATAGATTGATTTATGATCACTCCCCATTATTACTGTCTATTCAATCTTCTGAAGAATTGGTACCAAGGCCTTTTAGATACCAAGAGATGTGGTCAAACAGAAAAGACTTCCAGAAGTTGGTGGAAAAAAACTGGAATTTGCCATCCCCCTCAAGAGGGATGCACACGTTAGTGCATAAGCTTAAGAGACTTAAGATCGACACTAAAGATTGGAACAAAATTTTTTTTTGGAAATGTCAATCAAAACCTGTTTGAAGCTGAGACAAAAGTCAGTGACCTAGAAATAAAATTTCAACAGTCCCAAGATGAAACTGACTTAGCTGAACTCAATAAGTCCAAAGCTTTACTTATTAGATCCCAGAAAGAAAAACATTTTCTTAAAACAGAAAGCAAGGTTAAACTGGCTTAAACAGGGAAATGCAAATACCAGCTATTTTCACCACACTATTAGGGAAAGGAGAGCTAGGTCTAGAATTAGTAAAATCAAAGATGGAAATGGGATCTGGATTTCTGACCCTCATCTGATTAAAGAAGAAGGTGTCCAATTCTTTAAGGAACTACTAAATGAGGATGCCCCTCAAAAAACAAGAACTTATCTGAAAAATTTCTTAGGGGAAATTCCTCATCTGATTACAGATCAGCAAAACCATCATCTGCTTCAACCTTTCAATATCCAGGAACTCGAATTTGCAGTCTTTGATTTAAATAAATCTGGGGCTCCTGGATCAGATGGTTTCCCTAGTGAATCCTTCACCACCTTCTGGGAAACCATTAAATTAGACCTTCTGGAGGCAGCAAATGATTTCATTAGTGGTGGCTATATTCCAAAGGCTATCACAAGCACCTGGCTCACTTTAATTCCCAAAAAACCTATCCCAATTTCATTCTCAGACTTCAGACCTATTAGCTTATCCAATTTTGTCAATAAAGTCTTTTAAAAAATGCTTATGGAAAAGATTAAGCCACTAATGCACAAACTAATCTCTCCTGAGTAGAGTGCTTTTATTAAAGGTAGGGATATCTCTGATAATATCCTTCAAATGCAAGAGATGACCAGGATGTTGTCTAGAAAATCAAAATTTCCTAATTTGATAGTTAAACTAGATATGCAAAAGGCTTTTGATAGAGTCTCATGGTCATTTCTGAATTCCATTTTTCTTCATTTTGGCTTTCACGGGAAATTTGTCAAACTTATTATGCATAACATATCTGCTGCCCATTTTTCTGTTTTAATTAATGGAGCAACTTCAAGTTTCTTTGCATCTTCCAGGGGCATTAAACAGAAAACATTAGTCCTGTGGTTAAGCCTAAAACTATTCACACTGTATTGAGCTTGGCGGTCTCTCGTTCTTAGCCAATACATCAGTTAGATGTAAAGAACGCTTTTCTCCATGGTGACCCTCGTGAAATAGTTTGTATGCATCAACCGCCTGGTTTTGTTAATCCTGCAGTGCCCTAGCATGTATGCTATCTTCGGAAGTCTTTATATGGCTTCAAATAGGCACCTTAGGCTTTGTTCTTGAGATTTTCTACATTTGTTCTGTCTCGCGGCTTCAAAAGCAGTGTTTCACTATTCATCCGAAGTTGTGGTGGCTACAAGGCATATTTTCTCTTATATGTTAATGATATTGTCCTCACTGTTTCCAGTACTACACTTCTTCACGACATCATCTCTGAACTGTCTCGGGAATTTGCTATGACCGACCTTGGTGCTCTTTATCATTTTCTGGGTATTTCTATTGCTCGCTCCTCCACTGGTTTGTTCTTATCACAGTAGTAGTATGCTAGAGATATTATCGGTCGGGCCTTCATGTCATCCTGCAACTCGTCGGTGATGCCCATTGATAATGGTGCCAAGCTTAGCACCACTGCCAGTCCTTTGCTTGATGATCCCAGCCTGTACAGAATTCTGGCTGGAGCTCTTCAGTACCTCACCATCACTCATCCAGACATTGCCTATGTTGTACAACATGTTTGCTTATTTATGCATGCACCCCTGGAACCTCATATGCAAAGCATTAAGCACATTTTGAGGTATATTTATGGTACTATTAATTCTAGTCTCATATGATTACTGCTTATTCTGATGCGGATTGGGCTGGTTGTCCGGATTCTAGACATTCAACTTCTGGCTATTGTGTTTTTCTTGGCGACAACCTGGTGTCTTGGTCTTCCAACTGTCAGATGACTATCTCTCGTTCCAGTGCAGAAGCCGAATATAGGGGTGTTGCAAATGCATTCGCAGAAACAAGTTGGCCACCCAACCTTCTTCTTGAGATGCGTGTTCCGATCAAGCATGCCACACTTGTCTATTGCGATAACATTTCTGCAGTGTGTCTGTCCAACGATCCAGTGCAACATCAATGGGCTAAGAAAGTTGAACTTGATATTCATTTTGTCTGTGAGAAGGTTCAGATTGGTTATGTTTGTGTGCTTCATGTTCCTGCTGAGTAGCAGTATGCTAATATCTTTACTAAGAGACTACAACGACATCTTTTTCACCGTTTTCGATCCAGCCTGAACGTCCTTCCTTCTCCTGCTTCGACTGAGGGGGTGTATTAGCCAGTAAATATGTAAAATTTAGTTACCTAGAATAACACAATTATAGATATGGTATAAGAGTTCATGGGTCCGTGACTTCTTTATATCCATGTTTGCACGATAATTAATGTCGCTGGACATGAAGAGGCATGTTAGTGTCCCATATCAGTGGTTGATAAAGTTACGATTCAATATATAAGATAATGAGTCACCCCTAAATAATACCAATTGATTTTATGACAGGAGCCCATCATTCTAATACTGCTATTTCATATTCCATGAGAATTTTTTCCCCTATTTATCTACCCGGGAAAAATTCATTATGATTTTTAAGATAAGATCACCAGTTACAGGTTTCAGCTTTAATTGTAGTAATTTAGCAAAGATCTCGTACTACAATTTTCATAGGCTGGTAGATCTATAACCTTTGGCAAGCACATGGTTATTGATTTTTGGGATTAAAATGACTGTGGTTTCATTACATTCTTTATTGGCCAATTTTCCTTGTTGGAATGAAAGTACACACTCCTGTAGTGGTGCTTTGGTGCTTTCCCAGTGGTACTATCCAGATGGAAGCTATTTGAGCTGGGGATGGTTATAATTTCATATTTTAACTGCTTACCATAACTCTTATTCTGTAAATGGATTTTGCAATATCTTCATTTGCTGTTGTGATAGCTTTTATAACGTAGGAGATCTATCAATTGTTCTCTTGAACAGTGATAATCCGGCATATGAGGATATGTGTCTTGGTGAACATAGATAGTTTTCAGGTGGTTCAAGATTTCAGAGTGTACTCTCTAAGTAGAATTCAACCATGTACCTGTCTCTGTCTTTAATTCCACTATTCTTTTTGTCAAAGACTCCCCGAATGCCCATTTGTGGAAAAACAATACTATGTTTGAATCTCCAAACTTGTCCGTTCACTCCCGCCCTCAGTTTCCAGTAGTCAAACTGAAATTGAACCAATTTTAACAACTCTTGCCTAAGCTCTGTCACTTATAATCTTTATTGGCCAGTACTTTTTCTAGACTTATTGTAGTTGTACTTATTTCTCTAAAAACTTTACTCTGTGATCTATGTTTCCATATGAAGTTTCCACTTTTACACAATCATCTCAAGCTATCTAAGCTGGTACACATAGTATTTTTTCCACAAATGGTCATTCAGGGAGTCTTTGACAAAAAGAATAGTGGAATTAAAGGCAGAGACATGTACATGGTTAAATTCTACTCAGAGAATACACTCTAAAATCTTTAACCACCTGAAAACTATCTATGTTCACCAAGACACATATCCTCATATGCCGGATTATCACTGTTTAAGAGAATAATTGATAGATCTCCTACGCTATAAGCTATCACAACAACAAAAGGAGATATTGAAAAAATCCATTTACAGAATAAGAGCTATGGTAAGCAGTTAAAATATGAAATTATAACCATCCCCAGCTGAGATAGCTTCCATCCAGGTGTATCTGGCGGTACACACTCTTGCGCTAGGCATAGGGATGAACCCCAGGCATATTTTGTCATTTTGTCGGGTTTGACCATAGGTAAATGTGAATTTTATGTTCAGGAGTGGCAACTAGGCATGAATGTTGATTGTTTGGTTGGATTAGGCTAGAGGACTTAATTGAATTAGGCTATGAACGATACAAGATTATCCCGACCACATACAGTTATGCATCGATTCATATCCAGTTAGGGTTGTAGTCTAGTTTCGAAAGCCATATCACATGTTTGTAGCAAACTAGTCTGGATAAAATTGTAGGGGGTAGTAATAAGATAGTAATGCTCTCTATCCTAAAAGCATACACTACGGTAGTGGGTGTTCCCAGTGGAGGTTCCAGTGAGTCATTTTACTCATGTGTTTAATTTACTTCGTGATCGCTGGTATATTAAACACCATAGTGAGGGTTAGAGAGGGTTAGTGGGTTAAGCGCTATTATAGCTATAACGGGTGGGCGCAATGGTTTGATGGGGGGGGGGGAGAACCGGGATACTAATTGATCCATCTCCCCACGGGGTCGTTAACTAGGCATCAACTAACTTGCAGAGATGCTTCACAAAGAAAAATATTTGTTTATTGTTCCCGTTCTTACTACTAAGCTACCTAAGGGGTAGATAGTAACAAGACCGGGGTCGTCCACAGACATGCTACTAATACAAAAGTTAACTACACACAGCCGCAATCGGGTTGTTAATCTGATCATGTGTCAAGAATAGCTAATGTTGCAAAACATGTTTTTTTGGGGGAGGGGTTTATCTAATCACTACAAACATGCAAGAACAAGAGAGTAAAACTGTATATCGCTAGCACTTAAGGAATATTTGCGTAACATGACCGGTAATATAATTTGATCCTAGATTCAATCACATTTAAGACATACAAACATATTTTAATGCTTGTTCCATGTAGTGTGGTCGATGGTCAACACTTCCCCCTATCTATCACATAAGGGTTCTATTGTATTCTTCCATTGGCACCCCCTCCGTAATTAGGGGAGTACAACAATGACCCTGCCTACTGTGCAGATCTGATTCTCCCATGTACGATTACGCCCCGGACACTCCACCACGAATGCTTCTCCCTAGGCCTACAGATGCAAAGGGATAAGCACCTTATTGTTGACTCTATACACTAACCCTAGTTTGCTAGTACACTATCTTTATCTGTAACCCTTCGACCTCAAAGTCCAACTAAGACTAGTGTATGGCCATCATAACGTTAACTCAACGACCCACTTGCATACACCCATACGGTCCCAAACTATCACTACCCCTAATACATTGAGGTTTCACTCACCCGGGGACATCAATAAATACGCCAACATGGATGTAGCCTACGGTGTAGTGTAACAATCATGCAATTAACAAGAATGAAAGCATAAGTCAACATAATGTTCATAAGCATATAAAGATTGGTAGATCTTAGAATCTCACAAAATAACTACCAAATCATGAATACAGATATAGATCCCCAAGCTAAATCACTACTCCCTAAGAATTGAACCTAAATATTTCATTGGATTCAATGCCCTTGGGAAAAAACAAGGAGAAATAAATTAAAGAGAAGGGTTAGCCCCTATCTCTCTCTACCTACTCTAAGGAAAGCTAGGAGAATGAAAAATAAAACTCTCCAAACTTAAACCCTAGTAGACATATGGTCCTATATATAGTAGTAGAGAATTGAGCCTTGAAAAAGGCCCAAAAAGTGGCCAGAACCCCCCAGTAGTCGTCATTAGCATGGTCCATGCTATAGAACACGACTTGTGTTGGCTTGGATTGGCACGACCCGTGTTGTTCGGCATGGGCTGCCGGCTGGGTACTAGTCTTAGCCATTCTAAGCGCACGACCATATCGTTCATCATAGACCGCTTGCTAGGAACTCCTCCTCGATCACTTGAATGGAACAGACCGTGTAAATCTTCATGGGCTACCAACCGAATGTATGATTTCCTCTTCTAAACGGGCGCGGGCTGTGTATATCCTTGGGGGCCGTCGGCTGGGATTCAATTTTTGAGCAAATTGATGGTGCAGGCGTGTTAATATTCACACCCCTTGGGCTAGTCTTTATGTGTTGACTTTGAGTGGCACGGCCCGTGCCCATGCCCATACTTAGCCGCACGAGGAATTTGGCTAGCACAAGCCGTGTAGAATAAAGTGGCATGTGCCAAGGGCCTCTGGCACTATCATGCTGGCTAACACGGCCCGTGTTGATTCACACGACCGTGCTAGGTCTTTAAGTATTGGACTTGACTCCCTTCTTCTTCTTGGCTTGATTCCATCTACTACCATGTTTTGACTCGTGGTCTTTTGCCTACTACCATCATTGTGAATGGCCTTCTACTATCTACTACCACCCTTCCAGATGACCTTCTACAAAACTATGCTTAAATGCTCACGAACAACCTACCAATACACTCACAAAAGAAGAACCAGGCGCTCGTGAGGACATAGTGTCCATTAGCTCCAATTAAGTCTACAAAACTAGGGATTTAGATAAGAAACCCATTAACGGTCATCTAAACCCTTTGTAATGTAGACCTAACTAAAACTAGTAGTCAACCAACCAAAAAAAATGTGTCAAATGCATTATTTAACACATGATTTTAGGTGCAGATAAATTCCCCCATACTTAAACCTTACTTGTCCTCGAGTAAACAAAAATGAGCAAATATCTAAGAGGAAAGGAGCATGCAAGGATAAGTTAACCAATACATTTGATGTGCACCATATTGCATGCATTAACCAATGCATTTGACACAGTAATTGTTTGTTTTACTTGTTGGATTGCTAGTTTTAGTTAGGTTTACACGGCAACGGGTTTAGACGACCATTGTTGGTTTTCTTACCTAAATCCCAAGTTTTGTAGACTTAATTAAAGCTAATGGACACGTTGTGTTCATGAGCACTTAGATCTTCATTTATGATCTCATTAGTAGGTTGCTCGTGGATACTTTGACATCATTGTATAGAAGGTCATTCACAAGAATGGTAGATGATACCTGAAGGCTATTCGCAAGAATAGTGGTAGATATGAAGGCCACAAACTTAAAAGTGTGGTAGTAGAGGGAATTGAGCCAAGAAAGGCGGATTTGAGGTTCAAAAGGGCCAAAAACAGAGAAAGGCCAAACCAGCCGACCGGGCGGCACAAGACCAGATGCATCAGCACGGACCCCAGCTAGAACGGTCTGTGCCAGGGGTGTATAGCACATACCGTGCTATAGTCCCCAACATGAACCGTGCCCATTCATACGGCCAGCGTCCCTTTTTTCCCCGTTTCACTCCAAATCTGCTAAGTATGAGAACAGATCGTTCCATTTCACATGGTCCATGTTGTTTCAAGTCCCAAATTTGAAGACTAGCCCACAGGGTGTGACAGATAACACAGTCCATGCTAAATAACTTATCAAAATGAGGCTCCAGCTGATGGTCTGTGCCAAACGACATGAGATGTGCAATCAGAAGTATCAAACGAAGGTCTAGCCGGCGGCCCATGCCAGACCGAGCATCACATGCTAGCATGAAGGGCATGGTCTATGCCAGACATAAAAGACCACGCCAGCACAGACCAGCGGGCCGTGCCAGGCCGTACATGCCGCTCCAGCACGAAGGCTCTTTAGCCTTCACGGACCGTGCCGGTTTCCACTGGCCATATCCGTTACGGCTGATAGGGGTTGAACCCTATTTTAGGCCTATTTTAAGGCCTGATTCCCTACTACTATATATATAGACCTATGTCTGCTAGAGTTTAAGTTTATTCTCATTTTTAGACTTTAAGAGTAGGGCAGAGAGAGAAAGGAGCTCTTCATTCTCTCTAGAATCTTTTCTTTTCATCTCTTTATTTTTCCTTTGCCCAAAGGCATTGAATCCAATGAAATACTTGGGTTCAATGCTTATGGAGTAGTTTATTATCTTGGGGATAATGTTTGTATTCATGATTTGATTTATGTTTTGTGAGATTTCTTGGATCTTCCTATTTCTATGTGTTTATAATATTATGTTGGCTTGTTCTTAAATTGTTTATGAATTGCATACACTCCATTAGCACAAACTCGAGACTACATTCATGTTGGTGCACATATTGATACCTCCCGGGGAAGAGAAACCTGGATGTGATATGGGTAGCGGGGTTCGGGTCCACGTGAGTGTGTGCACTTAGGTCTTTTTTAAGTTTTACCATTATGATGACATCACACCAGTCTTAGCTGGAAAGTTGGTCCGAAGGGTTACATGTAGAGATAACATTTAGTAGCAAAACTAGCGTTTAGGGACCCTAATGCGATCAATGCCTATCTAGAGCATTCGTGGTGTTGTACTCGGGACGTAATCGTATGGGGGAGAAACATATCTGCACAATGGCAAGGCCGTTGTTGCACTCCCCTAATTATAGAGGCGGTGCCGATGGAAGATTGCAAGAGCACTCTATGTGAAAGGTATGGGGAAATGTTGACGATCGACCACACCACGTGTTATGAACACTAGAATAGGTTGTTGATGTCTTGTATGTGATGGAATCAAGGATCAAAACATTTAATCAATCATGTTACACAAATATTCCCCAAGTACTTGTCTATATAGTTTTATTCTCTCGTGTGATCTTTTATGTTCGTAGTTGTTAATTGAAAAATCCCATTTCAAAATACTTTGCTATTCTTAGCACACAGACGAATTGATGACCCATACGTGGCTGTGCGTAGTTGGCTATTAGACACCTAGCATCTCTGTGGAAAAACCCGGCCTTACCACTAACTACCCCATAGGTAGCTTAGTAGTAAGTTTGGGAGAAAAATATAAATATAAATTTGATAATTTCTCATTCAACCTGTTTGTTTGTTTGATCAAAAGTCTACCAACGACCTCGATGGGAGATGGGTCAACATTCAGCATTATTCCTAGAATACCTTAGTTTCCTCAAGGATGTAAGAATCTCACAACTCCCACTCTCCCCAAAGAAGCAAAAGTAATCTGTCCAACCAATCATACCAAGAAAAAGGCAAGGTATACATGATATGTGCAAAAATAACTTACTCCGCCGAAGGAGCCGCCAAAGACAATCCAAGAGATGCTTAAAATAGTTTCCAATTTCTCTCATTTTTCCTAGGAGCTCTTTCGGGTTTTCATCCTAGATTTACACAGAAATTGAAATCACTTCTCACCTTTTTCACACCATGGCCTCTCAGTTTTGGCTGGTTTTTTCAACCTATTTGAGCCTTTCCCATTGTTGTCTAAGTCTCCCTTTCAGGTTTTTTACTTAGCCGGGTATATATTATTTTTTCATTTTTATTTTTGTGTAGCACAAAATGCCCCAAATATGGGCTTCATACTACATGAAGTAATCAAAACAAAAATGACACCACCAAAAGTGTTCCAAAACATCCCAAACAAACTACAAAAAGGTGTTCTCATACCCAAAAACAAACCAACAACTAAAAGATTGAAAATCCAAATGAGGGAAAACAAAGGGAAAAATAGTCATCATCACAATATCCCATATTAAAGCAGAAACAGATAATAGGGAAATAAAGGAGATGTCACCATGAAGGTGTTTCAACCCCTCCTCCACACTTTGTTCATGCATTGTCCCCAATGCATGTGACCAAGGTGAAATGAAAGCTTGGAAACACCAAAGTTTTTGACTCCGTCTGTTAACTTCCTGAGATCATTCTTGTAGCACGGTCCATGCTGTATGCATGCCTCATGCCAAAAGACAATAGCACGAGGCTTAGCACGACATGTTCCCTGCATATGCTACTTCAATTTTCGTCCCAAAATTCCTGCATTTAAAAACATGAAAACTAAGCATAATACTGTTCCAGCCAGAAAATCCGATGACTACATATCCCTAAAAACACTACCAACAATCAAACACTTCCCAAAAATCACAAAAAAAAGTTTTCAAAATCTACTAAAACAAAGATAAAAACACCGTTTCTTTATTGTCGGTCTCAAGACTTATTTGCA
Organism: Rubia yunnanensis; assembly: GCA_037428765.1. Taxonomy (NCBI): domain Eukaryota; kingdom Viridiplantae; phylum Streptophyta; class Magnoliopsida; order Gentianales; family Rubiaceae; genus Rubia; species Rubia yunnanensis. The sequence continues at coordinate 40,651,803 of CM075066.1, forward strand.
TTAGAAAAGTTCATGCATGTATGTTCTCACCAAGGAGGGGATTTCCCTCCTTGTCTACTACCAAATTTCCCTACTCAAAATAAGGTTTTACCCTTTGCCCATTGACTAACCACTTTATGCCATTTTTTCATCTTTCACCTCTATCAGTCCTTGATCATATACCCTGGTCACCACATATGGGCCCACCCACCTTGACCGCAATTTACCCAAAAAAAGATGCAGCCAAGATTGGAAGAGAAGGCTTTTTGTCCCACAAAAAGGGCCCTTCACTAATTTCTCATTATGCCATGCTTTCGTCCTTTCCTTATAAATTAGTGAGGTATCATAAGAGTCGCACCTAAATTCTTCAAGGTCTTGTAGTTTCAAGTTCCTATGTTTCCCGGCTTCACTCAAGTCCATGTTTAAGCATTTAACGACCCAATGTGTTTTGAAATTGCATCTCTTACCAAAGAGGATCCAGAAGGGTGACATACCTATGGGAGTTTTGTATGCAGTCCGGTAGGCCCAAGGTGCATCGTCCAACTGAGTACTCCAATCCTTTCTAGACATATTTACCGTATTTTTTAAGATGGCCTTGATTTCCCAATTGGACATCTCTGCTTGACCATTTGTTTGTGGGTGGTATGCGATGGATGTCTTATGGGTCACTCCACATCTCCTAAGCAAAGTTTCCATGGAGTTGTTTCAAAAATGTATTCATGTATCGCTAATTAGGGTTCAGGGACACCGAACCAAGAGAAGACATTGGATTTTAGGAAATTGATTATTGTTGACACGTTATTTCTTTTTGTCGCTTTGACTTCGACTCATTTGGACATATAGTCCACCACCACTAGAATATAGTTGTTACCACTGGACTCAGGGAAAAGACCCACGAAATCCATCCCCCACTTATCAAAAACCTCAACTGACATTGAAAGAACTTAGGGCATCTCGTTTTTAAATGAGATGTTGCTCATCTTTTGGCATTGATCACATGATAGGATGAAATGTTAGGTACGTTTCAATATGTTGGGCCAATAAAGGCCACATTTCACTACTTTCTTAGCGGTCCTCTTAAACCCAAAATGTCCACCAATATCAGAGGTATGACAAAGTGTAAGGATATGCTCTATTTCATCTTCATGAATACACCTCCTAATCTCTTGGTCAGGGCAATGCTTCTACAAGTAAGGTCATCCTAAAAAAACTCTTTAGCCTTATCCACCAACCTATCATTCCTTGTTTTATCATATGAGTGAGGGAATTTTCTCGTGGCTAGGCAGTTGGCATACCAAGGTTGGCTAGTCATCACCCTGAATAATTGTTCATCAGGAAACTCTTCCCGAATGGGTTCCAACTTAAGCTTCCCCTTGGTGGGACCTAAGCTCTCAAGGGGTGTCAATCTACTTAGATGGTTGGCCCCCCACACTATCCCTACCCTTCTTATCTCTCACTTCAAGGTCAAATTCACTCAAAAGAAGTATCCACCTAATGAGCCTAGGTTTAGCTTCTTTCTTTGTCATCAAGTGCCGAAGTGCTGCATGATCTGTGTAAATTATGACCTTAGTTCCTAGAAAATATGGCCTGAATTTCTCAAGGGCAAAGACCACGACCAATAACTCTTTCTCCATAGTTGAGTAATTGCATTGAGAATTATTAAGAGTTACTGATGTGTAGTAGATAACATATGGCACATTTCCTACCCTTTGGCCTAATACCGCTCCTATAGCATAATCACTCGCATTGCACATTATTTCGAAAGAGATGGATCAATTTGGGGGTTGGATGATAGGTGCAGTCACAAGCGTCTCTTTGAAGGTATCAAAATCTTTCCTACCCTCATCATTAACAATAAACTCAACATCCGTCCGTAATAATTTGCATAAAGGGGAGGAAATATTTGAGAATTCTTAATGAAACACCTGTAGAACTCGGCGTGCTCTAAGAATGACCTAATATCCTTATAACTAGTGAGGCAGGGTAAGGATTTAATTGTGTCCACTTTAGCTTTATCAACCTCTAAACCTTGGGCTGACACCATATGACCTAGAACAATGCCCTTTTCTACCATAAAATGGCATTTCTCGGAATTCAACACAAGATTTGTGCCAATACACCTTTCTAGCACAAGTGCTAAATGATGTAGACAAGAGTTGAAGGAGTCTCCATGTATGGTGAAATCATCCATGAAAATCACTTCAACAAAATGCTCGATGAATTCCGTGAACATGCTAACCCTACATTTCTGGAAGGTAAAAGGGGCATTGCAAAGACCAAAGGGCATGCGCCTATAGGCAAAAGTGCCAGAAGAGCATGTGAAGGTGGTCTTTTCTTGGTCCTCGTGGTCGAGATGGCTATTCGTAAATATTTGAATATTCATTGAGGAACCAATAATAAGCGTGACCGGCTAACCTCTCAAACATTTGGTCAATGAAAGGTAAGGGGAATTGGTCCTTGCGAGTTATCTCGTTTAAGCGACGATAGTCAATACACACTCTCCATCCGTTTTGAATACGGGTGGGTACCAAATCCCCATCCTTGTTCTCTACCACAGTCACCCCACTCTTTTTGGGCACCACTTGGGCGGAACTCACCCAAGTACTATCAAAGATAAGATATAACACCCCCGCCTTAAGTAGCTTAAAGACTTCACCTTTAACTACTTCCATCATTGGTAGGTTTAATAACCTTTGAGGTTGGCGTACAAGCTTTGCACCCGCCTTTGAGGGGCTTTGCACCCTCCCCAATAATATCCTATATGTAGTAAAGCAATACTAAGAAATGATCTGGCTGGGAAGGAATTGAACATGATATTGATACTTATACTAGCTCTACGAGTGTGGGAATAAGGTCATGAAGTCAAGGGGAAAAAATGGAAATCCGCAGCGACCATTTGTTTAGCCAAGGTGATGGTGATAAAGAAAATTGAGAGGGAACAAAATAATGAAGAAGAGGAAGAAGTGAGGCGGTAATGAAGAAAAGGAATGAGGGTTATTTATACTAATTCCTGGACACTTGAAGTTTGAGGTTCAACCAAATTTGATCAAATTTTGGAGTCCGTATTACCTTCTAAGTTCTACCATCTTCCTTACTTTTTCTTTGACTAAAGTATTTTTTTGATCCCTTACAATATATACATTCTTTTGGTCCCTGAGGCCAATACCACTTTTAATCAACAATTAAGATTCTGAAATTGATTTCTTTGATCCCTAGAGGTGATTTTCAGGTAAAGTCAACGGTAAAATTGGTCAAAATATGTAAAATAACCACTATATCCCCTAGTTTAAAGAAGAAGAAAATCAGATCCTCCCTCTTCCCCCATTGTAACTCCGCCGTTACCCTCTTCTCCCATTCCAACGTTGCTGCTACCTCTTCTTCGCCGCCGATATTTAGAAAATGCATGCCACCGATTTAGGCCAGATTCCCCAATCAGAATGCTCCCCGATTAAAAGGTGGCATGTAATTAATCATATTCAGGCCTATAATTCATCATATTAAAAGGTGGCCTGCATCAAGATTCCCCAATCAGACTTCTCCGTCAATGGATATTTTTTAATCAGTTAATTCATCACCCCGCCTTTCTAAAAGTTTGAATCAGACTGCTCCCAGATTCTCCAATCGTCGTCGTCATCGTAGCTTTTGTTCTCCCGCCCAATCTATTTTCTTCTTTGAAGAGATCCTTGGGGAGAGCTCATACGATGTTTCCGACATGCTTTTGACCATTTCCACGAACTCCATCTGCCCTCTGGCTATTGCCTGCGTTCTCGGCGACGACAGCGGAGTAAAGAGTAAGGGACCGCCGACGATCCAACGCACCCTACCACAATGTCCAAGCTAGCTCGATCTATCGCCAACACTCTGAAATTCAATGAATCCGATGATATTGAATCAAAAGATGATGGATCTTCCTCGCTGCTATCCCCACAACTCTGCAAATGCCTTGAGAACTAGCGACTTATTACCTTCCTCTTCTCCAGCACATCGATTTTGGTGTGTGAGTATGTGAGAGAGAAAGAGGAGAGAGCGACATTTGTTTTAGTTGATAACCAGCGCATTGAAGAGCAGCGGTGACGGTGTAAGAAGTAAGGGATTAGCGGCAGTTTCAAAGGAAACCCTAAAAGAAAGACTAAAATTAAAGAAAAAAATAAAGGAAAAAGGAAATATTTTAAAGTTAGAAATGGTTAATCGAAAATAATTATTAATTATTAAAATTTCTAAAATACCCCTAGCTATATTGGAAAATTATTTCAATTTACCTGTAAACCACCTCTGGGGATCAAAGAAATCAATTTTAGAATGTTAATTGCTGATTAATGGCAGTATTGACCTTGTGGACCAAAAGATGGTATTGCACACTATGTAAGAGAATAAAAAAAATAATTTAATCCTTTTCTTTTATAATTTTGTTCTTCCAATGCCATAATATGGATAAGATCAATATATTATTTCCTTATCCCACACACAAAATTGGCTTCCAAGTTTCTCTAACTACCCTAACTTGTTTTTATTTAAATTTCTTTACCTTTTAGATACCCCTTTGTAATTGGTTTGGAATATTAATTTACCCATTCCTACACGTATGTATACTTTGTTGATATCAAGATCCTTATTTTTAATTTCACTTTTGAATATCATGGTAGTAAAATTCATTGTTCTATATATCTTTAAGATAATTGAATTCTTATTGAAATTGTGGTATGAACCACTTACTTGAAAAATTATTAGTTTGATACTATGATATTTATATTTCATACTTTATTATGGCCAAATTTTATTTACTATACTTATACTTGTCTTTTTAAATTGCCAAATTTAGTGTAAATACATATTTAGTAACTCTAACTATGTTTCTAATCATTTTTAATTTTAGTATTTATGTATGTTTCATACACTTTTGAATTTAATATTTCTTAGTTTACATTCAAATCTCTATCTCTAATAGCGTATAAGGTAGTTGGCATTCTTGTCTTGTTACTCCCCCGTTCAAGCCTATTCTGCACAAAATATTATTTTGGTCAAACATTTCAGACCTTGACCACACATTTAAATAGGTATATCTCGTATGAGATATGGTTAGATTCGTCGTAATATGTAGTTTCTAAATATCTTGTGTGTCATTACTGTCTGTAGCTACACATATTTACAGTCAAACATGTTTACAAGGACCGTGAAAAGATTCTGTGTAGAATAGGCTGGGACGGAGGGAATATATTATTATTTCAGTTTAATTAATTTGAGTTAATGGAATGTTGATAGGTATGTATCATAAGAGTAAGTCCAACAGATTCTTCAAAAATTTCTTTAAAATGGAGATTCAAAACTCATATTCTTTATAATCTTTTGCTTCAACTCTGACAGACTCTCCATTTTACAGATTTTAACATTTATTACACAATAATTATTTCTTTTGTAATTTAAATCAAACTCTTATATTTCCTTGAAGAAAAATTTAAAATGACTAATTTTATTGCTTCATTTTAAAAGAAAATTAAATATTTTCTGACTATTTCTTTATTTCAATAAATTTAAAATAACGACTATTAAATTCATGAAACTCATGATATTAGACTAATGCAAAGTTTTTAGTACAACCAAAATAAAGTAACCTTTTAGAATCTAATTTTTTTTTATAGAAGTAGAATTTCAAAATATATCCTTTTGATATTTCACTATTTCTCATCGAGTCAATAAAGAAGACAAATCAAAATTTCTTAATCATATTCATGCCGTGATTCATGTTAATTATTATTTGAAATTCATAAGTTTAAAATACCAATTTTTTTATATAAAAAAAAGATCACTCGAATGAATACTTAAAAACGAGAAAAAGTATAACTAAATGTTTCAATGGTTCAATTTTATTTGTTTATCCAAAAAAAGAAAAAAAATAAATAAATTCAGTAGTCAAAAAAATTATTCCTCAATATAATTTTCATGCTACCATCAATCAAATGTTGATTATAGAATGTGGATAAGAAAACTGAAATATCATTTAAGGGATGAAATAAAATTTAAGGGATGAAATAAAGGGGAAAATGAAAAGTAATTTTATTTGTTAGTCCAATAATTTGTCAATTGGGATTATTACTCCCTCCAAACTTGTTCGAATACAACACATATAATTTTTTAGAGTCAAATTTCTTAACTTTGACTCAAATATCATTGAAATATATATCAATAGCTTATATTATTATGCGTAACTTTGTCAGCTCCTCCAACCACTTCTAGGGTTTCTCCTCCTCTCTACACGCTTCTTCAGCAACAAAAAAAATGGCCAACGCCAAGGACAACTTCAACGTCTCCGATCTCACCTCTGCTCTTTATGCTGACAATAGAGCCGACCTCGTTAATGCTCTCAAAAGTAAGCTTCAGGATCTTACTGGGAAGCATTCGGACGTGCTTAAAAGCTTGACCCCTGCTATCAGGAAGCGTGTTGAAGCTCTCAGGGAGATTCAGAGTGATCATGATGAATTGGAGGAGAAGTTCTTTGAGGAAAGAGCAGCTCTTGAAGCCAAGTACCAGAAGCTGTATCAGCCTCTCTATGCCAAGCGGTTCTATATTGTGAATGGAAATGTTGAAGTTGATGGGACCAAAACTGATGCTAATGAAGCTGCTAAAGAGGAGGAAGCTGCTGAAGAGAAAGGAGTCCCTAATTTCTGGCTTACTGCAATGAAGAACAATGAGGTTCTAGTTGAGGAGATAAATGAACGTGATGAGGGAGCTCTCAAATATTTGAAAGATATTAAGTGGTCTAGGGTTGAAAGTCCCAAGGGTTTCAAGCTCGAGTTCTTCTTTGATACCAATCCTTTCTTCCATAACTCTGTTTTGACAAAAATCTATCATATGATTGATGAAGATGAACCTATTTTGGAGAAAGAAATTGGGACGGTAATTGATTGGTACCCTGGAAAATGTCTGACTCAGAAAATCCTTAAAAAGAAACCTAAGAAGGGCTCCAAGAATGCCAAACTGATTGTAAGGATAGAAGATATTTGATTGATATTAGATTGATCCTGATTAGTATTGATTGATATTAGATTGATCCTGATTAGTGTTAGTGATAAGATCATAGTTGTACATTCCTTTTATATACCTCATTGTACCCTATATATTGAGATTGATACAGAGGCTAAATCATCAAGCCTTTCACACTTTCATGGTATCAGAGCATTGATCCATATCCCCTCTTTCTTTTCTTTCGCAGCACTGCTGCTCTTCTTTCATTTTGCACTACTGCTGCTCGAACAAGAGCCAATCCAAGCCTGTCACCTTCTCCTCATCACCATGTCAACTTCCGGCCAATCCAACCTTGTTGTTTCTGATGAAAAGCTACCATATAATACCCTAATCCACATGCTCAACATCAAACTATCATCTGGAAATTTCATGCTTTGGAAAACCCAAGTTCGCCACATTCTTCGATCACAAAATCTCTTCCGTTTTTTGGATGGATCCCATCCTTGTCCGTCCGTGCCATCACCACCTTCTTCTGCCGTATCTTCATCACCTGGTGATGCCACTGAAAAGGCAACCTATGATACTGCTGTTGCTGCCCGTGAATCGTGGATCAACGAAGACCAGAAGCTTTGCGGTCTTCTTTTCTCGTCGCTTTCCGAAGAAGCCATGGCGGAGGTCCTCGGCTGTGAAACTTCCCAGCAAATATGGGATACGGTTTCCACGGTATATCAGAACAAGAGCAAGTACAGTGTTTTCAAACTTCGTGTTCAGGTTCTTAATCTCCGCCGCACCGGTTCGGTGCACGACTTGCATCTCAAATTCAAAGCTATCTTCGATCAACTCGCCGCCATGGATGCTGCGCCTTCCAATGATGATCAGGTGTTGTGGTTCGTCACTGCTCTTGGCCTAGAATTCAGAGATTTCAGCGCCCCCATTATGAATCTTTCGTCGACGCTGAATTATGTCGACGTTGTTGCCCGGGCCAAAAATCATGAAGTTTTTCTCTCCACTCTCTCAGGAGATGGCAGCAATGGTGTTCAGACTCCATCTGCACTTCAAACCGCCATTTTTCTGGCACCGGCGCATGGGACCACGCGCCGGCGCGTGGTGGCGGCGCGTCTGGCACACGCGCCGCCCGTGGAGGCCATTTCGGTGGCCGTGGACGTGGTGGACGCTCTGGTGGTGATCGTGGACGTGGTGGAGGTCTGGTCTATTAGTGGTGCAGGAAACCAGGTCATTCAGCAAATTCGTGTTATTGTTTGGTTCCTCGCTCCGTAGAATCTGCTCAGCTTGTTGAGTCCTCATTTGAACCAGCTTCTCGTGCCTCTGATTGGTACATCGACTCAGGTGCGACAAATCATATGGCATCCTCCTCCTCTGTTTTAGACAGTGTCACTCCTTATACTGGTAATTCTCGAGTTCTTGTTGGAAACAGCTCTCATATTTCTATTACACATCATGGTGATTCTAAGCTTACACCATCTTTGCGGTTAACTGATGTGCTCGTTGTGCCCCATATTACCAAAAATTTACTGTCTATTAGGAAATTAACCCGTGATCTTGGTGTTCTGATTACTTTTGATGACAAATCCTTTATTATTCAGAACAAGGTAACCAGGTCAGTCGTGGGAAGGGGCCGCAGTGAGAATGGACTCTACGTGCTAGATCGTGGAGAGGTAGCATTGATCACTTTTATTCAGAATACTAAGAGTCGGGCATCTTTTGAATTGTGGCATGCCCGCCTCGGACATGTGTCCCATAATGTTATTTCCCTTTTAGATAAAGCTGGGGTATTATCTGTTTCTTCTGTGTTGCCTACTCCCCACACCTGCGCCCCTTGTGTTATGGCAAAAGGTCAAAGGCTTTCATTTGTTGAGAATAATAAAAGAGCTCTGCATGTGCTTGATTTAGTCCACTGTGACTTATGGGGACCTTCTCCTGTATTATCTGGAAACGGTTTTTCCTATTATGCCATATTTGTTGATGATCACTCGCGCTTTACCTGGTTTTACCCTCTCCGCCGCAAATCAGACTTTGTGGATATCTATCTCCAGTTTGAGGCATTCGTAGAGAATCAACTCTCTGCCAGCATTAAGGTTTTTCAAAGTGATGTGGGAACGGAATTTATTAATAATCGCCTACGGGCCCATTTTGCTAGAAAGGGAATTCATCATCAAATCTCTTGTCCACATACACCGCAGCAGAACGGACGGGCCGAACGTAAACATCGACATGTCACTGAGATGGGGCTTACTATGCTATTCCATTCCTATTTACCACTTTCTTATTGGGATGATGCTTTTGGAGCAGCAGTTCATACTATCAATCGACTGCCAACACCAGTCCTCGATGGGGCATCTCCGTATGAACTACTATATGATCGCAAACCAGTATACTCCAACTTCCACCCTTTTGGCTGCAGAGTTTATCCTTTTGTCCGTCCCTATGCGGAGCACAAGCTTTCTCCTCGAAGCATCCCTTGTGTTTTCATCGGCTATAGCTCTCAATACAAAGGTTTCCGGTGCCTGGATCAAGCCACCAGACGTATCTACATCACTCGCCATGCTAGGTTTGATGAGACTTGCTTCCCTCTTGCTTTAGCCGATCGTTCAGAATCGTCTTTTTCTTCCTTAGATGTTTCCGCTTTTGTTGATGTTGACTTACCAGTTGTTCAGTCTGTGGTTTCTCCAGCAGAGCAGACTGTGCCTACTCCTCCTTGTTCATTGTGCTCTCCTGGTTCGACAACTGTCCCGCCTCCAGCACCGGTTTCGAACACCATTTTGGATACTCCGCCTCAGTCTCCTACCTCTCCGATGTTCTCTAGTTCCTCGTCATCTGACTCTGATTCTGATGATCTGCAGTCTGCCCGAACGCATCATATGGTCACTCATCATCAAGATGGTACTCGTCGAACCAAAGACCTGCCTCCAGATTTTGTTGCCACCGGTCTCCTTTCGGTCTTGCTTGCCCAAACGGAGCCTCACGACTATCGAGCTGCACTTCGTGATCCACAATGGGTTGCTGCCATGAATGAGGAAATGAATGCCCTTCGTCAGCAACATACATGGGAATTAGTTCCTCGTCCACCTGGTGTCAATATTGTTGGATCGAAGTGGGTGTTCCGTCTGAAGTACCGGCCTGACGGTACTGTTGATCGCCACAAAGCCCGCCTTGTTGCTAAGGGATATTCGCAGGTTCCTGGATTCAATTTTGAACACACTTTCAGTCCTGTGATCAAGGCCGCATCAGTTCGCACCGTCCTTGCCATTGCTACCATGCGCAGATGGCCTCTTCATCAGCTCGACGTTAAAAATGCCTTCCTAAATGGTGTTCTTGATGCACCAGTTTACATGGCTCAACCTGTTGGCTACAAAGATCCGACTCGTCCTGATTATGTTTGCCGCTTGCGAAAGGCCATATATGGCCTCAAACAGGCTCCTCGTGCATGGTTTCAGCGCTTCAGTACCTACCTCTGCACTCTTGGTTTTCAGTGTAGTTCCGCTGACACGTCATTATTTGTCTACTCTTAGGGTACCACTTTGCTTTACCTTCTGCTCTACGTTGATGATATTATCCTCACAGGCAATGATCCAGCTCTCATCAGCCAGTTCATTGTCCGCACCGATCGGGAGTTTTCCATCAAGGATTTGGGCCATGCTCACTATTTCCTTGGCTTAGAGGTTTCTTCGACACGGTCTGGCTTGTTCTTGAGTCAGACCAAGTATGCTCGGGATATCCTGCGTCGAGCTGGTATGATTGATGCTGCTGCAGTTTCCACCCCTTTTCTGCCACAGTCTCAGCTTCATAGCAGTACCAGCGGGAAGTTTGCCAATCCCACCTTATACCGCTCGCTCGTCGGTGCTCTTCAGTACCTGACCATCACTCGCCCTGACCTGACTTTTGCAGTTAATTCAGTTAGTCAGTTTCTTCAGGATCCCCGGGATGATCACTTTGCTGCTGTGATTCGCATCCTTCGTTATGTTCGTGGAACTATGCATCTTGGTCTCTCTTTCAGCTCTGTTTCATCTACTGAGGCGATGGGGTATTCAGACGCTGATTGGGCACGTTGCCTCGAGACTCGGCGTTCTACCTATGGTTATGCAGTGTTTCTTGGTGGGAACCTTGTATCCTGGAGCGCCAAGAAACAACCTACAGTCTCCCGATCCAGTTCTGAATCGGAATATCGTGCCTTGGCCAACACTGCTGCAGAGGTTGTCTGGCTGACTCATCTACTGCGTGATCTCCGTTTTCCGTTGTCTCGAGCGCCTCTTTTGTTATGTGACAACAATAGTGCAATCTTTCTGGCTCAAAACCCTGTTGCTCACAAACGGGCGAAGCACATTGACATTGACTACCACTTTGTTCGGGAACTTGTTGCCTCTGGAAAGCTTCGGGTTAGTCATGTGCCTACTTCGCTTCATATTGCCGATATCTTCACTAAGGGTCTCTCTCGATCGTTATTCGAGTTTTTCAGATCCAAGCTTGCCGTCTCGTTTCATCCGACGCTTCGCTTGAGGGGGGGTGTAAGGATAGAAGATATTTGATTGATATTAGATTGATCCTGATTAGTATTGATTGATATTAGATTGATCCTGATTAGTGTTAGTGATAAGATCATAGTTGTACATTCCTTTTATACACCTCATTGTACCCTATATATTGAGATTGATACAGAGGCTAAATCATCAAGCCTTTCACACTTTCACTGATCACTAAAACTGAGGATTGTGAAAGCTTCTTCAACTTCTTCAGCCCACCACAAGTTCCTGAAGATGATGAAGACATTGATGAAGATGCTGCTGAGGAGCTGCAGAACTTGATGGAACAAGATTATGACATTGGTTCCACCATTCGAGATAAAATTATTCCTCATGCTGTTTCATGGTTCACTGGGGAAGCTGCCCAAGATGATGAATTTGCTGATATGGAGGATGATGATGATGATGATGATGATGATGATGACGATGAGGATGATGTTGATGAAGATGAAGAAGATGATGAAGAGGAGAATGAGGATGAGGATGCTGATGATGAAGAGGATGAAGATCATTCCAAGAGCAGGAAGAAGAAGGGTGGAAGAGCTCCAGCTGCCGCTGATGGTCAGCAGGGCGAGAGGCCTCCTGAGTGCAAGCAACAGTAGTTGTGCAAGGCTGGTATTTGGGAAGCAAGAGTAGTTGCGTCAATTTTGTGTGTTATGATTCTAAGAACAGCTTTAGAAACCGTTTTGTTTTTAAGGTTTATGGCGTCTACTGTATTCTTTTCTTCTTCTTCTTGATGGTTTGGGTAATAGTTAGGATGCTTTGGAGCTGAAATTGAGACTTGGAAGTATAGTCATATATTAAGTAGAATAGTCATTATTGTTGCATTTTCTTCCCCAGGTCTCTGGCATGTATTGAGGTGAGTTTATATAGAGCACGTGTCATTAAACTTGAAGTTGCATTTTTTAATTATAAGCACCTTGAGTCTGCAAGAATATATGGTTCGTGAAATTATAGCCGTGTTGGAAGTAGTACTTAAAAAAAAAAAGCGTAACTTTGTTAAATTTGGTAGGGTATATTATTATTAATTATTAGTTTTTATAATATTTATTTTAATGTAATTGAAATATTAATCGTCAAGCATGTGCATTGAATATCGTGAAAAATGTGATATTTTTAGTAGGATGTGGAAATTGCAAGAGTTTAAATTTAGAAGTTCTTACCCTGTATGAAATATTAGTATTAATTTAAGTTGTTAAATGAATGATTATTTGATGATGGTATTCTCCAAAATTTCATTTCTCTCTCTACTAATATAGAGGACTAAATTTTAATTTCAACAAAATCTCTGTTTTGAAGAACCGTATGGAGAATCTGTTGGAGCAAATAATTGTCCAAAATCTCCAAAAATACTAAAAATCTCCATTTTAGAGAATCTGGACCTGCTCTAAGTCCCTATCTCCTGTTTTCTTTTCTTTATTATTTTTTTAATCATTTCATCACCCTTACAATTTGGCTGCAAAGTTTACTAATTTTATTTTATTCTTTTGTTTATACTTATTTTCAATTGAATTCTTATTGAAGTTTTAATTTGAACAACTTATTTGTTCAAATATTATTTATCGTAATTATATATATATATATATATATATATATATATAATCTAGGAGATATAAAATTTTTACGATGAATTTATTCCCGATATTTTTCTTAACTCTTAACTTATTGATATAATCAAAATAGTTTTTTAATAAAACTTTCAAGTTATACTTATTGAATGTTGAAACAATTTAGCGAACTCCAACTAACTTTTTAATCATTCAAGCCTCTAGGGTTTATATTATATTCTCTTACGTTAATTATTGTTTCTTCATTTGTATCGAAATGTCTACCCTTAATAATGTCTTGAGTTCTGTACATTCTTGTATATGATGTATGTGCATTTAACGTTTCACTGTACTTATATATATATATATATATATATATATATATATATATTTGTAACTCGCAATTTATTAGTTAGTGATTTTCTATAACCCTAAACGATTTTCACTCGTCCTTTCATTTTATTTTAATTTATCTTAGTATAAAATGATCTCGTATTTATGTATAAGGTATGAGACCTCACAAAAGACACATCCAACTTTAGTCCAATAATCATTAGGAACATGTTATTTTAGTTTTGAACTCCTTACCAACCTACCATAAGAGAAAATAATTACAATTTTCTTTACGAAATATTTTCATGGCTTATGTTGTGTTCTTAATTTTGATGATTTTTTGAGGCGGAATTCATTGTAATGTTATTCATAGTTTTGATAGGTTTATGCAGAGAATCATTGCAATGGGTTTTTGGAACAAAATAATTTGTGTAGAGTATCGTTGAGTTTCCTAATTTCGGTGAATTTTACTTTGTTTTGTTCTTTTTCATTTTGATCATTTTTGAAGAGAAATCCATTGAAATTTGTTGAGTTCTTCTCAATTTTGATGATACATTGAACATGGGTACGTTTCAATGTTATTATACTCATTCATTAAAAACAGGCTTTAAAGGGAATGTATGAATGTAATTGACACCTAATTATTATTATTTCTGTTTATGGTAAACTCAAGAAATGCATTCGTTTAGATGGTCATATCAGATCATTTTACGTTCTAAATAAGAATTATAATTATTGTCCACTCTTACTAAACCATTTCATTTCTTATTACACCATTAAATGATATTCTCTTAAATATTAAATTTTATTTATATTTAAGTAGTAACATGATAAATTAAATTATTTTTATATGAAATGTATAGTAATAATAACAACAACATGTGATTGAGAAATTAATTTATCTAAAATAAGTGATTTCAGAAAGTGGTTGCAAAACAAACTTATTAATCATAATTCATACTTGTCACATATAATGTCGCAGTGTCTTGAGAATTTAGTGATATGGCACAATTCTCCACAAAATTGCAGTAAATTTATAATTTTGTCATCTCTTGAAGATATATTTGTAAAGTGTTGTAATGATTGACGTAATTATGGGAACATTATCTAAAATGTTGCAATATATGTCACGAGAAAGGCGACACAACCACCAAATGATATAATTGTGCCTCAAATTTGCAGCAAACTTTTAATTGTATTGTCTACTCAAGACATTTTACTAAAGTTCCGTAAATGATTTGTCGTAAATTTGAGACATTATAAAAAATGTCGCATATATGTCACAACATACAACACGTAAAAGAAATGATACAATTTTGTCATAAATTAGCAACAAATTTATAATTGTGTCGTCTAAATGTGACATTTTATTAAAGTGTCACAAATAATGTATCGTATTATTACGACAATAAATAATATACAACACATGTGTCACAAAAAAGGTGACATAGCAATAAAATGACAAATGTGTCACAAATGAACAACACATTGCCATAAGCGTGGTAAATATGTGACATTTATACATTGGTCGCATATTTATGTATCGCAAAAGGTTAACTTTCTTGTAGTGATATATCATCGATGTGCTTCAACCAACTAAAGTAATAGTAGATAAGCTTCATAAAACCTTTGCTAAGTTCTCATGGAACACAAGTATAATTATATTGAGCAGCAACAAAGAAAAATATGGAGATCCAATACCAATTTGTGTTATACTACTGAGAAAAATGGCCTAAGTTTTAAAAATGTGCATACTATGGTTCATGGTTTTTCAATAATATTTTTTATGGAAGCAACAATCAGGCAACTCTTTGTGGGTTAAACCAATGTGGTCAACACTTGATAACTTTAAAAACTCAAAACCTTTTTTTTGGAAATAAAAACTCAAAAACCTGGAAGAGGATAAAAGAAATTCAGTAAATTTCCCTGAATAACTCTTTTATTCAGGCGGGTAATGGTGAAATCTCATTCTACAACTATTAAATCCATGACATTCATTGAAATAAATCCATGAATTTAAGAACTAAAAGAAGGAAAGAGAAGTAGAACTCTAGAGAGGAAGAGAAAAAATTCTCATTTTCCTTCCTACCCACCAAAAACTAAGATCTACATTATGGCTACTTACTAAACCCTGGGAGACTAAAGACTCCTTATATAGGAGAAGATAAATGGACCTATAAATGCCTGGGTTTGAAAATCCCCTGTAAAACCCAAATGTCACCCCTAGTGCCACGCTAGCAAGGGTTGTGCAATAGTGCACAACCGGTGCAAAAGCACGCATGATGCGGACTAGAGACGTTCGTAGGCATTCTGAGCACACGCAACCCGTAAAAAAGCTCGTGGTTGGAGGATTGGAGCTGTGTTTGCCATTTTTTGAGTGTGTGGGCCGGGCAATAGATTACATGGCCCATAGTCTAGTCTTCAGCTTCTTGGCACGGGTCATGCCAGTTTTCAGCTCTTCCAAAATTTGGCTTTTTTCCTTTAACCTATATGCGCTGCTACGGGTGAACCATTGATCCAATTTGGGAGTTCTTGTAGTTAATTTTATAGTGCTTGAGAAGAAGAATCCAACAGTGTCACCCTCGTAGGCTGATTTTTCTTGGATTGTTCCCTGATTCGGTTCAACTCTCTTCCTTCTTCGACTCTTCTATCTTCTACCACATTTTCACTCGTGTCCTTTGGTCTTCTACTATCCTTGCGAATGGCCTTCACTAAACTATTCCAAAGTGCTTACGATCGATGTACAAATAAGCTTACAAATTAGAATCTAGATGCTCGTAAGGAAAAAAACATCCATTAGACTCAAATTAGGTTACAAAATGATGGATTTAGATGTGAAAGCCAAAAATAATCATCCGAACACCTTATGATGTAAACCTAGCAATCTACCCACAGAATGATAACAAATGAGAAGTTAAATTCTTTTAAAAATACATGCATTTGACGTCTCATTATTACGGTCATAATTTAAAGGAAAAATCATCAACTCTTTTAGGATCATAAGGATATACTAATCTGAAAACTTTATGAAAATGACATTTTCTCATTATAGTCAGCTCTTTCCTGACCTACTACCTAAGGAAACCTATGTCTTGAACTGGAGACTATTGAACAGACGACAAGCAATGCATGACATCCTTGAAGATATGTATTTTAACCTCCCTTCTGTTTGTTTCTTCTGTAAATCCAACTGAGAAGAGGTTCATCACTTTTTAACAGTTGCATAGTGATCAGAGAAATCTAAGCAACAATTAATAAAGTCTTTAGTTTAGTTTCATCTAATTTTACATTTTTTATGGGATATATATTACTTCTACTTAGAGCTGTCAATCTCTGACCCAAATTTTGGATCCAACCCGGACCAACTTGACCGAATTCAGCCCAAACCTGATCCTGACCCGCAAAATATTGATCTGAACCCGAACCCGAACCCGACACGACCCGAACTCAACCCAAAACTCGATTCTGACCTGATAATTTGAACCCAAACCTAGACCCCACATGATACGAACTTAACCCAAAACCCGATTCTGACCTGATAATCTGGATCCGAACTCGACATGGCTGAATCAACCCGAAATCTTATTTTGACCCAAATATGATTCAGTCATAATACATTTCAACTTGAACCTGATTTAACCTGACTCATAATAAACTTGTAACCGATTCAACCCGAGAAATAACATACATAACTCAATCATAATCAACGAAAATAACATACATAACTCAATCATAATCAACGAAAATAACATACATAATCAATCTAATTTTGACTGTATGCATAATAACCCATTTAGTTCAAAATATTTGATATAAGTCAGCAAGTATATTATTTCTATAATCTTAATATTTAGGTATTCAATAGAGTTATCTTGCACTAGTATGTCTAAATTATTTACTAAAATCAATTTTTAAACTATTTTTCTACATGAAAAAAATATTAAATAATAGATTGGTAATTTTGATAATTACTAATTGGAAACTAATACCTGAGATTTTTAATATTGTAAGTGATTTATAGGACTATCAATCAATTAAAATAAAAAAATAGGTTCCAAGTCATTAATAAATATTATTTAACTGAAGTTGCTTACATGGCATATGGAAATGCCAGCAAGTTAGTAACTATTTAAATATGATATATTATGCTTGTTTTTTTATTGATCAATTTATCATCGCATAGTATTAATATATCACATCTCATTAAAAAAAAATGATAACTTGAGTGATGATTTTTGTCATTTTTGAGGCTGGAAAAGCATGGCATTAACGAAATTTTGTTTCTTGTTCTGAGTCGAAACTATTTGTCAAGTTTCGAAGTCACTGCTGCAAAAATATTTTTAAACAACATTTAATTTTTGAATGAGTAGAAACATACTTGAAAATAATTTTTAAATTGGAGCACAAGTTCAACAACATACTTGCAAATAAATGTTTAAGTGGACCACAAGTTCAACAAAATACACAATATATAAAATCTGACCAATATCTAAGCAGATATTCTACACCAAAAACGATTGCATATCTATGATCTATTTGTTTCTTGTTTTGAAAATCAACTTCGAGATAAATCTTCGCCTCATCTCCAGGTGGAGGAAACGTAGAGCTGAGAAGAGGAGTTATCTAAACTGGTTGACTGCCCGGTGTGGATAACCAGAGAAAGCACAACCACCATTATTTTTTTTAGAGTGGGTCCAGCGGCATGTCAATAAGCTTATGGACAGGCCACTTATTTCTTTCCTTATACACTGTATTTCTTAAATTACATACAAAATTTAAAAGAGTGCGTCTCTTGAAAGACGGTCTTTCCATAAGTCATGGAAAGACCAGGGTTTAAAGTGTAAATTAGAAGAAATGAAGATAAAATTTTTGGGTTGCATGAATCGGGTTATAAATTTTATAATTACTACATGTTGCATACTAAAATTTTAATGTTGCAACTAAGACCTTTTACCTTTCATTATTCAAATTAAAGCCCGTCTTTCCATAAGCCTATGGAAAGACCGTCTTTCCCAAGACTTTGCCAATTTAAAATTTTTGAAAATATTTTTTTATATCATATATTTTAATATTT
Source organism: Rubia yunnanensis (assembly GCA_037428765.1). Taxonomy (NCBI): domain Eukaryota; kingdom Viridiplantae; phylum Streptophyta; class Magnoliopsida; order Gentianales; family Rubiaceae; genus Rubia; species Rubia yunnanensis. Next base: position 40,670,234 of record CM075066.1, read on the forward strand.
TCACCTTCAAATACATATTATTACTTGTTTTAACTTATAAAATGTAATATTTAAATTTTATAAAAAATTATAACATTTTAAGTAAATACCCCTGAGGACTGTCCATGAGCTCATAGAAAGACCATCTTTCCTGAGACTTTCCCTTTTTTTTAATCGTATTCGAGGGTCCAACACCAGTTTCTTTTTCCAGCAATCTTTTTCCACTTTCCTCATTTGATATCTTTGCATATCAGAAGGTCATTAACATTTAGAATTACAAAGTCATACATTGAAGAGCAATATAGAAGGTCATTAACATTTAAAATTACAAAGTCATACTTTGAAGAGCAATCCAGAAGTTTCAGAACTAATATTTCTGGCTACCTAAATCATTTGTTTCCAAGATACCATTAGCCAATGATTGTACTATCATGCGCTCACTACGTACATCAACTATCTGGCTATGCACCTAATAGTACCATATAACTCTTACTAAGTCATATCCAAAATATAAAGACATGCGATAATATAAATGCTTTACATCCAAGATTCTAAAAGGATTGTGATACTAGCAAGCAACACATAAGATGTATAATCGACCATTAACCAATAATGAGAACAAGTGATATCACCTACAACAAGCACACAGACAACCAAAGAAAACTAAATCCCTTGCCACTAAGCTAGAGGTCACAAACTTAAACGTGAACAGTGATGTGCACCATTATGCATGCATTAACCAATGTGTTCGGCGTAGTAATTGGTTGTTTTATATGTTGGATGCTAGTATTAGTTGAGTTAACGTGGCAGGGGGTTTAGACGGCCATGTTTGGTTTTCTTGTCTAACATAATTAGTACTAATGGACATATTGTATCCAGGGGCTCCTAAATCTTCCTTTGTGATCATCTTTAGTAGGTCGCTCGTAGATACCTTTTGTTATATTTTATGCGAAGGCTCTTCGCAAGGGCGGTAGAAGATATTGAAAGTCATTCGCAAGGACAGTAGAAGAAATCGAAGGCCATTCACATTAAAATGGTAGAAGACGAAAGCCACGGACATCAAATCTTCGTAGAAGGAGGTTGGAGCAAAAAATAGGCAGCATTGGAGTTCAAGACGGCCAATGAAGAAACGGAGAATCGTGGTTGGAGAGAGTTGTGCAAATTTCTGGGAACAATCCAAGAAGAATCAGCCTCAAGGTTGATTCATTGGATTTTTCTCCTCGAGAACCATAAAATAGACTACAAGAACTCTTAAAAAGAACTCACAGTTCATCTGTAGCAAAGGAAAGAATTCAGCCGGCCGAAGTACAAATGCGTGGGAGCGGACCGCTCATGGATGGCACCAACGACCCACACTAGGCAACGTGGTCCGCGCAAAATGCCTTTGGCACGGGCCGTGCCAAGGCCTAGTGCAGATCGCACAAATTCAATGAGCCATGCACACATCTTCCAAGCTTAACTAAAAAATGGCTAAGTATAGGTGTGGACCGCCCCATTTTCAACGGCCCGTTCCAAGTGAAAAATGTCAACACCTACCGGTAGGATGTGAAGAATCAAGTGGCTCGTGCCACGTTACTGAGCAAGACAAGGTTTCTGATGACGGTCCGTGCCAAACGTCACGTCTGGTGGATTAAAAGTGCAAAAATGAAGACTCTGATGGCGGCCCACGCCAAACGACGTAGATTGCACGGCCACGACCCGTAGAGGATAACACGACCCACACCAAGGAGTATGCACAGACCGCGCCAAAGTAGACGGTCCGCACCAATGGTGTAAGCACGGACTGTGCCAGATCCCGTAGCCCACACCAGTGCGGATCAAGCGGGCCGCGCCAGATCTGGTGCCCCACTCCAGCACGGACCCAGTACATGGCGCGGACCGCGTCATCCGGGATGGTGCGGGCCAGACGGCGGCTGAATTAGGGTTTCACACTTTTTGGCCTATTTTGTGTCTATTTTAGGCCCAATCCCCTACTACTATAAATATAGCTTTAGTCTACTAGGATTTTATCTTAGATATAATTTTTCATTCTACTCTTGTAATTAAGAGAGCATTTTAGAGAGAAACATTCTTTTTTTTTCTTTCCATTTTATTTTGCTTTCATCCTCTGATGTATTCCATTTGAAAAGGCGATTTTACTGTATCTGTGTGCGATTAAAGTGCGATACACACATCTCCCATCCTCACCTTCATCTTTCTCCCCTTATTTGTCTGATAACGGTCACAAGCTGTTGAACTGGCCGCCGTTCATGGCGTTGCCACCGCCCAATCTTAAGGCAGAAACACCCCCCGCTACAGGTAAAAGCTTTATCCAAGCTCTGAATGCTAAACCCTCTTCGCTCTTCACCTCTCTACCCGATACGCCTAATTTACACCTCATCACAGAATACAAGGGCAAGATTGCATTTATTCTCCCACCGGAGGAAGGTGATTTACTGGCGTCTCACTGCCAGAATGCTCTGGTTGGGAAGTTCAACAGAGGAAAGCCATCAATGGAGTCTCTTCAAACAGCATTTAAGTCAATAGGATTTAAATCGAAGTTTCAATTGGGATCTCTGGATTACCGCCATGTACTAATAAGATTTTAGGATAGTGAAGATTATCAGAGATGCTGGATGAAGGGACAGTGGATGATTCAAGGCTCAATCATGAAAGTCCAAAAATGGTCACCGGATTTCTCCCCAGTATCAGAATCCTCAGTTGTTCCAGCCTGGGTAACAATCCATAAACTCCCTATTCATTTCTACAATACCTCTGTAATCATAGGTATGAGTAGTCAGATTGGTAGATATCTGAAAATGGATGCAGCAACTAGTGCTTTGACTAGGCCATTTGCCATCAAAGTTTGTGTAGAGGTTGATCTTTTGTCTCAGCTCCCCTCTACCATAGTGGTTGGAATAGGTAGCAAAGTAGCAGAGTATCCTATAGAATATGATGAACTGCCTTCATACTGTACTCATTGTAGGATAATTGGTCATAGTCATGCTACTTGCAACTTCCTGCACCCAGAGCTGAGGAAAAAACACCTTTCTACAGCCACAATAAATGAAAAAAAGGAAAACAAAGCCCCAGACCATGTAGAACCCATGCAAGCCTTAGATTCCCATCCTACACTGATCTTAGATGTTGCGGGATCCTCAGTTCTATCTGCATCTCAGAAGGAATTTGGTTTTCAAACATAACATAGTAAGTCAGGCTTTCATCAGGAAAATAATGCAAGTATTGTACATGTTTTCCCTGGTAGTCACAATAAAAGAACTGGTTCCTTTTATTCACTGGACGACATTTCAAAGCCAATCACTGCCACTTTCTGGAGAAAGAAGAACCAACAGTTTGACTTACTACCCAACCAGGAAACTACAATAATAGAAAACACTGTTAAGATCTCTAATGCTTTTCAGACATTAGAAGCTTTAAATGAGGGTGATGATGAGGAGGAAGCAGCAGAAATATTCCATGAAATATTGGAATCTCAAGAAGCCGTGGTACCCCCTATAACACATGACAAGATTACAGCCACAACAGAAAGCTACCCCATTCAAGAAAACAACCTATCTGATGGACACACAGAGCTCTCCATTATCTCAGTAACAAATACACCTGTCATCCCATATGCTGTTCTTGCAGTGGAAATGAAAGGAGAACACTCCTCAACTAATCAGAACACAAAGGTAGATCAAAGCATACAGTCTAAGGTTAGCACACTCAAACCAGTACCTACCCCATTTTTGGATAATCTTGATAAGAATCGGGATAAGAAATCTAATAATAGTAATGCTATCGCTACGAAACCAAGAAAACTTAGATCCTCACAGAAAGCAACCCCCTCTTGTTTTAAATGATTAAATATAACATAATAGGAAATATGTTAGTCTGGAATGTTAGAGGCTACGGAACATCAATGGATAGAATAAAATCCCTTATGTTGTCACACAAGATTGCTATTCTCTGTTTGATTGAGCCTTGGCATGACAAAAAGAAAATAAACACTCTGATGCATGAACTAGGCTTCAAAAATGCTCTCCCTGCTCAAAAAGCTAAAATTTGGATTTTATGGAACCATGCTTTTAATGTGGTCAGTTTAAAGGAATCAGATCAATTCTTGCAGGCTAGAATTTCAGATATTTCCTCACCTGTTAGTTGGAACTATTTTTTTATCTATGCTAGTGTCAATAGACAATCGAGGGAAGCTCTTTGGAATGACTTAAAAACCCCTCCTCCAGAACCCTCTATATACATTGGGGACTTTAATACAGTTGTCTCAGTCTCTGAGTATAAAGGAAGAAAATCTCCCCCCACAAGAAGCATGAAAGAGTTTAATGCTTTCATTAATAATCTGGACTTGCTTGAAATCCCCACGGTTGGAAACTCTTTTACATGGTGTAATAATAGATTCAGGAATAAATGCGAGGACCTTTTGCTTCAGAGATTAGAAAGGGGCATAAGCAATTTAGACTGGTTGGAACTTTTTCCAAAAAGCTCAATTCAAGTGCTAAATAGATTGATTTATGATCACTCCCCATTATTACTGTCTATTCAATCTTCTGAAGAATTGGTACCAAGGCCTTTTAGATACCAAGAGATGTGGTCAAACAGAAAAGACTTCCAGAAGTTGGTGGAAAAAAACTGGAATTTGCCATCCCCCTCAAGAGGGATGCACACGTTAGTGCATAAGCTTAAGAGACTTAAGATCGACATTAAAGATTGGAACAAAATTTTTTTTTGGAAATGTCAATCAAAACCTGTTTGAAGCTGAGACAAAAGTCAGTGACCTAGAAATAAAATTTCAACAGTCCCAAGATGAAACTGACTTAGCTGAACTCAATAAGTCCAAAGCTTTACTTATTAGATCCCAGAAAGAAAAACATTTTCTTAAAACAGAAAGCAAGGTTAAACTGGCTTAAACAGGGAAATGCAAATACCAGCTATTTTCACCACACTATTAGGGAAAGGAGAGCTAGGTCTAGAATTAGTAAAATCAAAGATGGAAATGGGATCTGGATTTCTGACCCTCATCTGATTAAAGAAGAAGGTGTCCAATTCTTTAAGGAACTACTAAATGAGGATGCCCCTCAAAAAACAAGAACTTATCTGAAAAATTTCTTAGGGGAAATTCCTCATCTGATTACAGATCAGCAAAACCATCATCTGCTTCAACCTTTCAATATCCAGGAACTCGAATTTGCAGTCTTTGATTTAAATAAATCTGGGGCTCCTGGATCAGATGGTTTCCCTAGTGAATCCTTCACCACCTTCTGGGAAACCATTAAATTAGACCTTCTGGAGGCAGCAAATGATTTCATTAGTGGTGGCTATATTCCAAAGGCTATCACAAGCACCTGGCTCACTTTAATTCCCAAAAAACCTATCCCAATTTCATTCTCAGACTTCAGACCTATTAGCTTATCCAATTTTGTCAATAAAGTCTTTTAAAAAATGCTTATGGAAAAGATTAAGCCACTAATGCACAAACTAATCTCTCCTGAGTAGAGTGCTTTTATTAAAGGTAGGGATATCTCTGATAATATCCTTCAAATGCAAGAGATGACCAGGATGTTGTCTAGAAAATCAAAATTTCCTAATTTGATAGTTAAACTAGATATGCAAAAGGCTTTTGATAGAGTCTCATGGTCATTTCTGAATTCCATTTTTCTTCATTTTGGCTTTCACGGGAAATTTGTCAAACTTATTATGCATAACATATCTGCTGCCCATTTTTCTGTTTTAATTAATGGAGCAACTTCAAGTTTCTTTGCATCTTCCAGGGGCATTAAACAAGGCGATCCTCTTTCACCATTCCTGTATAAACTGCTTCCAGAAGCTTTTTCTAGAGGTCTAAAGAAACTTTTCACCATAGGATACCTTCAAAATTTTAGTCTCCCAAATACCTGTGCCCCGGTTTCCCATTTAATGTATGCTGATGACACAGCAGTATTCCTTAATACTAACCCTAGAAGCATGAAGAGGTTTAAAAAGTTTCTGCTTGCATATGAACAAACATCAGGACAAAAGGTCAATTTCTCTAAATCTGATTTTTTTCGTGTCCCATAGAACCTCTAATTCTACAGTTAACTCTGTAAAAAGGACTTTAGGAATGGAAAAAATATCCTTCCCATTTAAATATCTGGGAGTTCCTATTTTTTCTGGAAGAAATCTGCAGGTACACTACAAACCTTTATTGGAAAGAATGGATAAATCAATCAATAACTGGAAGAACAGATGGCTCTCTACTGCAGGTAAAATTATCCTGATAAACGTTTTCTCTCAATTCCAACTCATATTTTTGCTGTTTTGAGTCCCCCAAAAATAGTCTTGAAAAAATGGAGAAAATGGCCTCTGGCCTGTTTTGGGGGTGTTATGAAAATGTTGAAAAGAAAAAATGGAGGTCTTGGAAAAATATGAGTGTACCTTTCGAAGAAAATGGAATAGGTTTTAGGGATTTAAAGGCCATTGTTGATGTTTTTTCATGTAAATTGTGGTGGAAATTGCAACTCAACTCCACTCAATGGACTTCTCTATTATGGTCACTTCCTAAGTCTTATAAAACCTCTCATACATGGTCCAGAATTTGTTCTATTACAGCTAAAGCAAATTTCAATTCCAAATTAATATACGGAAAAGGTGACTGCTCTTTCTGGAACGCTAACTGGACTGGAGAAGGAGCTTTGTTTTATAAATGGCCTCAAGAAAGAAATATCCCCTTTGCGGATATTTCACTTAGGTCGTTTATTAACAACAAAGCCACCCTTATCCCTCAACTGGAGCCATTTTTGGCGACCAATCTGTATTCCCTGTTGCAGGATGCTAATTTGGAATACACTCATGAGGATAGGCTCATCTGGATGCCAGCTACAAATGGAATTTTCTCCATCAAGTCAGCATACAACATCTTCAGACAGAAAAAGCCGAAGATCCTACATTTCCATAAGGTTTGGTCCTCTTTTATTCCCAAAAAAATGTCTGTTCTATTGTGGAGAGCTCTGAATGGCTTACTTCCTTTTGATAATATATTATGTAGGTTAGGATTCTCTTTAGCCTCTAAATGTCCTCTTTGTCAGAAACACAGTGACACACTAGATCACTTTTTCAACTCTTGCCCCTCATCTATTGCTGTCTGGCACTGTGTCAATGACTTTTTAAAGCTCCAACAAATTTTTTTTGCAGACTTCAAGAGTAGAGTTGAATATTACCTCTCTTTTAAGGCAGAATCCAAAATTCATTCCAATATTACAATTGCTGCTCTTCTTGTCACAATTTGGTCTCTTTGGATTAAAAGGAATAAAATTTTGTTTGAAAATGAGTCCTTCTCCCAAACTTCTTGTATTCAAGAAATAAAAGGCACGATCTATCAAATTTTCACAGTGAAACATTTGATAGGAAATTTAGACAAGCATAGATACTGGACACAGGCTAATATTATTCCTCATATCTTACAAAAGAAAAGAAAAACCTTCATTGCTGTGATATGGCAGAAACCCCATTCCAGATATAAGATTAATACAGATGCAACATGGACTAGAGGGGGTCTTTCTTCCCTGGCTGTGATAGTTAGGAACTGTGATGGGAATGTTGTTAAAATGAGGGTAAAATCTTTCCATTCTCCATCCCCTTTACAGGAAGAAATCTTAGCCATCCAATGTGGCTATGGGACTTGTTCAGAGTTGGTTTTAAATACTTGTGTGGTGGAATCGGACTGTTTAATGGCAGTACAGGGTATTCAAAACCCTAATAGCTCCCCATGGAAAATCTTCTCCATCTGCAACTCTCTGAATTTAAAACACCATAGATACCCAATTCAACACACCCCCAGAGAGGCTAACAATGCAGCTGATTTCCTTGCTAAATTTACTTTAGGTAATAACCTCCATGGTGATATAGACTTGCAGGTAGCTCCACCCTTTCTTAAGGGACTCCTTCATCTAGACAGATGTGGAATCCCTGGGATAAGAGTTGATGCATGAAAGTATGCTATCAGTGTTACAATATTCAGATACATATTAGAGGAGTCATCACACTGGACTTATAAGTATGATTTTAAGCTGGATAGATACTGCTGATTGTTTTGCTATTTGTTTTACTGCAGGTACTCATGCAACTCCTTTTTTCAAGACCTCGGCTGGTGCTCATCTCTCCACCACCAGGAAACTAGCTCCAATTCACAACCTCTCAAGCTGCGGTCGACCTTGGAATGAAGTGATCAACCATACAGCCTCCTTGCAATACTGCAGCAATATTGCTTTCTATTTGGCTCTTAATCTTGATCTGATAGAATGGAGTTTCCTGGCCAAAGGAAAGAATTAACACACGGGGTGGAGATTCTTTCTTTTGGAATCGCAACTACCATCTCTAACCTCTTCTTCTAACTACCAGAACCGTAAGAACACACTTTCCTAACTAGTTGCTAGGTATTCTTTTGGCGGCAACTATGTTTCCGCAATGACCAACATGTACTAAAACTCTGTATGTATTGGTTTCTACATAGGCTTGGGGAACCTTTATATAATATCCCTCACCTTAGGGTGTTTCAAATTTTTAAAAAAAGATGTAGAATTCAAATCTCTATTTGAAATCCATGTCTAGGGAGTAGTTTCCATATCTTGGGGATAATTGTATTCATGTGTTAATTTATGCTTTGTGAGATTGTTTGTTCATCATAATTATTGTGCTTGTGATATTATTGTGACTTGTTCTTGAATATTAGAATTACATGAATAGTACACTCCATTAGCATACACTCTAATCTATATTCATGTTGGTGAAAATATTAATGCCTCTTGTGGAAGAGAAACCTCGGATGTGTTATGGGTAATAGGGTACGGGCCGGCGTGAGTGCATGCACGGAGGTCTTTTCTGAGTATTGCATCTGTTACATTCTAGCACACTAGTCTTAGCTGATTACGTAAAGTAGTCTAATGGGTTACAGGTAGAGATAGAAAAACGTATCAAGCTAGGGTTGTAAGAGGTCCTAGTGTCATAGATAAGGTGCCTACTTGATAGAAAAACGTATCAAGCTAGGGTTGTAAGAGGTCCTAGTGTCATAGATAAGGTGCCTACTTCTCTTTGCCTCATTTATAGGCCGAGTGAGTAGAGTATTTGTGGGGGAAGTCCAGGACGTAATCGTACGGGGAAGAAACAGACCTACAACAACAGTCGAATCTTGTTGTACTCCCCTTGTTACGAAGAGTATCGATAGAGGGTTGTGAGCACACCCGACGTGATAGGTACGAGGAAGTGTATGCCATCGACCACACCACGTATTAAGGGCACTATAGGTTTGTCTAATCTCACATGTGAATGAATCAAGGATCAAAGCATTAAATCAACCATGTTATGCAATCATTCCCCAAGTGTTTAGCTATATAGATTACTTGCTTTTTACTTTCATGTTTTGTAGTTGTTAATCGAAAAACCAAACACCCTATTTTTTACTATACAAGATATTCCTAGCAACTCGTACAGATTGACAACCAAAACGAGTGATGTGCTTCATTTTGCGGCCGTTAACCATTGCATTCGACATAGTTATTAGCTTATTTTATATTGTGGATTGCTAGTATTAGTTGAGTTTATGTGACAAGGGGTTTAGACGGCCATGTTTGGTTTTCTTATCTAAATCCCACATTTTGTAGACCTAATTAGTACTAATGGACATCTTATATTCACGGGATTTTAGATATTCCTTGTGATGATCTTTAATAGGTCGTCCGTGGGTAGTTTTTAATTACATTCTATGTGAAGGCCGTTCGTAAGGGTGGTAGGAGATACTGAAGGCTATTCGCAAGGATGGTAGAAGAGATCAAAGATCATTCACCTCTAGAATGATAGTAGATGAAGGCCATGAGCACCAAAGCATGGTGGGAGAATATTGAAGTCAAAGATAGGCGGCAATGAAGTTCAAAGCGGCCAATGAAGAAATGGTGAATCGTGGTCCGATGAGTTGCACCAAAGTCTGAGAACAATCCAAGAAGAATGGGCCTTCAAGGCTGATTCTATTGGATTCGTCTTCTTGAGCGCTATAAAATTGACTACTAAAACTCTCAAATCAGACTAATAGTTCACCCGTATCGAAGGAAACAAGTTCAACCGGTCTAAGGTACCACGGCTTGGCGCGGACCACTCATGGGTGGAACCAACATCCTACGCCAGAGGAGTTGGCATGCGCCAAATTATTCAGCACGAGGCAATGGCATGGACGATGCCAAATGCCATGGGCTGCACAGACATGTTTCAATCTTCACTCAAAATCAGCTAAGTATGGGCGCATACCTTCCCATTTACGACGGCCCGCACTGTTCCAAATGTAAATTATTGAGATCAGCTGGCGGAGTGTGGAGAATCAAATGGCATGTACCAATTTACTGAGCAAAGAAAGCGCCCAGGCGACGGTCCGCACCATGGGCCTCGTTCCGTAGATCAGGAGTTCAAAATTGAGGCTTCTAGACGACGACACACACCAAAGGCCACTATTCGCACCAAAGGAGTCGACACGAACCACACTTGATTCAGTGGCCTGCACTAGCACAAAGTAGCAGTTTGCGCCAGACGATGTACCCTGCGCCAGATAACTAGACACGACAAGCGCCAGATCTAGCGGCCCGCAACCAAGGACAAAATACATGGTGGGAACCACATCATCCGTGATGGCCCACGCTAGGTGGCGGGCTACTTAAGGGTTTAGACCATTTTTGCCTATTTTGGGCCTATTTTTAGGCCCAGTCCCCTACTACTATAAATATAGCCTTAGTCTACAAGGTGCTCTACAAGATGAACTATCTAAAGAGTTCATCTTGTAGAGCACCTTTAGAGAGAGAAACACTCTCTCCTCTTTCTTTTCTTTCTTTAATTTTTATTTAATCCTAGGATGTGGAATTCAAATCTTTATTTGAATTCCATATCTAAGGAGTAGTTTACATAGCTTGGGAATAGTTGTAGGCACATGGTATTTGATGTTTTGTGAGATTTACTAGTTCATCCTAATTTTGTGTTCATGATATTATTGTTACTTGTTCTTGAATGTTAGAATTGTATGGGTGTGCGCACGGAGGATCCAAGAAATACTCTGAATTATTTTTCATCACACTAGTCTTAGCTGATTACGTAAAGTAATCCGATAGGTTGCGGGTAAAGATAGTGAAAAGTTGCAAGCTAGGGTTGTAAGAGGCCCTAGTGCCATAGATAAGGTGCCTACGACCCTTTGCCTAATTCCTAGGCCATTAAGAAGTACACCATTCATGGTGGAATGCCCGGGACGTAATCACACATGGGAGAAACATATCTACAATAATGGTCGGACCTTGTTGTGCTCCCCTAATTACGATGGCGATATCGATGGAGGGTTGCAAGCACACCTGATGTGATAGGTACGAGGAAGTGTATGCCCTCGACCGCACCACGTGTTATGAACACTCTATTAGGTTTGTCTAAAACTCTATGTGAATGAATCGAGAATCGAAACATTAAATTAACCATGTTGAGTAATAACTCCCCAAGTGTTTAGTTAAATAGATTAATTTCTTTTTACTTTCATGCTTTGTAGTTGATAATTGAAAAACTAACCCCTCCCCCCTTTGTTTGCTTTGAGGTTATGTTTTAATTGATTCTTAGGCCCCAGCATCTCTTTGGACATACCCAGGGTTAACCGCTAACTACCAATTCGGTAGCATAGTAGTGAGATTGGGTGCAGAATATAAATATTAAATTTGAAACCCTTTAACCTCGGTGCTTCTACTCGTGTTAATTTGATACAATTAACGACCCCCCAGTAGAGGTGGGTCAACGAGGTTGTGTTTAATTGATTTTTAGGCCCTATCATCTCTGTGGACATACCCAGGGCTTACCGCTAACTACCCAATTGGTAGCATAGTAGTGAGTTGGGTGCACAACTATAAATTTTATCTTTGACCTTACTCAGCCTTCGCTTGGGTTAATTAGCTACAATTAACGGCATAACGGCGTGGAGGAGGGTAAAAAAGAATCATGCATCACATAATTAAAGGTCATTAGCAAATATATAAGATGTGTTGTATCTGGACCAATGACAACATCGGATGAATATTTTGGACCCTTGTCAACATACGACCCTTGCTCTTGAAATATTGAGCGCAGCCGTTTCAACGACTGTACAGTTTAGTCCTACAGCAACTCTTCCCTCTCCGAAGCTTGTTCTTGCTGGTTTTAAATGTAAAAATAAAACAAACGATCAGAAACAAAAACATACCGAAAAAATTTAAACCATCATTTCAGTTAAAAACACAACAATTAAAAGAAACAACTTGTACTTAAAAGAAAATAAGGCCAGAAATCTCACCAGAGTTGCATATTCAAATCCAAAGTTGGATTAGCACGTGGAATACTAAAGAAAATGTAGTTTTCATAATCGCTCTCAGATTCGGTAACAAAGTATGAGGATAAAAAGGTGAGAATACAATTTTCGCTGAACGGTACTCTGTGCGAATTACACACACTGAAGGTGCAATTTTCCACGCTTTGTATCTTCGTCCCCGCTCATCTCCAGCGCCGCCGATATGGCGGAGCCACCACCTACTTTTGCAAATCTGCCGCGCTCTTATGCCCAGGCCGTGAACCAGGAACTTCGCGAAGCACTAAACATTTTCCCCCCCAAATCCTCACGAGGTTCACAACACGGCTTTTGCCCCTAAACCAGCTATTGATCATCTAGGAGAACCGGGTCTCCATTTCTCGGAGGAGGAATGTCTCCGTCTAGAGGCGCCACTCAAATGGACCTTGATTGGTAAGTTCTCACGCAGCAGACCTCAACTGGAGAAACTCCGAAAAGACTTCCACACAGCCGGATTCAAGGTGCATAACAGTATCACTCTGCTGGACAACAAACAGGTTTTGATATCCTTTTCCCTTGCTGATGATTACTACCGCTGTTGGTTGCATAAAATATGGAACTTCGGTTCATACTCTATCCGCATAACGAAATGGGTTCCCAATTTCAATCCCAACGCAGACTCCCCTATTGTACCAATTTGGGTCTCCATGTATGGTCTGCCACAACAATTTTTTGATTTCAATGTCCTCATGTCAATAGGAAACATCATTGGTACCCCAATTAGGGTGGATAGAGCCTCCCTGAATAGGACTAGACCCCATGTTGCTAGAATTTGTGTCGAATTGGATGTCACTAAACCTAGGATGGAAAGAATTTGGCTGAGTTTCAGAGACATGGGATTCTGGCAATACCTAGAATATGAGGGAGTTCCTTATTATTGCTCTAATTGCCTCAAACTTGGCCACCTAGATACAACTTGCAGGTCTGAGAAGATCTCTTCTAGATTTATCCCATGGAAACCCCAAGGCAGCTCCTCCTATGAAGGTAACAAATCCATTTCCATAGATGAACAGGGCAGACTAAAAGGTAAAGGAAATGGTACCTCTTCCAAAGTTATTTATGTACCTAAGACACAGTCTACTCAAAAGAATATTACTGACTTTAAGACTCAGCAGACAGTTCAGGTACCTGACTCCAAGCATGGAAACGATCAAAGGAATATTGAATCAAGTACTGAAGTATTGATCCTTGGACAAGGATCACAGGTTCTTTCTAAATCCCTTCAGAATGATAATGTGACTCAATCTCCTGAAAAACAACTATCTGTCAATGCGTTAGTTTTAGAACAGTTGGATAATAGTGAAGTAATTCAAGCGAAACTACCTGAATCTTTTGGCCTAAAACCCAGGTCCCCCAAACCGAGCTCTGGCTTTACTACCCCCATCACACACCAAATCTCCCAGGATAGAATCACAACCCCAATTCCAGAAAATCCCCATCTCCAGAACCGTTCCCCTGATCCAACCAATGAGCCAAATGATAGTTCAATTAAACATCCTCAGACCCAACCCCCTAACAAAGACCTGGTTTGTATAGAGATACATGGAGCTGCCTCTCCTGTCATGCCATCTGACTGGAAGCCGCATAAATCCCTGGACTGGATTAATACAGAAATCTCAATCAAACAAAAGGAAAATTTTTTGGAAAATGCTCAACTAGATTTTGAACAAGTTAAGGAAAATCTACTAAAGGATCACCTAAGACTAACCAATACCCTCAAACTAATCCATCCACAACCAGAACATAAACACAGAAAATATACCAAAAAAAAATACTCCTCCATCCCAAAGACGGTTTTCACCCGTTCCTCATTGAACCTCTCTAAAGATTATCCATGAATAGTTTGAACATATGCGCATGGAACATTAGAGGAATAGGAAATAAACCCACTCAAACCCGTTTGAAAAATATTAAAAGGCGTAACTCCGTTAAACTCTGTGCTCTAATAGAAACAATGCTTAACTCAGACAAAATCCAAAACATTTCCAGAGAAATTGGTTTCAGCAACTCCTATGCTAATCCTATCAACAAAATTTGGCTAATGTGGGATGCAGACATTACTTTAGACATTTCAAAAGTGGAGGAGCAGTTGATTATAGTGATTATCAAAGCCCTCTCCCTATCCGCAGACTGCACTCAATCCATGAAAGGAATAATTTACTGACTTGTAGGCTTTGTCTATGCAAAGCACTCAATCCATGAAAGGAATAAATTGTGGCAAGAGCTAGCAACTCTAAAACAGGATCCAATTTGTCTAATATGCGATTTTAATGTAATCACCAAAAATGAGGAATACATAGGAAACTCTACTCCTAATCAAAACAGTATAAGAAACTTTAATCAATTCCTTAATGATCAGAACTTCTCTGAAATTCCAACCTCGGGTAGCCTTTTTACCTGGACAGGGATGCGAACGAAGGGAATGGTCTGGAAACGGCTAGATAGAGGAATTTCAAACTCCCTTTGGTGGTCAACCTTTCCCAGTTCTAAAATCAAAACCCTGTCCAGGGAGGGATCGGACCACACCCCCCTAATGCTATTTGTCTCTAACTCCTCTCCCAAATCTGCCCCAAAATCTTTTAAATTTCAAGAATGTTGGGTAAACCATCCCACTTTTATGAAGCTTGTGGAAGATGTTTGGAACTCTAACACAAACCACAAAGGGATGAAAAGGCTAGTTTTCAAACTCAAAAACCTAAAATCGGCACTCAAAAGCTGGAACAAAGAGGTTTTTGGCAATGTGTTGGACAATGTACAGTTCAGTGAGGACCTTGCTTTCAATGCTGAAAGAGATTTACAAAGTCATGAAACCATTGAAAACCTACAAGTTTTGAATTTAGCTAAGGCAAAACTGAGACTGGCACTTAAAGACCAGGAATCTTTTTTGAAACAGAAATCAAGACTCAAATGGATGAAAGAAGGGGATGCTAATTCCAAATTCTTTCATCACTCAATCCAATCCAAACACAAAAGGCAAACCATTTCTCTCATCAAATCCAGTGGAGGAACCTGGTTAAATTCTCCTGAAGATATTGAGAAGGAAGCAATCAGCTTCTTCTCCAATCTTCTCACTGATGTACCTTCAGACCCATCAGGAATTAATACTTCATGGCTCCTAGAGAACATTCCGAATGAAGTAACTAACGAAATGAACTCGAACCTTCTTAAACAAGTCAGTATGGAGGAGCTGACTGACATAGTCACTTCTATGAATGGCTATTCTGCTCCAGGTCCGGATGGTTTCTCTGGTTTTTTCTTCCAGAAATGCTAGACCATCATTAAAACTGATGTCATGCTGGCTGTGGAAGACTTCTTCGTTGGGACAGAAATTCCCAGAGCCATATCATCAACCCAAATCATCTTAATTCCCAAAAAGATGTCTGTTCCTCCTTCCAAGACTACAGACCCATAAGCCTTTGTAATTTCTCAAATAAAATTTTCTCAAAATTACTCTCATCGAGGCTCAAGGTCTATCTGGATTCTCTCATCAGTCCGGAGCAATCTGCTTTCATCCCTGGAAGAGAAATAACAGATAATATCCTACTCATGCAAGAATTCACCAACCACCTACACTCGAAAACTAAAGGAACCAATATGATAATCAAATTAGACATGATGAAACAATTTCATAGGGTCTCATAGCCTTTTTTAACTAAAGTCCTCCTCCAACAAGGATTCTCGGGCATTTTCGTTGAGCTAATCATGAGGAACATCCGCTCTGCGCACTTCTCCATACTCATAAATGGAAAAACTGTAGGTTTCTTCCCTACATCGAGGGGTATCAAGCAAGGGGATCCTCTTTCCCCCTTGCTTTTCATTCTGATGGCTGAAGCCTTCTCACATAACCTACGTTTTTTATACAAGTTTGGAAACATTCAACCCTACAAACACTCCCTAGAGGGATGATTACCACTTCGCATCTTTCCTATGCTGATGATACAACAATTCTTCTAAAATATTCCAAACGGGGTCTACAAACGATAATGAACTTCCTGAAATCTTTCGAATTAGCCTCTGGCCAAAAGGTCAACTTTGAGAAGTCCATTTTCTTCATATCAAAACACACACCAAACAGAATCGTCTCTTCGATCAAAAGAGAATCAACTATGATGAAAGGATCCATACCTTTCAAATACTTGGGGTAGCCCATTTTCACAGGAAGAACAAAAAACTCTACCTTTCAAATCATGTTACAGTCCGTGCAAAACAAAATTAACCATTGGCACAATAAGACTCTATCTCCTGCAGGAAGGACAACCTTAATTAAACATGTTCTGTCTTCAATGCAAATTCATCTCATAACGGTGTTCAAACCAACCACACACATCATTAACCAAATTCATAAGACTCTAGCTAGATTTTTCTGGCAAAATAAATCAGATAATTCACAGAAAAATAGATCATGGAGATCATATCCTAACCTCTGCTATCCCTCAGAAGAAAATGGCCTTAACTTCAGAAACCTAAACACATTAACAACAGCCTTTGCACTAAAGCTGTGGTGGAAACTAAAACAGGGAAGTCATTATGGGCAAAATCCATGTGGTCAATCCCTGACACATATAAGACATCCAGAACCTGGAAACGAATCAAAGAGATTAACAACACAGCACTAGAAAACACAAAAACCCTCCTAGGTTCCGGACTGGTCTCTTTTTGGTGCTCTAACTGGACCTCTAAGGGCCCTTTATCCGATCACTTAATTGATTCTTCTGACCCCCCATATCAGGATCTAACAGTGGCTGAGTTCCTAAACAATAAACCATTCTACACTGACCAGCTCAAAAACATTCTTCCGGAACAAGTTTTACAAAACCTGGATCAAATCTACTCCTTATCCCCAGGTTATGAAGACGCTCTAATCTGGAAACCTTCAATATCTGGAGTCTTCTCTGTCAAATCAGCTTATGAGCTACTCAGAGCCAAGAAAATGATAATCCCATCCTATTCCCATCTATGGTCTAATTTACTACCGAGAAAGCTAAGTATATTTAATTGGAAACTTTTGAATAGACTACTTGCTTTTCCAGATATCCTAGAGGAATTCAAATTCCAGCTCCCCTCACAGTGCTGTTTCTGTTTTAGCGAATCTGAAAGTATTCACCATTGTTTCAACTCCTGCCTAAAGGTAGACCAAATCTGGAGGAGAGTGAATGCTACCTTTAATTTGCCAAATAGCTCTTTCCAACTTCTATGGGATAGGTTCTATTTATATTGGAATGTTAACTCCAATACTGGCCCATCTTTAAAACTGATCCGTATCATTCCCTGTGTTGTGAATTGGTACCCGTGGTGTGCCAGGTGTGCATATTTATTCGAGGGAACAAAGCCAAACATACAGAACATATTCACACAAATTCTGTATCACTTCAATGACACCCTCCTGGCGTTTAAACTAGATTACAAATGGGATATTTCGAATACACCAAAGCTGCTGTATCATAAACCAATGAAACAAAGAAATATCAGAATCATTAAATGGCTTCTGCCTCAAGCTTTCAAACTCAATTCTGATGGTACCTTTACTATTAAGAGAACTGCAGGCATTGGTTGTATAATCAGGAATCATTCTGGTCATGTAATAGTCGCATTGTCAAAATCCATTCCAGCTGAAACTATTTTGCAGGCAGAAACTACAGCACTGCTGCACGGACTTCACCTAGCCCATGACAGGGGGATCACTGTCATTGACATAGAAACCGATTCAAGAATTCTCATCGGGCTGCTTCAACATCAATTCAAGATACCATGGAAGGTTATACCTATGATCAGAGAGATTTGGGATCTTCTTAAGGGCATGACTTACTGCATCATGTTTTCAGAGAAACTAATGGAGCGGCGGACTCACTGGCGAAAATGGCCATCTCCAAACAAGTAAATTCTCTTTTTGGTTCCACAGATTTGCCCAATTTAGTGGCTGGACATGTAAAGCTCGATGCTGAAGGAACTCCTCATATTCGGTTCATGTAAAATAATGAATTTTAAGGCCACAATTGTCCTCTGATGATCTTCAGGGTAGCAATAGATTGATGTTTAGATTCTAAGATCATCGGATGAATCCACAGAGGTACGGTATTAAACTCCCCTCTTTATTTGTATCCTTCTTTTAATTAATAAACGGGTAGGGGTCTGCCAAACCCCCCACCATCACAGGTGGATTTACTTTAAAAAATGAGGATAAAATTTAGGGCTGGTCATGCTGATCCACGGGTTGGGGCAGGTAACTGTCCCGGCCCAAATTGACCCAAAACTTAGGGTCGAATGGGTTGGGTCAAAATTCCTATGTTTTTGGGTTGGGTCGGATCATAATGAGTCACAAATCGACCCAAATTGATCCAAATCGTAGTAAATTTTTTAAATGTTATCCAAATAAACTGAATAATTTTTAAATATATTAATACTTAAATAATAAATAAAAATAATACTTTATGTTCATAAAATTTAAAATAATAATATTAGGTTTTATTAAATTATAAATTATTCACTTAATAAAGAAAAATGCATTTATTTTCTTTCTACTTAGTTGGAATACTTTTAATATTTCAATTAAAAAAATTAATTTTACTAAAATTTATTTGTATAATTGAATATATATTTCATATTTTAATCAATATGTTATTTATAATTAATTATAATTTTTAAAAATATTTTTATTAACCAATTTTGTTTTTTCCCGAAGGAGAATTTATGTTATTTTTCAATAATATTAAACTTGTTTTTAAAGTAAATTAATGTAGGATAAATTGTACTAAACTAATGTTTTTATAAATTGTTTTTCAAGAAAATGAAACAAAATTACAAATGGGTAAATTTGGGTCGATTTGGGTCAAAATTCCACCCATTTTGATCTGACCCATTTTGATCCGACCCACTTAACCCAAATGGGACATTGACTCAGCCCGACCCAAATGGGCCGGGTCGGGTTGGGCAGTTTGAACACCCCTAATAAAACCATACTTTATTACGAGATTGCTCGTCGTCGAGGTTATTCATCGTCAATTTACAATTAATTCTATTTTTTCCAGTAAGTACAAAGTGTATGAACATAATTTTAAAAATATTGAGTTCCCATAGATGTAACAAGGGCAACAATTCGAAATTAATTGCAATCAACAATATTTTAATTGTCAATTTGCAATTAATTTAGTTATCTCTAGCAAGTACAAATTTATGGACATCAACTTCAAAATAAATAGTTCATACAAATTGTACAAAGGAAACAACTTGAAATAAAATGCATTTGACTACGTTTTTATAATCCCACTCTTCACGCAAAGGGACCAACCAAACCACCCTCTAGGCTCCAATCACTGCCCAACTATTATCAATATTCATGATGACTCATTTTAAACTTCTCTTCCTATTTGAAGAATATTGTCTTCATATTCATCATATCCCAATAGCCAAGTCCGTGTTGTAATAAGAACTTTATCATTCTTTGGTAAGAGAGAAGATATGTACTTGTTCAAAGCACGTGCTCCCATGCTAAAGCCGACTTGAAAGCAACAGATGTAATAGGAATTTCCAAAACATTCATGGCCATTATGGAAATCACATGATAAGAAACAACATGATCTTTCCAAAACTGAAGCACATCATAATTAGGATATTCAAGTTCGGGCACAAGGGTAGAATTCAAATAAGAATCAATTTCAGACTGTAAGATCCTTGTTGCAACCGACTTTGCTTCAAAAATCTAACAAAAACAAACAAATAAAGTCATGTAAATGAATATATAAAAAAATAACATACATTAAATTTTAAAAAAAGTAAACTTGTATGATGCGTCTCGAAATCGATTGGCTTGCGCCGACGACTCTCCTGCCGTGACCTGCAAAACAATGCCCCCAGAATTATCTGGGGGAAGACCCTCCGATGGCAAAGTTAGTCCTTAGTTAAAATGGATGGGATGTAAATAATAGTGAATGAATCTTTAACAAAGGGCATGCTTGAGTATTTATATGCTAAAACCCTAACAACAAATGAGTGTTAATGAAATACTTAACTCCTGCATAATTATCTCCTTAATTACCATAACCTTTGAATGCTCCATACGTTGGATCTAGACAGACTTCATCAGCCCATTCTTACTTATTTATTGGGATGTAGCCTAGTATGATAAAAGTATCATCAAATGTCCCCAGAGAACTCAAGGTATAATAATTATGCCCGAGTATTCGATGCATTTTAACTTCGAATATGTAAACATCGTGGGAATGCCTTAGTTCTCTTTGTCACGAGTATCATATCCTCGAATATATTTAGTTTTCCTTCTTCGCCTGAAGGGTCTCTTGAAATCCTGTGCTTCTAAACTACATATTTTCTTTAAAAAATGAGGAGTTTAATATCGAGTTTGCAACAAGGATGATAGAGGACAAGAAGAAAAAGTTCAAGATTTATAAGCAAGGCTTAGAGCAGCATATAACACTGGTGTCATTATTCTTTACCAGAGAGAAATATGTGGTACCTCCCGGCCCGATTGCCCATGTTTCTAAATAGGAGGTCAATCCTTGTGTAGATAGAAGTGTACGAGTTTCCCCTTAATTCCTCAGACTTTTATCAATTTTGTAATGAATATAATTTCATTTTCCCCTTATCTTTTTAATTTCTTTTTGTAGCATTAATAGTGTAGAATCTGAAAGAGGCATTAGAGAAGTCTCGTCAATATTTAATTAGATAAGTCTCGAGTTGATTAAGGTTAAATGGGACTTAACCAAGGCAAACGAGGAGTTAGATTCCTGCTGTAATAATAGTCACACAACCATACGAGGCAAGGATGTTTCAAGCTCGCATTAATGAGATGGTGGAGCGAAACAAGTATGCCGAGGAAGAGATAAATGCCTTTGAGAGACTATCGAAGCCCACGATATTATGCTTGAAGATCTTGCAAATAACGTTTCTCACCTCAGGGGTGGAATTCTCGATAAAGCTTCATCAATGAAGGCTCTCATGGAGTTTCGAGAGAGTTATAATTGTAGCATATAATTCGATGCCTTGTAGCATTTATGTGTTTATAGAGGTATTCTTGAATCCCGACCCCATCTACGGAGTTTTAGACTCGGCATATATTTTTGTCTCCTGGCGTACAAATGCTAAGCAGGCCATTGGTTAAAATGTGGTGCTAAGCATGAAGGTCGTAATCATAAATCTTGTAGTAGCATTGAGCATATAATTCCTTAATAAGAAGTCTGGAGTCGAGGAGGATGTCCTTTTAACTTTCAGTGGTGGTTCTCTTAGGTACACCACACCTCTCAACCGAAGGACACCAATTTTCGCTAATAGCGCCTCGGCCATGGAAGACTTCGTCGTCATAGATTCCTAGTTTCTTTATCCATGAAATTTGTACTTTGAAATGTTGTAACCAAAGTTACTGTGACCACATAGAGATCACGAGTTTTACAGTACCCCCTCCTAGTTGCCAAAATATTGTTGAGCATTTGATTCTCTCAATTGCATTTGTGGAGTTAACCTACTGTTTTCTAACTATTATACTTGACATAAGCAGGAGTTAGGACCTTGATCTCTTTGATCGCGACTACGGATCCCACTGTTGTTCGTCTATCGAACTCGGTTTAAACTGGAGAAATTGAGTAACCGGGAATATGATTAATCCCTTTGGAGGGAAGTTATGGTTTCATCCTAACGATATAAATCTGGTATTTCATCCCTTTGAAGGGTAGTGGAAGCTTTCCTTCCCTTTGGAGGGAAACTGTAGATTTAATACCTTTGAAATTGGTATCGTAGATTTAATCCCTTTGGGAGTATTACTATTTAATATTGCATTTTGTTACCCATCTTTCGAACATTTTTCTTTCACTAACACTTTTTGGGCGGTGTGATGATAAGTAGTGTTGAAATGGATGTAAATCAAATGTGACACGTCACATGCAATACTGAATTGAATATAAGGAATGCATCAAGTACCATATAACTCGAATCACAGTGCTCAACATTCAAAACTGAATTATTACGGGGAGTGCCACTTATCAACCTTTCACTCAAATCATGAGTTAAAGCAGAAATTATCACAAGAGTGCCGCTTAATTATATAGCCAATTCTTCAAACTAATATCATTCGAGAAATTGCCACAAAAATTGGCCATGTAAACTTTCATAATTATTCTAAATGCAAACTATAGTTATTTTGGGATGAAAGTATCAGTTTGGATCAAAAGAAGAACAATTCACCTTAACAAGATTCAACATGGAACTCAATCAAGAATACTCCATTGGATTTGTTTATACTAAACACGCTATCAAAGAAAGAAACAAACTCTGGAAAACACTTTTAAAATTTGAAAATCAATCTATGTGCTTAATAGCGGACTTAATGTTATTTAAAATACGAGGAATGCCTGGGGTCCTCAGCTCCTGATTCGAAAAGAATTAAGAACTTATACAAAATTCTAAATGAGGCTAATCTGAGCACAATCCCAACTTCAGGAACCCTCAATACTTGGATAAGAGTAAAGCTTAAAGGCAGAAAATTTTTCATAAGTGAAAATCAGGAATCAAATGGTTGAATGAAAGTGATTCCAACTTACAATTCTTTCACCAAACTGTAAAGGATAAATATAAAAGACAAACAATTTCAACAATAAAAAAATCAAAGGGAAACTAGATTAATAACCAACAAGATATGGGAAATGAAGTAGTGAGTTTCTTCTCCGAACTACTCAATAAAGAGATCCATCTGGTAGTAATTCAGCTATTTTACAGTTAATATCCCAAAACTCATCAATAATGACCAAAACTCAAAACTACTTGAACTAGTCAATATAAATGGACTCGCTAATATTATCCATTCAATGGACAATCTTTGTGCCACAGGACCTGATGGTTTCTCAAGTATATTCTACAAACACTGTTAGGAAATCATTAAATATGATCTACTCCTAGAAGAAAATGATTTTATAAACCTATCCTCAATTCCCAAATCCATATCATCAACAATGATAGTTTTGATTCCTAAAAAAAAATGTATGTTTATCTTTTAAAGACTTTAGGCCAATCAACATCTGCAACTTCATCAACAAAGTTCTATCAAAACTCATTGCAACAAGACTTAAGCCCATAATGAATGGTCTTATATCCCCTGAATAGAAAATTTTTGTAGCAGGAAGTGAACTCGCAAATAATGTCTTGTTTTAATGCAAGAATTAAGAAACCATCCGCTCACAAAATCAAACAGTTTTAACCTGACAATAAAGCTAGATATGATGAAATATTTTGACAGAGTTTCTTTTAACTTCTATCAAAGTGTTTAATCAAATGGGCTTCTCCGTCAAACTGAAAAATCTCATTATAGGAAACATTAATGCAACTTCTCAGTACTTCTAAGTGGGATTTTTTTATGGTTTCTTTCAAGTTTCAAGAGATTAAATCAAGGAGACCCTCTTTCTCCATTGGTTTGTATCCTTATGGTTTAATCTTTCACAAGAAACATTGATTTCCTTTTTTTCAATATGCAAGTATAGGATATTATAAGTTACCACGGTCCATGATACTTTCACACATTTGTCATTTGCATTTGCATATGACACTACAAATTTCTCAAAATACTCCAAATCTGTTATAAAAAATCTGATGAGATTTCTTAAAATGTATGAAATGGCTACATGCCAAAATACTAATTTTATATAAAAAAAAACCTTCATATTACTTATCCAGATTGGCTAATCCAAGAATTGAAGTAACATTGAAAAATGAAGCTAAGATGTTGATTGACTTATTACCATTCAAATATCTGGGATGCACTATCTGTACAAGAAAGAACAAAAACTTCCATTATTAAGGTCTAATGGAATCAATAAAATCAAATTTAAACTCATGCCTTAGTAGAAATCTCTCAGAGGCAGGAAGGTTAATTTTTATAAAACATGTATTATCTACTATTCCTATATACACTACAACAAATATCCCCTTTTGCAACATGTAAAATGTATCGTTGTCATTGATATAGCGTTTCAAAAAGGATATTTGCGACACTGTTTGTGTCCTTTTTAATTCTATCGTGTTTACCCGTGTAGTATTTTTACTACACAATATTTTGAATTTGATGCAAAATAAAGCGACACTCTTTGTGTCACTAACATGCAAACTTAGTTCACATTTTTATTTTTACGTAACTAACAAAAATATATTTATAAAGACAAAAATATTACCATAAACTTAATATTTTGTGTGATATATATGTAGAATTTCCCGATTGTGCATTTTGAATAGTTTCCGTTATACATATATGAATTATTTATATTTTTAAAGGTATAAATAGTTATACACGTGCACACTGAATTCAACTTTATTGAATCAAACTACATTTGACTAAATAATAAAGACAAAGTCTTGTTTTAGATAACTTAAAGTTTAGGCAGAGATCATTATACAGTTATTGAAATATGAAGAAGAATGGGAAAGATGTAAAGGAAACTGGGGAAAAAAAAACTTTTGTGTTGATTTTTGAAGAATAGTCTATTGCCTAAATTTTAGAATAGCTCACAAGAGACCATCTCCGTAATTAATCATCAAATTATAAGTATGATTACAATGACATTTTTGTTTAAATTATATAATTAAATAAGATATATGATTAACGACTAGTAATCAGTTTATTTAGCCAAATGTTCTTACATCTAAGCAAGAGTTATATTACATAATATTTAATTCTATATAATTGTAATTTAAATGAATATTTTTATGTATTCTATTTTAAATATTATCTTATATTTATATATACATGTAAATAAGTAAATACTTTATTATTATCCAATTAATTAGTTCATATTTTTATTTTTATATTATTTAATAAAATATATTTATATTAAAGATGAAAAAATTCCAAGGAAAATAGTGTAGAAGAAAAGGCATAAAATAATGAAGAGTTATCCATGTTGTATTGTTTTTTTATAATAATATATAATATTAAAAATAAATATCTCAAATATTTATAGTAAAATGAATAAATATATGATGGAAAGTTGAAGACACTTAGTTGGATTTAAACTCTTATGGTTTGGGGTAGGAACCAACAGAATTTGAGAATAATAGCGTAACTTTATTATGCATCAATTTTTTAGTGGTATTTGGGATATACAATAAGAACCTTATCTCCACTAATTAATTATGAAGTTATCCAATTATTAAACACTCACTATTTTAGAATTTAGTTATTTCACAAATTTAGAATGAATTTTGTTAATTGTAATATATCTTTGGGGATACCAGCCATATCTTATCCTTGGGATAGGATATAATATGCTTATAATCTATATATATGATTCTATACTTCATTAAATTTTTATTAAAAAATGAAAGTCGTTCATTAAGGTTTTCTCCCCCATTGTTTGAAACACCACAACCACAAAAACGTACAAATTGACTGCCAACTAATCCTCTGCAAAAGCCGTGACACCCCGATTTCACCTCCCTGCTTATTGGAGAGGCCGTAATCGAGTATCTGCCTAGCTCACACCAGGACTCGGTAGTAGAAAGAGCAAGATAAATAGTTAACTAAAATTTATAAATACATTGTATGAAATTTTAGAACAAGGTATAATATAGATTCTTAAAACTTTTAGAATTTTACCTTCTTTTTTTTCTGGGTGTTGAGCTTATGTGAACAGTAGCTCAATGGCGTGCCTATAGTCTCTGATTCCATCACTCAAGTCGAACATTCTTCCCAAACATGTGAAAAAAAGGTTAACTTAAAGGAATGAGCTCATGCTCAGTGAGGCCTCAATGGTTTAGAAATATTTACCAAGTGATGTTGTATGACCATATAACATAGAGAAAGAGAGATAAATAAACACACATTTCACATAAATGATAGAGAGAGGAGTATACATAGCAATCAATCAAGTCTCTATATAAGGCTACAGTTTGATTTCTAATTATACTCCAAATACCTGGAAGCATTATCTTGAAATATCGAGAAAGAGAAAGAGATCCCAAGGATCAATATCGACAACACACACCCTTCAAGCAAGCAAAAATTGTGTGCAACACACTGTACATCTTGAGAGTACGTCAAGACCTTCTTAGACATCTAGCAAAGCGATGTAGCCCATTACTGACTCATCGGTTTCGAAGCTAAGCAGAGTCGGAGGGCCACCCTATCAAGCATGAGTACAAGCAAGTAATTGGCCGGTGCGATCAAGTACACAACCAGCCAATGTCAAGTTCAAGCAAGTAATTGGTCCAGAGTACTGATCACGTACACAGCTGGCCAATATCAAGTTCAAGAAAGATAGAATTCAAACAAGCGATTCATTCAAGAAATCAAGTACACACCCAACAATTTGTCCTATCACGTTCAAACAAGTAATCAAATAAGCAGAAAATATAGCACGAAGGTCACAAAGTTGTAGAGTATAGAAGAAATCGCGTAATGATATTCATAATAACTAACAATAAATACGCAAACCATAATAGTATGATAACAAAATATCCCAAACCTTCAGCTTGCCGGGTTCATTTAGTTAATTGAAACAAAAGAAAATAAAGTGTTTCTCCAGTAAGGTTACTCACATGCTTAGCAAGCTCGATTATCAATCAAGAAATCTGGCGGGTGTAGCTGCGACACTAGACAAAGCTACTGATTGTGAATGGTAACAGAAGTTGAGAAGCAACGACGTCGACGTACGAGAGTGTCGCGTGATGCTGCAACACCACCACCAATCAGTTCATGGTGAAGAAAACTTTTTTAGGGTTGGGGCTGATATATGAACAGGTGAAATCGACTCGTCTGCAGCTGTTGGTGTTTTATGAAACACAAGTCTATTTAAGTATAATTGGATTCGAGTAGGTGTGAGTTTGGGACGTTATAACAAGTTCGGTGGTGCGGAGTGCACACTTGTATAAACTATCTACGAGCTTGCAATTTCAGGATAAGTATTAAACTTGTGTTAGTCTGAATATTGATGACTAACATGTTTTTGTCCTGGTGTGGAAAGATTTTTTTATTTCAGAATATATTATAACTCTGATGTGGTGGTGCGTATTGCCCAATTTCTCTTTGATGGAAAAGATAAGGACGATACATTGAATGTGGCATTGCAATGTGAAAAGATGTATCTGTATTGTGTGAAAAATTACATCATTTCAGAATTTATAATTCTGACTGGAACATGGTTTAGTGTGGAATGATGAAGTGTTGTGTCTTTTCACGACATTTGTTTCCTATATGTAGAAGCATACGCATGCACAGAATAGTGACAGGAAACTAAGAATTTTTCTAGATATATAACCAAAAACACAGATACTAAATAGTATTCTTCTGATTCAAGCCTAGAACAAGAGGGATTTTCGATTGTTTTATCTCGAAGGGAATTCATGTAACCCAAGGCTGTAATAGGGTCGAATTACTCTTTAAGGAAAGCGTACGTAACGTGACTCACATTGATATCCAAGAAAAGTTTCACCACAATCATCCAAGCGTGATTTTGTCATTCCCTTGGAATGCATTATTAAAACATCCATCTACCCCAACAGCAGCCGTAGTGGAACAATACTAAGAAATAATTTGGTTGGGAAGGAATGGAACATGATATTGATACTCATACTAGGGATCCAAATATGTTGTGCACTTAACTTGTTCCCCTTGACTGTAGAAATGGACTCTTTGCAGGGTGTGCAGCTCTTAAATGGTGCTAAACATGTGCCTTGGAATATTCAGAGACTCATTTGGTAGATAAAAGAACTCACAGCAGATAAACACATCTCCTTTGTTCATGCCTACAGGGAGCAAAATCAGGTGGCTCATCAGTTAGCTTCTTTAGCGAGGAGTTTATTGCAACAAGATGAAAACAGGGGTCAGATCTCTGCACAGGAGGCTCCTCTTCAATTAAAACAAGCAATAGCTGGGGATGCTCTGAATCTTCCCACAATCAGAATCCATCAGCCTCCTTGATCAGTAATCTTTCTGAGCAGCACCCGCACGGATTGCTTTCTATTGGTGCTCAATCCTTCATCACTTTTGATCATTATAGAGGACTATTACATCTCACCATTCTTTTGTTAATATGGTTAGTGGTATTTGAGTTCCTGTTTAAGGCTGATATAGATCGGATGCTAATTTGAGTTTCGTATCTACGATTCGCTAAACTGCGTTTGGTTCTTATATTGCCTTGAAACGGGAACCGACATCCTAACTACTAATTTGTGATTGGAGCCGTGTGGCATCCAACACTATCTCTTTTGGAAGCAAGTTAATTTGCTTCGTCATTTTGTAACGAACTGAGCTTAAGCTCCTCTTTCTTTTTCAGTTTTTTTAAAGGGTTTAGGGTAGCCCATATACAACCCTCTCTCCTTATTACAAGGGGGTGTTTAATTAAAAAAAAAAGCTCTACGAGTGTGGGAATAATGTCATGAAGAAAAGGAAGGAGGGGTAAATATACTAATTCCCGGGGACTTGACGTTTAAGGTTTAACCAAATTTGATCAAATTTTTGAGTCCCTATTATCTTCTAAGTTCCATATTCCTTACTTTTTTTTTGACTAATTTATTTTTGTCCCTTACAATATATACCTTCTTTTGTTCCTTAAAGCTAATACCACATTTAATAAAAAAATTAACATTCTGAAACTGATTTCTTTGATCCCCAGAGGTGGTTTTCAGGTAAAGTCAATGGTAAAATTGATCAAAATATGTAAAATGACCATTATACCACTGAGTTTAAAAAAATAAAAAATAAAAAGAAAGAAAATCAGACCCTACCTCTTCCCCAATTCAAACTCCACCGCTACCCTTTTCTCCGTCGCCGATATTTAGAAAATGATGGCCACCTATTCAGGCCAGATTCCCCAATTGGACTGCTCCTAGATTAAAAGGGCTTGTAATTAATCATATTCAGGCCTATAATTCATCATATTAATATGTGTCTGCATCGGGATTTCCCAATCGGACTTCTCCTTTGATGGATACATTTTAATCAGTTAATGCATCACCCCGCCTTTCTAAAAGTTTGAATTGGACTGCTCCCAGATTCCCTAATCCCAGATTCCTCAATCGTCGCGTCGTAGCTTTTGTTCTCCAGGACGATCCATTTTCTTCTTCGATGAGATCCTTGAGGGAGAGCTCGTAGGAAGTTTTCGGCATGCTTTTGACCATTTCCACGAGTTCCCATTGCCCTCTAGCTATCGCCTGCATTCTCGGCGGCAGCGGTGATGGTGATCGACAACAACGGAGTAAAGAGTAAGGGACCCCGACAATCCAACACACCCTACCACAATGTCTTGGCTAACTCGATCCATCGCCAACACTCTAAAATTTGACGCATCCGATGAGAATGAATCGAAAGATGACGAATCCTCCTCGCTACTATCCCCGCAGCTCCGCAAATGCGTCGAGAACCAGTGACTTATTGCCTTCCTCTTCTCCAAAGTGTTGATTTTGGTGTGTGAGTGTGTGAGGGAGAAATAAGAGAGCGCGGCTTTTATTTTAGCTGATAACCAGCACGTTGAAGAGCAGCGACGACGGCGGTGTAAGGAGTAAGGGACCGGCGGCGGTTTCAGGGGAAACCCTAAAAGAAAGACCAAAATTAAAGAAAAAAATAAAGGAAAAAGGAAATTTTTTTAAGTTAGAAAATTTTTAATTGAAAATATTTTTTTATTAGTAAAATTACTAAAATACCCCTGGCTATATCGGAAAAACATTCCAATTTACCTGAAAACCACCTCCGGGGACTAAAGAGAACAATTTTATAATGTTAATTGCTAATTAGACGCGTTATTATCTTTGGGGACCAAAAGAAGGTATTGCACTATATATATATATATAAGGGACTAAAAACACAATTTAGCATTTTGCTTTTATAGTTTTTGTTCTTCCATTGCCATAATATGGATAAGATCAATAATATTCTTTCCTTATCCCACACACAAACTTGGCTTCCAAGTTTATCTAATTATCCTAACTTGTTTTCATTTAAATTTCTTTTCCTTTTGAATAACCCTTTGTAATTGGTTTGGAATATTAATTTACCCTTTCCTACACGTATGTATACTTTGTTGGTATCAAGATCCTTATTTTTAATTTCACTTTTGAATATGTTGGTAGTAAAATTCATTGTTCTATATATCTTTAAGATAATTGATTTCTTATTGAAATTGTGGTATGAACCACTTACATGAAAAACTATAAGTTT
Organism: Rubia yunnanensis; assembly: GCA_037428765.1. Lineage (NCBI taxonomy): Eukaryota > Viridiplantae > Streptophyta > Magnoliopsida > Gentianales > Rubiaceae > Rubia > Rubia yunnanensis. The sequence continues at coordinate 40,700,713 of CM075066.1, forward strand.
AATACTATGATATTTATATTTCATACTTTATCATGGCCAAGCATTATTTACTATACTTATACTTGTCTTTTCTAATTGCTAAATTTAGTATAAATACATATTCAGTAACACTAATTATGTTTCTAGTCATTTTTACTTCTAGTATTTATGTATCTTTCATACAATTTTGAACTTAATATTTCTTCATTTACATTCAAATCTCTATCTTTAATAGCGTATGAGATATTGTTAGATTCTTAGTAACATGTAGTTTCTAAATATCAAATTTTAGTTTGTCAATATTGTCTGTACCTATACATATTTACAATCAAACATGTTCACTGGGAACCATGAAAAGATTCCGTGCAAAAAGGTTGGGAAGGAGGAAGTATATTATTATTTCCGTTTAATTAATATGAGTTAATGGAATGTTGATAGTATGTATCATAAGAGTAAGACCAAGATTCTCCAAAATTTTCTTCAAAATGAAGATTCAAAACTCATATTCTCTATAATTTTTTGCTCCAACTCCGACAGACTCCATTTTACATATTTTAACATTTATTACATGTAATTTAAATCAAACTCTTATATTTCCTTGAAGATAAGTTTAAAATGACTAATTTTATTGCTTCATTTAAAAGAAAATTAAATATTTTCTAACTATTTATTTATTTTCATAAATTTAAAATAACGACTATTAAATTCATGAAACTCATGATATTAGAATAATGCAAAGTTTTTAGTACAACCAAAATAAAGTAACCTTTTAGAATCTATATATTTTTTTATAGAATTAGAATTTCAAAATACATCCTTTTGATATTTCACTATTTCTCATCGAGTCAATAAAGAAGACAATAACTAATTTCTTAATCATATTCATGTCGTGATTCATGTTAATTATTATTTCAAAATTCATAAGTTTACAATAAATTATAATTTTTTTGGAAAATATCACTCGAACGAATACTTAATAATGAGAAAAAGTATAACTAAATGTTTCAATGTTTCAATTTTATTTTTTTATCGAAAAATAAATAAATTAAGTAGTTAAAAAAATAATTCCTCATATAATTTTCATGCTACCATCAATCTTTTTTTTAATTTAAACCATCCGAGGATGGGGGGGGGTGTTTATTAGGCTCCCCTTGCCGTTTTGATAGCCGAATTTGGCGCTAAAAGTTTCGTAGTAATTACATTGACCACGTAGTTGTGGAGGCTATTACATCGAGTGAGTTACCAGAGAAGGTCTAGTGTCAAAATTGGCCAACTCAGTGAAATAGTATTCTAACTATGGAAAAAAAAAACCTATGGCTGAGACACCGCGAACAGGACGGGCAATCGAAAACTCGAGACCCCTATTTGTCAACAGTATTCCAGCCAAAGGAGTCAATACAGATGCGTGAATTTAAGATGTAGGATCTCGGGTCTTTAGTTCTTGTCCAAAATATGGCATAGAATCGGTTGTGCATGTGCGTAAAATCCAATCAGCAAGTTCGTTCCACCGCATCAGAAGCGAAAGAAATTATCCCGTAGGAGCTCTCTCAGTTTGTCAAGAAGCCTTTTCCCTGTATCTATTTCCACCGCATCAGCAGACTGGCCAAGTACCTGAAAAAACAGAAAAGAGAGAACTAGCAGTATTTGAGCTTATAAACAGTGGCTGAAACTCACTGTAAAAGTGCTGTAAGAACCATAAGGCAAGGAGAAAATCCCCATCTATGTCATATTGGTATCCGTATGAGTAACAACCCTGATTCCTGGGAAACCAATAGAGTCTAATGATAACAGTCCTTTAAGGAAAGTGGGGATTGATCTAAAATCTATATCACCTTGTAAGTTGTTTTCCTTAGCATGTTTTTCCAAGAAACCAGCCGACATGTTAGCTTGTCTAGATATGTGTTGAATTGGGTGTGTATAGTGATCAATATGGAGTGCATTACACAGGGAGAAAATTCTCCAGGGGCATCTGTTTGGGTTGTGAATACTCTTTACAGCAGATAAGCAATCAGATTCAATTACACAGTTAACTAAAGATAGATCAGAGCAGATTTTATATCCCATTTTGATTGCAAATAATTCAGCAGCTATAGGAGAAGAGCTCTGAAAAGTGCTAACTCTCATTTTGACAACCTTTCCTCTCCAATCCCTAACAATTACTGCAGCAGAAGAGGAACCACCAGAGATCCATGAAGCATCAGTGTTAACTTTATAGCCAGATAGTGGTTTTTCCCATGTAGCCACAGTTATTGTAGGTCTTTTTTTGTAAAATGTGAGGAATGACCTTATTCTGAATCCAATGAAAATGCCTAACTCTATTACCTTGCAGTTTATGTACTGTGAAGATTGAGTAAATCATTTGTTTGATATTTTGAAAACTGATCTCCAATGGAAAAGGTCTATTCTCAAATAGACAACTATTTCTGCTAGTCCAGAGTGACCAGAAAGTAGCTATAAAAGCAGCAATTATCAATTTTGAGTGTAACTTAGAGTCAGCTTTGAAAGATAAGTAAAATTCAACCCTGCTGTTTAGATTCAGAAAATCAATTTGTGGTAGCTTTAAAAGAGAGTGAACATTATGCCAAATAGAACAGGAGCAAGGACATGAATTGAAAAAATGACCAAGATTGTCCTTATTGACCAAACAGTGGGGGCATCTTGAAGCCAATGAAAAACCCATCCTGCTCAAAATGTTATCAAATGGAAGGATGCAATTTAGAGCTCTCCAAATAAGTATTGACATTTTTCTAGGAATGTAGGGAGACCAAACCTTATGTATGTGCTGTATTACAGGGTTCCTCTGTCTAAAAATATTGTAGGCAGATCTTACTGTAAAGTTCCCATCAGTTGCAGGGGTCCAAACTAGCAGATCCTCATGGTGATGCTCCAGCTTTACTTCCTGCAAAATATGAATAATATTGGTAGCCAAGTAGGGCTCCAGGCTTGGTAAAAAGGCAGATTTGTTCATAATAAAAGACCTCAAGGAAAGCTCTTCAAAAGGTATGTCAATATCATCAGGCCAAATATAAAAGAGGGCCCCTTCTCCCATCCAATTAGCATTCCAGAAGGAGCAATCTCCCTTGCCAAAGATAATCCTAGATAAACTATTTGCCATAGGTGTTACTCCACTGATTCTTCTCCATATATGGGATTTTTTATAGGTCACAGGTAATGTCCATAAAAGTGTAGACCATTGAGTATCATTCTTTTGGAGCTTCCACCATAATTTACATAAGAAGGCATCTACTATGACATTCAAATCCTTTAAACCTAAGCCATTTTCATTTACTGGATAACTCATCCTTTTCCATGACTTCCATCTTTTCCCATCTGTCAAATCAGATTTTCCCCAAATTAGACTAGATGCCATCTTTTCCATAGTTCTTAGAACTATCCTAGGGGGCTTTAAAACTGCAAAAATATGTGTTGGAATTGAGAGGAAACAATGATTAATCAAAATTATTTTACCAGCCGAGCTTAACCATCGATTCTTCCAATTATGTATCAATCTATCCATTCTTTCAATTACTGTTAAATAGTGCACCTTTAAATTCCTACCAGAGAAGATTGGCACTCCAAGGTATTTGAAGGGGAAAGAGCCTATTTCCATTCCTAGTTGCCTTTTAACAGATTGTATTAGCTGCAGATGAGTGTTATGTGAGACAAAGAATTCTGATTTTGCAAAGTTTACTTTTTGACCAGTAGTGAGCTCATAAGCCTTCAGAAAATGTTTGAAATGCCTCAAATTTTTGGGGTTAGTGTTCAGAAATACTGCAGTGTCATCTGCATACATTAAGTGAGTAAGAGGAGAGCATGAAAGGGGGAGATTAAAATACTGTAAGTACCCAGTGCTGAAGAATTTCTTTAGCCCCCTAGAAAAAGCCTCTGATAATATATTGTATAAGAATGGGGAAAGAGGGTATCCTTGTTTAATTCCCCTTGAGGAAGAGAAAAAACCAGATATGTCACCATTTATTAAAACAGAAAAGGTGGCAGAAGCTATGTTTTGCATGATAAGTCTAACAAAATTGCCATGGAATCCAAATTGTAAAAGAACTGAATTAAGGAAAGACCAAGAGACCCTATCAAAGGCCTTTTGCATATCTAGTTTAATAATCAAGTTTGAAATCTTGGACTTTCTGGATAGCATTCTGGTCATTTCATGCATAAGAATCACATTATCCGAAATATCCTTACCTTTAAAAAAGGCACTTTGCTCAGGGGAGATCATTAAGTGCATTAGTGGTTTAATCCTCTCCATTAATATTTTTGAAAAAACCTTATTTACAAAGTTTGATAAACTTATTGGCCTGAAGTCTGCGAAAGAATTTGGAATAGCTTTTTTTCGTATTAATGTGAGCCAAGTGCTAGACATAGCTTTGGGAATATAACCAGAGTTTAAAAAATCATTAGCAACTTCTAACAAATCCTAGTTAATAATTTCCCAAAAAGTGATATAAAAGTCTCCCGAGAATCTATCAGAACCAGGTGAACTAGATCTATTAAGGTCAAAAACTGCAGTTTTCAGTTCTTGTGTGTCAATGGGATTAAGCAGAAGTGTATTCTATTGATCACTTATTACATTAGGGATTTCCTGCTGAAAATGATTCAGATATTTCCCTTCTTTTTGTGATGTATCCTCATTCAGTAAATTTTGAAAGAACCTTACACCTTCTGTTTTAATCAAACTTGGATCAGTTATCCAATTTCCATCACCATCCTTAATTTTAACAATTCTAGATCTTACTTTCTTTTCCTTGATTGTATGATGGAAGTAACTTGTGTTTGCATCACCCTGTTTTAACCAGTTTAACCTAGCTTTTTGTTCCAGAAAAAGTGTTATATTCATTCTGAGATCTTAGCAGTAATACTTTTGCTTTCAGAAGTTCATCTAATACTGACTCATCCTGAAACTGTTGGTGTAGTATTTCCAGTTCATTGACTCTTAATTCTGCTTGTGAAATATTCTTATTTACATCACCAAAACTATTTTTGTTCCAATCCTTTATTACTATCTTGAGCCTCTTTAACTTACGTACAAATTTCTTCATTCCAAACAGAGGGGATGGTATTTTCCAATTAGATTCTACTACATCATGAAAATCTTCCCTGTTTGACCACATTTCCTGGTATCTAAATGGTCTAGGAGCAAATTCTACAGCAGATTGAATAGTTAAAAGGAGAGGAGAATGGTCAGATGTAATCCTATTTAAGACCTGGATAGAATTGTCAGGGAAAAGGTCTAGCCACTCTAGATTACTTATTCCCCGGTCTAACCTTTGGAACTGTAAATCCTTTCCTTTTTCTCTATATCTATTGTTGCTCCAAGTGTAGGAGTTACCAACCGTTGGGATATCATGTAATTCCATCTTAGTAAGAAAATCATTAAATTGTTTTATGCTCTTCCTAGGGGTGGATTTCCTACCTTTATATTCTGTGACAGATGCTACTGTATTAAAATCTCCAATATAAATTGATGGATCCAGTGTGGGACTTTGTAGGTCTGACCACAAATTCTCTCTCAACTGTCTATGGACACTAGCATAAATGAAGTTAACATTCCAGTGGACAGAAGTAGCATTATCGGTTACTCTAGCCTTTATATACTGATCAGATTCGTTTTCAATTGTCAAACTGAGAACCTGATTCCATAGAAGCCAAATTTTGGCTGTATGATCATGAAAATCATTATTATAACCGAGTACATGTTTCAGGACATTTAAATTCTAATTTTCATGCCATGGTTCAATTAGACAAAGAATGTCAATCTTGTGTGTCCTGATTAGAGTTTTTAATCTATCCAGTGAAGTGCCATAACCCCTAACATTCCAAACCATTATTTTCCCAATTTTGGTGTATTTAATCATTTAAAACTAGGGGGTAGCTTTTTGTGATGATCTTAGTTTCCTTATTGTATTTACTGAGAGGTTTGTGTTTTTTCCTTTTTTATCTTCACCTTTCTTCAAAACATCTACAGAGGAAATACTTACCTGTGGTTGAGCAGTTTGTTTTGCATTAGTGCTATGATCTTCCAAAATGATTGAGTCTTGAGGTCTAGAGCAATGTTCTTGCAGTTCAGGAATGATCTGCTCAGCATCTGGATTTTTATCTTCAGGGGGGGCACTGCGCTTCTTCAGGGGCTTGATCTTCTGGAACACTCCGAGCAGTTTGAGTAGTGGTTGATACAACCACCATGTCTACCTTATCAGCTCCTGTCTGAGTTAGAGTTTCCTGTGTTTCCAATGATTCATGAAAGATGTCTACATCATCATCTTCTTGTGCCTCAATATCATCATCCTGTAGGTTAGTTAGAGACTGGAAAGCATTTGATAGAGAGACCATTTTCTGCTTAACTATCTCTTCTTGAATAGGAATGAGTTCTGGTTGTTGAGTCTTTTTTCTCCAAAAGAAATTTGTGATAGGTTTGGAGATATCATCCAGGGAATAGAAGGGTGTATTTCTTTTCACATGAAAGTCTTGAGTTTATTTTCTATGAATGTTATTTTCTAGGATAGGATCTGATCTCAGGTTCTGAAACTGGAAATCAGAATCCTTTTGGGAAACTGTCAATTTAGAGTGACCTTCTATTTCCAATGGTGCATTTGATTCAAGACCAGTGTTAATCTGAATAGCAGCAGGTTGAGAATCATCCTTAACTATATCTTGTCTAACCTTATCAACATTTGACTTATATGTGTTCATATTGTTTCTTCTAAGTTCTGGATGCAGGAAGGTACAGTGTGTCTCACTGTTGCCAATTATCTTACAGTGCTTACAATACAAAGGCAGCTGATCATATTCAATTTGGTAATCTTCCACTTTATTACCAATTCCTACAACAATGGAGTTAGGGAGTTGAGACAGTAAGTCCACTTCTACACACACTTTAATTGCAGAAGGTCTAGATAGTGAATTAGTTGCAGCATCCATTTTGAGAAATTTACCAATCTGACTGCTAATGCCTATAATTGCTGATATATTGTAAAAATGTAACGGCAGTTGATGAATGGTTACCCATGCTGGAACTATTGAAGATTCGGCTGTAGGAGAGAAATTAGGAGTCCACTTCTGGACTTTCATTGTTGCACCTTGGACCATCCATTGGCCCTTCATCCAGCAGCGTTGATAATCCTCGATATCCTGAAATCGAATAAGAACATGTCGATAATCAATTGATCCCAATTGAAACTTTGCCTTAAATCCAATAGATTTGAAAGCTGAAACAAGTTTTTCCATTGGGGGTTTCCCCCTGTTAAATTTTTCGACCAATGCATTCTGGTAATGAGATGCCAGAATCGCGCCTTCCTCAGGGGGAAGGATGAAAGCCAATTTGCCCTTGTATTCAGTAATTGGGTGCAAATTGGGCGTGTCTGGAAGAGAGGATATTAGTGGAGATGGCTTTGTGTTCAAAGCTTGAAGGAAGCTTTTGTTAACCGGTGGGTTGTGATCAGAAGATTGGTTAGGCGTCGGAGATGCCATGACCTTCGACCGGTAACAGAGCAAAAGAGCCGTTAGGCAGAAAAACGAAGAAAAGTAGAAGAAAAACAGTAACAGGGAATGAAAAGTGTCTTGCGTGGGATCTAATGGATAGGTTTGGGAATGGTCGGTCTTTGACTACTGTTCTTAGTTCGACCTCTTTAACTGCTACCATCAATCAAATTTGATTATAGAATGTGGATAAGAAAATTGAAATATCACTTAAGGGAATGATATAAAGGGGGAAATGAAAGGTAATTTTATTTGTTAGTCTAATGATTTGCCAAATGAGATTATTATTCCCTCCAAACTTGTTCGAATACAACACATGTAATTTTTGAGAGTCAAATTTTTTAACTTTAACTCAAATCTCATTGAAATATATATCAATAGATTATATTATTATGCGTAACTTTGTTAAATTTGGTAGGAAGTATATTATTATTAACTATTAGTTTTTTAATATTTATTTTTATGTAAGAGTCCGTCTCTTGAAAGACGGTCTTTCCATAAGTTATGGAAAGACCAAGGTTTAAAGTGTAAATTAGAAGAAATCAAGATAAAATTTTTGGGTTGCATGAACCGGGTTATAAATTTTATAACTATTACATGTTGCACACTATAAGTTTAATATTGCAACTAACACCTTTCACCTTTTATTATTCTAATTATATCCCGTCTTTCCATAAGCCTATGGAAAGACCGTCTTTCCCAAGACTTTGCCTTTATGTAATTGCAATATTAAGTGCAAGATTTTAAATTTAGAATTTATTACCCAGTATGAAATGTTAGAATTTCTTACCCTGAAATATTGGTATTAATCGTATTCGAGGGTCCAGCACCATTTTCTTTTTCCTGCATTCTTTTTCCACTTTCCTCGTTTGATATCTCTACATATCAGAAGGTCATTAACATTTAAAATTACAAAGTCATACTTTGAAGAGCAATCTAGAAGGTCATTAACATTTAAGTTTACAAAGTCATACTTTGAAGAGCACTCGAGAAGTTTCAGATCTGGCTACCTAAATCATTTGTTTCCAAGAGACCATTAGCCAATGATTATACTATCATGCGCTCACTACATCAACTATCTGGCTATGCACCTAATAGTACCATAGAACTCTTACTAAGTCAGTCATATCCAAGATATAAGACATGCAATAATGTAAATACTTTGCAGCCAAGATTCTAAAAGGATTGTGATATCAGCAAGCAACACATAAGATGTATAATCAACCATTACCCAATAATTAGAACAAGTAATATCACCTACATATAACAAGCACACATACAACCAAAGAAAACTAAACCGTGATTTACCTCTCATACGATGGACTGGGTGTGGGCTGGTATGGGCCCTGAGGGCGAGGGTATCGCCTTTTGCCAAAGAAAACTAAATCCCTTGCCACTAAGCCAGAGGTCACAAACTTAAACGTGAAAAGTGATGTTCACCATTATGCATGCGTTAACCAATGCATTCGATGTAATAATTGGTTTGTTGTATATGTTGTATTTCTAGTATTAGTTGAGTTTACATGACAAGGGATTTAGACGATCATGTTTGGTTTTCTTGTCTAAAACCCGTGTTTTGTAGACATAATTAAAACTAATGGACATATTGTATATAGGGTCTCCTAGATCTTCCTTGTGATAATCTTTAGTAGGTTGCTCGTAAATACTTTTCATTACATTCTATGTGAAGGCCGTTTGCAAGGGCGGTAGAAGATATTGAAGGCCGTTCGCAAGGAGGGTAGAAGAAATCGAAGGCCATTCACATTAGAATGGTAGTAGACAAAGGCCACGGACATCAAGTCTTGGTAGAAGGAGGATGGAGCCAAAGATAGGCGGCATTGGAGTTCAAGGCGGCTAATGAAGAAACAGAGAATCATGGGCTGAGAGAGTTGGGCCAATTTTTAGGAACGATCCAAGAAGAATCAGCTTTCAAGGTTGATTCGATTGGATTTGTCTCCTCGTGAACTGTAAAATTGATTAAAAGAATTCTCAAAACAAACTCATGGTTCATCCGTAGCGAAGTAAAGAAGTTCAATCGGCCAAAGTACAAACGGGTCGGCACAGACCGCTCATGGATGACACCAACGACCCGCACTAGATGACATGGTCTGTGCTATATGCCTTTGGCACGGACCGTGCCAAGGCCCACCGTGGACTGCGCAAAACTCAACGGGGCACGCGCACAACTTCCAAGTTTCATTAAAAAAATGGCTAAGTAAGGGTGCAGAGTGCCCCATTTTCCCATTCCAAGTGTAAAATGTCAACACCTGCCAGTGGGATGTGAAGAATCAAGTGGCCCGTGCCAAGTTACTGAGCAAAACAAGGTTTCTGATGACGGTCGTTGCCAAATGTCATGTCCCGTAGATCAAAAGTGTAAAAAAATACTCTGAAAATGGCCCACGCCAAATGATGCGGATTGCACGAACACGACCCGCAAATGATGACACGGCCCGCGCCAAGGATGATGCAAGGACTGCGCTAATGCAGACAGTCCACACCAATGGAGTAAGTACGGACTGCACCAAATCCCGTGTCAGTGCGGATCAAGCTGGCTATACCCGATTTGGCACCTTGCTCCAACATGGACCTAGTATATGGCGCAGACCGCGCCATCTGCGATGGTCCAGGCTAGGCGACGGCTAAACTAGGGTTTCACACTTTTTGGCCTATTTTGAGCCTATTTTTAGGCCCAATCCCCTACTACTAATATAGCCTTAGCCTACAAGGGTTTTATCTTAGATATAACTTTTCATTCTACTCTTGTAATTAGAAGAGCATGTTAGAGAGAAACATTCTCTCTTATTTTTTTCTTTCCTTTTTATTTTTCTTTCATCTTACGATGTGGAATTCAAATCTTTATTTGAATTTCATGTCTAGAGAGTAGTTTCCATAGCTTGGGGATAATTGTATTCATGTGTTGATTTATGCTTTTGTGAGATCCTTAGTTTATCCTAATTATTGTGCTTGTGATATTATTGTGACTTGTTCTTTAATGTTAGAATTGCATGAATAGTACACTCCATTAGCACACACTCTAGTCGATATTCATGTTGGTGAAAATATTGATGCCCCACAGGGAAGAGAAACCTCGGATGTGTTATGGTTAACAGGGTACGGGTCCACATGGGTGTGTGCATGAAGGTCTTTTCCAAGTATTACGTTTGTTACATTCCAGAACACCAGTCTTAGCTGATTACGTAAAGTAGTCTGGTGGGTTATAGGTAGAGATAGCAAAAAGTAGCAAGCTAGGGTTGTAAGAGGTTCTAGTGTCATAGATAAGGTGCCTACTTCTCTTTGCCTCATTTATAGGCCTAGGGAGTAGAGCCTTTGTGGTGGAAATCTGGGACATAATCGCACGGGGGAGAAACAGACCTACAACAACAATCGGACCTTGTTGTACTCCCCTAACTATGAAGGCAGTGTCGATGGAAGGTTCCGAGTGCACCCGGCGTGACAGGTACGAGGAAGTGTATGCCATCAACCACACCACGTGTTAAGAGCACTATATTAGGTTTGTCTAAATCTCACATGTGAATGAATCATGGATCAAAGCATTAAATCAACCATGTCACGCAATCATTCCCCAAGTTTTTAGCTATATAGATTACTTGCTTTTTTACTTTCATGCTTTGTAGTTATTAATCGAAAAACCAAACCCCCTCTTGTTTTACTATACAAGCTATTCCTAGCAACTCGTACGGATTGACAACCAAGACGAGTGATGTGCTTCATTTTGCATGCGTTAACCATTGCATTTGACATAGTTATTAGCGTGTTTTATGTGGTGGATTGCTAGTATTTGTTGAGTCTACGTGACAAGGGTTTAGACGGTCATATTTAGTTTTCTTGTCTAAATCCTACATTTTTTAGACTTAATTAGTACTAATGGACATCTTGTATTCACGAGCGACCTACTAAAGATGATCACAAGGAAGATCTAGGAGCCCGTAAGGGCGGTAGAAGATTATTCAAGGCTATTCGCAAGGATGGTAGAAGATATTGAAGGCTATTCACCTCTAGAATGGTAGTAGATGAAGGCTATGAGCATTAAAGCATGGTGGAAGAATATTGGAGCCAAAGATAGGCGGCAGTGGAGTTCAAAGTGGCCAATGAAGAAACTGTGAATCATGGTCCCATGAATTGCGCCAAAGTCTGAGAAAGATCCAAGAAGAATGGGCCTTCAAGGCTAATTCCATTGGATTTGTATTCACGAGCGCTATAAAATCAACTACTAAAACTCTCAAATCAGACTAACAGTTCACTCGTAACAAAGGAAAGAAGTTTAGCCGACCAAGGTACCACGACTTGGTGCAGACCACTCATGGGTGGCACCAACGGCCAGTGCCAGAGGAGTTGGCCCACGTCAAATAATTCAGCACGATGCAATGACATGGAATGTGCCAAACTCCACAGGCCGCACACACATGTTTTAATCTTCACTCAAAATCTGCTAATTTTGGGCGCAGACCAACCCATTTACGATAGTCTATGCCGTTCCAAGTGCAAAATGTTGAGACCGGCCATCGGGGTGTGGAGAATCAAAAGGCCCATGCTGATTTACCGAGCAAAGCAAGCGCCCAGATGATTGTCCGCACCATGGGTCTCATCCAGCAGATCAGGAATTCAAAATAAAGGCTTCCTGACGATGGCATGCGCCAATGGCTACGGTCTATGCCAAAGGAGTCTACGCGGACCACACAAGATCCAGCAGCCTGCACCATCACGAAGTAGCAGTCTACGCCAAACGCTATGCCCTGCGCCAGTTCGCATCATCTGCCCATTCTTATTTACTTATTGGTCGTGGCCCAGTATGAGAAGAGTATCATCAAAAGCCCCTAGATAAATCAAGGCAGGATAATTATGTTCAAGTATTCGAAGCAGCTTAACTTTGAATATGTCAACATCGTGGGAATGCCTTAGTTCTCTTAATCATGAATATTATATCCTCGAATATATTTAGTTTTCCTTCTTCGCCTAAAGGGTCTCTCAAAATATTGTGCTTCCAAGCTACGCATTTTCTTTAAAAAAAAATGAGGAGTTTAATATCAAGTTTGCAACAATGATGATCGAGGACAAGAGAAAAAGTTCAAGATTCATAAGCAAGGCTTAGAGCAGCATATAACACTAGTGTCATTATTCTTTACCAGAGAGAAATGTGTGGTACCTCCCGGCCCAACTTCCCATGTTTCTAAATAGGAGGCCAACCCTTGTGTAGATAGAGGTGTACGAGTTTCCCCTTAATGCCTCACACTTTTATCAAATTTTTAATGAATATAATCTCATTTTCCCCTTATCTTCTTAATTTCTTTTTGTAGCATTCATAATGTAGAATCTGAAAGAGGCATTAAAGAAGTCTCGTCAACATTTGATTAGATAAGTCTCGAGTTGATGAAGGTTAAATGGGACTTAACCAAGCAAACGAGGAGTTAGAATCCTGCTGTAATAATAGTCACCCAACCATATGAGGCAAGAAGGTTTCAAGCTCGTGTTAATGAGATGGTGGAGTGAAACAAGTATGACGAGGAAGAGATCAATGCCTTCGAGGGACTATTGAATCCCACGATATTATGCTTGAAGATCTTGCAAATAAAGTTTCTCACCTCAGGGGTGGAATTCTCGATAAAGCTTCATCAATGAAGGCTCTCATGGAGTTTTCGATAGAGTTTATCATTGTAGCATATTATTCGATGCCTTGTAGCATTTATATTTTTATAGAGGTATCTACGGAGTTTTAGACTCGGCATAGATCGGGATAATGTTGCTCCTGGCATACAAATGCTAAGCAGGCCGTTGGTTAAAATGTGGTGCTAAGCATAAAGGTCATAATCATAAATCTCATATTAGCATCGAGCATATAATTCCTTAATAATAAGTCTAGAGTCGAGGAGGATGTCCTTTAACTTTCGGCGGTGGTTCCCTTGGGTACACCACCCTCTCAATCGAAGGATACATGTTCTCGCTAATAACGCCTCAACCATGGAAGACTTCATCATTATAGATTCCTAGTTTCTTTATCAATGCAATTTGTACTTTGAAATGTTGTAACCGATGTTACTGTGACCACATAGAGATCACGAGTTTTATATTACCCCCTCCTTGTTGCCAAAATATTGTTGAGCATTTGATTCTCTCAATTGCATTTGTGGAATTAACCTACTGTTTTCCAGCTATTATACTTGACATAAGCAGGAGTTAGGACCTTGATCTCTTTGACCACGACTACGGAGCCCACTATTGTTCGTCTATCGAACTCATCTTAAACTGGAGAAATTGAGTAACCTGGGATATGATTTATCCCTTTGGGTGAAATTTGTGATGCCATCCTAATGATATGAATCTGGTATGTCGTCCCTTTGGAGGATAGTTGAAGCTTTCTTTCCCTTTGGACGGAATTTGTAGATTTAATGCCTTCGAATTTGGTTTCGTAGATTTCATCCCTTTAGGAGTATTACTAATTAAAACCTTAGAATGTGACGGTTTTCCCTCAAATCTTGCATTTTTTTACCCATCTTTCGAACATTTTTTTTTCACTAACACTTTTTGGGTGGTGTGCTGATAAGCAGTGTTGAAATGAATGTAACACAAATGTGAGACGTAGCATACAAAACTGAATTGAATATAAGGAACGCTTCGAGTACCATATAACTCGAATTGCAGTGCTCAACATTTAAAACTTAATTGTTTCGAGGAGTGCCGCTTATCAAGATTTCACTAGAATCATCAATCAAAGAAGGAATTATCACAAGAGTGCCGCTCATTGAGTTTTCACTCGAATCATCAACCGTAGCTTGAGTTATCACAAGAGTGCCGCTTATCAGCTTTTCACACGAATCATCAGCCATAGCTGAAATTGCCATAAGAGTGCCGCTTATCAACATTTCACTCGAATCATCAGCCATAGCTAGAATTACCACAATAGTGCCGCTTATTGGCATTTCACTCGAATCATCAGCCGTAGCTGGAGTTATCACAAGAGTGCCGCTTGTAAGCTTTTCACTAGAATCATTAGTCGTAGCTGGAATGATCACAAGAGTCCCACTTATCAACTTTTCACTCGAATCATCAGTCGAAGTTGGAATTACCACAAGAGTGCCGCTTATCAGTATTTCACTCGAATCATCAACCGTAGATGGAATTATCACAACATGCGACTCATATCCTTTGTTGTAGCGCGTAGCATACAATTAATAACCCTCTGAAAACAATAAGTGCAACAGCAACACCAGCAACGCTAATATCTTAATCACAGAACCGTACCCAGGCCTTTAGGCCATGTTCAATGTCATATAAACAAATGATGGCTTTTTAGCACAAAGTTAGGCCCACCATATCTAGAGTCAAGGAAAATGATACAGGGTAATAAAAGTAATATCATGCAAGCACATAATCTCTACGGCAGAAGGATACACATAAGAAATAAATGAAACTTGTCCAAGCATCCATGGAATAAAGAGAAAGTGATCATACGCAAGGTGAACTTTTTCATATGAGACAGCTTGTTCCTTAGCCAGCAGAAAAGTGGAAATTGATGCATCTCAAAATTGATAGGGGTGCACTGCCAACTCTCCTGTCGTGACTTGCAAAACAAAGCTCCCGGAATCATCCGGGGAAAGACCCTTTGATGGAAAATTTAGTCCTTAATTAAAATGGATATGCTGCAAATAATAGTGAATGAATCTTTAAGAAAGAGTGCACATGAATATTTATATGCTAAAACCCTAATAATAAATGTGTGTAATTGAAATACTTAACTGCTGCATAATTATCTCCTTAATTACTGTAGCCTTTGAATGCTCCATACGTTGAATCTAGACGGATTTCATCGGCCCATTCTTACTTATTGGGTTGTGGCCCAGTATGAGAAGAGTATCATCGATGTAATATGTTAACCTTCTTGATATGTTGGGATGAACAACTCATTTGCATTGCAACAGAAGCAGATGAATTTGGAAGATGAGCATTATGAGTGTAAGTTAGAGAGAAATAATAATCATACATTTTATTTAATTCAATTCTTTTACAATCTACCTTTTCTTCACACTCGTCACTCGGTGTCAACATAGAGATGACTATACATATCAGCTACAGAGGTAAGCTTACAACGAGGGTCAAGAACAATAACAATGGAAATAATAGTAGAATAATCAGTCCAATAAGCCTGTAATTTAAAGAACAGAAGGAATGAATTAATGTGAACTTTACAAATTAAATGTTCAGTGATCAATATATTAATAAAATAATGATTTGCTGTAGGGTATTTAGAACCAGAAAACAGAAAAGTTATGTCATGAAATGACTCAAGAAAATCACACATGTTCATAACAGTTTTCCATTTCTTTTCATTTAGATGGTCCTCATATTAATTCATATTATTAGAAGCAAATGATTTAATGAATTTTTAGCTAGTATGGCTCTTTTAAGCATCAAATAAGTAGAATTCTAACTAGTTGGACAATCAAGTAGCAACTTAAGAATAAAATTAGATCATGTATCAACCACAACAGATTCGAATAAAGTAAGCCTAAGATTTGATCCATCGATGTATTTTAATAAGTTTGCATAATTAACTAACACCTGAGTTAGCACATTTCAAACCACTTTGAACAATAAAATTCAAGATATGAGCGCAACAACGAATATGGAAAAACCTTCCACCACAAGGTAGAGGAAAAACATTTTTGCAAATCATTTTTAAAAAGAGCTACCATATTATCCATACTTCGCGCATTGTATACTGTCATAGATAAAGCTTTTCCTTGCCGCTACCAATCCTTTATTAAATTAAGCACAAAAGATTTGATGTCGTAAACAAAATGAGGAGGGGAAATACCTAACATTTAGTATGTTGCACCTAAGTGCCCAATTTTTATCAACATAATGAGTGGTAAGTATGAGTATCCACGGTTAGTGCAAGCAATCCATAAATCACATGTAAAACTAATCCTACCAACAACAATATTACTCAAACTATTAAGCAACAATCCTTTAATATTATCATGCCTCTCTAATACAATACTTAAACATAGTATTCCTACACACATGACACAGACGTGGGTTCAAATAAGTATGCAACTTCCTAGTATATTCATGTTCGACCATGTTTAAGGGATATGCATGACAAATAATAGCTCGAGCATATATTAAACAGTAAGTTTCTTGATCAAAGATAGATGATTGTTTAATGGATATGCATGACAAATAATAGCTCGAGCATATATTAAACAGTAAGTTTCTTGATCAAAGATAGATGAAGAGTTGGCTCGCCCTTACATTTTATAAGATGTCTCTTAGCATCACTACCCTTAGCGGGTATGAACTTACAACACATGTCTTGCATAGAGCACGCAACATAGGTATTTTAACATCAACAACTCTATAAAAGTTAAAGCTTTTCGACACTAGTGAACACTTACGTAATACCTCAACATCCTTATCATTAATGAAAATCAATGTCTCTTTATTACCTGCTGGAGAATTCCCTTCCACAAAACTCGAGGCACATCCATTATAACCTTCCAAAAATTATTGAGATTTTTTAAAGAAAGGTGTTTAAACAAAACTATTCATAACCGAACTTGAACATTAGTATTGGAATAGTAATTCTTAAATAAAAAAACACATATATTGAATATTTTAAACGGGAATACCTCACTGGTGAACACTTACGTAAATAAAAAAAACATATATATTGAAAAGTTAAAGCTTTTCCACACTGGTGAACACTTACGTAATAGCTCAACATCCTTATCATTAGTGAAAACCAATGTCTCTTTATTACCTACTGGAGAATTCCCTTCCACAAACCTCTGGGTGTTACCTTCCAAAGGCACATCCATTATAACCTTCCAAAAATTATTGAGATTTTTTTAAAGAAAACTAGTTTAAACAAAAATATTCATAACCGAACTTGAACATTAGTATTGGAATAGTAATTTTTAAATTTAAAAACATATATATTGAATATTTTAAACGGGACTTTTAAAACCTAAACTTAAATTTTAAAATCTGAAGCAGATCTTTTTTAATGAAATTTATCTTTAATAGGCGACACTTTAAAAATAAAATTTAAAACTGAACTAAAGCTTTAAAATGTTCAGTTTAAAAGGAAATTTTCACTGCGGGAATTGGGGGTTCATTTGAGTTATTACCCAATTAAAAAAAAAAAAAGGAAATTTTCAGTGCGTGAAATGTTCGTCAAGAATAGAATCAGCAATGGAAATGTTCAGGTACAAACCTTTCCTAAATTAAAATAAAACAAGAATAATCAACGCACAGAAACTAACCTCTTGCTGAGAAGAACTAGTCACTACCAAAATACCTACAAAATCAATAATAATCAAAGCAATTAAAATACTATGTCAAGGGGAGCTTGTGTGCATTGAATTACTGAAACGCAAAATAAAGAAGCTTAACAATGTTACGACTACCTCATGAATGCGTCTTTTTGGATGAAAATCGAAGAATATGCCTGTAACAAAATAGAACAAAATGGAAATAATAACAAGAAGAAGAAAAAAACACAGTCTGGCCTAAAAATAGAAGGTTTTTCAGACGAAAATCAAGAGTTTATAGCCTTATATGGAGCAGATTAATGAGGGGAAGAAGATAGAAGATGGGAGGGGATGGGAACAGATATCCATAAGAGGAATTAGGGTTTGGTTAGCCAAACTCTCCTTATATATTAGTGTCTCATAAGATGAAGGATCTAGATTAACCCTACTATTTAATCATTGGTCCGGATTAATTGTATATTTTTAATTAATTTAATTTTTATTCAATTGACTAATATTGTCTACCATTAAATAGGTGAATTATATCACGCCATGTATTTTACTTGATTACGCCCTGTATTTATATAATTTAGTATATAATATGTATTTTTAATTTAATTTCATTAATTAAAATATGTTTACTTTAATATTAAATTATATTTATTATTTACCACCACTCCGCCGCTGTCCACCACCTCCGTCGGCGCCGGCGCCACCTCCGCCGTTGTCGTCTGCTGTCGCCACCGCCATCGTCCGCCGCCGATCTTCTTCTCCGGCCAGATCTTCTTCTCCGGCCTTCTTCTCCGGTCTTCTTCTTCTCCTCTTCTTCTTCTCTTCTTCTCTTCTTCTCCGCCTTCTTCTCCTCCGGCCTTTTTCTCTGGCGTTCTTCTTCTTCTCCGGCTGTCCCCGCTCTCCTCTCCTTCTCCGGCTCCGGCTCGCCTCTTCTTCTCTCGGCCACTTTCTCTTCTCTCCGTTCTCCTCTTCTTCTTCTCCCGTTCTCTTCTTCTCTCCCGTTCTTTCCTTCTCCCGCCTCTTCTTTTCCCATTCTATTCTTCTCTCCCGTTCTCTTCTCTTCTCCCGTTCTCTTCTCTTCTCCCGTTCTCTTCTCTTCTCCCGCTCTCTTCTCCCGTTCTCTTCTCTTCTCCCGTTCTCTTCTCTTCTCCCATTCTCTTCTCCCTTTCTTTTCTCTTCTCCCATTCTCTTCTTCTTCTCCAGGTGGTCCGGCCATTCTCTTCTTCTTCTCCAGGTGGTCCGGCCGTTCTCTTCTCTTCTTCTCTAGGTGGTCCGGCACCGGCTGTGGAGTGGAGGTGGTCCGGTGCCGGCGGTGGAGGTGGCGGTGGTCCGGCGCCGGCAGTGGTCCGGAGGGAATATTAATTTTTATTTTTTTGTTTTGTTTTTTATTTTTGTTTTATTTTGAAAAATTGAATTAAGTATTATACATATATGTACGTATTAGGGCGTAAACTAGTAAAATACAGGGCGTGATATAGCAATACCCAATAGTAGGCTGAATTCATATGGCTATTGGGCCCATTAAACTTTTGGCACATTTAAATTAATTTAGAATTCTTAAATGTAATTTCAATGCTATTTAATTTTAATTTCTCCATTATACATATACACATAACTGATGCATTAATTTAATTCATTTTTTGGCAGTTTATATTTTTCTCTTAAATATTACCATATTCACATATAAATTTATTTTCTACGTGTACATTGATTACTTATATACAAATCTGAAAAATTATAATATGGCCTAAAATTATATTACTCATTATCCATTACTTCAAAATACATGATTTTTGTTATTCTTGCCTAAATATAGAAATATTAAATGAATAAAATTTTTGGTGTAATGTTGGAAAGCGCTAGTACATGTTCTTAAGTAACTTAGAGTTAATTACATATAAGTAAGAAATGGAAATTAGAAAGGATTACGGATATGTTCTTGTACCAATTATTGATAATATTCCATCACGGACTTGAAAAATACAATGAGGGTGTATAAGGTAGCATTACGTTCGAGTGGATTTCAATTTGGGGTTACAAGTGAGGTTTTTACTTTTTGCAGTTTGGTCCCTCCAAGAAAGTTGAGCTGCCAAATCACGAGAAATTGCTAAAATGCAATTCAATAATATATGATTGGAACTTTGCGGTTTGGACATATATGAGTGAACAGAAGGGCCTCAAAAGTCAACATTGATTACTTTTAAACAATTTTGAAAAATTACACTATGGCTTAAAAATTGTTTTACCCCATTATCCATTGCTTCTAAATACATGATTTTTGTTCTTTCTTAAATATAGAAATATTAAATAAATGAATTTTTGGGTGAAATGTTAGAAAATGCTAGTACATGTTCTAGAGTAGCTCATACCATAGCCCATGTTCTAGAGTAGCTAATACCATAACCAATGTTCTAGAGTAGCTCATACCATAACCCATGTTCTAGAGTAGCTCATACCATAACCCATGTTCTAGGTGCCTATGTACCAGTTTTCTAGTAGTGTAACCCAATCCGGCATGACCCGAGTAACATTACAGACCCGTCAGAACATGACTTGACATTTAATCGATCCGACCCGACAAACAGACATCGACACTTTTCAACCCAAACATGTTTCGACCTGACTCGAACCCAATAAATAGACTTCAACACTTTTTTCAACCCGACTCGATCCGACTCGACAAACACACTTCAACCCATTTTAACCCAAAGCAACCCGACCCAACTCACCTGAAACTTCGATCTATTTCAACCTGAACCTGTTTAATCCGAACCCAAACCTAACCTAAATGCCCTAATTGACATCGCTACTTCTACTGGAATGTGCATGTACAATACAGTAAATTATTTGGTATAATATGGATCTTACCATGTGTTGTGATATGGCATATCTGGTGTTCTAGAAAGAAATTCTTATTTGATGGTACTAGTGGAGTACCATCGCGCGTTGCACGATATCATTAATTAAAATATTAAAATTAAGTTTTATTTAAAATTTTAAAATTTGGTCATTTAAGGAAAATTATACTATGAGTTATGAAGTGAAATAAATAATTTAGTTGGAAAATGTTAAATATTGAATACAATAAAAAATGATTAATTTATAATATTTCATTCAAATTATTTAAAAAGTAATTATTTATATGTTGACATTCATTTTAAAAGGTTATCATAATTATGTGTATATATCATTGCAATGAATAAAAATAAATATCAAATGACTTTACGAGTCTCACTAATTATAAAATATCCTCATTTAACAGGTAGTCAGTCTAAAATAAGACTTTGTGGTATACATATAAATGAGGATATTTCTATCAAAAGTACTCTATCATTGTATGAAAAATCTGAACATTTTGTTATTTCAAATTATGTGTTTCTTAGGATTTTCTTCAATATATATATATTATAATGAGATTTATATGGTTTTAAATATATCTTTAGAAGTTATATATTTAAACAAGTTATGATTGTTTATATATAGTAAAGAATCAAAATCAAAATCAATATCATACTATAATATTTGCATGTGAATAAGTTAGGATTGATTATGCATACACTACTACAAATTAGATCTATCGTAACACTTTTCTTGTAACACTTATTTAAAATGTTACAATAGCTTATAAAGTGTTACTTAAACTTTTGAAAAGTGTTACAAAAGTGTTACCTAAATTTTAAAAAGTGTTACGTTAGATCTAATGGAACTCCGCCTAAGGTAATACTTGTAAAATTGTTACTTTAGGTGCTATTGTAACACTTTGAATCTAAAGTAACACTTTTACATTTATTACCTTAGGCGATGTTAAATTAGATCTAATGTAACACTTTTTAAAATTTAAGTAACACTTTTCAAAAGTTTATGTAACACTTTATAAGCTATTGTAACATTTTGAATAAGTGTTGCAACGAAAGTGTTACATTAGACTTAGTTTGTAATAGTGACAGTAGAGAACTAAAACCAATAACATATTATATATTGGTATATACATTATTTTTAGATAATTTTTTGTGCTAAGATTAAAATGACTCAAATATCTACGGTTGAGAGACAGAAAGCAAACAATATTTATTATAAGGTGCTTGGGATTAAACCCGATGTACGACTGATTATAAGACAAATTGTGGTATGTACAATGATATAATTCAAGCTAAGAGACTGAATGTTTTATTGGAATTAAATGATGGTTCTCCTAAGCTTCTGATACACAGGTCTAAAGAACCACACCGAGTTACGAAGGATTTGTTGGACATATATTGATTATATCATACGAAAAATTAAACAACAAAATTGAACGAGCAATTAACATATGCAAGAATAATAAACTTTTATTAATTATTCAAGCATACAATCAAAACGCTTAAATTACAATTAATCAAAGCATAAATCACGTTTCAAGTAATGATGGAGTCACGAGTAACACTCGCTGCCCTTGAAACGAATGAGTCCCGTCGTGGACATCGTTCCCTAGGATAAAACCATCGAAGGTAACAATTAACACGTAAGAGTTACCTCGGATTCACGCAAGGCCCGAAGGACTATCACCTCGACAGAGCATCAACTGGAAACTTCGAGAAAGACAGAAAGAAGACTCAAGTTTAGAATATGGAGGGACTTGAGAAATTGTGTGTATTTTCTGACTGACTTAGAGGCCCTATTTATACTACTCTAAGAGACCCTAATCATGGAAACATGATATTTTGATTTTCTGTAATTAGAGAAGAATATTCTCCAATCACCAACTCACCAAATCCGAGACATTCCATGAATACTCGAATCATATCTGCTGGAAAAGGAAGAAATATTTGTACAAATATTCTTCATCATATTAAACATGGTAAACCGCATATTTATTTAAGACAAGATATCTCACAAAATATGGAAGTATTTTGTTCTTATCTCTTAAGAATTACACACAAGTAATTCCATATATACTATGCGGTTGGGCCTTCATAAGACTTCCATTCGATCCATACGTATTTTGGACAGTCCACCAATTTTCGCCCATTTTTTTCCTCTTTCAAGAGTGAAATTAAAACATTCATATCTCATTCACCCTTGATCCGTTTTGAGAGTTTAAATAGTTGATTTTATAGTACTCGCGGAGGAGAACCCAAAAATGACATCCATTGACCCAAAATCCGTTCGGGTCCCACTCTAAACGAAGCCCAAAAAGTTGACGAATTTCAACCTTTTAACCATCATTTTCCAACAATCCCCCACATGAATAGATATTGATGTAGGAATCAGAACAATCACGTCAGACACAGAGTTTGACTTGGTGATAGATTCATTTCGACGGCATAGATGCTGCATAGGATAAGTAGGTGTCACCCTTTGAACTTTCCCTTGAGAGAGTACACTTAGCCCACTGGTTAGGAAGTTGACGCGATGTCCTTGAACTTCCCCAACCGCTTGTGTGAACGACAATGCACTTCCCACAGACATCTTTCCTAGCCCTTGCGCTTTCCTCGGCTGTGTCCATTAATCAGGCCATGGCACACGCCTAGTTCTGTAAGGTTTCTAAAGAATTGCGTCCCAACAATTCCCTTTCGAAGCGGCCACACTTCTCGCTTACATAGGTGATTCTTGGTGTAAGAGCAGTTCCGTAAACTATTGCGCTCTTTCGAGTACTACATACTCGATGCCTTGAATCATTAAAAGCAATTTAATGCTTAACCTCCATTCACATCACTGTTTCTTCATCATAGGAATACGACAGGAGGTATGAAACCCCCACAGTGATCGCGATGGGTCTTTGCAGTTTAGTTGTCCCTTTGAACCTAGATCTTGGGATCTCCAGTCACATAGGTTGGGTGTCCACGTACGTAACCCACCATTTATTAGACTTAGTCATATTCCTTTCGATGAGTTCTCAACTAACTCTCGATTCAATTTCTTCGTCAAGAAATCGATTGAATCCTTTCGTCAAAGAATAACAGCTCTTATCAATTGACCTTACGTAGTCAACATCGATAATTCTCGTAGAGAGTAGTCGTCCAATGGTAAAGTGTCTATGTCGAGACACACCATCATCGATATGGCTTTAAGCTACAAGCTTTACGCTACACCAATACGCATAAAAGTGCTTTGGTCATCCGAGGGTATATCTTTCCCAATTTTGTCCAATACGATGGACTTAGATTCCTCTATGAATCTAGCAAGAGAGAACCATTTCTCTAGAAAACTCAAGCCATATCCACGAGTCTCACACACAGCTTGTTTCCAGTGATCTTTTCTAGATTACTCGTGTATCATCTTACTATCCATTGTAAGAATAGTCTAATGTGCACTTTAATAAGTACAACAGACTATCAATGACTCTTGAGTTATCTTCTTAAGAGACACCTCACCTTTACAAAAAGGTAACTCATAATGTTTAGAGTCATTCCATTGAATACGACATATCTCCAAGAGACTCAATCATCGTATCAATTTTACTATCAATGAGAAAATCATAAATCAAAGACATAAATGACATGGTCATTGTTCGTGTCTCTTAGCGTATCTGCCTTCATCAACCTCATTGATTTAATATCACATGCTAGAACAATTAGTTTGGTCACATGATGGATCATTTAGGAGCATTGAGCTTTTCATTTTGCTCTGTTCAGATTTTAATATCTAAATCTCCAAATAACCATTTAGGTCCATTAGATGTACTTCTAGCTTTCACAAAACCTTGATAGCACGTACCTTCACCCTTGGACTCATTCTCACATCTAGAGAACACCCATCAAATACACAAATATACTTACTAATTGTTCAAATCTACTAGTACTCTAGTGATTTGCACTCATGGTAGATCAATCTCTCTATTGATCACCACTTTCCACAAAAATTATTTCATGGAATCTCGTTTCCTTTGTTGGTTTATCCCTGATCCTTAATGATTTCATCTATTGACTCTTAAGTCCATTTAAGATAAATCAAGATCTTTAACAGAAACTTCCACAAAATACACTTTCCATCAAGATATATTTCTAGTTTCTGCATAATATTTCTTGTGAATTTCAAGAAATTGATAGCACTTCAACATTGTGCATATCTAGTAAAGATACTGTTTAAGTATTACTTTTACTACATTCGCAATATGCCAACCCACACATTCGAAAGAACTTTTAGGATGGCTCTGTGAGGAGCTTTATTTTTCTCCTTCTTGGGGTATCTTATTTAAAAGATCGCCAGCCAACTTAAAGGCTCCCCCACAATGCTTGATCATTTCTAGCAATTTCCTTCAATCACCAAATGACCTTGCAAATGTCTACATTGTGAATCACATTCCCCATAGGATTCTATGTATTCACATCATGGTCACAGATAACCTCATATGTTTTCTATGCATCACGTAAGTGGTTTCGTTAATATACAAACCCAACTTACTAAAAGTCCGTGTGTTCAATAATGAATCGAACACTAGATTCTTACCCATAAAATTTCTTTTAGGGATTGATCCTTTCAACAATCAAAACACCTTCATGTATTGATCTTTTATCGTGAAAGTCTCTCTTATTCCTTCAACTCCCTTGGAATTAGAGATAACTAAACTTTCCGATCTCAATTAATCGTTCTTCCTCGCATGACCAATACCACAACCGATGCAGTATCAATCAATCGAGGATTCGATTAACTCTCACTAGGGCGCAGTGTGAGTTTACCAACTCCACACAATGCCCATTTTAAAGCCAAGCTTCAGTACAACTGTACTTTATTTTCAGACAACTCAAATCAAACTTGAGTGTCTTTATGCTCGAAACACATTCAAGTCCATTGATCAACTCAAGTTTGAGTGCACTGCTCGACTTGATTTCGAGTTTACCCTTTTGGTTCGAGTTAAAGTCGTCCCGACTTGATCAACTTGATTCAAATCTCTCGTGGTTACTTTTTCACTTCAAGTACCTATCAAAATTCATATCGTCGTTGAATTTTTAGGTTTTCGTCTACCCCCCACATTGGGCTGGTTTTATTAAACATCCCCACACATGTTAAGTTTCTCAAAAACTCGTGTCTTGGGGTTCCTAGACCAAATGTCTTAGGATTACTCATCTCATAATTCTAAGGCTTTCCAACCAAAAATCTAGAGAATTGACCAAATGTCTTGGGATTCCATATCTCATGATTCTTAGATTTTTCAACTATAAATCAAGAGATTTGACCAAAAGTCTCGGGATTCCCATTCTCAGGATTCTTAGTTTTCTCAACCAAATTCTTGAGATTTTCCCCTCAATTCTTTGATTACAAATAATCAAAGGTTTTTAGCATAGTCATGATAACTCATGCTTTAGGGTTTATACCATGGTTCACAAGAACCAATACCCTAGACATAGTTGTAAACTAATGTCTTCACGTTCACATTTATCAGGTCATACAAAATAACCAGAATATGTCAAACTTCGAGCTCATATGCTCTATCTGTGCAATCTAACAATTGTCACTCGTGAGCCATATGCTCGTAAGCGATCAATCAAGATAGCCAATTATCGGGACAAGCCTTGTCAAACCTTTCATTGCATCAAAAGGGCACTTTCCCATAATACAATTTTAGACACAACATAGATCTAAAATTTTTGTATATGCAGCTAAATCAAGTCCCCAATGTCACATACTTCATTTATGCACAAATATATTTCACTCTTGCCGAGAGATGTCATGTTTAAGTGCAAATGAAGTTTACCAATTTTTCGCATGCGATTCTCAGACCAAGCATATAAAAGTCATGAATCACTTAGCAGCACATTTGCACACAAATATGGTTTAAATCTTTAACCAATATGAGCAGCCCACATCACCAAATTATTATACCATGCAAAATAGGTATTTCAACATTTGATTAAGTATTTAAGCAAATACTCTAACATTTCAAGGGCTTCGGAAATTAAACATGTCTCATAATTTCCAAACATATGTACTGCTTTCATGTAATTGAATAATAATGTCTGATCCCATATTCTAAACTCATGGCATTTTTTCCCCGTAAATTTAATTCAATCTTTCATGCAAAGAATCAAATATGATTTCTTACCATATCAACATTTAATCTCATAAGCATGAATATCACGGAATTAGCATATTTCCATAATTACGCCATGTAATTTAACATACATGCTCAACTCAGTTTTCCACATAATCAAGTGATTAATATAACCAAATCCATTCACTATCAAATTCGATAGCCTTAGTGTACTGGACATATATGTGCACATATTATTCACATAACACTCTTTGTAACAAAGTCTTGTTCACGCCCAGATTCACGCAAATGGTTATCAAATATAATCCAAGCAATATATGTATATAAAGCATATGTCATGATTCACTTTAATCAACGTGTATACGCACCATAGTTAGCACAACCGTGGTTACACTCTTGATTCATTCATGTTGCCAAGCAAATCCTGCTGTATCTCCATGCCTAGTTTCTCTTCCATAAGAGAGATACAACCGTGTATACTCGGATTCACCAATGCGTACATACAAAAGATTTCCATCGTTAAATATATGTACAAATCTCAAATATCGTAGTATAATATTTTAAATAATTATACATAACAAATTGCTCAATATGATTTTGTTGTAAATAACCAAAACCATTGACATGCATAATTTCCATTGGCATGCATAATTTCCATTAGCATGCGTATCAATAACATGCATCCACCTCAATATTTCATGCATCTCAGTTTCCATAAATCAATGCATCCAATCTCCTATATAAACTGTTTTGACGAAAACCATATGCAATTTTTCATGCCATGTCCGCGTGCAGCATATTTCGTTTGCAAAATTTTGGAATCAATATAATTAAACAAATATCATTCGTTTCAAGACTGTTGGACATATATTGATTATATCATACGAAAAATTAAACAACAAAATTGAACGAGCAATTAACATATGAAAGAATAATAAACTTTTATTAATTATTCAAGCATACAATCAAAACGCTTAAATTACAATTAATCAAAGCATAAATCACGTTTCAAGTAATGATGGAGTCACGAGTAACACTCGCTGCCCTTGAAACGAATGAGTCCCGTCGTGGACATCGTTCCCTAGGATAAAACCATCGAAGGTAACAATTAACACGTAAGAGTTACCTCGGATTCACGCAAGGCCCGAAGGACTATCACCTCGACAGAGCATCAACTGGAAACTTCGAGAAAGACAGAAAGAAGACTCAAGTTTAGAATATGGAGGGACTTGAGAAATGGTGTGTATTTTCTGACTGACTTAGAGGCTCTATTTATACTACTCTAAGAGACCCTAATCATGGAAACATGATATTCTGATTTTCTGTAATTAGAGAAGAATATTCTCCAATCACCAACTCACCAAATCCGAGACATTCCATGAATACTCGAATCATATCTGCTGGAAAAGGAAGAAATATTTGTACAAATATTCTTCATCTATTAAACATGGTAAACCGCATATTTATTTAAGACAAGATATCTCACAAAATATGGAAGTATTTTGTTCTTATCTCTTAAGAATTACACACAAGTAATTCCATATATACTATGCGGTTGGGCCTTCATAAGACTTCCATTCGATCCATACGCATTTTGGACAGTCCAGAGAAAATTACTTGGGCCAATTTTCGCCCATTTTTTTCCTCTTTCAAGAGTGAAATTAAAACATTCATATCTCATTCACCCTTGATCCGTTTTGAGAGTTTAAATAGTCGATTTTATAGTACTCGCGGAGGAGAACCCAAAAATGACATCCATTGACCCAAAATCCATTCGGGTCCCACTCTAAACGAAGCCCAAAAAGTTGACGAATTTCAACCTTTTAACCATCATTTTCCAACAGGATTGTGTGCTGGAAACATCCAAAATCAGTAAAACTGAAAACTAATGGTTTAGTTTTAAAGAATGGAAATGCTAGTGCAGGTATTCTCTTTAGAGATGAACAAGGCAGTCATCTTCTATCAGCAACAAAACACTTCACCAACTGTAGCACACTTCAAGCTGAAGCAAACGCATTACTCCATGCAGGGGCGGAACCAGTGGTACGGGAGGTAGGGCTCCAATCCTACCTAAATCGCCGGCCATAGGTAAAAGGAATCGATTTCCAGCGTCCAGTGCGTCTTCCGCCCCTACTTCCGCGTCTTTTGGCAAAGGTGGCGAGTAGCTCGGAAAAGAAGGCCGCTTCGCAGCCTTCTTTTTTTTGCAACTGAACTAGTAAAACAACGTCGTTTTCACGTTAGTGAAACGACATCGTTTCATTTTCCATCAGGGAAAAAAAATAAAAATGAAACATGGTTTTAATGTATTGGATTGGGCCAAATTCCCAATCCAATACCATTTCTCCCAAAATTTACGGCCTGCCAATTTCTGAAGAAGCTGAAGAGAGGAAGTAGCGGCCAAAGCAGGAGCTCAGCTCTCTCCCGCACCGGCACTCCGCCACTCCGCCAGCCTCCCCTAAATTTTTTTTCTGGTTCTGCCACTGACTCCATGGACTGGAAATGAAAGAGCAGCAAGGTTATACTGAGATGGAAATTGAATGTGATTCATTGCTGTTGGTGAAGATGGTAAGAAAAGACTTCAAAATCCCTTGTAGATGTTGTTATGAAGTAAAGGAGATCTGGGAAAGCCTCAATGAATTGAAGTACTCGATCACGCACACATTCAGGGAGGCAAACAACGTTTAAGACTCACTAACAAAACTCGCTAGCATGAAAACGGCAAATTCAACAGTTGTTTTTCCAGGTCTTCCTAGAGAAATCAGAGCCCAAATTCAAATGGATGCTATCTCTTTTCCATGTGTAAGGAAACTTTAGATTGATATATAACTCTTTTTATTCTGGAATTATAGTTTTTCACGTATCAAAGATCATTGAATTATTAGAATCGGTAGGAATTTGTACAAGTATAGAGTCAATGATCTTTCATATTGCTCTCAGGTATTAAGTCCTCCCTCCTTTTGTACTTTCTTTTTTAATTAATAAACATGTAAGCGTCTACTAAACCCCCATCATAATAGGCGTTATTTAAAAAAAAACCAAATAACTAACCTAAAAGGTTTTGGATTACTCCAATATTATTATTTGGTTTTTGATTACACTAGTGTTTTGTAAATATCCACCTGTTATTTCTATTGTCACTGATTGCATCTGTGTCCCCTGAAGTTTGAGTCATTGCGCTTGAAATTAAGTGCAATGGTTTGTGTAAAGTGTAGATTTATCTAGTTGGCAATTTGTGGAAATTAAGCAAATATGGTATTATTAAGTTGCAACATCAAAGAGGAAATTTTGGTGAAATAAGGAAAGGTTGAAGACTGAATCCAAGAAGGATACATCTAGTCCAAGTTGTATTTGATTTGGAGAATATATCAGTTCTTATATTTATGGGATTGGATTACTGTTATGGAATTGGAGATGGAATAAATTTCATGTGTGAATGAAAAATGCGGATGGGGTGTATTTACGCCAAGGATGATTTACGGAAAAAGAAGACAGAATATTATGGTATTTGTGATTTATGGAAATCTGAATATTCTTATATATTAGGCGTATGGAAGCATAGTTGATTTATGAAAAATCTCTATAAATATGGAGTTGTTATTATCAAATATATGGAGATATTGAGATAAGGAAAATCCCTTTATTTATGGGATTTGGATATGCTTCAAGAAGCAGATTTGGAATAGGAATATTATGGAGATAATCATGGAGAATTCAGATCTGCTCATGGACTATATATAGAGAACAAACACGGCTGCATTATTTACGGATTTAATAGAAAAAATCTGCACACATATTTTTTTATCTTTCGAGAATTGCAAAGAGCCAGAATTCTATGTTCCAACACACGAACCTGCTGCACAAAGTTCAGAATCATATGCCTTAATTCCTCGGGAGGAGGAGATCCAGCGTCGACGAGTTTCGAGGTCAGAAGGAGTCTGATCAAGGCGGATCGGTAGCAAGGGGAGCTTGCAGGATTCACATTATAGTTAGATAAGATAAGTATAATTGTATGGTGTACTTTGTACTGTATCTTTCTGATTAGTGGATTCATTCTGAACTGGGCCAGGCCCCGCAGATGTAGGTGGATTTCACCGAACTGCGTAACCAAGTCTTGTGTCTTTTATGCTTTACTTTATTGCATACTTGGTTAGATAGGTCATGTTGGAACACAGTAGTGATAATTGAATTAATTAGGTAAAACCAAATTTCAGTTTGTTTAATTTGGAGGATTTGGATCAATCATACTCCCTCTGTCCCAGCTCAAATTGTACGGAATTTTTTTCACGCTCATCAATAAACTTGTCTAACCTTTAATATGTTTAACTGTATATAATAACGGCAAACAAAAAATTACTTTTGTGAAACTATTTGTTACGGTGAATCCAATCATATAACATATGATAATATAATTATTTATATGGGAAAGTCTTAGAAAATGTGGCATTTCCATAACCTTATGGACCACAGAGGCATTTACCTTAAATGTTATATTTTTTTATAAAATTTAAATATTACATTTTATAAGTTAAAACAAGTAATAATACATTTTATAAGTTAAAACAAGTAATAATATGTAAGGTAAAAATATATAATATAAAAAATATTTTCAAAAATTTTAAATTTTGTATGTAATTTAACAAATGCAGTATATAAGATAACAAATAAGTGGTCTGTCCATATCTTTATGGGCATGCCAGTTCAAGAGATCTACTCTATTTATATATTTATTTAAATATTTAGTTAAAATTGAACAGTGAACAATGGTATAAAATAAAGTGTACAGTTTGAGTTGTGAAGTAGAATGTATGGCTTCGGCCTTTCAGTCTTATTGCCATAAAAGGGCCACTGGAAATATGTGTGAAAATTTACTAACGTTAGTGTTCTAATCCAGATGACATACAGTGTGCTGCAAAATGTGGAGTGAAGTTTTTTTGTTTTTGTTTTTTTTTACACTCACACGATCGCTCAAGTGGTTAGGGGCATAGTTTACGCTCTTTGGATCATGAGTTCGACTCTCGGTAGCGAAGTGTGAGGATTTCTCCTATAGGAGAGATCCCTTGTGCGTACCGAGTAGAGTCGAGGGCAATGTCCTTAGCTATGAAAATATCATAATTTACCTCTTCAATTATGACTGTGATATCGATGCGACTAGGGCTGCCCTAGAGGGCGAGTCGTTTGATTGCCTTTTGGAGTGAATTCCTTTTCTATCGTACGTGATTGTCAATAAAGCTAAGATCCAACTTAGTGGGAGCACAAATGGTCCGTTTGGAGTCTTTTCAACCTAGATTTTGTCCCCTTTGAATTCTGCAAGGTGATATCCGATATTGACTATGAAACCAACTGCCTTCATTTCCACTGAATTATTGATGCCCATGTTACTCTGGGCCAAACTGCACTAAATATTAAGGTTCTTATCTGCCGAGCAAAACATTAACATGATTGTGATTTTCTACTTGTATCAGACTTTGCAACTGATTCTCAACTGTAAGTGCAGTAGACCACACTTTTTCGTCAGTCGTACAGCTGATTGATTAGTGCCACAACACGAAAATACTTACCCATTATCTCATGTCTGATTTATAGGAGTATTTACATTGCTGGGAATAAGTTTTGTTTAAATAAGTTTTGTTTAAACCCACTCATCATGAGACAATGTTATTTTATAATTAATTTAATTAATAGGATAATAATATATTTATTTTTATTTACTGCAACAAGATTCAAAATATATATCATTACAAACATAATCATTCTCTAAAACTACCAACATGCTATCATCAAAAATATTTTACACAATTTGAACAAAAATATCAATATCATGTAAAGAATCTTCATCAATAGGGTACTTCATGCTATCATGTATGCTAAATTTTACAATTTCACTATCTCATTCCATAGGTAACTCGCCAGAATGCACATCAATTTTAGCTCTAGAAATTTTCAAGAAAGATCTGCCTAACAGTATAGGGGTGGCCTCCTTTTCCTTTTTCCATATTTAAAACATAGATTCGCCAAAAATGTTAGTTTATTTACTTTAACCAACACATCCTTTCAACACCTCTTGGGTATGCGTAGGAACGGTCAGCTAATTGAACTACCACTTCGGTCTCGTGCAACTCACCGGGGTTCAAAGATTTATATAACGAGTATGTGATAACATTGATTAAAGCTCCTAAGTATGGCATGTCATATTTGAACATTGTACCTCCGATCATGCAATGGATAGTAAACATGTCGGGGTCAATACATTTAGGGGAAGGCATTTTTGCATCAAGGAAGGTGATAGCTAACTTGCTCTATAGACCTACGCCTAGTACCATGCATTGTAGTCCATAAAGATTTTAAGAACTTAGAATACTTAGGAATTTGGTCTTTAGCATCAATGATGGGAATACTTACCTTGCAACGCCCTAGAATCTTGAAGAGCTCTCTATTGTAGTCGCTTCTCTGCTTGTGCTTTATGCTTCTGGGAACGGTGTGGAGATATCACTTTTTTAACCTCTGTTTATCCCCAAGGATGGTTGCTTCTCTCCTTTGAGCATTCATCCCCACACCTCTATGCTCTTCCTCCTATTCTTCCTTCCACATTCCTTGTAGTTTGCCCAATTCATAATTCTCATTAGTCTCCATTTCGACCTTCACATTCACGACACAAGCTTTTGGGATTTGAAGCCCATGTGAGTGATATGAGGCCTTTCCCATGGCATCAGTCTCCGAGCGGTGGACCGATGAAGTTATGTTATCCACTTTAGCTTCCAAGACCCTTATGCTTGAAAAAACCTTTGTATCCAAGTCTCAAACTTCTTAGCGGATTTGGGAATGGAAATTCTTGGTGGCTTCGACCATACCCGTGATTGCTTGCTTGAGGTGCTCAGATGGGTTAGGGTTTTGATCCTACCATTGGCAAATTTGATCATAAAAAAAATATAAATCCCAATGTTCTTCTTTCAAAATGGCTTGTTCCTGGGCCTCTTTCCCCAATGATTTGAACTTCTTGCAATCTAGTGCAATGGTCGATTTAATGATCCCAAGAGCAAATCTTGCAATAATTCACTTGCTGAGCTCTTTCCTTATAAGTCCCTCATCATTGAAACAAGGGTTTGTACTTGTTCCTCCAACTTTGGAGATGTAAGGTCTTCCTCATTGTTAGCCTCCATTGTCGAGCGAGTGCCGAATAACATTGTTCCATATGCTAACTCTTCAAAGAGAGCCAAAGCTTGTTAAATGCTCTTGCTTGAGATAGGTCCATTGCACGAGGCATTGATTAGCACCATGTCCTTCTCGGTCAAGCCATCTAAGAAGAAGTACACCAATTCTCCCTCATCAAATGAGTGATAATGGAAACTTGCCAAAAGGTGCTTGAAGCACTCCTAATGCCCGTAAAGACTCTCCTTGGGATGTTGGGAAATATTGGAAAGCTGCTTATTCAATCCATCGGACTTTGACGCGGGGAAGAACTTCTCCAAGAACCAAACCTTCATATCTATTCAACTTGTAATACATCTCGGCGGAAATAGTACAACGAGTCGTTCGCGGCATCTCGAAGTGAAAATGGGAAATACCTAAGGTTACTAGATGGAATTCAGATAGATGCTTGTTTGAATCCTCTCCGGACCATACCATGAATAGTAGGCAAGCACTGTATCATTCCTGACTTTAGTTCATATGTCCAATTTGTAGGCAGAGGTGGGAAGATGATGCAGAAAGGTTGATTCTCTAGATTTAGAGTCATCAACTCCCCGAGGGCTCTGTTATCCTCGACCATTGGATTTACTGTCTCGGTATCAACCAGTCTTTGAGGAGCTTCCTCTGTTACTTTCCTTCTCCTTCTTCTTCTTCTTCTTCTTCTAGGTCTACCTGTGGTTTGAGGTAATTAATGTAGAGATCCTAAATCTGTGGTACGGGTATGTACCATAAACAAGGAACTAAACAATACTTGTCCTTCTTCAAACATTAGCAAACAAGTGAGTGTACTTGAAGAAAACAAATAAGAGTTCAACAAAAAAAATACAAAAACACAAAATAAAACAAAAACTACTCAACTAACTAAGCTAGATATAAATCAAAGAAGCCCTAAATATCTCCAACAGCGGTGCAAAAGTTTGGTGGGGACTCGAGCATCGTTAGAAAACTTGGATCCTGACAACCAAAGATTATATTTGTAGTGTTGCTCATGTTCTTACTCCTATATACTATATGGTTGATAGTGGCAAGTTCATGTGTCATCTAAATGGATAAAGGGGTTTCATGGATAGCATCACTAAGTTCACCCCCATGAGTCACCCCACGTGTGTGTTAGGAATAGTCAACATAAGGTGGGTTTGTGTTGAGATTAAACATATATCTACGAGTATATAACTAAAACAAATTTTGAGATAATGATTAAATAGACTTGGGGTATTTTCATCACATGTTTAACATCAACTATTTTATCCTATACGCATATCCCTATTAAAGAACTATAATTCTATTTAATGTTATATCACACGATGTGAAGATGTTAATTCCTTGGGGACTCCCTCAGTCTTTCACGTTATGTTGGTTCTGCCCCCTCATTAACATCACACCTCCTTCAAATATAGCTAGAGGTGTGTTACCCACGGCCACCCCTAGCCCTTAATACTGGGATTAATAAGCCTGAGCTTAAAGGTCAATGCATTTTTGCGGTCGCATGTTAAACTCGGTAGTAGCATGAATCACCAGAACCTCCACCGTGAACACCCATCCTCAACCCCTCGTGCTTAAGACATTGATGTCTGACCTGCTTCCACCTCGGGGTTGTATAAATAATCCATGGGAGGTTAACTTAAATTAACCTGAAGCAGAGGATGTGCGGTCAAAATGTAAAATGTTTATATTCTGCTCTCGTTCCTACTACTATGCTACCTAGAGGGTAGATAGTGGCAAGCCCAAGTTTGTCCACATAGATGCTGGATGTCAAAAATTTAACTAAACACAACCACGTCCGGGTTGTCAATCCGTCTGTGTGTTTGGAATAGCTAAATTTTTCAAAATAGATTTTTTAGGGGGTTTTTAGCTAACAAATACAAGAATGTGAGATCACAAGAGAATAAAACTATATAAACTAGCACTCGGGGAATATTTGAGTAGCATGATTGGTGATATGCTTTGATCCTCAACTCAATCACATTCAAGACATGTAAAACCTATTCTAGTGTTCACGACACGTGGTGTGGTCGATGGTCAACACTCCCCATACCTGTCACATAGGGTGCACTGGTAATCTTCCATTGCCAATGCCTATGTAGCTAGGGAGTGCAATAATAGCCCTGCCGCTGTGCATATATGTTTCTCTCCCGTACGATTACATCCTAGGAACTCCACTACAAATGCTTCTCCCTAGGCCTATAGAGGTAGAGGAATAGGTACATTATTGGTAGTTATAGGCTTACAAATAACCCTAGTTTGCTACCAACGGTATCTCTACCTGTAACCCCTCAGACCAACTTGCCAGCTAGACTAGTGTGCTATCATCGTAACGGTAACTAAAAAAAAACCTACCCATATGGACTTAGACCCTGTTACTCATATCACATCTAGGTTTCTCTTCCCCGGAGAGTATCAACATATGCACCAAATAAATGTAGACTGCGGTGTGTGACAATATTGGTGTGACATTCATGCAATTAACAAGAATATGAAGAACAAGCAAACATAATATCATAAACACATAGAAATAGGTATATCTAAAGAGTCTCCCAAAATATACACCAAATCATGAATACAAATAAAATCCCGTAATAAATTAACTACTCCCTAAGCATTGAACCCAAGTATTTCATTGGATTGAATGTCCTTGGGAAAAATAAAAAAAGAAAAGAAATGGAATTAGAGAGAAGGGTTATTCCCTTTCTCTCTCTAAAATGATCTCCAAGAATTTAATAGTGTTCCAAACTTAGCCAAACTTCAGCCCTAGTAGACATAGGCTTATATTTATATTAGTAGGAAAAATGGTCTCAATAAAGGCCCAAAATAGGTGAACAAACCCTAGCAGCCGCAAATGGGATGAGACGTCTCGTGTGGCACGGCCGTGTTGGGCGTTGCTGGCACAAGCTATGCGATGTGGTACAGTTGTGCTGGATGTTGCTGGCAGAGACCATGCGACCTGGCATGGTAGTGTTGGATGGCTCTGGCACGGGCCATGCTGGTTGGCACGGTCGTGCTGGCCACCCTTGACACGGGCCGTGCCGACTGGCACGGACCGTCATTTGGGTGCGGTCTTTGCTCTTCTGATCATGCACACGCACGTTGTTTGGTGCAAACGATCGGCTGGGATTGGTGTCTTGACCAGTTGAACGACACAGGCTGTGTGGAACTTCATGGGGGTGTCGGCTAGGGGTTGATTTTTGAGGAAAATGATGGCGCGACCGTGTAGAATGTCAAACCCCATCGGCTGGTCTGCTAATCTTCAGTTGAAATGACACGGGTCATTTAAGGGAAATGACCCGCATCCATACTTAGCCAATGTTTGCATGGTGGACAACACAGGTCGTGCAGAGACCGGTGACTCATGCCAAGATAGGCTGGCATGGGTCGTGCTGAATGAAGCCTTGTGCCAAATGCCTCTGGCTTGGGCCGTACGAGACAGTAGCCTCGTGCCAAGGTGTACTGACATGAGTCGTGCTGCATCGAGCGCCTTGTGCTGGTGCCTACTAGCATGGTCATGTCAGCTGGCACAGGCCATGTCGGTTGATGCGGCCGGCCTTCATCTTGAGATCTTGGACTTTGACTCCACTCTTTTTATAGCTGGTGCCTACTGGCATGGTCATGTCGGCTGGCACAGACCATGTCGGTTGATTCGGCCGACCTTCATCTTGAGATCTTTGACTTTGACTCCACTCTTTTTATAGTTTCTTTCCATCTACTACCACACTTTAGCTCATGGCCTTCTTGTCTACAACCTCCCTTGCAGAGAACCTTTTAATATCTACTACCACCCTTGTGAGTGACCTTCTATAAAATGACGACAAAATTCTCACGAGCAACCTACCGCTTAGATCACAAAGGAAGATTTAGGTGCTCGTGAAAAAAGTGCCCATTAGTTCCAATCAACTCTACAAAGCTCAGGATCTAGATAAGAAAACAAAAAATGGTCATCTAAACCCTTTGTCGTGTAAACCTAACTAAAACTAGCAATCAACAAAACAAAACATAATAACAAATGTGTCGAATGCATTAGTTGACGCATGCATAATGCTGCAGAACAATTACCCCACACTTAAACCTTTGCTCATCCTCGAGTAAACAAAAACAAGCAATGATTCAAAAGGAATGTAGGATGCAAGGATAAGTTAACTAATGCATTCAACTTATTCTTAGATTTCCCTAGTTCCCCTAAAGAAGTACGAATCTCACAATTCTCACACTCCCCAAAGAGACTAAGTAATCTCTACATCCAAATTGTGTGAAGAAAAAGCTAAGCAAAAATGATAAGTGTCAAACTAGATTACTCCACCAATTAGGCCGCTAAAAGCAATCCAATAGATGTTGCCAAAGAAACCACCAAGGATAATCCAAAAGATCCTTAACTTAGTTACAACTAAGGATAATCCAAAAGATCCTCAACTTAGTTACCACCGAGGATAATCCCAAAAGATCCTCAACTTAGTTTATGATTTCTCGCAATTTCTTTCATTTTATCTAGGAGCCCTTTTGGGTTTTCATCCTAGCTTTAACACACAAATGGTACTCACTTCTCACCTTTTCCACACATGGCCTCTCATTTTTGCCTAGGTTTTTCAACCTAGTCATCCGTTGGCCTCTCATTTTTACCTAGGTCTTTCAACCTATCCGAGCCTTTCCCATTGTTGCCTAAGTTGCCCTTTCGGGTTTCCGACTCAGCTGAGTATATATATATATTTTTATTTTTTTTAAAATTTTCAATTTTTTTGGTGTAGCAAAAAATGTACCAAAGGTGGGATTCATACTACATGAAGATAAGCAAAACAAAAAAAGGACACCACCAAAGTGTTCCCAAGAGCATCTCCCAAAACACAAACTACAAAAGCTACCCAAAATTACCAACAAAATACAAAGGAATCTTGTGGAGATTCCTAAGTGCCCAACTACTCCTTCCCTCACACTTAAACCATGCATTGTCCCTAATGCAACATGAAAAATGAAACTTGCTAGGATAATTATAGGTTGTTCTTTCATTGGGGAAATTGGTTGATTTGGTTATGGCCAGATTTATGCCAGTAATTTGGAGAAGAACCAGAGGAAGAAAGAAGCAGAAATTGAGCATAAAAAACTGAGCTAACAGGACAAAGTGCAAGAGATTGAAGGGAAGATTTTAGCAAAGTCAAATGGAAGCAAGAAGTTGGGCTAAATTCATACACTTAAGCCCACAATTTTGTAATAAATACTTTTCCTAATCCAAGATGGATTGGTAGGATTTGTTAGGTGTGAATTAATATTATTTTAATCACTTTGGCCTTATATATAAAGAAAGAGCCAAGGTGACAAAAGAGAAGGAAAAAATCACCTTCAGGGGAAGTTCACGAAGGGCTGGTTTTGTTTGGAGCTTGGCCGAGAGCCCTAGTTTTTGAACTCATAAATTAGGTTTGATTTCCTTGTCTTTTAATCCTTGTAATTTCATATACTTCTCTTTAGTTAATGAATTCCTTTCTTCATTCTATTTTCTTTGTTCATAATATGAGTGGCTAAATTTCTTAGTTGGCTTGGATTAATTAAGGGTTGATTCATAAAGTTGTGAGGATTGATATGCTTAAAAGTGTTCTTGCAAGTTCTTGGTTGATTATGGTATGAACTTAGGCTTTGTGTATTGAGTTTGATCACCTTAATACATGCTAAGCTAGGGCTAATTAAGTAGCACTTTCTTGTAAAAAACAGATAACTGATACAGACTGTAATAGCAGGGAAATAATCAACCGGGTAGGTAGCTGTCTTTAGCAAATACTTGGATGTCTATCTAAATTAGGTCCTCTTTGTATAAATTTAATAATCTAGCGAGTTCAGCAAATACTTGCTTGCTAGTGGGTAATAAGAGAGGATTTTAGGAGTTCAGCAAATACTTTCTCTTATATAACTAATTGATTTGCGGGAATAACTAATTATTAGCCGAGGATAAACGGACGAATCAACAAGTTAATCCAAGCCAACTTCCTTCTTCATTATCTAGATTCCTTCCAATTTATTTTAGTGCTTTCAGTATTTATGAGTTCATGTGTGTTTATGTCTTTGTGTTTTTAGTATCTTTTGTTTAGTAGTTTTTAGTTAAACAATTCTCAAGTTTAGGCGTGGTTGCTAAACCAATTAAATCTTTAGGTCAATCAATAGAATCAAATTGTTCCCTGTGGATCGACCCTGCTTACCTTGTACTAGATTCATTATTATTGGAGTATTGCAGGTTTTATTTGTGTGAATAAAATGACGTTCACCAAATTGGCGCCGTTGCCGGGGACGGTTGTTGATTTCTGTTGTTTGTCCTACTGATATGTTTGTTAGTTTTTCAGTATATGACCAGGTCTGTTAAGCAGGTATTGGAGTTTGATTTTGAAATAGAAAAGACAGCCAAGAAGAATCGGAAGAAAGCTAAGTTGAAAAAGTTGAAGGCTGCAGGGGAACCTCAGTTTGCCCAAACCGAGACTCTTGAGGCAGAAACTGAAGTTAAAACCGATACTTCTCGAATGGCGAATCCTGATCTTAATGCTGACAATCCCTATATGTGGGAACTTACTGGTCACAGTGAAGAAGACCCCCCTACTCCCATCCAACTCGCACCAACAGGGAGTCCCATTGAGATTAAGCTAGGCCTTTTGAATGTTCTTCCGAAATTCCATGGAAG
This sequence comes from Rubia yunnanensis, assembly GCA_037428765.1. Classification (NCBI taxonomy): domain Eukaryota; kingdom Viridiplantae; phylum Streptophyta; class Magnoliopsida; order Gentianales; family Rubiaceae; genus Rubia; species Rubia yunnanensis. Next base: position 40,741,262 of record CM075066.1, read on the forward strand.
GAGCACCGAAGATCCATACAACTTTCTGAATGAGTTCATCAAAATTTGCAAGGTGCAAAAGAGGCCTGAGAATGTCACGGAGGAGCAGTTCAAGCTAGTTGCATTTCCATTCAGTTTGACAGGGGCAGCAAACCAATGGCTTTCTAGCTTACCACCAAATTCCATTACTACATGGAATGGTCTCAAGAAGCAATTTCTGGAGTATTATTTTCCCTCCACAAGGACTGAAACGTTGAAGAGAGAGATTTCCAGTATCCATCAAGAGTTTGATGAGCCATTGAGTGCATTTTGGCTTAGGTTTCGAAGGTTGGTGGATAGTTGCCCTAATCATCGCTTTTCGGAGGGACAATTGTTGCAATATTTCTACCAAGGGCTGACTTCGGTGAACAAGGACCTTATGAATTCAGCAAGCAATGGTGTATTTTCCCATCTTTGAGTGAATGAAGCTAGGGAAATTGTCAACAAAATGATTGATTCCAAGAAGGAATATGACAAAGGTGAAGTGAGGATTTTAAAGAAAGTGGTGGATACAAGCTCTTCGGGTGAGGATAAATTCAATGAAAGGATGGATAAATTGGAGAAAATTCTTTCAAAAGTGGTTGACAAAGTTGCTACCACAAATACAAGCTCTTCTTCTAGCCCTCATGATCGTCCATGTGATACATGTGGAACATATAGCCATACCACTTTGCAATGTAATTTTGCTTTGGACGAGCCACTTGTTCAAGCGAATGCTATGGGGAATTGGAATGAGAGGCAGCCAAGGAGAGATCCTTATTCAGCTACTTACAATCCGGGTTGGAGAGATCATCCAAATCTAAGATGGAGAGATCAAGGAAATCCACCTCAACAAGCCTATGTTCTACCGAATCAAAGAATGCCTCAAGCTTACCCTCAAAATCAGCCACCTCCTCAAGGGAAGTCAATAGATGAGAAGCTGGATTTGATGATGAACATGCTTCAAGATCAAAAAGAGAGTTCTAAGAAAGCCGAGGCTACATTGGATGAGCATACCCGACAAATTTCTCAATTGACAAACTCTTTGAATGAGCTTCGAATGCAACAACCTGGACTTCCTTCTCAAGTGCAAGTGAATCCAAGGGAGACAGCAAATCAGATCACTCTCAGAAGTGGAAAAGAAGTTGAGTCACCACCTGAAAAGATTGCAAGCAAGACCAATAAGGATCATCCTCAGCAATCTGGAGCAAACCCTGATTTGCCCAAACAGAGGCTGGTAACAGAAGCTGAAAATTTGGTTGGGGTAATTTTGAATCAACCAAGGAGGAAACTCCAAGGAAGGTTCTGAATGATCCTCCAGTGAAAATTCTTCCTCCCTTTCCTCGTAGATTAGCCAAGAAAAAAGAAGAACCAATAGATTTCTTGTCTATTTTTGGGAAGATGGATATTAACATTCCTCTTTTGCAGGCAATGAGACTTCCACCAGTGAGCAAGTTTTTGAAGGATTTTGTGGCAAGGAAACCGCAGAACTCAAGTAAGGTGATAATGAGTGAGTCGGTTTCGGCAGTGCTAAAAAGAGAATTACCTCACAAATGCAAGGATCCCGGTATGTTTTCTTTACCATGTCACATTGGCGAGGTAAAAATTGAGTCCGCTATGTGTGATTTGGGAGCTTCAATTAATGTTATGCCATTATCTATTTATAAGAAATTAGTTGGAGTTGATTTGGTAGATACAAGGGTTGTGATTCAATTAGCGGACCGATCTTGTGTATACCCTGAAGGTCTTTTAGAAAATGTTCTTGTAAAGGTAAATGAATTTGTGTATCCCGCTGATTTTTATGTGGTGAAAATGGATCATGATGATGGTGAGAATAATTCTGGAGTTTTGTTAGGGCGGCCCTTCTTAAGGACGGCAAATACTGTTATTAATGTGGGAGATGGAACAATTTATCTTGATTACTATGGTGACAAATATATTTTCAGCATTGAAGATGCAATGAAAAAACCACTTGATGCTGAAAATATATATGCCATCGATGTAATTGACCCTTTGGTCCAAGATTTTCTTGAGACCGAGTTCTTGCAGGAAAGAATGGAGATTCCAACATCTACAGGTGCTACAGATCTGATGGTGCAAGGAAAGAGTGATATGGAGATCTGTGAGCTGCTGTGTTCTTTATATTCTCAAGAAGAAGTTTTGAGCACTGGAACCACTCTCGAGTTGCCCAAACAGAGCCTTCCAGATAGACCACTGCCATCTGAAATTTCACCACCAGTTTTGGAGCTTAAGGTTCTGCCACCAAACCTGAAATATGTGTACCTTGGGGAATCTGAAACTTTGCCAGTTATTGTGAGTACCAAGTTGGAGAAGTCTCAAGAAGAAAAATTGGTTGCCTTGTTGAAGAAGTACAAGAAAGCAATTGGTTGGAATTTGGCGGATATCACCGGAATTAGCCCCGACATTTGCACACATCATATTTTGATGGAGCGGGATGCAAAACCTGTTCGAGATCCTCAAAGGAAGCTCAATCCTAACATGAGGGAGGTAGTTCTCAAGGAAGTCCTCAAACTTTTATCCTTGGGAATTATTTACCCTATTTCGGATAGCAATTGGGTTAGTCCGGTCCATGTGGTACCCAAGAAGTCCGGTTTTCAAGTGGTGAAGAATGATAAGAATGAGTTGGTTCCTACTCGGCTAGTCACTGGATGGAGGATGTGTATCGATTATAGGAAGCTTAATGCGGCAACTCGGAAAGATCATTTTCCACTTCCTTTCATCGATCAAATGTTGGAAAGATTAGCGGGGAATAAATTCTTTTGTTTCTTGGATGGCTATAGTGGATATTTCCAGATTTGTGTGAACACCGAGGACCAGGAGAAAACTACTTTTACCTGTCCTTTTGGCACCTATGCTTATAGGAGAATGCCATTTGGATTGTGTAATGCTCCGGGCACTTTTCAAAGATGCATGATGAGTATTTTCTCCGATTTGATTGAATCAAGCATTGAGGTATTCATGGATGATTTTTCAGTGTATGGGAATTCTTTTGAGATGTGCTTGAGTAACTTGGAGCAAGTATTGGTTCGATGTGTGAAAAGAAATCTAGTCTTGAACTATGAAAAATGCCATTTCATGGTAAATGAAGGCATAGTTTTGGGGCATGTAGTTTCCGAAAAAGGACTTCAAGTTGACAAGGCTAAGGTGGAGACCATAGAGCAACTACCTTACCCTACCAATGTCCGGGAGATTCGTGGATTCTTAGGGCATGCTGGATTCTATAGAAGGTTCATCAAGGACTTTGCCAAGATAGCACAACCATTAACCAAACTTCTTCAAGATGATGTTCCTTTTGAAATGACTGAAGAGCGCAAGCTTGCCTTTGATGTGCTTAAGGAGAAACTTATCTCTGCCCCAATAATGCAACCACCAAATTGGGACATGCCCTTTGAGTTGATGTGTGATGCAAGCGATTATGCGGTAGGGGCCGTTTTGGGACAAAAGCTAGGGAAGGAAAGCCATGTGATCTATTATGCTTCAAAGACTTTGAATCCGGCTCAATGCAATTACACCACCACTGAAAAGGAGTTGTTGGCAGTGGTGTTTGCCCTTGATAAATTCAGGTCTTATTTACTGGGATCAAAGATCATTGTCTACACCGATCATTCAGCCTTGAAGTATTTGTTTACAAAGAAGGAATCCAAGCCGAGGTTGATCAGGTGGATTTTGTTGTTACAAGAATTTGATTGGGAGATAAGGGACAAGAAGGGTGCTGAAAATCATGTTGCTGACCACCTAAGTAGGTTGGTGAAACCTGAGGATGCAATTCCCATTCAAGAATCTTTTCCCGAAGAATACTTATATGCTGCCACAGGCCTCGAATTGGCCAAACAGAGCCCTCTTACAGCAGCATTGCATGGGAATTTTGCTCATGATCCATGGTTTGCAGATATTGTTAATTTCATCACCGCTGGGGAAATTCCAGAAACCTTCAGCACTGCCCAGAGAGTGAAGCTCAAGAGTGAGTGTAAGCATTATATTTGGGATGAGCCATATCTTTGGAAAATCGGTTCGGACCAAATCATTAGGCGATGCGTTCCTGAAGAAGAACAAAATAATATTCTTTTGCATTGTCACTCTTTTGCTTGTGGAGGTCATTTTGGCCCTAAACGTACAGCTCGAAAGGTTCTTGATAGTGGATTTTATTGGCTAACTATTCATAGAGATGCTTACATGTTTTGTAAGAGTTGTGCTAGGTGCCAAATGACAGGAAATATTTCAAAACGGGATGAAATGCCTCAAACTCCCATTATTGTGTGTGAGATATTTGATGTGTGGGTATGGATTTCATGGGACCTTTCCCTAGTTCCTATGGTAATCTTTACATATTACTTGCGGTTGATTATGTCTCAAAATGGGTGGAAGCAAAATCCACCCACACTGATGATTCTCAAGTTGTTTCAAGATTCTTGAAATCACATATTTTCAGCAGGTTTGGAGTGCCGCGAGCAATTATTAGTGACCAAGGAACTCATTTCAAAAACCGCACCATTGAAGCCCTTCTGAAGAAGTATGGAGTACATCATAGATTGGCTACTACTTATCATCCTCAGTCCAATGGCCAAGCGGAGATATCAAATAGAGAAATAAAGCAAGTGCTAGAAAGGACGGTGAATCCATCTCGGAAGGATTGGAGCAAAAGATTAGATGATGCTCTTTGGGCTTATCGAACCGCTTTCAAGACTCCGATTGGAATGTCCCCGTATAGGCTTGTTTTTGGGAAGATGTGCCATTTACCGGTTGAGATAGAGCATAAGGCTTATTGGGCTGTGAATGAGATGAATATGCATCCTCTCCAGTGTGAGGAGGAACGGAAGTTCCAACTTCAAGAGTTGGAGGAACTCCGTTTGGAAGCTTTTGATCAAGCTATGTGGTACAAGGAGCGAACCAAAATGTGGCATGATAAGAATCTGAGGTCCAAGGAGTTCAAGGTTGGCCAGAAAGTACTACTCTTTCAGTCAAGGCTTCGGTTGATGCCCGGGAAACTCAAATCAAAATGGGCTGGCCCCTTTGAGGTTGTCTCTGTTTGGGCAAATGGAGCTGTTGAAATCAGAAGCATGAATACAAAGAAGTCTTTTCTGGTTAACGGTCATCGTCTCAAGCCGTTTTACGATGCATCTCAAGTGGCAGTAGTGGAAGAAATTTCACTATGCCATACCTTCGATACTTGACCGATTGACAAAGTCTAGCCACAGACTGTAAACGAAGGCGCTCATTGGGAGGCAACCCAATTTTATTTTTCTGTTTGGTTTTCTTTTATGTGAAATATAAATGACATTCTAATTTTGATGCCTTCCATTTTATTGTGCAGGGATGTGCTTGAAAAGGAATTACTTTGGGATTAGATTTCTGGGGTTTAATTGACAAAGAGAAGAGGCTGAAGGGCTAAATTGCAATTTTCAGATTTGATAGGGTAAAACCCTTCTTCTTCCCCTTCAAATCGCAAAACCAATTTCCTAACTTTCCCAAAATCCTTTTCACCGTACCGAAAACCTTCAATCAACCACCGCAATTCCACCGCCACGCTGGGGAATTTACCGGCGAAGCCTGATTGTCCAGAAGAGCCCATCGGGATGACACCAAGAATGCCCAAGAAGGTTGCAGGAAGAAGATCCAAGCGAAAACTACCACAACCTCCTGTAATCATCGCCGCGGCACTACCACCTCCACATCCCCCTTCTCCATCTCCACCACGACATTCTCCACCTCCTAGCTCATCACCGCCGATTCAACCATCACCGCCATCAACTCCCCCAGAATCTACACCACCCGAATTACCTCCACTGCCACCATTGAAGCACATTGCAGCAGAACCTTCTCGACTTCGCCAGAAGAAAGTGGCCGTGAAACCTTCATCGAAAAAAGCCCTAGTTCCGGCGGGGAAGAAACCTTCTCAGAAGGGCAGCAAGCCCGACGCTACGGAGAAGGCGTCGCAGAAGTCCAAGGGTCGAGCTAGTGCGAAACGCAGCAGGAGAGAAGAAGGGGATGTTGCTGGTAGCTCTTCCGCCGCGCCGCCGCCTCAGCCGAAACGGGCAAAGACCTCAAAGAAGGACGCGCCACAACCTTCAACAGAAGCAACCCCTGTTCAGACCACCGGCGATCTCCCAATTCCACCTGAGATTATTGTTGAATCAGGGGAAGCACTGCTTCAATTCGAGGACCCTGATTTGCAAGCTCGAGCTCTTAAACGAACCAAGAAACGCTGTTCTTCGGGTTTACAATTGCAGGTATCTTCCCTTACTTCTTTAGGGGTTTATGACAGGTTCATAGAGTATTTTGATGCCATAGGTTGGAAAGCATTGTTGTCTTTACATTCTGTGAACTTGTATGTGAAATTGTGTGAGGAATTTGTGGTTAGTTTCCGGTTGAATAAACAGGCTGCTTTGAATGTGTCTGAGTCTTGCATTTCGTTTCGATTGGGATTGCAGAATGTGTCTATGAGCCTTAATGAATGGAATTTAGCCCTAGGCTTGATTTCTTATGCTGATTTAAATTCTGATTCATATCAATCTGGTTTTATTGGCAATTATGTGGAATTTCCTGGTTTTAATCCTGTGACTGCTTGGAAACTGTTAGCCCCTAATTGTCCTGATCTCTATGATTCTGCTAAGTCCAATATGCATTGGTTGGCTGACCCTGTTTTGCGATTATGCTGTATGTTTATTCTTCGCAATGTGTTTGGTCGTTCTACCACTTTTACTAAAGTGAGCCAACCTACCTTGTTTATTCTCTGGTGCATGCATTGTAAGCATAAGTTAAACCCTGGGTATTTGTTAGCTGATACACTGAACAGTATAGCACATGATTCTGGTCGCCACATGACTTTATGTGTGCTTGTTGGTGTTTTGCTTGATAAGAATGTGCAGTTGACTGTTCCTATTTCGTTTGAAAAATTAACTCATTCCCAAGTGTTTGATTTAGAATACATGAGAAAGAGCAATTTGATTTATGATGCTGACAATGTTGTTAAGTTTCCTCAGCCGGGCCCTCCAAACCCGAGCTTATCTTCTTCCAATGCAGGCAATAGAACTTTTCTTGATGAAGTGCATTCACTTCGGGCAGATGTGCAATCTTTGCACATGAAACTGGACGCTTTAGCTGCTCAAAATGGGCATCTTCAAGCTACCTTAAGTAACTTGTGCAGCACTTGGTTTGCTAGAAATTCACAGCCGCATCAACCCTAATCCTGAGTTCCCTAATTCCTTTCTCTGTTATTTTCGTTTTTTTGTTTTATTGATAGTTGTCAATTGGCTCTTCTCTGTTAAACTAAACTTGCTTGAGGGCAAGCAAGATTTAAGTGTGAGGAGAGTGGGTTAGTGGTCTAGGTGTCTGTTATTATTTGAATGTTTAGGTGTCTTTTATTATTTGTGTGTTTTGTGTGTTACTTGTAGTGTGTGTGTTTTGTGTATTTCTTTTGTTTCCTTTTTGGTCGAAAATTCAGCATGATAGGAGTAATGGAATTGGCTTTGAAATGGAATAACTGTGCATGTTGAGAGAATTTGATTAGTAAATATTATTGCTTGATATCCCCTTGAGAATTTGAGATGATTAACCCCTGAAATCAGTTTAACTTGAATAAAACTTGGGATAAATAAGATGAGTTTGAACAAAGCCTAGTATAAAGTAAGGTTTGGGCCTAGAGTAGAGCACTCTCTACATCAATCTTCTTTTTGAGAGTTGTGGCAGCTAGGTTAATGCATGATGAGGTGATAAAAGGCAAATTAGGATTAACCACACATCGTATATATAGCCTACCCTTTATATCCCTTAGTGAGCCCCTTTGAGCCTAACTTTTTCTTTGATTTAACCCAGAAAAATAAAATGTATAGCCAAAGCCTTGTTGATATCCTTTTCTTGACCCTATTGTGCATGCTCTTGAAGGTACAAGTAGTGAATTCATCCATGGTTTGATATTGGATATAAAGCATTGATGAGATGTGAAAAATGTCCAACAGAATTCTGTTTGAAAAGTGACAAATAAAAATGTAGGTTCTGTTTGGCCAACGTAGGGGTTACTGGAACTGAATTCTTGTTCTGAAATTATGTTGTGATTGCCCCTGCTAAATGTATGTTCACTAGAGTTAATCGTGATAGTGGTGCTGAAAAAAAGAAAAAAAAAAGAAAAAAAAAGAGAAAGAGAACAGAGCACCTATATTAGATATGTGACAATTGCCTTCTTGAGATGGATGATAAATTGTGATTGAGCATGCATAATATGTTGTGAATAAACTTTAGAGCCATTAGGATCTCACCAAAATTATAAACCCCTAACCCCATTACAACCTAAATAAAAGACCTTTTTTGATCTTCATGCTTTAATTGATGCTGCCACAGTATGTTATGGAGTGAATTTAACCTTGCTTTTTTTAATGATTGGAGTGAAAACTGTGAGGAAGTTCTTTCTTGTTTATTTTGATCGAGTTGAAAACAAGTGTAGCTGATGTAGGGGGGATTGATTTGATAGTTTAAGGGGGGATGATACCAATTCTGTTTATGAAAGGAGACTTGATATCATGCATAGTGAACTTTGTTGATTAGCCAATGAAAAGAAAATTGAAGTGCTGAAATTTTTTGACCATGATTTTGTATATAACCTTTTCTGTTTTCTGAATTTTTCTGTTTTCTTTTTAGTTTCAGTTTAGGTTCTTTGTGGTTAAATTAGAATGTGTTTAAGGGATTGGGAATTATGAATGAACAGCATGCTTTATTATCATACTTGAGGGCAAGTATGACTCAAGTGTGAGGATGTTTGATAGGATAATTATAGGTTGTTCTTTCATTGGGGAAATTGGTTGATTTGGTGCTGTTTGAAGTTTATAATGGATGTTTTATGGCCAGATTTATGCCAGTAATTTGGAGAAGAACCAGAGGAAGAAAGAAGCAGAAATTGAGCATAAAAAACTGAGCTAACAGGACAAAGTGCAAGAGATTGAAGGGAAGATTTTAGCAAAGTCAAATGGAAGCAAGAAGTTGGGCTAAATTCATACACTTAAGCCCACAATTTTGTAATAAATACTTTTCCTAATCCAAGATGGATTGGTAGGATTTGTTAGGTGTGAATTAATATTATTTTAATCACTTTGGCCTTATATATAAAGAAAGAGCCAAGGTGACAAAAGAGAAGGAAAAAATCACCTTCAGGGGAAGTTCACGAAGGGCTGGTTTTGTTTGGAGCTTGGCCGAGAGCCCTAGTTTTTGAACTCATAAATTAGGTTTGATTTCCTTGTCTTTTAATCCTTGTAATTTCATATACTTCTCTTTAGTTAATGAATTCCTTTCTTCATTCTATTTTCTTTGTTCATAATATGAGTGGCTAAATTTCTTAGTTGGCTTGGATTAATTAAGGGTTGATTCATAAAGTTGTGAGGATTGATATGCTTAAAAGTGTTCTTGCAAGTTCTTGGTTGATTATGGTATGAACTTAGGCTTTGTGTATTGAGTTTGATCACCTTAATACATGCTAAGCTAGGGCTAATTAAGTAGCACTTTCTTGTAAAAAACAGATAACTGATACAGACTGTAATAGCAGGGAAATAATCAACCGGGTAGGTAGCTGTCTTTAGCAAATACTTGGATGTCTATCTAAATTAGGTCCTCTTTGTATAAATTTAATAATCTAGCGAGTTCAGCAAATACTTGCTTGCTAGTGGGTAATAAGAGAGGATTTTAGGAGTTCAGCAAATACTTTCTCTTATATAACTAATTGATTTGCGGGAATAACTAATTATTAGCCGAGGATAAACGGACAAATCAACAAGTTAATCCAAGCCAACTTCCTTCTTCATTATCTAGATTCCTTCCAATTTATTTTAGTGCTTTCAGTATTTATGAGTTCATGTGTGTTTATGTCTTTGTGTTTTTAGTATCTTTTGTTTAGTAGTTTTTAGTTAAACAATTCTCAAGTTTAGGCGTGGTTGCTAAACCAATTAAATCTTTAGGTCAATCAATAGAATCAAATTGTTCCCTGTGGATCGACCCTGCTTACCTTGTACTAGGTCCATTATTATTGGAGTATTGCAGGTTTTATTTGTGTGAATAAAACGACGTTCACCAAAACTCATAAGTGGAGTTGGGGAAGATAGTGACGCTTACTCTTGTGGCCATGAAGGGCCTTCCCTCAATCGCCTCATCTTGTGTCTCCTCCTCCTTTATTATTACCTCATATTTTCTCTCAATGGGGACTAGGTCTCGGAACCCATCGAGTTTAGAAATGTGGAATCTCTCTATCAATTTCTCAATGGATTCTTCTTGACCATCGACCCTCTCATCAATGATGGAAAATTCATCCTCCACCCTTCTTTCTATGGAATCCAATCTATTCCCCCATGAACTCATGGCTTGTTCCATCACACACATTCTACTCCCAAACTTAGCCAACTGTAAACTCATTCCTCTGATGGCTAGGCCAATTTCTTGTACCATTTGGGTAGACAACAAAAGTTGCTCCCCAAACGTGCGGAATTGGTCAAAAATATCCGTCAGCGGGGCTTCTCGAGTAGGTAGTGCTTGAAGTAAAATCTCACCATCCCCCTCTATCTCCATGTCCGGATTCAAGAGAGTTTTGTAGAAAATTCTCTCAAATTTTAGGTTGGGGGCAATAAAACGATCCTCCAAAATGGTATAATGGTTGATAGCGGTGCATTCGGGTTGTGACAAAACCATGAAGTTGCACATTGAAGTACCACCATGAAACAATATGAAGCGATCCTCAATAGTAGTGGGGAAACCATCGATGTTATAGCTATCGTGTCTGCAGTGTATCTTGATCCTGGGTGTCCCAAATTTTCCACCACAAACGAAGAAGGAATTGAATGCCCCAAATGTTGAGCTAAGAGTCCAATCATGCCTCTCATTGATATCTTGCCGCATTTATTCTTTCTCGTGGCTAAGCACTCTTCCAAGACAAGTTAGGGTAAAAGGTCCCTTCCGGTGTCAGTGCCCAAAGAATTTGGACATCCCGGCTAGGGCGTTGTGATAGTTCCCAGTGGGAAAGTACTCCTATAGATAGAAGCTGTTGGACATAATGCAAAGCCAAGTCGACTATTGCGGTACTCTTGTGTAAATGCTTCCTCTCAGTGCCCGATAGAATTCTCCAAAAGCTACTTAGCGTATACGGGAGGCTTTTTCGGTGTGTTCTCAAAACCTTATTCCCGTACTTCCATCCAAACGCTAGGGCGACCTCCCTATGTGACATGGTATACTCTTTGTCATCGAGATGAAAGTTGATGATCCTCCTCCCCTTAGTGTCTGTTGCATGTTCTAGGTTACCAAGAATTTCAAGGTTCATCTAATATAGGTCTTCGAGTTCTTCTCCAGAAAGCCTTCTAGGCCTACCCGACCTAGAAAGTAGGTGACGGGTTCGAGTAGGCTTAGAACCTTTAGAGCTTGCTTGCATGTGAAACCTGTCTCCAAGATGCTCCTCTTTGTCCCATTTAAGTACATCTATATCTAGGTTGCACTGCCAAAATTGGTGGTAAACCCCATGAATTTATCTGTCATAAATGCAGGGTTGGGAGGAAGGGAAGTTATTGGCTCTTTTCTCCCAACTTTAGCCGGCTTCTTCCTTTTTTCACCCTGGGAAGTTATCTCTTTGTCCGACTTTCTTCCCTTCGGGGCCATTCTATCACAAGAATAAGAAAATGGTAATGGCAAGAATATTCAAGAATGTGTATCAAATGTCATTCAAGAAGAACATTCATTTTAAATGGCCCACACTTTGCGAATCATGCAATTTCAACACAAAGGCTATTAAATCAAGAACAATTCTCCCAACATAACGTGAATGGTAGATCATATCACCTCATCAAAAATATTACTCAATCAGGAATCATTCCTCCTAAATAATCACAACATGACAATTCATATCACCTTTAACCTAAAAACATGTACTTCCCCCACACTTAGATCATCACAAATTCATTTAATCACATAACCCACATGCTTCCCAAAAACACATAAAGATTTTGAAATTAAAGCTTCTCATCACAACCCATTCATGCTAAACAAAGCAAGTAAACACAAAGCTCAAGGAGTTGTACGAAATTTGAAGCTGAGATTTCAAGAACCACACAAGAAGAAGCAAAATTTGCTCTCCCTAGAGAGAAAGGCTTTAAAAATTTTGAGTTTTCCAAAGGAGAAGTGAGAGTGACTTGACCTACCTCTCCCTGGGGTTGTTAATTGTAGCTAATTAACCCAGCAAAGGCCGTCGTCAAAAGATAAGATATTTATAGTTATGCACCATGTTCTCACTGCTACACTACCTATGGGATAGTTAGAAGTAAGCCTTGGGCTTGTCCATGGGGATGCCACATCTAAGTACCAATCAAAACACAGCCTCGTACGGGTCATCAATGTGTACAAATGAAAGGAATAGCTAGTAAAAAAAACATGCAAGGGGGGGGGGTTTGGTTTTTTCAAACTAACAACTACTAAGCATAAAAGTAAAAAAGCTATTTAACTAAGCACTTGGGGATTCATTGAGCAACATGGCTAATCTAATGTTTCTATCCTCGATTCATTCACATAAGAATTTAGGTGATCTATTTCGTTACGCGTGCGTTAACCGATGCATTTGGCCTACTTTTTAGTTAGTTTTATTTGGTGGGTTGCTAGTATTAGTTGAGTTTACGTGACAAGGGGATTAGATGGCCATGTTTGATTTTCTTATCTAAATCCTACATTTTGTAGACTTAATTGGTACTAATGGACATCTTGTATCCACAGGCTCCTTGATATTCCTTGTGATCATCTTTAGTAGGTCGCCCATGGGTACGTTTTGTTTACATTCTACGTGAAGGCCTTTGGTAAGGGCGGTAGAAGATATTGAAGGCTGTTCGCAAGGACGGTAGTAGAAATGAAGGCCATTCACATTAGAATGGTATTAGATTAAGGCCATTATCATCAATGCATGGAAGAAGGAGATTGAAGCCAAAGATAGGCGGAAACAAAGTTCAAAGTGGCCAACAAAGAAATGGGGAATTGTGGTCCGATGAGTTATGCTCAAGTCCAAAAATAGTCCCAGAAGAATTAGCCTTTCAGGCTGGTTCCATTGGATTACTCTTCTCGAGCACCAATAAATTGACCACTAAAACTCTCAAATAGGACTAACGGTTCCCCCTTAGTGAAGGAAACTAGTTCAGCGGGCTGAAGCACAAACGGGTCTGTGTGGGCCGTGCATGGTTTGGCAACAATGGTCTGCGCCAAAGGAGATGCCCCACGCCAAGAACACTAGTGCGAGGCTATGGCACGGCCTGCACCAGAGGTTACAAGCTACCAATACAAAGTTAAGAACCCCCTCACACGGCTAAGTATGAGCATGGGACGTCCCATTTTTGGCATCCCGTGCCGTTCCAAGCTCAATATGCCAAGACTAGCCGGCTGGGTGTGGGAAATCACATGGAACGTGCCAAATTTCCTAAGCAAGTAGCCTTTCTGACCACAACCCGCACCAACAGCCACAGGCGTGGATCATAACTTCCATTTTTAGCACCTTGACGAGGCCCCGCAGAAGACGATGTGGCCCACCTCGAGGGTTAGATATGGCCCACGTAAATCCTAGTGCCCATACAACATGAAGATCCGTACCACAGCCCAGATCTGGCGCCATGCACACATGAAGAGACATGACCCATGCCAGTCCTTGCACCCCACGCCAAGGACATGCCACGAGCTGCATCACCCAAGACGCTTTCAGTCGAGCAGCGGATGAGCTAGGTTTACCCTATTTTGGCCTATTTTTAGGCCTAATCTCCTACTACTATATATAGAACCTTTTTCTACTAGGTTTTCATACAATACTTTAGATATACTAGATTTCAAGAGTAGTTTGGAGACTCTCTCCTTAGTAGAAACTCCATCTTTTTCTTTTCTTTATTTTGCTTTGATCCTAACATGTGAAATTCAAATATTTATTTGAATTCCATGTCGAGAGCGTAGTTTCTATGGCTTGGGGATAAATTTTAGTGACTTGGTCTAATCTACATGCTTTTTGAGAATCTTTAGTTCATTCTAATTTTGTGTTCACGATATTATTGTGATTTGTTCTTGAGTTTAAATGCATTAATAGTGCACCACATATAAGCACACACTTTGGGAAATATTCATGTATGGTGAAAATATCGATGCCCCCTCGGGAAGAGAAACCTGGTTGTTTTAATGGGTGAGGAGAACGCATCTGTGTGGGTGTGTGCACGGGGGATTCGAGTATGCTGTAATCTACTTACCATCGCACCAGTTTTAGCTGACTTTGTAAATTTTTCCGAGAGGTTACAAGTAGAGATAGATAAATAGTAGCAAGCTAGGGTTACAAGAAACCCTAGTATCATAGATTAGGTGCCTACAACCCTTGGGCCTAATTGATAGGACCCGAGGGAAGTAATGCATTCGTGGTGGAATCCCTTGGGCCTAATTGATTGACCAAGCTTCTCAATGATTCCCCAAGTGCTTAGTTTAATATTGCATTTTTTTTACTTTTATGCTTTCAAGTTGTTATATTGAAAAACCAACCCCCTCCCATATTTGCATGTTTGCTTAACTAGCTATTCCTTTCACTCGTACGGATTGATGACCCGTATGAGGTTGTGTTTGAGTTGATACATTAGACCTAGCATCTATATGGACAAACCCAGGGCTTACAGCTAACTACCATATATGTAGCGTAACAGTAGGAACAGGGTGCAGAACTATAAATTTCTATCTTCTGACCACCCTGCCTCCAAGCACGTTGATTATAAGCTACTTTTTTAACGAGGGGTGACATGTTATTAGGAAAACCTAATAGAGTGTTTATAACACATGGTGTGGCCAATGACATACACTTCCCCGTCTCTTTCACGGTGGGTGCACATGCAACCCTCCATCAACACCGCCATCGTAATTAAGGGAGTACAACAAGGTCCAGCTGTTGTTTTAGGTCTAATTTACCCCCGTGTGATTACGACCTGGGCTTCCACAAAAAATACACTACTTCCCAATGGTCCTATCAATTAGGCCAAAGGGTTGTTGGCACCTTATCTATGATCTAAGGCCTCTTACAACTCTAGCTTGCTACTATTCACTATATCAACCCGGAACCTCTCAGACAACTTTACAAAGTCAGCAAGTGCGATGGCAAATAAGTCAAAGCATGCTCAAATCCCCCATGCACACACCCACGCGGATGCGTTCTCCCTTAAACTTGCTCCTACAATTTATCCCTAAGCTATAAAAACTGCTCCATAAATATGGAATTAAATAAAGAATGGAATTCCACATCTTAGGATCAAAAGAAAAGAAAGAAAAGAAAAGGACATTTTTCTCTCTCTCTAGAGTTGCTCTCCCAACTACAAAAATGTAAACTAAAGATATGATATTAAACCCTAGTAGACTAAGGCTATATTTATAGTAGTACGAGATTGAACCCAAAAATAGGCTAGGGTAAACCCTAGCTCAACCGTTGTCCAGTGCGGTCCGTCATAGATGGTGCGGCCAGTAGCATGTCCTTGGCGTGGGGTGCAAGATCTGGCATTGGCCATGCCTCTTCATGTGGTGCGGGGTGCCCATTCTGGTGTGTGGCACAGATCTTCAAGTGGCGTGGGGTGCGAAGTTTGACGCGGGTCATGACGATGCCCTAGCGTGAGCCGCATTGTCTGGCGCAGGGCACCAACAGAGTGCTAAAATTGGGGCTTCTGATCCGCGCCCGTGATCGGTGGCGTGAGTTGTGGTCAGGAAGGATGCTCTGCTTAGAACTTTGGTGCGGGTTGTGTGATTGCCCATACCCCAACGACTGGTATTAGTATTTTAGACTTGGAACGGTATGGGACATCGAAAATGGGATGACACACACCCATACTTAGTCGTGTGGAGTGAGACTTAGTCTCATGCTTACGGCTCGTGACATCTGACGTGGGCCGCGCCATAGCCTTGTGCTAGTCCTCTTGGCGTGGGGCTGCTCCTTTGGCGCAGGCCGTTGGTGCCAACCATGAATGGCCCGCACCGACCCTATTATGTCTTGGCCGGCTGAACTTGTTTCCTTCGCTACGGGTGAACCGTTAGCCCGATTTGAAAGTTTTAGTAGTCAATTTTGTAGTGAGCGAGAAGAAGAATCCAATGGAACTATCTTTGACGGCTAATTCTTCTTGGATTGTTCTCAGAAATTAGCACAACTCATTGGACCTCAATTCCCCATTTCTTCGTTGGCAACTTTGAACTCCGTTGCCGCCTATATCTGGTTTCAATCTCCTTCTACCACACATTGATGAGCGTGGCCTTCGTCTACCACCATTCTAATGTGAATGGCCTTCTTCTCTTCTACCAAATAAAACTAGCTAAAAACTATGCCAACTGAACGGTTAACACACATATAATGAAACAGATCATGAGTACTTTTGAAATACAATTCAATAGGTGACTCTTATGGATAAGAAGAGTGTACTATGATTCTAAATTCAAAAAATCATCCAAAGGAGATTGTGATGATTTATGGAAAAATAGAAACTTTAGGGGACAAAAATGTCACTCAATTAATGCTCAAGAGAGGTGGTGATGTTTAGCTTTATACTATTTACATCATCAATCCTAGGGAATAAAATATTTGCGGAATTAATGGGCCAAAAGTACATGTTTTGGTTAAAAACATGAATTTTTGAAAATCTGCACTTTTGCATGGACGTGCCACAAAGAGCTTCATGCTGATGCCTCCTGGCACGAAGTAGCCTTGATGTGCTTCATTATGCGTGTGCTAACTGTTGCATTCGGTATAGTTTTTATCTTGTTTTCTTTAGTGGATTTCTAGTATTAGTTGAGTTTGCATGACAAGGGGTTTAGACAGACGTGTTTGGTTTTCTTGTCTAATTCCCATGTTTTGTAAACTTAATTAGTACTAATGGACATTTTGTATCCGCGGGCTCCTAGATCTTTCTTGTGATCATCTTTAGTAGGTCGTCCGTGGGTACATTTTGGTTACATTCTATGTGAAGGTCGTTCGTAAGGGCGGTAAAAGATATTGAAGGCCGTTTAGAAGGATGGTAGAAGAGATTGAAAGTTATTCACCTCTAGAATGGTAGTAGATAAAGGCCACAAACATCAAAGCATGGTAGAGGAAGATTGGAGTCATACATAGGCGCCAACGACGTTCAAAACAGCCAATAGAGAAACAGGGAATTGTGGTTCGATGAGTTGCACCAAAGTGTGAGAATGATCCGAGAAGAATTATCCTTCAAGTCTGATTCCATTGGATTTTTCTTCTCAAGCGCTATAACATTGACTACTCAAACTCTCAAATCAGACTAACGGTTCACCCGTAGAAAAGAAAACAAGTTCAGCAAGTCAAAGTACCATGGGTCGGCGCAGGCCATTTATGGTTGGCATCAATGGCCCATGCCAAAGGAGTAGGCCCAAGCCAATAGTGTTTAGCACTACGTTATGATGCAAACCACACCAAAGATCATGGGTCATGTGCACCATTTCTAATTTGTACTCAAAATTGGGTAAGTATAGGTGCAGACTGTCCCATTTACGATGGCCTGCGCCGTTCCATGTCTAAGATGTCGAGACCAGCCAACAGGGAGTGGAGAATTAGGCAGCCTGTGCCAAGTTTCTGAGTGAATCAAGTCTTTAGACCACAGCCTATGCCACGGGCCGTGTCTCACATGATCAAAAGTCCAAAACATGCGTACCAGATGACGGCATGCTCCAAAGGTCACGGTCCGTGCCAAAGGTGTTGGCGCGGACTGCACTAGATCAGTAGCCTACAGCAACACAAAGCAATAGGCCCTTCCAGATACAATGCCCCATGGCAAAGGCGTTGGCACATACCACGCCAGATCCAGCGATCCACAATAAGTACACAGCGCAAACCGGGCCATTCGTGACAACCCATGCCAAGCGGTGGCTGACCTAGGGTTTACTTGTTTTGGCATATTTTGGGCACAATCCCATTCTTCTATAAATATAGCCTTATTCTACTAGGTCAAAGAGGTTAGATCATTTTTAGTTCATCTTGTAGAGCAACTTTAGAGAGAGAAACACTCTCTCCTTTTCTTTTCTTTTCTTTTCTTTCCTTTTATTTTTGCTTTGATCCTAGATGTTGACTTCAAATATTTATTTGAATTTCATATCTATGGATTAGTTTCCATAAATTATTTTTTGAGATTTATCAGATGCATCCTAATACTTGTGTTCATGATATTATTGTGAATTGTTCTTGAAATGTTACAATTTCATGAATAGTATACTCCATTAAGCACACACTCTAGTCTATAATCATTTTGGTGCAAATATTTATGCCCCTTTGGGAAGGGAAACCTGGATGTTTGCATGGGTAATGGGGTATGCTAGGATGCATGAGTGTGTGCATGGGAGATCCGAGTATTACTCTGAATTACTTGCCATCGCACCAGTCTTAGCTGATTATATAACGTTGTCTAATAAGTTGTGGGTGGAGATAGTGAAAAGTAACAAGCTAGGGTTGTAAGAAGCCCTAGTTTCATAGATAAGGTGCCAACGACCCCTTGACCTAATTGATAGGTGATTGGGAAGTAGCGCATTCATGGTGGAAGCCCGAGACGTAATCGCATAGGGGAGAAATAGATCTACAACAATGGTCAGACCTTGTTGTACTCCCCTAATTACAATGGCGGTATCGATGGAGAGTTGCGAGTGCACCTGACGTGACAGTTACGGGGAAGTGTATGTCATCGATCACACCACATGTTATGAACACTCTATTAGATTTTCTAAATCTTACATCTGAATGAATCTAGGATCAAATCATTAAATCATTCATGTCTCACAATTACTCCCCAAGTTCTTAGCTAAATAGATTACTTGTCTTTTTATTTTCATATTTTCATATTACAATTACCCCCATCCCCTTTGTTCGATTTACAAGCTATTCACCATATCGGTAGTGTAGTAGTAGTTGGGTACAGAATATAAATCTCTATCTTTGATCCTCTCATAAGTTCTTCACTTGGGTTAAATAGCTACAATTAACGACCTCGTGTGGAGGCATGTCAAATTTTGGTGCCACTGCCGGGGATGCTATTCAGTCTAAGTGTGAATTAGCATAACTTGTTAGTAGAGTAGCTAGTATTTGCTTTTATTTTTGTTTTGTTTTGATAATTTAGTTGTTGAGCTATTGTGATAGTTATCTTGTTACCTTTTGATCCATTTGCTAGTGTTGTATTTGGAAGAATATCGTTGGCCCTAGTTCATGGTACACATCTGTACCACAAATCTAGGTGTCTTACACTACCCGAATGAGAACATAGGTGGTCGAAGGAGAAGGAGATGGAGAACCAGGGAAGACGTTTTACCTAGGCCGGTAGTGTTGGTTGAAGAATCGCTAGCAATGGTGGAAGACAATTGTACCTTACGAGAGCTCATGTCACCCAACCTGGAGAATCAGACACTATGGATTACCTTCCCACCATAACCTGCCAATGTGAGTTGTGAGTTGTGAGCTGAAAAGTAGCATAATCTATTGCCTACCGATATTCACAAATTGGCGGGGAAGGACCCAAACAAGCATCTATCAGAGTTTTACCTTGTGTGTATGAACATGAAGCCAGTGGGAGTTTTTGAAGATGACTACAATCTGAGAGCTTTCCCATTGTCCCTTCAACACGGAGCTAAAGAATGACTCTACTGCTTGCCGCCAGGATGCATAGGTTCTTGGATGGACATGAAGTGGAGATTCTTAGAGAATTATTTTTGGTGTCTAAGTCCGTTGGGCTAAAGAAGAAAATGTCAAACATCACCCAAAGGGCTGTCGAGATCTTGTATGATTATTAGGAGCACTTCAAAAGATTGTTAGCGGGCTGCCCCTACCACCCCTTCAAGTAGGGAGATCTAGTGTATTATTTCTTCGAGGGGTTATGCAATGAAGATATGCGAATGGTGAATGCCGCTTGCAATGGATCGATAGCGAACAAGAGCCTGAAGGATGCAAGCTCCCTCTTTGAAGAAATAGCCAATGGTATGCGACAATTTGGTACAAGGTCAAGGGTTAGGGTCTTGGATGAACCCCCACAATTGCCTAAGTTAAAGGAGAAAGTCCAAGCTCTTGCTTCTATAATGAAGAAGCTCTTGGAAGAAAAAGTGCATCAAATCAAAGTGTTTGGGGGTGTGCAACATAGACCACAACTTTGAGGCGTGTCCCAAAGTTGTGGACAATTTGCAAGAGGTGAATGTCATTGAATACAACAACCGAGAGACACCACAGTTTTCTAGGGGTTAACCAAAAGGGTTCCAGGGGAACCAAGACGATGTAAGACCGGACCCCTATTCAAACACATTCAACCCAAGGTATCATGATCATCCAAATTTCCAATGGAGAGAGGATAACCATCCTCAAGGATACCGGGGGTGGACAAGCTCCACCTCAACCATACCCTCGAGGTGAAGGCTCTTCCAACAATCATGCCTCGATCTACAAGTCGGATCAAGAGGAAATCTTAGAAGCCATCGGTCAAATGGGGAAGAAAAATGAATTATTCGTGGAGAGGACAAGGCATGAGATTGAAGACCTTAGTAAAAGAGCTTTTTCAAGTATCAAGAATCTTGAATTTTTTGTTGGGAAACTCACCACCTCGGTGAGCCGACTTGAAGCCAAGGAGTCCAGCAAATGGGAAGTGGGAAGGAAGTTCATGAGTCCAAGAAGAGGATATGCAAGAGGATGATAGAGTACTGGAGGCTACCAAGGCACACTTCAAAGAGGAAGAGATTGTGGTCAAGAAGGCACCTTCCAAGGAGCTTCCACCACCCAAGGCACAAGCTACCATTCCACCCCAAATTCCAAATGCTTTGAGGGGAAAGCCAAAGGTGGTGACCAATGAGGCAAACATTCGAAATTCTTCGAAAAGGTCGAGGTAACAATTCCTATCTTGGAATTGATTTAAAATGTGCCATCATATACTAAATTTCTTAAAGTTGCATGCACAAAGAAAAGAAGTAGACCAACTAAGATGTTAGGCCATTTAAAAATGGGGGAGTCGCTATTTTGAACCATACAAATTTTCCTAAGAAAGGCGACGACCCCGGAATGTTTTCAATCCCTATATCCTTAGGTGGAAAATTTGTTGAAAAATGTCATGGTAGATTGAGGCACATCAATTAATATGATCCCATTTAGTCTATATGGACGCCTAGAAATAGGCGAGCTTAGGGATACTAGAGTGATTGTCCAACTCGCCGATCACTCCCAAACTAGCCCTCGTGGGTTAGTAAAGGACGTGATGGTGCAAGTTGGAAAATTGGTTTTTCCAACGGACTTTTATATTCGAGACGTGGCACATGACAGAAGTGCACCCCCAATACTTTTGAGGAGTCCTTTTCTCAAAACATCTAGGACTAAAATTGATGTCCATTTGGGAACCTTGACTCTAGAAGATATTATGGATAAAGTGGAATTTGAAATCTATAAATCTAGGCATGATTCAACAAATTCTTCTTTTATGTACAAAGATGTAACATTATGTGATGAGCATGATTAACCTATTACCTTGGTTTTTCAGTGTTTTTTACCTCGATTTTCAGCCCCTGAAAAACTGAGGTAAATATGGGTGTAGTAAAAAGCATACATTTTACCTCGGTTCAAAACCGAGGTAAATAGTCCCTTTTACCTCGATTTGGGACCAATATCGGCATGTATTGAGACCAACGTCACACCATGGTTGAAGGCCGATGTTACCTCGGCTGCGACATCGTTGTATACGACGTTGACATCATGAAGCATGCGACGTCAATGAAAGGAATATAGCAACCGATGGTAGAGGAAGTGCATCGACTTTGCACCAGATGGTGTTGTTCATAATATGAGCAATGTTCAAGTCACTGAGAGTGATATCACACATAGTGAGGGACCCACATCGTGTCCCTGGTGACATAGATCAGTGAAGAAATAACGTTGTTTTGTTTGTCCAACGTTGCAAAAAAAAGTGATGCCAGTCTATGCTACATCGCTAATATGTCATTTCGGAGCTAGTTAATGTGACGTCACGGTTTAGTCGGTCAACTCTCATTTCTCGTAAAATATGATAAAAACAAATATTCGATAACGCAAAGAATCGGTCTACGATAGCCGTTACGTGTTATAAATAATGTGATAAACCGGTAATGGTGGAACATCATACACCACTCAATTGTTAAATTATTGTGGGAATCATTAACTGAAATGTTCATTTAAACCAACAAAATTATGACATATTAGTATATTACAAATAAATGTAACAGTATATTAAAATACTTAAGGCTGTTATAAAATTGAAACAATAATAGCATTAACCTTCATTTTCTACATTGTACAACATTCATATTTCTAAGGCGATCGGTGAGAAGCCAACTACGTCCATCTGATATGCTAGAATCCACTGATTGATGGCTAACAACAATGAAGAGTGATCTTATTGATGGCTATACAAATGTCTGAGTTTTGTTGTAGGAAAAGTATTCATCCAAAGAGGATTTGCTACAGCTCTGTCCAACCTTGTTTAATAGTTCGGGGGCCTTTCCAGGTTTTGAACCATGTGTACTTGTACCCCTCATATCCCAGGTCTATCAAATTACATAAACTTGGCAGCTAGCTACCTTAGTTGAATAGTTGTGTTCAGCATTCATTTAATTCAGTTCATGTTTTTTTCCCTATATTTTAGTGTATTTTTGTGTTTTAATTAATTAACTGATTTCTAACTTTTTAAATAAAAAATGAGCACGGGTAAAACTGGTGTTTTTTTATTGATCACCTATTTGCTAGCATAGGTTCAAAAGAGCATATCCACTAGTTATTTGATCTGAAAAATACCGGTGCTTATGTAGAGAGTGCTAGATTATACCAAACAATCAATTCCAATCACACAACCGGTGCCCCATCTAGCAGTGAGTCACTTTTATTTGCACCAGTACACCCAACCGGTGCTTGTTATTCTAGCACTGGTTCTTTGTACCAGCGCTCAAAATCCCCATCTTAGCACCAACCTACTTAGCCACTAGTATTCAAAGGGGTTGAGATACCAATATCTATGTGACCAAATAGCGGTGTCTATATACCTATTTTTTATTGGTGATACTTCACAGTCAAATTTGTAATAATAATGATTAACGTTATTATTATTGAGGAAAATGATAAACTTTATGAAAATCATATTGTATTTTGAAAGTTCCTTGGTCCCTTGCTTGAACTATTGGCATTAGAGCACCCGTAGTGGGGTAGTTCAATTTTGGACTACTTATCCCACTATTTTCTTTTAAAATCCTCATTTTTAGGCTTTTACCTACAGTCATTCAACTTCTCACATCATCAAGCCCTATACATATTTTTTTTTCCACAATATCTTATATATGGTACTCATTAATTATTTATTTTATTGTTGATATTTAAAAATATATAAATATCAATTAAAAAATATTTTGAAAAATAAAATAGAGTCCGTCTCTTGAAAGACGATCTTTCCATAAGTCATGGAAAGACCAAGGTTTAAAGTGCAAATTAGTAGAAATGAAGATTAAATTCTTGGGTTACATGAATCGGGTTATAAACTTTATAACTACTACATGTTGTATAAAATTTTTTTAATATTGCAACTAAGATTTCAAAGTAATAACTAGTTAGTAAGGTAAACACACTACTGTTTCAACACACTACTGTTGCTACGTGCGAAATTGAGTGTGAAACACACACTACTATTCACCTTTCTTCTTCTCCTTTCAATCTCCATTGTTTTCCTGCTAACGGTCACATTCTGTTTCTTTCTTTTCACTGATATGGCAGCTCCTCCGCCAGGCCGCGGCGGAATCGCGCCGGCCAAAACCTTTCTACGGGCTTTAGGTAACCGACCCCCACCGTTAAACGTTTCCCTTCCCTCTAACCCCAAAATCGTCCCAAAAACCCATTACAAGGGGGACATAGCTTGCCTGGTAACCAGAAAGGAGGCGGAAACTCTCGCTTCTCACTATCGAAATGCCCTGGTGGGTAAGTTTGCAAGAGGCAAACCTTCGATGGCTGCCCTGAACGAGGCTTTCAACTCCGTGGGCTTCAAAGGTAAATTTCAGCTTGGATCCATTGATTTCAGGCATGTACTCATCCACTTTCAGGACAAGGAAGATTACCAGAGGCTTTGGATTAAAGGTCAGTGGAATTTTAATCATGTCCCAATGAAAGTGCTCAAATGGACCACTGATTTCTCCCCTGAGGTAGAATCCTCCATAGTCCCAGTTTGGGTTACTATCCACCATGTTCTAGTTTTCTTTTATAACATTGCCATGCTAGAATCCATGGGGAATTAGATAGGCAATTACATTAAAATGGATTCTGCTACTGCTAGCCTAACTAGACCATCTGCTGTTAAGATGTGCATTGAAATTGATTTTAAAAAAAACAGCCATCATTCATTAGAGTGGGCATAGAGGAGGATGGAATAGAATACAATGTGGTTAAACTTCCCCTAGAATTTGAGGATCTTCCCCTTTATTGTCACCACTGCAAAGCTATAGGACATGATGATAACTTATGCATTTATCTACATCCAGAACTTAGGAAACCAAAGACCTATAAGATGGATAAAATTAACCCTATCCATAATGATCTAAGAGAAGGTAAGATAGTTCCTCAATCTAATGATCAACAAAGGGGTTCTGATGATCCTGTTCAGGATGGAGTAAGTCAGATGTATGATGGACTAAATAAGGCTGGGGGTTCTGGTGTTTCGGCTTCTGATAAACTCAAAATACAGTCTTCACAGAATCTCAGATATGTTCCAAAATAGAAGGTAGTCTCGGTTATAAATGTTGATCAGAATGAGGCTATGGTCTCCCCCCATATGGGGGCAGCTAAGATCTCTGAGAAAAATGTGCTAACAAATGATAATCTTGTTACTGAACAGTCTGATATGTTGGTTATAGACTCTGATGTTAGAAAATAATATGTAGTTGGTGATCAATCCTTGGTCCTCAATCAGAAAATTGATGTGGAGCATAATTCTTTTGAGGCTAATACTGAATACCCTATAGTGATTCAAGATGAGACTGCTGAGCTTTCAGGTTCTCATCTTCAGTCTCCTATACATCTGACCAAGCAATCTTTATCTGCTCCACCTAATCTCAATACAAAGACAGGTTTTGCTAGGGATGACTTTCCTAGTAAACGGGGTAAGCCTATCTCTCCTTTTAATCCTATTACTGCTGCTAAAAACTTTATTTTCTCCCAGCAGAAACATAGGCAAAACAGATTCCTCCCTCTTGAGGATGAGGACATATCCAGTGATGAAGCTCCTCCAAGGGACAACCCAAACTCTACTTCTTTTGACACTAGTGATGGAATTGATGCTACTCAGGTAAGTTAGGTAAGTTCTACTGTTTTACACTCTAGATCAAGCAAGTTGAAAAAGGGGAAACAAACGGACAAAGTGTCTAATCATAGGAATGAGACCTATTTAACTCAGTTAAATACTATCATGACTAGATCAAAAAGCTCTAACAATGTTTCCCTATGAATAACACAACACTTAAGATTAAGTTTCTGGTTTGGAATCTTAGAGGAATGGATACTTCTATGCTAAGACTTCATAACTTGATAAGTAGGCACAGCTTTGAGCTTTTATGCTTGATTGAGCCTAAACATGAAAACATGCAATGTGATTATTATAGACAACGGTTACATTTTGACAACTGTGTGCATGCTAACAATGGCCAGATTTGGCTATTCTGGAAATCAAGCAATCTCTAACAGTAAAATGTGATAATTTGCAATTTTTAGCTGTCACATTGAATAGTCTTACTCTGAATAAAAGTATGGATGCCTTCTTTGTTTATGGTATCAGAACTAGAAATGGCAGGAAAACTCTTTGGTCTGACCTTAAGTCACTCAATCACTCTGATTCTATTTTTATTGGAGACTTCAATGCTATAACATCTATAAATGAATATAAAGGTCCTTCTACTCCTAAATTAGGTAGTATGAGGGACTTTAATGATTTTATTAATGTTATGGCTTTGGAAGAAATTAATACTGTGGGCAATCTGTTTACCTGGAGTAATAATAGGTTAAGAAATCCTACTATTCAAAGATTAGATATGGGTACTCCTTCCTGGTCGTCTAATTTTCCTACCTCCTCTGTCCACATTTTGAATAGGATCTCTTCTGATCATAACCCTATGCTACTCACTATTGGCAGTGATATCCCATCTACTCCTAGGTCATTTAGATTTTTAAATACCTGGTATAAAAGGAATGAATTCAGTGAAGTAATTGAACAAAACTAGGATTTGCCTCTTCACAAATTAGGAATGCTTGGTTTCTTCCTTAAACTCTTAAGACTGAAAAAAGAGCTCAAAATTTGGAATAAGGAACAATTTGGCAATTAACTGATAATGTGTTACAAGCTGAATCTGCTCTCCAAACTCAGGAACATATTTATGATCTTGATGCTTATGTTGGAAATATGGTGAAATTAAAGGAGGCCAAGGCTAAGCTAGTGAGGGCTCTAGTAGAACAGAAGAGTTTTTGGAAACATAAGGCAAAGGTTAAATGGTTAAGGGAGGGGGACAATAACACTAGTTTTTTCCATAACTCGGTTAAGGAAAGATTGTGTAGATTAAAGATCACAAAAATCAGGAGTAGTAACGGTCAGTGGCTAGATAATATGCAGGACATTGAGAATGAAGCCATTCACTACTACCAAGATCTTTTAACTGATGATAGCTCCTCTGATAGAAATTTTTTCAAGTCTCACTTCCTCAGTCAAATTCCTAAATTGATCACTCAAGAAGAAAATGATAGACTCCTACAACCTGTTTCACTGAATGAACTTAGGGACATTGTATTAAGTCTGAATAAGAATAGTAGTCAGGGGCCTGATGGATTCACAACTAAATTCTACATTAAATCCTGGGATATAATTGCTAATGATTTACTGTCTGCTGTAAAGGATTTTCTTGCTGTGAACAATATTCCAAGGGGTATTGGAAGTACCTGGATTGACATTATTCCAAAAATAAAACCCCTACTTCTTTTGATGATTATAGACCAATAAGTCTTTCCAATGTTCTTAACAAAATTTTTTCCAAAGTTTTAATGGAAAGACTTAAGCCTTTAATGCCAAAACTTATCTCCCCACATCAAACAGCTTTTCTTAAAGGCAGAGACATATCGGATAATGTTATCTACCTGCAAGAAATGGTAAGGTTTTTGAATAGAAAGCAAAGGGACCCCAACTGCATTGTTAAATTTGATCTTAAGAAAGCCTTTGATAGAGTTAAGTGGTCCTTCCTTTATTCTGTTCTTGCTAAATTTGGATTCAATGCAAAATTCATCTTTACCATTATGAAGAACCTATCATAGGCTTGGTTTTCTATACTAATAAATGGTAATCCTGTAGGTTACTTCCAGTCTATAAGGGGAATTAAACAGGGGGACCCCCTCTTCCCTTTTCTATTTAATATCTTCTCTGGGTCTTTTACCAGGAGTTTAGCTTTCATTTTTCAGAATGGTAAATTGGCATATTATGACCTTCCAGGTAATGCACTCCAAATCTCACATTTATCTTATGCTGATGATATTGTGGTCTTTTTAAAAGCCAAAATTAGACTTTGATCAGATTTAAGGCTTTTCTAACTAAATTTGAAGATGTTTCTGGCCAAAAGATTAATTACAGTAAAAGTGACATCTTCATAGGGAAACATGCTTGTGTACATACAGTTAGTAATATAAGAAGGATTTTAGGTATGAAAATTGGGAGGTTCCCCTTTACATACCTGGGGGTTCCCATTTTTACAGGGATAGCAAGGAAAATCTATTTTCAACCTTAATTGAGCAGATAGATAGTAGGATTGGGGGTTGGAAAAATAGGTGGCTCTCTACTGGGGGGAAAATCACACTCATACAGTCATGTATCTACTCCATTCCTCAACATATATGGTCAGTTCTAAAACCCAGCAAGGAAATCATTTATGCCATAGAAGAAAACTCAGTGCTTTTTTTTGGGGGTTTTCTAATCTAAAACCTAAAAGAACATGGAGGAAATGGGATGCACTTTGCTATCCTATAAACCAAAATGGTCTAGGTTTTAGATCAATAACCACCATAATAAATACATGCTCAGTTAAGCTATGGTGGAAGTATCAAAAGGCTGAGGCTTTATGGACTCATCTAGTTGCATCACTGCCAACCTCTTCCAGATCTTCTCCTAACTGGAAGAGGATTATTTCTATAAATACTTGGGCAGAATCTAACTCCAGGGTGATAGTGGGTAGAGGAGATTGCAATTTCTGGACATCAAACTGGTTAGATATAGGTCCCATTGAGGATTTATGTGATCAAAACCTTGTTAATATCTCTGATTCCTGCACAGTTTCAGAGTTCATTTCTAACAAATCAGTTTTGCTTCCAAAAATTTCCCCAGTTCTACCCCCTCATGCTATTACTTTGTTACAGGAAGCTAATCTATTTACACACAGAAAAGATAGACTCATATGGAAACCGGGTATCAAGGGTGAGTTTTCATTTAAATCCACTTACCTCCTGCTCAGAACTCGGAGAGGTACTGTCACTTCTACTCAATATCTTTGGAGTTCAAGAATTGAAAAAAAAAGTTTCTGTCTTCATGTGGAAAGTGATGAATTCACTTCTTCCCTTTGACAATGTCCTGCGCAATTTGAGATTTTCATTGCCTTCTAAGTGTTGTATGTGCAATAAACATGAGGACTCTTTGGATCACTTTTTTAATTCGTGCTCATTTGCTGTGCAAGTTTGGAAAGCAGTCCATACATTCATGGGAATTACAGGAAGGGATTACCCATCTATATGGGATAGACTTTCTTGTTACTTGACCTATAATGGTTTGAGCTCTTTACATTCAGTAATCATTAGATCTGCTGCTGTAATAACATGTTAGAACCTGTGGAAAATGAGAAACAAAGTATTATTTGATTCTACCATTCCACTATCAGGTTTAGTTTTAACTCACATAAGGGACCAAAGTTTTTACATGTTCACTGCTAAACCTGTTTTCATAGTATCTAAGGTAGACTTAGACATTGCAGATCATTCTTTTCTCCCTCTAATCAAGCAACCTCCAAAGCCTAAAATCTTCAAAATTGCTTGGACTAAACCATGTATGGGTTATAAAATTAATGTGGATGCGGCATGGTGTTGTCAATCTAACATGAGTGGAATTGGCATGATTATAAGAGATAGTAGGGGTGGTTTTTTTGCTGCTCATACTAAATTTACAGCTGCCAATTCCCCTTTGGAAGCTGAAATGAAAGCAATTTTCTTTGCCCGAGAGAAAATTGTTAGTTTCTCACCTCCTGTTTGCTTGGAATCGGATTGTCTGAATGCGGTTAAATTTGTCACTGGTCCACTAAAAGCTCCCTGGCCATTGTTTCAATTAGCTGATGATACAAAAAAATATTTAGGAAATATCAATCTAGTGCATATTCAGAGACAAGCTAATTTGGTAGCTGATGCTCTTGCTAAGGCATGTCTTAAGGCTGAGACCAGCACATCTATGTTTAGGTTTAAAATGCTATCCAATAATATCCAGGGTCTAATTAGGCTAGATCAGATAGGTACACCTTCTTTACGGATTGTTGTATGAATGGATGCTACTGATTTTCACTGTCACTTGTAGGTGGATTCTGCACCAAATTGCAGGCTCAATGGCGATGAATGCATACGGATTAAGTGGATTGCTGGCTACCTTCTTGTTCAATCCTCTATTCTATTGTTACTTTCTTTATGTAGAGGATAGGCCCCTTAGTGAATTTTGGGGTGTGTCTGACTGACTTGTGTTTCGATGCTTCGATTCACTAATAAGTTTGACAATCCTACTAAATTTACTAAGTGTCTTTGTAATCCTCTAACTATTAGCTAGATATCTTACTTCATTTTGGAAGCAACAAATGTTGCTTCAAGAGCTTATAGCTCCCACATGTATATATCAACTAAGCCAAGGCTTCAACTTTTATTTCTGATTAAGTTCTTGTCTTTTACAGGGCTTGGGAAGGCCTAACATAATTTCCCCCATCTCTGGATGGTTTCCATGGAAACAAAAAGCAACTAAGACCCTTTACCTTTTATTATTTTAATTAAATCTCGTCTTTCCATAAGCCTATGGAAAGACGATCTTTCCCAAGACTTTGCCAATAAAATATCCAATTATGATTCTAATTCATTGGTAATATTTTTACAAAGACAAGATTTTTGTTCTTTTCATTTGTCCATGTGGTCATGTAGGCCAAATTGAAGAAGATAAATGGAAGGTTTGAGACTTGAGAGGTCTAGACCAAAGTAATTGATCAGAAAATAGAAATCCTCATCAGTGGTTTTCTCGAAACCCAAAATTTGAAAAGTAAACTGAAAATAAATTCAATATAGATAAAAGCTCAGCTTTTTAGAATGAAAAGAATGTCCAAAAGCCCCCATCGTGGGTGCTCTTACTATTATTTATTTTTTTTGCGCAAAACACTCAATAGTGAGCGAGGATATTGATTAGGGCTCCCACACCCAAAATTTGATACAAGACTGAGAAGGCCAGATCCTAAGATAGACTAAAGCTAATGATAAATCTATGCTCTTGATAGTGATTCCTTCTGTAAACCCTCCACCCCCTGTGTGAAGCTCACGAAGGCCAGACTATAAAGAGATTACTAACCAAAACCTTTACGAGCTAATTACTATACTTATGTTTCCATCGGAATTGAGGGAATAGAGTTTCCCTACGGTTGAGGAAGAAAAGACGCTGTGATGTGAGCAATTCTTCAAATTGTGAGGAGCTTCCATTTCTGATTGCTAATTTAGCCAGAAAGTCCGGTGTTTGATTACCTTCTCTGTGAATGTGGCTAAAACGAACGTGATGGAACCGTGCAGTGGCTGACTTTATCTGCTGCAGGATTAGCCTGAGTAGCCAAGGGCAAGGCTGCCCCTGGATGATTCTTATTGCCGCAAAACAATCCGATTGAATATGAAGATGCTCCGTCCTTCCCGCCGCCACGTGTAGTCCTTTCCAGATAGACATCATTTCAGCTCGGAGCACTGCAATATAGGAGGAGAAACAGGCATTATCTGTGGTCATGAAAAATGATACAGCATATGTAATCCTTTTATTTGCATCCCTTATAACACATCCTAGACCTACGTTATCGCCATGTATTGCTGCATCGCAGTTTACTTTGAGGCCTATATCTGGAGGTTCCCACTTTATTAAGTACAACCTAGTTGTTCTTCTCCTTGTAAGATTAGGCAGTAATCCATTGTTAATGAGATGGCAGTTCGAGTGGAAAATATCTAGTGGATGAACCGAGTATATCAGTGAACATAGATTAGATATGCATTTCCAGATCACGGGTGCATGGCTTTTTTTATTTTCATGAATCATTTTATTTCTGGCTTTCGACAACTCCCAGCATACTAGGCATGGTAGAATATTCATTATAGAGCAATTAGCCGATGATGAGTGTTTGAGAGACCAGTAAAAAACCAATCTGTCCCTAATGTTACTGAAAGATCTAGCTGGGATGTGTAAAGCCTCATGCAATTTGTTCCATAAAAATGTTGCTGTAGGACAAGGATTAAAAAAATGGGATAAGGAATCTATGCTATCACACTCTGTGCACTTGGATGGTAAATGTAAACCGGTTGAGATTAAGACATCAGCGAATGGTAGAGCACATAAAGTCATTTTCCACATGAAAAAACTGATTTTCATAGGTATGGTCCTGATCCAATTTTTTTAAAAAATCTCCAATTTGGGATTTTTTGGTCTTAGTACTTGATATGCAGATTTGATTGTAAAGGAACCCTGAATATCAGGTTTCCATATCATGTAATCCACTTTATCTGTTAGGGTCATGTCCTTTAGAAGCTCAAAATTTATGTCAGGATTGAATAAACCTGTAAGTTTTGGGAGGTACTGACCTTTGTTCCTTTGAAATTCAGAAACAGTAAGGAATGGAAAGTTTGCTTGTACCTGATATTCATCAACTTGGTTGATCAGAGGACCCGAGCCAAGCCAGTTGGCTATCCAGAAGTTCGAACATCGATTCTCAATGATCACCTTTGAGTTAGCTTCTGCTATGTCATTAATTTTTCTGAACCTTGTCCATGTTTTCGATTTCCTAGCATTATCTGGTAGAGACCAAATGAATTTTGCCCAAGGGGATTGGCCAATTTGAAGCTTCCACCAGATTTTAATAGAAAAAGAGTCTATTATTGCTTGGATGTGCCTTATTCCTAAGCCTTTTTCAGCCAGTGGGTATGATAATCTATCCCATGAAACCCAATGTTTGTTCAGTCCATGTTCAGAAGTCCCCCATAGGAAGTTGCTAAAGATAGATCTAAATTTTTGGACTGTGTATTTAGTGGGTGCAGTGACAGCCCATGTGTGTTGAGGTATAGATGTCAAAACATGGTTTATCAATATGATCTTTCCCCCCTGAGAGCCACTGGTTTTTCCAATTACTGATTTTTGTGTTTATCATGTCAATTAGGGTTTTGAAGTGTTTATTAAGTTTTCTACCTCTGTAAACTGTAACTCCTAGGTAGGAAAATGGTAAATCCCTTTTTTGCATGCCAGTTATGTCCTTTAGTTCTTTTTCCTTACTTCTGCTTAACTTTCCAGCATAGTAAGCACTTTTTTGAAAATTTATTTTTTGGCTAGTGGCCTTTTGAAAAATTTCCAGAAATGTCATCATATTTGTAATGGATTTAGTGGTTCCTTTTAGGAACACCACTGTGTCATCAGCAAAGGAAAGTTGATTTAGATTGTTTGCTGCCCCTGGTGTTCGAAACTGCCTAATGTTCCCATTTTGAAACTGAATCCTAAGGTTTCTTGTTAGAAGTTCTGTCAATATGTTGAAGAGGAAAGGAGATAAAGGATCTCCTTGTTTCAACCCTCTAGATGGCTTAAAGAACCCACAAGGTGATCCATTAATCAAGACAGAAAACTAGGTTGAATTATTGTTGTTCATGATGATTTTAACTATGTGTCCATGGAATCCCAATCTTAATAAGAGAGTGTTGATGGTTGACCAAGAAACCCGGTCAAAAGCCTTCATCATATCCAACTTCAGAATAAGATTTAGTGATTCATTCTTTTTGTCCAGCATTCTAACCGTTTCCTTCATCATTAAGATGTTATCTGCTATATCCCTATCTTTTAAGAAGGCTGATTGTTCCTCTGATATTACTGAGTTCATTAATGGTTTAATCCTTTCAACCATAATCTTAGACATCAATTTATTAATGAAGTTAGACAGGCTTATTGGTCTGAATTCACTAAATGACTTAGGAGTCTTTGTTTTTGGTATTAAAACTATCAGGGTGCTTGCTACCAATTTAGGAATTGGGATCCCAACTTGATATTCTAGCACTGCAGATAAGACATCCTGATTAATTATATCCCAAAATTTCCTATAGAACATGCCTGGAAAACCATCAGG
This sequence comes from Rubia yunnanensis, assembly GCA_037428765.1. Taxonomy (NCBI): domain Eukaryota; kingdom Viridiplantae; phylum Streptophyta; class Magnoliopsida; order Gentianales; family Rubiaceae; genus Rubia; species Rubia yunnanensis. The sequence goes on from CM075066.1 coordinate 40,774,691, forward strand.
CCCTGGAGCAGCATCTGGAGAAAGATCAAATACAGCTATTTTTACCTCCTCCAAAGTTATAGGCCTTAACAAATTAATGTTATCATGTTCAGAGATGGAAGGGTGTGTTTCTTTTGTTAGAAATGATATGCACTGACCAGTTGGGTCTTCATTTTCATTAGACAGCAGGTTTTTGAAAAAATTTATTGCTGCATCACTAATTTGAGCTGGAGAGTTCAACCAGTTTCCTTCCTGGTCCTGAATCTTCATGATTGATAATCTAGCCTGATTTTCAGTTATGGATTTATGAAAATATTTAGAGTTTAGGTCTCCATCTTTAAGCCATTTCATCCTAGTCTTTTGTGTTAGGAAGAGATTTTGTTCAACTAGATGACTAGTTAGTCTAGCCTTGGCCTTATTCAATTCAATTCTATCCTGAAGAGTATGAGTTGAGTCATATCTTAATTCCAACTCAGCAACTTCCTTTTCTGATTTTGTTAAGTTTTCATATACATTTCCAAAAACCAGCTTGTTCCATGTTTTTATATCAGCTTTAAGTCTTTTCAGTTTGAATGAGAAACCAACTAGACCTTGTTCCTGAATAGGCTGAGTCCAACTATCTAAGACCAAGTCCCTAAATTGAATTCTGTTAAGCCACATTTCCTGAAATCTGAATGGTCTAGGGGTTGTGATATCTGAGTTTGAGATTTCTAACAGCATTGGGGAGTGGTCTGAAGTTGTTCTACTTAAGATTTGAACAGTGGAATGGTTGAATGAATTAAAAAAACTGGTGTTTCCCATTATCCTATCCAATCTTTTGGAGGTTGGATTGAAAGATCTGTGGTTAGTCCATGTTAGTAGATTACCAACAGTGTTTAAATCATCTACATGAACTTCATTTATGAAAGAGACAAAGTCTAAGATTGAATCTAATTTTGGGGAACTAGGGCCACAGTATTCCCCCACTGATCTTATGACATTAAAATCTCCTCTTAGCAGGGTTGGGGAGCTATCTATTTTAGCAGCTAAATCTGTATAAACCTTGAGCCTATCTTCCCTACTGTGTGGAGCATAAATGAAAAAAGAATTAAATTTCTTATCCCAGTTTTTTATATCTATCTCCACATGTATGTAGTGATTATGGATTTCTAAAAGATTTATGGCAATCCTATCTGAAAACATTATCCATATCTTATTGTGTATCATTCCCAGGTGATGCCTGAAGCAGAACATCTTTTTATACATGTCTAATTGGTTTAAGTTTCCTTTGGGTTCAATTATGACTAAAAGATCCAGTTTATGTATCCTAGACAAATGTTTTAACCTCACCACTGATGTTGATACTCCCCTTACATTCCAAATCATACATTTAACTGTCATTGGAAACTTTGGATTTTAAAGCTAACCTGGAGCTCTTTTGGGGAGGGTAACCTGTGATTGTGTTTGCTCCTCTGGATTCAATGTTTTCTCCTCTGGATCCGTTTGCTCCGTGGTTGGTTGCAATGTTTCCCCTTCCTGCTGAATGTCTCGATTGCTTACTTTCTCGGAGTCTCTTGGGGATAATGTTATTCCCTGCTTCTCCTTCTCCTGTGATATCATTGTTTGCTTACTATGTACAACTGGAGTGGTTTCAATGTTAGGGGTACAGGAGAAACGATCATGTAAAAATATATCAGAGTTTAATGGAGTCCTAGCTCTAGTACATAGTATATCATCAGTAAAGGATGTGCAAAGGATATTCTTTTGCAGGGGAGAGGAAGGGGCTGTGTTGTAACCTCTGGATTCATATCCTTCCTCCTCCAAATCTTCAATGGAGGTGATTTCCAAAGTAGCATCTGCTGTGTCAATGTTAGGCATTTTGTGGGGGGAATCCTGTGTTAACTGGGAGCCTTTTTCTGGTTGGTTCACCAGTAGAGGAGTTGATTCTGCTACCATTAGGGGGTTAGGGCCTAGGACTTTTCCTTCGCCATGTGGTAAACCTTGTTTATGATGTTCATCTGAAGTTATTTCCTCTAGTACAGCGAATCTATTGCCAGATGAGGATGCTTTGTTTTGCTCACTTTGAATAGAGGCCACTTGTGGTAGGGATGACCATTTTCTGCAGGTTTTGGTTCTGCTTAGGTTGATACATCCTAGTTGTTTCCTGATTTCTTCCCTTATTATTGTTTTGTAGGTTTCTGATTTCCTTTGACAAAGCTGCCTCAGGATGTTTAGGATCAGCAACCTTAATGGTATTCTGGATTCCTGAGCCTAAGGGTTCCTTAAAATACCTCATCCCTTGATCCCTTTTACAATAGGATTCACTATGACCCAGCTTTAGGCACTTCTTAAAGTACTGAGGGAAGTCTTCGTAGGAAATGGCATAGGATTTGTTATGTGCTATTGAACCTAGCCTTATCTTGTTTGGTCTTGGCTTCGAAACATCCATTTCCACACAAAGTCTAATTGTGGAGGGTCTGGTTAAGTTCTTAGTAGGTGCATCAGCAAAAAGAAGCTCTCCTAAAGAATTTCCCAAATCTGTTATAGCTTTAGGGTGAAAAAAGTATACCGGGGGAAATTCCACGGTGAGCCATGCCGGTGCTAGAGCAGATTCTTCATCGTAGTCGAAATGTTTCGTCCATTTGATGATGCGCATAATAGCTCCTCCCATGGACCAGGTGTGTTTGAGCCAGCAGCGATGGTAGTCCTCCTCGATGTCGAAGGTTATTCTGATGTGCCTAGAGTCCATCGCCGATAGCTGCACATTGCCCTTGAAGCCAATAGTCTTGATCTCATTTCAGAGGAAATCCATTGTGGGGCGACCGCGACTGAATTTTCCGACCAGAGCTTTTGAGAATGGAGCTGCCAGGATGTCCACTTCTTCTTCTGGGTATAAAACCGCTAATTCACCTTTGTAATTGAAATGGGGATGGAGTTCTGGTGAATCTGGGGTGGCTGATTGATGGGATTGTTTCAAAGCTTGGGCGAAGGAAGGTTTTTCCCTGATCCATGGCTCAGGCGCCGCCATGGCAGGGTGGAGGACGGTGGCGATAAAGCCGTTAGGCAGAAAGAGGGGGTGCTCTTACTATTATATACTATGTAAAGACCAGATTCAGCCCATGTGCCCATGATACGTGTACTTCCAAACCCGCCATTCTTTCTCACTAATTCCTCTGATCAAGACTAACATGAACGACACTTACATCCACATTTTTAATTAGACTCCATGAAGCTAAATATAATGCATAGGAGGCAAGGGAATTGAAAGGTGTACGGTAGGATGTAGGGATGCGAGTAGATAAGAGAGGCTCAACCTGTGCTCTTATGCGCTTTCTTCCATGTGAGCTTGTCTTTTTCCTTACTTGCTCCCTCTGCATCTCTAAATTATGCTATGTTAGGATAAATCAGATTATTGATTAGATTATGATTAATATGATTAGAGTTGTTTCCTTATTTTACCTCTATTATACTTCTCTATATATTCAATCATCAATAATACAATTTCTCATGACAAATAATTCTATCATGGTATCAGGACTTCTTTAGATCCAAAACCTAAACCCTAGCCTCTCATAAAATTTTTGGATGCACCCCTTCCTCTTCTTTTTCGGTGGCCGTGCATCTCTACCCCCTCTTCCCACCGATCCAAATTTTTAGGCATCCACCTTCCTCCATCACAGCTTAAAAAAAACTCTCCTACAACACTCTGTTCCAGATAATGAAAATTAAACTCACTCCATCAAATTATCTTCTCTGGATATGTCAAGCAGGTTATGTCCTTCATCCTCAAGGTCTATACTATTTCATTGATATCACTAGATCTCATCTCACACTCCCACCAGCGCCATAGACCCTGTATTTTGCTGCCACAGTCTCAACTCCTCCAGGTGGTAGTAAGGTTGATTCCAAGAAGGCATATTTGAAATCAAAAGAAGAGTATGATCAATGGGTCGATGAAGATCAACATCTCTGCAGTCTCTTGTTTTTCTATCTCATCGCTGAGGTTCTCGCAGAACTCATAAATTGTGCCACTTCCAAAGAAATATGGGATAATCTTGCTCTCATCTATCAAAACAACAGTGGCTCCACCATTCTCCATCTTCACGTAGCATGGTATCCGTAAGTCTGGTATTGTTAATGAACTTCATCTCAAATTTAAGGAGATTTGTTTATCAACTATCTGCCATGGGTAATCAGGTTTCGAATGTTGGTCAAATTTTTAGGTTTTTTAGTGCTCTTGGTCTTGAGTATAAGAATGTTTCTGCTCCTTTGATTAATGTTGTTCCCACTTTGTTATATGCGGATACTCTTGTCCATGCCAAAATCCACGAGGTTTTTTTTACTGAATTTACAGGGACATTCAGGACCAACTGTTGGACAGGTTACGTTCTAGACCAGCGATGACCTCAAGCCAGCCGTACGTGGGATCACGTGCCGACTAGAGGTGGCCACATGTGGCCTTGATGCGGTGGTCGATTTGGTGGCAGATGTGGAGGCCGACAGTCTGTAGTCACGGTCGTCCTCACTGTTCCTAGTGCGGATGGCTCGATTATTATGCTGTGACGTGTTACCAGATGTGGGCACAGATTGGTCGTCCAGCAAGTACTTATTTGGCAGAAAATCATCACTCTTCTCAGCAGTCCGATACTTCTTCTCGACTATCAGATTGTACCTTGATTTCGGCACAACCAGTCATATGGCATCTTCTGCCTCAGGCCTAAATAGTGTCACTTTATGAAAATGATAAAGTGATAATGTCTAGGCCTGAGGCAGAAGATGCCATATGACTGGCTGCACTGGAATTAAGGTACTAGTCTGACAGTCGAGAAGAAGTATCGGACTACTGAGAAGAGTGATGATTTTCCGCCAAATGAGTACTTGCTGGATGACCAATTTGTGCCCGCATCTGGTAACATATCACAACATAATGATCAAGCCGTCCGCACCAGGAACAATAAGGACGACCGCGACCATGGACTGGACCAGCCGCCTGATAGCCGGAGAAGAAATGTCGCCACCACGTCTGCCACCAAATCGGCCACCGCATTGCCACCTCGAGTCAAAACATGATCCCATGCATGACTGGGTTGAGGTCGTCGCTGGTATGGAACATAACCTGTCCAGCGGCTGGTCCTGAATGTCCCTGTAAATTCAGCAAAAAAGCCTCATAGTTTTTTGGCACGGGCAAGAACATCTTCATATAACAGAGTGGGAACAACATTAATCAAAGGAGCAGAAAAATCCTTATACTCAGGACCAAGGGCGGTAAAAAACCTGACAATTTGATCAACACTTGGAACCGGATTACCCATGACAGACAGTTGTTCAAAAATCTCCTTAAATTTGAGATGAAGTTCATGAACGCAGACTTACAAATACCATGCGTATCTGGGCGAAGACGGAGATTGGTGGAGGCACTGATGTTCTGATAGATAAGAGCAAGATTATCCCAGATTTCTTTGGATGTGGCACAATCTGGGAGTTCCGCGAGAACCTCAGAGACTGTAGAGACGTTGATCTTCATGACCCATTGATCATACTCTTCTTTTGATTTCAAATAATCCTCCTTGGAATCAACCTTGCTTCCACCTAGTGGAGGTGAGATTGTGGCAGCAAAAGAAAGGGTCTGCGGTGGTGGTGGGAGCGTGGGATGAGATCTAGTGCCATCAATGAAACCGTACAGACCTTGAGGGTGAAGGACATAACCTGCTTGACACTTCCAAAGAAGATAATTTGATGGAGAGAGTTTAATCTGCATCATTTGGAGTGTTGTAGGAGAGTTTCTCTTGATCCATGATGGAGGAAGATGGACGCCGGAAAATTTGGATCGGCGGGAAGAGGGGGTAGAGACGCACAGCCACTAGAAAAGGAGAGGAGGGGGTGCGGCTAAAAATTTTAGAAGAGGCTAGGATTTTAAGTTTTAGATCATAAGAGGCTCTGATACCATGACTATGTTTTGCAAAAGAACTTCAGTTTATCTTGCCATACAAAAAGAAAGTTGCACTTCCTGGTAATAGAAAGCTGGAGTAAAGCCATTTGTGGTTTGGAAGGACCACATTTTGGTTCTTTTTTTTAGATAAAACACCCAAGGGTGGGGGTTGGTATATTGGTACCCCAGTCCAAAATGAAGCATACCAAAGAAGGATGCATAGTAGTCTTTACAAAAAGGCAACATCATTGCCTACAAAAGGAAAGGAATATCTACTATGTACTATAATTGAAAACTATAGATCAACTATATGTAAGATCAGTGGTTAGGGTGAAGAAAAAACTGAGTAAAGTAGTTGCGATTCCAAAGTAGCGAATCTCCACACCCCGTGTTAATTCACAACATTGGCCAGGAAACTACCGGTCGAAACCTATCAGTAAGTTAAGACACGCATCTGTTGAGAAAAACTGAGCTGATTCCAGAGATCAGTAGCAAAGCTAGGCTTGTGCATCCGTTGGTAGATACAGGAAAGCCGCCATGTGAAAATGCAAATGAGACAGTGAAAACCGTAGCCATCGTGGAGGAGTAGAAGATTCAGAGCCATGAAGGGGAGTAGTCCATAACCTGATACAAACAAAATAAAAAATCAGCAGTATCAATCATCTTTGAAAGCTTGCCTATGGATTCTAATATAATGTGTATGAGCACTATCCATAGAAATTAAGCCTTTAATATGTGCCGGGATGTTATTCACGTGCAAAGGAGAAACGGATAGGGAGGATGATTGATATTTAGCAATGGCGTCCGCAACTGAGTTACATTCTCTGTATGTATGCTTAAGAGTAGCATGGGATAAGAGAGTGTGCACTCAAAAAACTAGAGGGTATAGAGTCCATTTGGAAACTGAAGGATTATTAATCATGTTTACTGCCTGGAGCGAGTCAGATTCTATAAGGAGGTTAGGATATCTATCAAGACAGATTTGACAAGCCATAAGGATTGCCTTAACTTCAACTTCCAATGGTGATGCGGCTATTATGGGCTCCGATCTGATAAAGATTGGGAAACCCTGGTAATTTCGAGCAATTAAACCAATAGAAACAGAGGTATTAGACCATGATGCATCCACATTAACCTTGATGACATTGGGATCAGGAAATTCCCAGTATACAATGGTTACCTTTGGTGGTGGTCTGGGGGGGATATCAGAGAAGAGAACTGAAAGCTTGAGTTAGGAAATATGGTTGGGAAGCAGGGAGAGGATGTGATGGAAAGGTAAAGAGTATCTGTAACTTCCTTGCTAATATGGGAGAAAGAAAATGGTTTGGCATCAAAATAATAGGCATTCCTAGCCTTCCATAAAGCCCAGCAGATCAGTGGAGGTATCAGGTGACATAGCATTTTCTGAACCCCAGAAAGGTCACTATAATTCCAGAAAATGAAGAAAGTATCCACAATTTTATGCACATTTTGCAAATTGAAATTCACTAAAGCAGCACTCTGAATCCAAATAGATTTAACAAGATGGCAATTTATGAAGAAATGTTCCATGGAGTCAGATTGATTGCACAGAGGGCATTTAGAGGCCAAGCTAAAACCACATTTTATGAGGATATCATCAAATGGTAAGAGTGAGTTAAGCAATTTCCAGGTAAAGATAGAGATCTTCTTTTGTAACCTAGGATTCCATATGAGCTTAGTAACTGGGTAATTACCTAATTTATATGTTAGTATTTTATAGGCAGATTTGAAAGAGAATCTACCAGTCATTTCAGGTTTCCAAATCAATTTATCCTCTCTACCATGTTCAATTTCTGCATCCTGCAAAAAAAATAAAGTATCATGTTCCAGGAAAGAAGCTATCTGTGATAAAATTGATACTTTGTTGTTTATAAAATCAGCAACTGAGCAAGGATAGAACATGGATATGATGTGAGATGGTATACAATTTATCAACGGACCATTTGGACACCAGTTAGCATACCAAAAATCACACTTACCTTGTCCATGAATAATTAGAGAATTCTTTTCTGCAGTAGGGTTAATATTACAGATTCTCTTCCATGTTTTTGAATTATTGTGAGACTGGGGAAGTGACCACAGTAATTTTGCCCACATTGTGTTACCTAACTGGCTTTTCCACCATAGTTTAAGTGAACAAGCATCAACAATTGACTGAATGGATCTAAAACCTAAACCATAGTGAGATTTAGGAATAGCAATGTCTGCCCATTTCTTCCAAACCCTATATTTTCTATCCTCAGTTTCCCTCCAAAAGAATCTAGACACTCCATGGATTGAACAATAGAAATAGGGGGTTTAAGGACAGACCAAATGTGTTGGGGGAGAGAATATATGCATGATTGGATTAGTATCATTTTCCCTCCAGGACTTAACTATATGTTCTTCCAATTTTTAAATCTTTTATCCATGATTTCAAGGATGGGGTGGAAGTATCTAGTTAGAGTTCTACCTTTAAAAATAGGGCAACCCAGGTATTTAAAGGGAAAGGAGCCTTTCTTCATCCCTATGATAGATCTAATTTGATGGTTCTTTGCAACCGTAGCCCTGTTACTAATGTAGAACTCAGATTTTTCATAGCTAATTTTCTGGCCTGAGGTTAACTAAAAAAAATGCAGAAAAGCTTTAATCCTAATCAGACCAGGTTTAGAAGCTTGCATGAAAATAATGGTATCATATGCATAGCTTAAATGAGTGACTGGGGTAATGTTAGAAGGCAGTGAGAAATATTGCAAACTGTTATTTTGAAAAATGAATGAAAGACTCCTGGAAAAAGATTCAGTGAAAATATTAAAGAGGAAAGGAGAGAGTGGATCACCTTGTTTGATTCCTCTACCTGATTTGAAAAAACCAACAGGGTTACCATTATGAGCACAGAGAAATAGGCCTGGGAAAGATTGTTCATAACAGCCCTGAGGAATTGACCTGAGAAACCAAATTTACACAGTATACTTTGCAGAAAACCCCAGCTAACCCTATCAAAAGCTTTTCCTAAGTCCAGTTTGAGCATACAATTGGGGATCCTATTTTTTTTATCTAGGAATCTAACCATCTCTTGAAGGTATAAGATATTATCAGAGATATCTCAGTTCTTCATGAAAGCCGTTTGGTTATTTGAGATTAGTTTCTCCATATAGGGTTTCAATCTTTCCATGAGGACCTTAGAGCAGATTTTGTTAGCAACATTAGAAAGGCTAATAGGTCTAAAATCACCAAATGAAGATGGAGTAGGGTTTTTAGGAATAAGAGTTATCCAAGTGCTAGAGATACCTCTTGGCATGTTAGAACCAGAAAGGAAATCATTTACTGCAATAATGAGGTCTTCTTTTATGAAATCCTAGCATTTAATGTAAAATTTGCTTGAAAAAACATCAGGTCCTGGGCTGCTATTCTTATTTAGACTCATGACCACAAGTTTAAGTTCAGTTTCAGTTACAGGCTGGGATAGTCTAAGATTTTCTTGCTTAGTAATGATGTAAGGTATCTGACTAAGGAAATGGGGGTAGTAGGTAGAATCCACTGAGTTTCTAGGTTCAGTCAGTAGGTCAGAGAAGTAATTAACAACTTCCTTTTGTATATCTACAGTGTTATCAAGCCATTGACCTAGAGAATTTTTTATCTTGGATATATGCAGTCTGCAATTTTTCTCCTGAACAGTCTTGTGAAAAAATTTAGTATTATTATCGCCACACTTAAACCAGTTCAGCCTGGACTTATATTTCCATAACTTTTCTTTCTCTTTTAAAGCTCTAAGAAGTAAAGCCCTTTTTTCATTAAGGTTGATAAAGTCAGTTTCTGAGTGTGTTAGATCATAGACAGCTTCTTGTCTCCTCAGATTATCCTCAGCATTAATTACATTAGAGTCAATGTTTCCAAAGCTTTCTTTGTTCCAGATCTTAATCACTTTCTTAACTCTGATAAGCTTTAGGCATAGTCCCATCATTCCTGTTTGGTTAATAGGAATGGTCCAATTATGTTTGATCAAATCCAGGAAATCAGATTTATTGAACGAGCAATTGAGAAACCTAAATGGTTTAGGGTGTGATGGGACCTGGGATGCAATTTGTAAGAGAAGAGGTGACTGATTTGATGATTGCCTATTAAGGATCTGAATAGTTGAGGCCGGGAATTTATTACTCCATTGAACAGTACATAATCCTCTATCCAACCTTTTTGAAGTAGGATTTCTAAGTCTAGAATTGGTCCATGTAAACATATTCCCTAATGTATTGATCTCCTGTAGACCGTAGTTATTAATCCAGTTATGAAAATCCCTAATGCTGCCTAGATTAGTAGAGCTAGGGCCTCTATATTCATCAGGTGTGATGATTTTATTAAATCACCTATGAAAACAGTTTCATTAGATGGAAGGAGGCTTAGGTCATGCCATAGTTTCTTTCTACCTTCTCTATTCCTAAGGGCATATACAAAGACCATTTCCATTTGAGAGTTAGAGCCTAAATGAGTGATTTTTACATTTAAAAATTGTTCATGGTGGCATACAAGATTAACAGTCATTGAGTTATTCCACATAAGCCAAATTTTGCCATTATGAAAAGGGAGGTTATGAGAATAGTGCAGCTTCTCCATATATGTTTGGCATTGAGAATTATCATGCATGGGTTCTATTATACATAGAAGCTGAATTTGCTTATGAACAGTCAAGTATTTCAATCTTAGCAATGAGGTTTCAATTCCTCTCAGATTCCATATCAGTAAATTAAATTTGAAACAGTGCATCATTGTTCACCTGAATTATGACTTTTAGTAGTAGATCTTAGCATCATCTTATTTAATTGACTGAAGTAGGATTTTTTAAAAATCTTAGCCTTACCTTGGCCATCATTTTTACCTGATAGATTGCTTGAAACTACCTGAGGTTCAGGCAGTGGGTGAGTGTCCTTAACAGGATCTTTACAATCATCCAAAAGATCCTGGGGGTCCTGAGCCATACATTCGTAAGTACTAGAATGATCATCAATATCCTGCAAAACAGAAAATATATTTTCCATCTTTCCTTGGTGTGAAAGTGGGGGGTTAGTAGGTGAGCACTGGAGAAGAGTCAAACTATGGGAACCAATAACAATATCATCCTTAGCATATACTGTAGGTGTCCTAATAGGGGTAGTGACCTCAGTTCGAATTATTAGTTCCCTAAGAGATGATTGTGATTTTTCTAATTCTTCTTCTTGTATTGCAGAGGGTTGATGTGGGGAGGGTGGTTGAGGTAGCTGAGTTGTAATGATGTTAGGGACTGCTTCTGTTGTCTTAGGGCCATATGAAAGAGGATCAGAGACAGGATTAGTATTAGCTAACTGATGGGAAGTGATTCCTAAGCTGGGCATCTTAGAGGGAGGCTGAGTGTTAGCAAACCTAACAGGAGCTCTTTCAAACTTATGCCCTGTAGCATACCATTTAGGCATTGGATCAGAATTGTTATGGGGGATAGCTTTACATTGACTAAGCGAATGTCCCAGTTTGGCACAGTGGTCACAGTACAGGGGAACATCTTCATATTCAATGTTATACTTCCTATTGTTACTTTCTGATCCTAATCTAATAAAGGTGTTAAGGGGTTTCTGTAAGTCAATTTCTACACACAATTTGATGGCAGAAGGTCTAGTTAACATCTCAGTGGCCAAGTCTTTTTTTATGAAGTTGCCTATACTATTACCAATAGCCTCAATTGATGAAGTATTATAGTAGTATGAGGGAACTTCCCTGATTGTGCACCAGACAGGAACGATTGGGGATTCTTTATGCTTTGAGAAGTCTGGAGAACACTTCAAGATTTTCATCAAAACACCATTGAAACTCCAGCTCCCCTTGATCCAACATCGCTGATAATCATTTATGTGGTCGAACCTGATGAGGACATGCTTGAAGTCCAGAAATCCCAATTGATATTTACCCGCAAACCCCACTGTTTTGAAAGATGATTCCAGCTGCTCCATTGTGAGTCTGCCTTTGGTAAATTTTCCTACCAGAGCGTTAGCGTAGTGGGCTGAGAGTTTAGAGATTTCTTCTTCGGAGTATAGGCATGCGGGTTCACCAAGGTGCTCCGATTTTGGGATCAATTCAGGGTTGTCCGGGAGCGTTCGACGGAGTGGTGGTGATTTCGATCGAAGGGCAGAGAGAAAGGATTTTTGGTTGTGGGTAGTGTTGCTATTCTCTGCCATGGTGGCCGGCCGCAGGGAATCCGTAGCCAGCGCCGTCGCTTGTCGGCCAGGAAGGAGCCGTTAGCGGAGAAAGAAGCCGTTATCGGCGGGGGGAAAAACCGTTGGATTCAGAGTTAGAGGGAAGAGGGAAGAGAGAAAACCGTTTGGAAGATGATTTACTTCACATTTTGGTTCTTTGAGTAGTAATATTATGATCGTTGCTTCTGTTGGTTGTGTACTTTCACAGTAAAACATTTCTTCTCATGATTCACTTTAGTTTATTCTATTTTTCACTCCTTTATTTCTTTATTATACACGTGACAACCTCTTTTTTCTCAAAATTTCAAAATAAAATTTATGCATTTAAATCAGCTTATTTTGATTATGAAATTTAATTAATGTACACAAATATTTATCACATTGGATTAGTAATAACAAATCACTTTAAAATATCATCATGTCATATTATAATAGGCATCATTTAAAAAAAATTTATTTACATTCTAACAAAGTTTTTTTAAAAAATATTTGCACCCTCCTTGTCACATTTTAAACTGCAATTCAACTATTCAATAAGTACAAATAAAATTGACCATAAAATTCAACTTCTTAACTTCGACTATAAAATTGAATTGGTGTATAAATATAAATATTATTGTTTGATACCAGTTATATTCGATATAACATATATTTTCAAAATATCAAATTTTTATAAATTTAAATATTTTTAATGAAAGATATTAATTAATGATCAAACACTTTTTAAGTCAATTATTAAAAGTCAAAGTATCCAATTTAAAATAGGAAAGAGTGAGTACCCGAACAAAAGAAAAACTCTTAGCCCTAGCAATTGTAAAACATAGTGTTAAGGAATTAGAATTGTATTCTTGCCATAATTGTAGATGTAATTGTATTCTATTACCTTTTCCTAGCTTGTATAGGTATCATGTACTACTATATAATGTATCCTGAATTCATGAATACAACACAGATTATTACCCTTATTTTCTACATGGTATCAGAGCCTAAAATCCTGAAACCTCAAATAGAAAATTTTCTGCTGCATTAAATTCCAAGCCACCGCCATCACACACCACGCGCCGCCGCTGCTGCCGCCGCGCTCCGCCGGTCATTGCCGCTGCTTCACGCCACCGCTGCCGCCGCACGTCATCCGCCGCTGCCACGCACCACCCGCCGTCCGACGCCGAGACTTCGTTCCGCCGCACGATCGAACTCACTAACCTTCACGCGTCGTCGCCAGTTCAACGCGCTGGTGTGTCCTGTCGATCCGATCCGTCGCTGGTTATTGTACCTGTTGCTGATCTGTACCTCATTTTCCATAATGTCTGGCTCTGAAGAACATTTTAGTTTTGATGCACCTAAGGCTTCGAAGCTTTAGGATATGAGTGGTTATGATGTGATTGCAACTTTACTTCAGCAGTTGCAGTTGCAATCTGGCCCTCAGACTAATTTACCTATTGGCCGTATGTCGACTGATCCTTACTTTATTGGTTCAGGCAATGGTCCAGGTTTACAGCTCACACCGAACATGCTGAAAGGTCATGAAAATTACATTGAATGGTCTGGTGCAATTTGTCGCGCATTCCTTGCTAAGCACTAGATTGGGTTCATTGGTGGATCCATTACCAAACCCCAGAATGGTCATCCTGATGCTGCTGATTGGCTTGGGGTTAATACTACTCTTGTCTGCTGGATCTTGCAAACCTTGGATCTGGTATTGAGATCTTCTACAGGTTTGTTTGCTATAGTTAAGGATTTGTGGGATGACCTGAAGGCACGATTTATTCTTGACGATGGTATGAAGGTTTTGCAGACGTAAGAGGCCATTCAGAGTTGCAGGCAAAACGGTCAGCCCATCGACATCTACTTTGCCAAACTGAAGAAGTTGTTTGCAGATTATCATTGCATGCAACCTCCCCTGGTTTATGCCTGTGAAGAAAGCAAGGCATTACGCCATTGCAATATTGTTGCGAAAGTATTCCAAGAAAGAGAGAAGGGTTTGATCTACCAATTCGTCTCTGGCCTTGACGAAGGTTTTCACACCATGAAATCACACATCATGAGCATTGATCCAATGCCATATGTCATGAAAGTGTATGCCCTTGCTGCTCAGGAGGAGAATCATAGAGCTGTCATTTGAGCTCGTGAGCCTTCTTCTAACTCCATGGCGTATGCTGCCTGACGTCCACCACCTGCAAGTTCTTCGCCAGTTGTTCTTTCTACATCCGATCGCAAGAATATTGTTTGTACACATTGTATTCGCAAGGGTCATGATAAAGATACCTATTTCCAGTTACATGGTGTACCAGACTGGTTCAAAGGGTTGAAGGAGAAATTCGGTACCAGCAAGAAACCGATGCCAGCTTCCCGGACGTCAGCCACCGCCGCCGGTCCCGGAGGCACTGCCGCGGTGCTTCCTCTCCCACCGCCGTTCGCTGGCGCAGCTATGTCGCCGCCTAGCCTGGTGGCGGCGGCTTCTTCCGGCCGTGTCCCTGCACATTCCGATTTTGGCCCTGCTCTGTCTGATGACCAATGGAGCACGACCATGCACTTGTTTAATCAATTTAATTCTCTTACTGACAATGAGTCCGGTAAGCCTACTTTACCATGAATACATGATTTGGGAGCCTCATATCACATGACTGGTGACAAAGGTTCTCTTACTGATCTTACTACTACTATTGATTCTGTGAATGTTGTTCTGCTTAATGGCTCGGTGTCATCAACTACTCAATATGGATCTATTTGCTTTGGTGGTGTTACTCTGCCTCATGTTTTATATATGCCTACATTGCGATGCAATTTGCTGTCATGTTCTAGATTGTTATCTACCCTGAACTGTCTAGCTTTGTTTACTGGAAATCAGTACGAGGAAAGTGATTGGCGTGGGTGAACAGAAAGGGGAGGTGTTTTGGCTTTGTGTGCTGGATGCTCGTGTTCACCGTCCTATCTTGCAGTCTCCTCTTACATTTGCTTCAGTATCTTCTTCTGACTTATGGCATCGGCATTTTGGACATCCTTCCTCCACGGTGTTATCTTCTATTTCTTCTAGCATCAATTAAAATTTTGTTCCTTGCTCTATATGCTATAGAGAAAAATAGACTAGATATAGTTTTCAGTTGAGTTCTACAAATGCTACTGCATTGTTTCAATTAATTCATTGTGATGTTTGGGGACCTTATCGAAATCCATCTTCTAGTGGTGCATTTTATTTTTTTGACTATAGTAGATGATTATTCCCGAGCTGTTTGGGTTCATTTGTTAGTAGCTAAATCTGAAGTAGCTTCTAGATTTTTAGAATTTAGTGCCTTAGTGAGGAACCAGTGGGGCCGAACAATTCAACGTGTTTGGGCTGATAACATCACTAAATTTTTGCTACTGCGATCTCACTTTACTGCATCTGGGATCATTTTTGAGACATCTATGGTTGATACAGCGCAACATAATGGTCGAGTTGAAAGAAAGCATCGTCATTTACTCAATGTGGTGTGTGCTTTACGGTTCCAAGCCAGTCTCCCTATTGAATTTTGGGGAGAATGTGTTCTTACTGCTGCTTACCTGATCAACCAAACACCGACTCAATATCTCAACAGTCGTACTCCCTTTGAGTTGCTCTATGGGCAAGCTCCGAATTATTTATCATTAAGAGTTTTTGGATGCTTGTGTTTTGCTGCTCATGTTCCCAGATATCGTGACAAGTTTGCACCTAGAAGTAGGCGGTGTCTATTTCTTGGTTATCCTGGCAGAAAGAAAGGCTATCACCTTTTTGACTTGGAATCCCGTGTGATCTTTACCAGTCGGGATGCCAATTTCTTTGAAGACACGTTCCCGTATTCTGCAACTCCGACATCTGCTTCATCCGAAGAACCCAGCGACGCCACCACATCACCGCCAGTTTCCTCCTCCTTCCTGCCAGAGACGCACGAAATTTTGATTCCGCCAGCAACTGCCAATCCTAGGGAGTCGGTCGGCGTCAGCCCATCGCCGTCCGCTGGCGATTAGCTGTTGCCATCCATAGCCGTCCAGTCATCACTGTCCACCGCCAGCCAGTCACCGCCGGTCGCCGCCGGCCAATCTCCACCGTCTGACGCCGGTCACTCACCGCCGGCTAGCCTCCACTATCCATCGCTGGCCAGTCGCCACCTTCCGCCGTCGGTCATCATCTACCGACTGTCGTCGATATTACATCCTTGGTATCTACTTTACCGACTTCTCTGGTACCAGATAGTTCCACTGCCACGTTGCCACCTACCAGACAGAGTGTTCAATCTCACCGACCGCCGTCTTACTTGGCAGATTACGATTGTGATGATTATGCACGTGCCCTTACTACTGAAGATCCCCCTTGACTCCGTTCCCTCATGCATCGTCACTTTCCTCAGGTGTTCTCTACCCCCTTACTGATTATGTAAACTGTGATAATTTTTCTAGTATGCATTCTAGATTTTTAGGTGCTGTAACGTCTAGTGCAGATCTCACTACTTATTTCGAGGCTTCCTAGGATGCTCATTGGCGAACTACATCAGATGGATGTCCACAATGCTTATCTGCATGGTGATTTGCATAAGGAAGTGTTTATGCGGCCTCCGCCTGGCTATGTGGTGCAACATGGACAGGTTTGTCGCCTTCAGAAATCTCTTTATGGTCTTCGTCAAGCTCCCAGGAATTGGTTTGCTAAATTGGCTCAGGCTTTACGAGCATTTGGTTTTGTTCAGAGTAAGGCCGATTACTCTCTATTTGTCTTTTCCCGTGGATCAGTTTCTTGACATGTTCTGGTTTACGTGGATGATTTGGTTATAGCTGGTAGCTCTTTTTCTCTCATCTCTGAGTTCAAAAAAACTTGAGTTCCTGTTTCCATATGAAAAATCTTGGTCTACTTAAGTATTTTTTGGGCATAGAGAATGCTAGAAGACCGGAGGGGATGTTTCTTTCGCAAAGGAAATATGTTTTGGACATTTTATCAGATACTAGTTTATCTGCTTCTAAACCGACTGACATTCCGATAGAGCAACAACATGATTTGGCGCGTGTTGAAGGTTCAGCCTACCATGACCCGGAGCAGTACCAATGCTTGGTTGGGCACCTGATATACCTGACTATTACTCGTCCTGAACTTAGTTATTCAGTTCATACTTTTGTGCAATTCATGAAGTCTCCTTGTGTTCCTCACTGGCAAGCTGCTATTCGTGTGTTACACTACCTGAAGAGTCATCCTGGTCAAGGTTTGTTTCTCTGTTCTCGTAGTACTTTACAATTGACTACTTATTGTGATTCAGATTGGGTTGCATGCCCGATTACTAGGCGTTCTCTTTCTAGTTATTTTGTTATGATTGGTGATTCTCCAGTTTCTTGGAAAACTAAGAAGCAACCTATTTTTTTCCATTTTTCCGCTGAAGCAAAGTATTGTGCTATAGTGGTTACCTACTGTGAGTTGTTATGGCTTAAGTCTTTACTAAAGGACTTAGGGGTTTTTCACTCCTCTCATATGAAATTGTTTTGTGACAGTCAATCCGCTCTTCATATAGCGGCAAACCCATTTTTTCATGAACGCACAAAGCACATTGAAGTTGATTGTCATTTTATCCGGGATCTTGTTCAATCTGGCGCAATTGTTACTCAACATATCCGTACGACAGACCAACCTGCAGATTTGTTCACTAAAGCTCTCGGACGTAACCAGTTCCATTCTTTACTTGGCAAGTTGGGCATCTTCGATCCCCATGCTCCAACTTGAGGAAGAGTGTTAAGGAATTAGAATTGTATTCTTACCATAATTGTAGATGTAATTACCTTTTCTTAGCTTGTATAGGTATCATGTACTACTATATAATGTATCCTGAATTCATGAATACAACACAGATTATTACCCTTATTTTCTACACATTGTTTTAGACCCTAAGATTGATGCTGCAAGTTTACCGTTAAATTGGCACACATGTCTCTCATGTAAAATTTTCTCCCTTGCATTTTTGCCTGTTGATATTTAAAAATAATAATTCTATTGGACCTGCAATAATACCTACGGCTTCTCCCAATTCAACCAGGTCGCCATGAGTAGGACTCTGGTCATAACAAAATGTTGTCCCCACCAGAGTGTGAAGTAATATGTCATGGTTGAAACTGCGTCAGCAAGCATACAACAGCAAACACCCAACAAGCATTTTGGGAACAGCCTCAGGAAGTAAATTTGTTGGTTGTAATCAATTTTTAGATAAGAGTTCTACTGGACCGTATTATCGGTGAATCGCTATATCATGCCCTGTATTTTACTTGATTATGCCTTGTATTTATACTATTTAATATACAATATGTATTTTTAATTTAATTTAAATAATTTAAATTTATTTAATTAATACCTCCGCCGCCGTGCTCCGCTGCCTTCTTCTCTTCTTCTTCGTCTTCTCCGGCGGTCTCCGCCGTGTGCCACCACCTCCTCCTCTTCTCTTCTTCTTCTTCGGCTCCTCTTCTTTTTCTTCTTCTTCTCCGTTTCCCTCTTCTTCTTCTTCTTCTTCTTCTCCTTCTCCGGCGACTCCCATCTTCTCCGGCGACTCCTTCTCCTTCTACTTCTCCTCCCGTTCTCCTCTCCCCGCTCTCCTTCTCCTTCTCCTCCCGTTCTCCTCATCCCGCTCTCTTTCTCCTTCTCCTCCCGTTCTCCTCCTCCCGCTCTCTTTCTCCTTCTCCTTCTCTTCCCGTTCTCCTCTTCCCGCTCTCCTTCTCCTTCTCCTTCTCCTCCCGTTCTCCTCTCCCTGCTCTCATTCTCCTTCTCCTTCTCCTTCTCCTTCTCCTTCTCCTTCTCCTTCTCCTTCTCCTCCCGTTCTCCTCTCCCCACTCTCCTTCTCCTTCTCCTCCCATTCTTCTCGCCCCGCTCTCCTTTGCCTTCTCCGCTCTCTTTCTCCTTCTCCGCTCTCTTTCTCCTTCTCCTTCTTCTTCTCCTCCTGTTCTCCCCATCCGATTCTCTGCCCCAATTCTCTGATCCGGTTATCCTCCTGACCCGGTTCTTCTTCGCTCTCCGCCACTTCCCGCTTCTTTGCCGCCGCTTCAGAAGCCTTTCTCCTCTCCCGCTTCTCCGCCGTTCTCCTCTCGGGCTGGGTTTTGCTCGATGGGGACGAAGGAGAAGGAGGATGGCGGGGTTAGGGTTTCGCTCGACGTGGACGAAGGAGAAGGGTGGATGGCGGGGCTAGTGTTTTGCTCGACGTGGCAAAGAAGAAGGAGGGATGGCGGCGGGGCTAGGGTTTTGTTGGGGATGAGGGACGGCGGCGGAAGGAGCTGGGGAAGATGAGGGACGGCAAGTGGAGCTGAGGAAGAAGGAGGCACGGTGGTGGCGGTGGCGCAAATAAGGCGGTGGTGGCACACGGCGGAGATTGCCGGAGAAGACGAAGAAGAAGAGAAGAAGGTGGTGGCGTACGACGACGACGGTGGCGCACGGCGTCAGTGGCGGCTCTGGTGGCCTCAAATTGTTTTTTTTTTGTTTTTGATTTTTGTTTTATTTTGTAAATTTAAAAATAGTATTATACATGTATATATGTATTAGGGTGTAAACTAGTAAAATACAGGGCGTGATATAGAAACACCCCATTATCGTCAGACCAAACACTAATTAGATATTGTGGAATCATGAAATAAGATCTGGTTAAATTGGAAGTTGAAACATAATAATTTTATTTTTGGGGTTTGTATTTATAAACTTACTGAAAATTAGGGGCTAAAGTTGCAATTACACAAAAATGTCAGTCACCGGGAAATCAGATACGCCATCGTCGTCCGTCCTTGGATACCTGCTCTGAATAGCGTTTTCGCCTCCTTCTCCGACCGGATTCCGCTTCTCCGGCCATGGATTTTCGCCGCACCAATCTCTGTGACCATCATCCAATTTCTCAGGTCAATTTCTGCTGCTCGGTCTTTCGCGTTTTGCTTCTCCGCTCCGGCCTTCACCCCTTCATTCCGACCATTATCTTCTCCGATTTGGACCATTTCGCCGCCCCTCCACCTTCTCCAACCTTCATCCCGTCTAATTTTCTGATTTGCGTCAGTTTTCATTGGTTTGATTCGGATTTCTGCTTCCAATCGGTTTTTCGTCGCCGGCGAGGCTGGCGGGCAAGGTTGAGGCCGACCCGGATCTGGGCTTGGATTTGGCTTTGACCCGGCCCTAACCACTCTTCAACATTTTAAGGCTTTCAATAACTTAAGTTATGAGTCCTTCTTTTGAATGACAGTATTTTCATAAGTCGATCAACATTTTTTAAAAAAATTGGGTAATAACTCAAATGAGTCCCCAATAAAATCTCTCCCCTCCCCTTGTCCTGGTGGGAATTGAACCAATGACCTCATGGTAGTAGCACTAGACTTCAACCGCTAGGCTAACATTCAATTCCCATAAGTCGATCGACATTTAAAATACAAATAAAAGAAATTAAGATAAAATTTTCGGGTTGCATAAATTATGTTATAAACTTTATAACTACTACATGTTGTATAATAAATTTTTAATATTGCAATTAAAATTTTTACCTTTTATTATTCTAATTAAATTTCATCTTTCCATTAGTTTATGGAAAAATTGTCTTTCACAAAACTTTGCCTTAAATTAAATCATTAAAAGTCAAATAAAAATATTAAAACATCAAGGTAAAATAATTAAAAATCAAATATAATAAATACTAATTGAAGTTATTTAAGCATGGAATAAAATAATTAAATTTAAATACAATAAAATAAAATAAAATACTATACATTTAAAATAAAAATAATTAAATATCAAATAAGAACACCAAATATAAACATCAAATTAGAGTTGTTGAACATCAAATAAAAATACTAAAAACATGAATTAATATTTAAAATTTTAATTATCAACTTAAAATAATTAAATCAAATAAAAACACTAAAAAAATGCATTAAAATATATTACACCATATAAAAATACTAAAAATACACACCATAATTTAAATAGTTAAACATCAAATAAAAATGATTAAACATCAAATAAAAATGATTAAACATCAAACGACATGCGTCATAATAGTTAAACAAAAAATAAAATACTAAAAGACACATTAAATTATAATGGTTAAAGATACATTAATATAATAACAGATATTAAATTAATATATTTAAATATCAAATATAAGCATACAAAATTTTAAAACATTACAGTAAGCACCAAAACGTGCTCGACATAATAAACATTGATATTTAAATTTATAAAACTAACTCACCCTATTGAAACATCAAGGTATACATTTAAGAAAAGTACACATAAATTTTAAAACATCAAAATGTGCACTAAAATGTGACACTGACATCGGAATAATAAACATCAATATTAAATTTTAAAAAAACTAATTCACACTATTGAAATATCGAGGCTTACATCGAACAAATATATACATGAATTTTAAAACATCAAAGTGTGCACCAAAATGTGACATTGACATAGAAAAAACAAAACACCAATATCAAAATTTAAAAAACAAATTCACACTAGTGAACTATCAAGAATATATTTAATAAAAACATAAGAAACATCAATGTCAAATTTTAAAAGGACTGGTTGAAAAACAATCACATCAATCAAAATGAAAGTATAAATTATTTAATAAAATTTAAGATGATAAAATACCACTAACTAGTGTCAACATGTATAAAGTGTCAAAAAATTAACATCAAACACGAGATTTACGATAAAAGATCAAAATTTAACTTTAAAACACACAATTTTAGTGAAAAAGGCTTACGTAAGAACATCACAAGATTTGGTTGAAACATCATGTACTAAAAATAAGACATCAAGTCTGACAATAAAACTCGCGCATTGCATGGAAATGAGGAAAAAATTGATCCACGAATTTCTCCGACCCGGATTCTTGAACCCCGAGATTCTTATGACCCGAAATCATTAATTTTCCAATTATTCTTGACCTCTGAGATTCTTAAAATATTTTGTTATTATTGCTAGCAGATAGTTAGAACAGGTAGATTAGTTAGTTGCTAGCTTGACAGAGTGATGAATGTGGCTTATAAATGTAAGGAAATCAATCATATATATATATATATATATATATATATATATATATATATTTCTATATATATTGCGGAATTAATATATTGATTAACCGAAGGTCACATTGAAATAATAATAGATTGATATTAACATGCTAATGATGAAGAAGAATCCATACCTAGTTACGAATTCAACCTTGCTACAGTAGTTGTTGATCACTTGTAGTTGCACAATTTGTCCGGCCTCCAAGGTATCCATAAGAACCGTATCAGAAACCTAAAATGGGTTGATTGTTTGTATTCTATATTTGACGGTCAGGTCAAAATGAGAATTGTATTTCTTTTCTGAATATAGAGATGTGTATAAATAAGCTATCATATATGGGTTTGGCCCAATATGGAAAACCCCTAGGTTTTCTACTTATTCATACTCCAGCCCTTGAAGATTACTTTTAACTTAAAAGAATCTTCACAATCTATTTAATCTAATAAAACAGTCCTATTGTGTGTGACCTTTTGGGTTCCTATTCACGTTGGCAATAAATCTATTTTATAATTCAATATTTATTGGCTTTAGGGCCTAAAACCAACAAACTCCCACTTGTCCTAAAGACAATTAGGCATGTGGTTTATGAATTATAAAATCTACATTTATAAATCAAGATTGGCCTCTAACCAGACATCATGGCCACCCAAATGAATGGAATAAATTGTGATCTCTTCACTTCTCCAAATACCAGGATGTCGTACAATTAATATCCTTTCACCATACTATATCCCAATTAGTCCCACAATATGGATAAGTGCTAACTCTTAAATAACTAATTATTTCTTTTCTCGTTCTCAAAATATGACTTATGTGAAGTTGAATTTAGAACACTTTCTAAAAGAGAGAATGTCCTAAATGATACCCATTTTTAATCAAAATTCCCAGTTTGGTACCCAAAATTTGAATATTTCTACGAAAGGTATCTACTTTTTCATTTATGTATCTAAATGGTACCTTTCAGCAAAAAATGGGTACCAATTTGGATCAAAATTGTGCAAAAATGATACCCACTTTTAACTAAAAAGTACCTTTTAAGGACATTAATAAAAAACAAAAGGGCACCTTTCCAGAAAAAAATTAAAAATTAGGTACCAAAATGTAAATTTCACTTAAAAGTGGGTATTATTCTGGACATTTTCTCCTTTCTAAAATCAATTCAAGTTTGCGCAAACATTTTCAAGTCATATTCCAACAAGTGGCCATAGGGGGATATGTTCTTTTGAGGGTAAATATGGTAAATAAAAAATGCGGTGGAAAGTCCGTGGTAGGGGTGCCTCTTTGGGCACCCCTCCAAATACAAATGTAGTGAAGTAAACTGAGGGAAGTAAAATACAAATCCCAAAACAACTGGGAAACTAAAGAAAAAACTAGAGAGAATGGTATTGGGGTGATAACAAATTCACTACCCAAGCCAATAAAACCGCTTCTACCCCATGTGTGTGAGGCCTTCTGCAAATCGGAAAGTGTGGAGTCCGGCAAGTAATACTTTCTGAAAATTGCAAGTCTCAGTTTTGATAAAGCCGAGACAAATATACAACCATTGATGTGAAACAGGCTCTTTATGTAGACTCCTAAATGCAGCCAAGTATTGGTTCCTTGGGTCTTGGAAAGTTTTGGTCATTGAAGCCGTGATGAAGCTTCATCCAAGTGGTTGAATTTGTGAACTCCTAGCGCAGCCGAGTGTGGTCTTGGGTCTTGGATGGTTTTAAAGTGTTGCTGAATCCGTCATTGTGAAGCTTAAACCGTCTTTGGGGATTTTCTTCTACCATATACATCCCTAAGATGATGAAAGAGGGATGTTGTTAGCCTTCTAACGTTCTCTTTAGTAGCACCGAGGCTAGTTTAGTGGGCAAGAGTGTTGTAAGGCCATGCCTATAACTCTTGTGAACCCCACTAAAATAGCCTCCTTAAAGATGAGAGAACAGACACACTTATACCGCGTGCATCGTGCGTGGTGATTATGTAATCGCCCACTCCATTTTGAGCAAATGGACAACTTTATACCAATTTTACACATAGTGTAGCGTGAACATATGGTGCATAAGAACCGTTAAATCAAAGTAATAAACTAGGCTAGATGATCAAGTATGGGGCCAAAGTCCCTTACATGAAAATCCATTGCCAAATTTCCGTTAAATCTAAGTTACAGTCTAGCCATAGTGCTCAAGTTTCGAGACCTATGACCCCATCCGTTAAATCCATACTTTACACGGCGCCAGCTTTTGCAACCAATAGCACCATCACCCATTTTGCAGCCTCCAGTGTTTGATTCCAACGCCTAGCACCTAGTGGATGGCGCCAGCGTCACGGTCCACAATCCAGCGCCTAGCTCCAGTGCATAATGCTAGCACCCAGTAGTTCCCGCAACTGGCGTCCAGTGTATAGTTCCATCACCCAGTGCCAAAACTCCAGCGCCAGCGCCCAGTGCCAAACCTCCAACGACTAGCGACCATTGCATTGCTTCCAGCGACTAGTGCCAGCGCCCAGTGTCAAACTTCCAGCGACTGGTGCCAGTGCCCAGTGTCAGACTCCCAACACCAAGTGTCATACTTTTAGCGCCCATCGCTGAACTTCCAATGACTAGCACCCAGTGCCAAATTTCCAGTGCCCAGTGCCCAACTTCCAGCGACTGATGCCCCGTGAACAGCGGCAGTGCCAGTTCTAACACTTCAGCGCCCAGCTCCATGTTCATAGCTCCAACACTTACCAATGAGTTCCAGCACCTGGCACTCTCAGCGCCTAGCGCCTGATTCCCAACAACCAGTGCCAGTGCCTAGCGGCCGTGCCCAACCTCCAGAATCCAACACACTAGTACAAATTTTCATTTGGGAAGAGGCGATTAAGAACCATATAGCAATCCTTTATGATAAGCTTGTATATCATGGCCAAACTTAGTTGCATACAATCTATAACTACATTATTCCTTTCTCTCCAGATACGATAAACCATAGTTATCATAGCCAGATGGCCAAGCTTTTTCTACAGTTTTGAAACCCTCACTTATCTTTCACCCAAATCTCCGAGCTCGCTATTGTTTTTGTTCTCCGCCATAATCCCATCCAATTTCTCACCCGTCCCCTTATTACTTGGGAAAATTCACATCTAAAGAACAACTGGTCATTGGTTTCCACTTCTAAATGGTACAAGGAGTATACCCTGTCCGTGGTATTATCATCTTCAACATGGTATTTATCTTTAGTGTGTAATCTCCCTATGGTCGCCAACCATGAAATAAAGGATAATTTTGGGGGAATAAATTCACGCCAAATGGTTTTGAAAACTCTCTGTCGTGGCCTGCCTTGCTCTTCATACAATCCTGGGTATTTTTTCTGATGCATAAAATAATAAGCCATACTAGTGTACTTACCCGAGGTTTCCCAGATGCTAAGAGAGTTCCTCATATCCAGGGAATCTCCACAAAACATATTCATCAATTTATCCCACAAATTGCACAAGTCTCCAAAATAAATTGAATATCTTTCACCAAGTCTTCGATTTTGAAGCCTAGGATTGATCCCCCAAAGTCCGTCGTCTTGCAAGTAAAACGAATGAATCCATTTAACCCACAAGTTGGCTTTTTTTGTGTGGATGTCCCATAACTTCTATGTCATTGAAGCTCAGTTCCAGGTAGAGAAGTCCCTAAGGCCGAGACCTTCAAATGACTTTGGAGTGCATAGTTTCTTCCACGACACTTTGCTCTTATACATTCCTCCCCATAAGTAGCGCATACATTTATGTTCCAATGCATCCATAACCGCAGCGTGTATAACAAAATTTTGAATCCAAAACCCTGCAATACCTCCCACAATGGACTTGACAAGCTCCAGTTTACCAGCATAAGATAAAGTATGACCTTTCCATTTAGCAATCTCCGAATCCACCTTTCCAAGTAGTGTTCCAAATTGGGTCACCTTCAACTTACTAGAATCAAGTGGAATCCCAATAAAACTTAGGTCCTCTTTTAATCCAACCCCAAAGAATTTGGACTTTTTTGCATTGATAGAAAGTTCATATGTGCGCTCAAAATAATTCAAGGAGTTCATGAGTATGTGGACTGAACCCATGTTGGCCTTAGAGAAGAGCATGAGATCATATGCAAATGCCAGTGGGTGATTTTGAACACATTACATCTCGGATGGTAGGTGAAATGCCTAGATCCGGTCCTCTTCTTTAGAAGTCTCGAGAAGTATTCTATACTAATCACAAAAGGAGGGGTGGACAAGGGATCTCCCTGCCGTATACCCCTTTGTCCTTTAAAGTGATCGAACATTTTTCCATTTACTGCAATTGAGAAAGAAGAAGTTCTCACGCACGACATAATCATGTCCTTCAGTGTTTCCAAAAAACCCAGTCCAAGTAAAACTTCTTCTCGAAAATCCCAGGAGACTGTGTCAAAGGCTTTCTGCAAATCCACCATGATCATACACCTTGGCTAATTTCTCACTCTCCCATATCTACGGACAAATTCCTGCGCTAGCATGACATTATCCGTTAAATTCCTGCCTTTCACAATGGCTCCCTAGCACAGATCAATTATCCCAAGTAATATGCCATCCAATCTATTCACAATATTTTTTGTAATGATCTTATAGACCACATTACAGCACACAATTGGTCTAAAATCTCCCACGTTAAGATTGTCTATTTTCTTCGGTATGAGTGCCACCGAAGTGTGGTTTAGCTATGCCAATATGCTGCCCGTCTCAAAGAATTCTAGAACCGCACCCGTTATTTCTGCTCCCATAATATCCCCCTGCTCTTTAAAGAACCCTACAGTGTACCCATCCGGGCCTGGTGCCTTGTCGTCATTCATTACAAATAGTGCCAATTTTACTTCATTACTCACGATTTCCTGATTCAAGAATGCCCTATCCATATCTGTCAATGTAGGGCCTGAACATATTACATCCTAATCAATAGAGACCCTTATAGAAATCATAAAAAAGGTCACCCTTTCGCACATTGGAAGTTACAATACGGTTGTCTCCATCAAGGATAGCCGGGATATCTCCACCCTTCCTTTCCGAAACCATCTGATGGAAATATGATGATCCCTTATCCGCCATAGTGATATGATTAATCATTCCTTTCTGATAAAGAAAAGATGACTCCGCTAAATTATAGAATAGTGCATTCTTTTTCAACTTTCTCGACTGAGGCATTCTGTGCATCAAGATTGCTAAAAATAGCACTATATTCTTTATCTGCCCTCTTTGCCTTTTCCGATATGTGGTTATAATATTTGTTCCCCAACTCTTTCAAAGGTCGTTTTAACCTTAAAGTTTTCTACAGACTGAATATTGCATTGTACCATCAACCTGTGGATTCCAGAAATCCTCCACTATTTGCTTGCAGATTGGGTGATGTAACCACATATTTTGCAACCAGAAAGGTCTTTGCTTGCTGTCTATTTCCTGCTCCATATTAATAACCATTGGACAATGATCAGATTGAATGGACATTGGCAGAAAAGTTGTGCAACGGGCATCTGCATCCTAGCCGTGATTCAGTAATACACGATCTAATTTCCTCCAAGTTTTCCAATCTGCATTATGCCAAGTCAAATGCTCTCCAATAGAAAGGGCAATTCTCAACCCGC
Source organism: Rubia yunnanensis (assembly GCA_037428765.1). Classification (NCBI taxonomy): domain Eukaryota; kingdom Viridiplantae; phylum Streptophyta; class Magnoliopsida; order Gentianales; family Rubiaceae; genus Rubia; species Rubia yunnanensis. The sequence goes on from CM075066.1 coordinate 40,802,425, forward strand.
ATTTCGTACAGGCATCTTGAAACTCCCTCATTGGGTATAGACTTGGAACCGTGAAACCATGGTGATCATTGAGACTTAAAATTGCATTAAAGTCTCCAAGGACCATCCAAGGAGTGCTCATATTCTCACCAAATGACTTAAGTTCAGCCCATAGTGGTTGGCGTGAGGCCTTACTTTCACTATGACCATAAATAAAAGTGCATAAAAACTCCACACCAGTTGATAGGTTGTACACCTTTAGATGAATACACCGCAGAATCTTCCCAAGGACATCAACCATATAACCTTTTGGATCCCATATGATCAAATTTCTTGAATTCGGACACAACCCAAAATTATGGATATGTTTTCATCCCTTGAAGCTCTTCAAGAAAATACTCTAAGCTTTTTCCTCTAATTTTGTTTCCAACAAACCGCAAAGACCTACATTATTTTTGGAGATGATCCCTTTAACCCATCTCTACCTTACAGGGGCTGACAAACCCCTGACGTTCATTAAGGCTGTATTCATTGAGGAACCAAGGTCCCTTTTGGCTTTGGACCGCCGCCATCCTCAGTTTTGCTACCTGAACTATCCCAGTTGCTTCTTGTGGCACTTAGTATTTGTTGATATGGTTTCTGAATATACTTCTTGGGCCAGGAATACGCGAACGAATTTTACTCCGAGCTCTAGTGGTGGCACCTAAGCCAGGCGGAGGTCTACTTTTACTTCTATTCAACCGTGGAGTTTGGGAGCCCCTAGTCCCCAGATAGATCATTTGGATGGGCAATTTTTTAGTTCTGGAGATAGGGTGGTCATCATCTCAAAAAGCTAGTTCTTCCACAGTATTTACAATTTCTGCGCCACAATTGTGCTTACGGGCGCTGCCAGCAGATTCTGCTCCACGATCTTTCTTGGCGCTGGAGCTACGATCAGCACTGCGCCCGCAGCGTGTTTCCTGATGGCTCCTGGCATCTTCCTGTCCGGTGCTGTGTTCCTGCCCACTGCCCTGATTTTCCACTTCTGGCAGCCTGTCTGCGCTATGGTTTACCGCGCCTGGATGATGCCTAATCCCATGGTTTGCATCATCAGCCTGCTGCCCAATGCCATGGATTTTCGTATCTATCACATGTCCAACCTCACAGTTTACTCCCTTCGATCCTTCATTTTTATCAACTTCCTCCGTGATTAGGATGCCTTTCCCTTTTCTTATTCTTTCTTCTTTGTCATTATCCGAGGATTTGTCTTTCTTCAAGGTGATATTACCACCACCTTGAACCGATTATGAGCTTGGGCCATCTCCTACATTTTGTTCATGCATTTTCTTCGTCCAAACCTGATTCTTAATTCTGACTTTTTGCCTGTTTATTTTCCGTGCCTCCTCACCATATTTTGCATTCAATCCTGCATGAGTTTTTCCTTCGTCCTCTCTATTTTTCCAGAATACTCTTCACACCCTTCCATTAGATGAGTGTTTTCACCACAGTTTGGACACTTAGGGCGGCAATAATCATAGGTTATTTTTTCAGTGTAGACATCTCCACTTGGTACTCAAAAAATTACCTTCTCCTTTAGTTCTTTAGAAGTATCTATCCAAATTAAGAGGCCGACATAGTATCCTCTTAATTCCAAAGTGCCATTGTCCATGAGAATAGGTTCTCCAATGGAGGTTGCTATCTTTTCCAACACCTTTTTGTGTCAGTAGACCTTTGGCAAATGCTCCATCCTATATCAATATTGGCTTAATGGCCTGGATTTTCATATCAAACTTTCCTGTCTCAGCTATCTCCATTATGAACAACTTCTTACCATGTAGATAATGATCAGGCCCATTCATCACTGCATCTCTATCCTCTTCACTGTTAAACTTGAACATGGAAAATCCATTTAACTTCAACTGGACCGTGCAAGCAATATTCCATTTAGCCACTAGAAGTGTCCGAATGGCATACATCCCCAGAAAGAAACCTGGGAAAACCCCTAAAAAACCATAGAATGGCTTGTAATAGGCCTTATTGATCTCCTCTTTTGTAAGAACAAAATCAATGACATCTCCAATGTTTTTAACAGTTTCAATATTTGATTTCTCCATGAGTATATCTGGATCATCCCACTGCCTCCTTCTCTCCAATAACGGATCATTCCATTTTCTAGGCTGTAATTTCACATTCTGTTGTTCTTGGCCATTATCTAAACCCGTGGCCTGATCCTGAACTACAGCCCTTTTCTTCCTATTGTTTAAGTTATTCTTCTTATTCATGGCAGCGGAAGATGATGCACCATTCACATCCATATTGATCAATGAACAATAAATAGGAAAACAAGAGAGACAATCTGACTAACGTATTGGATGCACACAAGGAGGCTAACATATCTCCCCACACCACACACAAACAATCCACACAAAACAAAACTTGTAACTAAGCCCTACTAAATTCCAAAAAAATCAATAGAAAATAAAGGTTTAGCAAAATTTTATGGGAAACCTAAATAGCTGCCGTGTGATCCAACAAGTGTCGCAAACTGCAAGGAATTGTCAAACCCTACAGACAGAAAACTTTTTAATGCCGCACCTCCTCTTCAAGAAGTCCGATCAAGAGCACTAGGATTTGATTAAATTTGTGCTGAAAATATAATCAAACCCTTTTATACAATTGCCGGAAAGCCAAAACCCAAAAAAGTTTGGATTTTTGTTTGATTCTTCACCACTCACAAATCCGGCCGATTTAAAACAACCACCAAAACCTATGCAAGATCGGATACATTTAGGATCAAAACTGGCAAGATTTGCAACCACAGATTGCGATTGCAAACCGTAGTGTTGATTTCGTCAATCTGATCCAAATCCGTAGCAACTCTGTGAACTCTCGTATTAAACCCTTGCTCTAAGAAAAAAGAAGATAAAAAATCCTTTCACAAACTTCACATGATTGTGTGAAAAATCCATAGAAGGATCCGTTTAATCATGATCCACCGGTGAAAAGAGAATGAAATTGAAGAGATCTGCCTCGAAAGAACGAAGGAAAAGCTACGTCTTTTTTCTTCTTTTTCTGCCCCAGAGCCTTTTCTCTCTCTTGAGAGCTCTTTCCTACTGAGAGAAGGGGGATATGTTCTTCTTACTATTAGAAGTGGTGAATTATTTATTGACCATAAACTATCCATCCATGCTTCGTACTACACTCAACTCTAACGCACAATAGCCTACTAAGATTAAAGGACAATAAGAGAAACAAGTATAATATTCCACATTCTAGATACTCTTATGATCTCAAGTCTAAGGATGATTATACTATTTTAAGATTGATTCTGTTAGCACTCAAATAGGTTACCCTACGGAAAATCCTAAGCCGGGTCAATCCAATGAACTTGTTCTCAAACAAGCATCCACACACTTGCTTTTGTGTCTCCCCACAATAGTTGATGAGGTCAAATTCCAACATTAGGAAGAAACATAATGTGTGCTAGTTTTACTGTATTGACAATGTCCTATCTTGCTAATACTAAAACTAGGGATACTTTAAAATATATAAAGAATCTCATCATCATACTACTTATGATTTTTTTTCATATAAATATTAATTTGGGACTTTATCATAAATTAAATGTAAATAAGACATTATGAATATATGATAAAAATGTCATATCAAAAATTGCAACTGTGACCAAAATAAATTGGTTTTCGCACACATTTAAACAAAATAAAACATAAGTGAAATGATATCTCCCACATAGACTAAAACCAATCAACCATGTTTTTCATGCCTAAAGAACGAACATGAGAATCATACTTTTACTGGGACAGTGGTTTTGTCAAGAGATCAGCTATATTATTGTTAGTAGGTGATGTGTCCATTTTATGTGCATAATTTAGTACTATTTTGGGTCACTTTTGTGCTCTTTTATTATCAAGAGCTTGTGTTTTACCTTGAAATTCTCTTAGGAGGGGTAAGAGCAACTTTACGCTCTTTTACCTCTTCTGAGTGGATTTTGCGTGACAAGGGAAGAACACGGAGGCAATGAAGACCGGAGGCCATTAGAGATCACATTTTCAAAGACTTTTGAAGACTTGCTTCGAAGACATGAAGACCGGAGGCCATTGAAGACCATTTTTGGAGACATTGAAGACTTGAAAAATGAGAGGAATTGATAAGAAGATGATTGTATGCCACAAGAAGAAGAAAAGGAAACAAGGTAAAATTCTAGCACCCGTCGCGAGTCGCGATGGCCTCGTCGCGAGTCATGATGGACTCGTCGCGAGTCACGACGAGCCCGTCTCGAGTCGCGACCGAAGGGTGGCCAGAATTTCACCTTGTCCTTTTTGTACTATAAATAACACTATCTTTCCTCTCATTCATAATCTTCTTCATCTGCATTTTGGTACTGTTTAGAACCCTATTCTCTTCCATTTTCATATTTGAATTTTCTTGTTTTATGTTTGGTTGTTTCGTATTAATTAGTATAAACTCTTGTAGCTAAACCTAGTTCTTGGGAGTAATTAACTAAGGCTTCCAAGCCCATGTCTAGAGAATAATTTGTAGCCTATTTAATACTCTTACTATTATGCATTTATGGAGCATTGAATGTATTTGTTAATGTCATTAATGTTATTGAAAGCTTGAGTATATGAAGTACTTGTATGATATGCTTGTTAGGATTTGGGGAAATGGGTTGATTTCCCCCTTTCTTGATAGGAATCCAAGAGTATGATTTGGAGCTTTTGATTGTGTTTATGGATTGATAATTGCCAGATGAATATGATAATGTTGAACTCTTTGTCATGTTTGTTGCTTGTAGCAAATGAGAGAAGTCTATGAATATCGATCGTTCTTGACTAATCTTGTGTAAATGCATAAATTGGTTAAATGCTTAGACACAGTGTAGTGTTAATAAGTGTTGCCGAGCTTATTGATTCTTCGTGCTAAATGCCATCAATGGGATACCTTGAGTCATGTTTGGACTATGGGAGTCATTGGTGAGATTTTACAAGAGATGTCAAATTCACTCTTGCAAACTACTATATAAGAAGGATAGAAGTTTAGTCTTCACAACAAGTAGTGAAAGTAGTAAATAGGTTGCATTTCAATGATGGATAACATGTTTGGAGGTGGAAGTCAATTGTGTCCAAGCTTCCGTTAATTGTTGTTTTCATCGTATCTTTAGTTGTATTGCATGATTAGCATAGTTCTCTTGCTTTGCTAGTTGTTTTTAAATTTGATAACTTAGGATCAAACCAACCAAACCCCCCCCCTTTTTACATGCTTATATATATATATATGTACATGCCTATTATGTTTTCTCCTATATATGTTTAAACACTTGAAAAGATCCCTCTTCTCTTGGACGACCCCGACTTGCCATTATCTACTTAATTGTAGATAGGAAGCATTATAACTTAAAAGTATTAACTTTCAGAGGTACGACGATGACCTCCCAAATTTTGGCGCCGCTGTCGGGGAAGAGGCATTTATTTTTTAAGTATTTGGGAATATTATGTGTAATTATATGCTATTTTTAAATATTTGTTAGTTTGCTTTTACTTTATTTCTTAGTAGATTTGCCATTTTCACTTGGCTTGGAGACATATTGTTCGAGTTCTTGGTGTATGGTTCGTACGCGATCCTCTTCACAAGAACCCCTACACTACGACCCCGAGTTGGAGTTGAATTCTAGATGGGCTAGGAGGCTTTCTTTGGAAAGTGTGAATAACACCCCTCCTAGTGACCATTTTGTGGATACATCTTCCTCAATGGAACATCGAATCAAGCACAAAGATGAGCATTCGAGAGGGGAACCTCACCATCCTCCTCTCCAAGGGAGAGCCCCCCCTCTCCACCAAAGAAAAATCCCTTTGGGGCAACCTTTGTTAAGAGACATCATACCCCCCAGCCTCGATCAACAACCGATGTGCATCGAGTATCCTGTGGTTGGGCCAAACGGGCACTTTGAGCTAAAGAACGGGTTCATCAACATGCTACCCATCTTCCTTGGTAGGCAAGGGAAGAATGCCAACAAACACCTTACCGAGATTCACTTCTTGTGTGGTGGTACAATCCCTCATGGAGTGGATGAAGATTTCTATAAGTTGAAGGCATTCCCGTTCACACTGAGGGATGGTGCAAGAGATTGGCTCCACTACCGCCCAAGAGCATCAAGATTTGGCTTGATATGAAAACGAGGTTTCTAGCCAAATACTTCCCAGCCTCTAGATCCGCCGCCTTGAAGAAGGATATAAGCAACATCCTCCAATGGCACGAAGAATCCCCCTTCGACTATTGGAAGAGCTTCAAGAAGCTTCTTGCAAGTTGCCCTTATCACGGTTATTCGGAGGGGGATTTAGTTTATTACTTCTACAATGGCCTCCTTGATGAAGAACAAAGGTTGGTGAGAAGTTCTTGTGGTGGTATCCTGGGAACAAAACATCCTCCGAGGCTATGCAATTATACGAAGAGCTAGCGGAAGAATCAAGAAACTTTAGCTCAAGGGCCGATTTGAGAAGGAGGAATCCAATGCCCGTAAGCGACTCTTTAAATAGTGGAAAGCTCGGGGATCAAGTCTCAGCCCTTGCATCCATGGTGAAATCTTTGATCACAAAGCCCAGAAATGTGCCACATGTTAAATCATGTGAAATTTGTTACTTGCTGCATCCTACGGACACTCGCCCCACTTTGCAAGAGGAATATGTTGAAGAGGTAAGTGCCATGGGCTATCAAGGGAATTAAGGATACTAAGGCAACCAAGGATATCAAGGTGGGCAAGGCTACCAAGGTAAGCAGGGCTACCAAGGTTATCAGGGGTACCAAAACTGGCCGTACAATTCAGGAAATCGTGATAACTCAAACTTCCGGTATGGAAACCCTCAAGTAATCAAAAACCCTCACCCATATCGGCCTCCTAAACAAAAATACAGGCCACCTCAACAACAATTTCAAAGGCTCCAAGACAAACCCCGAGACCAAGGGGAGAGCTCGTGGCTAACAAAAGATGAGGTGAAGCAATCCATTCACCGGTTGGGCATGTGTGTGGAGAAAAGCAAGAAATTCCAAGATGAAGACAAAGCAAGCATCAAGAACTTAGAAATAGAAGTGAGGAAAATAGCTCAAGTGGTGAATCAGATGGATTCCCGAGAAAAAGGCAAGCTACCCTCCTAACCGAAGATCAACCCTCGACAAAATGTGAGTGCTATCGCTTTGAGAAGTGGTAGAGAGGTTGGCACGTCACTGGATAATGAAATTGTTGAAGAAGATCCTGGGAGGATTGAGGTGTTTGAAAAAGGAGTTGAGAAGGAAGAAGCCCGTGAGGGGATTGCCAAAGAGTTAGCCAAAAAGAGCAAGGAAGAAGAAATTGAGGTGGACAAATTGGTGTCAAGGCCGAAGTCAACCTCCATCCCAGAACCTTCATCTCTCCCCCAGAAAAGAGTAAAGATGGTGGAAATCCCTCCATACGTACCAGAACCTCCATTTCTGGAAGCCTTGAAAGACAAAAGGAGGAAGGGGGACAGCAAGGACATCTACGAAGTCTTTCGTAGTTGTGAGGTAAATATCCCACTCTTGAATTCCATTGAACAAATTCATAGATATGCTAAATTTCTCAAGGAATTATGTGTTGTGAATAGGAAACAAAGGGCCAAAAATAAATTGAAAAATAGAAAAAGTGAGCATGTTTCCGCCTTGTGTCAAAAAGAGCTACCTCGTAAATGTAGCGATCCCGGCATGTTCACAATCCCTTGCATAATAGGAAATACACATTTTGAAAAGGCTATGCTTGATTTGGGTGCATCAATAAATGTGATTCCTTACTCTTTATATGAAAACCTCATCTTGGGTACATTGCACAAGACCGGGGTGGTAATCCAATTGGCAGATCGTTCTAGTGCATACCCTAAAGGTATTGTTGAGGACGTGTTGGTTAAGGTGGATTCCTTAGTTTTCCCCACAGATTTTTATGTCCTTAACATGGAGCATGATAAACATGCCACCCCGATTTTGTTGGGGAGGCCATTTTTGAAAACCTCAAGGACAATGATTGATGTGCATAAAGGTACCCTCACCATGGAATTTGATGGAATAAAAGTAGAGTTTAACATAAATGACTCTATGAAGTATCCTAGTGAAGAACATGCTTTCCATGCCCTAGATGTTGTTGAAGAAGTTATGCAAGATGTTTTTGAACTAAGTGGTGATAATTCTTTGTTAGTTGCTTGGTAATGTGATAGTAATAATGCCCATATAGCTCTGGAACATCTTATCTGTGTGCGATAAAACGTGCGAAACACATACCTAGCCTCCTTTCTTCTTCTCTGTTTACCATCTCTACTGATAACGGTCACTTACACTGTATTGGCCACCGATCATGGCATTGCCAATGCCAAACGCAAATCCAGATACTCCCACTGTGAATAGCAAAAGCTTCCTCCAAGCCCTAAAAGCAAAACCCTCCCCGCTTTTCTCATCTCGACCTGATACGCCCAATTTACATCCTATCACAGAATATAAGGGCAAGATTCCCTATATCCTCCCTCCGGAAGAAGGCAATCTTCTGGCTTTACACTATTAGAATGCCCTGGTCGGCAAGTTCAACAGAGGGAAACCACCAATGGAGCTTTTACAATCTGCTTTTAAATCTATTGGCTTCAAATCAAAATTTCAATTAGGCTCTATTGATTACCGCCATGTCCTAATCAGATTTCAGGATTGCGAGGATTATCAGAGATGCTGGATGAAAGGACAATGGATGATTCAAGGCGCGGTCATGAAGGTATAGAAATGGTCTCCGGATTTCTCTCCAGTTGCAGAATCCTCCATTGTTCCAGCCTGGGTAACAATTCATCAACTACCTATTCACTTTTACAATACCTCGACAATTATTGGTATGAGTAGTCAGATAGGTAGATATCTAAAAATGGATGCAACTACAAGTGCCCTTACTAGACCCTCTGCCATCAAAGTATGTGTTGAGGTTGATCTATTATCTCAGCTTCCATCTACAATTGTGGTAGGAATAGGTAACAAAGTAGCAGACTACCCTATAGAATATGAGGAATTGCCTTCATACTGTACTCAATGTAGGATAATTGGTCATAGTCAGGCAAACTGTAATTTTTCGCATCCAGAACTGAGAAAAAAGAAAACTATCACACCAGTGGTAAATGTGAACAAGGAAAGAAAAGTCCCAGCTAATGTTGACTCTCAGAAAGTTTTAGGATCACCCTCTAAAGTAGTACTAGATGTAGAGGGATCATCAACTCTATCTGTTTCTCAAAAAGAATTTGATTTTCAAACACAAAAAATACCTCAGGTTTCCAGCATGATAATAATTTTAATTCTTTCAATGTTAGTCACTCGAAAAAAAATGCTACTTTTTACTCTTTGGATGACATTTCTAAACCAATCACTACTTTTTTCTGGAGAAAAAAGAATCAACAGGCTGTCCTATCTCCTATTCAGGAAAATTTAAGTATCAATAACACTGTCACAATATCAAATGCTTTTCAAACTTTAGATGCTCTACAGGAAGAAGATCAGGAAGGTGAAGTAGTAGAGATTTTCCACGAAACTCTGGAATCACAGGAAGCATTTGTGCACCCTACAACAGCTGACAAGATCGTAACCTCAGCAGTAAAACTGTCCACTTCTGAAAACGAGCAACAGGTAGGTCACTCGGATCAGGAATTCACCCCAGCAACCAAAATACCCGAAGACTTACTTGATGGGGAAAAGAATGGAGATCCTACCTCAACAGAACAGAGCACAAACGAAGACCAAAGCACTCAGACAAAGGTAAGCTCACCCGAACTGAGATCAGCTTTAGATAATATGGAGAATAGTGAGGATAAGTTTGGAAAAAATAGTAAGGTCTCAGCTACAAAAGTTAGGAAACTCATATCCTCACATAAAGCAACCCCTATAGGTTTTAAATGATAAAATACACCATTATAGGGAATATATTAGTCTGGACGTTAGAGGTTATGGAACATCATTGGATAGATTAAAGGCCCTTAAATTGACTCATAAGATTGATATTTTATGTCTGATTGAACCATGGCATGATAAACAGAATTTAAACACTTTGATGCATGAACTAGGTTACAAATATTCTCTCCCAGCCCAGAATGCAAAAATTTGGATATTATGGAACCATGCTTTTAGTATAGTCAGTTTAAAAGAATCAGACCAATTTATACAGGCCAGAATCTCTGATAATTCTACATCTGTTAGTTGGAACAGCTTTTTTATCTGTGCTAGTGTTAGCAGACAAACGAGGGAAGCTTTATGGAATGATTTAAAAACACCATCCCTAGAACCCTCCATATACATAGGGGATTTCAATACTGTTGCTTTTGTTACTGAATATAAGGGAAGAAAATCCATACCCAAAAGAAGCATGAATCATTTTAATAATTTTATAAATAACATGGACTTGCATGAAATCCCTATGGTAGGAAATTCTTTCACTTGGAGTAATAATAGATACATGAATAAATTTAAGGATCTACTGTTCCAAAGAATTGACAGGGGAATTAGTAATTTAGACTGGCTGGAACTATTTCCTAATAGCTCAATTCAAGTGCTAAATAGAATGACATCGGATCACTCTCCTTTACTCCTTTCTGTTCAATCTGCAGAAGAATTAGTACCAAGGCCTTTTAGATATCAAGATATGTGGTCAAATAGACAGGATTTTCAGGATTTAGTTGTCTCAAACTGGAACCAAATATCCCCTTTGCGTGGGATGTATAGGCTGGTGTATAAACTTAAGAGGATGAAGATTGACATTAAAGAATGGAATAAAAACAACTTTGGAAATGTTAATCAAAATTTGCTAGAAGCTGAGACAAAAGTCAATGAACTGGAAATAAAATTCCAACAATCACAAGATGAATCAGATCTAGACGAACTTATTAGGTCAAAAGCCTTACTTCTGAGATCCCAGAAAGAAAAAAGATATTTTTTAAAGCAAAAGGCTAGGCTTAATTGGCTCAAACATGGGGATGCAAATACTAGTTATTTTCACCACACCATCAGAGAAAGGAGAGCTAGATCAAGAATTAGTAAAATTAAAGATGGTGATGGGAACTGGATATCTGAACCAAATTTGATTAAAGAAGAAGGAGTCCGATTTTTTAAGGAATTACTTAATGAGGATGATTCTCAAAAAATGGGAACGTACCTATACCATTTTCTAAAAGAAATTCCTAAAGTAATCACTGAGCAACAAAATCACCTTCTGCTTCAACCTTTCAATATCCAGGAACTCAAATTTGCAGTTTTCGATTTAAACAAATCTAGTGCCCCTGGTTCAGATGGATTCTCTGGTGAATTTCACACCTCATTCTGGGAAACAATTAAAGCTGACCTTTTAGAAGCAGCAAATGATTTCATATGTAATGGCAATATCCCAAAAGCCATCTCTAGTACCTGGCTTACCTTAATCCCCAAAAAACCAATCCCAATCTCTTTCTCTGATTTCAGACCCATTAGCTTATCTAATTTTGTGAATAAAGTATTTTCTAAATTGCTAATGGAAAGGATCAAACCACTTATGCAATTACTGATTTCCCCTGAGCAGAGTGCTTTTATTAAAGGAAGGGATATTTCTGATAATGTCATCCAAATGCAGGAGATGACCATAATTCTGTCTAGAAAATCAAAGGCTTCAAATTTGATAGTTAAACTAGATATGTAAAAGGCTTTTGATAGGGTTTCATGGTCATTTCTGAACTCCATCCTTCTCCATTTTTGTTTTCATGGCAAATTAGTTAAAATCATCATGCATAATATAGATGCTGCCCACTTTTCAGTTTTAATCAATGGAGTTACATCAGGTTTCTTTTCATCCTCTAGGGGAATTAAACAAGGAGATCCACTTTCTCCTTTTCTGTACAATTTATTGTCTGAAGCTTTTTCTAGAGGATTAAAGAAAATGTTCAGCATAGGATACCTCCAATATTTTGGCCTCCCTCCTTCTAGTTCCCCCGTTTCCCACCTTATGTATGCAGATGATACAGCTGTTTTTTTGAATACTAATCCTACAAATTTAAAGAGGTTTAAAATTTTTTTGCTAGCATATGAACAAGCCTCAAGTCAAAAGGTAAATTTTGCTAAATCTGAATTCTTTGTTACCCACAAAACTCCTTTAGCAACAATCCAATATGTTAGAAGGATTCTGTGAATGGAGAAAGGTTCCTTCCCTTTTAAATATTTAGGAGTCCCTATTTTTTCTGGTCGAAATTTACAGGTACATTACCAACCTACACTGGAAAGAATGGAGAAATCAATTAATAACTGGAAGAATAGATGGCTAACTACTGCTGGTAAGATCATACTGATTAATAGTTGCTTTTTTTTCAATTCCTACGCATATTTTCGCTGTTCTAAGTCCTCCAAAGATAGTTTTAAAAAAATGGAGAAAACTGCCTCCGGTCTATTTTGGGGTAACTGTGAAAACTATGAAAGAAAAAAATGGAGATCTTGGAAAAAAATGAGTCTACCTGTAGAAGAAAATGGAGTAGGTTTTAGGGATTTATCAGCCATAGTTGATGCTTTTTCATGTAAACTTTGGTGGAAACTGCAAAAAAACAATACTCAGTGGTCATCTCTTTTATGGTCACTCCCTATCTCTTATAAAAAATCTTACACATGGTCCAGAATATGTAAAATAACTGCTAAGGCAAACAGTTTTTCTAGAGTAAATTATGGTATTGGTGATTGTTCTTTCTAGAATGCTAATTGGACAGGTGAAGGAGCTTTTGTTATAAATGGCCCATTGAGATGAACATTCCCTTCGTGGATATCTCTCTCAGGTCTTTTATCAATAACAAAGCTGCCCTCCTTCCAAAACTGGAGCCTTATTTGGCTACCAATACTTTTATTCTTCTGCAGGAAGTGAAACCGGATTATTCTCATGAAGATAAGCTTGTTTGGACTCCAGCCATAGATGGGAATTTCACAATACGGTCTGCATACTGTATTTTCAGACAAAAAGGGGAAAAATCAGGCATCTCAATAAGGTTTGGTTTCATTCCAAAAAAAATGTCTGTACTTTTGTGGAGAGCTCTCAATGGTCTGCTCCCTTTAGATAATATATTTTGTAGGATAGGTTTCTCCTTAGCTTCTAAATGTCCCCTCTGCCAGAATCATTCGGGTACGTTGGAACATTTTTTTAATTCATGCCCCTCTTCTACTGCTGTATGGCAAAGTGTAAATAACCATTTAAAGTTACAACAATCAGTTTTTGGGAATTTAAAGGGCAGAGTGGAATATTATCTCTCATTTATGGCTGAATCCAAGATACAGTCTAACATTATAACTGCTGCCTTACTAGTCACAACTTGGTTTCTTTGGATCAGTAGGAATAAACAAAATTTTGATAATAAATCCTTTTCCAAAGATGAATGCTTTCATGATATTAAAGATATGATCTATCAAATCTTCACAGCTCACCACTTGATAGGCAATCTAGACAAGCATAAGTACTGGACTGAGTCAAATATTATTCCTAAAATCTTTCAAAGAGGAAAAAATGAGTAATTGCTGTGAATTGGACGAAACCAGTAACTGGATATAAAATCAATACTGATGCAACTTGGATAAATGGTGGTCTATCTTCCTCTACTGTCATAGTTAGGAATAGGAATGAGACTGTGGTTAAAATGAGAGCAAACACATTCCAGTCTCCATCTCCCTTACATGATGAACTTTTCTCCATTCAAAGTGGCTATGATATTTGCTCAGAAATGGCACTAAATAGTTGTGTGATTGAATCTGATTGTTTAATGACTGTTAAGGGTATTCAAAACCCAATATGTTCCCCATGGAGAACTTACTCCATGTACAGCTCCCTTAATTTAAAGCACCTCAAATATCCAATCCAACATATTCCTAGGGAAGCCAATTCTGCTGCTGATTTCCTGGCTAAATTTGCATTAGAAAATAACATACAGGGTGATCTAGATATCCAGGCAACACCCCTCTTTCTTAGGAGCCTCCTATCTCTTGACAGCAAAGGTTATCCTGGAATTAGAATAGGAGCTTAAATGGATCACAGTAGGAATTAGAATAGGTGCTTTTAGGATTATGTGTATACTGCTCTCTCCTAGTTTTTTTTCTACTGCCCTTTCCATGTTTGAATATTATTTGGAGTACCATACAAAATTTTTCTGTCAAATTAGCACAGAGACTTCTGCTTCTACTTTTGTGCTCCTCAGGTTTTCGTGTTTGAAGATGGCAACATTTTGGCAACTCTCAGCAGATCCCTGGATCTCTAATATGCTGGCCTCTGGACCTCAAACATCAACACATCATCCTCACTTCAACCTCCAGCAGTCAGACCTTTGAGTCTGTGGCTGCCCAGCAAGGATTTCTAGCTCATTGCAAGAATTCGTATGTTTTTCAATGCAATGAAAGGTGTTGCCTGGCCAAAGGGAAGAATTAACACATGGGGTGGAGACTCTTCCTTTTGGAATCGTAACTACCTTTCCAAATCTTTCTTTTCACAATGTCAAATTCGTTTTAGTTTTATCTCCGAGGCATATTTTCATCTATTTTGGGGCAAATATCTTGCCGCTATGTAACATACTCTAAATCTTCTTGTATTTTTGGTTACTACATAGGCCTGGGGATCCTTAATATAATTTCCCTCACCTACGGGTGTTAACTCAAAAAAAAAATGATGCCCACAATGTATACTCTATGAGCACTAACTTGAAGGAAAGCTTTGAGGATTTGAACCTGCTTGAAGAAATGAAACCGAGTCTCTGAAAACCTCTTCCTCTACTCTTAGAGGAGCCCGAGGAACCAGGATTCCTTCCGTCACTTGTGAAAGCGCTGGTGATTGAACTTAAACCATTGCCAAGTAACCTCAAGTACGCTTTTCTTGGGGAAGGAGAGATGCTTCCAGTTATCATTTCAAGAAATCTCCTCAAAGAGCAAGAAGAGAAGTTGATGGTGGTGTTATGGGAAAATGAGGAAGCAATTGGATGGACTATTGCCGACATCAAAGGCATAAGTCCATCCACTTTTATGCATATAATCTTGTTGGAAGAAGATGCGAGACCCGTCCGACAACCCCAATGCCGTTTGAACCCACCTATGATGGATGTGGTGAAGGCGGAAATCCTCAAGTTACTCTAAGCGAGCATGATGTATCCAATCTCGGATAGCAAGTGGGTGAGTCTAACTCAGGTGGTACCCAAGAAGAGCGGGGTGACGGTGGTCGAAAAAGAGAAGGGTGAAATGGTGCCCACCCGATTTTAAAATGGGTGACGATTTTGCATTGACTACCGGAGGTTAACTGTAGAAACCCGGAAGGATCACTTCCTGTTGCGATTCATTGATCAAATGCTTGAGAGGTTAGCAAGCCACCCCTTCTATTGCTTTTTGGATGGGTACTCGGGGTACTTTCAAGTGGCTATCGCCCCAGAAGACCAAGAAAAGACCACCTTCATGTGCCCATTTGGTACGTTTGCTTACCGACGCATGCCTTTCGGGTTATGTAACGCCCCCACAACTTTCCAAAGGTGTATGGTAAGCATTTTCTCATAATTTGTTGAAAATTTTGTCGAGGTATTCATGGATGATTTCACCATTCATGGTAATTCTTTTGACAACTGTTTAGAAAATTTGGCACAAGTTCTTAAACGTTGCATTGATACTAAACTTGTGTTAAATTATGAGAAGTGTCATTTTATGGAAGAGCAAGGCATTGTTTTAGGCCATGTTGTCTCCTCTAAGGGTATTGAGGTTGACAAGGCAAAGATAGACACAATTCAAACTCTGCCTTATCCTACTAATGTGTGTGAAGTGCACTCTTTTCTTGGTCATGCAGGATTCTATCACCGATTCATCAAGGACTTCTCAAAGATATCATCTCCATTATGCAAGTTGTTGCAAAAAGAGGTGGAATTTGTGATGGAGGAGGGTTGTAAAGGGGCCTTCGATACATTGAAAGGAAGGTTAGTTTTGGCCCCTATTATACAACCCCCAGATTGGTCGATGCCTTTTGAGATTATGTGTGATGCGAGTTATTATGCCGTTGGAGCGGTGCTTGGTCAAAGGGTGGGGAGAGCACCTCACGACATCTACTACGAATCCATGTCTCTAAATGAAGTCCAAAGAAACTATTCCACCACCGAAAAGGAGTTTCTAGCAGTAGTATTTTCTTTAGAAAAATTTTGATCTTACTTGCTTGGTACAAAAGTTACTGTGTACACTGACCATGCAGCGCTTCATCATTTAATGAAAAAGAAAGAGGCCAAGCCAAGATTGATTAGGTGGATCCTGCTTTTAAGCGAATTTGAGTTGGAGGTACGAGACAAGAAGTGTGCGGAAAACCTTGTGGCCGATCATTTGAGCCGGTTGATTCCATGCGAAGACATTGAGGTAAACCCCACAATGAAGGAGCAATTGCGGGAGAAATTCCCTGATGAACAATTGTTCACCATTAGGGATCTCTAACCGTGGTATGCCAACATTGTAAATTTTTTTGTCTCTGGTAAATTCCCTCCTCATTTTTCTAAGGCCCAGGATAAATTAAAAGAGTGATGCTAAGTATTATGTGTGGGATGATCCCTTTTTGTCGAGGCATTGTGCAGATCAAGTTGTTAGGAGATGTATCCCTGATAATGAAGTACACTCAATTCTAGAATTTGGTCATTCTCATGCATGTGGCAATCATTTTGAAGCATAGAGAACCGCTATGAAAATTTTAGAAAGTGGATTTTATTGGCCTACATTGGATAAGCATGCATACACCTTTTGCAAATCTTGTGATGAATGCCAGAGAGTAGGAAATATCTCCACTAGGAATGAAATACCCTAAAGGCCTATTCTATATTGTGAAATCTTTGATGTTTGGGGTATTGACTTTATGGGACCTTTCCCTAGTTCTTATGGCTTTACATATATTCTTCTTGCCGTTGATTATGTGTCGAAGTGGGTTGAAGCAAAACCTACTAGGACTGACAATTCTAAAGTGGTTGTAGAATTCCTGAAAGATAACATCTTTTCTAGGTTTGGGGTACCCCTAGCCTTGATTAGTGACCGTGGCACCCATTTTTGCAATCGGACCATAGCGGCACTCTTGAAGAAGTATGGCATCACTCACAAGACATCCACCGCCTATCACCCGCAAACCAACGGGCAAGCCAAAGTTTCCAATCAGGAAATCAAGTCCATCCTTCAAAAACTGGTTAACCATAACCGGAAGGAGATTCTAGATCTATCTAAGTCCAATACTTTCAAGGTTAATAGACAACGTTTGAAACCTTACTACGAGAATTTTGTGCCGGAAAAAGGAGAGGACGTTAATCTCCTCGATCCGGTGTGTGAGTAAAACCCAAGAAAAGGGAGTAAGTCGTGCCGAAGATGTTAAATAAACTTGTTTTTGATCATCTGGATCGACATTCGTGACTTTCTGTTGATGTAGTTTGGTTTTGAATTTTATCATTAAGTTTCATTGTTTTGCTTTATGCTTTTCACGGGTTTTTTTTCTACATGATTTTGTAGCAATTTTGAAGCCAAGGAATTGGACTTTTGAAGGGATAAATTCTTGGAGTCAAGAAGGAAAGACTTGGACTAGAGAAGGAATTAGAAAAACTTTTCTGAGTGCCAGGTTAGTAGCCCGTCGCGAGTGGCGACGGGCTCAGTAATTTTGGGTGAAATTTTAGCTCTCGGATGCCACTTTCCGCGAGTTGCAATGACCTCGCGAGGCCTCGTCGCGAGTGGCGATGGCATCATGAGGGATTTGTAGCGAGTCGTGACCAAATCAGGGATTTTGGCTAAAAATGGGGGGTCTCGGCCAAAAATTTCCGCGAGCGCGATAACCTCGCGAGGACCTCATCGCAACTCACAATGGAGTGGTCACGAGTCGTGATGTACTCAGAAATCTTGTGTTGAAATGGTGGTCTCGGCCTCCACTTTTAGCGAGCCACGATGGCCTCGCGAGGACTGGTTGCGAGCCCTCAAAGTGTGCCCCCTCGAGACCTCAAGGCAGCAAGCCCTCGACTCGAGCAGAACTTGAATGACCATCACACTCTCGAGGCCAGTCCTCGAGACAAGCCCTTCGAGACATCACTCCCTCAAGACCCCGAAGCCCTGAACCCTCAACTCGAGCAGAACCATAAAGTCCATCACCCTCTTGAAGCCAGCCCTTTGAGACATTTCCACCTCGAGACCTCGAGGTAGCAAGCCCTCGACTTGAGCCAAATCATAAAGTCCATCACCCTATCGAGGCTAGCCCTTTGAGATATCACCCCCTCGAGACCTCAAGGTGGCAAGGCCTTGACTCGAGCTGAACCTGAAGTCCATCATTCTCTTGAGGCCAGCTCTCAAGACTAGCCTCTCGAGACCTCGAAGTCACGAGCTCTCAAGGTGTGATTTTTCATCCTCGAGCCTAGCTTCTCGAGACCTCAGAGCCGAGAGCCCTCGAAGTGTCATCTTTCATCCTTGAGCCTAGCTTCTCGAGACCTTGAGCTCTTGAGGTGTGATCTTTCATCCTTGAGCCTAGATTTTCGAGATATCGAAGTTGCGAGCCCTCGAAGTGTCATCTTTAATCCTCAAGCCTAGCCTGACCTAATGCCCCTCGAGACCACTTGTTGCGAGTTACGATGAACACGTCGCGAGTCACGATGGTCGTACGAATTGCTTTAAATGACGGGCTAAACCCATTTTCCACAAACATATCCACAATCTTTCATCCGCTACTCTTTCATCTTCTCCCGCTCCTCTTCGCCATCCTCAACCTGTCCTCCACAAGCGCCGCTGCTCATCGCTGCTCTCCGCTGCTCTCCGCCGCTCGTCGCTGCTCGCCGCCGCTCGTCGCTGCTCGCCGCCGCTCGTTGCTACTCGCCGCCGCCCGTCACCACTCGCTGCCGCCCGTCACCGCTCGCCGCCGCCCGTCACCGCTCGCCGCCGCCCGTCACCGCTCGCCGCCGCCCGTCGCCGCTCACCGCTCGCTGCCTCCGCCGCCCGCCGCCGCTCTCAACCACCACTCCAAACCCTATCCTTTCTTTCCAACCTCCACCCACAAATCGAAAAAAAAATCATTGAAGAACACAAACTCTAGAATTTTGGGGTTTTGTCACTTTGAGCAATTCAATTTCGAATTGATTGTGGGCTTCCTCTTTTCTTCTTCCTATGCATCTTGGTGGTACATTTCTTTACTTTATTGAGCTTGAATTGTGATGAAAAATGTCTACTCTATTTTTTTATGGATATTGTGTAGATTATGTGTGATTCCTTAGGAAATTGAATTGTTGGATAGTGGTTGATTATGGTGAATAAATTATGCATGCAATTCAATTTGATGGGTATTGTGTGCATATTTTGTGTTTGCAGTTTGGATTGTATTGTGCCCATTTTATACGGTTATATTAGGAATTTTAGGATTCACTTTTGTACACTTTTTTGCTCTAAATGTGACATTTTACCTTGAAATTCTCTAAGGAGGGTTAAAAGCAACTTGTACACTTTTATTACTTTTCTAGAGAATTTTGTGTGACAGGGTAATTTGTTTGAAGACTTTGAAGAACACCTTTGAAGATTTGAAGACTTGTATTTGAGCTTTTGAAGATTTCCAGAATTGAAGAAGTGAATAGAAGAGGAGGACATGAAGCAAGAATAAGAAAGAAATCAAAATGCTGGAATTAGGCATAGTCGCGACTTCGTCGCGATCACATTGCGAGACCGTCGCGAGATCATCGTGAGCATGTCACGAGTCGTGGCGGAAAAGTAGTATGAAAGTCTTCTTGCTTTTTGCACTATAAATACTCACCTTATCCTCTCCTCTTCAACAGCTTTTTCACCATTCTTCTTCTTGCATTTTTGGGTGTTAAAAACCCTAGTTTTTCTCTTCTTTCTTTTCTTAGTTTTTGTAGATTAATTATTTCTTTTAGTTTTGTAGCTTATTTTTATCTTGGGAGCAAAGGATTGAAGCTTCCATTCTATGTAGTAAGAACCACACACACACACACACACACACACACACACACACACACACACATATATATATATATATATCTATTTGGTGCTTTTGCTATTGTGCATTTATTGAGCTTTGAATGTGAATTGTTAATGGCATTGATGTTGTTGGAAGCTTGAGTATATGAATTTCTTGTATGATTACTTGTTAGGGTTGGGAGAAAGTACCTAATTCTCCCCTCTTTTAATGTGGAATCCAAGAGCATGAGTTACAGCTTCTTAAATGATGTTGGTGTGTTGATAATTGCTAAATGAATGTGATGATTTTGAACTCGTTGTCATGTTTGTTTTAGGTAGAAAATGAGAGAGGTCTATGAATGTCGATCGTTCTTGACTAATCTTGTGTAAATGCATGAATTGGTTAAATGCTTAGACACGGTGTATTTATAAGTGTTTCCAAGCTTGTTGATTCTTCATGCTAAATTCCATCAATGGGGTACTCTTAGTACTAAGGGAGTCATTGGTGAGGTTTGACAAGAGATGTCGAATTCACTCTTGCAAACTACTATCTAAGAAGGATGGAAGATTTATCTTCACAACAAGTAGTTGAAGTAGTGAATAGATTGTTTTACTCATTCTTGAAGCCATTGTTATTTAGCATTCATGTGTTCTTAATGCTATGTTTTACTTCATTTATGCCATATGTTGTTTGAGAATAGGAAGTGTTTTTATGATTGAAGTGTTAGGGTGTTAGGAAAGTGACGAATTCCTTAGCTCCTTTGCATGAAAATCTATGAACATGAACTTAGAACTTCTTGCGCATAATGTGTTGTGATTCTTGATAGATAAGTATGTTAATGTGGATTGTTCTCATATTTATCCTATAGATGCAATGAAAGGTTGAACCTTGAATGTGGTTTGTTCTAGGTTTAACCCAATGAATTCTATGTTTGGTTAAACGGCTATGTCTTTGGTCGAAGACTTATTGTTGTCAAATCTATGGTCCTTCGTTTATAATGTTGTTGATGAAATACCTCTATGGTCATTGTTTGTCTAGGGTGATCATCAACGAGGTTTGCAAATGGTTGTTGTTTGTCTTTGAAAATTACTGATAAGAAGGAATGAATGTTGATCTTCCATTGGCATTCCCCATATGTAACAAATGTGATAGGATGAGTGAATGATTCAATGATCTACAATTGGTTTGGAAGTAGATATCCATTGCCCCCAAGGCTTTATCTTTTGTAGTTTTAAAACCTTTTTTCTTAGTTTTGTTTGATGATTAGCATAGTCACTTAACCTTGCAAGTTATCTTGTCTTTTAACTTTTATAACTTAGGACCACCAACCATCCAAACCCCCATTTTTACTCACTTTTATATGTGTACATATATCTACTCCTAGCCTAATATCAGCCTTTTGTGTCTAAACGCTTAGGAAGATCCCTCTTCTTCGTGGACAACCCCGACTTGCCGCTATCTACTTAGTTTTAGAGAGTAAGAATTTAGGGCTTATAAATATTAACTTTGAGAGGTACGGCGATGGCCTCCCCATTGTATTATGCTTGTTTGAGTTGGGATTGTGTGCATTTGTATTGCTGTGGCTGAGAACAGATTGTGACTTTTGCTAGATAGGAGGCATGTTGGCCCTTGATTCAACATGGTTGTTATTTGGATAAAATGTTTTTGTGCTTTGCAATGTTATTTTTCTTAGGGTAGTTTAGGCATGGGATGTGACTGTTGACATTGTAAATATACTAATGGTGGCTGAGCTAGTTGAGCACAACTGTGGTTTTGAGATATAGCATATTGATTTCAACTATGTGAGAACTTCATGGATTTGAGAATATGGGCTTGTTGGACATAGTATGGATTGTATATGCAATTGTGATTAGGACTTAAACTAGTTGACTTGATTTTGATTCGGATTGTGATGATGAACTAGTTTAAGGTTGAGTATGAATTTGCAGTATTGCATATACATATATTCCTGTACGTTTGACTTGTTTGCTGTGATTGTTAGATATGACCCCCACGAAGAGACCTAGGGCTCCCCCCCGAGGTGGGCGCACCACTGCTCCACCTCCGCCTTCTCCACCGACTCCAGAAGCGAGCCCTGTGCCTCCCCCTCAGGATAGGTACATGGATTTTACACGTATCACCGGGTCCTATGCGGAAAGGTGGGAGGCCCTGGAGAAGTGCCAACTCAAGGAGACAAACTTTATCGATGTGCCGACATTGGATTCTCTCAGCCTCACTCAGCCTGTCAGATGCCTCCCCGCAAAAGGGGGAATGTAAGGGTTTATGAGTAGGAGCGCGCTCTCTTACCGAAGGTACACACTGGAATTCTTGTCCACGGTCTGTATAAGTAGCATGAGAGGCGATTAACCCTGCGAGAGGTACATTTATTTTCACATAGATGATATATCTAGGCAAATGACCGTCTCACAGATTGAAGAGGCCTTTGGATTTGACACCACGGAGATACCGGCCAGGCTGGACCCACAGGCCCAGGAGCGATCAATTGAGGATGACATGCACTTTTGGAATGTCATCAACATGAGGCCGAAGAATTCCCATAATAAGAGTAGCACCATCATCCACCCTACACTTAGTTATGTGCACCGTTTATTGGTTGGCACAGTACTTTGCTCCGCGGAGCCAACGAATGTGCCAGGCAATGAATTTCACTTTCTGTGGCACTTAACGAGTGAGGGGCCAGGATACGAGCTATGGGAAGAATTGTGGATGAAGAGAATCATAGAGGTGGCAGGAAAACCCAAGGGGAAGATCATGGTTGGAGGCATGATAGGCCTTTTAGCAGAGTACTTGGGATTGGTTCCTCCAGTTAACTTTCCACGCTTAGGGAGGCGCACGTCCTATCTTATCACCGTTGAGAGGCTAGTTAGATTTGAGATGCTCAGTGCCACATGAACCATAGGGCTCTTCCATTGGTTGTATGGTGCGAGGAAGGTCACATTCATGGTACTTCCAGCAAGATGAAGCTGAATTTGACACACCTATGGGAGATTTGGTGATTTCATCAGACTCCTCATGTCGATATTATTTCCAGCGTGAGCTCCACGACCTTGGCCTAGCTCCTGTCCAGTGTGATGATAGCACTCTACCTCCCTCTGAGCGACAGCAGCAGCAGCACTCCCAGTATCATTTCACGCAGCCTTCACCAGAGACAGAGCCCATGCAGGAGGACGATGTGCCACCTCACTATTCCCAGCCACCACCGGACTTCTACGAGCAGATGATGCAGACTATGCAGGATGGATTTCACCGTTAAGAAAACATGATATTGGAGCACAATGTATTTGTCTCCCAGACCTTGACATGGACGAGGAGATTGACCACTTGTCAGCTCGCATCCATGAGATGCAGTCCTAGGCAGGCGGTATCTCAGGCCCCGATCCAGGAGTGGAGAGGCAGAGAGTGAGGAGGCAGAAAATCATGGAGTGGCTAGCACAGTATCAGCAGCGGTATTTCGGCGGTGGCCCTTCTTCATCACAACAGTGATTTTGTGAGCACCATATCTTTACCCTTTCCATACTTTGCTTTGTACTTTTTTCCCTATTGTTTACATTGAGGGAAATGTAGTGTTCTAAGTATGGGGAGGGGTATCCACTTTGAGAGGATTGGGATTGAAGACACTTTTGCATAACTCTTTTGATTGGTTTTGGATAGTTGTTTCCCTTTTGTTTTGGGATGTTTTCCTTTTGATGTACTAGGATAATGTTGGCTTTAATACTTTTCTTAGCCTTAACATTTGGAAAGCACTTTGCTTCTTTTTGGATTGCAGACACGTGAAAATGCTGAAAAATTTAAAATAAATAAAAATAAATAAAAGAATCCCGCTAAGTTGAAAACACGATAGGGAAACTTAGGCAACATTGGGGGCCCGGATAGGTCGAAAACCCAAAAGGGCGACCTAGGAAAAAATGAGAGGCTAAATGTGCGGAAAAAGGTGAGATGGAGCCAAAAAAACATGATGTGTGGCTAGGATGAAAACCCGAAAGGGCTACTAGGCAAAATGAGAGAAAATAAGAGAAATTGAAAAACGTTAAGTGTTCACTCATTTACCGGCGTTGGAGTCATAAGGATGCGGTGACCACACAGATGAATCGGGTAGCTTGACATCTTGAGGACCTTTTGGGAGTGGAAACTTTAGCGGGAGAAGACAAAGTAAGTTATGAAATTCTTGATCATTAATATGCTTTGTTTTTAGGTTGATATATTGATATAAAGTGGAGCATGTGTTTTGAACCTTATACATGTCTTTAGCTTCACCTTTTATCATTGGATTTGGGATTATCAATTCGGGATTTGGAGATGTTTTATGGATATCAATGAATTGATGGGTTGATATGGTTTGGGTAGATTTAAGAATAGGGGTTGTGGGAAACTTCTCATTTGACCTTAACATTGGGATGTGTAATATTGAGAGTTTTGTGAGGTATTGATTTGGGGGAATAGTTGTTAGGATGTGGATACGTCATTTCCTTCGTATGCTTGGATCTTTTATTACTCGAGGGCGAGTAAGGTTTAAGTGTGGGGAGGTTTGATGTGTCCATTTTATGTGCATAATTTAGTACTATTTTGGGTAAATTTTGTGCTCTTTTATTATCAAGAGCTTGTGTTTTACCTTGAAATTCTCTTAGGAGGGGTAAGAGCATCTTTACACTCTTTTACCTCTTCTAAGTGGATTTTACGTGACAAGGGAAGAACATGGAGGCAATGAAGACCGGAGGCCATTGAAGATCACATTTTCGAAGACTTTTGAAGACTTGCTTTGAAGACATGAAGACCGGAGGCCATTGAAGACCATTTTTGGAGACATTGAAGACTTGAAAAATGAGAGGAATTGCTATGAAGATGATTGTATATCACAAGAAAAAGAAAATGAAACAAGGTAACATTCTGGCACCTGTTGCGAGTTGCGATGGCCTCGTCGAGAGATCTTCGCGAGTCTCGATGAGACCGTCGCGAGTCGCGACCAATGGGTGGCCATAATTTCACCGTATCCTTTTTGTACTATAAATAGCACTCTCTTTCCTCTCATTCATAATCTTCTTCATCTGGGTTTTGGTACTGTTTAGAACCCTATTATTTTCCATTTTCATCTTTGAATTTTCTTGTTTTATGTTTGGTTGTTTAGCATTAATTAGTATGAACTCTTGTAGCTAAACCTAGTTCTTGGGAGCAATTGACTAAGGCTTCCAAGCCCATGTCTTGAGAAAAATTTGTAGCCTCTTTAATACTCTTACTATTATGCCTTTATGGAGCATTGAATGTATTTGTTAATGTCATTAATGTTATTGAAAGCTTGAGTATATGAAGTACTTGTATGATATGCTTGTTAGGGTTTGGGGAAATGGGTTGATTTCCCCCTTTCTTGATAGGAATCCAAGAGTATGATTTAGAGCTTTTGATTGTGTTGATGGATTGATAATTGCTAGATGAATATGATAATGTTGAACTCTTTGTTATGTTTTTTTCTTGTAGCAAATGATAGAAGTCTATGAATGTCGATCGTTCTTGACTTAATCTTGTGTAAATGCATGAATCGGTTAAATGCTTAGACATAGTGTAATGTTTATAAGTGTTACCGAGTTTGTTGATTCTTCGTGCTAAATGCCATCAATAGGATACCTTGAGTCGTGTTTCGACTACAGGAGTCATTGGTGAGGTTTGACAAGATATGTCGAATTCACTCTTGCAAACTACTATCTAAGAAGGATAGAAGTTTAGTCTTGACAACAATTAGTGAAAGTAGTAAATAGGTTGCATGTTCAATGATGGATAAGAGGTTTGGACGTGGAAGTCAATTGCACCCAAGGTTTCGTTAATTGTTGTTTTCATCGTATCTTTAGTTTTTTTTCATGATTAGAGTAGTTATCTTTCTTTGCTAGTTGTTGCTTTTCAATTTGATAACTTAGGATCAAACTAACCCCCCCTGTTAACATGCTTTCATATATATATATATATATATATGTACATGCCTAGTATGTTTTCTCCTATATATGTTTAAACACTTGAAAAGATCCCTCTTCTCGTGGATGACCCCAACATGCCATTATCTACTTAATTGTAGATAGGAAGCATTAGGGCTTAAAAGTATTAACTTTGAGAGGTACGGCGATGATCTCCCAGCAGGAACTTTCTCTATCGTGATCTCACATCTACCAATGAATTCTCTAATAAAATGGTAATGCCTCATGATATGTTTCCATCTTGATGAGATCTAGGTTCCCTTGCATTAACGATGGCTCTATTGTTATCACAATATAACTTGATAGGATTAACATAGAGGGAACCACACCAAGCTTTGTTTAGAACTTCTTGATCCATACAACTTCCTTAGCATCTTCAAAAGTGGCAATATATTCATCCTCCATTGTAGAATCAACGATTTTAGATTGTTTGGAACTTTTTAAGCTAACACCACCGCCATTGAGAGTAAATATGTAACCCGACTGTGACTTGTAATCATCAATGTCTATCTGAAAGCTAGTATTCACATAACCACATATTTCTAACTCTGCTCCACCATATATCAAGAATAGTTCTGAAGTCCTTCGTAAGTACTTTAGAATATTCTTGATGGTTTTCCAATGACTTTCACCTGGATTGCCTTGCTATTTGCTAGTAACACTTATAGAAAAGGTGATGCCGGGCCTTGTACAATGCATGGCATACATTATAGAACCTATAGCAGAAGCATAAGAAATGTTTTTCATGCATTGTATCTCTGAATCAGTCTTGGGACCCGTTGTCTTAGAAACATGTATCCCATGCAACATGAGTAAGAAGCCTTTCTTTGACTGATCCATGCTAAACTGCTTTAGCACTTTATCAATATAAATAGACTAAGATAACCCTAGCAGGCTTTTAGTTCTATCATGATATATTCTTATTCCAAGAATATAGGCTGCATCTCCCAAATCTTTCATGGAAATTTTTTGGTAAAAGTATGCCATAGATTTAAGCACATGTACACTGTTTCCCATCAACATTATGTCATCAACTTACAGTATCATGGAAACTATTGCATTCCCCTTAACCATTCTGTACACACAAGGTTCCTCTTCTCCTCAAATAAAACCAAACTCTTTGATTATTTCATTAAATCGAAGGTTCCAACTACGAGAAGCTTGCTTTATTCCATAAATACACCTTTTCAAGAGACATACTTTATGAGACTCATCAAACATAAATCCTTCAGGTTGTATTATATACACCTCTTCTTCCAAAAATCCATTAAGGAAGGTATTTTTTTATATCTATTTGTCATATCTCATAATCAAGGTATGCTGCAATAGCAAGTAAAATCCCAATGGATTTAATCATAGCAACTGGTGAGAAGGTTTCATCGTAATCAATACCATAGTGTTGCAAAATATCCTTTGCCATTAGTCGTGCCTTATAGGTAGACACATTGCCATCCATGTCTCTCTTTTTCTTGAAAATCCACTTGCATCCAATGGGTTTAATCCCATCGGGTGGATCTACCAAGGTCCAGACCTTATTTTCATACATGGAATCCATTTCAGACTTTATGGCATCTAGCCACTTCTTAGAGTCCGTATCTTGTAAGACTTCTCTATAAGTAGTAGGTTTATTAGCTCATCAATGATAAATACATCATTGAACCTTAATGGATGACGAATCACTCTACCACTTTTCGTAGTAACTTGTGTACTTGTGATGAGGCTTCAAATGCATGTATTTTCCAAAGCATTTAACACATATTTTGTCATATTTTTGTTTTAAGATTGTTAGATTTAGGTAGGTTTGCATGATAAAGGGTTTAGATAGTCATTTTCGGTTTTTATATCTAAATCCTTCATTTTGTAACCTATGTTTAGTCTAATGGAATTTTGGTCCTTATGAGCATCTAGATTCCTTTTTGTAAGATTAATTTGTAGATTGCTCATGAGCACTTAGGAGTGGTTTAGTGAAGGCCATTCAAAAGGATGGTAGAAGATGGAAGGCCACTCACAAAGTGGTAGAAGATAAAGTGAAGAAAGGAGAGCAAAGCAAAGGTGAAGAATGATCTATGTTTTGAAGTAGAGTTTTGAGAATTTTCCGAGAAGCTCAGCCTCCAAGAGTGGTACCATTGGATTCCTCTTTTCGAGTACTATACAATTGACTACAAGAACTCCCAAAATGGATCAACGGTTCACCCGGAGGAAGCAAAACAAAATGGGACTTTTTTCCATCACGACTCGCGACGCGTGTGTCGCGACTCGTGAAATGTTGACCTGAGAGCTCAAAATTTTACTGATCTGGTCGTGACTCGCGACGGAGGCATCGCGACTCGCGATAACTGCCCTATCACTTGCATTTTACTCCCTTTTTTCTTGTACTATAAATAGCTTTTAACCCCCTTCTTCCCCAACTCTCTAAGCCCGACTTGGGGGCTCCAAAACCATATTTTTTCACCATTTTCTTCCATTTCTTCTTCTTTCTTTGTAGATCTTTGTTCTATGTTATGGTTTTTGATTATCTAGCTTAGTTTTGTACTTAGGAGCAATTGATTGAAGCTTCCACACCTATGTAGTAAGAACTTCTATTTCACTCTTTCTTGAAGCATTTGTTATTTAGCATTCATGTGTTTAAATGTGATGTTTTACTTGTTTGAGTATATGAAGTGTTTGTATGATTGAAGTGTTATGGTGTTAGGAAAGTTGCAAATTTCTTAACTCTTTGACATGAGAATCCAAGAACATGGAATTAGAATTTCTTGTGCATAATGTGTTGTGATTCTTGCTAGATAAATATGTTAATGTGGATTGTTCTCATATTTATGCTATAGATACAATGAAAGGTTGAGCCTTGAATGTGGTTTGTTCTAGATTTAGCCTAATGGATGCTATGTTTGGTTAAATGGCTATGTCTTTGGTCGAAGGCTTGTTGTTATCAAATCTATGGTCCTTCATGTATAATGCCATTGATGAAATACCCCTATGGTCGTTGTTTGTCTAGGGTGATCATTAATGAGGTTTGCAAGGGGTCGTTGTTTGTCTTTGCAAATTACTATTAAAAAGGAATGAATGTTGATCTTCCATTGGCATTCCCCATAGGTAACAAATGTGATAGAATGAGTGAATGGTTCAATGATCTACATTAGGTTTGGAAGTGGATATCAATTACCCCCAAGGCTTTATCTTTGTAGTTTTAAAACCCTGTTTCTTAGTTTTATTTGATGATTAGCATAGTTACTTGACTTTTCTAGCTATCTTGTCTTTTAACTTTCATAACTTAGGACCACAAACCATCCAAACCTCCCCCATTTACTCGCTTTTATATGTGTACATATATCTACTTCTAGCCTAATATCAACCTTTTGTGTATAAACGCTCAGGAAAATCCCTTTTCTTCGTGGATGACCCCGACTTACCGCTATCTACTTAGTTGTAGATAGTAAGCATTTAGGGCTTATAAATTTAACTTTGAGAGGTACGGAGACGACCTCCCAACTTGGAACACAATCATGCACCACATCATCACGTGATTCTAGATTCTCTTGTTCCAACTGTGTACTAGGAACTTCATTTGGTTCTATATCATTATGTGATTGAAGTATTCCTATTTCCATCTCATTTGATGTACTTGTTTTTTCTTGAATTTCTTCAAGCACTACATTACTCCCACTTGATTTTTCCAATAAAAACTCTTTTTCTAGAAAAATCACATGCTTTGAGATAAACACTTTTTGCTAACTAGGATTGTAAAAGTAATATCCAAAAGTCTCTTTAGGATATCAAACAAACAGACATCTATCAGATCTAGCCTCAGGCTTGTCTGGTTCTATCTTTTTCACAAAGGCGGGACAATATCAAACCTTCATTCGAGATAGATTTGGTTTTCGACTATGTCATATCTCATTTGGAGTAGTTTCAACACTTTTAGATGGAACTCAGCTAAGTAAATATGAGGCAGTTTCCAAGGCATGTCCCCAAAACAATTTTGGCAAATCTACAAAACTCATCATGGATCGAACCATATCTAGTAAGGTACAATTTCTCCTATCAGATGCACCATTCAATTGTGGTGTATAAGGAGGAGTCCACTATGGAAAAATACCATTCTCCTTACACTAATAGGGGGGATGGGCCATTAAAAGTGGTTTTGTTGGACTAGAAAAGACACTTTCAAAGTGTCTTCTCTGGTCGCGCCTTTGATCATCTTCAATTAAAGGCGCTCCCACGAACTGCCTTTAAAAACGTCAATCAAAGGTGGTTCTTGACCGCCTTTGAAAGGTCGATAAAAATGCCTTTAATATCTTCCAAACTTGAAAATAGGATAGGTTCCAAACGCGAAACCTATTTCTGCCCTTCCAAAAAAATAGCTACCTGAAAACTAATCGATTTCCAGTAGGGAGGAACACCCAGATCTGAAACACGCATCACAGTAACATCAAAATAGACAAAGACATAATCCTAGCAACATTAGATTCAATTATAAATATGGATAGAAGCAACAGAAAAACAATCTAAGATGCAAGCATTAGAAACGGGCAAAATACTCATTTTGTTCATATGTGCTAATATGACCCTACAAGATCAGAAAGTGCTATTATAACCCTATGTTTTGCATTAAAAGTGCCGATATAACCTTTTGGCACTATTTCAGCATTGACTGAGTAGTTTCCAGCATTGACCAAATATAAAAAGACTAAAATACCCCTAGTTTAAAAACAAAAAATGTAATGACAAAAATATCCCTAAGATCTTTTTCTTCATCCCCATAACCACCGCAGCTCCCACCATTGTTCCGCCACTTAAACTGCCGCCCACCACCGCCGCACCGCCGCCTGCCACTGCAAAAAAGAAGACCTCGAGTTTTCCCACCTTTAAAAAACAACAACAAAATCCCATCATTTGAACGAGAATCGAATCAGCAGTGGCTTAGTGTAGCAATAACAATCACTTACATCAATCTGCAATAAAAACCTAAACCACTAGAGGAACCTAGAAACAAACAAACAACAACTACTAGCATATGAAATCTCCGAAGACCCTTTCGAGATTTCTATGGATATCTATGGAGAAATTTAAAAGGTTTTCATGATGTACCTTTTGTATCAGTAGAGGGTGGATTTGCATCCGCCATGGCGGTTAAAGAGATGCTAAAGAGCCATAGGAAGAAGATGACGGCCTGTGCACAGGCACTGGCAGTAGAAGGGTTTTTCCAATTATTCAACGCTGCCCGCCACAACCCTAGCACACCAACCACCACCTCCCATCCTAGCACCACCACTACCCGTCCTAACCACCAGCCCCAACACCACCACTTTCACCTCCGCAACCTCTACCACTCTCCCAACCACCGCCACCACCTATCCCAGCCACCACCACCCACCC
This sequence comes from Rubia yunnanensis, assembly GCA_037428765.1. NCBI lineage: Eukaryota > Viridiplantae > Streptophyta > Magnoliopsida > Gentianales > Rubiaceae > Rubia > Rubia yunnanensis. Next base: position 40,833,691 of record CM075066.1, read on the forward strand.
TAATACCACCACCACCACAACCAACCCCCATCATCACCTCCGCCACAACTATCACTCTCCCCAGCCACCACCACCACTTGTCCCAACCAGCAGCACCACCACCCCTAGCCCTAGGATGAAATAAATTGATTGCTCCTGGCCGTGCAGAACCCTAGCCTAGGATGGCGATAGCGATCCCCACCAACATTGCTCCGAAGCCAATCAAATTGGACCTCGTTGCAATGACCACCAATCAAATCGAGACCACCACTGACGTGTTACGAAGCTACGGCCTCGTTACGATGACCACCAATCGAATCAAGACCAGTCAAATTGGAACTCATTGCGATGACCTTGTTGCAAAGCTACCGGTGTTGGTGAGTGTGAGTGAGAGGTAGAAGATGACGGAGGGACACGAGTGAGAGGTAGAGAAAACGGAGAGACGTGAGTGAGAGGTAGAGAGTAAAAAGATGTGTTTGAGTGAGAAAAGGTAGAGGAAAGATAGAAGAAAGAGGTGAAGGACAAAATGGTATATTCAACAGGTAAAATTTTCTATTTTTTTTGAAATCGAGGGTATAATCATCATTTCATGTTTTTCTGGCCAAATTCAGGCCTCCAGGGTTATATTAGCACATTTCAGCAAATCATAGGGTTATAATAGCCCTATCTAATCTTGCAGGGTCATATTGACACATATGACCAAGTCGAGCACCCGAGTGGAGGCGAGTGGCGTCCAACCTCTTCCTGATGTCGGCTTCTACGGTGGTGGCGAGCAGCGTCCAACCTCTTCATGATGTCGACTTCTACGGTGGTGGCGAGCGGCATCGATCTTCAGCAGTGGTGAGCGGCAGAGGGCTTGGCTGGAGCGGTGGTGGGATGGAAGCGGGAATGGGCCGAGCGATGGTGGGATGAAGGCAAAGACGGTGGGATGGAGGCAGCATGAAATGGCGAGCGGTGGTGGAATAGAGGTGGTGGTGGGATGGAGGTGGTGTGGAAGAGAACAAGGAGGAAAAGAAGCACGAGAAAGGAAGAGGGAGAAACAACGTGGAAGAGAACGAAAAATGCCTAAAAATGCTTAAGTATATTGGGTTTCTTCCTTGGGCCAAAAAAAGCCCACTAAAAGCAGTTCTATACAGAACTGCCTTTAAAATGAAAATGTGCCTTGGGAAGAAAATGTGCCTTGGGAAAGAACTTCTAAACTCGGAAGTACTTCCGCCCTTTAAAAATTATATTTTAAAGGCGGTTCTACCTTTCATAAATTAGAACCGCCTTTAATTGAGGTCTGAAAGAGGTTCTGAGTTAAAAATGGTTTTTCTTTTTTTAACTGCTTTCTATCACCGCATTTAATGAGCTACTTTCTACTAGTGTTAAGATAACTCTGAAATTCTAGGCTCAAGTATTCTCCACCTCGATCAGATTGAAGCATTTTAATGCTCTTACCAAGTTGTTTCATTTTTGTATTCCCTAAACTTATCGAAAACATCAGACTTGTGCATCAACAAGTAAATATGACCATATCTTGATTGGTCACCTGTAAAGGTAATGAAGTAAAAAAATGCACCTCCAGCCTGAATTATCATCAGCCCTCACACATCTGTATGTATAAGGCCAAGCAATTCAGTTTGTCTTTGCCCTTTTCCATTAAAATGTGACTTGGTCATTTTTTCCAATAAACAAGATTCACATCTATCATAAGATTCATAATCAAAAGACCCCAACATTTCACTATTGTGTAGCTTGATATGCGATTCTCATTTATGTGACCAAGTCTACAATGCTAGATGTAAGAAACTTTCAAATTATCAACTTTTGATTTATTAGTGATGATATTAAAAAATGGACTTTCCAAATCTAAGATATAAATATTATTATCAACTAATGGTCTAGAACCATAAAAAATGCCATCTCTAGAAATAGAACATAACTGGTTCTTTTGAGTAAAATCAAAACCATCCAGGTCCAAACGAGGAATAGAAATAATATTCCTAAAGCTGAAGCAGAACTCGATAGTATACTCTGTGCGATTTTGAGTGCGAAAAACACACCATCGTCTCTGTTCATCTCTTTCTCTTAACTCTTCACTGTAACGGCTCTTTTCCGATTCTGGTCTCAGGCCATGGCGTCTCCGACGCCTAATCAAACTCCAGAATACTCCTCGACTACTAACAAAGCTTCTTACAAGCACTAAACACGAAACCCCCTCCGCTATTTTCTGCTCTACCAAACATGCCCAACCTTCATCCTATAACTGAGTATAAAGGAAATATAGCATATATCCTACCTCCGAAGGAAGGCGAACTCCTGGCTTCACACTACTAGAATGCCTTGGTTGGCAAAGTCAACAGAGGGAAACCCCCCATGGAGAAACTAGTTGCTGCTTTCAAATCAATCGGTTTTAAGGGTAAATTTCAATTGGGATCTATTGACTATCGTCATATTCTTATTCGATTTTAGGATAGCGAGGATTATCAACGCTGTTGGATGAAAGGCCAATGGATGATCCAAGGAGCTACAATGAAGGTTCAGAAATGGACTCCGGATTTCTCCCCTGCTGCCGAATCCTCTGTTGTACCAGCATGGGTAACTTTACATCAACTTCCAATTCATTTCTACAATACCTCGGCTATCATAGGCATTAGCAGCCAGATAGGGAATTTTCTCAAAATGGATGCAGCTACTAATGCCCTAACAAGACCTTCGGCTATAAAAGTTTGTGTTGAAATTGATCTACTTTCACAACTCCTTTCTACAATTGTGGTAGGAATTGGAAATAAAGTTGCTGAGTACCCAATTGAATATGATCAGTTGCCATCATATTGTACACATTGTAGGATAATTGGACATAGCCAGTCAAACTTTAATTTTCTACACCCTGAACTGAGAAATAATAGAAAAGCCTCAGATGAAACTAAAGAGAATAAGGTTAGGCAGGCCTCAGTTCAAGCTGACTCTCATAAGAAATTAGGAAACCCAACTAAGGTAGCTGTTGAAGTGGAAGGCACTTCGACACTATCAGTTTCCCAAAAAGAAGCTGATTTCCAATTCCAAAACTTGATCTCTACCTCTCCTGGGGAAAACAACTCAAACTCTCTCAGAGTTAATCCCATGAATAGAAATACGCCTTTCTATTCATTGGATGATATCTCAAAACCAATCTCCAATTTTATTTGGAGAAGAAAGAGTAAACAGCCTGAACTTCCTCCTATCCAGGAAAATTTAGTTAAAAAGGATATGGTTACTATATCAAATGCTTTCCACACTTTAATTGATTTACAGGATCATGAAGCCCAAGAGGATGAATCAGTGGACATTTTCCATGAGTGTGTGGAATCTCAGGATTCACATCCAAAAGAGGTAGATACTATGGCCATTTGCTTGTCCACCCCTGCTGTAGGGCAGGTTGACTCAAAAGAGCAAACACTCAATAATGTAATCAAAGCTCCAGTCATCTCTACAGTACATAATCAGGCTGTAGAAAACACATTTCAACAAGAGGTAAGCATTTCAACTGCAGACAAAATGGGTTTAAGTGAAGGCAAGAAGGGTAAAAATAGTACTGCTCCTGTATCTAACCAAAGGAAATGAGATCATCTCAAAAAGCAACCCCCCCCCCCAAATTCTTAAATGATTAAGTACACCAAAATAGGGAAAATATTAGTTTGGAATGTTAGGGGTTATGGCACTTCACTGGATAGATTAAAGACTTTAAATAGGAAACACAAGATAGACATTCTTCTAATTGAACCATGGCATGAAAAACAGAATTTAAACAGTTTGAAACATGAACTCGGTTACAATAATGCTTTTCATGCTCACACTACTAAAATTTGGCTTCTATGGAACCATGTTTTCAGTTTAACTATTGAAAATGAATCTGACCAGTTCATACAGGCTAGAGTAACCGATAATGCCACTTCTGTTTATTGGAATGTTAATTTCATTTATGCTAGTGTCCATAGACAGTTGAGGGAGAACTTATGGTCTGATCTACATACCCCAACATCAGATCCATCTATCTATATTGGGGATTTTAATACTGTAGCATCGGTCACTGAATATAAAGGTAGGAAATCGACCCCTAGAAAAAGCATGAAACAATTTAATGATTTTCTAACTAAGATGGACTTACATGATATCCCTACTGTTGGTAACTCTTTCACTTGGAGCAACAATAGATATAGGGACAAAGGAAAGGATTTACAGTTTCAAATGTTAGACAGGGGAATATGTAACTTAGACTGGCTAGATCTCTTCCCTAATAGTTCTATCCAGGTTTTAAATAGGATGACATCTGATCATTCTCCTCTTTTATTATCTATTCAATCTGCTGTAGAACAGGTTCCAAGACCTTTTAGATACCAGGAAATGTGGTCAAATAGAGAAGATTTTCATGATTTAGTTGTATCTAACTGGAATTTAATATCACCTCTGTCCGGGATGAATAGATTTGTTCACAAACTAAAGAGGCTTAAGATTGTAATAAAGGATTGGAACAAAAATATTTCTGGTGATGTTAATAAGAATCTTTCACAATCTGAATCAAGAGTTAATGAACTGGAAATTCTTTACCAGCAGTTTCAGGATGAATCAGTTTTAAATGAGCTACTGAAATCTAAAGCTTTGCTTCTGAGATCTCAGAAGGAATACAACATTTTTCTGAAGCAAAAGGCTAGGTTAAACTGGTTTAAACAGGGTGATGCAAACACAAGCTACTTTCACCACACAATTAAGGAAAAGAAAGTAAGATCCAGAATTGCTAAAATTAAAGATGGTAATGGCAATTGGATATCTGATCCAAGTTTGATTAAAGAAGAAGGTGTGAGATTTTTTCAGAAACTACTGAATGAGGATGCATCACAAAAAGAGGGGACTTATCTAAATTATTTTCTGCAAGAGATCCCTAAAGTAATAACTGATCAACAGAATACCCTTCTGCATACCCCCATTAATAAACAGGAACTGAAAACTGCTGTTTTTTACCTTAATAGATCTAGTTCACCTGGCTCCGATGGATTCTCTGGGGATTTCTATATATCTTTTTGGGAAACCATTAACGAAGATCTGTTAGAAGCTGCTAATGACTTTTTAAATACTAGTTATATCCCTAAAGCTATGTCTAGTACTTGGCTCACTTTAATACCTAAAAAAGCCATTCCAAACACATTTGCAGATTTCAGGCCAATAAGCTTATCAAACTTTGTAAATAAAGTTTTTTCTAAACTGTTAATGGAGAGGATTAAACCACTAATGCACTTAATGATTTCCCCTGAGCAATGTTCTTTTTTTAAAGGTAGGGATATTTCGGATAATGTGATCCTTATGCATGAAATGACCAGATTGCTCTCTAGAAAGTCTAAGGTTTCAAATTTGATTATCAAACTAGATATGCAAAAGGCTTTTGATAGGGTCTCTTGGTCTTTTCTTAACTCCATTCTCCTACATTTTGGTTTCCATGGTAAATTTGTTAGACTTATCATGCATAATATTGCCTCTGCAAACTTTTCAGTTTTAATAAATGGTGTCACAACTGGCTTCTTCTCTTCCTCTAGAGGAATTAAACAAGGAGACCCTCTCTCCCCCTTTTTGTACAATATTTTATCAGAGGCTTTTTCTAGGGGTCTAAAGAAATTGTTTCACACTGGATATTTACAGTACTTCAGTCTTCCCAGCTCCTGTTCTCCTCTTACTCATCTCATGTATGCCGATGACACTGCAGTTTTTCTGAACACTAAACCTAATAACTTGAGGCGTTTTAAACATTTTTTGAAGGCTTACGAGATCACATCAGGTCAAAAAGTAAACTTTACAAAATCAGAATTCTTTGTTTCACATAACACTCCCCTTCAGCAAGTCCAGTCTGTTAAAAGGTTACTAGGGATGGAGAAAGGCTCCTTCCCTTTTAAATACCTTGGAGTCCCTATTTTCTCTGGTAGGAATTTAAAGGTGCATTATCTTCCTGTGATTGAAAGAATGGAGAGATTGATAAATAATTGGAAGAATCGATGGTTAAGCTCTGCTGGTAAAATCATCTTGATAAACCATTGTTTTCTTTCAATTCCAACACATATCTTTGCAGTCCTAAAACCCCCCAGGATAGTTTTAAAAACAATGGAAAAGATGGCATCTAGTCTATTTTGGGGAAAATCAGATTTTGCTGAAAGGAAAAGATGGAGATCATGGAAAAAATGAGTTATCCAGTGAATGAAAATGGTTTAGGTTTTAGGGATTTGAATGCTATAGTAGATGATTTCTCATGTAAATTATGGTGGAAGCTCCAAACTAATGAGACTCAATGGTCAACACTTTTATGGACACTACCTATCACTTACAAAAAATCCCACATTTGGGGAAGAATAAGAGGAGTAACTACTATGACAAATAGTCTAACTAGACTTATCTTTGGTAAAGGGGATTTCTCCTTTTGGAATGCAAATTGGATAGGAGATGGTGCTCTTTGTTATATTTGGCCTGAGGAAATGGACATACCTTTTGAAGATCTATCCTTGAGGTCTTTCATTAACAACAAACCTGCCTTCTTACCAAGTTTGGAGCCTTATTTGGCTACCAATATCATTTATATTCTGCAGGAAGTAGAGCTGGAGCACTCTCATGAGGATAAGTTAATTTGGACCCCAACTACAGATGGGAAATTCTCAATTAGATCTGCCTACAACATTTTTAGATAGAGTAGACCTAAAATACAGCATCTCCAAAAGGTTTGGTCTCCTTACATTCCTAGAAAAATGTCAGTACTCCTTTGGAGAGCATTAAACTGCATTCTCCCTTTTGATAATATCTTAAGTAGGATGGGTTTTTCATTGGCTTCGATATGCCCTCTTTGCAAGAACAATAAGGACAATCTTGATCATTTTTTCAATTCATGTCCTTTCTCTTGTTCAGTTTGGAATAGTTTTCACTCTCTTTTACAGCTGCCACAAACAGGTTTTATGAATTTAAATAGCAGGGTGGAATATTATTTATCTTTCAAGGATGACTCTAAAATCCATGCAAATTTGATAACTGCTGCTTTTATAGTTACAATTTGGTCTCTCTGGACTAGCAGAAACAAATACATATTTGAGAATAGACCTTTCTCAAGTGAGACTTGTGTCCATGACATTAAACAAATGATTTACATAATCTTCACAGCTCATAAATTGAAAGGTAATAGAGATAGGCATAATCAATGGATTCAGGCTAAGATCATTCCTCAAATTCTTCAAAAAAATAGACCTGCAATTATAGTAGTTTTCTGGGAAAAACCACTAACTGGCTTTAAAATAAACACTGATGCTTCATGGATTTCTAGTGGACTTTCCTCTGCTGCAGTAATTGTTTGGGACCGGAAAGGTAATGTAGTTAAAATGAGAGCTAAAAGTTTTCAGAGTCCATCTCCTCTGCATGCAGAATTAACATCAATCAAAATGGGATATGAAATCTGCTCAGAACTAGCTTTAGAAAAATGTGTAATTGAATCTGATTGCTTAACTGCGGTTAGGAGTATCCATAATCCTGTGAGATGCCCTTGGAGAATATTATCTATATGCTATGCACTTAATGTAGAACACTCCTCACACCCAATTCAACACACACCTAGACAAGCTAACATGGCGGCGGATTTCTTGGCAAAATTTGCTAAGGAAAACAATTTGCAAGGTGATATAGACATTAGGTCAATTCCCATTTTCCTCAAGGGATTGTTATTATTAGATTCTATTGATTTCCCAACAATAAGAGTTGGATCTCCTTTGGATACCAATAGGATATAGATGAGGCCTTTTTCAACTGCATTTTAAGTGTTTCTTGACTGTTATTTAGAAGTTTTAGTCACTTTTTTTAGCACAAATATTGCTAGTTTCTTTTCTCCTTTAATTTTAGGTACTTAACAAGGATGCATGGATATGAGGTAGTTATTGATACTGGGAATCTAATGCTCACTCTGACTTGCTATGTGACATACCTGCTTGTTCTCTCCTGATCTGATCATGCGGAATTGATTCTAAGCCTTAGAATCAATTCCGCATGATCAGATCAGGAGATTAGAATACTACATGCTGCCTTACCAATTGTCTGAGAAGAAAAGACTCCTTCAGCGCCATAAGGTTCATAACAATGGAGATTCCTTTTGGCTTCAATACCGTTGACAAATTGGGGTCTCGATCTTTCGATTTCCCGTCCTGTTCGCGGTATTTCAGCAACAGGTTATCCATAGGGTGAATACTTTTGCACGGGGATAAACTATTTATAGAATAGGGACATCCACTGCTTTGGTTAGCAATTTCTTTTGCTTCAGGAGTTTCTGCTGAGCTCTTGGATCATGATTTGGATGATCAACTTGTAATATTCGTATACTATCAGCGCCTAATTTTGGCTAACTTATTCAGCCTGGGGAGCCTAATAAACACCCCCCATCCTCGGATGGTTTAATTTTAAAAAAAAGAAATAATATTCCTGGTAATACCAGGGGCATAATAACATCCAAATAACTTTAAAATTAATCCACTAGGCAAACTAAGAAAATAAGTCCCTACGCCTAATGTAACAACTCTTGCCCCATATCCCACTCGTAGGTCCACCTCTCCTTTCGCCAATCTTCTACTTTTTTCTCTGTTCCTGCATATTTCTACAAATATGAGATCTAGATCCGGTATCTAATACCTAGGAATTATAATTTGTAGTTGATAGATTAATTTCAATCATCATCATACCTGAAATAGAAGCTCCACAAAGCTTTTTCAAGGTATCCAAGTAGTCCTTGAATTTTCTCTGCCAGTGCCCTTCCTTGCCACACTGGTAGCACATGCCTTTGGGCTTGTTCTTATCCTTCTTGATAAAATTTTTTTGGCTTCATGGCTCCTTGCTTAGCCTTTTTTGGTCCAACCATCGGTTTCTTGCCATGTTGCCTCTTTTCGATGGATTAACCATCAAAACTGTGCTCTTGTCCCTTTTCATTTATTTTTCATCCATCTTAAGCATGTTGAGTAACTCAGCGAGAGACATATTCTCCACTTTGTTCATATGAAAGGATCTCACAAATTGGGTAAAGCTTGCTAGTGGGGATTGCAAAATTATGTCAACACTTGACTCATAAGAATATTTCTCGCCCAAAGCTTCCATTTTCTTTATGAGACCAATCATCTTCAACACGTGAGAAGTAACTAAGGATCCTCCAACCATTTTACAATGGTGAAGTTCACTGGATATCTCATATCTCTCATTCCTCTTGCGTTTATCATACAAAGTCTTCAACTTTTGAAGAATGGTTTAAGCGTCAAGATGTTCGTGTTGCCTTTGCAGCTCAAAGGTCATAGAGGCTAGCATGATACAAGCAGCTTGTTCAACATGCTCTGTATACTTCTTATAAGCATTTCTAGCATCTTGGTCAACAGTCGACTGGATTGGTTCAGAGGAACCAGCTATCTCAATAGCACTAGATTTTGACTTTAGCTTGTCAGGATCTTCCCGGGGGGGGGGGGGGGGTTCAAGAACATAAAAGATCATTTCATACCTGAGAACAATTCTCAGATTTTGGTACAATTCCATGAAATTTGAACCATTCAATTTCTTTTCATGAAGCAGTTCACGTAATCCAATCACGTGGGCAGTCATTTTTCTACAATACATAAATTAAAAATTATAATTAAAATATGAACATATAATATCATTCACATGGTAAACAAAATCGAACACAAGAATGAATTATGTCAATGATTTTGCTCCCACCAATTTAATCAAGTAATTATCCCTTCCTAGTGTATTATAATTAAAATGTCATATATTTAATATACTTCAATAATTTCCTCGAAATTCCTAGGACAGGCTTGTGGAGGGGTCACAAACGATCCCACTTAAAATCGCCAGCCTCCTTAGACAGAATTTCTTGGTCATTTACATGAAATCGTTCTTAAATTAATTATTTTATTTAATAATGTAAGACACTGTTAGAATTTACTCAAAATTTCCAGGAAAGGCTTGTGGAGGGGTCACAAACGGTACCACTTAAAATTGCCAGCCTCCTAGACAGAAATTTTTTGGTCATTTCTTAAAAGTCTTTCTTAAATTATTTATTTAATATATTTATGACTTCTAGAAGTTCCACAAAAAATTTAAAGAAAAAGCAATTGAAGGGGTCACAAAGGTTCTACTTTAATCTCCAGCCCTCTAATACAAATGTTCTTGGTCGACTTGGAAGTTGCATTTTAATCCTTAATTCAAAATAATAATAATTTAATTAAGCCTTTAAATATAAATATTTATTTATAATGACATAAAACTTTATAACTACTAGTTACTTTTTAGGTATTACTAGTGGGCTAGGATCCTTGCTAATTATTTTAACCTTGAGAATTCCCAACAAATCAAACTAAATTAACAAGGTAGATCTTACATCAATAACAACAATTGTAACTCCTAGATAATTAGGTTACTAACTATTACTATGCACTTTAAGTGACTCCTAATTCTCTGCCTCAAAACAAGTTGCCTTGAGGATTCACAAAAAATCAAGTGTTTTGTTAAGTCTTAACCCATTATTCAGAAATCGAGTTTCATAACATTAAACATATTATAAATTGAATGACCTTGAGGATACCCAACAAATCAATTCGCATGATAATAGTTGTAATATTGTAATAACGGAAGGCAACTAAATAACATAATATTCGTGAAGAAATTTATAATATTTTATATTTTATATTAATCAGACATTAAATCAAATTAAATCAAATTAAATTTGACCAATTACAATTAATCACATTAAATAAAATAAATAACATTAATTGTGTCAATAACATTTAATCAAATGAATTATACCAATTCGTTCAATTACATTTAATCACATTAAATGAGTTAATAATATTTAATTTTTTTTAATTTAAACCATCCATGGATGGAGAAAATTATATTAGGCCTTCCCAAACCATAGAAAAAGAAAAACATTATACAGGAAGAAAGATGAAGCCGTAGCTTAGTTAGGATATACAAGAGTGAGCATTAAGCTCATTAAGAAACATTTGTTGCTTTCAAAAGAATGACAAGGATTGAAAAGGTAGCTAGAGGATTTGCCAATGGTCTAAGTAAGAGATCATCGAACTTGTTAGTGAGTCGACATGTCGAAACAAAAGTCAGTCAGAGTCACCTTACTTAGACAGTAAGCATATCCACTTCCAATAGTTAAAAGCTCCGAGTTAAGAAACCATGATGAAGTGAATAAGAGGAAAAGATCTTGGTGAGTATGAGTCAGATTGAGCAGTCTGCCTCGGATTTTTACCGGAAAGGCTGGTGCAGTGTAAAGCTTGCAAGGAAAGCCTCTTTCTGAAACGTGACATCCTGATCATGCAGTGCCTGAAGCTGCCTCCAACACCTAGGAAACAACACAGCAACTCAGTAGCATCCGTTCAATGAGGCATTCTTAATGAGGGAATACCCAAATGATCTAATCTAATTAGGCCCTGACAGGTATTAGAAAGCATTTTAAAACTGTTCAAGCATGAACTAGACTGAGATAGGAGACACTTTTTAGCCAAAGAATCAGCAACCAAGTTGGCTTGTCTGTGTATATGCAGTAGGGAGAAATCTCCCAAGGCTTGGTGAATGTCATCAGCCAATTGAAACAACTTCCAGTGTGCAGACATAGGTTCAACAACAAATTTTACTGCCATCAAGCAATCTAATTCAATATATACAGGTGCAGAGTAGCCTCTACCATTTCTTAATGCAAAAAGTATTGCTCTCAGTTCAGCTTCCAGAGGGGAGTTTTCCTGTGTAAAACTAGTTTGAGCTGAGATAAAACTACCCCTGGGGTCTCTGATTATCATTCCAATTCCACACATGTTCGAGGAACCATTCCATGCAACATCAACATTTATTTTGAAACCATTACAAGGTCTTTCCCAAGCAATTTTGAAAATTTTTGGCTTAGGAGTGGATTTTATTAAAGGTAAGAAGGAGTGATTTGCAATGCTTAAGTCTATATTAGAAGTAATGTAGACCGGTTTTGCACAAAAAGTGTAGAAAATTTGTTCCTTGATTTGGTTTAGCACTGGGCCCCTAATTGGCAAGGCAGAATCAAATAAACATTTGTTTCTCATTTTCCATAGGTTCCAACAGGTAATTAGGGAGGCTGTACTAATTATTTTCTGTGCAAGGAACTGAGACCAGGATAGGTAAGGTAGAATGAAAGTCTTTCCCAAATGGATGGGAAAGATCTATCCCGTATCCCCATGAATTGATGAACAGTACTCCAAACATATACAGAGAATATGCATGAATTGAAGAAATGATCCAAGGAGTCCACATGGTTGCTGCACATGCAACATTTAGAAGGCAAATGGAACCTCAGTTTTTGCAGGACATTATCAAAAGGTAAGTACGAGTTAATAAGCTTCCACATGAAAATTGAGATTTTCTTTTCTATCCTGGAAGTCCAAATTAGTTGGGTAGAAGCCATAGTACCTGACTGTGAGCTGAGCAGGAGATAAGTAGATTTAAAGGAGAAATCACCCTTAATACCTGGTTTCCATATAAGTCTGTCCCTCCTATGTGATGAGAGTTTTGAATCCTGCAAAATAGAAATAACATGAGATGGAAGATGAGGAGAAATTTCCTGAATCATCAGAAATTTGTTTGAGATGAATTCCGATACTGTACAGTTCTCCGGGATATGGACAAGGTTTGAATCACAGTGGTCCATAATTGGCCCTATATTTAGCCAGTTAGAGGTCCAGAAATTACAGTCTCCCCTACCAACTATGACTCTGGAGTTTTGTTCAGCCCAAACATTAAAAGAGCAAATCCTTTTCCAATTAGAAGAGGTTCTATAGGAGGGTGGCAGGGATGCAAGAAGATGAGTCCATAAAGCCTCAGCCTTTTGGAATTTCCACCATAGCTTAACAGAGCATGTATCAATTATGGTGCTTATTGATCTGAAACCTAGACCATTTTGATTAAGAGGGAAGCAAAGAGCATCCCATCTTCTCCATGATCTTTTAGGTTTCTGATCAATATACCCCCAAAAGAATCTACTGAGTTTTTTTTCTATGGTGGAAATTACCAGCTGGCTCGGCTTTAGTACTGACCATATGTTCTGGGGAATAGAGAAAATGCAGGACTTTATGAGTGTAATTTTACCCCCAGTAGATAGCCATTTGTTTTTTCAACCTCAAATCCTATTATCAATCTGCTCAATGAGTGGCTGGAAATAGGATTTTTTGCTATTCCTGTGAAGATAGGCACACCTAAATATGTGAATGGAAAAATCCCTATTTTCATGCCTAGGGTCCTCTTTATTATGTTAACTGTGTGAGCAGATGCATGTTTCCCAATGAAAATGTCACTTTTGCTGTAATTTAGTTTTTGACCCGTGACTTCCTCAAATGTGGACAGGAAAGCTTTAAGTCTAGACAGTGTTTTTTTCTCACCCTTAAAAAAGTCCACAGTGTCATCAGCATAAGATAAATGGGAAATTTTTAGAGAGTTACCTGGAAGGTCATAATAGGCCAGCTTACCAGTTTGAAAGATAAACACTAAACTTCTAGTAAATGCCTCGGAAAAGATGTTGAAAAGAAAAGGAGAGAGGGGGTCACCTTGTTTAATACCTCTTGTAGATTGAAAGAAACTAGCTGGCTTACCATTGATCAATATAGAGAACCATGGCTGTGATAGATTATTCATGATGGGAAAGATAAATCTAGCATGGAAACCAAACTTAGAAAGTACACTATATAGAAATGACCACTTAACCCTATCAAAAACCTTCTTAAGATCTAGCTTGACAATGCAATTCGGTTGCCTTTGCTTCCTATTCAGGAATCTAACCATTTCTTGTAAGTAGATTACATTGTCCGTGTGTCTCTACCTTTAAGAAAAGCAGTTTGTTGCGGGGAGATTAATTTAGGCATGAGTGGATTGAGTCTTGCCATTAGTACTTTTGAACAGATCTTATTAACTACATTGGAAAGACTAATAGGCCTATAGTCATCAAATGACATAGGTATTTTCTTCTTAGGAATGATTGCAATCCAGGTGCAACCAAAACCCCTTGGAATGTAATTCCCAGCAAGAAAATCCTGGACTGCTGATAGAAGATCAGTTGAAATTATGTCCCAAGATTTGATGTAGAATTTAGATGTAAAACCATCTGGACCAAGGCAACTGTTCTTATTGAGACTAAGAACAATGTCCCTGAGCTCAGTCAATGTCACAGTTTGGATGAGTATATCATTATCTTGTTGAGTAACCAGCTTAGGAATCTGACTTAGAAAATGAGATCTGAAAAAATTACAATCAGGAGTGCTATCATCAGTTAGGAGTTCTTGGTAGTAGTGAACAGCTTCAGTCTCTATATCCTGTGTGCTATCTAGCCATTGACCATTTCTACTTTTGATTTTAGTAATTCTTAACCTACTTTTTCTTTCCTTAACTGAGTTGTGAAAAAAACTTGTATTATTGTCTCCTTCCCTTAACCATTTTATCTTGGCCTTATGTTTCCAGAAGCTTTTCTGTTCAACAAGAGCTCTCACTAACTTAGCCATAGCTTCCTTCAGATTAACCAAATTATCCACTGAAACATTGTGATTATATATTTGTTCCTGAGCTTCTAGAGCCCTTTCAGCCCGAACCACATTTTCATGAATATTACCAAACTGCTCCCTGTTCCATATTTTTAATTCTTTTTTCAACCTTAACAATTTAAGATAAAACCCAAGCATTCCTGAATTGTCTAGAGGGAGATCCCAGTTTTTTTTAAATTACCTCCATGAATTCATTCCTTTTAAACCATGTGTTTAGAAATCTGAAGGGCCTAGGGTTTGATGGGATATCACTACCAATAGTGAGCAGCATAGGGTTGTGATCGGAAGACATTTTATTTAGAATTTGAACAGAAGAGGTAGGAAAAATGGATGACCATGAGGAATTACATAGGGCTCTATTTAATCTTTTAATAGTAGGATTTCTGAGCCTGTTGTTACTCCATGTAAATAAATTCCCTACTGTATGGATTTCTTCCAAAGCCATTCCATTAATGAAATCATTAAAATCCTTCATACTGCCTAATTTGGGAGTGGATGGGCCTTTATACTCATTTATGGATGTAGTGACATTAAAATCCCCAATAAAGATAGCATCTGAGCTAGCCGAAGACCTAAGATCAGACCAGAGCTGCTTCCTTCCATTTCTAGTTCTAAGTCCGTACACAAAGAAAGCATCCATATTTTTATTCAAGGTGAGACTATACAAAGAGACAGAAAGGAATTGTAAATTATCACAAATGACAGTAAGTGATAAACTGTTATTCCAAAAAAGCCAAATCTGACCACTTGTTGCATACACACATTTGTCATATTGTAGCCGTTGTCTATATAAATCACATTGCATATTGTCATGTTTAGGCTCAATTAAGCAGATAAGTTCAAACCTATGCCTAGTAATCAAGTTTTGTAGTCTTAGCATGGAGGTGTCCATTCCCCTCAGATTCCAAACCAGGAAATTTATCTTCAGTGTTGTATTATTCATAATGAGATGTTATTGGCGCTTTTTGATCTAGTCATGATGGTATTTAGCTGAGTTAAATACGTCTCATTCCTATGCTTAGAATCATTCACTGATTGTCTATTGCTCTTAAACCTAGATGGTTTGTGGTGTAAAGCAGATGAACTTACCTGGCTAGCCTGACCACCCATAGGGTCAACATCCTCAGCTTCTGGAGCTACTTCGTTGATTGTAAGATTACCTGATGTGTTATCACCACTGGTTCCATCATCGTCCTCCAGAGGGAGGAATCTGTTGTGCCTCTGTTTCTGCTGAGAGAAGATGTAGGTTTTAGCGGCAATAATGGTATTGAAAGGTGAGAAGAACTTACCCCTTTTACTTGGAATGTCATCCTTTGCAAAAACTTTCCTTGAGGTGATGTTAGGTGGAGGAGATAGGGAATGCTTAGGAGATTGCATTTTGGTGTTTGTGCCCTCATCAGAGTCTTTTAGAGTCTCATTATGCTGCACTGCCCTAAGGATCACCTCAGCCTTTTTATCCTGATTAGAAGCAATCTGATCTCCCATCTCAGGGTCAGGGCCATTTGAATCTAATATCAAATCTGTTGCCATCTGATCACCAGCACTGTCTCCTACCTTAGAAGGCATAATCTCTGGGTGCTTACTTTTGTCCACCTCCACTAAGGATTCAGGGTCATCACCCTCTTCAATAATTATAACTGGAGAGATTTTCTATTTTGGAACATATTTGAAGGTCCTAACAGTCTGATGTTTTTGTTTTTCTGCAACTGACAGTCCTGAACCCCCTGCCTTATTGTGTTAATCATGTAGAAAATCTACTCCTTCCTTATGTAGACTATCTAAACTACCATGTTGATCCTTGGTTTGGAGCCCAATCTTACCATCCCCAGAAGTCATAATCCTATTAGATTTAGTTATCTTGAGTTCAGGGTGTAAGTATATGCAATTATCATCCTCATGACCAATAGACTTACAGTGGTGACAATATAGAGGTAAATCCTCAAATTGTAAAGGTAGCTTAACTACATTATATTCAATTCCTTCCTCCTCAATTCCCACTCTAATGAATGATGGCAGCTTATTTTTTAGATCAATTTCTACACACATTTTCACGGATGAAGGACGGGTGAGAGCAGCAGTAGCTGCGTCCATCTTAATAAAAGTCCCTAACTGATTCCCAATAGATTGTAGCATAGCAGTGTTATAGAAAAAGACTGGGACATAGGGGATGGTAACCCATACCGGCACTATTGAAGACAAATGAAATCATATTTATTCAATTTGTAATCCAATCAAATTAAATCGAATTAATCACATTAAATGAGTCAATCACATTCAATGACAAATAAACTATTGAAATCATTTTATTCTATTTGATATTTAATCATATTAAATCCAATTTAATCATACTAAATCCAATTTAATCATATTAAATGAGATCAATCACATTTAATCTCATTAGCTATATCAAATCATATGCTTTCCTTCTAAAACTTAATCACATTAAATTATCAATCATAATAAATGAAATTAATGACATTTAATCACATTAAATTACTCTCCCCGTCCCAAGTTAATTTGCAGAAAGAGAAAGCGCGGAGGCAAATTTCAACAATAAAAAAAGGACTGATTTGACTTGAAATTGATGGTTGAAAAGCTGAAAATAGTGAAAAAAGTACAGAATGAATAGTGTCTCGGTAAATGGGTAATACAGTACTTTACAGCAATCTAATTCCTAAATATTCCCTCCAAAACTAATGTTTGGCTCCAAAACTAATTTTTTGGAGCCAAAATTTCAAAATGGGAGCCAAAAAATACAGATTTTGGAGACAAATTTATACTATTTCAGCAACTGTACAGACATGTTCAAAACCTATATGTAAAACTATAAAATCGGGCATTTATTACTCAATAACATCAAACCCTAAAAACCCCTAAAAACTTGCTCTCAGAAATTTGTTTTGGCAAGTTTAGCAAGAACTGGCCAGATTTCAAACCTTCTTCTTCTCTTTGTTTTCATCAGCGAGCTGGGATGTGATGGTTGGTAGGTGCTTGACGGATGAACAGAGGCAGGAAGTCCCCCACTTCTTGCTTCAAAACATAGTCAATGGGCAGATCAAACACCAACGTTGTCTTGAAGCAGCAGAGAGGTGGGGTGTCTCCATTCGTATAGTGAGCACCATTTGGGCACGGGTCAGGTTGCAAACATGCAATGGGGAACCTGTGAACGCTTGTTCAAGGAGACACGGGCGGCGGAGACCTGATAAAAAGCTCATCGGCTTGGAGGCATTAATGGCGCTGCCTCTAAGGGATAGGCTTAGTTGCAGAAGCACAACAGCTGGCCTTAATGTTGGTAAAAGCACAGTTCAAAGAGCAATAGCAAACAAGGAGGTGAGGAGTCACACAAACGATGTGCATCCAAGTTTAACAGTGGCATGCAAAGAATCAAGGCTGGAGTGGTGTCTAAGCAAAGTGGAATGCAACATGATGTTCATGGACATGCACAATGTTATCCACACTGACGAGAAATGGTTCTATCTAATAGAGGCATCATCCAGGTTCATTCTAGCACCTAATGAATCAGAACCACATAGGATTGCACATAGTAAGCACTATATTCCGAAGCTTATGTTTTTATGTGCTGTGTGTAAACCTATTTTTCATGTAGATGGCACTATTATGTTTGATGGAAAAATAAGGGCGTTTCCTTACAATTAGTACATAGCAGCCAAGTACATAACTATTAATCGACCTAGGGGAACAATGATTTTAACACCAATTTAGTCCTTCACAAGAGAGGTCATTAGGCACAAACTTATTTTCTAACTCATTCCAGCAATTAAGAGAAAATGGCCAAGTTAGGCAAGCAGAGAAATTTTCATACAGCAGGATAATGCAGCAAGCCATATTTATGCAAATGACCCAGAATTTATAGTAGCTGGCACCTCAAACGGTTTCAACATTAAGTTATTATACCAACTACCCAAATCCCCTGACCTTAACATACTGGACCTAGGTTTTTTTGCCTCCATACAAACTTAGCAATACCAAACCCTAGTACTACCTTAGACAAATTGCTAGATGCTGTTTATAATGCTTTTGAAAGAGAAGATCCCAAAGTTATTGACAATATTTTTCTAAGTTTGCAAAATGTTATGGTAGAAATCATGAAATGCAGGGGTGACAGTGAGTTTAAATGCCACACATGGGTAAGGATAGGTTGAGTAGATTGGGTATGCTGCCATAGAATCTGATTGTTGATTCAGAGTTGGCGAGGAGCTGTTTGGAGTTCTTGGTTTCTAGGGGAAGGACAGAGAAGGTTCATGACCTTCTCTTATCCTTGGAAATGGCAAACTGAAAGACTAGGATCAAATATTTTTGTAGGGTTGTGCTTCTAGAACTAGTTCTAGGGTAAACATACAATATATTTTGTGCAAGTATGTTTATAGGGCAACCTTGTAAAACTTGGGATCAGTGAATTCCCTTTTGAATAAAGTTTTAAAATTTGATTTTGTTTAAAAATTAGCAATGCAAGGAGGCAACACTATAACGATCATAAATGTTAACAACTAAAATGGTTGGTCAAGCGTACACTATAAACAAGAACAACGAAGGGACACACTTCCATGCTGCCATCCAATGTATTATACAAACATGGTTGCAGCCTAAGTGTTTTAAAATTTTCAGTTTTCATCATAGGTGGGAGCTACAACATAGGATCAATTACACAAATAATTTCAGAGCTGTTTTTAATCAATTACTGTCCCGCTAAGTTCAGATCAGTTCAGAGACAAATCTGCATGACTGCATGTTATAATCATGCATCACAGCTTCATCATCAATATAGGTCAAGCCATCACATGCATATCACATATTTAACTTGTCACCCATGACACATAACAAATCACACAGAATCACATGCTTTTATTGCTCCATTTTGCCCAAGATCAGAAATATGCCACGCCAAGTATAGTGAAAATAGAACACATATAGTCTTGGCTGCACATTTATATTTTAACTACCAAACAGTGCAGGATTGATACAACATGATATCAGTGAGATGTTTTACTTCCACCATGATACTAAGGTTCTCTATCTTCACAACCATGCACAGAATAAGTGAAGGAATCTGTTCTTAATAAGTCACAGAATATGGTTGCTGCCAAAGTGGGAGCTACAATGTAGAATCAGGTACACAAATAATTTCAGAGCTAGTTTTAATCAATTAATGCCCCGCCAAGTTCAGATCAGTTCAGAGACAAATTTGCATGGCTGCATTTTATAATCATGCATCACAACTTTATCATCAATATAGGTTAGGACATCACATACACATCATATATTTAACATGCCAGCCATGACAAATCGCATATCACACAGATTGACATGCTTTATTGCTCCATTTGGCCCTAGATGAGAAATATGCCATGCCAAGATAGTGCACATAGAACACGTATAGTCATGGGTGCACATTTATATTTTAACTACCAAACGGTTTAGGATTGAGACAACCTGATATCGGTAAGATGTTTTAATTCCACCATGACAGTCAGGTTCTCAGTCTTCACAACCCTGTATAGAACAAGTGAAAGAATCAGTTCTTAATCAGTCACAAAACCATCAAACGTCAAGCGGTGTTGGATTGAGACAACCTGATAGCAGTGACATGTTCTTAATTCACCATGATACTCAGGTTCTTAATCTTCATTACCATGCATAGAACAAATAAAGGAATCAGTTCTTAATGTTGCTGTAAATCATATTACCTAAATGAGACTATAAGTTTTTGAATGCTACCTGAGATCGGTAGGTCTTTTCCGTATCTGAATACTCAGGCCCTAGCTCTGCCAAATATTTCTTGGCCCTTTTGACCATAGCATACATTTCACATCAAACAACATATTTTGCAATGTCTCACCAAATCCATGGCGTAGTTTCTTCGGGAAATACATATTTGGTGCAAGCACCAGGGTTTAGGTGCCCAGTTTCTGGACTGGGATTCAAATTTTGTTTCGAGTCTATTTTGGGCAGTAACTGATCATTGCTTTCTAGGAGTTTAGACTCAGTATCTGGGGGTGGTACATATTTTGGCCAATTTCCAGGGTATAAGCAAGCACATGTTTCAAAGAAGCTGGGTTCTCCATACTTGGGGAACTCATTTCCTTTGAAGTAAACTGAGATGTGGGTCAAATTCTGAATCGGAATCTGTACATGACCGGGCATGTAACTCAGGGTCAGAATGCCCTGATTCTAAACTATGATTCATATGTGGCTGTGACTGCATATTTAAAATGACAGAACTAGGTTCTGGATCTGTTTGGGACTGTGACTGATAATTGATGTCTACAAGTTCAGACTCAGTATTAGATAAGGGTTGTAAGTCAGTCCAGTTCAAGTGTGACATATTAACCGGACTAAAATGTGTGGCTATTGTCCAGTTGTCCTAGCATGTATCAGAATCTGTCCAAGGCACATTATAGTTTCCTTGAACAGGATCCCGGGAGGGCCGTGAGTTTAAACCACAAGGGCTTAGAGGAGGACTGGATTCTGTGTTAGCCACATTCAAGGGTTGGCTGGGGGATAATATTTCCTGCCCGTCTAAAACCCCATCCCTATGTGCCATGGGTGAACAGAATTAATGTGATACAAGGCTAGGGCTTCAACAAAACAGAGGCAATTTTAGTCGATAGAGACAAACTCACTCCACAGAGAACAGAAAATATCAGATTAGAACAATATCACTCCATAAACGGGTACTATGGTTCTATAGCCAAAAACAACCAATACAGTATCAGGTAAAATGAAATAAAACTCGCAAAATACATCAGAGATATCACAAAAAGTGCAACAATTTAGAACATTCCAAGCTCAAAAAACAATAACATCATAGATATCACAAAATTCATACCAATACGAACCTGAAATTTATAGATCTGTATAACCATCACAAAAAACAACTTATACAGAATGTAATAGGTGGTAAATTTTAGATCTGTAACAGATTCGAACATGCAAGACAAGAATGCAGATTATAACCTCACATACAACTTTGGATTACACAATATAGGTTTACCCAGAAACTAAGAACAAAGGTTACCCTTGTTTTAATATCTGAAATCCACAAAATCAAAAACAAAACCCTAATAATATGTGAGAATCAAAGGAGTACCACAATAACATACGCACAAAAACCACAGATCCAACACAAACATTAAAAAATCCCAAAACATAAGAGCCGAACCCTAAACAAAACATTTTTTTGGATCTCACCTGAAAGAAAACTAACTTTTCAAGAACGATGAACACAGAACAAGTCCAGACATAGAACAGATCTAGAGCAGAGGAAGACAACATGGCTAGGGTTTTAAGAGTTTGATAGAGAGAGAGGAGAGACATCTGAAGCAAATGAAAGCAATGGGAAATGGAGCATTAAAAATGAGTGAAATGGAAGGGAAAGCGGAGCGTTGGAGAGCAATAATGTTTCACCAGGAGAAGAAAAAGGTATGCATGTGATATGTGTTAGACCCATTAGCAATTTCAAATGTAATAAGAATTTGGTCCAATAAGACATAGACATGTGTAAAGTTGAAGATTCCATGACTAATTAATCAGCCATTAAGGTTGTAAATATGTTATGGTCCCAAGGGTATTTTAGGGATTTCAGTTTGGTCAAATAGGCTGAATATGGAAATTAAGGTTGTGCAATTTAGACTGGAACACCCAAAATTTGAAAAGTGTGCAGTTTAACCCGGGACGGAGGGAGTACATTAATTTGGTTAATTATATTTAATCAAATTAAACATAAAATTTAAATCTCATTTAAAATTTTAATCATTTTAAGATTAACACTAATTCATTGACTAATTTTAAATTGGATGGTTTAATTTAAAATGAAACAGACTTGATTGCAAAAGAAATATATACGGAAAGCCCCGGCCACGAATCATCGCCGAAAAAATGAAGCACTGGACGCCCTGTATTTTACTTGATTACACCATGTATTTATACTATTGAATATACAATATGTATTTTCAATTTAATTTAAATGATTAAAACAAGTTAAAAATAATATTAAATAAAATTTTAATTTAAACACATTACCACTGCCACTGGAGGTGTTTCTCAGCGGTGGTGCACGACGACCGGCTGTGATTTCACCGGAGGTGGAGGACGGCGGCGAGTTCGTCTTCTCCGGCGGTGGAGGACGGCGGCGGTGATTTTGACGGAGGTGGAGGATGGTCGGCCGTGAGTTCGTCTTCTCCGGAAACTCCGGCGACCAGCCCATTCTCTTTTTCTCGCCCCAGCCCAGTTCTCGTCGCCTCGATCTCCTCTCCCTTCTTTCCTTCTCTGGTCCTGATCTTCTTCTCCTCTCCCCATTATCCTCTCCCCACTCTCCTTCTTTGGTCTGGCTTCTCCTCTCCTATCCGGTTCTCGTCGCCTGGTTCTCCTCATCCGGTTCTCCTCCGCCCCGGTTGTCCCACCCCAGTTCCTCTTCGCCCAGGTTCTTCTTCTTCTTTTCGATTCTCATTTCTCCTCTCGGGCTGGGTTTTGCTCGGTGGAAGACAAAGGTGAAGCATTAGTGGGGCATCGACGGTGGATGGCTGGGGATGGGGACGGCGGGCTAGGGTTTTGCTGGGGACGGGGACGAAGGAGAAGATGATCAGTGACCTAGGGATGGCGGTGACCTATGGTAGAGCTGGGGATGGGAGGTCATTGCCGTACCTCTCAAAGTTAATACTTTTAAGCCCTAATGCTTCTTACCTACAATTAAGTAGATAATGGCAAGTCGGGGTCGTCCACGAGAAGAGGGATCTTTTCAAGTGTTTAAACATATATAGGAGAAAATATACTAGGCATATACATACATAGATACATATAAAAGTATGTAAATAAGGGGGGTTTTGGTTGGTTTGATCTTAAGTTATCAAATTGAAATACAACAACTAGCAAAGCAAGAGAACTATACTAATCATGGAATACAACTAAAGATACAATGTAAATGATAATTAACGGAGCCTTGGGGGCAATCGATTTCCACTTCCAAACTTCATATAGCTCATTGATTCATTCACTCATTCAATTACATTTATTGTCTATGGGGAATGTTATCACTTCTCATTCTAAGATCAACATTCATTCCTCCTTAAGAGTAGTTTGCAAAGACAAACAACGACCATT
The DNA here is from genome assembly GCA_037428765.1 of Rubia yunnanensis. Lineage (NCBI taxonomy): Eukaryota > Viridiplantae > Streptophyta > Magnoliopsida > Gentianales > Rubiaceae > Rubia > Rubia yunnanensis. Next base: position 40,857,357 of record CM075066.1, read on the forward strand.
TACAAACCTCATTGATGATCACCCTAGACAAACAACATCATAAGGGTATTTCATAAATGGCATTTCACCCAAAGGACCATAGGTTTGATAATAACAAACTTTCTACCAAAGACATAGTCATTTAACCAAACAAAGCATTCATTAGGTTAAACTTAGAACAAACAACATTCAAGGTTCAACCTTTCTTTGCATCTATGTGACAAATATGAAAACAAACCACATTAACATACTCATCTAGCAAGAATTACCACACATTATACACAAGAAGTTCTAAATCCATGCTTTTGGATTTCCATATCAAATGAATTAAGAAATTTGCAACTTTCCTAACACTCTGACATTTCAATCTTACTAACATTTCATATACTCAAACAACCCATGGTATAAATGAGGTAAAACACAACATTAATGGCATAATAAATGTTCTCCAATAAATGTTCATAAATGAGCAAACATAGAATCTTACTACATAAGCCTGGAAGCTTCAATCAATTGCTCCCAAGAACTAGATTTAGCTACAAGAGTTCATACTAATTAATTCTAAACAACCAAACATAATACAAGAGAATTCAAAGATGAAAATGGAAGAAAATAGGATTTGAAACAGGACCAAAAACGCAAATGTAGAAGATATGAATGAGAGGAAAAATAGTGCTATTTATAGTACAAAAAGGATAAGGTTAGATTCTTGCCACCTGTTGGTCGTGACTTACGACGAGGCCATCGCGACTTGCGATGAGTGCCAGAATTTAACCATGTTTTCTTTTCTTCTTCTTGTGGTAAACATTTATCTTCATAGTGATTCCTCTAATTTTTCATGTCTTCAATTTCTTCAAAAATGGTCTTCGATTGCCTCCGGTCTTCATGTCTTCGAAGCAATTCTTCAAAAGTCTTCGAAAATGTGATCTTTAATGGCCTCCGGTCTTCATGCCTCCGTGTTCTTCCCTTGTCATGCAAAATCCACTTAGAAGTGGTAAAAGAGAGTAAAGTTTCTCTTAACCCTCCTAAGAGAATTTCAATGTAAATAACAAGCTCTTGAAAATAAAAGAGCACAAAAGTGACCCAAAATAGTACTAAATTATGAACATAAAATGGACATATCAAACCTCCCCACACTTAAACCTTACTCGTCCTCGAGTAAGAAAAGATCCAAGCATACGAAGGAAATGACGTATCCACATCCTAACTACTTTCACCCAAGTCAATACCTCACAAAACTCTCAATATCACACATCCCAATGTTAAGGTCAAATGAGAAGTTTCCCACAAACCCCATTCCTAAATCTACCCAAACCATATCAACCCATCAATTCCTTGATATCCCTAAAACATCTCCAAATCCGGAATTGACAATCCCAAATCCAATGGTATAAGGTGAAGATAAAGACATGTATAAGGTTCAAAACACATGCTCCACTTTATCAATGTATCAACCTAAAAACGAAGCATATTAACGATCAAGAGTTTCATAACTTACTTCGTCTTCTCCCGGTAAATTTTCCACTCCCAAAAGGTCCTCAAGATGTCAAGCTACCCGATCCATCCGTATGGCCAATGCAACCTTATGACTCCAACACCAGAAAATGAGTGAACACATAACAATTTTCAATTTCTCTTGTTTTCTCTCATTTTGCCTAGGAGCCCTTTCGGGTTTTCATCCTAGCCACACGTCATGTTTTTGTTTTCGGCTTACATCTCACCTTTTTCCACACATTTAGCCTCTCATCTTTCCCAAGTCGCCCTCTCGGGTTTTCAACCTATCTGGGCTCCCAATGTTGCCTAAGATGCCCTCTCGGGTTTTCAACTTAGCGGGATTCTTTTTGTTTATTTTTTTTTCATTTTCTATTTTTTTCAAAAAATTTCAAAAAATTTACGTTTCTCCAATCCAAAAAGTAGCAAAGTGCTTTCCGAATGTTAAGGCTAAGAAAAGTATCAAAGCCAGCATTATCCAAGTACATCAAAAGAAAAATGTCCCAAAAAAAGGGAAAAATATCCAACACAAAACAAAAGACTTATCAAAAAGTATTTCCAAAAGTATCTTCAACCCCAATCACCTCAAAGTAGATACCCCTCCCCACACTTAGAACACTACATAATGTAGACAATAGGGCAAAAACGTACAAAGCAAAGTATAGAAAGGGTAAGGATATGGTGCTCACAAATCACTGATTTGGGGAAGAAGGGCCACCGCCAAAATAGCGCTACTGATAATGAGCTAGCCACTCCGTGCTCCTCTGCCTCCTAGCTCTCTACCTCTCTGCTCCCAGATCGGGGCCTGAGACACCGCCTGCCTGGGACTGCATCTCATGGATGCAAGTTGACAGGTGATCAATCTCCTCATCCATGTCAATCATAGTATGGGAGACAAACACATTGTGCTCCAATATCATGCTGTCCTGACGGTGGAATCCATCTTGTATAGTCTGCATCATCCGCTTATAAAAGTCCAGTGGAGGATGGGAGTAGTGAGGTGGCACACCATGTGAAACCCCGAACCCAATTAGATTAATAAATAAAATAAAATATACCTCCGATACAAATCATGTTATCCAACTTGAACCTTTTAATATCACTCTAAATGGAAAATGTATATATATATTTATAAATATTTTGAACGATGTGCTAATTATAAAGTATAAATTTGAAAAAATATATATTAGTTAATATCAAACGAAGATAAGGTATCGGTGTTTAGTATAGGTTTCACATAAGAAAGATGAAGGAAATAATAGTACGTCGAATCAGAATGGAAACGCGATATACAAATTTCACATTTTAAAAGAGTTATGTAAGAAATGATAAATTGAGCTGTTAAATAATTATCTAGATTTTTATAAAAACATCTCCAATAGTTTACCTTGTACCTTCCTCTAAAACGAATATTCGTTTAAATTATTGAGGAACACTAATTTTATAACTTCCTAATATTTTTCATGCTTCTCACAACTATATATAATAGTAATTTTCATACGTAATTACAAATAAGAATAAAATAAATAAGTTACCAATTCTAGTATTATTTTGATTTCAAGGAATATAACTGTGTGTGTATATATATAAATGATTATAAGTATTGTAAATTAAAAATAAGAAAAGCCAATAAATAAATAAAGGAACGGATAGAAAACGAGATGAGACAATAAGTAAACAAACAAATTAAAATACATACCAAAAAAAGGAAATTAAATAGTACGCTGGAATGTGGTGCCATAAAGAAATATTTAGGTACAGGAGAAAACAAAGCAAGAATTAAAATAAATAAATAAAATAAAGTAATAAAATATTGGAGAGAAACACAGGTGTGCGGACGTGAGAAATTTATCCAAAGTAATTTTTCGTAAAGTGACCGTAGGCTAAATGATAAGATTTTAGGTGGTAGGTGTCAAAAAACTATGTCTTCATCTAGTATAAATGACAACTACTGCCTCTGTGAAAACCCCTACCGAAATGGATCGTTATACACACACACACACATATATATATAATAATACTAATAACGATAAATAAAGAAGTAAATAAATAAATAAGAGAAAATACCGAGAAGAGAATATACATATTTATACATATGTAAATATATATAACATAATAATAGTACTAATAAGAAAATAAATAAATAAGAAAATGAACAAATAAATGCTAGAAATTACCAGGAAGGAGAAGCTGGCAGCGGATGTGAAAAGAGTATTCAAAGTAATTTTTGGGCAAGTGGACATAGGCCCTTGATGGTTAAAGAGACAAAATTTTTGGCAGTAGGTGTCAGGAAGCCTATGTCTCATTTAGTATAAATATCAGTGATATCCTCCCCAATACTTCAGCCTTAAGACACTTTGAGTACCAAAATTCAGAGGTTAAGCAGTGAATAGAAGCGGAGGTTGTCAAGCCAAGTTTAACTAAGGTGAGTGTTGCACCGCCCAAGCACGAATTGAGTTAAAATCTAAGTTTATGTTTACATATATATATATATATATATAATACCATCAGAACCGTACTCTGTCGAACTGAACCCTCCACCTCTCGAACCCCTGCTGAAACTTCACCTCTAGAACCCCTGTTGAAGCTCTACCTCTCGAACCTCTACCAAAACACTACCTCTCGAACCCCTGTGGAAGATCTACCTTTCGAACCCCTACCAAAACACTACCTCTCGAACCCCTGTTTTGAAGCTCTACATCTCAAACCCCTACCAAAACACTACTTCTCAAACCCCTGCCAAACTCTACCTCTCGAACCCCTGCCAAAACTCTACCTCTCGAACCCCTGCCACAACACTACATCTCGAACCCTCCCTACTGAAAATCCCACCTCTCGAGCCCCTACTGAAACCATCACCTCTCAAACCCCACTGAGAAACTTCTCCTCTCGAACATCACCTCTCAAATCCCTACTGAATCCTTCACCTCTCAAACCTCCCACGGAAAACTTCACCTATCGAACCCACCGAAAGACTTCACCTCTCGAACCCCCCTATGAAACCTTTACCCCTCGAAATAGTACCCTGAAACCTTTACCCCTCGAACCTGTGTCCTTGAAACCTTTACCCCTCGAACTAGTACTCTGAAACCTTTACCCCTCGAACTAGAACCCTGAAACCTTTACCCCACGAACTAGTACCTTGAAACCTTTACCCCTCGAACTAGTACCTTGAAACCTTTACCCCACGAACTAGTTCCCTGAAACCTTTACCCCTCGAACATGTGTCCCTGAAACCTTTACCTCTCGAACTAGTACTCTGAAACATTTACCCCTCGAACTAGTACCCTGAAACCTTTACCCCTCGAACTAGTACCCTGAAACCTTTACCCCCCGAACTAGTACCCTGAAACCTTTATCCCTCGAACTAGTACCCTAAAACCTTACCTCTCGAAACTTTCTCCAGAACCATTACCTCTCGAACTGTACCTCCCGAACTGTACCCTCAAAATGGTATCCCTCGGACGGTACCACCCAAACTGTCCCACCTGAACTCACCTCTTGAACCTGTACCTCTCGAACTAATATCACTGAAACTGTTACCTCTCGAATTGTACCCCTCGAACTGTACCCCTCGAATCTTACCCCTCGAACTAGTACTACTAAAACCTTTACCTCTCGAACCTTTCCTCTCGAACTAGTACCGCTGAAACCTTTACGAGCTCACCTCTCGAACCTTACCCCTCGAACTAGTACCACTAGAACCTTACCTCTCGAACCTCAGCAACTAAAACTGTACCTTTAGAATTTCTCCAACTGAACCTCACCACTCGAACTGGCACCAGTTATCCCTCGAACCAGTACCACCTAATACTCAAACCACTCGAACCTTCTTCACTCGAATTCTTTACTCGAACCTCCTGTACTCGAACTCAACTACGAGTACTCGAACCCCTGTACCCGAACTCATTTGCTCGAACCCCGATACTTGAAACCTGATACTCGAACCTTTCTACTCGATACTCGAACCTTTCTACTCGATACTCAAGCCTTAAGAGAGAGATATGGCGGTTACACTCAAATGATGGTATTTACTAACTGTTTAATTAAGTGTGTATTTTATCATACTGTACTAGATTATTGTGAAACTGAACTGCTCTAATATTTTCTGTGAAAGACCGGCTTGTATTTTATCTTGCCGTGTCAAACTTGAATCATATACTGCTCTGATGACCGGCTTGTACTTTATCTTGCCGGGTCAAAATTGAATTACCTGCTACCTGATTACCTGTCTTTGAATTTTGGGGGCCCCGACGCAATTGCAGTTTGGTCAAAGTTGGCGGGGAACGGTACTGACCGGACCGTCTTATTAGACAGGCTACACGTGGAGTTTGGTATGCTATCATAACCTCCTGACTGATACGAGCTCGTAACTGAACACCGACGTGAATGGGAAAAGTGAATTCTGAACTGATAGCCTTCGGGTATCACTGACTGGGTTATGTCATGTATGTTAGTTATAGTTGCCATATAGGCACTTGGCAGCAACTCGGCATTAACCACCCGTATCCTTTTACTGTGTGCTAGGACATACGTGGCTAGTTGTTAATTGTTAATTGTTATTTCTGTGATCACTAAAACTCAACTGGGTAAATACTAGCGATGGAACCTCACTAAAAAAGGAGCTTACCCTAGTTAAACGACCCTTTTTCAGGTGAAGAAGAACAGTAAGGGAAAAGTGCTTGATGTCTTTACTTCTTTTGAGAAAGATCCAGGCTATTTGAATTTTAATGTGAACTTTGATACTGTAACAATTAGGAGAAACTTTTTTTGACATTCGTAATAAATCCTTTTCACTGTAATAGTAAATTAGGTTTTTGAATTACTTAAAATGCTTCCACATAAAATTTAATTTCTCGTTAATACTGGCCCTTTGGATAGCACACTCAAACCCGACCCGAAACTTGTGTTGGGGTTTGGGGGTGTTACAGATGTGGTATCAGAGCTTCCTAAAATCAAGTAAAGGCAAATCAAAACTTAACTTAATAAAAGACTACACATTTGCTTAACACTTATAGATATTAGAGACATGGTTGAACCTTGTCTACAAAACTAACAATTTATTGATGTCACTGTCTAATAGGGAAATAAAATTATTTATTAAATGTAATTAGAAATACAGAAGTCTATGAGGATTGTGAAAAATAAAAGGGTATAAATGAATCCAACCATTACTGAAGTGTAACAAAATTCTTCCCACGTAATATCTTCGGTGAGAATACTAACATGTAGTACAACGATAACTACGACAACAAAGGCTAACATTAGTCTCGATATGTTATCAGCAAATTGAGAGAAAATATGGTGAGAAGGATATGAGATAGGAGAGAAAATGTGGTTTTGAATTGTTGGATAAATTCATGTTTATACTGTAAAATATAGTCGTTTATAACTGTTATATTACCGTTGGGAATATAGCCGTTTATCACCAGTACATTACCACTAAATATATATTGACTAATTGTAGTTAAATGCTAAGAGTTTAATGTTATCGTAAAGAAATAAGAATAGTGCCATCAATATTTGCTTCTTTTGAACTTTCAAACACTTTCTAAATTGAAAATAAAAGTGTTCTCCTAAATAATTATAAAGAAAAGTTAAATTCAACAAAATAGATTCCATTAAAAGGATATTGGATCAAAGCATAAATTTATAAATTTATTTTTAAAAACAAAATAGGTATCCTTTCCATTTTACATGAGAAAACCTTTGAATCACTTGGGGATGGCCAACCCAAAGTTCAAGTCAGGTTCTCATTTTAAATTGAAAGGTCCCTAAATAATAATAATAAAATTTTAAACCTCAAAACTGATAAAAAAGCACTAGTCATCACATGAATCTTCATAACATATTCAGCAATATTAGGCCGTTAAATGTAATTAAGCTAAACTAAAAAAACACTTAACTAAAATATCAAACAAGTATCCTACCCTAATTGGACGAGGTAGATCCTAGTTAGGGAATGAGAAACCTTAATCCCTAAAATATTTATCATAAAGAATCAGTAATAGTGGTAGAACGGTGCAATTAACATAGAACCCGATCAAATAAGGAATACCAAGGCACAGGAGCTAGAGCTGCAGGATATAGCACACAAAAGTTAACTCAGTCTCAAGGTGACATCCGAGTCCTGCATAGGCTGCATATGTAGATGGCAGAACACGTAAGAGGACCTTAAGAAAAGGTTGGGGTCACATAGATAAAACACTAGTGATAATTGATCAAAGCATTTATGAACCTTGGGTTGACATTAGGAATGGACCTCCCATGGTACAGAATGGGATAAAGAATGTGACTCCACTGAATGATTTAGGGTTGGTTAAGAATAGAATCTAGAGGGACTAAAGTAGTAGTATATAACTTTGGTAAAAGTACTTGTAGTTCCCAAGAATTTATACTCTTTTATGATTATTCAAGCTAGGGATGAGAACCCAATGATAGATCATGGAGAAGTCAAAGTTCAACGGAGGATTAATTGACGAAGTAATTAAAAAAATAATAATAATATTTTTTTTTGTGGAAACAATAATTCAAATCCTTTAACCCTAGGATAAATGGGTACCTAGGATAAATGGGTAAGGAGGGTGAGTTGTCTACATTCAAATTAGAAGAGATGCAACCCAAAACTTGGACCATACGAGGTGGTCCAAGTATCCACCTTGAGTCCCTTGTTGTATGGTGAGAAAGGAAGACATAAAGAATAGGAACATAAATGTTTGCGATGTTGCAATGTGAGAATTCTGAGCACATAATAATGAAGTCCCGACAACTTAGATGAAGTCCTCATTCCAACCGCTTGGTCACGGTCATCCGTGATCAATTTGGCTATGAAGGGTGGAACTGGTGGAAGTGGTAGGCCAAATGTGCAGGCTCAACTTTACGCCATAGAGAGTGATGAGAACCATGGTTTGACCGAGGTTATTGAAGGTACCCTCTCTATTTCGGGTAAAATTACAGTGAACTTCGGGGACGAAGTTCATTAAGGGGGAGATTGTGAAACCCCGAACCCAATTAGATTAATAAATAAAATAAAATATACCTCCGATACAAATCATGTTATCTAACTTGAACCTTTTAATATCACTCTAAATGGAATATATATATATATATATTGAACGATGTGCTAGTTAGAAAGTATAAATTTGAAAAAATATATATTAGTTAATGTCAAACGATGATAAAATATTGGTGTTTAGTATAGGTTTCACTTAAGAAAGAGGAAAGAAATAATAGTACGTCGAATTAGAATGGAAACGAGATATACAAATTTCACATTATAAAAGAGTTAAGTAAGAAATGATAAATTGAATTGTTAAATAATTATCTAGATTTTTATAAAAACATATCCAATAGTTTACCTTGTACCTTCCTCTAAAACGAATATTCCTTTAAATTATTGAGGAACACTAATTTTATAACTTCCTAATATTTTTCATATTCATCACAACTATATATAATAGTAATTTTCATGCGTAATTAAAAACAAGAATAAAATAAATAAGTTATCAATTCTAGTATTGTTTTGATTTCAAGGAATATAACTGTGTGTATACATATATAAATAATTGATTATAAGTATTGTACATTAAAAAGAAGAAAAGACAATAAATAAAAAAAGACAAGGATAAAAAACGAGATGAGACAATAAGTAAACAAACAAATTAAAATATGTACAAAAAAGGAAAACAAATAGTACGCTAGAATGTGGTGCCATAAGGAAATATTTAGGTACATGAGACAACAGAGCAAGAATTAAAATACATAAATAAAATAAAGTAATAAAATATGTGGGAGAGAAATACAGGTCGACGGTAGTGTGGGTACGTCTACAAAGCTCGTCTCCTTGAGTTGACGACTCGCCAGGGCTTCCCACCTTTCAGCATAGGACCCGGTGATCTAGGTCAAACCTATGTACCTATCCGGTGGGGGAGGTACAAGGCTCGATTTTGGAGCCGGTGGTGGAGGCGGAGGTTGAGCGGTGGTGCGCTCGCCTCGGGGAGGAGCCCTGGGCCTCTTTGTAGGGGTCATATCTAACAACCACAACAAACAAGTCAAATGCACAGGAATATGTGTATATGCAATATTGTAAATTCATACTCAACCTTAAACTAGTTCATCATCACAAGCCAAATCGAGTTCAAGCCTACTAGCTCAAGTTTTACACAAAATTGCACATATAATCCATATTATGTCCCACATGCCCATATTCTCAAGTCCATGATGTTTTCACATAGTTGAAATTGGATATTCAATATGTTAACATCACAGTCATGCCTAGGTAGTTTAGCCACCATTAGTGCATTCACAATGTCCACATTCAAGTTCCATGGCTAAACTAACCTAAGAAAAATACCATTTCAAAGCACAACAAAATTTATCCAAATAACGACTAAGTCTCATCAAGGGCCAACATGCCCCATACCTAATATAAACCACAATCCAATCTCAACCAAAACAACACTAATAGTGCAATGCAAGCATATGACCAATAAGAGCAACTCAATACACTCAAAGTGATTATTCATGTTATCCTTCATCCAACCAAGCCGTAAACACCAAATATTCATACAATTCTTTCAAATCAACTTGCAAGCACAATATATTCAACATCATCTATAATGTTCCAATCAATCAAACTAACCTAAGGTATCACAAAAAGTTCATACAATATCTCACAAAATAATTGATTCAATCATAATCACAAGTACATCTTAAGAGATTAAAGAATTGTACCACTTAGATTCCTAGGATTAGAAAGGAGTGAAATCCACAAGTTATTTGAAGTTGGATTGCAAAAAATACAAAACACCCCAAATTTTAGGGTTTTGTGTTCTTCAACAATTTTAGGTGGATTTGTGGGTTGAGCTTGGTAGGAAGGAATGGGGGTATGGAGTGGTGACTGTGAGCGGTGGAGGGCGGCAGTCAGAAAGAGATAGATTGGTGGAGGAATGACGGAGAAGAGGAATAGCGGTGGAGGGAGATTAAATTTGTGGCAAAAGGGAATTTTGCCATTTTTTAAAACAGGGATGTATGCCCGTCACAACTTGTGACGTGTTTGTCGCAACTCACGATGGTCCGTCGCAACTCGCGACTCGCGATGGTCCGTCACGACTCGTGATAAGGCCATTGTGACTCGCGAAAAGTGGAGGCCGAGAGGAATTCTAGTTCTTTGGGTTCCTCTAAGACTAGAGGGTTGGGACTTTGCACCACTTCCTCAAGAATGCTTAACTCCTCAATGCTTTCCTTCAAGTTAGTACTCATGGAATACACAAGACATGCATTTTCAACATCATTTTCCAAAGAAACTAACAGGGAATGATCACCACTCAATTCAAAAACATCTTGCACAACATTGTCAACAAAATCAATAGCATGGGAAGAATACTCTTCAAGAGGATACTTCATAGAGTCATTTATGCTAAACTCTACTTTAATCCCATCAAATTCCATGGTGAGGGTACCATTATGCACATCAATGATGGTCCTAGAGGTCTTAAAAAATGGCCTCCCCAACAAGATTGGGGTAGCTTGTTTATCATGATCCATGTGTAGGACATAAAAATCCGCAGGGAATATTAAGGAATCCACCCTAACCAACACATCCTTGATGATACCCTTAGGGTACGCACTAGAACGATTGGCTAGTTGGATCACCACCCTGGTTTTGTGCAAAGTACCAAGATTGAGGCTTTCATACAAAGAATAAGGAATCGCATTTATTGATGCACCTAAGTCAAGCAGTGCTTTTTCAAAATGTATATTTCCTATCATGCAAGAGATCGTGAACATGCCAGAATCGCTACATTTAGGGGGTAACTCCTTTGGCACAGAGCAGAGACATGTTCACTTCTCCCATTTTTAAGCTTGTTCTTTGTTTCTATTTACTACACATAATTCCTTTAAAATTTTTGCATAGCTAGGAATTTGTTCAATCGCATTCAAAAGAGGGATATTTACCTCACACCTACGAAAGACGTTGTAGATGCCCTTGTTGGATTCCTTCCTCCTTTTGTCTTTTAGAGCTACTGGGAATGGTGGCTCCGGAACATATGGAGGAATCTCCAATACTCTTTCCTTCTTGTGAGGGGGGGATGAAGGTTCAGAAATGGAAGTTGATTTCTCAACGGCGATCTCCTCTTCCTTCTCCTTTCCCTTCCTTGCTTGCTCCTTGGCCTCCTCCTCGTTCTCCTATTTTAATTCTTTCTCAATAATTTCAAGCTTCCTAGGTTTGTTCTCAACAACTTCACCAACCGTGGGAGAGCTAACCTCTTTACCACTTCTCAAAGTGATAGCACTTGCATTTTGTCGAGGGTTGATCTCCGGTTGGGAGGGTAGCTTACCCTTTTCCCAAGCTTCCATCTGATTCACTACTTGAGCTATTTGGATCACTTGAGTTTCCAAGTTCTTGATACTTTCCTTGGATTCATCTTGTAATTTCTCACTTTTCTCCCCACACATATCCAACCGGTGAATGGCTTGGATCACCTCATCTTTCGTTAGCCCCGAGCTCTCCCCTTGCTCTCGAGGTTTGTCTTGGAGCCTTTGAAATTGTTGTTGAGGTGGCCTATATTGTTGTTGAAGAGACCGATATGGTTGGGGGTTTTGGCTTCCTTGAGGGTTTCCATACCGGAGGTTCGGGTTATCACGATTTCCCAAATTGTACAGCCGGTTTTGGTACCCTTGATAACCTTGGTAGCCTTGGTGACCTTGGTAGCCTTGCCCACCTTGATATCCTTGGTTGACTTGGTAGCCTTGATTTCCTTGATATCCCATGGCACTCACCTCCTCAACATAGTCCTCTTGCAAAGTAGGGCAAGTGTCCATATGATGCGCCAAGTAACAAATTTCACATGATTTAACATGTGGTGCATTTCCGGGCTTTGTCATCAAAGATTTCACCATGGATGCAAGGACCGAGACTTGATCCTTGAGCTTCCCAATATTTGAAGAGTCACTTGTGGGCATTGGATTTCTCCTTCTCAAATCGGCCCTTGAGCAAAAGTTTCTCGATTCTTCCGCTAGCTCCTCATACAATTGCATAGCCTCAGAGGATGTTTTGTTCCCAAGAGTACCAACACAAGAACTTCTTACCAACCTTTGATCTTCATCAAGATAGAACTAATAAACCAAATCCCCCTCCGAATAACCATGGTAAGGGCAACTTACAAGAAGCTTCTTGAACCTCTCCCAATAGTCAAAGAGAGATTCTTCATTCCATTGGAGGATGTTGCTTATGTCAATCTTCAAGGTGGCGGATCTAGAGGCCGGGAAGTATTTGGCTAGAAACTTCATTTTTATATCGATCCAACTCTTAATGCTCTTGGGTGGTAGGTAGTGGAGCCAATCTCTTGCACCATCCCTTAGTATGAATGGGAATGCCTTCAACTTATATAAATCTTCACCCACTCCTTGGGGGACTGTACCACCACACAAGAAGTGAAATTCAGTGAGGTGTTTGTTGGCATTCTCCCCTTGCCTACCAAGGAAGATGGGTAGCATGTTGATGAACCCGGTCTTTAGCTCAAAGTGCCTGTTCAGTCTAACCACGGGATACTCAATGCATATTGGTTTTTGATCGAGGTTATGGGTCATGATGTCTCTTAACAAAGCTTGCCCCAAAGGAATCTCCCTTTGGTGGAGAGAAGGAGCTCGCCCTTGGAGAGGAGGATGTTGCGGTCCCCCTCCCGGATGCTCATCTTTGTGCTCAAGTTGAGGTTCTATAGAAGAAGATGTATCCACAAAATGGTCACTAAGAGGGGTGTTATTCTCACTTTCCAAAGAAAGCCTCCTAGCCCGTCTCAAATTCAACTCTAACTCGGGGTTTTAGTGTAGGGGTTCATGTGCAGAGGATCGCGTACAAACCATACACCAAGAACTCGAACAATACGTCTCCAAGCCAAATGAAAATGGAAAATCAACTAAGAAATCAAAATAAAAGTAAACTAACAAATATTTACAATTACCATATAATCACACATAATATGCCCAAACACTTAAAAAATAAATGCCTCTTCCCCGGCAGCGGCGCCAAAATTTGGGAGCTCGTCGTCGAACCTCTCAAAGTTAATACTTTTAATCCCTAATGCTTCCTATCTACAATTAAGTACATAATTGCAAGTCGGGGTCGTCCACGGGAAGAGGGATCTTTTCAAGTCTTTAAACATATATAGGAGAAAACATACTAGCCATATACATACATAGATACATATAAAAAGCATGTAAACAAGGAGGGTTTTGGTTGGTTTGATCCAAAGTTATCAAATTGAAATACAAAAACTAGTAAATCAAGAGAACTATGCTAATCATGCAATACAACTAAAGATACGATGTAAATGATAGTTAACAAAGCCTTGGGGGCAATTGATTTCCACTTCCAAACTTCATATAGCTTATTGATTCATTCACTCATTCAATTACATTTATTATCTATGGGGAATGTTATCGCTTCTCATTCAAAGATCAACATTCATTCCTCCTTCAAAGTAGTTTACAAAGACAAACAACGACCATTTGCAAACCTCATTGATGATCACCCTAGACAAACAACATCATAGGGGTATTTCATAAAAGGCATTTCACCCAAATGACCATAGGTTTTATGATAACAAACAAAGCATTCATTAGGTAAAACTTATAACGAACAACATTCAAGGTTCAACCTTTCTTTGCATCTATGTGACAAATATGAAAACAAATCACATTAACATACTCATCTAGCAAGAATTACCACACATTATACACAAGAAGTTCTAAATCCATGCTCTTGGATTTCCATATCAAATGAGTTAAGAAATTTGCAAATTTCCTAACACTCTAACATTTCAATCATACAAAAATTTCGTATACTCAAACAACCAATGGTTTGAATGAGGAAAACAAAACATTAATGGCATAATAAATGCTCTCCAATAAATGTTCATAAATGAGCAAACATAGAATCTTACTACATAAGCTTGAAAGCTTCAATAAATTGCTCCCAAGAACTAGATTTAGCTACAAGATTTCATACTAATTAATGCTAAACAACCAAACATAATACAAGAGAATTCAAAGATTAAAATGGAAGAAAATAGGGTTTGAAACAGTACCAAAAATGCAGATGAAGAAGATATGAATGAGAATAAAGAGAGTGCTATTTATAGTACAAAAAGGATAAGGTTAGATCATGGCCACCAGTTGGTCGCGACTCGGGACGAGGCCATCGGGACTCACGACGTATGCCAAAAATATAACCATGTTTTCTTTTCTTCTTCTTGTGGTAAACATTTATCTTCATAGTGAATCCTCTCATTTTTCAAGTCTTCAATGTCTTCAAAAATGGTCTTCGATGGCCTCCGGTCTTCATGCCTCCGTGTTCTTCCCTTGTCATGCAAAATCAACTTAGAAGAGGTAAAAGAACGTAAAGTTGCTCTTACCCCTCCTAAGAGAATTTCAAGGTAAAACACAAGCTATTGATAATAAAAGAGCACAAAAGTGACCCAAAACAGTTCTAAATTATGCACATAAAATGGACATATCAGGGGACGAGGGTGGTTGGGGACGAATGGTTTGGGACGAAGACCGGTGCCGGCGGTGGTGCCGGCGCCGGTGGTAGTGGCGGTGGCAGTATTGTTTTTGTTTTTGAATTTTTTTTTTTTTTTGAAATTTTAAAATTAGTATTATACATGTATGTACGTATTAGGGAGTAACCTAGTAAAATACAGGGCATGATATAGCAACCCCCAAAATAAAACAAAAAACAAAATAGGTTACGCCCTATTTTGCTAGGTTATGCCCTAATACGTATGTACATGTATAATACTAATTTCAAATTTTAAAAATAAAATAAAAAACAAAAACATTGCTGCACCGTCGACGCAGCCACCGCCGGCGCTAGAACCACCACTGCCGTCCCCAGCCTTCATCCCCAACCATCCGTCCCCAGTTCCACCGTAGGCCACCGTTGTTCCTAGCCCACTGTTCATATTCTCCTTTGTCCTTGTCCCCACCAAATCCCTATCTCGTCGTCCCCATCCCCAGCCACCCACCGCTGATGCCCCGCCCATGCTCCACGTTCATCCCCCGTCGTGCAAAACCCAGCTCGAGAGGAGAAACGAGAACCTGAGAAGAGAAGGAGAACCGGGGTGGGAGAATGGTGCAGGAGAATCGGGGCAGGAGAAACGGGTGAGGAGAATTGGGCGACAAGAACCGAAGAGGAGAAGGAGAAGCTGGACCAGAGAAGGAGAGCAGGGAGAAGAGAAGGAGATTGGGATCTGAGAAGAAGATTGGGGCGACGGGAACCGGGCTGGGGCGAGGAAAATATAACGGGCTGGTCATTGGAGTCACCGGAGAAGACAAACCAGTCGACGGAGAAGACGAACTAACCACTGGCCATCCCCCACCTCCATCGAAATCACCGCCGGCAGCCATGCACCACTGCCGGGAAACACCTCCAGTGGTAATGTTTAAACCAAAATTTTATTTATTATTATTTTTAACTTATTTTAATTATTTAAATTAAATTGAAAATACATATTATATATTCAATAATATAAATACAGGGTGTAATTAATTAAAATACAGGGCGTGATATATCGATTCAATTACTCCCCCCATCCCGAATTAAACTGCATACTTTCCATTTTTTGTTGTCCCCAAATAAACTGCAATGGGTAGGAACTTACCCAATTCATCCCATTTGACCACAGGTGAAAAGATAACCTTTGCAAAATTACAGCCCCTAAATCTGTTTAATGTGGCTGTTATCCAAATTCTGGGACGCGTGTTGCATCCTTGAGAAGAGAGCTGACCATTTGAAAATGGGCCTGACATTATCACATGCCTAACTTTCGCTCTTCCCAATCTCCATTATTGCTCTCCCAATGCTTCATTTGCCTCTCCATTACTCCTAAACGCTACATTTACATCTCATTTCTTTCTTTTCTGTCTACAAAATCACAGCCTCGCTCTGAACCCCCTCAAACCCTGAAAACCCTAGCCCCTCCCCATCTAATATCTGTTGAAGAAATTGTCTCGATGCTCCTTTGTTAATCGATGCTCGGTTTTTGGTTTTTATCACATCCTTTTGGGTTTCCAAACTAGGGTTTTCTCAAATTTTTGTCGAGGGTTTAAAAAATGATAATGATTTCTGCTCGGTTGGTTTCTATCACAGCATTTTCTTGTCCCGGTTTATGTTTCGTTCGTTCATTTAGTGGGTTTTGAACTCATTTGACTGCTTCATAACTTGTGGGTTCTTGTTTCTTTGTGTGTTGTGTGTTAAAACCATTGAAATGTACACGGATCTTGAGTTTTGAAGTATAAAACCGGCTGCATGTGAAGATTTTCTGTGTTTTTGAATTGTTTGACTTGAAAAACCTCATTTTCTTGTGCTTTTTGTTGGATATGTTGAAGCATTTTGGCATATTTGAGACAGATATTCCCTTGTTTGTGGTGTTCTTCCTGTTCTGGTTGTTTTAATCCTAGATTCATTGCATTTTGTGTTTTTGACGAAAAATGCATGCTTAAATTGTAATTATTGGCGGATTTGTTGAACTTTGTTGCTATATCTGTGACTGAAGTGCCCGTGTTCTTACTATTCTTCTTCTGTGGAGTCTTAAAATCATAGATCTGACTTCATTAGGGTGTCTTATGCTATTTTTTTTGAGTTTTTCTAAAAACATATGATATGAAAAATGCTTGCATGTGATGTATATGTCTTTTTCTGATACTTTTCAATGCTTATTTGTGAATAAGTTCTGAAGCTCTGTTGGTTTCTTAATTCTGACCTTGGCCAATGCTCCCATTCAATCATGATATAGTTGTGAAATGCATGCTTCTTCCCATTCTTCCTATTGTGAGATTCTTAATTATGATGTCGTGCTGGATTAGAGTTTTTGAAAATTGTCTATGCTCATTCATGTTCATTTGTAATGTCTTAAGCCCTTGCATATTGTTGTTCTAGATTTTTTGAGAGTTTAGCCGTGTCTAACTTTAACCTTACTAATACTGTATTGTTTCTTCCTTGTGCCCGTTTGCATGTGAAACCCTAGTCCCACCCCTTTTCATAGAGAACTAGATTTTTCGCTTTTCATTCTTTGCATCTGAAACCCAATCCCCACCTATTGTGTCTACCCTTACATGATGGATCATGGTGATAGGGTAATGGCTAGGTAGGGTAAGTCTGTCCCTTACCAATCCTTGTGTGAATCTGAGTATAACTCTTAGTTTGAGGCGAGTATTGATCCCACATTGTTTACTAGCCTTGATGACACTGAGTCACAAACGAAGGGAAGTAAAGTTATCCCACCCATTACCCTATCCTAGATACTGCTTTATTTGAATCCTGGGATACCCCTGTGGCTTTTCATTTTAGTCTTGTACCTGAAGCTGTCCTCTACCACTCAGATTTAGATCTTGACTCAGATGAAATGCAGCCCCCCGATCCACATAAATCACATCCCCCTTATTCTGAATCTTGGTGTGATCCACATCTTTCAGTGTACTTCAAGGGTAATGAATTCCCTAAGTATGGTGAGCCTGGTTTCTGGGAAACTGGAGCTTGTCTATATCCTGGTAACTGGACTGGATATGTTTGTCATAGTTATTCCGATGTTGGAAAATAGTTTATTACTCACATGTGTGTAATAAATTATCCCTTTCAATTCTGCTATTGCTTTGGAATTTAATATTATTGAGAATGTACTAAAAATTTACCATTTACTCCAGGTTTGCTTTATAGAGCAACTACTTGGTGTTGTGTTTGCCTGTGATATCTTGTGTGCTACTTGTCTGTGATAACATGTGTGCTACTTTTTTATGCTGGGTATTTGAATCTTTGTGTTGTTTATGATCAAATGTGCAACCACTCATATTTTGACTCAGATTCAATTGAAACCAGGGTGGTTGTTCCCCATTTTTCATCTAAATCAGATGCAGAACCTGAGTCAGGCAGGGCATGTTTCATATCAGGGGCAATAATAGAGCATTAAAAGTTATGCATGTGTATGGGTATGTGGTTCTCATATGTAGCCATGCAATGATGTTTCCAAAACTCACAGACCTTGAATGGGCAAATACTAATTGCATTTTATATGAGATATCATAGCTTCTGAAATTGTTTGTGATGGCATGTTTATGTGCTGGTTGAACCCTTGATTGATGATGTAGCTGTGATGAATGATTAAAACATGCAGCCATTCCTATCAGCCTCGAAACTGATTTGATCTTGGCGGGGCATGATGTGATTAAACCCAGCTCTGAAATTATTTTCCCATTTGACCTTGCATTAGCTGATAGCCACCTTTGATGATATTATTTTCTCACACTTAGGCAGCAGTCGTGTTTGTTAAAAACACATGGATTGCAGCCTTGTAGTGTTTGTTGCCACGAAATGACTGTGTGTGTCAAGCTATCCATTACATTCTGGTTAATGTTTGTTTGCCTCAGTCCTAAAACCAAAATTTTCAAAACACATGTTTTTCAAATTTCATGCATACAGAATGGAGTTTAGCCCTCCCAGCTTTTACAAGGTTGCCCAATAAACATACCTTTACCAAAACTAACTGGTATGTTTACCCTATACATGAATCTAGAAGCACAACCCTACAAAAGTACAGATCCCTTGCACATCTAAACCATCTCCACAATGATCAGATGGTCTTGAATGTGCCTTGTTCTCCCAATAGCCACCGTGTGTTCCAAACAACCCCTTACTAGCTCAGGGTCAACGATTAAATTGTAGGGCAGCATACCAAGCCTTCTTAGTCTGTCTTTTCCCATATGTGGTAGTTTAAACTCATTCCACCTCTGCATTTCATGATTTCCACCATGACACATTGTAGACTTAAGAAAATCTTGTTAATAATTCTCGGATCATATCTCTGAAATGCATCATACACAGCCTGTAGTAACTTATCTAGGTTTGGACTAGGGTTTTGCTGCTGTAAACTTTGAATTGAGGCAAAAAACCTCAAATCCAGAATGTTTAGGTCGGTTGATTTTGATGGTTTGCACACTAACTGTATATTGAACCCATCTGAGGTGGTTGCAGCTAGAAATTTAGGGCCATTTGCAAATATGTGACAAGGGGCAATATCTTCTTGTATGAAAATGGTTTTGCTTGATCAAACTGTTCATTTTACCTTGATTGCTGGTATCAGCTCATGAATTAGCTTGTGTCTTATGATGTCTCTAGTTATGGATGATATGGGTGTGAGAATCACGGTTCCACTAGGTCTATTTATAGTCGTGTACTTGGCTGCTACATAATTCACGTATGGAAACACCCATATTTTCCCATCAAACATTACATTACCCTCTAAGTCAAGTAATTGTCTACACACAACACATAAAAACATGAGTTTTGAAATGTAATGCTTGCTTTGAGTGATTCTATATGGTTCATTGGGACCTAGAATATACCTTGTTGTTGCCTCTGTCAAGTAGAACCACTTTGCATCAATGTGTATGACATCTTCCATGGGCTGGAACTTCATGTTGCACTCCAGTTTACCTGGGCACCATTCTAGCCTTGATTCTTTGCATGCCAAACTTAGTTGTAGGTGCACTGCATTAGTGTGGCTTCTGATCTCCTTGCTTGCTATAGCTCTATGTATGGTACTTTTTCCAACATGCAATTGTGCTTCTGTGCTCCGACAGGTTCGCCGCTACCTTAGTGGCACTGCCATTAACACCTCCAGGTCAATCGGTTTCTTGGTTCTGCCACACCGCCCATGCCTTTTTGAACGGGCATTCACAGCTTCTCTATTTTGAAGCTGCTGCTTCATACACGCCCACATAGTAGAGATAATCTGAACTGAACATGACCATCTCTGTGCTTCCTCCAGTCTCTGTTGCCTCTCAATCTGCCCATTTTTAAAGTGCTGAGGCAGAAAATGGGCTATTTCCAACCGCTAATCATCTGTCAGGTTTGCCCCAACCATCACAGCCTTGCTCAATGATGAATTGAAATCTGGCCAGTCCAAAAGATTTCTGAGAGCTGTACTTTGGTTTTTGTTTGATTGGTTTGGGAGCTGTAATAAATGCCCATATTTATAGATGTTAGGGTTAAATTTTCAAATTCATGAACAATGGCTTCAATTGGCTCCAAAAATGAAATTTTGGAGCCAAAAGTTAAAAAAAAGAGGGAATTGTTACTGTTTCCGTCAAGGATAAGTAATAAGTAACCTATTTTTGTACATTAATTTTTCAATCACATCAAAGTACAAATTTTAACTTTCATACTGAAAAGTTACCAATTTTTTACTGTTCAATTTTACAGTCAAATTTCTCTCCTCTATAATTTATTTTGGGATGGTGGGAGTACAAAGATGATGTACGGTACACTCTATATTATTACTCAAAAGAAAGTACTGGACGTCCTTTTGTCCACATAAGCAAATCTTTTTTTAAATGGAGAACACCCGAGGGTGGGGGAATATATATTTGGTACCCCAAGCCAAAAGGAACCAGAGTATAGAAAGTAAATTTTACAGAGGCCAACCTCATTGCCCGCAAAAGTGAGCCTAATCTAAAGTCTGTACGTAAACCGGAAATTTCGATCCAGTTTTGTTAGTTACGTCTCCAAAGCTACGAATCTCCACACCCCGTGTTAATTCGCATTTTGGCCAGGCAACTAACAGAATAACCGTTTGAAAACATGTATTCTAAAAAGGCACAGCCGAGCAGCAGTAGCACTGAAGCAGTAGCACTGAAGCAGTAGCACAGTACCAGCAGCAGCAGGAAATCATAGAACAAAATGGAGAGGTCCACAATCAGGTGGCCGATCAGTGGCCAACCGGAATGAGCATCAGATAGCAAGTTGAAAAACAGGGAGAATTGACCTGCAGAAATAGCCATCAGCAGTATCAATCCTATCTCAAGTCATGTGAAGAAGTCCTAATTTGGGGAGTTTGTGATCTGTCAAGGGCAATAAGACCTCGGATATGCAGAGGAAGATTGTTGAGATCAAATGATATATTATGTGCAGTATGATGATATTTTGCTATTGCATCTGCAACCAAATTTCCTTCCCTAGGAACATACTTAAGTGTAGCACCACTCAAAAGCTTATTAACTTTATAAACCACATCAAAAAGTGTCCAATGATCAGTATAGGGTTCACAAATCATCTTGACAGCTAATAGAGAATCAGACTCAATGATGACCGAAGCATTCAAGTTGATATAGGATTGGCAAGCAATTTTAACTGCAAGTATTTCAGCAAGCAAGGATGAGTTTGCAGAGATGGGAACCGATTTGATCAGTGAAGGTGAACCAGTGCAGTCCCTAATAATTACCCCAACAGAGGCCCTTTCCGGGAGCCAAGATGCATCAGTATTAATCTTTGTGTAACGTTGTGGTGGTCTATCCCAGGAAAAAAGTCTAATAATCGGTTTCGGAGGAGGTCTTAAATGCGGAAATAGATTCTTTATGAGCTGAGGCATGCTACATGTGGATTTCAGATAAGTAGGGTTAGAGAACATAGCTAGCCTAATAATGTCTATAGCTTCCTTGTAGGTGTAGTCAGCAGAGGGAGGAATCTGATCAAAGAGAAATCTATTCCTAGATTTCCAAAGGCACCAGCAAGTGATGGTAGGGATAATATAGCAAAGTAGCTGGAAGGCTTTAGGTAAATCACTACAGTTCCAAAAGGTGTAGAAGGTTTGAGCTAAGGTTTGAGGTTCAGGTAGTTGGAAATTGACCAAAGAGGCCATGTGTCTCCATACAGATTTGGCCAGGGGGCATTTGATGAAAAAATGTTCAAGGGAATCTCTGTGTCTACAGAAAGGACATTTGGAGGCAAGACTAAAGCCGCATGTAATGAGCACATTATCAAATGGAATTAGAGATTGTAGCATCTTCCAAGCAAAAATAGAGATCTTTTTTGGTAAAGCTCTATGCCATAGGAGTTTGAAGACCAGAGAGTTAGCTGATGAGCTAGTAATTACATGATATGCAGATTTGGAAGTGAAATTACCAATTGGATCTGGTTTCCAGATAAGCCTATCATCTCTTGTTCCTTCAATTTGGGCTTCCTGTAGAAAGGAGAGAGTATCATTTTCTAAATAAGGAGAAATCAGATGCAAAATGATAGACTTATTCCTGATGAAATCAGACACAGTGAGTTGCAGAACTGGAGCAGAAATATGTTCAGGAACATGACAAGTAAGTGGTCCAATTATGCACCAATTTGAAGTCTAGAAATTGCATAGCCCTTTACCATGAATTATTAAGGAGTTTTGTTCAGCAAACTGGTTAACTGAACAAATCCTTTTCCATGTAACAGATTTTTTATGAGACTCAGGAAGTGACCATAACAATTTAGCCCATAATGTGTTGCCTGTTTGACTTTTCCACCACAGCTTTAGTGAGCATACCTCTAAGATATCTCTGATTGACCTAAAACCTAAACCACAATTGGAAGTTGGAGTAGCTATATGAGTCCATTTTTTCCAAACTTTGTTTCTTTTTCCATCAGTCTCACCCCAGAGAAACCTAGAGAGTCTTTTTTCTAAGTTCTTGATTACTGATTTAGGTGGTTTAGTCACATTCCAAAGATGCTGAGGCAATGAGTACAAGCAAGTTTCAATCAATACTAATTTGCCTCCTGAACTTAGCCACAGATTTTTCTAGTTATGAAGTTTATTATCATATTTCTCCATTAGTGGTTGGAAGTACCTAGTGAGAGTTCTACCTGTAAAGATTGGGCATCCTAGGTACTGAAAAGGTAAGGAACCTTGCTTCATTTTAAGAATAGTCCTAATCTGATTTATTTTTCCAAGTGAAGCCCTGTTACTAATATAGAAATCAGACTTATGGAAGTTAAATTTCTGACCAGAAGTATATTCAAAAACATCCAGAAAAGCCTTAATTCTAACCAGATTAGATTTAGATTCTTGCATAAAAATAATGGTGTCATCTGCATACATAAGATGTGTAGCTGCAGTAATTGAAGAAGGTATCTGGTAGTATGCAATTTTATTGTTTTGAAAAATGAAAGATAAAGATCTAGAGAAAGCTTCAGAGAAAATATTAAAAAGAGAGGGGGAAAGGGGATCACCTTGCTTAATCCCTCTTGTTGCCCTAAAAAAACCCACAGGATTACCATTGATAAGAATAGAAAAGTAAGCTTGAGAAAGGTTAGCCATAACAGCATTCAAGAATTTTCCTTGAAAACCAAATTTAAACAATATGTTTCTCAAGAAGTGCCAGTTCACTCTGTCAAAAGCTTTCTGCAAGTCTAGTTTCAGGATACAGTTAGGAGTCCTAGCTTTCTTATTTAGAAAATGAATCATTTCCTGAAGATAAATGATATTATCTGATATGTCCCTATTTTTCATGAAAGCC
Organism: Rubia yunnanensis; assembly: GCA_037428765.1. Classification (NCBI taxonomy): domain Eukaryota; kingdom Viridiplantae; phylum Streptophyta; class Magnoliopsida; order Gentianales; family Rubiaceae; genus Rubia; species Rubia yunnanensis. The sequence continues at coordinate 40,881,153 of CM075066.1, forward strand.
GATTGATTAGGGGAGATCAGTTTGTCCATATGTGGTCTAAGCCTTTCCATTAGAACCTTGGAGCATACTTTATTTATTACATTAGACAAGCTGATAGGTCTGAAGTCATTAAATGAACTAGGAGTGGGTTTTTTTTGGAATTAGGGTAATCCAAGTACTAGATATTCCTTTGGGCAGAGGAGAACCATATAGAAAATCATTAACAGCCATCACTAGATCAGTTTTAATAATAGGCCAGCATTTCAGATAAAATTTAGGTGTAAAGCCATCAGGGCCAGGACTGCTATTTTTATTCAAACCTTTAATTACAAACTCTACTTCAGATTCAGTTGCAGGCTTAGAAAGATCATTGTTATCAGCATCAGAAATGATATGAGGTATTTGATTCAGAAAATGTGGGTAGTATGTATCATTAGGTTCAGTGTTTGGTTCCTGCAGCAGATCAGTAAAAAAAGAAATAGCTTCATTGTTTATATCAGTTTGGGAGTTAAGCTATTGACCTTCTGTATTTTTAATCTTACTAATCTGAAGTCTACAATTTTTCTCTTGAACCACTTTATGAAAATATTGGGTGTTATTATCCCCTAACTTATTCCATTTCAACTTAGCTTTTTGTTTCCAAAGCTTTTCTTTTTCCTTTTGAGCTCGTAACAGTAAAGCTTTATGTCTATTTAATTCCATAAGCTCAGTATCTGAGGGATTAAGATCAAATCTAGATTCCTGGAGTCTAAGGGCTTCTTCAGCATTTAATAGATTAGTATCAATGTTCCCAAAACACTCTCTGTTCCATGTTTTTATCTCTTTTTTAAGTCTGATCAGTTTGAGATAAAAACCAAGCAGGCCCTTAACATTCAAATGTTTGTCCCAATTTTCCTGTATGAGTGGGATAAAATCCTGACGATTAAACCATACATTAAGGAACCTAAAAGATTTAGGATTAGTGATGGTTAAATCAGAGATTTGCAGTAACAGTGGTGAGTGATCAGAGGTTTGCCTGTTCAGAATCTGAATGGAGGAGGAGGGAAACTTAAGGTTCCAGGAGATAGTAGATAAACCTCTATCTAGCCTTTTGGATGTGGGATTCCTAAGTCTAGAGTTGCACCATGAGAACAAGTTCCCAACCGTATTAATTTCCTGCAAACCCGAGGTATTTATCCATGCATTAAAATCCCTAATGCTGCCTAAGGAGGGTGTGCTTGGGCCCCTATACTCAGAAAGGGAGGTGATAGTGTTGAAATCACCAATAAAAATGGTATCTCCATTAGAGATGGGAGCTAGATCTTCCCAAAGAGTCTTCCTACCTTCTCTATTTCTAAGTGCATACACAAAGACAGCATTCATATAAAAATTTAAGGACAGATGCTCTATATGCACATATAAAAACTATTCATGGGAGGCTAGTAAGGAGACTGAGATAGAGTTAGACCACATAATCCATATCTTACTGTTAAAAAGAGTCATGCCATTTTGGTAGTGAAGCTTCTCCTTATAAGAGTGAAATTTAGAGATATCATGCATAGGCTCAATGATGCATAGCAACTGAATCTTTTTAAGTCTAATCAAATTAATTAGTCTCAAAATTGATGATTCCATTCCCCTAATGTTCCATACTAAAAAATTTACTGAGGGAGGATTAGTCATTGTTCACTCGATTTACTACTTTTGGTAGATGATCTAAGCATCATTTTGTTTATGTGGGAGAAGTAGTTAGTCCTTTTACCTCTGGACTTACCTGGCATTGTATCCTGACTCAGTTTGGATGGAGAAGCAGAGATGGCATATGTACTGGTGTGTTCAGCTTCTGCCACTTCTTCCTGGATGCTAGTTAGGTCATCCGGCTGGTCCTGTAAAATAGCAAACCTATTTACCACTCGACTATGGGGGAGTTAGCAGTAAATTTTTGTTGTTCCAAAAATAAAGTATGTTTTCCCAAACGCATATCATCACTGGCATACATCCTCAGGGTGAAATTTATGTGAGCAGAGTCATGAAGTAGCTTCTTTAAGGAGTTATCAATACTGTCATTAAAATTGGGAGTAGAGGATTTGTCAGGTGTGTTGTGAGGCTGTGAATGAGATGACTCAATGTTAGGAGTGGATTGGGGGTTTAGAGAAGAGGATGGTATATCCAAAGAGTCCAGGGTCTTATCCGTCTCCATGATAATTTGATCAGATTGTTCATCCATAAGGATCAGGGGGGGAATCAAATATTTTTCCAGTTGGCTTCCACAGGGTCTGGTTAGTTTTCCTAATTTCTTCCTAAGGTTTAACAGTGTGATTAGGAGGAAAAACTCTACATTGGGCCATAGAATGACCTAGCTTAGAGCAGTGATCACAGTATAATAGGATATCCTCATACTCAATTTGATATTTCTTGTTGTTTGTGGCAGAGCCCAAACGAATATGAGAGCATAGTGGTTTTTGCAAATCAATTTCAACACATAGCTTAATGGCCGAGGGCCTTGTAAGCATGTCAGTGGCCATGTCATTTTTTTATAAAACTCCCAATACTATTACCAATAGATTCAATTGAGGCAGAGTTATAGTAGTATAGGGGAACCTCTCTAATTATGCTCCATACAGGAACTATAGGGGATTCCTTATGAATTGAAAATTCAGGGGTCCATTTTAGGAGTTTGAGTAAAATGCCACTGAAATTCCACACTCCCTTCATCCAGCAACGCTGGTAGTCATTAAGCAGTTCAAAACGAATGAGAACATGCTTATAGTCTAAAGAACCAAGTTGGTACTTACCTGAGAAACCAACAGTTCTGAAGAATTGCTCCAGTTGTTCCATGGAACATCTTCCTTTCGTGAATTTGCCTACCAGCGCGTTTGTATAGTGGGATAATAGTTTAGCAATCTGCTCATCGGAGTATAAACATGCCACATCGCCAAGATGTTGGGATTTGGGGATTATCTCAGGGTTGTTGGGTAAGGTCTTATTCAGGGGAGGGGATTTATTCTGTAAAGCCACGGCAAAGGATAGGTGGATAGGAGGCGTTTGGTTTAGGTTACCATTGTCAGGGATGGGAGGTGTTGGAGCGGTCGCCATGGCTACCACCCAGCTCAGTTTAGACCGGCCGATCTTTGGCGGATAATCGAAGCCAGAAATTGATACTGATTATCCGTATCAGATTAGGGAACGATGAGATGAAGAGTTGGGATTAAGGAAGGAGAAGAAGTGAAATCGCACCTACGATCGCACCAATATCGCACACAGTAACAGTGAATATGAACGTTTGAATTGACAAAAAATCAAGTCTTTTTCGCACACATAAGCAAATTTATCATATCGGCACGCTAATTAAGAAAAATATAATTTATCACATACGATTTGTACGATGTCATTTTTCTTTTGATTCAAATGACAAAATAATTTTTTTTATTTAAGCCTAAATAAAATACAGTACAAGACAATATCATATATGAACAGTAAAAAATAATAATTATTCATATCTCATAAGAATATTATATACCAATTAACACATTCAAATGAATTAAATCCATATATTAATCTATATATCTCAATGAAAGCTATGATACCACTGTAAGGAAATCAATCATATATACAGAACCACTGTATGGAATGTAAGCTGTGATACCACTATATGGAATGTAATGCCCTTCGGATTGAAAAATGCTATCTGAATTCCAGAAAATTATGAACGATATATTTAATCCATATTCAACATTTGTTATAGTATATATAAAGAGGAGTTAGTTCATCCTTATGGCACGCAAAAATATTCGCCCTTGCTCACTTTTCCTACAACCTCCTCCATCTAAGTTCAACGTTCATACTTGAACTTCACATACAAACCCAACCATTTGTAAGTATAAACCTTTTCACCTGTACTTATAAACCCAATCATCTGTACAAACCCAACCACCTGTATGTTTGTCCAAGTTCAGAAATCTCATTCAATATCATTAATTCATTCAAGAAATTCTGTAAGTTAAAATTTTGATTTTGATTTTAGTACTTGATTACTCTTTTATGGTAAAGTTACTGTTTACTCTTTTTGAACGGTTTACTCTTTTATTTACTGTTTACTGACTCTTTTATTTACTGTTTACTGGTATCCGAGCCATATTTCTTGTTAACTCTATCCAAATTATTAACCTATCAGTAATTGTAAAGTTTCAAGTATGTATTAGATTGTTTATATTAGGCAGTTTGGTCAGCGTCTGGAGCCTGTAAGACAGTTGGTCAGCCTAGAAAGGTGGTCCACGCAAGGTATAGACGGAGTCCCTGTAAACATAAACCAACCTAATTCATATAGTAACTGAACAGTTACAGACAGGTTAATAATGGCAGAAATAATTAAAATATTCTTGTTCGGAGAATCAAATAGAGCATCTACATCCTCAAATATTTTACAAAGTCATGAGGTCCAACATGTATTACCAAGTCAAAGTATTAATTCAATTTATAGTCATGGTATACTAAATTTTAATAAATCATATTCAGTTAAAATCCATGAAGAAATTCTATCGATGCATCGAAAATTCCAATCAATAGCTTTGCTCTCCCAGGTTGCTATTCATAAGTATAGAGAACAACGATATAGATTTTTACACTTTGGTTTAATTAAAATAGCTTTACATCCATTAGTAAGATTAGGAATTGATACCCCAATATTCATGGCCCTAAGAGATGATAGATTAGAAGAATATAAAGATTCATTACTAGCTATGATTCAAACCAACATTTGTAATGGAACAATAAGATTTGATTGTATTCCAAATTATTCGGTTAGCCTAACAGATCCACATATAATGAATTCCTTAAAATTAGATATCCAATTAAAACAAAATAAAATTGTAAACGAAACAGAACATTTTGTACTTGTCTACAGAATATATTTCAAATTAATGAGTTCATTTATTCCATCCACTTTAAAATTAAATCCAACAGAGAAAGATGAATCAGTATATGTTACTACTAATTCAGATAATACAAATATAGAGGTTCCAAAACTATGAAAATGGAATGAAATAACTATTCCAGAAGAAGTAATAGCAGAAAGACCAATAAGCATCCAAAGGAACTTAAGGATCACTGAACCTTCAACCATTGAGGAACAAACAGACGGAAAGATATTAATAAAATTTAATAGATCGATGTCTAGTAGGTATATAGAAAATCATATGAAAAATCAGGAGTCCAGTATCAACAATTATCAATCACATAGATATTCAACATCTGACATTCCTCTAAGTTTTCAAGAATCTAAAATTAGATATTCAACTCCCTTACTAGAAATTATTCAAGATTATAATTCGTCAATAGGATCACCTACATATAGTCAAATGAGAAATTCTAAACTAAACATGATGACCAATGTTAAAAAAAATAATAGATAAAGAATATTTAAATGATGACTATTACAGTGTAGAAAATATTACAAATAGACTATGGTTTGAGAAACTAGAAAACGAGATTAGAGAAAACCTTAAACAAGAATTTTATAGAGAATTAACTGCAAAAGGTATAGGAAAAATGAAATTTTTTATATGGTTAGAATATATTTACCAAAACAAAAAATAATTAGTTGTACAAGATTAGAAGACATTCCAATCATTAATGTTCCATCCAAATTGTACAAAAAATGGAAATTACAAAATGATTCAGTAGTAAGCTCTATCCATCCACCTTTACAGAATATAGAAATTACTATCGAAAATAAGACAGTAGTAGCATCACCGTTCAAATTAGGATCAAATAGAATAGGAACTGAAACAATACAATTAGATGACATTAGAAAAGTTTACCAACAAAATAATTTTTCAAATCAGATACTACATACTATTGCCAACCAAGTAGATTTAATATCAACTAAGTTAGACAATAAACCAGAAAAATTTCCAAATGAAACCTCCAAACCACATTTCCAAGTCTCTTCATTCCCCAAAAAAATGGAGAATACATTATCATTAGTAAGGAAAGATATTCCTAGGCAAGATATCCCTAGTAATTCAAGACAAATAGGAGTTATATCTCAAATTAATCTAGACGAAAATAGTACAACCAGCTCTTCTGACTCCACATCAGAAGAAGAATTAGAAGATCAACTAGAAAGTCAATTAGAGGCTATCGAACAACAGTTTACAGATTATACCGAACAAAGTAATGATAAACCACAATTACATTTAAATAAAATGCATAGATTCAAAAATAATTGGAAGAATAATACAACAAAAAATTATTATCCAAGGCCTACATCACTGGATATTCAATTTGAAGAACAAAACAATACATTCAATAGTTATGATGGATCTTCTATATATCAATAGAACATAGATGGGAAATCAGAATACCAAATATTAAATATATTACAAGAAATGGGTATGGCTATAATGGCCTACAAAGCAAAAATTAATATATCCGAACCTAATATAGTCATGTTATTAGCCACAGGATTTACATGGCAATTAAAAGGATGGTGGGATAATCATCTTACATTAGACGATAAACAAAGTATTGTAAATCATGAATCTGAAGAGGTTCAGGGAGAAGGAGATAATTTAGAATATATTATGGTTCAAGATGGATCAACGTTCTTGATTTATGTAATATCAATGTATTTTGTAGGAAACCCAGAAGAAGAATTAACCAGCTTAAAAATATGTTTAACAAATTTAAGATGTCCTTCTTTAACAGATTTCAAATGGTATAAGGATACATTTTAAACTCAAGTCTTAAGACGAACGGATTCAAATTCATCATTCTGGAAAGAAAAGTTTATTACATGATTACCAAACTTATTCTCACAACGAATAATTACTAACTTACAAAAAACATTAGGAACAGATAAAGTAGATTTCAATATTTTAACTTTTGGACAAATATTTGCTTTTATTAAAAAAAAGCTTTAATATTATGTCAAGACTTAAAAATACAATGCAAATATGGATCAGAAAGGAATGAAATGGGATCATTTGGCCAACAATTTGGCATCATAGGTATTAAGCCACCATCATCTCAATCTAAACATAAAGAAATAAGTAGAAACAAAAAATACAGGTATAATAAACGATTCACCAGAAATAAGAATGTTGATAAAAAGGTTTTTAAGAAACATAATAAGTATAGCCATATTCAATGTTTTAAATTTAAGAAATACGGTCATACAACATCACACTATAGAGCCGAGAAAAAGATCAATTCATTATTTTCAGAAGAACAGGATTTAAAAAAAATTATTAGCATTACTATTAGATAATTCTAGTGATGAACAGACAAATTATGAATCAAGCTCTGAAAGCTCTAGTAATTCAGATAGGTGTCATTGTAAGACTTCCACATTTAATATGTTAAGCAGTGTCAAAGATAAAAAAAAAGTATTATTAGACATGATTGATAAACTAGAGGATTCAGAAAATAAGGAAGAATATTTACATAGATTAAAATAATTAATAAGAGAGGAAGAAAAACCAAGAATCGAGGAAACATTTAGTTTATAAAAAAAAATTAAAAAATATTCAGCACTTGAAAAGAAACATCCAGTACATTTTACTGATTTAAGAACGGAAATTAATAAATTAAAAATAGATATCAGTTCCATTAAAAATGAACTAAAAACATTAAAATAAAAAGACTTAGAACTAGAGTTAAAACTTATAGGTTTCAACCAAAAGAACAAAGATATACCAAGCAGCAGTTCAAACATTATACTATCTCAAGACACTCCACAAGATCACCAATTTTTTAATATCATTAATAAAATAAATATGGAAAAATGGTATTCCTTAATCACAATTGGAGTAGATGATTTTAGTACCACTATAGTAGCATTAATAGATAGCACCACAGACCAATCTTGTATTCGAGCAGGCATAATTCCAAGTAAATATTTAGTTAAAACAAATAAAAAATTATCAGCTGCAAACGGAACTCCTTTTTTTTTTTAAGAAACCATCATTAGATGGGGGAAATTGTATAGGCCTTCCCAAGCCATAAAATAGACGAAAAAATGAAGGACAGATAAAAAAAGCCGTAGCTAAGTGACGATATACAGTAGTGAGCACTAGGCTCGTGAAACAACACTAGTTGCTTCCAAAAGCTCTTAGACTATGATGAAGATGATTAAAACTTATTAGTGAATCAGAAGGAGACACAAGGCAGTCCAAATCATCTCACCATAGTGAAGAAGCATATCCTCTAGTGATCAAGAATGCAAAATAGATGATCTAAAGCTATTTGCAAGGCAGCAGCCATTCTATGCAGAAGAAACTATGTACAGATTTATGAACTATGAACAAATCAGGAGCACCATCGTATCCCGTTCAGGTGAGCTTGAGATGAGGAGGATTGAGCCACCCATCGTGAGTTGAGTCCCAAGTAATCCCCAGTAACAGCAGAAACCACCTAGAACCTGCAACCAAAGGATTGAATTTAGTAGCATCCGAGCTAGTTTAAGATATCCGTAAGGAAGGAGTACCAATTTGGTCCAGCCTAATAAGCCCCTGGACCAGATTAGGAAGCTCCGAGAATCTATGGAAGGAAACGTGATCCTTAGATTGCAAACATTCCTTAGACAAGGTGTGAGCCACCAAATTAGCCTGCCTGAAGATGTGAGCTAGATTAAATAGACTCAGGGATTGATGGATGTCATCCGATAGATTGTACAGTTGCCAGTGAGCTCTTAATGGATCCTTGGAAAAATTAACTGCATTCAGGCAATCCGATTCAAGAAAAATAGGAGAGGGTAGGACAGTAGCATGTTTAATTGCGAACTGAATTGCCTTTAATTCAGCTTCAAGAGGGGAATATGCATACGTATATAGAGTATGTGCCCCCCTGAAACCACCCCTACAGTCTCTAATAATCAAACCAATACCACACATATTTGTATTGCTGCACCAAGAAGCATCCATATTAAACTTAAGCCCTGAGAGAGGTCTTTGCCATGCAATTCTAAAAATTTTAGGCTTAGGTGGAGTTTTTATCAGAGGTAAGAAGGAGTGATCCGCAATACTGAAATCAATAGCAGAAACTATGTAAACAGGATTGGCACAGAAAGACTGAAAAATCTGATCTCTGATATGCTTTAAGATTAGAACTATGGAAGGTTTGATAGAGTCAAATAAGAAGTTGTTTCTCAATTTCCATAGGTTCCAACAAGTGATAATAAAAGCAGTTCGGATTATAGTGGCATGTAAAGTGCTTAGGGCAGGAAAAGTAGTATAAACTGATAATCTTTCCCAAATAGATGGGAAAGCCCTATCCCTAATTCCCATGAACTAATGAACAGACTTCCAGACCTTAACAGCAAATTCACAGGAGTTAAAAAAATGATCAATGGAGTCTTCCTGTACATTGCACATGCAGCATTTGGAAGCTAAACAGTATCTCATATTTCTGAGTATGTTATCAAAGGGCAGGAGAGAGTTAGTCATCCTCCACATGAAGACAGACATTTTCTTCTCTATTCTAGAGTTCCAAAAATGTTGTAAGGATACAATGGAACCTATGTTGCTGCTAAGTGTAAGGTATGTAGATTTGAAGGAGAAATCACCTGATATACCTGGTTTCCAGATTAGCCTATCTTCCCTATGTATAGCCAGCTTGGCCACCTGCAGAAGATAAATAACTTCAGTTGACAGGAAGGGAGAAATTTTGGGGAGAAGAGTGGATCTATTGGATATGAAATCAGAAACTGTACAGTCACCATCTATCTCCACCAAGTTCTGATCACACAGGTTATCAAGGCAACCTATATCTAGCCAATTAGATCTCCAGAAGTTACAATTTCCTCTTCCTATGATAACTCTAGAGTTTACTTCAGCCCAGGAGTTGATATTACAAATTCTTTTCCAGTTAGGTGAAGTTCTATATGAAGGTGGGAGGCTAGCTAGTAAATGTGTCCACAAAGCCATAACTATCTGGTACTTCCACCATAATTTAACAGAGCAAGTGTCAATAATAGTGGCAATAGATCTAAATCCTAACCCATTTTGGCCAGTTGGAAAGCAGAGAGCTGACCATTTTCTCCAGCTTCTTTTGGGATTCAGATCAGAGTCACCCCAAAAGAAATTACTTAATCTCCTTTCAATGGTTTTAATGATCATTTTCGTGGGTTTAATAACTGACCATATGTGTTGTGGAAGAGAATAGATACAGGACTCAATTAATATCATTTTTGCCACCTTTGGAGATCCATCTGTTTTTCCAATTTCCTAATCTGTTATCAATTTGTTCAAGAAGGGGTTGAAAGTAGACTTTCTTTGCTTTCCCAGTGAAAATTGGCACCCCCAGGTATGTGAAAGGAAATTTACCCAGTTTCATCCCCAATATCCTCTTAATGGAGTTAAATTTTTGGGCTGAAGCATGTTTACTTATGAAGAAATCACTTTTATTATAATTAATTTTCTGGCCAGAGACTTCTTCAAAAGTAGACAAAAAGGCTTTTAATCTGATCAAAGTAAGTCTAGTTGCCTTGAAAAAAACAATTGTATCATCAGCATACGATAAATGAGAAATTTGAGGAGGATTACCTGGAAGATCAAAGTATGACAGTTTACCACTCTGAAAAATGAAAACCAAGCTCCTAGAGAAGGCCTCAGAAAAAATATTGAACAAGAAAGGAGATAAGGGGTCTCCCTGCTTAATACCTCGAGTGGCTTGAAAGAAGCCAACAGGCTTGCCATTAATCAAAACAGAAAACCAGGACTGGGACAGATTTTTCATGATGTAATATATGAATCTAGCATGGAAGCCAAATTTGGCTAAGACACTATATAAAAAAGACCATCTAACACGATCAAAAGCCTTTTGAAGGTCCAGTTTCACAATACAATTAGAATCCCTATTTTTTTTGTTCAGAAACCTGATCATTTCCTGTAAATAAATTACATTGTCCGAGATGTCTCTACCCCTTAGGAAGGCTGTTTGATTTTGGGAAATGATCCTAGGCATTACAGATTTCAACCTCTCCATAAGCACTTTAGAACATATCTTGTTAATCACATTTGAGAGGCTTATAGGTCTATAATCATCAAAGGAGGTAGGAGTCATCTTTTTTGGGATTATTGTGATCCAAGTACTACCTATACCTCTAGGCATAACATTAGCAGAAAGGAAATCATGAACAGCTAAAAGAAGATCATTAGCAATGATATCCCATGACTTAATATAGAACTTAGCTGTGAAACCATCTGGGCCTGGAGTGCTTGACTTATTTAGACTGAAAACAATGTTTTTTAGCTCAGTTAATGTAACAGTTTGGAGAAGTTTATCATTATCATCCTGATTAACCAGTTTGGGAATGTGATTTAAAAAGTGAGATTGAAAGAAGGAGCTATTTGTGGAACTGTCATCAGTTAGCAGATTATGGTAGTACTGAATAGCATCCCTTTCAATATCATTTATATCATCTAGCCATTGACCATTCCCATTTTTAATCTTTGTTATCTTCAGTCTATTTGTTCTTTCTATAACAGAGTTATGAAAGAACTTTGTGTTGTTATCCCCTTCTCTTATCCATTTCAATTTTGCCTTATGTTTCCAGAAATGCTTTTGTTCAGCCAAAGCCCTAACTAGCCTAGATTTAGCAAGTTTGAGTTTAACTACTTCAGTTTGAGAGTCATTCTGATCAGAAATTAGTTCCTGTGCCTGTAGAGCCAACTCAGCTTGCACTACATTGTCATGTATGTTGCCAAACTTATCCCTATTCCAAATTTTTAATTCTTTCTTGAGCCTGACAAGTTTAAGGTAAAAGGCTAACATACCAGACTTATTTAGAGGAACTTCCCAATTCTGTTTGATTATGTCATTGAAATCTTTCCTCTTGTACCATGTATTTAGGAATCTAAATGGCCTAGGGTTAGTTGGGATAGCACTACCAACAGTTAACAGCAAGGGATTATGATCAGAACTTGTCCTATTTAAAATCTGGATTGAAGAATTAGGGAAAGATTGGGACCAAGTGGGAGTGCATAAGCCCCTATCTAATCTTTTTAATGTTGGGGATCTTAATCTGTTATTAGTCCATGCGAAAAGGTTGCCAACAGTGTTCAGTTCCTCTAAGGCCATTAGGTGAATGAAATCATTGAAATCTTTGATACTTCCCAGATTTGGGGAAGCAGGACCCCTATATTCATTTGTAGATGTGATGCAATTAAAGTCTCCTATGAAAATGGATTCAGAGTGAGTAAAAGAGCTAAGATCATACCACAGAGATTTCCTGCCAGCTCTATTCCTGAGGCCATAAACAAAGAAAATATCCATAGTCTTAAGAAGGTTAATACTGTTTAGGTGGATTCCCAGGAACTGAAGATTATCATGGTTAACAGTTAGGAGTAAATTAGAATTCCAAAAAAGCCAAATTTGTCCATTATTAGCTGAGATGCAATTTTCATATTTCAGCAATTTCCTATATGAATCACACTGGGAGTTATCATGTTTAGGTTCAATTAAACAGACAAGCTCAAATTTATGTCTTTTGATCAGATCACAGAGTCTTAACATGGAGGTGTCCATACCCCTAATGTTCCAAACTAGCATTTTAATCTTAATTGTTGTGTTATTCATAAGGAAACATTGCTAGAGCTTTTTGATCTGGTCATGATTGTGTTTTTCTGGGAGAAAAAAGACTCATTTTTTAGTTTGGATTTAATCCTTAACTCCTTGTCTTTTTTCTGGTTGCTAGGATTAGAAGCTGATTTTGGAGAACTAACCTTACTTACTTGATCATCTCCTTCAGCAGCAGATTCCTGGGTAGCAGAGATGTCCTGTGCATCAGAAGGTGCTTGGAGTCCTGTAAGATTATCCTGGGAGGTTTCCTCACTTGAAAATTCTTCATCAGCCAGAGCTAGAAAACGATTGCCTTTGTGTTTCTGCTGAGAAAAGATGTAATTTTTTGCAGAAATAATAGAGTGAAAAGGTGAGAAGGACCTGCCCTTTTTGCTAGGTAAATCATCTTTAGCAAAGGGTGGAGGAGCAGACAGTGAGTGTCTATTTAATTGTATTGAACCATCGAGATCAGGAGAAGGAGAATGGGAGCCCATAGCATTATGCTGGTTTTGTTCAGATTCCAGAGGCTGGGGATGAGGGAGGGCTACCCGTTCCTTGTGACTATCCTTAGGGGTAAGGGGGACAGAGAGAGGGGGATTTTTATTTATACCCGAGGTAGGATGATCATCCTTGTTTGTTTCAACATGATCTTGAACAGCCATCAGGTCAGGGGCATGATCATCAGGGGTACCATCCGGGGTCACATGATCAGTTTGAGGATCTTCCTCAAGTAATATGGTCTTATTGATTTCATGGTCATTCATTGTCACAGTAACATTCTGTTTTTTAGGAAAATATTTGAATTTTTGTCCATAGAATGTTTTTTGTTTTTCCAACACAGAAAAACCTGAGCTCCCAGCAATAGTATTAACAGTCTGGTTAAGATTTGCAATCACATTTCCATCCTGTTTGCCAATTTGTGTATCATCAGAACGATCCCCTGGATTAACTGCTACTTTATCATTTTTCTGGGATTTGATTCTTTTGAGCTCAGGGTGTAGATAGACACAGCAGTTTTCATTATGTCCTATACATTTACAATGGTGACAGTAAGGAGGGATATTTTCAAATTCAAGTGGTAATTTGATCACATTATATTCATTCCCATCTTCCTCAATACCGACCCTTATAAATGAAGGAAGTTTTTTTGTCAAATCAACCTCAACGCACATCTTAACACAAGAAGGCCTAGAGAGGACAGCAGTAGCAGTGTCTACTTTTATAAAATTGCCAATTTGATTTCCCATGATTTGGAGCATAGCAGTATTATAAAAGTATATAGGGACATGAGGAATAGAAACCCATACCGGGACGATAGATGATTCAGCCATAGGGGAGAAATTTGAGGTCCATTTAAGTACCTTCATCTGAGTATTGTAGAAGCTCTGTTGACCCTTTAGCCAGAATCTATGGTAATCCTCTTTCTCTTCAAATCTTATCAGCACATGCCAGGAATCAATTGATCCGAGCTGGAATTTTCCTTTGAAGCCCACGGAGAGGAAAGAGTCGTTTAGCTGATACATGGATGGCTTGCCCCTAGCGAACTTTCCGACGAGAGCATTGTTGTAGTGAGAGGCTAGGGTGTCGGCATCTTTGCGACTGACAATACAGGCTATATCCCCTTTGTATTGAGTTTTGGGAATGATCTCTGGGTTCGAAGGAAGGGAGTCAGATAGTGGAGGGGGACGATTTGCTAGAGCTTGAAGGAAGGATTTTCCACCACCGTATGAACCACGGCTGGGCGGAGGAGCCGCCATGGCGGCGATGGAAACGCGGTCAGTGACCGTTATCAGTTGAATATCAGAGAATTTACAAGAGAGAGGAGGAAGGGAAAGCTGAAAACGACCAGTAGTGTAGTCGTTTTTGTCAAATCGCACCTTAATTCGCCTAGTATCGCACACAGTTTCCGGATGCCGTTAACTTTTTGAAGACAAATGGATTAATAAAAAATTACAAAATGGTTTTGTAATTTAATGACGATTTGCAAACGGAACTCCAATGATGATTTATAAAAAATTACAAAATGGTTTTGTATTTAATAATGATTATTATATTAGACAAACATTCCTGATTTTAGAAAATATATCACGTGATACAGTATTAGGAAACCCATTTTTATACAAAATAACTCCGTTTAAGAAAACTCAAGAAGGAATTAGCACTAAAATATTAGGTAGAAAATTATTGTTCAAATTTATAAATCCACCAAGTAATATTGAATTACACCTATTGCAAATGAATTCTATATATAAAGAAATATGGTTATTAAAAACAAAATAAAAGGATATTAAATTCCTAAAAGAAGAACTGAGTTATTCAAAAATTGAAGACAAATTAGGAAGTAAACTCATTCAAAGTAAAATTACAAAAATAGAAACTACTTTTAAAACCCAAGTTTGCTCTAACCATCCCAATGATTTTTGGGATCGAAAGTAGCATATAGTTTCTTTACCTTATGAACAAGGATTTGATGAACATAATATTCCAACTAAAGCTAGACCTATCCAAATGAATGCAGAATTAATCGAATTATGTAAGCAGGAAATTCAAAGTCATTTAGAACGAAAATTGATCAGAACGAAAATTGATCAGAACGAGCAAATCTCCATGGAGTTGTTCAACATTCTATGTAAATAAAGAAGCTGAAAAAGAAAGGGGCATTCCAAGATTAGTTATAAATTATAACCATTAAATAAAGTATTAAAATGGATTAGATATCCCATTCCGAATAAGAGAGATTTAATAACTAGGTTATTCAATGCTAAAATATTTTCAAAATTTGACTTAAAGTCAGGATATTGGTAAATCCAAATAGATGAAAAAGATAAATACAAAACAGCATTTGTAGTTCCATTTGGACAATATGAATGGAATGTAATGCCCTTCGGATTGAAAAATGCTCCATCTGAATTCTTGAAAATTATGAACGATATATTTAATCCCTATTCAACATTTGTTATAGTATATATTGATGACATATTAGTTTATTCTAATTCAATAGATAGTCATTTAAAACATTTAAATATATTATTAAATGTAATTAAGAAAAATGGGTTAGTGATATTAGAAGCAAAAATGAAATTATTCCAAACCAATATAAGATTTTTAGGTTATAATATTTCTTTAGGAACGATAACACCAATTCAGAGAGCAATAGAATTTGCAGATAAATTTGCAAATGAAATAACAAATAAAAATCAATTATAGAGATTTTTAGGATGTTTGAATTACATATAATATTTCTTCCCAAAACTAAGGATAACATGTAAACTTTTATATGATAGGTTGAAAAGAAAGCCATCACCATGGACAGATAAGCATACTCAAATTGTAAAAGAAACACTACCATGTTTAGGCATTCCACATCCAGCTGCATTTATGATTGTGGAAACAGATGCATCTGAACTAGGCTATGGAGGAATATTAAAACAATTACATTGGAAAAGAGTCTATCATAAGATACCATTAAGGAAAATGGCCAGATGCACAAATTCATTATTCAACAGTTAAAAAAGGAGTTCTATCAATTGTTTTATGTATTTCAAAATTTCAAGATGATTTGTACAATAAAAAATTCTTATTAAAAATTGATTGCAAATCAGCAAAAGAAATTTTACAAAAAGATGTTAAAATTTTTGTTTCAAAACAAATTTTTGCTAGATGACAGGCTATTTTATCAGTATTTGATTTTGATATTCTATTTATTAAAGGAAAGGACAACTTCCTTCCAGATTTTTTGACTCGTGAATCCCTTACAGGAAACCATGAGTAAGCATTAAAGTTCAACATGATTTTCCAATTCAAAATCATCCAGGGACTATGAAATTCCAAAACCATTAACCCCAAAAATTCCTACTACAGATTTTCCTCCACTCACTTATTCAACTATAGCACAAACTCCCCATTCCAAATTAATCCATACGCCGACAATATCTTCCAATTATGAAATCCTGACTCCACAAAGACCATTCACTCACATTCCTAACCCCAAACCTATTCTATCATTTTCATCTTCCACTACAAACCATTCATATTTTGACAAACCTAATCCAGAGCACATCCTTCTTACAGAATTCCAGACTGAACCAGACATTCCCCATCTCAAAACTTTTGTTTCTAACATTTTCATGCCAACTTACTTATGGCTGGCAGATGATATTCATAAGACACAAAATTATTATGAGCTTATTCTGGTGGACGCTCAGTCTATCAAAATTCAACACATTCAGAATAAACAGGATCCCAATAGAATTGATTATTCAAAGGTCTATATAAAAAAAGTCCTTAAACCCAGTCACTTCCAGAATATCCATTCCAGTACCATTTTCTCAGTAAATTACTTCCCAAAAGGATTTAATTATGCAGATTACATGCAGGCTTAGTATAGAATTTTCTATATCAGGTCATTTAATCATTCATGGTTTATTAACTTCCATCAGCAATTCAATAGTAATATCCCACATTGGTTTTACGATTGGTGGTTAAGATTTGGACCATCAAAAGATATACTCCCTACTCCTATATTAAAAGGCCTAGAAACATTCCACAATCTCATTAAATTCAAGCCATTCGAAAAGCCCTTGTTCTTTCATTCAATATTTAGAGTTCCATGGATCTTTGCCTGGAGCTTTCAAATTAAACCCTTTCACCCAAATATGCCTTTATCATTAATTAGGCAATTCAGGATTAAATGGTGGGTTAATTACAATACAGAGTTCTATTCATCAAAGACAGTAAATCATTATTTAACAACCGGTGAAAAATTACGAATTACATTCCAAAAAAAAATCATCAGTTCTCCCCATTCAATCATCTTCCAGAGGTCCTATTCAACAGATATCCAGCATTGAACCTCATCCACAACCTATACCATTTCAACAGATTCAGGAAGATCAAATTCCACGGATTGAAGCAGATGAAGAATTCAAGAAGATATTAGCAATATATAGACAGGTAAAAGAACAAGAAATCAATACAGAGGCCATTCAAAATGAAGATTTGATGAGTCAGGATCCATTTGAGTTTTAAGTCAAGATTCCAGCAGACAGTCAGTAATGGGGGAGGGGCCCACACTCCACCATGACACCCACTGAAGCAGAGAAGTCAACAAAGAAGGATAATGGAGGACCCTATGCTCCACTAATTTAACAAAGCAGGATAATGGTGGACCCTATGCTCCACTAATTCCACAAAGCAGCCGGACAAGTTGTAATGGAGGACCCCACACAAGCAGCAATAATATAATCCACTACGGATTTTAAATCTGGATTTCAAAATGTAAAAGATTAGCATTCATCCTTTTCTATATATAGAGAGGAGTTAGTTCATTTGTAGGTACACAAAAATATTTGCCCTTGCTCACTTTTCCTACAACCTCCTCCATCTAAGTTCATACTTGAACTTCACCTACAAACCCAACCATTTGTAAGTATAAACCTTTCACATGTAAAAGAATCTTCACAATCTATTTAATCTGATAAAACAGTCATATTGTGTGTAACCCTTTGGGTTCCAATTCATGTTGGCAATAAATCTATTTTATAATTCAATATTTATTGACTTTAGGGCATTAAACCAACAATAAATAGCCTTGTACATCATTCATTTATTTGATGAAAGATGTCTAATTACTACCTCAAATATCGATTGCACACTTAATCAATTTTTTTCTTTTTTGCTGAAGCTTTTTGCTCAGCTTTAATTATTTTTTCTATTTCTTCATGGTATCAGAGCATTTGGCTCTCTTTTCGATTAAATTTTTAGCACATTTGTGATTAAAATTAATCCTCATGATGGATGAAACATGTTAAGTTGATTGACAAGGCAGGAGAGATCCTTATGCAGCGGATACTGAAGGTTTTCGTAAGGATTAAGCCCAATGATCCACTCTTCTTACTTCCCTCTGAGCATGCGAGTCTGGTGATTGTTCTTGATCTATTGACTGAGAGAAATTATGTGATCTATAAATATGCAAGGCATGGTTATTGAACTTTCAGTAAGAGGAAAGCTGAAGTTCATCACTGGAGAGGTTGCAAGATCTGCACCTGATTCAGCAGTGTTTGGCCTCTGGATAAAGGTTAATTCAACTATGGTGTCATGGATTTGAAACTCCATCAGTAAGGATATTACAAGGAGTTTTTCTTTCCAAACTAATGCGAAGAAACTATGGGAAGAAATAGAGGAGAGATTTGAAATGAGTCATGATCCTTTGTTCGATCAGCTCTTGTTAGAGCTAGGAGAGCTTAAACTAGATTTGGATTCTATCACTCAATATTACTCTAATATGAAGGAAATATGGGATGAAATTAATGTGATCAGGATGCCTAGGCTAAGGTGTATTTTTTGTCATTGTAGATTTGATGAGAAAGTTGAAAGGCATGCTAATCAAGACAGGTAGCAGCAATCCATGAAAGGTTTGAATGATGAATATGATGCATTAAGAGATCAAATTGTTGGTAATGGATCCTATACCATCAGTTGGAAAAGTTTACTCTGTGTTTAATAAGCAGGAACAACAGAGGAGTGTTCAAAGAAACTTTATGAATGTTGTGAATAATTCAGCAGCAATGATGGTGAAACAAGCACCAGGTCAAATAAGTGCTCAAAAATTTGCACAGAGAAGAAAATATGCAGAAGCAAAGAAGTTGATTAAATGTGACTATTGCCATAAGAATTGACATTGAGGGAGTCATGCTTCAAGCTTAATGGTTATCTGGAGTGGAGGCCAGATCCTAGAAAAGTAAAGGGGAAGAACTATGCAAATGCAGCAACATCAGGGATGCTGGATGAACTTGATCATACTACACATACTACACCTTTTGAGATTGGAGATAATAGAGGAATGGAAAACATGCATTCTATGATTCCTAATTTAATCCAGATGAATCTTGGGAAGTTCATGAAAGGTAAAGGAAAGGATCAAGGTGCAGAAGGTGAGGAAATGATAAACTTTGCAAGCCTGGATTTTTCAGGTAGCCTTATAACTCATCTTGCTAATGTTGCATCTTGCTTTGAGAATGATGATTGAATCTTAGACAGAGGTGCCACTTCTAATATATGTAATTATCTTTCATCTTTTAAAACATTGCAATCTACCAAACATAAAACATTAATTCTACTCCCTGATCACTCAACTGTTTTTATAGATTCCATAGGATCAGTCACATTAAATTAGTTTCTTGAGTTAACTAATTGCTTGTTTGTCAAGGGTTTCAGATTTAATCTTTCTCTTAGTTAACAAATATACCAAGGATTTTGGTTTCTATCTCACTTTATATCCTAATGTGTTCATAATACAATATCACAAGACAAATTCAGTTTTAGGAATTGCTACTGAGTGCAATGGCATTTATATACTGAATAAGAAGTAATTTGATATTGAAGTCGTAAAAAAATATTTAGTTTTACTGAAGCTACATAGACTGCCTATTCATTCAGATCTTGTATCTGTTAACAAAATACTTGGATTCTTATTTAGAAGTCCTTCACAATATGATGATGTTATGAATCATTTCAATCTTCCTGGTTTGAATAATGAATGTACCATTTTTCCATTGGCCAAGCAAACTAGACTACCATTTCCTAATGTCTCTGCTCATATTAGGGTGACATTTGAAGTATTCCACATTGATCTATGAAGCCCGTTTAGGATTTAAACTAGAAATAGGGCTCAGTATTTTCTTACCGTGGTTGATGATTTTAGCATAGCAAGTTGGGCATTTCTAATAAAATCAAAAAACTGGGGTTCCTTGATCATTAAGAACTTCATTCTCATGATACAAACTCAATAATAGGCCATAATCAGAAAATTAAGAACTGGTAATGGTAGAGAGTATGTTAATCTAATTCATACTCAATTCTTTGCTTCATTAGGAATCATACATCAAAAGTCTCGTCCTTACACACCACAACAAAATGGTGCGATAGAAAGAAAACAAAGATACATCTTATAGATAGCTAGATCACTCATTCATTCGTCCAATCTGCCCTTACATTTCCAGGGGGAATCTATACTCACAGCTACATACATCATGAATAAGATCCCATCTTGAGTCTTGGGATGGAAGTCACCTTATGAGATTCTTTTCAAGAAACCTCCTGATATATCATTGTTTTTGGTTTCTGGTTCCCTCTGTTATGCAACCAACCTCAGCCATCACAAACACAAATTCAATATGATATCTTCACATTGTGTGTTTTTAGGATATCAAGCTGATCAGAATAGTGACAAACTATATGGTTTGATAAATTAGAAAACTATAATATCTAGAGATGTCCTTTTTCACAACTATCACTTTCCATATAAATCCTCTACATTTTATATATCACAATTCATTTCTATTCCTACTGACCAGGAAACCAATCCCATATCCATTATTCCATTTAATCCTAATTCAGATAAGATCTTCTCTGAACCTTTTCATAAACCTACTCTTTCTACCAATTCTCATGTTCTTATTGAACCTACCTCCACTGCTAATCCTCATGATCATAATCCCTCCTTTAGCCCTAATTTACTCTCAAATTATTGGATGAATGACTTTGTTGTAAATTCTGTCTATTCTTCTAGTACTTGTTAACCTGTGTTTTCTGACACACATATGAGCTTTATGACACAATTGTTGGGGATCCAAGAACCACATTCTTATAAGATGCCATGTTGTAATAAGCAGTGGGTTCAGGCAATGCAAACTGAATTTGATGGTCTTTAAACTAATGAAACTTGGGATTTAGTATTTCTTCCTAAGGGGGAGAAACCTATTGGAGCTAAATGGGTTTACAAGTTGAAATGTAGGGTAGATGGATTGATTGAACGTTACAAAACCAGGCTAGTGAGAAAGGGATATTCTTAGATTGAAGGAGTTGATTACTTTGACTCTTTTTCACTAGTGGCTAAGCAGGTTACTGTGATACTTTTGCTAGCCATTACTTCACTCAAGGGATGGAATTTACATCAGATTGATGCTAACAATGTATTCTTTCATGGCTATATTAATGAGGAACTAAACCCTAAACCCTAAACCCTAAACCTAGATATAACCCTATGAGTTTTCATAATGTGCTGATATAGCCCTACCTGGTATGACAGAGAGCATGTTAATCTAATCTATACTCAATTCTTTGCTTGATTAGGAATCATACCTCAAAATTCCCTTCCTTACACACAATAACAAAATGGTGCGATAGAAAGAAAATAAAGATACATCTTACAGATTGCTAGATCATTCATTCATCAGTCCAACCCACCCTTACATTTCTAGGGGGAATCTATACTCAAAGCCACATATATAATGAATAAGATCCCATCTTCAGTTTTGGGATGATATTCTTTTCAAGAAACCTCCTGATATATCATAGTTGCAAGTTTCTGGTTCCCTCTATTATGTAACCAACCTCAGCCCTCACAAACACAAATTAAATCTGATATCTTCACATTGTGTGTTTTTAGAATATCTAGCTGATCAGAAAAGTTACAAACTATATGGTCTGATAAATAAGAAAACTATAACATCTAGAGATGCCGTTTGTTCACAGCTATCACTTTCCATATAAATCCTCTACTTCTCATATATCAAAATTCATTTCTAGACCTACTAACCAGGAAACCAATCCCATATCCATTATTCCATTTGATCCTAATTCATATCTTCTCTGAACCTTTTCATGAACCTACTCTTTCTACCAATTCTCATGTGTATACTAATAAACCTACCTCTACTGCTAATCCCCATGGTCATAATCCCTCATCCAGCCTTAATTTACTCTCACAACATAATAACTCATTCAATACTCATCATAGTAGTGGTTCTGATTAGAATGATACATATTATGAAACTGTTCCTAGACAAAGTAACTGGGTCAAATCAAAGCCTTATTGAATGAATGACTTTGTTGTAAAAATTTGTCTATTCTGTTAATACTTGTTAACCTATGTTTTCTAGCACACGTATAAGATTTATGACACAATTTTTGGGGATCCGAGAACCACATTCTTATAAGCAGGCATGTTGTAATAAGTAGTGGGTTCAGGCATTGCAAACTGAACTTGATGGTCTTTAAACTAATGAAACTTGGGATCCTGTATCTCTGCCTACGGGGGAGAAACCTATTGGATCTAAATGGGTTTAGAAGGTGAAATGTAAGGCAGAAGGATCAGTTGAATGTTACAAAACTGGGCTACTGAGAAAGAGATATTCTTATATTGAAGGAGTGGATTACTTTGACTCTTTTTCACCAGTGGCTAAGCAGGTTACTATGGGACTTTTGATAGCCATTACTTCACTCAAGGGTTTAAATCAGATTGATGTTAACAATGCATTCCTTCATGGCTATATTAATGAGGAACTACTCCCTCAATCTCTCTCTAAATTTCTTATTTACTTTTTGAGAGTAAAACTTTGTAAACTTTGACCCTAAATTTAAATTAATATACAATAAAAATAACATGTGATATATTGTAAGATTTATCTTAACATCTATTTCTCAAATATCATTTTTTATGCGGCATTATTATAGGTAACTAGAGATATTTAAGGTCAAGCATAATTATTGAAGACCGTGGAAAAGTAAATAAGCACTTTAGAGTGGGACGGAGAGAAAATATATGACCCCACCAGAAGGCTATGGTAAGGTCTTACCTGGTTAGGTTTGCAAGCTTAAGAGATCTCTTTATGGCCTTAAACAGGTATCTAGGGAATGGAATACAAAGTTTACCAAAATCATATCTTGTTTGGGTTCATACAATAAAAGCATGATCACTGTCTGTTCCTAAAATCTTCTGCTCAATCAACACTGGTGCTGCCCATATATGTTGATGATGTCTTGATAGCAGGAGATTCAGAGCCTAAGATCAAAACTTTCAAAGATTATCTGAATGGTCTATTTACCATAAAATACTTAAGCCATGCAAAGTATTTTCTTGGAATAGAAATAACAAGATCAACTGAAGGTATCTTCCTGAGTCAGACAAAACATCACTGATCTTGTTCTTGATCTAGTGGAATGCAAGGCAATGATTGCTTCTTTACCAGTTTCCTGGCAGGTTCAAGATGCTTCCTCTCTCCTTTTGCACGATCCAGGACCATACAGGAGAGTGATTGGGAGTCTATTCCTTTCCTCTTTTACATACCTTTGTTTAGGCGTACTTTTGTTAGAATGATATTGTCCTATGAATTTGTTGATGCATTATTGCTATTGTTGTTGTTGGTTTGTTTCCCTGCCTTTCTAATGTCCTAGTATTTTCTTAAAGGCTGCCGGTTTACTCTTTGCCTGGTTTCGTCTAGCTTGTATCTTTGTTAGTTTCCAGGTACTAGGGTTCCCCACTGCCTGAGTAGCTCCTCGTGTCAGGGATAGATCATTTCCTTCTCTCAATATTGAGTTTTGTGTCATTAACTTTGGTACTCTGGAGTGATTCCTGACTATCATTAGCATCCATACAAATCTAGAAGATTTTTTTTTAAAAAAAAAGTCTATCTCCACAGACGACGTCACTGATGTGGGCATTTCTTCAGCTTGAGATAAACCTCAAGGTCGGCCCACATGCTTCAATCTTTGTAAACTATAAATACAATGTAGAAATTCTTCTAAAATCACCAATATTCATCAAGTGAGTCCTTTTTCGCTGATATTCATCCTTCAAACAAAACTCAACTTTAGTCGCTCATGAAAAAGAAGAATCTGAAACAACAATCGATCTTTGCCAAATGGGCCAAACACTAATGTCTCTTGTGAACTTCAAACTCATATTTTCCAAAGGTTAAAAAAAATGAGGCAAACATTATCCTTAAAGCTAGAGAAAGCCAAAAAAAATATCACAATGAAACAAATTTTTTTTAAAAAAAAGTGAAACATGAACAAAAAAACAAATCTATACATAAATATAAAAACTGATAAACATTGAGCCCCAACAAAGAAAATGAGTTAATATTAGTTAGATGTACATAAACATCAACAAACTGTATGCACACATAATCATCATCTGAAAAAATGTACAAATATCAACAATATATATATGTACTTAAAATCAAAATATCAACTTAAAAAAGGATAAATGTCAACAAAAGTGATCAAGTGAGATGAACAAAACATTAAATATATATATATATATATATGGAGAAAATCAAACTAAAATCAAATATCCAAGAATTGGATTAGACATCAATCTGCTACATTCAAAAATAAATTGAAAAATACATAAATATCAACAAAAAAGATAATAATATACGACGAAAGAAATTCGATTGTATTTTTAAAAAACTAAATATACAAGTAAGGGAGTATGGAAAGGCAATTATATCATACCTCCGATGTATCTTCCACACAGTATTCTCATATTATAAACTTTACCCTTAATCAATCTCTAAAGTCATGGTTCTTACATAACCATATATAATTCATATAAGTGTCAATATAATCTTCTGACAATTGAATGAGCTAATATAGCCCTAGATAATAAGTGTAAGTGCAAAAATACCCTTTCCGACAACTTTTAGCCGGAATTCCATGAAAAGATATTTTTTCCCCGTTAAAAAATAAACCAAAAAAAAGAAAAACGAGGAATGACACTATTGCCCTTAGCCTCATTAATACCCCAATTATTGTCATCGGACCACCGCCGCTGGATCACTGCCGCATCACTATTGTAATAGGTAGGGTTATATCAGCACGTTATCAAAATTGATAGGGTTGAATAAGCACATTTCTAAAACTTATAGGGTTACATCAGCACATTCGTAAATTTGTATGTGATGTGCCCATTTTATATGGTTATATTAGGATTTTTAGGATTCACTTTTGTACACTTTTGTGTTCAAGATGTGGAATTTTTCCTTGAAATTATCTAAGGAGAGTTAAAAGAGACTTTTACGCTTTTATTACTTTTCTAGAGGATTTTGTGTGACAAGGCAATTTGTTTGAAGACTTTGAAGAATACCTTTGAAGATTTGAAGACTTTTATTTGAGCTTTTGAAGACTTGAAGAACCGAAGATAAGTGAAGTGAATAGGAGGACTTGAAACAAAAAGAAAAAAGAAATCAAGATGCTGAAACTGGGCTTGGTCACGAGTCGCGATGGATTGCTCGCGAGTCGCGACGGACGGGTGGCTAGAAACTTTCTTACTTTTTTATACTATAAATACTAAATCATATCCTCTCATCTTCATATCTTCTCCTCTTCATGTCTATTGATCGTTTTTATTTACTCTATTTTTTACATTTATCGCAGAATACAATTTCTCTTTTCATTATCTAGGTTAGTTTAATCTTGGGAGCAATTGATTGAAGCTTCTATATCTATGTAATAAGAACCTCTATTTCACTCTATCTTGAAGCATTTTTTATTTAACATTCATGTGTTTTAGTGTGATGTTTTAATTTATTTATATCATGGGTTGTTTGAGAATAGGAAGTGTTTGTATGATTGAAGTGTTAGGGTGTTAAGAAAGTTGCAAATTTCTTAACTCATTTGGCATGAAAACCCAAGAACATGATGTATTGTAATTCTTGCTTGATAAGTATGTTACTGTGGATTGTTCTCATATTTATCCCTAGATGCAATGAAAGGTTGAATCTTGAATGTGGTTTGTTCTAAGTTTAGCCGAATGCTATGTTTGGTTAAATGGCTATGTCTTTGGTAGAAGGCTTGTTGTTATCAACTCTATGGTTCTTCGTGTATAATGTCGTTGATGAAATACCTTTATGGTGTGGTTTTCCTAAAGTGATTATCAATGAGGTTTGCAAATGGTCGTTGTTTGTCTTTGCAAATTACTATTAAGAAGGAATGAATGTTGATCTTCGAATGGGAAGTTTTAGCATTCCCCATAGGTAACGAATGTGATAGAATGAGTGAATAATTCAATGATCTACATTAGGTTTGGAAGTGAATATCAATTGCCCCCAAGGCTTTGTCTTTTGTAGTTTAAAAACCCTTTCTTAATTTGTTTAATGATTAGTATAGTTACTTGACTTTGATAGTTATCTTGTCTTTTAATTTCATAACTTAGGACCACAACCAACCCCCCCTATTTTTACTTGCTTTTATATATCTATATATATATATATATATATCTACATCTAGCATAATATCAACCTTATGTGTTTAAATGCTTAAGAAAATCCCCCTTCTTCGTGGACGACCCCGACTTGCCATTATCTACTTAGTTGTAGATAGGAAACATTTAGGGCTTATAAATTTAACTTTGAGAGGTACGGTGATGACCTCCTAGTAGGGTTATATCAACACATACTATGAAAACATAATTTCATATTAGTACAAAATCAACGCCAACAGTAAGCAACCATAACTTCTTCCTCTTCTACCAATCGCCAACGTTTCAGAGTGTGATTCCGACGGCGAAGGAGGAGCTTTGGCAAGGTCAACGTAGCAGACGTTGACATGGAGGTGTGGGAACTCTTCAAAAATTGTATCTTCATCGGAAATTCCCCTTAATTCAATAGACTAGTGCGATATTGAGTTTCATTTGAGATTTTCTTTTACTTCTCGTCATATGAATAAGGATATGCGGTATATATGGTATAGAATATAGGATTTTTGATGATATTTTGTTTATTTTGTTG
Organism: Rubia yunnanensis; assembly: GCA_037428765.1. NCBI lineage: Eukaryota > Viridiplantae > Streptophyta > Magnoliopsida > Gentianales > Rubiaceae > Rubia > Rubia yunnanensis. The sequence goes on from CM075066.1 coordinate 40,908,245, forward strand.
TGTTTAGTTATGATTGGATAACCTTTAGTTGTTATTTTGTTGTGTTCCTCGACCTAGGGTTTTTAATGTGAATGGGTTCTAAATGAGGTTAGGGTATGTGATAATGGTGTTTATTATGAACAAGGTTTTTATGATGTCGAATTTTATGGTGTATATGATGTTGTTATGATGTGATAATGACATATATGATGGTGTGGTCATTCTTTAAGGCCAGCCGAGTGTATTACCATACACTTTACTTTTATAGTATGTGCTTACATAATTCTAAACTTTTTTTATTATAAATATGCTGATATAACCCAATAAGTTTTAATATGTGCCAATATAACCCTATAAGTTTTAGCAATGTGCTAATATAACCCTATTAGTTTTCATAATGTGCTGATATAACCCTACCTGGTTTGGCGTTAGCATGGCGGTGGTCCGGTGGCAGTCCTATGGTAGCCCGCCAGTGGGTAAGGGTATAATTGTCCACCCAAATTAGATTTTGGTCCGAGGGCATTTTTTTCATTTTAGGGGCGGTCAACTGCCGAAAAAGCACGGCCAACGTTGGAATGTCCACCAGATGGTTATATTTGCCCTTTCATCTGAGAGTTATGCTGACACTTACTCAAGTATACAAGGTTATATTTATGAGTCCATCTCTTAAAAGATGGTATTTTTAGAAATTATGGAAAGATAAAGGTTTAAACTGCAAATTTGAAGAAATGAAGATAAAACTTTTGGGTTGCATTAGTCGAGTCATAAACTTGTAACTACTTCACGTTGCATAATAAATTTTTAATACTGCAACTGAAAGCTTTTACCTTTTTATTATTCTAATTAAACCATGTCTTTCCATAATCCTATGGAAAGATGATCTTTCCCAAGACTTTGTCTACAGATATCTTGTTATTTTTAAATTAAGTTAAGTGCTAAAATGACCCTAACTTTAGGCTGAAAGAGATAATATAAACCTGCAATTTCAGAAAGTGCTAAAATAACCTTTAACTCCGCTGGCTTTTTAGTCAACAGTATGATGGCCAAATTATGTTGAAAAGACCATTTTACCCTTGCCAAAAATACAAAAAGCTGACAAAAACTACTAAAAAGGTTTTTTTACCTTTTCTTCTATGGTAGAGCGGAGGCGGTATTACTCAATTTTGGTGATTCTCTTCTCTGCTCTACTACTCTCAATCTTTTGGTAATTTTGGTGATTCCCAATTTTGATGTTTCTTGTCCCCAGTTTGGTTATTCCTCTCTCCGCTTCACCGACGTCCTAGATTGATGTAGGTTGGATGGCTTTCGTAGGTGAACTCGCCGGAGCAGCAGGATTTGGGTTCAGACGACAACTTATTTTCAGTCTTCATCCGTGATTTCCCAAATTTCTAACATTGAAAATGGTCAAAATCATAAGAATCTCCTAAAACGGCTTATGGGTTTCACTAAAGCTGTCATTTTTAGGATCCCGACCTTCTATGTTTCTTATTTTTTGGTTTTTGTCCTGGAGAATCTAGAAGAAATACCCTTCTTGTGGAGAGGGCTGCGAGATTCTGACAGGGTTTGTGTAAGAAGAAGAAAAATGTTGCGCCGGGAAGGGGAGGGCGGTGGAGGTGGGAGAGGCGATGGGCTAAGGTTTCCAGCATTGGTGGAGGCCGGGGGCTAAGGTTTCCGATGTTGGTAGAGGCGGGGGGAGGAGGAGGGTGGCAGAGATGGGTGGAGGGGAGGGGATGTGTCTAGGGTTTCCGGTGGTGGCATAGGTAGGGGAAGGAGGAGGGAGCAGTAGTGATTGAGGTTCGGAAGAGGAAGGAAGCACTGACGGGCGCAGTGGTGGTGGTCGGGGAAGGAGGGGGGATCATTGGTGGTGGGGTTGGGGAAGAAGAAAGAAGCCCTGGCGGCGCAGTGGCAGAGGTTAGAGAAGGAGGAAGGAGCAGCGGTGGTGGGGGTTGGGGAAGAAGAAGGGAGCCCTGGCAGGCGCAGTAGCAGAGGTCGGGGAAGGAGGATGGAGCAACGGTGGTAGGGGCTGGGGAAGAAGAAAGGATCACCGGTAGGTGGGCGGTGGCGGAGTACGGTGGTGGAGGTGGCGGAGAACAAAGATATGTGTTGAAGAAAAAAGATTTGTGTGTAATAAGGGGTATTTTTGTCTTTTTATTTTATGATTATGCCTGAATTCATTTGGTGAATGCCGAAATTAGAGAGTATGGCTATATCAGCCCAAATTTTTCTGAAGTTAGGGTAAGATTGACACATACAATAATTAGTTAAGGTTAAACTGGAATTTTCTAAGATTGCAGGGTTATATTAGCACTTTCAATGTAAAGTTAGTGTTATAAATGTATTTATCCCTTTTAATTTTCTAAATGAGTCAGTCTCTTAAAAGATGTTTTTTCCCATAAATTATGAAAAGACTAATGTTAAAACTACAAATTAGAAAAAATCAAGATAAAAATTTTGAATTGCATTAATCGTGTCATAAACTTATAACTACTGCATGTTGCATAATAAATATTTAATATTGCAACTAAAACTCTTTATCATTCTATAATTCTAATTCAACTACGTCTTTACATAAAATTATGCAAAAACAATCCTTCCTAGACCTGGAAAACAGGTCTCTTCGGTCGGATACGGGTGAGACCCAATCGGTTCGGGTATAATTCGGTAGATTGTTTTATCTTCGGGAATTGGGTCTTGATCGGGTGTGTTCAGGTTCGGTGTCTTTTGGTAGTTTTGAAAAATATCTGAACGGGTTGGGTTTGGATATAGTTGTTTCAATTTCAATACAATTCGGGTATCATTTTTTTGAATCGAGTTCGGATCAAATTTGGTTCAGGTTGTTTCGGTTACAGGTACAATTCGATTTTACATTTGTTTAATCAGGTTTGGATCGGATTTGGTTTGAGTCTGTTTGGTATTGGTACTTTTCGGGTACATTCTCTTTCGGGCCGGGTTTGGTTGGATTCCAATATATTCAATTCGGATCTTGTTCAAATAAATATAGCAAATTGTCATTATAATGAACATAAAATTTTAATATATTTATTTTGTAAAAATACTTTCGCTGAACTAATCTATTATATATATGTATATAAATAAAATTATTTAGTCATTTTTTAATGTATACTTTCAATTTTTTGAAGTGAAAAATTATTTCTCTCGTAAAGAACATGACATTTATGCAAACATTGATCTGTATACGTTACCACATAAAGATTATAATAGTATGTAAGAACAAAATAGAATAGCTTGTATTTATTTTTTTTCTCTATTTTATGTTGTCGATCATAAGTTCATAACTCACAAAACTCCTTACTTGCAAGTTATAATATATATATATAGTAGTTCTCCTGACAGGCGGTCTGTCCATAAGTTTATGGACATACTACTTAATTTTTACATTATACATTTACATTCAAATACATATTATTACTTGTTTTAACTTTAAAAATACAATATTTAAAATTTATAAAAAAACTTACAACATTTAAAGTAAAAATCACCGTGAACTGTCCATAAGCTTATGGAAAGACTGTCTTTCTTGATATATATATATATATATTCATGATTGCAATACATTTTTAAAATATAGCATATTAAATTAAGATAAGAAAACATTCATAGAAAGACATGCTCATTTTTTCTTAATTAGGTGAAATATTAGTATATTACCAATAAATCCCTTTAGAACTATTTAACTTTATATAAAAAGCCTTGACTCTTGACCGACTTTATATAGAAATTAAATATCCCTATTTACTAATTATAAATTATGAGTCTCATGAATTAATACTAATTAGTTATTTATTTTCATAACTAATGGAAATCACCCAAGGGTGGGGTTGATATATTGGTACCCCAAGCCAAAAGAACTAGAGTATAGTGCAAGTAACTTTACAGATGGCAACCGCATTGCCCACAAAAGTAAAGGATAGCCTACGCTAAGAACTGTACATGATCCGAAATATCGGTCGAGTTTAGTTAGTTGTGATTCCAAAGCAACGAATCTCCACACCCCGTGTTAATTCGCACTTTGGCCAGGCAACTAACTAGTAAATGGCCAGCTATGAAGAGATATAGCAAAAGTGGGATAACGTATGTTGAATGAGCCCGAGCCTCAGTCTCCGAGAGATCACCAAGCAGCAGCACGACTAGATCAGTAATAGTAGTGAGATATCCAAGGTGAGTTCAGTTGAGAGGAACCTGTATGAATGAAAAAACCATCAGCAGTATCAATCCTATCACAAGCAATGTGAGATAGTTCTAATCTGGGGAATATGTATCTCATCAAGTGCAATAAGACCCCTAATATGCACAATAGTATTACTGAGATGCAAAGTCAGATTATGTGCAGAATGATGTTTAGCTATTGCATCTGCAACCAAATTACCCTCCCTAGGCACATACTGAAGCACAACACCATTAAGAAGATGGTTAACTTTGTAGGCAACATCAAATACAGGCCAATGAGCAGTAGAAGGTTCACATATCATCTTGACCACCAATAAAGAGTCTGATTCGATGATAACAGATTCATCCAAATTGTTGTAACTCTGACAAGCAATTTTGACCGCAAGGATTTCAGCAAGAAGAGATGAATCAGCAGAGATGGTAACAGATTTAATCAATATGGGTGAACCAGTACAATTCCTTATAATTACCCCTACTGAAGCCTTATCCGGGAACCAAGATGCATCTGTATTAATCTTAATGCAATGTTGTGATGGTCTCTCCCAACATACAGTTCTAATAATCGGTTTAGGAGGAGGTCTGAACTGAGGCAGAAGATTTTTTATTATATGTAGGATTAGAAAACAGAGCTAGCCTGATAATGTCAATAGCTTCCTTACAAATGTAATCAGCAGAAAGGGGGCACTGGTCAAAAAAATATCGAGTTCTAGATTTCCAGAGGCACCAGCAAGTAATGGTAAGGATTATGTTACATAACAGCTGATAGCCTTTAGGTAGATCCATACAATTCCAGAAAGTGAAGAAGGTTTGAGCTAAGGTTTGAGGTTCAGGTAGTTGAAATTGAACTAAGGAAGCCATGTAGCTCCATACGGATTTGGCCAGAGGGCATCTAATGAAAAAATGTTCTAGTGAATCCCTATGGCAAGAAACAGGACATTTCGATGCAAGACTAAACCCACATGTAATGAGTACATCATCAAATGGTAGTAGAGAATGTAACATCTTCCAAGCAAATATAGAAATCTTTTTCTGTAGAGCCCTATGCCATAGAAATTTGAAGGCTAAAGAATTACCCGATGGGCCAGTAATTGCACGATATGCAGATTTAGATGAAAATTGTCCTACAGGATCAGGCTTCCATATTATCCTATCCTCTCTTGATTCTTCAAGTTGAGCTTCCTGTAAGAAAGAGAGAGTATCATTTTCTAAAAAAGAAGAAATCAGTAGCATAATCTCAGGTTTATTTCTAATAAAGTCAGCCACTATATAATCCAGAAATGGTGCAGTGATATGATCAGGAACATGGTTTATTAATGGACCTATCATGCACCAATTTGATGTCAAAAAATTACATAGCCCTTTACCATGAATTATGAAGGAGTTTTGATCAGCAAAAAGATTAACCGAACAAATCCTTTTCCAGGTTACAGATTTTTTATGTGAATCAGGAAAGGACCATAACAGTTGAGACCATAATGTGTTCCCTAGTTGACTTTTCCACCACAGTTTAAGGGAGCATACATCCAAAATAGCTCTAATTGACCTAAAACCTAAACCACAGGTGGAGATTGAAGTTGCTAGATGAGCCCATTTTTTCCAAACTTTGTTTCCTTTCCCATCAGACTCACCCCAGAAGAACCTAGACAACCTTCTTTCTAGGCTCTTGATTACTGTTTTTGGTGGTTTAGTAACATTCCAAAGATGTTGAGGCATTGAACATAAGCAGGACTGAATTAGGACTAATTTGCCCCCTGAACTTAGCCACTGATTTTTCCAATTTTGCAATTTTTTATCATATTTCTCCATAAGTGGCTGATAGTACCTAGTAAGTGTTCTACCTTTAAAAATAGGGCATCCTAGATATTGAAAAGGAAGGAAACCTTGCTTCATTTTAAGAATCATCCTGATCTGATTTAGTTTGCCAATTGAAGCCCTTTTACTAATATAGAAATCAAACCTATGGAAATTAAATTTTTGGCCGGAGGTGTACTAAAAAACATCCAGGAAGGCCTTAATCCTAACAAGATTGGATTTAGATGCTTGCATAAATATAATGGTGTCATCTGCATACATAAGATGGGTTGCAGCTGGGATTGGAGATGGTAACTGATAGTATGCAAGCTTGTTATTATGGAAAATGAAAGATAAACTTCTAGAGAAAGCTTCAGAAAAAATAATAAAGAGAGAGGGGGATAGGGGATCACCTTGCTTAATTCCTCTTGTGGCTTTGAAAAAACCCATAGGATTGCCATTTATAAGTATAGAGAAATAAGCTTGGGAAAAATTAGACATCACAGCATGTAAACATTTTCCTTGGAAACCAAATTTCAACATAATGTTCATCAAGAAATGCCAATTAACTCTATCAAACGCTTTCTGCAAGTCTAACTTCAGAATACAATTAGGAATCCTAGCTCTCTTATCTAGAAATCGAATCATTTCCTGGAGATAAAGGATATTATCCGAGATGTCCCTATTTTTCATGAAGGCCGGCTGATTAGAAGAGATCAAATTATCCATGTATGGTCGAAGCCTTTCCATTAGAACCTTAGAACATATTTTATTAAGGACATTAGACAAGCTGATAGGTCTGAAATCATCAAATGAGCAAGGTGTGATTTTTTTGGAATTAAGGTGATCCAAGTACTGGATATTCCCTTGGGCAGGGGAGTGCCATCAATAAAGTCATTAACAGCCTTAACTAGATCAGCTTTTATAATAGGCCAGCATTTCAAGTAAAATTTAGGTGTGAATCCGTCGGGACCAGGACTACTGTTTCTATTTAAACCTTTAACTACTACCTCTACCTCAGATTCAGTTGCAGGTTTAGATAATTCATAGTTATCAGATGCAGTAATAACATTAGGTATGTGATTCAGGAAATGTGAGTAGTATGTGTCATTAGGCAATAGATTTGGTTCCTGTAACAAATCTGTGTAAAAAGAAATGGCTTCATTGTTAATGTCCATTTGAGTACTAAGCCATTGACCATCTTTACTTTTAATCTTACTAATCTGTAATCTAGAGTTTTTCTCCTGAACCACTTTATGGAAGAATTGAGTGTTATTGTCACCTAGCTTGTTCCATTTCAACTTGGCTTTTTGTTTCCAAAACTTCTCCTTTTCTTTTTGAGCTCTTAACAATAAAGATTTTTTCCAATTTAATTCCATAAGTTCAGCATCTGAAGGATTTAGATCAAAGTTAGATTCCTGGATTCTAAGGGATTCTTCAGCATTTAAAATATTAGTATCAATGTTCCCAAAGCAATCTTTGTTCCATATCTTTATCTCCTTTTTAAGCCCGATTAGTTTAAGATAGAAACCTAGCAAACCCGTAACTTTCAATTCTTTATCCCAATTTACCTGAATTAGATTGATGAAATCCTGTCGATTATACCAGACATTAAGAAACCTAAATGGTTTAGGGTTAGTAGTGGTCAAGTTTGAAATTTGTAATAACAGAGGGGAATGATCAGAGGTTTGTCTGTTCAAGATTTGAATGGAAGAGGAGGGAAACTTCTGATTCCAGGATATAGTAGATAAACCTCTATCAAGTCTTTTGGATGTGGGGTTCCTAAGTCTAGAGTTGCACCATGTAAACAGATTCCCAACCGTATTAATTTCCTGAACACCGGAGGTATTTATCCATGCATTAAAATCTCTAATGCTGCCTAAGAAAGGTGTACTAGGGCCCCTATATTCAGTGAGAGAAGTGATAGTATTAAAATCTCCAATAAAAATGATATCACCATTTGAGATAGGAGCCAGGTCTTTCCAAAGATTCTTCCTTCCTTCTCTATTTCTAAGTGCGTAAACAAAAACAACATCCATTTGAACATTAAAGGTCAAATGATTTATGTGCACATGTAAAAATTGCTCATGAGAAGATAATAGGGAGACTGTGATTGAATTTGACCACATAATCCATATCTTACTATTAAATAGAGTCAGACCATTTTGGTAGTTAAGTTTATCCATATAAGAATGAAGTTTAGAGTTGTCATGCATAGGTTCAATTAGGCACAACATTTTAATCTTTTTGAGTCTAACCAGATTACTTAATATTAACATAGATGATTCCATCCCCCTAATGTTCCATACCAAGTAATTTATTGAAGGGAGACTAGTCATTGCTCACCAGATTTACTACTTTTAGTAGATGATCTAAGCATCATTTTGTTAATCTGGGAGAGGTAGTTAGTTCTTTTACCTTTGGACTTACCTTGCAATGCTTCCTGACCCAGATTGGAAGGGGATATGGTGCTGGCTTGATGACAAGTGTTGTGTATCAGAGCTGCTACATCATCCTGATTACAAACTAAGTCCTCCTGCTCATCCTGCAGAACTGCAAATCTATTTCCCACTCTTCCTTGAGAGGAGTTAGAAGTAATCTTTTGTTGTTCCGAAAATAATGTATGTTTACCCACATGAATATCATCTATGGCATATGTCCTTGGGGTGAAATTGGTAAGGGCAGAATCATTGATCAGTTTGGATAAGGAGTTATCTGTGCTCACATTATTTTTAGGGCTGATACATTTTTCAGGAGTGATATCCAGCCGAGAACCTTAAGCCCTAGAGATCTCAATGTTAGGAGTGGATTGGGGCTTTTGAGAAGAGGATGGCATAGCCACAGGACTTGCAATCTTATCTGTATCTTTGATGATATGATCAGGCTGTTCATCAAGTATGATCAGGGGGGAGTTTCAAACTTTTTCCCAGTTGGCTGCCACAGGGACTGGTTAATTATCTTGTTTTCTTCCTGAGGTTTGACATTATAATTAGGAGGAAAGGCTCTACATTGGGCCAAAGAGTGACCTAGTTTAGAGCAGTGATCACAGTATAGTGGGATGTCTTCATACTCAATTTGATATTTCTTATTCTTTGTTACAGATCCCAAACGAATATGATTACACAGAGGTTTTTGCAAATCAATTTCAACACATAGTTTAATGGCTGAGGGTCGTGTGAGCATTTCAGTGGCTATGTCATTTTTGATAAAACTCCCTATGCTATTACCAATGGATTCTATTGAGGCAGAGTTGTAATAGTACAAAGGGACTTCTCTAATAATACACCACACAGGAACTATGGGGGATTCTTTGTGAATTGAGAATTCAGGGTTCCATTTTAAAAGTTTGAGCAGGATACCACTAAAATTCCACACTCCCTTCATCCAGCAACGTTGATAATCGTTAAGCAGTTCGAATCTAATGAGCACATGCTTATAGTCTAAGGATCCGAGTTGGTACTTACCTGAGAACCCAACCGTTCTGAAGAATTGCTCCAGTTGCTCCATTGAGCATCTCCCTTTCGTGAATTTGCCTACTAGGGCATTAGATATTGAGATGAAAATTTTGCGATCTGATCTTCAGAGTATAAGCATGCCACATCGCCAAGGTGTTGGGATTTGGGGATTAACTCCGGGTTACTGGGTAAGACCTTAGTTAGAGGGGAGGATTTACTCTGTAATGCTACGACGAATGATAGCGGAATAGGAGGTGTTTGATTTAGGTTACTGTTTTCCGAGATGGGTAGAGCTTGGATGGCCGCCATAGCTACCAACTACAGGTAGGCTTTACCGGCGTATTGCCGTTGCCGGCGGATAGTCGTGGCCAGATGAATCGGCAGCGAGTATCAGGATCAAATTGGAAGAAAAGGAATTGGAGATGAGGAGGAGAAGAAGAAATAAAATTCGCACCGTGGTTGCACCTTTGTTCGCTATTTTCATAACTATGATGACTTATATAATGAACCCTCGAAGTGGATTTTTAATATATATTAATTCTCATTTATTTTTATAAATTGTGTCCTACTATTTTACTTAGTTATATTACACCGTAACTAATTTGATTAACATGCATATTTGAGTTCTATAAGTACTTATTAATAGTTATATATTTTATGTACACTTTACACTTATGACTTAACTGAGTTAATTCTATATGATATATTGTACACCCAAAAATTGAAATTGTTTAACTACAGATAATTGAAATTAATTTCAATTTGTTTAACAAATTGAAATTAATTATCTATTTGTTGAGAATTAATATATATTTGTTGAGAATTAATATATATTTGTTGAGAATTAATATATATTAATATATATTAAATATCTATTTGTTGTGAATTTTAAAATAAATCTCAACAAATAGATAATTAATTTTTAAATAATTTGAATGAAATATTATAAAAATAATCAAATTTTAATGTATTCAATATTTGACTATTTCTAACGATCTCATATAGTTTTCCTTAGATGACTAAATTTTAAAATTTTAAATAAAATTCTTTGTCTTCAATTTAAATGTAGGCAAAGTATAGGGAAAAATCGTCTTTCCACAGGCCTATGGAAAGACGGGTTTAATTAAAATAATGAAAAGGTGAAGTGTTTTGATTGCAATATTAAAAATTTATTCTACAACGTACTGTAGTTATAAAGTTTATGACCCAATTAATGCAACCCAAAATTTTATCTTCATTTTTTCTAATTTGTAGTTTAAACTCTTTAATTTACTAGTATCTATTAATGAAAATAAAATTAAAAAGTAAAACTAAAATATATCTAAGAACTAAGATAGAAACCAATCAAGTGAATCATTAATCAACCATGATTCAAATTATCTTTGTAATTAAAGAGCTAATTAAGGCTAATATTTTACAACAAACTTACAAAGAATTGGATGATTGAAAATATTAATTTAAAAATATTGCTAATCAAAATATTACTAGTATCTATTGATTGAAAATATTGATTTAAAAATATTGCTAAAATCAAGAGTAGAAACAGAAGACAACACCATAGAGGATGGATGGCTAAAACTTTAATGCTATAAATGAAATGAAGATGCAGAAACTGAAGCAATTAAGTGACTGTGGATGATTAAAGACAACAAACTTACAAAGAATTGGATGACTGAAAATATTGATTTAAAATATTTTGCAAAATTTAATGAAAGTAAATTTTCCGAAAGAAAATAATAATAACGAAAAGTTAATATTGTATGAAAAAATTTCTAATAATAAATAAAAGAACTAATCAATATTAATTTTAGTTTATAAAATAATTTTAAATTAATAATTTACAATGTTCTTTTATTTAATACATAAATTTTAAATATACTCTTAAAATAATTTCATCTAACTGTGCTATTAATACACATTTTAAATTTAATTTATTATATGATATTTTAATATTAAATAACATATCAACACTGTTTATAATCGTAATGTTATTTTCAACTAAATATGATCAAGTTAAAATTTTATACAATAACAATTGTAACACACTATTCAATCATATTCAGGTCTTGTTCGGTTTGAGTTAACATTAATCCAGATGTCTTCAAATTCGGGTTAGCATCAATTCGGTTCATTTCGAATCGAGTAGTAGTCGGGTATGATCAGGTTTCTTTCAGGTACAGGTCCTTTTCGGGTTCGGATTCAGGTTCGGTCCAAGTTCGGGTCCTTTTCGGGTTTCGGTTCAGGTTCGATTCGGGTTCAGGTGTTATTCGAGTTTGGGTCCCATCAGGTCTGGCAATTTAAGTTCGGGTACGGTTCAATCGAGTGATTTCGGTTATTGATTGGGTCTCGCTATTTGGGTGTCGGTTTGATTCGATTCGGTTATTTATTACCGGGTTTTCGGGTTCGATTATATTTTGCTAGGTCTAATCCTTTCTAAGACATAAATTTGTAGTTAATTAACTCAATAGGGTCGATAGAAAGACAATTTGTGCGGCGATTACGAATGAGGCAAGCACAAAGAGTATCATAAAAGAAAGATAATGTAAAGTTGTAAACTACAGTAATTGTGTGATTTAAAATAAACCCCGCCTAAACTCCTCCACCTTTAATTTCCCCTGACTGTATATAACCCCACACTGTTTCTTCGCTTTTCTTTTTGTTCCTATATAAGAAAATATCATCTCTCGAGCAAAAACCATCAATTTAGTCGTTTTTGTTCCATATCACCATTCGGTTGGTTTGTGTGTCCGGGAGGCAGCGGTGGGAATTGCAACGGCGAAAAGGTGAAGAAAAAGGAAATGGATGACGTCATCACTCTTCTTCATGGCTTCGATCCTGTTCGGGTTGAGCTCAACCGCCTCGATAATCAACTCCGAGGTGAGGTTCGGATCTATTTCTTTTGCCGTTGTTTTCTGCTCAACTATCTTACATCGCCTACCTATCCAATACCCTACCAATTGGCATCTTTCTTATATCCCTCTTGCACAGCTGCTCTGTTGCTTACCCACAGAGGATTATAAAATCTACAGATTTGATGAACAAGTTTTGCTTAATCTCAAAGTTTTGTTTTGGATATATTGATACAACAACAACAACGAAGCAGTTATCCCTCTTTGTTTAACGGGTCTACTATAGATTTCATCATGGTGATTTCCGAATATAAGATTCGTATGCTTGACTGCTGTTCATAAACACCGACAGATAAAGAGAGGGAACTTGGAGATGCACATGCAGAGATCAAGTCCTTGAAGTTTTATGAACGCTTGAAACAGAAAGCCGTGGAGGAGGTACAAACTGTTGCACATTCTTAACTTGCAATTCTCTCTGTTGCTGGATATGGAATGACAAAACAGCTTTCATCATGAACGTGATTTAACACCTGAATATGAATGCGACCACCATTCACGTGCTTTTTGCAGTGTTGAAATGCAAATTTATCTCATCGCGAATTATTAATATACCAGTATTAATTAATCGCTTCTTGTCCTGATTCTATAGCTGGCAGATGATTTAAAGAAAGCGGAGGGGAAACTAAAAGCAGCTGAATCATTTTTGGAAGGCAAGGTGGGCATCCTTAAGGAATTTGTTTTCTTTTTATGAATTGAGAAGCTAATAAAAATTATGTCCGTCCAATTTTAAAAAGCGCTAGTACATCGTGTAGAGTAAATTATAGATGATAACTTATAAATATATAGAGTTCATTCAGGATGGACCTATGTGGAATTCATCGTGGGATCATGCTAGTTTCTTTGTTATGAATAACACTGATCATGAGTTTAACTAGGGGATGGCAATGGTTCCATCCCGGGACTAGGGTAATCGTCCTTCATTTTTGGGGTATTTAATTAATATCGTTACTGTAAGTGTTATGAGAAAGATCACTTCAACCACTTAGAATTACATGAAATATAATGTTCTAGGTTTTTTATGAAATGAAAAGCTGATTAAAATTCGTCTGTGAAATTTAAATAAGTGCTAGTACATTGTGTTGAGTAAATTTTAGATGATTACTTATAAGTGTATAGAATTCATTCAGGATGAATCTATGGGGTATTCATTGTGGGATCATGCTAGTTTCTTTGTCATGAATAACGGTGATCATGAGTTTGACTGGGGGATGACAATGGTCCCTTCCCTGAACCGGGGTAGTCGTCTTTCATTTTTGGGGTATTTCATTAATACCCTTACTATAAGAGTTATAAGAAATATCACTTCGACCACGTTGAATTACATGAAATTTAATATTATACATTTTTTTATGAAATGAAAAGCTAATAAAATTCCATCTGACAAATTTTAAAAAGTGCAAGTACATCGTGTAGAGTTTATTATAGATGATTACTTATAAGTATACAGAATTCATTCAGGATCAACCTACATTGAATTCATCATGGGATCATGCTAGTTTCTTTTTCATAAACTACGGTGATCATGAGTTTGGCTGGGGGGATGACAATGGTTCCGTCCCAGAACTAGGGTAATCTTCCTTCATTTTTGGGGTATTCCATTAATACCTTTACAATAAGTGTTATGAGAAAGATCACTTTGACCACGTATAATTAATGAAATTTAAAATTCTAGGCTTTTTATGAAATGAAAAGCTAATTAAATTATGTTCGTCAAATTTAAATAAGCGCTAGTACATCGTGTTGAGTAAATTTTAGAAGATTACTTATTAGTGTACATAGTTCATTCAGGATGAACCTGTGGGGAATTCTTCGTGGGATCATGCTTTCTTTGTCATGAATAACGGTGATCATGAGTTTGACAGAGGGATGGTAGTGTTCCCTTCCTTGAATTTGGGTAGTCGTCCTTCATTTTTAGGGTATTCCATTAATACCCTTACTTTAAGCATTATGATAAAAATCACTTTGACCACGTTGAATTACATGAAATTTAATATCCCTATTTTTTTATGAAAAGAAAATAAAATTCCGTCCATCCAATTTTAAAAAGTGCTAGTACATTGTATAGTTTCAATTGTAGATGATTACTTATAAGTTTACAGATCATTCATGATGAACCTGTGTGGAATTTTTCATGGGATCATGCCAGTTTCTTGTTCATGAATAACGGTGATCCTGAGTTTGACTGTGGGATCGCAATGGTCCCGTCCCTTAACCGGGGTAATCACCATTCTTTTTTGGGGTATTTCATTAATACCCTTACTATAAGTGTTATGAGAAAGATCACTTCGACCATGTAGGATAAAATGAAATTTAATGTTCAAGGTTTTTCCTGAAATGAAAAGCTAATAAAATTCCATCCGTCCAATTTTAAAAAGCTCTAGTACATCGTGTTGAATAAATTGTAGATAATTACTTATAAGTTTACAGAGTTCATTCAGGTTGAACTTATGTAGAATTCTTCGTGGGATCATGCCAATTCTTTGTCATGAAATATGTTGATCATGAGTTTGACAGGGGAATGGCAATGGTTCCGTATCATAGCCGGGGTAACTATCCTTTATTTTTGGGGTATTACATTTATACCCCTACTATATGTGTTATGAGAAAGATCACTTCGACCACCTAGAATTACATGAAATTTAATATTTTATGTTTATTATGAAATTAAGAGCTTATAAAATTCCGTCCGTCAAATTTTAAAAATTGCTAGTACATCGTGTAGAGTAAATTGTAGATGATTACTTATAAGTATACATAGTTCATTCATGATAAATCTTTGTGGAATTCTTTGAGGGATCAAGTCAGTTTATTAGTCATGAATAATGGTGATCATTAGTTTGCCTTGGGAATGGCAATGGTCCCATCCCCGAACTAGGGTAGACATCCTTCATTTTTTGGGGTATTTCAGTAATACCCTTACTATAACTGTTATGAGAAAGATCACTTTGACCACGTAGAATTACATGAAATTTAATATTCTAGGTTTTTTATGAAAATAAAAGGTAATAAAAATCCGCCTGTCAAATTTTAAAATGCTCTAGTACATCGTGTAGAGTAAATTGTAGATGATTACGTATAAGTATATATAGTTCATTTAGTGTGAACCTGTGTGGAATTCATCGAGGGATCATGCATGCTTATTTGTCATAAATAACGGTGATCATGAGTTTGCCTGGGGGATTGCAATGGTCCCATCCATGAACTAGGGTAGTCATCCTTCAGTATTGGGGTGTTCCATTAATACCCTTACTATAAGTGTTATGAGAAAGATCACTTTGACCACATAAAATTACATGAAATTTAATATTCTAAGGTTTTTATGAAATTAAAATGAAATAAAATTCCGCCTGTCGAATTTTAAAAAGCTCTAGTAAATCGTGTAGAGTATATTGTAGATGATTACTTATAAGTATACAAAGTTCATTCAGAATGAACCTGTGTTGAATTCTTTGTGGGATAATGCCAGTTTCTTGTCATGAATAACGGTGATCATGGGTTTGACTAGGGGATGGCAATGGCCCCGTCCCCAAACCAAGGTAAAGGTCCTTCATTTTTGGGGTATTCCATTAATACCCTTACTATAAGCGTTATGAGAAACATCACTTCTTCCACATAGAATTACATGAATTTTATATTCTAGGTTTTTATAAAGCTAAAAGCTAATTATATTCCGTCTATCAAATTTAAGAAAATGGTAGTATATCGTGTGGAGTAAATTTTAGATGATTACTTACAAGTGTACAAAGTTCATTCAGGATAAACCTGTGTGGAATTCTTTATCAGATAATGCTAGTTTCTTTATCATGAATAACAATGATCATGTGTTTTACTGGAGGATGTCAATGGTTCCTTCCCCAAACTGGGGTAGCTGTCCTTCATTTTTGGGGCATCCCTTACTATAAGTGTTATGAGAAACATCATTTCGACCCTGAGAATTACATGGAATTTAATATTCTAGGGTTTTTTTATGAAATTAAAGATAATAAAATTCCGCCCGTTAAATTTAAAAGAGCACTAGTCCATCATGTAGAGTAAATTGTAGATGATTACTTATAAGTATACAAAGTTCATTCAGGATAAACCTGTGTGGAATATTTTGTGGGATCATGCCAGTTTCTCTGTCATGAATAATGATGATCATGAGTTTGACTGGGGGAAGTCAATGTTCCTATCCCTGAACAGGGTTATTCACCCTTCTTTTTTGGGGTATTCCATTAATACCCTTACCATAAGTGTTATGAGAAATATTCTAGATTTTTTATGAACCGAAAAGCTAATAAAATCATGTCCATCCAATTTTAAAAAGTGCTAGTACATCGTGTAGAGTCAATTATAGATGATAACTTATAAGTATACAAAGTTCATTCAGGATGAACCTGTGTGGAATTAATCATGGGATCATGCCAGTTTCTTTGTCATGAATAATGATGATCATGAGTTTGACTAGGGATGGCAATGGTTCCATCCCGGGACTAGGGTAATCGTCCTTCATTTTTGGGGTATTCAATTAATACCCTTACTGTAAATTTTATGTGTAAAATCACTTCGATCACGTAGAATTACATGAAATTTAATGTTCTAGGTTTTTCATGAAATGAAAAAATAATTAAATTTTGTCTGTGACATTTAAATAAGCGATAGTACATCGTGTGTAGTAAATTTTAGATGATTACTTATAGGTGTACAGTATTCATTTAGGATGAACCTGTGGGGGAATTCTTTGTGGGATTATGCTGGTTTCTTTGTCATGAATAACGGTGATAATGAGTTTGATTGGGGGATGACAATGGTCCCGTCCCAGAACCAGGGTCGTCGTCCTTCATTTTTGGGTTATTCCATTAATACCTTTACTATAAGCGTTATGAGAAGGATCA
This sequence comes from Rubia yunnanensis, assembly GCA_037428765.1. Classification (NCBI taxonomy): domain Eukaryota; kingdom Viridiplantae; phylum Streptophyta; class Magnoliopsida; order Gentianales; family Rubiaceae; genus Rubia; species Rubia yunnanensis. The sequence goes on from CM075066.1 coordinate 40,925,441, forward strand.
CTTGGACCACATTGAATTACATGAAATTTAATATTCCGGGTTTTTTGTGAAATGAAAAGCTAATAAAATTCCGTCTGTCGAATTTTAAAAAGTGCTAGTACTTCGTGTAAAGTAAATTATGGATGATTACTTATAAGTATAAAGAGTTCATTCAGGATGAACCTACGTTGAATTCATCGTGGGATCATGCTAGTTTCTTTTTCATGAATTACGTTGATCATGAGTTTGACTGGGGGATGGCAATGGTTCTGTCCCGGTACTAGGGTAATCGTCCTTCATTTTGGGGTATTCCATTAATACCCTTACTATTAGTGTTATGAGAAAGATCACTTTGACCACGTAGAATTAAATGAAATTTAATATTCTAGGCTATGTATGAAATTTGATCACTTTGACCACGTACAATGAAATGAAATTTAATATTCTAGGCTATGTATTTTAAAAAGTGCTAGTACATCGTGTAGAGTAAATTATAGTTGATAACTTATAAGTATACAAAGTTCATTCAGGATGAACCTGCGTGGAATTCATCGTGGGATTATGCCAATTTTTTTGTCATAAGTAGCGGTGATCACGAGTTTTTCTGAGGGATGGCAATGGTTCCATCCCGGAACTAGGGTAATCGTCCTTTACTTTTGGGGTATTCCATTAATACCCTTACCGTAAGTGTTATGAGATAGATCACTTCGACCATGTAGAATTACATGGAATTTAATATTCCGGGTTTTTTATGTAATGAAAAGCTAATTAAGTTCCGTTTGTGAAATTTTAATAAGCGCTAGTACATCGTGTGGAGTAAATTTTAGATGGTTACATATAAGTGTACACAGTTCATTCAGGATGAACCTGTGGAGAATTTTTTGTGGGACCATGCTAGTTTCTTTGTCATAATAACAGTCATCATGAGTTTGACTAGGGGATGACAATGGTGCCTTCCCCGAACTGGGATGGTTGTCCTTAATTTTTGGGGTATTCCATTAATAGCCTTACTATAAGTGTTATGAGATAGATCACTTCGACCACATTGAATTACATGAAATTTAATATTCAGGTTTTTTATGAAATTAAAAGCTAATTAAATTCCATCTGTAAAATTTTTTAAAATGCTAGTACATCATGTGGAGTAAATTTTAGATGATTACTTATAAGTGTACAGAGTTTATTCAGGATGAACATGTGTGGAATTCTTCATGAGATCATGCTAGTTTCTTTGTCATGAATAACTATGATCATGAGTTTATTTGGGGATGGCAATGGACCCTTCCTCGAACCGGGGTAGTCTTCCTTCATTTTTGTGGTATTCCATTACCACCCTTACAATAAGTGTTGTGAGAATGATCACTTCGACCACGTAGAATTACCCGAAAGTTAATATTCTAGATTTTTATGAAATTAAAAGATAGTAAAATTCCATCCGTCAAATTTTATAAGGTGCTAGTACATCGTGTAAAGTATATTGTAGATGATTACTTATAAGTATACAGAGTTCATTTATGATGAACCTGTGTGGAATTCTTCGTGGGATCATGCCAATTTCTTTGTAATGAACAACAATGATCATGTGTTTCACTGGGTGATTGCTATGGTCCCGTCCCCAATCCGGGGTAATCGCCCTTCTTTTTTTGTGGTATTACATTAATACTCTTACTATAAGTGTTATTAGAAAGATCACTTCGACCACCTTGAAACATGAATTATAATAATCTTGGTTTTTTATGAAATGAAAAGCTAATAAAATTACATCCGTCCAATTTTAAAAAGCGATAGTTCACCGTGTAGAGTAAATTGTATATGATTACTTATCAGTATACAACGTTCATTCTGGATGAACCTATGTGAATTCTTCATGGTATCATGTCAGTTTCATTGTCATAAATAACGGTGATCATGGGTTTAACTGGGAGAAGGATATGGTTTTGTCCCCGAATTAGGGTAATCGTCCTTCATCTTTGGGTTATTCCATTAACACCCTTACTATAAGTGTTGTGAGAAAGATCACTTCGACCACGTAAAATTACATGAAATTTAATATTCTATATTTTTATGAAATTAAAAGATAATAAAATTCCATCTGTCAAATTTTAAAAAGCGCTAGTACACCGTTTGAAGTATATTGTAGATGATTACTTATAAGTATACCAAAATTATTCAGGATGAACCTGTGTGGAATTCTTTGTGGGATCATACTAGTTTCTTTGTCATGAATAACAGTGATCATGAGTTTATTTTGGGGATGGCAATAGACCCTTCCCGAAACCGGGTAGTCGTCCTTCATTTTTGTGGTATTCCATTACCACCCTTAAAGTAAGTGTTATGAGAAAGATCATTTCGACCACATAGAATTACATGAAAGTTTATGTTTAGATTTTTATGAAATTAAAAGATAATAAAATTCCATCCGTCAAATTTTAAAAAGCTCTAGTACATCGTGTAGAGTATATTGTAGATAATTACTTATAAGTATACATGGTTCATTTATGATGAACTTGTGTGGAATTCTTCGTTGGATTATGCCAGTTTCTTTGTCATGAATAAAAGTAGTCATATGTTTGACTGGGGGATGGCTATGGTCCCGTCCCCAAACCGGGGTAACCGCCCTTCTTTTTTGGGGTATTCCATTAATACCCTTATTATAAGTGTTATGAGAAAGATCACCTCGACCACGTAGAATTACATGAATTTTAATAATCTTGGTTTTTTATAAAATGAAAAGCTAACAAAATTTCATCCATCCAATTTTAAAAAGCGATAGTTCACCATGTAGAGTAAATTGTAGATGATTACTTATAAGTATACAGAGTTAATTTAGGATGAACCTATGTGAATTCTTCGTGGGATGATGCCAGTTTCATTGTCATAAATAACAGTGATCATGAGTTTAACTGGGAGATGGATATGGTTCCGTCCCCGAACTAGGGTAATCGTACTTCATTTTTGGGGTATTCCATTAACACCCTTACTATAAGTGTTGTGAGAAAGATCACTCGACCACGTAAAACTACGTGAAATTTAATATTCTATATTTTTATGAAATTCAAAGATAATAAAATTCCATCGGTCAAATTTTAAAAAGCGCTAGTACATCGTTTAAAGTATATTGTAGATGATTACTTATAACTATACATAAATCGTTCAGGATGAACATGTGTGAAATTTTTCGTGGGATCATGCCACTTTCTTTGTCATAAATAACGGTGATAATGAGTTTGACTCGGGGATGGCAATGGTCCTTTCCCTGAACCGGGGTAACCGTCCTTCATTTTTGGGGTATTCCATTAATACCCTTATTGTAAGTGTTATGAGAAAGATCACCTCGACCACGTAGAATTAGATGAAATTTAATATTCTAGGTTTTTTATAAAATGAAAAGCGCTAGTACATCGTGTCGAGAAAATTATAGATGATTACTTATAAGTATACATAGTTCATTCAGGATGAACCTACATTAAATTCATCTTGGGATCATGCAAGTTTCTTTGTCATGAATTATGGTGATCATGAGTTTGACTGGGGGATGGCAATGGTTCCGTCCCAGAACTAGGGTAATCGTCCTACCTTTTTAGGGTATTCGATTAATACCCTTACTATAAGTGTTATGAGAAAGACCAATTCGACCACGTAGAATTTTATGAAATTTAATGTTCTAGGTTTTTTTATGAAATGAAAAGCTAATTAAATTTTGTCCGTCAAATTTTAAAAAGCGCTAGTACATCGTGTGGAGTAAATTTTAGATGAATATTTATAAGTGTACAGAGTTCATTCAGGATGAACCTGTGGAAAAATTGTTCGTGGGATCATGCTAGTTTCTTTATCAAGAATAACAGTGATAATGAGTTTGACTAAGGAATGTTATTGGTCCTTCCACGAACCGAGGTAGAAATCCTTCATTTTTGAGGTATTCTGTTAAAAACCTTATGATAAGTGTTATGAGAAAGATCACTTCGATCACGTAGAATTATATGAAATTTAATATTCTAGATTTTTTGAGAAATGAAAATCTAATGAAATTCCGTACGTCAAATTTTAGTAAGCGTTTTTTAATTGTGTGGAGTAAATTTTATATGATTACTTATAAGTGTACATAGTTCATTCCAGATGAACCTGTTGGGAATTCTTTATGGGATCGTGCTAGTTTCGTTGTCATGAATAATAGTGATCATGAGTTTGACTGTGGGATGACAACGGTCCCTTCCCCTAACAGGGGTAGCCATCCTTCGTTTTGGGTTACTACATTAATACCCGTACTGTAAGCGTAAGAAAGATCACTAAAACCACGTTAAATTACAAAAAAATTATATTTTAGGTGTTTTATGAAATGAAAAGATATAAATATTCCATTCATCCAATTTTAAAAAGCGCTAGTACATTGTCCAGAGTAAATTATAGATGATTACTTATAAGTAGACAGAGTTCTTTCAGGATGAACCTGTGTTTGATTTCATCGTGGGATCATGCCAGTTTCTTTGTCAAGAATATTGGTGATCATGAGTTTGACTAGGGGATGGCAATGGTTCCATCCCCAAACTAGGGTAATCATCCTTCATTTTTGGCTTATTCCATTAATTCCCTTACTATAAGTGTTATGAGAAAGATCATTTCAACCACGTAGAATTACGTGAAATTTAATATTCTATATTTTAAAGAAACTAAAAGATAGTAAAATTCTGTCCGTCAAATTTTAAAAAGCGCTAGTACATCATTTAGAGTATATTGTAGATGATTAATTAAGTATACATAAATCGTTTGGGATGAACCTGTGTGGAATTCATCGTGGGATCATGCCAGTTTATTTGTCGTAAATAAGAGTGAGCATGAGTTTAACTGGGGAATGGTAATGGTCCCGTCCCCGAACTAGGGTAATGGCCCTTTATTTTTGGGGTATTCCATTAATACCCTTACTATACGTGTTATGAGTAAGATTATTTCCACCACGTAGAATTACATAAAATTTAATATTCTAGGTTTTTTATGTAATGAAATGCTAATTAAATTGCATCCATAAAATAAGTGCTAGAAAATCGTGTGGAGTAAATTTTAGATGATTACTTATAAGTGTACAGAGTTTATTCAGGATGAAACTGTGGGGAAATCTTCGTGGGATCATGCTAGTTTCTTTTTCATGAATAACAGTGATCATGAGTTTGACTGGAAGATGGCAATGGTCCCTTCCCAAAACCGGAGTAGCCGACCTTCATTTTTTGGTTATTCCATTAATACCCTTACTCTAAGCATTATAAGAAAGATCACCTCGACCACGTTGAATGAAATAAAATTTAATATTCTAGGTTTTTTATGAAATTAAATGCTAAATAAATTGCATCCGTAAAATTTAAATTAGCTCTAGTAAATCGTGTGGAGTAAATGATAGATGATTACTTATAAGTGTACAGAGTTCATTTAGGATAAACCTGTGCGGAATTCTTTGTGGGATCAAGCTAGTTTCTTTGTCACGAATAACAGTGATCATGAGATTGATTGGGGGTTGGCAATGGTTCCGTCCCCGAACTGGGGTAATCGCCTTTCTTTTTTGGGGTATTCCATTAATACCCTTACTATAAGTGTTATGAGAAAGATCATTTCGACCACGTAGAATTACATAAAATTTAATATTCTAGGATTTTTATAAAATTAAAATCTAATTAAATTCCGCCCATCAAATTTCAATAAGCGCTAGTACACCGTGTGGTGTAAATTTTAGATGATTACTTATACATGTACAGGGTTCATTCTGGATAAACCTATGTTGAATTCTTCGTGGGATCATGCAAGTTTCTTTGTCATGAATAACGGTGATCATGAGTTTGACTGGAGGATGGCAACAGTCCCTTCCCCGCACTGGGGTAGTCGTCTTTCATTTTTGGGGTATTCTATTAATACCCTAACTATAAGTGTTATGAGAAAGATCACTTCGACCATTTTGAATTACATAAAATTTAATATTTTAGGTTTTTTATGAAATGAAAGGCTTATTAAATTACGTCCGTAAAATTTTAATAAGCACTAGTAAATCGTGTGGAGTAAATTTTAGATGATCACTTATATGTGTACAGAGTTTATTCAGGATGAACCTGTGAGGAATTCTTCGTGGGATCATGCTAGTTTCTTTGTCATGAATAACGGTGATCATGAGTTCGACTGGGGGATGTCAATGGTCCCTTCCCCAAACCGGGGTAGCCATCCTTCATTTTTGGGGTATGCCATTAATACCCTTACTATAAGCATTATGAGAAAGATTACTTCGACCACGTTAATTTCATGAAATTTAATATTCTAGGTTTTTTATGAAATTAAAAGCTAAGTATATTGCATCCATAAAATTTTAATTATTACTAGTAAATCATGTGGAGTAAATGATAGATTATTGCTTATAAGTGTACAGAGTTCATTTAGGATAAACCTTTGTGGGATCATGTTAGTTTCTTTGTCACGAATAACTGTGATCATGAGTTTGATTGGGGGATGGCAATGGTTCCGTCCCCAAACCGGGGTAATCGCCCTTCTTTTTTGGGGTATTCCATTAATACCTTACTATAAGTGTTATGAGAAAGGTCATTTTGACCACGTAGAATTACATGAAATTTAATATTATAGGTTTTTTATGAAATGAAAAGCTAAAAAACTTCCGTCCGTCCAATTTTAAAAAGCGTTAGGACATCGCATAAAGTAAATTATAGATGATTACTTATAAGTATACATAGTTCATTCTAGACGAACCTGTGTGGAATTCATCGTGGGATCATTCTAGTTTTTTTGTAGTGAATAACAAAGATCATGAGTTATACTAGGGGATGACAATGGTTCCATCCTCAAACAAGGGTAATCGTTCTTCATTTCTGGGGTATTCTAGTAATACCCTTACTATAAGTGTTATGAGAAAGATCACTTTGACCACGTAGAATATCATGAAGTTTAATATTCTAGGTTTTTTTATGAAATGGAAATATAATTAAATTCCATCCATCAAATTTTAATAAGCGCTAGTACACTGTATGGTGTAAATTTAAGATGATTACTTGTAAGTGTACATAGTTCATTCAGGATGAACCTGTGTGGAATTCTTAGTGGGATCATGCAAGTTTTCTTTATCATGAATAACGGTGATCATGAGTTTGACTGGAAGATGGCAATGGTCCCTTCCCTGAACTAGGCTAGTTGTCTTTCATTTTTGGGGTATTCCATTAATACCCTTTCTATAAGCATTATGAGAAAGATCACTTCGACAACGTTGAATTACCTGTATTCTAGGTTTTTTATGAATTTAAAAGCTAATTAAATTGCGTCCGTAAAACTTTAATTAGCACTAGTAAATCGTGTGGTGTAAATGATAGATGATTACTTATAAGTGTACAGAGTTCATTTAGGATAAACCTGTGTGGAATTCTTCATGGGATAATCCTAGTTTCTTTGTCATAAATAACGGTGATCATGAGTTTGGCTAGGGGATGGTATTGGTCCCTTCCCTGAACCGGGGTATCCATCCTTCATTTTTTGAATATTCTATTAAAACCCTTACGATAAGTGTTATGAAAAAGATCACTTCGACCACGTAGATTTACATGAAATTTAATATTCTTGGTTTTTTATGAAATGAAAATCTAATTAAATTCTGTCCGTCAAATTTTAATAAGTGCTTTTTCGTCGTGTGGAGTAAATTTTAGATGATCACTTATAAGTGTACAGAGTTCATTCCGGATGAACCCATTGGGAATTCTTCGTAGGATCAAGCTAGTTTCTTTGTCATGAATAACAGTGATCTTGAGTTTGACTGTGGGATGACAATGGTCCCTTCCCCTAACGGAGGTGGCCATCCATCATTTTTGGGGTATTCTATTAATACCCGTACTGTAAGTGTTATGAGAAAGATCACTAAGGCCATCTCGAATTACATGAAATTTAATATTTTAGGTTTTTTATGAAATGAAAAGATATAAAAATTCCGTTCGTCCAATTTTAAAAAGCGTTAGTACATTGTGTAGAGTAAATTATATATGATTACTTATAAGTAGACATAGTTCATTGAGGATGAACCTGTGTTTGAATTCATCGTGGGATAATGGCAGTTTCTTTGTCATGAATATTGGTGATTATGAGTTTGACCGGGGGATGGCAATGGTTCCATCCCCGAACTAGGGTAATCATCCTTCATTTTTGGGGTACTCCATTTATTCCCTTACTATAAGTGTTATGAGAAAGATCAGTTCGGCCATGTAGAATTACATGAAATTTAATATTCTATATTTTTATGAAACTAAAAGATAGTAAAATTCCGTCAGTCAAATTTTAAAAAGAGCTAGTACATCGTTTAGAGTATATTGTAGATGATTACTTATAAGTATACAGAATTCATTCAGGATGAACCTGTGTGAAATTCATCGTGGGATTATGCCACTTTCTTGGTCACAAATAACTGTGATCCTGAGTTAAACTGGGGGATGGTAATGGTCCCGTCCCCGAACTAGGGCAATCTCCCTTCATTTTTGGGGTATTTCATTAATACCCTTACTATACGTTTTATGAGTAAGATCATTTCTACGATGTAGGATTACATAAAATTTAATATTCTAGGTTTTTTATGAAATGGAAATATAATTAAATTCCATCCATCAAATTTTAATAAGCGCTAGTACACCGTATGGTGTAAATTTTAGATGATTACTTATAAGTGTACAGAGTTCATACAGGACGAACCTGTGTTAAATTCTTTGTGGGATCATGCTAGTTTCTTTTCCATGAATTACGGTGATTATAAGTTTGACTGGGGGATGGTAATGACCCTTCCCTGAACTGGGGTAGTCGTCCTTCATTTTTTTGGTATTCCTATAATACCCTTACAATAAGCGTTATGAGAAAGATCACTCCGGCCACGTTGAATTACATGAAATTTAATATTCTAGGTTTTTTATGAAATGAAATGCTAATTAAATTGCGTCCGTAAAATAAGTGCTAGTAAATCGAGTGGAGTAAATTTTAGATGATCACTTATAAGTGTACAGAGTTCATTTAGGATGAACCTGTTGGGAAATCTCCGTTGGATCATGTTAGTTTCTTTGTCATGAATAACGGGGATCATGAGTTTGACTGGGGGATGTGAATGGTCCCTTCCCTAATCCGGAGTAGCCGTCCTTCATTTTTGGGGTATTCCATTTATACCCTTACTTTAAGCATTGTGAGAAAGATCACTTCAACCACGTTGAATTACATGAAATTTAATATTCTAGGTTTTTTATGAAATTAAAAGCTAATTGAATTGTGTCCGCAAAATTTTATTTAGCACTAGTACATCATGTGGAGTAAATGATAGATGATTACTTATAAGTGTACAGAGTCCATTTAGGTTAAACCTGTTTGGAATTCTTCGTGGGATCATGCAAGTTTCTTTGTCAAGAATAATGGCGATCATCAGTTTGATTGGGGGATGGCAAAGGTCCCTTCCCCGAACTGGGGTGGCCGTCCTTCATCTTTGGGGTATTCTATTAAAACCCTTATGATAAGTGTTATGAGAAAGATCACTTCGACCACGTAGACATACATGAAATTTAATATTCTAGGATTTTTATGCAATGAAAAGCTAAAAATCTTCTGACCGCCCAATTTTAAAAAGCGTTAGGACATCGCATAGAGTAAATTATAGATGATTACTTAAAAGTTTACATAGTTCATTCCGGATGAACCTGTGTGGAATTCATCGTGGGATCATTCCAATTTATTTGTAATGAATAACAGAGATCATGAGTTTTACTGGGGGGGCACTGGTTCCATTCTCGAACAAGGGTAATCGTTCGTCATTTCTGGGGTATTCCAGTAATACCCTTACTATAAGTGTTGTAAGAAGGACCAATTCGACCACGTAGAATTATATGAAATTTAAAATTCTAGGTTTTTTATGAAATGAAAATCTAATTAAATTCTGTCTGGCAAATTTTAATAAGCGCTAGTACACCGTGTGTTGTGAATTTTAGATGATTACTTATAAGTGTACACAGTTTATTCAGGAAGAACCTGTGTTGAATTCTTCGTGGGATAATGCAAGTTTCTTTGTCATGAATAAAGGTGTCATGAGTTTGAGTGGAGGATGGCAACGGTCCCTTCCTCGAACTGGGGTAGTTGTCTTTAACTTTTGGGGTATTCCATTAATACCCTTGCTATAAGTGTTATGAAAAAGATCACTTGAACCATGTTGAATTACATAAAATTTAATATTCTAGGTCTTTTATGAAATGAAAAGCTAATTAAATTGCGTCCATAAAATTTTAATAAGCGCAAGTAAATCGTGTGGAGTAAATTTTAGATGATCATTTATACGTGTACATAGTTCATTAAGGATGAACCTGTGGGGAATTCTTCGTGTGATCATGCTAGTTTTTTTGTCACGAATAACGGTGATCATGAGTTTGACCGGGGGATGTCAATGGTCCCTCCACCAACCGGGGTAGCCATCCTTTATTTTTGGGGTATTCCATTAATAACCTTACTTTAAGCATTATGAGAAAGATCACTTCAACCACGATGAATTACATGAAATTTAATAATCTAGGTTTTTCATGAAATTAAAAGCTAATTAAATTGCGTCCGTAAAATTTTAATTAGCACAAGTACATCGTGTGGAGTAAATGATAGATCATGATTACTTATAAGTGCACATTTCATTTAGGATAAACCTGTTTGGAATTCTTCGCGGGATCATGCTAGTTTCTTTGTCATGAATAACGGTGATCATGAGTTTGACAAGGGGTTGGCAATGGTCCCTTACCCGAACCGGGGTAGCCGTCCTTCATTTTTTGGGGATTCTATTAAAACCCTTACGATAAGTGTTATGAGAAAGATCACTTCGACCACATAGACATACATGAAATTTAATATTCTAGGTTTTTATGCAATGAAAAGCTAAAAAACTTTTGTTTATCCAATTTTAAAAAGCGTTAGTACATCGATAGAGTAAATTATAGATGATTACTTATAAGTTTACGTATTTCATTCAGGATGAACCGATGTGGAATTCCTCGTGGGATCATTCCAATTTTATTGTAATGAATTACAAAGATCATGAGTTTTACTGGGGGGATGGCAATGGTTCCATTCTCGAACAAGGGTAATCGTTCTTCATTTCTGGGGTATTCGAGTAATACCCTTACTATAAGTGTTATGAGAAGGATCACTTCGACCACGTAGAATTATATGAAATTTAAAATTCTAGGTTTTTTATGAAATGAAAATCTAATTAAATTCCGTCCATCAAATTTTAGTAAGCGCTAGTACACTGTTTGGTGTAAATTTTAGATGATTACTTATAAGTGTACAAAGTTCATTCAGGAAGAACCTGTGTTGAATTCTTTGTGGGATCATGCAAGTTTCTTTATCATGAATAACGGTGATTATAAGTTTGAGTGGAGGATGGCAATGGTCCCTTCCACGAACTAGGGTAGTCGTCTTTCATTTTTGGGGTATTTCATTAATACCCTTACTATAAGTGTTATGAGAACGATCACTTCAACCATGTTGAATTACATAAAATATAATATTCCAGGTCTTTTATGAAATGAAAAGCTAATTAAATTGTGTCAGTAAAATTTTAATAAGGGCTAGTAAATCGTGTGGAGTAAATTTTAGATGATCATTTATACGTGTACAGAGTTCATTAAGGATGAACTTGTGGGGAATTCTTCGTGTGATCATGCTAGTTTTTTGGTCATGAATACAAGTGATCATGAGTTTGACAGGGGGATGTCAATGGTCTCTCCCCAAACCGGGGTAGCCGTCCTTCATTTTTGGGGTATTCCAGTAATACCCTTACTTTAAGCATTATGAGAAAGATCACTTCGACCACGTTGAATTACATGAAATTTAATAATCTAGGTTTTTCATGAAATTAAAAGCTAATTAAATTGCGTCTGTAAAATTTTAATTATCACAAGTACATCGTATGGAGTAAATGATAGATCATGATTACTTATAAGTGTACTGTTCATTTAGGATAAACCTGTTTGGAATTCTTCGCGGGATCATGCTAGTTTCTTTGTCATGAATAACGGTGATCATGAGTTTGACAAGGGGTTGGAAATGGTCCCTTGCCCGAACCGGGGTAGCCGTCCTTCATTTTTTGGGTATTCTATTAAAACCCTTACGATAAGTGTTATGAGAAAGATCACTTCGACCACATAGACATACATGAAATTTAATATTCTAGGTTTTTTATGCAATGAAAAGCTAAAAAACTTTTGTCCATCCAATTTTAAAAAGCGTTAGTACATCGATAGAATAAATTATAGATGATTACTTATAAGTTTACATAGTTCATTTAGGATGAACCAATGTGGAATTCCTCGTGGGATCATTCCAATTTTTTTGTAATGAATTACAAAGATCATGAGTTTTACTGGGGGATGGCAATGGTTCCATTCTCGAACAAGGGTAATCATTCTTCATTTCTGGGGTATTCCAGTAATACCCTTACTATAAGTGTTATGAGAAGGATCACTTCGACGACGTAGAATTATATGAAATTTAAAATTCTAGGTTTTTTATGAAATGAAAATCTAATTAAATTCCGTCCATCAAATTTTAATAAGCGCTAGTACACTGTTTGGTGTAAATTTTAGATGATTACTTATAAGTGTACAAAGTTCATTCAGGAAGAACCTGTGTTGAATTCTTTGTGGCATCATGCAAGTTTCTTTGTGATGAATAACGGTGATTATGAGTTTGAGTGGAGGATGGCAACGGTCCCTTCCACGAACAGGGTTAGTCGTCTTTCATTTTTGGGGTATTCCATTAATACCCTTACTATAGGTGTTATGAGAAAGATCACTTCAACCATGTTAAATTACATAAAATTTAATATTCTAGGTCTTTTATGAAATGAAAAGCTAAGGGCTAGTAAATCGTGTGGAGTAAATTTTAGATGATCATTTATACGTGTACAGAGTTCATTAAGGATGAACTTGTGGGGAATTCTTCGTGTGATCATGCTAGTTTTTTGGTCATGAATAACAGTGATCATGAGTTTGACAGGGGGATGTCAATGGTCCCTCCCCAAACCAGGGTAGCCGTCCTTCATTTTTGGGGTATTCCAGTAATACCCTTACTTTAAGCATTATGAGAAAGATCACTTCGACCACGTTGAATTACATGAAATTTAAAAATATAGGTTTTTTTATGAAATTAAAAGCTAATTAAATTGAGTCCGTAAAATTTTAATTAGCACTAGGACATCGTGTGGAGTAAATTATAGATGATTACTTATAACTGGGGTAATCACCCTTGTTTTTTGGGGTGTTCCATTAATACCCTTACAATATGTGTTATGAGAAAGATCATTTCGACCATGTACAATTACATGAAATTTAATATTCTAGGTTTTTTATGAAATGAAAAGCTAAAAAACTTCTGTCCGTCCAATTTTAAAAAGTGTTAGTACATCTCATAGAGTATATTATAGATGATTACTTACAAGTATACATAGTTCATTTAGGATGAACCTGTGTGGAATTCATCGCGGGATCATTCCAATTTCTTGGAATGAATAATTGAGATCATGAGTTTTACTGGGGGGATGGCAATGGTTCCCTCCTCGAACAAGGGTAATCGTTCTTCATTTCTGGGGTATTCCAGTAATACCCTTACTATAAGTGTTATTAGAAAGATCACTTCGACCCTGTAGAATTTCATGAATTTTAATATTCTAGGTTTTTTTTATGAAATGGAAATCTAATGAATTTCCGACCGTCAAATTTTAATAAGCGCTAGTACACCGTGTGGTGTAAATTTTGGATGATTACTTATAAGTGTACAGAGTTCATTCAGGATGAACCTATGTTGAATTCTTTGTGGGATCATGCAAGTTTCTTTGTCATGAATAAAGGTGATCATGAATTTGACTGGAGGATGGCATTGGTCCCTTCCCTGAACTGAGGTAGTCGTCTTTCATTTTTGGGGTATTCCATTAATACCCTTACTATAAGCGTTATGAGAAAGATCACTTCGACCACGTTGAATTACATAAAATTAAATATTCTAGGTTTTTTTATGAAATGAAAAGCTAATTAAATTGTGTTCGTACAATTTTAATAAGCGCAGTAAATTGTGTGGAGTAAATTTTAGATGTTCAAATATAAGTGTACAGAGTTCATTTAGGATGAACCCGTGGGGAATTTTTCATGGGATCATGCTAGTTTCTTTGTCATGAATAGCGGTGATCATTAGTTTGACTGGGGGATGTCGATGGTCCCTTTCCCGAACTAGGGTAACCATCCTTCATTTTTGGGGTATTCCATTAATACCCTCACTATAAGCGTTATGAGAAAGATAGCTTCGACCATAATGAATTTTATGAAATTTAATATTCTAGGTTTTTTATGAAATAAAAAGCTAATTAAATTCCGTCTGTCAAATTTTAAAAATCGATAGTACATTGTGTTGAGAAAATTTTAGTTGATTACTTATAAGTGTACAGAGTCCATTCAGGATGAACCTGTGGGGAATGTTTCGTGGGATCATACCAGTTTCGTTGTAATGAATACGGTGACCTTGAGTTTGACAGGAGTATGGCAATAGTCCCTTTCCCAAACCGGGGTAGTCGCCCTTCATTTTAGGGGTATTCCATTACTACCATTACTATAAGCGTTATGAGAAAGATCACATTGATCACGTAGAATTACATGAAATTTATTTTTCTAGATTTTAATTAAATAAAAGATAATTAAATTCCGTCCGTCAACTTTAAAAAGTGCTAGTACATCGTGTAGAGTATATTGTAGATGATTACTTATAAGTATACAGAAGTCATTCAGGTTTAACCCGTGTGGAATTCTTCGTGGGATCTTGCTAGTTTCATTGTCATAAATAACAGTGATCATGAGTTTGACTAGGGAATGGCCATGGTCCCGTCCCCGAACCGGGGTAATCGCCCTTCTTTTTTGGGGTATTCCATTCTTACTATAAGTGTTATGATAAAGATCACTTCATCCACGTAGAACTACATGAAATTTAACATTCTAGGTTTTTCATGAAATGAAAAGCTAATAAAATTCTATCCGTCCAATTTTAAAAAGTGCTAGTACATTATGTAGAGTAAATTACATATGATTACTTGTAAGTATACAGAGTTCATTTAGGATGAACCCATGTGGAATTTATTGTGGAATCATGCCAGTTTCTTTGCCATGAGTAACTCTGATCATGCGTTGGACTGGGGTATGGCAATGGTCCCAAATTAGGGTTACTGTCCTTCATTTTTGGGGTAATCCATTAATACCCTTACTATAAGTGTTGTGAAAGATCCCTTCGACCACGTAGAATAACATGAAATTTAATATTATAGGTTTTTTATGAAATGAAAATGTAATAAAATTCCGTCCGTCAAATTTTAAAAAGTGCTAGTACTTTGTTTAAATTATATTGTAGATGATTACTTATAAGTCTACCGAGTTCATTCAGGATGAACCTATGTGGAATTATTCGTGGGATCATGCAATTTTCTTTGTCATAAATAACGAGAATCATGAGTTTAACTGGGGAATGGTAATGGTCCCATCCCTAAACCGGGGTAATCGCCCGTCATTTTTGGGGTATTCCATTGAAACCCTTATTAAAAGTGTTATGAAAAAGATCACTTCGACCACGTAGAATTACATGAAATTTAATATTCTAGGTTTTTCATGAAATGAAAAGCTAATAAAATTCCATCTTTCCAATTTTAAAAAGCGCTAGTAAATTGTGTAGAGTAAATAACAGATGATTACTTAAAAGTATACAATGTTCATTCAGAATGAACCTGTATGGAATCATTCGTGGGATCATGCCTGTTTTATTTCCATAAATAACGGTGATCATAAGTTTAACAAGGGGATGGTAATGGTCCCGTCCCCGAACCGGGGTAATCGCCCATCTTTTTTGGGGTATTCCATTGATACTCTTACTATATGTGTTATGATAACTATCACATCGACCACGTAGAATTGCATGAAATTTATTATTCTAGGTTTTTAATGAAATGAAAAGCTAATAAAATTCCACCCGTCCAATTTTAAAAAGCTCTAGTACATCGTGTAGAGTAAGTTATAGATAATTACTTATAAGTATACATAGTTCATGCATGATGAAACTCTGTGGAATTATTAGTGAGATCATGCCAGTTTCTTTGTCATAAATAACGGTGATCATGAGTTTCACTAGGGGATGGTAATGGTCCCGTCCCCGAACCGGGGTACTCGCCCATTTTTTCTGGGTATTCCATTGACACCCTTAATATATGTGTTTTGTAAAATATCACTTTGACCACGTAGAATTACATGAAATTTAACATTCTAGGTTTTTCATGAAATGAAAAGCTAATAAAATTCCACCAGTCTGATTTTAAAAAGCGCTAGTACATCGTGTAGAGTAAATTACAGATGATTACTTATAAGTATACAGAGTTCATTCAGGATGAACTTGTGTGGAATTCATCATGGGATCATGCCAGTTTCCTTGTCATGAATAACGATGATCATGAGTATGATTGGGGGATGGCAATGGTTTCGTCAGGGTAATCATTCTTCATTTTTGGGGTATTCCAATAATAACCTAACTATAAGTGTAGTGAGAAAGATCACTTCGATCACGTAGAAATACATAAAATTTAAAATCCTAGTTTTTTCACGAAATAAAAAGTTATTAAATTCCATCTGTCAAATTTTAATGAGCGCTAATACATCGTGTGGAGTAAATTTTTATGATTACTTATAATTTTCGAGTGTTCATTCAAGATGAAACTGTGTACAATTCCTCGTGGGATCATGCTAGTTTCTTTGTCATGAATATCGGTGATCATGAGATTGACTGGGAGATGGCAATGGTTCTTTCTCCGAAATGGGGGTAGCCGTCCTTCATTTTCGGGAAATTATACTAATACCCTTACTATAAGAGTTATGAGAAAGATCACTTCGACCACGTTGAATTACATCAAATTTAATATTCTAGGTTTTTTATGAAACGAAAAGCTAATTAAATCCCGTCCGTCAAATTCTAAAAAGTGCTAGTACACTGTTGAATAAATTTTAGATGATTACCTATGAGTATACAGAGTTCATTCAGGGTGAACTTGTTAGG
Source organism: Rubia yunnanensis (assembly GCA_037428765.1). Lineage (NCBI taxonomy): Eukaryota > Viridiplantae > Streptophyta > Magnoliopsida > Gentianales > Rubiaceae > Rubia > Rubia yunnanensis. Next base: position 40,942,526 of record CM075066.1, read on the forward strand.
AATTCATAGTGAGATCATGCCAATTCTTTGTGATGAATAACGGTGATCATGAGTTTGACAGGGGGACAACAATGGTTCCCTCCCCGAACTAGGGTTATTGTCCTTCATTTTTCGGGCATTCCATTAATACGCTTACTATAAGTGTTGTGAAAGATCCCTTCGACCACATAGAATTACATGAAATTTTATATTCTATATTTTTATGAAGCTAAAAGATAATAAAATTCCGTACGTCAAATTTTTAAAAGAGCTAGTACATCGTTTAGAGTATATTGTAGATAATTACTACCCTTACTATATGTGTTATGTGAAAGATCACTTCGACCTGAATTACATGAAATTTAATATTCTAGGTTTTTTTATGAAATTAAAATTTAATAAAATTCAGTCCGTCCAATTTTAAAAAGTGCTAGTACATCATGTTGATTATATTATAGATGATTACTTATAAGTATAATGAGTTGATTCAGGATGAGCTTGTGTGGAATTCATCGTGGGACCATGCCAGTTTCTTTGTCTTGAATAACAGTTATCATGAGTTTGACTGGGGGATGACAATGGTTCCGTTCCCAAATTAGGGTAATCATCCTTCATTTTTGGAGTATTCATTTAATACCCTTACTATAAGTGTTATGAGAAAGATAACCTCGACCCCGTAGAATTACATGTAAATATTCTACGTTTTTAAGAAATTAAAAGATAATAAAATTCCGTTCGTCAAATTTTAAAAATTGCTAGTACATCGTTTAAAGTATATTGTAGATAATTACTTATAAGTATATTGAGTTCATTCAGGATGAACCTATGTGAAACTCTTTGTAGGATCATGCCAGTTTCATTGTCATAAATAACGGTGATCACAATTTTAACTGGGGGACGGTAATCATCCCATCCCTGAACCAGGGTTATTGCCCTTCTTTTTTGGGGTATTCCATTAAAACCTTACTGTAAGTGTTATGAGAAAGATCACTTTAACCACGTAGAATTACATGAAATTTAATATTCTAGGTTTTTCAAGAAATGAAAAGCTAATAAAATTCCTTCCGTCCAATTTTAAGAAATGATAGTACATCGTGTAGAGTAAATAAAGATGACTACTTATTAGTATACAGATTTCATTCAGGATGAACCTATGTGGAACTCATCGTGGGATCATGCCAGTTTCTTTGTCATGAAGAACAGTGATCACGAGTTTGACTGGGGGATGGTCATGTTTCGTCCCCGAACTATGGTAATCATCCTTCATTTTTGGTGTATTCCATTACTACCCTTACTATAAGTGTTATGAGAAAGATCACTTCGATCACGTAGAATTACATGAAATTTAATATTCTAGGTTTTTCATGAAATGAAAAGCTAATAAAATTCCACCCGTCCAATTTTAAAATGCGCTAGTCCATCATGTAGAGTAAATTACAGATGATTACTTATAAGTATACAGAGTTCATTCAGGATGAACCTGTGTGGAATTGATCATGGGATCATGCTAGTTACTTTGTCAAGAATAACGGTGATCATGAGTTTAACTGGGGGATTGCAATGGTTCCGTCCCCGAACAAGGGTAATCGTCCTTCATTTTTGGGGGATTGCAATGAGTTTGACTATGGAATTATTCGTGGGATCATTCCAGTTTCTTTGTCATAAATAACGATGATAATGAGTTTAACTGGGGGATGGTAATGGTCCCATCCCTGAACCGGGGTAATTGCCCATCATTTTTTGGGTATTCCATTGAAACCCTCACTAAAAGTGTTATGATAAAGATCACTTCGTCCACGTAGAATAACATGAAATTTAATATTCTAATTTTTTCATGAAATGAAAAGCTAATAAAATTCCAGCCGTCCAATTTTAAAAAGTTCTAGTAAATTGTGTAGAGTAAATTATAGATGTTTACTTATAAGTATACAGAGTTTATTCTGGATGAACTTGTGTGGAATTATTCGTGGGATCGTGCCAGTTTCTTTGTCATAAATAACTGTGATGATGAGTTTAACAGGGGGATGGTAATGGTCCCGTCCCTGAACCGGGGTAATCGCCCATCTTTTTTAAGGTATTCCATTGACACCCTTACTATATGTGTTTTGATAAATATCACTTCAACCACGTAGAATTACATGAAATTTAACATTCTAGGTTTTTTATGAAATGAAAGCTAACAAAATTCCACCCGTTCAATTTTAAAAAGCGCTTGTACATCGTGTAGAGTAAATTACAGATTATTACTTATAAGAATACAGAGTTCATTCAGGATGAACCTGTGTAGAATTAATCGTGGGATCATGCCAGTTTCGTTGTCATGAATAACGGTGATCATGAGTTTGACTGGGGGATGGCAATGGTTCTGTCCCCGAATTAGGGTAATCGTCCTTAATTTTTAGGGTATTCCAGTAATAACCTTACTATTAATGTAGTGAGAAAGATCACTTCGACCACGTAGAATTACATAAAATTTAATATTCTATATTTTTTATGAAATTAAAAGATAATAAAATTCTGTCCGTCTAATTTTAAAAAGTTCTAGTACATCGTTTAGAGTATATTGTAGACGATTACTTATAAGTATACAGAGTTCATTCAGGTTAAACTTGTGTGGAATTATTCGTGGGATCATGCCTGTTCCTTTTTCATAAATAATGGTGATCATGAGTTTAACTGGGGGATGGTAATGATCCCGTCCCCGAACCAGGGTAATTGCCATTCTTTTTTGGGGTATTCCATTCTTACTACAAGTGTTATGATAAAGATCATTTCGACCACGTAGAATTACATGAAATTAAACATTCTAGGTTTTTCATGGAATGAAAAGCTAATAAAATTCCATCCATCCAATTTTAAACTTGTGTGGAATTCATCGTGTAGTGTAAGTAGACGGATTTCATTTGGATGAATCTATGTGGAATTCATTGTGGCATCATACCTGTTTCTTTGTCATGCATAACGGTGATCATGAATTTGACCGGGGGATGGAAATGGTCCCGTTCCTGAATTAGGGTAATCGTCCTTTATTTTTGGGGTATTCCATTAATACCCTCAGTATAAGTGCTATGAGAAATATCACTTCGACCACGTAGAATTACATAAAATTTATTATTCTAGGTTTTTATTGAAGTGAAAAGCTAAAAAAAAGCCCTAGTACATCGTGTAGAGTAAATTATAGATGTTTACTTATAAGTACACAGATTTCATTCAGGATGAACTGGTGTGGAATTGATCGTGGGATCATTCCATGGTAGAGTAAATTAAAGATGATTACTTATAAGTATACATAGTTCATTTAGAATGAACCTGTGTGGAATTCATTGTGGGATCATGCCCGTTTCTTTGTCATGAGTAATGGTGATCATGAGTTTGACTGGTGGATGGGAATGGTTCCGTCCCAAAACTAGGGTAATTATCCTTCATTTTTGGGGTATTCCTTTAATACCCTTACTATAAGTTTTAAGAGAAAGATAACTTCGACCCCGTAGAATTACATGTAGTTTAATATTCTATATTTTTTAGAAATTAAAAGATAATAAAATTCCATTCGTCAAATTTTAAAAATCGCTAGTACATAGTTTAAAATATACTGTAGATAATTACTTATAGTACATAGTTTAAAATATATTGTAGATAATTACTTATAAGTATACAGAGTTCATTAAGAATGAACCTGTGTGAAACTCTTCGTGAGATCATGCTAGTTTCGTTGTCATATATAACGGTGATCATGAGTTTAACTGGGGGATGGTAATCGTCCCGTCCCTGAACCGGGGTTATCGCCCTTCTTTTTGGGGTATGCCCTTAAAACCTTACTGTAAGTGTTCTGAGAAAGATCACTTTGACCACGTAGAATTACATGAAATTTAATATTCTAGTTTTTTTTAATGAAATTAAAAGGTAAACACATTCCGTCCGTCCTATTTAAAATTGCGCTAGTACATCGTGTAGAGTAAATTATAGATGATTACTTATAAGTATACAGAGTTCATTTAGGATGAACTTGTAAGGAATTATTCATAGGATCGTGCCAGTTTCTTTGTCATAAATAACAGTGATCATGAGTTTAACTGGGGGATGGTAATGGTCCCGTCCTTGAACCGAGGTAATCGCCTTCTTTTTTGGGGTATTCCATTGATACCCTTACCATAAGTGTTATGATAAAGATCACTTCGACCACGTAGAAGTACATGAAATCTAAAATTCTAGGTTTTTTATGAAATGAAAAGCTAATAAAATTCCATCCGTCCAATTTTAAAAAGCACTAGTACATCGTGTAGTGTAAATTACAGATGATTACTTATAAGTATACAGGGATAATTCAGGATGAACCAGTGTGGAATCTTTGTGGGATCAAGCCATTTTCTTTGTCATGAGTAACGGTGATCATGAGTTTAACTGGGGGATTTCAATGGTTCCGTCCCCGAATTAGGGTAACCGTCCTTTATTTTTGGGGTATTCCATTAATATCCTTACTATAAGTGTTATGACAAATACCACTTCGACCACGTAGAATTACATGAAATTTATTATTATAGGTTTTTAATGAAATTAAAATCTAATAAAATTCCATTCGTCCAATTTTAAAAATATTTAGTACATCGTGTAGAGTAAATTATAGATGATTACTTATAAGTATACATATTTCATTTAGGATGAACTGGTGTGGAATTTATCGTGGGATCATTCCATGTTAGAGTAAATTATGTATGATTACCTGTAAGTATACATAGTTCATTCATAATGAACCTGTGTGGAATTCATTGTGGGATCGTACCAGTTTCTTTGTTATGAGTAACGGTGATCATGAGTTTGACTGGTGGATGGGAATGGTTCTGTCGAAAAACTAGGGTAATCATCCTTCATTTTTGGGGTATTCCTTTAATACCCTTACTATAAGTGTTATGCGAAAGATAACTTCGATCCCGTAGAATTACATGTAATTTAATGTTCTATATTTTAAAGAAATTAAAAGATAATAAAATTCCGTTCGTCAAATTTTAAAAATTGCTATTACACCGTTTAAAGTATATTGTAGTTAATTACTTATAAGTATACAGAGTTCATTTAGGATGAACCTGTGGGAAACTCTTCGTGGGATCATGACAGTTTCATTGTCACAAATAACGGTGATCACGAGTTTAACTGGGGGATGGTAATCGTCCCGTCCCTGAACCGGGGTTATCGCCCTTCTTTTTTGGGGTATTCCATTAAAACCTTACTGTAAGTGTTATGAGAAAGATCACTTTGATCACGTAGAATTACATGAAATTTAATATTCTAGTTTTTTTAATGAAATGAAAAGGTAAACAAATTCCGTCCATCTTGTTTAAAATTGCGCTAGTCCATCATGTAGAGTAAATTATAGCTGATTACTTATAAGTATTTAGAGTTCATTCACGATGAACGTGTAAGGAATTATTCATGGGATCATGCCAGTTTCTTTGTCATAAATAACAGTGATCATGAGTTTAACTAGGGGATGGTAATGGTCCCGTCCCCGAACCAGGGTAATCACCTTCTTTTTTGGGGTATTCCATTGACACCCTTACCATAGGTGTTATGATAAAGATCACTTTGACCACGTACAATTACATGAAATCTAAAATTCTAGGTTTTTTATGAAATGAAAAGCTAATAAAACTCGATCCGTCCAATTTTAAAAAGCACTAGTGCATCGTGTAGTGTTAATTACAGATGATTACTTATAAGAATACAGAGTTCATTCAGGATGAACCTGTGTGGAATCCTTTGTGGGATCATGGCAGTTTCTTTGTCATGAGTAATGGTGATCATGAGTTTGACTGGGGGATGGCAATGGTTCCATCCCCGAATTATCGTAATCGTCCTTTATTTTTGAGGTATTCCATTAATACCCTTACTATAAGTGTTATGAGAAAGATCACTTCGACCACATAGAATTACATGAAACTTAATATTCTAGGTTTTTATCAAATGAAAAGTTAAATAATTTTGCCCATCAAATTTTAATAAGCGGTTGTACATCGTGTGGAGTAAATTTTAATTGATTACTTATAAGTGTAATGAGTTCATTCAGGATGAACCTGTGTGGAATTCATTGAGGGATCATGCCAGTCTATTTGTCACGAATAACGGTGATCATGAGTTTGACTGGGGGTTGGCAATGGTTCAGTCCCCGAACAAGGGTAATCATCCTTCATTTTTGGGGTATTCCATTAAAACCCTTGAACATAAGTGTTATGAGAAAGATCACTTTGACCAAGTAGAATTTTATGAAATTTTATATTCTAGGTTTTTTATGAAATCAAAAGCTAAAAACATTCCATCCGCCCAATTTCAAAAAGCGCTAGTACATAGTGTAGAGTAAATTATAGATGATTACTTATAAGTATACAGAGTTCATTCATGATCAACCTGTGTGGAATTTATCGTGGGACCATCCCAATTTCTTTCTCATGAATAACGGTGATCATTTGGTTATGTTCCCAAGTTAGGGTAATCGTCCTTAAGTTTGGGGGTATTCCATTATTACCCTTACTATAAGTGTTATGAAAAAGATTACTTCGACCACGTAGAATTTAATATTATAGGTTTTTTATGAAATGAAAATCCAAAATAATCCGTCAGTCCAATTTTAAAAAGCACTAGTACATTATGTAGAGTAAATTATAGATGATTACTTATAAGTACACAGAGTTCATTCACGATCAACCTGTGTGGAATTCATCTTGGGACCATGCCAGTTTCTTTGTCATGAAAAAAGGTAATCAGGAGTTTGTTTGGGGGATGACAATGATTTCTTAACCGAATTTGGGCAATCATCCTTCATTTTTGGTGCATTCCATTAATACCCTTTCTATAAGTGTTATGAGTATTATGAGAAAGATTACTTCGACCACGTAGAAAAACATGGAATTTAATATTCTAGGTTTTTTTTGAAATGGAATGTTAATTAAATTCCGTCCGTCAAATTTTTAAAAGCACTAGTACATCGTGTAGAGTAAATTTTAGATGATTACTTATGAGTGTACATAGTAAGGATGAACATGTGTTTGATTCTTTGTGGGGACATGCCAGTTTCTTTCTTATGAGTAACGGTGATCATGAGTTTGACTGGGGGTTGAAATGGTTCCCTCCCCAAATCAGGGTTATCGTTCTTTATTTTTAGGGTATTCCATTAATACCCATACTATAAGTATTATGAGAAAGATCACTTCGACCACATAGAATGACATGAAATTTGTTATTCTAGGTTTTTAATGAAATGAAAAGTAAATTAAATTCTGTACGTCAAATTTTAATAAGCGCTAGTACATTGTGTTGAGTAAATTTTAGATGATTACTTATAAGTGTCGAGAGTTCATTTAGGATGAACCTGTGTGGAATTTCTTGCGGATCATGATAGTTTCTTTGTCATGAATAACGGTGGTCATGAGATTGACCGGGGGATGGCAACGGTCCCTTCCCCAAACTGGGGTAGTCGTCCTTCATTTTCGGTTTATTCCATTAATACCCTTACTATAAGCGTTATAAGAATGATCACTTCGACCACATTGAATTACATGAATTTTAATATTCTAGGTTTTTTATGAAATGAAAAGCAAATTAAATTTTGTCCGACAAATTTTAAAAAGCGCTAGTACATCGTGTGGAGTAAATTTTAGTTGATTACCTATAAATATACAGAGCTCATTCATGAAGAACCTATTTGGAATTCGTTGTGGGATCATTCCAATTCTTTGTGACGAATAACGGTGATCATGAGTGTGACTGGGGGATAGCAATGGTTCCGTCCCCAAACTGGGGTTATTTTCCATCTTTTTTGGGGCATTCCATTAGTACCCTTACTATTAGTGTTGTGAAAGATCCCCTCGACCACATAGAATTACATGAAATTTTATATTCTATATTTTTATGAAACTAAAAGATAATGAAATTTCATCCGTCAAATTTTAAAAAGCGCTAGTACATCATTTTGAGTATATTGTAGATAATTACTACCCTTACTATAATTTTTATGAGAAAGATCACTTCGGCCACGTAGAAGTACATGAAATATAAGATTCTAGGTTTTTTATGACATGAAAAGTTAATTAAATTATGTCCGTCAAATTTTAAAAAGTGCTAGTACAGCGTGTGGTGTAAATTTTAGATGATTACTTATAAGTTTATAGAGTTCATTCAGGATGAACCTGTGTGCAATTATTCGTGGCATCATGCCAGTTTCTTAGTCATGAAGAACGGTGATCATGAGTTTGACTCAGGGATGGCAATGGACCCTTCCCCGAACTGGGGCAGTCATCCTTCATGTTTGGGGTATTCCATTAATACCCTTACTATAAGCATTATGAGAAAGATTACTTCGACCACACAAAAATACATTGAATTTAATATTCTTGATTTTTATGACAATAAAATTCCGTCTGTATTTTAAAAAGCACTAGTACATCGTGTAGAGTTTATTATAGATGATTACTTATGAGTATACAAAGTTCATTTAGAATGAACATGTGTGGAATACTTCGTGGGATCGTGCCAATTTCTTTGTCAAGAATAAAGTGATCACGAGTTTGACTGGGGGATGGCTATGGTCCCATCCCTGAACCGGGGTAATCGTCCTTCTTTTTTGGGGTAATCCATTAATACCCTTACTATAACTTTTATGAGAAATATCACTTCGACAGCGTCAGATTACATGAAATTATTATTCTAGGTTTTTAATGAAATGAAAAGCTAATAAAATTCCATTCGTCCAATTTTAAAAAGTGCTAGTACATCGTGTATAGTAAATTATAGATGATTACTTATAAGTATACATAGTTCATTCAAGATGAACTGGTGTTGAATTCATCCTGGGATCATGCCAGTTTCTTTGTCATGAATAACGGTGATCATTAGTTTGACTGGGGATGGCAATGGTTCTGTCCCCAAACTAGGGTAATCATCCTTCATTTTTAGGGTATTCCTTTAATCCCCTTACTATAAGTGTTATGAGAAAGATAACTTCGACCCCGTAGAATTACATGTAGTTTAATATTCTATATTTTTAAGAAATAAAAAGATAATAAAATTACGTCTGTCAAATTTCAAAAAGCGCTAGTACATCGTTTAGAGTATATTGTAGACGATTACTTATAAGTATAAAGAGTTCATTCAGGATGAACCTGTGTGGAATTCTTGTGGGATCATGCCAGTTTCTTTGTCATGAGTAACGTTGATCATAAATTTAACTAGGAGATGGCCATGATTCCATCTCCGAATTAGGGTAATCGTCAATTGTTTTTGGGTCATTCCATTAATACCCTTATTATAAGTGTTATGAGGAAGTTCACTTCGACCACATAGAATTACAAGAAATTTAATATTTTATCAAATGAAAAGTTAATTAAATTCCGTCCGTCAAATTTTAATAAGTGCTAGTAAATCACATGGAGTAAATTTTAGATGATTTTAAAATTGTAGAGAGTTCAATCAGGATGAACATGTGTGGAATTCTTTGTGGGATCATGCTAGTTTCTTTGACATGAATAGCGGTGATTATGAGATTGACTAGGGGATTTTAATGGTCCCTTCCCCGAGCTGGGGTAGTCGTTCTTCATTTTTGGGGTATTCCATTAATACCCTTACTATAAGTGTTATGATGTAGATCACTTCGACAACGTTGAATTACATGAAATTTAATATTTTAGATTTTTTATGAAATGAAAAGCTAATTAAATTCCGCCCATCAAATTTAAAAAAGCGCTAGTACATCGCGTTGAGTAAATTGTAGATGATTACCTACAAGTATATAGATTTCATCTAGGATGAACGTGTTTGGAATTCATCGTGGGATCATGCCTATTCTTTGTCATGAATAACGCTAATCATGAGTTTGACTGGGGTATGGCAATGCTTCCGTCCTCGAATTAGGGTAATCGTCCTTTATTTTAGGGTTATTCCATTAATACCCTTACTATAAGTGCTATGAGAAAGATCACTTTGACCACATAGAATTACATTAAACTTAATATTCTAGGTTTGTTATCAAATGATAATTAAAATAATTCTGCCCGTCAAATTTTAGTAAGCGGTTGTACATCATGTGGAGTAAATTTTAATTGATTACTAATAAGTGTAATGAGCTCATTCTGGATGAACCTGTGTGGAATTCATTGAGGGATCATGCCAGTTTCTTTTCCACGAATAACGGTGATCATGAGTTCGACTGGGGATGGCAATGGTTCAGTCCCCGAACAAGGGTAACCGTCCATCATTTTTGGGGTGTTCCATTAAAACCCTTAATATAAGTGTTATGAGAAAGATCAGTTCGACCTCGTAGAATTTTATGAAATTTTATATTCTTGGTTTTTATGAAATCAAAAGCTAAAAAAAATTCCATCTGTCCAATTTTAAAAAGCGCTAGTACATAGCGTAGAGTAAATTATAGATGATTACTTAGAAGTATACAAAGTTCATTCATGATCAACCTGTGAGGAATTCATCGTGGGACCATGCCAATTTCTTTCTCATGAATAACGGTGATCATATGGTTATGTTCCTAAATTAGGGTAATCGTCCTTCAGTTTTGGGGTATTCTATTATTACCCTTACTATAAGTGTTGTGAGAAAGATTACTTTGACCACGTAGAATTACATGAAATTTAATATTATAGGGTTTTTATGAAATGAAAACCCAAAAAAATTCCGTCTGTCCAATTTTAAAAGGCACTAGTACATTATGTAGAGTAAACTACAGATGATTACTTGTAAGTTTACAGAGTTCATTCACGATCAACCGGTGTGGAATTCATCGTGGGACCATGCAAGTTTCTTTGTCATGAAAAATGCTGATCAGGAGTTTGTTTGGGGGATGGAAATGGTTCTGTCACCGAATTAGGGTAATCATCCTTCATTTTTGGTGTATTCCATTAATACCCTTACCATAAGTGTTATGAGTGTTATGAGAAAAATCACTTCGACCACTTAGAATTACATGAAATTTAATATTCGAGGTCTTTTATGAAATGAAAAGTTAATTAAATTCCATTCGTCAAATTTTAGAAAGCACTAGTACATCGTGTGGAATAAATTTTAGATGATTACTTATAAATGAACATAGTTTATTCAGGATGAACCCGTGTTTAATTCTTTATGGGGGCATGCCAATTTCTTTTTCATGAATAACGGTGATCATGAGTTTTACTTGGGGATGTCAATGGACCCTTCCCCGAACAGGGGAAATCGTCCTTCATTGTTGGGTTATTCCATTAATACCCTTACTATGAGCGTTATAAGAAAGATCACTTCGATCGTGTAGAATTACTTGAAATTTAATATTCTTGATTTTTATGATAATAAAATTCCATCCATCAAATTTAAAAAATGCGCTAGTACATTGTGTGGAGTATATTGTAGATGATTAGTTATAAGTATACAAAGTTCATTTAGAATGAACCTGTGAGGAATTCTTCGTGGGATCGAGCCAATTTCTTTGTCATGAATAATAGTGATTACCCTTACTATAAGTGTTATGAGAAAGATCACTTCGACCACGTAGTATTACATGAAATTTAATATTCTAGGTTTTTTATCACTTCGATCATCGTGTCGAGTAAATTTTAGATGACTTCCTAGAATTATACAAAGTTCAATCAGGATGAACCTGTGTGGAAATCATCGTGGAATTATGCAAATTCTTCGTCATGAATAACGGTGATCATGAGTTTGACTGGGAAATGGCAATGGTTCTGTCCCTAAACTAGGGTAGATCATCCTTCATTTTTGGGGATTTCCGTTAATACCCTTTCTATAAGTGTTGTGAGAAAGATCCCTTCGACCACATAGAATTACATGAAATTTTATATTCTATATTTTTATGAAATTAAAAGATAATAAAATTCCGTCAGTCAAATTTTAAAAAGTGCAAGGTTATCGGTTAGATTATATTTTTGATGAATACTTATAAGTATAAATAGTTCATTCAGGATAAACCTATGTGGAATTCTTCGTGGGATCATGCTAGTTTCTTTGTCATAAATAACAGTGATCATGAGTTTAACTAGGGGATGGTAATGGCCCAGTCCCCAAACTGGGGTTATCACCTTTTTTTGGTTTATTCAATTGATACCCTTACTATAAGTGTTATGAGAAAGATCACTTCGACCATGTAGAATTACTTGAAATTTAATATTCTAGGTTTTTTATGAAATGAAAATCAAATAAAATTCTATCCATCAAATTTTCAAAAGCGCTAGTACATCGTGTACAGTAAATTATAGATGATTACTTATAAGTATATAGAGTTCATTCTAGATGAACCTGTGTGGAATTCATCGTGGAACCATGCCGGTTTCTTTGTCATGAATAACGGTAATCACGAGTTTGACTGGGGGATGGCAATGGTTCCGTCCCTGAACCGGGGTAATCACCTTTTTTTGGTTATTCCATTGATACCCTCACTATAATCATTATGAGAAAGATTACTTTGACCACGTTGAATTACATGAAATTTAATATTCTAGGATTTTTATTAAATGAAAATCTAATTAAATAATTTTAATAAAATTTTAAATATAAGTGTTCATTCAGGATGAACCTGTGTGGAATTCTTCATGGGATCATGCCAGTTTCTTTGTCATGAATAACAGTGATCATGAGATTAACTGGGGGATGGCAATGGTCCCTTCCCCAAAATGGGGTAGTCTTCCTTCATTTTTGGGGTATTCCATAAATAACCTTACTAGAAGCGTTATGAGAAAGATCACGCCGACCACGTAGTATTACATGGAATTTAATATTCTAGGTTTTTAACGAAATGAAAAGCAAAACTAAATTCCGTCCGTCAAATATTTATAACTTATAGTACATTGTGTTGAGTAAATTTTAGATGATTACTTATTAGTATACAATGTTCATTCAGGATGAACCTGTGTGGAATTCATCGTGGGATCATGCCAATTCTTTGTCACAAATAATAGCAATCATGAGTTTGACAGGGGAATGGCAATGGTTCCGTCCCCGAACTAGGGAAATTGTCCTTCATTTTTGGGGGTTTCCATTAATACCCTTACTATAAGTGTTGTGTGAAAGATCCCTTCGACCACGTAGATTTACATGAAATTTTATATTTTATATTTTTATGAAATTAAAAGATAATAATATTCTGTCCATTAAATTTTAAAAAGTGCTAGGCCATCGGTTAGATCATATTTTAAATGAATACTTATAAGTATACATAGTTCATTCAGGATGAACCTATGTGGAATTCTTCGTGAGATCATGCTAGTTTCTTTGTCATAAATAACAATGATCATGAGTTTAACTGGAGGATGGTAATGGTCCAGTCCCCGAACCGGGGTAATCACCTTTTTTTGGTGTTTTTCAATTGATACCTTTACTATAAGTGTTATAAGAAAGATCACTTCGACCACGTACAATTACATGAAATTTAATATTCTAGGTTTTTTATGAAATTAAAATCTAATAAAATTCTATCCGTCCAATTTGCAAAAGTGCTAATACATTGTTTCGAGTAAATTATAGATGATTACTTATAAGTATACAGAGTTAATTCATGATGAACCTGTGTGGAATTCATCGTGAGATCATGCCAATTTTTTGTCACGAATAACGGTGATCATGAGTTTGATAGGGAGATAGCATTGGTTCCATCCTCGAACTAGGGTAATCATCCTTCATTTTTGGGGTATTCCATTAATACCCTTACTATAAGTGTTGTAAGAATGATCCCTTCGACCACGTAGAATTAAATGAAATTTTGTATTTTATATTTTTATGGAATTAAAAGATAATATAATTCTGCCGGCAAATTTTAAAAAGTGCTAGGTCGTCGTTTAAAGTATATTATAGATGATTACTTATAAGTATACAGAGTTCATTCAAATTGAACCTGTGTGGAATTCTTCGTGGGATCATGAAAGTTTCTTTATCAAAAATAACGGTGATCGTTAGTTTAACTGGGGGATGGTAATGGTCCCATCCCCAAGCCAGGGTAATCGTCATTCATTTTTAGGGTATTTAATAAATAACCTTGCTATAAGTGTTGTGAGAAAGATCCCTTCGACCATGTAGAATTACATGAAATTTTATGACCTATATTTTTGTGAAATTGAAAGATAATAAAATTCCATCTGTCAGATTTTAAAAAGCGCTAGGTAATCGTTTAGAGTATATTGTAGATGATTACTTATATGTATACATAGTTAATTCAAGATTAACATGTGTGGAATTCTTCGTGGGATCATGCCAGTTTCTTTGTCACAAATAAGGTGATCATGAGTTCAACTGGGGGATGGTAATGGTCCTGTCCTCAAACCGGGGTAATCACCATTTTTTTGGGTTATTCCATTGATACCCTTACTATAAGTGTTATGAGAAAGATCACTTCAACCACGTAGAATTACATGACATTTAATATTCTAGGTTTTTAATGAAATTAATCTAATAAAATTCCATCCGTCCAATTTTAAATAGTGCTAGTACATCGTGTAGAGTAAATTATAGATGATTACTTATAAGTATATAGAGTTCATTCAAATTGAACCTGTGTGGAAATCATCGTGGGATCTTGCGAGTTTCTTTGTCAAGAATAACAGTGATCATGAGTTTGACTGGGGGATGGCAATGGTTATGTCCTAGACTAGGGTAATAGTTCTTCATTTTTGGGGCATTTCATTAATTCCCTTACTGTAAGTGTAGTGAGAATGATCCTTCGACCACATAGAATTACATGAAATTTAATATTATATATTTTTTTATGAAATGAAAATCTAATAAAATACCGTCCATCCAGTTTGAAAAAGCGCTAGTACATCATGTAGAGTAAATTACAGATGATTACTTAGAGTAAGGATACAGAGTTCATTCAGGATGAACCTGTGTGGAATTCTTTGTGGAAACATGCCATTTTCTTTGTAATAAATAACGGTGATCATGATTTTAATTGTGGGATTGTAATGGTCCCGTCCCCGAATAGGGATAATCACCCCTTTTTGGGTAATTCCATTGTTACCCTTACTATAAGTGTCATGAGAATGATCACTTCGACCACGTAGGATTACAAGAAATTTAATATTCAAGATTTTTTATGAAAAAAAAATCTATTAAAATTCTGTCCGTCCAATTTTAAATAGTTCTAATACATCGTGTAGAGTAAATTATAGATGATTACTTATAAGTATACATAGTTCATTTTGGATTAACCAGTGTGAAAATCAGTGGGGATCATTGCCAGTTTTTTTGTCATGAATAACGGTGATCATAAGTTTGAAAGGGGGATGGCAACGGTTCCGTCCCTGAACTAGGGTAATCATCCTTCATTGTGGTGTATTCCATTACTACCCTTACTATGAGTGTTCTTAGAAAGATCCCTTCCACCACGTAGAATTACATGAAATTTTATATTCTATATTTTTATGAAATTAAAAGATAATAAAATTCCGTCAGTCAAATTTCAAAAAGTGCTAGGTCATTTAGAGTATATTGTAGATGTTTACTTATAAGTGTACAGAGTTCATTCAAAATGAACCTGTGTGGAATTCCTCATGGGATCATGCCAGTTTCTTTGTCATAAAAGACGGTGATCATGAGTTTAACTAGGGGATGGTAATGGTCCCATCCCCGAACCGGGGTAATCACCTTTTTTGGGTTATTCCACGGATACCCCTACTATAAGTGTTATGAGAAAGATCACTTTGACCATGTAGAATTATATAAAATTTAATAATCTAGGTTTTTTATTGAATGGAAATATAATAAAATTCCATCCGTCCAGTTTTAAAAAACGCTAGTACATCGTGTAGAGTATGTTATAGATGATTACTTATAAGTATACAAAGTTCATTCCGGATGAACCTATGTGGAGTTCATCGTGGGATCATGCGAGTTTCTTTGTCATGAATAGCGGTGATCATGAGTTTGACTGGGGGATGGCAATGGTTCCATCCCCGAACTAGGGTAATAGTCTTTCATTTTTGGGGCATTTCATTAATACCCTTACTATAAGTGTTGTGAGAATGATCCCCTTGACCACGTAAAATTACGTGAAGTTTAATATTATAGATTTTTTTGAAATGAAAATGTAATAAAATTCCGTCAGTTCAGTTTTAAAAAGCTCTAGTACATCATGTAGAGTAAATTATAGATGATTACTTATAAGTATACATAGTTCCTTCAAGATGAACCTATGTGGAATTCTTTGTGGGATCATGCTAGTTTCTTTGTAATAAATAGTGGTGATCATGAGTTTAATTGGGAGATAATAATGGTCCCGTCCCCAAACCGGGATAATCACCCTTTTTTGGGTTATTCCACTGTTACCCTTACTATAAGATTTATGAGAAAGATCACTTCGACCACGTAGAATTACATGAAATTTACTATTTTAGATTTTCTATGAAATGAAAATCTATTAAAATTCCGTCTGTCTAAATTTCAAAATTTGTAGTACATCGTGTAGAGTAAATTGTGGATAATTACTTATAAGTATGTAGAGTTCATTCTGGATTAACCTGTGTGGAATTCAGCGTGGGATCATGCCAGTTTCTCTGTCATAAATAATTTTGACCATGAGTTAAACTAGGGGATGGTAATGGTCTCGTCCACGAACCAGGGTAATCACCTTTTTTGGGTTATTCCATTGATACCCTTACTATAAGTGTTAAGAGAAAGATCACTTCGACCATGTAGAATTATACAAAATTTTATATTCTAGGTTTTTTTTAAATGAAAATATAATAAACTTCCATCCCTCCAATTTTAAAAAGCGCCAGTACATCGTGTAGAATAAATTATAGATGATTATTTATAAGTATACAAAGTTCATTCTGGATGAACCTGTGTTGAATTCATTGTGGGATCATGCGAGTTTCTTTGTCATGAAAAACGGTGATCATGAGTTTCACTGGGGAATGGCAATAGTTTCGTCCCTAAACTAAGGTAACAGTCCTTCATTTTTTGGGGTATTTCATTAATACCCTTACTATAGGTGTTGTGAGAATGATGCCTTCGACTACGCAGAATTACGTGAAATTTAATATTATAGAATTTTTTTGAAATGAATATCTAATCAAATTCCTTCAGTCCAATTTTAAAAAGCGCTAGTACATCATGTAGAGAAAATTATAGATGATTACTTATAAGTATACTGAGTTCGTTCTAGATGAACCTATGTGGAATTCTACGTGGGATCGTGCAAGTTTCTTTGTAATAAATAACGGGTATCATGAGTTTAATTGGGGGATGGTAATGGTCCCGTCCCCAAACCGGGATAATCACCCTTTTTGGGTTATTCCATTATTACCCTTACTATAAGTGTTATGAGAAATATCGCTTCGACCACATAGAATTACATGAAATATAATATTCTAGAGTTTCTATGAAATGAAAATCTATTAAAATTCCGTCTGTCCAACTTTAAAAAGTTCTAGTACATCGTGTAGAGTAAACTATAGATAATTACTTATAAGTATGTGGAGTTCATTCTGGATTAACCTGTGTGGAATTCAGTGTGGGATCATGCCAGTTTCTTTGTCATGAATAACGGAGAAAATGAGTTTGATTGGGGGATGGCAATGGTTCTGTCCCTGAACTAGGGTAATCATCCATCATTTTTGGGGTATTCCATTATCACCCTTACTATAAGTGTTCTTAGAAAGATCCCTTCGACCACGCAGAATTACATGAAATTTTATATTCTATATTTTTATGAAATTAAAAGATAATAAAATTCCGTACGTCAAATTTCAAAAAGCGCTAGGTCATCGTTTAGAGTATATTGTAGGTGAATACTTATAAGTATACCGAGTTCATTCAGAATGAATCTGTGTGGAATTCCTCCTGGGATCATATCAGTTTCTTTCTCATAAATAACGGTGATCATGAGTTTAACCTGGCGTTGGTAATGCCCCATCCCCGAACTGGGGTAATCACCCTTTTTTTAGGTTATTCCATTGATACCCTCACTTTAAGTGTTATGAGAAAGATCACTTCGACCACGTAGAATTACTTGAAATTTAATATACTAGGTTTTTTTATTTAATGAAAATCTAATCAAATTATGTCCATCCAATTTTAAAAAGCGCTAGTACATCGTGTAGAGTAAATTATAGATGATTACTTATAAGTATAAAAAGTTCATTAAGGATGAACGTGTGTGGAATTCATCGTGGGATCATGCTAGTTTCTTTGTAATAAATAACGGTGATCATGAGATTAACTAGGGGATGGTAATGGTCCCGTCCATAAACCGAGGAAGTTATAAGTGTTATGAGAAGGATCACTTCGACCACATAGAATTACATGAAATTTAATATTCTTGGTTTTTTATTTAATGAAAATATAATAATATTCCATCCATCCAGTTTTAAAGTGCGCTAGTACATCGTGTAGAGTAAGTTATAGATGATTACTTATAAGTATACATAGTTCATTCAGGATGACCCTATGTGGAATTCCGCAAGGGATCATGCCAAATTCTTTGTCATGAATAATGGTGATCATGAGTTTTACTGGGGGATGGCCGTGGTTCAGTCCCAAAACTAGGGTAAGCATCCTTCATTTTTGGGGTATTCCATTAATACCCTTACTATAAGCGTTGTTAAAAAGATCCCATTGAACACGTATATTTTCATTAAATTCTTTATTCTATATTTTTATGAAATTAAAACATATCAAAATTCCGCCCGTTAAATTTCAAAAAGCGCTAGGTCATAGTTTATAGTATATTATAGATGAATATTTATAGGTATACAAAGTTCAGTCAGGATGAACCTGTGTGGAATTCCTCATGGGATCATGCCAGTTACTTTGTCATAAATTACAGTGATCATGAGTTTAACTGGGAGATGGTAATGGTCCCGTCCCCGAACCGGGGTAATCGCCCTTTTTTAGTTATTCAATTGATACCCTTACTATAAGTGTTATGAAAAAGATCACTTCGACCACGTAAAATTATATGAAATTTAATTTTCTAGGTTTTTTTTTGAAATGAAAATATAACAATATTATGTCCGTCCAATTTTAAAATGCGCTAGTACATTGTGTAGAGTAAATTATAGATGAATTCTTATAAGTATACAGAGTTCATTCTTGATAAACCTGTGTGAAATTCAGCATGGGATCATGCCAGTTTCTTTGTCATGAATAACACTTATCATGGGTTTGACTTGGGGATGGCAATGGTTCCGTCCCTGAACTAGGTTAATCATCCTTCAATTTTGGGGTATTCCATTAATACCCTTTTTATAAGTGTTCTTAGAAAGATCCCTTCAACCAAGTTGAATTACATGGAATTTTATATTCTATATTTTTATGAAACTAAAAGATAATAAAACTCCGTCTGTCAAATTTCAAAAAGCGCTAGGTCATCGTTCAGAGTAAATTGTAGATGACTACTTATAAGTATACATAGTTGATTCAGAATGAACCTGTGTGGAATTCCTCATGGGATCATGCCAACTTCTTTGTCATAAATAACAGTGATCATGAGTTTAAGTAGGGGATAGTAATGGTCCCGTCCCCAAACTGGGGTAGTCACATTTTTTTGGGGTTATTCCATTGACACCCTTAGAACTATAAGTGTTATGAGAAAGATCACTTCAACCACGTAGAATTATATGAAATTTAATATTCTAGGTTTTTTTGAAATGAAAATCTAATAAAATTAAGTCCATCCAATTTTAAAAAGTGCTAGTACATCGTGTAAACTAAATTATAAATAATTACTTATAAGTATACATAGTTCAATTAGGATGAACCTGTGTGGAATTCAGTGTGAGATCTTGCCATTTTTTTGTCATGAATAACGGTGATCACGAGTATGACTGGGGGATGGCAATGGTTTCGTCCCTGAACTAGGGTAATCATCCTTCATTTTTGGGGTATTCCATTTATACCCTTAGTATAAGTGTTGTTAAAAAGACCCCTTCGACCACGTTGAATTGAATGAAATTTTACATTCTATATTTATATGAAATTAAAAGATAATAAAATTCCGCGCGTCAACTTTCAAAAAGCTCTAGGTCATTGTTTAGAGCATATTGTAGATGAAAATTTATAAGTATACATCGTTCATTCAACGTGAACCTGTGTGGAATTCCTCATAGGATCATGCCAGCTTCTTTGTCATAAATAACGGTGATCATGAGTTTATTTGGGGGATGTTAACGGTCCCATCTCCAAACCAGGGTAGTCACCCTTTTTTTGGGTTATTCCATTGATACCCTTACTATAAGTGTTATGAGAAAGATCACTTCGACCACATAGTTTTACATGAAATTTAATATTATAGGTTTTTTATTTAATGAAAATCTAATAAAATTCAATCCGTCTAGTTTTAAAAAGCGCTAGTACATCGTGTAGAGTAAATTATGGATGATTACTTATAAGTATACAGAGTTCATTCAGGATGAACCTGTGTGGATTTCAGTGTGAGATCTTTCCAGTTTCCTTGTCATGAATAACAGTGATCATGAGTTTGATTGGGGGATGGCAATGGTTTTGTCCTTGAACTAGGGTAATCATCATTCATTTTTTAGGTATTCCATTAATACCCTTACTATAAGTGTTCTTAGAAAGATCCCTTCGACCACGTAGAATTACATGAAGTTTAATATTCTATATTTTTATGAAATTAAAATATAATAAAATTCCGTCCGTCAAATTTCAAGAAGTGCTAGGTCATCGTTTTGAGTATAATGTAGATGAATACTTATAACTATACAGATTCATTCATAATGAACCTGTGTGGAATTCCTTATGGGATCATGCCAGCTTCTTTGTTATAAATAACAGTGATCATAAGTTTAACTAGGGGATGGTAATGGCCCCGTTCCCAAATCAGGTAGTAACCCTTCTTTTGGGTTATTCCATTCATACTCTTACTATAAGTGCTATGAGAAAGATCACTTTGACCACGTAGTATTACATGAAATTTAATATTCTCGGTTTTTATTCAATGAAAATCTAATAAAATTCCTTCCGTCCAGTTTTAAAAAGTGCTAGTACATCGTGTAAAGTAAACTATAAAAGATTACTTATAAGTATACAGAGTTCATTCAGGATGAACCTGTGTGGAATTCAGTGTGAGATCTTGCCAGTTTCTTTGTCATGAATAATGGTGATCATGAGTTTGACTGGGGGATGTCAATGGTTCAGTCCCCGAACTAGGGTAATCATCCTTCAATTTTGGGGTATTCTATTAATACCCTTTTTATAAGTGTTCTTAGAAAGATCCCTTCAACCAAGTTGAATTACGTGGAATTTTATATTCTATATTTTTATGAAACTAAAAGATAATAAAACTCCGTCTGTCAAATTTCAAAAAGCACTAGGTTATCGTTTAGAGTAAATTGTAGATGACTACTTATAAGTATACAGAGTTGATTCAGAATGAACCTGTGTGGAATTCCTCATAGGATCATGCCAAATTCTTTGTCATAAATAACGCTGATCATAAGTTTAAGTAGCGGATAGTAATGGTCCCGTCCCCAAACCGGGGTAGTCCCCTTTTTTGGGTTATTCCATTAACACCCTTACTATAAGTGTTATGATATAGATCACTTCGACCAAGTAGAATTACATGAAATTTAATATTCTAGGTTTTTTATTTTATGAAAATCTAATAAAATTATGTCCGTCCAGTTTTAAAAAGCGCCAGTACACCATGTGAAGTAAATTATAAATTATTATTTATAAGTATACATAGTTCGTTCAGGATGAACCTACGTGGAATTCAGTTTGAGATCTTGCCAGTTTATTGGTCATGAATAACGGTGATCATGTGTTTGACTAGGGGATGGCAATGGTTCCGTCCCCTATCTAGGTTAATCATCCTTTATTTTTGGTGTATTCCATTAATAACCTTACTATAAGTGTTGTTAGAAAGATCCCTTCAACCATGTAGAATTACACAAAATTTTATATTCTATATTTTTATGAAATTAAATGATTATAAAATTTCGTCCGTCAAATTTTAAAAAGTGCTTGGTCATCATTTAGAGTACATTGTAGATGAATACTTATAACGTTTCAGAGTTCAATCAAAATGAACCTGTGTGGAATTTCTCATGGGATCATGCCAGTTTCTTTGTCATAAATAACAGTGATCATGATTTTAACTTGGGGATGGTAATGGTCCTATCCCCGAACGGAGTAATCACCCTTTTTTAGGTGATCCCATTGATACCCTTACTATAAGTGTTATGAGAAAGATCACTTCGACCACGTAGAATTATATGAAATTTAATACTCTTGGTTTTTTTATATAAATTAAGTTCCGATAAAATTCCATCCGTCCAATTTTAAAAAGTGCTAGTACATCATGTGGTGTAAATTATAGCTGATTACTCACATGTACATATAGTTCATTCTGGATTAACCTATGTGGAATTCATCATGGAATCACGCCAGTTTCGTTTTCATGAATAACGGTGATCAAGAGTTTGACTGGGGGATGTCAATGGTTCTGTCCCCGAACAAGGGTAATCGTCCTTCATTTTTGGGTTATTTCATTAACTCCCTTACTATAATTGTTGTGAGAAAGATCCCTTCGCCCAAGTAGAATTACAAGAAATTTGATATTCTATAATTTTTATGAAATGAAAATCTAACAAAATTCCACCTGTCTAGTTTTAAAAAGCGCTAGTACATCATGTAAAGTAAATTATAAATGATTACTTGCCATGAATAACGGTGGAATTTAGTGTGAGATCTTCCCAATTTCCCTGTCATGAATAACGGTGATCATGAGTTTGACTGGGAGATGACAATGGTTCAATCCCTGAACTAGGGTAATCATCCTTCCATTTTGGGGTATTCCATTAATACCCTTTCTATAAGTGTTCTTAGAAAGATCCCTTCGACCACGTTGAATTACATGAAATTTTATCTTCTCTATTTTTATGAAATTAAAAGATAATAAAGCTCCGTCTATCAAATTTCAAAAAGCGCTAGGTCATCGTTTAGAGTAAATTGTAGATGACTACTTATAAGTATATAGAGTACATTCAGAATGAACCTATGTGGAATTCCTCATGGGATCATGCCAACTTCTTTGTCATAAATAACGATGATCCTGAGTTTAAGTGAGGGATGGTAATAGTCCCGATCCCAAATCGGGGTAGTCACCCTTTTTTTGGGTTATTCCATTGATACCCTTACTATAATTGTTGTGAGAAAGATCCCTTCCACCAACTAGAATTACATGAAATTCAATATTCTATAATTTTTATGAAATGAAAATCTAATAAAATTCCACCCGTCTAGTTTTAAAAAGCGCTAGTACATCGTGTAGAGTAAATTATAGATGATTACTTATAAGTATACAAAGTTCATTCAGGATCATGCCAGTTTCTTTGTGGGATCATGCCTGTTTCTTCGTGGGATCATGCCAGTTTCTTTGTCATAAATAACGTTAATCATGAGTTTAACTAGGGGACGGTAATGGTCCCATCCCTTAACCGGGGTAATCACCCTTATTTTGGTTATTCCATTGTTACCCTTACTGTAAGTGTTATGAGAAATATCACTTCCACCACAATGAATTACATGAAATTTAATATTAAAGTTTTTTTATGAAATGAAAATATATTAAAATTCCATCCATCCAATTATAAATAGTGCTAGTACATTGTGTAGAGTAAATTATAGATGATTACTCATAAGTATAGAGTTCATTATGGATGAACCTGTGTGGAATTCCTCATGGGATCATTCCAATTTCTTTGTCATAAATATCGGTGATTATGAGTTTAACCGGGGGATGGTAATGGTCTCATCCCCGAATGGGGGTAATCACTCTTTTTTGGGTTATTCCATTGATACCCTTACTATAAGTGTTATGAGAAAATCACTTTGACCATGTAGAATTACATGAAATTTATTATTCTAGGTTTTTTATGAAATAAAAATCTATTAAAATTTCGTCTGTCAAACTATAAAAAGCGCTAGTACATCACATAGAGTAAATTATACATGATTATTCATAGGTATATAGAGTTCATTTTGGATGAACCTATGTGGAATTCAGCCTGTTCATTCTGTATGATTACTCAGCGTGGGATCATGCATGTTTCTTTGTCATGAATAACGGTGATCATTAGTTTGACTGGGGGATGGCAATGGTTCCGTCCCTTAACTAGGGTAATCATCCTTCATTTTTGGGGCATTCCATTAATACCCTTACTGTGAGTGTTGTTCAAAAGATACCTTCGACCATGTAGAATTTGATGAAGTTTTACATTCCATATTTTTATGAAATTAAAAGATAATAAAATTCCATCCTTCAAATTTTATAAAGCGCTAGGTCATCGTTTAGAGTATATTGTAGATGAATACTTATAAGTATACAAAGTTCATTCAGGATGAACCTGTGTTGAATTCCTCATAGGATCATGCCAGTTTCTTTGTCATAAGTAACGGTGATCATGAGTTTACCTGGGGGATGGTATTGGTCCCGTCCCCGAACGAGGGTAATCACCCTTTTTTTGGGTTATTCCATTGATACCCTTACTACAAGTGTTATGAGAATGATCACCTCAACCACGTAGAATTATATCAAAATCTAATGAAATTATAGATGATTACTTTTAAGTATATAGAGTTTATTTTGGATGAACCTGTGTGGAATTCAGGGTGGGATCATGCTAGTTTCAGTGTCATTAATTATAGTGATCATGGGTTTGACTAGGGGATGGCAGCGGTTCCATCCCTGAACTAGGGTGATTATCCTTCATTTTTGGGGTATTCCATTAATACATTTACTATAAGTGTTGACCATGTAGAATTACGTGAAATTTTACATTCTATATTTTTATGAAATTAAAAGATAATAAAATTCCATCTGTCAAATTTCAAAAAGCGCTAGGTTATCATTTAGAGTATATTGTAGATGAATACTTATAAGCATACAGAGTTCATTCAGGATGAACCTATGTGGAATTCCTCACGGATCATGCCAGTTTCTTTGTCATAAATAATGATGATCATGAGTTTAACTAGGGGATGGTAATGGTCTAGTCCTCGAACCGGGGTAATCACCTTTTTTTGGGTTATTCCATTGATACCCTTACTATAAGTGTTATGAGAAAGATCACTTTGACCACGTAGAATTATATGAAATTTAATATTCTAGGTTTTCTTGGAAATGTAAATTTAATAAAATTACATCTATCCAATTTTAAAAATCGCTAGTACATTGTGTAGAGTAAATTATAGATGATTACACATAAGTGTACAGAGCTCATTCTAGAGGAACCTGTGTGGAATTCAGCGTGGGATCGTGCCAGTTTCTTTGTCGTGAATTATATTGATCATGAGTTTAACATGGGGATGGTAATGGTCCGGTCCCCGAATAGGGGTGAACACCTTTTTTGGTCTATTCCATTATTACCCTTATTATTAGCATTATGAGAAAGATCACTTTGACCACTTAGAATTACATGAAATTTAATATTCCTGGTTTTTTATGAAATGAAAAAATATTAAAATTCCGCCCGTCCAATTATAAAAGGCACTAGTACATCGTGTAGAGTAAACTATAGATGATTACTCATAAGTACATAGAGTTATTTTTGGATGAACCTGCGTGGAATACAGAGTGGGATTATGCCTGTTTCATTGTCATGAATAACGGTGATCATGAGTTTGACTGAGGATTGCAATGTTTCCGTCCCTGAACTAGGGTTATCATCCTTCACTTTTGGGGTATTCCATTAATACCCTTACTATAAGTGTTGTAAAAAACATCCCTTCGACAACGTAGAATTACATGAAATTTTACATTCTATATTTTTATGAAATTAAAAGATAATAAAATTCCGTCCTTCAAATTTTATAAAGGGCTAGGAAATCGTTTGGAGTATATTTTAGATGAATACTTATAAATATACAGAGTTCATTCAGGATGAACATGTGTGGAATTCCTTATGGGATCATGACAGTTTCTTTGTCATAAATAATGGTGATCATGATTTTAACTGGGGGATGGTATTGGTCCCGTCCCCGAACGAGGTTAATCACCCTTTTTTTTGGGTTTTTCCATTGATAACCTTCCTATAAGTGTTATGAGAATGACCACTTCGACCACGGAGAATTATATGAAATTTAATATTCTAGGTTTTTTATGAAATTTAAAACTAATAAAATTACGCCCTTCCCATTTTAAAAAGTGCTAGTACATTGTGTAGAGTAAATTATAGATGGTTACTTGTATGTATACAGAGTTCTTTCTTGATGAACCTGGGTAGAATTCCGCGTGGGATCATGCTCATTTCTTCGTCATTAATTATAGTTATCATGGGTTTGACCGGGGGATGGCAACGGTTCCATCCCTAAACTACGGTAATCATCCTTCATTTTTGGGGTGTTCCATTAATACACTTACTATAAGTGTTGACCACGTAGAATTACGTGAAATTTTACATTCTATATTTTTATGAAATTAAAAGATAATAAAATTCCGTCTGTCAAATTTGAAAAAGTGCTAGGTTATCGTTTAGAGTATATTGTAGATGAATATTATAAGTATACAGAGTTCATTTAGGATGAACCTGTGTGGAATTCCTCATGGGATCATGCCAGTTTCTTTGTCATAAATAATGATGAACATGAGATTAACTGGGGAATAGTAATGGTCCCGTCCCCGAATCGGGGCAATCACCTTTTTTGGGTTATTCCTTTGATACCCTTACTATAAGTGTTATGAGAATGATCACTTTGACCACGTAGAATTATATGAAATTTAATATTCTATGTTTTATTGGAAATGTAGATTTAATAAATTTACGTCTATCCAATTTTAGAAAGCGCTAGTACATTGTGTAGAGTAAATTATAGATGATTACTTATAAGTGTACAGAGTTCATTCTAGATGAACCTGTGTGAAATTCAACGTGGGATCATGCCAGTTTCTTTGTCGTGAAGTATATTGATCATGAGTTTGACATGGGGATGGTAATGGTCCCGTCCCCGAACCAGGGTAATCACCTCTTTTTGAGTATATGAAATTTAACATTCAATATTTTTATGACTATATTGTAGATGAATACTTATAAGTATACAGAGTTCATTCAGGATAAACCTGTATGGAATTCCTCATGGGATCATGCCTGTTTTTTTCCATAAATAACGGTTATCATGAGTTTAACTGGGGGATGGTAATGGTCCCGTCCCCAAACCGGGATAATCACCTTTTTTGGGTTATTCTATTGATACCCTTACTGTAAGTTTTATGAAAAATATCAGTTCGACCACGTAGAATTATATGAAATTTAATATTCTAGGTTTTTTTTGAAATGAAAATCTAATAAAATTACATCCGTCCAATTTTAAAAAGCATTGGTACATCGTGTAGAGTAAATTATGGATGGTTACTTATAAGTATACAGAGTTCATTCTGGATGAACCTGTGTGGAATTCAGCATGAGATCATGCCGGTTTCTTTCCCATGAATTATAGTGATCATGAGTTTGACTGGGGCATGGAAATGGTTCCGTCCCTGAACTGGGGTTATCATCCTTTATTTTTGGGGTATTCCATTAATGGCCTTACTATAAGTGTTCTTAGAAAGATCCCTTCGATCACGTAGAAATACATGAAATTTTGTATTCTATATTTTTATGAAATTAAAAGATAATAAAATTCCGTTCGTCAAATTTCAAAAAACACTACGTCATCGTTTAGAATATATTGTAAATGAATACTTATAAGTATACACAGTTCAATTAGGATAAACCTGTGTGGAATTCCTCAAAGGATCATGCCAGGTTCTTTTTCATAAATTACAATGATCGTGAGTTTAACTGGAGGATGGTAATGGTCTCGTCCCCAAACCGGGGTAATCGCCCTTTTTTTGGGATATTCCATTGATACCCTTACTAATTGTGTTATGAGAAAGATCACTTCGACCACGTAGATTTACATGAAATTTAATATTCTAGGTTTTTTACTTAACGAAATTTTTAAAAAAAATCCGTCCGTACAGTTTTAAAAAGCGCTAGTACATCGTGTAAAGTAAATTATAAATGATTACATATAAGTATACATAGTTCATTCAGGACGAACCTGTGTGGAATTCAGTGTGGGATTATGCCAGTTTCTTTGTCATTAATAACGGTGATCATGAGTTTCAATGGTGGATGGCATTGGTTCCGTCCTTGAACTAGGGTAATCATCCTTCATTTTTGGGGTATTCCATTAATACCCTTACTCTAAGTTTTGTTAAAAAGATCCCTTCGACCTCATAGAATTACTTGAAGTTTTATATTTTATATTTTTATGGAATTAAAAGATAATAAAATTCCGTCCGTCAAATTTCAAAAGCGCTAGGTCATCGTTTAGAGTATATTGTAGAAGAATACTTATAAGTATACAAGGTTCATTCATGATGAACCTGTGTGGAATTCCGCATGGGATCATGACAGTTTCTTTGTCATAAGTAACGGTGATCATGAGTTTCACTTGGATGGTAATGGTCCCATCCCCGAATTGGGGTAATCACCCTTTTTTGGGTTATTCCATTGATACCCTTACTATAAGTGTTACGAGGGAAATCACTTCCACCACGTAGAATTATATGAAATTTAATATTCTATGTTTTTTTTGAAATGAAAATCAAATAAAATTCTATCCGTCAAATTTAAAAAAGCGCTAGGTCATCGTTTAGAGTATATTGTGTAGTATTACTTATAAGTATACATAGTTCATTCAGGATGAACCTGTGTGGAATTCTTTGTTGGATCATGCCAGTTTCTTTGTCATAAATAACGGTGATCATGAGTTTATTTGATGGATGGTAATGATCCCGTCGCCGAACCAGGGTAATCAACATTTTGTTTGGGTTATTCCATCAATACCCTTACTATAAGGGTTATGAGAAAGATAACTTCGACCACATAGAATCACATGAAATTTAATATTCTTGATTTTTTATAAAATGAAAATTAAATAATATTCTGTCCGTCCATTTTTAAAAAGCACTAGTACATCGTGTAGAGTAAATTATAGATGATTACATATAAGTATACAGTGTTCATTCAGAATAAACCTGTGTAGAATTCATCATAGGATCATGCCAGCTTCATTTGTCATAAATAACTGTGATCATGAGTTTAACTGGGTGTTGGTTATGGTACCATCCCCGAACCGGGGTAATCACCCATTTTTTTGGGTTATTCCATTAATACCTTTACTATAAGGGTTATGAGAAATATCACTTTGACCACGTAGAATTATATGAAATTTAATATTCCAGGTTTTCTTTGAAGTGAAAATATAATAAAATTACGTCTGTCCAATTTCAAAAAGCGCTAGTACATCGTGTAGAGTAAATTATAGGTGATTACTCATTAGTATACAGAGTTCATTCTGGATGAACTTGTGTGGAATTTGTCATAGGATCATGCCAGTTTCTGTCATAAATAACGGTGATCATGAGTTTAACTGGGGGATGGTAATGTTCCTGTCCCCAAACCAGGGTAATCACCCTTTTTGGGTTTTTCCATTGATGCCCTTACTATAATTGTTATGAGAATGATCACTTCGACCACGTAGAATTACATGAAATTTAATATTCTAGGTTTTTATTTAATGAAAATTAAATAAAAATTCCTTCCATCCAGTTTTAGAAGGCCCTAGTACATCCTGTAGAGTAAATTATAGACGATTACTTATAAGTATACAGAGCGTGGGATCATGCAAGTTTCTTTGTCATAAATAACGGTGATTATGAGTTTAACTGGGGGATAGTAATGGTCCCGTCCCCAAAATTGGGTAATCACCTTTTTTGGGTTATTCCATCGATACCCTTACTATAAGTGTTTTGAGAAAGATCACTTCGACCACATAGAATTACATGAAATTTAATATTTCAAAGTTTTTATGAAATGAATAGATAAAAAAATTTCGTCCTTCCAAATTTAAAAGGTGCTAGTACATCGTGTAGAGTAAATTATAGATGATTAGCTATAAGTAAACAAAGTTCATTCGTGATCAACCTGTGTGGAATTCACCGTAGCATCATGCCAGTTTCTTTGTAATGAATAACGGTGATAATAGGGTATTGGTCCCATCCCTGAACGGGGGTAATCACCCTTTTTTGGGTTATTCCATTGATACCCTTACTAAGTGTTATGAGAACGATCACTTCGACCACGTAGAATTATATGAAATTTAATATTCTAGGTTTTTTTTTGAAATGAAAATCTAATAAAATTACGTCCGTCCCATTTTAAAAAGTGCTAGTACATCGTGTATAGATGGTTACTTATAAATATACATAGTTCATTTTGGATGAACCTGTGGAATTCAGCGTTGGATCATGCCAGTTTCTTTGTCATTAATTATAATGATCATGGATTTGACTGGGGGATGGCAATGGTTTCATCCCTGGACTAGGGTAATCATCCTTCCTTTTTGGGGTATTCCATTAATACATTTACTATAAGTGTTGACCACGTAGAATTACGTGAAATTTTAAATTATATATTCATAAGTAATCAAAAGATAATAAAATTCCATTTGTCAAATTTTAAAAAGCACTAGGTCATCGTTTAGATTATATTGTAGATGAATACTTATAAGTATACAGAGTTCATTCGGGATGAACCCGTGTGGAATTCCTCATGGGATCATGCCAGTTTCTTCGTCATAAAAAACGATGTTCATGAGTTTAATTGGGGGATGCTAATGGTCCCGTCCGTGAACAAGGGTAATCACCTCTTTTTGGGTTATTCCATTGATACACTTACTATATGTGTAATGAGAAAGATCACTTTGACCATGTTGAATTATATGAAATTTAATATTCTTGGTTTTCTTGGAAATGAAAATTTAATAAAATTACGTCCGTCCAATTTTAAAATGCGCTAGTACATTGTGTAGAGTAAATTATAGATGATTACTTATAAGTGTACATAGTTCATTCCAGATGAACCTGTGTGGAATTTAGCTTGGGATCATGCTCGTTTCTCTGGCATGAATTATAGTGTTCATGAGTTTGACATGGGGATGGTAATGGTCCCATCCTCTAATCGGGGTAATCACCTTTTGTTGGGCTATTCCATTGTTACCCTTACTATAAGTGTTATGAGAAAGATCACTTTGACCACGTAGAATTACATTAAATTTAATATTCTTGGTTTTTGATGAAATTAAAAACTATTAAAATTCCGTATGTCCAGTTATAAAAGGCGCTAGTATATCGTGTAGAGAAAATTATAGATGATTACTCATAAGTATATATAGCTCTTTTTGGATGAACCTGTTTGGAATATAGAGTTGGATCATGCCTGTATCATTGTCATGAATAACAGTGATCATGAGTTTGACTGGAGGATTGCAATGGTTCCGTTCCTGAACAAGGGTAATCATCCTTCATTTTTGGGATGGTAATGGTCCCATCTCCGAACCAGGGTAATCACCCTTTTTTGGGTTATTCCATTGATACCCTAACTATAAGTGTTTTGAGAAAGATCACTTTGACCATATAGAATTATATGAAATTTAATATTCTAGGTTTTCAATGAAATGAAAATTTAATCAAATTACGTCTGTCATATTTCAAAAGACGCTAGTACATCGTGTAGAGTAAATTATAGAAGATTACTTATAAGTATACAGAGCGTGGGATCATGCCAATTTCTTTGTCATAAATACAGTGATTATGAGTTTATCCGGGGGATGGTAATGGTGCCATCCCCAAAATTGGGTAATCACCCTTTTTTGGGTAATTCCATCGATACCCTTACTATAAGTGTTTTGAGATAGATCACTTTGACCACGTAGAATAACATGAAATTTAATATTCCAAAGTTTTTATGAAATGAATAGATAAAAAAATTTCGTCCGTCCAATTTTAAAAAGTGCTAGTACATCATGTAGAGTAAATTATAGATGATTACTTATAAGTAAACATAGTTCAGTAATGATCAACCTGTGTGGAATTCATCGTGGCATCATGCCAGTTTCTTTGTAATGAATAACGGTGATAATAGGGTATTGGTCCCGTCCCCAAACGGGGGTAATCACCCTTTTTTTGGGTTATTCCATTGATACCCTTACTATAAGTGTTATGAGAACGATCACTTCGACAAGTAGAATTATCTGAAATTTAATATTCTAGGTTATTTAAAAATGAAATCTAATAAAATTACGTCAGTCCCATTTTAAAAAGCGCTAGTACATCGTGTAGAGTAATTCATAGATGGTTACTTATAAGTATACATAGTTCCATTTGGATGAACCTGTGTGGAATTCGTCGAGGGATCATGCCAGTTTCTTTGTCATTAATTATAGTGATCATGGGTTTGACTGGGGGATGGCAACGGTTCCGTCCCTGGACTAGGGTAATCATCCTTCATTTTTGGGGTATTCCATTAATACATTTACTAAAAGTGTTAACCACGTAGAATTACATGAAATTTTACATTCTATATTTTTATGGAATTAAAATATAATAAAATTCCTATGTCAAATTTTAAAAAGCGCTAGGTTATTGTTTAGAGTATATTGTAGATGAATACTTATAAGTATACAGAGTTCATTCAGGATGAACCAGTGTGGAATTCATCATGGGATCATGCCAGTTTCTTTGTCATAAACAACAGTGAACATGAGTTTAACTGGGGGATGGTAATGATCCCGTCCCCGGACCGTGGTAATCACCTTTTTTGGGTTATTCCATTGATACCCTTACTATAAGTGTTATGAGAAAGATCACATTGACCACGTAGAATTATATGAAATTTAATATTCTAGGTTTTCGTGGAAATGTAAATTTAATAAAATTACGTCTATCCAATTCTAAAAAGCGCTACTACATTGTGTAGAGTAAATTGTAGATGATTACTTATAAGTGTACAGAGTTCATTCTAGATGAACCTTTGTGGAATTCAGCGGGGGATTATGCCAGTTTCATTGTCATGAATTATAGTGATCATGAGATTTACATGGGGATGGTAATGGTCCCGTCCCCAAACCGGGGTAATCACCTTTTTTTGGGCTATTCCATTGTTACCCTTACTATAAGTGTTATGAGAAAGATCACTTTCACCATGTAGAATTACATGAAATTTAATATTCTTTGTTTTTTATGAAATGAAAAACTATTAAAATTTCGTCTGCCCAATTATAAAAGGTCTAGTACATCGTGTAGAGTAAATTATAGATGATTACTCATGAGTTTATAGAGTTCTTTCTAGATGAACCTGTTTGGAATACCGAGTGAGATCATGCCTGTTTCATTGTCATGAATAACGGTGATTATGAGTTTGACTTGGGGATGGCAATGGTTTCGTCCCTGAACAAGGGTAATCATCCTTCATTTTTGGGGTATTCCATTAATACCCTTACTATAAAAGTTGTTAAAAAGATCCTTTCGACCACGTAGAATTACATGAAATTTTACATTCCATATTTTTATGAAATTAAAAATAATAAAATTCCATCTGTCAAGTTTCAAAAGGTTCTCGGTCATCGTTTAGAGTATATTGTAGATGAATACTTATCAGTATACGTAGTTCATTCTGGATGAACTTGTATGGAATTCCTCATGGGATCATGCCAGTTTCTTTGTCATAAATAACGGTTATCATGAATTTAACTGGGGATGGTAATGGTCCATTCCCCAAACCCGAGTAATCACCTTTTTTTGGGTTATTCTATTGATATCCTTACTTTAAGTGTTATGAGAAAGATCACTTCGACCACGTAGAGTTATATGAAATTTAATATTCTAGATTTTTTTTTGAAATGAAAATCTAACAAAATTACGTCCGTCTAATTTTAAAAAGCGCTGGTACATCGTGTAGAGTAAATTATAGATGGTTACTTATAAGTATACAGAGTTCATTCTTGATGAAACTGTGTGCAATTCAGCATTGGATCATGCCAGTTTCTTTGTCATGAATTCTAGTGATCATGAGTTTGACTATGGGATGGCAATGGTTCCGTCCCTGAACTAGGGTGACCATCCTTTATTTTTGGGGTATTCCATTAATGGCCTTACTATAAGTGTTCTTAGAAAGATCCCTTCGACCACGTAGAATTACATGAAATTTTGTATTCTATATTTTTATGAAATTAAAAGATAATAAATTTTGGTTCGTCAAATTTCAAAAAGCGCTAGGTCATCGTTTAGAATATATTGTAGATGAATACTTATAAGTATATAGTGTTCATTCAGGATGAACCTGTGAGGAATTCCTCATAGGATCATGCCTGGTTCTTTGTCATGAATAATAGTGATAATGAGTTTAACTGGAGGATGGTAATGGTCTCTTCCCCAAACCGGGGTAATAACTCTTTTTTGGGTTATTCCATTGATACCCTTACTATAAGTGTTTTGTGAAAGATCACTTCGTCCACGTAGAATTACATAAAATTTAATATTCCAGGTTTTTAAAAAATTAAAATCTAATAAAATTACTTCCGTCCAATTTTAAAAAGCGCTAGTACAACGTGTAGAGTAAATTATAGATGATTACTTATAAGTTTACAGAGTTCATTAAGGATAAACCTATGTGTAATTTAACATGAATAACAGTGATCATGAGTTTGACTGGGGAATGGCAATGGTTCCATCCACGAACTAGGGTATTCATCCTTTTATTTTTGAAGAATTCCATTAAAACCCTTACTATAAGTGTTATTAGAAATATCACTTCGACCACGTAGAATTACATGAAATTTAGCATTCCAGGATCAACCAATGTTGAATTCTTCGTGGGACCATGCCAGTTTCTTTGTCATTAATAATGGTTATCATGAGTTTGACTGGGGGATGACAATGGTTCCGTCCCCAAATTAGGGTAATCGTCCGTCATTTTTGGGGTATTCCATTATTACCCTTACTATAAGTGTTATGATAAAGATCACTTCAACCACGTAGAATTACATGAAATTTAATATTCTAGATTTATTTTGAAATGAAAATCAAACGAAATTCCGTCCGTCCAATTTTAAAAAGCACTAGTACACCGTGTAGAATAAATTATAGATGATTACTTATAAGTATCTAGAGTTTATTCTGGATGAACCATTGTGGAATTCATCTGGGATCATGCCAGTTTCTTTGTCATGAATAACGGTGATCATGAGTTTGACTGGGGGATTGCAATGGTTCCGTCCCTGAACTAGGGTAATTATCCTTCATTTTTGGGGTATACCATTAATACCGTTACTATAAGTGTTTTGAGAAAGATCCCTTCGACCACGTAGAAATACATGAAATTTTATATTCTATATTTTTATCAAATTAAAAGATAAAAAACTCCGTCCTTCAAATTTTAAAAAATGCTAGGTCAGCGTTTAGAGTATATTAGAGATGATTACTTATAAGTATACAAATTTCATTTAGGATGAACCTGTGTGGAATTCTTCGTGGGATCATGCCAGTTTATTTGTCATAAATAATGGTGTCATGAGTTTGATTGGGGGATGCAATGGTTCCCTCCCCAAACTAGGGTAATCATCATTGACTTTTGGGGTATTCCATGAAAACCCTTACTATAAGTGTTATAAGAAAGATCACTTTGACCACGTAGAATTAAATGAAATTTAATATTCCAGGTTTTTTATGAAATGAATAGAAAAAAAAAATTCGTCCGTCCAATTTTTAAAAGTGCTAGTACATCGCGTAGAGTAAATTATAGATGATTACTTAAAACTAAACAAAGTTCATTCTGGATCAACCTGTGTGGAATTCACCGTGGGATCATGGCAGTTTCTTTGTAATGAATAACGGTGATAATGAGTTTGACTGGGAGATGGCAATGGTTCCATCCCCGAATTAGGATAATCGTCCTTTATTTTTGGGGCATTCCATTTTTACCCTTGAAAGATCACTTCGACCATGTAGAATTAAATGAAATTTAATCTTCTATGTTTTTTAAGAAAATAAAAGCTATTAAAATTCCGTCCGTCAAACTATAAAAAGCTCTAGTACATCGTGTAGAGAAAATTATTGATGATTAATCGTAAGTATATAGAGTTCATTCTGGATAAACCTGTGTGGAATTTAGTGTGGGATCATGCCTGTTTCTTTGTCATGAATAACGGTGATCATAAGTTTGACTGGGGGAATGCAATGGTTCCATCCCTGAACTAGGGTAATCATCCTTCATTTTTGGGGTATTCCATTGATACCCTTAAAATAAGTGTTGTTAAAAAGATCCCTTCGACCACGTAAAATTACAGGAAATTTTACATTCTATATTTTTATTAAATTAAAAGATTATAAAATTCCGTCCATCAAATTTTATAAAGCTCTAGGTCATCGTTTAGATTATATTGTAGATGAATACTTATAAGTATACAGAGTTCATTCAGGATGAACCTGTGTGGAATTCCTCATGGGATCATACCAGTTTCTTTGTAATAAATAATGGTGATCATGAGTTTAACTGGGGGATGGTAATGGTCCTGTCCCCGAACGGGGGTAATCACCCTTTTTTGCGTTATTCCATTGATACCCTTACTATAAGTGTTATGACAAAGATCACTTCGACCACGTAGAATCACATGAAATTTAATATTCTATGTTTTTTATTAATTGAAAATTAAATAAAATTCCATCCACATTGTTGTAAAAAGCGCTAGTACATCGTGCAAAGTAAATTATAAATGATTACATATAAGTAAACAAAGTTAATTCAGGATGAAC
The DNA here is from genome assembly GCA_037428765.1 of Rubia yunnanensis. Classification (NCBI taxonomy): domain Eukaryota; kingdom Viridiplantae; phylum Streptophyta; class Magnoliopsida; order Gentianales; family Rubiaceae; genus Rubia; species Rubia yunnanensis. The sequence continues at coordinate 40,979,148 of CM075066.1, forward strand.
CAGTGTGGAATTCAGTGTGGGATCATGCTAGTTTGTTTATCATTAATAACGGTGATCATGAGTTTGACTGGGGGATGGCAATGGTTCCGTCCCTGAACTAGGGTAATTATCCTTCATTTTTGGGGTATTCCATTAATACCGTTACTATAAGTGTTTTGAGAAAGATCCCTTCGACCACGTAGAAATACATGAAATTTTATATTCTATATTTGTATCAAATTAAAAGATAAATAAACTCCGTCCTTCAAATTTTAAAAAATGCTAGGTCAGCGTTTAGAGTATATTTTAGAAGATTACTTATAAGTATACAAATTTCATTTAGGATGAACCTATGTGGAATTCTTCGTGGGATCATGCCAGTTTATTTGTCATAAATAATGGTGTCATGAGTTTGATTGGGGGATGGCAATGGTTCCGTCCCCAAACTAGGGTAATCATCATTGACTTTTGAGGTATTCCATTAAAACCCTTACTATAAGTGTTATAAGAAAGATCACTTCGACCACGTAGAGTTAAATGAAATTTAATATTCAAGGTTTTTTATAAAATGAATAGAAAAAACAATTTGTCCGTCCAATTTTTAAAAGTGCTAGTACATCGCGTAGAGTAAATTATAGATGATTACTTATAACTAAACAAAGTTCATTCTGGATCAACCTGTGTGGAATTCACCGTGGGATCATGGCAGTTTCTTTGTAATGAATAACGGTAATAATGAGTTTGACTGGGAGATGGCAATGGTTCCGTCCCCGAATTAGGATAATCGTCCTTTATTTTTGGGGCATTCCATTTTTACCCTTGAAAGGTCACTTCGACCATGTAGAATTAAATGAAATTTAATCTTCTATGTTTTTTAAGAAAATAAAAGCTATTAAAATTCCGTCCGTCAAACTATAAAAAGCTCTAGTACATCATGTAGAGAAAATTATTGATGATTAATCATAAGTATATAGAGTTCATTCTGGATAAACCTGTGTGGAATTTAGTGTGGGATCATGCCTGTTTCTTTGTCATGAATAACGGTGATCATGAGTTTGACTGGGGGAATGCAATGGTTCCGTCCCTGAACTAGGGTAATCATCCTTCATTTTTGGGGTATTCCATTGATACCCTTAAAATAAGTGTTGTTAAAAAGATCCCTTCGACCACGTAGAATTACAGGAAATTTTACATTCTATATTTTTATGAAATTAAAAGATTATAAAATTCCGTCCGTCAAATTTTATAAAGCTCTAGGTCATCGTTTAGATTATATTGTAGATGAATACTTATAATTATACAGAGTTCATTCAGGATGAACCTGTGTGGAATTCCTCATGGGATCGTACCAGTTTCTTTGTAATAAATAATGGTGATCATGAGTTTAACTGGGTGATGGTAATGGTCCTGTCCCCGAATGGGGGTAATCACCCTTTTTTGCGTTATTCCATTGATACCCTTACTATAAGTGTTATGACAAAGATCAGTTCAACAACGTAGAATCACATGAAATTTAATATTCTATGTTTTTTATTTATTGAAAATTAAATAAAATTCCATCCACATTGTTGTAAAAAGCGCTAGTACATCGTGCAAAGTAAATTATAAATGATTACATATAAGTAAACGAAGTTAATTCAGGATGAACCTGTGTGGAATTCAGTGTGGGATCATGCTAGTTTGTTTATCATTAATAACGGTGATCATGAGTTTGACTGGGGGATGGCAATGGTTCCGTCCCTGAACTAGGGTAATTATCCTTCATTTTTGGGGTATTCCATTAATACCGTTACTATAAGTGTTTTGAGAAAGATCCCTTCGACCACGTAGAAATACATGAAATTTTATATTCTATATTTGTATCAAATTAAAAGATAAATAAACTCCGTCCTTCAAATTTTAAAAAATGCTAGGTCAGCGTTTAGAGTATATTTTAGAAGATTACTTATAAGTATACTCATTTAGGATGAACCTATGTGGAATTCTTCGTGGGATCATGCCAGTTTATTTGTCATAAATAATGGTGTCATGAGTTTGATTGGGGGATGGCAATGGTTCCGTCCCCAGACTAGGGTAATCATCATTGACTTTTGAGGTATTCCATTAAAACCCTTACTATAAGTGTTATAAGAAAGATCACTTCGACCACGTAGAATTAAATGAAATTTAATATTCAAGGTTTTTTATAAAATGAATAGAAAAAACAATTTGTCCGTCCAATTTTTAAAAGTGCTAGTACATCGCGTAGAGTAAATTATAGATGATTACTTATAACTAAACAAAGTTCATTCTGGATCAACCTGTGTGGAATTCACCGTGGGATCATGGCAGTTTCTTTGTAATGAATAACGGTAATAATGAGTTTGACTGGGAGATGGCAATGGTTCCGTCCCCGAATTAGGATAATCGTCCTTTATTTTTGGGGCATTCCATTTTTACCCTTGAAAGATCATTTCGACCATGTAGAATTAAATGAAATTTAATCTTCTATGTTTTTTAAGAAAATAAAAGCTATTAAAATTCCGTCCGTCAAACTATAAAAAGCTCTAGTACATCATGTAGAGAAAATTATTGATGATTAATCATAAGTATATAGAGTTCATTCTGGATAAACCTGTGTGGAATTTAGTGTGGGATCATGCCTGTTTCTTTGTCACGAATAACGGTGATCATGAGTTTGACTGGGGGAATGCAATGGTTCCGTCCCTGAACTAGGGTAATCATCCTTCATTTTTGGGGTATTCCATTGATACCCTTAAAATAAGTGTTGTTAAAAAGATCCCTTCGACCACGTAGAATTACAGGAAATTTTACATTCTATATTTTTATGAAATTAAAAGATTATAAAATTCCGTCCGTCAAATTTTATAAAGCTCTAGGTCATCGTTTAGATTATATTGTAGATGAATACTTATAATTATACAGAGTTCATTCAGGATGAACCTGTGTGGAATTCCTCATGGGATCGTACCAGTTTCTTTGTAATAAATAATGGTGATCATGAGTTTAACTGGGTGATGGTAATGGTCCTGTCCCCGAATGGGGGTAATCACCCTTTTTTGCGTTATTCCATTGATACCCTTACTATAAGTGTTATGACAAAGATCAGTTCAACAACGTAGAATCACATGAAATTTAATATTCTATGTTTTTTATTTATTGAAAATTAAATAAAATTCCATCCGCACTGTTGTAAAAAGCGCTAGTACATCGTGCAAAGTAAATTATAAATGATTACATATAAGTAAACGAAGTTAATTCAGGATGAACCAGTGTGGAATTCAGTGTGGGATCATGCTAGTTTGTTTATCATTAATAACGGTGATCATGAGTTTGACTGGGGGATGGCAATGGTTCCGTGCCTGAACTAGGGTAATTATCCTTGATTTTTGGGGTATTCCATTAATACCATTACTATAAGTGTTTTGAGAAAGATCCCTTCGACCACGTAGAAATACTTGAAATTTTATATTCTATATTTGTATCAAATTAAAAGATAAATAAACTCCGTCCTTCAAATTTTAAAAAATGCTAGGTCAGCGTTTAGAGTATATTTTAGAAGATTACTTATAAGTATACAAATTTCATTTAGGATGAACCTATGTGGAATTCTTCGTGGGATCATGCCAGTTTATTTGTCATAAATAATGGTGTCATGAGTTTGATTAGGGGATGGCAATGGTTCCGTCCCCAAACTAGGGTAATCATCATTGACTTTTTAGGTATTCCATTAAAACCCTTACTATAAGTGTTATAAGAAAGATCACTTCGACCACGTAGAATTAAATGAAATTTAATATTCAAGGTTTTTTATAAAATGAATAGAAAAAACAATTTGTCCGTCCAATTTTTAAAAGTGCTAGTACATCGCGTAGAGTAAATTATAAATGATTACATATAAGTAAACGAAGTTAATTCAGGATGAACCTGTGTGGAATTCAATGTGGGATCATGCTAGTTTGTTTATCATTAATAACGGTGATCATGAGTTTGACTGGGGGATGGCAATGGTTCCGTCCCTGAACTATGGTAATCATCCTTCATTTTTGGGGGTATTCCATTAATACCCTTACTATAAGTTTTGTTAAAAATATTCCTTCGACCACGTACAATTACATGAAATTTTATATTCTATATTTTTATGAAATTACAAGATAGTAAAATACCGTCTGTTAAATTTCAAGAAGCGCTAGGTTATCGTTTAGAGTATATTATAGAAAAATACTTATAAGTATACAAGGTTCATTTAGGATGAACCTGTGTGGAACTCCTCATGGGGTCATGACACTTTCTTTGTCATAAATAACGGTGATCATGAGTTTCACTGGGATGGTAATGGTCCCGTCTTTGAATCGGGGTAATCACCCTTTTTTGGGTTATTCCATTGATACCCTTACTATAAGTGTTATGAGAAAGATCACTTTGACCATGTAGAATTATATGAAATTTAATATTCTTGGTTTTTTTTTGAAATGAAAATCAAATAAAATTCCATCCGTTAAATTTTAAAAAGTGCTAGGTCATCGTTTAGAGTATATTGTAAAGCATTACTTTTAAGTATACATAGTTCATTTAGGATGAACTTGTGTGGAATTTTTCGTGGGCTTATGCCAGTTTCTTTGTTATAAATAACAGTGATCATGAGTTTATTTGAGGGATGGTAATGGTCACGTCCCCGAACTGGGGTAATGATCATTTTGTTTGGGTTAATTCATCAATACCCTTACCATAAGGGTTATGAGAAATATCACTTCGACCACATAGAATTACATGACATTTAATATTCTAGACTTTTTATGAAATGAAAATCTAATAAAATTCCGTCTGTCCAGTTTTAAAAAGAGCTAGTACATCGTATAGATTAAATTATAGATGACTAATTATAAGTATATAGAGTTCATTCCAGATGAACTTGTATGTAATTCATCGTGGGATCATGCCAGTTTCTTTGTCATGAATAACCGTGCTGATGAGTTTGACAGGGGGGATGGAAATGGTTCTGTCCCTGAACTAGGGCAATCATCCTTCACTTTTGGGGTATTCCATTTATACCCTTACTATAAGTGTTGTGAAAAGGATCCCTTTGACCCCATAGAATTACATGAAATTTTATATTCTATATTTTTATGAAATTAAAAGATAATAAAATTCCGTCCGTCAAATTTAAAAAAGCGCTAGGTCATCATTTAGAGTATTTTGTAGATGAATACTTATAAGTATACAAGGTTCATTCAGGATGAACCTGTGTGGAATTCCACATCGGATCATGCCCGATTCTTTGTCATAAATAATGGTGATCATGAGTTTAACTGGGGGATGGGAAAATCTAGAATATTAAATTTCATGTAATTCAACGTGGTCAGAGTGATCTTTCTCTTAACGCTTAAAGTAAGGGTATTAATGGAATACCCCAAAAGTGAAGGACAATTACCCCAGTTTAGGGAAGTGTCCATTGCCATTCCCCAGTCAAACTCATGGCCACCATTATTCATGACAAAGGAATTAGCATGGTCCCTCGAAGAATCCCACACATGTTCATCCTGAATTAACTTTGTACACTTATAAGTAATAATTTTATATTTACTCAACACGATGTACTAGCGCTTTTTCAATTTTGATAGATGGAATTTAATTAGCTTTTAATTTCATTATAATCCTAGAATATTAAATTTCATGTAATTCAACGTGGTCAAAGTGATCTTACCTATAACGCTTATAGTAAGGGTATTAATGGAATAACCCAAAATTGAAGATCGGCTACCCCGGTTCGGGGAAGGGACCATTGCCATCCACCAATCAAACTCATGATCATTGTTAATCATGATAAAGAAACTAGCATGATCCTAGGAAAAATTACCCATAGGTCTATCCTAAAGAACTCTTTACATTTATAAGTAATTATCTAAAATTTACTCCACACCAAGTACTAGAGCTTATAAAAAGTTAACGGACAGAATTTACTTAGCTTTTCACTTCATAAAATACGTAAAATATTAAATTTCATGGTATTAAACTTGGTCGACGTGATCATTCTTGTAACACTTATAGTAAGAGTATTAATGGAATACCACAAAAATGAAGGATGATTACCCTAATTCGGGGACAAAACCAATGCCATTCCCTGTCATACTCATGATCACTATTATTTATGACAAAGAAACTAGCATAGTCCCACGATGAATTCCACACAGGTTTCTCCTGTATGAACTCTTTATACTTATAAATAATCATCTATAATTTACTCTACACAATGTACTAGCGCTTTTTAAAATTGGACGGACGGAATTTTATTATCTTTTCATTTCATAAAAAACCTAGAATATTAAATTTCATGCAATTCTACTTGGACGATATCTTTCTCATAACACTTATAGTAAGGGTATTAATGGAATACCCCAAAAAAGAAGGGTGATTACCGTGATTCGGGGATGGGACCATAGCCATCCCCCAGTCAAACTCATTGTCACTGTTGTTCATGACAAATAAACCGGCATGATCCCACGAAGAATTTCACGGAGGTTCATCCTAAATGAATTGTGAATACTTATAAGTAATCATCTACAATATACTGTACACGATGTACTAGCGCTTTTTAACTTTTAATGGATGGAATTCGATTATTTTTTAATTTCATAAAAATCTAGAATATTAAATTTCATTTAATTCAACGTGGTCAGAGTGATCTTTCTCATAACTATTATAGTAAGGGTATTAATTGAATACCCCAAAAGTGAAGGACGACTACCCCGGTTCGAGGAAGGGTCGATTGCCATCCCCCAGTCAAACTCATAGCCACCATTATTCATGAAAAATAAACTAGCATAGTCCCACAAAAAATTCCACACTGGTTCATCCCGAATTAACTCTAGACACTTATAAGTAATCATCTAAAATTTACTCAACCCGATGTACTAGCTCTTTTTAAAATTTGGTAGACGAAAATGAATTTGCTTTTATTTTCATAAAAGCCTAGAATATAAAATTTCATGTAATTCAATGTGGTCAAAGTGATCTTTCTCATAACGCTTATAGTAAGGGTATTAATGGAATACCCCAAAATTGAAGAACGGCTACCCCGGTTCGGGGAAGGGACCATTGCCATCCCCCAATAAAACTCATGATCACCGTTATTCAAGACAGAGACACTAGCATGATCCTACGAAAAAAATCACCATAGGTTCATCCTGAATGAACTCTGTACACTTATAAGTAATTACCTAAAATTTACTTCACACGATGTACCAGAGGTTATTAAAATTGGACGGATGGAATTTTTATAGCTTTTCATTTCATAAAAAACCTAGAATATTAAATTTCATGTTATTCAACGTGGTCGAAGTGATCTTTCTCATAACACTTATAGTAAGGGTATTATTGGAATACCCCAAAAATGAAGGATGATTACCCTATTTTGGGGACGGAACCATTCCCTCCCCCAGTCAAATTCATGATCACCGTTATTCATGACAAATAAACTGGCACAATCCCACGAAGAATTCTACAAAGGTTTATCATAAATGAACTCTATATACTTATAAGTAATTATCTATAATTTACTCTACACGATGTACTAGAGCTTTTTAAAATTGAACGGATAGAATATTTTTAGGTTTTCATTTCATAAAAAACCTAGAATATTAAATTTCATGTAATTCAACGTGGTCGAAGTGATCTTTCTCATAACACTTATAGTAAGGGTATTATTGGAATACCCCAAAAATGATGGATGATTACCCTATTTTGGAGACGGAACCATTCTGATATGAATCTCCTTGCGAAGACTCACGATTTGCGGAATTGATAACTTTGATCTAGTGAAGGGATCTGCAAACCCGCACTATCTCGCACGAAATTCAGGAGTCTAGCCCTCGGGGTACGCCTAACTTCGACTTGCTCTCTAACTAGCCCTCAGGATCAGATTACAAGGTGTATTGATACTTAACTAGCCCTCGGGGTTAAGCAACAATGGAATAGCTCGCAAGCAAAGAGTATGAACTCAAAAGGTTGTATATTTGATTGATGAAAGGTTGTAATGTAAAAATAATGTTGAATACCACCCCTATTTATAGTACATAGGTATGGTCTTCAAAAATTACAAATAAGAAAATGAAAAGGATTATGGCAGCTTTAAGAAGCTAAAACCATATTTAACTGAACTACCTAAAATAAATGGCTATATTCTTCAAGATAAATCCTGAATGAATATTGGCTTATCTAATCTTACCAAATCTAATCCTAATCAAATCATAACTAAATATTCTAAACACTAAAATAAATGCATGACCGAAACATTAATTCTTCAAAGGCCAACATGGCAGAATTAATGGGCCTTATTCTAAAATAAAATAAATGATCACACTACCTCATTAAAAAACCCAAATGGGAAAAAGAGTATAGTGTTATCTTCTAAAAATCCTAATAAATAAATATAAATAAATAAACCTAATTCGTATCATTCCCTCCGAGGTCGAAAAGTTTCATCCTCGAAACGTGAACGATATAAAAATAACTGTAAATCAACGTCCCAAGCCATCCCTGTGAAGAACGGCTAATAAAGCGGTGACAAAATGCTAACTAGGCAGTGACTGGATGCTGATGTGGCAATAACCCGTGAGATGGGAACTGCTGGCGAGAAAATCAAATAACTCGCGAGAACTTGATAAAACCGCGATAATTTAATAAACTCCCGATATTTTAGTTGATCTCACGAGATGAGGATATCACCCACTTGAGCTGCGCGCGTGACGCGCACGCGCTTCAAAAATCAACGGGCGAGTGGATCTAGCGCGTGCAACACACGCGCCGGATGTCTTCTTCGTTGGAAGCCCTTTGCGCAGACTGCTCTTCGCCGAAGTTGTGCGGATCGGCGAGCGGAGATTTGCTGGATCGGCGAGGAGTCTTGGCTGCGGAGAACTCGAAACTGAAGAAAACGGCGGCGGCGGAGCTACTTTGAGAAGAACGACAGTTCTTCGACGGTGAAGATTTGGTCGGGCAACAGCGGTGATTGGAGCGTCAATGGAGCTTCTGTAGACGGAGAGCAGAACGGAACGGTGGCTTCGGATGGTCGGTCGGAGACGGAGCTGAGCGGTGGCAGCAGTGAGATGCGGAGTTGCCGGCGAGGAAGCTTACCGGCGGCGGCGTTGAAGACGGGCGGCGGAACTCTAAGATTCTTTTTTTTTTTTTTTTTGATTTTTGATTTTTTTTTTTGAAAATAAATTTAAACAAAACTCAAAATCCTTGTTGATGAACTCGTCCAAGAATCTTTTGCTTTGCTCTGATACCAACTGATATGAATCTCCTTGCGAAGACTCACGATTTGCGGAATTGATAACTTTGATCTAGTGAAGGGATCTGCAAACCCGCACTATCTCGCACGAAATTCAGGAGTCTAGCCCTCGGGGTACGCCTAACTTCGACTTGCTCTCTAACTAGCCCTCAGGATCAGATTACAAGGTGTATTGATACTTAACTAGCCCTCGGGGTTAAGCAACAATGGAATAGCTCGCAAGCAAAGAGTATGAACTCAAAAGGTTGTATATTTGATTGATGAAAGGTTGTAATGTAAAAATAATGTTGAATACCACCCCTATTTATAGTACATAGGTATGGTCTTCAAAAATTACAAATAAGAAAATGAAAAGGATTATGGCAGCTTTAAGAAGCTAAAACCATATTTAACTGAACTACCTAAAATAAATGGCTATATTCTTCAAGATAAATCCTGAATGAATATTGGCTTATCTAATCTTACCAAATCTAATCCTAATCAAATCATAACTAAATATTCTAAACACTAAAATAAATGCATGACCGAAACATTAATTCTTCAAAGGCCAACATGGCAGAATTAATGGGCCTTATTCTAAAATAAAATAAATGATCACACTACCTCATTAAAAAACCCAAATGGGAAAAAGAGTATAGTGTTATCTTCTAAAAATCCTAATAAATAAATATAAATAAATAAACCTAATTCGTATCACATTCCCCTCCCCAAGTCAAACTCATGATCACCGTTATTCATGACAAATAAACTGGCACAATCCCACGAAGAATTCTACAAAGGTTCATCATAAATGAACTTTGTATACTTATAAGTAATTATCTATAATTTACTCTACACAATACTGGAGCTTTTTAAAATTGAACGGATAGAATAATTTTAGGTTTTCATTTCATAAAAAACCTAGAATATTAAATTTTATGTAATTCGACGTGGTCGATGTGATCTTTCTCTTAACACTTATAGTAAGTGTATTAAAGAAATAGCCCAAAAATAAGGGCCATTACCCCGGTTTGGGACGGGACCATTACCATCCCCCAGTTAAATTCATGATCACCAATATTTATAACAAAGAAACTGGCATGATCCCATAGAGAATTTAACACAGGTTTATCTTGAATGAACTCTATATACTTATAAGAATTATCTACAATATACTCTACACGATGTACTAGCGCTTTTTAAAATTTGTGGATGGAATTATATTATCTTTTAATTTCATAAAATATAGTATATTAAATTTCGTGTAATTCTACGTGGTCAAAGTGATCTTTCTCATAGCACTTATAGTAAGGGTATCAATGAAATACCCCAAAAATTAAGGACGATTACCCTAGTTCAGGGATAGAACCATTGCAATCCCCCTGTCAAACTCATGATCACTGTTAAATTTCATTTAGTTCTACATGGTGGAAATAATCTTTCTCATAACACTTATAGTAAGGGTATTAATGGAATACCCCAAAAATTATGGACGACTACCCCTGTTCGGGGAAGGGTCCATTGCCATCCCCCAGCCAAACTCATGATCACCATTATTCATGATAAAGAAACTAGCATGACCTCACAAAGAATTCCACACAGGTTCATCCTGAAGGAAATCTATAGAGTTATAAGTAATCATCCAATATTAACTCCATACGATGTACTAGTGCTTTCTAAAATTTGACAGACGGAATTGAATTAGCTTTTAATTACATAAAAAACCTAGAATATTAAATGTAATGTAATTGAACATGGTCGGAGTGATCTTTCTCATAAAGCTTATAGTTAGGGTGTTAATGGAATACCCAAAAAAATAAGGGCGATTACCCCGGTTTGGGACGGGACCATTGACATCCCCCCGGTCAAACTCATGATCACCTTTATTCATGACAAAAAAATGGCATGTTCCACAAATAATTTCACACAGGTTCTTCCGGATTGAACTCTGTGTAATTATAAGTAATAATCTACAATTTACTCTACACGATAAACTATCACTTTTTAAAATTGGATAAACATAATTTTATAAGCTTTTCATTTCGTAAAAAACCTAGAATATTAAAATTTATGTAATTCTACGTGGTCGAAGTGATATTTATCACAACACTTACAGTAAGGGTAATAATGGAATACCCCAAAAAAGAAAGGCGATTACCCCGGTTTAGGGATGGGACCATAGCCATCCCCCAGTCAATCTCATGATCACTATTATTCATGTCAAAGAAACTGGCATGATCCCACGAAAATTTCCACAATTTTTCATCCTAAATGAAATTTGTATACTTATAAATAATCAACTACAATATACTCTACACAATGTACTAGCACTTTTTAAAATTTGATGGACGTAATTTTATTATCTTTAAATTTCATAAAAATATAGAATATTAAATTTCATGTAATTCTATGTGGTCGAAGTGATCTTTTTTATAACGCTAAGAGTAAGAGTATCAATGAAATACCCCAAAAATGAATGGCAACTACCCTAGTTCGGGGAAGGGTCCATTGCCACCCCCCAGTCAAACTCATGATCACTGTTATTCATAAAAAAGAAATTGGCATGACCCCATGAAGAATTCCACACCGATTCATCTTGAATAGGGTTATAAGTCATCATAAAAAATTAACTCCACACGATGTACTAGCGCTTTTTAAAATTTGATAGACGGAATTGAATAGGTTTTAATTACATAAAAAACCTAAAATATTAAATTTCATGTAATTCAACGTGGTCGGTGTGATCTTTCTCATAATGCTTACAGTAAGGGTGTTAATGGAATAACCAAAAAAGGGAGGGCGATTACCCCGGTTCGGGAAGGGACCATTGACATCCCCCAGTCAAACTCATGATCATCATTATTCATGATAAAGAAACTAGCATGATCCCACAAATAATTCAACATAGGTTTAACCTGAATGAACTCTGTATAATTATAAGTAATAATCTACAATTTAATCTATACGATGATTATCGCTTTTCAAAATTGGATAGATGGAATTTTTTTAGCTTTTCATTTCATAAAAAACCCAGAATATTAAAATTTATGTCATTCTACGTGGTGGAAGTAATATTTCTCACAACACATATAGTAAGGGTAATAATGGAATACCCCAAAAAAGATGGGCGATTACCCCAGTTTAGGGACGGGACCAAAGCCATCCCCCGGTCAATCTCATGATCACTGTTATCCATGACAAAGAAACTAGCATGATTCCACGAAGAATTCCATAAATTTTCATCCTAAACGAAATTTGTATACTTAAAAATAATCAACTAGAATATACTCTACACGATGTACTAGCACATTTTAAAATTTGTTGGACGGAATTTTATTATCTTTAAATTTAATAAAAATCCAGAATATTAAATTTCATGTAATTCTACGTGGTGGAAGTTATCTTTCTCATAACGCTTACAGTAAGGGTATTGATAGAATACCCCACAAATAAAGAACGACTACCCCCGTTTGGGGAAGGGTCCATTGCCCTCCCCAGTCAAACTCATGATCACCGTTATTCATAACAAAGAAACTGGCATGATCCCACAAAGAATTCCACACAGGTTTATCCTAAATGAAATTTGTATACTTATAAGTAATAAACTACAATATACTCAACACAATGAACTAACGCTTTTAGAATTTTTTGGTGAATTTTATTATCTTTAAATTAAAAAAAATCTAGAATAGTTAATTTCATGTAATTCTACGTGGTCGAAGTGATCTTTCTCATAACGCTTATAGTATGGGTATTAATGGAATACCCCAAAAATGAAGGAAAACTACACCAGTTCGGGTAAGGGTCCATTGCAATCCCCTAGTCAAACTCATGATCACCTTTATTCATAACAAAAAAACTGGCATGATCCCACAAAAAGTTCCACACAGGTTCATCCGGAAAGAACTCTATAGACTTATAAGTAATCATCAAAAATTAACTACAACGATGTACTAGCGCTTTTTAAAATTTCACAGATGGAAGTGAATTAGATTTTAATTACATAAAAAACCTAGAATATTAAATTTCATGTAATTCAACGTGGTCGGAGTGATCTTTCTCATAATGCTTATTGTAAGGGTGTTAAGAGAATACCAGAAAAAGAAGGGCGGTTACCCCGGTTCTGGACGGGGGCATTTACATCCCCCAGTCAAACTCATGATCACCATTATACATGACAAAGAAACTGGCATGATCCCACAAATAATTCAACACAGCATCAGCCTGAATGAGCTCTATATAATTATAATTAATAATCTACAATTTACTCCACACGATGATATATCGCTTTTTAACATTGGATAGACGGAATTTTATTAGCTCTTCATTTAATGAAAAACCCAGAATATTAAAATTTATGTAATTCTACGTGGTCGAAGTGATATTTCTCACAACACTTATAGTAAGTGTAATAATGGAATACCCCAAAAAAGATGGGCGGTTACCCCGGTTTGGGGACTGGACCATAGCCATCCCTTAGTCAATCTCATAATCAGTGTTATTCATGACCAAGAAACTGGCATGATCCCACAAAGAATTCCATAAATTTTCATCCTAAATGAAATTTGTATACTTAAAAATAATCAACAACAATCTACTCTACACGATGAACTAGCGCTTTTTAAAATTTGTTGAACGGAATTTTATTATCTTTAAATTTAATAAAAATCCAGAATATTAATTTTCATGTAATTCTACGTGGTGGAAGTGATCTTTCTCATAACGCTTATAGTAAGGGTATTGATAGAATACCCCAAAAATAAAGAACGACTACCCCCGTTTGGGGACGGGTCCATTGCCCTCCCCAGTCAAACTCATGATCACCGTTATTCATGAAAAAGAAACTAGCATGATCCCACAAAGAATTCCACACAGGTTTATCCTAAATGAAATTTGTATACTTATAAGTAATAAACTACAATATACTCAACACAATGAACTAACGCTTTTAAAATTTTTTGGTGAATTTTATTATCGTTAAATTTAAAAAAAATCTAGAATAGTTAATTTCATGTAATTCTACGTGGTCGAAGTGATCTTTCTCATTACGCTTATAGTATGGGTATTAATGGAATACCCCAAAAATGAAGGAAAACTACACCAGTTCGGGGAAGGGTCCATTGCAATCCCCTAGTCAAACTCATGATCACCTTTATTCATGACAAAAAAACTGGCATGACCCCACAAAAAGTTCCACACAGGTTCATCCTGAAGGAACTCTATAGACTTATAAGAAATCATCAAAAATTAACTACAACGATGTACTAGCGCTTTTAAAAATTTGACAGACGGAAGTGAATTAGATTTTAATTACATAAAAAACCTAGAATATTAAATTTCATGTAATTCAACGTGGTCGGAGTGATCTTTCTCATAACGCTTATTGTAAGGGTGTTAAGTGAATACCAGAAAAAAGAAGGGCAGTTATCCCGGTTCTGGACGGGAGCATTTACATCCCCCAGTCAAACTCATGATCACCATTATACATGACAAAGAAATTGGCATGATCCCACAAATAAATCAACACATAATCAGCCTGAATGAGCTCTGTATAATTATAATTAATAATCTACAATTGACACCACACGATGATATATCGCTTTTTAACATTGGACAGACGGAATTTTATTAGCTCTTCATCTAATGAAAAACCCAGAATATTAAAATTATGTAATTCTACGTGGTCGAAGTGATATTTCTCACAACACTTATAGTAAGTGTAATAATGGAATACCCCAAAAAAGATTGGCGATTACCCTGGTTTGGGGACTGGACCATAGCCATCCCTTAGTCAATCTCATAATCACTGTTATTCATGACCAAGAAACTAGCATGATCCCACAAAGAATTCCACAAATTTTTATCCTAAATGAAATTTGTATACTTAAAAATAGTCAACAACAATCTACTCTACACGATGCACTAGCGCTTTTTAAAATTTGTTGAACGGAATTTTATTATCTTTAAATTTAATAAAAATCCAGAATATTAAAATTCATTTAATTCTACGTGGTGGAAGTGATCTTTCTCATAACGCTTATAGTAAGGGTATTAATGGAATACCCCAAAAATAAAGAACAACTACCCCCATTCAGGGAAGGGTCCATTGCCCTCCCCCAGTCAAACTCATGATCACCGTTAATCATGACAAAGAAACTGGCATGATCCCACAAATAATTACACACAGGTTCATCCTTAATGAACTCTGTATAATTATAAGTAATAATCTACAATTTACTCTATGATGAACTGTCACTTTTTAAAACTGGACATACGGAATTTTTTTAGCTTTTCATTTCATAAAAAACCCAAAATATTATAAGTTATGTAATTCTACGTGGTCGAAGTGATATTTCTCACAACACATATAGTAGGGTAGTAATGGAATACCCGAAAAAAGAAGGGCGACTACCCTGGTTTAGGGATGGGACTATAGCCATCCCCAAGTCAAACTCATGATCACTATTATTCATGGCAAAGAAACTAGCATGATCCCACGAAGAATCCCAAAATTTTTCATCCTAAATGAAATTTGTATACTTATAAATATTCAACTACAATATACTCTACACGATGTACTTGCTCTTTTAAAAATTTTATGGACGGAATTTTATAATCTTTAAATTTCATAAAAATCTAAAATATTAAATTTCATGTAATTCTAAGTGGTCGAATTGATCCATCCGATAACGCTTATAGTAAGGGTATTAAAGGAATACACGAAAAATGACGGTCAACTACCCCAGTTCAGGGAACGGTCCATTCTAATCCCCCAGTCGAACTCATGATCACCGTTATACATAACAAAGAAACTGGCATGTCCCCACGAATAATTCCACATAGGTTCATCCTGAAGGAACTCTATATACTTATAAGTAATCATCAAAAATTGACTACACATGATGTTTTAGTGCTTTTTAAACTTTGACAGACGAAAGTGATTAGCTTTTAATTACATAAAAAACCTAAAAAATTAAATTTCAAGTAATTCAACGAGGTTAGAGTGATCTTTCTCATAACGCTTATAGTAAGGGTGTTAATGGAATACCCCAAAAAAGAAGTGCGATTACCCCAGTTCGGGAAGGGACAATTAACATTCCCTGGTCAAACTAAAGGTTATCATTATTCATGACAAAGAAACTGGCATAATCCCACAAATAATTCAACACTGCTTCAACCTGAATGAACGCTGTATAATTATAAGTAATAATCTACAATTGACTCTACACGATGAACTATCTCTTTTTAAAATTGGACAGATGGAATTTTATTAGCTTTTCATTTCATAAAAGACCCAGAATATTAAAAATTATGTAATTCTACGTGGTCGAAGTGATGTTTCTCACAACACTTATAGTAAAGGTATTAATGGAATACCCCAAAAAAAGGACGACTACCCCGGTTCGGGGATGGGACTATGGCCATCCCCAAGTCAAACTCATGATCACTGTTATTCATGACCAAGAACTGGCATGATCCTACAAAGAATTCCACGCAGGATTATCCTAAATGAAATGTGTATACTTATAAGTAATAAACTACAATATACTCTACACGATGAACTAGCGGTTTTAAATTTTGATGGACGGAATTTTACTATCTTTAAATTTTATAAAAATCTAGAATATTAAATTTCATGTAATTCTACATGGTCGAAGTGATCTTTCTCATAACACTTATAGTATGGGTATTAATGGAATACCCAAAAAATGAAGGACAACCACACCAGTTCGGGGAAGGGTCCATTGCAGTCCCCTAGTCAAACTCATGATCACCGTTATTCATAGCAAAGAAACTATTATGACCCCACGAAAAATTCCACACAGGTTCATCCTGAAGGAACTCTATAGACTTATAAGTAATCATAAAAAAATTAACAACACATGATGTACTTGCACTTTATAAAATTTGACAGACGGGAGTGAATTAGCTTTTAATTACATAAAAAACCTAGAATATTAAATTTCATGTAATTCAACATGGTCCGAGTAATTTTTCTCATAATTCTTATAGTAAGAGTGTTAATGGAATACCCCAAAAAAGAAGGGCGACTACCCCGGTTTGGGATGAGACCATTAACATCCCCCAGTCAAACTCATGATCATCGTTATTCATGACAAAAAAACTGGTGTGATCCCACAAAAAATCCAACACAGCTTCTGCCTGAATGAACTCTGTATAATTATAAGTAATAATCTACAATTGACTCTACACAATGATACTTCGCTTTTTAAAATTGGACAGGCAGAATTGTTTTAGCTTTTCGTTTCATAAAAAAACCAGAATATTCAAATTTATGTAATTCCATGTGGTTGAAGTGATATTTCTCACAACACTTATAATAAAGGTAATAATGGAATACCCCAAAAAACAAGGGCGATTACCCCTGTTTAGGGACGGCACCATAGCCATCCCTTAGTCAATCTCATAATCAGTGTTATTCATGACCAAGAAACTGGCATGATCCCACGAAGAATTCCACAAATTTTCATCCTAAATGGAATTTTTATACTTATAAATAATCAACTACAATATACTCTATGTGATGTACTAGTGCTTTTTAAAATTTGATGTACAGAATTTTATTATCTGTAAATTTCATAAAAATCTTGAATATTAAATTTCATATAATTCCACGTGGTCGAAGTTATCTTTCTCATAATGCTTATAGTAAGGGTGTTTATGGAATACCCCCAAAAAGAATGGCGATTACCCCACTTTAGGGACTGGACCATAGCCACCCCCCAGTCAATCTCATGATCACTATTTTTCATTAAAAAGGAAACTGGCATGATCCCACGAAGAATTCCACAAATTTTCATCCTAAATGAAATATGTATACTTATAAATAATAAACTACAATATACTCTACACGACGTACTTGCACTTTTTTAAATTTGATGGACGGAAATTTATTATCTTTAAATTTTATAAAAATCTAGAACATTAAATTTCATGTAATTCTACGTGGTCGAAGTGATCTATCTCACAACGCTTATAGTAAGGGTATTAATGGAATGCCCCAAAAATGAAGGACAGCTACCCCAGTTCGGGGAAGGGTCAATTGCAATCCCCTAGTCCAACTCATGATCACCGTTATTCATAACAGAGAAACTGGCATGACCCCACGAAAAATTCCACACAGGTTCATCCTGAAGGAACTCTATAGACTTATAAGTAATCATAAAAAATTAACTACACATGATGTACAGGTGCTTTTGAAAATTTGACAGACGAAAGTGAATTAGCTTTTAATTACATAAAAAACCTAAAATATTAAATTTCATGTAATTCAACGTGGTTGGAGTGATCTTTCTCATAAGGCTTATAGTAAGGGTGTTAATGGAATAGCCCAAAAAGGAAGATCAATTACCCATGTTCAGGATGGGACCATTAACATCCCCCAGTCGAACTCATGAACACCGTTATTCATGACAATGAAACTGGCATAATCCCACAAATAGTTCAACAAAGCTTCAGCCTGAATGAACTCCGTATAATTATAAGTAATAATCTACAATTGACTCTACACGATGAACTATCGCTTTTTAAAATTGGACAGATGGAATTTTATTAGCTTTTCATTTCATAAAAAACCCAGAATATTAAAAATTATGTAATTCTACATGGTCGAAATGATGTTTCTCACTACACTTATATTAAGGATATTAATGGAATACCCCAAAAAAAGGATGATTTCCCCGGTTCGGGGATGGGACTATGGCCATCCCCAAGTAAAACTCATGATCACTGTTATTCATAAAAAAGAAACTAGCATGACCCCAGGAAATATTCAACACAGGTTCATCCTGAAGAAACTCTATAGACTTATAAGTAATCATCAAAAATTAACTCCACACGATGTACTAGCGCTTCTTAAAATTTGATGGACGGAATTTTTTTGTGTTTAAAATTTATAAAAATCTAGAATATTAAATTTCATGTAATTCAACGTGGTCGAAGTGATCTTTCACATAACGTTTATAGTAAGGGTGTTAATGGAATAGCCAAAAAAGAAGGGCGATTACCCCAGTTTAGGGATGGGACCATAGCCATCCCCCTGTCAATCTCATGATCACTGTTATTCATAACAAAGACCCTGTCATGATCCCACGAAGAATTCCACAAATTTTCATCCTAAATGAAATTTGTATACTAATAAATAATCAATTACAATATACTCTACACGATGTACTAGCACTTTTAGACTGTGATGGACGGAATTTTATTATCTTTAAATTTCATTAAAATCTAAAATATTAAATTTCATGTAATTCTACGTGGTCGAAGAGTTTTTTTCTCATACCTCTTATGGTAAGGGTATTAATGGAATACCCTAAAATTGAAGGACGAGTACCCTAGTTCGGGGAAGGGTCCATTGCCATCCCCCAGTCAAACTCATGATCACTGTTATTCATAACAAAGAAACCAGCAAGACCCTACGAAGAACTCCACAAAGGCTCATCCTAAAGGAACTTCATAGACTTATAAGTAATCATCAAAAACTAACTCCACATGATGTACTAGTGCTTTTTAAAATTTCATAGACGGAAGTGAATAGGCTTTTAATTACATGAAAAACCTAGAATATTAAATTTCATGTAATTCAACGTGGTTGGAGTGATCTTTCTCATAACGCTTATAGTAAGACTGGTAGTCGAATGTCCCAAAAAAAGGGCAATTACCTCTGTTTGGGACGGGACCATTGACATCCCCCTGTCAAACTCACCATCACCGTTATTCATGAAAAAGAAATTGGCATGATCCCACAAATAATTCAACACAAATTCATCCTAAATGAACTCTCTATGATTATAAGTAATAATCTACAATTTACTCTACACGATGAACTGTCACTTTTTAAAATTGGACAAACAGAATTTTATTAACTTTTCATTTCAAAAAAAACCCAGAATATTAAAATTTATGTAATAGTACGTGGTCGAAGTGATATTTCTCACAACACTTATAGTAAGGGTAATAATGGAATACCCCAAAAAAGAAGGGCAATTACTCCGGTTTAGGGACGGGACCATAGCCAACCCTCAGTCAATCTCATAATCATTGTATTCATGACCAAGAAACTGGCATGATCCCACGAAGAATTCCACAAATTTTCATCCTAAATGGAATTTGTATACTTATAAATAATCGACTACAATATACTCTACGTGATGTACTAGTGCTTTTTAAAATTTGATGGAAGGAATTTTATAATCTGTAAATTTCATAAAAATCTTGAATATTAAATTTCATGTAATTCCACGTGGTCGAAGTGATCTTTCTCATAACGCTTATAGTAAAGGTATTAATGGGATACCCCAAAAATGAAGGATGAGTACCCTGTTCAGGGGAGGGTCCATTGCATTGCCCCAGTCAAACTCATAATCACCGTTATTCATGACAAAGAAATTGGCATGATCCCACAAATAATTCCACACAGGTTCATCCTGAATGAACTCTCTATAATTATAAGTAATAATCTACAATTTTCTCTATATAATGAACTATCGCTTTTTAAAATTGGACAGACGGAATTGTTTTAGCTTTTCTTTTTATAAAAAACCCAGAATATTATAATTTATGTAATTCTACGTGATTGGAGTGATATTTCTCACAACACATATACTAAGGGTAGTAATGGAATACCCCAAAAAAAGGCGATTACCCTTGTTTAGGGACGGGACTATAGTCATCCCCAAGTGAAACTCATGACCACTGTTATTCATGACAAACAAACTGGCATGATCCAACGAAGTATCCCACAAATTTTCATCCTAAATGAACTTTGTATACTTATAAATAATCAACTACAATAAACTCTACACGATGTACTAGTGCTTTTTAAAATTTGATGTACGGAATTTTATTATCTGTAAATGTCATAAAAATCTTGAATATTAAATTTCATATATATCCACGTGGTCGAAGTTATCTTTCTCATAATGCTTATAGTAAGGGAGTTAATGGAATACCCCCAAAAAGAATGGCGATTACCCCGGTTTAGGGACGGGACCATAGCCACCCCCCAGCCAATCTCATGATCACTATTTTTCATAAAAAGGAAACTTGCATGATCCCACGAAGAATTCCACAAATTTAATCCTAAATGAAATATGTATACTTATAAATAATAAACTACAATATACTCTACAAGATGTACTTGCAGTTTTTAAAATTTGATGGAAGGAAATTTATTATCTTTAAATTTTATAAAAATCTAGAACATTAAATTTTATGTAATTCTACGTGGTCGAAGTGATCTATCTCACAATGCTTATAGTAAGGGTATTAATGGAATACCCCAAAAATGAAGGACAACTACCCCAGTTCGGGGAAGGGTCAATTGCAATCCCGAAGTCAAACTCATGATCAACGTTATTCATAAAAGAGAAACTGGCATGACACCACAAAGAATTCCACACAGGTTCATGCTGAAGGAACTCTATAGACTTATAAGTAATCATCAAAAATTAACTACACATGATGTACATGTGCTTTTTAAAATTTGACAGACGAAAGTGAATTAGCTTTTAATTACATAAAAAACCTAAAATATTAAATTTCATGTAATTCAACGTGGTTGGAGTGATATTTCTCATAACGCTTATAGTAAGGGTGCTAATGGAATACCCCAAAAAGGAAGATCGATTACCCATGTTCGGGACGGAACCATTAACATCCCCCAGTCGAACTCATGAACACCGTTATTCATGACAATGAAACTGGCATAATCCCACAAATAATTCGACACAGCTTCAGCCCTAATGAAATCCGTATAATTAAAAGTAATAATCTACAATTGACTCTACACGATGAACTATCGCCTTTTAAAATTGGACAGATGGAATTTTATTAGCTTTTCATTTCATAAAGAACCCAGGATGTTAAAAATTATGTAATTCTACATTGTCAAAGTGATGTTTCTCACAACACTTATATTAAGGATATTAATGGAATACCCCAAAAAAAGGATGATTACCCCGGTTCGGGGATGGGACTATTGCCATCCCCAAGTAAAACTTATGATCACTGTTATTCATAACAAAGAAACTGGCATGACCCCACGAAAACTTCCACACAGGTTCATCCTGAAGGAACTCTATAGACTTATAACTAATCATCAAAAATTAACTCCACACGATGTACTAGCACCTTTTAAAATTTGATGGACGGAATTTTATTGTGTTTAAAATTTATAAAAATCTAGAATATTAAATTTCATGTAATTCAACGTGGTCGAAGTGATCTTTCACATAACGTTTATAGTAAGGGTGTTAATGGAATAGCCAAAAAAAGAAGGGCGGTTACCCCGGTTTAGGGATGGGACCATAGCCATCCCCCTATAAATCTCATGATCACTGTTATTCATAACAAAGACCCTGTCATGATCCCACGAAGAATTCCACAAATTTTCCTCCTGAATGAAATTTGTATACTAATAAATAATCAGCTACATTATACTCCACACGATGTACTAGTACTTTTTAGAATCTGATGGACGGAATTTTATTATCTTTAAATTTCATTAAAATCTAAAATATTAAATTTCATGTAATTCTACGTGGTCGAAGAATTTTTTTATCATACCTCTTATGGTAAGGGTATTAAAGGAATACCCCAGAATTGAAGGTCGACTACCCTAGTTTGGGGAAGGGTCCATTGCCATCCCCCAGTCAAACTCATGATCACCGTTATTCATAACAAAGAAACCAGCTAGACCCCACGAAGAACTCCACACAGGTTCATCCTAAAGGAACTTCATGGACTTATAAGTAATCATCAAAAACTAACTCCACACGATGTACTAGTGCTTTTTAAAATTTGACAGGCGGATGTGAATAGGCTTTTAATTACATGAAAAACCTAGAATATTAAATTTCATGTAATTCAACGTGGTTGGAGTGATCTTTCTCATAATTCTTATAGTAAGACTGGTAGTCGAATATCCCAAAAAATGGGCAATTACCTCTGTTTGGGACGGGACCATTGACATCCCCCTGTCAAACTCACCATCACCGTTATTCATGAAAAAGAAATTGGCATGATCCCACAAATAATTTAACACAAATTCATCCTAAATGAACTCTCTATGATTATAAGTAATAATCTACAATTTACTCTACACGATGAACTATCACTTTTTAAAATTGGACAAACATAATTTTATTAACTTTTCATTTCAGAAAAAACCCAGAATATTAAAATTTATGTAATAGTACGTGGTCGAAGTGATATTTCTCACAACACTTATAGTAAGGGTAATAATGGAATACCCCAAAAAAGGACAATTACTCCGGTTTAGGGACGGGACCATAGCCAACCCTCAGTCATTCTCACCAGCATTGTTATTCATGACCAAGAAACTAGCATGATCCCACGAAGAATTCCACAAATTTTCATCCTAAATGGAATTTGTATACTTATAAATAATCGACTAAAATATACTCTACGTGATGTACTAGTGCTTTTTAAAATTTGATGGACGGAATTTTATAATCTGTAAATTTCATAAAAATATTGAATATTAAATTTCATGTAATTCCACGTGGTCGAAGTGATCTTTCTCATAACGCTTATAGTAAGGGTGTTAATGGAATACCCTAAAAATGAAGGGTGATTACCCCGGTTTAGGGACGGAACCATAGCCATCCCCCAGTCAATCTCATGATCACTATTATTCATGAAAAAGAAATTGGCATGATCCCACGAATAATTCCAAAAATTTTAATCATAAATGTAATCTGTATACTTATAAACAATAAACTACAATATAATCTACAAGATGTACTTGCACTTTTTAAAATTTGATAGATAGAATTTTATTATCTTTAAATTTCATAAGAATCTAAAATATTAAATTTCATGTAATTCTATGTGATCGAAGTGATCTATCTCATAACACTTATAGTAAGGGTATTAATGGAATACCCCAAAAATGAAGGACAACTAGCCCAGTTCGTGGAAGGGTCAATTGCATTTCCCCCAGTCAAACTCATGATCATCGTTATTCATAACAAAGAAGCTGGCATAACCCCACGAAGAATTCCACACAGGTTCATCCTGAAAGAACTCTATAAACTTATAAGTAATCATCAAAAATTAACTACACATTATGTACTAGTGCTTTTTAAAATTTGACAGACGGAAGTGAATTAGCTTTTAATTACATAAAAAACCTAAAATATTAAATTTAATGTAATTTAACGCGGTTGAAATGATTTTTCTCATAACGCTTATGGTAAGGGTGTTAATGTAATACCCCAAAAAAGAAGAGTGATTACCCCGATTCGGGATGGGACCATTAACATCTCCCAATCAAACTCATGATCACCGTTATTCATGACAAAGAAACTAGCATAACCACAAATAATTCAACACAGCATTAGCCTGAATGAACTGTGTATAACAATATGTAATAATCTACAATTGACTCTACACGATGAACTATCGCTTTTTAAATTTGGAAAAATGGAATTTTATTAGCTTTTCATTTCATAAAAAACCTAGAATATTAAAAATTATGTAATTCTACGTGGTCGAAGTAATGTTTCTCACAATACTTATAGTAAGGGTGTTAATGAAATACCCCAAGAAAAGGATGATTACCCCAGTTCTGGGATAAGACTATGGCCATCCCCAAGTTAAACTCATGATCACTGTTATTCATGACAAAAAAACTGGCATGATCCCACGTAGAATTCCACATAGGTTCATCCTAAATGGAATTTGTATACTTATAAGTAATAAACTACAATATACTCTACACGATGAACTAGCGCTTTTTAAAATTTGATGGATGGAATTTTATTATCTTTAAATTTTATAAAAATCTATATTATTAAATTTCATGTAATTCTACGTGGTCGAGGTGATCTTTCTCATAATGCTTATAGTAAGGGTATTAATGGAATACCCCAAAAATGAATGATAACTACACCAGTTCGGGGAAGGGTCCATTGCAATCCCCTAGTCAAACTCATGATCACCGTTATTCATAACAAAGAAACTGGAATGACACCATGAAAAATTCCACACAGGTTCATCTTGAAGGAACTCTATGGACTTATAAGTAATCATCAAATATTAACTACACATGATGTACTAGCGCTTTTTAAAATTTGACAGACCGGAAGTGAATTAGCTTTTAATTACATGAAAAACCTAGAATATTAAATTTCATGTAATTCCACATGGTCGGAGTGATCTTTCTCATAATGCTTATAGTAAGGGTGTTAATGGAATACCCCAAAAAGAAGGGCAATTACCCCGGTTAGGGACGGGACCATTAACATCCCCCAGTCAAACTCATGATCACCATTATTCATAACAAAGAAACTGGAACGATCCCACAAATAATTCAACACAGCTTCAGTTGGAATGAACTCTGTATAATTACAAGTAATAATCTACAATTGACTCTACACGATAAGGGTATTAAAAATTAAGTAATTCTACGTGGTCGAAGTAATGTTTCTCACAACACTTATAAAATTTAAAGATAATAAAATTCCATCCATCAAATTTTAAAAAGCGCTAGTTCATCGTGTAGAGTATATTGTAGTTTATTACTTATAAGTATACAAATTCCATTCAGGATGAACCTATGGAGAATTCTTTGGGGGATTATGCTAGTTTCTTAGTCATGAATAACAGTGATCATGAGTTTGATAGGGGGATGTCAATGGTCCCTTCCCCAAACCAGGGTAGCCATTCTGAAATTTTGGGGTATTCCATTTATACCCTTACTAGAAGCGTTATGAGAAAGATCACTTCGACCATGTTTAATTATATGAAATTTAATATTCTAGGTATTTTAAGAAATTAAAAGCTAATTAAATTCCTTCTTTCAAAATTTTGAAATGCGCTATTACATCGTGTTGAGTAAATTTTAGATGATTACTTATACGTTTACAGAGTTAATTCAGGATGAACTTGTGTGATATTCTTCATAGGATAATGCTAGTTTATTTGTCATGAATAACGTTGGCCATGAGTTTGACTGGGGGATAACAATGAACCATTCCCTAAATCGGGGTAGTTGTCCTTCATTTTGGGGGTATTCCTTTAATACCCTTACTATAAGCGTTATGAGAAAGATCACTACGACCATGTTGAATTACATGAAATTTAATACTTTAGATTTTTATGAAATTAAAAGATAATCGAATTCCGCCTGTTAAAATTTAAAAAGCGCTAAAACATCGTGTACAATATATTTTAGATGATCACTTATAAGTATACATGGTTCATTTAGGATGAAACGCCATGAATTTCTTTGTCGGATTATGCCAGTTTCTTTGTCATGAACAACAGTGATAATGAGTTTGACAGGTGGATGGCTATTGTCCTATCCCCGAACCAGGGTAATCACCCTTCATTTTTGGGGTATTCCATTAATACCCTTACTATAAGTGTTATGCGAAAGATCACTTCGACCACGTAGAATTACATAAAATTTAATATTCTAGGTGTTATATGAAATGAAAAGCTAAAAATATTCTATCCGTCCAATTTAAAAAGCGCCAGTACATCGTTTAGAGTAAATTATAGATGATTACTTATAAGTATACCGAGTTTATTCAGGATGAACTTGTGTGGAATTCTTCGTGGGATTATTCCATTTTCTTTGTCATGAATTATGGTAATAATCAGTTGGACTGGGGGACGGCAATAGTTCCATCCCCAAAATAGGGTAATGCTCCTTACTTTTTTGGGGTATTCCAATAATACCCTTACTATAAGTGTTATACGAAATATCACTTCGACCACTTTGAATAACATGAAATTTAATATTCTAGGTTTTTTAAGATATGAAAAGCTAAGAAAATACCATCCATCCAATTTTAATAACCTCTAGTACAGCGTGTGAAGTAAATTTTAGATGATTACTTATAAGTGTACAGATTCATTCAGGATGAACCTTTGGTGAATTTTTCATGGGATCGCGCTAGTTTCTTTGTCATGAATAACAGTGATCATGAGTTTGATTGGCGGATGGCAATGGTCCCTTAACCGGGGTAGACGTTCTTCAATTTTGGGGTATTCCATTAATACCCTTGCTATAAGCGTTATGAGAATTATCACTTCGACCACATTGAATTACTTAAAATTTAATATTCTAGGTTTTTATGAAATTAAAAGCTAATTCAATTCCGTCTATCAATTTTTTAAAAGAGCTAGTACATCGTGTTGAGTAAATTTTAGATGATTACTTATATGTGTATAAAGTTAATTCAGGATGAACATGTATAGAATTCTTGTGGGACCATGCCAGTTTTTTGGTCAGGAATAATGGTGGCCATGTGTTTGACTGGGGGATGGCAATGGACCCTTCCCCGAACCGGGGTAGTCGTCCTTCACTTTTGGTGTATTAAATTAATACCATACTATAATCTTTATGAGAAAGATCACTCTGACCATATTGAATTACATGAAATTTAATATTCTGGATTTTTATGGAATTACATGATAATAAAATTCCGTCTGTCAGAATTTGAAAAACGCTAGTACATCGCGTAGAGTATATTGTAGATGATTACTTATAAGTATACATAGTTCTTTTATGATGAACCTCTATGGAATTCTTCATGGGATCATGCCAGTTTCTTTGTTATGAATAACAGTGATGATATGTTAGAGTGGGGGAAGGCTATGGTCCCGTTCCCGAACCAGGGTAATCTCCCTTCTTTTTTGGGGTATTCCATTAATAACCTTACTATAACTGTTGTGAGAAAGATCACTTCGACCACGTAGAATTACATAAAATTTAATAGTCTAGTTTTTTTTATGAAATGAAAAGCTAATAAAATTCCATCCATCAAATTTTAAAAAGAGCTAGTACATTGTGTAGAGTAAATTATAAATGATTACTTATAAGTATAAAGAGTTCATACATGATGAACCTGTGTACAATTCATCGTGGGACAATGCTAGTTTCATTGTTATGAATAACAGTGATTATGAGTTTGACAGGGGATGGCATTGGTTGTGTCCCTAAAATAGAGTAATCATCCTTCATTTTTGGGGTATTCCATTAATACCCTTCTATGAGTGTTAAAAGAAAGATCACTTAGACTAAGTTGAATACCATGAAATTTAATATTTTAGGTTTTTTATGAAATGAAAAGCTATGTAAATTCTGTCCATTAAATTTTAATAAGCTCTAATACATGGTGTGGAGTAAATTTTAGATAATTACTTATAAGTGTAAAGAGTTCATTCGGGATGAACCTATGGGGAATTCTTCGTGGGATCATGCTAGTTTCTTTGTCAGGATTAACGGTGATCATGAGTTTTATTGAGGGAGGGCAATGGTCCCTTCCCAGAACCGGGGTAGCCATTCTTCAATTTTGGGGTATTCCATTAATACCCTTACTATAAGCGTTATGAGTAAGATCACTTCGACCGGATTCAATTACATGAAATTTAATATTCTAGGTTTATTATAAAATTAAAAGATAATTACATTCCATCTAGCAAATTTTAAAAAGCGCTAGTACATCGTGTTGAGTAAATATAAGATGATTACTTATAAGCGTACTGAGTTAATTCAGGATGAACCTGTGTGGGATTCTTCGAGGGACCATGCTAGTTCCGTTGTCATGAATAATGGTGGCCATGAGTTTGACTAGGGAATAGCAATGGACTCTTCCCCAAACCAGGGTAGTCGTCCTTTACTTTTGGGGTATTCCATTAATACCCTTACTATAAGCATTATGAGAAAGATCACTCCGACCATGTTGAATTACATGAAATTTAATATTCTAGATTTTTATGAAATTAAAAGATAATCGAATTCCGTCTGTTAAAATTTAAAAAGTGCTAGTACATCGTGTATAGTATATTGTAGATGATCACTTATAAGTGTACATAGTTCATTTAGGATGAAACGCCGTGAATTTCATCGTCGGATTATGCCAGTTTCTTTGTCATGAACAACAGTGATACTGAGTTTGACAGGTGGATGGCTATAGTTCTATCCCCGAACCGCGGTAATCACCCTTCTTTTTTGGGGTATTCCATTAATACCCCTACTATAAGTGTTATGAGAAAGATCACTTCGTCCAAGTAGAATTACATTTTTTTTAAAGTTAAACCATCCGAGGATGGGGGGAAGATGTATTAGGCTCCCCTAACCCATAGATGTGGCAATTATGCCTGAAAATTCATACATGTATACAAAAGATCATCCTTATGATGATCCAAGAGCAACCAGTAGCTCCTGAAGCAAGAATACTTGCTTTCAAAAGAGGTGATACAACCGTAACTAGCCTAAACTAAGCTAGTGGTCACTAGCGAAAGAGATTCTATATATACCATAACGCTGTTTTCCATAAACAGGTCGGTGAATCGAAAAATTGAAACCCCAGTATGTCAGTGGAAAGCCAGTAGAAATGAATATATATAAAGACCCATGACACAGCGAAGAGCAAAGAAAGTTTTTATGTGCATAGCTGATCGGAATAGGTAACGTGCGTAAGAGCCATTGATCTGAATGATGGTATGAGGGTAATCTCTTGTTGCCCGGTGCATAATAGTTATGTGTGAGTCCAAGAGTATTGATCTGCAGTTCCAGCCGACCCAGCCGACCTAATGCAAAAAAGAAGAGCAGAGTAGATTCCATTCCATAGTATTGAAAACCTTTAGCTAAAATGTGACTATATCTGCTGAAGAGGATTACAAAATCAAGAACCTATTCGAATGGCAGGCAAACCAAGTTTGTCAAGAGATATTAGTCCTCTAAGCACAGGAAGAGCAGACTGGATATGTATATTACCTTGGAGATTAATCTCTAGTGAATATTTGGCAAGAAAATCCGCAACACTGTTAGCCTCCCTATGAATGTGTCTAATTGGATATTTAAGATGCAAGGGGCTAAGTAAACTGCAAATAGAAAAATTCCTCCAAGGGGCAGTCATAGGATTATGAATACCACGAACAGCAAGTAAGCAATCAGATTCCAATTCACAGTGTTCAATATCCAATTCTGTACTTATTTCATATCCAAATTTAATAGATATCAATTCAGCATGTAGTGGTGTTGGGGAGTGGAAAATTTTAGTTCTCATTGTGACCACATTCCCAACCATATTCCTAACTACTACAGCCGCAGAAGACAAACCATCCATTTTCCATGAAGCATCTGTATTGATCTTATATCCCAAAGAAGGTTTCTTCCATATTACAGCAATTAAAGGTTTCCTCCTCTTAGGATAAATGTGAGGGAAAATGTTAGACTCAATCCAATAATTATACTTATCTAACTTACCAAAAAGATGGTGCACAGTGAATATTTCATAGATGATGCATTTAATCTCTTGTATACAGGCTGTTGTGGAGAAAGGTTCATTATCAAAAATGATTTTGTTCCTCTTTACCCACAGGATCCATATTGTAACAAGAAGGGAAGCAGTGATAATATTAGAATGAATCTTTGTTTCAGCCTTAAAAGACAGGAAGAAATCAACTCTGTTCTTCAGATTTTCAAAAGAAGGATGCTGAAGATTTATCAGGTCACATACTCTCTCCCAAACAGCAATTGAAGATGGACATGAATTAAAAAAATGATCTAGATTATCTGTATGGTTCATGCACAAAGGACACATCGATGCAAAAAGAAATCCTAACCTAGCTAATATATTATCAAAGGGAAGAATGCCATTCATCGCTCTCCACAGAATGACAGACATTTTCCTTGGGATGAAACTACTCCATACCTTGGAAAAATTTCTGATTCTAACTTTCCTCTGCCTGAAAGTGTGATATGCTGAACGTATGGTGAACATACCATCAGTATTTGGGGTCCAAATCAGCCTATCCTCATGGTGATACTCCAATTTAGCTACTTGCAATGTGTCAATTATATTGGTAGCCAAATATGGCTCTAGCTGTGGAAGGAGATTAGCTTTATTTTGTATGAAAAACCTAAGAGAAATATCCTCAAAGGGGATATTTCTCCCATCTGGCCATTCATAGCAAAGTGCCCCATCTCCAGTCCAATTAGAGTTCGAAAAGGAGCAATCCCCCAATCCATATAGCACTTTAGTATATCTGTTTTCCTTAGCAGTGATATGGCAGATTCTATTCCAAGTATGGGATTTCTTATATGAATTGGGAAGTGACCATATTAAAGAGGTCCACTGATTTTTATTACACTGCAATTTCCACCACAATTTACATGAGAATGCATCAACTATAGCTTTTATATCTCTAAAACCGATGCCATTTTCATCTATTGGTAAACTCATGTTTTTCCAGGATCTCCATTTTTTCCTATCAGTATTATCTCCCTTCCCCCAAAAGAAATTGGAAGCTATTTTTTCCATCTTTCTTAACACTATCTTAGGAGGACTCAGAACAGAAAAAATATGCGTAGGAATCGAAATTAGGCAATGGTTAATGAGTACTATCTTACCAGCACTAGTGAGCCATTTACTCTTCCAGTTGTTGATTGTCTTCTCCATCCTTTCAAGCAGAGGCTTGTAATATACCTGTAGATTACCACCATAGAAAACAGGAACTCCCAAATACCTAAAGGGAAAAGAACCTTGTTCCATACTCAATAATCTCTTAATAGAGAGAATAGTCTGAGGGGGGGTTCTGTGTGAGACAAAGAATTCTGACTTCCTAAAATTAACCTTTTGACCAGTAGTCAGCTCATAGGCAAGTAGAAAGCTTTTAAACCTCTTCAAGGTTGTAGGTTTAGCATTGAGAAATATTGCTGTGTCATCAACATACATTAGGTGAGAGACAGGTGTACAAGACTTAGGTAAACTGAAATGTTGGAGATAGCCCGTTTTAAAGATTTTTTTTAAACCTCTTGAAAAAGCCTCGGATAACAAGTTATAAAGAAAAGGTGATAGGGGATCTCCCTATTTTATACCTCTAGAAGATGTAAAGAATCCTGAGGTAACTCCATTAATTAAGACAGAGAAGTGGGCTGAAACTATATTACTCATTTTAATTTTAACAAAATTCCCATGAAAACCAAAATGTAGAAGTATAGAGTTGAGGAAAGACCAGGAGGCTCTATCAAAAGCCTTTTGCATGTCAAGTTTTACAATTAAATTATGGGCCTTTGATTTTCTATTTAAAATTCTGGTCATTTCCTGCATTTGGAGTACATTATCAGTGATGTCTTTACCACTGATAAAAGCACTTTTTTCAGGAGAGATTAAGGAGTGCATTAATGGTTTGATCCTTTCCATTAGCATCTTTGAAAAAACTTTATTAATAAAGTTAGATAGACTAATTGGTCTAAAATCAGAGAAGGAGATTGGGATGGGTTTTTTGGGGATCAGGGTCAACCAAGTGCTAGATATGGCTTTTGGGATATATCCAGTAAGCAGAAAATCATTTGCAGCATCTAGTAAATCATTTTTAATGGTTTCCTAGAAGGTGGTATAAAAACCACCTGAAAAACCATCAGAGCCAGGGGCACTACATTTATTTAAATCGAATACAGCATGCCTAAGTTCCTGAACTGTAAACTGTTGAAGAAGGAGTGAGTTTTGCTCTTCAGAAATTACCTTTGGTATTTCCTTAAGGAAATAGTTATAATAAGATCCTAGTTTTGGAGTGGATTCCTCATTTAATAATTCTTTATAAAAATGAATCCCTTCAGCTTTGATCAAATTAGGATCTGAAATCCAGTTCCCTAACCCATCTTTAATCTTGCTAATTCGTGACCTAGCTCTTTTTTCCCTAATGGTATGGTGAAAGTAACTTGTGTTAGCATCTCCAAACTTAAGCCAATTTAATCTAGCATTTTGTCTTAAGAAGTTGATCTTTTCTTTCTGAGCTCTAAGCAATAGGGCTTTTAATTTGTTTAGTTCGGCTAAGTCCTGCACATTTTGAGACTGTTGAAAGATTATTTCCATTTCACTAACTCTTTCATCAGCTTGGATCGGGTTTAGCTTGACATTCCCAAAACTGGTCATGTTCCATTCTTTAATTACACACTTAAGCCTCTTAAGTTTAAAAATAAAACCAGACATTCCATTCAAAGGGGATAGTAAGTTCCAGTTACTGATCACTAGTTCCTGAAACTCATGCCTATTAGACCACATATCCTGATATCTGAAAGGCCTAGGTACCATTTCTGAGGCAGATTGTATAGACAATAGTAAAGGAGAGTGATCCGATGTAATCCGATTTAAAACTTGGATTGAACTATTAGGACATAATTCCAACCAGTCTAGATTGCTAAGTCCCCTATCTAGTCTTTGGAAAGTGAGATCTTTACATTTTTCCTTAACCCGATTATTGCACCAAGTAAAAGAATTACCAACCGTTGTAATTTCATGCAAATCAGCATTATTAATGAAGTCATTAAATTGTTTCATGCTTTTATGTGGGGTTGATTTCCTTCCTTTGTATTCAGAAACTGAGGTCACCGTGTTAAAATCACCAATATAGATGGAGGGTTCAGTAGATGGAGTACATAAGTCTTTCCAGAGGATTTCCCTTATATTCCTATGAACACTAGCGTAGATAAAGAAGCAGTTCCAATTAATTGATGTAGCTACTTCTGTGATTCTAGCTTGTAGGTATTAATCCAATTCATTGATACAGTTTAAATGAAAGGATTGATTCCAAAGGATCCAGATTTTAGCAGTTTGAGCTGTGAGTGAAAAATTAAAACCTAGATCATGCATTAAAGTTTGAACATGTTGTTTATCATGCCAAGGTTCGATCAGACAAAGTATATCTATCTTATGATTCAACTTTAGAGTTTTTAATCTATCCATGGAAGATCCATATCCTCTAACATTCCACACTAATATATTTCCTATGATTGTGTATCTAATCATTTAAAAACCATTGGGATTGCTTTGTGTGAGGATCTTAGCTTCCTAGGTTTGACAGTAGAGGCTTTACTAATAATACCTATAGTCTCCTCACCTTTTTCACTACTGTCAGTTGATAATTCCGGATTTGGAATACTTACCTTAGTGTGTACCTTAGTGTGTTCCACCTTTGTGGATTGATCTGCTTTGCTTGGATTTTCTGGTTGTGCTTCATTCTGTGCAAGGGCCAGATCAGGAATTGTTGGTGATTTTGTTGCTGATATGAAGATTTGCTCTGGGTATCGATCATCCTGCTTTGTTCCTGGAGTTTGTGACCCCTCTACTGTGATTACAAATATACCTGTTGTAGTTGGGGGGGCTAATTTCTCCTGAGTTTCCAAAGATTCATGGTAGACCTCGACAATCTCTCCATCCTGTTCATCTTCAGTAAAGACATCTAAGACATGAAAGGCATTAGATATAGACACAGTATTTGTTATTGCTAAATCTTCCACTAAGGATATTTCAGGCTATTTATTCTTTTTTCTCCAGAAAGTAGTTGTAATAGGTTTTGAAATATCATCCAGAGAGTAGAAGTCAGGTCTCTTCTTATGAGTATTGGTGAAAAGATTGAGATTATTATCCTGGTGAGTTCCTGATTGATTTCTTTGGTTTTGGAATTCAAATTCTTTTTGAGACACTGTTAAGGCCGATGAACCTGCTGCTTTATCCTTAGCTATATCTTCAGAGTGTAGTTGTTTCTTAGAATCTAAATGTTCCTGATTGTTACTATCCAATTTCCCAGTTTTTGTTTTTGTTTCTATGGACTTCCTCTTTAACTCAGGGTGTAGGAAATTGCATTTATCCTGATTGTGACCAATAATCTTACAGTGAGTACAATAATATGGGAGTTCCTCATATTCTATTGGATATTCTGCAACCTTGTTTCCTATTCCTACCACTATAGATGCTGGAAGTTGTGAAAGAAGATCTATTTCAACACAGACTTTAATTGCTGAAGGTCTAGTCAGAGCTGCAGTTGCAGAATCCATTTTTAAAAACCTACCTATCTGACTACTTAGACCAATGATAGCAGAGGTATTATAGAAGTGAAGAGGAAGTTTGTGAATCATTACCCACGCTGGGACAATCGACGACTCAGCAGTAGGGGAGAAGTCTGGTGACCATTTATGCACTTTCATAGCAGCCCCTTGAATCATCCGTTGCCCCTTCATCCAGCATCGCTGGTAGTCTTCATGATCCTGAAACCTGATAAGCACATGTCGATAGTCAATTGAACCAAGTTGAAATTTACATTTAAAACCAATGATTTAAAAGTAGAGTGAAGATGCTCCATCGATGGTTTTCCCCTATTGAATTTTCCTAATAGTGCGTTCTGGTAGTGGGAAGCCAGACGTTCTCCTTCCTCTTGAGGAAGGATAAACGCAATCTTACCCTTATACTCAGTGACTGGGTGTAGGTTAGGTGTGTCGGGAAGGGAAGTAAAAAGCGGTGGTGGCTTGGATGTTAGAGCTTGGATAAAGCTCTTATTGGTGGCGGTACCCATCTCCATAGAGAGATTGGGCGTCGGCAGCGCCATTAACGGCAGATATGACCGTTAATGGCAGAACATAGTGATAGGGAGGGAGAGGATGGGAAGAAGAGAAACAGTAGTGTGTAAATCGCACCGTTTTCGCAAGAAATCGCACTCAGAAACAGTACTTGTTAGATCTATGAAAGTTAAGTAGAATTACATGAAATTTAATATTCTAGGTTTTTTATGAAATGAAAAGCTAATAAAATTCCATCCGTCCTATTTTAAAAAGAGATAGTTCATCAGGTTGAATAAATTGTACATGATTACTTAGAAGCATACAGAGTTCATTCAGGATGAACCTGTTTGGAATTATTTGTGGGATCATGCCAGTTTCTTTGTCTTGAATAATGGTGATCATGAGTTTGACCGGGGGATTGCAATGCATCTGTCATTATGCATTGCAATCCCCCGGTCAAACTCATGATCACCGTAATTCAAGACAAAGAAACTGGCATGATCCCACAAATAATTCCAAACATGATCCCACAAATAATCTGTCCCTGAACTAGGGTAATCGTCCTTCATTTTTGGGATATTTCATCAATACCCTTACTATAAGTGTTATGAGAAAGATAACTTTGACCACGTAGAATTACACGAAATTTATTATACTATATTTTTATGAAATTAAGAGGTAATAAAATTCCATTCGTCAAATTTTAAAAAGCGCTAGTACATCGTGTAAAGTATATTTTAAATCATTACATTAAAGTATACAGAGTTCATTCCGGGTGAACCTGTGTTAATTTCTTTGTGGGATCTTGCTAGTTTCTTGGCTATAAATATTGGTGATCATGAATTTAACTAGGGGATAGTAATAGTCCCGTCTCGAACCGAGGTAATGGCCCTTATTTTTTGGGGTATTTCATTAATACCCTTACTATAAGTGTTATGCGAAAGATCACTTCGACCACGTAGAATTACATAAAATTTAATATTCTAGGTGTTTTATGAAATGAAAAGCAAAAACTATTCTATCCGCCCAATTTAAAAAGCGCCAGTACATCGTTTAGAGTAAATTATAGATGATTACTTATAAGTATACAGAGTTTATTTAGGATGAACCTGTGTGGAATTCTTCGTGGGATTATTCCAGTTTCATTGCCATGAATTATAGTAATCATCAGTTTGACTGGGGGATGGCAATAGTTCCGTCCCCAAAATAGGGTAATCCTCCTTACTTTTTTGGGGTATTCCAATAATACCCTTACTATTAGTGTTATAAGAAATATCACTTCGACCACGTTGAATAACATGAAATGTAATATTCTAGGTTTTTTAAGATATGAAAAGCTAAAAAAATACCGTCCATCAAATTTTAATAACCTCTATTACAACGTGTGAAGTAAATTTTAGATGATTACTTATAAGTGTACAGATTTCATTCAGGATGAACCTATGGTGAATTTTTCATGGGATCGCGCTAGTTTCTTTGTCATGAATAAAAGTGATCATGAGTTTGATTGGCGGATAGCAATGGTCCCTTAACCGGGGTGGCCGTTCTTCAATTTTGGGGTATTCCATTAATACCCTTACTATAAGCATTATGAGAATTATCACTTTGACCACATTGAATTACTTAAAATTTAATATTCTAGGTTTTTATGAAATTAAAAGCTCATTCAACTCCGTCTGTCAAATTTTTAAAAGCGCTAGTACATCATGTTGAGTAAATTTTAGATGATTACTTATATGTGTACAAAGTTAATTCAGGATGAACATGTATAGAATTCTTGTGGGGCCATGCTAGTTTTTTGGTCATGAATAGCGGTGGCTATGTGTTTGCCTGGGGGATGGCAATGGACCCTTCCCCGAACCGGGGTAGTCATCTTTCACTTTTGGTGTATTAAATTAATACCATACTATAATCGTTATGAGAATGATCACTCTGACCATATTGAATTACATGAAATTTAATATTCTGGATTTTTATGGAATTAAAAGATAATAAAATTCCATCTGTCAGAATTTAAAAAGCGCTAGTACATCGCGTAGTGTATATTGTAGATGGTTACTTATAAGTATACATAGTTCTTTTAGGATGAACCTCTATGGAATTCTTCATGGGATCATGCCAGCTTCTTTGTCATGAATAACAGTGATAATGTGTTAGAGTGGGGGAAGGCTATGGTCCCATCCCCGAACCAGGGTAATCTCCATTCTTTTTTGGGGTATTCCATTAACAACCTTACTATAACTGTTATGAGAAAGATCACTTCGACCACGTAGAATTACATAAAATTTAATATTCTAGGTTTTTTGTGAAATAAAAAGCTAAAAATATTTTGTTGGTCCAATTCTGAAAAGCGCTAGTACATCGTGTATAGTAAATTATAGATGATTACTCACAAGTATACAGAGTTCATTCAGGATGAACCTGTGTGGAATTCATTGTGGGATTATGCCAGTTTCTTGTCATGAATAACGATGATCATGAGTTAGACTAGGGGATGGAAATAGTTCCGTCCCCAAAATAGGGTAATAATCCTTCATTTTTTGGGTATTCCATTAAAACCCTTACTATATGTTTTATGCGAAAGATCACTTCGACCACGTTGAATAACATTAAATTTAATATTCTAGGTTTTTTTATGAAATGAAAAGCTAAGTAAATTCTGTCCTGCAAATTTTAACAAGCTCTAGTACATCGTGTGGAGTAAAATTTAGATGATTACTTATAAGTGCAAAGAGTTCATTCAGGATGAACCTATGGTGATTTCTTCGGGGGATGATGCTAGTTTCTTAATCATGAATAACAGTGATCATGAGTTTGATAGGGGGATGTCAATGGTCCCTTCCCCAAACCAGGGTAGCCATTCTAAAATTTTGGAGTATTCCATTTATACCCTTACTGGAAGCGTTATGAGAAAGATCACTTCGACCCTGATTAATTACATGAAATTTAATATTCTAGGCATTTTAAGAAATTAAAAGCTAATTAAATTCCTTCTTTCAAAATTTTGAAACGCGCTATTACATCGTGTTGAGTAAATTTTAGATGATTACTTATACGTTTACAGAGTTAATTCAGGATGAACTTGTGTGATATTCTTTGTTGGATCATGCTAGTTTATTTGTCATGAATAACGTTGGCCATGAGTTTGACTGGGGATAACAATGGACCATTCTCTAAACCGGGGTAGGTGTCCTTCATTTTGGGGGTATTCCTTTAATACCCTTACTATAAGCGTTATGAGAAAGATCACTATGACCATGTTGAATTACATGAAATTTAATACCTTAGCTTTTTATGAAATTAAAAGATAATACAATTCCGTTTGTCAAATTTTAAAGAGAGCTAGTATCGTGTAGAGTATATTGTAGATGATTACTTATAAGTATACAGAGTTCATTCAGGATGAACCTGTGTTGAATTCTTTGTGGGATAATTCCAATTTCTTTGTTATGAGTAATGGTGATCATGCGTTTAACTGGGAAATAATAATGGTCCCGTCCCAGACCTTGGTAATCGTCCATCTTCTTTGGAGTATTCCATTAATACCCTTACTATAAATGTTATGAGAAAGATCATTTCGACCATGTAGAATTACATAAAATTTAATGTTATTGGTTTTTAATGAAATGAAAAGCTAAAATAATTACGTCCTTCCTATTTTGAAAACTGCGAGTACATTGTGTAGAGTAAATTATAGATGATTACTCATAAGTATGCAGAGTTCATTCCGGATGAACCAGTGTGGAATTCATTGTGGGATTATGCCAGTTTCTGTGTCATGAATAACGGTGATCATGAGTTAGACTAGGGATTGGCAATAGTTCCATCCCCGAAATAGGGTAATCCTACTTCATTTTTGGGGTATTCCATTAATACCCTTCCCATAGGTGTTATGAGAAAGGTCACTTCGACCACGTTGAATAACATGAAATTTAATATCTTAAGTTTTTATGAAATGAAAAGCTAAGTAAATTCTGTCCGTCAAATTTTAATTTGCTCTAGTACATCGTGTGGAATAAATTTTAGATGATTACTTATAAGTGTAAAAAGTTCATTCAGGATGAACCTATGGGGAATTCTTCGTGGGATCATTCCAATTTATTAGTCATGAGCAATGGTCCCTTCCCTAAACAAGGGTAGCCGTTCTTCAATTCTGGGGTATTCCATTAATACCCTTACTATTAGCATTATGAGAAAGATCACTTCGACCACATGGAATTCCATGAAGTTTAATATTCTAGGTATATTAAGAAATTAAAAGCTAATTAAATTCCGTCTGTCAAATTTTGTAATGCGCTAGTACATCGTGTTGAGTAAATTTTAGATGATTACTTATAAGTGTACATAGTTAATTCAGAATGAACCTGTGTGAAATTCTTCGTGGGATCATGCTAATTTATTTGTCATGAATAACGGTGGCCATGAGTTTGACTGGGGGATGGCAATGGACCCTTCCCTGAACCGGTGTAGTTGTCCTTCATTTTTGGGGTATTCCATTAATACCCTTACTATAAGCATTATGAGAAAGATCATTACGACCACGTTGAATTACATGAAATTAAATATTCAATATTTTTATGAAATTAAAAGATAATAAAATTCCGTCCGTTAAATTTTAAAAAGCGCCAGTACATCGTGTAGAGTATATTGTAGATGATTACTTATAAGTATACAGAGTTCATTCAGGATGAACCTGTGTTAAATTCTTTGTGGGATCATGCCTGTTTCTTTGTTATAAGTAATGGTGATCATGCATTTAACTAGGGGATGGTAATGGTCCCGTCCCAAACTAGGGTAATCACCCATGTTTTTTGGAATATTCCATTAATACCCTTACTATAAGTGTTATGAGAAAGATCACTTCGACCACGTAGAATTACATAAAATTTAATATTCTAGGTTTTTTTATGAAATGAAAAGCTAAACAATTCTGTCGGTCCAATTTTGAAAAGCGCTAGTACATCGTGCAGAGTAAATTATAGATGATTACTCATAAGTATACAGAGTTCATTCAGGATGAACCTCTGTGGAATTCAACGTGGTATTATGCCAGTATCTTTCTCATGAATAACGGTTATCATGAATTAGACATGAGGGTGGCAATAGTTCCGTCCCCAAAATATGGTAATCATCCTTCATTTTTGGGGTATTCCATTAATACCCTTACTATAATTGTTATGAGAAAGATCACTTCGACCATGTTGAATAACATGAAATGTAATATTCTAGGTTTTTTATGAAATGAAATGCTAAGTAAATTATGTCCGTTAATTTTTAATATGTTCTAGTACATCGTGTGGAGTAAATGTTGGATGATTACTTATAAGTGTAAAGACTTCATTAGGATGAACCTGTGGGGAATTCTTTGTGGGATTATGCTAGTTTTTCAGTTATGAATAACGGTGATCATGAGTTTGATTGGGGGATGGCAATGGTCCCTTCCCTAAACCAGGGCAGCCTTTCAAAACTTTTGGTGTATTCTATCAATACCCTTACTATAAGCATTATTAGAAAGATCACTTCGACCACATTGAATTACATGAAATTAAATATTCTAGGTATTTTATCAAATTAAAAGGTAATTAAATTATGTCAGTTAAATTTTGAAAAGCGCTAGTACATCGTGTTGATTAAATGTTAGATGATTACATATAAGTGTACAGAGTTAATTCATGATGAACCCGTGTGAAATTCTTCATGGGATAATTTTAGTTTATTTGTCATGAATAACGGTGGCCATGAGT
This sequence comes from Rubia yunnanensis, assembly GCA_037428765.1. Taxonomy (NCBI): domain Eukaryota; kingdom Viridiplantae; phylum Streptophyta; class Magnoliopsida; order Gentianales; family Rubiaceae; genus Rubia; species Rubia yunnanensis. The sequence goes on from CM075066.1 coordinate 41,020,480, forward strand.
TTAACTGGGGGATTGCAATAGACCCTTCCCTGAACCGGGGTAGTCGTTCTCATTTTTGGGGTATTCCATTAATACCCTTACTATAAGCATTATGAGAAAGATCACTATGACCACATTGAATTACATGAAATTTAATATTCTAGATTTTTAAAAAATTAAAAGATAATAAAATTCTGTCCGTCAAATTTTAAAAAGCGCCAGTACATCATGTAGAGTATATTGTAGATGATTACTTAATAGTATACAAAGTTCATTCAGGATGAACCCGTGTTGACTTCTTTGTGGGATCATGCCAGTTTCTTTGTTATAAATAATGGTGATCATGCGTTTAACTGGGGGACGGTAATGGTCCCGTCCTAAACCGGGGTAATCGCCCATCTTTTTTGGATTATTCCATTAATACCCTTAACATAAGTATACAGAGTTCATTCAAGATGCACCTGTGTTGAATTCATTGTGGGATTATGCTAGTTTCTTTGTCTTGAATAACGGTGATCATGAGTTAGACTAGGGGATGGCAATAGTTCCATCCCCGAAATAGAGTAATCATCCTTCATTTTTAGGGTATTCCATTAATACCCTTACTATAAGTGTTATGAGAAAGATCACTTTGACCATGTTAAATGACATTAAATATAATATTCTAGATTTTTTATGAATTGAAAGACTAAGTAAATTCTATCCGTCAAATTTTAATAAGCACTTTTACATCGTATAGAATAAATTTTAGATAATTACTTATAAGTGTAAAGAGTTCATTCAGGATGAACCTACGGGGAATTCTTCGTGGGATCATGCTAGTTTCTTAGTCATGCATAACGGTGATCAAGAGTTTTGGATGTCAATAGTCCCTTCCCCGAACTAGGGTAGCCGTTCTTAAATTTTGGGGTATTCCATTTATACCCTTACTATCCTTACTATAAGCGTTATGAGAAAGATCACCACGTTAAATTACATTAAATTTAATATTCACAATTTTTTATGAAATTAAAAGCTAATTAAATTCCATCTGTCAACTTTTGAAAAGCTCTAGTACATCGTGTTGAGTAAATTTTAGATGATTACTCATAAGTGTACAGATTTCATTCAGGATAAACCTATGGTGAATTTTTCATGGGATCGTGCTAGTTTCTTTGTCATGAATAACGGTGATCATGAGTTTGACTGGCGAATGAAAATGGTCCCTTAACCGAGGTAGCCGTTCTTCAATTTTGGGGTATTCCATTAATACCCTTACTATAAGCGTTATGATAACTATCACTTCGACCACATTGAATTACTTGAAATTTAATATTCTAGGTTTTTATGAAATTAAAAGCTAATTCAATTCGTCTGTCAAATTTTTAAAAGCACTAGTACATCGTGTGGAGTAAATTTTAGATGATTACTTATATGTGTACAAAGTTAATTCAGGATGAACCTGTGTGAAATTCTTCGTGGGATTATGCTAGTTTATTTTTCATGAATAACGGTGGCCATGAGTTTGACTGGGGGATGGCAATGCACCCGTCCCTGAACCCGGGTAGTGGTCCTTCATTTTTGAGGTATTATATTAATACCCTTACTATAAGCGTTGTAAGAAACATCACTACGACAACGTTGAATTACATGAAATTAAATATTCTAGATTTTTATGAAATTAAAAGATAATAAAATTCCATCCATCAAATTTTAAAAATCGCTATACATCGTGTAGAGTATATTGTAGATGATTACTTACAAGTATACAAAGTTCATTCAGGATGAACTTCTGTTGCATTCTTTGTGGGATCATGCCAGTTTCTTTTTTATAAATAATGTTTATCATGCATTTAACTGGGGGATGGTAATGGTCTCGTCCCTTACCTGGGGAATCGCCCATCTTTATTGGAGTATTCCATTAATACCCTTACTATAAGTGTTATGAGAAATATCACTTTGACCATGTAGAATTACATAAAATTTAATATTCTAGGTTTTTTATGAAATGAAAAGCTAAAATAATTATGTCCGTCCAATTTTGAAAAGCGCGAGTACATCATGTAGAGTAAACTTTAGATGAGTACTCATAAGTATTCAGAGTTCATTATGGATGAACCAGTGTGGAATTCATCGTAAGATTGTGCTAGTTTCTTTGTCATGAATAACAATGATCATGAGTTAGACTAGGGGATGGCAATAGTTCCGTCCCCGAAATAGGGTAATCATTCTTCATATTTGGTGTATTCCATTAATACGCTTCCTAATAGTGTTTTGAGAAATATCACTTCGACCACATTAAATAACACGAAATTTAATAATCTAGATTTTTAATGAAATGAAAAGCTAAGTAAATTCTATCCGTCAAATTTTAATATGCTCTAGTACATCGTGTGGGGTAAATTTTAGATGATTACTTATAAGTGTAAAGATTTCATTGTGGATGAACGTATGGGGAATTCTATGTGGGATCATGCTAGTTTCTTAGTCATGAATAACGGTGATCATGAGTTTGATTGGGGGATGGAAATGGTCCCTTCCCCAAACCAGGGTAGCCGCTCTTAAATTTTGGGGTATTCCATTAATACCCTTACTATAGGCGTTATGAGAAAGATCACTTCGACCACTTTGAATTACATGAAATTTAATATTCTAGGTATTTTAAGAAATTAAAAGCTAATCAAATTCCGTCAGTCAAATTTTGAAAAGCGCTAGTACATCGTGTTGAGTAAATTATAGATGATTACTTATAAGTGTACAAAGTTAATTCAGGATGAACCCGTGTGAAATTATTCTTGGGATCATGCCATTTTATTTTTCATGAATAATGGTGGTCATGAGTTTGACTGGGGGATGGCAATGGACCCTTTCCTGAACTGGGGTACTCATCCTTTGTTTTTGGGGTATTCCATTAATACCCTTACTATAAGCCTTGTGAGAAAGATCCCTACGACCACGTTGAATTACATGAAATTTAATATTCTACATTTTTATGAAATTTAAAGATAACAAAATTCCGTCCGTCAAATTTTAAAAAGCGCCAGTACATCGTGTAAATATTGTAGATGATTACTTGTAAGTATCCAGAGTTCATTCATGATGAACCTGTGTTGAATTCTTTGTGGGATCATGCCAGTTTCTTTGTCATAAATAATGGTGATCATGCATTTAACTGGGGGATGGTAATAGTCTCGTCCCAAACTAGGGTAATTGCCCATCCTTTTTGGGCGTTGGCAGCGCCATTAACGGCAGATATAACCGTTAATGGCAGAACATAGTGATAGGGAGGGAGAGGATGGGAAGAAGAGAAACAGTAGTGTGTAAATCGCACCGTTTTCGCAAGAAATCGCACTCAGAAACAGTACTTGTTAGATCCATGAAACTTAAGTAGAATTACATGAAATTTAATATTCTAGGTTTTTTATGAAATGAAAAGCTAATAAAATTCCATCCGTCCTATTTTAAAAAGAGATAGTTCATCAGGTTGAATAAATTGTACATGATTACTTAGAAGCATACATAGTTCATTCAGGATGAACCTGTTTGGAATTATTTGTGGGATCATGCCAGTTTCTTTGTCTTGAATAACGGTGATCATGAGTTTGACCGGGGGATTGCAATGCATCTGTCATTATGCATTGCAATCCCCCGGTCAAACTCATGATCACCGTTATTCAAGACAAAGAAACTGGCATGATCCCACAAATAATTCCAAACATGATCCCACAAATAATCTGTCCCTGAACTAGGGTAATCGTCCTTCATTTTTGGGGTATTTCATCAATACCCTTACTATAAGTGTTATGAGAAAGATAACTTTGACCATGTAGAATTACACGAAATTTATTATACTATATTTTTATGAAATTAAGAGGTAATAAAATTCCATTCGTCAAATTTTAAAAAGCGCTAGTACATCGTGTAAAGTATATTTTAAATCATTAAATTAAAGTACATAGAGTTCATTCCGGGTGAACCTGTGTTAATTTCTTTGTGGGATCTTGCCAGTTTCTTGGCTATAAATATTGGTGATCATGAATTTAACTAGGGGATAGTAATAGTCCCGTCTCGAACCGGGGTAATGGCCCTTATTTTTTGGGGTATTTCATTAATACCCTTACTATAAGTGTTATGCGAAAGATCACTTCGACCACGTAGAATTACATAAAATTTAATATTCTAGGTGTTTTATGAAATGAAAAGCAAAAACTATTCTATCCGCCCAATTTAAAAAGCGCCAGTACATCGTTTAGAGTAAATTATAGATGATTACTTATAAGTATACAGAGTTTATTTAGGATGAACCTGTGTGGAATTCTTCGTGGGATTATTCCAGTTTCATTGTCATGAATTATGGTAATCATCAGTTTGACTGGGGGATGGCAATAGTTCCGTCCCCAAAATAGGGTAATCCTCCTTACTTTTTTGGGGTATTCCAATAATACCCTTACTATTAGTGTTATAAGAAATATCACTTCGACCACGTTGAATAACATGAAATGTAATATTCTAGGTTTTTTAAGATATGAAAAGCTAAGAAAATACCGTCCATCCAATTTTAATAACCTCTAGTACAGCGTGTGAAGTAAATTTTAGATGATTACTTATAAGTGTACAGATTTCATTCAGGATGAACCTGTGGTGAATTTTTCATGGGATCGCGCTAGTTTCTTTGTCATGAATAACGGTGATCATGAGTTTGATTGGCAGATGGCAATGGTCCCTTAGCCGGGGTGGCCGTTCTTCAATTTTGGGGTATTCCTTTAATACCCTTACTATAAGCGTTATGAGAATTATCACTTTGACCACATTGAATTACTTAAAATTTAATATTCTAGGTTTTTATGAAATTAAAAGCTCATTCAATTCCGTCTGTCAAATTTTTAAAAGCGCTAGTACATCGTGTTGAGTAAATTTTAGATGATTACTTATATGTGTACAAAGTTAATTCAGGATGAACATGTATAGAATTCTTGTGGGACCATGCTAGTTTTTTGGTCATGAATAGCGGTGGCCATGTGTTTGACTGGGGGAAGGGAATGGATCCTTCCCCGAACCGGGGTAGTCATCTTTCACTTTTGATCACTCTGACCATATTGAATTACATGAAATTTAATTTTCTGGATTTTAATGGAATTAAAAGATAATAAAATTCCGTCTGTCAGAATTTAAAAAGCGCTAGTACATCGCGTAGTGTATATTGTAGATGGTTACTTATAAGTACACATAGTTCTTTTAGGATGAACCTCTATGGAATTCTTCATGGGATCATGCCCGTTTCTTTATCATGAATAATAGTGATAATGTGTTAGAGTGGGGGAAGGCTATGGTCCCGTCGCCGAACCAGGGTAATCTCCCTTATTTTTTGGGGTATTCCATTAATAACCTTACTATAACTGTTATGAGAAAGATCACTTCAACCACGCAGAATTACATAAAATTTAATATTCTAGGTTTTTTGTGAAATAAAAAGCTAAAAATATTTTTTTGGTCCAATTCTGAAAAGCGCTAGTACATCGTGTATAGTAAATTATAGATGATTACTCACAAGTATACAGAGTTCATTCAGGATGAACCTGTGTGGAATTCATTGTGGGATTATGCCAGTTTCTTGTCATGAATAACGATGATCATGAGTTAGACTAGGGGACGGAAATAGTTCCGTCCCCAAAATAGGGTAATAATCCTTCATTTTTTGGGTATTCCATTAAAACCCTTACTATATGTTTTATGCGAAAGATCACTTCGACCACGTTGAATAACATTAAATTTAATATTCTAGGTTTTTTTATGAAATGAAAAGCTAAGTAAATTCTGTCCTGCAAATTTTAACAAGCTCTAGTACATCGTGTGGAGTAAAATTTAGATGATTACTTATAAGTGCAAAAAGTTCATTCAGGATGAACCTATGGGGAATTCTTCGGGGGATGATGCCAGTTTCTTAGTCATGAATAACAGTGATCATGAGTTTGATAGGGGGATGGAAATGGTCCCTTCCCCAAACCAGGGTAGCCATTCTGAAATTTTGGGGTATTCCATTTATACCCTTACTAGAAGCGTTATGAGAAAGATCACTTCAACCATGATTAATTACATGAAATTTAATATTCTAGGCATTTTAAGAAATTAAAAGCTAATTAAATTAATTTTTTCAAAATTTTGAAACGCGCTATTACATCGTGTTGAGTAAATTTTAGATGATTACCTGTACGTTTACAGAGTTAATTCAGGATCAACTTGTGTGATATTCTTCATTGGATAATGCTAGTTTATTTGTCATGAATAACGTTGGCCATGAGTTTGACTGGTGGATAACAATGGACCATTCCCTAAATCGGGGTAGTTGTCCTTCATTTTGGGGGGTATTCCTTTAATACCCTTACTATAAGTGTTATGAGAAAGATCACTACGACCATGTTGAATTACATGAAATTTAATACTTTAGATTTTTATGAAATTAAAAGATAATCGAATTCCGCCTGTTAAAATTTAAAAAGCGCTAAAACATCGTGTACAGTATATTGTAGATGATCACTTATAAGTATACATGGTTCAGTTAGGATGAAACGCCATGAATTTCTTTGTTGGATTATGCTAGTTTCTTTGTCATGAACAACAGTGATAATGAGTTTGACAGGTAGATGGCTATGGTCCTATCCCCGAACCAGGGTAATCACCCTTCGTTTTTGGGGTATTCCATTAATACCCTTACTATAAGTGTTATGCGAAAGATCACTTCGACCACGTAGAATTACATAAAATTTAATATTCTAGGTGTTTTATGAAATGAAAAGAAAAAACTATTCTATCCGCCCAATTTAAAAAGCGCCAGTACATCGTTTAGAGTAAATTATAGATGATTACTTATAAGTATACCGAGTTTATTCAGGATTAACTTGTGTGGAATTCTTCGTGGGATTATTCCAGTTTCTTTGTCATGAATTACGGTAATCATCAGTTTGACTGGGGGACGGAAATAGTTCCGTCCCCAAAATAGGGTAATGCTCCTTACTTTTTTGGGGTATTCCAATAATACCCTTACTATAAGTGTAATAAGAAATATCACTTCGACCATGTTGAATAACATGAAATTTAATATTCTAGGTTTTTTAAGGTATGAAAAGCTAAGAAAATACCGTCCATCCAATTTTAATTACCTCTAGTACAGCGTGTGAAGTAAATTTTAGATGATTACTTATAAGTGTACAGATTTCATTCAGGATGAACCTATGGTGAATTTTTCATGGGATCGCGCTAGTTTCTTTGTCATGAATAATAATGATCATAAGTTTGATTGGCGGAAGGCAATGGTCCCTTAACTAGGGTAGACGTTCTTCAATTTTGGGGTATTCCATTAATACCCTTACTATAAGCGTTATGAGAATTATCACTTCGACCAAATTGAATTACTTAAAATTTAATATTCTAGGTTTTTATGAAATTAAAAGCTAATTCAATTCCGTCTGTCAAATTTTAAATGCGCTAGTACATCGTGTTGAGTAAATTTTAGATGATTACTTATATGTGTACAAGTTAATTAAGGATGAACATGTATAGAATTCTTGTGGGACCATGCTAGTTTTTTGGTCATGAATAATGGTGGCCATGTGTTTGACTGGGGGATGGCAATGGACCTTTCCCCGGACCGGGGTAGTCGTCCTTCACTTTTGGTGTATTAAATTAATACCATACTATAATCGTTATGAGAAAGATCACTCTGACCATATTGAATTACATGAAATTTAATATTCTGGATTTTTATGGAATTAAAAGATAATAAAATTCCGTCTGTCAGAATTTAAAAAGCGTTTGTACATCGCATTGAGTATATTGTACATGATTACTTATAAGTATACATAGTTCTTTTAGGATGAACCTCTATGGAATTCTTCATGGGAACATGCCAGTTTCTTTGTCATGAATAACAGTGATGATTTGTTAGAGTGGGGGAAGGCTATGGTCCCGTCCCCGAACAAAGGTAATCTCCCTTCTTTTTTGGGATATTCCATTAATAACCTTACTACAACTATTATGAGAAAGATCACTTCGACCACGTAGAATTACATAAAATTTAATATTCTAGGTTTTTCATGAAATGAAAAGCTAATAAAATTCAATCCATCAAATTTTAAAAAGCGCTAGTACATTGTGTAGAGTAAATTATAAATGATTACTTATAAGTATAAAGAGTTCATACATGATGAACCTGTGTAGAATTCATCGTGGGACAATGCTAGTTTCATTGTTATGAATAACAGTGATCATGAGTTTTACAGGGGATGGCATTGGTTGTGTCCCCTAAATAGAGTAATCATCCTTCATTTTTGGGGTATTCCATTAATACACTTCTATGAGTGTTAAAAGAAAGATCACTTCGACTAAGTTGAATACCATGAAATTTAATATTTTAGGTTTTTTATGAAATGTAAAGCTATGTAAATTCTGTCCGTTAAATTTTAATAAGCTCTAATACATGGTGTGGAGTAAATTTTAGATAATTACTTATAAGTGTAAAGAGTTCATTCGGGATGAACCTATGGGGAATTCTTCATGGGATCATGCTAGTTTCTTTGTCAGGATTAACGGTGATCATGCGTTTCATTGGGGGAGGGAAATGGTCCCTTCCCCGAACCGGGGTAGCCGTTCTTCAATTTTGGGGTATTCCATTAATACCCTTACTATAAGCGTTATGAGTAAGATCACTTCGACCGCTTTGAATTACATGAAATTTAATATTCTAGGTTTATTATAAAATTAAAAGATAATTAAATTCCATCTAGCAAATTTTAAAAAGCGCTAGTACATCGTGTTGAGTAAATATACGATGATTACTTACAAGTGTACTGAGTTAATTCAGGATGAACCTGTGTGGGATTCTTCGAGGGACGATGCTAGTTTTGTTGTCATGAATAATGGTGGCCATGAGTTTGACTGGGGAATAGCAATGGACTCTTCCCCGAACCGGGGTAGTCGTCCTTTACTTTTGGGGTATTCCATTAATACCCTTACTATAAGCGTTATGAGAAAGATTACTCCGACCACGTTGAATTACATGAAATTTAATATTCTAGATTTTTATGAAATTAAAAGATAATTGAATTCCGTCTGTTAACATTTAAAAAGTGCCAGTACATCGTGTACAGTATATTGTAGATGATCACTTATAAGTATACATAGTTCATTTAGGATGAAACGCCATGAATTTCTTCGTCGGATTATGCCAATTTCTTTGTCATGAACAACAGTGATAATGAGTTTGACAGGTGGATGGCTATGGTCCTATCCCCGAACCAGGGTAATCACCCTTCTTTTTTGAGGTATTCCATTAATACCCTTACTATAAGTGTTATGAGAAAGATCACTTCGTCCAAGTAGAATTACATGAAATTTAATATTCTAGGTTTTTTATGAAATAAAAATCTAATAAAATTCCATCCGTCCTATTTTAAAAAGAGATAGTTCATCAGGTTGTTAAAATTGTACATGATTACTTAGAAGCATACAGAGTTCATTCGGGATGAACCTGTTTGGAATTATTCGTGGGATCATGCCAGTTTATTTGTTTTGAATAACGGTGATCATGATTTTAACCAGGGGATTGCAATGGATCTGTCCCTGAACTAGGGTAAACATCCTTCATTTTTGGGGTATTTCATTAATACCCTTACTATAAGTGTTATGAGAAAGATAACTTTGACCACGTAGAATTACACGAAATTTAATATACTATATTTTTATGAAATTAAGAGATAATAAAATTCCATTCGTCAAATTTTAAAAATCGCTAGTACATCATGTAAAGTATATTTTAAATGATTACATATAAGTATACAGAGTTCATTCCGGATGAACCTGTGTTAATTTCTTTGTGGGATCATGCTAGTTTCTTGGCTATAAATATTGGTGATCATGAATTTAACTAGGGGATGGTAATAGTCCTGTCCCGAACCGGGGTAATGGCCCTTATTTTTCGGGGTATTTCATTAATACCCTTACTATAACTTTTATGCGAAAGATAACTTCGACCACGTAGAATTACATAAAATTTAATATTCTAGGTGTTTTATGAAATGAAAAGCTAAAACTATTCTATCCGTCCAATTTAAAAAGCGCCAGTACATCGTTTAGAGTAAATTATAGATGATTACTTATAAGTATACGGAGTTTATTCAGGATGAACCTGTGCAGAATTCTTCGTGGGATTATTCCAGTTTCATTGTCATGAATTATGGTAATCATCAGTTTGACTGGGGGATGGCAATAGTTCCGTCCCCGAAATAGGGTAATCCTCCTTACTTTTTTGGGGTATTCCAATAATACCCTTACTATTAGTGTTCTAAGAAATATCACTTCGACCACGTTGAATAACATGAAATTTAATATTCTAGGTTTTTTAAGATTTGAAAAGCTAAGAAAATACTGTCCATCCAATTTTAATAACCTCTAGTACATCGTGTGAAGTAAATTTTAGATGATTACTTATAAGTGTACAGATTTCATTCAGGATGAACCTATGGTGAATTTTTTATGGGATCGCACTAGTTTCTTTGTCATGAATAACGGTGATCATGAGTTTGATTGGCGGATGGCAATGGTCCCTTAACCGGGGTAGCTGTTCTTCAATTTCGGGGTAGTCCATTAATACCCTTACTATAAGCGTTATGAGAATTATCACTTCGACCACATTGAATTACTTTAAATTTAATATTCCAGGTTTTTATGAAATTAAAAGCTAATTCAATTCCGCCTGTCAAATGTTTAAAAGCGATAGTACATCATGTTGAGTAAATTTTAGATGATTACTTATATGTGTACAAAGTTAATTAAGGATGAACATGTATAGAATTCTTGTGGGACCATGCTAGTTTTTTGGTCATGAATAATGGTGGCCATGTGTTTGACTGAGGGATGGCAATGGACCTTTCCCCGGACCGGGGTAGTCGTCCTTCACTTTTGGTGTATTAAATTAATACCATACTATAATCGTTATGAGAAAGATCACTCTGACCATATTGAATTACATGAAATTTAATATTCTGGATTTTTATGGAATTAAAAGATAATAAAATTCCGTCTGTCAGAATTTAAAAAGCGCTAGTACATCGCGTAGTGTATATTGTAGATGGTTACTTATAAGTATACATAGTTCTTTTAGGATGAACCTCTATGGAATTCTTCAGGGGATCATGCCAGCTTCATTGTCATGAATAACAGTGATAATGTGTTAGAGTGGGGGAAGGCTATGGTCCCGTCCCCGAACCAGGGTAATCTCCCTTCTTTTTTGGGGCATTCCATTAATAACCTTACTATAACTGTTATGAGAAAGATCACTTCGACCACGTAGAATTACATAAAATTTAATATTCTAGGTTTTTTATGAAATAAAAAGCTAAAAATATTTTGTTGGTCCAATTCTGAAAAGCGCTAGTACATCGTGTAGAGTAAATTATAGATGATTACTCACAAGTATGCAGAGTTCATTCAGGATGAACCTGTGTGGATTTCATTGCGGGATTATGCCAGTTTCTTTGTCATGAATAACGATGATCATGAGTTAGACTAGGGGATGGCAATAGTTCCGTCCCCAAAATAGGGTAATAATCCTTCATTTTTTGGGTATTCCATTAAAACCATTACTATATGTTTTATGTGAAAGATCACTTCGACCACATTGAATAACATTAAATTTAATATTCTAGGTTTTTTATGAAATGAAAAGCTAAGTAAATTCTGTCCTGCAAATTTTAACAAGCTCTAGTACATCGTGTGGAGTAAAATTTAGATGATTACTTATAAGTGCAAAGAGTTCATTCAGGATGAACCTATGGGGAATTCTTTGGGGGATGATGCTAGTTTCTTAGTCATGAATAACAGTGATCATGAGTTTGATAGGGGGATGTCAATGGTCCCTTCCCCAAACCAGGGTGGCCATTCTGAAATTTTGGGGTATTCAATTTATACCCTTACTAGAAGCGTTATGAGAAAGATCACTTCGACCATGATTAATTACATGAAATTTAATATTCTAGGTATTTTAAGAAATTAAAAGCTAATTAAATTCCTTCTTTCAAAATTTTGAAACGCGCTATTACATCGTGTTGAGTAAATTTTAGATGATTACTTATACGTTTACAGAGTTAATTCAGGAAGAACTTGTGTGATATTCTTTGTTGGATCATGCTAGTTTATTTGTCATGAATAACGTTGGCCATGAGTTTGACTGGGGGATAACAATGGACCATTCCCTAAACCGGGGTAGTTGTCCTTCATTTTGGGGGTATTCCTTTAATACCCTTACTATAAGCATTATGAGAAAGATCACTATGACCATGTTGAATTACATGAAATTTAATACCTTAGCTTTTTATGAAATTAAAAGATAATACAATTCCGTTTGTCAAATTTTAAATAGAGCTAGTAAATCGTGTAGAGTATATTGTAGATGATTACTTATAAGTATACAGAGTTCATTCAGGATGAACCTGTGTTGAATTCTTTGTGGGATAATTCCAATTTCTTTGTTATGAGTAATGGTGATCATGCGTTTAACTGGGAAATAGTAATGGTCCCGTCCCACACCTTGGTAATCGTCCATCTTCTTTGGAGTATTCCATTAATACCCTTACTATAAGTGTTATGAGAAAGATCATTTCGACCACGTAGAATTACATAAAATTTAATGCTATTGGTTTTTAATGAAATGAAAAGCTAAAATAATTACGTCCTTCCTATTTTGAAAACTGCGAGTACATTGTGTAGAGTAAATTATAGATGATTACTCATAAGTATGCAGAGTTCATTCCGGATGAACCAGTGTGGAATTCATTGTGGGATTATGCCAATTTCTGTGTCATGAATAACGGTGATCATGAGTTAGACTAGGGGATGGCAATAGTTCCGTCCCCGAAATAGGGTAATCCTACTTCATTTTGGGGGTATTCCATTAATACCCTTCCCATAGGTGTTATGAGAAAGGTCACTTCGACCACGTTGAATAACATGAAATTTAATAACTTAAGTTTTTATGAAATGAAAAGCTAAGTAAATTCTGTCCGTCAAATTTTAATTTGCTCTAGTACATCGTGTGGAATAAATTTTAGATGATTACTTATAAGTGTAAAAAGTTCATTCAGGATGAACCTATGGGGAATTCTTCGTGGGATCATTCCAATTTATTAGTCATGAATAATGGTGATCATGAGTTTCATTGGGGGATGGCAATGGTCCCTTCCCTAAACAAGGGTAGCCGTTCTTCAATTCTGGGGTATTCCATTAATACCCTTACTATTAGCATTATGAGAAAGATCACTTCGACCACATGGAATTCCATGAAGTTTAATATTCTAGGTATATTAAGAAATTAAAAGCTAATTAAATTCCGCCTGTCAAATTTTGTAATGCGCTAGTACATCGTGTTGAGTAAATTTTAGATGATTACTTATAAGTGTACAGAGTTAATTCAGAATGAACCTGTGTCAAATTCTTCGTGGGATCATGCTAATTTATTTGTCATGAATAACGGTGGCCATGAGTTTGACTGGGGGATGGCAATGGACCTTTCCCTGAACCGGTGTAGTTGTCCTTCATTTTTTGGGTATTCCATTAATACCCTTACTATAAGCATTATGAGAAAGATCATTACGACCACGTTGAATTACATGAAATTAAATATTCAATATTTTTATGAAATTAAAAGATAATAAAATTCCGTCCGTTAAATTTTAAAAAGCGCCAGTACATCGTGTAGAGTATATTGTAGATGATTACTTATAAGTATACAGAGTTCATTCAGGATGAACCTGTGTTAAATTCTTTGTGGGATCATGCCTGTTTCTTTGTTATAAGTAATGGTGATCATGCATTTAACTAGGGGATGGTAATAGTCCCGTCCCAAACTGGGTAATCACCCATGTTTTTTGGAATATTCCATTAATACCCTTACTATAAGTGTTATGAGAAAGATCACTTCGACCACGTAGAATTACATAAAATTTAATATTCTAGGTTTTGTTATGAAATGAAAAGCTACACAATTCTGTCGGTCCAATTTTGAAAAGCGCTAGTACATCGTGCAGAGTAAATTATAGATGATTACTCATAAGTATACAGAGTTCATTCAGGATGAACCTCTGTGGAATTCAACGTGGCATTATGCCAGCATCTTTCTCATGAATAACGGTTATCATGAATTAGACATGAGGGTGGCAATAGTTCCATCCCCAAAATATGGTAATCATCCTTCATTTTTGGGGTATTCCATTAATACCCTTACTATAACTATTATGAGAAAGATCACTTCGACCATGTTGAATAACATGAAATGTAATATTCTAGGTTTTTTATGAAATGAATGCTAAGGAAATTATGTCCGTTAATTTTTAATATGTTCTAGTACATCGTGTGGAGTAAATGTTGGATGATTACTTATAAGTGTAAAGACTTCATTAGGATGAACCTGTGGGGAATTCTTTGTGGGATTATGCTAGTTTTTCAGTTATGAATAACGGTGATCATGAGTTTGATTGGGGGATGGCAATGGTCCCTTCCCTAAACCAGTGCAGCCTTTCAAAACTTTTGGTGTATTCTATCAATACCCTTACTATAAGCATTATTAGAAAGATCACTTCGACCACATTGAATTACATGAAATTAAATATTCTAGGTATTTTATCAAATTAAAAGGTAATTAAATTATGTCAGTTAAATTTTGAAAAGCGCTAGTACATCGTGTTGAGTAAATGTTAGATGATTACATATAAGTGTACAGAGTTAATTCATGATGAACCCGTGTGAAATTCTTCATGGGATAATTTTAGTTTATTTGTCATGAATAACGGTGGCCATGAGTTTAACTGGGGGATTGCAATAGACCCTTCCCTGAACCGGGGTAGTCGTTCTCATTTTTGGGGTATTCCATTAATACCCTTACTATAAGCATTATGAGAAAGATCACTATGACCACATTGAATTACATGAAATTTAATATTCTAGATTTTTATGAAATTAAAAGATAATAAAATTCTGTCCGTCAAATTTTAAAAAGCTCCAGTACATCATGTAGAGTATATTGTAGATGATTACTTAATAGTATACAAAGTTCATTCAGGATGAACCCGTGTTGACTTCTTTGTGGGATCATGCCAGTTTCTTTGTTATAAATAATGGTGATCATGCGTTTAACTGGGGGACGGTAATGGTCCCGTCCTAAACCGGGGTAATCGCCCATCTTTTTTGGATTATTCCATTAATACCCTTAACATAAGTGTTATGAGAAAGATCAGTTCAACCACTTAGAATTACATAAAATTTAATATTCTAGGTTTTTTATGAAATGAAAAGCTAACAATACTTTGTTAGTCCCATTTTGAAAAGTGCTAGTACATTGTGCAGAGTAAATTATAGATGATTACTCATAAGTATACATAGTTCATTCAGGATGCACCTGTGTGGAATTCATTGTGGGATTATGCTAGTTTCTTTGTCTTGAATAACGGTGATCATGAGTTAGACTAGGGGATGGAAATAGTTCCATCCCCGAAATAGAGTAATCATCCTTCATTTTTAGGGTATTCCATTAATACCCTTACTATAAGTGTTATGAGAAAGATCACTTTGACCACGTTAAATAACATTAAATATAATATTCTAGGTTTTTTATGAATTGAAAGACTAAGTAAATTCAATCCGTCAAATTTTAATAAGCACTTTTACATCGTATGGAATAAATTTTAGATAATTACTTATAAGTGTAAAGAGTTCATTCAGGATGAACCTACGGGGAATTCTTCCTGGGATCATGCTAGTTTCTTAGTCATGAATAACGGTGATCAAGAGTTTTGGATGTCAATAGTCCCTTCCCCGAACTAGGGTAGCCGTTCTTAAATTTTGGGGTATTCCATTTATACCCTTACTACCCTTACTATCCTTACTATAAGCGTTATGAGAAAGATCACCATGTTAAATTACATTAAATTTAATATTCACGAGTTTTTATGAAATTAAAAGCTAATTAAATTCCGTCTGTCAACTTTTGAAAAGCTCTAGTACATCGTGTTGAGTAAACTTTAGATGATTACTCATAAGTGTACAGATTTCATTCAGGATGAACCTATGGTGAATTTTTCATGGGATCGTGCTAGTTTCTTTGTCATGAATAACGGTGATCATGAGTTTGACTGGTGGATGAAAATGGTCCCTAAACCGAGGTAGCCGTTCTTCAATTTTGGGGTATTCCATTAATACCCTTACTATAAGCGTTATGAGAACTATCACTTCGACCACATTGAATTACTTGAAATTTAATATTCTAGGTTTTTATGAAATTAAAAGCTAATTCAATTCGTCTGTCAAATTTTTAAAAGTGCTAGTACATCGTGTGGAGTAAATTTTAGATGATTACTTATATGTGTACAAAGTTAATTCAGGATGAACCTATGTGAAATTCTTCGTGGGATCATGCTAGTTTATTTTTCATGAATAACGGTGGCCATGAGTTTGACTGGGGGACGGCAATACACCCGTCCCTGAACCCGGGTAGTGGTCCTTCATTTTTGAGGTATTATATTAATACCCTTACTATAAGCGTTGTAAGAAACATCACTACGACAACGTTGAATTACATGAAATTAAATATTCTAGATTTTTATGAAATTAAAAGATAATAAAATTCCATCCATCAAATTTTAAAAATCGCTATACATCGTGTAGAGTGTATTGTAGATGATTACTTACAAGTATACAAAGTTCATTCAGGATGAACTTCTGTTGCATTCTTTGTGGGATCATGCCAGTTTCTTTTTTATAAATAATGTTTATCATGCGTTTAACTGGGGGATGGTAATGGTCTCGTCCCTTACCTGGGGAATCGCCCATCTTTATTGGAGTATTCCATTAATACCCTTACTATGAGTGTTATGAGAAATATCACTTTGACCATGTAGAATTACATAAAATTTAATATTCTAGGTTTTTTATGAAATGAAAAGCTAAAATAATTATGTCCGTCCAATTTTGAAAAGCGCGAGTACATCATGTAGAGTAAATTTTAGATGAGTACTCATAAGTATTCAGAGTTCATTATGGATGAACCAGTGTGGAATTCATCGTAAGATTGTGCTAGTTTCTTTGTCATGAATAACAATGATCATGAGTTAGACTAGGGGACGGCAATAGTTCCGTCCCCGAAATAGGGTAATCATTCTTCATATTTGGTGTATTCCATTAATACGCTTCCTAATAGTGTTTTGAGAAAGATCACTTCAACCACATTAAATAACATGAAATTTAATAATCTAGATTTTTAATGAAATGAAAAGCTAAGTAAATTCTATCCGTCAAATTTTAATATGCTCTAGTACATCATGTGGGGTAAATTTTAGATGATTACTTATAAGTGTAAAGATTTCATTGTGGATGAACGTATGGGGAATTCTATGTGGGATCATGCTAGTTTCTTAGTCATGAATAACGGTGATCATGAGTTTGATTGGGGGATGGAAATGGTCCCTTCCCCAAACCAGGGTAGCCGCTCTTAAATTTTGGGGTATTCCATTAATACCCTTACTATAGGCGTTATGAGAAAGATCACTTCGACCACTTTGAATTACATGAAATTTAATATTCTAGGTATTTTAAGAAATTAAAAGGTAATTAAATTCCATCAGTCAAATTTTGAAAAGCGCTAGTACATCGTGTTGAGTAAATTATAGATGATTACTTATAAGTGTACAAAGTTAATTCAGGATGAACCCGTGTGAAATTATTCTTGGGATCATGCTATTTTATTTTTCATGAATAATGGTGGTCATGAGTTTGACTAGGGGATGGCAATGGACCCTTTCCTGAACTGGGGTACTCATCCTTTGTTTTTGGGGTATTCCATTAATACCCTTACTATAAGCCTTGTGAGAAAGATCACTACGACCACGTTGAATTACATGAAATTTAATATTCTACATTTTTATGAAATTAAAAGATAACAAAATTCCGTTCGTCAAATTTTAAAAAGCGCCAGTACATCGTGTAGATATTGTAGATGATTACTTGTAAGTATCCAGAGTTCATTCATGATGAACCTGTGTTGAATTCTTTGTGGGATCATGCCAGTTTCTTTGTTATAAATAATGGTGATCATGCGTTTAACTGGGGGATGATAATAGTCTCGTCCCAAACCGGGGTAATTGCCCATCCTTTTTGGAGTATTCCAGTAATACCCTTACTATAAGTGTTATGAGAAAGATCACTTCGACCACATAGAATTACATAAAATTTAATATTCTAGGTTTTTTTTAAATGAAAAGATAAAACAATTCGGTCCGTCCAATTTTGAAAAGCATTAGAACATCGTGCAGAGTAAATTATAGATGATTACTCATAAGTATACAAAGTTCATTCAGGATGAACCTGTGTGGAATTCATCGTAGGATTATACCAGTTTCTTTGTTACGAATAACGGTGATCATGAATTAGACTAGGGGATGGCAATAGTTCCGTTCCCAAATTAGGGTAATCATCCTTCATTTTTGGGCTAATTCATTAATACCCTTACTATAAGTGTTATGAGAAAGATCACTTCGACCACGTTGAATACCATGAAATTTAATATTCTAGGTTTTTTATGAAACGAAAAACTAAATAAATTCTGTCCTTCAAATTTTAATAAGCTCTAGTACATCGTCTGGAGTAAAGAAGGAAGATTTCGAGATACTCTGCTTAGGCACAGATTTACGTTGAATAATCCCAGGGGCTTTAGATGATTACATATAAGTGTAAAGAGTTCATTCAGGATGACCTATGGGGAATTTTTCGTGGGATCATGCTAGTTTCTTAGTCATCAATAACGATGATCATGAGTTTGACTGGGGGATGGCAATGGTCCCTTACCTAAACCGGGGTAGCTGTTCTTAAATTTTGTGGTCTTCCATTAGTACCCTTACTATAAGCGTTACGAGAAAGATCACTTCGACCACATTGAGTTACATGAAATTTAATATTCTAGGTTTTTAAAGAAGCTAATTAAATTCCGTCTGTCAAATTTTGAAAAACGCTAGTACATCGGTTGAGTAAATTTTAGATGATTACTTATAAGTGTATAGAGTTAATTCAGGATGAACCAGTGTGAAATTATTCATGGGATCATGCTAGTTTATTTGTTATGAATAACAATGGCCATAAGTTTTACTAGGGGATTGAAATGAACCCTTCCCTGAACTGGGGTAGTCGTCCTTCATTTTTTGGGTATTCCATTAATACTCTTACTATAAGCGTTATGAGAAAGATCACTAGGACCACGTTGAATTACATGAAATTTAATTTTCTATATTTTTATGAAATTAAAACATAATAAAATTCTGTCCGTCAAATTTTTAATACCTCTAGTACATCATGTAGAGTATATTGTAGATGATTACTTATATGTATACGTAGTTCATTTAGGATGAACCTCTATTGAATTATTTGTAGGAACATGCCAGTTTCTTTGTCATGAATAACAGTGATAATGAGTTTGACTGGGGGATGACTATGGTACCGTCCCCGAATTGGGGTAATCGCCCTTATTTTTTGGTGTGTTCCATTAATCCCCTTACTAAAGCGTTATGAGAAATATCACTTTGATCACGTAGAATTACATGAATTTTAATAGTCTAGGTTTTTTATGAAATGAATAGCTAATAAAATTTTGCCCATCCAATTTTAAAAAGCGATAGTTCATCGTGTCGAGTAAATTGTAGATGCTTACTTATAATTATACGGAGTTTATTCAGGAGGAACCTGTGTGGAATTAATTTTGGGATTATGCCAGTTTCTTTGTCATCAATAACAGTGACTATTTGTTTTACTCGGGGATGTCTATGGTCCCGCCCCCCAACCGGGGTAATCACCCTTCCTTTTTGGGATATTCCATTGATACCCTTACTATAAGTGTTATGAGAAATATCACTTTGACCAAGTAGAATTACATGAATTTAAATATTCTAGGTTTTTTATGAAATGAAAAGCTAATAAAATTCTGTCTATCAAATTTTAAAAAGTGATAGTTCATTGCGTAGAGTAAATTGTAGGTGATTACTTAGAAGTATACAGAGTTCATTTAGGATGAACCTGTGTGGAATTATTCATCAGATCATGTTAGTTTCTTTGTCATAAATAACGGTGATCATGAGTTTGAACGGGGATTGCAATGGCTCCGTCCCTGAACTAGGGTAATCGTCATTCATTTTTAAGGTATTTAATTCATATCCTTACTATAATCGTTATGAGAAAGAACATTTGGACCACTATGAATTACATGAAATTTAATATTCTAGATTATTATGAAATCAAAAGATAATAAAATTTTGTCCGTCAAATTTTCAAAAGCCTTTGTAGATTGTGTAGAGTATATTGTAGATGATTACTTATAAGTATACATAGTTCATTTAGGATGAACCTGTGTGGAATTCAACGTTGGATTATGCTAGTTACATTGTAATGAATAATAGTGATCATTAGTTTGACTAGGTGATGGCTTTGGTTCCATCTCCAAATCGGGGTAATCGCCATTCTTTTTTGGGGTATTCCATTAATACCCTTACTGTAATTGTTATGCGAAATATCATTGGACCACGTAGAATTACATGAAACTTAATTTTCTTGGTTTTTTATGAAATGAAAAGATAATTAAATTCCGTCCGTCAAATTTTAGTAAGCGCTAGTACATTGTGTGGAGTAAATTTTAGATGATTACTTATAAATATACAGAGTTCATTCAGGATGAACCAGTGTGGAATTATTCGTGGGATAATGCCAGTTTCGTTGTCATGAATAACATTGATCATGAGTTTGATTGGGGGATGGCAATGGTTCCGTTCCCAAACTAGTGTAATCATCCTTAATTTTTGGTGTATTCCATTAATACCCTTATTACAAGTGTTATGAGAAAGATCACTTCGACCACGTAGAATTTTATGAAATTTAATATTCTATATTTTTATGAAATTAAAAAATAATGAAATTCCTTTTGTAAAATTTTAAAAAGCACTAGTAAATTGGTTTGTGTATATTGTAGATGATTACTTATACGTATACTGAGTTCATTCAGGATGAACCTGTATGGAATTCTATATTGAATCATGCTAGTTTATTTGTCATGAATAATGGTGATCATGACCCTTTCCCGAACCGGGGTAGTCGCCCATTATTTTTGGATTATCCCATTAATAACCTTACTATAAGCATCATGAGAAACATCACTTCGACCACGTAGAATTATATAAAATTTAATTTTCTATATTTTTATGAAATTAAAAGATAATTAAATTCCGTCCGTCAAATTTGAAAAATGCTAGTACATCGTGTTGAGTATATTGTAGATGATTAATTATAAGTATACAGAGTTCATTAAGGATGAACCTGTGTGGAATTGTTCGTGGGATCATGCAAGTTTCTTTGTCTTGAATAACATTGATCATGGGTTTGACTAGGGGATTGCTATGGTCCCGTCCCAAAATCGGGTAATTGCCCTTACTTTTTGGGTGTATTCCGTTAATACCCTTAGTTTAGGTGTTATGAGATATATCACTTCGACCACGTAGAATTACATGAATTTTAATATTCTTGGTTTTTAAGAAATGAAAAGCTAATAAAATTCCGCCCATCCAATTTTAAATAGCAATAGTTCATCATGTAGAGTAAATTTTAGATGATTACTTAAGTATACAGAGTTCATTCAGGATGAACCTATGGTGAATTCTTCGTGGTATCATGCTAGTTTCTGTCTCTTGAATAACCGTGATCATGTGTTTTACTGGGGGATGACAATGGTCTTATTCTCGAACTAGGGCAATCGTCCATTATTTTAGGGGTATTCCATTAATACCCTTACTATAAGTTTTATAAGAATTCTCACTTCGACCACGTAGAATTTCATGAAATTTAATGTTCTTAATTTTATGAAATTAAAAGATAATAAAATTCCGTCCATCGAATTTTAAAAAGCGCTAGCACATCGTTTAGAGTATATTGTAGATGAATACTTATAAGTACACTGAGTTCATTCAGGATGAACCTGTGTGGAATTTTTTGTGGGATCATGCCAGTTTCTTCATCTTAAATAACGGTTATCATGAGTTTAACTAGGTGATGGTAATGGTCCCGTCCGAGAACCGGGGTAACCATAGTTTCTTTTTTGGGTATTCCATTAATACCCTTACTATAAGTTTTTTGAGAATGATAACTTCGACCACGTAGAATTACATGAAATTTAATATTCTAGTTTTTTTATGAAATGAAAAGCTAAAAAATTTCATCCGTCAAATTTTAAAAAGCGCTAGTATATCGTGCAAATTAAATTATAAATGATTACTTATAAGTAGACAGAGTTCATTCAGGATAACCATATGTGGAATTCATCGTGGGATCATGCCAGTTTCTTTATCACGAACAACGCTGATTATGAGTTTGACTAGGGAATGACAATGGTTCCGTCCCCAAATTAGGTTAATCGTCTTTCAATTTTGGGGTATTCCATTAATACCCTTACAATAAGTGCTATGAGAAAGATCAAATCGACCACGTAGAATTACATGAAATGTAATATTCTAGGTTTTTTATTAAATGAAAAGCTAATGAAATTGCATTCGTAAATTTTTAATAAACGTAAGTACATCGTGTGGACTAAATTTTAGATGATTACTTATAAGTGTACAGAGTTCATTCAGGATGAACCTGTGGGGAATTCTTTGTGGGATCATGCTAGTTTCTTTTTAATGAATAACGGTGATCATGAGTTTGACTTGGGGATGGCAATGGTCCCTTCCCTGAACTGGGGTAGCTGTTCTTCATATTCCGTGTATTCATTTTATACCCTTACTATAAGCGTTATGATAAAGATCACTTCAACAACGTTGAATGACATGAAATTTAATATTCTAGATTTTTTATGAAATTAAAAGCTAAATAAATTCCGTATATCAAATTATTAAAAATGTAAGTACATCGTGTGGAGTAAATTTTAGATGATTACTTAGAAGTGTATACAGTTCATTCTGGATGAACCTGTGTGGAATTCTTTGTGGGGTCATGCCTTTTTGTTTTTCATGAATAACTTTGATCATGAGTTTGACTGGGGGATGACAATCAACCCTTCCCCAAACCGTGGTAAACGTCCTTCATTTTTGGGGTGTTCCATTAATAACCTTACTATAAGCATTATAACAAAGATTACTTTGACCACGTAGAATCACATGAAATTTAATATTCTATATTTCCATGAAATTAAAAGATAATAAAATTCCGTTAGTCAAATTTTAAAAAGCGCTAGTACATCGTGTTGAGCATATTGTGGATAATTACTTATAAGTATATAGAGTTCATTTAGGATAAACTTGTGTGGAATTCTTCGTGGCATCATGCCAGTTTCTTTGTCATGAATAATAGTGATCATGAGTTTTACTAGGATGGCTATGGTTCATCCACTAACCGGGGTATTGCCCATCCTTTAAGATGTGTTCCATTAATACCCTTACTATAAGTGTTATGAGAAACATCATTTCAACCACGTAGAATTACATGAAATTTAATATTCTATATTTTTATGAAATTAAAAGATAATAAAATTCGGTCCGTCAAATTTTTTAAAAGCGCTAGTACATCGGGTAGAGTATATTGTAGATAATTACTCATAAGTATACAGAGTTCATTCAGGATGTACCTGTGTGGAATTATTTGTGGGATCATGTCAGTTTCTTTGTTATATAACGGTGATCATGCGTTTAACTTGGGGTTGGTAATGGTCCTGTCTCGATCCGGGGTAATCGCCCTTCTTTTTTGGGAAATTCTATTAATACCCTTACTATAAGTGTTATGAGAAAGATCACTTCGACCACGTAGAATTACATAAAATTTATTATTCTAGGTTTTTTATGAAATGAAAAGCCAAAACAATTCTGTCCGTCCAGTTTTAAAAAACGCTAGTACATCATGTAAAGTAATTTATAGATTATTACTTATAAGTATACGGACTTCATTCAGGATGAACCTGTGTGGAATTTATCGTGGGATTATGCCAATTTCTTTGTCATTAATAACAGTGATTATTGGTTTAACTGGGGGATGGCAATGGTTTCGTCCTCGAACTAGGGTAATCATCCTTCATTCTTGGGGTACCATTAATACCCTTACTATAAGTGTTACGAGAAAGATCATTTCGACCAAGTAAAGATACATAAAATTTGTGAAACGAAAAGCTATTAAATTCTGTCCATCAAATTTTTATAATTGCTAGTACATCGTGTGGAGTAAATTTTAGATGATTACTCTTATGTGTACAGGGTTCATTCAGGATGAACCTGTGTGGAATTCTTCATGAGATTATGCTATTTTCTTTGTCATGAATAATGGTGATCATGAGTTTTACTAGAGGATGGCAATGGTTCCGTCCCTGAACTAGGGTAATCGCCCTTAATTTTTGGGGTATTCCATTAATACCCTTACTATAAGTGTTATGAGAATGATCACTTCGACCACATAGAATTACAAGAATTTTAAAATTCTATATTTTTATGAAATTAAAGGATAATAAAATTCCGTCCGTCAAATTTTTAAAAGTACTTGTACATCGGTTAAAGTATATTGTAGATGCTTACTTATAAGTATACATAGTTCTTTCAGGATAAACCTATGTTGAATCCTAATGGGATCATGCTAGTTTATTCCAAACGGTGGTCATGAGTTTGACTCGGGAATGGCAATGGACCCTTCTCCAAACTAGGGTAGCCGTCCTTCATTTTTGGGTTATTCCATTATTACCCTTACTATAAGCGTTATCAGAAAGATCACTTCGACCACGTAGGAGAACATGAAATTTTGTATTCTAGATTTTTATGGAATCAAAAGATAATAAAATTTTATCCGTCAAATTTTAAAATCCGCTAGTACATCGTGTAGAGTATACTGTAGATGAATACTTATAAGTATACATAGTTCATTTAGGATAAACCGGTGGAGAATTCTTCGTGGGTTTATGCCAGTTTCTTTGTCATGAATAACAGTTATAATGAGTTTAACTGGGGACGGGCTATGGTCCCATTCCCAAACCGGGGTAGCCAACTTTCATTTTAAGGGTATTCCATTAATACCTTTACCATAAGCGTTATGAGAAAGTCACTTCGACCACGTTGAATTACATGAAATTTGATATTCTAGGTTTTTTATGAAATTAAAAGCTAAATAAATTCCGTCTTTCAAATTTTTAAAAATTTTAGTACATCACGTGGAGTAAATTTTAGATGATTAGTTAGAAGTGTCTAGAGTTCATTCTGGATGAACATGCGTGGAATTCTTTGTGGGGTCATGCCTTTATGTTTTTCATGAATAACATTGATCATGAGTTTGACTGGGGGATGATAATCGACCCTTCCCCAAACCGTGGTAGACGTCATTAATTTTTGGGTTGTTCCATTAATAACCTTACTATATATTATAATAAAGATTACTTTGACCACGTCGAATCACATGAAATTTAATATTCTATATTTTCATGAAATTAAAAGATAATAAAACAATTTTTGTCAAATCTTGAAAAGCGTTAGTACATAGTATTGAGTATATTGTAGATAATTACTTATAAGTATACAGAGTTCATTTAGGATAAACCTGTGTGGAATTTTTCGTGGGATCATGCCAGTTTCTTTGTCATGAATAACAGTGATCATGAGTTTTACTAGCGGGTGGTTATGGTTCATCCACGAATCGGGGTATCGCCCTTCCTTTTAGCTATGTTCCATTAATACCCTTACTATAAGTGTTATGAGAAACATCATTTCAAACACGTAAAATTACATGAAATTTAATATTTAAGATTTTTAAGATAAAAATTCCGTCCGTCAAATTTTTTAAAAGCGCTAGTACATCGGGTAGAGTATATTGTAGATGATTACTCATAAGTATACAGAGTTCATTCAGGATGTACTTGTGTGGAATTATTTGTGGGATCATGCTAGTTTCTTTGTTATAAATAATAGTGATCATGCGTTTAACTTGGGGTTGGTAACGGTCCTGTCCCGATCCGGGGTAATTGCCCTTCTTTTTTGGGGAATTATATTAATACCCTTACTATAAGTGCTATGAGAAAGATCACTTCGACCACGTAGAATTACATTAAAAATTTTTATTCTATGTTTTTTATGAAATGAAAAGCTGAAATAATTATGTCCGGCCAATTTTAAAAAGTGCTAGTACATTGTGTAGAGTAAATTATAGATGATTACTTATAGGTATACGGAGTTTATTCAGGATGAACCTGTGTGGAATTTTTTTTGTCATGAATAACAGGGATTATTGGTTTGACTGGGGGATGACAATGGTTCCGTCCTAGAACTAGGGTAATCATCCTTTATTTTTGGGGTATTCCATTAATACCCTTACTATAAGTGTTACGAGAAATATCACATCGACCAAGTAAAGATACATAAAATTTGTGAAATGAAAAGCTATTACATTCCGTCCGTCAAATTTTAATAAGCGCTAGTACATCGTGTGGAGTAACTTTTAGATGATTACTTTTATGTGTACAGAGCTCATTCAGGATTTCATAGCCTTACTATAAGTGTTATGAGAATGATCACTTTGACCGCGTAGAATTACAAGAATTTTAAAATTCTATATTTTTATGAAATTAAAGGATAATAAAATTCTGTCCGTCAAATTTTAGATGATTGCTAATAAGTGTATAGAGTGTATTCAGGATGAACGTATGTGGAATTCTTTGTGGGGTCATGCCTTTTTTATTTGTCATGAATAACAATGATAATGAGTTTGACTGGGGGATGACAATCGACCCTACCCCAAACCTGGGTAGTCGCCCTTCATTTTTGGGGTATTCCGTTAATACCCTTCCTATAAGCGTTATGACAAATATTACTTCGACCACGAAGAATTACATGAAATTTAATATTCTATATTTTTATGAAATTAAAAGATAATAAAATTCCGTCTGTCAAATTTTAAATAGCACTAGTACATCGTGTAGAGTATATTGAAGATGATTACTTATAAATATACAGAGTTCATTTAGGATGAACTCGTGTGGAATTCATTGTTGGATCATGCCACTTTCTTGGTCATGAATAATAGTGATCATGAGTTTGACTAGGGGACAACTATAGTCTGTCCACGAACCGGGGTAATCGCCCTTCCTTTTGGCGGTATTCCATTAATACCCTTGATAAAAGTGTTATTAGAACATCACTTCGACCACGTAGAATTACATGAAATTTAATATTCTTGGTTTTTTATGAAATGAAAAGCTTATTAAATTTCATCCGTATATTTTTAATAAGTGCCAGTACTTCGTGTGGAGTAAATTTTAGATGACTACTTATAAGTGTACAGAGTTCATTCAGGATTAGCCTGTGGGGAATTCTTCGTGGGATCATGATATTTTCTTTTAAATAAATAACGGTGATCATGAGTTTAACTTAGGGAAGGCAATGGTTCCTTCCCCGAAACCGGAGTAGCCATTCTTCATATTTGATGTATTCCATTAATACCCTTACGATAACCTTTATGTGAAAGATCACTTCGACCACGTTGAATTACATGAAATTTGATATTCTAGGTTTTTTATGAAATGAAAAGCTAATTAAATTCTGTCTGTCAATTTTAACAAATTTTAGGACATCGTGTGGGGTAAATTTTGCTTATAAGTGTGTAGAGTTCATTCAGGATGAACCTGTGTGGAATTCTTTGTGGGGTCATGCCTTTTTTTTGTCATGAATAACAGTGACCATGATTTTACTGGGGGATGGCTATCGAACCTTCCCCAAACCGGGGTAGTCGCCCTTCATTTTTGAGGTATTCCATTAATACCCTTACTATAAGCATTATGACTAAGATTACTTCAACCACGAAGAATAACATGAAATTTAATATTCTATATTTTTAAAAAATGACAAGATAATAAAATTATGTCTGCCAAATTTTAAATAGCGCTAGTACATCGCGTAGAGTATATTGTAGATGATTACTTTTAAATATACAGAGTTCATTTAGGATGAACCTGTGTGGAATTCATTGTGGGATCATGCCACTTTCTTTGTCATGAATAACAGTGATCATGAGTTTGACTTGGGGACAGCTATGGTCCGTCCACAAACCGGGGTAATCGCCCTTCCTTTTGGCGGTATTCCATTAATACCCTTAATATAAGTGTTATTAGAACATCACTTTGACCACATAGAATTACATGAAATTTAATATTCTAGGTTTTTTATGAAATGAAAAGCTTACTAAATTGCGTCCGTATATTTTTAGTAAGTGTTAGTACTTCGTGTGGAATAAATTTGACATGATTACTTATAAGTGTTCAGAGTTCATTTAGGATGAACCTCTGGGGAATTCTTCGTGGGATCATGCTAGTTTCTTTTAAATGAATAACGGTAATCATGAGTTTAATTTTGGGGATGGCAATGGTCCCTTCCCCGAACCGGGGTAGCCGTTCTTAATATTTGGTGTATTCCATTAATACCCTTACTATAAGCTTTATGTGAAAGATCATTAGATATCTTCCGAGGTAAGGTTTTATGTCCCCCTCTCTGAGTGTACCTATTTCTTTTTATTTAATAAACAGGTAGGGGTCCGCCTAACCCCCCACCATCACAGGTGGTTTTACTTAAAAAAAGAAAAAAGGGTGAACCTGTGTGGAATTCATTGTGGGATCATGCCACTTTCTTTGTCATGAATAACAGTGATCATGCATTTGAC
The DNA here is from genome assembly GCA_037428765.1 of Rubia yunnanensis. Taxonomy (NCBI): domain Eukaryota; kingdom Viridiplantae; phylum Streptophyta; class Magnoliopsida; order Gentianales; family Rubiaceae; genus Rubia; species Rubia yunnanensis. The sequence continues at coordinate 41,049,178 of CM075066.1, forward strand.
TGGGGGACAGCTATAGTCCGTCCACGAACCAGGGTAATTGCCCTTCCTTTTGGCAGTATTCCATTAATACCCTTAATATAAGTGTCATTAGAACATCACTTCGGCCACATAAAATTACATAAAATTACATGAAATTTAATATTCTAGGATTTTTTTATGAAATGAAAAGCTTATTAAATTGCGTCCGTAAATTTTTAATAAGTGCTAGTACATCATGTGAAGTAAATTTTAGATGATTACTTATAAGTATACAGAGTTCATTCAGGATTAACCTGTGGGGAATTCTTCGTGGGATCATGCTAGTTTCTTTTAAATGAATAACGGTGATCATGAGTTTGTCTTGGGGATGGCTATGGTCCCTTCCCCGAACTGGGGTAGCCGTTCTTCATATTTGGTGTATTCCATTAATACCCTTACTATAAGCGTTATGAGAAAGATCACTTCGACCACGTTGAATTACATGAAATTTGATATTCTAGGTTTTTTATGAAATTAAAAGATAATTAAATTTCAACTGTCAATTTTTTAAAATGCTAGTACATCGTGTTGAGTAAACTTTAGATGATTGCTAATAAGTGTATAGAGTTTATTTAGGATGAACATGTGTGGAATTCTTTGTGGGGTCATGCCTTTTTGTTTGTCATGAATAACAGTGATCGTGAGTTTGACTTGTGGATGGCAATCGAGCCTTCCCCAAACCGAGGTAGTCGCCCTTCATTTTTAGGGTGTTCCTTTAATACCCTTACTATAAGCGTTATGACAATGATTACTTTGACCACGAAGAATTACATGAAATTTAATATTCTATATTTTTATGAAATAAAAAGATAATAAAATTCTGTCGGCTAAATTTTAAAGAGCGCCAATACATCGTGTAGAGTATATTGTAGATGATTACTTATAAATATACAGAGTTCATTTAGGATGAACTCGTGTGGAATTCATCGTGAGATCATGCCACTTTCTTGGTCATGAATAACAGTGATCATGAGTTTGACTAGGGGACATCACTGGTCTGTCCACGAACTGGGGTAATCGCCCTTCCTTTTGGCGGTATTCCATTAGTACCCTTAATAAAAGTGTTATTAGAACATCACTTCGACCACGTAGAATTACATGAAATTAATATTCTAGGTTTTTTATGAAATGAAAAGCTTTTTGAAATGCATCCGTAAATTTTTAGTAAGTGCGAGTACATCATGGGAGTAAATTTTAGACGATTACTTATAAGTGTACAGAGTTCATTCAGGATTACCCTTTCGGGAATTCTTTGTGGGATCATGCTAGTTTCTTTTAAGTGAATAACGGTGATCATGAGTTTGACTTGGGGATGGCAATGGTCCCTTCCCCGAACCGGAGTAGACGTTCTTCATATTTGGTGTATTCCATTAATACCCTTACTATAAGCATTATGAGAAAGATCACTCCGACCACGTTGAATTACATGAAATTTGATATTCTAGGTTTTTTATGAAATTAAAAGCTAATTAAATTCCATCTGTCAATTTTAAAAAATGCTAGTACATCGTGTGGAGTAAATTTTAAATGATTGCTAATAAGTGTATAGAGTTTATTCAGGATGAACCTGTGTGGAACTCTTTGTGGGGTCATGCCTTTTTGTTTGTCATGAATAACAGTGATCATGAGTTTGATTGGGGGATGGCAATCGAGCCTTCCCCAAACCGGGATAATCGCCGTTCATTTTTGGGGTTTCCATAAATACTCTTACTATAAGCTTTATGACAAAGATTACTTCGACCACGAAGAATTACATGAAATTTAATATTCTAAATTTTTATGAAATTAAAAGATAATAAATTCTATCTGCCAAATTTTAAATAGTGCTAGTACATCGTGTAGAGTATATTGTAGATTATTACTGATATATATACAAAGTTCGTTTAGGATAAACCTGTGTGGAATTCATTGTGGGATCATGCCACTTTCTTTGTCATGAATAACAGTAATCATGAGTTTGACTGGGGGACTGCTATGGTCCGTCCACGAACCGGGGTTATCTCCCTTCCTTTTGGCGGTATTCCATTACTACCCTTAATATAAATGTTATTAGAACATCACTTCGACCACATAGAATTACGTGAAATTTAGTATTTAAGGTTTTTTATGAAATGAAAAGCTTATTAAATTCGGTATATTTTTAATAAGTGCTAGTACTTTGTGTGGGGCAAATTTTAGATGATTACTTGTAAGTGTACAGAGTTCATTCAGGATGAACTTGTGGGGAATTTTTCGTGGGATCATACTAGTTTCTTTTAAATGAATAACGGTGATCATGAGTTTGACTTGGGGATGGCAATGGTCCCTTCCCCGAACCGGGGTATCCGTTCTTCATAATGGTGTATTCCATTGATACCCTTACTATAAGCTTTATGTGAAAGATCACTTCGACCACGTTGAATTACATGAAATTTGATATTCTAGGTTTTTCATGAAATTAAAACCTAATTAAATTCCGCCTCTCAGTTTTAAAAAATGTTAGGACATCGTGTGGAGTAAATTTTAGATGTTTGCTTATAAGTGTATAGAGTTCATTCAGGATGAACCTTTGTGGAATTCTTTGTGGGGTCATGCCTTTTTGTCTGTCATGAATAATAGTGATCATGAGTTTGACTGGGGGATGACAATCGACCTTCCCCAAACCAAGGTAGTCGCCCTTCATTTTTTGGGTATTCCATTAATACCCTTACTATAAGAGTTATGACAAAGATTACTTGGACCATGTAGAATGAAATGAAATTTAATGTTCAATATTTTTATGAAATTAAAAGGTAATAAAATTCAATCAGCCAAATTTTAAATAGCACTAGTTAGTGTAGAGTATATTGTGGATGATTACTTATAAATATACAGATTTCATTTAGAATGAACCTGTGTGGAATTCATTGTGGGATCATGCCATTTTCTTTGTCATGAATAAAAGTGATCAAGAGTTTGCCTGGGGGATGGCTATGGTCCGCCGACGAACCGGGGTAATCGCCCTTCCTTTTGGCGGTATTCCATTAATACCCTTAATATAAGTTTTATTAGAAATATCACTTCGACCACGTAGAATTACATGATTTTTAATATTCTAGATTTTTATGAAATAATAAGATAATAAAATTTCGTCATTCAAATTTTAAAAAGTGCTAGCAGATCGTGTAGAGTATATTGTGGATGATTACTTATAAGTATACATAGTTTATTTAGGATGAACCAGTGGGGAATTCTTTGTGGGATCATGCCAGTTTCTTTGTCATGAATAACAGTGATAATGAGTTTAACTGGGGACATGCTTTGGTCTCGTCACTAAACCGGGGTAGCTGTCCTTCATTTTAAGGGTATTTCATTATTCCTTTACTGTAAGCGTTATGAGAAAGATCACTTCGACCACGTTAAATTACATGAAATGTGATATTCTAGGTTTTTTATTAAATTAATAGCTAATTAAATTCCGTTCGTCAAATTTTAAAAAGCACTTGTACATTGAGTTGAGTAAATTTTAGATGATTATTTATAAGTGTACAGAGTTCATTCAGTGTGGAATTCTTTGTGGGATAATGCTAGTTTCATTGTCATGAATAACTGTGATCATGAGTTTGGGTGGGGGATGGAAATGGACACTTCTCCGAACTGGGGTATTCGTCTTTCATTTTTAAGGTATTCCATAAATCCCATTACTTCGACCACATAGAACTAAATAAATTTTAATATTCTAGGTTTTTTATGAAATGTAAAGCTAATAATATTCCGCTCGTCCAATTTGAAAATGTGATAGTTCATCGTGTAGAGTAAATTGTAGATGATTATCTATAAGTATATACAGAGTTCATTCAAGATTAACCTGTGTGGAATTATTTGTGGGATCATGCCTGTTTCTTTTTCATGAATAATAGTAATCATGAGTTTGACAAGGGGATGTCAAAGGTCCCGTCCCCGACCTGGGGTAGTCGCCCTTCTTTTTTGAGGTATTCCATTAATACCCTTACTATAAGTGTTATGAGAAATATCACTTCGACCACGTAGAATGACATGAACTCTTATATTCTAGGTTTTTCATGAAATATGAAGCTAATAAAATTCAGTCCGTCCAATTTTAAATAGCGATAGTTCATCGTGTAGAGTGAATTGTAGATGATTACTTAGAAGTATACAAAATTCATTTAGGATGAACCTGTGGGGAATTATTCGTTGGATCATGCCAGTTTCTTTGTCATGAATGACGGTGATAATGAATTTCACTAGGGGATTGCAATTGTTTCGTCCCCAAACTAGGTTAATCGTCCTTAATTTTTGGGTATTTCATTAATACCCTTACTATAAGTGTTATGAGAATGATCACTTCAACCATGTTGAATTACATTAAATATAATATTCTAAATTTTTATGACATTAAAAGATAATAAAATTTCGTCCGTCAAATTTTAAAAAGTGCTAGTAGATCTTGTAGAGTATATTGTAGATGATTACTTATAAGTATACATAGTTCATTTAGGATTAAGCTGTGTGGAATTCTTCGTGGGATTATGCCAGTTACTTTGTCTTGAATAACAATGATAGTGAGTTTGACTGGGGGATGACTATGGTCCCGTGCTCGAACTGGGGTAACCACCCTTCTTTTTTGGGGTATTCCATTGATACCTTTACTATAAGTGTTATCAGAAATATCACTTCGACCTCATAGAATTACATAAAATTTAATATTCTAGGTTTTTTATGAAATTAAAATCTTATTAAATTGCATCCATAAATTTTTAATAAGTGCTAGTACATCGCGTGTAGTAAATTTGAGATGATTATTTATAAGTGTACAGAGTTCATTCAGGATGAACCTATGGGGAATTCTTCATGGGATCATGCTAATTTCATTTAAATGAATAACGATGATCATGAGTTAGACTTGGGGACGACAATGGTCCCTTCCCCAAACGGGGGTAGCCATTCTACATATTTGGTGTATTCCATTAATACCCTTACAATAAGCGTTATGAGAAATACCACTTCGACCACGTTGAATTAGATCAAATTTGATATTCTAGGTTTTTCATGAAATTAAAAGCTAATTAAATTCCGTTTGTCAATTTTAAAAAATGCTAGTACATTGTGTGCAGTAAATTTAGATGATTATTTATAAGTGCGTAGAGTTCATTCAAGATGAACCTGTGTGGAATTTGTTGTGGGGTAATGTCTTTTGGTTTCTTATGAATAATGGTGATCATGAGTTTGACTGGTGGATGACATTCGACCCTTCCCCAAACCGGGGTAGTCGCCCTTCATTTTGGGGGTATTCCATTAATACCCTTACTGTAAGTGTTTTGAGAAATATCACTTCGGCCACGTAGAATTACATGGATTTTAATATTCTAGGTTTTTTATGTAATGAAAAGCTTATTAAATTGCGTCCAAATTTTTTTAATAAGTGCTAGTACATTGTCTGGAGTAAATTTTAGATGATTACTCAGAAGTGTACAGAGATCATTCAGGATGAACCTGTGTGGAATTCTTCGTGAGATCATGCCAGTTTCTTTGTCATGAATAACGGTGATCATGATTTTGACTGGGGGAAGGCAATGGTCCCTTCCCCGAACTATGGTAGTCGTCCTTCATAAATTTAGTATTCCATTAATACCCTATTTATAAGCGTTATAAAAAAGATCACTTCGACCACGTTGAATTACATGAAGTTTAATATTCTAGGTTTTTTATAATAAAAAAGCTAATTAAATTATGCCCGTAAAATTTTTATAACCGCTAGTACATGGTGTGGAGTAAATTTAGATGATTACTTATAAGTTTGAATAGATCATTCAGGATGAACCTCTGTGGAATTCTTCGTGGGGTAATGCCTTTTCCTTTCTCATGAATAACAATGATCATTAGTTTCATTGGGGGATGACAATGGACCCATCCCTGAACTGGGGTAGTCGTCCTTCATTTTTTGGGTATTCCAATAATACCCTTACTATAAGCATTATGAGAAAGATTACTTCGACCACGTAGAATTACACAAAATTTAGTATGATTATTTATAAGTATACATAATACATTTAGGCCGAACCTGTGTGGAATTCTTCATGGGATTATACTAGTTACTTTTTCTTGAATAACAGTGATAGTGAGTTTGACTGGGGGATGGCTATGGTCCCGTGCCTGAACTGGGGTAATCGCCCTTCTTTTTTGGGGTAATCCATTAATACCCTTACTATAAGTGTTACGAGAAATATCACTTCGACCACATAGAATTACATGAAATTTAATATTCTAGGTTTTTTATGAAATGAAAACCTTTTTAAGTTGCATCCGTAAATTTTTAATAAGGGCTAGTACATCGCAGGGAGTAAATTTTAGATGATTACTTATAAGTGTAAAGAGTTCATTAAGGATGAACCTGTGGGGAATTCTTCATGGGATCATGCTAGTTTCTTTTGAATCAATAATGATGATCACGAGATAGACTTGGGGATGGCAATGGTCCCTTCCCCGAACCAGGGTAGCCATTTTTCATATTTGATGTAATCCATTAATACCCTTACTATAAGCGTTATGAGAGATCACTTCGACCACGTTGAATTACATCAAATTTGATATTCTAGGTTTTTTATGAAATAAAAAGCTAATTAAATTCCGCCTATCAATTTTTAAAAATGCTAGTGCATCGTGTGGAATAAACTTTAGATGATTACTAATAAGTGTGTAGAGTTCATTCAGGATGAACCTGTGTGGAATTCTTTCTGGGGTCATGCATTTATGTTTTTCATGAATAACGGTGATCATGTGTTCGACTGGTGGATGACAATCGACCCTTACTATAAGTGTTAAGAGAAATATCGCTTCGACCATGTAGAATTACATGAATTTTATTATTCAAGGTTTTTTTTGAAATGAAAAGCTTATTAAATTGCGTCCATAAATTTTTAATAAGTGCTAGTACATCGTGTGGAGTAAATTTTAGATGATTACTCAGAAGTGTACAGAGATCATTCAGGATCAACCTGTGTGGAATTGTTTGTGGGATCATGCTAGTTTCTTTGTCATGAATAACGGTAATCATGATTTTGACTGGAGGGATGGCAGCGGTCCCTTCCCCGAACTATGTCTTCCTTCATTTACGGGGTTTTCCATTAAAACCCTAACTATAAGCGTTATGAGAAAGATCACTTCGACCACGTTGAGTTAGACATGGGGATGGGAATGGTCCCTTCCCCGAACCAGGGTAGCCGTTCTTCATATTTGGTGCATTCCATTAATACCCTTACTATAAGAAGTATGAGAAAGATCACTTCGACCACGTTGAATTACATCAAATTTGATATTCTAGGTTTTTCATGAAATTAAAAGCTAATTAAATTCCGTCTGTCAATTTTTAAAAAATGCTAGTACATCCTGTGGAGTAAATTTTAGATGGTTACCAATAAGTGTGTAGAGTTCATTCTGGATGAACCTGTGTGGAATTCTTTCTGGGGTCATGCCTTTTTGTTTGACTAGAATAACGGTGATCATGAGTTTGACTGGGGGATGACAACTGACCGTTCCCCAAACTGTGGTAGTCGCCCTTCATTTTTGGGGTATTCCATTAATATCCTTAGTATAACTAATATGAGACATATCACTTCGACCACGTAGAATTACATGAATTTTAATATTCTAGGTTTTTTATGAAATGAAAAGCTTATTGAATTGCGTCAATAAATTTTTAATAAGTGCTAGTACATCGTGTGGAGTAAATTTTAGATGATTACTCAGAAGTTTACGGAGATTATTCAGGATCAACCTGTGTAGAACTGTTCGTGGGATCATGCTAGTTTCTTTGTCATGATTAACGGTAATCATGATATTGACTGGGGGATGCAATGGTCCCTTCCCCGAACTATGTCGTCCTTCATTTATGGGGTATTCCATTAAAACCCTAACTATAAGTGTTGTGAGAAAGATCACTTTGACCTTGTTGAATTACATGAAATTTAATGTTCTTGGTTTTTTACAAAAAAAAACAAATTCAATTGCACCCGTAAAAGTTTTATAAGCGCTAGTACATTGTGTGGAGTAAATTTAGATGATTACTTATAAGTTTGAATAGATCATTCAGGATGAACCTCTGTGGAATGTTTCGTGGGGTAATGCCTTTTCCTTTCTCATGAATAACAATGATCATTAGTTTCATTGGGGGATGGCAATGGACCCTTCCCCGAACCGGGGTAGTCGCCCTTCATTTTTTGGGTATTCCAATAATACCCTTACTATAAGCGTTATGAGAAAGATTAATTCAATCACGTAGAATTACATAAAATTTAGTGTTCTATATTTTTATGAAATTAAAAGATAATAAAATTCCGTCCGTCAAATTTTATAAAGCGCTTGTAGATCGTGTAGAGTATATTGTAGATGATTACTTATAAGTATACAAAGTTCATTTAGGCAGAACCTGTGTTGAATTCTTCGTGGGATTATGCCAGTTACTTTGTCTTGAATAACAGTGATAGTGAGTTTGACTGGGGGATGGCTATGGTCCCATGCCCGAACTGGGGTAATCGCCCTTCTTTTTTGGGGTATTCCATTAATACCCTTACTATAAGTGTTATGAGAAATATCACTTTGACCTCGTAGAATTACATGAGATTTAATATTCTAGGTTTTTTACGTAATGAAAATCTTATTAAATTGCATCCGTAAATTTTTAATAAGTTCTAGTACATCGCTTGAAGTAAATTTTAGATGATTACTTATAAGTGTACAAAATTCATTCAGGATGAACCTGTGGGGAATTTTTCGTGGGATCATGCTAGAGTCTTTTAAATGAATAACGATGATCACGAGTTAGACTTGGGGATGTCAATGGTCCCTTCCCAAAACCGGGATAGCCGTTCTTCATATTTGGTGTATCCCATTAATACCCTTATTATAAGCGTTATGAGAAAGATCACTTCGACCACGTTGAATTACATCAAATTTGATATTCTAGGTTTGTCATGAAATTAAAAGCTAATTAAATTCCATCTATCAATTTTAAAAAATGCTAGTACATCGTGTGGAGTAAATTTTAGATCATTACTAATAAATGTGTAGAGTTAATTCAGGATGAACCTGTGTGGAATTTTTTGTGTGGTCTTGCCTTTTGTTTGTCAAGAATAACGGTGATCATGAGTTTGACTGGGGGATGACAATCAACCCTTCCCCAAACCGGGGTAGTCGCCCTTCATTTCTGGGGTATTCCATTAATATGACAAATATTACTTTGACCACGTAGAATTAAATGAAATTTTATATTCTATATTTTTATGAAATTAAATGAGAATAAAATTCCATTTGCCAAATTTTAAATAGCGCTAGTACATCGTGTACAGTATATTGTAGATGATTAGTTATAAATATACAGAGTTCAATTAGGATGAACCTGTGTGGAATTCATTGTGGGATCATGCATGTTTCTTTGTCCTGAATAATGGTGATCATGAGTTTGACTGGGAAATGGCAATGGTTCCCTCCCCAAATTAGGGTAATCGTCCTTCATTTATTGGGTATTCCATTAATACCCTAACTATAAGTGTTTTGAGAAAGATCACTTCGACCATGTAGAATTACATGAAATTTAATATTCTAGGTTTTTTATAAGTATACATAGTTCATTCATGATGAACCAGTGTGGAATTCTTCGGGGGATCATGCCAGTGTCTTTGTTATAAATAATGGTGATTATAAGTTTTACTGGGGAAAAGTAATGGTCCCGTCCCCGAATCGGGGTAATTTCCCTTCTCTTTTGAGGTATTCCATTAATACCTTTACTCTAAGTGTTATGAGAAAGATCAATTCAACCACGTAGAATTAAATGAAATTTAATATTCTAGGTTTTTTTAAAAAATTAAAAGCTAAAAACTATCCATCCGTCCAATTTTAAAAAGCTCTAGTACATCGAGTAGGGTAAATTATAGATGATTACTTATAAGTATATAGAGTTCATTCCATATGAACCTGTGTGGAATTCATTTTCGGATCATGCCAATTTCTTTGTCATGAATAATGGTGATCATGAGTTGGACTACAGGATGGCAATGGTTCTGTGCCCGAATTAGGGTAATCGTCCTTCATTTTTGGGGTATTCCATTAATACCCGTACTATAAGTGTTATGAGAAAGATCACTTCAACCACCTAGAATTATATGAAATTTAATATTCTAGTTTTTTATGAAATGAAAAGCTAACTAAATTCCATCCGTAAAATTTTAATAAGTGCTAGTATATCGTGTGGAGTAAATTTTAGATGATTGCTTATAAGTGTACAGAATTCACTCAGGATGAACCTGTGTGGAATTCTTTGTGGGATCATGCTAGTTTCTTTGTCATGAATACGTTTATCATGAGTTCTACTGGGAGATGACAATGGCCTCTTTCTCGAGCCAAGGTAGCCATCCTTCATTTTTGGGGTATTCCATTAATAGCCTTACTATAAACCTTATGAGAAACATTACATCTACCACGTTGAATTACATGAAATTTAATATTCCTGGTTATTTATGAAATTAAAAGCTAATTAAATTCTGTCTACAAAATTTTAAAAAGAGCTAGTTCATCGTGTGGAGTAAATTTTAGATGATTACTTATAAGTGTGCAGAGTTCATTCAGGATGAACCTGTGTGGAATTCTTTGTGGAGTTATGCCTTTTTCTTTTTCATGAATAACTTTTCTTCAATTCTTCAAATCTTAACTTTTCAAAGGTATTCTTCAAAGTCTTTAAACAAATTTCCTTGTCACACAAAATTCTCTAAAAAAAGTAATAAAAGCGTAAAAGTTGCTTTTAACTCTCCTTAGAGAATTTCAAGACAAAATGCTACATTTAGAGCACAAAAGTGTACAAAAGTGATTCCTAAAAGTCCTAATATAACCGTATAAAATGGGCACATCAAACCTCCCCGCACTTAAACCTTACTCGCCCTCGAGTAAGAAAAGGTTTAAGCACACAAAGGAATTCATATGTCCACATCCTAACTAATATTCCCCCAATCAAAACCTCACAAAAACTCTCAATATCATAAATCCCAAAATCAAAGATCAAATGCGAATTTTTTACATACACAACCCCACTTCCGAAATCTAACTAAACCTACCACTTATCAATTCACTATCCATAAAAACATTTCAAAGTCCCGAATTGATAATCCCAAAGTCCAATGACACAAAATGAAGTTAAAACCATATGAAGTTCAAACACATACTTCACCCCATGACAATATATCAACTGAAACAAAGTATAAAAAAATTAAGAATTTCATAACCATACTTCGTTTTTCAACCCACTAAGTTACCCAATCCCAAGAGGTCTCAAGATGTTGAGCTACCCAATCCATTCATATGACAACCACAACCTTATGACTCTAGTGCTAGCAAATGAGTGAAATCATAGCATTTTTCCTTTTTTCTCTCTTTCTCTCATTTTGCCTAGGAGCCCTTTCGGGTTTTCATCCTAGCCACACATCATGTTTCTTTGGCTCACATCTCACCTTCTTCCGCACATTTGGCCTCTCATTATTTCCTAGGTCGCCCTTTCGGGTTTTCAACCTATTCGGGTACCCAATGTTGCCTAAGTTGTTCTCTCGGGTTTTCAACTTAGCAGGTCTTCTTTTCTCTTCTTTTTTTTCATTTTCTATTTTTTTTCAAAATTTTCAATTTTTTCTTTCTTTTTCTCATGTTTTTCCAATCAAAAGTAGCAAAAAGCATTCCAAATCAAGCTAGCATGCATGTGAGTCCTCTAACCTCTCCCCGCACATAAAACATTACATTGCCCTCAATGTAAATATGTAAGGCAAGAACAATAAAACTCAAGGTAAGAGGTAGAGTGACACCCATTTCTCCGCATACTCGCTGATGATATGGTACAATCCAATGTAATTATATAGAATCAGTACCAAAATTGGTTTTGGAGCCAGAAGGGGGAGCAAAAGTGCCGTAGAAGAACTCACCCCTCGAGCAAAACGTTATCTCCTTGGCGCCGCTTGATCAAGACTAACACCACAAAAAATAACATCAAACTCACAAGTACATAAGGATTTGTAATACTAGGTTTAGCATCAAGAGTTAATAACCATACTATTCTCAAAGAACAACCCATCCATAATGCAATCACCATTATAAGATTGTCTAATAAAAATGTCCAACATATATCGACACATATCCAAGCATCATTATAGAATATAGAAATTATAGTCACAATGATGTAGTCGGCATACTACAATCAACAAAGATACTATAAAGATACAAGAATTTTCATATGTCAATATATATAAGATGGTGAAGGAATGAGTGGAGGTGTGGTGGTTCTTGGGAGTATTTAGTGGAGAAGAAGGAAGGATTATGCATTGTTTAAGCACATTTGGAAAGTTAGTTTTTCCATAGCGACTCGTGACAGCACTGGTCGCGACTCACAATGCATCGTCGCAAGTCGCGACAGGTAGGGAGGGCTTGGGTCTGGCTGGGCTCGAGGATGAAAGATGATGTCTCAAGGGGCATTTGTCTCGAGGGGCTGGTCTCAAGGGGCTCAAGAGGCAAGTGGTTCTCGAGGGCTTCTGGCCTAGAGGACTCGAGGTCTCGAGAGGGTGACATCTCGATAGATAATGGAATTTTGGGTTTAGCTCGAGTCGAGGGCTTGCAGCCTCGAGGACCCAAGGTCTCGAGGGGATGATGTCTCAAGGGCTTTAGTTCGAGTTGAGGGCAAGTGGCCTCGAGGACCCGAGGTCTTGAGGGGATGATGTCTCGAGGGCTTCAGCTCGAGTCAAGGGTTTGCAGCTTCGAGGACCCGAGGTCTCAAGGGGATAATGTCTCGAGGGATTCAACTAGAGTCGAGGGCTTGCGTCCTCGAGGGGATGATGTATCAAAGAGTTGGCCTCGAATGGCTGGTCTTGAGGGGATTATGTGTAAGGGCTAGTCTTGTGGGACAGCTGTCTCGAAGGGCTGATCTCGAGGGACAGATCATTTTTTGGGTTTGGCTCGAGTTGAGGTCTCGAGGGGATGATGTCTCGAAGACTCGTTGGTCACGAATCGTGATGGCTCGTTGCAACCCACGAAAAGTGGAGGCTGGGAGCTGAATTTTAGCACAAATATTTTTATTATGCCGCGACTCGCAACCACTCCATCGTAACTCGCAATGGTCCGTCACGACTCGCGATGGCAGGATTTCCCAACACTTAGAAAGAATTCAAGATTTTCTTACCAACATTCCAAGCTTTCTTCCCATTCCTTCATCTCATCCAATGCAATGCACTTCACTTTGCTACAAAATCACAAAAAAACACACTGTAAAAAGAACAAGACAAAATAACAAAAACTAAACAAAAAAAACTAAAATAAAGGCCAAATGTTTTTATGTCGTCAGCATGAAAAAGATCCGTATATTTATGGTCGTCAGCACAGAGAGGTGGGGATACAAAACTTTCAAGAGGAAAGTTTTGTTGAGGTGGATATGGTTTAAAGGGAGTTGGGTGGTTAGGAGGCTTGGGATTGACTTTTTGCTCCTTTCTTATCTCTCCCAAAACTTCCAAAAATGGTGGAGTTGGTTCAATAGGTAGGGGTAGGGGTCACGATGCTAATTAATGTAGCACAATCACCTCTTCCTCTTTATCATCCTCAACAACCAACTCCTAATCCCCTTACAACTCAAGATCATTTCCCATGGTGACCTCACTCACCAAATCCTCAAGTTTGATTTGGGATGGTGTATTTTCTGAATCACGAGCTTCCATTCGGGCCAATGCTTCTAATATACTCCTCGCATGCCCCTCAATAGCCTCAACAGTAGAGGAGAGCCGGTGTCCAGTTCTTCACTAATAAAGTTGTTCAAGTTTGCTATTGTATTCATGACTTCCTCACATGTAAAACTTAAACTTCCTTGTTGGGCTTGGTTTTGGGGTATGGTATAAGGTAGTGATGCCAACTATTTTGCTTGTATTGTTGGTTTTTCTGCTCATTCTCATACCACCAATCTGGATTACCACTCCATTTCGGATTGTAAGAATTGTGGTATGGATACCATTCTTGAGCTTCTTGCCCTTGAAAACCAACATCTCCTACCTCTTGGTAGCACACTTCATAATACCCTTGGTTTTTTGGAAACCAAGGGTTCTTTCCTCCTCATGGTGCTCTTCCCACAACAAATAGCAAGACTCGGTAGGATGGTCGGAATGACACATCCTACAAAACCTTGCTTGTTGAGCATTTCTTCTCATCATGAGTTCCCTCAAGGTGAGACCTCTCAAAGTTAGTATTTATAAGCCCTAATGCTTACTATCTACAACTAAGTAGATAGCAGCAAGTCAGGGTTATCCACGAAGAAGAGGGATTTTCTAAAGCGTTTAAACATAAAAGGTTGATATTAGGCTAGAAGTAAATATAAAAAATATATATATGTATACATATAAAAGAATGTAAAAAGGGGGGTTTGGTTGGTTGGTTTCCCTAAGTTATGAAAGTTAAAAGACAAGATAACTAGCAAAGTCAAGTAAATAAGCTAATCCTCAAACAAACTAAGAAAAAATGGGTTTTAAAACTACAAAAGCAAAGCCTTGGAGGCAATTGACATCCACTTCCAAAACAAATGTAGATCATTGAACCATTCACTCATTCTATCACATTTATTACCTATGGGGAATGCCAATAGAAGATCAAATTAATTCCTTCTTAATAGTAATTTGCAAAGACAAATAACGACCATTTGCAAACCTAATTGATTATCACCCTAGACAAAAAAATGACCATAGGGGTATTTCATCAATGGCATTATACATGAAGGACCATAGATTTGACAACAACAAGCCTTCTACCAAAGACATAGCCATTTAACCAAACATAGCATTCATTAGGGTAAACATAGAACAAACCACATTCAAGGTTCAACCTTTCATTGCATCTATAGGATAAATATGATAACAATCCACATTAACATACATATCTAGCAAGAGTCACAACACATTATGCACAAGAAGTTTTAAATTCATGTTCTTAGATTTTCATGCAAAGGAGCTAAGGAATTCGTCACTTTCCTAACACCCTAACACTTCAATCATGCAAACATTTCCTATTCTCAAACCACACATGGCATAAATGAAGTAAAACATAGCATTAAGAACACATGAATGCTAAATAACAAAGGCTTCAAGAACGAGTGAAACAATCTATTCACTACTTCCACTACTTGTTGTGAAGATAAATCCTCCATCCTTCTTAAAAAGTAGTTTGCAAGAGTGAATTTTACATCTCTTGTCAAAACTCACCAATGACTCCCTTAGTCAATACACGACTAAGAGTATCCCATTGGTGGCATTGAGCACGAAGAATCAACAAGCTTAGCAACACTTATAAACACTACACCGTGTCTAAGCATTTAACCAATTCATGCATTTACACAAGATTAGCCAAGAACGATCGACATTCATTGACTTCTCTCATTTGCTACCTAAAAAAAACATGACAATATATTTAACATCATCACATTCATCTAGCAATTATCAACACATCAACATCATTAAGAAGCTCTAAGTCATGCTCTTGGATTCAACATTAAATGAGGTGAGAATTAGCAACTTTCTACCAACCCTAACAAGTAATCATACAAGCAATTCATATACTCAAGCTTCCAACAACATCAATGCCAATAACAATTCACATTCAAAACTCAATAAATGCACAATAGCAAAAGCACTAAATAGATAGATATGTTTCTTACTACATAGCTATGAAAGCTTCAATTTATTGCTCCCAAGATAAAACTAAGCTAGATAATTAAAAGACATGACTAACCTACAAAAACTAAGAAAAGAAAGAAGAGAAAAACTAGGGTTTGAACCCAGAAAAATCACAGGAAGAAGAGTTATACGAAGAGGAGAGGATAAGGTGAGTATTTATAGTACAAAAAATCAAGAAAGATTTCTGGCCATACATTCGTCGTGAGTCGCAACGGAGCCCAGTTCCAGCATCTTGATTTCTTTCTTCTTTTTGTTTCATGTCCACCTCTTCACTTCACTTTTCTCCAATTCTTCAAATTTTCAAAAGCTCAACTGCAAATATTCAAATCTTCAAAAGTACTCTTCAAAGTCATCAAACAAATTGCCTTGTCACACAAAATTCTCTAGAAAAGTAATAAAAGCGTAAAAGTTGCTTTTAACTCTCCTTAGAGAATTTCCAGGCGAAATGCCACATTAAGAGCACAAAAGTGTACAAAATTGAATCCTAAAAGTCATAATATAATCGTATAAAATGGGCACATCAATTACTTATAAGTGTACAGAGTTCATTCAGGATGAACCCCCTTGGAATTTTTTGTGGGATCATGCAGGTTTCTTTGTCATGAATAATGGTGATTATGATTTTGACTGGGGGATGACAATGGTCCCTTCCCCGAACATGGGTAGTCATCCTTCATTTTTGGGGTGTTCCATTAATACCCTAATTATAAGCGTTGTTCGACCATGTTGAATTGAATGAAATTTATTATTATAGGTTTTTTATAAAGTAAAAAAAGCTAATTAAATTGTGCCTGTCAAATTTTAATAAGCGCTAGTACATGGTGTGGAGTAAATTTTAGATGATTACTTATAAGTGTGCAGAGTTCATTCAGGATGAACTTGTGTTGAATTCTTCGTGGGGTCATGCCTTTTTCTTTGTCATGAATAACGGTAATCATAAGTTTGATTTGGGTATGGCAATGGACCCTTCGCCAAACCAGGGCAGCCGTCCTTCATTTATGGGGTATTCCAATAATATCGTTAACATAAGCGTTATGAGAAAGATTACTTCGACAACGTAGAATTACATAAAATTTAATATTCCAAATTTTTATGAAATTAAAAGATAATAAAATTCTGTCCGTCAAAGTTTAAAAAGCGCTAGTACATCATGTAGAGTATATTGTAGATGATTACTTATAAGTATACATAGATCATTTAGGATGAACCTATGTGGAATTCTTCGTGAGATCATGCTAGTTTCTTTGTCATGAATAACAATGCTCATTATTTTAACTGGGGGATGGCTATGGTCCCCTCTCCGAACCGAGCTAGTCGCCCTTGTTTTTTGGGGCATTCCAATAATACCCTTATTGTAAGTGTTGTGAGAAAGATCACTTCGACCACGTAGAATTACATGAAATTTATTATTTTATATTTTTATTAATTAAAAGATAAAAAAATTCTGTCAGTCTAATTTTAAAAAATACTAGTACATCATTTAGAGTAAATTGTAGATGATTAATAATAAGTATACAGAGTTCATTCAGGATGAACCTGTGTAGAATTGTTCGAGGGATCATGCTAGTTTCTTTTCCATAAATAGCGGTGATCATGAGTTTAACTGGAGATGGTAATGGTCCTATCCCTGAACCGGGGTAATCGCCCTTTTTTAGGGGTATTCCATTATTACCCTTAATATAAGTGTTATGAGAAAGATCACTTCGACCATGTAGAATTATATGAAATTTAATATTCTAGATTTTTTATAAAATGAAAAGCTAAAAATAGTTCGTCCTTCCAATTTTGAAAAGCGCCAGTACATCGTGTAGGGTAAATTATAGATGATTACTTAAAAGTATATACAGAGTTCATTCAAGATGAAGCTGTGTGGAATTCATCGTGGGATCATGTTAGTTTCTTTGTCATGAATAAAGGTGATCATAAGTTTCACTGGGGAATGGCAATGGTTCAGTCCCTGAACTAGGGTAATCGTCCTTCAATTTTGGGGTATTCTATTAATACCCTTACTATAAGTGTTATGATAAAGATCACTTTGACCATGTAGAATTGCATGAAATTTAATTTTCTGGGTTTTTTATGAAATGAAAATCTAATTACATTCCGCCTGTCAAATTTTAATAAGCGTTAGTACATCGTTTGGAGTAAATTTTAGATGATTACTTATAAGTGTATAGAGTTTATTCAGGATGAACATGTGTGGAAATCTTCGTGGGATCATGCTAGTTTCTTTGTCATAAATAACGGTGTTCATGAGTTTGACTGGGGGATGACAACGGTCCCTTCCCCCAAATTGGGGTAGATGTCCTTCATTTTTGGGGTATTCCATTAATACCATTACTATAAGCGTTAGAGAAAGATCACTTCGACCACGTTGAATTACATGAAATTTAATATTCTAGGTTTTTTATGAAATGAAAAGCTAAATAAATTGCGTGCGTCAAATTTTAATAAGCACTAGTACATCGTGTTGTGTAAATTTTAGACGATTTCTTATAAGTGTACAGTGTTCCTTCAGGATGAACATGTGTGGAATTCTTCGTGGATCATGCTAGTTTCTTTGTCATGATTAACGTTGATGATGAGTTTGACTAGGGGATGGCAATGGACCCTTCCCCGAACCGGGGTAGTTGTCCTTCATGTTTTGGGTATTCTATTAATACCCTTACTATTAGCATTCTGAGAAAGATCACTTCGACCATGTATAATTACATAAAATTTAATATTTTAGATTTTTATGAAATTAAAGATAATAAAATTCCGTTCATAAAATTTAAAAAGAGCTAGTACATCGAGTAGAGTATATTGTAGATGATTACTTTTAAGTATACATAGATCATTTAGGATAAACCTCTGTGAAATTCTTCTTGGGATCATGCCAGTTTTTTTGTCATGAATAATGGTGATCATGAGTTTGACTGGGGGGTGGCAATGTTCCCATCCCCAAACCGGGGTAATCTCCCTTCTTTTTTGGGGTATTCCATTTATACCCTTACTTTAAGTCTTATGAGAAAGATCACTCCTACCATGTAAAATTACATGAAATTTAATATTCTCGGTTTTTTATGAATTGAAAAGCTAATAAAATTCCATCTTTCAAATTTTAAAAAGCGCTAGTTCGTCGTGTAGAGTAAATTGTAGATGATTACTTATAAGTATGAAGAGTTCATTTAGGATAAAATTGTGTGGAATTCTTCGTGGGATTATGCCAGTTTCTATGTCATGAATAACGTTGATCATGAGTTTCACTAGGGATGACAATGGTCCCATCCCTGAACCGAGGTAATGCTCATTCATTTTTGGGGTATTTCATTAATACCCTTACTATTTGTGTTATGAGAAAGATCACTATTACTACATATAATTACATGAAGTTCAATATTCTAGGTTTTTTTATCAATTTAACAGCTAAAAAAAATTCCATCCATCAAATTTTAAAAAGCGCAAGTACATCGTGTTGAGTAAGTTGTAGACTATTACTTATAAGTATACAAGGTTCATTCAGGATGAACCTATGGAATTCTTTGTGGGATCGTGCCAATTTCTTTTTCATGAATAACGGTGAACATGAGCTTGACTGGGGGATGGTCCCATCCCCAAAGATGGGTAATCGTGTGTTACTTTTGGAGTCTTCCATTAGTACTCTTATTGTAAGCGTTAGGAGTGAAAGATCACTTCCACCTCATAGAATCAAATGAAATTTGTTATTCTAGGTTTTTTAGGAAATTAAAAGCTAAAATATTCCATCTGTCAAATTTTTAAAAAATGCTAGTACATCGTACAGAGTAATTTTTAGATGACTTCTTTGATGACAATTACCAAAATTTATACTTTGGCCCCCATTGTCCGATTCCGCAAATCTATTTGCATTAAACAAATTTGGGACAAACATCAATACGATTTTGCTACGAATGAAAATTTCCAGCTGGAACTGAAATTTTGAGCCAAAATTTTGAACCAAAATTTCCCCCCAAACCCATCTCAGTACAATCATATCCCTCACCAACATAATCATTTCCCTTCTCCAACCCATTTTCTCTCAACACAACTCCACACCATCCTTTCAATTAACACCATTTCAAACATTATAGAGTCTAAACTAATTTCTTTTATCGAATATCAACAACTTTTCTAGGATGGAGTATCTCCGGGTTCAAATAAATTGAGGTAGTTCATTTTGGCATCTCCTAAATTGTATATGTTTTTTTCCACATTGACCATACATTGAATATATTCATTGAGTATGAAATTTTTGTTACATGTTATATAAGTTACAATGTTTCTCTTTCTAAAATATTATCTTGTTTGTCAGGATTGTGGAAAAAATCATAGATTATTGCTGAATATGGAAAATATTCATATTTTTGTATGAACAAAGGTTGAATGTACGACGTCGCACTTTGCTTATCGCCCTACACGATATAGAGCCGAATGCCGTGCATCATCGCATTATCCAGAACAGACATCCTCATCTTGAATGTCTGACTTTGGAAGTTTATCGGTTTAATCGACATTTCATTATTAACCAAGTGAAGCAGAAGGAGGACAGTAAAGGTACTCTTCCCATGTTTAGATTATTGTCACCTACACTTGACAATATTATGTGTACATCGTTCTGGGACTACCGAATTTTGGCATAAATTTTGTTCCATGGTTATTTGTTTTAATAGGACAAAAAGAGTTACAATGTACTGTTAGCTTCGATGTCGCACAACGTAGACAATGGATGTTAAATAGAATTTAATCATTCATGTTCACATCAACCATATGTTTTTGAATATATTCTGACATTTATTGGTAATTTATGTTCAATATTTTTTTTTCATCAGAAAGTAAATATTATATTGTTGTACAATTCTCTATGATTCATACCGCGACATCACACAAACCAGTAATGTTTCGACACCTATGTGACGTCGTATATCACAAAACATATCGACACCAAACCAATGTGGCTTACAATGGCTGATTTTCTTTTGGAAGATCGCATATTCAAATCGACGTCGTATTGATTAGCCACCCATGCCAACATGCAATCTCGCATACAATCATAACGACGTTGCCGTAACTATTAGCGTCGTCGATCTCATCAATGTCACAGTTGTTCCAGTGGCATCGCCTACTTCCATTTTGATATCAAATTTTCCTTTTAAGAATGGCAACATTGATTTGAATGATGTTACAGCCACGTGGTACTACAGTCGGCCTTCGTAGTTGGTGCGATGTCTGTTAAAGAACATATCGACCTTCATCCAAAACTGAGGTATTTTCACCTCAGTCCCAAAATTTAAAAGAACATATCGACCTTCAATATTTTGGGGGCAAAAAATCAAGGAAAAAGCCTGAAAAACTGAGGTAATAGGTGCTATTTATTGTAGTGATATAGCGATCCTCGATGCCTGCTCTGCTCAACCTGTCACTGATATTCATAAGCCCCTCGTGGAGAGCTCCCATGCCATCTGTCAGATACTGCAACTGATGATGTGCCCATTTTATACGGTTATATTAGGACTTTTGAGATTAACTTTTGTACACTTTTGTGCTATAAATGTGACATTTTGCCTTGAAATTATGTAAGGAGGGTTAAAAGCGACTTTTACGCTTTTATCACTTTTTAGAGAATTTTTTGTGACAAGGTAATTTGTTTGAAGACTTGGATTTGAGCTTTTTGAAGATATGAAGAATTGAAGAAGTGAAGAGAAGAGAAGGATATGAGATATAAAAGAGAAAGAAGAAATAATGTTGGAATATGTGTCCGTCGCGAGACTATCACGACACGCGATGGTTCGTCGCGAGCTCATCTCGAGCACATCGTGACTCGCGACGGACAAGTGGTCTGAATTTCTTCTTGATGACTCGGCACATGAGGCATAAGCCCCTCGTGACTCAGCACATGAGGCATAATGTCCAAAGATATAGCGACTAAAATAGACAGAGTATGGAAAAACACTTTCCTCCAACTACTCCTAAATTAGAATAATAATTCTCAAGTGAATCTACCAACAACACTAATCACCAACGTTCTCAAGCATGCAAGCACAGTCCACAATAATTACGTTAATCCGAGGCCTCCAATAAAGAACAAATACATCTCATCCATAATGACCCTACTTTCACAATTATTAAAATTGACAATCAGGTTATAGGGAAAGACTGGTATTTAATTGTAGTTTATGCTGAACACTCAAGACTAGAAAGACAGGAAATGTTTGGTAAAATTTTAAATTTACCCTCAAGGCCATATTTCCTCATTGGTGATTTTAATGTTATCAGAACACTCTCTGAGTACAAAGGGTCCTCTAATCCTGGAATAGATAGCATAATGGATTTTGATATATTTATTAATGCCATGGAACTGGAAGAACCCCACACAGTAGGAAACATCTACACCTGGGCAGGGTACAGGCTGAAAGGGAAAGAAATCAAGGTAAAAGAAAGAGTAGCTAAGAAACTAGACAGGGGCTTAGCTAATCAAAAACTTAGACTCATCTTCCCAAGCATATCTATACAGGTACTGAATAGAACCACATCAGATCATTGTCCACTTCTAACAAGTTTACATAATCTGAATAAAACCTACCCAAAGCCTTTTAGGTTCCAAAATATGTGGTATCTGAGAGAGGGTTTCCAGCAGGTCCTAAGGAACAATTGGGAGCAGCCTATAGAGAGTTATGGAATGTTAAGATTTAGTAACAAACTTAAAAGGCTAAAAATTTTTCTTAAACAGTGGAATAAGGATGTCTTCAAAGATGTGTTTCAGAACATTAAAGAAGCAGAGAAGGAGGTAGATAGATTGGAGGCTGAAAATGATGAAAATGATAATGCTTTAACCCTAGGAGCCCTCAATACTGCAAGAACAAACCTCCTAATCAAAATCAAGGAAAGAGATACATTCTGGAAACAAAAGAGTAGGGTGAGATGGATGAAAGATGGGGACTGCAATAGCCAATTCTTCCATAACTCTGTTAAGCAGAAACACTCCAGACTATCCATACAAAAAATTAAGGATGATAACCACCACTGGTTAACTGACCAGGATGATATTGGGAGTGCAGGGGTAAGGTTTTTTTCTAATCTTCTGCAGGATGAGAATACTGACATCAATGGTGCAAACCTTGCTTTTTTTCTCCAAGACATTCCACCCTTGATCTCCCCCCAGACAAACACAGAGCTTCTGAAACCTGCTACTTCTGATGAAGTTAAAACTGCTGTGTTTAGTCTTAGTGAAAACAGTGCCAGTGGTCCTGATGGATTTCATGGACTGTTCTATAGAAACAGTTGGGACACTATTGGCCAAGATCTTACTGAGGCAGTAAGAGACTTTCAAGTAGGTACACCAATCCCCAGGGCAATGGCATCCACCCATATTGCCCTCATACCTAAAAATCAGCATCCCTCAACTTTTAATGAGTTTAGACCTATAAGTCTTTCAAACTTTAGCAATAAAGTTTGTTCAAAGATTTTGATGGAGAGGATAAAACAGTTGATGCCCACACTTATATCAACTGAACAATCAGCTTTTCTTCAAGGGAGGGAAATTGCTGATAATGTGATCCTGATGCAAGAATCCACTAGATTCTTGCAGAAAGACAATGAATGCCTTAACCTAATCCTGAAACTGGACATGACAAAAGCTTTTGACAGGGTTTCTTGGATAGCTCTGAATTCTTTACTGCTCAAATTAGGATTTCATGGATCCCTGGTCAAAATCTTAATGTCTAACATAGCATCTGCATGGTTTTCAGTTTTAATAAATGGAGTAGCATATGGTTTCTTCAAGCCATCAAGAGGTCTCAAACAGGGGGACCCCTTGTCTCCATTTCTGTTTAATATCCTCACTGAGCTTATGTCTAGGAAGCTCCACACATTATTTGAATCTAGGGCATTAGCTAGGTTTCATCTTCCACAGCACACTACCCCACTAACACATCTGATTTATGCTGATGACACTTGCATTTTTTTAAAAGCAACTGATAAATCCCTCAGAAACTTTGCTGCTTTTATCACCTCATTTGAAAAGGCAACAGGTCAGAAAGTAAATATGCAGAAATCTTGCTTTTACACTGGAAATAAATGCAGCAGAGCACAAAAAAGAAAAATCATTAACATTCTGAGCATGCAAGAGGGCAGTTTCCCCTTTAGGTATTTAGGCTGTCCTATATACAAGGGTAGAAAACTAAATGCACATTTTCATAGTATTCTGGAAGCAATTAGTGCAAAAATTCATACCTGGAATTCAAAATGGATCTCCAGAGGAGGCAGGATCATACTCATTAAGTATGTTCTCTCCTCTATTCCTCAACATGTGTTTGCAGTGCTACAGCCAACTTGCTTTATCCTAAGAAGAATTGAAATGTTGTGTTCTGATTTTCTATGGGGGGAAACTGAAGGTAAAAAGCACAAACACTGGAGATCTTGGGAGAGAATGTCTTTCCCAGAAGATGAAAATGGGATAGGCTTAAAAAACTTAGATTCAATAATTGATGCTTATTCCCTTAAACTCTGGTGGAAAATGCAGCAGGGAATAGCCCCCTGGACAAAATTTATTTGGTCTCTCCCAAAACATAGGAGGACTTCAGATGTATGGAAAAGAGTCCAATCAGTTTCAGAATTTGCAGAAACCACACAAGAATTATTGTGGGAAGGGGAACCTGTAGTTTTTGGTGTTCAAACTGGACAGGCAATGGACTATTGATAGATAAGATAGGTGGAAATGCCCCACTGAATCCAGAACTAACTGTTAGAGAATTTATCACAAATAGGGCTCCATTACTATCTTTTTTGGCACCACATATTTCTGCTGACTTCTTACAGGAATTGCAAAGGGAACTCACTCTCACTGAGGACAGTGATATCATGGTTTGGACTCCTAGTCCACAAGGTAAGTTCTCGATTAAATGTGCTTATAAAAGTTTGAGACACAGACATAGAGAATCATCATCATTGAAGAAGGTACAATCTCTAAACCTACCTGTGAAGATCACTTTTCTGACCTGGAGAATACTAAACAACTTGATGCCTATGGATGATATGCTCACTGAATTTGGGATTGTCACTGTATCTAAATGTCCTTTTTGTGAGCATGAGGATACTCTGCAACACTTTTTTAATTCATGCCCCTATGCCTCTTTCATATGGAAACAAATGCATGCAATCCTAGAATTACCACAGGATCAGTTTGCAAATTTATGGGATAGATTAACAACTTATTGGAACATTACAAACCTGTCAAAATTGCATAACTTCCTCTGCTACTCACTGCCTTGTTTAATTCTATGGGAACTGTGGAAAGCAAGGGGACAGGTTCTATATCAGAATGTTAAGCAAACACCTTTACATACTTGGAAGCAGGTTAAGGCAAACTGTAGACTCATCTCTATAGTTAGGCCACTGATTTCAAGTAACCCCTCAGATAGCACATGGATCCAACGAGGATTAATCTCACTTTTGAATCCACCCCCACCAATAAAACTGATCCCAATTAAATGGGAACCCCCAGATACAGGCTTCAAACTGAATGTTGATGCATCTTGCAACCAAAACTCCTCATCTGTTGGGGGACTTATTAGGGATAATGGGGGTAGATTTAGACTCGGTTTCCACAAACTTACTACGGGTATTTCTCCTTTGCAGGTGGAGCTTCAGTCTGCCCTTCATGGCATTCAACTGGCAGTGGAAACCGGTTTTCATCATTTCTCACTTGAGATGGACAGTCAGAATGCAGTGAGCATCATCAATGGCAAACTGAAGCCTCCATGGAACTGCCTTCAACTGGCTAGGCAGGTGGCAGATCTAATGAAGAAACATGGCATCCGAGCTAGTCACATCTATAGGGAAATCAATGGTGCAGCAGATTTCTTGGCAAAGTACGGACAACAAAGAAGGGATCCACAACATTTCGCGGATCCTACATGCATCCCACAGCTAAAGGAAATACTTTTGAAGGACACACACTACTCTTGGAGAAGGATCAGGGCGTAGAACCGGAAATGCTAGGCTGGAGTGTACATCGACACTAGGGGTGGAGGTGTACACAAACAGAAGGGCATTTCCGGTTAAACGATTAGCTTATATGTTGGGCTAGTCGCCTTATTTTCCATGTAAAGGACTCTTTTGATAGTGGCATAGATTATGCCGCAAGAATTGCGACAACTAGTGTCCAATTCTCTCTTGTATACATCTACTGGACTGGTTTCACGGGAATTAAATCCCAATCTGATGGTAAGGGGAGCCATAATAGAATCCCTCCACCTACTGGTGGTTTCAATTAAAAAAAAAGTTTGGCCGAGATTGCATGTGGTGGAATCTTGGTGTGAGGGTTATGCAGAACCTCCCTAGGGTGAACCAAAGCAACTCCAGTGCTCCAAAAGGAATCACGAATTCAGCTCCCCGAAAAAAATTACCAATCTGCAGCCGAAGCTCTCAATAATCTGCTCAAAATCACGTACTCTATGGGGTTCAGGTTCAGTGAGTTGGATAGAGCTTGGAAAGGGGAAAATTTTGATATATGGTAGGGAAATATTGGATGAAAAATGAGGAAGTTATGGAAATTTTAGTGAGAGAGGGTTGGCTGGAATTTGTATCCGAGAGGGGGGAAAGGGTTGTGTTTTTGAGGAAGAGAAAAATGATGAAGGCTGGTGTGGGGAAAGTGCTATGATACGAGGGGTATATATGGGAGGTAGGCTAGGCTATAATTGGCTAGGGTGGGCGGCAGTGCGGATCCTAAATTGGACCTTGCGCAACACTTGGCATCCATGTCGGGCATGTGTTGGTTCGCACCGCACACACGTTAGGTGCATGCCAGCCTGTGCCACATCCGTACAGTTTGCAATCCAAGGGCACGTGGTAGCTACATCAGCTCTGTGCTGACTAGCTCTGGCATGTAGCTCTGGCATGAAGCTCAGGCTTGCGCCAAACTTTTGGGCACAAACCATCAGTTAGCGCCAATTCTCTGGGCATGAACCTTCCCTTCGTGCCAAATCCCCTGGCGTGAACCTTCCTTCCACGCCAAGCCTCTGGCACAGATCACCTGCCTTTCTTTCTCCTACAAATTTTCTCTCGCACCTACATCCAAAAAACAATAAAAACTAGATTAGTACTGTTCCACACAAACAATTGATGACTAAAACTTCCCAAAATATTTCCACCAAAGATCAAACTCACTCCCAAAATTTTAAGAACATTCGAAAGAAAACTTCTACTTGAAATGAAAGCTATGTTTCTTTATTGTCATCTTCATGGCTTATTTTTCCCTCAATTTGAGAAACTAAAGAGAGTAGCTCGGTGGGTCACTGGAATCACCATCCTTGACACCACTAGTGACCACACCACGATTGATGTGCTTGGAAACTATCAAGAAGCTGAACCACCAGACCCTTAGCATATGACCTGCAAAACAAAGCTCTCGGAAAGACTCAGGGGGAAAAACCTCCGATGATAAAGTCAGTAATTAATCTCAGTAATCAAGAGTAATTGCCCCCCCCCCCCCCAAAAAAAATTAAATGACATACCTTCATATTTATACTACTTAAACCCCAACCCTCATTGTATGTAACCACAATTCTTATTAAATGCGTATTGAATACCCATCTTGCCCAATTCATGACAAAACCTTATTGGGCTAAATGTGATATTTAATGGACTGGTCTACGGCCAAATTCTATCTTCATATAAGTATCATCAAGAACCCCCAGAGAACTTGAGGCATGATAACTATGTTCAAGTATTAGTAGCAAATTAAATTCGAATACGTTAACATTGTAGGAATGCATTAGTTCTCTTAACATCATATCCTCAAATATATTGAGCTTTCCTCCCTCGTTCGAAGGGTCTCTCGAAATCTTATATTTTGGAGCTGCATATTTTCATTAAAAAGGGGCATTTTAATATCGAGCCCCCAGCATCGATGATCAGCTGGGTAAAAATTTTGAGATTCATAAGCGAGGCTTAGAGAAAGCATCTAACACTATTGCCAACATTATTTACTCAAAGTTTGTACCAATAAGATGACCCATACTAAAGAGTTTCAGCACTTGATTCTATTTGGCCAAGACTAAGGAATTTCGTTGTGTTGCCTTTGTAGTGTATGAATCTAAAGGAAGGTCGCGGCTGCAGGGTGTTCGATGTATTTTATCGAGGCATTCTTTGTGGCAGTGCATATGGTGACACAGCTCCTCGATGGGGGTTATCTATCCATATAAAGTGATGAGATATGTTGAAACTTTAAGCTGTAAGGTGATAAGTTCTCGTGGTACAAGCTTTTGAGGGACGAGCAGCAGAAACTACGAGCGACGAGCTCTCGAGAGACAAGAGCTGGACAAGCGGTCCAAGGATAAGATTTTGAGTTTATCAAAAGAGGGTAAGCTCTCGGGTTCCTCAATGGATGAGCCTAGCCCTCGAGTTTGACTCATCAAGGGATAAGAGCTGGTTTCAATAGAGACTTCAAGCTTGTTCCTCCATTTCACTCTCACTCCCACATCACACAAAAGCACACCGGTGCTTGTTGCATTAATTCGGGAGGTAGAGACTGACGAGATCCTCAGGAGCCATGTTCTCTAGTTCCTTCTTGAGACAAGACACCCTTCTCAAGGAATCAAAACTTTGAAGATGTTTCCTGCTCTGGCTCCTCTAAAGCAGAGACTGTATAATAATATGAAACAAGGATCACTGGACCAACTAAGTTGTCTGTAACCCAGTATCAGTAAGATATCCTAGTTCTGGACTTTGAACTTGTCGACAGGGAAGAGAGCTTGAGACTTATCAACAGAGATGATAACTCTAGACTTTAACTTGTTGATAGGGGCAAGACGAGGGCTGAAAGCTTTGAGGGTCCACAGATGAGGGACGAGACCCCTTTCTGAGGAAAAAACCTTTCAAGGATTCCGATAGAGCATAAGCTCTTGAGAACGCTTGAGAATCTTCTGCCTTCTGAGAATTAGATATGGCAGGACTGTACGAAAAGCAGTAACGCTGGACTTATAATGGAGTGTCCTTGAGGACCCTATCAGTGATGTGATAAAGGGGAAGAATCTGACAAAAATGTCACCATTAGAGGAGTGGTGTAAAAAATAAGGGTAATAATTTGTGTTGTATTCATGAATTCAGGATACATTATATAGTAGTACAGGATACCTATACAAGCTAGAAAAAGGTAATAGAATACAATTACATCTACAATTATGGTAAGAATACAATTCTAATTCTAATTCCTTAACACCCCTCCTCAAGTTGGAGCATGGGGATCGAAAATGCCTAACTTGCCAAGTAAAGAATGGTCGGCGAGATCAAACACTCCGTCTGGTAGGTGGCAATGGGGTAGCTGAACTATCCGGTACCAGAGAAGCCAGTAAAGTGGATGTCGATGATGTAATATCAATTGCGGCCAGCGGTTGAGGACTGGCGGTAGATAGAGGAAATTGGCCTGCGGCGACCGGCGGTGAGTGACCGATGCCAGACGGCGGAGATTGGCTGGAGTCGATCAGAGGTGGCGGTGGCTGGCCGGCGGAGATTGGCCGGCGACGATCGGCGGAGATTGGCCGGCGGGGACCGGTGGTGACTGGCTGGCGGCACTTGGCTGACGATGGACGGCAATGACTGGCCGGCTAGCAGAATCAAAATTCCGTGCATCTCCGATATGAAGGAGGAGGAAGCCGGCGGTGATGTGGTGGCACCGCCAGTTTCATTGGTTGAAACAGATATCGGAGTTGCATAATACGGGAACTTGTCTTCAAAGAAATCGGCATCCCAACTGGTAAAGATCACACAGGTTTCCAAGTAAAAAATGCGATAGCCTTTCTTTCCAGCGGGTTAACCAAGAATCAGACACCGCCGACTTGTAGGTACAAACTTGTCACGATATCTGGGAACACGAGCAGCAATACACAAGCACCCAAAAAATCTTAATGATGAATAATCCGGAGCGTATCCATAGAGCAACTCAAAGGGAGTACGACCGTTGAGATGCTGGGTTGTTGTTCGGTTGATCAGGTAAGCAGCAGTAAGAACACATTCTCCCCAAAATTCAATAGGAAGACTTGCTTAGAACCATAAAGCACGTGCCACATTGAGTAAATAACGATGCTTTCTTTCAACTCGACCATTCTGTTGCGGTGTATCGACCATAGATCTCTCACAAATGATCCCAGATGCAATAAAATGAAATCGCAGAGGCAGAAACTAAGTACCGTTATCAGCCCGAACTCGTTGAATTGTTCAGCCCTACTGGTTCTTCACTAAGGCACTAATTTTAAAATTTTAAAAGCTACTTCAGATTTAGCTACTAACAAATAAACTCAAACAGCTCGGGAATAATAATCTACTATAGTCACAAAATAAAATGCACCACTAGATGATGGTGTTCGATAAGGTCCCTAAACATCACAATGAATTAATTGAAACAAAGCAGTAGCATTTGTAGAACTCAATTGAAAACTATGTCTAGTCTGTTTTGACCTATAACATATAGAGCAAGGTACATGATGTTTATTAATGCTAGAAGAAATAGAAGACAACACCGTGGAGGAAGGATGTCCAAAACGCTGATGCCATAAATCAGAAGAAGATACTGAAGCAACCGTAGGAAGAGGCTGCAGGATAGGACGGTGAACACGAGCATCCAGCAGACAAAGCCAAAACACCCCCCCTTGTTGTTCACCCACGCCAATCACTTTCCTTGTACTGATTGTCTGTAAAATGCAATAATTTTCAGTAAACAAAGCTAGACAGTTCAAGGTGGATAACAATCTAGAACATGACAACAAATTGCATCGCAATGTAGGTATATATAAAACATGAGGCAAAAAACACCACCAAAGCGAAAAGATTCATATTGAGTAGTTGATGACACCGAGCCATCAGGCAGAACAACATTCACAGAATCAATAGTAGTAGTAAGGTCAGTAAAAGAACCTTTGTCACCAGTCATGTGATATGAGGCTCCCGAATCAAGTATCCATGGTAAAGTAGGCTTACCGGACTCATTTTTCAGTAATGGAATTAAACTGATTAAACAAGTGCATGGTCGTGCTCCATTGGTCATCTGACAGAGCAGAGCCAAAATCGTAACTTGCAGGGACACGTCCAGAAGAAGCCACCGCCACCAGATTAGGCGGCGACGTGGCTGCACCGGCAAACTGCGGCGGGAGAGGAACCGTCGTGGCAGTGCCTTTGGGACCGACGGCGTTGGCTGACATTCGGGAAGCTGGCGCTTGTTTCTTGCTGGTACCGGCTTTCTCCTTCAACTCCTTGAACCAGTCTGGTACACCATGTAACTAGAAACAGGTATCTTTATGAGGACCCTTGCGACGACAATGTGTACAAACAAGATTCTTGTGGTCGGCTGCAGAAAGAACAGCTGGC
Organism: Rubia yunnanensis; assembly: GCA_037428765.1. NCBI lineage: Eukaryota > Viridiplantae > Streptophyta > Magnoliopsida > Gentianales > Rubiaceae > Rubia > Rubia yunnanensis. The sequence goes on from CM075066.1 coordinate 41,080,260, forward strand.
GAAGAACTTGCAGGTGGTGAACGTCGGGCAGTATACGCCATGGAGTTAGATGAAGGCTCACGAGCTCAAATGACAGCTCTATGATTCTCCTCCTGAGCAACAAGGGCATACACTTTCATGACATATGGCATTGGATCAATGCTCATGATGTGTGATCGCAAGGTGTGAAAACCTTTGTCGAGGCCAGAGATGAATTGGTAGATCAAATCCTTCTCTCTTTCTTGGAAGACTTTCGCAGCAATATTGCAATGGCATAATACCTTGCATTCTTCACAGGCACAAAGCAGGGGAGGTGGCATGCAGTGATAATCTGCAAACAACTTCTTCAGTTTGGCAAAGTAGATGTCGATGGGCTGACCGTTTTGCCTGCAACTCTGAATGGCTTCTTGCATCTGCAAAACCTTCATACCATCGGCTAAAATAAATCGTGCCTTCAGGTCATCCCACAGATCCTTAACTGTGGCAAACGAACTTGTGGAAGATCTCAATGCCGGATCCATGGTATGCAAGATCTAGCAGACAAGAGTAGCATTAACCCCCGGCCAATCAGCAGCATCAGGATGACCATCATGGGGTTTGGTAATGGATCCATCAATGAACCCAATGTTGTGCTTAGCAAGGAATGTGCGACAAATCGCATCAGACCATTCAATATAATTTTTCTGACATTTTAGCATGTTCGGTATGAGTTGTAAACCTGGACCATCGCCGAAACCAATAAAGTAAGGATCTAACGACATACGACCAATAGGTAAATTAGTCTGAGGGCCACAATGCAACTGTAACTGTTGAAGTAAAGCTGCAATCACACCATAACCACTCATATCCTGAAGCTTCAAAGCCTCAGGTGCATCAAAACTAGGCTGTTCTTTAGAGCCGGACATTATGGAAAATTAGGTACAGATCAGTAGCAGGTAGAATAACCAGCGACGGATCGGATCAACAAGACACACCGGCGCATGGAACTAGGGGCAGCGCGTGGGGGTAAGTGAGTTCGGCCGTGCGGCGGAACGTAGGCTCGGCGTTGGACGGCGGACAGCGCGTGGCGCGCGTGGTGGAGGGTGGCGGCCGCAGCGGCGGCGTGTGGTGTGCGATGGTGGTGGCTCAGAAAATTTTGATGCAACGGAAATTTTCTATTTGAGGTTTCAGGATTTTAGGCTCTGATACCATGTAGAAAATAAGGTTAATAATCTGTGTTGTATTAATGAATTCAGGATACATTATATAGTAGTACATGATACTTATACAAACTAGGAAAATGTAATAGAACACAAATTGCATCTACAGTTATGGTAAAAATACAATTCCAATTCTAATTCCTTAACAAGTGGTGTTCGTCACTCATGCCGTCGCCGCCGTCGCCAGTACTAGTGGCCTGGCTAGTGAAAATGGTGGGAGCTGATTCTGGATTCGTCTAAAGATTAGGGTTACAGAGCTCGTCATTTGGTTTCGAGGCCTCGAATCTGGTAGGCTTATTCATTAAAAATGAACGAGATCAACTATACTATGAGAAAACTAATTCTCTAGTAGACAAAAGCGTCACACCAACCTGAGTCACGTGACAAACACTTATGTATAGCTCACATGGCAAAACATAAGCAAAGGTCTAAACTCAAGTAAAATACAAACTCGATTAAAATGACTTCATACAGAAAATAATATGTATAGTTTTGGGATCTTGGTGCTAGAAGGAGAGTCATGTATTAAATAACAAAATCACACAGGCAGAGTGGGCACGAGAAATCACTTCTTATGCAGAAGATTTCTAGCAAAGTATCACATATAACATATGTTGCTGATGTCAAGTTCGCAAACAAAGCAAAATTGTACGTACAAATAGCTCGAGGGATTAGGCCCTTCCCCATCGGTGGTGGTCGACATTGGGGTACTACTGGATCCTTTTGGTGAGCTCGAGGGGATTCAGCGATGAGGGGCACTGCTACAGGTTTCATACAGAAGGCTGAGGCAGTTCGATGACAATGACGATGATGGAAAACTTGATGGACTGTCCAGGGCAAAAGACCTCTCGAAGGGGTTCTTCGTCGATGAAGCCTTCATTGTGTTTCTGGGGAAAGATCTTGAGACTTCGATTTTCAACGGAAGAGGGCCAATTTCGCCGTGCTCGAGGGGCTCAGTAGAAATAGGAGTGGTTTCACAATTTTCTTGATACCATGTTTTGGTACCAGCAGAACCAAATATTTTGATGAAGGTCGATCTCGCCATCGAGTCTCCCAGTCCCATTGGAATCTCAAATGCCGCCATCGAAGAAATCCACTCGAAGAAACCATGCGCGTACCTGGTCCCCAGAAATATTACTCGAAGAAAATACCTAAGCTCGAGGAAGCCATGTACCCTCCAAGCATGCGAGAAGCTAATACATTGTATTGAATCACCGCCGGAAAAAGCTGTCAAATTTTGATTGCTCTCCTGTCCATCCCCTATCTCCCCGTCGTAGCCTCTCGCTGGTAGTTCCTCGAGATCGACGGCGGTCCCTCGAGTGATCCGTCGATCTCAATGTGTAGGATGCATGTATTCTACAGCTCAGAGTTCAATAATTTTTATGCTAAGTTATAATTGGGTATAGCATATATGCAGAACCAGTTTGCCTTCAGAAAGGAATCTATCAAGTACAGCTTACATTCTTTTCTTTTTTTTTGATAAGCACCCGGAGGTGGGGTTGGTATATATGTACCCCAAGCCAGTAAAAACCGAAACATAGTAAGTTTACATTAGTTTTTACAGAAGGCAACATCATTGCCTGCAAAGGTCGGTCATAGAAGCAAAAAGAAGTTAGTTGTGATTCCAAAGCAAACGAATCTCCACACCCCGTGTTAATTCGTAGTTTGGCCAGGCAACTAACATTTAGACAGTCAGAAAGTTAGAAAGTTAGCATGGTAGAGACAATTGGGTGGGAGGCCTGAATGGTGGCATCTAAGCAGTTCTCCGGGAGTATGTAACACTGCATCCTAGCTTCGGAGGGGTTGACTTAGGGAGTAAATCGCCTTGTGAACCAAGTCAAGGTTGTTCCTGCACAAGCAGTATATATCATCAGCAGTATCCATCCTTCCTCTAGCAGTTAACATGTACTCTAATATGAGGAATTTGTTTTTTATCTAAGGCTATAAGACCCTTAATATGATCTGGAGCATTAATGAGATTGAGGGCCTGATTATGGGTGGTGTGGTGTTTAGCTATTGCATTAGCCACATAATTACCTTCCCTGGGAACATGTATAAGCATAGCACCACGTAAAAGGTATTTAACTTTATAAGCAGCATTGAAAAGTTGCCATTGAGCCGAATATGGATCATTTATCATGTTGACAGCTAATAGAGAATCAGATTCGATAATATATGAATCGTCCAACTGATGAAAGTTTTGACATGCAAATTGAATGGTAAGTATTTCAACATGAAGTGGAGAATCTACAGAAATGATTGCTGGGGGGTGCCAGAACTATCCCTTGCAACTATCCCTACTGCAGCCATGTGGGGAAACCAGGAAGCATCTGAATTAATTTTGATGAAATTTGAACTAGGTCTTTCCCAACAAACAGGCTTTATGATCGGCTTAGGAGGGGGCCTATGCTGAGGGATTAAAAGCTTTAATGGATGTGGAATGGCAGTAGGGGTTTTCAGGTGTGTAGGATTGGAGTACAGAGATAGCTTAATGAGGTCCAGTACTTCCTTGCAAATGAAATCAGTAGAGAATGGGATCTTATCAAAAAGGAATCTATTTCTGGCTTTCCAAAGACACCAGCATATGATAGGAGGGAGTATGCTGCATATCAACTGATGGAATTTCGGGAGATCTAGACAGTTCCAAAAAATAAAAAATGTCTGAGACATAGAATGAGGTTCAGTTAGATGGAAATGAACTAGAGGTGCCATGTTACTCCATATAGATTTAGCTAAAGAACAGGAAATGAAAAAATGTTCCAGTGAATCCGAATGACAACAAACAGGGCATTTCGAAGCAAGACTATATCCACACATAATAAGCACATCGTCAAATGGAAGAAATGAGTGTAGCATTTTCCAAGTGAAAATGGAAATCTTTTTCTGAAGGGATTTGTTCCACAGTAATTTATAAGCCGAGAAATTACCTGGTGAACTTGTGATAGCTCGGTATGCAGATTTGAAGGAGAAATTGCCTGTTGGGTCCGATTTCCATATAATCCTATCATCTCTTCCCTCAACTAGTTCTACATTTTGTAAGAATAAAAAAGTATCATTTTCCAGAAATGGAGCAATCAGAGCTAATATTTCAATTTTGTTCCTAATGAATTCGGATACAGTACAGTGCTAAAATTCAGCAGTTATATGGTTAGGAACATAATTATGGAGGGGTCCATTCATGCACCAATTTGCAGTCCATATGTTACAGGTACCTTTACCATGAATGATGAAAGAGTTTTGTTCAGCAAAAATATTAACTGAACAAATTCTTTTCCAGGTTACAGACTTTCTATGGGATTCAGGTAGAGACCACAACAGCTTAGCCTATAAGGTGATATATAATTGGCTTTTCCACCACAATTTAAGGGAGCAAACATCCAGTATAGCTTGGATTGATCTAAACCCCAAACCACTCTGTGAGATAGGTATAGCTAGATTAGCCCATTTCATCCATACTTTGTTTCTTTTCCCTTCTGATTCACCCGAGAAGAACCTAGCCAATCTTTTCTCAAAGGTTTTGATTATATATTTTGGGGGTTTAGTTACAGACCATAAGTGTTGTGGCATTGAGTACAGACAAGACTGTATTAGGATCAGTTTCCCACCTGAGCTAAGCCACTGATTTTTCCAATTTTGCAGTTTCCTATCCAATTTTTCCATGAGGGGCTGATAGTATCTATTTAATGTTCTTCCTTTAAATATAGGACAGCCAAGATACTGGAAGGGGAAGGAACCCTGTTTCATTTTTAGAATCATTCTAATCTGATTTAATTTGGTAATTGTTGCCCTTTTACTAATGTAAAAATCAGATTTCTGGAAATTAAATTTTTGCCCCGAAGTATATTCAAAGATATCGAGGAAAGCCTTAATCCTAATAAGATTAGATTTGGAAGCTTGCATAAAAATGATAATATCATCAGCGTACATGAGGTGAGTGGCTGCTGGGATTAAAGATGGTAGCTGGAAATACGAGAGCTTATTATTGTGGAAAATAAAAGATAGACTCCTAGAGAAGGCTTCCGAAAAAATGTTAAAGAGAAAGGGAGAGAGGGGGTCACCTTGCTTAATTCCTCTTGTGGCTTTGAAAAAACCCACTGGATTGCCATTGATAAGTATTGAAAAATAAGATTGAGAGAGATTAGACATAACAGCATGTAAAAATTTACCATCAAAGCCAAACTTTATCAGAACATTCCTAAGAAAATGCCAATTCACTCTATCAAATGCTTTCTGTAAATCTAATTTCAGAATGCAGTTAGGGATTCTAGCCTTCTTATCAAGAAATCTAATCATTTCCTGAAGGTAAATAATATTGTCCGAGATATCCCTACTTTTCATGAAGGCCGATTGATTTGTAGAGATCAATTTGTCCATATGTGGTCTTAATCTTTCCATTAAAACTTTGGAGCATATCTTATTAAGGACATTTGGAGCATACCTTGCTACAGGCCTTCAAATCCATAGGTTTTAAATCCAAATTTCAGCTTGGCTCAATAGATTACCGACATGTTCTTATCCGATTTCAGGAAAGCGAGGACTATCAAAGATGTTGGATGAAAGGGCAATGGACAATTCAAGGATACACGATGAAAGTTCAGAAGTGGTCACCGGAATTCTCACCATCGGTGGAATCCTCCATTGTGCCGGTCTGGGTAACATTGCATAACCTACCTCTACATTTTGCTAACAATTCTGCAATAATAGGTATTAGCTCACAGATAGGTAGATTCCTTAAGATGGATGCTGCCACCAAAGCTCTTACCAGACCATCAGCTATAAAAGTCTGTGTGGAGATTGATTTGTTAACACAGCTTCCTAACACAATTGTGGTAGGAATAGGTAACAAGGTGGCTGAATACCCTATTGAATATGAAGACCTGCCACTCTACTGCTCTCACTGTAAAATTTTGGGCCATAATAACATAAAATGTAATCATTTGCACCCTGAGTTGAGGAAAACATCTCTGAAAAAACCAGAAGTACCTGAGGTATATGTACATAAGGAGAACAAAAGTTTAGAACCTCAGCCAAGAGAAGTAACTAATAAGGAAGGTTCCTCTGCACTAACTGTTTCACAAAAGGAGAAGGATTTTCAAAATAAAAAATCACTCTTAGTGCAGCATGAAAATACCAACAATTTCTTTAAGGTTAGTCATAAAAAGAGAAATGCTTCCTTTTACTCACTTGATGACATATCCAAGCCAATAACCACTTCATTCTGGAGAAAAAAGAGTCAGTTACCTGATATTCCTCAATCCCAAGGAAATGTTTTAAATGAAAATGTGGTAACTATCTCAAATGCTTTTAAATCATTAGATGACTTACAGGAAGATTTGGAAGAAGATGCAGTAGAGATATTTCATGAAACTGTGGAATCACAGGATGTAATTCCAACAATCATTCCTGATAAAAATGTAACCCCTGCACCTAACTCTCCTGTCTTTGAGATACTCCCAACAGGAGACACAGAGCAAATCATCACAGATGCCAACACAGATGTTAACACAGATGCCAACACAGATGTTAACACAGGGGATCTTAAACAACCTGGATCAGAGAAAGAGGATACCATGCAGATTAAGGTTAGCATTCCTGAACAGATGTCCACCCTTGTTAATATAGAAAAAAGTAATGGTAAGTCAGGTGACAAAGGTAAGACTTCAGCAAAGTCAGGGAGAAATCTAAGATCCTCACAGAAAGCCAACCCTAAAGTTTTAAAATGATAAAACACACCATAATAGGAAATATTTTGGTTTGGAATGTTAGGGGTATTGGAACATCTGTTGAAAGATTAAAGATTCTTAAGCTTAATCATAAGATTGATATTCTGTGTTTGATAGAACCATGGCAGGATAAACAAATGCTAACAGTATTAAAGCATGAACTTGGATATTATAATGCTTTAGCTGCACAAACGGCCAGAATTTGGATTTTATGGGAACCAACTTTTAACATTACAAATCTAAGTGAGACAGATCAATTTGTTCAGGTTAACATAACTGATTCAGGTTCCTCTTTTAACTGGCACTGCTTCTTTATATATGCAAGTGTGCATAGACAATTGAGGGAGGACTTATGGAATGATCTAAAAGTGACAGGAAATACCCCCTCCATATATATAGGTGATTTTAATACTGTGCTATCTGTTTCTGAATACAAGGGCAGAAAGTCCACACCTAAAAAGAGTATGAAACAGTTTAAAGAATTCATTAACTCAAATGACTTGCATGATATTACTACTGTGGGGAATTCCTACACCTGGAGTAACAATAGATTTAAGGAAAAATGCAAAGATTTAATGTTTCAAAGGTTGGACAGGGGTTTAGCCTCCCTAGATTGGTTGGAGCTTTTCCCTAATAGCTCCATTCAAGTTTTAAATAGGCTGACTTCGGACCACGCCCCTTTATTCCTATCTGTTCAATCATCTGAAGAACAAGCCCCTAGACCATTTAGATACCAAGACATGTGGTCAAACAGACAGGAATTTCAGGATCTGGTAGCTACAAACTGGAAACTAGATTCCCCTTTCCTAGGAATGTATAGGCTGGTTTTTAAATTGAAGAGGCTAAAGATGGAAATTAAACAATGGAATAAAAAACATTTTGGTAATGTTTCACAGAATTTGGCATACTATGATAATGTGGTTAAAGAACTGGAAATCACCTTTCAGCAAACAAATGATGATCTAATCCTTAGTGAGTTAAATAATTCAAAACAGTTGCTTATGAGGGCTCAAAAAGAAAAGTTCATTTTCCTTAAGGAAAAAGCTAGGATTAACTGGTTTAAGTTTGGAGATGCTAACACAAGCTACTTCCACCACTCAGTTAGAGAAAGGAGATCCAAGACAAGAATCAGTAAGATTAAGGATGGAAAAGGAAATTGGATCTCTGATCCTGCTCTAATCAAAGAGGAAGCAGTAAGATTTTACAAAGAACTTTTTCATGAGGAAGTTTCACAAAAAAAGGGGACTTTTCTTAATCATTTCCTTTCAGAAATACCTAGTGTAATTTCTGATCAGCAAAATGATCATCTTCTATCCCCTTTCCAACTTCAAGAACTTAAGGATGCAGTTTTTGACCTAAATAGATTTAGCTCACCTGGTCCTGATGGATATTCAGGAGCATTTTACACCACTTTTTGGGAAGTCATTAATGAAGATCTTCTTGATGCTGCTAATGACTTCCTTAAAAGTGGAAATATACCTAAGGCTATATCTAGTACTTGGTTAACATTAATACCCAAAAAGCCTATCCTTGTAACCTTCTCTGATTTCAGGCCCATAAGTTTATCTAACTTTGTGAACAAGGTTTTTTCTAAGATGGTCATGGAAAGGATCAAACCACTAATGGCTTCTCTCATATCCCCTGAACAAAGTGCATTCATAAAAGGGAGGGATATATCTGATAACATAATTATGATGCAGGAAATGACTAGAAGATTAGTTAGGAAATCAAAAGCCCCAAACCTCATAGTTAAACTAGACATGCAGAAGGCTTTTGATAGAGTATCATGGTCTTTTCTTAACTCAATCCTCTTGCAATTCGGATTCCATGGTGTATTTGTGCACAGAATAATGCAGAGCATAGCTTCAGCTCATTTCTCAGTCTTAATAAATGGTGTAACTTCAGGATTCTTTGCATCAAACAGAGGAATTAAACAAGGGGATCCATTGTCTCCTTTTCTTTATAACATTTTGTCTGAGGCTTTTTCAAGAGGGTTAAAAAAATTGTTTCAGATAGGCTATCTACAGAATTTCAGTTTGCCCAGGAATTGTCCACTAATAACCCATCTTATGTATGCGGATGATACTGCTGTTTTTCTGAATGGTAATCACAAAAATCTGAAAAGATTTAAAAAATTCCTGCAGGCATATGAGCATACCTCGGGTCAGAAAGTAAACTTTGCTAAATCTAATTTTTTTGCTGATCCTAAAACATCTGTGGATAGATTGCAATCAGTTTCTAGGACCTTAGGTATGACAAGCGGCACCTTTCCTTTCAAATATCTAGGGACTCCTATTTTTGCTGGAAGGAATAAACAAGTACACTATTTCCCTGTGCTTGAGAGAATGGAAAATACTTTAAACAACTGGAAAAACAAGTGGTTAAGCTCAGCAGGAAAAATCATTCTCATTAATCATTGTTTCCTCTCCATTCCAATACATCTGTTTGCAGTACTTAGACCACCTAAAATAGTCTTAAGAAAAATGGAAAAGCTAGCTTCAGGACTTTTTTGGGGGCATAATGAGATCACAGGAAATAAAAAAAATGGCGCTCATGGAAAAAAATGAGTTTCCCCGTTCAAGAGAATGGTATAGGATTTAGAGATATTCAGGCAACAGTGGATGCCTTCTCTTGCAAACTCTGGTGGAAACTGCAACTCAATAAGTCTCAATGGACTCAACATCTGTGGTCTCTCCCAGAATCCTACAAGAATTCTCACACATGGCAAAGAATTTGTAAGGTAACAGAATTTGCAAATAGTTTAACAAGAGTTATTTATGGAATTGGTTCTTGTTCCTTTTGGAATGCCAACTGGAAAGGTAGTGGAGCTCTGTTTTACGAATGGCCTGAAGGGATGGAAATTCCATTTCCTGATATAACTTTGAGCTCCTTTGTTGCTAACAAAAATCATTATCTTCCAATATTGGAGCCTCAATTGGCTACCACTACTAACGTAATTTTGCAGGAGGTGGTAATCACAAACACACATGCTGATAGACTGATCTGGACTCCTACACTGGATGGCAATTTCTCCACTAGCTCAGCTTACAAGAATCTCAGACAAAAAGGTACACAAATCAGACATCTTCAAAAAATCTGGTCCCCTTTTATTCCTTCCAAAATGTCAGTTCTTCTTTGGAGAGCGCTTAATGGAATTCTACCATTTGATAACATATTATGCAAATATGGTTATTCCTTAGCCTCCAAATGTCCTTTGTGTAGGAATCATTCGGATACTTTAGATCACTTTTTTAACTCATGCCCCTCTTCACTTGAAATCTGGAACAGAATTAACACACTCATTCATCTTCACCATCCAGCCTTAGGAAGCTTTAGAAACAGGGTAGAATTTTATTTATCCATAAGAGCAGAATCCAAGATATCCTCTATTATGATTACTGTAGTCCTCTTAGTCACATCATGGTCCCTCTGGACCCATAGGAATAAGAGTATATTTGAGAATCAGGCCTTTTCGGTAGATTCATGCTTCCATAATATTAAGGACCTGATCAAGCTAATTTTTACTGCAAACCCATTGAGAGGCAATAAAGAAAAACACAAATACTTAATCCAAGCAGGCCTTTTGTCTGATATACTACAAAAACAGAAAAGAGTAATTCTAGCTGTTGGATGGGAAAAGCCGGTTTCTGGTGCTAAACTTAACACTGATGCCACATGGAAAACTGGAGGTTTGTCTTCCTCTGCAGTGATAGTGAGGGATAGGAATGGTGAGGTGATTAAACTAAGAGTTCATATTTTTCACTCAGAATCCCCACTACATGCAGAAATGGTAGGTATTCAAAAGGCATATCAGTTATGTACTGAACTTAATTTACCAGGCTGTGTGATTGAATCTGATTGCCTTTCAGCTGTGAAAGGAATCCAGGCACCTATGGTTAGTCCTTGGACAGTTTTTTCAATCTGTAGTTCCTTGCATGAGTTGCATAAAGTTAATCCAATCACATTCATCCCAAGGGAGACTAATACAGCAGCCGACTTTTTGGCAAAATATGCTAATGAAAATAATTTGAATGGCGATATAAACATGGATATGGCTCCACCATTTTTCAAAGGCCTCATTGTGTTGGATAAAATTGGAATGCAAGGAATTCGTGTAGTTTCCTGATCTCTTATGGATGCTACCATCTGTTGCTATTTCTTGTTTTTTATCATTTGCTATGGATACTGCTGGTCTTCTTTATATTTCATGCAGGTAAGGTGCATCTCACCAACATAGGATAACTGATTCTAGAACAGACTGAGGAATCCCTTCAGGCTTGCTTTCTGGGATCTGTGGGAATTGCAGAATACTACGGCTACACACGGTCTCTTTGGCTCGAAGCTAACACTTGGTAGATACTCCACATATGGGAGATAACTAACATCTCAACGGACACATCGTTGACAAATAGGAGTCTCGTATTTACGTTTCTTCGCCCTGTTCGCGATGCGTTCGGTTAGATGCTCTTGGTTAAGATAGATTAGAAACTCTGGCTGGTTGATCACTTGCTTTTGGAAGCAATCTGTCTTGCTTCGGGGGCTATACTTAGCTCCGGATTCATCTTACAGGAAGACCTTTTGTAAATTTTTGTTGCACTTTACGAATTACAGGCTGATTTATTGGTCTGATTTATTGGTCTGGGGAGCCAATATATACCCCCCATCTAAGGATGGTTTTAAATTAAAAAAAAAAGATAAACTAATAGGCCTAAAATCATCGAATGAACATAGTGTTGTCTTTTTGGGTATTAAGGTAATCCAGGTACTGGATATTCCCCTGGGTAAGACAGTGCCATTAATAAAATCATTAACTGCATTAATAAGGTCATTTTTTATGATGGACCAGCACTTAGAATAAAATTTTCTTGAAAAGCCATCTGGTCTAGGGCTACTGTTCTTACTTAAGCCCTTAAAGACTGCCTCTACTTCAGTTTCAGAGGCTGGCTTAGATAGTTCAAAGTTGTCTTGGGCAGAGATGACATTCGGTATTTGGCTTAGAAAATGTGGATAATAGGTATCATTTGGCATTTGATTAGGTTCACTTAACAAGTCTGTGTAATAGGAGATGGCTTCCTTGTGTATATTTGTTGGAGAACTTAGCCATTGACCTTCTCTATTTTTAATCCTTGTAATTTTTAATCTGCAATTTTTCTCCTGTACAACTTTGTGAAAGAATTGAGTGTTGTTATCACCTAACCTATGCCATTTCAACTTAGCTTTCTGTTTCCAAAACTTTTCCTTTTCTTTTTGAGCTCGCAACAGTAAAGCTTTTTTCTCATTTAGTTTGATAAGTTCAGCATCCGAAGGGTTAGAATCAAAAATTGATTCCTGAATTCTAAGAGAATCTTCAGCATTTAAAACATTAGTGTCTATATTACCAAAGGAGTCTCTATTCCAATTTTTTATCACCTTTTTCAATCTAAGCAGTTTAAGAAAAAAACCAAGTAAATCAGTCTCAGTCATTTGTTTTTCCCAATTAATCTTAATTAGAGTGATGAAGTCTGGCCGGTTAAACCATACATTTAGGAACCTAAATGGTTTCAGACTGAGAATAGTCAAATTTGAGATTTGGAGGAGGAGGGGGGAGTGGTCCGAGGTTTGCCTATTCAAGATTTGGATAGAGGAAGAAGGAAACTTATAGTTCCATGAAATAGTACATAAGCCTCTATCTAGCCTTTTTGAGGTCGGTGCGGGCCATGTGATTTTCCACACCCCGATGACTAGTCTTAGTATTTTGGACTTGGAACGGTGTGGGACGTCGAAAATGGGACATCCCGTGCCAATAATTAACTATGTGGAGTGGGACTTAGTCTAGTGCTTACATACCGTGATATATGGCGCGGGTCATACCATAGCCTAGTGTTGGCCTTCTTGGCATAGGGCAGACCATTAGTGCCAACCATGAACGGTCTGTGCCGACCTATTTGTGCTTCGGCCGGCTGAACTTGTTTCTTTCGCTACGGGTGAACCATTAGTCCAATTTGAGAGTTTCAGTAGGTGATCTTGTAGTGCGCGAGAAGACAAATCTAGTGAATCCAGCCTTGAAGGATAATTTTTCTCGGTTCGTTATCAAACTTAAGCACAACTCGTCGGACCACAATTCACCGTTTCTTCGTTGGCAACTTTGAACTCCGTTGTCGCCTATCTTTGACTTCAATCTCCTTCTAACATGCATTGATGCTCATGGCCTTCATCTACCACCATTCTAGTGTGAATGACCTTTGTCCTTCTACCGTTCTTGCGAAAGGCCTTCAATATTTTCTACCGCCCTTACAGACGGCCTTCACATAGATTGTAAGCATAAAGTAACCACGGGCGACCTACTAAAGATGATCACAAGGAAGATCAGGGATCCCTTGGATACAAGACGTCCATTATTACCAATTAAGTCTACAAAATGCGGGATTTAGACAAGAAAGTCAAACATGGATTTCTAAACCCCTAGCAATCCTTCAAATAAAACTAGCTAAATCTATGCCAAATGCAACAGTTAACACACGCATAATGAAGCATATTAGACTTCCCACACTTAACCCTTTACATCTCCTCGAGTAAATAAAGAAAAGACAAAGATTCAAGTGAAATGTAGAGTGTAGACACAAGTTAACCGGGACATTCAACTTATTCCTAAATTACCCCATTTTCCCAAAAGAGTAAGAATATCACAACTCTCACACTCCTCGAAAAACATAAGCAATCTAACCACCCAAAAATAAAATGCGGAAAAAGGTAAGCCAAAAAGATAAGTGTTTAGCTAGCTTACTTTTCCCAAAATGATCCCAAAGTAATCAAAGAGTCGTCTTCAAAAAATATCCACCACAGAAGCATGCATCATCATCCTATTGTTTTTTTGTTTTCTCTCAATTTCTCTCATTTTTCTAAGAGCCCGTTCAGGTTTTCATCCTAGCTTTAACACATAAATGATACTCACTTATCACCTTTTTCCACATGACATCTCATTTTTTCCTAGGCTCGTAAGCCTAGCTGGACCTAGCCTCTCATTTTTACCTAGGAATTTCGACCTATCCGGGATTTTCCTAAGTCGCCCTTTTGGGTTTTCGATTTGTCCTGGTTTTTATATTTTTTCAAGTTTTCCATTTTTTTGGTGTAGCACAAAATTGCCCCAAAAGTGGGCTTCATGCTACAAAAGATAAGATCAAACACAAAAAATACACACCAATATCGTAAGACAACCTAGCCTATGAAAACTAGGAACCATAGCATAGCATGTCGTACCACCAAATGTCATCCAAAATTATCCCTCCACAATTTTATTTTTTTTAATAAAACCATCATGCGATGGGGGAAATTGTATTAGGCCTTCCCAAGCCATAAAATATACGGGAAAATTAAAGGGCAGATGAAAGAAGTCGTGGCTAAGTTAAGATATACAATGGTGAGCACTAGTCTCGTGAAGCAACACTAGTTGCTTCCAAAAGAAAGAAGAGAAGACCGGCAAATCGTTAGAGGATTACAAAAGCTCTTAGACTATGATAGAGATGATCGAACTTATTAGTGAATCAAATTAAAGGGACACAAGGCAGTCCACATTATCTCTACATAGTTAAGAAAACATATCCTCCAATGATCATGAATGCAGTTAGAGTATCAAAAGCTATTCGCAAAGGTGATAGCCATCCTATGTAGAAGAACTATGTACAGATTAATGTACTAAACTATGAACAAACCAGGTGCCTTCCTTAAGCTGCAGCCAGCAGCAGTAGTGCTATCCATCCTATTGATCAGTTGGAAGAAGAACGCCTGATCATGTTAACTTGATATGAAAGAAATTGGGGCCATCCATCTTGAGAAAATGAAGTTGTAGACACTACATTGAGGAACCCATGTACCCTGCATAAAAAGATTAATATCAGTAGCATCCGAGCTAGTTTAAACTATCCTTAAGGATGGGGTACCAATTTGATCCAGCCTAATAAGCCCCTGGACCAAGTTAGAGAGCTCAGAAAATCTGTGGAAGGAAGAGTGAGTCTTAGATTGCAAACAGTTTTTTGCAAGGGTGTGAGCCACCAAGTTGGCCTGCCTGTAGATGTGAACCAGATTATATACACCCAGGGATTGATGAATCTCATCAGATAGAGTGTACAATTGCCAGTGAGATCTTAATGGATCCTTAGAAAATTTAACAGCATTAAGGCAATCAGATTCAAGATGAAGAGGAGAGGAGAAAACTGTAGCTTGTTGAATAGCAAACTTAATTGCCTTCAATTCAGCTTCAAGAGGGGAGTATGCATTTGTATATTGAGTATATACCCCCCTGAAACCACCTCTACAGTCTCTAATAATCAATCCAATACCACACATATTTGTATTGCAGCACCATGAAGCATCCATATTAAACTTAAGACCTGAGAGAGGCCTTTTCCATGCAATTAAAAAAAATTTTGGCTTAGGAGGAGATTTAATCAGAGGCAAGAAGGAGTGATCCGCAATACTGAAGTCAATAGAAGAGACTATGAAAACAGGTTTAGCACAGAAAGATTGAAAAATCTGATCTCTGATTTGCTTTAAGATTAGAACTATGGAAGGTTTAATAGAGTCAAATAGAAAATTATTCCTCATTTTCCATAGATTCCAACAAGTGATAACAGAAGCAGTTCGGACAATAGTAGAATGTAATGTACTTAGGGTAGGAAAGGTAGTGTAGCATGATAATCTTTCCCAAATAGATGGAAAAGCCCTATCCCTAATTCCCATGAACTGGTGAACTAAAAACCAGACCTCAACAGCAAATTCACAGGAGTTGAAAAAATAGTCTATGGAGTCTTCATGTTTATTGCACATGCAACATTTGGAAGGTAAACAGTATCTCAGTTTTCTGAGTATGTTATCAAAGGGTAAGAAAGAATTTGTCATCCTCCACATGAAGTCTGACATTTTTCTATCTAATCTAGAGTTCCAGAAATGTTTTAAGGATGCAATGGTACCTGTATTGCAGCGCAGTGTAAGGTATGTTGATTTGAAAGAGAAATCACCTGATATACCCGGTTTCCAGATTAGCCTGTCCTCCCTATGAGGTGCCAGCTTGGCTTCCTGCAAAAGATAAGTAACTTCAGGTGACAGGAAGGGAGAAATTTTGGAGAGAAGAATGGGTTTATTGGATATGAAATCAGATACTGTACAGTCTCCATCAATCTCTACCAGGTTCTGATCACAAAGGTCATCAAGGCAACCTATATCTAGCCAATTAGATGTCCAGAAGTTACATTCCCCTCTACCTATGATAACCCTAGAATTTTCCTTTGCCCAGGAATTGATATGGCAAATTCTTTTCCAGTTAGGTGAGGTCCTATATGAGGGAGGGAGGCCTGCCAGTAAGTGAGTCCACAGAGCCTTAGCTATTTGGAACTTCCACCACAATTTGACAGAGCAAGTTTCAATTATAGTGGTAATAGATCTGAACCCTAGCCCATTTTGATCAGTTGGAAAGCAGAGAGCTGTCCACTTTCTCCAAGCTCTTTTTGGTTTCAGCTCAGAGTCACCCCAAAAGAAGTTACTCATTCTCCTTTCTATGGTTCTGATGATCATTTTTTTGGGTTTGATAACCGACCAAATGTGTTGTGGTAGAGAATAGATACAGGACTCAATTAGTATCATTTTGCCACCTTTTGCGATCCACCTATTTTTCCAATTTCCTAATCTATTATCAATCTGTTCAAGAATAGGTTGGAAATAAACTTTCTTTGCTTTCCCAGTGAATATTGGAACACCCAGATATGTGAAAGGGAAAACCCCTAGTTTCATCCCCAATATTCTTTTAATAGAGATAATTTTTTGGGCTGAAGCATGTTTACTTATGAAGAAATCACTTTTATTGTAATTAATCTTTTGGCCAGAGACTTCCTCAAAAGTAGACAGAAAAGCTTTTAATCGAATCAGAGTTATTCTAGTTGCCCTAAAGAAAACAATTGTATCATCTGCATATGATAAATGTGAGATTTGAGGAGGATTACCTGGAAGATCATAGTATGACAGTTTACCACTATGAAAAATGAAGGCCAAGCTCCTAGAAAAAGCCTCAGAAAAAATGTTAAACAAGAAAGGAGATAAAGGATCCCCCTGCTTAATACCACGAGTGGCTGGAAAAAAACCAACAGGCTTACCATTAATCAGAACCGAAAACCAGGCCTATGACAGATTTTTCATGATGGAGAAAATGAATCTAGCATGGAAGCCAAATTTGGCTAAGACATTATATAAAAAAGACCATCTAACACGATCAAAAGCCTTTTGAAGGTCCAGTTTCACAATACAGTTTGAATCTCTTCTTTTTCGGTTCAGAAACCTAATCATTTCCTGTAAATAAATTACATTATCCGAGATGTCTCTACCATGTAGGAAAGCTGTTTGGTTAGGGGAAATGATCCTAGGCATTAAGGACTTCAGTCTTTCCATGAGCACTTTAGAGCATATTTTGTTAATCACATTTGAGAGGCTTATAGGTCTATAATCATGAAAGGAAGTAGGGGTCTTTTTTTTGGGGATTATTGTGATCCAAGTACTACCAATACCCCTAGGCATAACATTAGCAGAAAGGAAATCATGAACAGCCAGAAGAAGATCATTAGCAATAATATCCCATGATTTTATGTAGAATTTGGCTGTAAAGCCATCCGGACCTGGAGTACTCGATTTATTAAGACTAAAAAGAATGTTTTTGAGCTCAGTTAATGTAACCGGTTGAAGAAGTTTATCATTATCATCCTGATTAACCCATTTAGGAATGTGATTTAGAAAATGAGATTGAAAGAGAGAGCTATTAGTAGAGCTGTCCTCAGTTAGAAGGTTATGGTAGTACTGTATAGCTTCCCTTTCAATGTCATTTATATCATCTAGCCACTGACCATTCGCATTTTTAACCTTTGCTATCTACAGCCTATTTATTCTTTCCATGACAGAGTTATGGAAAAACTTTGTGTTATTATCCCCTTCTCTAAGCCATTTAATCTTAGCCTTATGTTTCCAGAAATGTTTTTGTTCAGCCAAAGCCTTGACTAACCTAGCTTTAGCAAGTTTGAGTTTAACCAGTTCAGCATGAGAATCAGTGTGTTCAGAGATCCGTTCCTG
This sequence comes from Rubia yunnanensis, assembly GCA_037428765.1. NCBI lineage: Eukaryota > Viridiplantae > Streptophyta > Magnoliopsida > Gentianales > Rubiaceae > Rubia > Rubia yunnanensis. The sequence continues at coordinate 41,098,246 of CM075066.1, forward strand.
TGCCTGTAGAGCCAACTCAGCATGCACTACATTGTCATGTATATTGCCAAATTTTTCTCTATTCCAAATTTTTAATTCTTTCTTCAGTCTGACAAGTTTAAGGTAAAAAGATAGCATTCCAGACTTATTTAGAGGAATTTCCCAATTCTGTCTGATTATCTCAGTGAAGTCTTTCCTCTTGTACCATGTATTCAGAAATCTGAATGGCCTAGGGTTAGATGGAATAGCACTACCCACAGTTAACAGCAAGGATTATGGTTAGAACTAGTCCTATTTAAAATCTGGATTGAGGAAGTAGGGAATGTTAGGGACCAAGAGGAAGTACATAAACCCCTATCCAATCTTTTTAAAGTTGGAGATCTTAATCTGTTATTAGTCCATGTGAACAGGTTACCAACAGTGTTAAGTTCCTCTAAGGCCATTTTAATCTTAATTGTTGTATTATTCATAAGGAAACATTGCTAGAGCATTTTTATCTAGTCATGATAGTGTTTTTCTGGGAGAAAAAAGACTCATTTTTCAGTTTGGATTTATTCTTTAATACCTTGTCTTTTTTCTGATTGCTAGAATTAAAAGCTGAGTTAGGAGAACTAACCTTACTTACTTGATCATCATCATAATCTGCAGATTCCTGGATAACAGAGGTGTCTTGTGCATCAGAAGGTACTGGGAGTCCTGAAAGAACATCCTTGAAGGTTTCCTCACTTGAGTCTTCTTCATCAGCGAGAGGCAGAAAACGATTACCTTTGTGTTTCTGCTGAGAGAAGATAAAGTTTTTTGCAGCAATAATAGAATGGAAAGGTGAGAAAGATCTGCCCCTTTTGCTAGGTAAGTCATCTTTAGCAAAAACTGGCCTAAGGACTGGAGGGGCAGACAATGAGTGTCTATTTAATTGCACTGTAACATCAAGATCAGGAGAAGGTGTATGGGAGGTCAATGCAATATGATGGCTTTGTTCAGATTCAAGTGGCTGTGAATGAGGGAGGACTACATCTTCCTTGTGACTAACCTTATGGGGAAGTAGGACAGTGGAAGAGGGAAGGTGATTTTTATTCTCACAGGTGATATGATGATCATCCTTAATTGTTTCAGCCTGAGCTTGTACACCTATAGGCTCAGGGGTCAAATTATCAATTAGAAGGTCCTCATCAATTGAGATGGTCTTATTAATTTCTTGATCATTCACTGGCACAGTAGCATTCTATTTCTTAGGAACATATTTGAATTTTTGGGCATAGAATGTTTTTTGCTTTTCCATCACAGAAACTCCTGAACTCCCAGCATTAGTATTAACAGTCTGGTTAAGATTAGCAATCACATTTTCATGATCCTGTTTGCCTATTTGTTGATCATCAGGACGGTCCACTAGATTTACAGCAACTTTATCATTTCTCTGGGACTTAGTTCTTTTGAGCTCAGGATGTAAATAGACACAGCAGTTTTCATTATGTCCTATACATTTACAATGTTGACAGTAAGGTGGGATATTTTCAAATTCTAATGGAAGTTTGACAACATTATATTCATTCCCATCTTCCTCAATACCAACTCTTATGAATGCAGGAAGTTTTTTTTCAGATCAACCTCAACACACATTTTGACACAAGAAGGCCTAGAGAGGGTTGCAGTTGCAGCATCTACTTTTATAAAATTGCCAATTTGATTTCCCATGATTTGGAGCATAGCAGTATTATAGAAGTATATCGGGACATATGGAATAGAAACCCATACCGGAACAATAGATGATTCTTCCATTGGGGAGAAATCTGATGTCCATTTAAGTACCTTCATCTGAGTATTGTTGAAGCTCCATTGACCCTTGAGCCAGAATCTATGATAGTCCTCTTTCTCTTCGAATCGGATCAGCACATGTCGGAAATCGATTGATCCGAGCTGGAATTTTCCTTTGAAGCCCACGGAGATGAAAGAGACGTTGAGCTGAGTCATCGATGGTTTACCCCTGGCAAACTTTCCGACGAGAGCATTTTTGTAGTGGGAGGCAAGGGTGTCTGCATCTTTGCGACTAACTAAACAAGCTATATCCCCTTTGTATTGAGTTTTGGGGATAATCTCTGGGTTCGAAGGGAGTGAATCAAATAGAGGAGGAGGACGATTGGCAAGAGCTTGAAGAAAGGATTTGCCTCCACCGTAGGTACCACGGCCGGACGGAGGAGCCGCCATGGCGGCGATGGAAACCGGTCAGTGACCATTATCAGTTAGGTGGCTGAAAATGAAGAAGAAGGAGGAAGGAAATGGTGAAACGACAGAGAAGTAATCGTTTTGGTTATTTCGCACGCTAAATCGCTTATTTCGCACACAGAGTGATTCAGGATTTGACCTCGTAAGTGATCCCTCCACAATTAAAAACCAAAATCACTAATCAAACAAGAAAAATAGCTACCAATGTTAATCATGAAATGCATCGAGGAAATCTAAGGATGAAGACTTCCTAAGTTGTCATTACTCCCCCTCCACACTTAACAAATGCATAGTCTCCAATGCACAAAAATCATGTCAAAATACAAGTGAGGTAGGGAGAAATGGTGATACTCACTCGAGTGGCCCAGAAGGGCCTTCATCCTTGTGACTCGTGAGCTCCTCTCAATGTCCCCGTTGCTTGAAGTGTTGCCACCATGGAGTCCATTCTCTCACTCACCTTCTCCAATTTTGATTGCATTCCTCCCATTGCTTAGACGACTCTTGCAAAACCTTGGGTAGAGTTTGAAAACTTTTCCACAAAAGATTGCAATTGGTCCATAATACTTGTGGATACACGAGAACGACTAGTAGGTGCTCTAGAAGAGCTCTCACACTCGGGCTCCTCAACATCTATCTCTGGGGTAGATAAAACTCTGCATAAATCTCTCTCAAATATCTGGTCCGACTCAATAAATAGATCATCCAAGCATGTGTCATGGTCGGTGGAGGTGGTGGTGTGCTCTGGCTATAGAAGTACCATGAAATTACAAGTACTTGTTCCACCATAAATCCATACATGTCTACCCTTTGATGTCGTAGGTCCCACCATGGATGCTTTGGCTAACTTCTCAATGTTATACCTTGTACCCAATTGTCCCAAGTAAGCTAATGCTATCTATGTGACCGGATGTCCTGAGTGTTATGCCAGTAGACCAACCATGCTACCCAAAGATATCTTGTCACTTTTCCTATCTCCCATCGCTAAACATTCCTGCACAAAAGACCCCACCAAGTTTGGGTAAAGGTTACCCTCGGGTGTCATTGCCCAGAGGTAATGAACATCCAAACCTGGGCATTGCGTCAGTGCGCTGTGGTAGAAAATACCCATAGCCAATAGTTGGTGAACATAGCAGAATGTCGGGGGAACCAGTGCAGTACTCTCGCATAGGTTCTTTCGATCAATGCCCGTCAGTTTCACCCAAAAGCGTGCAAGAGAGAAGGGTAGCCCCCTGACAATGTGTTTTCTGGATTTCCTTTCCATACTCCCCTCCAAAGGCACACGCTATATCCCGGTGGGTCATCTTTTACTCCTTATCGTCCAAGTTGAATTTGATACCAGTATAGCAAATCAAAGAAAGTGGACCTTTTCTTCCATGGTCTTTCTACAGCCCCACCATCCTTTGATAACTTCTTACCAAGAACAACATTCAATTTCTTCACCTTGCTATGAATAGCTACACTGATCAATGGTTTAGGTGCCTTTCTTCTCTCGTTCCTACCAACGAATGAAACCGTGTTATCTCGCAACTTGTGCTTCAACGGGAAGAATTTTCGGTGACCTAAATAAGCAATCTTATGCCCATTTTCAATAGATGGTAATCGGTCTCATCCTCACAAATAGGGAAAGCCTTGTGACCCTAAACTACATACTTAAAAAGGTTACCATATTCTGGGAAATCATTTATGGTACAAAAAAGCATCGCCTTCAAGGTAAACTCTTCACCACGAAAACCATCAAACATTAAGGTGCCAACCTACCATAGCACATTTAGATATTCTATCAAAGGGGAAAGATAAGTGTCTATGTCATTTCCAGGTTGTTCTAGCCCTGGAATCATGATGGGCATCAACGCATATTTCCTCTTTTAGCACAAGTACGGGGGAGATTGTAAATGGCAAGCAATAACTGGTTATGAACAGTGTTTCGAGGACATATTACCAAATGGGTTCATAACATCAATACACAAATCCATTCTCATATTTCTAGGTTTGGATGCTAACTTTGAACATATCTTAGCAAATTTCTTCCACTGGTCCGCACAGCCGGGGATTGAATCATATTATCATATTTACAACCTCCCATATCCGTGTACCATGTCACGTTTTTTGCATCCTTAGCATTCTTAAACAACCTTCTCAACCTTAGAAAAATTGAAAGATACCATATACATTTGGCAGGCACCCGCCTCCTCGCTGACACAATATACTCTCCACCAACAACCACATTTCTCTTTTTCTTATAATGCGACATATTAAATACTAGACAAACAATATTATCCTTTAGGTCACCCCTATATAAGACACAATCGTTCAGACAAACATGTATGTTTTCATACTCCATTCCCATCGGGCACAATATTCTCTTAGCTTCGTAACGGTTATCCGGCACCCGTTACCAGATGGAAGCTTCTCATTCAAAAACTTAAGCAATTTATTCATGCTAGTATCAATCTATAAACCAAGGCCTCTCATATTAAACAGCTTCATCAAACATGGCATGACCGTGTCTTTTTACTTGGAACTGGGATACAATGGTCTATCCTTCTCACCTAGAAAGTTAGCCAAAACCTCATGCCTCTTTCTAAATTCGTTAACTACCTCCTCACACATGTCATCCAATTTAGCATCCCCAAACGTTCTCACTCACTGCTATCACCTCCTGTGGTGATTTTTCCCCATGAAACGTCCACACCACATAATCCTTCGCAAACCCCCAGCTAAACAAATAGATTTTCAGCAATCACGACAAGGACATAATATTTGCTTCTCACGACTAAAGCATGGTAAAAAAAATCATCCACAACGACAATATATTCACCACTCACCCTAGTAACGTTGGCAAACACATGCCTACGCCTCTTGATGGCACGATGCAACTATACATTTCAACAAATGTCCAACAATCAAACTTCAACACATTTATTACAATTGAATTTCATGACCACCTATAAATCATGCAAGTTCATTAATGCACCCCAATTTTCACATTACAATTACCACATTCATAAAATATCCTACAATATGACAATCAATAGCATTGGCATTATAAATACTTCAACTTTGAGAACAAATGAAAAACTAATATGAACAATTCTACCTCAATCACCATAAAATGATCAAACACACAACATATATATATATATATGTCTACAAACCAAAATCAACAATGAGATCATTAATATCCATAAATATATTTTTAAAATGATACCTTCAAGGGTCTTCATAGAAGATCATTCAATGCATTCATCAACAATAAACCCCCATTAATGAACTTATTCTCCCAAAATTCCCATTTTATCGGCCAAAAAAGGGTGGTAGGTGAGCATTAAATGCATTTTTATACACCGGTATAAAGACAAAATACTGGTGCGTATGTTTATTTTTTGAAAAAAATAGTATTATATACAACAGTTTTATACGGTACCGGTGTACAATTTCTTCCATTTTCCTGCAATTGTTTTCCACACACAGGTAAATCATATAACCGGTTTAAAAAACATATATTTTTCACTACAACATACATAACTTATTACCTCGGTTTTTCAAGCCTTTTATCTCGATTTTTTGCTCCTGAGAAAACCGAAGTAAATGTTGGTGTGGTAAAAAATACACCTTTTACCTTAGTTCGAAACCGAGCTGAAAAGGACATTTTTGCCTTGGTTTTTTACCGAGGTCGGTATGTTCTTGTACCGACATCGCACTAACTACAAAGGACAACTATAGTACCATGTAGCTACGACAGGGTTCAAATTGATGTCTGCTTCCTTAAAAACCGAAGTCGATATGAAATGGAAGTAGGCAATGCCCCTGGAACAACTGCGACATTGATGAGATCGACGACGCTGTTAGTTACAGTGACGTCACTCATGATTGTATGTGAGATTGCATCCTGGTGTGGGTGGATAACCAATATGACACCGTTTTGAATATGCAACGTCGCAAAAAAAATCAGCAATCTTAAGCGACATCGGTTTGGTTTCGATATGTTTTGTGATATGCAACATCGCATAGGTGTTGAAACATTACTGGTTTGTGCGATGTCGCGGAATAAATCGTGGAGAATCGTACAATAATATAATATTTACTTTCTGATGAAACAAAAAAAACACTGAACATAAATTACCAATAAATGTCAAAATATATTCAAATACATATGGTTGATGTGAAAATGAATGATAAAATTTTATTTAACATCCATTTCCAATGTCAGCTAAGAGTCCATTGTAACTCTCTTTGTCCTATTAAAACAAATAGGGCAAAATACTGATATGACCCTATGTTTTGGGGGTTTGTGCTAATATAACCCTGTGAAGTTGAAAAGTGATATTGTAGCCCTATATTTTGCTTCAGAAGTGCCGATATAACCCTATGGCACTATTCCATCATTGACTTTGTTATTTCCAGCATTGACCAAATGCAAAAATACTAAAATACCCCTAACCTTCAAATTACAAATATATTGACTAAAATACCCTAGGTTCTTCTTCTTCTCCATAACCATAACCACTGCCACCTCTGCCACCTCCGCCGCCGCTCCGCCACCTCTGCCCGCCGCCACTGCCACCTCCTCCACCTCCGCTGCTGCTCCGCCACCTCTGCCACCGCTTCGCCACCTCTGCCGCCGCTCCGCCATCTCTACCGCCGCCTCTACCGCTGCAGCCGGCCAGAATCTAGAAAAGATAATCCAAACCAGTTCTAGCCACAATATGGAAAAAACGTCCAGCACACATAATCAACGTTAAGAAAACAACAAGAAAAATCAAAACATCAATCACATCACCCCATTAAGCAACAGCAGTACCACCAAGCAAACAACACACATAAAAACAGTAAGAAAAATCAAAACCCATAGATCTTTACCACAATAAATTATTAGGTTCGAGTATGGAATAAATGGTACAATCTGCTCAGAAGAAGAATTATACCTAGTTGACGAAAATCTTGGGGAAGATTTACGTAATCGTCGAAAATCTCTTCTTTAAGATCTTTACCCTAACCGCTCCCACAGCTGATGAAGACAAAGTCGTGAACCCTAGCCGCTCCCACCGCTGACGAAGACAAAACCGTCAACCCCCGTCGCTCTCGCCGCTCCCGCCGCTCCCACTGTTCCCACCGCTGACGAAGACAAAGCCCACCACCTCCTCCAGATCCCTCCCAAACCTCTGCCACCCGCTAGATCGAGGCAATCCACTGACGGCACCACCGCCGCAACTGAGGCAATCCACTGCCGCCGCAACTGCCACCCCGTATCTCCGGCGTCTCCGTTGCCTCCGTTGCTCCAGTGCCTGCCGCTCAACACCACTGTGTTGGAGTAGATCTGGAGAGCTCGAGCAAGGCGGTGAAATTCAGAAAACAAACATCGATCTAGCAAACCTCAAAAATTCAAACAAGGCGGAAAAAAACAAACCTCAGAAATTCGTGGCAGCGGCGGAGAAGGAGGTTAGGCGGAGGAGAATAAGGAAAGAAGAAGGAAAGAAGAAGGAAAGAAATGTCTGAGGAAATAAGGAAAGAAGAAGGAAAAAAATGAGATTAATAAGGAAATAAATGAATGAGGGGATAATTGTCCTTTCACATGTTCTGAATTTTTATTTTTTAAAAATAGGGGTATAATAGTCATTTCATGTATTTCCGGCCAAATGCAGGCCTCCAGGGTCATATTAGCACATTTATGTAAAACATAGGGTTACAATAGCACTTTCTAACTTGACAGGGTCATATTGGCACAAACCACCAAAACATAGGGTTATATGAGCACTTAACTCAAACAAGTGGGGCCAAATTATAATTTACTCTACACGATGTACTAGCACTTTTAAAATTTTGATGAATGAAATTGTATTAGCTTTTAATTTCATAAAAAACCTATAATATTAAATTTCATGTGATTGTACGTAGTGGAAGTGATATTTCTCTCCTAACGCATACAATAAGAGTACTAATGAAATACTCCAAAACTGATGGACAATTACCCCATTTTGGGGACGGGACCATTCCCCAGTCGAACTCATGTTCACAGTTATTCACGACAAAGAAATTGGCATGATCTCACAAATAATTCCACAGGCTTATCCTCAATGAACCCTTTATACTTATAAGTAATCATCTACAATTACTCTACATGATGTACTGGAGCTTTTTAAATTTTGACAGACAAAATTTGATTAGCTTTTAATTTCATAAAAAACCTAAAATATCAAATTACATGTGATTCTATGTGGTGGAAGTGATCTTTCTCATAACGCTTATAGTAAGGGTATTAATGTAATACCCCAAAAATGAAGGACGATTACCCCGGTTCGGGGATGGAACCATTACCATCCTCCAATCAAACTCATAATCACTGTTATGTATGATAAAGAAACTGTCATAATCCCACGAAGAATTCCACGGAGGTTCATCCCGAATGAACCATGTATACTTATAAGTAATCATCTACATTTTACTCTGCCCGATGTGCTAGCGCTTCTTAAAATTTGACAGACAGAATTTTATTTCCTTTTAATTTCATAAAAAACCTATAATATTAAATTCCATGTGATTCTACGTGGTGGAAGTGATCTTTATCATAACGCTTATAGTAAGGGTAATAATGGAATACCCCAAAAATGAAGGACAATTACCCCGGTTCGGGGATGGGACCATTGCCATCCTCCAGTCAAACTCGTGATAACCGTTATTCATGAAAAAGTAACTGGCATGATCCCTCAATTCCACAGAGGTTTATCTTGAATGAACTCTGTATACTTATAAGTAATCATCTAAAATTTACTCTACACAATCTACTAGCGCTTTTTAAAATTTAATGGACAGAATTTCACTACCTTTTAATTTCATAAAAAACCTAGAATATTAAATTCCATATGATTCTACATGGTGGAAGTGATCTTTCTCATGACGCTTATAGTAAGGGCATTAATGGAATACCTCAAAAAAGAAGGACGATTACCCTGATTCAGAAATGGGACCATTTCCATCCCCCAGTCAAACTCATGATCATTGTTTTTCTTAACAAAGAAACTGGCATGATCCCATGAAGAATTCCACAGAGGTTCATCCTGAATGAACTCTGTATACTTATAAGTAATCATCTATAATTTACTCTACACGATGTACTAAAAATTTGATGGACAAAATTTTATAAGTTTTTAGTTTAATGAAAAAACCTAGAATATTAAATTTCATGTGATTCTACATGGTGGAAGTGATCTTTCTCTCCTAACACATACAGTAAGGGCACTAATGGAATACTTCAATAATGACACACGATTACACCTGTTCAGGGACGGGACCCTAGTCATCCCCCAGTCAAACACATGATAATGCGATTTAGATTACTGGGTAGCTCCAATTTTACATTTCATCCTCCCTCACTATCTTGGAGGCACCTAATTAAGTGTAAAAACTAAAAAGTTCATAGGCTATGTGAAAATTGATTCCGATCAAACCAGGCCTTATTATTGGTCATTGATAATTATAAATGTAATTTTAAATTATCCAATTTACAATTACCGGATTTAAAGGTCAATTACGTTTTTCTAGGTCAAACGTGGGCCCAATTGCTATCTTAGTGGGCTAAAATGCGGAGGCTCAATTTATTACGCACGAACGTTAGTCTTATGTTAGGTTTATGTCGCTAAACCAAAAAACATATGCGACTCACATGAAGATTAGTCAAATACAGGGACATTTCTATGCGAGTGGGTTGTAATGGTTATGCCCACATTCATAACAGCCTATGTCGTCCAAGAGTCGGTAAGAGTTGGTTCAATGCGACAGACATGCAAAGTCGTCTTGCCTTAGGGGGAAGTCACAACGCTTCATAACGAGTGTATAAATGGAACCCACCTCTCATACATCATTTCAAACATTCAGTATTCTCTCAAATTTAAACCCCCCTCACTAGCCAATCTTCTAAAAGGTATGGTTTCCACATGTAATTGCTTTTGTTTTTGTATTTATCCTTGAAATTGTTGTTTGCATTAGGGTGTGAATGTGTTATTGTTTTAATTTTTTAGGTTTCTATGGTTTGGTGTGCTAAAATATGGTTTAAGAGTGTTAGAATATGGTTTTAGGATGTTGGAATATGGATTGGGATGGTACAGTATATTATAAGAGTGCTGTCGTTATCTGTTGTTGTCGTTATCTGTTGTAATGCAATGTCGCTGACAAGTTAGTCTTGCTTTGTTATATCAATTTGTATGCAACGTCGCAATCATACTTTTTGTAGATGGCCAAATCAATGCAAACTCACACATTAATCGGTCTACCAATCGGTTAAACCGATGCTTTCGCGGCGTCGCTTTGAGTAGGTCAAAAAACCATATTTCATGTCTTCAGTAACCATTGTCTGACTATCATAACATTTCACCTTCATGAAAATATGAATTACAGCAATTATGTCTAACATTGTTGGTTCTAGCCGTCAACTAATTGAGGTGAGCGATTTGGATAATGACAATCCACATCGCACATCTCATGCAGATATCCTTCGTACATACTTTGACCCAGAAAACTTTAGGTTAATTCCAATTATGGTAATTTCTCCTTGCATCAAACAAAGTGAATTTTCAATTAACTTTTTCTATAGATTACTTTCATAACTGCTAACAAATGTTTTTTTATAAGCGATTTAGTACATCCCAGAAAATATTATTGAGTACCTACCACAGTACAAGTTGGATTTTGTGATAAGGTGCAAAGGAAGGGAGTACAAAATGCACTACACGGGGAACGAGATGCTCAAGACCCTAACCTCGAAGGGGTTTGGCCAGTTTCTTGACGAAGAGAAACTTGAGATTGGGCATACACTTTATTTTGAGCTCATAAATGGTGTTGGGCCAGTAGTTTTCCGTGTTGTCGTTCTTCCCCACGAACATTAGATGGTTGTCTAAGACTTCATATGACTATGTATTCAAAACTTATTTTCTTGCATTTTGTTGAATTTGAATTGGGACGTATTTTGTATCAGACATCTTAAAATTTCAAATTTCGTTTTTTAATGTTATTTTAATGTTATTCAATGTTTAATATTTAACATAACATGTTAATAAATGTTATTCAAAATTATATTTATAAATTGGAATTGTGGACCAGTTGGGTGCTAGGCCCATATAGATGCGACATCGGTCTTAGGTCGGTATGTTTTTACATCCAGCGACATACCTGCGACATCACACTTAATAAGCAAAATTCAAAACCAGGTTAAAATAACGTTGTTCCAAAACCAGGTTATAAATATGGTAACCCTAAAAGACAGTTCAAGCTTTTCTCCAAAAATTTCCCACAAATTTCAATTGTCTCTACCTTCCACCCTTCTCCTGCGTATTTGACAAAGGTATGGTATTTCTAATCTCCTAACACATAAGTTTTGTAATTTTTACTTTACAATATCATATATGTCGTATGTGAATTTGTTTTGTTTACCCTGCTTTCTAGCACTTGTTTCAAATTTATAAGAGTGTGAACTTTCCTTTACTCTGACTGTTGGTACTATGTTTTGGTATGTCTCCAAAAGGGATTTTGTTTTATTTTATGTAGAAGAAGCTTCATTTTTTCCGGTATGATACGTTTCTTCCCGTTGCAACCTGTGATATCTGCGAAGTTGGTTGTCTATCTGATAAAGTTTGGTTCGTCCGACAGATTTGCGACCTTGCTAAATTATTTTTTTCAAGTTGATAATTGTTCATTTTATGTCTCCGGATGCATCTCGGTATAACATTCTATTTTCCCAAAATGTTACTTGATGCAGTAGTCCGTTCTGGTAAATCATTGGTCGTCTTTTTCTTGATCTTCTCTGCCTGCACAGTTAGTCTCGGAAGTGATTCCAGGATAATAACTCCGACAATCAAGTTAGTCTTTTCCATTGAGAATTACAATTTCTCTAGATAGTTGCGTGTACCTTAGCCTCTTCTCTATTTACAGACCCAGACGTGTTGCTCTTTTTTCAGGAATAGAGACTATGGGGTGTATCATGATCCCCACTTTCGATGTTCGTGGTCCTTCGTGGTCACCATTGGCTCCTTGTTTATCAGCCCACATTCTCTGTAGTGTGTGCGTAGGTTGTTCAACGGTTTGGGCTGAAAAGGTTTGACTTGGTTGTTGACTATTGTTGGGCAGGGCCTAACAACCATTAGCTTCACTCGTTGGGCCACATATACACCATAAGCCCCCTCAACCACGAAGCATGTGCTACACGAAGAAATGACTGGGTTCTTAAGCTGCGTAACGACATTGTTATCTTGCATTCTATTTAGGCATTATAACATGTTCGCTTGCTCTGCAGTGTGAACCGTTTTTGCAGAGTGTTGTATGCTTCTTGGTTGTATACTGCTATTTTGTGGAATCACGCTTACATTTGAAAATCAAAATCTGCAAGTATATTTTATCCTCATAACTCCTAGCCGCTATAACCTCGCAACTGAGATTTGCTCCCTCATATTCGTTAGTCATTCCGTAAATTACTCAGATGCCATTATGAGTACCTTTTGTTATAATCACTTTGAATTTATTGCTTCGAAACCTGCCCTAATTTAGAGTACTCATGTAGCCGTCGTCTTGAGAATCCAAAAAGGTAACCTACTTTATGTCAAATGTTCATGATTGTGCACTATTCTCTATTTTCCCTTTTTTGTCTTTTTTCTCTTCTCCTTCTTTACTTAAATTCTTACTCAAATTCAGAGCAATTCATCTTCTTCCATTGTTTATATTTCTTCCAAATTCTCTCACATTTTTTGCTAAAAATTAGTAATTTTCCTTGCGTCTTCTTCAGTTTTACTATATTTTTGCCTCTTCATTTTCTTAAACAATTTGTGTTTCTGTATATGTTCTTTTAGTGTAGCTTGCTTTCACTGTAATTGATGAACCTTTGTTCTTCCTTCTCTGTCGCTCTGCTCTAGATTCTGGTCGGGGTAGTGTTTTCTGGCTCATGTTGTTTAATTGATATCACCATTCATCGGGATTTTAGAGATCTTGAATTGATCAATGTCTGCTCCTTACAACCTTGGAGTTCCTGCTCCGAACGACCGTGAAATCCCTGTTGATTTCAGGAAGGATTCCAACCATTATACCGGATCTTCCATCATTAGTAGCCTTCTCATAGATTCCTATGTTGAGGATATGAAAAATAATTTCCCCTTTTTGTGTTTGTATGAGCTTAATTGAGGCCTTTGAGGGTGTTCACACCCATCCTCCTGGTTATTTTTCTTGTTATTTAGATAATTTAAAATTTGGACGATTGTTTCCTCTCCCACAACATGTGCTAGATTTCCTCACTTACTATAAAGTGGGTTTTTGTCAATTGCACCCCAAAGCAGTCTCCATTTTTGTATTTTTCTATTATATGTGCAAAGCTGCCGGTGTTGATTTTTTGATTTGTCTGTTCTGCAACCTTTTTCATCTTTGGAAAGTAAAAAATTGCTCCAATGAATTCACTTTTTACCCTATCATTCCTACCATTGAAGTTCATTATCGGGTTTCCCAATAATTGTGCCTTTTCAATTTGGAACTACAGAGTTCCCAAAGTAAAACTCCCTAAGGATGGGGTTCGTCTCTATGCCAAGTCCGCGGTTATAATATCACTTAGCCAGCATTCCATCTCACTTCGCCCTTCTAGTACTTTAAGAAAAGGTGCTGAACTCAATTATCCTATTTGTTGCTAGTCTACCCAGCTTGATGTAGGTTATGTGTGTGTTTTTTTTGCTTCTTATGTTTGTGTGTGCGCTTAATTTGCTACGCTTGCTCTATTAAAGATATGAAACTGACTTAATGCACTACTGAGAGGAACTTTGCTCTTGTAGAGAAAGATGAAGAGATAGAGACCTTGGAAAATGAGGTCAACAAAAACACTGAGGTTGTTCTTCCCTAAGCGGCTACAACTGGCAATATTATTCAGTAGATTACATCTGGCTGGCATACTAAAGAAGCTGAGGGGGATGGTAAGAAGTGACCCCAAAAAAACCCATTAGAGAAGGCATAAGAAGCAGACTAAAAATACTTGCAATGACTTGGAGCCTGCGAAGAAGAAAGGGTGCATTGACCAACATCCTCCACACTCTCTTATAGTAAGTCTCAACTTGTTCGTAGGACGGACTATTCCTTCTACACTCGCTAAGCTTTCCCTCTCCAAAACCATGTCAGTGGTATGTTTTTGTTGTATTAAAGTATTACTATAAATCATATGATTTTCCTTATTGTACAACTGCTCTTACTTTTGGTGTGATTTGAAATCAAGGTTGACGAGAGCTTACAACTTGTCAAAAAACGGGTTGCCAGCTTTGGTAAAGGTTAAGGAGCAATACTGGCAGAACTGCAAGGCAGTAAGGCGGAGTGTGGTGCATTAAAGACAACTGTTGAAGATGCTGCAGAGCAAGTTTAGGCTGCGGAGCAGCGTGTTGCAACCGTTGAAAGAGAAATGGAAAAGATGCACTTTCAGCTGGAAAAGATGTAAACGAATGGTCCTGCTTCGCCAGGATACCCTCAGCTATTGGTTGACCGAATCTTGAAGACTAACTCTTTCTATTCCTTGTTCGAGGGAGCTTCAACTAATGCTTGTAATGTTGGCTACTGTGAGGCTTTAGTTGAGTTGCAAAAGATAAATCCAACCGTGAAGCTTGAGAAGCTTCCGAAGTTGGCCAAGTCGGAAAAGATTTTGGCGAAGTAGACAAAAATTCTTAACGGTGGTTTTGTGAAGAGTTTCTTTGACGGTGAGTATTTTTTTGCACTGCTGTCATACCTTGCTGGTGTGCTCACTCTTCCTTCCACGGTTGAGCTGAAGAAATGCATGGTTGACTACTGTGAGGAACTTTCTTTCAGCTCTTCACAGTTTGAGGATCGTCATCCTGGGCAAGATAATATTGTTACTGATGCTACGAACCCTGGGAGTGAATTGAACAATGAAGTTCCCGTTCCTCCAGCAAGTATGAAGGATACTGCTGTCGTGGTCCGCCCTTCGCTCTCCTCTCCTTCCAAAGTTAGTCAAGTGCCATAGATTTGAAGCCTATTCTTTTTGTTTTATGTAATCTTATAACAATATTTTGGAGCTTTCTTTTATGATTTTTGTATCATAGACAACTGATTCGATCATTATGCTCGCTTTTTAAACCTTGACCAATGTATTTACATTTATTCACTTGCAGTGCTTTGATATTATGGTTGACAATTTTTTTTAGAAAAGTGTAGAATATCTGGACTGTTACACTTGTTTTCCTAGTGACAATTTTTTTACACTGTCTTTTGGATGCTACTGTATCAATCTAATTGAGGCAACTAGGTGTATAACAAGAGAATATTCTCAGCTCCTATCTTCTGATCGCATGTCTCTAGTGGATTCTATTCCTTTGTATATCAGTTGGAAGATTCCAGCATTCTCTTCGACCTCGTCTTCTTCCTCTTCTTGTTCTTATAGTAGGCTTATACCTGACTATTATAATGCTGATTCCCTCGGAAAAAATATTATCTGTTGTTTATTTAACCTTGAATCAGCTATCGTGTACATACATTCACTTCACCTCCCTATCCGTACCCAAGAATGGGCGTTAACTTTGGGCTTTCGTTTGAAGTACATGTTTCTAGGTGTTCATGACCTTGAAGCAAAGTGGGGTAAGTCTATGAAAAATTTGTAACAAATAGAATGATCTTATCTATCAGCAACAGTTGAACATGGTGAAGATGCTTCAGCAACAGAAGTAGACTAGGGACTATACAACAGATAAGACACGTGAAGTCTATCAGAAAATGGTCATCTAAGATAAGCAGTGTACCGATATTGACAATTTGTATAATTGACTGAAGAAAATGCAGGAGGAATACAATCACCAGTCAACTGCTTCTATTGGTTGGCAAATAAAGTTCGATGAGGAAATCACTGTTAATACATAGCTACAAAGTGACAATGATTAGCTTCACGCTGATGTTAACCGACTTGATAGTTATGTTCATCAATTTGAGCAGGCTTGTATTGAATATAAAGACAAACTCCAGGCTCTCCCCTCGTTATCTCGCACAGCTACTGGTCGCAGAGACCTTACAATGAAACTTGGTGGTCAAATAATTAACATGTCGGAGTCTGTTTGGTTACACATTCGGTCTCTAGAGAAGGAAGTAAATGACCTAAGAGATGAGATGAAAAGATATGAGGAAACTTTCAATGTTATGAGTATGCAATTAGATCGCGGGCAGTTTGGCCTCATTACTGACTTTAAGGCATACTATGCTAAACATCTCGGACATATGGAGCGAAGGGGCTGTATACGCCATCCTGCATATTTGTATATGAAGTGGCGATATGTTCATTTGGTTAGCGAAGCGTAATCCGCCTAAGATACTTGTTGAAGAACTGCACATCTACATCGCAAAACCAAGCGTGGCCACTGAGTCGGAGAATCTTCATCTTCCTAATCTTCACGAGCCTCAAGGCATAGATAGATGTGCTATTTTGACCAACTTAGCATGTAATAAATTTGCTAATGACTTGGCAAAGCATGCATCATTTCCTTCGCTATTCAAACTTTTTTTCCATGTTTTGTCTCTTAAATGTTATAATTTACGAAGCTCAAAACTGTACGGTTAGCTTTTATCCCCTTGTTTTGATTAGCCAAGTTTCAAGTTGTTTGTAAGGTTTTTAGCTTGCCCTGATCACTATAACGAATCGTTATGGATTGTGATACGCAATACCAATCTACGTATGTTATGTTTATGAGCAACTATTCTCTCAAACAAGATCTATAACTTGCATTTGTTTTGTATGTGAAATTGCAAGATCCAAAGGTTGCAATCATAAAAAATTGTGCAAGATATATGGATTACAGGTAATTGATTTGCGAAGTTGTAATGATCAGTAATTGCTCAAGATCTATAACTTGCGGTTGTTTGGTTCACGAAGTTGCGAGATCTAAAGCTTGTAAGCATCAATGATTGTGCAAGATCTATAGCTTGTAGTTTTTTGATTTGCAGAGTTTGCAAGATCTAAAGCTTGCTATCGATGATAAATGTGATGTCTTAGTAACTTGTCTGTAGTACATTACGAACCAAATATCTTTTAGCATGTGTAAGTAAAGAATAATAAATGTAATGGTCGTCCAGCAAAGCGGGCTTTTATATTAAATAGGTACAATCGCAGTCATATCATGTTGGAACAATGGGAAACCAAGGATAATGTCCCGGTTTCTATACAGGCGGACATTTACTATCTTTCCTCTAGATGTAAAATTTTCTTATGTTAACCACATGCCACGTATTTGGGACTTCGGTATTGTCCATCCTCTCCAATTCGTAGTTGTTGGACTTGTGTGCTTTTGTGACCTTGTACGACCCTTCCCATTTTGGACACAACCTTCCTCTTTCTTCTGGCAGGCTAGCTTCGTTCTTCCTCAACACTAAATCACCAATGTGAAAACGACTTTCATTCACATTCTAATTGTATACTCCGGCTATTCTTTCTTTGTATTTAGCTTTTGTAATCGTTACACGGTCTCTTTTCTCTTCCAATTCATCTAATTCAAGGCTCAATTTATCCGGGTTGTCTATCTCCTTGTAATCACTTACATGGAGGCTTGAGATATTGATCTCTACAGGTATGACTGCTTCATGTCCGTAAACTAGACTCTATGGCATCTTTCCTGTTGGCTCTCGAATAGTCATTCTATAAGACCATAGCATGTTTGGCAGCTCGTCCACCCAGCCAGTTTTCTTTCCTTCCAGTCTCTTCTGTATTGCTTAAATTATATTCCTGTTTGTTATCTCCACTTAGCCGTTAGCTTGAGGGTGTGCTACTGAGGTAAACGTTTGGAGAATCCCGAGCTTTGAACACTAATCGGTGAATATCCCACATATGAACTGCGTACCATTGTTCGTGACAGTGTTATGTAGTACACCAAAGCGACATACTATGTTTTTCCGTACAAAATTTCTAATGGCTTCAGCTGTGACACGTCCGAATGGTTTCATTTCCACCCACTTTGTAAAATAGTCGATTGCTACGACTAAGAACTTGGTGTTGTTTTCACCCCTCGGGAATGGTCCGACTAGGTTTATCAAATAGCCAGGCTCCCCAAGACTCCTCTCAAAGGTGATTGAGGTTTATACAACAATGAGGCGTTGATTTAGAAACTTCTACACCTAAGGATGAAGTTGTGTGCATCGTTGAACATCGTCGGCTAGTAGTATCCAGCTCGGATAATCCTTTTTTCTATCGTTCTAGCACCTTGATGTCACTACTGCAGGACAGGGGTATTTGCACCGGTAATTTAGGGCAAGAGCACTAGTATTTTGACCCCCAAAAATACTGATGTGTATGTATAGGGGTGTAGAAATGCAACAAATATGCACCGGTAAAATGGACCGATGTAGAGCAATATTTGCACCGGTATCTTATTCCGGTGAAAATTAGTGGGATCACAAAATGTGTGCACCGGTATTATTTTTAAAACTAGTGTAATACCAGAATATAGTTTGCACCGGTATTTAACCCATGAACCGGTGTAAAACATTGATTTGTACACCGACATTAAATCTGACACCGAATTGTTTTGTAGTCAAAATATAGTTTTTATCACTGGAATAGATTGCACCAGTATTTTTTACATCGGTATTACTGTACGTTATGCACCGCTAATATTGAAATAATTAAAAATTAATTATTTAAAATGTGAAATTTATTTACATCAGTACCTGCCTTATACTGGTGTATTATGTGGCTAAAATTTGCAATGCCTAATTTGTTTTCCGATAATCCATCCCGGATCATTTCTGGGGCAACGATAGCCAGAGATACTTGTGAACTATTATAAATTGCAAACTTTTAAATTTGTAAGAAATTTTAAAAATTCTATTACGAATATATGGCTAGCAAAACACGCAAACATTAGTCCAACATATCAAATAGAAGAAGTATCTTAAACATGCAATCAAACAAAGTAAAACACAAGTTTAGTATAACCAAACACCATCCATAGAATTCAAATATCATCAACCATTCAATATTAATATCAACCTATTATGTCGTTCTTATCATCCAGAAGTTGCAACGTAGTATTCACTTGCTATTGGTAGTCTCCGAGCCAAGCCCCACACCATCTCTCTGCTACACCTTGAATTTTGTACACATGGTAAGACCCTTTTCCCTCTGGGAAAATCTATTAATTTCAAACTTACACTGTTAGTCAATAATGTTTCGTTTACTAGAGATTAATATTATCAAATTTTGAGATGCAAGATTTACCTCCAAGATATTGTTTGTCTCTGGGTGATTAACAAATTCTTCCATGAAGAGCGTGATGGAGTACCCGCATTTCCATGAACCATTCTGGGTTTGGTACTGCACGGGAAGGGTAAATGTAATTACTAACCCTAAACATAAAATTTGATGGATGAAATGACATAATGACTTACCATAATGTAATTACTAAGCTTCTGTCGCGAGTCGTGATGAAGGGGTCGTGAGTCGCGACCAAATCATAGGAAACTTGGGAATTTTCAACTCCCAGATACAAATTTGTGTGAGTCACAGAGGATTTATTGCGAGTTGCGATGACTTGTCACGACTCGCGAAGCTATGGTCGCGAGACGTGACTAAATCAGGAAAAAGTTGGCAAATTTCAACTCCCAGGTCCAACTTTGTACGAGTCGTGAAGCTTTCATGATGAGTCACGATGAACCTATCATGACTCACGATGAACCTATCACAGCTCGTAAAACTTTGGTCGAGAGGCGCAACCAAATCAGGAAAACTTTTGAAAAAACTGACTCCCAGATGCCACTTTTTGCGAGTCGCGATAGTTCCTTCGTGACTCGCAACTAAGTGGTTAACTTTCTTGCCAGTTTGACTTTGTCATTGCGAGTTGTAACCAATGTGTCGCGACGAGCGATGAGCGTACATAAACTTTTTTTAAAAATGGGCAGAACAATTCTCCTTCCTCATTTACTCTCCCTCCAAACCGCCATCCTCCACCTATCTTCACCCATAATCACCACTCCTCCATCTTTCCAACCACCAAACAACATCCAATTGGTCGGAAATCCATCATAGACCCTCCCTAATCCATCTTCTCACCATAGTTGCCATCAAATCAACATGAATTAGTGAAGAACCAAAACCCTAGAATTTGGGGTTCTTGAAATCATAGCATATTGGGGCTAGATTCTTTGTGGGCTTATCTCTATCATCATCCTACACACTTTGTTAGTTGTAATTTGTGACTAGTTTCAATTTTGATGAATTTTTTTCAATTTGTACATTAATGTTATACTATGTTATTGAACTGAGATTTGTGCAATTTGTGCAATTTGTTTCAATTTATTAACATTTGTGTTATTGAACTGAGATGCTTTTGAATGTGATAATATTTACAAACTTACACAATGGAGATATTGTCGGTATATTGTTGGTATAGTGATGATATATACTGTTGGTAAATTGATAGTCTATTAATGGTATACGTGATGGTATATTGTTGGGATTGTTTGTGAATGGCTTATGCTATGGATTGGGTATGTTGTCTTGTTGAACGTTAGCATTTTGAACTTGTTGATGATATTTGAAATAGTTTAGGCATAATTGTAATTATAAGATGTGGCATATTGGATATTTAGCTATGTGACAACCTAATGGAATTGGAATTGTTGGCATGTTAAAAGTTTCTTGATTTTTATATGCAATTGTGGATGATACATAGACTAGTTTAGCTTGGACTTGAATTTTGGCATTTTGGAATTTGTGATGTTAGCTAAACTAGTTTAGGATTGAATTTGATTCTAAAATATTGCATATGTTTATGATCTTATGCATTTAACATGTTTTTTTGTGATTGATAAATATGGCTCCCACGAAGAGACCTCAGGTTTCATGAGGTGTGAGCATCGCCTCTCCACCTCCACCTCCACATCCACCACCAGCTCCGGAGCCAAACCCTGTTCCTTCTCCACCAGACCAGTACATAGGTTTGACTGGATCACCGGGCCTTATAGGGATAGATGGGACCTCCTGGTTACCTATAAGATCTTGGAGATGAGCTTAATCAATTAGACGGTACTTGATGCCCTCGGGTTGACAGATCTGGTTCACTGCCTTCTCACCAAGGGCGGATTGAATGGTTTCATAGGCAAGAGTGCCCCACATACCGATGTTATAAACTGGAGTACTTGTCCACCGTCCGAGTGTGTAGCATGCAAAATTATGAGCTGTGTGAGAGGTACATCACCTTCCACCTTGACGATGTGTCTTGAGTGATGACACTCTCGCAAATAGAGGTAGCATTTGGGTGGTACACAACAGAGGTCTGGATAAGATTGGACCCATAGGCCCCGGAGCACCTGATCGAGGAAGATATGCTATGTTGGAGCATAGTTACGAGGAGGAGGAGGAACTCCCATTACAAAAGTGGCATCATCATCCATCCCGTGCTCCAATTTGTGCATAGGTTCTTAGCAAGCATAGTGGTTTGTTCACCGGAGCCAACAAATGTGCCTAACATAGATAGTCACCACCTGTGGCATCTGACGAGTGAGGGGAAAATATTTATACTACGGGCGGAGTTGTGGATCAAAAGAGTGATCAGTGTAGCTGAGAAGCCAAATGGAAAGATTATCATGAGGGGTATCATCACCCTCCTAGCGGAGCACTTAGGCTTGGTTATCTCGGATGGCTTCTTGATATTGGGCCTAGGTTCTTCATACCTCATCACTATTGAGAGGATGAAGAATTTCAACTTGATAGACACCACAGAGGCTCAATAAGTATACCCCTGGTTGTATGGGGTGAGGAATGTCACATTTTTTACACTTCCCCAGAGCCATAAAACTAAGGTGGAGTTAGATACACCTGTCCCTGTTCAGCCTGCGAGGGTGCCCTATCATTCCCTGAGCACCAGCATCATCAGCATCATCAGCATCCTCCACTGCCTGCGCTAGAGACCAAGCCGATGCAGGAGGATCATGTGCCACCTCATTTTCCTTAGCCTCTACCCAATTTTTATGAGCGCCTGATGCAGAAATTCTAGCACAGTTTTTGTGGAAAGGTTGAGTATAACCTATTTGTCTCCCGGAGCCTCATGGAGATAGATGAAGAGATTGATTATCTTTCATCCAGGATTTTTAAGATACAACCACATGGTGGTGGTGCCCCAGGACCGACCCTAGAGCAGTGAGATAGAGATAGCAGTGTCAAAGAAACACCGAGTGGGTGGCATAGTATCAGCAGACCTATGGCAGAGACTCCGATTATGGTGTTGGGCCATCTCGTTCCTGATTGTGAGCTTATTTTTTTACACTCCCCATACTTTTCTTTGTATGCTTTTGCCTTGTTTTTTCTACATTGAGGGCATTGTAGTGTTTTAAGTGTGTGGAGGGGTATTTACTGCTTTCAGTGCTTGGCTATAGAATTTTTTTTTTTAGACTTTGATTTTTGTGATCTTTTTCTTTGTTTTGGGGATGCATTTCACTTGGATGTATTTGGATATTTATGCTAGCTTTGACATGTGAAATCTTTTTTCTACTTTTGATCGGAAACACATAAAAATGAAAAAAAAATGAAAATTTTGAAAAAATAGAAAATGAAAAAAGAACAGAAATAAAAAGAAACTCGATAAGTTGAAAACCCGAGAGGGAAACTTAGGCAACATTGGGGGCCCAGATAGGTCCCCGAAAGGGCGACCTAGGCAAAAATGAGAGGCTAAATGTGTGGATAAAGGTGAAATGTGAGACAAAGAAACATGATGTGTGGATAGGATGAAAACCCAAAAGGGCTCCCAGGAAATATGAGAGAAAGATAGAAAAAAAGGAAAAGTGCTACGATTTCCCTCATTTGTCAACATTGGAGTCATAAGGTTGCGGCTGCTAGATGGATGTATCGGGTAGCTTAACGTCATGAGAACTCTTGAGATTGGGTAGTTTAGCGGGGGAAACAAAGGTATGCAATTCTTGATTGTTGATATGCTTCATTTTTGGGATGATATATTGGTATAGAGTGAAGTATGTGTTTGAACTTAATACATGTTTTTGACTTCCTTTTGTGCCATTGAATTTAGGACTGTCAATTCAGAACTTGGAGATGTTTGTAGGCTTATTAGTGAATTGATAGGTTGATATGGTTTTAGTAGATTTAGGAATGAGGATGGTGGGTGAATTCTAATTTGATTTTAACTTTGGCATGTGTGATATTGAGAGTTTTTGTGAGGTATCAATTTGGGGGAATATTAATTTAGGATGTGGATATGGGAACCTTTTTGTGTGCTTGAATCTTTTCTTACTCTATGACGAGTAACGTTCAAGTGCGGGGAGGTTTGATGTGTCCATTTTATACGCATATATTTGGACTTTTTGGGATCACTTTTGGGCTCTTTCATCATCAAGAGCTTTTTTTTTACCTTGAATTTCTCTTAGGAGTGGTAAGAACTACTTTTACGCTCATTTACCTTTTCGAAGTGAATTTTGTGTTACAAGGAAAGAACATTGAGAGGCGAAGACCAGAGGCCATTGAAGGTCATATTTTGAAGACTTTGAAGATTTGAAGACTTGAAGACTTGAAAAGTTGCAGGAGTGTGTAATGGATTGAAGGCTAGAAGACAAGAAGAAGAAACTAAATTCTGTTCTTGGGCACCCGTCGCGAGTCACGATGGACCCTGTCGCGAGTTGCGATGAACGGGTGGCCAGAATCCTTTTGCCTTTTTCCTGTACTATAAATAGTATTCTATCTTCTCTCTCTCCTCACTTATTCTTCAGCCCAATTTTCTACAGTTCTAACCCTATTTGTTCACCATTTTCATCTTTGCTCTAGATTGATTTATGTTTGAATTTTTTTTGGTAATTAGCATGGGTTTTAGTAGCTAAACTTAGTACTTGGGAGCAATTGACTAAGACATCCAAGCCCCATGTCTTAAGAACACTTTGTAGCCTATTTAATGCTTTTACTACTACATTTTTATGGAGCATTAAATGTGGGTTGTTAATGTCATTAATGTTCTTAAAAGCTTGATTGTATGAATTACTTGTACTATCACTTGTTAGGGTTTGGGAAAAGTAGCTAATTTTCCCATCTCTTTATATGAAATCCAAGAGTATGAATTAGAGCTTTTTATTGTGTTGTTGACAATTGCTAGATGAATGTGATGATGTTGAACTCATTGTCATATTTGTTTTAGGTATTGATAATGTGTAAATCTGTATGGGCCTAAATATCCATACGGATGACAACCAGTCTATAGCTTTGCCCTTTTCCTAAGCTTTTTGGGCTGGCCCAAGGTGAGAGTACTTGCTCCACAAGAAAATAAAACAGTTACCTTACTTTCCTACCTATATAAAGGCCAAAGGTAACCCTACACAACTCAACTATTAATTCCTAATTACACTTTGGTAGCTTATTTGCTGGCTTGGCCGTCGGAACCTCTTCCCCCTGAAAACCTCCGGAGGCTTTATCTTTGCAGATTTCAATCACCCACGATGGTGCGGAAGAGGCGGTAAATTGGGGCACATCAAGTGGCACGCCCAGGGGGACCATGAGTTAGATCTGCATTCTAGGTGGCTATTTATGTCCATATCTATGGCAAGTGCCTTCCGTAGGAGTGAACGGTTAAAAGGAAAAGCTTTAGGCACCAACAGAGAAGTACAATCCCTGAACCAAAAAAAAAGTGTGGATCCAATAAACAGCCGGATCCCACTCTCTCTAGCGCTGGTAACATACCTCCAGAATTTTGCCAAACCTAAGTCCTGGAAGTAAGGGGTCCCGAAGCTTCTCGTGTAGAAGTTAATGCACCCCCAAGGACCATGGAGGTTATCATCGAACCCTTGGTAAGCATAGTTTAAGCTCCCACCTCACAAAGCTAGGCGCATTGATAAAAGTAGAACAAGCCGCAGTTTACGGAGGCTATGATGGATTCGCAAATAGAGGCCTTAAGGAGCCTGTAAAAGCATGAATAGGGACAAACAAAGTAGCCCCCCAGTCGCAGCAAGGTCTAGCGACATAGGCTCAGGCCCTCAGATCTGCTAGTTATCAGATGGAGCCTCCAATGCTTTACCATAGGGTTGTTCAACATTAAATGGGGCCTTCACATTTGATGTCCCTGGTGGTGCATCCAAGATTCCATTTGTACGCCCCCCTAGGAGTGTCCTATCAAGCCGATGTTGGTGCCCTTACATGACCCAACCAACGCTCTGTAACATGCCACAAATGATTGCATACCCTGTGCCGATTTCAATGCCTATTTCAATGCCTTCATTGCTAAGCCATTCTATTCCACATTCGATGGTAGGGCCAATGGGATTTTTCCCAGGTTTTCAAAGCTAAATATATTCAGGATCCCGACCTGAGGTCCCTCTCTATGATCCTTACTGACCAAAGTTATGCTACCGCTTGGCAGGGGGGTGGGGTCATGCTCAGGGAACATGCCCTCAAATCAGCTTCTCCCTATGCCTCTAAGTTTTGATGCCCTGGTCTGGCCAATCCTTATGGGGATCTGCGAATGGGAGGGGGATCGAGCAACTCTTTAACAAGAGAACTCAACTGGTTGATAGGGCATTCGGGCCAATTCACAACATCTTTTAGTCCCACAATAGTGGACCCTCAGTGGCCCAGTAAAATGAAACCACCCGAAGGGCTCCCCACATACAGTGGATATTCAAACCCTCGCAAGTTCATACAAATGTTCTTTAATTTGATGAACTCAAGGGACTTTAATGAACAGCTGACATGAAAACAGGTCAGAAGTTACCTTCGAGGATAAGCGCATGAATGGTTCAACAACCTATTCAGGGGGACACTGCATTCATACAGAGATTTTATCAAACCCCTTCTATGCCTGTTTTTTCAAAAGAAAAGGTTTACAAAAACCTTAATAGGGTAGTACCAAAGCAAGCAGATGATGGGCGAGTTAGAGGCGTTCTACCATTCATATGTGGATGCGAGTCTCAGCGTAATCAATCAGATTGAGGATGGAGTAATTCTTGGGTAAACGAATGGGATGTCAAACCTCGACCTGTACAAAAGCTGGTTTCGAAGAAACTGGAGACCCTACAACAGTTACAGGAAATTGTGGAGCAGGATTCAAAAGTTGAGGAGGCCACAACGAGGAAAAGGGAGGGGGATAGATGGTTCGAAAAGGAACCTAAACGCTCTAAGCCTAGGTTAAATAGGATGGGTCACCCGATAAAAGGGTTCGAAAGCTTTATTCCTTTAACCAAGTCCCTGATGGAGATACACTCTATCCATAAAGGGATGTTTCGAAGCCCCCCTCCTGGAAAAGACTACTAGGGGAAGAGAGGTTCCCCCAAATTTTGTGACCACCACAAAGAAAGGGCCATGACACAAATAAATGTACCCAATTAAGGTAGGAAGTCGAAAGGTGTGCAGGAGAAGGTTTACTCCCCGATTGTGTCGAGAGCCCAAGAGGAGAACCCTCTTTGAGGTGCTGATCAAAATGTCATTGGAAAGGAAAAAAATAAAGCCAACCGAGGTGGTAGAAAACAACAAGCAAATGATGGAGACCAAGCTGAAAACCAAACTGGGGCTAGAGCCAAAGCTAAGGCTCAGCTTGACAAATACCGAAGGGATGGAGAAAATCAGAAGATCAACTTCATTAACGGAGTTGTAAGTGACCAAGCTTCGAATAAAATCATCAAAGCTCACTCCCGATATGTCCCCCCCGAGGAACCTTGCAAAAAACATTTTTGACCCGAAGAAGAAATCACCTTTTTGGAGGCTGACCCGGTACCGAGCCAAACCCCCCACACAGACCTGCTGGTAATTCATGCAATATGGGATTGTTATGTCAAAAGGTTATTTGTAGATGATGGTAGTGGGGTCAAAGTAATGTTCACCAACTGTTTCGACCAGTTTGGGATCAGACACAAAAGTCTAAGGGGGACAACTTCTCCTTTGTCCAGTTCACCGGGAAAATGGTGCTACCCCTAGGGATGGTTACCCTCTCGGTTAAAGTAGCTGATGGAGACAAGGAAATCACAATTGATTGTAGCTTTGAAATTGCTGATGCTGTGTCTCTATATAAGGTGATCCTGGGATAGCCTTGGATGTGCCAGGCACGTGTGGTATGGTTCCCCTATCACTTGACCATGAAGTTCCCCATGAAAAGTGGGATAGCAATTATTAGAGGGGATTAATCGACGGATAGAAGCTATTTGGTTGTAACCCTTAAAGAGCCTAGAAAGGAGGATATGGTGGCTTCGATCTAGAGAGATATTAATCCTACGAACATAGAGCCGATGACCATTTGAAACACGCGAACAATGGCCATAGGGAAAATGATTCCACCCGCAACAAAGGAACAACTAAATGACCTCCTAGATGATTTTTTATGTGTTTTTGTGGGACACCCTTGACCTCAAAGAGATACCTAAGCAGTTGATAGTCCACAGAAAATGCCATTTGGGTTCAAGAACGCAGGGGCCACCTATAAAAGTTTGGTCGATAAGCTGTTCGAAAAGGAAATTGGCAAAGACATTGAGATATATATCAATGACATGGTTGTTAAGAGCGGGCTTTAACCAGTTTTTACTGGATCTCAAAGAGACCTTCTAGATGCTCTGAGAAGACAATCTAAAGAATAAACCTAGCTAAATGTGTAATTGTGGTCAGAGCAGGAAATTTCTGGGGTTTATAGTCTCCGAGATGGGGATCGATATCAACTCTGAGAAGATTGAAGCATTGATAACCATGAAGCCCCCCCAAAACAGTCAAAGATGTCCAAAGGCTCATAGGGTCATTGGAAGCAACTAGCCAATTCTTCTTAATGAGCTTCAAAAAGTAAAGAAATTTGAATAAACGAATGATTGTGATAAATCCTTCCAGAAGTTGTAAGAGCACTTGCAAAGTTTTCCTATAGTCATGAAACCAGAATAAGGGGAAGATCTGTATTTGTACATCTCTGCATCCCTCCTGGTGATAAGCGCCATCCTGGTAAAAGAGAAGGAAAAATACCGATACCCAATAAACTTTGTAAGTAGGGCACTGCATGGCCCAGAGACCCACTACACTGCTCTCGAGAAACATATCTTGGCTCTTTTTCATGCTGCAAGACACCTCCGACTATACTTCCAAAGCCACATGATAATCCTGCTCACCAACCATCCAATCAGGTAGGTGCTTCTAAAGCCGGAGGTCAAGGGAAGAATGATGAAATGGGAAATCAAACTGGGCGGACACGACATCCAGTTCCCTCTTAGAACAACTATTAAGGGGTAAACTCTAGTAAACTTCATTGTCGAAACCACCGATTTGATAGAAATTGAAGAGGACAATGAACCAGATGAGACATGACAGTTGTACGTTGATGGGTCCTCTAACTCCGGAGGTATTGGGACTGTAGTTCTGTTCACGAGCCCCGATCATGAAGATTACCCCTATTCCTTACACTTTAACTTTAAGGCCATAAATAATGAAGGAGAATATGAAGCACTAATTATAGGCCTTCGAATTGCCAAAGATTTGGTAGTTTGAAAACTCGACATCTTTAGTGATTCCCAAATCGTGGTCCTTTAAGTCAAGGGGGAATATGAGGCTAGGGAGAGATGTTTGCAATGATATTTGGAAGTGGTAAAACCCCTCCTCGAACATTTCCACCATTATAACCTCAATCAAGTCCCTTGAGAAAAGAATCACAAGGATGATACCTTAAGAAAATTAGCCTCGTCGGACCTGGACTTGCAATCTCAGGGGTATATAATGATGGAGACACTAAATAGGTGTAGCTTTGAAGAGGAAGCAATAGTAATGTTTGTCAAGGAGCAAAAGTCTTGGATGATGTCTATCATGAGCTACCTTTGAGATGGGGCTCCTCCGAAGAACCCCATCAAAGCAAGAATGATAAAGATGAAAGCACCTAGATACATGATCCATGAAGACGTCCTGTACCGCCGAGGACATCTCCAACCACTCCTCTGATGCATGGCCCCCTATGAAGCTCATTACTTGATCTGTGAAACCCATGAAGAGGCTTGCAAAAGCCACCAGGGGGCTCGATCGGTAGCAAAGAAACTTCTCCTGGCTGGATACTATTGGCCAAAGATGTTCGAAGAGGTAAACAAGCACATCCAGGCTTGCCACCAATGCCAAAGGCATGCACCAATCACTCAAGTCTTCTAGGGAAAATGATGAATATTAACAGCTTCTGGCCATTTGACAAATAGGGGATAGAGTTGGTGGGACCTTTTTCGGAAGCTCCTGGCCACTTTCGATACCTGATCGCGACCATAGACTACTTTACGATGTGGGTTCAGGCCGAAGCCCTAACCGACATAAAGGGAAAGATGGTAATTGATTTTTGCTGGAGGAATATCATATGTAGATTTGTATCCCTCGTATGATCATAAGTGACAATGGTGCTCAGTTCATAAATGACCCATTCAAAAGCTGGTGCAAGAAGTAAAAAATCCGCCAAAGGGTCACCAGCATTTACTACCCCCAATACGATGGATAGGTAAAGGTCACCAAACAAAACATTGTCAATGGCATTCGATCGAGGCTTGAAAGGGCAGGCTGGAACTAGATCAATGAGTTACCCAGCGTACTTTGGTTGTTTCGAACAACAAAATCTTCTGCTACGGGAGAAACACCATATGTCCTGGTTCAAAGTTTTAAGGTGGTCATTCCAGTGGAGATAAGGCTGCCTACCATTCGAAGGTTTGCTATAAGTAACAAATGACATGAAGATAATCACGAATAGCGCTGCTTGGACCTGGACCTTTTGGAAGAAAAGAGAGAGAAGGAAAACCTCGATGAAGCCAGGGTTAATGAAAGGGTTAAGTGGTATCATGACCGGAGGGTTCAAAAAATCTAGTTTTCCAAAGGAGACCTCATGATGAAGAGGAACGAGAAGTGTCGTAGAGAGTCAGAGGGAAAGCTGTTAGCGAACTGGGAAGGACCTTACCGAGATTTTTAAGCAGGCCTGAGTGATAGTTATGAGTTAGAAACCCTCCAAGGTGAAGCGATTCCACATGGATGGAATGTTTCTAACCTTAGGAGGTATTATTCTCCAAAATCCCAATAGGCCAGGGAAGGAAAAATTGGCCTTCTTAGAGGAACCTTTGGGTTGGAGAAGACACTCAGTTCAATAGCATTGTAAGCTGAGAGAACTCCTCTACCTTTGGCAATTTTGTATCAGAATGCGTTACTTTCAAACAAGTTCTCGGTTTCCACTCTCCTAAAATCAGAGAAACTTATATTTGAAGGGCCAACAAAGCCCCATTGAAGGTGTGACATATGTCCTAGGCATATAACTTGTAAAATATTTGGAGGGCCAACAAGCCCCATGAAACACGCAACGAGCACCCAAGGCATAGACCTTGTAAAATTTTTGAAGGGACAACAAAGCCCCATGGAATGTGCAACAAGCACCTAAGGCAATGACCTTGTAAAATATTTAGAGGGCCAATAAAGCACCATAAAATGCGCGATAAGCGCCCGAGGCACAGACCTTGTAAAATATTTAGAGCCCATCGAACGCGGAATAAGCGCCCAAGGCACAGACCTTGTAAACAATTCGAAGGGCCAACAATGCCCCATCAAGCATACAACAAGCTCCCAAGACACAAACCTTGTAAGATATTTGGAGGGCCAACAAATCCCCATCGAACGAGTAATAAGCGCCTAAGGCACGGCCTTGTAAAAGATTCGAAGGACCAAAAAAGTCCCCTTGAATGCGTAACAAACACACAAGACTTAGACCTTGTACGTCGCTCAAAAAATTCACCATAGTGTGATGGATGACTAGTGGAAAAAGAAACAAGTTAAAGATATTTATCTTAGGAGCAATTGCCCCACCTGAAAAGAAAAATGCTCTGACAATGACAAAGAAAACAAAATATTATTTTTACAATACTAGGCCACCACAGCCTATAAGTACGCAGAAATAAGTTAAATCTATTTTAAAAAGTAGGAAAACTTCTAGGGGACCTACTCTACTGGCCTCTCTAATGGTTCGCTCTAGGGAATGGACCAGGTCTTGCTGATATTTCCCGAGTTCTTCTTTCCACTGATCGAGCTTTTTGGTTGTACTTGTTAGGGCTGGTCGAGCCACCTCTACATTTTCTCGAGCCACTTGAGCCTCAAAATAGTAACTTTTGATGGACTCATTAGATCAAGAAGATGATGCCTCTCCAGTGGCCTTATAGGCTTTAGCAGTGGTAAGTCATTCATGAATTGAGGTGAACCTGGATTTGGTAGTTGTCTCTTCGAGAACATCATTATGCCGGGCTCTTTAAGAACTTCATTATGCTGGAAACCTCCCAAAATTTCATCCTTTATGGCAGCTAAGGTATCCCTTTCCTCCCTCGAACAACTTAACACATCGAGGAGTTCCTGTTCCTTTCGTGGAGTCCACTGCGCAATAATCCCAGTTCCTTGTACGCTGCTCGAAGCTCCTCTTCAAGCTGGACGGACTTGTACCAAAACTAAGATGCCTTGATTCGATGCTCCCAAACCCATTCCATAATCTGGTGATACCACTCCTTCTTGACTTTAAAAAATAAGTTGAAGGAAGTACCCCTTTGCAGATGGGGTGGGGGGGCGAAAATGTACGAAGTCTAAAGTCTACGAAAGAAAAAAGGAGAACGTATAAGTACGAGAAAAGGAAAGTCTTCTTTAATAAGTAAAAATGAAAGCACATCAGTGGCCTGAGAGGTCGTCGCCGTACCTCTCGAAGTTAATAATTTTAAGCCCTAATGCTTCCTATATACAATTAAGCAGATAATGGCAAGTCGGGGTTTTCCTCGAGAAGAGGGATCTTTTGAAGTGTTTAAATATATAGTGTAGAAAACATACCAGGCATATACATATATAGATACATGTAAAAGCATGTAAATGGGTGGGGGGGTTGGTTGGTTTTTGATCCTAAGTTATCAAATTGAAAGACAAAAATTAGCAAAGCAAGAGAACTTTTCTAATCATGAAATACAACTAAAGAGATGATTAAAAGGATAATTAATGGAGCCTTGGGGGAAATCGAATTCCACTTCCAAACTTCTTATTGCTCATTGATTCATTCACTATTTCAATTACATTTATCCTCTATGGGGAATGTTATCACTTCTCATTTGAAGATCAACATTCATTCCTCCTTAATAGTAGTTTGCAAAGACAAACAATGACCATTTGCAAACCTCATTGATGATCACCCTAGATAAACAACATCATAGAGGTATTTCATCAACGGAATTTCACCCAAAGGACCATAGGTTTGATAAAAACAAGCCTTCTACTAAAGACATAGTCATTTAACCAAACAAAGCATTTATTAGGTTAAAATTAGAACAAACAACATTCAAGGTTCAACCTTTCTTTCCATCTATAGGATAAATATGAGAACAATCCACATTAACATACTCATCTAGCAAGAAATACCACACATTATACAAAAGAAGTTATAAATCCATGCTTTTGGTGAGTTAAGAAATTTGCAACTTTCCTAACACTCTAACATTTCAAACATACAAACATTTCATATACTCAAAAAACCCATGGTATAAATGAGGCAAAACACAGCATTAATGGGATAATAAATGCTCTCAAATAAATGTTCATAAATGAGAAAATATAGAATCTTACTACATAAATTTGGAATCTTTAATCAATTGCTCCCAAGAACTAGATTTAGCTACAAGAGTTCATACTGATTAATGCTAACAAACCAAACATACTAAAAGAGAATTTAAAGGTGAAAATGGTGAAAACTAGGGTTATAAATAGTACCAAAATGCAAAAGGAAGATGATATGAATGAGAGGAAAGAGAGTGCTATTTATAGTACAAAAATGATAAGGTTAGGTTCTGGCCACCCATTGGTCGTGACTCACGACGGGTTCGACTGGTGACAGGCGCCATTACTTACCCTTGTCTTCTTTTCTTCTTCTTGTGGTAAACACTCATCTTCACAATGATTCCTCTCATTTTTCAAGTCTTCAAATCTTTGATGAAAGTCTTCAAAGTCTTTAAAAAATGGTCTTCGACGGCCATGGTCTTCAAGTCTTCATGTCTTTGAAGTAAGCCTTCAATATCTTTGAAAAGTGATCGTCAATGGACTCCGGTCTTCAAGCCTCCATGTTCTTCCTTTATCACGCAAAATCCACTTAGAAGTGGTAAAAGAGTGTAATGTCGCTCTTACCCTTCCTAAGAGAATTTCAAGGTGAAACACAAGTTCTTGATAATAAAAGAGCACAAAAGTGATCCCAAAAAGTACTAAAACATGAACATAAAATTGACACATCAAACCTCCCCATACTTAAACCTTATTCACCCTCGAGTAAGAAAATATCCAAGCATTCAAATGAAATGATGTATCCACATCCTAGCTACTATTCCCCTAAGTCAATACCTCACAAAACTCTCAATATCACACATCCCAATGTTAAGGTCAAATGAGATGTTTCCCACAACTCCCATTCCCAAATATACCCAAAATATATCAACCCATCAATTCATTTCTATCTCTAAAACATTTCCAAATCTCGAATTGACAATCCCAAATCCAATCGTACATGGTGAAGCTAAAGACATGTGTAAAGTTCAAAACACATGCTCCACTTTATACCAATATATCAACCTAAAAATGAAGTATATTAACGATCAAGAGTTTCATAACTTACCTCGGCTTCCCCCGCTAAATTCTCACTCCCAAGAGGTCTCAAGATACCAAGCTACCTGGTCTATCCATATGGCCACCGCAACCTTATGACTCCAACGCCGGCAAATGAGTGCACACATAACATTTTTCCTTTTTCTCTCCTTCTCTGATTTTTCTTAGGAGCCCTTTTGGGTTTTCATCCTAGCCACACGTCATGTTTCTTCAGCTTACATCTCACCTTTTCCACACATTTAGCCTCTCATTTTTTCCTAGGTCACCCTCTCGGGTTTTTGTGCTATCCGGGACCCAAATGTTGCCTAGGTTGCCCTCTTGTGTTTTCAACTTAGAGGAATTATTTTTATTTATATTTTGTTCTTCAAATGTTTTCATTTTGTTTTCATGTTTCTCCAATCCAAAAAAAGTAGAAAAGTGCTTTCCAAATGTTAAGGCTAAGAAAAATATCAAAGCCAACATCATTTAAGTACATCAACAGAAAAGCATCTGAAAACAAAAGGGAAAAATATCCAAAAGAAGAAAAAGAATTATCCAAAACTAGTAAGTCTAACAGAATATTTCCCCCAACCGTGAAATTAGTAGATACCCCTCCCTACACTTAGAACACTAAATTTCCCTCAATGTTTATGAATAGGGAAAAGGCGTACAAAGAGAAGTATGGAAAGGGTAAGGATATGATGCTCACAAATCAGTACTGTGAGGAAGAAAGGCCACCACCTAAATAACGCTGCTAACCAACCAATTTGTGCTCCTCTGCCTCCTAGCTCTCCACCTCTCTGCTCCCACACACTACCTGCTTGGGACTGTATCTCATGGATGCTAGCTGATAGGTGATAAATCTCCCTATCCATATCGATCAAGCTCTGGGAGACAAACACGTTGTGCTCCAGTATCATGTTGTCTTGGTGGTAGAATCCATACTGCATGGTCTACATCATACGCTCATAGAAATCTGGTGTAGGCTAGGAGTAGTAAGGTGGCACATAATCCTCTTGCATAGGCTCGGTCTCTGGTGGAGGCTTCGGGGAGTGCTGTTGTTGTCGCTCAGAGAAAGGCAGGCTGCTATCATCACGTTGGACGGGGGCTGGACCAAGGTTGTGGAGCTTGCGCTGGGAGTCCTGTCTACACGAGGAGTCAGGTGAGATCTATAAGTCCTCTAGTGGTGTATCAAACTCCAACTTCGTCTTGTTGGGCTGAGAAAGTACCATGAATGTGACCTTCTGGGCTCCATTTAACCAGCGGAATACCCCCGTGGCCTAGGCGGCACTGAGCATCTTGAATTGGACCAACCTCTCTGCAGTGATGAGGTAGGAAGTGCGCCTCCCTAAGCACAAAAAGCCAACTGGTGGAACCAATCCTAGGTACTCCGCTAAGAGGCCTATTTACTTCAAACTATAATCTTCCCCTTTGGCTTCCCTACCACTTCATCAATCCTCTTCATCCATAGCTCAGCCCATAACCTGTATCCTAGTCCCTCATTTGTCATGTGCCATAGGAAGTGAATATCGTTGTTCGGCACATTCTTCGGCTTCGCCGAGCAAAGTATCTTGCAGCCAAAATTCAGTGCATATAATAGAGTGCTGGGTGAATGATGACACTGCTCTTGTCATGGGAGTTCTTCGGCCTCATGTTGTTGACACTCTAGAATTTCATGTACTCCTTAATCGATCATTCCTAGGCCTGTGGGTCTAACCTCACCCATATCTCTGCAGTGTCCCATCTGAAAGCTTCCTCAACATGCGAGATTGTCATATCTTGAGATATATCATCTAGGTGGAAGGTAATGTACCTCTCGCACGGTTTGTCATCCCTTATGCTGCATATCCTGATTGTGGATAGGAACTCCAGTGTATATCTCTGTTAAGAGGGGGCACTCTTGCTCATGAAACCCTCTATCACCCCTTTGGCGAGGAGGCATCAGACTGCCTGGGTGAGCCCAAGAGCATCCAATGTGGGCATGTCTACGAAATTCATGTCCTTGAGCTGATCGTTGGCTAGGGCTTCCCATCTCTCCGCATAGGACCCAATGATCCAGGTCAAACCCATATACCTATTAGGAGGAGGAGGTACATTGCTCAACTCCAGAGCCGGTGGTGGAGGCGGAGGTCGAGCGGCGGTGCGTCCACCTCGTGGAGGAGCCCTAGGTCTCTTGGTAGGGGTCATATCTAACAACCACAACAAACAAGGTTAACGCACAAGAATATACATATATGCAATTTTATAAAAATCAAACTCAACCTTAAAATAGTTTTTTTCAATCCTCACAAACCAAATCAATTCCAAGCCAACTAGTTCAAGTCCTAATTACAATTGCATACACAATGCATGTTATATCCAACATGCCCATATTCTCAAGTCCATGAATTTCTCAAATAGTTGAATATCTAATATGCTATATTTCATAATCACAATCATGCCTAACTAGTTTAGTGACCATTATTACATTTATAACGTCAACATTCAAGTTCCATGGCCAAACTATCCTAGGAAAAATAACATAACATCCAAATAGCAACTATGTCTAATCAAGGGCCAACATGCCTCATATATAGTATAAGCCACAATCCATTCTCAACAAAAACAACACCAATAACATAATTCAAGCATAAAACCAACACGAGCAAGTCAACACACTCAAAGTGCTTATGTTGTTATCTCACATCCAACCAATCCATAGGTACAATGTATTCACATGATCTTCTTCAACCCAAATCTCAAGCACAATATATTCACAAAAATCAACAAAGTTCCAATAATCCAATTTCCTAAGGAATTACACATAATCCACACAATATCCAATAAATAGATTATACAACAAAATCACAATTGAGGTTCAATAAAGTAAAGAAATGTACAACTCAGATGCTTAAGCGGAAGAAAGAAGGTAGCCCACAACCAATTTGAATTTGGATTGTCCAAAATCACAAAACCCCCTAATTCTGGGGTTTATTTTCTATAAACTTTTATGGTGATTTGTGGGTACAGATTGGGAAGATGTTGGATTGGGAAGTGGTGTAGATCTTTATAGGTAGATAATTTTGGGTAGCAGCAGTGAGTGGTGGCCCGGCTGGAATGGTGGAGAAGATGAAAGGAAAATGGATAAGGAATGAAAATTTTACTTGCTACCTATTTCTTTTAAACTTTTTTGCACGACCGCCGCGACTCGCAATGTGTTCGTTGCTACTCATGATGGGTTGGTCAAAAGGCACCTCAGGTTAACATTCACGTTACGAATCACGATGAACCATCTTAAATCGCGAAAAGTGGAGCCTGAGAGATCTATTTTTCAGCAAAAGCTCTTATTTGGTCGCGATTTACAATCCCATCGTTGCGACTCATGATCATATCATCGCGACTCTTGATGGTCCATCACGAATTGCAATGGGACCGTCACGACTCTTGAAAAGTGGAGCCTGAGAGCTCCATTTTCTGCCAAAAATCCTGATCTGGTCGCGACTCGCAACCACTTCGTCGCGACTTGCGATGGTTCATCGCGACACGGAATGAGGCCATTTTTTATTGCAAAAAGTGGAGGTTGAGGTTAAGAATTTCCACAAAAATATTTTGAGCCCGTTGCAACTAGCGACGAGGTGGTCGCGACTCACGACGGGCTACCCACGTAGTACTTTGAAAAATTTTCAGATTTCAACTCTTGTCCATGTTTTACCTTCTTCACTCCAAGCATTTCTCCCTTCAAAATTCCAATGCCTTGGTTTCAAATTGCTAAAAAATCATGGAAAAACTAACCATGAAAAGAACAAAGAAAAACAATGAAACTAATGGCAAAATTCAAAACCAAGTAACATCAATGGAAAGTCACGAATGGTGATTCAGATGATCAAAGCCAAGTATTTTTAACGTCTTCGGCACGACTCGCTCCCTTTTCTTAGAGTTTACTCACAAACCAGATCGAGGAGATCAACATTCTCTCCCTTCTCCGGAACAAAATTCTCGTGGTAAGGCTTCAAATATTATCCATTGACTTTGAATGTATTGGACTTAGCTCAATCTAGGATCTCCACTGTGCCATGCGGGAATACCTTTATCACCTCAAAAGGACCGATCCATTAGGATCTCAGCTTACCGGGAAATAGGCAAAGGTGGTATTGGGGTAGGAGGACTTTCTGACCCACGTCAAATTCCTTCCTAATGATCATCTTGTCATGCCACACCTTTATCTTCTACTTATAGATTTCGACATCCTCATAGGACTCCCTCCAGATCTCATCTAGTTCATCCAACTGTAACTTCCTGCGCAAGCCGGACTCATCTAGGTTTTTTATGAAATATAAGAATAATAGAAGTCTGTCTATCAAATTTTAGAAAGCACCAGTATGTGATCTAGAGTAAATTTTAGATGATTACTTAAAAGTATACGAGTGTCAGTCTACGAACTTTTAGAAGTCTACGTGGAATAAGACCAGTTTATTTATTACTCTCGGTTATTATAAGTTCAACTATGGATGACAAAACTTCTTTTCCAGGATGATTGAAATTGAGTTTGGGACAACCAGTTCTCTTTTTTATTTTTCCACTTAGGTCTCTCCAAGAAAGTGAGAGATGTCAAAATGTAAAATTGGAGATACGCTTATGTAATTCACATTGTCAGAACCACCATGTTCCAATTTGGCCATGAATGCATCACTGGAAAAGACACAAATTATTCACGGATAGTACATTACGAAATTCTGGGGAAATTACACTATGGCCCAAAGTTCCTTGCATGTCACTACGCTTAAGAAATATAAGCCTGAACAAAACTACAAATTTTTCATATGGAAATCATGCGTACTATCTTACAGGCATGTGAATCAGGGTAATCATCCAGTTTTTTTTTAGTATTCCATTAATACACTTACGATAAGCGTTACGGGAACGATAATTTCCACCACATAAAATCACATGAAATTTCATATTTTAGGTATTTTATGAAATATAAAAGTAGTAGAATTTCATAAATTAAATTTTAGAATGCACCAGTACGTGGTCTAGAGTAAATTGTAGAAGATTACTTAAAAAGTATACGAGTGTCAGTCGTAAGAACTTGTGGAAGTCACTGTAGAATAAGACCAGTTTCTTTGTTACTCCCGGTTATTATAAGTTCAACTGGGAATAACAAAGCTTCTTTTTGGGATGACAGAATCGATTTTGGGACAACCAGTTCTCTTTTTAATTTTTGCACTTAGGTCCCTCCAAGAAAGTGGGAGATGTTGAAATGCAAAATTGGAGATAGCATTTCTTATTCAAATTTTTGCGACAATGTTGTTCCATTTTGGGTATAAATAGGTCGATGGAAGGACCCACAACCTTTCAATGGAGAATTTTATGAAATTTTTTTAATATTAGACTCGGGTCACATATGCGTCGTCGCACACATGTTGCATGTAATGAAACATTTACCAGATACCGAGTGACATTGCTCAATCTAATATTTCGAGCAGGAACCGAAAGTTTCAGACGAAAATTTGAAATAAAATTTCCCCCAAACCTATTTCATGTCAATAACTATCAGCATTAACACCCATTTCCATCTCTAATACAAATCCTACAAACCCACCCCATCCATTCACACCATTACAACAATGAAAGGGCTCAATCAAATTGCTTCCCTCAACCATCAACAAGTATCCAAGGATGCAACATTTCTAGATTCAAATTAATTAAGGTACTTTTCCATCTTTTCTCTGTTCATTTAGCAATTTTGTTACCATATACCTTCTATAAGTTTTTTCATCATTCATCAAAGATCGAAGATTTTCATGAAGCATGAATGATTGTGTTACATATTCTATACTGTATGTTGTATTTGTTTCCAATATGATTCCATATTTTTAAAGAGTGAGAAAAAAGGTTTAGGTTCATATGAACACAATATGAATGTGCGACATTGGTCACATTTAATCGCAAGATACGATGTGTTACCAAATAAGGATTGATGTCGCATAGGGCAAGGAAGTGTTGAGATTAGCAATATATATGAATATCCAAAGTTGCTTTTAACTCAGTCTTTGTGATATCAAATTTTATGTGTTCGACGTCACTTTTATTCAAATAGGTTACTATTCCATATTGAGAATAATTTCGTCTACAAATGACTATATTATGTTTATTTTTTTGTACTGCCCAAATGTAACATACATTTTATTTCCTGTGTATTGGTTGTAACAGAATCAAAGGGAGTTATCAATGGACATCTAACATTTTGATGGACGAAGTTGTCTTTTCACTCATCACCCTGAAAATCTAAA
This sequence comes from Rubia yunnanensis, assembly GCA_037428765.1. Classification (NCBI taxonomy): domain Eukaryota; kingdom Viridiplantae; phylum Streptophyta; class Magnoliopsida; order Gentianales; family Rubiaceae; genus Rubia; species Rubia yunnanensis. The sequence goes on from CM075066.1 coordinate 41,138,263, forward strand.
CGACGTACAACGTAGAAAATGAAGGTTAAATACAATTAATGTTTCAATTTTATATCAAACTTATGTATTTTAATATACTGTTACATTTACTTTAAGTATATGTTATAATTTGGTTGATTTTAATTAACATGTCAATCATTCCCACATAAATTGAACAACAATTGAGTATTGTATGATGTTTAACCATTTCACGATTTATCATATTTTAAATAACTTGTAACAGCTATCGACGACCAATTATTTGCATCATCGAATATTTAATATTATAATATTTTACGAGAAATGAGATCTGACCGACTAAACCGCAATGTCTCGTAAACCAGTTCCAAAATGACAAATTAAAGTTGCCACATGTACATGTGTCATTTTTTGTGATGTCGGCCATTTAAAATGATATCATAATTGTCCCCGTTCCACGTTTGCTAACACTCAATGTGGGTCCCCCAGTACGTGCGATATCACTTCTCATCACCCGTATTATGAATGACGTGATCATTTGCGACATCGCCACAATTCCTCTCCCCTCGGTTGCCATCTTTTTATGGTCGACGTTGCATGGTTTATGATGCCGATGTTCCGACGTTGATTATAGTGATGTTGCATCTGGGGTCTCGTATCATCGGCTTTCTAGCATGGAGAGACGTCGGTCACGAATCCTGCCGACGTCGGTCAAAAACTGAGGTAAAAGGTACTATTTTCCTTGGTTTTGAACCGAGATAAAAAATGTACTATTTTTTTCGGCTATATTTACCTTGGTTTTTTATGGACTAAAAACCGAGGTAAAAGGTCCCGTAGAACTGAGGTAAAAGGTGATGTTTCTTGTAGTGGAAAGAGCATAGGAGATAGATATGGTGATTCCACACTTTAAACCCTCCACCCCTTGTGTCAAGTTTAATGTGGCCAGACTTCTATCGAAGACCTCCGTTCCATATTAAAGCAAAAATTAAGAGGAATGTTTTGGATGAATAACCGAAGACACCATTATGAACTGTGAGAATGATTAATCCCTAATGGTTAGGAAGTGTAGCTCCTGCGTACAACTAATCTCTTCATACGACATTTGTGATTGTTTCCCGAGATTGAGTTTTTCAATGAAGTTAGCTGCTTGGTTAGTCTCTCTGAGAGTGTGATTAAAATTTACCTCTACATGGCCGGCCAATTGTTGAATTTGTCTCACCAAATATGTGAGTTCCCATGGATGCCTTTCTTGACCATTTAGAATGTTCGCTTCCAACAACCCATGAATCTGTCTTCCGTCAGGGAGGGATCCGATTGAAGCACAGGCCTTGAAAACGAAAGGGAAAGTATGTTCATTGGGTACGGCTCCGGACCGCCGCATCGCAAGAAAATTCCGCAAGGCCTCTGTCTGTGCATTGGAATTAGTTGCATAAGATCGAATAAGATTGTTCCAATAACGCAGCATTTAACTGGGCTATCTCTACCAGATGGCTTGTGTTCAGTTCATCTTCCTTGTTACCTGTCACAATGGCAAGAAATTAAGATTTAAGTATAGAGTTGTGGTGGTCTATGAAATAGCATTAATTACTAAGCCCCGTGTGTTTCTCATAACACATCCACCTTTGTTATCCATGTAAGGTGCATCACAATTGATATTAATTCCCTTGTCAGGAGAGGCTCTCACGAATTTATACAGCCAAAACATGACTTGCTTGAAGCTGCAAATGATTTCATATGCAATGGTAACATCCCAAAGCCTATTTCAAGCACCTAGCTTACCCTAATACCCAAAAAATCAATCCCTACCTCCTTCTCTGATTTCAGATCAATTAGACTATCAAATTTTGTTAACAATGTATTTTCAAAAATGCTAATGGAAGGAATCAAACAATTGATGCAAATTTTAATTTCTCCTGAGCAGAGTGCATTTATCAAGGGCAGGGATATCACTGATAATGTAATCCAAATGCAGGAGATGACCAGAATTTTGTCTAGAAAATCAAAGGTTCAAAATTTGATAGTTAAACTTGATATGCAAAAGGCCTTTGATAGAGTCTCTTGGTCCTTCCTAAACTCTGTACTTCTTCAGTTTGGATTTCATGGAAATTTTGTTAAAATCATCATGCATAACATAGCTGCTGCTCATTTTTCTGTTTTAATTAATGGAGTCACCTCAGGCTTCTTTGCATCCTCTAGAGGCATAAAACAAGGTGATCCACTTTCACCTTTTCTGTATAATTTACTCTACGAAGCCTTTTCAAGAGGTTTAAAGAAAATTTTCAACATAGGATATCTCCAAAATTTTTATCTCCCTCTTTCTTGTTCACCGGTTTCACACTTAATGTATGCTGACGATACAACAGTTTTTCTTAATACTAAATCTACAAATTTGAAGAGGTTTAAAAGTTTCTTGATAGCATATGAGCAAACTACAGGACAAAAGGTCAATTTTGCAAAATCTGAATTTTTTGTATCCCATAGAACCCCATTATCAACAGTTCTCTCTGTAAAGAGTTACTAGGAATGGAAAACGGCTCTTTTCCATTCAAATATTTGGGAGTCCCTATTTTTTCTGGTCGAAATCTACAGGTACACTATAAACCTCTACTGGAAAGAATGGAGAAATCAATCAATAACTAGAAGAATAGATGGCTCACCACTGCTGGTAAGATTGTACTGATTAATCATTGTTTTATTTCAATCCCGATGCATATCTTCGCTGTCTTCAGTCCACCAAAGATTGTTTTAAAAAAATGGAGAAAATGGCATCCAGTTTTTTTTTGGGGGAATACTGACAACACTGATAGGAAAAAATGGAGGTCTTGGAAAAATATGAGTCTACCTAATGATGAAAATGGCATAGGTTTTAGGGATTTAAAAGCTACTGTTGATGCCTTCTCGTGTAAACTGTGGTGGAAACTGCAACAAAACAATACCCAATGGACTTCTTTATTATGGTCGCTTCCTATTTCCTATAAAAAATCACATACTTGGTCCAGAATATGCTATATCACAGCTAAGGCAAATAGCCATTCCAGGGTACTCTATGGATTTGGTGATTGCTCTTTCTGGAACTCTAATTGGACAGGAGAAGGAGTTCTGTTTTATAAGTGGCCTCATGGGAGGAATATCCCCTTTGAGGATATTTCTCTCCGGTTTTTTATAAACAACAAAGCTTCCCTCCTTCCAAAGCTGGAGCCATATCTGGCTACCAATTTATATGCCATTTTGCAGGCTGCTAAGCTGGAACATTCTCATGAGGATAAGCTTGTTTGGACTCCAACCACAGACAGATTATTTTCTATATGGTCTGCATACAACATTTTCAGGCAGAAAAAGGCAAAAATCAGGCATTTTAATAAGGTTTGGTCTCCATTCATCCCAAAGAAAATGTATGTTCTATTGTGGAGAGCTATGAATGGAATTCTTCCTTTTGATAACATACTATGTAGGTTAGGTTTCTATCTAGTCTCCAAATGTCCACTCTGCTTGAACCACACAGATACTTTGGATCATTTTTTCAATTCCCCTCCTCTATTGTTGTATGGGATTGTGTCAGTGACCTTTTACATCTACAACATTCAGTTTTTCCTAACTTGAAGGGTAGAGTAGAATATTATCTTTCTTTTAAGGCAGAATCCAAGATTCATTCAAACATTACCACTGCTGCCCTTCTTGTCACAATTTGGTTTCTTTGGATTAAAAGGAACAAAATTATCTATGAAAATGAATCTTTCTCCCAAGTTGCTTGCTTCAATGATATTAAAGGCATGATTTTTCAAATTTTTACTGTCCATCACCTATTTGGTAGCGTAGATAAGCATAAGTATTGGACTCAGGCAAATATTATCCCTCAAATTTTTCAAAAGAGGAAAAAAGCTTTAACTGCTATAAAATGGAAGAAGCCACAATCAGGATATAAGATTAATACTGATGCCACATGGAATAGAGGTGGTTCTTCTTCTTTGGCTGTGATAGTTAGAAACTGGACTTGAAATGTGGTTATAATGAGAGCTAAAACATTCCAATCTCCATTCCCTCTACATGCTAAATTATTCTCCATTCAATGTGGATATGAAATATGCTCAGAATTGGATCTAGCTACTTGTGTGGTGGAATCAGATTGTTTAATAGCTGTTCAGGGTATTCAAAATTCCAAGAGTTCACCTTGGAGAACATTTTCCATCTGCAGTTCCCTTAACTCAAAACATCTTAAATACCCAATTCAACACATTCATAGGGAGGCAAATACTGCAGCTGACTCTCTTGCAAAATTTTCTCTAGAAAAAAACCTAAATGGTGATATAGACATCCAGTCAGCCGCTCATTTCCTTAGGGGACTGTTAATACTTGACAGAAGTGGTCTTCCTGTGATTAGAGTTGGTGTTTGATTTTCTCCCTTTAATTTTATCATCTGTGGACACCTTCATGTATATTCAATTCATACAAACAACATGCATGCTGTTAATTAGAATGGAGACTACTATTTTTCTCTGTTTTTGCTCCTCAGGTCTTACTACAAGAAATTGGCACACACTCATGATCTCCTCAGTTGCATCTTGGATGGCTTATGGATCTCTCTCATCTGTACAACAGCTCTGTGCACTCGGATTTTGGACTCAATGCAAGCATGCTCGATCACTTGTTTTCTTTTTTGGTTAACTAATCTCATTGTAATAAAAGGTGCTGCCTGGCCGGATGGAAGAATTAACACATGGGGTGGCGATTCTTCTTTCTGGAATCGCATTTACCTTTTTACAAACTACCATTTCTAGCTACAATCATGATAGGGTAGATTTTAGATACACATCTTGGGGCAACTAAGTTGCCGTAATGTATGACTCTTTTAAACAGGCCTGGGGAACCTTTATAAAATATCTATCACCTAAGGGTGTTTGACTTAAAAAAAAATATATATATATATATACAGCCAAAACATGTTAGTCCTTGAGGTGAGATATTTTAATGGGAGATTTCATTGGGGATACAAGCTCTCCACAACTTGTGATCAGGGCAATAAAGTAAAACAATAAAACGAGAATCACATGATGGTCTAAGCTTATGAACCAATTTCCCCTAACTCTTGTTAGAATCTCATTTTATAACTCTCATGGTATTTTCAATTTAGTATAGAATTTTTTCCTTAACTTTCATAGTCGATTAGTTTGAGTACTCCCTCCCCCCCCCTCACGGCCGTCTCAAATATTACGTCACGGCCGTCTCAAACATTACGGAGGCCCTTCCAAAAACTTTAATCCGAGACCATCTAAGATATAATATATATATATATATATATATTATTAATCATCAAATATAAAAAATTTATTCAAATACATTGAAATTTTAATATGCTAGTGAAATATTATTCCAGAAGTGCTATCATCCTAGTTTTTCTCGAAGTAAAGTTATCGATTAATTCTTCATAACTTATTTTCTCCAGCAAATCAGTCTCAATTGCTATCAAGGCTAGTCCATTTAATCTTCCTTGTAACATTGCCAAGTGCAAATAAGACTTCAAAAATTTCAATTTTGAAAAACTTCTCTCTGCAGAAGCAAAAGTCACAAGAATAGTTAATAGACTTCTATATGCAATAAGAGAATTAGAAAAATATTCCATACATTTCAAAATTTTAAAAATATCAACAACTCCCTTTTTTAAATTGGGCAACAATTCTCTAACTAGTATTAACTCAATAAACAATTCATTACCATTAATATCAAATTGTTCCATGGTTTTAAGAGATGTTTCATGATTACTACAACAAGACAATGTAACTTATCACAAGTAAATAAGAAATCAAACACATTATTATATTGTTGATATTGTTCAAATCTAGAGGTAATTAAAGCAATTTCTTAATCAATAATATATAAGAAACAATTCATTCTAAATGATTCTTTCAAAGTTTGTGAAACAACAATGGATGCATCAACATGATCTCATCAAAATGACTTTTTCTTCTAATTTCACGTCTCTTATAAAATATGGGATCAATATCTAAATGAATTACAATTTTTTTAGTTGTATCCATAGCATCAGAAAAGTCAGTTTCTCTATATTTCTCAAAATAAGAATTCAATCCCATAATTTTTATAATAGCATCATTAATAACTATATCATTTGATTGCCACATTATCCGAATACAATATATCATACTAAATAGTTATTTCCATAAGGGTAGAAATATTATCTTTATTGGTATGGTAGCAAGCAAAAACTTCTGCTGCCCTAAAATTTTGGTGGTGCTACCGAGGAAAATGGCATGTTTTGCAGAGTGTCAGTGTAGTTTTTGTGTTTATTTGTTTAACTTTGTTTGTTCTTGATTTTGGGTAAGACGTGTTGCCCTTTGTTTTTGGTTTCTAGTATGTACTCGTTCCAAAAACTGAGAACCTTTGTAGTACTCTCCGAATTCTGTATGCTTCCTGTTTGTGATTGCTTTATTTAGAGTGGGTAATGCTTAAGCTCTTGATGTACTTATAACCTATAATCTGACCCGCCTCCACTCGGGATCATTAACTGTAGCTAATTAAGCCGAGCGGAGGACGTTTGATCAAATATAAAATTTATATTTTGCTCCAAAACATACTACTAAGCTACCTATGGGTAGTTAGTGGCAAGACCGGGTTTGTCAACAGAGATGCTATATGTCTAATAGCCAACTACGCACAACCACGTACAATTGTCAATCCGTCTGTGTGATAGGAATAGCTAATATTGCAAAATGGTTTTGGGTTTTTTGAATTAACAACTACAAACATGAGAAATAAGACAAGAGAAAACAATAAATGCAACCACTTGGGGAATATTTTCTTAACATGATTGCTTAAATATTTCGATCATTGATTCCATCACATACAAGATATCAAAGCTTATTCTATTTTTCAGAATACCCTGTGTGGTTGATGGTTAGGACTTCCCCATACCTATCACGTAAGGTGCTCTTACAAACTTCCATTGACACCGTCTCTGCAATTAGGGGAGTGCAACAACAGCCATGTTGTTATGCAGATCTATTCCTCCCCTGTACGATTATGTCTCAGGCACTATACCACAAATACTTTATTCCTAGGCCTAAAAGGTCAAAGGAGGATAGGCACCTATCGCTAAACCCTATTTTTGCTACTAAATTCTATCTATACACATAACCCTTCAGACCAACTCACCATCTAAGACTGGTGTGCTATCATCATAACTGTAAAACTCAAAAAAGATCTACGTGCACACACCCACGTGGACCCAGACCCCGCTACCCATATCACATCCATGTTTCTCTTTCCCGGGGGGTATCAATACGTGAACCAACATGAATGTGGACTAGAGTGTGTGCTAATGGAGTTTATCATTCATGCAATTCATAACAATTCAAAAACAATCCAACATAATATCATAAACACATAGAAATAGGTAGATCTAAGAAATATCACAAAACATAAATCAAATCATGAATAAAAATACTATCTCCAAGCTAATAAACTAATCCCTAAGCATTGAACCAAAATATTTCATTGGATTCAATGCCTCTAAGCAAAGCAGAAATAAAAAGATGAAAAGAAGATATTCTAGAGAGAAAGAGGAGCTCCTTTCTCCTTCTACCATACTTTGGAGATCCAAAATGTGAACCTACACATAAAACCCTAGTAGCAAAAGGTTCATAGATATAGTATTATTGAATTGGGCCTAAAAATAGCCCAAAATAGACCAAAAACCTTAACAGCCATAAACAGTCCAGGGAGTGGCATCTGACACGGCTCGTGCTGACCAAGGTACCTCGTGCAGGCATTGGACATCGGCCTAGGAAGCTCGTGCTGGTGCGGGCTGTTGGTCCATTGGTAAGTATGTGGAAGTTTCAATCCAATGGTGACTTAGTTAAGGCGGCTAGAGCTGCTATATTGGACATGGAATGAGTCTACAGACTTCTTAAGGGCTTAGAGGTTTTTCCTGAGATTAAAGGGTGTTTAATGGAGCTAGGATACCACTTTAAGGTCCTTCTCCTAAGATTTATTGATTTTGAGTTAGGGTGGAAAGCACTGTTGAAGTAGAATTTTGCACCATTTTAAGATTAAGCTGGCCATCTATTAGAGCAAAAATTTAAAATTTGAAGGCTGGAGAAGGAATCAATGGAGGTAATTAATTGTACAAGAGGGATCAATCTGCAAAAACCTATTATACCTTTTCTCCTCTAAGGCGATTCTGGAAAATTAGGATCTAAATCTTTCTCCTCACGCTCCATCACAGTTTTTTGGTCGGCGCTACCGTTATAGCAGTGCTTCCCACCAGCTATGCTAACATCCTTATCCCTCAATACAATTCTCACACTCTTATCCCTTCTGATAAGGCTGCTTTCAATCCAAAACCAAGGATCGACCATCTAGGTAAACCAAGGATATTCTTCTCCAATGAAGAATGTGATAAGCTTGAGGCCCCTCTAAAATGGATACTTGTTGGGAAATTCTCATGTAGTAAACCTCAATTGGACAAACTATCACGAGATTTCCAAACAGCTAGTTTCAAGGGCATAATGATATTAATTTTCTAGATAATGGTAAGGTTTTAATTTTCTTTTCTATTCCTGATGATTATTATAGGTGTTAGATACATATAGTGTGGAATTTTGGTCCTTATTCGCTTAGAATTTCTAAATGGAAAACTAATTTTTACTCTAATGTTGATTCACCTATTGTTCCAGTTTGGTTGGCTTTATATGGTTTACCTCAACAATTTTTTGATCAGGATGTTATGGTGTCAACTGGTTATCTTATTGGTCATCCTGTCAAAGTTTATAAGGAAACTCTTAATAGAACTAGACTACACACAAACTGAATGGTAAAATAGGTCAAAATAAAAGTAGCTACTGGGCGCGATTACACCTTCATATGTGTAAATCACCTGTGCACTTTTCCGGCCAGATCTAGTGAGCTCATGGAATGGCACATCCATGAGCAAGTTAGGCAAGAAGAGAGCAACACGAAAAGCAGTAGCAAAGGTAGGAGAGGAGGAACAAAAGGGTAAACAGGAAGGAAAATATGTGATTGAATCGGAAAAGGGTGTTCGAGGATCAATTCTGGAGAAAGGGGATAGGGATAACCGATAAGAATGTGGAGAATGCAGTAAGGTTATAGAAAATGGTGAAGCAAGTCAGAAGGTCAAAGGTAAAACTATGGAGGAGATCTCTGAAACAGTGAGGAAGAACTGCCTTGGGGTGATAAGGTGGAGAATGAGTTGAACTGGAGCTCTTTGTTTGCACAGCCAGAGGTTTGAAAGTATCAGACTGTGAGCATAGAAGGACTTGAAATGGGAGAAATCACATAGGAGGATGTAGAGATTAGTGCTAAGCAATGGGAAACTTGTGTCATATGTAAGATTCTTGGAAGAAATCCCTCGTACAAGGTGATGGAAGGTTTTCTCAAACGACTATGGGGATCAAACCTGGTGAAAGTATGGCAGATGCAAGGAGGTATGTTCATGGCTAAACTCTCAACCATTTCTTACAGAAATGAGCTGGTAGATAATGGGCTTCTAATGTTTGATGGTAAACCCCTGGTTATCAAAGCATAGTCTAAGGACTTTGATTTTGAGGAACCTGGTCGTATACTAGTATGGATTAGATTTCCTGATTTACCATTAGTCTATTGGGAGCCTAGGATAATCAGCAAGATAAAAAGTCCATTGGGGAAACCTATTTTTCTAGATAGGGCAACAACAGAGAAAGATAGGCTAGCTTATGCCAGGGTGAAGGTGGAAGTAGAAATAGTTAAATCTATGCCTGACAAGATTAACTATATAAATGAGAGGAAGGTAATTGAACAGCAGAAACTGATTTATGAGTGGGCTCCTATGAAATGTGGATATTGTGAAATGTATGGGCATGAAGAGACACAGTGTAGAAGGAAAGTGAAACCAGCTAATCAGAAACAGATATATGTGCCTGTGAGGATAAGGAATGAAGGGATGGGTCAGGAAACTGAGAAAAATGTGATAGTGAAGAAGCCTAATGAGGTACTGCAGAAACCAATGAGGAACGAAGAGAGGAATCAGGAATGGGTGACTGGTTATCCACAAGGGGTGAATGTGAGGTCACAAGGCCAGAGGGACCTATAATATCATAAGGATAAGCCCCCAGATGAATCATAATTTTACAGTGTGGAATGTGAGAGGTATTAATAAAGGTGAAAAGCACGAGGTTATTAGGGGATTCTGTCTCAGGAATCAAACTGGACTTTTGGCCATGCTTGAAAGAAAAATACAAAAAGAGAGGGAAACGGAGGTGTGGGAGAGAATTGGCTTAGGATGGAAACTGTTAACAAATGGAGTTGAGCTCAACAAAGGAAGAATTTGGCTGACTTGGAGGGAGGATCTATATGTAGTGACTGTGATTGATGTTGGAGCACAGTGGATGGATGTACAATGTGAGATAAAGAAGGTGAAGGAGACATTCTTCTTTACAGTTATCTATGGATATAATACCATAGAACAAAGAGATGGGATGTGGAAGTATCTACAGAAGAGGGGAAAAGAGGTAAGCCTTGGTTGACATGTGGTGATTTTAACTCTCCACTCAACGTTGATGACAAAATAAGGGGAAACCAAGTGAAGGAGAAGGAGCTAACCAATTTCCAACAAGCTGTTAGGCTATTGGAACTTAAAGAAATCAAAATTGTGGGGGAAAAATTTACCTGGTCAAACAGAAGGGATGGTAAGGATAGGATGATGAGAAAATTCGATAGGGGTTTGGTAAATGATCATTGGTTGAAGCATATGACAGATGGTGTATGTGAAGTCAAGAATGAAGTAATGTCTTATCACCTTCCTCTATTAATCAGACTGAATAGGAAAGCCAAAAGGAGGAAGAGACCCTTTTGTTATTTTAATATATGGTCGAAGGCTAAAATATTTCATAGAATGATGCAAGGGGTATGGGGACAGACACCTGCTGCTAGCATGAGGGAATTGGGGAACAAATTAAGGATCCTAGAGAAGCCACCGAGTAAGCTGAACAAAAAGGAATTTAGTAATATTGGTGAGCAAGCTGAACTTGCTCTGGAGGAATGGAAATAAGCACAGGAAGATCTGAACAAAGATCCAGTATCACTAAAACTGCAGGAACTTGAATTGAAGGCAAGGACGAAGGCTGAAATTCATAAAAGTGCATAATACAGTGTTTTGAAGCCAAAGTCAAAGCTGAGGTGGATAGATGATGGAGACAGGCCAACTAGACTATTTTACTCCGCAATCAGAAGCTGGCAATACTAAAACAATATTGTGGCACTCAAGAAAGGGGAGACACTATTACTGGATTATGAGGGTATAGAATCTGAGCTGATAGATCATTTTCAGAAGCAAGCTAGGAGTTGAATCTAAGGTATCAGGACTAGACAAATGAGTGGTGAAATATGGTGATGTATTAAGCATTGATCAGCAAATGAAGTTGATAAAGTCTATAGCCAGATAAGAGATAGTTAAGGCTCTAAGGAGAATTCAGCCAGGGAAAAGTCCAGGACTAGACGGATATTCCAGTAAGTTTTTTAAGGACTGTTGGTCTTATATAGGGGAAGATGTGATAAATGCAGTGATAAAATTCTTCCAAGGAAAGGAAGTTCTAGACATCTTAAAAAATGTAGCCCTTACACTGATACCAAAACACAGCCAAGCTCAAGAACCAACAGATTACAGGCCAATAGCCTATTTTTCAGCAATATACAAAACTGTAACAAAAGTGCTGAGTAACACATTAAAGGATGTGCTTCCAACCATAATCAGTTGCAATCAGAGTGCTTTTGTAAGGGAAAGGTCTATTGCTCACAACATGATGCTAGCCCAGGAGTTGCTTCACATGTATGGAGTAAAAAAAATGAAATCCAGCTGTGTAGCACAGATAGACATCTCAAAGGCATTTGACAGCTTAAGTTGGCAGTTCTTGATATATTGGTTGAAAGAGTTGAAGTTCCCAGGGTAGTTGGTGAAGTGGATAACAGCAAGCACAATGGGGTTTGACATATGCTTAAATGTTAATGGCTACTATACAAGGAGTTTCACAGCCAAAAGAAGAGTTAAACAGAGAGACCCCATTTCTCCCTTGCTTTTTGTAATCAGTATGGAGTATCTGACCAGAAGTATGATTTGGGACTTCAGAGCTAGGAAAATAAACTTTCATCAAAGGTGTAAAAAAGATGAAGTTCCCACTTTGCTTTTTGCTGATGACCTTCTATTTTTTTGTGCTGCCAACAGGAAGTCATTGGAAGGAGTGGAAAATACTTTGAGGAAGTTTACAGAGGAGACTGGTCTAGCCATTAATGAGGACAAATCAAGAATTTTCTTCTCAAAGATGACAGAAGGTGAAAAAATAATGCTAGCTTGGATTCTTAAAATACAGTAGGGGACTATGCCCATGAAGTACTTGGGATTGCCTTTATCAACATTAAAGTGGGCGAAAAAAGACTGTGAAGAATTACTGAGCAAGGTCAAGAGGCATATTAAAAGATGGGAGTATAAACATTAATCATATGATGGCAAGTTGCAACTGATCAATGAAGTTCTACTGAGTATAACAGGGTATTAGGAAGCAGTGATGAAGCTACCAGAATCAATATATAAAAATCTTGTGGGGATTTGCACTAGTTTTCTGTGTGGTAGAGATGAGGGGCAGAGAGGTTTCACAGCTGCAACATGGATTTCATATGCAGAAGCAGGAAAAAAAGAGTAATGGGATTAAGAGATCCCTCCCCCTGGAACAAGGTAGCCCTAAGTAAACATCCTTGGGATCTTAAACAGAAGAAAGAAACCTTATCGATAAAATGGGTGCATGAGTATTATATGAAGAGGACTAGAATAGAAATCTGTAAGTATTTTGAGACACATAGTTGGCCTTGGAGAGTGCTACTGAAGCTAAGAGATGGGATTTATCCTCAGGTACTGAAATGTGTAAATCAAAATGGAAGGTTGAAGGTATCATATGTTTATAATCTGATAATGGGAGTGAAGGAGACTAGATTTAAATGCTCAGTGGTTTGGCATAAAGGGATTCTGCCAAAACACAAAATTTTTCTCTAGCAGTTTTTGAATGGAAAACTGGCAACTATTGACAGGTTACTGGAGTTTGGTATGCTGGATGGAATAAATGAGTGTGTATTATGTGGCAAGGAGCAAGAAACTCTGCAGCACCTAATGGTAACCTGTGAATATACAACAGAGATAATGTAAGAAGTTGGTTTAATGCAAGTCAGGACTTTGAGACTGATGAAGAAGCAGCTGTGGATGTTGGCCAGGTTCAAAAATAGGAAGAAAATGATGCTGATGGTGGCTGCCCTGTACTATGTATGGAAACAAAGGAACAACATAATCTTTAAGAAGATGGAAATGAAGGCAATAGTGGCAGGTTTCCAGGTGCGAACAGAAGTAGAAAGAAGATTGAGCTCCAACTCTGCAGATGGAGATTCCAGGAAGCTCAGAGGTGCAGCAGGTCTGGAGCTAAGGCAGGGTTTTGCATAAAATAGCCTCCTGGGAGAGCTTAATGTGGTCAATTTCGAGTTTGGAGTGCACGATATGGATTGAATAGGATACAGAATGTATAGAAAATCAAAAGAAGGAATAGTTTTTTTGTAGTAGATGGGAGAGATAGTCTAAACTTTGTATATGTTTTGATCTTCAAGTTAATGAAAAAGGTTACATAAAAAAAAGAACTAGACCACACGTTGCAAAGGTCTGTGTTGAATTAGACATTACTCTTCCCAGGACTAATTGTGTATGGTTAGATTATAAAGGGAATGGTTTTTGGAAATATATTGAGTATTAGGGGGTTTCAGATTACTCTTCTAAATGCCTAAAATTAGGTCATTTAGATGCCTATTGTAAATTTGATATTTTGGAGGATAAACCTCATGCTTGGAGGACTTCTGAGAAAGCTCCAAATCCTAGGGAGAGTTGAGAGAATCCCACTTCTTCAGGTATTCCCTCAAAGGATAAACCTTTGATTCCCACTCACAAATCAGCTGCTCCTATGATGCAGGAAGTTTGGAAACCAAAAACTAAAAACTCAAGATATTCTAGTGATAAAAATACAAGTTCAGAAGTCTTAACCTCTATGACAGAGGCACGGGTTCCCCATCAGACTCCCCACATTCAATCATTGAATAAAAATATATTTGTTCTTAACTTGGAATCCCCTGATATCACAAATAGTTCGATACCTAATGTTGTCTTGATCAATTCAAGTAATTTTTTTTGGTTTCTAATGCTGAACATTCTTCTAAGAATGATATGATTAATCCAATTTCCACTGTGGTGAATTCTATTTGAATCCTAATATCCATGTGATAAACTCTAATTCTCCTGTTTGGGATATTAATGTTTTATTTAATAAGACTCAATCTGCATATGGTTCTGATACAGAGTTGCAATCTGAGCATGGTTCTGAAACTCATATGGTTAACTCTATTGAGAATCATGTTATCCATGTGTTAAGCTCAACCTCTCATGTTTTTGATATTGATGCCTCAGTTTATAAGACTTAATCTGTTCACTTAGGCACTAAATATGTAGTGACAACTGAAATAAATACTTAAGACAGAAACTTTTGATGAATAATCCAAAGGTGATTTCTGAATCAGCCCAGATAGATGTAGATTAATCTATAATTAATCAGCTACATGTTTAGTATGATTAAATAAATTTTCCTAATCATAATGGATTCATAATCAAAGATAATCTTATACATAATTTTATTGAAATAAATGCTTGGCTGTCACCTATTCAATCATCAGGATCTAAGTCTAAGAAAAAGAGCATAACAAACAAGAAACAAAGTAAATAGCTTTATCTTAAATGTGGATACAATTCTGAACCTAAAAACCATAATGATGTTATTTTATCCATGTCACAAGACTCTTTTATTTCTGAGATGGTTGCCTCACAAAACAGATTCAATGTCTTACTAAAACAACAAACAGTGGACACAAAACAGGTCCCTAAAGCATCAAAGAAATACAGTCAAAAAGACTACCTTTCCACACCCAAAACCGTGTTTACTAAATCCACATTATCCTCAAAAAATAGTTTTAAATGGAAGTAAATCTCTAAATATGGAATGTAAGAGGGGTTGGTAATCAAGCTTCTAAAAGAAGTGTTAAAGACATTAAAATAGGCACAAGCTAGTCCTCTTTGCACTTATTGAACCAATCATAGAGGACTTCAAAATCTCAAGTACAACTTTTGATCTGGGATGTAAAAACTTCAATTCAAGACCTGGCTATAAAGTTTGGTTATTTTGGGACAGTTATGCTAAAGTTGATGTAATTAAAACACACAAACAATACCTCCTGACAAAAATATAGCACCCTTCCCTCAATAAGGATTGTCACATTGCTTTTGTGTATGCAAAACATACACAAAAAGCAAAGGATAAACTATGGGAGTCTTTATTAACACTTAGAAGTATCTCCATGTTGGTAATAGGTGATTTGAATGTGATTGAGAACTAAACTGAATACCTGGGACAATCAACGCCTAATCCATCAGTTATTGTTGATTTTAATACTTTCAAAACTACTGGCAATTACACTAACCTACCAACTTTAGGTAGCCTATTCACTTAGACATGCATGAGACTACATGGGAGGGTCTAGAAAAGACTTGACAGAGGAACGGCAAATAATGTTTGGCTAAAATAAATTCCTACATCACATGTAAATGTGATTTCTAGAGAAAAAACTGATCACTCCCCACTAATCCTACATATTAAAGACCAGAATTGGTTCACAGGCCTTAAACCTTTCAAATTTAAAAATTGTTGGTTCAGTCACCCTTCTTTCATGTCCTTAGTACCGGAATCATGGAATATTAACATCAATCTATCTGGAATGGAAACCCTCATCTTTACACTAAAAATAACCAAACAAGCCTTAAAAAGTTGGAACAAGAACACATTTGGTGATATTTTTGATAAGGTGAAAACTTGTGAAGAAATATTTTTAGAAGCTGAACAAGATTTACAATCTTTGGATAATGATTTAAATCTAATTTTTTACAGCAAAGCTAAAACTTAATTAACTCTGGCCCTGCCACAACAAGAAACCTTCTAGAAAAAAAATCCAGGATTAAATGGTAAAAAGAAGGTGACTCAAACACTAAATTATTCCAAACTTCATTCAAATCTAAGCACTCTAAGCAATATATAGATTCTATTAAAACCACACAATGCATCTAGTTACATGATCAGAAAGAAATTGGTAGTTCATTGGTTATATAAAAGCTGCTCAATTTTCCATCTTGATCATTGGCAGTTCTAATGGTTTTTTCAAGCTATCCAGAGTACTCAAACAACGGGATCCCCTTTCTCCCTACTTGTTTATCCTATTATAAGAAGCCTTTTCTAGAAGTCGAGGGAAACCCCATATGGACACTCTTCAACAGGCTTTTAAATCCATAGGATTTAAATCAAAATTTAAATTAGGGTCAATTGATTATCGACATGTTCTTATTCATTTTCAGGAAAGCGAGGACTATCAAAGATGCTGGATGAAGGGTCAATGAAAGTCCAGAAGTGGTCTCCGGACTTCTCACCAACAGTGGAATCCTCCATAGTTCCTGCCTGGGTAACAGTTCATAAATTTCCTATACATTTTTACAACAACTCTGCAATTATGGGTATTAGCAGTCAGATAGGTAGATACCTTAAGATGGATGCTGCCACCAAAGCTTAGAGTTGAGAAAAAAGATTGGGAAAAAAACTGAAGGAAATGAACATAAGGAGATAAAAGGCTTAGAATCCCCTCTAAAAGAAATAATTAACATTGAGGGTTCCTCAACCTTAACTGTCTCACAAAAAGAGAAGGATGCTCAAACTCAAAAAATAAATTCAGGATTTCAACATGAAAGTAACATCAACTTTTTTAAGGTTAGCCATAAGAAAAGAAATGCCCCCTTCTACTCTCTGGATGACATTTCTAAGCCAATAACCACATCTTTCTGGAGAAAAAATAATCAGCTCTCAGAACTTCCTCCTATCCAGGAAAATGCTACAAAAAATAACACAGTAACAATTTCTAATGCTTTCCAATCCTTAGATGATTTAAAGGATGATCTGGAAGGGGAGGTTGTAGAGATATTTCACGAATCAGTGGAATCACAGGAAGTTTCAGTTATCCTTAACTCTGATGAAAATCTTACCACTATAACTGCTCCTCTTCTTGAGCAAGCACAAACAGGTTTCATAGAGCAAAATACCACCTCAGGGGTTAATAAAGGGGGTCAGATTCCTTCACACCCTGATCAGAGTACAAAGTAAGAGGAAAACATGAAGAACAAGGTAAGTAATTCTGATCAGAAGTCTAATTTGGTGAATATTGAAAATAGTAATGGCAAATCAGGTGACAAAGGTAAGAACTCTGCTAAGACAAGTAGAAACCTAAGATCTTCACAAAAAGCTACCCCAAAAGTTTTTAAATGATAAAACACACCATAATAGGGAATATACTAGTCTGGAATGTTAGGGGTATTGGAACATCTCTTGATAGACTAAAGGCTTTAAAACTTAAGCATAAGATTGACATACTGTGTTTAATAGAACCCTGGCAAGATAAACATAATTTAACAGTATTAAAGCATGAACTGGGATACCAAAATGCTTTTCCTGCCCAATGTGCTAAAATTTAGATCTTATGGAATCAAGTCTTCAGTATTACAACCTTAAGGGAGACAGATCAATTTGTGCAAGTCAATATATCAGATTCTGCCTCCTCTTTTAGCTGGAATTGTTTTTTCATATATGCTAGTGTACATAAACAAATGAGGGAGGTTTTATGGAATGAATTAAAGGTAACAATGCATCATCCTTCCATATATATAGGGGATTTTAACACTGTTGCATCTGTATCTGAATATAAAGGAAGGAAGTCAACACCAAAAAAAAGTATGAAGCAGTTCAATGAATTTATAAACATTATGGACATGCATGACATCCCTACTGTAGGAAATTCCTTCACTTGGAGCAATAATAGATATAGGGATAAATGTAAGGACTTAATGTTTCAGAGGTTAGATAGGGGAATTGCCACCTTAGATTGGTTGGACCTATTTCCTAATAGTTCCATTCATGTTTTAAATAGGATGACCTCGGATCATTCCCCTTTATTTCTAACTATACAATCATTCGAAGAACAAGCCCCTAGACCATTTAGATACCAAGAAATGTGGTCAAATAGACAGGAATTTCAAGACCTAGTAGTCTCAAACTGGGAATTAGCTTCTCCTTTCAATGGGATGTACAGGTTAGTTTTTAAACTTAAGAGGCTGAAGATGGAAATCAAACAATGGAATAAATTATACTTTGGTAATGTGAATCAGAATTTGACACAATATGAGAATGTAGTTAATGACCTGGAAATCTCTTTCCAGCAAACACAAGATGATTTAATCCTAGCGGAGCTAAATAAATCCAAAGATTTGCTGATGCGAGCTCAAAAAGAAAAAAAAATCTATCTGAAGCAAAAAGGTAGGTTAAATTGGTTCAAGTATGGTGATGCTAACACGAGTTACTTTCATCACTCAATTAGGGAAAGGAGAACAAAATCAAGAATCAGTAAAATCAAGGATGGAAAAGGTAATTGGATTTCAGAACCATCTCTGATTAAAGAGGAAGCAGTGAGATTTTACAGAGAATTACTTAATGAAGAAGACTCTCAAAAAATGGGAACATATCTAAAACACTTCCTCACTGAAATCCCAAAAGTAATTACGGATCAAGAAAACCACATTCTTCTGTCTCCTTTTCAATTTCAGGAGCTTAAATTTGCAGTATTTGATCTAAATAAATCTAGCTCCCCAGGACCTGATGGATATTCTGGAGCTTTTTACACCACTTTCTGGGATACTATTAAAGGAGATCTCCTAGATGCTGCAAATGATTTCCTAAAAAGTGGTAATATTCCTAAGGCCATCTCTAGCACTTGGCTGACTTTAATCCCCAAAAGATCAATTCCAATCACCTTCTCATATTTCAGGCCCATAAGCCTATCAAACTTTGTGAATAATGTATTTTCTAAGATGATAATGGAAAGGATTAAACCTCTAATGACTTCACTCATATCCCCTGAACAGAGTGCATTTATAAAAGGGAGGGATATATCTGATAACATAATACTGATGCAAGAGATGACCAGAATTCTATCTAGAAAATCTAAAGTTTCAAATCTCATAGTTAAATTAGACATGCAGAAGGCTTTTGATAGGGTCTCATGGGCTTTCCTTAATTCAATCCTCCTTGAATTTGGATTTCATGGTACATTTGTGCACCGCATTATGCAAAACATAGCTGCAGCTCATTTTTCGGTTTTAATTAATGGAATTACTTCAGGTTTCTTTGCATCCAATAGAGGCATCAGGGTGATCCTCTTTCACCTTTTCTGTACAATATTATATCTGAGGCATTTTCCCGAGGTTTGAAAAAATTGTTCAACATAGGATATTTGCAATATTTTAGCTTGCCTAGACACTGCTCACAGATTACTCATCTCATGTATGCTGATGATACGGCTGTCTTCCTGAATGGTAATCACAAAAATTTGAAAAGACTTAAAAGTTTTCAAAAAGCATATGAGCAAACATTGGGTCAAAAAGTTAATTTTTCAAAATCTAATTTCTTTGTTGCTCCTAACACCACAGTGGATAGAGTCCAAACAGTGAGCAGGACTTTAGGTATGGTTAGAGGCACATTTCCTTTTAAGTATCTAGGGGTCCCTATCTTTCTAGGAAGGAATACACAGGTACATTACTACCCTATTTTGGAAAGAATGGAGAAAACCATTAACAACTGGAAGAACAGGTGGTTATGCACTGCAGGTAAAATCATTCTTATTAATCACTGTTTTCTCTCTATTCTCACACATTTGTTTGCTGTTTTAAGTCCTCCAAAGTTAGTTTTAAGAAAAATGGAAAAATTGGCTTCTGGACTATTTTGGGGAAATACTGAAAATTCAGAGAATAAGAAAAAATGGCGATCCTGGAAAAAAATGAGTCTTCCAGTTCAGGAGAATGGTATAGGCTTTAGAGACCTTCAGGCCATAGTAGATGCTTTCTCTTGTAAACTTTGGTGGAAATTGCAAATAAATAATACCCAATGGTCCCATCATTTGTGGTCACTCCCTGCATCGTATAAAAAATCCCATACATGGAATAGAATATGCAAGGTCACTGAAAAAGCTAATAATCTTACTAGAGTTATTTATGGAATAGGTGAATGTTCATTCTGGAATGCTAATTGGACAGGTGAGGGAGCTTTGTTCTATGAATGGCCCCAAGAGATGGAAATCCCATTTCATGAAATCTCTCTAAGCTCCTTCATTTCTAACAAAGATTCCTATCTTCCAATCTTGGAGCCTCACATAGCTACCAATACTATTTTGCTCTTGCAGGATGTCAAACTTAGAAACTCCCATGCAGATAGGCTGGTCTGGACTCCTTCTTTGGATGGTAATTTCTCTACCAGCTCAGCATATAAGATTTTCAGACAGAAAGGAACAACCATTAGACATCTACACAAGGTATGGTCACCACTCATTCCCTCAAAAATGTCTGTACTAGTTTGGAGAGCTCTTAATGGTATACTGCCTTTTGATAACATATTGTGTAAGTTTGGTTTCTCTTTAGCTTCTAAGTGTCCTCTGTGCAAGAACCACTCAGACTCCCTGGACCATTTTTTTAACTCCTGTCCTTCTGCAATTGCAATTTGAATTAGAGTTAACAATCTTTTACATTTTCAACAACCAGTTTTTGGGAGCTTCAGGAACAGAGTAGAATTCTACCTCTCCATAAGGACAGACTCTAAGATTTTGTCCAATTTGTTTACAGCAGCCCTAATAGTCACAACATGGTCCCTCTGGATATACAGAAATAAAATCATATTTGATAATCTATCCTTCTCAGTTGAAGCATGCTTTCAGAATGTCAAAGAACTTATATACTTAATCTTCACTGCCAATCCACTGAAAGGTAATATAGAAAAGCATAAGGACTTAATTCAAGCTGGAATCATACCAAAAATCCTCCAGAAAAAGAAAAGAGTTTTAACTGCTGTCAGTTGGGAAAAACCAAAATCTGGTTTCAAAATAAATGCAGATGCCACATGGAAAATTGGAGGAGAGTCCTCATGTGCAGTTATAGTGAGGGATTGGAAGGGAGAGGTGATTAAGCTGAGAGTTAATATTTTTCAATCTGATTCTCCTCTACATGCTGAATTGGTTGGTATTCAGAGTGCATATCAATTATGCTCAGAACTTGATCTTCACTGTTGTGTGCTTGAGTCAGACTGTTTATCATCTGTTAAAGGAATACAAGATCCAATGGGCTGCCCATGGAGAGATGTTTCTATTTGTAGCACATTGAACACAAGGCATAAAGTTAATCCAATCCAACACACTCCCAGGGAAGCTAATACAGCTGCAGATTTCATGGTAAAATTTGCAAAGGATATGAATTTAACTGGAGATTTAAACACAGAAAATGTTCCATCTTTTCTTAGGGGTCTTTTACTACTAGATAAAATTGGATTCCATGGAGTGCGAATTGGAACCTCTTTGGGCAACACCTAGAGTTTTTTTACTACACTTAGAACTCCTTTAGTAACTAAAGCATCTTCTAGTAATTCTTTTTTCACTCTTCCTCTCGAATGGAAACTGTTGTGCCTCTGTTCTTTACTGTGCAGGTCAGTTTTTTACTGAGTTCCACATCTGAAGCAAAAGAGGATTTTGATCATAGGAGAGGAAGCACTGACTGAACATAGGGTACATCACGGATGGCAACAAACTTTGGACACTCAGGCGGTCTTATCTCCTATTCGGCCGAATAACATTGACTAATAAGGGTTTCGATTCTTCGCTTCCCTGACCATGTTCGTGTTATTTATGCTGGATGGAAATAAGACTAGCAAACTGTATTTTCACACTTCCATTTAGCTTAGACTCGATTGAACATATCGCTTTTGGAAGCAACTTTTTATTTGCTTCGAGGGCTGTCCCTTGCTCTTGGATCATCAAATGAATGATCTTTTGTAAAGAACTCTACATGTAGCACCTTTTAGGTATATTTCGTTTGGGTTCGGGGAGCCTAATAAATTCTTCCCATCTATCAGGATGGTTTAAAATTAAAAAAAAAGAAGTCTTAATTTTCTATTTGAATATGCTAATATTTATTTCTACAAAATGCCCTCTTCAATGAAAATAGCGACACATTTAGTCTTTGTAGATAATACAACTGTTTTCATGAGATACGCAAATAATGGGCTTAGAACTTTCCAGTCATTCCTTAAATCCTTTGAAATGGCCACTGGCCAAAAGGTGAACTTTGAGGAGTCTAACTTCTGCCTTTCCAAATTTCTAGTGCCCAGAACCAAAAATGAAATCTTAACTTAAACTGAAATGACAGAAGGCTCTTTAACATTTAAATATTTGGGGTTTCCCATATATTTAGGAAGAAACAAGAACATTTACTATCATAATTTAATAGAATTTGTTTCTTTCCAAATAATTAAATGGAAAAATAAATTTTTGAATCAAGCAGGAAGGTTGATACTTATTAAACATGTTCTGTCTGCAATGCCTTTGCATTTGAAAGCAATACTGAAACCTACAAAAGGGGTTTTTGACAAGTTGAACACCATTACCCAAGGTTTTTTGGAATTCTAGAAATGAATCAGGGACAAATTTCTTTTGGAAAGCTTATCCTAAATTATGCTACCCTAAAACAGAAAATGCTCTAGGAGTTAAAAACTTACGCACAGCTTTTCCTTAAAGTTGTGGTGGAAACTACAACAAGGAAAACATCTATGGTCACAAGTAATGTGGTATATTCCATATCATCTAAAAACCTCAACAACCTTAAAATGAATAATGGATGTTACTGATTTAGCCACGTCAAACTCCAAATTGCAATTAAGGATAGGAGATGTATCTTTCTGGGATACAAACAGGACTGATTATGGTCTATTATCCCACTTATGGTCCCTCAATTCTCATATTCATTTCCTTTATGCCTCAATTAATGAGTTATATGTTAATCAAAATGATTTTATAGACAATATAGAGGTTTACTTCCCTACACATATCATAACATTTCTCAGAAGGAATATAATATTCTATCCTGAATATAAGGATAATCTGATATGGAAGCCATCTGAAAATGGTTCTTTCTCTATCAAAAGTGCATATGAACTCATTAGACCAAGAAGAGATATAATTCCATCATTTATATTCTTATGGTCTAAGCTGCTACCAAAGAAAATCAGCATTTTCAACTAGAAATTATTAAAACAGACTTGTGTCATTGCTGGATGTGATAGATGATTTTAATTTCCACTTTCCATCCAAATGTTGCTTCTATGATAAGGATTATGAAGATATTGACCACATCTTCAACTCTTGTAGCTATATTGAAAACCTTTGGAGTACTATTTACAAAATCATTAACATTCAGAATTATGTTTCTACATACCTTTCGGATAGGTTCTACTTCTATTGGACTGTATCTCATAAATTTGCTAACTTTCTGAAACTAGTTAGAATCATCCCTTGCATTGTAGTGTGGTTTATATGGTATTATAGAAATAAATATTTCTTTGAATCCATTAAACCTAACACCATGTTGATGATCAAAAACATTATGTCCCAGTTTCAAGACATTTTTCATGCTTATAAACTGGGATATAAGTGGATAATGCTAGCTGGTATTCCAGTGCTTCTGGTGTCCAAAAATAATGGCAAAAGATAATATTCTCAAAGTATTTTCCAATGGAACTTTCCAACACGTTTTAAACTTAACACTGATGGTTCAATGTTAGGAAATGGTGACTTTGGTGCTGGTGCTCATGGCAGATTGATTATAGCTTCAGCAAAACCATTTGGTACTCCATCTAATAAATAGGTCGGTCAGAATACAAACCTATTATCAAACACAATTCCTATTACAGGGAATATATGTGGTATATGGACGCTTCTAGTTCCATCTAGAACAAGGTGTATTTGCACATGTAATGGAAGCTAAAGGAAATTATCAAAAAAATGAAGTAGGACAACTGAGGGTTATAGACTATATGTCCTAGGGGTTCCTAGCTAGGATCTATTTCGCCGAAAGTATTCTTCCAGACTCTAATTCTATCCTAAGCTAAATTTTTTTTTAACTAATCCTTCAGGAGAGATGTGGGATTATTCATTAAATCCAGATTCATTTTTTCTGATTTTAAACATACGACCTACGGTCTGCATATCATTGACTAACTGGGGTTTCGAATGTCGACTCCCCGACTCGTTCGTGATATCTCAGGGCTTAGAAAGTATGTCTCTGATTCAGTTAGGCACTTAGACTTAATTTTTTCTGATCATATTGTATGTTGGTTCTACTTTGATTCCACTACAAGTGCTCTTAGGACTCTTGATCATCAATCGGATGACTTTTGTAACAAACAACTCATGATTCTATTGCTAGCTCTTTTACGGTTTGGGGAGCCCATAAATATCCCCCCATCTAAGGATGGTTATATTTAAAAAAAAGGATTATTCATTAAAGTCGACTATGTGTCTTCTAGTTCTTAATCACTTCCCTATTGTCTATTGTTAAAATATTTACTTTGGTATAGTTTCTACACTGTTCAAAGTTGTGATGCCTGATTGTGCATAGTAATTTTAATTGGTGGTGATAAGAATTAGTGGTGTGATGTGAGTAGTGGTACATGATTGTATAAATGGGTGTGGTTCAGAGAGGAAAGAGTGCTTTTCTGGTTATGTCGCGAGGGTGGTGATTTTTCTAAATGTATGAAAAACCACAATAGTAAACATTCCATCTCTGTGTATTAGGTAATGGTTTTATAAGATGGTATTTGTTGGAAAACATTTCCAGGTGGAATTCTGTTTGTGTCGCGGGCTTGTGATTTCCCAGGCACATGCGAAGCCACAATATGCTTATCGTTTCTATATGGTAAGTGTTAGTTGGACAAAGAGCTAATAAGTTTCAGCTTCTGTCACAGGGCTACTGATTTTCCAAATGTAAGTGAGATCACAATATTCTCGTCCTCTCCGTTGCAAGGGTTGGTGTTTCCATGTTGAGCAAATCCACAAGTGATTTTCCCACTTATGTCATGTCCAGCAAGAGAATGAGGGAGGGTGAGTGTTTGACAATTTTGAGGTAATAGGTTATTGGGAGATGGTGGTTTTATGGGCTACGTGGCCTTAGAATAAACTAGTGAGGTAGTTGGGGGGTATGTGTGCCACGTGAGAAAGTATTTTCATTTTATTTATGCTTAGATTTTTAGGTGTGTTCCGTTTACCAAGGCAGGATGGGTGCCTAAGTGGTCGTGGGGGAGTGTACCATCATGATTCCTATAATGATCCCTTAATATCGTTATCTTTTCTATGCTCGTATCCTACCTACATAAGGGAATTGTTATTGGAGAATATCCCCTGTAGTAGTTTGTTAGTGATTAAAGTTTACTCAATCACTAGAGTGGCTTCTCTAGTGGCTCTATATTGTGTAGTGTCAGTTTCATGTTTTTATTGAAGTTGTTATGAATGTGTGTCAGTTGTAAACTTTCTACAGGGGATATAATGTGGGATATTAGGGGTGGTTGTGTTATGTGCCTAAGACCTTGCTAGTGGTGGTAATGTATCTTGGATAGGTTGATCAGAGGGGTTATCTTTATTGGTAGCATTGAAGACTTGCATTATGTATTTTGTGGTATTAAGTAAGGAAGCTCATGCAAGCTGTAAGTGTGTTTCTTAACGTTTTGTTTATTTAATTTTTCTAAGAGTTTTCTATTGGTTATTGATGTCTTGAGACCCTTTTTGGTAGGATCAGAGATTAGAATCAGTGAATGCGGGGGTGAAAATGATGACATATTTCCATCCCATCCAATCACCATCCACCAAGGTGGATGGAAACTGGCGCGAGGGGAGGCCTAGACTCATAGGAGCTTGGCTCTAGGGGACATAGGCTGCAGAGTTGACGTACTTGCTTGATTAGAGGTAATATATCTTGGATTGATTCAAAGAAGAAGTTTCATGTAAAATACTTTCTGGCTTCTTAATCCACCACCTAGAAGAAGGGAATTAGCAACATATCCAATGGCATGCAGGGTCATTCTGTGACTATTGGGAGAGGATTAAGAAGCTTCTTTAGAGTTGTCAGTACCATGGCTACTCGAAGGGTGACTTGGTTTACTACTTCTACCATGGTCTACATGATGAAGAGAACATATTGTTGAGAGGAGCCTATGGTGGATCATTTCGAAACAAGAGCTTGGAGGAAGCTATTAATTTATATGTTGAATTGGACGTGGACTCAAGATCTTTTGTCTAATTATTCAACATGGTATAAGAGAAGTAGGCATGCACGTAAGTTGTACAGTTGAAGTGCGATGACCACTAAACTAAGGGGATCTCCTTACAGAAACGAATGAGTAACCACCCAAAGAGGCTGCTCAGAGTCGTAATTCCATAAACACATTGAAATAACCAAAATTTATAAATCGTGGCCCATTAGAGTCGATAAGTGGTCGTCCTTATGGGTGTTAATTAGGGAAAGATCCACCGAGAGTCAGGGAACATATCCTATAAAAGGAGCAAGCACAATGGAAGAGCCAAGGTAAGTAACAAACTAAAGATATATTCATATATTAATAAGTACTAACTTCAGCATTAGATTATCTTCTTCGGATCCTATCCGAGATATTTTTGCTGGAACTTTTGTCTATACGACATTGTCACTGTCGCTCCATAAGTTCTTTCCACATTAGTGGCACCGTCTACGGAGACAAAGTCATGAACCAAGTCATGAAAATTGATAGATGTAAGAAATGGAATCATCAAAACCTCCATCACCACCTCCACCAAAAACACCCTTCCTCATGGAAGCTAAAGACACCAAGGATTCAGGAGAGGAAGGGGACTTCCCTCGATTCGAGACAAGGATAACCTAGACTCTTCGAATTTCTTAAAAGCTAGCCGAGAGCAGTTGTCTAAGAAATTCGTTATTTCCACCAAGGAATAAAAGGTTAACGGTAAAGACAAGAACATACAAGAGGAGAGGAAAAAAAGAAAATGACACTATGGGCAAACAGCTGGAAGACATGGAATATGATGTTGAAGATAAATCTGAGCACTCTCCACTAACAGAGGACCTGCTAAACTTTGCAATGCTAAAATGGTTCAAGTTAAAAGCATAGCTTAAGGCCTACAATGGGATGACTGACCCTAAGGAGTTCTTGTACTCTTGCAGACCCCGCATGAGTTTACGCAATGTGCCCATCCATTTGGTATGCAAAGCCTTCCCAAATTTTCTTGCATTGACTATAATAGTTTGATAGGACAGTCTTCCCATCCAAAGTATATGAAGTTGGGGCTAGTTGGTGGATCAATTCATGGGTACATTCTTCAAAAATAAAATGTTCACAAAAACATTTATGGACCTTATGAATATTGCACAACGAAATGGTGAAAGTATCACAGATTATCATGACTGCTTAGTCAAGGACCTTATGCACTAGATATCATTGGGGGAATTCATCAATCGCAAGGGATCAGGAGAGTTATTCAAAATAACACGTCAAACATGCCAGACAGCCTAAGAGACCTCCAGAAAGAAGTAAAAAAATTCATCCTGAACGAAGGAAGAAAAAAAAAAAGAAACTGGAAAATAATCACCTTTTTTAGAAGCCTTAATTGACTAGAGGATGGAAGAGGAAAACAAGAATATCTACAAAGTCTTTCTTAGATGCGAGGAAAAAATTTTACTCTTAAAAGCTATTGAAAAAATTCAAATATATGTTAAATTTCTTTAGGAATTTTGTGTGATAAATAGAAAGCAAAGGGAGAAAACAAGCTTTAAAGGGGACAGTTAGCCCGTATTTTCTTTATGTCAAAAGCAACTACCCCCCTAAATTAAGTGATCCCAGAGTGTTTACAATCCCGGGCATGATAGGAAATACGTATTTCAAAGAGGCTATGCTTGATTTAGGTGCATCCATAAATGTGATTCTGTACTCCTTGTATGAAATTCTTAATTTGGTTTGCATAAAACCGAGTTGTTAATTGAACTAGCTGATCATTCTAGTTTATACCCTAATGGTATTGTAGATGACGTGTTGAAAATGGTTAGTTCCTTAATATCCCCCGCCAATTTTTATGACCTTGACTTGGAGTATGAAAAACATACTGCCCATATTTGTTTAGGGAGGACATTTTTTAAAAGCTCAAGAACAATAATTGATGTGCATAATGGTACACTCACAACGAAATTTGATGGGATAAATGTAGAATTTAACATTAATGATTCTATGAAATATCCTAGCTTGAAGGAAAGCATTGATGACTTGAATGCTCTTGAAGAGACTGCCCCCAACGCTCATACTCTAGCCTTGGAGTAGCCAAAGAAGTTGGAATTTATCCATTCACATGTGAAGGTACTAGTAGTTCAGTTGAAACCCTTACTAAGTGAACTTATGTACTCATTTCTTAGGGCAGGAGAAACACTATCAGTAATCATTTCTAGCAAGCTCACCAAGGAGCAAGAGGATAAATTGTTGTAATGTTGGACCATAAGGAGGCAACTGGATGGACAATAATCGGCTTCAAGGGCATATGTCCATCTACTTGTATGCATGACCCACCTCCACTCGGGGTCGTAAAATGAGTAGCTAACCGGAGAGAAGTCGTCGTTGAAAGATTTCAAATATAGAGTTTTATATTCTTCTCCTAAACTTATGAATAAACTACCTATAGGGTAGATAGTGGCATGACGGGGTTGGTCCACATAGATGCTAGATGTCCAAAAGTCAACTAAACACAGCCACGTCCGGGTTGTCATAACATCCATGAGTTAGGAATAACTAAATAATGCAAAATAGGTTTTTGGGGATTTTTAACTAACAAGTACCAGCATATAAGATCAAAAAAGAATAAACTCTATAAACTAGCACTTAGGGGTATTTGCGTAACATGACCAATGAATGACTTTTATCCTCCAATCATTCACATAAAAATATATAAACCAATCTTATGCCTAAGTCACATAGTGGGGAGATAGCCAGAGATTTCCCTTTGTCTATCACACAAAGGTACTTGCCACAAACAAATGCATATATCAATGTCCCCATAATTCGGGATACACTCTAGTCCATTGATGCCACAGTCCATCCCCGTTATCTCACTCCTAATGCTAACACGCTTTTGCATAAAGGAATAAAGCACTCCTAAAGGACTTATTCCTTGCATAGGTCGTAACTGATAGATATGAAAGTGATGGAAATACATCCCGGACACTCCACTCTGGATACCAGTCCCTAGGCTTAGAGAGGAAAATAAATTGATATCTTGTGATGACTTCTAAGTTGGCATAACTCTAGTTGCTACAAATAACCATGCTCATCCATTGGGGTAAGCCAAGGGTTTTCCCTTGATAGGATTTTCCAAATCGACTGCCCAACATATAATTTCTCAACACAACTAGCCAATTAGAATAATGGTTTAACAAATCGGAAGATATACTCTCGAGGTAACATGAATGCACTCATCTCCCCATTGTTCTTGAACCTACACAATAATCTAACACTCCCAAGATAACAATGGAGCCTAGAATTATATTACACTACCATACATATATGGATGCATCATAACAAAGGCATAGCATAAATATCACAAGAATGGAAAGCATAAATCAAGCATAAATATTCATAGGACATATAGATAGGAGAATCTACAAATATCAAAAATCCAACATCAATTCACGAATATAAACACTAAACCCAAGTGAATTAACTACACTCTAAGAATTGAACCCAAGTATTTCATTGGATTCAATGCCCTTGGGGAAAATCAGGAAGAAAAGAAATTAGAGAGAAAGGTTACTCCCTTTCTCTCTGTAGAATGCTCTCCAAGAGTTTAAAATAATGTTCTAAACCAAGTCAAACATAAACACTTGTATACATGGGCTTATATTTATAGTAGCAGGGAAATGGGCCTAGAAAAGGCCCAAAACATGCCAGCACTGGGCGTGCCACCCGTCATTGGCGTAGCCGTGCTGCCTGGTACAACCGTGCTAGGTGGCTGATACCATTCGTTGGCTGGTGCTCAGTCTTGGTTTTCTAATCTTGGACGCCCACATCGTTTGGCACAGGCTGTCGGCTAGGAGTGATATCTCGACCCACTGAATGGCACGTGCCATGTGGAATTTCACAGGGCATCGGTTAGGAGTAAGTTTCTAAGCGAAATGATGGCACAAACCATTGAGAATTTCACACCTTGTCGGATGTTCTTTTAATCTTGAGTTGAAACGACACGGGCTATGTGAAGAGAAACGACATGTATCAAATTTGGGATGTTGGATGACACGGGCCATGCTAAGACTGACAGCTAGCACAGGTCGTGCTTATTTGATCACCTCATGCTAAAGGGCTCTAAACTTCTTCATCATGCTTGCGTTAACCGTTGCATTTGGCATAGTTTTTAGCTAGTTTTATTTGGTGGGTTACTAGTATTAGTTGAGTTTACATGACAAGGGTTTGGACAGCCATGTTTTATTTTCCTATCTAAATCCCATATTTTGTAGACTTAATTGGTACTAATAGACATCTTGTATTCATGGGCTCCTTTATCTTCCGTGTGATCATCTTTAGTAGGTCTCCGTTATATTCTATGTGAAGGCCGTTCGTAAGGTCGGTAGAAGATATTGAAGGTTGTTCGCAAGGATGGTAGAATAGATCGAATGCTATTCACCTCTATAATGGTAGAAGAAAAATGCGTGGTAGAAGGAGATTGAAGCCAAAGATAGGCGGCATTGGAATTCAAAATAGCCAAGGGAGAAATGGTGAATCATGGCCCGATGAGTTGCATCAAAGTCTGAGAACAATCCCAGAAGATACAGCCTTCAAGACTGATTCCATTGGATTTTTCATTTCTAGCACTATAAAATCGACTACTAAAATTCTCAAATCAAACTAACGATTAAACCGAGGCAATCGGAACAAGTTCAGTCGGCCGAGGCATAAATGGGTGTCATAGGTCTCCCCTTTTGTGTCAGTAGAACCATGAGAAATGCAATGCTAGGATGCAAAGAGTCCACCTAGATTCCACAGACATTGCACTCAGTGGGTGGCTAGATAGCACACCAGGCCTTTAGAGGGATGTGAATGTCTAAATTCACCGAGAAAGGAGCAGCAAACACAAACGCTCGAGTAGAGTGTCTGCACCGCCGTACTTAGGACACAATACAAGTAGAAACCAACAACTTGGTGGATCAAAAGCTTAATCTTACTTATATTGCAATATGAGCTAACTGGGTGTGAAGTTCATTACTTCACATATTTGTCGTGCAAACATTATCATAAGTGCCGGGTACATAGGCAAAAAGGAGTCAAAGCTAATAGGGTTTATAGACCCTATGCCTCTTTCCCGGTTGAAATTATAACTAGATAAATAAGTGATTTACAAGTTCTGAGATACTATTCATTACAAGGAGCTTGAGAACAGGTAGTCTTCTTAGAAACACGTTGAGCGGGTCAGCCCACAGTGTGAGGGAGGGAGCTTGGGCTAAGGAGCTTAGACCAAGGCTTCCCCGTAACACCATGCGAAAGGAGTTATCCCACACTAATAAGATTATCCCAAGGAAATGACGTAGGGAAAAGCTTCATGACAAAAATGTTCTATGCAAGGCACAACTGCGGCCCGTGCCAAATGCAACAGGCCGCAAGCATATATCTAGAGTTCCCACCATATCGAGTAAGTATGGGCGTGGGGCATCCTGTTCTCGACGACCCATGCCGTTCGATATCCAAAATACCAAGACCAGCCTGTGGGGTGTGGAAAATCACACAGCGCGTACCAAAGTTCTGAGCAGATCAAACCCTAGTTTTTCTTTCTTTCTATTCTTAGTTTTTGTAGGTTAATCATGTCTTTTAATTATCTAGCTTAGTTTTATCTTGGGAGCAATGGATTGAAGCTTCCATATCTATGTAGTAAGAACCATGTCTATCTATTTGGTGCTTTTGATATTGTGCATTTATTGATCTTTGAATGTGAATTGTTAATGGCATTGATGTTGTTGGAAGCTTGAGTATATGAATTGCTTGTATGATTACTTGTTAGGGTTGGGAGAAAGTAGCTAATTCTCCCCTCTTTTAATGTGGAATCCAAGAGCATGAGTTAGAGCTTCTTAAATGATGTTGGTGTGTTGATAATTTCTAGATGAATGTGATGATGTTGAACTCGTTGTCATGTTTGTTTTAGGTAGCAAATGAGAGAAGTCTATGAATCTAGATCGTTCTTGACTAATCTTGTGTAAATGCATGAATTGATTAAATGCTTAGACACAGTGTAGTGTTTATAAGTGTTAGCAAGCTTGTTGGTTATTCGTGCTTAATGTCATCAATGGGATACTTTTAGTTATGTTTCGGCTAAGGGAGTCATTGGTGAGATTTGACAAGAGATGTCGAATTCACTCTTGCAAACTACTATCTAAGAAGGATGGGAGATTTATCTTCACAACAAGTAGAGGAAGTAGTGAATAGATTGTTTCACTCGTTCTTAAAGACTTTATTATTTACCATTCATGTGTTCTTAATTATATGTTTTACTTCATTTATTCCATGGGTTGTTTGAGAATAGGATGTGTTTGTATGAAATAAGTGTTAGGGAGTTAGGAAAGTGATGAATTCCATAGCTCATTTGCGTGAAAATCTAAGAACATTAACTTAGAACTTCTTGTGCATAATGTGTTATGGTTCTTTCTAGATAATTATGTTAATGTGGATTGTTCTCATATTTATCCCATAGATGTAATAAAATGTTGAACATTGAATGTGGTTTGTTATAGGTTTTTCCTAATGAATGCTATGTTTGGTTAAATGGCTATGTCTTTGGTAGAAGGCTTGTTGTTGTCAAATCTATGGTCCTTCGTCCATAGGTAACAATTGTGATGGTATGAGTGAATGCTTCAATGATTTACATTTGGTTTTGAAGTGGATATCAATTGCCCCCAAGGCTTTGGTTTTGTAGTCTTAAAACCCCTTTTTCTTAGTATGTTTGCTGATCATCATAATTACTTGACTTTGCTAGTTAGTTTGTCTTTTATTTTCATAAATTAGGACCACCAATCAACCAAAACCCCCACATTTACATGCTTTTATATGTATATATATATATATCTACTCCTAGCCTAATATCAACCTTTTGTGTTTACACGCATAAGAAAATCCATCTTCTTCGTGGACGACCCCAACTTGCCGCTATCTACTTAGTTGTTTATAGTAATAATTTAGGGCTTATAAATATTAAATTTGAGAGGTATGACAATGACCTCCCAGGTGTTTTGGTCTATAGAAGTGCACTTCGGTTGTGGAAAAATAATGAAGTCGCATATTGTAGCACCGCCATACAACCATACGACATGATACTCGAAAGTTGTGGGAGCAACCATCGACTCTTTTTCTATCTTCTCCACGATATACTTGGTACCCGAGCATCCCAAGTTTTCAACCGCGAATGGTTGAGGTACTGGATGTCCTAAATGCTGAGCTATGAGTCCTACCATGCCACCCCGTTGGTATCTTTCCACATTTATTTCTTCCTCCGACTAAACATTTTTCAATGAAGCCCCCGACAAAGTTGGTGTAGATATTTCCTTCCAGTGTCATTGCCCAAAGAAGTTGGACATCTCGACTAAGGCACTATAAAATCTCCCTGTGGCAAAAAACCCCCATGGATAAAAGCTGATGAACGTATTGTAAATACAGATGGACTATTGCGGTAATCTTGTTCAAATGATTTCTCTCTATGCCTGATAAAATCCTTCAAAAGCTGCTAAATGAATATAGAAGGCCCTACCATTGTGACCTCGAAACCTCCTAGCCATACTTCCATACGAACACCTGGTCATCCTCTCTGTGTGACATAGTATACTCTTTGTCATCGAGATTAAAGTGGAAGATCCTCCTTCCCTCAATGTTCATTTCTTGCTGAAGAGTTGCCAAAAATATGAAAGTCCATCGGATATAATTCTTTGAATGCTTCTCTAGAAATCCTTCTAGTCCTACCCAACCTGGCAAGTAGGTGACGAGCTCGAGTAAACCTGGAGCCTCTTGAGTTTCCTTGCACGCAAAATCCATCTCCAAGGTGCTTATCTTTGGTCCATTAAAGTACTTTCACCTTTGGGGTGCCAATCCCAAAAATGGTGGTCAACCCCATGAACTCCTCTGTCACAAATGTGAGGTTTGGAGGAAGGGAAGACGTGGGCTATTTTCTCCCAACTTTAGCCAGCTTTTCCATTTCTCACCCCGAGAAGGTGTCTCCTTGTCTGGCTTCCTTTTATTTGAAGCCATTCTACCACAAAAAGAAGAATATGGTAATGGAAAAAATATACAAGGATATGCATCAAGTGTTCTTCAAGAAAAATATTCCTTTTAAATAGCTGACTTTGCAAATCATTCTATTTTAACACAAAGGATATTCAATCTAGAATCATTCTCCCTAAATAACACACATAATGAATCACATTACCACATAAAAAATATAATTCTATCAAGAATCATTCCTCCCAAACAACCATAATATAATAATTCATATCATCACAACCCAAAATTCATGTACTTCCCTTGCATTTAAATCACCACAAACTCATTCATTCACATGACCCACATTCTTTCCAAAAACACATTACAATTTTGGAATCCAAAATTTCTCATCACAATCCATTCATGCCAAAGAAAGCTAGAAACACATTGTCCAAAGAATTGCCCATAATTTCAAGCTAAGATTTGAAGATCCACACAAGAAGAAGCAAAAATTGCTCACCCTTGAGAGAAACGCTTGAAAATTTTGAATTTCCCAATGAAGAAGCTAGAGTGAGTGTTTTTGAAAAACTTGCAATGGGTTAAAGGACTTTTATGGGTAAGGAGGGTGCACTATGATTCTAATTTTCCGCAAACAATGCTCATCCAAAATGGGTAATTTAGGAGGGAGTTACAAAGGAAATGGTGATGGTTTATGGAAAAACGGATGCTTTATGGGACAAAAATTTCACTCAATTTATTCTCAAGGGAGGTGGTGATGTTTAGAATTGTACTATTTGCACCACCAATCCCAGGGGATAAAGGATTTGCTGAAATAATTGGTCAAAAGTACATGTTTTGGTCAAAAAATTGAATTTTTGAAAATCTGCTCTTTTGCCCCATCTCCAGCCTGGCACGAGGTAGTGGCACGGGCGTGCCTCATGGAGCTTAGTACCGATGCCCTCTAGAAAAAAAGAGCATCATGTTGACCTCCTTTTTACGAGCAGTGATGCAGCACGGACGTGCTGCATTGGCTTCTCCCTTTTCTTTTTGAAAAAATATTTTTTAGCCACAAAGTCCTATTATACAAAAACTCAAAATAGAAGACTTGGTCTTTCATTCAACAAACAACAAGATTTCAAGCAAAGATCCTTTGCCAAACACAACAAACAAGCAAGTTCTATTTATCTACCAAACATATCATATCAAAGCAAGAAAAATCACGGTATATTTATTGTCTTCTACACAACCTTTTTTTCTCATGCATTTTAATTTAAAAGTGCCTACCGTTGGGTCTCCAGAGTCGCCATCGACAAATCCACCCACGATAACATCCTTGTGGATGGGTCTACCCAAGGTGTCATGCTTACATTTTTGTTCTTTGTTTTTCGAAGAAGATGTGTGTCGATATCCATTTAATGATGAATCCCTAGATTTTTCCTCGGGTTTTGGAGATAGTCGAGGAGGTTTTGAGTCTTCGTTACTCTCCGATAACCGCTGCGTGTTAATGAGCATAGAAAAACATTTTGAGACGGACATATCATCACTAAAATCTTGCATTTAATAGAGTTCATCAACAATGTCATCACTATCCAAAAAACTCATCTAGGCATCCTTTTTAATTCATCATGCAAGAGTTCTCAAATTGAGTATGTTCATTAAATAATGTTACGCCTTTGCACATAAGAGAGGAATTAGACGGATCACGCTTAGACATGTAAATATCAAACCCCACCTTATCAATGTCATACTCTAGGTTTATCCTTAACATTTTTAGAAATGGTCTCCCCAATAATATTGGGGGTCCAATTCAGTCGTGCGCTACATCGAGGACATACATAGAGGTATGCCGGAAACATTAAATTTCCTACTCTAACCATTTCGTCCTTCACTAAGCCTTAAGGGCTAGCTTGGGAGTGATCGGCGAGTTGGACAATCACCCTATTGTCCCTAAGTTCACCTATATCTAGGATTTCATAAAAATTATATGGAATCACATTAATAGATGCTCCTAAGCCAATCATGGCATTTTTCACTAACATTCCACCTAGGGAAATGGGTAATGAAAACACCCTAGGGTCATCACATTTCTTAGGCAATTCTTAGGATTCCAAGTGGCGAATCTCCCTATTTTCAATTGCCCTACTTTCCTAATTGGCTTGTTCCTCTTTTTAGTGCATGCATTTTACATTAGCATAAGAGGGAACATGCTAAATCAACTATAAGATAGGAACGATTACCTCTACCTTCTCAAATATTTTTTGAATATTTGCCTCATTTGTTGCCATCTTTGGCTTACCCCTAAGAGCACACGGAAATGATTGTAGAAGGGTCACTTTTGCCTTGGTGGGTGGAAGATCTTTGAAAGGCTCCTCCTTGACAATTATCTCTTTCTCTTCAAAATTGGTCTTGTCAGCTTTCCCAATTAGATCATCCTCTTGCACTACGTCTTTCTCTGCCTCTCGCACCTCCTTCCTGCTCCTTAGCTTTAATGCGCTCACATTCATTGGGTTTACCTCGGGTTGGGAAGGTAGCTTACTGGACTCCTTCACCTCAAGTCGCCTAACCAAGGTGGAAAGCTTTCCAACTTAGACTTCAATGTTCATGATGCTTGAGAATGCCCTCGTGCTAAGTTCTTTATCTCTCTCCTTTTCTGCTCCTCGAACACATCTTGCCTTTTTGCCAATTGACAAATATCATCTAATATTTCTTCTCAATCCAAATTTTACAAGGAGTCGTTGTTGTTGGAAGGTCCTTCTCCCCTAGGATATGGTTGAGGTTGTGGACCTCGGTTGCATCCTTGACCTTGATTCTCCCCAAGCCAATGAAAGTTGGGATGATTGTGATATCTAAGGTTGTAGGTATCTGCGTAGGGATCTTGTCTCTAATTTTCATGGTTTCCCCAGAACCATTATTGTTGTAGGCGTCACCTTGTAAATTGTCTATTACCTCCATTGAAATCCAACGCATTCACCTCTTCCACATCTTCGACCACTTGTGGGCACATGTCGGTGGGATGGTCTAAACTACATATTCCGCACACTTTTACTTGTTGGATCCTCCCCTTCATGAATTATTTCAGCATAGAGGCAAGTGTTTGCACTTTCTTTTCCAACTTGGTATATGGAGTCGGCTTAGCCAACGATTTCACTCTCGATCTTGTGCCGAATTGCCTTTTCCATTCTCCATTTCTTCAAACAAAGCCATTGCATCCTTCATACTCTTATTGGCAATGGAACCATTGAATGTTGCATTAACCATCCCCATGTCATCATCACAAAGCCCTCCTAATATACCAAGTCACCTTCCTTGAACGGGTGATAAGGACAATTAGCCAACAATATTTTGAATCTTTCACAATACTCATATAGGTTTCATTTGTATTTTGAGATATGTTGTACAGTTGTTTCTTCAATCCCATGGATTTTAAAACTGGAAAGTACTTTTCAAAGAAGTGCCTTTTCACATCCATCCATGATTTAATGCACCCCGATAGAAGATAACATAACCAATCCATGGTCGAATCTGCGATGAAAAAGAAATGATTAAAGTTTGTAATCCCATGCGGCTTCATATTGGTGCATACAAGATGGAACTGTAAGAGATGATTTATTAGATCTTCCCTAGCCATCCCATGGAAAGTTAGGAGGCATTGAGTCATCCAAATCTTCAGCTCACAATTGACATTGGGTGGCAACCGGGGGAAAAGTGATGCAAAGTGGTTGATTCTCCAAATTTGGAGCCATCAACTCCCTCAAAGTGTGATTTTCCTCCGCTATGACTACTTGCTCCTAAAAAACTAGTTCTTGCAGAACCCTTGCCCTAGTCCTCCTTTCTCTTCTCCTCCAACTACCTGTGTCTTCAGGTAGTTCTTGCAAGGTTCCTAAGTTTGTGGTACGGGTATGTACCATGAACTAGAAACCAAAAAAACCAACCTAAAAACAACACTAGCAAACGGGTTAAAAGAAAATGAAACAACTATAAAAACTTGCTCAACACTAAAAACAGACTAAAACAACAAAAACAATATAAAAAAAATAAAAGTACTCAAACATCCCAAGCAATGGTGCCAAAGATTGGAATCACCTCCACTCGGGTCATAAAAATGAGTAGCTAACCCAAGCAAAGGCATCGTTAAAAGAGATAAAATATAGATATTCATATTTTGCTCCCAAACATACTACTAATCTACTTATAGGGTAGATAGTGGCAAGAGTTGTGTTATCCACATAGATTCATGATGTCAACTAAATACAGCCACGTTCAGGTTGTCGGTCCATCCTTGTGTTGGGAATAGGTAAATATTTCAAAATGAGTTTTGGGGGTTTTTAATTAACAACTACATGAAAACGAGATCATAAGAGAAGAAACTATATAAACTAGCACTTGGGGGTATGTGCATAACATGATCAATGAATGAATTTTATCTTTGATTCATTGACATACAAATATATAAACATATCTTATGCCTATGTCACATAGTAGGGAGATAGCCAACCATTTCCCTTTGTCTGTCACACAAAGGTACATATCACCAATACATGCATATCTCATCATCCCCGTAATTAGGGATGCACTCTAGTTTATGGACGCCACAGTCCATCCCCATCATCTCACTCCCATCACTAACGCGCCACTTCTTAAAGGAACAGAGCTATTTTTAAGGAGCAATGCCTTGCGTGGGTCACAACCGTTAGATTTGAAAGTGAGGGAAATACACCAATCCCTAGGTCTAGAGAGGAAAAGGAATGGATATCTTGTGATGACTCTAGAGTCAGCACAACTCTAATTAGTACAAACAATCATACTCATCTATCAGGATATGCTAAGGGTTTTTCCTTGTTAAGATTTACCTAATCGACCACCCAAAATGAGATTTCTAAACAAAACTAGCGCATTATAATTATGGTTTCAACAATCGGAAGATATACTCTCAAGGTCACATGAGTGTACTTATCTCCTCGGTGTTCTTGAAACTATTCTATAATCGAACACTCCCAAGATATCAATGAAGCCTAGCACAATTTTACACTACTATACATGTATGGAAGTATCATAAAAATGGCATAACATAAATCTCACAAGAGTGGAAAGCCTAAACCAAGCACAAATATTCATAGGACATATAGATAGTAGAATTTACAAATCTTAAAAATCCAACATCAATTCATGAATACAAATACTAACCCCATGTTAATTAATTACTCCCTAAACATTGAACCCGAGTATTTCATTGGATTCAATGCCCTTAGGCAAAATTCAGAAGAAAAGAAATTAGAGAGAAATGTTACTCCCTTTCTCTCTCTAGAGTGGTCCCCGGGATTGTAGAATAATAATCTAAACTAAACAAAACTTAAACCCTAGTAGACATAGGCTTATATTTATAGTAGTAGGGAAATGGGTCTAGAAATAGACCAAAAAATCCTAGCAGCTACAATTTGCATGGGACGGCTTGTGTGGCTCGGGACGTGCTAGTTGCCATTGGAGGGATCTTTGCAACCTGGCACAGCTCTGCTGGGTGCCTCTCGCAGGGTCTCTGCTGATTGGCATGGTTCGTGCCGGTTGACACGGGTCGTTGGGGGATGCTCGATCTTAGTGTTCTAACCATGCAAGCCTACGTTGTTTAGCCAATTGAAGGGCACAAGCCATGTAGAACTTCATGGGGCATCGGTTAGGAGTCTCTTTCTGAGAAAAATGATGCCATGGGCCATTGAGAATTTCACACCCCGTCGGTTGGTCTTCGAATCTTGACAATTTCACACTAGTCGGTTGTTGGATGATATGGGTCATGCTGAGACAAGTGGCTCATGCTAGAGGAGACTGGCATGGGTTGTGCTGATTTGAGCACCTCATGCCAAAGGGTGCTAGCACGGCACTTACTGGACTTGGGGCCTTTTGCTGAAGCCATCTGGCATGGTTCGTGCTGCTCCGTGCAGCTCGTGCTAGTGCCTTCTAGCATAACCGTGTCGGCTGGCACGGAATGGGTCAGTT
The DNA here is from genome assembly GCA_037428765.1 of Rubia yunnanensis. NCBI lineage: Eukaryota > Viridiplantae > Streptophyta > Magnoliopsida > Gentianales > Rubiaceae > Rubia > Rubia yunnanensis. The sequence continues at coordinate 41,178,504 of CM075066.1, forward strand.
GATGTAGCCATCCTTCATCTTTAGAACTTGAACTTTGACTCTACCATTTTTATGGCTTTTATCCACTAAAACCACACTTTTAGCTTGTGGCCTTCAAGTATCTTAAACTGCTCTTTTAAGCGGCCTTCTACTATCCACTACCATTTTGGCAAATGGTCTTCTACAAAATAATGATAAAATACTCACGAGAAACCTACTATTAATATCACAAAGGAAGGTCTAGATGCCCGTGAATACAAAGTGTCCATTAGTTACAATTAAGTATGCAAAACTCGGGATTTAGATAAGAAAAAAAATAAAGGGCATCTAAACCCTTTGTCTCGTAAACCTAACTAAAACTAGCAGTCAACCAAACTAAACATAATAGCAAGTGTGCCAAATGCATCGGTTAATGCATGAATACTGACACAGATCAATGGACCAGATTTTATTAAAGGACGATGTGAAACCTGTGCGACTACCGCAATGTTGGTTGAACCCTCCTATAATGGAGGTGGTGAAGTCGGACATCCTCAAATTTCTTCAGGCTGGTATGATTTACCTTCTCTTGGATAGAAAATGGGTGAGCCCAACTCAAGTGGTACCGAATAAGATAGGTAACAGTAGTAAAAAATGATAGAGGTGAAATGATGCCCACTCGTGTGAGAAATGGGTGGCGTGTATGAATCCATAACTAGAGGCAAAATGTGGTGAATAGGAATAACCACTTCCCTTTTTCATTCATTTACCAAGTGCTTGAGAGGTTATCTAGCCACGCCTTATATTGTATCCTAGATGGGTACTCGGGTTGCAACCTTTACGTGCTCTTTTGATACGTTTGCTTATCGGTGCATGCCCTTTGGGTTATGTAACTCCCCTAGTACCTTCCAAAGTTGTGTGGTAAGCATTTTCTCATAATTTTTTGGGAATTGTTGGATCATTCATTGATAATTTTACCGTTCAGGGTAATTATTTTAATATTTTCTTATAAAATTTAGCACATGTTCTTAAAGGTTGCATTGATACTAATCTTGTGTTAAATTATGAGAAATTTCATCTTATAGTGGAACAAGGTATTATGTTAGGCCATATTGTCTCTTTTTAGGGTATCCAGGTAGAAAAGGATTAAATTGACATGATAAAATTTTTGCCTTATCAAACTAGGGTTCGCGAAGTGCAATCTTTTCTTGGTTATTTAGGGTTTCACCGCTGGTTCATCAAGAATTTATCCAAAATTGCATCTCCTTTTGTATAAATTGTTTCAATAGGAGGTGGAAATGTTTTTTAATGAGGGGTGTAAAGGAGCCTTGTATACTTTGAAAACAAGGTGAGTTTCGCCTCCCATTATACAACCCTCAGATTAGTCTATCCCTTTTGAGATAATGTGAAATATAGGTGACTACACCATTGTAGTGTTGTTAGGTCAAAGGGTGGGAAGAGTGTCTCGCGTCATATATTATGAATCTGTAAATCTCAATCAGTCCAAAAGAAATTACTCTACCATGAAGAAAGAGTTGCTTGTGGTGGTATTTTCTATTGAAAAATTTAATCTTATTTGTTTGGTACAAAAGATAAATTTATGCTGACCAAGCAGTGTTTCATTATTTGTTGACAAAGAAATAAGCCAAACAATGATTGATTAGGTGGAGTTTTCCTTTGAACGAGTTTAACTTGGAGGTGAGAGAGAAGAAAGACACGGAGAGCCTCGTGGCCGACCACTAGAACTTATAGATTCCATGCCAAGAAGTTGAGGTTAATGCAAAGGTCTTATTGAGAGAATTAATCTGGGAGAATTCTTCAATGAACAATTGTTTCCCATTGGTGACATCCAATTATGGTAAGCCGATATCATCAAGTTTCTTGTCTCTAGTAAATTCCCTCCTCATTTTTCAAAAGTTAAAAGAGATCATTTGAAGTGTGATGCAAAATATCATGTGGGGATAAACCCTATTTCTAAAACATTATGTAGATCAAGTGTAGCAGATGCAATCCTAATAATGAAGTGAATTCAATTCTTGCATTTTGCCACTCTTGGGTATGCGGAGGCCATTTTTGAGCAAAAAAAGCCGCTATAAAGGTTTTAGAAAGTGGTTTTTATCGGCCTAACATGTAAGAATTCCAATAGTTTTTGCAAGTCTTGTGATAATTTCCAAAGATTAAGAAAACTTTCCTCTAGAAATAAGATCCCACAAAAGGCTTTGCTATATTGTGAAATCTTTGTTGTATGGGAAATTTATTATATGGGACATTTTCCTTACTCTTATGGTTTTACTTATATTCATCTAGTTGTTGATTATGTGTCAAAGTGGGTTGAAGCAAAACCCCCTAGGACTGATGTTTCTAAAGTGGTTACATAGTTCTTCGAAGCTAACATTCTCTCTAGGTTCGAGGTCTCTCGATCTTTGATTAATGACTATGGCACCCATTTTTTTAATCGAACAATTGATTCTTTGTTTAAGAAATATGGCATTATTCACAAGACTTCCACTGCCCATCACCTACAAGCAAATGGACAAGCCGAAGTTTTGAATTGGGGAATCAAATCCGTCCTCGAGAAAATGGTTAGTCTGAATTGAATGTATTGCAGTTCTCGGCTAAATGATGCATTTTTTTAATATAGGACGGCATATAGGACACCAATTGGTATGTCACCAAAATCGTTTAGTCTTTGGGAAACCATGCCATCTCCCGGTGGAGATTGAGCACAAAGGTCATTGAGCGTGAAGTGTTCAGTATGGACATTGATGTGGCCAGATTGCATAGGAAGTTATAATTGCAAGAGTTGGAGGTATTAAGGCGTTAATCTTATAAGAATTCTGCTATCTACAAGGAGAAGAGAAGGGCTTCTCATCACAAGATAACCAATAGAAAGGATTTGGACGTTGGTCAAAATATCCTCCTATTTCAATCTCTCCTTCAATTGGTTTCAAAAAGTGGCAGTGTTGGTACCGCGGATGTTGAAAAATACCATAGCCTGTGGTGAAATGTGGCATTAAAGAAGATTTTTCTACCTTTCGTGCCACAGACCATGGTGAAAATGTCCATTTAAATCCGTTTCAACAGGATTGGTGCCACAGACCATGGCATATACCACAGTCCCTTGCAAGTGGGATTTAAGACCCATTTATTTCCCATGTCTTCGTCCATTCTGCACAATTTCCCCTCTTCTCATCCCAAATCTACTGGTCCCTCCATTTCTCGGCACCCACCATCATATATCCTATCCCCACTCATCAAATCCCACAAATTAACCTTCAATCCAAATAAATTCAAGAACCCTAACTTTTGAGGATTTCCGCAAATTGGTCAATAGGTGAATTCGAAGGATGCAAATTGTTGTGATTTTGCATCAGGAATTGGTGAATTGTACATATTGTGGAGGTATTATAATTCTATCTTCGGGGATTGATATTGATAAGAATATGTGGACTATATTGGCTTGACCAATATTAGATGCCCGTGGGAGGAATATTTTGGCGACCAAGTTTGTTGCCATGGCTACTCTAGACAAGCTACGTATTTACAACGAGCCCATGCATCAGTTGTTAGATAAGGTTAGCTTGGCGGGGGTTCTTCGAAGTAGATGTTCCTACTTTTCTCTATTTCATTGTGGAGTTTCTAGCGACGCTACAAATGAAGGAATGTGACACTCACAGATATGTCATGTTCCACCTTAGCTATGGTGACTTTTTCCGTATATTTAAATTGGACTATGAGAGGGTGCAGTTGACTTTAACATGGTGCCCAACTTCATTGAGGGCAGTGATATCCGGGAGAGGGTGCTCTCTTATTGTCAACCCATCTTTCAGATTTGTACATTATTCCTCTTTATGACAATGTTTCATCACAGTAAGGAAAATCTTTGCTCGCTTATCAATTTGAAGTGCCTTTTGGAAATGACTTTTAAGGGTCAGACCATATAGACATGGTGGAGTTATGTCTCAAACTGGGCATTAAGATTTCTTGTGTAGACAAAGGTTCTCAGTATGGGAGGCATGGCAACCGTCTTACCTCTGCCTTTTTAGGTTGGAGATAGCGAGACCGTGGAGTCTCTCATAGGGAAAGTTTAGCACTTATTGGAAAACCCTTGATTAAAGACGGTTATATTACATTTATCAAGTGCCTGCTTTGGATTCGCCTTAAATACAAATCTATTAAAGGCGATTCAAAAATTGCCTTTAACTAGGGTCCAAAATAGGTTCCAAATTCGGAACTTACCTCTGAGGTTCTAAAAATAAGTTAATAGAACTTGAGGTTTTCGACATCCATGAAACAAAGCTAGAGTTGGAGAGTAAATAAGGACTAACAAAAAATGATTCATAGCGAATCTCTTTGATCTGTACCATTATGCATGCGTTAAATAATGCATTCGGCACATTTGTTATTAGGTTTTATTTGGTTGATTGCTAGTTTTAGTTTGGTTTACACAACAAAGGGTTTAGATGACTATTCTTAGTTTTCTTATCTAAATTCTGCATTTTGTAAACTTAATTGGATCTAATAGATACATTATATTCACGGGCACCTAGACCTACCTTTATGATCTAACTAGTAGGTTGCTCGTGAGTATTTTGTTAGCATTTGTAGAAAGCCACTCGCACGGGTGGTAGTAGATATTAGTAGGCCATCTGCAAGGATGGTAGAAGACTAAATGCCACGAGCCATAACATGATAAAAGATAGAAGCATCATAGAAGGAAGACAAAGAATCAGATAAATTGAGATCCAAGAGTTGTACAGAGTTTTTGGGAGCGATCCATGATGAATCAGCATCTATGGATGATACCATTGGTTTTTTCTTCTCGAGAACTGTAAAATTGGCTACTAGAATTCTCAAAATGTATCAGTGATTCATCTGTAGCGATGCAAACAAATTTTGCAAGGAGAAGGACTTGTCGGCCTCGTGCCAAGATCGTGCCAGCAATGTGGGTCATGCTAAGAGGTATCGGTACAGACCATTCTGCTTAGAACGAGCCGTTTCGGTCGCCCTACAGCCCCTTGGCACGAAATGTTTGGTGCAAAACATCTTGTGATACTCCAATCCTTAGTGAGGCTAAGTATAGACGTAGAACGTTCTGTTTTACACGGTCTGTGTCATTTTAACTCCAAAAATGCAAAGAACCAACTTGCATCGTTCAACTGACCAAGAAATGCTTCTTGCCGGTGGCCCGCACAAGGACACACAGCCCATGTCAGCACGAGGCTAATCCTGTCTGCATGGCCCACACCAGGACACATGCCCTGTGTCAGCACGAGGCAAATAGTGCAAGCACGGCCCGTGCCAGGGCTTATCGCTTGTCAGCACGAGGCTAACTGGCTAGAATGGCTTGTGCTCTTTTGCACAGCCCATGTCAATTGCGGCTACTAGGGTTTTTGGCCTATTTTGGTTCCCTATTTCTATATAGAGGAGACTTTAATCTTCTTGGGTGAAAAAAAGTAGGCATAATGATGATTTTCTCTTTTTCTTGGTAGATAGAAGGAAGAGGAAAGTTCTCTCTCTCTAGAATACTTCTTCTCTTTTCCTTCTCTTTTCTTTATTTTTCCTCATCTTATTTTCTTAGATCAGTGGCATTTGACTCAATATATTCCATGGATCTATTTCTCAGGCAAAAGTTAATTTTCTTGGCTCATATTTGTGTTCATGATTTGGTACATGTTTTGTGAGATTCCTTATATCTACCTAATTCTCTATGTTTATGATATTATGTTTGTTGTTCTTCATTTTCTTATGAATTGCATGAATGATACACTAAGTTGGCACACAACATATTCTACATTCGTGTTGGTGCATATATTGGTACTCCTTGGGGAAGAGAAACCTAGATGTGACGTGGGTAGCATTGTTCGGGTCCACGTTGGTGTGTGCACATAGGTTATTTCCGAGTTTTACCATTACGATGACAGCACACTAGTCTTAGCTGGCGAGTTGGTGCCAGGGGTTACGGGTGGGGATAGCATTTGGTATCAAACTAGGGTTTAGCCACCTTAGAGCCATTGATAAGGTGGCTATTTTCTTATGCCTCCATAGTCCTAGGAATAGAGAATTTATGGTGTAGTTCTTAAAGTGTAATCGTACTGGGAGAAACAGATCTGCACATCGGCAAGGCTATTGTTGGACTCCCCTACTTACAGAGGCGGCGCCGATAGAAGATTACAAGAGCACCCTACGTGATAGGCATAGGGAAGTGTTGACCATTAACCACACCACGTGTTATGAACACTAGAGTATATTTAATGTCTTATATGGGATGGAATCGAGGATCGAAACATTTTACCAATCATGTTACACAAATATTCCCCAAGTGGTAGTCTATATAGTTTAATCTCATGTGATCTCATATGCTTATAGTTTCTAGTTCAAAAACCCCCAGAAACTCATTTTGTAATATTTAGCCATTCCTAACACACAAACGGATTGACGACCAGTGCATGGCTGTCTGTAGTCAACTTTTATGGACAAACTCAGTCTTGCCACTATCTACTCTATAGGTAGCTTAGTCATAATTTTGGAAGCAGAATATAGATTTTATATTTGATCTCACGCCCTCCGCCCGGGTTAGGTACATGATTTCTATAACAACCCTGAGTGGAGGCTGGTCACTCTTGAATTGATCTACAAGCACATTGGGAGCAACAACAAATAACATGGAAGAAGAGGAGTGACACAGTGAAAGAGAATGGTAGCGGTGGTCTGGAGAGCTTTGATGCAGTGAATGCGATCCAATGGAGCATACGATGGGCGGGGAAGCATCAACGTGGCGCATCCTTTGGGATGGTGGTGTTCAATATGTAGCGGCGGTGAGCTTCGATCTCCAGTGGCGGCGGTGGGTTTCAGCGTCGGAGGGGATCCAGTAGAGCATCTAGCAACGCAGTGGCATTTGATCTGCATTGGCGGTGGTGTGGAGGGAGGCTGAGGCTGAGGCTGGGTGGATGGTGGAGGGAGGTTGAGGTTTGAGGAAGGGTGAGGGTAGAGGTACGGGATGGGCAAAGGGTTTTCTTAGGGCATAGGCAGAGGTTTTTCAGTGGTGAAGGCAAGAGAAAAACCTAAGGAGGAAGGGGGTAAAAAAACCTAAGGAATTGACTTCTATTTATATTGTTGTTCAAAAAACCCAACTAAAGGTAGCCCTATTAAAGGAGGTTCTACAATAGAATTGTCTTTAATTGATTTTTATTAAAGGCAGAGCCACCTTTAATTTATTTAAAACCCCTTTCAAAATAAAAAGGTTGACTTAGGTGGAAGTTGCGAATTCAAAACCTAATTCTTGTCTTAATTAAAGGTGAATCCTCAGACACCATCTTTGATTGATTTCCTTTAATCACTTTTTTTTCCACTAGTGAACCTCTACAACATTCGCTAGCTTGTAGGAGCTAAGATCATACAGACTATCAAGGAGAGTGATTGGTTTATTTGGATGTACGGTGAGTTAAATGGGTTTAAATTCACTACCCTGCCATAGGCTGATCGATGTGCCCTCTTGGCAGATACACCTCCAAGTACCCTATTCTTAGACCCTGATCTAGAGTTCGCGAAGAACTTTTGGCCAACACTTAATGAAGAAAACATGGCACTCCGATTGATATCTCACCTACCCCATTGAGGGAAGACACCTAGTAGCCGCCCAATCATAAGCAGCCTGCATTACCCAAGCTCACACAACAGTAATATTTTGGCTATGGCAAGAGGTTATACCAGCCTAGGCAAGATAGTCGTTAGCCTAGATGCGAGGATCACTTCTACGCATGACTAGATGTAGCAGCACCACAATTACTACATGAGTGAGTGGGAGATGGTCGATCAGTAATTGATGTGCTTGAGGATTGTATTGAGTCCCTAATTTCCATGGTGCGTTCTTCCGACATGGTCGACGATTCATCGTTAGATCTGGAGGTCAAATGTCGACTTAGGCGAGGGGAGAGGGCTTGGAGGTATGCTCGCCGACATAGAGGACAAGGACTCTCGTGCCCCTACTTGTGATTACTTCTCTCTTACACTCTACCTAACATTTGTTATTTTAACGTGTATACGCATTAGGGACAATGCATGGTTTAATGTTTGAGGTTGGAAGAATTCGATTTGTACTTATGATTAGCATATGGATTGGTATGATTCCATTTGTTACATTCTTATTGTAATTAGGAACTTCGTATGAAGTCTTTTTATTGGAAAAAATGAAAAATGAAAAGAACAAAAAGAATTCTTGTAAGTTGAAACCCGCTTGGGGCAACTTAGGAAAAATTGGGTTGTCTGGATATGTTGAAAACCTGAAAGGGAGACCTATGAAAAAGTGAAAGGCCTAAATTGTGTGGAAAAGGGTGACGTGTAAGGTCAAAAGAAATGAGAAGTTAGCAAGAAAACCCAAGAGGACTCTAAGGCGAAAAGAGAGAAATTGAGAGAAATAAAAATTTTGAAGGCTCATTTGCCGCATTGGAGAACTCTTCGGTACATTAAATCTCTTCTTATCTTACCTTTGATGATTGATACCTCAATTCTATGCAATCTTGGAATGGGAAAATTTGAAGGGTAGAAATCCTTGGGTCCAAATATGGGGGATAAATAATCTTTCAAGTTTAGAGTTAAAGGAATTCTCAAATGAAACATTTTGAATGTGTTAGAGGGTAGAACCTTTCTGTATCACCTTAGGCCTTGATCGTTCTTACTTGAGGAAGAGTAAAGGTTTAAGTGCGGGGATTATATGTGCTCAATTTATATCATATGTTTATCACATTTGATATCTAATTTTGTAATAGATTAGAGGTTTAATTCGAAGTGAATCGACATGTTAGCAATTGAAGTGTTCGACGTTGAAGAGATGACAAGATTTTGGAAAGAAGCCCCATTTTTTTTTTAAATTGGTAGAAGTTGGGAAGATTTGTCTCCACAGAATGTGCTATATCCCACTGTCCGTGGCAAGTGCACTCCACATTCCGTGACAGATTGCCACCCGCCCATATGTTTAGTTTTCTTCCTAATTTCCTTGAGACCATATATTTCCTATTCTTATCTTTAGACAATTCTCCCCTCTTGGAACCTTAGTTTGCAGATTCTTTTCATCTATTTCCATATTTTCTTTGTATTAATTTTCTTTTTGTTTGTAGAATAATTTGTATTAGCTAAACCCTTTTTTGGGAGCAATTAATTAAGGCTCCAAGCCCATGTTGTGATAATATTTTATTCCCTATTTAATGCTCTTTATTATTCTGCATTTACTAAGGTTTGGATGTTGTTTTTTACTTCATTTATGTGAGTGGATATTTCTTGATATGAATTGTTTGTATGATAACATGTTAGGAGACATGTTAGGAGTTAAAGAAAGTGATCAATTCTTCTCTTTGACATGTGCTCCATAACATGAAGTTAGGATGTCTAATTGGATTGATGAAGTTATGCATTACTAAATGAATATGATATGTTGAACTCTGTCATGTTTATCTTAAGGTAGCAAATATAGGTGAGTCTTCAATGTTGAACTTTCTTGATTATCCCTAGAGAAGGCATGAATTTGTTAAAAATTTGGTTGAATGTTTGTAAGCATTGCTAAGCTTGTTGATGCTTCGTTCCTAGTTCAATGAATGGGATATCTTTTGGCATTGATCGTCTAAAGTGGTCACTTGTGAGGTTTACAAGGAGATGTTGAATTCACTCTTGTAAACCACACTTAAGAAAAATGGGAGGTTTACCGCCATAATAGGTATTCCAAATGATTAATTATGTTGTGGATTCAATGATTGATAAGCGGTTTGGAAGTGAAATCGATTGCGCCCAAGGTGTCGTAATTTTTTGATTAATCATATTTTTGCAATTTTCATGCATGATTAGCATACCATCTTTTATATGCTAGTTGCATTGTAATTAAATTTGTTACTCAGTCAAACAAAACCAAAACTCCTCCCCCCTTATCTATATATCTATATATATATATGCATATCTATCTAATCTTATATGCATGAATTCTTAGGAAAATATTTCTTCTTCCACTACAAGAAACAAGATCTCTTACCTCGTTTTTACAACACTTTTTACCTCGGTTTTTAGTCCAAAAAAGCCAAGGTACATACACCAGTAGTAAAAAGTAAAATTTTTACCTCAGCTTTGGAACGACGTTGGCATGTTTTGTGACTGACATTGGTCAAAGCAAGAAGGACGATGATAGGAGACCATGGCTACAACTTTGTTTACGCCAACGTTGGCATGCATAAGGATAAGAGAGGAAATGATGCGACGTCGTCCAGCCAGACATCGATTTAAATAAGAGCGACGTTGCAGACTCCGGTAAGCGACATTGTGCAAAGTGGGGCACCCACATCGTGTGCCTGGTGATGTGCAACACTGATGAATATGGCATGGTTTTGATTGTGCGATTTTGCAAAAAAAAATAATCGACACTGGTTTATGCGGTGTCGGTAGGGTGTAGTTTGTGCATCGGGTTGTGCGACGTCGTGGATTAATTAGTTATTGATCATTTCTTGTACAATGTTATGATATATAATATTTGCTGACTGTAACAATTTTTTGTTGATAGCAATTACATATTATTTGAAATTCGATAAATTGCGAAATGGTTAAACACCAACCAACAATAAATTGTTGTTCAATTAATGTGGGAATGAATGACGTGTTAAAACTCACAAAACTACAACATATATACAAATACATGTTAGAATATATTAAAATACATAAAGTTGGTATAAAATTGAAACATTTATTGTATTCAACCTCCATTTTCTACGTTGTACGACATTAACACTGTCCGGACAACTAGTGAAATGACATGTCCGTTCATCTACATGTTAAAAGTCCATCGATAACTCTCTTTGCCCTATTACAACCAATACACAGGTAACAAAATTTATGTTACAATTGTGTAGTCCCCAATGAAACACAAAAACTATAGTCATACGTAGACAACATTAATCTCAACATGGAAAAAGTAACTGGTCTTATTCAAAGCGACATTGCATGCATGAATGATCAATGTCGCAAAGCTCGAAAGACGTGTGATTTAATTGCAACATAGTACATAAGGGCCATAGTATACTTTCTGAAAAATGTTGTATACTACTCGGTTTTAAGATTCTGGCCCCTTTCGTTGATCCATCTATTCCCAAATCGTAACAATATTGTCGTTATCTGCAATTTTGCATTTGAACTTGTTCCACTTTCTTGGAGGGACCTAAGTGGAAAAATTAAAAATTTCAGCGGTTGTCCGAAACTCGATTCCTATGATCCCGAAAAACAACTTTATCATCCATAGTCGAACTTCTAATAACCGAGAGTAACAAAGAAACTTGTCTTATTCCTCATAGACTTCCACAAAATCTTCTGATTAACCATTGCATACTCGTAAGTAATCATTTATGATTTACTCTAGACCTCATACTAGAGCTTTTAAAAAATTGATGGACGGAATAAATTATCTTTCTATTTCATAAAAAATCAAGAATATGAAATTTCATATGAATCTATGTGGAAGAAGCATTGTTCTCATAATTATTATCATAAGGGTATTAATGGAATACATATAAAATGACGCACGATTACCTGGTTCACGTACATCTAAGACAGTATCAAACATTTATCCTATTGTTTGGGTGCATAATTTTGAAGCATTGTGAACATGAAAGAATGTTTGGGCCATAATCTAATTTTCACAAGGTTTCGTCATATACATTCTATTTATAATTTGGGCCTATCCATTGGCTCGTTCATGCCCAAATCCTACCACCGTGGTCGTGACAATGTGAATTAGATACTGATATCTCCAGTTTTGCATTTCAACTTCTCCCACTTTCTTAAAGGGACCTAAGTGTAAAAATTAAAAATGCTCACTGATATTCACAAAAATGATTCTTATCATCCTAGAATGGACCTTTGTCATCCCTAGTAAACTTATAATCCCCGAAAGTTCTAGAAACTATCATGATCCCACAGAGACTTCAACAAGATCTTCCTATTAACCCTTGCATACTTATAAGTAATTATCAATGATTTTACTCTAGACCACATACTAGCACTTTTAAAACACTCATCGTAACGGTATTAATGGAATACTAATAAAAATGAGGGACAAATGCCCTAGTTCGTTGATACCTAAATCGGAACAATATGATTGTGAATGAGATTTAGATAATTGGGTATCACCAGTTTTGCATTTTTACCTCTCCCACGGATCTGCTTCATTTTACGTGTGTTGACTGTTACATTTGGTGTACTTTTAGTTAGTTTTAGTTGGTGGATTGCTAGTATTAGTTGAGTTTACCTGACAAGGGGTTTAGACTGCCATGTTCGATTTTCTTGTCTAAATCTCGCATTTTGTAGAAATAATTGGTACAAATGGACATCTTGTATCCATGAGCTCCTTGATCTTCCCAGCGATAATCTTTAGTAGGTCGCCCATGGGTCCTTTTTGGTTACATTCTATGTGAAGGCCGTTCGCAAGGGCGGTAGATGATTGAAGGATGTTTGCAAGGACGGTAGAAGAGGCAAAGGCCATTCACATTAGAATGGTAGAAGATGAAGGGCACAAACATCAATGCATGGTAGAAGGAGATTGAAGAAAAATATAGTTTGCTTTGGAGTTCAAGACAACCAAAGGAGAAAATGGTGAATCATGGTCCGAGGAGTGTTTCCCTAGTCTGAGAATGATCTAGGAAGAATTAGCCTTCAAGGCCAGTTCCATTGAATATTTCTTCTCAGGTGCTACAAAATTGACTACTAGAACTCCCGATTTGGACTAACGGTTCACCCGTAGCAAGCAAACAAAGTTTAGCCAACGAAGCACCAACGGCCGGTCACGGACCGCCCATGGTCAAGCACCAGCAACCAGTGATAAAACACACCGGCCGCACTAAACAAGAGTTCCAGGGGTTCCATAAGGACCTGCATGAGACCTTTATGAGGCAAATGAGCCAAGCCTTGACACAAGCACCGGGCCCTGAAGCAAGGAGATGAAGATTCAAGATTTGGCTAAGTATGAAGCCGGGCCATTAAAACTTTCACAGACCGTGACAAGACTTCTAAGCAAAACCACATGCTGCTTATAGTTCGTGAAAACCCCCACAACCCTTGATGATCAATGTTCAAAGACCGTGCCAGATCTAACACCTCATGCTTGCATGCCTCACGACTGTGGCATCCGTGCCAGTCTGTGAAACCTTGGCTTCTTACCGTTTTGGCCATAACTCTCTCAATTTTCATCCAATTTCCCTGTACCATATATTTAAATCTTTGTATTTCTGAGATCTATCCAACACACTATATTTAAGCTCCATAAGGTTCGTGGATTTGAGCAGTTTCTTCAAGAAATGTTCAAGGACTAGAGGGAAAGGGTAACTACTAGATTTTTGACCTAAGGTAGCTAATTTTGAGCCTATTTTTATGCCCAATATCCTAATACTATATATAGTAGTGTTAGTATTCTAATAAACCCTAACTATAATAGAAGTAAGCATAATGTAGAGTAGATTCTCTCTCTAGTTTAGAGAGAAAGAAGAGGAGAGTTCTTCTTCTCATTCATTCTTGTTTTTCTATATTTTTCTTTTGATCTTATTTTCTAGATCAATGGAATCTAACCTAATATTTTTCTTGCATCTAACCTTCGTAGAGTAGCTTAGTAGCCTGGGGATATTTGTATTCATGCTTTGATGATTTCTTCTTTAGATTTAGATTTCCCTATCCTAATGCTTATGAATATTTGTGCTTCAAATTGTGTTTTCTAAGAATTATGATTTATGCTATGTCATTATGATGATGCACTCATGCATGTATGGTATTATAGAGTCGTGCTAGGCTTCATTGCAATTTTGGGAAATGTTGGAATTGTGGAGTTGGTATTTAACACCTGGGAGATGAGTGAATTCATGTGGTTAATGAGAAAATCCTTATATGTATTATACCATGCTTCCGATTGGATAGTTGTGCTTTATGTAAAGTAAATGTCAGCCAGTCGATTTGGAAGATGCCTGGGGGGGGAAGGTCCTCTAGCCTATCCCGATCAATTAGCGTGTTGCATGTAGCGACTAGAGTTGTGCCAACTCTAGAGTCATCACAAGGTATTTTTTCCTTTTCCTCTCTAGGATTAGGAATTGATATCCTTGGTTGAGTGTTCGAGAATGTAATGCATCTTCCTACATATCCAACGGTTGCGGTCTACGAGAGGCAATGCCCTTATAGGCGGGCATTATTCCTTTAAGTTGGGGAGCATTGCCTTGATTTTTTGTGATTTGATGTCCGTCACTATTCAGTGTACTTGTACACTGCTTCCTTCTCAAATTCGTAAAAAGGTATTTCACTTTTTATCAAGCCATTATATTTAATGAATGTTTCTCTTCATGTTTGTTGGCTTTTCAGTTTAATTAATTAAAACTCCTGACTGTTTATACTTCTCCATGTTCCTCCATTCTTCTTTATTGCTCCAATCCTCTGTTGTACTCCTAGTAAATCTCGTAAGTTTTCTTGTTCTTCTCTTCTTCTAAATCAAAGCGAATTCTGTTGGTTTTCATTCTTAGGGCCTTGTTGCCGTAGTATTTTTCCATTTTCCTCTTAATTGAGGGGATGGTTTTATTTTTCCGGCGATACAAACTGTTCTTGCGAAGTGTTGTTTGCTTTTTTATTGTGTTTCACTATCCCATTCAAACGTAAAATCTTTGAAATTTAATTTCAAAATTTTAATATGGAAGTATTGTGTGGACATCTTGCTGTTGTGATCCTGTAGCTGAGATCTTTTCCTTTGTATTTTTAATCCACTCTAAGATTTCCTACTCCGCTATTACTCTCTTTCTTTTTACAATTGCCTTAATTTTTTGTGATTTGACGTCTGTCACTATTGAGTGTACTTGTACACTGCTGCCTTCTCGGATTCCTAAAAAGGTATTTCACTTTTTGACAAGCCATTATAATTACTTACTCTTCCTCTCCCAGTCTGTTCGCTTTTCATTTCAATTAATTAAAACTCCTAACTTTTTATACTTCTTTATTTTCCACCTTTCTTCTTTATTGCTCCGATCCTCTGGTGTACTCCTAGTTAATCTCGTAAGTTCACTTCTTCCTCTCTTTTCCTAATTCGAAACGAATTCTGTAGCTTTTCATTTGTAGGGCCTTGTTGCCTTAGTATTTTTCCATTTTCCTCCTAATTGAGGGGATGGTTTTATTTTTCCGGTGACACGACCTATTCTTGCGAATAGTTGTTTGCTTCTTGGTTCTGTTTCACTATCCCATTGAAACGTTAAATCTTTGAAATTTGAATTTCAAAATTTTAACCTGGAAGTATTGTGTAGACATCTTACTGTTGTGATCCTGCAGCCACGATATTCTCCTTTGTATTTTCTATCCATTCTGAGATTTCATACTCCGCCATTAATCTTTCTTTCCTTTTATAATTGCCTTAATTGTTTGTGATTTGATGTCCGACACTATTCAGTGTACTTGTACACTGTTTCCTTCTCAAATTCCTGAAAAGGTATTTCACTTTTTGTCAAGCTATTACAATTAATTAATGTTTCTCTTCATGTTTGTTGGCTTTTCATTTTAATTAATTAAAACTCCTGACTGTTTATACTTCTCCATGTTCCTCCTTTCTTCTTTATTGCTCCGATCCTCTGTTGTACTCCTAGTAAATCTCGTAAGTTTTCTTGTTCTTCTCTTCTTCTAAATCAAAGCGAATTCTGTTGGTT
Organism: Rubia yunnanensis; assembly: GCA_037428765.1. Classification (NCBI taxonomy): domain Eukaryota; kingdom Viridiplantae; phylum Streptophyta; class Magnoliopsida; order Gentianales; family Rubiaceae; genus Rubia; species Rubia yunnanensis. Next base: position 41,194,151 of record CM075066.1, read on the forward strand.
TTCATTCTTAGGGCCCTGTTGCTGTAGTATTTTTCCATTTTCCTCTTAATTGAGGGGATGGTTTTATTTTTCCGGCGATACAAACTGTTCTTGCGAAGTGTTGTTTGCTTTTTTATTGTGTTTCACTATCCCATTCAAACATAAAATCTTTGAAATTTAATTTCAAAATTTTAATATGGAAGTATTGTGTGGACTTCTTGCTGTTGTGATCCTGTAGCTGAGATCTTTTCCTTTGTATTTTTAATCCAGTCTAAGATTTCCTACTTTGTTATTACTCTCTTTCTTTTTACAATTGCCTTGATTTTTTGTGATTTGACGTCTGTCACTATTGAGTGTACTTGTACACTGCTGCCTTCTTGGATTCCTAAAAAGGTATTTCACTTTTTGACAAGCCATTATAATTACTTACTCTTCCTCTCCCTGTCTTTTCACTTTTCATTTCAATTAATTAAAACTCCTAACTGTTTATACTTCTTCATTTTCCACCTTTCTTCTTTATTGCTCCGATCCTCTGTTGTACTCCTAGTTAATCTCGTAAGTTCACTTCTTCCTCTCTTTTCTTAATTCGAAACGAATTTTGTAGCTTTTCATTTGTAGGGCCTTGTTGCCGTAATATTTTTCCATTTTCCTCCTAATTGAGGGGATGGTTTTATTTTTCCGGTGACACGACCTATTTTTGCGAATAGTTGTTTGCTTCTTGGTTGTGTTTCACTATCCCATTGAAACGTTAAATCTTTGAAATTTGAATTTCAAAATTTTAACCTGGAAGTATTGTGTGGACATCTTGCTGTTGTGATCCTGTAGCCACGATCTTCTCCTTTGTATTTTCTATCCATTCTGAGATTTCCTACTCCGCCATTAATCTTTCTTTCTTTTTATAATTCCCTTGATTGTTTGTGATTTGATGTCCGACACTATTCAGTGTACTTGAATACTGTTTCCTTCTCAAATTCCTGAAAAGGTATTTCACTTTTTGTCAAGCCATTACAATTAATTAATGTTTCTCTTCATGTTTGTTGTCTTTTCAGTTTAATTAATTAAAACTCCTGACTGTTTATACTTCTCCATATTCCTCCTTTCTTCTTTATTGCTCTGATCCTCTGTTGTACTCCTAGTAAATCTCGTAAGTTTTCTTGTTCTTCTCTTCTTCTAAATCAAAGTGAATTCTGTTGGTTTTCATTCTTATGGCCCTGTTGCCGTAGTATTTTTCCATTTTCCTCTTAATTGATGGGATGGTTTTATTTTTCCGGTGATACAAACTGTTCTTGCAAAGTGTTGTTTGCTTTTTGATTGAGTTTCACTATCCCATTCCAACATAAAATCTTTGAAATTGAATTTCAAAATTTTAATATGGAAGCATTGTGTGGACATCTTGCTGTTGTGATCCTGTAGCTGATATCTTTTCCTTTGTATTTTTAATCCACTCTGAGATTTCTTACTCCGCTATTACTCTCTTCTTTTTACAATTGCCTTGATTTTTTGTGATTTGACGTCTGTCACTATTGAGTGTACTTGTACACTGCTGCCTTCTCGGATTCCTAAAAAGGTATTTCACTTTTTGACAAGCCATTATAATTACTTACTCTTCCTCTTCCTGTCTGTTCGCTTTTCATTTCAATTAATTAAAACTCCTAACTGTTCATACTTCTTCATTTTCCACCTTTCTTCTTTATTGCTCCGATCCTCTGTTGTACTCCTACTTAATCTCGTAAGTTCATTTCTTCCTCTCTTTTCCTAATTCGAAACGAATTCTGTAGCTTTTCATTTGTAGGGCCTTTTTACCATAGTATTTTTCCATTTTCCTCCTGATTGAGGGGATGGTTTTATTTTTCCGGTGACACGACCTATTCTTGCGAATAGTTGTTTGGTTCTTGGTTGTGTTTCACTATCCCATTGAAACGTTAAATGTTTGAAATTTGAATTTCAAAATTTTAACTTGGAAGTATTGTGTAGACATCTTGCTGTTGTGATACTGTAGCCACGATCTTCTCCTTTGTATTTTCTATCCATTCTGAGATTTCCTACTCCGCCATTAATCTTTCATTCTTTTTAAAATTGCCTTAATTGTTTGTGATTTGATGTCCAACACTATTCAGTGTACTTGTACACTGTTTCCTTCTCAAATTCCTGAAAAGGTATTTCACTTTTTGTCAAGCCATTACAATTGATTAATGTTTCTCTTCATGTTTGTTGGCTTTTCAGTTTAATTAATTAAAAATCCTGACTGTTTATACTTCTCCATATTCCTCCTTTCTTCTTTATTGCTCCGATCCTCTGTTGTACTCCTAGTAAATCTCGTAAGTTTTCTTGTTCTTCTCTTCTTCTAAATCAAAGTGAATTATGTTGGTTTTCATTCTTATGGCCCTGTTGCCGTAGTATTTTTCCATTTTCCTCTTAATTGATGGGATGGTTTTATTTTTCCGGCGATACAAACTGTTCTTGCAAAGTGTTGTTTGCTTTTTGATTGAGTTTCACTATCCCATTCAAACTTAAAATCTTTGAAATTGAATTTCAAAATTTTAATATGGAAGCATTGTGTGGACATCTTGCTGTTGTGATCCTGTAGCTGAGATCTTTTCCTTTGTATTTTTAATCCACTCTGAGATTTCTTACTCCGCTATTACTCTCTTCTTTTTACAATTGCCTTGATTTTTTGTGATTTGACGTCTGTCACTATTGAGTGTACTTGTACACCGCTTCCTTCTCGGATTCCTAAAAAGGTATTTCACTTTTTGACAAGCCATTATAATTACTTACTCTTCCTCTTCCTGTCTGTTTGCTTTTCATTTCAATTAATTAAAACTCCTAACTGTTCATACTTCTTCATTTTCCACCTTTCTTCTTTATTGCTCCGATCCTCTGTTGTACTCCTACTTAATCTCGTAAGTTCATTTCTTCCTCTCTTTTCCTAATTCGAAACGAATTCTGTAGCTTTTCATTTGTAGGGCCTTTTTACCGTAGTATTTTTCCATTTTCCTCCTGATTGAGGGAATGGTTTTATTTTTCCGGTGACACGACCTATTCTTGCGAATAGTTGTTTGGTTCTTGGTTGTGTTTCACTATCCCATTGAAACGTTAAATGTTTGAAATTTGAATTTCAAAATTTTAACTTGGAAGTATTGTGTAGACATCTTGCTGTTGTGATACTGTAGCCACGATCTTCTCCTTTGTATTTTCTATCCATTCTGAGATTTCCTACTCCGCCATTAATCTTTCATTCTTTTTAAAATTGCCTTAATTGTTTGTGATTTGATGTCCAACACTATTCAGTGTACTTGTACACTGTTTCCTTCTCAAATTCCTGAAAAGGTATTTCACTTTTTGTCAAGCCATTACAATTGATTAATGTTTCTCTTCATGTTTGTTGGCTTTTCAGTTTAATTAATTAAAAATCCTGACTGTTTATACTTCTCCATATTCCTCCTTTCTTCTTTATTGCTCCGATCCTCTGTTGTACTCCTAGTAAATCTCGTAAGTTTTCTTGTTCTTCTCTTCTTCTAAATCAAAGTGAATTATGTTGGTTTTCATTCTTATGGCCCTGTTGCCGTAGTATTTTTCCATTTTCCTCTTAATTGATGGGATGGTTTTATTTTTCCGGCGATACAAACTGTTCTTGCAAAGTGTTGTTTGCTTTTTGATTGAGTTTCACTATCCCATTCAAACTTAAAATCTTTGAAATTGAATTTCAAAATTTTAATATGGAAGCATTGTGTGGACATCTTGCTGTTGTGATCCTGTAGCTGAGATCTTTTCCTTTGTATTTTTAATCCACTCTGAGATTTCTTACTCCGCTATTACTCTCTTCTTTTTACAATTGCCTTGATTTTTTGTGATTTGACGTCTGTCACTATTGAGTGTACTTGTACACCGCTTCCTTCTCGGATTCCTAAAAAGGTATTTCACTTTTTGACAAGCCATTATAATTACTTACTCTTCCTCTTCCTGTCTGTTTGCTTTTCATTTCAATTAATTAAAACTCCTAACTGTTCATACTTCTTCATTTTCCACCTTTCTTCTTTATTGCTCCGATCCTCTGTTGTACTCCTACTTAATCTCGTAAGTTCATTTCTTCCTCTCTTTTCCTAATTCGAAACGAATTCTGTAGCTTTTCATTTGTAGGGCCTTTTTACCGTAGTATTTTTCCATTTTCCTCCTGATTGAGGGAATGGTTTTATTTTTCCGGTGACACGACCTATTCTTGCGAATAGTTGTTTGGTTCTTGGTTGTGTTTCACTATCCCATTGAAACGTTAAATGTTTGAAATTTGAATTTCAAAATTTTAACTTGGAAGTATTGTGTAGACATCTTGCTGTTGTGATACTGTAGCCACGATCTTCTCCTTTGTATTTTCTATCCATTCTGAGATTTCCTACTCCGCCATTAATCTTTCATTCTTTTTAAAATTGCCTTAATTGTTTGTGATTTGATGTCCAACACTATTCAGTGTACTTGTACACTGTTTCCTTCTCAAATTCCTGAAAAGGTATTTCACTTTTTGTCAAGCCATTACAATTGATTAATGTTTCTCTTCATGTTTGTTGGCTTTTCAGTTTAATTAATTAAAAATCCTGACTGTTTATACTTCTCCATATTCCTCCTTTCTTCTTTATTGCTCCGATCCTCTGTTGTACTCCTAGTAAATCTCGTAAGTTTTCTTGTTCTTCTCTTCTTCTAAATCAAAGTGAATTATGTTGGTTTTCATTCTTATGGCCCTGTTGCCGTAGTATTTTTCCATTTTCCTCTTAATTGATGGGATGGTTTTATTTTTCCGGCGATACAAACTGTTCTTGCAAAGTGTTGTTTGCTTTTTGATTGAGTTTCACTATCCCATTCAAACTTAAAATCTTTGAAATTGAATTTCAAAATTTTAATATGGAAGCATTGTGTGGACATCTTGCTGTTGTGATCCTGTAGCTGAGATCTTTTCCTTTGTATTTTTAATCCACTCTGAGATTTCTTACTCCGCTATTACTCTCTTCTTTTTACAATTGCCTTGATTTTTTGTGATTTGACGTCTGTCACTATTGAGTGTACTTGTACACCGCTTCCTTCTCGGATTCCTAAAAAGGTATTTCACTTTTTGACAAGCCATTATAATTACTTACTCTTCCTCTTCCTGTCTGTTTGCTTTTCATTTCAATTAATTAAAACTCCTAACTGTTCATACTTCTTCATTTTCCACCTTTCTTCTTTATTGCTCCGATCCTCTGTTGTACTCCTACTTAATCTCGTAAGTTCATTTCTTCCTCTCTTTTCCTAATTCGAAACGAATTCTGTAGCTTTTCATTTGTAGGGCCTTTTTACCGTAGTATTTTTCCATTTTCCTCCTGATTGAGGGAATGGTTTTATTTTTCCGGTGACACGACCTATTCTTGCGAATAGTTGTTTGGTTCTTGGTTGTGTTTCACTATCCCATTGAAACGTTAAATGTTTGAAATTTGAATTTCAAAATTTTAACTTGGAAGTATTGTGTAGACATCTTGCTGTTGTGATACTGTAGCCACGATCTTCTCCTTTGTATTTTCTATCCATTCTGAGATTTCCTACTCCGCCATTAATCTTTCATTCTTTTTAAAATTGCCTTAATTGTTTGTGATTTGATGTCCAACACTATTCAGTGTACTTGTACACTGTTTCCTTCTCAAATTCCTGAAAAGGTATTTCACTTTTTGTCAAGCCATTACAATTGATTAATGTTTCTCTTCATGTTTGTTGGCTTTTCAGTTTAATTAATTAAAAATCCTGACTGTTTATACTTCTCCATATTCCTCCTTTCTTCTTTATTGCTCCGATCCTCTGTTGTACTCCTAGTAAATCTCGTAAGTTTTCTTGTTCTTCTCTTCTTCTAAATCAAAGTGAATTATGTTGGTTTTCATTCTTATGGCCCTGTTGCCGTAGTATTTTTCCATTTTCCTCTTAATTGATGGGATGGTTTTATTTTTCCGGCGATACAAACTGTTCTTGCAAAGTGTTGTTTGCTTTTTGATTGAGTTTCACTATCCCATTCAAACTTAAAATCTTTGAAATTGAATTTCAAAATTTTAATATGGAAGCATTGTGTGGACATCTTGCTGTTGTGATCCTGTAGCTGAGATCTTTTCCTTTGTATTTTTAATCCACTCTGAGATTTCTTACTCCGCTATTACTCTCTTCTTTTTACAATTGCCTTGATTTTTTGTGATTTGACGTCTGTCACTATTGAGTGTACTTGTACACCGCTTCCTTCTCGGATTCCTAAAAAGGTATTTCACTTTTTGACAAGCCATTATAATTACTTACTCTTCCTCTTCCTGTCTGTTTGCTTTTCATTTCAATTAATTAAAACTCCTAACTGTTCATACTTCTTCATTTTCCACCTTTCTTCTTTATTGCTCCGATCCTCTGTTGTACTCCTACTTAATCTCGTAAGTTCATTTCTTCCTCTCTTTTCCTAATTCGAAACGAATTCTGTAGCTTTTCATTTGTAGGGCCTTTTTACCGTAGTATTTTTCCATTTTCCTCCTGATTGAGGGAATGGTTTTATTTTTCCGGTGACACGACCTATTCTTGCGAATAGTTGTTTGGTTCTTGGTTGTGTTTCACTATCCCATTGAAACGTTAAATGTTTGAAATTTGAATTTCAAAATTTTAACTTGGAAGTATTGTGTAGACATCTTGCTGTTGTGATACTGTAGCCACGATCTTCTCCTTTGTATTTTCTATCCATTCTGAGATTTCCTACTCCGCCATTAATCTTTCATTCTTTTTAAAATTGCCTTAATTGTTTGTGATTTGATGTCCAACACTATTCAGTGTACTTGTACACTGTTTCCTTCTCAAATTCCTGAAAAGGTATTTCACTTTTTGTCAAGCCATTACAATTGATTAATGTTTCTCTTCATGTTTGTTGGCTTTTCAGTTTAATTAATTAAAAATCCTGACTGTTTATACTTCTCCATATTCCTCCTTTCTTCTTTATTGCTCCGATCCTCTGTTGTACTCCTAGTAAATCTCGTAAGTTTTCTTGTTCTTCTCTTCTTCTAAATCAAAGTGAATTATGTTGGTTTTCATTCTTATGGCCCTGTTGCCGTAGTATTTTTCCATTTTCCTCTTAATTGATGGGATGGTTTTATTTTTCCGGCGATACAAACTGTTCTTGCAAAGTGTTGTTTGCTTTTTGATTGAGTTTCACTATCCCATTCAAACTTAAAATCTTTGAAATTGAATTTCAAAATTTTAATATGGAAGCATTGTGTGGACATCTTGCTGTTGTGATCCTGTAGCTGAGATCTTTTCCTTTGTATTTTTAATCCACTCTGAGATTTCTTACTCCGCTATTACTCTCTTCTTTTTACAATTGCCTTGATTTTTTGTGATTTGACGTCTGTCACTATTGAGTGTACTTGTACACCGCTTCCTTCTCGGATTCCTAAAAAGGTATTTCACTTTTTGACAAGCCATTATAATTACTTACTCTTCCTCTTCCTGTCTGTTTGCTTTTCATTTCAATTAATTAAAACTCCTAACTGTTCATACTTCTTCATTTTCCACCTTTCTTCTTTATTGCTCCGATCCTCTGTTGTACTCCTACTTAATCTCGTAAGTTCATTTCTTCCTCTCTTTTCCTAATTCGAAACGAATTCTGTAGCTTTTCATTTGTAGGGCCTTTTTACCGTAGTATTTTTCCATTTTCCTCCTGATTGAGGGAATGGTTTTATTTTTCCGGTGACACGACCTATTCTTGCGAATAGTTGTTTGGTTCTTGGTTGTGTTTCACTATCCCATTGAAACGTTAAATGTTTGAAATTTGAATTTCAAAATTTTAACTTGGAAGTATTGTGTAGACATCTTGCTGTTGTGATACTGTAGCCACGATCTTCTCCTTTGTATTTTCTATCCATTCTGAGATTTCCTACTCCGCCATTAATCTTTCATTCTTTTTAAAATTGCCTTAATTGTTTGTGATTTGATGTCCAACACTATTCAGTGTACTTGTACACTGTTTCCTTCTCAAATTCCTGAAAAGGTATTTCACTTTTTGTCAAGCCATTACAATTGATTAATGTTTCTCTTCATGTTTGTTGGCTTTTCAGTTTAATTAATTAAAAATCCTGACTGTTTATACTTCTCCATATTCCTCCTTTCTTCTTTATTGCTCCGATCCTCTGTTGTACTCCTAGTAAATCTCGTAAGTTTTCTTGTTCTTCTCTTCTTCTAAATCAAAGTGAATTATGTTGGTTTTCATTCTTATGGCCCTGTTGCCGTAGTATTTTTCCATTTTCCTCTTAATTGATGGGATGGTTTTATTTTTCCGGCGATACAAACTGTTCTTGCAAAGTGTTGTTTGCTTTTTGATTGAGTTTCACTATCCCATTCAAACTTAAAATCTTTGAAATTGAATTTCAAAATTTTAATATGGAAGCATTGTGTGGACATCTTGCTGTTGTGATCCTGTAGCTGAGATCTTTTCCTTTGTATTTTTAATCCACTCTGAGATTTCTTACTCCGCTATTACTCTCTTCTTTTTACAATTGCCTTGATTTTTTGTGATTTGACGTCTGTCACTATTGAGTGTACTTGTACACCGCTTCCTTCTCGGATTCCTAAAAAGGTATTTCACTTTTTGACAAGCCATTATAATTACTTACTCTTCCTCTTCCTGTCTGTTTGCTTTTCATTTCAATTAATTAAAACTCCTAACTGTTCATACTTCTTCATTTTCCACCTTTCTTCTTTATTGCTCCGATCCTCTGTTGTACTCCTACTTAATCTCGTAAGTTCATTTCTTCCTCTCTTTTCCTAATTCGAAACGAATTCTGTAGCTTTTCATTTGTAGGGCCTTTTTACCGTAGTATTTTTCCATTTTCCTCCTGATTGAGGGAATGGTTTTATTTTTCCGGTGACACGACCTATTCTTGCGAATAGTTGTTTGGTTCTTGGTTGTGTTTCACTATCCCATTGAAACGTTAAATGTTTGAAATTTGAATTTCAAAATTTTAACTTGGAAGTATTGTGTAGACATCTTGCTGTTGTGATACTGTAGCCACGATCTTCTCCTTTGTATTTTCTATCCATTCTGAGATTTCCTACTCCGCCATTAATCTTTCATTCTTTTTAAAATTGCCTTAATTGTTTGTGATTTGATGTCCAACACTATTCAGTGTACTTGTACACTGTTTCCTTCTCAAATTCCTGAAAAGGTATTTCACTTTTTGTCAAGCCATTACAATTGATTAATGTTTCTCTTCATGTTTGTTGGCTTTTCAGTTTAATTAATTAAAAATCCTGACTGTTTATACTTCTCCATATTCCTCCTTTCTTCTTTATTGCTCCGATCCTCTGTTGTACTCCTAGTAAATCTCGTAAGTTTTCTTGTTCTTCTCTTCTTCTAAATCAAAGTGAATTATGTTGGTTTTCATTCTTATGGCCCTGTTGCCGTAGTATTTTTCCATTTTCCTCTTAATTGATGGGATGGTTTTATTTTTCCGGCGATACAAACTGTTCTTGCAAAGTGTTGTTTGCTTTTTGATTGAGTTTCACTATCCCATTCAAACTTAAAATCTTTGAAATTGAATTTCAAAATTTTAATATGGAAGCATTGTGTGGACATCTTGCTGTTGTGATCCTGTAGCTGAGATCTTTTCCTTTGTATTTTTAATCCACTCTGAGATTTCTTACTCCGCTATTACTCTCTTCTTTTTACAATTGCCTTGATTTTTTGTGATTTGACGTCTGTCACTATTGAGTGTACTTGTACACCGCTTCCTTCTCGGATTCCTAAAAAGGTATTTCACTTTTTGACAAGCCATTATAATTACTTACTCTTCCTCTTCCTGTCTGTTTGCTTTTCATTTCAATTAATTAAAACTCCTAACTGTTCATACTTCTTCATTTTCCACCTTTCTTCTTTATTGCTCCGATCCTCTGTTGTACTCCTACTTAATCTCGTAAGTTCATTTCTTCCTCTCTTTTCCTAATTCGAAACGAATTCTGTAGCTTTTCATTTGTAGGGCCTTTTTACCGTAGTATTTTTCCATTTTCCTCCTGATTGAGGGAATGGTTTTATTTTTCCGGTGACACGACCTATTCTTGCGAATAGTTGTTTGGTTCTTGGTTGTGTTTCACTATCCCATTGAAACGTTAAATGTTTGAAATTTGAATTTCAAAATTTTAACTTGGAAGTATTGTGTAGACATCTTGCTGTTGTGATACTGTAGCCACGATCTTCTCCTTTGTATTTTCTATCCATTCTGAGATTTCCTACTCCGCCATTAATCTTTCATTCTTTTTAAAATTGCCTTAATTGTTTGTGATTTGATGTCCAACACTATTCAGTGTACTTGTACACTGTTTCCTTCTCAAATTCCTGAAAAGGTATTTCACTTTTTGTCAAGCCATTACAATTGATTAATGTTTCTCTTCATGTTTGTTGGCTTTTCAGTTTAATTAATTAAAAATCCTGACTGTTTATACTTCTCCATATTCCTCCTTTCTTCTTTATTGCTCCGATCCTCTGTTGTACTCCTAGTAAATCTCGTAAGTTTTCTTGTTCTTCTCTTCTTCTAAATCAAAGTGAATTATGTTGGTTTTCATTCTTATGGCCCTGTTGCCGTAGTATTTTTCCATTTTCCTCTTAATTGATGGGATGGTTTTATTTTTCCGGCGATACAAACTGTTCTTGCAAAGTGTTGTTTGCTTTTTGATTGAGTTTCACTATCCCATTCAAACTTAAAATCTTTGAAATTGAATTTCAAAATTTTAATATGGAAGCATTGTGTGGACATCTTGCTGTTGTGATCCTGTAGCTGAGATCTTTTCCTTTGTATTTTTAATCCACTCTGAGATTTCTTACTCCGCTATTACTCTCTTCTTTTTACAATTGCCTTGATTTTTTGTGATTTGACGTCTGTCACTATTGAGTGTACTTGTACACCGCTTCCTTCTCGGATTCCTAAAAAGGTATTTCACTTTTTGACAAGCCATTATAATTACTTACTCTTCCTCTTCCTGTCTGTTTGCTTTTCATTTCAATTAATTAAAACTCCTAACTGTTCATACTTCTTCATTTTCCACCTTTCTTCTTTATTGCTCCGATCCTCTGTTGTACTCCTACTTAATCTCGTAAGTTCATTTCTTCCTCTCTTTTCCTAATTCGAAACGAATTCTGTAGCTTTTCATTTGTAGGGCCTTTTTACCGTAGTATTTTTCCATTTTCCTCCTGATTGAGGGAATGGTTTTATTTTTCCGGTGACACGACCTATTCTTGCGAATAGTTGTTTGGTTCTTGGTTGTGTTTCACTATCCCATTGAAACGTTAAATGTTTGAAATTTGAATTTCAAAATTTTAACTTGGAAGTATTGTGTAGACATCTTGCTGTTGTGATACTGTAGCCACGATCTTCTCCTTTGTATTTTCTATCCATTCTGAGATTTCCTACTCCGCCATTAATCTTTCATTCTTTTTAAAATTGCCTTAATTGTTTGTGATTTGATGTCCAACACTATTCAGTGTACTTGTACACTGTTTCCTTCTCAAATTCCTGAAAAGGTATTTCACTTTTTGTCAAGCCATTACAATTGATTAATGTTTCTCTTCATGTTTGTTGGCTTTTCAGTTTAATTAATTAAAAATCCTGACTGTTTATACTTCTCCATATTCCTCCTTTCTTCTTTATTGCTCCGATCCTCTGTTGTACTCCTAGTAAATCTCGTAAGTTTTCTTGTTCTTCTCTTCTTCTAAATCAAAGTGAATTATGTTGGTTTTCATTCTTATGGCCCTGTTGCCGTAGTATTTTTCCATTTTCCTCTTAATTGATGGGATGGTTTTATTTTTCCGGCGATACAAACTGTTCTTGCAAAGTGTTGTTTGCTTTTTGATTGAGTTTCACTATCCCATTCAAACTTAAAATCTTTGAAATTGAATTTCAAAATTTTAATATGGAAGCATTGTGTGGACATCTTGCTGTTGTGATCCTGTAGCTGAGATCTTTTCCTTTGTATTTTTAATCCACTCTGAGATTTCTTACTCCGCTATTACTCTCTTCTTTTTACAATTGCCTTGATTTTTTGTGATTTGACGTCTGTCACTATTGAGTGTACTTGTACACCGCTTCCTTCTCGGATTCCTAAAAAGGTATTTCACTTTTTGACAAGCCATTATAATTACTTACTCTTCCTCTTCCTGTCTGTTTGCTTTTCATTTCAATTAATTAAAACTCCTAACTGTTCATACTTCTTCATTTTCCACCTTTCTTCTTTATTGCTCCGATCCTCTGTTGTACTCCTACTTAATCTCGTAAGTTCATTTCTTCCTCTCTTTTCCTAATTCGAAACGAATTCTGTAGCTTTTCATTTGTAGGGCCTTTTTACCGTAGTATTTTTCCATTTTCCTCCTGATTGAGGGAATGGTTTTATTTTTCCGGTGACACGACCTATTCTTGCGAATAGTTGTTTGGTTCTTGGTTGTGTTTCACTATCCCATTGAAACGTTAAATGTTTGAAATTTGAATTTCAAAATTTTAACTTGGAAGTATTGTGTAGACATCTTGCTGTTGTGATACTGTAGCCACGATCTTCTCCTTTGTATTTTCTATCCATTCTGAGATTTCCTACTCCGCCATTAATCTTTCATTCTTTTTAAAATTGCCTTAATTGTTTGTGATTTGATGTCCAACACTATTCAGTGTACTTGTACACTGTTTCCTTCTCAAATTCCTGAAAAGGTATTTAACTTTTTGTCAAGCCATTACAATTGATTAATGTTTCTCTTCATGTTTGTTGGCTTTTCAGTTTAATTAATTAAATTTCCTGACTGTTTATACTTCTCCATGTTCCTCCTTTCTTCTTTATTGCTCCGATCCTCTGTTGTACTCCTAGTAAATCTCGTAAGTTTTCTTGTTCTTCTCTTCTTCTAAATCAAAGCGAATTCTGTTGGTTTTCATTCTTAGGGCCCTGTTGCCGTAGTATTTTTCCATTTTCCTCTTAATTGAGGGGATGGTTTTATTTTTTCGGTGATACAAACTGTTCTTGCGAAGTGTTGTTTGCTTTTTTATTGTGTTTCACTATCCCATTCAAACGTAAAATCTTTGAAATTTAATTTCAAAATTTTAATATGGAAGTATTGTGTGGACATCTTGCTGTTGTGATCCTGCAGCTGAGATATTTTCCATTGTATTTTTAATCCACTCTAAGATTTCCTACTCTGCTATTACTCTCTTTCTTTTTACAATTGCCTTGATTTTTTGTGATTTGACGTCTGTCGCTATTGAGTGTACTTGTACACTGTTGTCTTCTCGGATTCCTAAAAAGGTATTTCAATTTTTTGACAAGCCATTATAATTACTTACTCTTCCTCTCCCTATCTGTTCGCTTTTTATTTCAATTAATTAAAACTCCTAACTGCTTATACTTCTTCATTTCCCACCTTTCTTCTTTATTGCTCCAATCCTCTGTTGTACTCCTAGTTAATCTCGTAAGTTCACTTCTTCCTCTCTTTTCCTAATTCAAAACAAATTCTGTAGCTTTTCATTTGTAGGGCCTTGTTGCCGTAGTATTTTTCCATTTTCCTCCTAATTGAGGGGATGGTTTTATTTTTTTGGTGACGCGACCTATTCTTGCGAATAGTTGTTTGCTTCTTGGTTGTGTTTCACTATCCCATTGAAACGTTAAATCTTTGAAATTTGAATTTCAAAATTTTAACCTGGAAGTATTGTGTAGACATCTTGCTATTGTGATCCTGTAGCCGCGATCTTCTCCTTTGTATTTTCTATCCATTATGAGATTTCCTACTCCGCATTTAATCTTTCTTTCTTTTTATAATTGCCTTGACTGTTTGTGATTTGATGTCCGACACTATTCAGTGTACTTGCACACTGTTTCCTTCTCAAATTCCTGAAAAGGTATTTCACTTTTTGTTATTGCCACTGACGCAAGGGGTACCGATTGGCACTGCCCATGTTGGCCGACATGGCCTAGTGCTAGCGTAGGCCTAGTGTCTTTGCACGGGATGTGTGGCTTATGCTGACACGGAGCGTTAATCTTTGCACGACTCTACTAGCGTAGTTTGTGTCAAATAGAATGGGTCATTGGTTGGTGCTCCATTGTAGTCCATCTAATTCTTACCCCATGTCATTTGGGGAGAGCCGTCAACTAGATATTTATTTTGATCAGTTCCCTGGCACATGCCAAATTATTCTTCACAACTGATGTGTCCATTTTATATGCATTATTAAGTAGTATTTAGGATCACTTTTGTTAAAATTTTGGTGTAAGATTGCTAGATTTACGTAGGTTTACATAATAAGGGGTTTAGATGACCATTTTCGGTTTTTATATCTAAATCCTTCATTTTTGTAACCTATGTTGAGTCTAAGGGATTTTTGGTCCTCATGAGCATCTAGATTCCTTTTTGTGAGCTTAATTTGTAGACTGCTCATGAGCATTTAGAAGTGGTTTAGTGAAGGCCATTTGAAAGGATGGTAGAAGATTGAAGGCCACTCACAAAGTGGTAAAAGATAAAGTGAAGAAAGGAGAGCAAAGCAACGGGTTAAGGATGGTCCAGGGTGTTCAGAATTTTCCGAGAAAAATCAGCCTTCCAAAGTGGTACCATTGGATTCCTCTTCTCGAGAACTATGAAATCGACTACAAGAACTCCCAAAATGGATCAACGGTTCACCAGGAGGAAGCAAAACAAAACAGGGCTGGATTTTATTGATCTGGTAGCGACTCGCGATTCTTGGTCGGGACTCGCGACGACAGCGCAAATTCAGCCCTGCAGCAGCACTTTTTCTCCGCTTTTTCCTCCACCATAAATACCTCTTCACCCCTTCTTCTCCACAGCTCTAAGCCAGACTTGGGGGCTCCAAAACCCTAGTTTTTCACCATTTTCTTCCATTTATTCTTCTTCCTTTGTAGATTTTTGTTCTATGTTATGGGTTTTGATTATCTAGCTTAGTTTTGTACTTGGGAGCAAAAGATTGAAGCTTCCATTTCTGTGTAGTAAGAACCATTTTTATCTATCTATTTGGTGCTTTTGCTATTATGCATTTATGGGTATTGAATGTGTTTGTTGATATCATTAATGTTGTTGAAAGCTTGAGCATATGAAATACTTGTATGAATTGCTTGCTAGGGTTTGGGGGATTTGGGTTAATTTCCCCCCTTTTCTTATTAGGAATCTATGAGTATGATTTAGAGCTTTTGATTATGTTGATGGATCGATGATTTCTAGATGAATGTGATGATGTCAAACTCTTCGTCATGTTTGTTTTAGGTAGCAAACGAGAGAGGTATATGAGCGTCGATCATTCTTGACTAATCTTGTGTAAATGCATGAATTGGTTAAATGCTTAGGCACGGTGTAGTGTTCATAAGTGTTGCTAAGCTTGTTTATTCTTCATGCTAAATGCCATCAATGGGATACTCTTAGCAATAAGGGAGTCATTGGTGAGGTTTGACAAGAGATGTCAAATTCACTCTTGCAAACTACTACCTAAGATGGATAGAAGATTTATATTCACAACAAGTATTTGAAGTAGTGAATAGATGGTTTTGCTCATCCTTTAAGCATTTGTTATTTAGCATTTGTGTATTCTGGATGGTGTGTTTCACTTCATTTATGCCATGAGTTGTTTGAGAATAGGAATTGTTTGTATGATTGATTTGGTTAGGTGTTAGGAACGTGACGAATTCCGTAGCTCCTTTGCATGAAAATCTATGAGCATAAACTTAGAACTTCTTGTGCATAACGTGTTGTGATTCTTGCTAGATGGGTATGTTAATGTTAAGTCATGTAATGAATGTGATAGAATGAGTGAATGGTTCAATGATCTACATTAGGTTTGGAAGTGGATATCCCTTGCCCCCAAGGTTTTTTTTATCTTTATAGTTTTAAACCCCTTTTTCTTAGTTTTGTTTGATGATTAGCATAGTCACTTGACTTTGCTGGTTATCTTGTCTTTTAATTTTCATAACTTAGGACAACCAACCAACCAAACCCCCCTTTTTTACATGTTTTTATATGTATGTATATATGTCTACTCCTAGCCTATATATCAAACTTTTGTGCCTAAACGCTTAGGAAGATCCCTCTTCTTCGTGGATGATCCCGACTTGCCGCTATCTACTTAGTTGTAGATAGTAAGCATTTAAGGCTTATAAATATTAACTTTGAGAGGTACGGCGATGGCCTCCCAAATTTTGGCGCCGCTGCCGGGGAAGAGGCCTTTATTCTTAAGTATTTAGGTGTATTTGGTTGTGTAGTAGCTAGTTGTTTTTATTTTCCACTACTTGGTGGTTGATTTTGTTCAGAGTAGGTATTGCTTGAGTTCTTGGTGAGCTTTTATCGAGAATTCTTGCAATATGATTTCGAACTTTTGAAAACCATTTTTTAAAAAATGGAGCGTCTCACCTTGAGGGAACTCATGATGAGAAGAGAGGCTCAACAAGAAAGGTTTTGTAGGATGTGTCATTCCAATCATCCTACCGAATCTTGCCCTTTGTTGTGGGAAGAGCACTATGACCAAGAAAGAACCCTTGGTTTCCAAAACCTTGGGTACTATGAAGAGTGCTACCAAGAGGTAGGAGATGTTGGTTTTCAAGGGCAAGAAACTCAAGAATGGTATCCGTACCACAATTCTTACAATCCGGAATGGAGTGGTAGTCCGGATTGGTGGTATGAGAATGAGCCGGAAAACCAACAATACGAGCAACCTATTTGGCCATCACCACCTTATACCATACCCCAAAACCAAGCCCAACAAGGAAGTTCAAGTTTGACACGTGAGGAAGTCTTGAATACAATAGCAAACTTGAACTCATCTACTAGTGAGGAGTCGGATACCTAGCTCTCCTCTAGTGTTGAGGTTATTGAGGGGCATGTGCGGAGTATAATGGAAGCGTTGGCCCTAATGGAAGCTCGTGATTCTGAAAATACACCATCCCAAATCGAACTCGAGGATTCGGTGAGTGAGGTCACCAATGGAAATGATTTTGAGTTCGAAGGGGATGGGGAGTTGGTTGTTAAGCATAGAAAAATGGAGGAAGAGGTGATAGTGCTACATTCATTAGCATCGTCACCCTTTCTCCCACCTAGTGAACCAACTCCACCATTTTCGGAAGTTGTGAGGGAGACAAGAGAGGAGCCAAAAGACTATCCCAAGCCTTATAACCAATCAACTCCCTTTACACTATCTCCACCTCAACAAAACTTTTCTCTTGAAAGTTTTGTACCCCACCTCTCTACTTTTGGATGCTCATGGTGAAGGGGTTCAAGCCTTCACCATACGGATAACATTAGGGTTGTACCGACGACCTTAAAAATATGGAGCTTTGTCGTGCCGATGACGTAAAATAAATTTGGCATTTCTCTTAGTTTTTGTTTCTTAGTTTCTGTTTCGCAGTTTTTTTGTTATTTTGTTTTGTTCTTTTTATGGCGTGTTTTTCTGTGATTTTGTAGCAAAGTGAAGTGCATTGCAATGGAGGAGATGAAGGAACGAGATCAACGAACAAGGGAAGAAAGCTTGGACAGTTGATAAGCAAAAGAAAAAAAATAAAGCCTGGGATACCCTGCCGTTGCGAGTCGCGATGGCCTCGTCGCAAGTCGTAACAAACAGGGGAGAAAAATCCACTCCCAGCACCAACTTTCCGCGAGTCGCGATAGGCGATTGCGAGTCGCGACATAGAGGTTGTGAGTCGCGACGTGATCAGAAAATTTTTGCTAAAATTCTGCTCCCAGCCTCAACTTTGCGCGAGTCGCGACGGTACCGTCGCGAGTTGCGACGAAGACTCGTGAGTCGCAATGGAAAATACAAGTTTTCATTTGTTCTTAAACATTGCATGATCCTTCCTTCTTCTCCACCCAACACTCCCAAGAACCATCACATACCCGCTCATTCCTCCACCATCCTACGTATATTGGCATATGAACATTCTTGCATCTTTATAGTACCTTTGTTGATTGTAGTATGCCGACTACATCTTTGTGACCGTGAGTGCATATCCTATTATGAGGCTTGTATATATGTCGATATATGTTGGATATTTTTAATGCATAATCTTATAGTGGTGGTTGAGGGTGGATTGGTTGTTCTTTGAAAATAATATGGTTATTAACTCTTGATGCTAAGCCTAGTATTACAAATCCTTATGTACTTGTGAGTTTAATGTTGTTCTTTGTGGTGTTAGTCTTGATCAAACGGCGCCACGGAGACAATGCTTTTATCGAGGGGTGAGTTCTTCTACGGCATCTTTGCTCCCCCTTCCGGTTCCGAAACCAATTTTGGGACCATACAATTACATTGGATTGCGCCATATCACCGGTGACTATGTGGAGAAACGGGTGTCACTCTACCCCTTGCTTTGAGTTTTATTGTTCTTGCCTTACATGTTTACATTGAGGGCAATGTAATGTTTTAAGTGCGGGGAGGGGTTAGAGGACTCAATACATGCTAGCTTGTTTTGGAATGTTTTTTGCTACTTTTGATTGGAAAAACATGAGAAAATGAAAAAAATATATATATTGAAAAAAAAAGAAGAGAAAACCTGCTAAGTTGAAAACCCGAGAGGGCAACTTAGGCAACATTGGGGGCCCGGATAGGTCAAAAACCCGAAAGGGTGGCCTAGGCAAAAATGAGAGGCTAAAATGTGCAGAAGATGTGAGCCAAAGAAACATGATGTGTGGCTAGGATGAAAACTCGAAAGAGCTCCTAGGCAAAATGAGAGAAAAAGAAAAATGCTATGATTTCACTCATTTGTTGGCGTTGGAGTCATAAGGTTGTGGTTGTCACATGGATGGATCGGGTAGCTCAACATCTAGAGACCTCTTGGGATTAGGTAACTTAGTGGGTTAGGAAACGAAGTATGGTTATGAAATTCTTGATCTCTTTCTACTTCGTTTTTGGTTGATTTATTGGCATTAGGTGAAGCATGTGATTAAACTTCCTATATGATTTTAGCTTCATTTTATGTCATTGGATTTTGGTTGATAATTGGCATTAGGTGAAGTATGTGCTTAAACCTCTTAAATGGTTTTAACTTCATCTTGTGTCATTGGACTTTGGGAACATCAATTCGGGGCTTTGAAATATTTTGATGGGTAGTGAATTGATAAGTGGTAGGTTTGGTTAGATTTAGGATCGGGGATGTGTGTGTGAAAAATTCGCATGTGAGCTTTTATTTTGGGATTTACGATATTGAGAGTTTTTGTGAGGCTTTGATTGGGGGATTAGTAGTTAGGATGTGGATATATCATTTCCTTCGTGTGCTTGGATCTTTTCTTACTTGAGGGCGAGTAAGGTTTAAGTGCGGGGAGGTTTGATGTGTCCATTTTATATGCATTATTTAGTAGTATTTAGGATCACTTTTGTTATATTTTTGGTGTAAGATTGCTAGATTTACGTAGGTTTACATAATAAGGGGATTAGATGACCATTTTCGGTTTTTATATCTAAATCCTTCATTTTTGTAGCCTATGTTGAGTGTAAGGGATTTTTGGTCCTCATTAGCATCTAGATTCCTTTTTGTGAGCTTAATTTGTAGATTGATCATGAGCATTTATAAGTGGTTTAGTGAAGATCATTTGAAAGGATGGTAGAAGATTGAAGGCCACTCACAAAGTGGTAGAAGATAAAGTGAAGAACGAAGAGCAAAGCAACGGGTGAAAGATGGTCCAGGGTTTTCAGAATTTTCCGAGAAGAATCAGCCTTCAAGAGTGGTACCATTGGATTCCTCTTCTCGAGCACTATGAAATCGACTACAAGAACTCCCAAAACGGATCAACGGTTCACCCGAAGGAAGCAAAACAAAACAGGGCTGGATTTTACTGATCTGGTCGCAACTCGCGATTCTTGGTCGGGACTCGCGACGACAGCGCGAATTCAGCCCTGCAGCAGCGCTTTTTCTCCCCTTTTTCCTCCACTATAAATACCTCTTCACCCCTTCTTCTCCACAGCTCTAAGCCCGACTTGGGGGCTCCAAAACCCTAGTTTTTCACCATTTTCTTCCATTTCTTCTTTTTCCTTTGTAGATTTTTGTTCTATGTTATGGGTTTTGATTATCTAGCTTAGTTTTGTACTTGGGAGCAAAGGATTGAAGCTTCCATTTCTATGTAGTAAGAACCATTTTTATCTATCTATTTGGTGCTTTTGCTATTATGCATTTATGGGTATTGAATGTGTTTGTTAATATCATTAATGTTGTTGAAAGCTTGAGCATATGAAATACTTGTATGAATTGCTTGCTCGGGTTTGGGGGATTTGGGTTAATTTCCCCCCTTTTCTTGTTAGGAATCTATGAGTATGATTTAGAGCTTTTGATTGTGTTGATGGATTGATGGTTGCTAGATGAATGTGATGATGTCGAACTCTTCGTCATGTTTGTTTTAGGTAGCAAACGAGAGAGGTCTATGAGTGTCGATCGTTCTTGACTAATCTTGTATAAATGCATGAATTGGTTAAATGCTTAGGCACGGTGTAGTGTTCATAAGTGTTGCTAAGCTTGTTTATTCTTCGTGCTAAATGCCATCAATGGGATACTCTTAGAAATAAGGGAGTCATTGGTGAGGTTTGACAAGAGATGTCGAATTCACTCTTGCAAACTACTACCTAAGATGGATAGAAGATTTATCTTCTCAACAAGTATTTGAAGTAGTGAATAGATGGTTTTGCTCATCCTTGAAGCATTTGTTATTTAGCATTTGTGTATTCTGGATGGTGTATTTCACTTCATTTATGCCATGAGTTGTTTGAGAATAGGAATTGTTTGTATGATTGAATTGGTTAGGTGTTTGGAACGTGACGAATTCCGTAGCTCCTTTGCATGAAAATCTATGAGCATAAACTTAGAACTTCGTGTGCATAACGTGTTGTGATTCTTGCTAGATGGGTATGTTAATGTTAAGTCATGTAATGAATGTGATAGAATGAGTGAATGGTTCAATGATCTACATTAGGTTTGGAAGTGGATATCCCTTGTCCCCGAGGTTTTTTTTTTATCTTTATAGTTTTAAACCCCTTTTTCTTAGTTTTGTTTGATGATTAGCATAGTCACTTGACTTTGCTAGTTATCTTGTCTTTTAATTTTCATAACTTAGGACAACCAACCAACCAAACCCCCCTTTTTTACATGCTTTTATATGTATGTATATATGTCTACTCTTAGCTTAATATCAACCTTTTGTGCCTAAATGCTTAGGAAGATCCCTCTTCTTCGTGGACGATCCCGACTTGCCGCTATCTACTTAGTTGTAGATAGTAAGCATTTAGGGCTTATAAATATTAACTTTGAGAGGTACGGCGACGGCCTCCCAACAACCCATAAAATGGTCTTAACATTTGTGTTTTTGAACAGTGTGGACCTTGTGAAATGGAATGGTCTGCGCCCATATGTAACCAAAATTGCAGTGAAAAGAGAACTTATGGGAACGGCCAGTCGAGCTTGGCATGGTCTATGTTGGGTCTTGGCACGACCCATGTTGCTTGTCTCGGTTTGTGACAAAGGCCTCTGACACGGGTCATATCTTGTGGTACGAGTGATCCACCTCCACTCGAGTTCATCAAAGTTGTAGCCTAAATTAACCATAGCAAAGGCGTTTCTAGTCAAACAGGTCCCGAAAGGGATGTAATGGGGCGATGCAAAATTTAAATTTATAGTTCTACACCTAACTCACTACTAAGCTACCTTTGGTAGTTAGCAGCAAGTCCATGTTTTTCCACAGATATACTAAAGCCTAATAGTCAATTATACACAACCACATACGGGGTGTCTATCCGTCCGGGTGCTAGGAATAACTAATATAGTAAAATGGGGGGTTTTGGGATATTTCAATTATCAACTACGAATATAAAAGATAAAATGAGATTAAAATATATAAATAGGCACTAGGGGGTATTTTTGTAACATGATTGATAAATGGTTTCAATACTCAATTCATTCACATGTAGACATATAAACCTATCTTATGCCTATATCACATAGTGTGGAGAAAGCCAGGTATTACCTCCCGTCTGTCACACGTGGTACTTACCACAATGCCCATATCTTACCGTCTCTATAATTAGGGAATGTGCTGTAGTCCAGTGACGTTGCAGACCATTCCCCGTTACTTCACTCCCGATGCTAATGTACCTCTGCTTAGAGGAATACAAAGCTTGTCTGGAAGGGAAATGCCTCATATAGGTCCTAACCATTGGATATGTTGTGGAATGCATTACATTCAAGACACTCTACTTTGGATCTCTATCCCTAGGCCTATATAGAGGTAAAGGAAAAGACACCTTGTGATGAATCTACAGGTAGTACAACTCTAGTCGCTACAAACAAGCACGCTAATCTATCGAGGTGAGCCAGGGAACTCTCCCCATCAGCATTTTCCGAACCGACCACCCAACATGTTGATTTCTCACACAACTAGCAATTATAATCATGGTATAACACATATAAGGATTTTCTCTCAAAGGACATGAATGCACTTATCCCCCCGGTGTTCTTTACCTACTCCACA
The DNA here is from genome assembly GCA_037428765.1 of Rubia yunnanensis. Lineage (NCBI taxonomy): Eukaryota > Viridiplantae > Streptophyta > Magnoliopsida > Gentianales > Rubiaceae > Rubia > Rubia yunnanensis. The sequence continues at coordinate 41,216,628 of CM075066.1, forward strand.
ATTCTAACACTCCCAAGATAGCAATGTATCCTAGCACAATTTTATACTTCCATACATGTATGAGTACATCATTATATGACACATCATAAATCACAATTCTCATAAACCATAAGTTCAAGCACAAATATTCGTAAGACAATAAGAAAGGGAAATCTAAATCTCAAAAAGCCAAGTTCAAATCATGAATAAAAATGATGCCAAGCTACTAATCTACACCCTAAACCTGGAATGCAAGTATTTCATTGAACTCTATATTGTTGGGCAAAATAAAAATAATAAGGAAAAGGAGAAAGAACCTAAAGAGAAGAGAGAGTGTTTCTCTTTCTAAACTACTCTTCAAATCAACAAAATGAAATGAGAAAATGATCCAAAAGCTTCTAACCCTAGTAGACTAGGGTTATATTTTTAGTGGTAGGGGATTGGGCCTTAAAATAGGCCTAAAATGGGCAAAAACCCTAGCAGCAGCAGTCGGCCATGTGGCACTGCGGATGGCTTGACCCATGTCACTGATGTGGCCTCGTGCCAACTCGGTCCGTCGGATCTGGCACGGGTCATTTTTGTCATAGTGGTGCGGGTTGCATGCCTCGTGCTTCCATGGTGTTACAGGGTGGGGATCATCACCCGACCGCAATGCAACCCCATGCTCGTATCGGTGCCAAAACGATGCCACGGTCGTGTGCCGCTCAACCCATCACTGCGAACTAGTCTCCCTCGACCGTGCCGCATACGCCTCTGGGTCATCCAGTGTCGAATGCCTAACCGCTCACGGCCTATGATGTTCCCCCTTTGCACCTGCGACGTGCTGTATACAATACCCGAGCTGTCTGTGCCCAACGCCCGTATTCGCAGTGCCCAGTTGCCTGCTGGCTAGCACCATTAATGCTGCGTCCCAAGCTCCTTGTCCCATAATTTTTCTCTTTTACTTGTAAATACTTGTAATAGCTCAGTTACTAGTGTAGCGTAGCTATTTTGATCAAGGTCCAAGCCTACATGTCGTTTTAGCCTTTGACCTTATTTTGCATATGTACCTGGCACTTGTTATAACGGTTATACCGCATATATGTGGAGTAGTGAGTTCTCCACATCTGATTACTGTTTTGTAACATAATGATTATAAGCATTTGCTTCCCTATTGTTGGGCTTTATATTGCAATGTTTGCTTATGTGTGTGAGTCATGCTCCCTTGAGTGTGTAAATTCCGCTGCATACTAAACCTCGTGATATCAAGGTGGTATTTGTGGCACGGTTGTGCATGGCTAGGCCGTACGGTTTGCACCCTTAGCTGGTGACCCGTGTCAGTTGGTATCAGAGCCCAAACGGGGTGCATAGTGAGTGGTCATCCTATGTCGATGCAAGAGATTCGGTTGGAGATCAGGCTTGTCAAGATGGAGACCTTGGTAAAGACCGGATGTATTATGGGGTACGTACCGGAATTCAGGGTTGTAAGCTAGAGTTGGGCGTATTATGGGGTACATGCCTTCGTCCCAAGTTTGCATAGACCGGCCGTATAATGGGATACTTGGCGACTTCTTGAGTTTGTATGCTGGAGTTGCCTGACAATCCAAAGAAGTAAAAACTCCATAACTTCAGCCAGGGATTGAAGCCGTGGGCTAGGCTCTAGCTAAGGAGAGCTTGCTGCCCAGACTATAACTCAGCGATGGCGTTCGTCAAAGTCGAGAGTACTGAAGTGGCAAGGGATCGCAAAGGGTTGATAGGGAAAGGGGTGGTTCTACCATTACCAACGTGGGTAATGGTGTGGGTGCAAGTACTCCCGAGATTGAGGATGACTTTAAACCCAGTGCTAAGAGAGGAAGTAGCTGCACGCCCAATTCGGGTGTTGGAAGGAATGGGGTATGCCCTAGTTTAAGCATGGCAAGTTCAAGTGGGTCCCAACCAAGGTGGGATGGATGAACCGAATAGGCACAATTGGTGGGAAAATGTGGAAAGGGAACTAAGTCCTTGTTCATTGTCCAAAAGAGCAGAGGATCACTGCTATGTTGCTTCAGGACTCGAGACAAATCAGGGAGACACTGTGCGAGGTAGTTCAGTTGAAGTGGACTGAGGAGTCTGGGCCCGAAGAAGAAGTTCCATGCTCTACGGGACATTAAATATGTGGTGTAATTCTATTGTGGAGTCAAGAGAGCCAGGGCAGTTGAATCTGTCAACTGAGTTTGAGATTGACCGGGTGGTTGCTGCAGTCCGATCCAAGAGAGCTATAATTTGGTCAAGCAAAGCGGGAAAGGCTGCATTGAAGCTTGAAACACCTGAGATGGTTAAAACCTGTGGTATAAGTCCACGGTGGTTGTTGCTACAGTCCAATCAGAGAGAGCCACAAATGTGTCAAGCAAAGTGGGGAAGGCCACACCAAAGCTTGACGAACCGAGAAAGTTGTGGGTAGAATGAAGGCCATTAATAGCGAAGCTCAACCAATGCTGGGTATTGCAAGGCAATGGACGATTTCAGTTTAGTCCTCGGCATGGAATTTCTGAGGGATGCATGGATTCTCGTTTACCCATATGGAAATTGCCTTTATGTCTTAGGCACCAATCTGTGCACGGTTAAAATGACTGTGAAGAGTTCAACCGGGGGTAAAATCTCGGCTTTACAGTTCATAAAGTGCTTAAGATAAGATTTCGGTGGGAAAAATAGAAACGAAGGGTCTGAAGGGTCTGAAGGTCTACGCCAGCAATAGGTTTGCCCGATGGATCTGAAGAGCTTTGAGAAGCAATTCAGAAGACTGAGTAGGTTATGTGTCTCTCCCCAGTTGTAAGGAACGAAGATTTGTTGAGCAAAGAGTGTAGGAAGCGTTGGTCGGTTGCCAAGAAGATCTGGACTCAGAAGATATATCTGTCAGCTAGTGCGGCCCATCATGTTTCCCATTTCGAGTCGTTCAAGAAATCTAAACCTTGTAAACCTTGATGGGGAAAGATGAGTCATCATTCACATCAGTAACTCCTTATTGTTCCACAAGGCCGGAAACAGAATAGTGAACGGAGGATCATGCGTGCCGGACAGCATCCATAGTTGGACATTCCTTTGGTTATTGATCAAGGAGTGGGTGCTATAAAATCAAGATTGATCAAATCGGAATTGAAGAGAAGCCGAGGACCATGGTTACATCAGAGTACACCAGTGCTAGCAATTAACTCAACTCCATTCAAGGTAGAAGTGTACAATAAAAGTGTGGGTAGCAAAGCACCTTGGAGAATTTATGGCTTCGAGGACCTTTGCCGAATTGAGTGGGGGAGGATGTTACGGGGTGGAGAATTTATGGCTTCGAGGACCTTTGCCGAATTTATGGCTTCGAGGACCCATATTGGTTAGTGTACTTCGTTCTTGCATGCCCAAGGCTAGTCAATGCAGAATAAGTGACTGGATATCCTAAATACTGCGTCGAAAGCTATACCATACCTCCCATCGTGATCTTTTCGCCTGTTTTCTTTCCCATTGCTATCCATTATTGTACAAAAGCTCTTACTACATTCAGGTAGAAGTTACCCTCATGAGTCATCACCCAAAGTAAATGCACATCTGAACCCGGACATTGCATTATTTCACCATGGAAAAATACCCCCATCCACAGCAAAAGTTGAACACAACACAACATCGGATGAACTATAGTAGTGCTTTTGCACAAGTTCTTCCAGTCTGTGCATGTCAAGAGCCTCAAAAATTGTCCAAATAAGAAAGGGAAATCCTCTCGGTGTGTCTTCAGAACATCTCTATAGTATCTCAAACCAAAAGCTTGGGACTCCTCCCAATGTGTCATCGTGTACTCTTTGTCATCCAAGTGAAACTTGATTGCTCGATGTCCATCTTCATCCATAACTTTACAAAGAGTAGCTAGGCACTCTAAGGTCCACCGGATATAGGTCTTCGAGTGTTTTTTCAAGAAAACCTTCTAGGTCTACCTAACCTAGCAAGTAAGTAACGGGCTCTAGTAGACCTAGAGCCTCCATAGTATCCTTGCACGCAAAATCCAACTCTAAAATGTTCCTCTTTGGTCCATTCAAGTTCTTCCACCTACGGGCTGTATTCTTGGAAATTCTAGTCAGTCCCATGAACGCCTTCATCATAAATGCAGGGTTGAAAGGAACGGCAGTCACTGGCTCATGGTTAACAACCTTGGCTGGTTTCTTCCTTTTCCCATCCCTTGAAGGTTTCCCTTTTTCTGAGACACCCTTTTTTGGAGGCATCCTACCAAAATTAAGGAGAAAGGGGAAATGTGATAATAAACAAGGGCATGCCCACGGTATCTTTTAAAGAAAACATTCTCCCTAAATAGACTAGTCATTTAAAAACATAATATTCTTATACATAAAGGCTATTCAAATAAGAGCTATTTTCATCAAACAATAAACAATGGTAATTCATATCAACCCATCAACAAGATCGTGAATTCAAGAATCATCCCTCCTAAATCACCCAACCCATGAAGATCATATCATCCAAGCATAATAGCACATCAATCCACCCAAACATACTTCAACACAAGTTCATTCATATAACCCAAACAACTTATCAACAACATACTCTCTTTCAAGTTTCATGCTTCACATAATACCACCACAATGCTAAATAAAGCATGTAAACATGAAGTTCAAAGGATTACCCAAACTTTGAACCTAAGAGTTGAAAAATCCACACAAGAAGCAAAAATTGTAATTTTTGAGAGAAAAGCATCAATTTTTTCGAGTTCACCCTAGAGTGTGTGTGTGTGTGTGTGTGTGATTGAGTGTTTCTTGAAAATCTTGAATGTGTAAAATGAACAAATTAGGTGGGAAAATGTACTAAAGATCATTAAATTTCAGCAAAGGTGATAAGGAGAGGAGGTACAACTAGGATAACAATGAGATTTTGAATATATCAATTTACGGGAAAATAGTAACAATCAATTTAATCTCAAAGGATGTTGAGGTACTATTTACATTAACAAAAATCCTAAGGAATAAGACAGTTCAAAATTTATGAACTAAAAATGTATTTGTTGGCTTAAAATTCAGTTTTATCACTCCTCCCATCGAGATTATACCGGTGCACATTCTCGAGAAGGAGAGATCCATGCTCCCCACAACTAAATCTTCTACCATGTTGGGGCCAACCTTTCTCATCCATACTAACCATAAAAGTATTGTGCAGTCCTTATCAGTGGAGGCGGTGGCCTCTCCATGTCAACTGACAATCACGCTCAATAGCCTAGCTACATATTTGAGTATCGGGTGCACTATGTCACTGTTCTTGCTATTCTTACTTTCAAACCACCTGGTGTCAGCACTCCAGAATGTGAACAAATTACATGTGTTTGGCTCCCTAAACCCTGCTACATTCCGCTGCTCCTTCCATTTGAATATTTGCCCCAACTCCTTGTAAGTCAAGGTGCGGGGTCATCACCCCAATGGAATATAATAAATTACCTTCCCTATTCATCCCGAGACTTCTTAACAGTGGAAAAAAAACTCCAATATATATCTAGGGTAGGTGGGGATGGATAGGGTGGTAAACTTTTCCAAACCTACCCCACTTAGCAACAACCGGACAGGCTTGTAGAGTTTGAGACCCTTGAGGGTCTCTTCGTCTGAAGACTTTGTCTCTAAAATTTGGCTTCCCATGAGCCACCCCCGCCTCTCCTTATGGTCCCTAGTAAGAGTAGTCAAGCTCATATAGAAGTGCATACTAGACTCACATCTTTCTCTATGTACATGAGGAATAATGTCAAAAGTTATAGCAAGTAAAACAGACAGAGTATGGAAAAAACTTCCCTCCAACTACTCCAAACAAAGAATAATAATTCCCAAATAAATCTACCAACAACACTAATCACCAAAGTTCTCAAGGATGCAAGCACAGTCCACAGTAAATAGGCTAATCTGAGATAACCAATAAGGAATACGCTTGGCCAAGATTAACTCAAATGGTGAGTGTGGTAGAATCTCCGATCGAGGGTTACAGAACACCTCCTTAGGGTGAACCAAAGCAACTCCAATGCTCCAAAAGGGATCACAAACTCAGCTCCCCAGAGAAATTACCAATCTGCAGCCAAGGCTTTTTTCAATGATCTGCTCAAAATTCACATACTTTCTTAGGTTTATAGTTAGTATGTTGGATAGAGCTTGGAAATAGGAAAAGTTTGATATATTGTAGGGAAATATTGGATGAAAAATGAGGAAGTTATGGCCAGTTTAGTGAGAGGAGTTTGGTTGAAGCTTTTATGTGAGAGGGAGGGAAGAGTTGTATTTGTGAGGAGGAGAAAAAGGATGAAGGATGGTGTGGGGAAAGGGTTATGGACAGAGGGGTATATATAAAAGGTAGGCTAGGCTAGGACTGTCTCAGGTTGGCAGCGGCACGGATACCAGGATGGGTCTTTCGCCAACACTTGGCGTCCGTGTTGCGCATGTGTTGGTCCACGCCACACACACATTAAGTCCATGCCACCCTCTACCATGTCCGTACAGTCCATGATCATGAGAGCCCATGGTAGCCACATCAGCTTCGTGGTGACTGGCTCTGGCATGAAGCTTATGCTCGCGCCAAACTTCTTGGCACGAAACATCGGTTCGTCCCAAATAACTGGGCACGAACCTTCCCTTCGTGCCAAATCCCCTCTAGCATGGATCACCAGCCTTTCTTTCTCCCATGAATTTTCTATCGCACCTATATCTAAAAACAATGAAAACCAGAGTAGTACTGTTCTATACAAACAATTGATGACTAAAATTACCTAAAAGATTTCCACCAATAATCAAACTCATTTCCAAAATTTTAAAAACATTCGAAAGAAAATTCCTACTTGAAATGAAAGAAACGTTTCATTATTGTCGTCTTCACGACTTATTTTTTCCTCCATTTTGGAAACTAAAGAGAGTGGCTTGGTGCGTCACCGGAATAACCATCCTTGACACCACCAGTAACCAAATCAGGATGGGCGGGTCGCAACATCATTTTAGGTTTACCTTTTACCTTTGGAGCAATGACCCAAGGAAACCCATTCTTCTCAAGAGAGAATATATTCTTGTTAAGTTTGGGGGTCGGGAGAGGATTAGGACTTTTTAATTCCTTATCCCGCTTCTTTCCTCAGTGTACATTAGACATGAGTTACCAAGGTGAAATATCCTCGTTCAAATTAGAAAAATCATGCTCAACAAGATTAGCATCCCAATATAGATAAGGTATACAAACGCTCAATATCCACAATTATTTCTTTTTGGGGATTTTCAAAATTTTCTTTTTCAATCATCATGCAAACAAAACAAGAAGCTGATGAAAGAAACACTAGCAATTCTACTAACACGTTGTGATAATTAATACTTGAGTTGGATATCATCCCCAGCAACAGTGAAAAAATTTGACCCACCTCCACCCGGGGTCGTTAAAAACATAGTTTATAATTAACCCGAGCAGAGGCTGAGAAAGGTAAAAGATAGAAATTTATAGTTCTGCACCCGTTCTCACTGCTACGCTACCTAAAGGGTAGTTAGTAGTAAGCCCTGGGTCTTTCCTCAAAGATACTAGGGCTCAAGTATCAACTTTAAAAAAACTCGCACGGGTCATAAATCCGTACAAGTGAAAGGAATAGCTAGTTAATGAAAACACAAAGGTGGGGGGGTTAGTTTTTCAGATTTACAACTACAAAGAATAAAGATAAAAGCAAGTAATCTAATTAAGCAAAGGACTTGGGGAATCATTGTGCAGCATGATTAATCTAATGTTTCGATCCTTGATTCTTACACATGTAAGATTTACTAAACAACCTAATAGAGTTTCATAACACGTGGTGTGACCGATGGCATACACTTTCCCATACATGTCACGTCAGGGGCGCTCGCAACCCTCCATCGACACTGCCATCTTAATCTTTACTAAACAACCTAATAGGGAATTCATAACATATGGTTTGGCCTATGGCACAAACATTTCTGTACCTGTCACGTCGGGTGTGCTCACAACCCTCTATCAACGCCGCCACCTTAATTAGAGGAGTACAAAAAGATCCGACCATTGTTGTAGGCCTATTTCTCCCCTGTGCGATTACATCTCGGGCTTCCCCCACGAATACACTACTTCCCCTTGGTTCTATCAACTAGGACAAGGGATCATTGGCACCTTATCTAAGATACTAGGGCATTTTACAACCCTAGCTTGTTACTTTTTAGCTATCCTACCTGCAACCTATTGGAAAACTTTAGGTAATCAGCTAAGACTTATGCGATGGAAGGTAAGTTAAAGTAATACTTGGGTCTCCCGTGCACACACCAATGTAGATGCAACGTACTCCCTTACCCATTCTAATATCCAGGTTTCTGTTCCCAATGGGGCATCAATATTTGCACCATACATGAATATAGCCCAAAGTGTGTGTTAATGTTTTGTACTATTCATGCATTTCAAACATTCATGAACAACAATAATAATATCATGAACACAAAATTAGGATGAACTAAAGAATCTCACAAAACATAAGTTAAACATGCGCATAAATTATCTCAAGGTATGGAAAATAATCCATAGATATGGAATTAAAATTTGGATTTGAATTCCACATCTAGGATGAACACGAAAATAAAAGGAAAGAAAAGAAAAGGAGAGAGTGTTTCTCTCTTTAAAATTTGCTCTCCTAATTGCCTATTGTACTTTTTTACATGTTTAACCTAGTAGATTAAGGCCATATTTACAGGAGAAGGGGATTAGGCCTAAAAATAGGATGAAAATAGGCTAAAAAAAACTAAACCCTAGTCCAACCGCCACCAGGCGTGGGCCATTGCATATGGCCAGGTCCACACCACGTACATGACACGTGCAATATGATTGTACGTAGGCCATGCCCTTTCATCCAGCGTGGGGCACTAGATTAAGCACAGTTCACATCGCTTCATCTGCCACGGGGCACTGGATTTTACACAGGCTGCGGCGCGGGGTTTGGCGCAGACTATGGTTGTTGATATAGGCCACCATTTGTAGGCCACATTTGGAACTGCAGGACTGCGAGGTGCGGGTCTTGGTGTAGGCCATTGTCTGGAGGCAAAGTCTTCTCCAAAAATTGGCATGGGGCACGGGGTTTGGCGTAGGTCGAGATCTGGAGGCACGGTCTGCTCATGTACTTGGCCCAGTGCACAGACTAAGGCGTAGGCTACTCTTGGCAACTATAACTTGGAATGGTAGGGGCCATCTTAAACGAGATGGTCCGCACCAATACTTAGTCAATTTTGACAAAATTCTTTGATGTTTCTCCAAACTCGATCCAAAGCCAACCTTCGATCTATCGGTAGCAGCCGACAACCTATAAAACAAACCCTATAGTATTCCGAGGAAACAGATCCAATGACAAAGTCAGTATGTGTTACCTACCCGACCCGGTCATCGTTAAAACACAAGCTGAGAGGCTTATGGGTCAAATATAGAGATTTATATTTTGCACCCATTCTCATTGCTAAGCCACCAAGAGGTAGTAAGCGGCAAGCTCTGGTTTTGTGCACAGAGATGCTAGGGATTAAGTACTAGTTAAAACACAACCTCGCGCAGTTCATCAATCAGAATGAGTGAAAGGAATATCTACTAACGAAAACACGCAAAGGGGGGGTTGGTTTTTAAAACTATCAACTACTGAACATAAAAAGTAAATATGAAAGTAATTAATTAAAATATGCACATGGAATCATTTAGCAACATGGTAGTTCTAATGCTTAAATCCTTGATTCATTCACATATAGACATACAAAAGTCCAATCAGTGTGTTCACAACACGTGGTGTGGCCGATGACATACACTTCCCCAACCCTGTCACTGTGGGTGTCCTAGCAACCCTTCATCAACACCGCCATCTTAATTAGAGGAGTACAACGAGGACTGACCATCATTACAGGTCTATTTCTCCCTCATGCAATTACGTCCAGGGCTTCCACAAAGAATGCAACTGCTCCCCCTGGGTCTTATATACGTTATGACCAAGGTTCGTAGGCATCTTATCTGTGATGCTAGGGTTTCAAAACAACACCTAGCTTGCTACTATTCACTATCTCTACCTGCAACCTCTCAGACAACAGTTATGAAGTCTGCTAAGACTGGTTCGATGGAAAATAGGTTAGAGCATTCGGGAATCCCCCGAGCACACACTGATGCGTCCACTTTATATGCTTATTTTAGTACTATTTAGGATCCTTTTTGTGCTCTTTCATTACAACAGCTTGTGTTTTACCATGAAATCCTCTTAGGAGGGGTAAGAGCAACTTTGCGCTCTTTTACCTCTTTTAAGTAGATGTTTTGTGTAACGAAGTAATGAAGACCGGAGGCCATTGAAGACTACACTTTCGAAGATTTTGAAGACTTTCTTCGAAGACGTGAAGACCGGAGGCCATTGAAGATCACTTTTGAAACCGTTGAAGACTTAGAAGTTGAGAGGAGTGACTATGGAGATGACTACATGCCACAAGGAGAAGAAGAAGAAATAATGCAAAAAATTCTGGTTACCGTCGCGAGTCGCAACGGATTCGTCGCGACCAACATGTTCGTCGCGAGTCGCGACGGCCACTGACCAGAATCCTACTTTCTTTTCCTTCCACTATAAATACCATTTTTTTCTCTCCTCTCATTCCAGTTTTCAACAGCTGCGGATTTTGTACTGTTCTAAACCCTATTCTTCCATTTTTCTTCTTTGATTTCTCTTGTTGTTTTGATTTGTTGTTTTAGTTATATTATCATGAACTCTTGTAGCTAACTAATCTCTTGGGAGCAATTGACCAAAGCTTCCAAACTCATGTCCTAAGAACAATTTGTAGCTTATTTATTACTCTTGCTATTGTGCATTTATGGAGCATTGAATGTGTTTATTGATTTTATTAATGTTGTTGAAAGCTTGAGTATATGAAATGCTTGTATTAATTGCTTGCTAGGGTTTGGGGGATTTGGGTTAATTTCCCCCCTGTTCTTGTTAGGAATGTACAAGTATGATTTAGAGCTTTTGATTATGTTGATGGATTGATGATTGCTAGATAGATATTCAATGTCGAACTCTTTGCCATGTTTATCATTTGTAGTGAACGGGAGAAGTCTATGAGTGGTCGCTCTTGACTAATCCCGTGTAAATGCATAGATCGGTTAAATGCTTAGTCACGGTGTAGTGGTCATAAGTGTTGCCGAGCTTGTTTATCCTTCGTGCTAAATGTCATCAATGGGATACCTTGAGTCGTGGTCTCGACAACGGGAGTCATTGGTGAGATTTGACAAGAGATGTCGAATTCACTCTTGCAAACTTCTACCTAAGAAGGATAGAAGTTTAGTCTTCACAACAAGTAGTGAAAGTAGTAAATAAGTTGCATGTTCAATGATGGATAAGAGGTTTGGAAGTGGAAGTCAATTGCACCCAAGGCTTCGTAATTGTATTTTCATCACATCTTTATTTGCATTTACATGATTAGCATCATTCTCTTGATTTGCTAATTGTTGTATTTTAATTTGCTAATTTAGGAACCATCCAACCAACCCCCCCCCCCCCTCTTGTTTACATGCTTTCATATATATCTATGTATGTATGTGTTTAGTACGTTTTCTCATATAGGTGTTTAAGTACTTAGAAAAATCCCTTTTCCTGTGGACGACCCCATCTTGCCACTATTTACATTATTGTGGATAGGACGTATTAAGGGCATAAAAGTATTAACTTTGAGAGGTACGGCGACGACCTCCCACACACCCACGTGGATGCGTTCTCCCTTACCCATTCCGACATCCATGTTTCTCTTCCCAAGTGGGCATCAATAATTGCACCATACATGAGTATATCCCAAAGTGTGTGCTTATATGTGTTCTACTACTCGTGCATTTATAAAATTCAAGAATAGTGACAATAATATCATAAACACAAAGATATGATAAATCTAATAAATCTCATAAAGCATTAAGAACGTACCAAGTGCCAAGAGGAATCCCAAGCGAGAAATATACTCCACAAAGGTTAGATCCATGGAACATATTGGGTTAGAGGCCATGGATCTATAAAATGAGATGAAAGGAAAAAAGAAAAAGAAAAGAAGAATGAATGAGAAAAAGAGCTCTCCTCTTCCTTAACTCTAAACTAGAGATACAATCTACTCTAAATTATCCTAGCTATATTCTACTTACTAATCTACTTTCTAATGGTTTAGTAGAAGACTAAGGATCCTATATATAGCAGTCTGTAGGATCTGGCGCTGTTCTTAAAGAAGATCTTACGCCACAGTTCGTGAAGATTGTCACAGACCACGAACAGTACACATAGTTTGCTCAGAGTTTTCCACGGTCCATGAAGGTTTTCACGGACCGCGAGCAGCCTGTGGTCTTCGCTCAAAACCTTTTTCATGGCCCATGATGTTTTTCATGGACTTGCTCCACACTTAACCAAATCTTCAATTCTTCATCACCTTGCTTCACGGCCTGATACTTTTGTCACAGCCCAACGCCTTTCCTCGTGAAGGTCTCATGCTGGTCTTCATGGAACCCATAGATTCTTTTGTAGGTCGGGCCGTGAAGATTGTCATGAGCCGTTGGTGCTTGACCATGCGTGGTCCGTGAAGTGCCGCCAGTGCTTCATCGGCTGAACTTTGTTTGTTTGCTACAGGTGAACCGTTAGTCCAAATCAGGAGTTCTAGTAGTTGATTTTATGTTACTCAAGAAGGCAAATCCAATGGATCAATATTTGGAGGCTAATTATTCCTGGATCATTCTTGGAATAAGGCAACACTCCTCGGACCACGATTCACCATTTTCTCCTTTGACCTTCTTGAACTTCGAAGCCAACTATCGTTGCCTCCAATCTCTTTCTACCACACATTGATGTTTGTGGCCTTGACCTTGTACATTTATAATGTGAATGACCTTTTCCTCTTCTACCGTTAAAGACAAATAACCTTCAATCTTCTACCGCCCTTGCGAATGGCCTTCACATAGAATGTAACCCAAACGTACCCATGGGTGACCTATTAAAGATGATTAATATGAAGGCCAGGGAGCCCATAGATACAAGGTGTCCATTAGTACCAATTAAGTCTACAAAATGCGACATTTAGACAAGAAAATCAAACATGGTTGTCTAAACCCCTTGTCATGTAAACTCAACTAATACTAGCAATCTGCCATCTAAAACTAACCAAAAGTATGCCAAATACAACGATTAATGCAAGCAAAATAAAGCAGATCTAACTCCTCACACTTAAACCTCTAATCATCCTCGAGTAAATATAAGACGAGAAAATTAATGAAAAAAAATGTAGCATGTAAACATAAGTTAACCAAGGCATTCAACTCATCCCAAGCTACCCTAGTTTCCCCAAAGAAGTGAAAGTCCTCACAAATCTCACACTCCTCGAAGATCCTAAAGTAACCGATACACCCGAAATAAAATGTAGAAAAAATTAAGCCAAAAAGATAAATGTCAAGCTATCTTGCTTTTCCCAAAATTATCCCAAAGCAATCAAAGAGTCGTCTGCAAAAAAAATCCACCGTAGAAGCATGTATTCAACCTAGTTTTTTGTTGTCTCTCAATTTCTCTCATTTTTCCAAGAAACCCTTTTAGGTTTTAACCCTAGCTTTAACACACAAAGGGTACTCACTTCTCACCTTCTTCCACACGGCCTCTCACATTTTACTAGACTCATAAGTCAAGCCAGGCCAAACCTCACTTTTACCTAGGTATTTCGACTTATCTGGGCTTTTCCCAATGTTATCCAAGTTACACTTTTGGGTTTTTAACTTGTCCAGGTTTTTAATTTTTTTTCATTTTTCAAAATTTTCAAAATGCTCTTAGAAAAGCTATTAGCTATATAAAAACAAATAAAAATCATAAGTGCTATCTAATCCCCTAGACTCCCCCACACAGAACGCGTGTTAATGGAAAGAAAAAGGAAAGCACCTACAATGAAAAAGGAACACTAAAATCTACCCTTAATGGTACAATCATGGAATGTAAAGAACAAAATACCATCACCCTCAATATACTACCCATAACATCTATTATGCACCACAAATCGAATGAAGAATTGAATCAAAATACATAGTTACCTCCTAGGTCTCGATGTGTGTGTCTCAAGGGTTTTGAGGGTAGGTGGGTTTTAGGTGGTATTTTGGTGGTGGTAGGTAAGAAATGGTGATTGGGTGGTGTAGGAAAGTATGTGAGCTTCATTGGTCGTGCACATCTATACGGCCCATAAACTTGAGGTTTTGTTCTCCTCCTCGTCAACCATTTTGAGAGTCACAAATCATGTACGTCTACATGGTTCATGAGTTGGACTCCCTATTTTCTCACCTTTCTCCCAAAACCATATGCTTCCTACAAAAAACAAACGTGCACACCAAGTGTAATAGTGTCCCAAAAACAAAAAGAAAGCAACAAATAAGAAGACACACAAAATACTAAACTAATCTAATTTTTCAAAGATCGGATTGTCTTTTGATAAGCTCCGTATTTTTAAGGTCATCGGCATAACCCTAATGTTATCCCTAGGGTGCGGGTTTGTACCCCATCACCTTGGACAACCAAAAATGAAGAGCAGGGGGTAAGAGTCTTCCAAGAGGACGCCATAGTAGAGGAGGAGTCAACCTTAGAGGGAATAAGTGGTTCGAAAGATTAGCATATTCAATTGCCTTCCCTATGGTTACCTCTATGGTTTTCAAAACTGTGGGAATAGGTTCTATAGGTGTAGGTAGGGGTGCAAACAAGTAATATGGAAAATTAAGTATAATCACCCCTTCCTTGACTTCTTCACTCTAAACAAACCTTTCCCCATCTCCTTTAGATTCATCTACCAAAACTTCACATTCAACTATGGATGGTTCATTTTCGAAATATTGGGTTTCTAGTTGGCTCACCTTATTCATCAAATCAAGAACTTGCCCTTCAACTTTTTCAATGCTTGAGATTAGTTGAGTTCCTAAATCGCTAATCTCGCTAAGCACTTGTGATTGGAGAAAATCACTACTCTTGGTCACATTAGCTATAGCTTGCAAAATTACCATAAAATTTGATTTAGGAACCAATCCTAGGGATTGGTTTTGTGGCATTGGATAAGTTGATGAAATCCCACTATCTAACCCAAAGTGTTGGTTTCCTGATGCATTTTCATACCATGAATTTGAGTAACCACTAAACCTCAAATTGGGAGAGTCGTGGTATGGATAACATTCTCGATCCCATCAGCCTTGGGAACTTACAACTCCTACCTCTCTCTCGATTTCATCCATCCAAGACCTAGAATCCGTTGGGTGGTCGTAATGACATATTCCACAAAATATCGCTCTTTGAGCCATTCTTCTCCAATACTCACTCAACCTTGGGCAATAGTCTATAGAATGCTCGCAGTGACACCTCACAAAGTACCCTCCATTGAGTGCCTTCCCACATTTTTATTTCTTTTTTAGTTAAACCCCAACAAAGAAAATACATAAAATTCTGAATCGTAGTACAAGGGTCCTCGGTTTTCACCAAGAACTCAAGTAATACCTACTCTAAAAAAATAAAAAAATAAAACCAATACTAACTAGTCACTAACATATTATGCTTAACTAATACTCGAACAGAAGAGCATTCCTGGGAGCAAGCACAAAAAAGTAACCTCCCCCAACCCGGTTGTCGTTAAAACACAAGCCAAAGGGATTAAGGGTCAAAGATAAAGATTTATACTATGCACCCGTTCCTACTGCTACTCTACCAAGGGTTAGTAAGCGGCAAGCACTGGGTTTGTCCATATAGATCCTAGGGCTCAAGTACTAGTTAGAACACAACTTCATGTGGGTTATCAATCTGCACGAGTGAGAGTAATACCTATTAAAGCATACATGAAAGGCGGGGGGAAGGGAGTTTGGTTTTTCAAACTATCAACTACTGAACCTAAAATGTAAAAATACGCAAGCAACAAATTAAACTACACACTTGGGAATCATTTAGCAACATGGTAGTTCTAATGCTTCAATCCTCGATACATTAACATTTACACATACAAAGGAACAATCAGTGTGTTCAAAACACGTGGTGTGGCCAATGACATACACTTCCCCAACCCTGTCACGGTGGGTGCGCTCGCAACCCTCCATCGACATCGTTATTGTAATTAGGGGAGTTTAACGAGGTCCAAGCATTGTTGCAGATTCGTTACTCACCCGGGATATTACATCTCGGGCTTTCACTATGAATGCAACTACTCCCCCTGGGTCCTATATACGCTAGTCCCAAGGTTCGTAGGCATCTTATCTATGATACTAGGGTTTCAACCAAACACCTAGCTTGCTACAATTCACTATCTCTACCCGTAACCTCTTGGACAACAGTTACAAAGTAAGCTATGATGATTACAACAGAAAATAGGTCAGAGCATTCTTCAATCTCCAGTGCACATACCTACGCTGACGCATTCTCCCCTTCCCATGCTGACATCCAGGTTTTTCTTCCAAAGGGGGCATCAATAATTGCACTATACATGAGTATATCCCTAAGTTTGTCCTAAAATGTGGTGTACTGCTCATGTATTTATAACATTCAATAATAATTACAATAATATAATAAACACAAATATAGGATGAAACTAATAAATCTCATAAAGCATTTAGAATACACAAAGCCCCAAGATGAATCCCAAACAAAAAATCTACACTTCAATGGTTAGATCTATAGACAATATTAGGTTAGAGGTCATGGATCGAGAAAATAAGATGAAAGGAAAAAGAAATAGAAAAAAAGAAGGAAGGAGAAGAAGAACTCTCATCTTACTTCTCTCTAAACTAGAGAGAGAATATACTCTACATTAGCCTAGCTATAATATACTTCCTAATCTACTTTCTAATGATTTAGTAGAAGACTAAGGCTCCTATATAAGGAAGTAGGACATTGGGCCTAAAAATAGGCCCAAAATAGGCCAAACATAGCAACACCCTAGGTCAGCCGCTATGGCTTCACGGACCGGCATAGAAGTCATAGTCCATGAAGCATTCAAGCATAGGGAATGGGAACATGCATAGTCTATGAACATTAATAGCCACGGCCCATGGGATCTGGTGCAGACTGTGAAGTGGGTCTCATGCCATGGTCCGTGAAGATTGTCACTGACCGCGAATAGTACATAATTTTTTCTCACAGTTTTCCCACGGTGCGTGAAGGTTTTTGCAGACCACGAGCATCCTGAGGTCTTTGTTTAGAAATTGTTTCACCGCTCATGAAGGTTTTCACGGATCGGTTCCATATTTAGCAAAATCTTCAATTCTTCATCCCCTTGCTTCACATCCCAGTGCTTTTGTCACGGCTCATCGCCTTACTTTGTGAAGGTCTCATACAGGTCTTCATGGAACCCCTGGATTCTTGTTTAGTATGGGGTAAGAAGATTGCCGCAGGCTTCTGTTTGTTGACTATACGCGGTCTGTGAAGTGATGCATGTGCTTCATCTGCTGAACTTCGTTTGCTTGCTACGGGTGAACCGTTAGTTCGAATCGGGAGTTCTAGTAGTTGATTTTGTAGTAATCAAGAAGTTAAGTCTAATGGAACCAGCCTTGAAGGTTAATTCTTCTTCGATCCTTCTCAGACTAAAGCAATACTCCTCGGACCACGATTCACCATTTTCTCCTTTAACCATCTTGAACTTCGAAGCCGCCTAACTTTGGCTTCAATCTCCTTCTACCACATATTAATGTTCATGGCCTTTATCTTGTACAATTCTAATGTGAATGAATTTTTCCTCTTCTACTGTTAAAAACAGATGGCCTTCAATATTCTATCTCCCTTGCGAATGGCCTTCATATAGAATGTAACCAAAAAAATACTCACAGGCAACCTACTAAACATGGTCAAAATGAAGACCAAGGAGCCCGTGGATACAAGATATCTTTTAGTACCATCTAAGTCAACAAAACACATGATTTAGACAAGAAAACCAAACATGGCCGTCAAAACCCCTTGTCACGTAAATTCAACTGATATTAGCATCAACCAACTAAAACTAACCAAAAAGTATGCCAAATGAAATGATTAACGCACGCAAAATGAAGCAGATCAATGTAGTCGTCCGATTAGTCAATAAAGCGTATTCCAAAAATAATGAAATACCAAGACCATTTATAAAGATGACTGCATGCCACAAGAAGAAGAAAAAGACACAATGCAAAATTCTGGCACCCGTCGCGAGTCACGATGGCCTCGTCGTGATGACCGTCGCGAGTCGCGACTGACGGGTGGCCAGAATTTCACCTTATCTTCTTTGTACTATAAATGCCATTCTCTTTCCTCTCATTCATACCTTCTTCCAGCTGCGATTTCTATACTGTTTGAAACCCTTTTTCTTCCATTTTTCATCCTTGAATTATCTTGTTTTTATGATTAGTTGTTTAGCATAGATTAGCATGAACTCTTGTAGCTAATCTATCTCTTGGGAGCAATTGACTAAGGCTTCCAAACCCATGTCCTAAGAACTATTTGTAGCTTATTTATTTCTCTTACTATTATGCATTTATGGAGCATTGAATGTGTTTGTTGATATCATTAATGTTGTTGAAAGCTTGAGCATATGAAATACTTGTATGAATTGCTTGCTAGGGTTTGGGGGTAGTGGGTTGATTTCCCCCCTTTTCTTGTTAGGAATGTATGAGTATGATTTAGAGCTTTTGATTGTGTTGATGGATTGATGATTGCTAGGTGGATATGATAATGTTGAACTCTTTGTCATGTTTGTCGTTTGTAGCAAATGAGAGAAGTCTATGAATGTCGATCGTTCTTGACCAATCTTGTGTAAATGCATAAATCAATTAAATGCTTAGACGCGGTGTAGTGTTTATAAGTGTTGACGAGCTTGTTGATTCTTCGTGCTAAATGACATCAATAGGATACCTTGAGTCATGTTTCGACTACGGGAGTCACTGATGAGGTTTGACAAGAGATGTCGAATTCACTCTTGCAAACTACTATCTAAGAAGGATAGAAGTTTAGCCTTCACAAGAAGTAGTGAAAGTAGTAAATAAGTTGCATGTTCAATGATGGATAAGAGGTTTGGAAGTGGAAGTCAATTGCGCCCAAGGTTCCGTAAATTGTTATTTTCATCTTACTTTTAGTTTTATTGCATGATTAGCATTGTTCTATTGCTTTGCTAGTTGTTGTATTTTGATTTGTTAACTTAGGATCAAACCAACCAAAACCCCCCTTATTTACATGCTTTTATATATGTCTATGTATGTATGTGCTTAGTATGTTTTCTCCTTTATATGTTTAGAACCCTTAAAAAGATCCCGCTTCTTGTGGATGACCCCGACTTGCCATTATCTACTTAATTGTAGATAGGAAGAATTTAGGGCTTAAAAGTATTAACTTTGAGAGGTACGGCGATGACCTCCCAACCTTCCATAAGGGCCAGATACCCACTTCTTTTCAGAGAAGCTTGGGGGCTTGAAACCTCGCTCTTCTTCTTTTTCTCTTTCAACAACTCATTGAGCCACCTTTTAGCCTACTTATAGGCTTTACTATACTTGGGATTCTCTAGAATATGTTTCCTCTCCATGATGCTAAGGGTCTCTTGAAGATAAACATCAAAAGCTTTGATTAAATTCACCTCGGTCATCCCAAGTCAAAGGTCGTATGGTTGAAACCGATCGGCAGTAGCTGTGAAAGTTTGGTATAATTCTTGATGCCACGGGTCAAAGCTCCCAATTTTTTACTTTAACCTCTTGAAGCATAGTTGTGGTCGTGCAAAGGGATGTGTTGACTAGATCTAAATTATTGGCCTCTCAATAATAATGCTATATGGCTTTGGGGTTGAGAAGATTACCCCCCCCCCCCCCTCCGAAAGCTTTAAAGGGCGTAGCAGTAGCAATACATTCCACTTCCAAACCTCATTGTGGTGACCTCTTTGAGAACCTCATTGTGTCAAGATTTAAGGTGGTGATAGTCATCCAAAAGCCCATCCCTAGCCACAGCCAGGAAGCCCCTTTATTCCCTCGAACAGATAGGTTTTTCGAGAAGTTCTTTTTGCCTATCATGAATATTTGTACACTATAACCTAAGCTCCTCATAAGAGTCTTGAACCTTTTCCTTGAGTCGAACAAACTCATACAAGAATCGAGAGGCATTGATTTGGTGCTCTCATTCCCACTCTTCACTCCTATGATACCATTCTTTCAACACTTGAAATAAGAAGTCAAAGATGCCCCCCCCCCTTGCAATTTGGGGGAGGGGATGGTCGGGCACCAAGTCTAGAATCTACAAAGTGAAAAAGAGTAAAAATGCTTAAGTAAAGATAATTACTTTCATTCATAATGGGAAAAAAGAGTACATTCAAAATCCTAATAAGAATAATTCATACATTTTCTCTTTTCCCAATGCTATTATTTGCATGAGTAGAGCTTGAAGAATCTTTCCTGCACTTTGGCTTTGGCCGAGTCTGGAGGTCAGGCTGACTCCACTCAGTATCTTCATCCACCTTCAAACTACGGATTTCCTCCGCAGTAAAGAGCTGGTCGGAGGTTTTCAAGTGCTCAAGAAATGGAAACTCGACACCTCCATCCTTGATGGACTTCCACCAATGGTAGTCAAACTGGAAAGTGTGGGAGTTGTTCTTGAGTGCATCCAGCATGGTAGCATATTTGGTGGGAAAATTCTTGCAGATTGAATTGCCCAGCACATTCCGAATAATCCCTATGCAGAGCTCGGATAGGGATAAGAATAAGGCTTGAAACCCTTGGGTCTTTACAAGCTTGTTAGTGTGAGTATTAAGAATGAAGGCCTGCTACTCGAAAGGGTACAGATTGACCAGCTTGGCTTACTCGTTGGTCAAAGATTCGACAAACCTCTTTGTCTCCGACATCTTCTCTTGAAGCTCATTCAATTCCTCCTCATGTTTGGATGCCCCATTTTCTAGCTCCTCCTTGTGATCGGAGGCAGCCTTTTTGAGTTCTTCCTAAAGCTCATTACCTTAACCTCATGGGACTTCTACAGATCTCCCATCTTGTTTCTAGCTTCCTGGGCTTGGCTTGCCTTATGAAATAACTCTCATAGGATAACATCCAGGGCACCCACTGTGGTGGCCACTCCTCGAAAAGCGGTAAGGTTGGGGTCAACCACCTCCAGAGGAATTAGGGTACCCTCTTCCACGGTGGACTTGGCCACATAGTTAGCTTGGGACTCGGTGAGAGTCTAATCAGTGGTCATTTTCCTTATGGGGAGGGGATACGAGAAGAAGGGCCCTCACCACCCCTCTTATTCCTAGCCGACTGATCTTGGGTCTCCGGCTGGGTTTGAGGGTGAGGCTTATATGGGGGACTCACAATTTTCTCCTTAAGGATAAACTCTTAAAATTCCTCCTGCTAAATTGAAAAGGCTGGTAAAACCCACTGAAATAGACAACATAAGGAAAATTTAGTAAAAGAAACACAAGGTGGAAACAACTAAAGAAAAAATTAAGATCCCTCAAACACCTTCGTATGGTGGAGGAAACTCCTAGAAGGGGCCTCTGCAACATTAGCAGGCTCTAAGATCCCCAAAATAGGCTTTAGGGAGACAACATAGGCTCTAGGGCCTCCAAAGAGCCAGCATACTTTGTCTTGATCAATAGTTTGGTGGCCCCATCCTCGGAAGCTGAAGTGGCCTTCTTCTAAGCCTTTTTGGGCCTGCTACCCTCACCCTTTTTCTTTTTACCCTTTCTCTTCTCTACAAAAAGGGGGTTCGAGCAGTCAACAAAAGAGGGGCTTAATCAGGACTGGTTCCTGATCATAAAGCCATTTTTCGTAAACCTCTGATGGCCAGGTATAACTACAACTCCTAGAAATATCTAGAGCCTCATTAAATATCTTGTCCCTATTAGCTACCACAATATCCGGAGCGCAGTAGTTAGAAACTTTCTCAAACTTAGGTTTTGAATTCCACCCCTGGACATAATAGCCCTTGACCTCACTATCAAAAGTGAAAAGTGGGTTCTTGCCGGCCTCGGTAATACAAAAATATTTTAATGGGATGGTTTGAGAACCTACTACTTAGAGTAAGAATCCCCCCAATTTTCATATCCCTAGGTTTTATGGCTTTGCTATAGGAAAGGTAGTAGAGGGACCTAAATAATTCGTAGCTAAGGGTGATTTCTATGTTATGGCACTGGTTCATGAATGCCATAGCATAAAGTATGACGTTCAAATTGAGTTGGGCCAAATTGATTTGTTGATTCTTGAGAAGCAAAGAGAAGATGTAGGGCAGGAGAAAGCAAAGGCCGAACCTAAAATGGCGCTTGTAAACAACACACCTATCTAGCTTCCAATATTTGGGGGGTTTTTTCATCTAAAAGGACCTCCAATTTTATGTCCTCAAGGGCCCTAATCACAGACGGAAGAGTAGACAGTAGATTGGAAATTTCCATGGGGATTGGCTGGGGGCTTTCTGGGACAGGAGTTATGATATTTTCAAAAATGAAAGGTCGATCCTCCTTATCCTTTTGGATAATGGCCTCTCTCAGAACCCTAGACTTTGAGGAATATTAGTTTAGGGTTCTGAGGGAGGCTATGATCCAAAAGTAATATTAGTTTAGGATATGGTCATATGAATTCCTTTTTGTGCATGAATATTTTCTTACTCGAGGGCGAGTAAGGTTTAAATGCTGGGAGGTTTTATGTGCCCATTTTATATAGTTATATTAGGAATTTTAGGATTCACTTTTGTACACTTTTGTGCTCTAGATATGGCATTTTTCCTTGACATTCTCTAAGGAGAGTTAAAAGCAACTTTCACACTTTTAATACTTTTCTAGAGGATTTTATGGGACAAGGAAATTTGTTTAAAGACTTTAAAGACTTTGATGACTTTAATGAATACCTTTGAATATTTAAAGACTTGAAGACTTGTATTTGAGCTTTTGAAGACTTGAAGAATTTAAGATAAGTAAAGTGAAGAGGAGGAATTGAAACAAAATGAATAAAGAAATCAAGATACTGAAACTAGGCTCGGTCGCTTGTTGTGATGGATTGGTCACGAGTCGCGATGGATGGGTGGCCTGAACATTTCTTACTTTTTTGTACTATAAATAATCACCTTATCCTCTCCTTTTCAGCCTGCTTCTTCCTGCGATTTTTTCTGGGTCAAAAACCTTAGTTTTTATTTCTTTATTTTCTTAGTTTTTGTAGGTTAATCGTGTCTTTTCATTATCTAGGTTAGTTTAATCTTGGGAGCAATTGATTGATACCTCCTTGCTAATGTCTTGAGAATCATATCTATCTATTTGTTGTTTTTGCTATTGTGCATTTATTGAGCTTTGAATATGAATTGCTAATGGCATTAATGTTGTTGGAAGTTTGAGTATATGAATTGCTTGTATAATTACTTGTTAGGGTTGGGAGAAAGTAGTTAACTCTCCCATCTTTTAATTTGGAATCCAAGAGCATGAGTTACAGCTTCTTAATGATGTTGATGTGTTGATAATTGCTAGATGAGTGTGATGATGTTGAACTTGTTGTCATATTTGTTTCTTGTAGCAAATGAGATACATCTATGAACGTTGATAGTTATTTACTAATATTTTGTAAATGCATGAATTTGTTAAATGCTTAGACACGATGTAGTGCTTCTAAGTGTTTCCAAGCTTGTTGATTCTTTGTGCTCAATGCCATCGATGGAATACGTTTAGTCGTGTTTCGACTAAGGGAGTCATTGGTGAGATTTGACAAGAGATGTCGAATTCACTCTTGCAAAGTACTATCTAAGAAGGATAGAAGATTTATCTTCACAACAAGTAGTTAAAACAATGAATAGATAGGCTAACTCATTTTGGAAGCTTTTGTTATTTACCATTCATGTGTTCTTAATGCTATGTTTTACTTCATTTATACCATGGGGTGTTTTAGAATAGGAAGTGTTTGTATGACTAAAGTGTTAGGGTGTTAGGAAAGTGACGAATTCCTTAGCTCTTTGGCATGAAAATCCAAGAACATGGACTTAGAACTTCTCGTGCATAATGTGTTATGATTCTTGCTAGATAAGTACGTCAATGTGGATTGTTCTCATATTTATCCTATAGATGAAATGAAAGGTTGAATCTTGAATATGGTTTGTTCTAGGTTTAGCCTAATGAATGCTATGTTTGGTTAAATGGCTATGTCTTTGGTCGAAGTCTTATTGTTGTCAAATCTATGATTCTTTGTGTGAAATTCCTTTGATGAAATATCTCTATGGTGTGGTTTTCTTAGAGTGATTGTCAACGAGTTTTGCAAATGGTCGTTGTTTGTCTTTGCAAATTACTATTAAGAAGGATTGAATGTTGATCTTTGAATGGGAAGTGATACATTCCCCATAGATAACCAAATGTGATAGAATGAGTGAATGGTTCAATGATCTACTTGAGATTTGGAAGTGGATATCAATTATGGTTTTCCTAGAGTGATTGTCAACGAGGTTTGCAAAAGGTCGTTGTTTGTCTTTGCAAAGTACAATTCAGAAGGAATGAATGTTGATCTTCGAATGGGAAGTGATAAAATTCCCCATAGGTAAAAAATTTGATAGAATGAGTGAATGGTTCAATGATATACATTTGGTTTGGAAGCGAATATCAATTACCCCTAAGACTTTGTCTTTTGTAGGTTTAAACCCCTTTTCTTATTATGTTTGATGATTAGCATAGTTGTCTTTTCTAGTTGTCTTTTCTTTGAATTTCATAACTTATGACCACAACCAACCAAAACCCCCCTTTTTACTTTCTTTTTTATATCTATATATATATATATATATCTACTTCTAGCATAATATCAACCGTACATGTTTAAATGCTTAAGAAAATCTCTCTTCTTCGTGGACGACCTCAACTTGCCACTATCTACTTTATTTTATTTAGTTAGCATAAACGGCTCATAAATTATAACTTTGAGAGGTATGGCAATGACCTCCCAAATTTTGGCGCCACTACCAGGGAAGAGGCATTTATTTTTAAGTGTGTGGGTCTATTTGGTTGCATATTAGCTAGTTGTTTTTATTTTCCACTCCTTGGTGGTTTTTTTTGTTCGAAGTAGTTATTTCTTGAGTTATTGGTGAATTTTTTTATCGAGAATCCTTGCAATATGATTTTGGACTTCTGAAAACGAGAATTGTTTTTAAATGGAGTGTCTCACCTTGAGGGAACTCATGATGAGAAGGGCGGGTGAACAAGCAAGGTTTTGTAGGATGTGTCATTCTGATGTGCCCATTTTATACGGTTATATTAGGACTTTTAGAATTCTCTTTTTTACACTTTGTGCTCTAAATGTAACATTTTTCCTTTAAATTCTCTAAGGAGACTTAAAAGTGACTTTTACGATTTTATTACTTTTCAAGAGGATTTTGTGTGACAAGGCAGTTTGTTTGAAGACTTTGAAGAATACCTTTGAATATTTGAAGATTTAAAGACTTGTATTTGAGCTTCTGAATACTTGAAGAATTAAATAAAAGTTAAGTGAAGAGGAGGATATGAAACAAAAAGAACAAAGAAATGAAGATGCTAGAACTGGGCTCTGTCGCGACTCGCGGTGGACGTATGGCCAAAAATATTTCTTGCTTTTTTGTACTATAAATACTCACCTTATCCTCTCCTCTTCACAACTCTTCTTCTTCCTGCATTTTTCTGGGTTCAAACCCTAGTTTTTCTCTTCTTTCTTTTCTTAGTTTTTGTAGGTTAATCATGTCTTTTAATTATCTAGCTTAGGAAGTCCCTTATCCCAACTTAACTGTTGCTGAATTCGTACTGAATAATGTTTTCTACTCCAAAAACCTCAGAAATGTACTTCCTGATCATATTATTTTCATTCTGAATCTCGAATATAAAATTTTCCCTAACTATGATGATTCACTAATTTGGAAACCAAATCAAACTGGTGAATTCACATTAAAGTCAGCATATGAACTGATTATAAGAGAGAAACTGAATATCCCCTCTTTCACTCATCTGTGGTCTAAACTTTCACCAAAGAAAATCAGCTTCTTTAACTGGAAACTACTAAATCGACTAATAGCCTTACCAGATGTTCTTGAGGATTTTCAGTTTCACCTACCATCAAGATGCTGTTTTTGTTTAAATGATTCAGAATCAATCCACCACTGTTTTAACTCATGTGATCAGGTTAGACAAATTTGGAAATTAGTAGATACTACTTTCATTTTGTCTCCAAATACATTTAAGCTATTATGGGATGGATTCTATTTTTATTGGAATGTTTCCTCCTCTGATCGAACTTTTGACAAGCTAATAAGAATCATACCATGTGTAGTAATCTGGTACCTGTGGTGTGCTAGATGCTCTTATTTTTTTGAAGGTACTAAGCTAGTCATAAATATCTTTTTCAAAAGAATATTGTACCGTATTAGTGACACCTTGTTGGAATTCAAGCTGGACTTTAAATGGGAATTATCTCATATACCAAAAATTCCATATCAGAAATCCAAAAGCTAGAGATCATTAAGGACAATTAGGTAGCTCTTACCTTCAAAATATAAACTAAACACTGATGGTTCTTATCTTAGCACTGGTACTGCATGTATTGGTTGTATCATTAGAGATCACGAAGGTAAGGTAATTGTTGCTTTATCCCAGTCTATCTCGGCTGAATCAACTTTGCAGGTGGAATCAACAGCTTTATTACATGGAATATACCTCGCTCAAGAGCACGACATTAGAAGCATTGAAATAGAAACTGACTCAAACATTCTTCTCAGAATGGTACAAAAGCAATTCAAGATCCCATGAAAGATGCAACATCTGCTGAGGGAGATATAGCATCTACTTCAACATATGGATTGTACGATGCAACACATATTTAGAGAAGCAAACGGAGCCGCTGACTCCCTTGCAAAGATGGCTAGCCGTGATTAGGTAAATAACGTTTATATTTCTGCAGGTTTTCCACAAAGAGTTGCTGGTCATGTGAAGCTAGATGCGGAAGGAGTACCTCAAATTAGACTACAATAGTCATTCGGAAAACTTTGTATCTATTTTTCCACGATTGTATCTGTTGATCTTTAGGTTAGTTATCAGGTCAATGTATAGTTTTTTAAAGAACTACAGATAAACTATCAGAGGTAAGGTATTAGTCCCCCACTTTTTCTGTACCTTTTATTTTAATTAATAAACGGGTAGGGGTCTGCCAAACCCCCCACCATCACAGGTGGTTTTAATTAAAAAAAATTATCTAGCTTAATTTAATCTTGGGAGCAATTGATTGAATCTTCCATATCTATGTCTTGATAATCATATCTATCTATTTAGTGTTTTTGCTACTGTGCATTTATTGAGCTTTGAATGGGAATTGTTAATGGAATTAATGTTGTTGGAAGCTTGAGTATATGAATTGCTTTGTACGATTACTTGTTAGGGTTGGGAGAAAGTAGCTAATTCTCCCCTCTTTTAATGTGGAATCTAAGAGCAGGAGTTAGAGCTTCTTAATGATATTGATGTGTTGATAATTTCTAGATGAATGTGATGATGTTGAATTCATTGTCATGTTTGTTTTAGGTAGCAAATGAGAGAAGTCAATAAATGTTGATCGTTCTTGGATAATCTTGTGTAAATGCATGAATTGGTTAAATGCTTAGACACAGTGTAGTGTTTATAAACAACAAGTCAATTAAATGCTTGTTGATTCTTCGTGCTCAATGCCACCAATGGGATACTCTTAGTCATGTTTCGACTAAGGGACTCATTGATGAGGTTTCACAAGAGATGTCGAATTCACTCTTGCAAATGGTCATTGTTTGTCTTTGTAAATTACTACTAAGAAGGAATGAATGTTGATCTTCGAATTAGAAGTGATAACATTCCCCATAGGTAACAAATGTGATAGAATAAGTGAATCATTCAATGATTTACATTTGGTTTGGAAGTGGATGTCAATTGTCCCCAAGGCTTTGTCTTTTTTAGTTTTTACATTTTTTCTTAGTTTGTTTGATGATTTGCACAGTTACTTAACTTTGCTAGTTATCTTGTCCTTTAATTTCATAACTTAGGACCACAACCAACTAAACCCCCCCCAGTTATAACTTTGGGAGGTACGGTGACGACCTCCCACATTCCTACCACCCTACCGAATCTTGTTATTTGTTGATGGAGGAGCACTATGAGGGGTAAAGAACCCTTGGTTTCCAAAACGAATGGTATTATATAGAGTGCTACCAAGATGTAAGAGATGTTGGTTTTCAAGGGTAAGAAGCTCAAGAATGGTATCCATACCAACATTTTTACAATCCGGAGTGGAGTGGTAATCTGGATTGGTGGTATGAGAATGAGCCAGAAAACCAACAATACGAGCAAAAGAGTTGGCCATCACCATCTTGTACCATACCCCACAACTAAGACCAACAAGAAAGTTCAAGTTTGATATTTGAGGAAGTCATGAATGCAATAGCCAACTTGAACAACTTTACTAGTGAAGAACCGGACACTCGGCTTTTCTCTATTATTGAGGCTATTGAAGGGTATGTGAGGAGTATATTAGAAGCATTGGCCTGAATGGAAGCTCGTGATTCCAAACCTACACCATTCCAAGTTGAACTCGAGGATTCAGTGAGTGAGTTCACCATGGGAAATGAGCTTGAGTTTGAAGGGGCTGAGGATTTTGTTGTTGAGGATGAAGAAAAGGAAGAAGAGGTGATTATGCTACATTCATTAGCACTGTCACCCCTACCCCCAACTAGTGAACCAACTCTACCATTTTCGGAAGTTTTGAGGGAGACAAGAGAGGAGCAAAAAGACTACCCCAAGTCTCCTAACCCCCTAACTCCCTTTAAATTATCTCGACCTCAACAAGACTTTCCTCTTGAATATTTTGTACCCCCACCTCTCTACTTTTAGATGCTCATAGTGAAGGGGTTCGAGCCTTCACCATATAGATAACATTAGGGTTGTGCTGACGACCTTAAATATATGGAGCTTTTTTGTGTCGATGAACAGGAGAGAAAAAATGAACTCCCAGCACTAGCTTTCTGCTAGTCGCAACATGGCCATCGCGAGTCGCGATCGAATCAGAAAATTTATGGAAGAATTGAGCTCAAAGACCCAACACATCGTGAGTCACGATAGCTTGGTCGCGAGTCACGACATGCATTGGAAATCATGACCAGTACTGTTGCAAGTCGTGATGGAGAAACCAATTTTTCAACTGTGCTTAAACACTGTATAATCATTTCTGATTCTCTACCAAATACTCCCAAGAACCACCACACCTCCACTCATTCCTCCACCATCTTACATATATTGACATATGAATATTCTTGCATCTTTATAGTATCTTTTTTTATTATTGTATGCCGACTACATCATTGTGGTTATAATGGCTATATTCTATAATGATGCTTAGATATGTGTCGATATATGTTGGATATTTTTATTGGACAATCTTATAGTGGTGATAGCATGATGGAGTTGTTGTTATTCAAGAATATTGTGGTAATTAACTTTTGTTGCTAAATCTAGTATTACAAATCCGTATGTACTTGTGAGTTTGATGTTGTTCTCTGTGGTGTTAGTCTTGATCAAACGATGCCAAGGAGACAACATTTCGCTTGAGGCGTGAGTTCTTCTACGGAACTTTTGCTACCCCTTCCAGCTCCGAAGCCAATTTTGGGATCGATTCTATACAAATACATGGGATTGTGCCGTATCACCAACGACTATGCAGAGAAATGGGTGTCACTCTACCTCTTACCTTGAATTATATTTTTCTTTCCTTACATATTTATATAGAGGGCAATGTCATGTTTTAAGTGTCGGGAGGGGTTAGAGGACTTGGGGTAAGAGGACTCAATGCATGCTAGCTTGATTTGGAATGCTTTTTGCTACTTTTGATTGGAAAAAATGAGAAAAGGGAAGAAAAAAATTGAAAAATTGAATATTTTTAAAAAAGAACAAAATGAAAAAAAAAACCCATTAATTTTAAAATCCAAGAGGGCTACTTAGGCAACATTGGGGGCCCGGATAGGTCAAAAATCCGAAAGGACGACCTAGGCAAAAATGAGAGGATAAATGTGGGGAAAAAGGTGAGATGTGAGCCAAAGAAACATGATGTGTGGGTAGGATGAAAACATGATGTGTGAGATGTGAGCCAAAGAAACATGATGTGTGGGTAGGATGAAAACCTGAAAGGGCTCCTAGGCAAAATGAGAGGAAGAGAGAAAAAGGGAAAATGCTATGATTTCACTCATTTGCTGGCATTGGATTCATAAGGTTGCAGTTGTCATATGGATGGATTAGGTAGCTTAACATCTTGAGACCTCTTGGGATTGGGTAACTTAGCGGATTGAAAAATGAAGTATGGTTATGAAATTCTTGATTCTTTTATACTTCATTTTGGTTGATATATTGGCATTGGGTGAAGTATATGTTTGAACCTTATATATGGTTTTGACTTCATTTTGTGTCATTGGACTTTGGGATTATCAATTCGAGAATTTGAAACGTTTTATGGGTAGTGAATTTATAAGTGGTAGGTTTGGTTAGATTTAGGAATTGAGGTTATGTGTGTGAAAACAAAATTCTCATTTGAGCATGGATTTTGGGATTTATGATATTGAGAATTTTTGTGAGGATTTGATTGGGGGAATATTAGTTTTTGATATGGACATATGAATTCCTTTGTGTGCTTGAATCTTTTCTTACTCGAGGGCGAGTAAGGTTTAAGTGCGGGGAGGTTTGATGTGCCTATTTTATATGGTAATATTAGGAATTTTAGGATTCACTTTTGTACACTTTTGTGCTCTAGATGTGACATTTTGCCTTGAAATTTTCTAAGAAAAGTTAAAAGCGACTTCCACACTTTTATTACTTTTCTGGAGAATTGTTTGTG
The DNA here is from genome assembly GCA_037428765.1 of Rubia yunnanensis. Taxonomy (NCBI): domain Eukaryota; kingdom Viridiplantae; phylum Streptophyta; class Magnoliopsida; order Gentianales; family Rubiaceae; genus Rubia; species Rubia yunnanensis. The sequence goes on from CM075066.1 coordinate 41,247,393, forward strand.
ACAAGGCAATTTGTTTGAAGACTTTAAAGAATACCTTTGTAGATTTAAAAACTTGAAGACTTGTATTTGAGCTTTTGAAGACTTGACGAATTGAAGATAAGAGAAGTGAAGAAGAGGAATTGAAACAAAAAGAAGAAAAAATCAAGATGCGGAAATGGGGCTCGGTCACAAACTCGCGATGCATTGGTCCCGAATCGTGATGAGCGGGTGGCCCAAAACTTTCTTACTTATTTATACTATAAATACTCACCTTATCCTCTCCTCTTCAGCTTGCTTCATCCTGCGTTTTTTATGGGTGCAAAACGCTAGTTTTTCTTTCTTTCTTTTCTTAGTTTTTGTAGATAATCATGTCTTTTCATTATCTAGGTTAGTTTAATCTTAGAATCAATTTATTGAGACCTCCTTGCTAATGTCTTGAAAATCATATCTATCTGTTTATTATTTTTTCTATTGTGCATTTATTGAGCTTTGAATATGAATTGATAACGGCATTAATGTTGTTGAAAGTTTGAGTATATGAATTGCTTGTATGATTACTTGTTAGGGTTGGGAGAAAGTAGCTAATTCTCCCATCTTTTAATATGGAATCCAAGAGCATGAGTTAGAGCTTCTTAATGATGTTAATGTGTTGATAATTTCTAGTGAATGTGATGGTGTTGAACTTGTTGTCACGTTTATTTCTTGTAGCAAATGAGGTACATCTATGAATGTTGATCGTTCTTAACTAATATTGTGTAAATGCATGGATTGGTTAAATTCTTAGACATAGTGTAGTGTTTATAAGTGTTACCAAGCTTGTTGATTTTTTGTGCTCAATGCCATCAATGGGATACATTTAGTTATGTTTCGACTAAGGGAGTCATTAGTGAGATTTGATAAGAGATGTCGAATTCACTCTTGCAAACTACTATCTAAGAAGGATAGTAGATTTATCATCACAACAAGTAGTTAAAGAAATGAATAGATTGGTTCACTCATTCTTGAAGCTTGTGCTTGAGAATAGGAAGTGTTTGTATGAATAACGTGTTAGGGTGTTAGGAAAGTGATGAATTCCTTAGCTCTTTGGAATGAAAATCCAAGAACATGGACTTAGAACTTCTAGTGCATAATGTGTTGTGATTCTTGCTAGATAAGTATGTTAATGTGGATTTTTCTCATATTTATCCTATAGATGCAATGAAAGGTTGAATCTTGAGAGGTATGGTGACGACCTTCCATAATGGCCTTTGACCTCTTCTACTGTCCTTGCGAACGGGCTTCAATATTTTCTACCATCCTTGCAAATGGCATTCACATAGAATGTAACGAAAACTACCCACGAGAAACTACTACGGATGATCACAAAGGAATATCTAGGTACTCATTGATACAAGATATTCATAAGAACCAATTAAGTCTACAAAATGCGGGATTTAGACAAGAAAACTAAATATGGTCGTCCAAAACCCCTGTCACTTAAACTCAACTAATACTAGCGATTAAACTTATAAAACGGGGCAGAATGCAATGGTTAATACACGCATAATGAATCACATTAGACCCCCACACTTAACCCTTAACTCTCCCTCGAGTAAAAAAAGATAAGAAAAGGACAAAGTGAAATGTAGCGTGTAACCATAAGTTAGCCGAGGCATTCAAATTATTCCAAGATTACATTGTTTCCCCAAAAAAAGTAAGAATCTCACAACTCTCAAACTCGAATCTCATAACTCTCAAACTCCCAAAGAACCTAAGAAATCTAACCCCCCAAAGTAAAATTTAGAAAAAGGTAAGCAAAGAAGATAAGTGCCAAGCTAGCTTAATTTTCCCAAAATGATCTCCAAAAGCAATCAAAGAGTCAACTCCAAAAACAATCCACCAAGAAAATCCAAGAGTCATTGACTTGGTTGTAACATAGGGATAGCTCTAGATTATCGATCTATTTACAACCCAGGATGCAAATCTATCGTCAACCTAGTTTTTTGGTTTTCTCTCAATTTATCTCCTTTTGACTAGGAGCCCTTTCGGGTTTCTATCATAGCTTTAACACGCAAAGGGTACTCACATTCTCGCCTTTTTCCACATGGCCTCTTATTTTTTTCCTAGGCTCGTAAGCCTAGCCTTTAAATTTTACCTTGGTCTTTCAACCTATCCGAGTTTTTCCCAATGTTGCCTAAGCTGCCCTTTTGGATTTCCAACTTAGCAAGGTTTTGATACATGTTTTTCATTTTTTCAATATTTTTGGTGTAGCATAAAATGCCCCAAAGTTGGGCTTCATACTAGAAGAAGATAAGATAAAACAAAAGAATACACCACCAATATTCTAAAACATCTATCCCAAGACAAACTGGAAACCTTACCTAGCAAGTCATACCACCAAGTTTACATCCAAAAGCATCCCACAACAAAGAAAAAACCCAAAATCACCAAAGAAATGTCAAAAACACAAAGAAAAACATCAAAATGCACCGAGCGATCCCAAAATCAAAACTCCCTAAGTGCTCACCACTCCCTCCCCCACACTTACACTATGCATTTTCCCCAATGCACAAAAACCATGTAAAAACATAATTGAGGTTGGGAAAATTAGTGACACACACTCCCGCGGCCTCGAAGGAATCTATGCTAATGGAGGTGTTGAAACCCTGCATCTAATAACATGAAACCAAAACATAATTCCATTCTAAACAAGATCATGAGGCTCAAGCTCAGATTTACAAATCAAACAAGAGTTTTATCTCAAAAATCCTCATCACAAATAAGAATATGAAAAATCTATCTAATCACTACTCGAAACCATGAAATGAAAGCAAAACAGAGGCACTGTATATTTATTGTCGTCCTTACAAATTATTTCTTTTCCATGCAATTTTAGTGAGAACCACCTACCTATGGATATCTAGAATTTCCATCGGTGACTTCACCTAGGATGACATCATTGGGGAGAGGTCTCCACAATGTGTCACCCTTACCTTCAAACCCTTTGTCAACCATAAGAAATGAATCACCGTGCCTTGATAGGGTTGAGTCCATGAACATCACTTTGGGGTTAGAAGGAGGTCGAGGGGGTTTTAGGCCATCGGCGTTCTTCTTCTCCTGCAGCAAGTTAGTTAGCATGGAAAAGCATTCTAACACAGATATGTTATCACTCGAATCATGCGATGTCATAGACTCATCAACGCTATCGTCATCAACAAGGGATTCATCCAAACATTCATGCTTATTTGTCACACAAGAAGATTCATGTAATTCATGCTCATCACATAGGGTCACACATTTGCACATAAAAGAGAATCAGTTGAATCATGCCTAGACTTATAAATGTCAAATTCCACTTTATCCACATTATCTTCTAGAGTTAAGGTTCCCAAATGGACATAAAGTTTAGTCCTAGAATTTTTATGGAGCGGTCTCCCCAAAACTATTGGGGTGCACTTCCATCGTGCGCCATGTATAAGACATAAAAGTCCACCGAAAAAACTAACTTTCTAACATGCACCATCACATCCTTTACAAGCCAACGAGGGCTAGCTTGGGAATGATCGGTGAGTTGGACAATCACTCTAGTTTCCTTAGTTTCACCTATCTCTAGGCATTCATGAAGACTAGATGGGATCACATTTATTGATGCGCCTAAGTCTATCATGGCATTTTCAACAAGTTTTCCTCATAAGGAGATAGGAACAGAGACATTCTGGGGTGTTCGCATTTCTTAGAAATTTTTTTTTGATTTAACATGGCGAATCCCTACATTTTAAAATGCCCTACTGACCTTCCCCGCCCTGGGGTCGTTAATACAGTTGCAGGAAGCACAATTTATTTAACCCGGGCCGAGGCACTAGTCCTGTAGAATGGTCAAAGATAAGATTTATATTTTGCACCTATTTCTTGTTGCTAGGCTACCAAAAGGTAGTAAGCGGCAAGCCCTGGGTCTATCCACAAAAATGCTAGGGTTCAAGTAAAAGTAAAAACACAGCCTCGTGCGGGTCATCAATCTGCACGGGTGAAGGAATAGCTACTAATGTAAACATGCAAACTAGGGGGTTTTTGGTATTTTCAACTAACAACTACAAGCATGAAATAAAAAAAATAAGTAAACAATTTATACCAGGCATTTGAGACTAATTTAGCAACATGGTAGGTCTAATGCTCCAATCCTTGATTCATTCACATATAGACATACAAAAAACCTATCAGTTTGTTCACAACACGTGGTGTGACCGATGGCATACACTTCTCGCAACCCTCTATTGACACTGTTGTTATAATTATGGGAGCACAATAAGGTCCGATCGTTGTTGTGGTTCTGTCTCTCCCCCATGCTATTACGTCTCGGGCTTCCACCACAAATTCACTAATTCCTAGTGGTCTTCTATACGCAAGGCCTTAGGTTCATAGGCACCTTATCTGCGATACTAGGGTTTCAGTAAAACACCTAACTTCCTACTATTAACTATCTCAACCTGTAAACTATCAAAAAATATATAAGTAATTAGCTAATACTGGTGCGATGGTATGCGGATTAGGGTTACCTGGAATCTCCCATCACGTAGACTCGTTCCTCTCCACCTATTCAAACACCTAGGTTTTTCTTCCCGGGGGGGCATAAATAAGTGCATCATACATGAACATAGCCCAAAGTGTATGCTCATATGTAGTATCATGCTCATCCATTTGTCACATTGAAGAACAATCAGAGTAATATTATAAACACAAATATAGGTGGAATTGAAGAAATCACATAAAGCATCAAAAGCTGAACATATGTCAAATATGTCCCAAGCTAAGCTAACTACTATACAAAAGTTAGATCCATGGAAAATATTAGGTTAGATGCCATGATCCAGAAAATAAGATAAAAGTAAAAAAAATAAGAAGAAGAATAATGAAGGAGAAGAAGAACTCTCCTCTTCCTTCTCTCTAAACTAGAAGAGAAACTAATTTACATTATGACTAGATCTATTCTACTTATGGTTTAATAGAAGACTACGGCTTCTATATATATTATTAGTAGATTGGGCCTAAAGATAGGCCCAAATAGGTCAAACATAGAAAAACCATGGATAGAGCTTGAAAAGAAGAAGATTTTTATATATGTTAGAGGGAAATAAGATGAAAATTGAGAGAGTTATGGCCAAAATGGTCAGCCACCAAGGTGTCACAGACCGACACGAATGCCACGATCCATGAACATTCAAGCACAGAGCGCCAAATCTAGCGCGGTCCATGAACATTCATAGACGTGGCATGCCACGATCCCTGAAACTGGGCTCGTGCCACAGTGTTACGGGATGGGGCTCATCACCTGACCTCAACGCAACCCCATACCCGCATCAGTGCCAAAACGATGTTGTGGTCCCGTGCTGCTCAACGTGCCACTGCGAACCGGTCTCCCTCGACCGTGCTGCACACGCCTCTAGGTCATCCAGTACCGAAGGCCTTATCGTTCACAGCTCGTGATAGTCCCCCTCTATGCCCGTGATGCGCTGTGCACAACGACCGAGCCATCTGTACCCAACGCCCACGCGCAGCACCTGGTTGCCCACCAGCCATCACTGTTAATGCTTCGTCCTGGCCCGAGAAGACATGTCCCAAGCTCCTTGTCCCATAAGTTTTCCCTTTTGCTTGTAAATACTTGTAATAGCTTAGTTATTAGTTTAGCGTATCTATTTTGATCAAGGCCCAGGCCTACGTGCCATTTTAGCCTTTCACCTTATTTTGCCTCTGTAGCTAGCACTTGTGATAACGTTTGCACAGCATATATATGGAGTCGTGAGCTCTCCACATCCGGTTACCATTTTGTAATAGAATGATTATAAGCATTTTCTTCCCTATTTTTGGGCTTTATATTGCAATGTTAGCTTGTGTGTGTGAGCCATGCTCCTTCGGGTGTGTATATTCCGCTACACATTCGACCACGTCCCTCAAAGGGCTCGGTCAACTGCGAACAACCGTGCAGTGTGTGATGCACGTGGGATCAAGGTCGTAGTCATGGCATGGTTATGCATGGCTAGGCTGCATGGTTCGCACCCTTAGCAGGCGACCCGTGACAGTTAGTATCAGAGCCCAAATGGCACTTGGGTGCATAGTGATTGGCCATCCTATGTTGAAGCATGAGATTCGGTTGGAGATCAGGCTTATCAAGATGGAGACCTTGGTAAAGACCGGACGTATTATGGGGTACGTGTTAGAATTCCCGGTTGTAAGCTAGCGTTGGCCGTATTATGGGGTACGTGCCTTTGTTCTAAGTTTGTATAAACCAGCCGTATTATGAGATACTTGTTGGCTTCTCGAGTTTGTATGCTAGAGTTTCCTGACCATCTAAAGAAGTAAAAACTCCTTGACTTTAGCTAGGGATTGAATTTGTGGGCTAGGCTCAAGCTAAGGAGAGCTTGTTGCATAGACTATAACTCAGCGGTGGTGTTTGTCGGAGTCGAGAGTACTAAAATAGTGAGGGATCGCAAAGAGTTGATAGGGAACTGAGTGATGCTACCATTGTTGAGGTAGGCAATGGTGTGGGTGCAAGTACTCCCGAGGTAAGGGGTGACTTTAGACCCAGTCCGAAGAGCAGGGGTAGCTTCAAGTTCAGTTGAGGTGTTGGAAGGAATGGGGTATGCCCCAATTTAGACGCAGCGAGTTGATGTGGGTCCAAACAAAGGTGGGATAGACGAACCGAGAAGGCGCGACTGGTGGGGAAAATGTGCAAAGGAAACTACGCCCTTGTTAATTGTCCAATAGAGCAGAGGATCACTGCTATGTTCCTCGAAGACTTGAGACAAATTGGGGAAACACTAAGCGAGGTAGTTCAGTTGGAGTTGACCAAGGAGTCTGGGCCCGAAGAGGAAAGAACCATGCTCCACGAGGGCATTGAGTCTGCGGGATAAATCCATGATGGTGGTAGCTACAGTTCAATCTAAGAGAGCTACAATTTGGTCAAGCAAAGAGTGGAAGGCCACACTGAAGCTTGAAAAATCTGAGATGGTTAAAACCTGCAGGATAAATCCATGGTGGTGGTCGCTACAGTCCAATTAGAGAGAGCTACAATTTGGTCAAGCAAAGCGAGGAAGGTTGCACTGAAGCATGACGAATCTGAGATGGTTAAAACATGCAGGATAAATCCACGGTGGTGGTCACTGTAGTCCAATCAGAAAGAGCCACAAATGTGTCAAGCAAAGCGGGGAAGGCCGCACCGAAGCTTGATGAACCGAGAAACCTGTGGGTAGAATGAAGGCCGTTAATAGCAAAGCTCAATCGGTGCTGGGTATTGCGAGGCAATGCTCAGTCAAGTTTGACTCCATAGGTACCACAGTGGATTTCCATGTCGTTAAAATGAACGATTTCAGTTTAGTCCTCGGCATGGAATTTTTGAGTGATGCACAAATTTTCGTATACCCATATGGAAATTGCCTTTACGTCTTAGACACCAATCCATGCATAGTTAAACGACTTTGAAGAGTTCATCCGGGGGTAAAATCTTGACTTTGAATATCGTTAAGTGCTTAAGACAAGATTCGGTGAGAAGAACTAAAATGAAGGGTCGGGAGGGTCTACGCCAGCAATGGGTTTGCCCGATGGATCCGAGAAGATTTGTGAAGCAAGTCTGAAGACTAAGCAGGTTGTGGGTCATTCCCCAGCTGTAAGGAATGAATATTTGTCAAGCAAAGAGTGTAAGAAGCGTTGTCGGTTGCTAAGAAAATCTGGACTCAGAAGAGATATCAGCCAGCTAGAGCTCCCCATCATGCTTCCTGTTTCAAGTCATTCAGGCAAGCTAAACCTTGTAAACCTTGAAAGGGAAAGATGAGTCATCATTCACATCAGCAACCCCTTGTTGTTCCATAAGGCCGGAAGTAGAAACGTGAACGGATGATGATGCGTACCGGACAGCATCCAGAGTTGGACATTCCTTTGGTTATTAATCAAGGAATGGGTGCTATAAAATCAAGCCAGGTCAAATCAGAACTGAAAAGAAACCGAGGACCATGGCTACATCAAAGTACACCAGCGCTAGTAATTAACTCAACCCCTTTCAAGGCAGAAGTGTACAAGAAAAGTGTGGGTAGTGAATCACCTTGGAGAATTGATGGCTCAAAGAACATTCGCCGAATTGAGTGGTGGAGGATGTTATGGGGTGGGGCTCATCACCCGAACTCAATGCAACCCCATGCCCACATCGGTGCCAAAATAATTATGCGGTACCGTGCCGCTCAATGCATCACTGCGAACCGAGCTTCCTCGATCATGCCACACACGCCTTTAGGTCATCCAATGCCAAATACCTAACCACTCATGGCCCGTGATGTTCCCCATCTATACGAGCGACACGCTGTGCACGATGCCCGAGCTGTCTGTGCCTAACACACGCGCGCGCAGTGCCTGGTTGCCCGCCGGCCAGCACCGTTAATCCTGCGTCCCAGCCCGAGAAGACACATCCCAAGCTCCTTGTCCTAGAAGCCTTCTCTTTTGCTTCTAAATACTTTTAATAGCCTAGTTATTAGTTTAGCATAGCTATTTTGATCAAGGCCCGGGCCTACGTGCCATTTTCACCTTATATTGCCTATGTAGCTGGCACTTGTGATAACGTTTGCACAACATATATGTGGAGTAGTGAGCTCTCCACATCCAGTTACTGTTTTGTAATATAATGATTATAAGTGTTTGCTTCCCTGTTGTTGGGATTTATATTGTAACATTGGCTTGTGCGTGAGCCATGCTCCCTCGGGTGTGTATATTCCACTACACATTCGAACACGTTCCTCAATGGGCTCGGTCTGCTGCGAGCAACCAAGTGGTGTGCGACGCACGTGGGATCAAGGCGGTAGTCGTGGCACGGTTATGCATGGCTAGGCAGTACAGTTCGCACCGTTAGTGGGCACCCATGACACACGGTCCATGAAGATTTTTACAGACCACGAGCAGTGCCACTGTTTCCACTCATTAGTTTTCATGGCCCAGCCTACTTTTCATGGACCGCGAGCAGCATTGGTGTTCGTTCAAAACTCTCGTTACAATCCGTGAAGGTTTTCACGGACCGGCTCCATACTTAGCCAAATTTCTTCAACTCTTCCCTTCCACGCTTCACAGTCCGGCTCCATTGTCACGGACCGGCATTATTGGTATGTGTAGGGCGGACCGTGGGAATCTTCACGGACCGCTGATGCTTTGTATAGTGTGGTCTTCCACGAGTTGCTGGTCCTTCATCGCCTGAACTTCGTTTGCTTGCTCTGGGTGAAGTTTAAGTCTGAATTAGGAGTTCTAGTAGTCAATTTTGTAGTACTCGAGAAGAAAAATACAGTGAAGCCAACCTTGAAGGCATATTCTTCCTTTATCGTACTCGGACTAAGGAAAAACTCCTTGGACCACGATTCACTAGTTCCACCTTTTACCGTCTTGAATTTCAAAGCCACCTATCCTTGGCTTCAATCTCCCTATACCACTCATTAATGCGTGTGGCTTTCATCTACGACCATTCAATGCAAATGGCCTTCAAATCTTCTACCGTTAAAAGAAAATGTCCTTCGCAAGAATTTAATGTACCAAATAGCATTCACGGGAAACATACTAAAGGTACTATAATGAGAACCAAGGGGCCCGTGAAAATAATATGTCAAAAATCACTAATTAAGTTAACAAAACGTAGAACTTAGACTAGAAAACAAAACATGTTTATCTAAACCCCTCGTCATGTAAACTCAACTAATGCTATTAAACCTCCAACCAAAAGTAAATAAAAACTACAACAAATGCATTGGATAAAGCATGCATGATGGTCCAAATCACCTACCTTCTCAGTTGTCTACTTCTCTTTTTTATGCATGAAAATTTAATAAACTTAGCATACAATGGCACTTACCTTGAATTTTTCAAAGATCTTTCGAATGTTTGTATCATTGGTCACCACATTTTGCCTTCCCCTCCATGCATTTGGAAATGGAGGTGGGATGGTTACATGGGCCTTTGGCGGTGGAAGCTGCTTAGAAGGCGCTTCCTTGACCACAATCTCATCTCTTTGAATTTTGCCTTGTTTTCCTTAAATACCCTATCGTCTTCTTGCATCACCTTCATCTCAGACTTACAAATTTCCTTCCCACTTCTCAACTTGAGTGCACTCATGTTTCTTGGATTCATCTCTTGTTAGGAAGGGATTTTTCCGAACTCCTTGGCCTCAAGTCAGTTAACCAAGGTTGTGAGTTTCCTAACTTGAACTTTGAGGTTATTGATACTTGAGAAAGCCCTATTGCCAAGGTCTTCAATCTCGCACCTTATCCTCTCCACGAAGACCTCATAATTCTTCCCCAATTTACCGATGGCTTCTAAGATCTCTGCTCGGTCTAATTTATATATCGATGCATGGTTGTTGGAAGGGCATTAACCTCTTGGGTATGGTTGAGGTGGAGCTTCTCCAGCCCAATATCCTTGAGGTTGATTTTCTTCCCTCCATCAAAAATTTGGATGGTCTCAGTACCTTGGGTTTAACGAGTTTGAGTAGGGATCCTGCCCTGCATCGCCTTATTTCCCCCTGAACCCTTGTGGTTAACCTCTAGCAAATGGTGGCCTCTTGCAAATCTCCTACAAGTACAGGGCACACCTTGATGTCGTGGTCAAGGTTGCAAAACCCACACACTTAGACTTGATAAACCTTCCCTCATGAGAGTTCCTTCATCATAGAAGCAAGAGCTTGGACTTACTTCTCCAACCTAGGTGATTGTGAGGGTTCATCCCAGACCTTAACCATTGACCTGTTGCCAAACTATTGCATACCATTGTCCATTTCTTCTAATAGAGATATCACATCCTTAGGGCTTTTGTTTATGATGGATCCAATACATGCGAAATTCACCATCCCCATGTCTCCATCACACAACCCTTTGAAAAGCAGTAAGCTAGGTCTCCTTCCCTGAAAGGATGGTATGGATAACTTGCAAGCAACCTCTTTAAATGCTCCTAATAGTCGTAGAGTGACTCATTAGCTCCATGTGTGATATTAGATAGATTCTTCTTTAGTACGATAGATTTGGATACCAGAAAGTACTTCTCTAAAAATCTCCACTTCATATCTATCTTAGAGCCTATATATCCGTGATCTTCTTCATTATGCATGCATTAACTGTTGCATTAAGCATAGTTTTAGCTAGTTTTATTTGGTGGATTTCTAGTATTATTTGAGTCTATGTGACAAGGGGTTTAGATGGACATGTTTGGTTTTCTAGTCTAAATCCCATGTTTCGTAGACCTTTTAGTTCTAATGGACATCTTGTATCCACGGGCTTCCTTATGATCATCTTTAGTAGGTCACCCGTGGTTACTTTTGAGTTAGATTCTATGTGAAGGCCATTTTTACGGAAGGTAGAAGGAGATTGGAGACAAAGATAGGAGGCAACGGAGTTTAAAGCAGCCAATAAAGAAATGGTGAATCGTGGTCCGATGAGTTGTGCTTAAGTCTTAGAAAGGTCCAAGAAAATTAGCCTTCAATAATGGTTCCGTTTGATTTTTCTTTCCCGAACACTACATAATCTACTACTAAAACTCTCAAATTGGACTAACGAGCCACCTGTGGCAAAGGATACAAGTTAAGTCGGCAGAGGCACAAACGGATCAGTGCGGACCGTCATGGATGGCACCATTGGCTCAGGCCAAAGGAGCTATTCCATGCCAAAATGATCAACACGATGCATTGGTGTGAGGCTAAGGTTCCTACGAATATGTTCCGCACGAGGCCAATGTTCATGCCAATATGTTCTGTGCAAGGCTATGGTGCGACCCGCGTCAGACTCTCTAGGCTTCCAGTACAAAGTTCAAATCCAACTCCAAATAGTTAAGTATGGGCACGAGACGTCCCTTTTTTTATGTCCCACACCATTCTAAGTCTAAGATGCTAAGACAATCCTGCAAGGATTGGGAAATCACACAGCTCGTGCCAAAGTTTAGGGTGGATCAACCTTCTTTACCATGACCTGTGCCAATAGCCACAGGCCCAGATCAAAAGCCTCAAAATCAACATACTGATGGTGCTTAGCATCATATGTCATAGCCCATACCAGAGGCACGACTCAGCCCGTGCCAACCCCAGCACCTCGCATCACATGAAATGGTGCGACCCGCGCCAGACCTTGCACCATTTACCACCAAAGATACACCACAAGCCCCATTATCTATGACTGCCTGTACCAAATGACAATTGCTCACTAATTTGGTCGTAACTTTCTCAATTTTCATTCACTTTCCCTCTACCATATATCAAAATATTCTTCTTTTAGATCTCTATCCAACGCAATAAATCTAAGCTCTAGAAGGTTCACGGATTTGAGCAGTGTATTCGAGAAAGATTTTTCCACATGAGGAAAAGGTTACTAGGGTTTTGGAAAAAAAGAAAGTGCCAACTTGTTAAATTACTCAATTCGACCAAAATTGTGAAATTTCTTTCTCTCTCTGACATGACTCTCTGAAATGACTCTATCCTCTAAGTTATCCACCGGTAACAGTCGTATCTCCACCGCTAACCACCACACTTCACTATTAGCATCGTCTCTGATAAGTTAACCCTAAGATCCCAAAGGTGGCTCTATCTCAAGGTGTGAACCCTTCTACCTACACGTTTCTCCTTCAAAACCAAATTCCCCAAAACACTCAAAAACTATCACTAAACCCTACCACAGAATTCAAAGGATAAATTGCAATCCTTTTTGAAGATGATAACATTGACAAACTCTCATAGCCATTAAGAATCATCTGGTTGGCAAGTTTTCCCTAGGAAGGCCTACACTATATATTATTCGATTCCACTTCAACAAAATAGGATTCAAATCGGAGGCTACATCACGACACTTGATCATAGGCACATTCTCATCTGACTTCAATCAGAGGAAGACACCTAAAGGTGCTGGATAAAGAGGAATTAGAACTTGGCTGACAACTTAATGAAGGTACTCAGATGGACCAAATATTTTTATATAAATGATGAACCCTCTATTGTGCCTATCTGGGTTATTATTGAGTTTCCTCCTATTTATTTTCAGCATCATGAATCAATTCCTCATGTGGCTAGTAGAATTGGTAACTGTATCCTTGCTTATCTACACACCCCACCCCCCCCCAAACAAACCTCATAATGCCATCTACTATAAGAGTATGTATTGAAATGAATCTCACAAAGCCTTTCCCCAATGGAATCAGACTAGGATTCAAGACAGAGAGTAAATGGTACACAGTTTCTTATGAATATTTTCCCAACTATTATGTTAAGTGCTCAAAAATAGGGCATACTCCCTCAGAATGAAAAGTTGGGATTCTAAACGATAAAAATGTAGAAGGTCAGGAGGACAGTGTGAAAAAGCTGAATGATGTAACCAACCAAGGCGAATTCCATCCCCTACCTGAAATCAAAACAAAGATGCCTAGGAATCAAGTGTGGAAATAAAGATGCCTAGGAATAAAGTTGAAATAGTAGCTCAAATCTCACCTATTGCCCCATTTTTAGATGAAGAAATGGATGTTTATGAAGATGCTGGAGACCTATTCGAAGAAAATGAGGCCTCAATACAAAAACTAGCCAAGAAACATCTACAAAACAAACTTCACCCATATAGAAAATCAAATTGCCAGAGTCTATGAATGAAGTGGTTAATAAGAGTCAGAGAGGTTGCAAATGGAAATCAGCAGATGATCTAATCTGGAAAAAGAGCTCCATATCTAGCTATAAGCCAGACAGAAAAGCCATCACCAAGTATCTCAAGCTCTTCAGTAATAGATTCTTAGCTCTACTCCAAAATGATATAGTGCAAATCTCAAATTCACAAGAAGAGCAGACACCTCAAAGGCCGTCTGAGAGCCTACAAATCCTATAATTCCAGCAAGAACTAAGTGAAGACCAAAACAAACAAAAACTATCAGTCTTAGATAGATCCACTTAGGGAGCCACTAAGGAGCATGAGCATCATTTACCATAACTGATATGTCCATTTTATGTGCATAATTTGGTACTTTTTGGGGTCACTTTTGTTCTCTTTTATTATTAAGAGCTTGTGTTTTACCTTGAAATTCTCTTAGGAGAGGTAAGAGCAACTTTACGCTTTTTTACCTCTTCTAAGTGGATTTTGATTGACAAAGGAAGAACATGGAGGCCATTAAAAGATCACGTTTCGAAGACTTTGAAGACATGAAGACTTGAAGACTGGAGGCCGTCGAAGACCATTTTTTAAGACTTTGAAGACTTTCTTCAAAGAGTTGAAGACTTGAAAAATGCGAGGAATCATTGTGAAGATAATATTTTACCACAAAAAGAAGAATAGAAAACAAGGTTAAGTTATGGCGCCCGTTGTGAGTCACGACAAACGGGTGGCCAGAACCTAACCTTATCCTTTTTTGTACTATAAATAGCACCCTCATTCCTCTCATTCACATATCTTCTTCTTGCATTTTTGGTTCTATTTCTAACCCTAGTTTCTACCATTTTTCATCTTTGAATTCTCTTGTATTATGTTTGGTTTTTTAGCATTAATTAGTATGAACTAAATAGCACATAGTGAGTCCGAACAGAACGAAAGACCAGAAGATTATGGATTTATACAGTTAGCTAAATCTAGTTCCTGGGAGCAATTGATTGAAGTATGAACTCTTGTAGCTAAATCGTATCTTTAGTTGTATTGCATGATTAGCATAGTTCTCTTGCTTTGCTAATTGTTGTTGTTTAATTTTATAACTTTGGCTTAAAAATCAACCACCCCCCCTCTTTACTATTTTATATGTATCCATGTATGTAAATGCCTAGTATGTTTTCTCCTATATATGTTTAAACACATGAAAAGATTCCTCTTCTCATGGATGAACCCGACTCGCCATTATCTAATTAATTGTAGATAGGAATCATTAGGGCTTAAAAGTATTAACTTTGAGAGGTACAACGACGATCTCGCAATAACCTATGACTAATGTAGAAGGTCCAACCTAAGTACAATAGAAAAAAAAGGTCACATCTGGCCATCAGGAACATAATACCCAGGTAAATGAAAAGGAGCGCATTGCCATAGACCAAAAGCACTATGCTATGGCTCAGGAACAATCTGCATTAACACAGGAAGATAGCAATGAATCCACGATAGAAGAAATTCCTTTGCCTCTCCTAATTTGACAGTGACGCGTGCTAAAAAAATTAGTTTCCTAATGAATTGCAAAATCATGACATGGAACATTTGGGGAATCCTTAAGGGGTTGATTAGGTTAAGAACAATTATACACTCACATAACTGGACATACTCATCATAACTGAACCAAAGTAAGACATTAGAAAATTATTTGAGTTCAGGGACCAGATAGGATTTTAGGAAGCTATGTCCTTAGATGATAGTCACATTTGGGTATTTACAAATAGCTCTTTCAATCCCATCTTGATTCATAAACATGAAATATTTCTACAATTTGGTTAATTCATATACACTCAGGAACTACTTTTCAAGTTATTGCAATTTATGGACCTAATGATAGAGAGCTTAGATTGAGGCTGTATAGGGATTTACATGATAGAATTGAGAATAATAATGGCCTTTGTTTGTAATTGGGAACTTAATGCCATTAGAAGCATCTGTGAATACAAGGGTAGATGTAGCCCGAGCTTGAACTCCATTAATGAATTTGATACCTTCTTGATCAGGATTAATCTAAATGAGGTCAGTAAAGTAGGTAACTTAGATACTTTGACTAACAACCGTAGAAATCAGGATAGGGTCTTTGAAATACTGGACAAAACACTAGGAAACTTGGTTTCAGAAATTCACAAACTCATCAGTCCAGATAATAGGTAGGGGTAACTCAGATCACAATCCAATGATCTTAACCTTTTCAATTTCAAACCATCTGGCTAAATAGAACTGATATTATTCCTCATGTCAAATAAAATTGGCTGATACCAGAAACTTATGAAGGAATGTTTGGGTTTTCCCTTAAACTGATGAGACATAACAATTTCCTCAAAGATTGGAATAAATATCATTTTGGGAAGGTTTTTGATTAAAATGTGGCTGAAAAGAGGGTAGCTAATTGATAAATAGACCTGGAAAATAATTAAATCACATTAACTCTGATCCAGCTAAATGAGGCTAATGCTAAATCAACCAGAGCTTTGAAAATGATTTTGGGAAACGGAAATAGAGGGAAAATGGTTAACATCTGGGGAAATGAATAATGCTTTCTTCCATAATAATGTAAGAGCAAAACATTATAGATTAAGAATAAACAATATTAAAAATAAGGATGGATATTGGTTAGAGGATCAGGATCAAATTGGAGAACATGTTGTAGTTTTTTTCAGAAACGTTTAACAGATGACTACTCTGATCGTACATGATTACAAATGAAATACTTCCTTAACCTAATCCCAACTGTAATCATTGAACAAGAAAACATTGATTTGCTCAAATTAGTAAACATGGAACAATTTTAAAAAGTAGTATTCTGCCTAGGTCAGGATAGTGCTCCTGGACCCAATGGTTTTAGTGGAATCTTCTACATAAAAGAATATTTATTAAAAGTAGTTATTGAGTTCATGTGTGGATTAAAATTCCTGAAATCAATATTTAGCACTCTCATAAACCTCATCCAAAAGACTCAAACTCCTAAGAATCTTAGTGAGTACAGAGCAATAAGTCTTACAAATTTCTCAAACAAAATCCTAACTAAGATCTTATAGGATGGGATCATACCACTGTTGCCTAAATGCATACAAAAGAGCAGTCAGCTTTCATAAAAAATAGGGAAATAGCCAATAATATTCTAGTTATACAAGAAATGGTCAAGCTTTTTAATAGTAGGACTCAATCTATGAATATGATAGCAAAAATTGATATGACCAAAGCATTCGACCGAGTATCATGGTCGATGTTGAACTCCCTGTTGTTAAACAATGTCTTTCATGGTCACATAGTTGCTCTGATTTTAGGCAACCTAAATAGCTCATGGTTTTCCATCCTAGTAAATGGTCATCCTTATGGGTTTTTCAGACCCACAAGAAGATTGAAACAAGGGGATCCCTTATCTCCCACATTATTCAACCCTATTAATGAAATTTTAAATTGGAGTCTGAAATACATGTACCATAATAATTACATAGACATGTTTACATTGCCTTTAGGAGCCCAGGAAATTACCCATTTATCTTATGCTGACGACACTGCAATCTTTATGAGAGCCACACACAAATCACTGCACAATATGGTTAAGTTCCTAAAATGCTATGAAATAGCCATAGGTCAGAAAATTAATTTCCAAAAGAGTGCTTTTATAGCTGGGAATAAAATGAGCTCTCTAAGGAGAAATCTGGTCAAGAGTATAACTGGATTCATAGAAGGCCACATCCCTTTCAACTACCTAGGAGTAGTAATCTTCAAGGCCGTGAAAAGAAAATTTATTTCCAATATTTGATTGAAAGAATTAATAAGAAGATTGAAAATTGGAATAATAAATGGCTCAACCATGCTGGGAGGATCATATTAATAAAACATGTCATATGCTCTATTTCTCAGCATACTTGGTGTATAAGGGCTCCTACTGCTCACATTCTGTGCAATGTTTTTGTGGGACAAAACTCATGCAGGTCTCAGAAATAATTGGAAATCATGGCCATCCCTTTGTTACCAAAAGAACGAAAATGGACTGGGATTTCATGATCTTAGAACAATAATATATAGCTTCTCACTCAAGCTTTGGTAGAAAGCTCAGAAAGGGGACACAATTTGGGCACATTATATTTGGGCTGTTTCAAGGACTAATATAACCTCAGAAGCATGGCAAAGAGTCTGCTCAGTTAACAAAATAGAGGAGTATAACTCTCAAGTCCTAGTAGGGAATGGATCATCTAGTTTCTGGATAGTGAATTGGTTGGGGATAGGAGCTCTGGTTCAGTTTTGGGATAATCAACTCTTAGTTTCTTTCCTCTATCTGAAAATCAGTGACTTACTGAAACACAAGGATTAGTACTTACCTGAACTGCAAGGGAAAATTCCACAACATCCTTTCCTCAATCTCAAGTCTAATAGGTTTATAACGGATAACAAACATGATATCATATGGAGACCTTCGACAATGGGAGTGTTTATCTTATCTTAAGCATACCAACTCCTAAGAAATAAGAGGATGCAATCTCCAAACCTAATAAAGGTATGGAACAATCTTACCCCACCTAAGTATTCTATTTTCATTTGGAAACTTCTCAAGGCAAGTTTGCCATTTGATGATGTCTTGCTCAGACTAGATATTATAAATGTGTCTAAATGTGTGCATTTTCAGAATGTAGAAGCTCTATTTCATTTCTTTAATAACTGTCCAATGGTTGAGAAATTGTGGGAATACACGTTTACTGCTCTAGGCTACTCAGTTAGAAGCTTTCCCCATATTTATGATAGGTTGTCATAGTTGTGGTATGTAAATGGAGTCTCTGTGACAAATTCAGAGTAATATATATTTTTCTGTGGAAACTTGTTAGACTCATTGGAGATCTAAAAATAATTTCAGTTTTAATGGAACGGCACAATCTGCACATTACATGTTGTCCCAAATTAAAACACTTACCTCCCTAATCCTGAGTTTGCACCCTATGGTTTTTAATAATGGTTCAGAATATTTACTACAGGTAGGCCTAATGACTACATTAACCAAAAATCCTAAAAAAAAGAGCTAACATAGTTTCTTGGAGGCCACCAGACATGGGATACAAAGTCAACACAAATGCTACCTCCAGGAAGTATAACCCGACAAAAGTAGGCTTAGTTTTCAGGAACACTACTAATGCTTGTCTCTATATGAAAACTCAATAGGTCTTGGTTAAGAGCACACTAGAAGCAGAGATGCATGTGGTGTTGGAAGCAATTTAGGTAAGTTGTCAATTTTAAATGACACCATTGACAATTAAATTGGATTTCTTGTAGGTTGTGAACATCTTGAATGAAATGACCAGACCTCCATGGAGACTGAAGCAAACTGTTTGGAGGATTTGGAAACTTATTGGCAATGCTTAGATCACATTCCAACATTTTTCTAGAGAAGCTAACCAAGTAGTACATGAATTGTCCGCGTTTGATGGCAGTCACTTTGATACAGCAACACTGAGACAACAAGAAATAATTGGAAGAGCTATCAAAGGAGATGATCTCAGCCTACCTTCAGTTAAAATATTTAGGTCGAGTACAACTGATACATGAAATTTCTTTGAGGTTGTTGGAAATGCATCTAGCCTACGACATGAATAACACAAGGCTGGAGTTTGTGTTTGATAGGAATCGTGCATTTCTAAACTACCTACAAAGAGATCACTTTTGTCACTATGAAGCCTACACTCAGGTTTAAGCATCACCACGGTGCTTACCTTAGGAATGGGTTTTGGTTAGTTTCATGTATTAGGTTCTCTTTTTCTATGTTCAAGTTCACCACTTAAACTTTTGTATGACTGATATGTTTATTTTCCTGAAAGGTTTGGGAAGCCTATATATATCACCCACGTCATGTGACTTCAAATTAAAAAAAATGTGACTAGGATTTTGACCTAACTTTGGTCGTGCAGTATATCTTTAGGCCCAATGCTCAACTACTATATATAGGAGCCTTAGTCTTCTAGTAAACCCTAGCTAGTCATAATGTAGATTTTCTCTCTCTCTAGTTTAGATAGAAGGAAGAGAAGAGTACTTCTTCTCCTTCCTTCTCTTTTTCTTTTTCTTTTCTTTTCTTCATCTTATTCTCTTATATCCATGGAATATAATTTAATATCTACCATGGATCTATCTTTTAGAGAGTAGATTAGTAGCTTGGGGATAGTTGTATTAAAGTTTTGATAATTTCTTCTTGAGATTTAGATTTCCCTATCCTAATTCTTATGAATATTTTTTATTGAACTTGTGTTTTCTAAGGATTATGATTTATGCTATGTCATTATGATGATGCACTCATGAATGTATGGTAATATAAAGTTGTGTTAGGCTTCATTGCGATCTTTGAAAGTGTTGAAATTGTGGAGTATGTACAGAACACCGGGAAGATGAGTGCATTCATGTCCTTTGAGAGAAAATCATAATATGTGTTATACCATGATTCTAATTGGCTAAGGAATCACCTGTCGAGTGGTCGATTCGACAAATCCTGGGGGAGGAAAGCCCCTGGCTTACCCCGATTGATTAGCGTGGTGTATGTAGCGACTAGAGTTGTGCTGACTCTAGAGTCACCATGAGGTGTCTTTTCCTTTTCCTCTCTAGGGATTGAGATCCACAGTGGAATGTCTGGGAATGTAGCTCATCTTACTACATATCCGACGGTTGCAACCTACACGGGGAAATGCCTTTTTAGGCGAGCATTGGATTCCTCTAATTGGGGGCACATTGGCATTGGGAGTGAGTGGTTAGGGAATGGTCTACGGTACCATAAGACAAGAGCCCATTACTTAAAATTACGGAGACCATGAGATATGGGTATTATTGTAAGTACCACATATGACAGACGGAGGGAAATACTTGGCTTTCTCCACATTTTATGGCAAGAAAATAAGATAGGTTTATATGTCCATATCTAAATGAACTAAGGATAAAATTAATTTATAAAGCATGTTACGCAAATACCCCAAGTGCATTTTATATAGTTGTTTGCTTTATTTTACTTTCATGCTTTGTAGTTGATAATTGAAAAACCAAAAACCCACCTTTCCATGTTTAGTTTACTAGTTATTCCTCTTACTTGTGCAGAATGATAACCTATACAAGGTTATATTTTAATTGGTACATTAAACCTAGAATCTCTATGGACAAACCCAAGGCTTATCGCTAACTACCCTCTATGTAGTGTAGCAGTGAGAACAGGGTGCAGAATTACAAATCTTGTCTTTAGACCCCCCCCCCCAGCCTCCGCTTAGGTTAATTAGCTATAATGAACAACCTGGGGGTGAAGGAGGCAGGTCAGAATTTTGGTGCCGTTGTCGGGGATGCTATCTGTCTAGGTATCAATTAAGGCATAACATGTTAGTAGAGTAGTTAGTATTGCTTTTATCTTTTGCTTGTTTTTGTTAAATGTTTTCTAGAGTAGGTATTTCTTGAGTTCTCGGTGCAAACCAATGATTCTTGCACTACGATTCCAAAATTTGTGTGTATACTTTTTTTGTGGTTAGTTGAATTTTTTTTTTAAATGTGCGAAAGCCCTCAATGGATGGTAATTTGTAGGGTGTGTCATTATGACCATCCTACGGAGTGTTGCCCAAGGTTGAGTGACTTTGGGAGAAGAGAGGCTCAACGAGTGAGATTTTGTAGGATATGTCATTGCGACCACCCTACGGAGTCATGCTCTTTGATAAGCGAAAGCGAGAGAGAGTTAGGAGTTGTTGGTTTCCAAGGCCGATGAGATCAAAATTGGAACTCATACCACGATTCTCCAAATTCAAGGTTTAGTGGTAACTCAAATTTATGGTATAGAGATGCATATAGAAACCAACACTTTAGATTACATAGTTGGATTTCAACAACATACCCTAAGCCCCAAAACCAATCCCTAGGATTGGTTGCTAAATCGGATTGTGTAGAAATTTTCCAAGCTATAGCTAATGTGATCAAAAGTAGTGATTTAATCGAATCATAAATGCTTAGCGAGATTAGTGATTTATGAACTTGACTATTCTCATGTATTGAGAAAGGTTAAGGGGAAGTGCATGAATTGATGAAAAGGGTGAGCCAACTAGAAACCTAATATTCCAAAAATGAACCATCCCTAGTTGAATGTAAAATTTTGATAGATGAATCCCAAGGGGATGGGGAATGGTTTGTTGAGAGTGAAGAAGTTGAGAAAGGGGCGATTATACTGAATTTTCAATATTACCTATTTTCATCCCTACCTCCACCTATAGAACCAACTCCCACATTTTTGGAAACCTTAGAGGAAACCAAAGGAAGACAATTGAATATTCTAAAATTCCAAACCACCTATTCCCTCTAAGGTTAACTCCTCCTCTACTATATATTCCTCTTGGAATATTCTTAAACCCCACCTTTCTATGTTTGGTTGTCCATGGTGATGGGATACAAACCCGCACCATATGGATAACATTAGAGTCACGCCAATGACTTTAAATATACAGAGCTTCTTGGGAGGCAACCCGAGCTTTGAAAAATTAGATTAGTTTAGTATTTTTTTGGTGTGTTTTCCTATTTGTAGCTTGTTTTTTATGGGACACTATTACACTTGGTATGCATGTTTTTTTGTAGAAAGCATGTGGTTCTTGGAGGAAGGTGAGCAATCGGGGGGTCCAAGTCATGGACCACGTAGACGTACATGGTTTGTGACACTCAAAATGGTGAACAAAGAGGAGAACCAAACCCCAAATTCATGGGGCATGTGGACGTTCACGACTCGTGAAGCTCACATATTTTCCTACACCCCTAATCCCCATTTCTTCCCTACCACCACCCAACCACCACCAATGTACCACCCAAAACCCACCTACCCTCAAAACCCTTGAGACACACACATCGAGACCAAAGAGGTAACTCTCCATTGTGATTCAATTCCTGATTTTATTTGTGATGCACAATAGTGGTTAGATTCAACTTTCTTAATTATAGATTAGGGTAGTATATTGGGGTGATGGTAGTTTGTTCTTTGCATTTTATGATCGTTCCACCAAGGGCAGATTTTAGTGTTCCTTTTCATTATAAGCGCTTTCCTATTTCTTTCCCTTGACATGTGTTCTTTGATTTTGTATATGCATTAAGGACAATGCAAGCTTTAAGTGTGGGAAAGGGGATTAGATAGCACTTATGATTTCTAGTTTTTTTTATGTAGCATATAGCTCTTCTAAGAGCATTTTGAAAATTTTTGAAACTTTTTGAAAAATTAAAAAAATAAAAACTTGGACAAGTTGATAACCCAAAAGGGAAACTTGAGTAACATTAGGAAAAGCCCGGATAGGTCGAAAGACCTAGGTAAAAATGATAGGCTAGGCCTGGCTAGGCTTACGAGCCTAGGAATAAATGAGAGGCCATGTGGGAAAACGTGAGAAGTGAGTACCCTTTGTGTGTTAAAGCTAGGATGAACATCCAAAAGGGCTCCTAGGAAAAATAAGAGAAATTGAGAGAAAATAAAAAACTAGGTTGAATGCATGCTTCCATGGTGGATTTTTTTCAAGACGACTCTTTGATTGCTTTGGAATCTTATTGGGAAAAGTAAGCTAGCTTAACGCTACTCTTTATGGCTTACCTTTTTTCCACATTTTACTTTTTGGTGGTTAGATTTCTTATGTTTTTTGGGAAGTGTGAGAGTTGTGAGATTCTTACTCTTTTGGGGGAAACAGTGTAATTTAGGAATAAGTTAAATGTCTCAGTTAACCTATGTATACATGCTACATTTTCCTTGATTCATTGTCTTATCTTTGTTTACTTGAGGACGAGTAAAGGGTTAAGTGTGGGGAGTCTGGTCTACTTCATTATGCATGCGCTAACCATTGTATTTGGCATAGTTTTAGCTAGTTTTATTTGGTGGGTTGCTAGTATTAGTTGAGTTTACGTGACAAGGGGTTTAGATGGCCATGTTTGGTTTTATTGTCTAAATCCCGCATTTTGTAGAATTAATTGGTACTAATGGACATCTTTTATCCATGGGTTCCTTGTTCTTCCTTGTAATCATCTTTAGTAGGTCGCTCATGGGTACTTCTTGGTTACATTCTATGTGAAGATCGTTTGTAAGGGTGGTAGAAGATATTCAAGGCCATTCACAAGGATGGTAGAAGATATCAAAGGCCATCCACCCCTAGAATGGTAAGAAAAGAAGGCCATAAGCATCATTACGTGGTAGAAGGAGATTGAGGCCAAAGATATGTAGAAAGAGAGTTCTAAGCAGCCATTGAAGAAACGGTGAATTATGGTCCGATGAGTTGTGCTTAGGTCTGAGACTGATCCGAGAAGAATTAGCCTTCAAGGTTGGTTCCATTGGATTTATCTTCTCGAGCACTACAATATCGACTACTCAAACTCTTAAATTGGAATAAAGGTTAACCCGTGGCAAAGCAAACAAGTTCAGTCAACCGAGGCACAAACTGGTCGGTGTCAGCCGTTCATGGATGGCACCAACAGCCTGCGCCAAAGGAGCTATCCCACGCCAAAATGATCAGCACAAGGCCTTGGTGTGAGGCTAAGGTTCGTGCAAATAAGATCTGTGTAAGGCCAAGGTTCATGCCAATATGTTCCGCACGAGGCTATGGTACCACTTGTGCCAGACACAACGGGCCGCCTATACAAAGTTTAAATCCCACTCCAAACATCTAAGTATGGGCACGAGACATACCATTTTTTACGTCCTGTGCCATTCCAAGTCTATGATGCCTAGACCAGACAGAGGGGTTTGGATAATCACACGGCCCATGCTAAATCTTTTAGCAGATCAACCTTCTAGACCACAGCTTGCACCAAAAACCACGGGCGTGGATCAGAAGGCTCAACATCAACACATTGCTGGCGCCCCATGCCAGATTTCATGGCTCGTTCTAGAGGCATGATGTGGCCTATGCCAACCCCAGTGTCCCACACTACATGAAGGGGAACAACCCACACCAGAGCTCGCGTCCCACCCCACCAAGGACATGCCACGGATTATAACATCCGTGACGGCCCGCGCCAAGCGGCAGTTTCTCAATATTTTTGTCATAACTCTCTCAATTTTCCTCTAATTTCCATCTACTGTATATTGAAATAATTTTTTTTCTGAGCTCTATCTAACACACTAAATCCAGCTCTAGAATATTCACGGATTTGAGCAGTTTATTCAAGAAAGATTCTGCCACAAGAGGAAAAGGGTGACTAGGGTTTGACCTAACTTTGGCCTATTTTTGGCCTATCTTTAGGCCCAATTATCTACTACTATATATAGTAGTTTTATTATTTTAATAAATCCTTGCCATTCATAATGTAGATTTTTCTTCTCTCTAGTTTAGATAGAAGGAAAAGGAGAGTACTTCTTTTCTTTCTTTCTCTTTTTCTTTTCTTTTCTTTTATTCATATTATTTTCATAGATGCATGGAATTTAACTTATTATTTTCCATGGATCTATCTTTTAGAGAGTATATTAGTAGCTTGGGAATAGTTGTTTTCATATTTTGATAATTTCCTCTTGAGATTTAGATTTCCCTATCCTAGTGCTTATGAATATTTATGCTTGAACTTGTGCTTTCTAAGAATTATGATTTATGCTATGCCATTATGATGATGTACTCATGAATGTATGTTAGTATAAAGTCATGCTAGGCTTCACTGCAATCTTGGAAAGTGTTGGAATTGTGGAGTAGGTACAGAACACCCGGGAGATAAGTGCATTATGACCTTTGAGAGAAAAATCCTTAAATGTGTTATACCGTGATTCTGACTAGCTAGCTATGTTGAGAAATCACATGTCGGGCGGTCAATTTGTCATATCCCAGCGTGGGAAAGCCCCTGGCTTACCCCGATAGATTGGCATATTGTATGTACGGCTAGATTTGTGCCAACTCTAGAGTCATCACAAGGTATCTTTTTCTTTGCCTCTCTAGGCCTAGGGATGGAGATCAAAAGTGGAGTGTCCGGGAATATAATGCATCTTACTACATATCTAATGGTTGTGACCTACACGAGGCAATTCCCTTTTGGGCGGGCATTGGATTCCTCTAAATGGGGGCACATTGGCCTTGGGAGTGAGTGATTAGGGAATGGTGTGCAGTGTCGTAGGACTAGAGCGCATTGCCTATAACTACGGAGATGGTGAGATATGGGTATTATGGTAAGTACCACGTGTAGCAGACGAAGGGAAATACCTGGCTATCTCTACACTGTGTGACATGAGCATAAGATAGGTTTATAAGTCTAGATGTGCATGAATCTAGGATATTAGTCAAGTATCAAGCCTGTTACACAAATAACCCCAAGTGTCATTCTATATAGTTGTTTGCTTTATTTTACTTTCATGCTTCAAAATTGATAATTGAAAAACCAAAAACCCCCATTTGCATGTTTGCTTTACCAGCTATTCCTTTCACTTGTACGAATTGAGAATCCCTATAGGGCTATGTTTTGATTTGTACATTAGACCTAGCATCTATGTGGATAAATCCAGGATGTACCGCTAACTACCCTCTAGGTAGCATAGTATTGAGAATAGGGTTTATAATTACAAATCTTATCTTCCAACCCCTCAGCCTCTGCATGAAAGCTCAATGCAACTATATAGAATGAAGCTATATTCATGAAAGCTCAATACAACTTTATTTTACTTACAAATCTTGTATTGAGGCTACGACTATGACCGCATTGCCTATTACAAATATTATCTTCCAACCCCTCAGCCTCTGTATAGGTTGATTAGCTACGACTAACGAACCTAGGGGGAGGCAGGTTAATCCAGGAGGTAAGTAGTACAACCAATCCTGAGTTCCATCTTGAAGAGAGAACAGAAAAGCCCACATATTATAATCATCTTCCTAAACACGTGGAGGCTTCATGTTTGGACATACCAAGTGGAACGTAGACAAGTGCTTTTTTGTGTCTTTCCCTGCTATAACGTGGAAGGTGAGAAGACAAATGATCATTTAGCTCTTCAGCTTGCAGCTCACTTTTGGTGGTAAAGGGGGTAATGTGATGCAAAACGGCTGACTTTCCAAGTTAGGGACCATGAGCTCCCTCAATGTTCTATTATCCTTAGTCATCTCTTATGGCTCTTCTACCAACACAAATAGTCTAGGTTGAACCTCTACTCTAGCTCTCTGCTTCCTTAGTTTCCAACTACCTGTGTTATCAGTCGAGTAATACAAAACACCTAAGTTTTTAGTACTAGTATGTAGCATAACCTAGAGGCTAAAATTACTTTTCCAAAAGAAACACTAGCAAATAGATGAAAAGGAAACAAGATAGCTTTCACAAAAGTATAATACAAGAATCAACAAGAAAAAAAAGCAATACTAACTACTCTACTAACTTGTTATGCTAATTTACAGTTAAACTGATTAGCATCCCTGGCAGGGGTGCCAAAATTTGACCCACTTCCACCCGCCATTGTTAAAACCAAGAGGAGAACTTACGAGAGGGTCAAAGATAAATTTTATAGTTCTGCACTAAACTCACTACTATGCTACCAATAAAGTAGTTAGCGGTAAGCCCTAGGTATATTTACAGAGATGCTAGGGCCTAACAGACACTTAAACACAATAACATCCGGGTTGTAAACCGTATGTTATGCTAAGAGTAGACAGTATAGTAAACGGGGAGGAGTTTTTTTTAGTTATCAACTACAAACATAAAATTAAAAAGCACGCAAACTATATAACCTAGACCCTTAGGGAATGCTTGTGTAACATGGTTGATTATATGCTTTGAACCTCGATTTATTAACCTGTGAGATTTCAACAACCTAATATAGTTTCATAGCACGTGGTGTGGTCGGTGGTAAGCACTTCCCCGTAATTAGGGTAGTACAATAAGGTTTGACCGTTGTTGTAGGCCTGTTTCTCCCCTGTATGATTACATCCCTGGCACTCCACCACGAATGATCTACTCCCTAGGCCTATAAACGAGGGAAAAGGAGGTAGGCATCTTATCTATGACACTAGGACCTCTTACAACCCTAGCTTGCTAATTTTTGCTATCTCTACCCATATCTCTTCGGATTACCCTTAATAGTCAGCTAAAACTAGTTTGTTGTCATTGTAATAGTAAAACTAGAAAAAGAGGAAAAGATCTACGTGCACACCCCCTCATGAACCCGGACCTTGCTACTCATATCACATCCAAGGTTTCTCTTCCCCGAGGGGTATCAATATTTGCATCAACATGAATATAGACTAGATTGTGTGCTAATAGATTTTACTAGTCATGCAACTATAACATTCAATAACAAGTCACAATAATATCACAAGCACAATAGTTAGGATGAACTAAGAATCTCACAAAAGCATAAATCAACACATGGATACAATTATCCCCAAGCTATGGAAAATACTCCCTAGACATGGAATTCTAATATAGATCTAAATTCCACATCATAGAATTAAAACAAAATAAAAAGGAAGGAAAGAAAGAAGAGATAATGTTTCTCTCTCTAAAATGCTCTATAAATTAAAATACTAAGACTAAAAGAGTAAGAAAAAGTATGAAACCCTAGTAGACTAAGACTCTATATAGAGTAGCAGGGATTTGGCCTAAAAATAGGCCCAAAATAGTCCAAAAATGTATAAAACCCTAGTTCAGCTGCAGATGGCGCAGTCTGCACTACCTCCTTGCTTCGTACCAGCACAAGGAGCCCAATTTGGTTTGGCCCATTTGATCTGTGCTGGTGCGGGTAGCAAGATCTGGCGTAGGTGGTGCCTCTTCTTTGGCGCAATTTGTGGTGTCTATTTTGGGTCATGTCCAGCGCGATCCCTGGCATCTGGTGCAGCCCGTCATCAGGATTGTAATTTTTGCACTTTTAATCCATGGGCTATGTCGTTTGGCGCAGGCTCACTTTGCCTAGTATTTTTGCACATGGTGTTCAATTCTTCACATCCCGCTTATTGGTCTCTTCATTTTCTCTTGAAATGATGCGGGCCATCGAAAACGGGATGGTCAAGGCCCATACTTAGCCATTTTGGAGTGAAAATGAGTACATGATCATGCGGCCCGTCGAGATTGGATCATTCCCAGAATTTGGTGCAACTCTTGGACCGTGATTCTTCATATATTCCATGGTCGTTTTGAACTTCAATACCACTTATCTTTAGCTTCATCCTTCTACTACCACAATTTGATGTATGTCGTCTCTATCTTGTACCATTCTAATGTGAATGGAATTTGACCTCTTCTACCGACCTTATGAACGGCCTTCAATGTATTCTACCATTCTTGCGAATGGCCTTCAAGATCTAGGTGTCCGTGAATACAAGATGTCCAATAGTACCAGTTAAGTCTACAAAATGCAAGATTTAGACAAGAAAACCAAATGTGGTTGTCTGATGTGCCCATTTTATATGGTTATATTAGGACTTTTAGGATTCACTTTTTTACACTTTGCCTTGAAATTCTTTAAGGAGAGTTAAAAGAGACTTTTATTCTTTTATTACTTTTCTAGAGGATTTTGTGTGACAAGGCAATTTGTTTGAAGACTTTGAAGAATACCTTTAAAGATTTGAAGACTTGCATTTGAGCTTTTGAAGACTTGAAGAATTTAATATAAGTGAAGTGAAGAGGAGGACTCGGAACAAAAAAGAAGAAAGAAATCAAGATGTTGAAACTTGGCTCCATCGTGACTCACGATAAATTGGTCATGAGTCGCGCAAACGGGTGGCCAGAACCTTTCTTACTTTTTTTTGTACTATAAATACTAAATCTTATCCTCTCCTACTCCTCTGTTCTCCTTCCTACTATTTTCTGGGTTCAAACCCCTAGTTTTCCTTTCTTTCTTTTCTTATTTTTTGTAGGTTAATTATGTTTTTTCATTATCTAGGTTAGTTTAATCTTGGGAGCAGTTGATTGAAGCTTCTATATCTATTTCGTAAGAACCTCTATTTCACTCTATCTTGAAGCATTTGTTATTTAGCATTCATGTGTTTTAATGTGATGCTTTACATCATTTATATCATGGGTTGTTTGAGAATAAGAAGTGTTTGTATTATTTAAGTGTTCGGGTGTTAGGGAGGTTGCAAATTTATTAACTCATTTGCCATGAAAATCAAAGAACATGGACTTAGAAATTCTAGTGTATAATGTGTTTTAATTCTTACTAGATAAGTATGTTAGTGTGGATTGTTCTCATATTTATCCTGTAGATGCAATGAAAGGTTGAATCTTTAATGTGGTTTGTTCTAGGTTTAACCTAGTGAAGGCTATGTTTGGTTAAATGGCTATGTCTTTGGTAGAAGGCTTGTTGTTATCAAATTTATGCTTCTTCGTGTATATTGCTATTGATGAAATACCTTTATGGTGTGGTTTTCCTAAAGTGATTATGAATGAGTTTTGCAAATCGTTGTTTGTCTTTGCAAATTACTATTAAGAAGGAATGAATGTTGATCTTCGAATGGGAAGTTTTAGCATTCCCCATAGGAAACTAATGTGATAGAATGAGTGAATGGTTCAATGATCTACATTAGGTTTGGAAGTGGATATTAATTGCCCCCAAGGCTTTGTCTTTTGTAGTTTTTACCCAATTTTCTTAGTTGATCATTCACTGCCCTGATAATGAAATTGATCACATGGTTTGCCCCGTCCCCCCAGATCATGTCCGCCCAAGCCTCGGCATTGGGTTTATCATTTTCTCTTGCTTGTTTCAGCTTCCTCCCTAATGCTCCCTTACTGCTCTCTACCACCTCAATTGGCCCCTTTCTTGTTGGGTTTCCAGTGGCATTTTCCTTTTTCCTTCAGGGAGCCTTCTCCTCTGGATCTTTTGACGCAGTCTGGGAGCAAGCCCTCTCTTGCACATCTATGAATTTCCCTTTTCATGTGGATACAATTATTCATATCATGGCCACTCTCTTTGTGGTTGTTAAAGAATTTGGGCAACTCTCTTTTTCAGAGGAAGTCTTTATTGGGAGGGGAAGGTTGAAACTACCCTTTGTGAATAGTGTGTATTTCCACCTAGGTCTTGGTTAGGGGAACATAGCCTTCGAGGCCTTTGTTAGAATCTTCCGACCAATTTAGCCTTAACTTTGAGGCTTTATACCCCTTTTCACCCCATTTGTCCTCTCATTTTCTCTTCGTAGCTTTCTTGATCTTCGAATACTGTTCCATGATCTCTTGTAGTTGAAGTCGGTTGAGTCAAAGGTTGGCCTAGAAGAGAGAAAATAGAGCAACCCCTCGTGCGGGAAGTTCCAGAGGGATTACCTTCCATGAGGGCCAGATCCTCACTCCTTTTCAGAGAAACTCAAGGTCTTGAAACCTTGCTCTTCTTCTTTTTCTCTTTCCACAACTAGGTTAGCCACCTTTTAGCCTACTTTTAGGCTTCACTGTACTTGTAATTCTCTATAATATGTTTCCTATCCATGATGTTGAGGGTCTTTTGAAGATACATGTCAAAGTCTTTGATTAAATTCACCTCGATCATCCCAAGTCGAAGGCCATATGGTTGAAAACTATCAGTAGTAGCTGTGAAAGTTTGGTATAATTCTTCATTGTCCCTCTCGGCCTTCTACGTTTCCTTAAAGGCAATCACGCAAAGCACTTTATTTGACTTAGTGGTTCACTCTAAAGTTGACGCCATAGATCGAAGCTCACGGAATTGGTTTTTCAATTCTTAAAGCTTATTAGTGGCTGTGCAAATGGATGCGTGGACCATATCCAAATTATCTTGATGCATATTGGCCTTGCGAAAATAAAGCTATATGGCTTTGTGGGGCTGAGAAGATGCCACCCCCCGGAAGTTTAAAAGGCCTTAGGAGCAGGGATACATTCATGAATGGAACCAAACCTGACTTTGGTGGTGACCTCTTCAAGGACCTCGTTGTGCCAAGATTTGTGATAGCAATAGTCATCGAAAAACCCATCCTTAGCCGTAGCTAGAAGTCCCTTTACTCTCTCAAACAAATAAGTGTATCGAGGAGTTCTTTTTGCCTATCATGAAGACTAGTACGCCATAAGCTAAGCTCTTCATAATAGTCTTGAAGCTTCTCCTCGAGTCAAAAAAAATTATACAAGAATCAAGAGGCCTCGATTCGATGATCTCATTCCTATGATGCCATTCTTTCATCACTTGAAATAAGAAGAACTTAAAGATGGTCCCCCTTTTCAATTTGGGGGAGGGGACGGTAGGGAACCAATCTTGAATCTACAAAAGGACAAAAAGTAAAAATGCATAAGTAAAGAAAATAATTTTCATTCATTATTAGGAAAAAAGTACATTAAAAATCCTAATGACAATAATTCATACATTTTCTCTTTCCCCTACGCTATGCTCCGCATGAGTAGAGCTTGAAGAATGTATCCTGCTCTTAGGCTATAGCCGAGTCCGGAGGTCAAGTTGGCTCCACTCAATATCTGCATCCACCTTCTAACAGTGGATTTCCTCCACAGTGAAGAGCCGGTCATAGGTTTTCAAGTGCTCGAGCAATAGGAACTCGACAGCCCCATCCTGGATGGACTTTCACTAAAGGTTGTCAAACTGAGAAGTGTGGGAGTTTTTATTGAACACATCTAGCATGGTGGTATATTTGGAGGGAAAATCCTTATAGATTGAATTAGCCAGGGCATTCCGAGTGACCCCCATGCAGAGCTCAGACAGGGATGAGAACGAGGCACGAAACCCTTGGGTCTTTAAAAGCTTGTTAGTGTGAGCCTTAAGAACAAAGGCTTTTTGCTCAGAAGAGTATAGATTGACCATCTTGGCATACTCGGTGGTCAAAGATTTGACAAACCTCTCCACCTTTAACATATTCTCTCGAAGCTCCTTCAATTCCTCCTCATGTTTCGAGGCCACCTTTTCCAAATCCTCCTTGTGATCGAAGGTGACCTTCTTGAGTTCTTCTTGAAGCTCATTACCTTGACCTCATAGAATTTCTGCAGATCCCCCATCTTCGTCCTAGCATCCCGGGCTTGGTTTGGCCTAGCCAATAACTCTCAAAGGATAGCATCCAGGGTGCCCGCAGCAGTGACCACTCCTGGAAAAGTGGTAAGGTTGGGGTCAACCACCTCCAGAGGAATTAGGATACCCTCTCCCAAGGTGGACTTGGCCGTAGAGTCAGCTTGGGACTAAGCGAGAGTCTGATTAGTTGTCATTTTCCTTTGGGGGGGAATAAGAGAAGAATGGCCCTCACAATCCCTCTTTTTCTAGCTGACTGATCTTAGGTCTCCGGCTAGGGCTGAGGGTGAGGCTGATAATGGGGACTCGTGATCTGCTCATTTAAGATGAGCTATTTTACTTTCTCCTCCTAAATTGAAAATTCTGGTAAAATCCACTAAAATGGACAAAAAAAAGAAAAGTTAATAAAAGAAACACAAGGTGGAAACAACCAAAGAAAAAATTAAGATGTTACAAACACCTTCGTGTGGTAGGGGGAACTCCTAGAAGGGGCCTCCACCACATAAGCAGGCTCCGCGGGCCCCAAAATAGCCTCCAAAGCCTCAAAATGGGCTCTAGGGCCTCTTAAGATCCAGCATACTTTGTCTTCTTCAATTTTTTGGCTGCCCCATACTCGGCAGCTGAAGGGGCCTTCTTCTAAGCCTTTTTGGGCCTCCTACCCTCGCCCTTTTTCTTCTTACCCCTTCTCTTCTCTGCAAAAAAAGGGATTTAAGGAGTTAGTAGGAGGGGGGCTTAATCTGAACTGGTTCCTTGTCATAAGCCCATTTTTCGTAAACCTCTGATGCCAGGTTTAACTACAATTCCTAGAAATATATAAGGGCTCATTCATTAGCTTGTCCCTATTATCTACCACACTATTTGGAGTAGATTAATTAGAAACTTTCTCAAATTTGGGTTTCAAATTCCACCACGGGACATAATAGTACTATACATCACTATCAAAAGTGAAAAGTGGGGGTTGGTGCCATCCTCAATAATTTGAAAAGATTTTAATGGGATGGTTCAAGAACCTTACACTAAGAGTAAGAATCTCCACGATTTTCATATCTCCATGCTTTACGGCTCTGCTATAGGAAAGGTAGTAAAGGGACCTAAATAATTCGTAGCTAGGGGTGACTACTATGCTATAGCACTGGGTCATGAATGCCATAGCATAAAGTATGATGTTTGAATGGAGTTGGGACAAATTGATTTGGCAATTCTTGAGAAGTTGAGAGAAGATGGGGGGTAGGGGAATGGAAAGGTCGAACCTAAAATGGCGCTCTAAACAATACACCTATCGGGCTTCTGGTCTTTGAGGGTTTTGTCATCTCGAAAGACCTCCAATTTTAAGCCTTCCAGAGCCCTAATCACAGACGAAAAGGTAGATAGTAGATTGGAAATTTCCATGAGGATTTGATGGGGCTTTCGGGGATAGGAGTTAAGATCTTTTTGAAAATGAAAGGTCAACCGTCCCCATCCTTTTGGATCATGGCCTCCCTCAAAACCCTAGACCTCGAGGTGACCCACTTCCAGAGGAAACCCCTAGGTGGTGCCGAATAATTTGCTAAGCTCTCTTTTTCTACCCTACCAGACAAATTAGAACCAGTGGTCGAGGAGGAAATGGCACCAAAACCTTGAAGGTAGGTGTTCTCAACTCCACTGTAGGAGATATAACAGAAACATAAGCCGGAATCGCTCCTTTCCCCCCTAAAGGTATTTGTGACATTTTATGAAAAGAAAAAGATGAGTAAAGGGGAAATGGCTGACTTACTAGTATTGTGGCCAGAAAGAATTAGCCGGAGCTCTACAAAAATCTCTACAAATGATGAGTTCTCTGAGAAAGAAGAAGGAGTTTGAAAAATGATGTGGGTGAAAAGTAAATCAAGACGCTTTATAGAAAATTATATAGAGGGAAGAAAAGGTAATGATTTTTTCATGTTGCCAAACAGTAAGTAAGGACATGGGTATATGAGCCGCGTGGGTGTAAATTCCATGTATTAATGAGAAACGTAGCTCGCAAGGAATCCAATACGGACCTTACACGCTTGAAGGCATGAGTGAGTATCACACCCCTCATGTCTTTTCTACTTCTCGTGCCCAAAGCCCTCTCATGAATAAGAGATCCCCCTCACTCCTTGTTTTCAAAGCCCAAAAGCCCCGTGTAAATAAGTGGGACCGAAGCAAAAGACTAATTTGATGGATCCTTAAACGGCCTTGGGAATGAACCCCTGAAACCCTGGGGGGCTTGAAAATCGCACCCTAGCCCACCTTCACCCAACATCATTAAAATCGAGTGAGGACTTATGAGAGGGTCAAAGATAAAATTTATAGTTCTTCATCCAACTCACTACTATATTACCAATAAGGTAGTTAGAGGTAAGCCCTGGGCATGTCCATATAAATACTAGGGCCTAATAGTTAACACAACCATGTTTGAGTTATCAATCGGTACGTGTTGCTAGGAGAAAACAGTATAGTAAATAGGGGGGGGTTTGTTTTTCAGTTATCAAACATAAAAGTAAAAAGCACATAAACTATATAAACTAGACACTTGGGAAATTCATGTGTATCATGGCTGATTCAATTCATTCACATGTGAGATTTCAACAAACTAATATAGTCATCTGGTGCAGCCCATCATCCATATAGTCATTTTTTCACTTTTGATCCACGGGTCGTGTCGTTTAACACGGGCCATCATCAAAATCCTTATTTCACTCATTATTTATGGGCGGGCTGCTCAATTCTTCATATCCTGCTATCTGGTCTTGATATTTTGCACTTGAAACGGCATGGACAGTTAAAAATAGGACAGCCTGCACCCACACTAAGCCGTTTTGGAGTGAAAATGGGCATCTAAGCATGCAGTTCGTCAAGATTTGCGTAATCTACGCTGGGCCTTGGTAAGGCTCATGCCAAAGTCCCTTGGTGTGGCCCGTATCCCCGAGGAGGCATGGCTCACACCTCAAGGTGTATGGCCCGCATCGTCTGGAGTAGACCGAGTCAAATAGGGCACGTCATCTAGCGCGGGCCATTAGTGCCTTGCTTGGTGCGACCCACGAGCGATCCGCAATGACCTGTTAATGCTTTGGCCTGCAAAACATCTTTCCTTTGCTACAGATGAACAGTTAGTCTGTTTTGAGAGTTCTTGTAGTTGATTTTATTTTTCTCGGGGAGATTAATCCCATGAAACAAACCTTGAAGGCTGATTCTTCTTGGATCATTCCTAGAATTCGGTGCAACATGCGGACCACGATTCTACGGATTCTTGGTCATTTTGAACATCAATGCTGCCTCTCTTTGGATCCATCGTTCTACTAACACGATTTGATATTTGTGGCCTTCATCTTCCACCATTCTAATGTGCATGGCCTTCGACCTCTTCTACCAGCACTGCGAACGGGCTTACATATCTTCTACCATCCTTGAAAATTGCAAATGGTCATATGTGTTTATGCATTTGTCACATTTAAGAAAATCACAATAATATCATAAACACAAGTAGGGCAAGTTTCTGTAGGATACGCCAAGTAACAAATTTCACATGATTTAATATATGGTTCATTTACAGGCTTTGTCATCAAAGATTTCACCATGGATGCAAGGGCCGAGACTTGATCCTCAAGTTTCACAATATTTGAAGATTCATTTACGTGCATTGGATTTATCCTTCTCAAATCGGCCCTTGAGCTAAATTTTCTCGATTCTTCCGCAAGCTCCTTACACAGTTGCATAGCCTCGGAATATGTTCTGCTTCCAAGGGTACCACCATGAGAACTTCTTACCAACCCTTGATCTTTATCAAGAAGGCCATTGTAGAAGTAATAAACCAAATCCCCCTCCGAATAACCATGGTAAGGGCAACATGCAAGAAGCTTCTTGAACCTCTCTCAATAGTCGAAGAGAGATTCTTCATGCCATTGAAGGATGTTGTGTATGTCCTTCTTCAAGGTGATAGATCTACAGGCCGAGAAGTATTTGGCTAGAAACTTCATTTGCATATCGATCCAACTCTTAATGATCTTGGGTGGTAGGTAGTGGAGCAATCTCTTGCACCATCCCTTAGTGTGAACGGGAATGCCTTCAGCTTATAGAAATCTTCATCCACTCCATGGGGAACCGTACCACCACACAAGAAGTGAAATCTGGTGAGGTGTTTGTTAGCATTCTCCCATTGCCTACCAAGGAATATAGGTAGCATATTGATGAACTCGGTCTTTAGCTCAAAGTGCCCGTTCGATCTTACCATGGGATACGCAATGCACATTGGTTGCTGATTGAGGTTGGGGGCCACGATGTCTCTTAACAAAGCCTTCCCCGAAGGAATCTTCCTTTGGTGGAGAGGAGAAGCCCTTGAAGGAGGATGTTGAGGTCCCCCTCCCAGATGCTCATCTTCGTGCTCAAGTGGAATTTCCATAGAGGAAAAGGTATCCACAAAATGGTCACTGGGAGGGGTGTTATTCACACTTTCCAAAGAAATCCTCCTAGCTAGTCTCAAATTCAACTCTAACACGGGGTCGTAGTGTAGGGGTTCTTGTAAAGAGGATCGCATACGAACCTTGCACCAAGAACTCGACCAATATGTCTAGAAGCCAAGTGAAAGTGGCAAATCAACAAAGAAATCAAAATAAAAGTAAACTAAAAATATTTACAATTAGCATATAATCACACATAATATGCCCAAACACTTAAAAATAAACGCCTCTTTCCCGGCAGCTGTGCCAAAATTTGGGAGGTCATCGTTGTACCTCTCAAAGTTAATACTTTTAAGCCCTGATGCTTCCTATCTGCAATTAAGCAGACAATGAAAAGTCAGGGTCGTCCACGAGAAGAGGGATCTTTTCAAGTGTTTAAACATATATAGGAGAAAACATACTGGGCATATACATACATAGATACATATAAAAACATGTAAACAAGGGGGTTTTGGTCGGTTTTTTATCCTAAGTTATCAAATTGAAATGCAACAACAAGCAAAGCAAGAGAACTATGATAATCATGCAATACAACTAAAGATACAAATGGAGCCTTGGGGACAATCGACTTCCACTTTCAAACTTCATATAGCTCGTTGATTCATTCACTCATTCAATTACATTTATTGTATATTGGGAATGTTATCACTTCTCATTCAAAGATCAACATTAATTCCTCCTTAAGATTAGTTTGCAAAGACAAACAATGACCACTTGAAAACCTCATTGATGATCACCCTAGACAAAAAAAATCATAGGGGTATTTCATCAATGGCATTTCACCCAAAGGACCATAGGTTTGATAACAAGAAGCCTTCTACCAAAGACATATTCCTTTAACCAACTAAAACATTTATTAGGTTAAACTTAGAACAAATAACATTCAAGGTTCAACCTTTCTTTGTATCTATATGATAAATATGAAAAAAAAACCACATTAACATACTCATCTAGCAAGAATTACCATACATTATACACAAGAAGTTCTAAATCCTTGCTTTTGGATTTCCATATCAAATTAGTTAAGAAATTTGGAACTTTTCTAACACTCTAACATCTTAATCTTACAAACATTTCATATACTCAAACAACTCATGGTATAAATGAGGCAGAACACAACATTAATGGCGTAATAAATGCTATCCAATAAATGTTCATGAATGAGCAAACATAGAATCTTACTACATAAGTTTGGAAGCTTCAATCAATTGCTCCCAAGAACTAGATTTAGTTACAAGAGTTCATACTATTTAATTTTAAACAACCAAACATAATACAAGAGAATTCAAAGATGACAATGGAAGAAAATAGGGTTATGAACAGTACCAAAAATGCAGAAGACGAAGATTGTGAATGAGAGAAAGAGAGTGTTATTTATAGTACAAAAAGGATAAGGTTAGATCTGGCCACCTGTTGTACACAAATTGCGATGGTACGTCGCAATTCGAGACAGATTCATCGCAATTCGCAACAAGTGCCAGAATTTAACCATGTTTTCTTTTCTTCTTCTTGTGGTAAACACTTATCTTCACAGTGATTCCTCTCATTTTTCAAGTCTTCAAGGTCTTCAAAAAATGGTCTTCGATGGGCCCCAGTCTTCATGTCTTCAAAGAAAGTCTTAAAAAGTCTTCAAAAATATGATCTTTAATGGCCTCCAGTTTTCAAGCCTCCGTGTTCTTCCCTTGTCACACAAAATTCACTTAGAAGAGGTAAAAGAGCGTAAAGTTGCTCTTACCCCTCCTAAGAGAATTTCAAGGTAAAACAAAAGATCTTGATAATAAAAGAGCATAAAAGTGACCAAAAACAGTACTAAATTATGCACATAAAATGGACAAATCAGATAGCCATGTTTACTTTTTTGTCATTACAGATTGACAATTTAATATCACCTTTTGTGAGATCCATATCTGCCACAATAAGAAAGAGCATTGGTCAAAACGAACTCACACAAGAAAGAAAAATAATGATACAACAAACTATAAAGTGGACAGTAAAATACAGTATATTATAGGTGAACAAGACAACTTTAGTGTCAGAGTCAGCGTGGGAAAAATCTTCAGTATGTATGCAAAGCACAGCCACGATTGGCATCTCCTTAGTATAACGAGCGCTCAATTTGGGAAGCTTAGACTTAGGAACTTTGTAGTTCTATGAAGGTACATTAGACTTAGGAATTTGTTAGGCTTTTATAAAAAAAACATCTCCTACGCCAATCATCAATGTTTCTTGGGAAGCCACTCACAAGCTCAACCCCAGAAATCACAAGATATAGGTTAAATTCGTCCACAATATTTTTCACTTTTCAAAGATGGTAGAAATTGTGGAATAAGTTAATTGCGAAAGGTATGTTTTCATTTTCACACACACAAAGAAACCCATCATAGAAGCGATTCCCTTAGGATGTAATTGGGCGAATGCAATTTTATATGAACGAAGCAGTGCATCACATGTTTGGAAAGTGGAAAATAGATGCCAAATTTTTTATATGCTAAATAACAAGAAATATAGCAAGGAAGAGGGTTACAAATGCACTCAGATTTGGAAGGTGGGCGAAGCTTATAAATAGACTAAAAAAGAAAGAAGTACTTTAAGTCATTTACATAAGAGATGGTCAAGATACTGGGAATGGTGGAGGATCCAGCAACATGGTTGGAATCCCTGTTAGAAGCAGCATTCTCTACGGGGGACTTACTGTGGTTAAAAGAAGACATGGAGGTCCTAAAATGGGAGGTAATAATCTTAGTTAAAATTCAATTGAAACAAATCTAGTAGAAAAAGGATTTACAGAAAATAGACTGGAGAAAATGATCGAAAACAAGTTACTCAGACAACCAGAATCATAGAAAGTACTCCAATCCCAAAGAACACAACAGAGATATGAGTGATAATTTAAACAAGGGAACTTACTCTTGAAGGAACTGAAGGTCGATTACGCGCAGAAAATTTAAGAGGTAGTAGAGGAAGAGAAACCCTGGAATGGAGGGGAGAAGCTGAAAAAAAAAGTGAAAAAGGGAACTTATATATAAACAATAAAAGGAGAAATTGAGGAGGAAAGCATAATGATGAGTATCTAACGAAAAGAAAAGTACCTTTTTGCTTATATCGAGATGGCAACGGTATATAAAAAGACAGCACAATTCTTAAGGGCCTACATTAAATGCTTCGATTCAAATTCTCCATTTAAGAGATATAGCAATAAAAAATGGCAGTGAACTGTGGGCTGGAATACTGAACAAAGGGGAGAAAATTGCGGATTCCAAAAAAAAATCGCTAATTTCTCCTTGTCATGAGGAGCTCAAGATTCAAAAATTTATAATTTGAAGTACGATCACAGATAGAAATGCAACCAACAAAACTACATCACTTTGCAAGGCTGGACGTAGCTTGTTTAACATCAACATTTTGTACAAGAGTAACATTAGTTCGCACTCAAGCTACAAACAGCACCATCGCTTCGTTTCTTATAATCTTCATGGCTAGGGGGGCTAATGGTGTATGTGTGGCCCACCAATCAAAGAGCTAAGAGTCGCTACGCTTAGCCTAGCATTATCTTGCCAAGATTAGGTCCAAAACAAGGAACAAGTAGACGCATCGAACACAAGAATTACCAATCGTGGCAGAGAATGTGGTCAAAGTTTGGACACACAACAAAGACAAAGGCCACAACCGAGAAACATGGTGGGAGTAGCGTATCCATGATCTCAAATTCCTAAGAATGGGGAACTGGAAAGGGAATGAACCTATAAATAAAAAAACTCGATAGGAGTTAAGGTATGCGCTACGACATAGAGAAAATTCATTTCTTGAAGAGAGGACTGACTTGATCATCAGAGGTGCTCTCCCGAAATTACATCTGGGGCTGCATTTGCAGGTGAAGGAATTGAAACTAGTGAACCAACAAGAGGCTACTTGGATAGGCAATCACATCAGGCGCGCAATGTGCTGGCCCAAGACAAAGGTTGCAGCAATAAATAAGCGTGTGTGAACACGCGCAAGTTGGGGACACGTGCTTTGAGGATCAGGCACGTGTAAAGGATTCCCACAAGTGGATTCCCATGCCAAGGAAATACTCGACTGCAGATCGTAAGCAGTATTTTTTTAGTTGAATCTCCACGGACTGAAGAATTCGAGAACACAAATTGGTGAAGATGATTGAAGTCGGACAGAGAAGATAAATATTTGAGAAAGATACCTCTGCTGCTAGATTGAGATGACGATGGAGCTTGGGATCGGAGACAACACCACTACAGGGTCACCTTTGAATGTTGCTGGAGAATGATGCCAAGAAGAGTCTAAGACTGGCTAAGAAAAGTGTGAACTAAGCCAAGAGAAATAGAGAGAAAGGCGCCGGAGAAAGTAAAAGACACGCTGGTAGTTTTTTCCATAATTTGTGACTGGAGAAGATGACAAGATATGCTAGAATCTGATGAGGAAGTGACCGGAAGTTTTCCGAATTCATATGGTGGTTCGGTCGACTGGAAAAGAAAAGGAGTGAAGCTACCGAATTGAAGAAAGAAACTTTAGGGTTTAGGCTAGGATTAGAAATTTCTCTGATACCATGAGAGAATGATTTCCTATAATGAATAACATATTATGAGAATAACTAAAGTATAATCGAAGACTAGTACTAGTATGACTCTAGTCTAGTCAGCAACTCTACCAAAAATAGAATCAAATCTAATCAACAACTTGAATTATTCAAACATTTGGGTTGATGTGCCCATTTTATACGGTTATATTAGGACTTTTAGGATTCACTTTTGTACACTTTTGTGCTCTAAATGTGACATTTTGCCTTGAAGTTCTCTAAGGAGGGTTAAATGCGACTTTTACGCTTTTATTACTTTTCTAGAGAATTTTGTGTGACAAGGTAATTTGTTTGGAAGACTTTGAAGATTTTGAAAAATACCTTTGAAGATTTGAAGATTTTAAGACTTATATTTGAGCTTTTTTTTATTTGAAGAATTGAAGAAGTGAAGAGAAGAGGAGGATATGAAACATAAAGGAGAAAGAAGAAATGTTGCAGGAAGTGGAGTCCATTGCGAGCCTATCACGAGCCCGTTGCTATTCGCGATGGACAAATGGCCAGAAACTCTTATTTCTTTTTGTACTATAAATACTCACCTTATCCTCTCCTCTTCAACAACACGAATACCCTCTTCTTTCTGCGATTTTTCTGGGTTTGAACCCTAGTTTTTCTTTCTTTCTTTTCTTAGTTTTTGTATGTTAATCATGTCTTTTAACTATCTAGCTTAGTTTTATCTTAGGAGTATAGGATTGAAGCTTCCATTTCTATGCAGTAAGAACTATATATATATATATATATATATCTTTTCGGTGCTTTTGCTATTGTGAATTTATTGAGCTTTGAATGTGAATTGTTAATGGCATTGATGGTGTTGGAAGCTTGAGTATATGAATTACTTGTATGATTACTTGTTGGGGTTAGGAGAAAGTAGCTAATTCTCCCCTCTTTTAATGTGGAATCCAAGAGCATGAGTTAGAGTTTCTTAAAGGATGTTGGTGTGTTGATAATTGCTAGATGAATGTGATGATGTCGAACTCGTTGTCATGTTTTGTTTAGGTAGAAAATGAGAGAAGTCTATGAATATTGATCGTTCTCCACTAATCTTGTGTAAATGCATGAATTGGTTAAATGCTTAGACACGGTGTAGTATTTATAAGTGTTGCTAAGCTTGTTGATTCTTCATGCTAAATGCCATCAATGGGATACTCTTAGTACTAAGGGAGTCATTGGTGAGGTTTGACAAGAGAAGTCGAATTCACTCTTCAAAACTACTAACTAAGAAGGATGGAAGATTTATCTTCACAACAAGTAGTCGAAGTAGTGAATAGATTGTTTTGCTCATTCTTGAAACCTTTGTGATTTAGCATTCATGTGTTCTTAATGCTATGTTTCACTTCATTTACGTCATGGGTTTTTTGAGAATAGGAAGTGTTTGTATGACTTAAGTGTTAGGGAGTTAGGAAAGTGATGAATTCCTTAGTTCCTTTGCATGAAAATCTAAGAACATGAACGTAGAACCTCTTGTGCATAATGTATTGTGATTCTTGCTAGATATGTACGTTAATGTGGGTTTTTCTCATATTTATCCTATAGATGCAATGAAAGGTTGAACCTTGAATGTGGTTTGTTCTAGGTCTAGCCTAATGAATGTTATGTTTGGTGATAAAATAAGTGAATGGCTCAATGATCTACATTAGGTTTGGAAGTGGATATCGATTTCCCCCAAGGCTCTGTTTTTGTAGTTTTAAAACCCCTTTTTCTTAGTTTGTTTGATGATTAGCATAGTTACTTGACTTTTCTAGTTATCTTTTCTTTTAATTTTCATAAATTAGGACAACCAAACAACAACTCCCACCCCCATTTACATGTTTTTATATGTATGTATGTATATATATACTCCTAGCCTAATAGCAACCTTTTGTGCGTAAATGCTTGAGAAAATCTCCCTTCTTTGTGGACGATCCCAACTTGCTAGTATCTACTTAGTTGTAGATAGTAAGCATTTAGGGCTTATAAATATTAACTTTGAGAGGCACGGTGACGGCCTCCTAAATTATCTGGGTTCACATCGATCCCCCTCTACGAGACCATGAATCCCAGGAATTTTCCGGCACCAATAACACACTTAGTTGGGTTCAACTTTAGGTTGGATTTTCAGAGT
This sequence comes from Rubia yunnanensis, assembly GCA_037428765.1. Classification (NCBI taxonomy): domain Eukaryota; kingdom Viridiplantae; phylum Streptophyta; class Magnoliopsida; order Gentianales; family Rubiaceae; genus Rubia; species Rubia yunnanensis. Next base: position 41,291,026 of record CM075066.1, read on the forward strand.
CTCTCAAAGGTTTCTTTGAGATCCAACAGCAATCGATCGTAGCCCTTGCTTTTTACTACCATATCATCTACTTATATTTCCATGTTTCTACCGATCTTATTTTTGAAGATCTTGTCAACTAGCCTTTGGTAAGTGGATTTTGCATTCTTAGTCGAAATGGCATTTTCTTGTAATAAAATGTCCATATATCTGTTATGAATAATGTCTTTAGCTTATCCTCCTTTACCATGAGTATATGGTTGTTGCCTTTATGGGCATCAAAGAAGGCTAGCACTTCATATGCTGTTATCGCTTCAACCTGCCTGTCAATGAAGAGCAAAGGGTTGCTATCTTTGGGACAACTCTTATTGAGGTCCTTGTAGTCTATACACATTTGCCAAGCCCCATCTTGCTTAGGAACCATGACGGGATTTTCTATCCATTAAGGGTAAAATACCTCTTCGATGACCTCAGCTCAAAGAAGTTTCTGGTCATACTCGTTTGTGGCCCCCGCCCTTTTCAAGGGCAAACAACATCCTTTTCAACTTAATTGATTTTTTTGGAGGGGTCCACATTCAATCCGTGGACCATCGGCTATTTGGATACCCCTGTGAGGTTGAACATGCTCCACAAAAATACATTTGCATGGTTATCTAGGAGATCATTCAAATTTTCTTTCGTTGCAGGCAGTATCATCTTTATCACGGCCACCGTTCCTTGTGTTTGAAGGGCCAATGGATCCGTATCCATGGGCTTAATTTCTCCGTATATCAAAGCCACTCTATCCTCATTTTAGCATCTTTCAAGGCTATCGCCAAACAGCTCATGGCTTCCGATTGATTCTCTTTTATGACTGGTATCCCCTTTTTGGTGTGGAATTTCATTGTTCAGTGGAAGCCCATTTCCAATTTTACATTATAGGGGTATATGGCGTCAATCATGCCAAAGCTATAATCAATCGTGGCTTTTTTATCTTCATCTACCACTTTGACTGGGAGGATTACAACCCCTAAGGGTTGCACAATTTTCCCAGTGAAGCCAGATAATGGTGAGGTCCTTCTCCTAAAACTTTCACTCCTTAGCCCCAGTTGATTGAAGCCAGGTCTGCTTATGAGAAAGTGATTACTTCCTCTGCTCGAAATTATTTTTGGCATGGTTCTTAATGTGCTTCATTTTGCGTACATTAACAGCTGCATCCGACATAGTTTTTATCATTTTTGGCGGATTGCTAGTATTAGTTCAGTTTACGTGATAAGGGGTTTAGATAGCCATTTGGTTTTCTTGTCGAAAACCCGGATTTTGTAGACTTAATTAGTACTAATGGACATCTTGTATCCACTGGCTCCTAGATATTTCATTTTACCATCTTTAGTAGGTCACCTGTGGGTACATTTTGGTTACTTTTAATGTGAAGGCTATTTGTAAGGGCGGTAAAAGAAATTGAAGGTCGTTCACAAGAACGGTAGAAGAGATTGAAGGCTATTCACCTCTAGAAAGATATTAGATGAAGGCCACAAACATCAATGCATGGTAGAAGGAGACTGGAGTAAAAAATAGGCAGCAACGCAGATCAAAGCGGCCTATAAAGAAACGGGGAATCGTGGTCCAATGCGTTGTGCCAAATTTTGAGAATGATCCAAGAGAAGTTAGCCATCAACACTGATTCCATTGGATTCATCTTCTCAAGCATTACAAAACTGATAACTAGAACTCTAAAATTGGATTAACGATTCACCCGTAGAAAAGGAAACAAGTTCAACTGGCCAAGGTACCACGGGTTGGCACGCACCGTTCATGGTTAGGCACCAACGGCCCCCGAACGAGGTAGTTGTGCGACCCTCGCTATATCTCACGCAAATGAGGCATCTCAATCCAACTGTTCTTGCACGAGGTAGTTATGCGACCCTCGCTATATCTCACGGCCTATGCAAAATGAGTTCAAGACTTCGTACAAAATTTAGCTAAGTATGGGCATGGATCATCCCATTCACGATGGCCTGGGCCGTTCCAAATTCAAGATGCCAAGACCACCCTACGGCCCGCACCAAAGGTCGTGCCCTGTGCTAATTTTCTGAGCAAAAAGAACCTATAGATGAAGGACCGCACCAAAGGTCTTACCCTGCACTGGATGAAAAAGCATGACCCGCGCGATTGTGCAGTCTGCGAAAAGTACATGATGCAGACTGTGCCATCCGCAAAAGCCTATGCCGGGTTGCAGCTAAACTAGGGTTTAGTCACTATTGGCCCTTTTTGGCATTCTTTTTAGGCCCAATCCCCTTCTGCTATAAATATGGCCTTAGTTTACTAGGTTAAGTATGTACAAAGTAGAATATGCTATTAGGAGAGAAACTTTCAAAGGGAGAAACACTCTCTAATTTTATTTTCTTTCCTTTTATTTTTGTGTTCATCCTAGATGAGGAATTCAAATCCATATTTGAATTCCATATCTATGAAGTAGTTTACATAGCTTGGGGATAATTTGTAGCACATGATTTAACTTATGTTTTGTGAGATTCTCAAGTTCATCCTAATTTTGTGTTCATGATATTATTAGATTATTCTTGAATGTTAAAATTGCATGAATAGTACCCCATATTAGCACACACTTTGGGCTATATTAGTGTACGGTAAAAATATTGATGCCCCCTTCGTAAGAGAAACCTGGATGTTAGAATAGGTAAGGGATGTGTCTGTGTGGGTGTGTGCATAGAAGATCCAGGTATTGCTCTGACTTACTTTTCATCGCACTAGTCTTAGCTGATTACGTAAAGTTTTCTAATAGATCGCTGGCAGATATAATGTAAAGGAATCAAGCAAGGGTTTTAAGAGGCCCTAGTATCATAGATAATTGGTAGGACTAGGGGGAAGTAGTGCATTCGTGGTGGAAGCTTGGGACGTAATCGCACGGGGGAGAAACAGACTTACAAAACTAATCGGGCATAGTTGTACTTCCCTAATTACGATGGCAGTGTTGATGGGGGGCTGCGAGCGCACCCGACGTGACAGGTACAGGGAAGTGTATGCCATTGGCCACACCACGTGTTATGAACACTCTATAAGGTTTTGTTAGTAAATCTTACATGTGAATGAATCGTGGATCAAAACATTAGATTAATCATGTTGCGTAAAGATTCCCCAAGTTCTTAGTTTAATTAGATTACTTGGTTTTTGTCTTTATGTTTTGTAGTTGATAATGTAAAAACCAACCCCCCCTTTATTTGCATTTACTAGCTATTCCTTCCACTCATATAGATTGATGACCCATACGAGGTTGTTTTTTAGTTAATACTTCAGCCCTAGCCTCTCTGAGGACAAACCCAGGGCTTGCCGCTAACTACCCTTTAGGTAGCGTAGCAGTGAGAATGGGTGCAGATTTATAAATTTCAATCTTTTACCTTTTCCATTGGAAAAGCCTACGCTCGGGTTAATTAGCTACAATTAACGACCCTAGGTGGTGGCAGGTCAGTTCTCTGGATGGCACATACTGGGATTGTGCTTTGATAATTGTGTTTGAGGATTGATCACTCACTGCCCTATTAATGAAATTGATCACATTGTTGGCCCCTCCGCCCGAGCCTCGGCGTTGAGTCTTCCATTTTCACTTGCTAGTTTTCCAGCTTGCTCTCAATTGTTCCCTTACTGCTCTCTACCATCTCGATGGGCCCCTTTCTTGTAGGGTTTCCAGTGGAATTTTTCTTTTTCCTTCGAGCAGCCTTCTCCTCTCAATATTTCGATGCAGTCCAGGAGCAAGACCTCTCTTGCCCATCTTTCAATTTCCCTTTTTAGGTGGATACAGTCATTCGGTATCATGGCCACGCTCCTTGTTTGGTTAAAGAATTTGGGCAACTCTCTTTTTCCAAGGAAATCTTTGTCGGGAGGGAGAGCTCAAAACTACCCTTTGTGGATGGTGTGTATTTCTACCTAGGTCTTAGTTAGGGAAACATAGCCTTCTAAGCCTTTTTAGAAGCTTCCAACCTCTTTAGCCTTGACTTTGAGGCTTTATACCTTTTTTCCCCACATGTCCTCCTCTCATTTATTTTCTGTGTAGCTTCCTCGATCTTTAAATATTGTTTCATGATCTCTTGCCGTCGAAGCCAGTTGAGATAAAGGTTGTCCTAGAAGAGAAAAGATAGAACCACCCCTCATGCCGGAAGTTCCAGTGGGATTACCTTCCATGAGGGCCGGATACCCACTCCATTTCGGAGAAGCTTGAGGGCTTGAAACCTCGCTCTTCTTATTTTTCTCTTTCAACAACTCATTGAGCCACCTTTTAGCCTACTTATAGGCTTCCCTATAATTGGGATTCTCTATAATGTGTTTCCTCTCCATGATGTTAAGGGTCTCTTAAAGATAAACTTCAAAATCTTTGATTAAATTCACCTCGGTCTTCCCAAGTCAAAGGCTATATGGTTGAAACTTATTGGCAGTAGCTGTAAAAGTTTGGTATAATTCTTGACCGCATAGATCAAAGCTCCCGATTCTGGCCTTTAACCTCTTTAAGCATAGTCGTGGCCGTGCAAAGGGATGTGTTGACTAGATCCAAATTATCCAAATAGATCTTGGCCTCGCAACAATAATGATATATGGATTTGGGGCTGAGAAGATTACCCACCACCCCCCCCCCCCGAAAGCTTGAAAGGCCTTAGTAGCAGCGATACATTCATGAATCAAAACCAAACCCGGATTTGGTAGTGACCTCTTCGAGGACCTCGTTGTGTCAAGATTTAAGGTGGTGATAGTCATCCAAAAGCCCATCCTTAGCCGCAGCTAGGAGGTCCCTTTATTCCCTCGAACAGATAGGTTTTTCGAGAAGTTCTTTTTTCCTATCATGAAGACTTGTACACTATAAGCTAAGCTACTTATAAGAGTCTCGAACCTCCTCCTTGAGTTGAACAAACCTATACAAGAATCGAGAGGCCTTGATTTGGTGCTCTCATTCCCACTCTTCATTCCTATGATACCATTCTTTCACCACTTTAAATAAGAAGTCAAAGATGGCCCCCCTTTGCAATTTGGGGGAGGGGATAGTCAGGCACCAAGTCTAGAATCTATAAAGTGACAAAGAGTAAAAATGCTTAAGTAAAGAAAATAACTTTCATTTATAATGGGAAAAAAGAGTACATTCAAAATCCTAATACGAATAATTCATACATTTTCTCTTTGCCCTACGCTATTGTTTGCATGAGTAGAGCTTGAAGAATCTATCTTGCACTTGGGCATTGGCCGAGTCTGGAGGTCAGGCTGGCTCCACTCAGTATCTCCATCCACCTTCAAACTACGAATTTCCTCCGTAGTAAAAGCTAGTCGGAGGTCTTCAAGTGCTCGAGCAATAGGAACTCGACACCTCCATCCTTGATGGACTTCCACCAAAGGTAGTCAAACTGGAAATTGTGGGAGTTTTTCTTCAATGCATCCAGCATGGTGGCATATTTGGCGGGCTAATTCTTGCAGATTAAATTGCCCAGAACATTCCGAGTAATCCCCATGCAGAGCTCAGCCAGGGATAAGAATAAGGCTTGAAACACTTGGGTCTTTACAAGCGTGTTAGTGTGAGTATTAAGAATGAAGGCATGTTGCTTGGAAGAGTACAGATTAACAAGCTTGGCTTACTCATTGGTCAAAGATTTGACAAACCTCTCTGCCTCCAAAATCTTCTCTTGAAGCTCCTCCAATTCCTCCTCGTGTTTGGAGGCCACCTTTCCTAGCTCCTCCTTGTGATCGGAGGCAGCCTTCTTGAGTTCTTTCTAAAGCTCAATACCTTAACCTCATGGGACTTCTGCAGATCTCCCATCATGGTTCCAGCTTCCTGGGCTTGGCTTCCTTATCAAATAACTCTCATAAGATAGCATCCAGGGCACCCACTGTGGTGGCCACTCCTGGAAAAGCGGCAAGGTTGTGGTCAACCACCTCCCAAGGTGGACTTGGCCGCAGAGTCAGCTTGGGACTTGGCAAGAGTCTAATCAGTGGTCATTTTCCTTAGGGAGAGGGGATACAAGAAGAAGGGCCCTCACCATCCCTCCTATTCCTAGCCGACTGATCTTGGGTCTCCGGCTAGGGTTGAGGGTGAGGCTCATATGGGGGACTCACGATCTGATCTTTAAGGATGAACTCTTAAACTTCCTCCTCCTAATTGATAAAGCTATTAAAACCCACTGAAATAGACAAAAGAAAGAAATTTTAATAAAAGAAACACAAGGTGGAAACAACTAAAGAAAAAATTAAGATGCCTCAAACACCTTCGTAGGGTGGGGGTAACTCCTAGAAGGGGCCTCCGCAACATTAGCAGGCTCTACGAGCCCCAAAACAGGCTCTAGGGACTCAAAATATGCTCTAGGGCCTCCAAATAGCCAGCATACTTTATCTTCATAAATATTTTGGTGGCCCCATCCTCGGAAGCTGAAGGGGCCTTCTTCTAAGCCTTTTAGGGCCTGCTACCCTCACCCTTTTTCTTCTTACCCTTTCTCTTCTCTAAAAAAGAGGATTCGAGGAGTCAACAAAAGAGGGGCTTAATCAAGACTGATTCCTGGTCATAAAGCCATTTTTCACAAACCTCTGATGGTCAGGTATAACTAAAACTCCTAGAAATATCTAGGGCCTTATTCAATAGCTTGTCCCTATTAACTAAAACACTATCCCAAGCAGAGTAATTAGAAACTTTCTTGAACTTAGGGTTTGAATTCCACCCCTGGACATAATAGCACATAACCTCACTATCAAAAGTGAAAAGTGGGGGTTCCTGCCAGCCTCGGTAAATCAAAAATATTTTAATGGGATGGTTCAAGAACCTACTACTTAGAGTAAGAATCCCCCAATTTTCATATCCCTAGGTTTTACGGCTCTTCTATAGGAAAGGTAGTAGAGGGACCTAAATAATTCATAGCTATGGGTGATTTCTATGATATGGCACTGGTTCATGAATGCCATAGCATAAAGTATGACGTTCAAATTTAGTTGGGCAAAATTGATTAGTTGATTCTTGAGAAGTAGAGAGAAGATGTAGGTTAGGCCAAACCTAAAATGGCGCTTGTAAACAACACACCTATCTGGCTTCCGGTCGTTGGGGGTTTTTTCATCTCAAAGCATCTCCAAGTTTATGACCTCCGGGGCCCTAACCACAGATGGAAGGGTAGACAGTAGATTGGAAATTTCCATGGGGATCGGCTGGGGGATTTCTGGGAAAGAAGTTATGATATTTTCAAAAATGAAAGGTCAATCCTCCTCATCCTTTTGGATCATGGCCTCCCTCAGAACCCTAGACCTTGAGGAATATTGGTTTAGGGTTCTGAGGGAGGCTATGATTCAAAAGGAATATTAGTTTAGGATATGGACATATGAATTCCTTTATGTGCATGATTTTTTTCTTACTCGAGGGCAAGTAAAGTTTAAGTGCAGGGAGGTTTGATATGCCCATTTCATATAGTTATATTAGGACTTTTAGGATTCACCTTTGTACACTTTGGTGCTCTGCATTTTTCCTTGAAATTCTCTAAGAAGAGTTAAAAGCGACTTTCACGCTTTTATTACTTTTCTAGAGGATTTTATGTGACAAGGAAATTTGTTTAAAGACTTTAAAGACTTTGAAGACTTTAAAGAATACCTTCGAAGATTTAAAGACTTGAAGACTTGTATTTGAGCTTTTGAAGACTTGAAGAATTGAAGATAAGTAAGTGAAGAGAGGACTTGAAACAAAAAGAAGAAACAAATCAAGATGCTGAAACTAGGCTCGGTCACGAGTCATGATGGATTGGTCGCGAGTTGCGATGGATGGGTGGCCAGAAAATATCTTAATTTTTTGTACTATAAATACTCACCTTATCCTCTCCTCTTCAGCCTGCTTCTTCCTGTAATTTTTCTGGGTTCAAAACCCTAGTTTTTCTTTCTTTCTTTTCTTAGTTTTTGTAGGTTAATAATGTCTTTTCATTATCTAGGTTAGTTTAATCTTGGGAGTAATTGATTGAGACCTCCTTGCTAATGTCTTAAGAATTATATCTATCTATTTATTATTTTTGCTATTGTGCATTTATTGTGCTTTGAATATGAATTGCTAATGGCATTAATGTTGTTGGAAGTTTGATTATACTAATTGCCTGATTGATTACTTGTTAGGGTTAGGAGAAAGTAGCTAATTGATAGCGGGCGGTCGTCGCACCCCTATGCAAAGATAATTTATAAGCCCTTTTTGCTTACTTTCTACAACTAGGTAGATAGCGGCAATTCGGGGTCGTCCAAGGAGAAGAGGGATCTTCCTAAGCACTTAAGCACAAATGGTTGATATTATGCTAGGATTAGATATATATACACACACATAAAAGCAAGTAAAATGGGGGGGGGGGGGGTTGGTTGGTTGGTTGTTCCTAAGTTACGAAAGTAAAAAGACAAGATAACTAGCAAGGTCAAGTGACTATGCTAATCATCAAACAAAACTAAGAAAATGGGTTTTAAAACTACAAAGATAAAGCCTTGGGGGCAATGGATATCCACTTCCAAACCTAATGTAGATCATTGAACCATTCACTCATCCTATCGCATTCGTTACTTGGCTTAACATTAACATACCTCTCTAGCAAGAATCACAACACATTATGCACAAGAAGTTCTAAGTTCACATTCATAGATTTTCATGCAAAGGAGCTACGGAATTTGTCACGTTCCTAACACCTAACCAATTCAATCATACAAACACTCCCTATTCTCAAACAACTTATGGCACAAATGAAGTGAAACACACCATCAAGAATACATAAATGCTAAATAAAAAATGCTTTAAGGATGAATTAAAATCATCTATTCAATACTTCAACTACTTGTTGTGAAGATAAATCTTCCATCCTTCTTAGTTCGTAGTTTGCAAGAGTGAATTCGACATCTCTTGTCAAACCTCACCAATGACTCCCGTTGTCGAGACCACGACTCAAGGTATCCCATTGATGGCATTTAGCACGAAGAACCAACAAGCTTGGTAATGTTTATGACCACTACACCGTGACTAAGCATTTAACCAATTCATGCAATTACACGAGATTGGATGAACGTGCAACGCACATTCATCCAAGAGCATATAACTCTCTCGTTCGCTACACAAACGAACATGACGAAGAGTTCAACATCAATCACATTCATCTAGCACATTATCAATCCATCAACACAATCAAAAGCTCTAAATCATACTCATACATTCCTAACAAGAACAGGGGGTAAATCAACCCAAATCCCCCAAACCCTAGCTAGCAATTCATACAAGTATTTCATATGCTCAAGCTCTCAACAACATCAATGAAATCAACAATTAACATTCAAAGCACAATAAATGCACAATAGCAAAAATACCAAATAGATAGATATAAATGTTTCTCAATACATAGATATGAAAGCTTCAATCCATTCCTCCCAAGGTAAAAACTAAGCTAGAACAACAAAAGACATAATTAAACTACAAAAACTAAGGAAAGAAAGAGAAGAAAACCAAGGGTTTTCAAGCCCTAAAACCAGAGAAAAACGGGCTGGGCAAAGCTGAAGAAGAGGAGGAAAGAGAGTGGTATTTATAGTTCAAAGAAGATAAAGTGCAAAATTTTGGCCGCCTGTTGGTCACGACTCACGACGGTGTAGCGACAGGTTTCGTCGTGACTCACGACGGATGCCAGAATTTTGCATGTTGTCTTCTTCTTCTTCATAGTCATCCCTCTCAATCTTCAAGTCTTCAACGGCTCCAAAAGTGGTCTTCAACGGCCTCCGGTCTTCATGTCTTCGAAGTGAGTATTCAAAAGTCTTCGAAAGTGTAGTCTTCAATGTCCTCCGGTCTTCGTTGCTTCCGTGTTCTTCCCTCGTCACACAAAGTCCACTTAGAAGAGGTAAAAGAGCATAAAGTTGCTCTTACCTCTCCTAAGAGAATTTCAAGGTAAAACACAAGCTCTCGATAATAAAAGAGCACAAAAGTGATCCTAAATACTACTAAATAATGCATATAAAATGGACACATCACTAATTCTCCCATATTTTAATATGGAATCCAAGAGCATGAGTTAGAGCTTCTTAATGATGTTGATGTGTTTATAATTTCTATATAAATGTGACGATGTTGAACTCGTTGTCATGTTTGTTGCTTGTAGCAAATGAGATACTTCTATGAATATCGATCGTTCTTTACTAATATTTTGTAAATGCATGAATTTGTTAAATGCTTAGACACGGTGTAGTGTTTCTAAGTGTTTCCAAGCTTGTTTATACTTCATGCTCAATGCCATCAATGGAATACATTTAGTTGTGTTTCGACTAAGGGAGTCATTGGTGAGATTTGACAAGAGATGTCGAATTCACTCTTGCAAACTACTATCTAAGAAGGATAGAAGATTTATCTTCATGAGAAGTAGTTAAAGCAATGAATAGATTGGCTAACTCATTTTGGTAGCTTTTTTATTTACCATTCATGTGTTCTTAATGCTATGTTCTACTTCTTTTATGCCATGGGGTGTTTTAGAATAGGGACTGTTTGTATGATTAAAGTGTTAGGATGTTAGGAAAGTGGCAAATTCCTTAGCTCTTTGGCATGAAAATCAAAGAACATGGACTTACAACTTCTTGTGCATAATGTGTTGTGATTATTGCTACATAAGTACGTCAATGTGGATTGTTCTCATAGTTATCCTATAGATGAAATGAAAGGCTAAATCTTGAATGTGGTATGTTCTAGGTTTAGCCTAATGAATGCTATATTTAGTTAAATGGCTATGTCTTTGGTAGAAGGCATGTTGTTGTCAAATATATTATCCTTCGTGTGAAATGCCTCTGATGAAATATTTCTATGGTGTGGTTTGCTTAGAGTGATTGTCAGCGAGTTTTGCAAATGATCGTTCTTTGTCTTTGCAAATTACTATTAAGAAGGGCTGAATGTTGATCTTTGAATGGGAAGTGATAACATTCCCCATAGATAACAAATGTGATAGAATGAGTGAATGGTTCAATGATCTACTTGAGGTTTGGAAGTGGATATCAATTGTGGTTTGCCTAGAGTGATTGTCAACTAGATTTGCAAATGGTGGTTGTTTGTCTTTGCAAAGTACAATTCGAAAGGAATGAATGTTGATCTTCGAATGGGTAGTGATAACATTCCCCATAGGTAACAAATGTGATAGAATGAGTAAATGGTTCAATGATCTACATTTGGTTTGGAAGCGAATATCAATTGCCCCCAAGGCTTTGTCTTTTGTAGGTTTAAACCCCTTTTCTTATTTTGTTTGATGATTAGCATAGTTACTTGACTTTTTTAGTTGTCTTGTCTTTTAATTTCATAACTTATGACCACAACCAACCAAAACCCCCCTTTTTACTTTCTTTTTTATATCTATATATATATATATATTTACTTCTAGCATAATATCAACCGTACATGTTTAAATGCTTAAGAAAATCCCTCTTCTTTGTGGACGACTCCAACTTGCCACAATCTACTTAATTTTATTTAGTAAGTATAAAGGGCTTATAAATTATAACTTTGAGAGGTATAGAAACAACCTCCCAAATTTTGGCCCCGCTACAAGGGAAGAGGCATTTATTTTTAAGTGTTTGGGTATATTTGGTTGCATATTAGCTAGTTGTTTTTATTTTCCACTCCTTGGTGGTTGTTTTTGTTCGAAGTAGGTATTTCTTGAGTTATTGGTGAATTTTTTTTTATCGAGAATCCTTGCAATATGATTTCGGACTTCTTAGAAAGAGAAAAAAAATTAAAATGGAGTGCCTCACCTTGAGGGAACTCATGATGAGAAAAGAGGCTCAACAAGCAAGGTTTTGTAGGATGTGTCATTCTGATGTTCCCATTTACACTTTTGTGCTCAAAATGTAGCATTTTTCCTTGAAATTCTCTAAGGAGAGTTAAAAGCGACTTTTACGCTTTTATTACTTTTCTAGAGGATTTTGTGTGACAAGGCAGTTTGTTTGAAGACTTTGAAGAATACCTTTGAAGATTTGAATACTTAAAGACTTTTATTTGAGCTTTTGAATACTTGAATAATTGAAGAAAAGTTAAGTGAAGAGGAGGACACGAAACAAAAAGAAGAAAGAAATCAAGATGCTGGAACTGGGCTCCGTCGTGACTCGCAGTGGACGTATGACCAGAAATATTTCTTGCCTTTTTGTACTACAAATACTCACCTTATCCTCTCCTCTTCACAACTCTTCTTCTTCCTGCGTTTTTCTAGGTTCAAAACCTAGTTTTTCTCTTCTTTCTTTTCTTAGTTTTTGTAGGTTAATCATGTCTTTTAATTATCTAGCTTAGTTTAATCTTGGGAGCAATTGATTGAAACTTCCATATCTATGTCTTGAGAATCATATCTATCTATGTAGTGCTTTTGCTATTGTGCATTTATTGAGCTTTGAATGGGAATTGTTAATGGAATTGGTGTTGTTGGAATCTTGAGTATATGAATTGCTTTGTATGATTACTTGTTAGGGTTAGGAGAAAGTAGCTAATTCTCCCCTCTTTTAATGTGGAATCTAAGAGCATGAGATAGAGCTTCTTAGTGATGTTGATGTGTTGATAATTGATTGATGAATGTGATGATGTTCAATTTGTTGTCATGTTTGTTTTAGGTAGTAAATGAGAGAAGTCAATAAATGTTGATCGCTCTTGGATAATCTTGTGTAAATGCATGAATTGGTTAAATGATTAGACACAGTGTACTGTTTATAAGTGTTGCCAAACTTGTCGATTCTTCGTGCTCAATGCCACCAATGGGATACTCTTAGTCATGTTTCTACTAAAGGAGTCATTGATGAGGTTTCACAAGAGATTTTGAATTCACTCTTGCAAACTACTATCTAAGAAGGATGGAAGATTTATCTTCACAACAAATAGTGGAAGTAGTGAATAGATTGTTTCACTCGTTCTTGAAGCCTTTGTTATTTAGCATTCATGTGTTCTTATTGCTATGTTTTACTTCATTTATGCCATGGGTTGTTTGAGAATAGGAAGTGTTTGTATGATTGACGTGTTAGGGTGTTAGGAAAGGGATGAATTCCTTAACTCCTTTGCATGAAAATCTAAGAACATGCACTTAGAACTTCTTGTGCATAATGTGTTGTGATTCTTGCTAGATAGTATGTTAATGTTGATTGTTCTCATATTTATCCTATAGATGCAATGAAAGGTAGAACCTTGAATATGGTTTGTTCTCGATTTTACCTAATGAATGCTATGTTTGGTTAAATGGCTATGTCTTTGGTAGAAGGCTTGTTTTTATCAAATCTATGGTCCTTCGTGTATAATGGTGTTGATGAAATACCTCTATGGTGTTGTTTGCCTAGAGTGATTGTTAACGAGGTTTGCAAATGGTTATTGTTTGTCTTTGCAAATTACTACTAAGAAGGAATGAATGTTGATCTTCGAATGAGAAGTGATAACATTTCCCATAGGTAACAAATGTGATAGAATGAGTGAATGGTTCAATGATTTACATTTGGTTTGGAAGTGGATGTCAATTGCCCCCTAGGCTTTGTCTTTGTTAGTTTTTACACCTTTTTCTTAGTTTGTTTGATGATTAGCATAGTTACTTAACTTTGCTAGTTATCTTGTCTTTTAATTTCATAACTTAGGACAACAACCAACCAAACCCCCCCCCCAGTTACTTGATTTTACAGATCTATATATATCTACTTCTAGCCTAATATGAACCTTATATGTCTAAACGCTTTAGAAAATCCCTCTTCTTTGTGGACGACACCAATTTTCTTCTACCTACTTAATTGTATTTAGTAAGCATTAAGGGCTTATAAATTATAACTTTAAGAGGTACTGGGATGACCTCCCACATTCCTACTACCCTATTGAGTCTTGTTATTTGTTGATGGAGGAGCACTGTGAGGGGTAAAGAACCCTTGGTTTCCAAAATGAAGGGTATTATGTAGAGTGCTACCAAAATGTAGGAGATATTGGTTTTCAAGGGCAAGAAGCTCAAGAATGGTATTCATACCACTATTTTTACAATCCGGAGTGGAGTGGTAATCCGGATTGGTGGTATGAGAATGAGCTAGAAAACTAACAATACGAGCAAAATAGTTGGCCATCACTAACTTATACCATACCCCACAACTAAGCCCAACTAGGAAATTCAAGTTTGACATGTGAGGAAGTCATGAATGCAATAGCCAACTTGAACAACTTTACTAGTGAAGAACCGGACACTCGGCTCTTCTCTAGTGTTGAGGCTATTGAAGGGCATGTGAGGATTATATTAGAAGCATTGGCCTAAATGGAAGCTCGTGATTCCAAAACTACACCATCCCAAGTTGAACTCGAGGATTCGTTAAGTGTGGTCATCATGGGAAATGAGCTTGAGTTTGAAGGGGGTGAGGATTTGGTTGTTGCGGATGAAGAAAAGGAGGAAGAGGTGATTATGCTACATTCATTAGCACCGCCACCCCTACCCCTAACTAGTGAACCAACTCCACCATTTTTGGAAGTTTTGAGAGAGGGGGAGCCAATAGACTACCCCAAGTCTCCTAACCACCCAACTCCCTTTAAACCATCTCCACCTCAACAAGACTTTCCTCATGAAAGTTGTGTACCCCCACCTCTCTACTTTTAGATGCTTATGGTGAAGGGGTTCAAGCCTTCACCATATGGATAACATTAGGATTGTGCTAACGACCTTAAATATATTGAGATTTTTTGTGTCGATGAACAGGGGAGAAAAAATGAACTCCCAGCACTAGCTTTCTGTGATTCACGACATGGCCATCATGATTCGCGACATGGCCATTGCAATTCACGACATGGCCATCGCGAGCTGCGACATGGCCATTGCGAGCTGTGACATGGCCATCACGAGCTGTGACATGGCCATCGCGAGTAGCGACATGGCCATTGCGAGTAGCGACATAGCCATCACGAGTTTCGACATGGCCATCGCTAGTCGTGACATGGCCACACGAGTCGCGACATGGTCACGTGATTCGCGACATGGCCATCATGAGTAGCGACATGGCCATTGCGAATCGCGACCTTCGACCGAATTAGAGTATTTCTGGAAGAATTGAGCTCACGGACCAAAGATATCATGAGTCGCGATGGCTTGGTCGCGAGTAGCGACAATGCATCGCGAGTCCCGACCAGTACTATTGCAAGTCGTGACGGAGAAACCAATTTTTCAATTGTGCTTAAACACTGCATAATCATTTCTTATTCTCTACCAAATACTCCCAAGAACCACCACACCTCCACTCATTCCTCCACCATCTTACATATATCGACATATGAATATTCTTGCATCTTTATAGTATCTTTGTTTGTTATGGTATGCCGACTACATCACTGCGGCTATAATTGCTATATTCTATAATGATGCTTGGATATGTGTCGATATATGTTGTATATTTTTGTTGGACAATCTTATAGTGGTGATAGCATGATGGAGTGGTTATTCAAGAATACTGTGGTAATTAACTTTTGTTGCTAAATCTAGTTTTACAAACCCTTATATACTTGTGAGTTTAATGTTGTTATCTGTGGTGTTAGTCTTGATCAAACGGCACCAAGGAGACAATATTTTGCTCGAGGCATGAGTTCTTCTACGGCACTTTTTCTTCCCATTCCGGCTCCGAAGCCAATTTCAGAACCGATTCTATACAAATACAAAGGATTGCACCGTATCACCAGCGACTGTGCACAGAAACGGGTGTCACTCTACCTCTTACCTTGAATTTTATTTTTCTTCCTTTACATGTTTACATTGAGGGCAATGTAATGTTTTAAGTACAGGGAGGGGTCAGAGGACTTGGGGTTAGAGGACTCAATGCATGCTAGCTTGATTTGGAATGCTTTTTGCTACTTTTTATTGGAAAAAAATGAGAAAAAGGAAGAAAAAATTGAAAAATTGAAATTTTTGGAGAAAAAAGAAAATTAAAAAGAAAACCCGTTAAGTTTAAAACCCAAAAGGGCAACTTAGGCAACATTGGGGGCCCGGATAGGTCGAAAACCTGAAAGGATGACCTAGGCAAATATGAGAGGCTAAATGTGCAGATAAAGGTGAGATGTGAGCCAAAGAAACATGATGTGTGGCTAGGATTAAAACCCGAAAGGGCTCCTAGGCAAAATGAGAGGAAGAGAGAAAAAAAGGAAAATGCTATGATTTCACTCATTTGCTAGCATTGGATTCATAAGGTTGCGGTTGTCATATGGATGGATCAGGTAGCTTAACATCTTGAGACCTCTTGGGATTCGGTAACTTAGTGGGTTGAAAAATGAAGTATGGTTATGAAATTCTTGATTCTTTTATACTTCATTTTGGTTGATATATTGGCATTGGGTGAAGTATATGTTTAAACCTCCTGTGTGGTTTTGACTTCATTTTGTGTCATTGGACTTTGGGATTATCAATTCGGGACTTTGAAACATTTTATGAGTGGTGAATTGATAAGTGGTAGGTTTGGTTAGATTTAGGAATTGGGGTTATGTGTGTGAAAACAAAATTCTCATTTGAGCATGGATTTTGGAATTTACGATATTGAGAATTTTTGTGAGGTTTTGATTGGGGGAATATTAGTTTAGGATATGGACATATGAATTCCTTTGTGTGCTTGAATCTTTTCATACTCGAGGGCGAGTAAGGTTTAAGTGCGGGGAGGTTTGATGTGCCCATTTTATATGGTTTTATTAGGACTTTTAGGATTCACTTTTGTACACTTTTGTGCTCTAGATGTGGCATTTTGCCTTGAAATTTTCTAAGAAGTGTTAAAAGCAACTTTCACGCTTTTATTACTATTCTAGAGAATTTTTGTGACAAGGCAATTTGTTTGAAGACTTTAAAGACTTTGAAGAGTTTAAAGAATACCTTTGAAGATTTAAAGACTTGAAGACTTATATTTGAGCTTTTGAAGAATTGACGAATTGAAGATAAGTGAAGTGAAGAGGAGGACTTGAAACAAAAAGAAGAAAGAAATCAAGATGCGGAAACAGGGCTCAGTCGCGACTCGCGATGGATGGGTGGCCCAAAAATTTCTTACTTTTTTATACTGTAAATACTCACCTTATCCTCTCCTCTTCAGCCTGCTTTATCCCGTGATTTTTCTGGGATCAAAACCCTAGTTTTTCTTTCTTTCTTTTCTTAGTTTCTGTAGATAATCATGTCTTTTTATTATCTAGGTTAGTTTAATCTTAGGAGCAATTTATTGAGACCTCCTTGCTAATGTCTTGAAAATCATATCTATCCATTTATTGTTTTTGCTATTGTGCATTTATTGAGCTTTGAATATGAATTGATAATGGAATTAATGTTGTTGAAAGTTTGAGTATATGAATTGCTTGTATGATTACTTGTTAGGGTTGGGAGAAAGTAGCTAATTATCCCATCTTTTAATATGGAATCCTAGAGCATGAGTTAGAGATTCTTAATGATGTTGATGTGTTGATAATTGCTAGATGAATGTGATGATGTTGAACTCTTTGTCACATTTATTTCTTGTAGCAAATGAGATACGTCTATGAATGTTGATCGTTCTTGACTAATCTTGTGTAAATGCATGAATTGGTTAAATGCTTAGACACGGTGTAGTGTTTATAAGGGTTGCCAAGCTTATTGATTCTTTGTGCTCAATGCCATCAATGGGATACATTTAGTCATGTTTTGACTAAGGGAGTCATTAGTGATATTTGATAAGAGATGTCGAATTCACTCTTGCAAACTACTATTTAAGAAGGATAGAAGATTTATCTTCACAACAAGTAGTTAAAGAAATGAATAGATTGGTTCACTCGTTCTTGAAGCTTTTGGTATTTAGCATTCATGTGTTCTTAATGTTATGTTCTACTTCATTTATGCCATGGGGTGTTTGAGAATAGGAAGTGTTTGTATGAATAACATGTTAGGGTGTTAGGAAAGTGATGAATTCTTTAGCTCTTTGGCATGAAAATCCAAGAACATGGACTTAGAACTTCCCGTGCATAATGTGTTGTGATTCTTGCTAGATAAGTATATTAATGTGGATTGTTCTCATATTTATCCTATAGATGCAATGAAAGGTTGAATCTTGAGAGGTGCGGTGACGACCTCCCATAATGGCCTTTGACCTTTTCTACCGTCCTTGCGAATGGGCTTCAATATTTTCTACCGTTCTTGCAAATGGCCTTCACATAGAATGTAACGAAAAGTACCCACGAGCAACTACTAAGGATGATCACAAAGGAATATCTAGGTGCCCGTGGATACAAGATATCCATAAGAACTAATTAAGTCTACAAAATGCGGGATTTAGACAAGAAACCTAAACATGGTCGTCTAAACCCCTTGTCACTTAAACTCAACTAATACTAACAATAAAACTTATAAAACGGTGTAGAATGAAATGGTTAATACATGCATAATGAAGCACATTAGACCCCCCACACATAACCCTTAACTCGTCCTTGAGTAAAAAAAGATAAGAAAAGGACTAAGCGAAATGTAGCGTGCAAGCATAAGTTAACCGAGGCATTCAAATTATTCCAAGATTACATTGTTTCCCCCAGAAAAGAAGGAATCTCACAACTCTCACACTCCCAAAGAACCTAAGAAATATAACCACTCAAAGTAAAATGTAGAAAAGGGTAAGCAAAGAAGATAAGTGTTAAGCTAGCTTACTTTTCACAAAATGATCTCCAAAAGCAATCAAAGAGTCATCTCCAAAAACAATCCACCAAGGAAATCCGAGAGTCGTTGACTTGGTTGTAACATGGAGATAGCTCTGGATTATCGACCTACTTACAACCAAGGATGAAAATGTATCGTCAACCTAGTGTTTTTGGTTTTCTCTCAATTTCTCTCCATTTGACTAGGAGCCATTTCGGGTTTCTATCATAGCTTTAACACACAAAGGGTACTCACATTCTCTCCTTTTTCCACATGGCCTCTCATTTTTTTTCCTAAGCTCGTAAGCCTAGACTTTAAATTTTACCTAGGCCTTTCAACCTATCCGGGCTTTTCCCAATGTTGCCTAAGCTGCCCTTTTGGATTTCCAACTTAGCAAGGTTTTGATATATGTTTTTTCATTTTTTTCAATTTTTTTGGTGTAGCACAATATGCCCCAAAGTTGTGCTTCATACTACAAGAAGATTCTAAAACATCGATCCCAAGATAATACACCAAAAGATTCTAAAACAAAATAATACACCACCAATATTCTAAAACATCTATCCCAAGACAAACTAGAAACCTTACCTAGAAAGTCATACCACCAAGTATACATCCAAAAGTATCCCACAACAAAGAAAAAACCCAAAATCACCAAAGAAACGTCAAAAATGCAAAGAAAAACATCAAAATACACCGAGAAATCCCAAGAAGAAAACTCCCTAAGTGCTCACCACTCCCTCCCCCACACTTACACTATGCGCTGTCCCCAATGCACAAAAACCATGTAAAAACATAAGTGAGATTGGGAAAATTAGTGACACACACTCCCACTGCCCCAAAGGAATCTATGCTAATGGAGGTGTTAAAACCCTGCATCTAAAAACATGAAACCCGAGCGTAATTCCATTCTAAACAAGATCATGAGGCTCAAGCTCACATTTACAAATCAAACAAGAGTTTTATCTCAAAAATCCTCATCACAAATAAGAATATGCAAAATCTATATAATCACCACACGAAACCATGAAATGAAAGCAAAACAGAGGCACCGTATATTTATTGTCGCCTCACAAATTATTTATTTTTCATGCAATTTTAGTGAGAACCACCTACCTATGGATATCCGGAATTTCCATCGGTGACTTCACCCACGATGACATCACTGGGGAGAGGTTTCCACAATGTGTCACCCTTACCTTCAAACCTTTTGTCTGCCATAAGAAATGAATCACCGTGCCTTGATATGGTTGAGTCCATGAATATCACTTTGGGGTCAGGAGGAGGTTGAGGGGGTTTTAGGCCCTTGATGTTCTTTTTTTTCTGCAACAAGTTAGTTAGCATGGAAAAGCATTCTAACACAGATATGTTATCACTCGAATCATGCGATGTCATAGACTCATCAATGTTATCGTCATTAATAAGGGATTCATCCAAACATTCATGCTTATTTTTCACACAAGAAGATTCATGTAAGTCATGCTAATCAAATAGGGTCACACATTTGCACATAAAAGTGAATCAGTTGAATCATGCCTAGACTTATAAATGTCAACTTCCACTTTATCCACATTATCTTCTAGAGTTAAGGTTCCCAAATGGACATAAATTTTAGTCCTAGAATTTATAAGGAGCGGTCTCCCCAAAACTATTGGGGTGCACTTCCATCGAGTGCTATGTGTAAGACATAAAAGTCCACCAAAAAAACTAACTTTCTAACCTGCACCATCACATCTTTTACAAGCCCACGAGAGCTAGCTTGGGAATGGTCGGTGGGTTGGACAATAACTCTAGTTTCCTTAGTTTCACCTGTCTCTAGGCATTCATGAAGACTAGACGGGATCACATTTATTGATGCACCTAAGTCTATCATGGAATTTTCAACAAGTTTTCCTCCTAAGGAGATAGGAATAGAGACATTCTGGGGTCTTTCCATTTCTTAGAAAAATATTTGTGGTTTAACATGGCAAATCCCCACATTTTTAAATGCCCGACTAACCTTCCCCACCCTGGGTTCATTAATACAGTAGTAGCAAGCACAATTTATTTAACCCGGGCCGAGGTACTAGTCCCATGGGATGGTCAAAGATAAAATTTATATTCTGCACCTGTTTCTTGCTGCTAGGCTACCAAAAGGTAGTAAGAGGCAAGCCCTGGGTCTATCCACAGAAATGCTAGGGTTCAAGTAAAAGTCAAAACACAGCCTCGTATGGGTCATCAATCCGCACGAGTGAAAGGAATAGCTACTAATGTAAACATGAAAACTAGGGGGTTTTTGGTATTTTCAACTAACAACTACAAGCATGAAATAAAAAATTAAGTAAACAATTTACACTAGGCATTTGAGACTAATTTAGCAACATGGTAGGTCTAATGCTCCAACACTTAATTCATTCACATATATATGTACAAAAGACCTATCAGTGTGTTCACAACACATGGTGTGACCGATGGCATACACTTCCCCATCCCTGTCATGGTAGGTGCGCTCGCAACCCTCCATCGACACTGTTATTATAATTAGGGAAGCACGACAAGGTTCGATCGTTGTTGTGGTTCTATTCCTCCACCATGATATTACGTCCCGGCTTCCACCATAAATGCACTAATTCCTAGTGGTCCTATATATGCAAGGCCTTAGGTTCATAGACACTCTATCTGTGATAACAGGGTTTCAGCAAAACACCTAGCTTCCTACTATCAACTATCTCTACCCGTAACCTATCGAAAAACATATAAGTAAAGAAAAAGTGCTTTTATAACCCTACCTAGTTGACATAAGTGCCAATATAACCTTTCAATATTCGAAATTTCCAATATAACCCTATCTAGTTAGTGAAAGTGCCAATATAACCCAATAAGTTTTAAGGATGTGCTAATATAACCCTACAAACATTAGAAATGTGCTGATATAACCCTACAAACATTAGGAATGTGCTGATATAACCTAATAAGATTGCATAATGTGCTGATATAACCTTACCTCTTTTGGCAGCAATCCGGCGAACTATGAGGGTAAAATTGTCCACCTAATTTCAGAGTTAGCCCAAAGGATATTTTGGTCAATTTACATAGAGTCAACGCTGGAAAATTGAGGTCAATGCCAGAAATGGAGTCTGGGGGCTATATTGGCACTCTCATTAACTAGTTAGGATTATAATTGCACTAAAAATTATCATACGGTTATATTGGCACTTACTCAAGTAGATAGGGTTATATTGGCACTTATCCCTTTAAGTAATTAGCTAATACTGGTGCGATGGTATACGAATTAGGGTTACCTTGAATCTCCCATCACGTAGACTCGTTCCCCTCCACCTATTCAAACATCACATAGAGTAATGGCCAAAACGGTCAGCCACCAAGGTGTCACAGACCGCCATGAATGCCACGGTCCATGAACATTCAAGCATAGAGTGCCAAATCAAGTGCGGTCCATGAACCTTCATAGTCGTGGCATGCCACGATCCCTGAAGTTGGGCTCGTGCCACGGTCTGTGAAGATTTTTACAGACCGGGAGCAGCACTACGGTTTCAATTCATTAGTTTTCATGGCCCGGCCTACTTTTCATGGATCACGAGCAGCATTGGTGTTTGCTCATAACTCTTTTCACGATCCGTGAAGGTTTTCATAGACCAGCTCCATACTTAGCCAAATTTCTTCAACTCTTCTGTTCCATGCTTTACGGCCCGGCTCCATTGTTACGGATCGGCATTGTTGCTTTGTGTAGGGTGGACCGTGGGAATCTTCATGGGCCGCTGATGCTTTGTATAGTGTGGGCTGTCATGGGCTGCTGGTCCTTCGTTGGTTGAACTTCGTTTGCATGGTATAGGTGAAGTGTTAGTCCGAATTAGGAGTTATAGTAGTCAATTTTGTAGTACTTGAGAAGACAAATACAATGAAGCCAACCTTGATGGCTTATTCTTCCTTTATCATTGTCGGACGAAACAAAAACTCCTTGGACCATGATTCACCAGTTCCACCTTTCACCGTCTTGAATTTCAAAGCCACCTATCCTTGGCTTCAAACTCCTTCTACCACTCATTGATATGTGTGGCTTTCATCTACTACCATTAAATGCAAATGGCTTTCAAATATTCTACCATTAAAAGCAAATGGTCTTCGCAAGAATGTAATGTAACAAATAGCATTCACGGGCGACATACTAAAGGTACTTATAATGAGAACCAAGGGGCCCGTGAAAATAATATGTCAATAATCACTAATTAAGTTAATAAAATGTGGGATTTAAACTAGAAAATAGAACATGTTTTCCTAAACCCTTTGTCATGTAAACACAACTAATGTTGTCAAACCACCAACCAAAAGTAAATAAAAACTACATCAAATGCATTGGATAAAGCATGCATAATGGTGCAGATCACCTACCTTCTTAGTTGGTCTACTTCTCTTTTTTATACATGCAAATTTAATAAACTTAGCATACAATGGAACATATTCAATTAACTCCAAGATAGGAATTTTTGCCTTGAATTTCTCAAAGATCCTTCGAATGTTTGCATCATTGGTCAACACCTTCGGCCTTTCCCTCCATGCATTTGGAAATGGAGATGGGATGGTCACTTGGGCCTTGGGTGGTGGAAACTCCTTAGAAGGCGCTTCCTTGACCACAATATCATCTCTTTGAATTTTGCCTTGTTTGCCTCAAATACCCTATCGTCTTCTTGCATCACCTTCATCTCGGACTTACAAATTTCCTTCCCACTTCTGAACTTGAGTGCACTCATCTTTCTTGGATTCATCTCTTGTTAGGAAGGGATTTTTTTGGACTCCTTGGCCTCAAGTCAGTTAACCAAGGTGGTGAGTTTCCAACTTGAACTTTGAGGTTCTTGATACTTGACAAAGCCCTATTGCCAAGGCCTTCAATCTCGCACCTTATCCTCTCCACGAATACCTCATAATTCTTCCCCAATTTACCGATGGCTTCTATGATCTCTTCTCGGTCCAATTTATATATTGATGCATGGTTGTTGGAAAGGCATTCACCTCTCGGGTATGGTTGAGGTGGAATTTATCCACCCCAATATCCTTGAGGTTGATTTTCTTCCCTCCATCCAAAATTTGGATGGTCTCGGTACCTTGGTTTTAACGAGTTTGAATAGGGATCTTGCTGTGCATTTCCTTAGTTCCCCTGGAACCCTTGTGGTTAACCCCTAGCAAATGGTGGCCTCTTGCAAATCTTCTACAACTACGGGGAATGCCTCGATGTTGTGGTCAAGGTTGCAAAACCCACACACTTAGACTTGATAAACCTTCCCTCATAAGAGTCTTTTCATCATAGAAGCAATAGCTTGCACTTACTTCTCCAACTTAGGCGATTGTGAAGGTTCATCCAAGACCTTAATCATTGGCCTGTTGCCAAACTATTTCATCCCATTGTCCATTTCTTCTAAGAGAGATATCACATCCTTAGGGCTTTTGTTCATGATTGATCCATTACATGTGGCATTCACCATCCCCATATCTCCATCACACAACCCTTTGAAAAAGCAGTAAGCTAGGTCTCCTTCCCTGAAAGGATGGTATGGATAACTTGCAAGCAACCTCTTGAAATGCTCCTAATAGTCATAGAGTGACTCATTAGCACCATGTGTGATATTAGATAGATGCTTCTTTAGTACGACAGATTTGGATACTGGAAAGTACATCTCTAAAAATCTCTGCTTCACATCTATCTTAGAGCCTATACATCCGTGATCTTCTTCATTATGCATGCATTAACTGTTGCATTAAGCATAGTTTTAGCTAGTTTTATTTGGTGGATTGCTGGTATTATTTGAGTCTACATGACAAGGGGTTTAGATGGACATGTGTGGTTTTCTTGTCTAAATCCCACGTTTCGTAGACTTTTTAGTTCTAATGGACATCTTGTATCCACAGGCTCCTTTATCTTCCTTGTTATCATCCTTAGTAGGTCGCCCGTGGTTACTTTTTGGTTACATTCTATCTGAAAGCCATTTGTATGGGAGGTAGAAGAAGATTGAAGACAAAGATAGGAGGCAACAGAGTTCAAAGTAGCAAACGGAGAAATGGTGAATTGTGGTCTGATGAGTTGTGCTTAAGTCTGAGAACGATCCAATAAAATTAGCCATCAAGAATAGTTCCATTGGATTTTTCATCCCAAGCACTAAAAAATTGACTACTAAAACTATCAAATTGGACTAACGAGCCACCTGTGGCAAAGGAAACAAGTTAAGTTAGCAGAGGCACAAACGGGTCGGCCAGGCCGTTCATGGATGGCACCAATGGCCTGCGCCAAAGGAGCTATTCCATGCCAAAATTATCAGCATGAGGCATTGCTGTGAGGCTAAGGTTAATATGAATATGTTCCGCGCGAGGCCAATATTCGTGCCAATATGTTCCGTGCAAGGCTATGGTGCCACCCGTGTCAGACTCTCTAGGCCGCCAGTACGAAGTTCAAATCCCACTCCAAATAGCTAAGTATGGGTGTGAGATGTCCTTTTTTCGACGTCCCACACCATTCCAAGTCCAAGATGCTAAGACTAGCCTGCAGGGATTAGGAAATCACACAGCCTGTGCTAAAGCTTAGAGTGGATCAACCTTCCTTACCATGACCTGCGCCAATGGCCACGGGCGTAGATCAAAAGCCTCAAAATTAACACACTAATAGTGCTCTGCGTCATACGTCATGGCCCATGCCAGAGGCACAACGTAGCCCATGCTAACCCCAGCGCCCCGCACCACATGAAATGGTGCGACCTGCGCCAGACCTTGCACCACTTGCCACCAAGGATACGACATGAGCCCCATCATCCATGACTGCCTACACCAAATGATAATTTCTCACTAATTGGGTCGTAACTTTCCCAATTTTCATCCAATTTCCCTCTACCATATATCAAAATATTCATCTTTTGGATCTCTATCCAATGCAATAAATCTAAGCTCTGGAAGGTTCACAGATTTAAGCAGTGTATTCGAGAAAGATTATGCCACATGAGGGAAAGGGTGACTAGGGTTTTGGGAAAAAAAAGAAAGTGCCAACTTGTTAAATTTCTCAATTCAACCAAAATTGCAAAATTTCTCTCTCTCTCTGACATGACTCTCTAAACGACTCTATCCTCTAAGTTATCCACTGGTAATAGTCGTATCTCCACCGCTAACCACCACCCTTCACTAGTAGCATCGTCTTCGATAAGCTAATCCTATGATCCCAAAGGCAGCTCTGCCTCAAGGCGTGAACCCATCTACCTACACGTCTCCCCTACACGTCTCTTCTTTTTGAAGATGATGACATTGACAAACTCTCGGAGCCCTTAAGAATCATCTGGTTGGCAAGTTTTCCATAGAAAGGCCTACGCTATATTTTGTTTTATTCCACTTCAAGAAAATAGGATTCAAATCGGAGGCTACATCACGGCACTTGATCATAGGCACATTCTCATCTGATTTCAATCAGAGGAAGACACCCAAAGGTGCTAGAAAAAGAGGAATTGGAACTTGGTTGGCAACTTAATGAAGGTACTCAGATGGACCAAATACTTTTATATAAATGAAGAACCCTCTATTGTGCCTATCCGGGTTATTATTGAGTTTCCTCCTATTTATTTTTTGCATCATGAATCAATTCCTAATTTTGTGTTCATAATATTATTATGATTATTCTTGAATGTTTAAATTTCATGAATAGTACACCACATTGGCACACACTTTGGGCTAGATTCATGTATAGTGAAAATATTGATGCCCCATTAGGAAGACAAACCTGGATATTATAATGGGAAACAGATGTGTCTGTGTGGGTGTGTGCACAGAAGACCCGAGTATTGCTCTGACTTAATTTCCATCGCACTAGTCTTAGCTGATTACATAAAGTTTTCCGATAGGTTGTGGGCAAAGATAGTGAAAAGGTAGCAAGCTAGGGTTGTAACAGGCCCTAGTATTATAGATAAGGTGCTAACGACCCCTTGGCCTAGTTGATAGGACCAGGGTGAAGTATTGCATTCATGGTGGAAGCTTAATGTAATCGCACGGGGAATAAATAGACTTACAACAATGGCCGGACCTTGTCGTACTTCCCTTATTACGATGGCAGCATTGATGGAGGGCTGCGAGTGCACTCGACGTGACAGGTACAAGGAAGCAAATGCCATCGGCGACACCACTTGTTATGAAAGCTCTATTAGTATTTTTAGTAAATATTACATGTGAATGAATCGAGGATCAAAACATTAGATAAATCATGTTGCGCAATGATTCCCCAAGTGCTTAGTTTAATTAGATTACTAGTTTTTTGTCTTTATGCTTTTATGCTTTGTAGTTGATGATGTGAAAATTGAAACCCCCCTCCCTTTATTTGCATTTACTAGCTATTCCTTTCACTTGTACGGATTGACGACCCATACGAGGTTGTATTTTTAGTTGATAATTGAGCCCTAGCACCTCTGAGGACAAACCCAGGGCTTGCCACTAACTACCCTTCAGGTTGCGTAGCAGTGAGAATGGGTGCAGAATTATAAATTTCAATATTTGACCTTTCCCAGAGGAAAAGCCTACGCTTGAGTTAATTAGCTACAATTAACAACCTCGGGTGAAGGCGGGTCAGTTCTTTGGGTGACACATACAGGGGTTGTGCTTTGATGATTGTGTTCGAGGATTGATCATTCACTGCCCCTATAATGAAATTGATCACATGGTTTGCCCAATCCCCCTGGATCCTATCCTCCTAAACCTCAGCATTGGGTATATAATTTTCTATTGCTTGTTTTAAGCTTCCTCCCTAATGTTCCCTTGCTGCTCTCTACCACTTCGATTGGCCCCTTTCTTGTTGGGTTTCCAGTGGCATTTTCCTTTTCCCTTCAAGGAGCCTTCTCCTCTAGATCTTTTAACGCAGTCTGGGAGCAAGCCTTCTCTTTCACATCTATCAATTTCCCTTTTTAGGTGGATAAAATTTTTTGTATCATGGCCACGCTCTTTGTGGTTGTTAAAGAATTTGGGTGACTCTCTTTTTCCAAGGAAGTCTTTGTTGGGAGGGAGAGCTTGAAACAACCCTTTGTTAATAGTGTGTATTTCCACGTAGGTCTTGGTTAGGGGAACATAGCCTTTGAAACCTTTGTTAGAATCTTTCGACCTCTTTTGCCTTGACTTTGAGGCTTTAGACCCCTTTTCAGCCTATCGTCCCCCTCTCATTTTCTCTTCGTAACTTTCTTAATCTTTGAATACTGTTCCATGATCTCTTGCAGTTGAAGTCAGTTAAGTCAAAGGTTTGCCCAGAAGAGAGAAGATAGAGCAACCCCTAGTGCTGGAAGTTCCAGAGGGATTACCTTCCACGAGGGCCAGATCCCCACTCCTTTTCAGAGAAACTTGGAGGCTTCAAACCTCGCTCTTCTTCTTTTTCTCTTTCCACAACTTGTTTAGCCACTTTTTAGCCTACTTATAGGCTTCACTATTATTTTAATTCTCTATAATATATTTCATCTCCATGATGTTGAGGGTCTCCTGAAGATACACGTCAAAGTCTTTGATTAAATTCACCTCGATTATCCTAAGTCAAAGGTCATATGGTCGAAAACTATCAGTAGTACCTGTGAAAGTTTTGTATAATTCTTCATTGTCCCTCTCGACCTTCTACGTATCCTTAAAGGCAATCATGCAAAGCGCTTTGTTTGACTTAGCGGTTCACTCTAAAGTTGACGCCATAGATCGAAGCTCATGAAACTGGTCTTTTAATTCTAGAAGCTTAGCAGTGGCTGTGCAAATGGATGCGTGGACAAGATCCAAATTATCTAGATGCAGATTGGTCTTGTGACAATAAAGTTATGTGGCTTTGTGGGGCTAAGAAGATGCCACCCCCTAGTAACTTAAAAGGCCTTAGGAGCAGTGATACATTCATAAGTGGAACCAAACCCGACTTTGGTGGTGACCTCTTCAAGGACCTCATTGTGACAGGATTTGAGGTAGCGATAGTCATCCAAAAGCCCATCCTTAGCCGCGGCAAGAAGGTCCCTTTACTCTCTAGAACAAATAAGTGTATTGAGGAGTTCTTTTTTCCTATCATGAAGACTAGTACGCCACAAGCTAAGCTCCTTGTAAGAGTCTTGAAGCTTCTCCTCGAGTCAAACAAAATTATACAAGAATCAAGAGGCCTTGATTCGGTGCTCTAATTCCTATGATACCATTCTTTCATCACTTGAAATAAGAATAATTCAAAGATGGCCCCCCTTTGCAATTTAGGGAAGGGGACGGTAAGGAACTAATTCTAGAATCTACAAACTGACAAAAAGTAAAAATGCATAAGTAAAGAAAATAATTTTCATTCATAATGGGGAAAAAGAGTACATTAAAAATCCTAATAAGAATAATTCATACATTTTCTCTTTCCCCTACGCTATGCTCCGCATGAGTAGAGCTTGAAGAATCTATCATGCACTTAGGCTTTAGCCGAGTCCGGAGGTCAGGCTGACTCCACTCAGTATCTTCATCCACTTTCTAACTATGGATTTCCTCCAAAGTGAAGAGTCGGTCAGAGGTTTTCAAGGGCTCGAGCAATGGGAACTAGACAACCCCATCCTTGATAAACTTTCACTAAAGGTAGTCAAACTGGGAAGTGTGGGAGTTGTTCTTGAACACATCTAGCATGGTGGCATATTTGGTGGGAAAATCCTTACAGATTGAATTGGCCAGGGCATTTCGAGTGATCCACATGCAGCGCTTGGATAGGGATAAGAACAAGGCTTGAAACTCTTGGGTTTTTACAAGCTTATTAGTGTGAGCCTTAAGAACAAAGGCTTTTTGCTCAGAAGAGTACAGATTGGCCAGCTTGGCATACTCGGTGGTCAAAGATTTAACAAACCTCTCTGCCTCTGATGTCTTCTCTCGACCTTCAATTCCCCCTCACATTTGGAGGCCACCTTTTCCATCTCGTCCTTGGGATCATAGGCGACCTTTTTAAGTTCTTGTTGAAGCTTATTACCTTGACATCATGGGATTTCTGCAGATCCCCTATCTTGGTCTCAACATCCTGGGCTTGGTTTGGCTTAGCCAATAACTCTCAAAGGATAGCATCCAGTGCGCCCGCGGTGGTGGCCTCTCCTGGAAAAGCAGTAAGGTTAGGGTCAACCACCTCCAGAGGAATTAGGCTACCCTCTCCCAAGGTGGACTTGGCCGTAGAGTCAACTCAGGACTTAGCGAGAGTCTGATTAGTTATTTGTTTCCTTTGGGGGGAATACGAGAAGAGGGGCCCTCACAATCCCTTTTTTTCTAGCTGACTAATCTTAGGTCTCCGGTTAGGGCTGAGGGTGAGGTCGATAATGGGGACTCGCGATCTGCTCCTTTAAGATGAGCTCTTTGACTTCCTCCTCCTAAATTGAAAAATCTGGTAAAACCCACTGAAATAGACAAAAGAAAGAAAAGTTAATAAAAGAAATACAAGGTGGAAACAACTAAATAAAAAATTAAGATGCTGTAAGCACCTTCGTGTAGTGGGGGGAACTCCTAGAAGGGGCCTCCACCACATTAGCAGGCTCTACGGGCCCCAAAATAGCCTCTAGGGCCTCAAAATGGGCTCTAGGGCCTCTTAAGATCCAGCATACTTTGTCTTCTTCGATTTGTTTGGCAGCCCCATCCTCGGCAGCTGAAGGGGCCTTCTTCTAAGCCTTTTTAAGCCTCCTACCCTTGCCCTTTTTCTTCTTACCCTTTCTCTTCTCTGCAAAAAAAGGAATTCAAGGAGTCAGCAGGAGGGGGGCTTAATCAGGACTGGTTCGTGGTCACAAGCCCATTTTTCGTAAACCTCTGAATGCCAGGTTTAACTACAATTCCTAGAAATATCTAAGGGCTCATTCAATAGCTTTTCCCTATTATCTACCACACTATTTGGAGTAGATTAATTATAAACGTTCTCAAATTTGAGTTTCAAATTCCACCACGGGACATAATAGCACTATATCCAAAATGAAAAGTGGGGGTTGGTGCTAGCCTCGGCAATTCGAAAAGATTTTAATGGGATTTTTCAAGAACCTTCTACTAAGAGTAAGAATCCCCTTGATTTTCATATCTCCATGCTTTACGGCTCTGCTATAGGAAAGGTAGTAAAGGGACCTAAATAATTCGTAGCTATGGGTGATTTCTATGTTATGGCACTGGGTCATGAATGCGATAGCATAAAGTATAATGTTTGAATAGAGTTGGGACAAATTGATTTGGTAATTCTTGAGAAGTAGAGAGAAGATGGGGGGTAGGGTAAAGGAAAGGTCGAACCTAAAATGGTGCTCGTGTCCAAATCCCTCTCATGAATAAGAGATCCCCCCACTCCTTGTTTTCATAGCCCAAAAGCCCCATGTAAATAAGCGAGACTGAAGCAAAAGACTAATTCGAAGGATCCTTAAACGGCCCTGGGAATGAACCCCTGAAACCCTGGGGGGCTCAGAAATTGCACCCTAGCCCACCTTCACCCAACGTCATTAAAATAGAGTGGAGAACTTATGAGAGGGTCAAAGATAAAATTTATAGTTGTTCATCCAACTCACTACTATACTACCAATAAGGTAGTTAGAGGTAAGCCCTAGGTATGTCCATAGAAATACTAAGGCCTAATAGTTAACACAACCATGTTCGGGTTGTCAATCTGTATGTGTTACTAGGAGAAAACAGTATAGTAAATAGGGGGGTTTGGTTTTTCAATTATCAAACATAAAAGTAAAAAGCACGTAAACTATATAAACTAGACACTTGGGAAATTCATGTGTAACATGGTTGATTCAATTCATTCACATGTGAAATTTCAACAAACTAATATACTGCTCATGGTCAGCACTTCCCCGTACCTATCACATTGTGTTCTCTTACAATCTTCCATCGGCACTGCCTCCATAATTAGAGGAGTACAACAAGGTCCAATTGCGGTTCTAGGTCTGTTTCTCCCCCGTACGTTTATGTCCCAATCACTACACCACAGATGATCTACTTCTTAGGCTTATAAATGAGGCAAAGGGAGGTAGGCACCTTACCTTTGACATTAGGACCTCTAACAACCTTAGCTTGCTACTATTCGCTATCTCTACCTGTAACCCTTCAGATTACTCTTAATAGTCAGCTAAGACTAGTGTGCTGTCATTGTAACAGTAAAACTCAGAAAAGACCTCTATGTACACACCCATGTGGACCCAGACCCTGCTACCCATATCACGTCCACGGTTTCTCTTTCCCGGGGGGTATCAATATTTTCACCAACATGAATATAGACTAGAGTGTGTGCTAATGGAGTGCACTATTCATGCAATTATAACATTCAAGAACAAGTCACAATAATACCACAAGCACAATAGTTAGGATGAACTAAGAATCTCACAAAAGCATGAATCAACATATAAATGAAATTATCCCCAAGCTATAGAAACTACTCTCTAGACATGGAATTTAAATATAGATTTGAATTCCACATCATAGGATCAAAGCAAAATGAAAGAAAGAAATAAGAGAGAATGTTTCTCTCTCTAGGATGCTCTCCGAATTACAAGACTAAGACTAAAAGAGTATGAAAAAATATAAAGTGTTGGTAGACTAAGCCTCTATATATAGTAGTAAGGGATTGGGCCTAAAGAGTGGCCAAATTTTTTGAGAACCCTAGTTCAACAGCCAATGGCTTGGACCACCACAGATGGCGGAGTTCGCGCCGCCTCCTTGCTTGATACAGGAGTGGGGCACCAGATCTAGCATGGCCCATTTGATCCACATTAGTGTGGGCCGAGTCTCCTCCACAGCACGGGCCATGGTGTCTTCTACACTTCATGTCCAATGATGTTTGTGGCATATGGTGCAGCCCATCATCCAGATAGTCATTTTTTCACTTTTGATCCACGGGTCGTGTCTTTTAGCACGGGCCATCATCAAAATCCTCATTTCACTCATTATTTAGGTGCGGGCTGCTCAATTCTTCATATCCTGCTAACTCGACTCAATATTTAGCACTTGAAACGGCATGGAAATTCAAAAATAGGACAGCCTGCACCCACACTAAGCCGTTTGGGAGTGAAAATAGGCATCTAAGTATGCAGTTCGTTAAGATTGTCACAGTCCATGCTGGGCCTTGGTACAGCTCATGCCAAAGTGTCCCACGTCGTCCCACACACGCGGCCCACACACGCGGCCCACATCGACTGGTGCAGACTAAGCCAATTGGCGTAGACCGAGTCAGACGGGGCACGTCATGTAGCGCAGGCCGTTAGTGCCTTGCTTGGTGTGACCCATGAGCGATCCGCCCTGACCTGTTAATGCTTTGGCCGGTAAAACATCTTTCCTTTGCTACAGATGAACAGTTAGTCCATTTTGAAAGTTCTTGTAGTTGATTTTATTTTTCTAGGGGAGATTAATCCAATGAAACCAACCTTGAAGGCTGATTCTTCTTGGATCATTCCTAGAATTCGGTGCAACACTTGGACCATGGTTCTATGGATTCTTCCTTGGTCATTTTGAACTTCAATGCTTCCTACCTTTGGATCTATCGTTCTACTAACACAATTTGATATTCGTGGC
Organism: Rubia yunnanensis; assembly: GCA_037428765.1. Classification (NCBI taxonomy): domain Eukaryota; kingdom Viridiplantae; phylum Streptophyta; class Magnoliopsida; order Gentianales; family Rubiaceae; genus Rubia; species Rubia yunnanensis. The sequence continues at coordinate 41,324,109 of CM075066.1, forward strand.
CTTCATCTTCTAACATTCTAATGTGCATGGCCTTTGACCTGTTCTACCATCCTTGCGAATGGGCTTACATATATTCTACCATCCTTGCAAATTGCCTTCACATAGAATGTAACGAAAAGTACCCACGAGCAACCTACTAAGGATGATCACAAAGGAATATCTAGATGCCCATGGATACAAGATATCCCTTAGAACTAATTAAGTATACAAAATGCGAGATACAGACATGAAAAGTAAACATGGCCGTCTAAACCCCTTGTCACGTAAACTCAACTAATACCAGCAATCCAACATATAAAACAACGCTGAATGCAACGGTTAATGCGTTCATAATGAAGCACATCAGACCCCTCCCACACTAAACCCTTTACTCGTTCTCGAGTAAATAAAGATAATAAAAAGACTAAGCAAAATGTAGCATGCAGGCATAAGTTAACCAAGGCATTCAACTTATTCCTAGATTACCCTATTTCCTGCAAAAAGAGCAATAATTTCACAACTCTCGCACTCCTGAAGAACCAAAGTAATCTAACCACCCAAAGTAAAATGAAGAAAAGGGTAAGCAAAGAATATAAGTGCAAAGTTAGCTTAACTTTCCCAAAATGATCTCCAAAAGCAATCAAAGTGTCATCTCCAAAAATAATCCACCAAGGAAATCCGAGAGTCGATGACTTAGTTGTAACATAGGGATAACTCTAGATTCTTGGCCTATTTACAACCAAGGATGCAAATGTATCGTCAACCTAGTTTTTTTTTTGTTTTCTCTCAATTTCTCTCATTTTGCCTAGGAGCCCTTTCGAGTTTTTTTCCTAGCTTTAACACACAAAGGGTACTCACATTCTCACCTTTTTCCACACGGCCTCTCATTTTTTTCCTAGGCTTGTAAGCCTAGCTTTTCACTTTTACCTAGGTCTTTCGACCTATCCAGGCTTTTCCCAATGTTGTAAGCTGCCCTTTTGGGTTTTCAACTTAGCAGGGTTTTGATATATGTTTTCATTTTTTTCAAATTTTTCAATGTTTTTGGTGTAGCATAAAATGCCCCAAAGTTGGCTTCATACTACAAGGAGATAAGATCAAACAAAAGAATACACAACCAATATTCTAAAACATCTATCCCAAGACAAACTAGGAACCTTACCTTGCAAGTCATACCACCAAGTATACATCCAAAAGCATCCCACAACAAAGCAAAACCCAAAATAACCAAAGAAATGTCAAAAACACAAAGAAAAACATCAAAATGCACCGAGGGATCCCAAGATGAAAACTCCCTAAGTGCTTACTACTCCCTCCCCCACACTCCCGCATCCCCGAAGGAATCTATGCTTATAGAGGTATTGAACCCTCCATCTAAAAACATGAAACCCAAGTGTAATTCCATTCTAAACAAGATCACGAGACTCAAGCTCAGATTTATAAATCAAACAAGAGTTTCATCTCAAATATCCTCATCACAAACAAGAATATGCAAAATCTATCTAATCACTACTCGAAACCATGAATTCAAACCAAAAAGGGGCACCATATATTTATTGTATCTCTCACAAATTATTTCTTTTTCATGCAATTTTAATGTGAACCATCTACCCGTGGATCTCCAAAATTGCCATCGGAAACTTCATCCACGATGACATCATTGTGGAGAGGTCTCAACAACGTGTCACCCTTACCTATGAACCCTTTGTCTGCCATATGAAATGAATCACCATGCCTTACTAAGGTTAAGTCTGTTAATATCACTTTGGGGTTAGAAGAAGGTCTAGGGGGTTTAAGTCCCTTGATGTTCTTCCTTTCCTGTAGTAAGTTAGTTAGCATGGAAAAGCATTCCAGCACAGATATGTTATCACTCGAATCATATGATATCATGGACTCATCAATGCTATCGTCATCAACAAGGGATTCATCCAAACATTCATGCTTATTTATCACACAAGAAGATTAAAGTAAGTTATGCTCATCATATAGGGTTACACATTTGCGCATAAAAGAGGAATCAATTGAATCATGCCTATAATTATAAATGTCAAATTCCACTTTATCCACATCATCGTCTAGAGTTAAGGATCCCAAATGGACATAAATTTTAGTCCTAGAATTTTAAAGGAACGGTCTCCCCAAAACTATTGGGGGTACACTTCCATCATGCGCCACGTGTAGGACATAAAAGTCTACCAAAAAACCAACTTGCTAACCTGCATCATCACATTCTTTACAAGCCCACGCGGGCTAGCTTGGAAGTGATCGGCGAGTTGGACAATCACTCTAGTTTCCTTAATTTCACCTATCTCTAGGCATTCGTAAATACTAGATGGGATCACATTTATTGATGCGCCTAAGTCTATCATGGAATTTTTAACAAGTTTTCATCCTAAGGAGATAGGAATAGAGACATTCTGGGGTCGTCAGATTTCTTAGGAAAATTTTTGTGGTTTAAAATGGTGACTCCCCCAATTTTTAAATGCCCTACTGACCTTTCCCGACCCGAGGCACTAGTCCTGGGGTCATTAATATAGTCACAGAAAGCATAATTTAATTAACCCGGACCGAGGCACTAGTCCTGTGGGATGGTCAAAGATAAAATTTATGTTCTACACCCACTTCTCGCTGCTAGGCTATCAAAGGGTAATAAGCGGATAGCCCTGGGTTTGTCCACAGAGATGCTAGGGTTCAAGTAAAAGTAAAAACCAAGCCTCGTGCGGGTCGTCAATCCACACAAGTGAAAGGAATAGCTACTAATGTAAACATGCAAACTGGGGGTTTTTTGGTATTTTCAACTAACAACTACAAGAATAAAAAAAATATAAGTAAACTATTTATGCTAGGAACTTGGGACTAATTTAGCAACATAGTAGGTCTGATGCTTCAGTCCTTGATTCATTCACATATAGACATACAAAAGACCTATCAGTGTGTTTACAACACGTGGTGTGGCCGACGGTATACACTTCCCCATCCCTGTCACGGCGGGTGTGCTCGTAACCCTCCATCGACAGTGTTATCATAATTAAGGGAGCGGAACAAGGTCCGACCATTGTTGTGGTTTGGTTTCTCCCCCATGCTATTACATCCCGGGCTTCCACCACGAATGCACTAATTTCTAATGGTTCTCCATATGTGAGGCCTTAGGTTCATAGGCACCTTATCTATGATACTAGGGTTTCAACACGACACCTAGCTTCCTACTATCAACTATCTCTACTCGTAACCTATCAAAAAATGGTTAAGTAATTAGCTAAGACTTGTGCAAAGGTACACGGATTAGGGTTACCTTGAATCTCCCATCACGTAGACTCGTTCCCCTCCACTCATTCAAACATCTAGGCTTTTCTTCCCAATGGGGCAGAAATAAGTGCAGCATACATAAACATAGCCCAGAGTGTGTGCTCATATTTTGTGTAGTGTTCATGCATTTGTCACATTCAAGGAAAATCACAATCATATCATAAACACAAATATAGGTGGAATTTAAGGAATCAAATAAAGTATCAAAAGATGCACGTGTGCCAAATATGTCCCAATCTAAGCTAACTACTCTACAAAAGTTAGATCCATGTAAAATATTAGTTTAGATGACAATGATCTAGAAAATAAGATGAAAATAAAAAAAAAGATAAGAAAAAGAACAAGGAAGGAGAAGAAGAGCTCTCCTCTTCCTTCTCTCTAAACTAGAAAGAGAAACTAATCTACAGTATGACTAGATCTATTCTACTTAGGGTTTAGTAGAAGACTAAGACTCCTATATATAGAATTAGGAGATTGGGCCTAAAGATAGGCCCAAATATGCCAAACATAGCATAACCCTAGTCAACCTTTCCCTCTATCTGTTGAACCTTTCTTGAATAAACTGCTCAAATCTGTGAACCTTCTGGAACCAAATTATAGTGCGTTGAATAGAGCTTGGAAAGAAAAAGATTTATATATATGTTAGAGGGAAATCGGATGAAAATTAAGAAATTTATGGCCAAATGGTCAGCCGCAAAGGTGTCACAGACCGACACGGATGCCACGGTCCATGAACATTCAAGCACGGGGCACCAGATCTGGCGCGGTCCATGAACATTCATAGCCACGGCATACCACCGTCCATGAAACTGAGCTCGTGCCACGGTATGTGAAGATTTTTACGGACCACGAGCAGCACCACGGTTTCCACTCAATAGTTTTCACGGCCCGACCTCCTTTTCATGGACCGCGAACAGCATGGGTGTTTGGTCAAAACTCTCATCACGGTGCATGAAGGTTTTCATGGACCGGCTCTATACTTAGCCAATTTTCTTCAACTTTTCCCTTCCATGCTTCACGGCCCAGCTTCATTGTCACAGACCGGTGTTGTTGTCACGGCCCAGCTTCATTGTCACAGACCGGTGTTGTTGTCACGGCCCAGCTTCATTGTCATCGGCTGAACTTCATTTGCTTGCCACGGGTGAACTGTTAGTCCGAATTGGGAGTTCTAGTAGTAAATTTTGTATTAATCAAGAAGACAAAACCAATGAAGCCAACCTTGAAGGCTAATTCTTCCTGGATCGTTCTCGGACTAAGGCAACATTTCTTAGACCAAGATTCGCCGGTTCCACCTTTACCGTCTTAAATTTTGAAGCCGCCTATCCTTGGCTTCAACATCCTTCTTCCACTCATTGATATGCATGGCCTTCATATACTACCATTCAATGTGAGTGGCCTTCAAATTTTCTGCCATTAAAAGCAACAGCCTTGGCAAGAATGTAATATAACAAATAGCATTCACGGGCGACATACTAAAGGCACTTATAATGAGGACCAAGGAGCCTGTGAACATTATATGTCAATAATTACTAATTAAGTGAACAAAACGTGGGTTTAGAATAGAAAATAGAACATGTTTTTCTAAACCCCTTGTCATGTAAACTCAACTAATGTTGCCAAACCGCCAACCAAAAGTAAATAAAAACTACGTCAAATGCATTGGTTAAAGCATGCATAATGGTGCAGATCACCTACCTTCTTAGTTGGTCTACTTCTCTTTTTTGTGCATGCAAATTCAATGAACTTAGCATATGATAACACATATTCAATTCACTCCAAGATAGGGATTTTTACCTTGAATTGTTTGAAGATCCTTCGAATGGATGCATCATTGGCCACCACCTTTGGCCTTCCCCTCAAAGAATTTGGAAATGGAGATGGGATGGTCACTTGTGCCTTGGGTGGTGGAAGCTCCTTAAAGGCGCTTCCTTAACCACAATCTTATGCTCTTTGAATTTTTCCTTGTTCGCCTCAAATACCCTATCGTCTTAGTGCATCACCTTCTTATCGTACTCACAAACATCCTTCCAACTTATCAACTTGAATGCACTCACATTTCTTGGATTCATCTCTGGTTAGGAAGGGATTTTTCCGGACTCCTTGGCCTTAAGTCAGTTAACCAAGGTGGTGAGTTTCCCAACTTAAACTTTGAGGTTCTTGATCTTGAGAAAGCCCTAATTCCATGGTCTTCAATCTCGCACCTTATTCTCTTCGCGATGACCTCATTATTCTTCCCAAATTTACCGATGGATTATAAGATCTCTTCTTGTTCCAATTGATAGATCGATGCATCGGGTATGGTTGAGGTGGAGCTTGTCCACCTCAATATCCTTGAGGTTGATTTTCTTCCCTCTATCAAAAATTTGGATGGTCTCGGTACCTTTGGTTTAACTAGTCTGAGTAGGGATCTTTTTGTACATCGTCTTAGTTCCCACGGAACCCTTATGGTTGACCTCTATCAAAATGTGGCCTCTCTCTGTTGTCGTACTCTATTGTCTTCACCTCTTGAAAATCTTCTACAACTTCGAGGCACGCCTCGATGTTGTGGTCAAGGTTGCACAACCCATACACTTTGACTTGATAAACCTTCCCTTGTAAGAGTTCCTTCATCATAGAAGCAAGAGCAAGAGCTTGGACTTGATCCTCCAACATAGGCGATTGCTAGGGTTCATCCAAGAGACTTTGTGCCAAACTTTCACATCCCATTGGCCATTTCTTCAAAGAGAGCCATTGCATCCTTAGGGCTTTTGTGTTGATTGATCCATTACATGCGGCATTCACCATCCCCATGTCTCCATCACATAACCCTTTGAAAAAGTAGTAAGCTAGGTCTCCTTCCTTGAAAGGATGGTATGGACAGCTTGCAAACAACCTCTTGAAAAGCTCCCAATAGCCGTAGAGTGACTCATTAGCTCCCTATGTGATATTAGATAGATACTTCTTTAGTTTGGCAGATTTGGATGTCGGAAATAACTTCTCTAAAAAGCTCTGCTTCATATCTATCTTGGAGCCCATACATCCATGATCTTCTTCATTATGTGTGTGTTAACCATTGTATTTGGCATAGTTTTAGCCAGTTTTATTTGGTTGATTTCTAGTATTAGTTAAGTCTACGTGGCAAGGGGTTTAGACGGCCATGTTTGGTTTCCTTGTCTAAATCCCACATTTCGTAGACTTAATTGGTACTAATGAACATCTTGTATCCATAGGCTACTTGATCACCTTGTGATCATCTGTAGTAGGTCGGACGTAGGTACTTTTTAGTTACATTCTATGTGAAGGTCATTTGTAAGGGAGGTAGAAGATATTTAAGGCCATTCGCAAGGACGGTAGAAGAGATTGAAGGCCATTCACCTCTGCAATGTTAGAAGATAAAGGCCACAAACATCAATGCATGGTAGAAGGAGATTAAAGACAAAAAAAGGTGACAAAAAAATTCAAAGTGGCCAACAAAAAATGGTGAATCGTGGTCCGATGAGTTGTGCTTAAGTCTGAGAATGATCCAAAAAATTATCCTTCAAGACTGGTTCAGTTGGATTCTTCTTCCCGGGAACTAAAAAATCGACTACTAAAACTCTCAAATTGGACTAATGAGCCACCTATAGCAAAGGAAACAAGTTAATTCTCCTGAGACATAAATAGGTCGGTGCGGGCCGTTCATGGATGGCACCAACTGCCCATTCCAAAGGACCTATCTTATGAAAAAATGATCATCAGGAGGCCTTAATGTGAGGCTAAGGTTCGTGCGAATATGTTCCGTGCAAGGCCAAGGTTCGTGCCAATATGTTTCACACAAGGCTATGGTGCTGCCCGCGCCAGATGCCATGGGTCGCCAGTACAAAGTTCAAATCCCACTCCAAATGGCTAAGTATGGATACGGGACATCCCATTTTCAAGATCCCTTGTCGTTCCAAGTCCAAGATGCCAAGACCAGCCGGCAGGGTGTGGGAAATCATACGGCTAATGCCAAAGTTTAGAGCGGATAAACCTTCCTTACCACAACCCACGCCAATAGCCATGGGCGCAGATTAGAAGCCTCAAAATCAAAACACTGATGGCATCCCACGTCATACGTCATGGCCCATGCCAAAGGCACGATGTGGCCCGTGCCAACCCCAGCACGCTGTGCCACATGAAATGGTGTGACCCGCGTAAGACCTTGAACCCCGTGCCACCAAGGACACGCTATGGGCCCCATTATCCGTGACGATCAGCACCAAGTGGCAGTTTCTCACTATTTTGGTCATAACTCTCTCAATTTTCATTCAATTTTCCTCTACCATATATCAAAATCTTTGTCCTTTTGAGCTCTATCCAACACACTAAATCTAAGCTCTAGAAGGTTCAAGGATTTGAGAAGTTTATTTGAGAAAGATTCTGCAACAAGAGGGAAAGATTGACTAGGCTTTTGGAAAAAAAAGAAAAACCAACTTGTTAAATAGCTCAATTCAACCAAAACTGCGAAATTTATCTCTATGAATGATTCTCTAAAACGACTCTATCCTCTCAGTTATCCAGCGGTAACGGCCGTATCTTTGCCGCTAACCACTACCCTCTACTATTAGCATCCTCTTTGATAAGCTAACCCTAAGATCCCAATGGCGGCTCTACCTCAAGGCATGAGCCTGCGTACCTACGCATCTCTCCTTCAAAACCAAAGTCCCCAAAACACCCAAAAACTATCACTAAACCCTACCACAGAATTCAAAGGAAAAAATGCAGTCCTTTTTTAAGATGATGACATTGACAAACTCTCCGGGCCATCCAAGAATCATCTGGTTGGCAAGTTTGCCATAGGAAGGCCTACGCTATATTTTTTTCGATTCCACTTCAATAAAATAGGATTCAAATTGGAGGCTACAATCACAGCACTTGATCATAGGCACATTCTCTTCTGATTTCAATCAGAGGAAGACACCCAAAGGTGCTGGATAAAGAGGAATTGGAACTTGGCTGGAAACTTAATGAAGGTACTCATATGGACCAAATACTTTTATATAAATGAAAAACCCGCTAGTGTGGCTATGTGGGTTTTTATTGAGTTTCCTCCAATTTATATTTTGCATCCTAAATCAATTTCTCATGTGGCTAGTAGAATCGGTAACTTTATCTTTGCTTATCCACCCCCCCCCCCAAAAACCTCTGAAAACTATCTACTATAAGAGTCTGTATGGAAATGAATCTCACAAAACCTTTCCCCAATAGAATCAGACTAGGATCCAAGACAGAGAGTAAGTGGTACAAAGTTGCTTGTGAATATTTTCCCAACTATTGTGTTAAGTGCTCAAAAATAGAATATACTCCCTCAGAATGCAAAGTTGGGATTCTAAACACTAAAACTATAGCAGGTCAGGAGGACGGGATGAAAAAGCTGAATGATGTAACCAACCAAGGTCAATTCCATCCCCTACCTGAAATCAAAACAAAGATGCCTAGGAATCAGGTGTGGAAACAAAATGCTGAAATAGTAGCTCAAAGCTCGCCTATTGCCCCGTTTTCAGATGAAGAAATGGATGTTTATCAAGATGCTCAAGACCTGCTTAAAGAAAATGAGGCATCAATAGGGGAACCAGCTAAGAAACCTTCTACAAAACAAACTTCAATCAAATCCCCAGAGTCTATGAATGAAGTGGTTAATAAGAGTCGGGGAGGTAGCAAATGGAAATTAGTAGATGATCTAATCAGGAAATATAGCTCCATATCTAGCTATAAGCCAAACAGAAAAGCCATCACCAAGGATCTCAAGCTCTTCAGTAATAGATTCTCAGCTCTGCTCTAAAATGATATAGTGCAAATCTCAGATTCACAAGAAGAGTAGACACCTAAAAGGCTATCTCAAAGCCTACAAATCCTAAAATTCTAGCAAGAACCAAGTGAAGACCAAAACAAGAAATAACTATCAGTCTCAGATACATCCACTCAGGAAGCCACTAAGGAGTATGAGTATCATCTACCACAACCTAAGACTATTGGAGAAGGTACAGCAGAAAAACGTAACTCCTAGCCATCAAGAACATTATGCCCAGGTAAATGAATAGGAGCATATTTCAATGAACCAAAAGCACTCTGCTATGGATGGGAACAATATGCATCAGCCCTGGGAGATAGCAATGAATCCACAGGTAACACAGGTAATTCTACCTCGTCTTTAAACAGAAGAAATTTCTTTGCCTCTCCTAATTTGATAATGATGCGTGCTGAAAAGAAAATTTAGTTTCCTAATGAATAGCAAAATCATGAAATGAAAAATTAGGGGAATCCTTAAGGGGTTGATTAGGTTAAAAATAGTTAATGCATATACACTCGGGAACTACTTTTCAAGTTATTGCAGTTTATGGACCTCATGATAGAGAGCTTAGACTGAGGCTATATAGGGATTTACATGATAGAATTGAGAATAATAATGACCCTTGTTTTGTAACTTGGAACTTTAATGCTATTAGAAGCATCGATGAATACAAGGGTATATGTAGTCCGAGTTTGAACTCCATTAATGAATTTGATACCTTCTAGATCAGGAATAACCTGAATGAGGTGAGTTCAGTTGGTAACTTATATACTTGGACTAACAACCATAGAAATCAGGATGGGGTCTTGGAAAGACTGGACAAAACACTAGTTAACCCTACTTGGTTTCAGAAATTAACAAACTCATCAGTCTAAATAATAGGTAGGGGTAACACAAATCACAATCCACTGATCTTAACCTTTTCTATTTCAAACCATGTGGCTAAATAGGACTGATTTTATCCCTCGAGTCAAACAAAATTAGCTGATACCAGAAACATGTCAAGGAATGTTTGGGTTTTCCCTTAAACTGAAAAGACTTAACATTTTCCTCAAAGATTGGAATATATATCAGTTTGGGCATGTTATTGATAATGTAAATGAGGCTAAAAAGAGGGTAGCCAATCTAAAAATAGATGGAAAATAATTACAACACATCAACTCTGATCCAGCCAAATGAGGCCAATGCCAAATTAACCAAAGCTTTAAAGGAAGAACATGGTTTCTAGAAACAGAAATCGTGGAAAAAATGGTTAGCATCTCGGGACATGAATACTGCTTTCTTACATAATAATGTAAAAGCAAAACATTGTAGATTAAGAATCAATAAGATTCAAAATAAGGATGGATAATGGTTAGAGGATCAGGATCAAATTGGAGAACATGTTGTAGGTTTTTTATGAAACTTTTAATAGATGAAAACTCTGATGATACAGGATTACAAATGAACTACTTCCTTCACCTAATCCCAACTGTAATCACTGAACAAGAAAACATCGATTTTCTCAAATCAGTAGACATGGAACAATTTTAAAAAGTAGTATTCAGCCTAGGTTAGGATAGTGCTCCAGGACCCGATGGTTTTAGTGGAATCTTCTATAGAAAATCATAGGATTTCATAAAAGAAGATTTATTTTAAGTAGTTAATGGGTTCATGTGTGGAGTAAAGGTCCTGGAATCAATATCTAGAATTCTCATAACTCTCATCCCAAAGACTAAAACTCCTAAGAATCTTAGTGAGTACAGGCCAATAAGTCTTACAAATTTCTCAAACAAAGTCCTAACTAAGATCTTATAGGACAAGATTAGATCCATGTTTCCTTAATGAATATCAAAAGAGTAGTTAGCTTTCATAAAAAATAGGGAAATAGCCGACAATATTCTAGTTATACAAGAAATGGTCAAGCTTTTGAACAGCAGGACTCAATCTATGAACACAATAGCAAAATTTGATATGTCCAAAGCACTCGACCGAGTATCATGGTCGATGTTGAACTCCCTATTGTTAAAAATTGGCTTTCATGGTCACATAGTTGCTCTGATTTTAGGAAACATAAATAGCTCATGGTTTTCCATCCTAGTAAATGGTCATCCTTATGGTTTTTTCACACCCACAAGAAGATTGAAACAAGGGGATCCCTTATCTCCCACACTGTTCAACCTTATTACTAAAATTTTAAATAGGAGTTTGAAATACATGTACCACAATAATTACATAGATAGGTTTACATTACCTTTTGGAGCTCAGGAAATTACCCATTTATCTTACGTTAATGACACTGTAATCTTTATGAAAGCCATAAAAAATCACTGCACAATCTGGTTAAGTTCCTAAAATGCTATGAAATAGCCACATGTCAGAAAATTAATTTCCAAAAGAGTGCTTTTATAGAAAGGAATAAAATGAGCTTTCTAAGGAGAAATCTGGTCAAGAGTATAACTGGAATAATAGAAGGCCACTTCCCTTTCACCTACCTAGGAGTAGCAATCTTCAAAGGCCGTGAAAAGAACATTTATTTCCAATATCTAATTGAAAGAATCAATAAGAAGATTGAAAATTGGAATAATAAATGGCTCAACCAGGCTGGGAGAATCAATAAAATATGTCATTCCTCATCATACTTGGTGTATAATGGTTCCTACTGCTCAAATTTTGGACAAAATGAAATCTATCTGTGTAATTCTTTTGTGGGATAGAACTGATGCAGGTCTCAGAAAGCATTGGAAATAATGGCCATCCCTTTGTTACCCAAAGAATAAAAATGGACTGGGATTTCATAATCTTTGAACTATACTAGATAGCTTCTCACTCAATCTCTGGTGGAAAGCTCAGAAAGGGAACACAATATGGGCACAGTATATCTGGGCTATTTCAAGGACTAATATAAACTCAGAAGCATGGCGAAGAGTCTGCTTAGTCAACAAAATAGTTGAGGATAACTCTCAAGTCCTAGTAAGCAAAGGATCATCTAGATCTGGATAGCAAATTGGCTGGGGGAAGGAGGTCTGATTCAGTTTTGGGATGATCAATTCTTAGTACCTTTCCCCTGCCTGAAAATTAGTGACTTCCTGCCACACAAGGATCCGTACTTACCTGAGTTGCAAGGGAAAATTCCACAACATCTCCTCCTCAATCTCAAGTCTAATATTTTTATAACAGATAACAAATATAATATCATATGGATACCTTCAACAATGGGAATGTTTACCTTATCTTCAGCATACCATTTCCTAAGAAATTAGAGGATGCAATCTGCAAGTCTACAAAAGTTATGGAACAATCTTACCCCACCTAAGTATTCTATTTTCATTTGGAAACTTCTCAATGAGATTTTTCCATTTGATGATGTCTTGCTCAGATTAGATATTATAAATGTATCTAAATGTGTGCATTTTTAGAATGTAGAAACTCTATCTCATTTCTTTAATAATTGTCCAATGGCTGAGAAATTGTGGGAATACACTTTTGCTGCTCTAGGCTACTCAGTTAGAAGCTTTCCCCATATTTATGATAGGTTGTCATAGTTGTGGTCTGTAAATGGAGTCTCTGTAACAAAATTCAGAGTAATATATATTATATGTGGCAACTTGTTTGACTCTTTGGAGATCTAAGAATAATTTTGGATGTAATAGAATAGCACATTTTACACATTACATGTTGTCCCAAACTAAAAAACTTACCTCCCTAATCCTGAGTTTGCACCCTATGGTTTTTAAGGATGATTGTGAATATCTACTACAGGCTGGCCTAATAACTAAATCAACCAAAAAGCCTTAAAAAGAGCTAACATAGTTTCTTGGAGGCTACCAGACATAGGATACAAAGTCAACACAGATGCTACCTTTAGGAAGTATTACCCAGCTAGAGTAAGCTTAGTTTTTAGGAACACTACTACTGCTTGTCTTTACATGAAAAATGAACAGGTCTTGGTTGAGAGCGCACTGGAAACAGAGATGCACTTGGTGTTGGAAGCAATTCAGGTAAGTTTTCAACTTTAAATGACACCGCTGACAGTTAAATTAGATGTCTTGTAGGTTGTGAACATCTTGAATGAAAATACCTGACCTTCATGGACACTGAAAAAAATATTTTTGGATTTGGTGACTGATTGGCGATGCTTAGATCACATTCCAACATTGTTATAGATAAGCTAACCAAGTAGCACATGAATTGGCCACGTTCGACGGCAATCACTTTGATACAGCAACACTAAGCCAACAAGAAAGAATTGGAAGAGCTATCAAAGGAGATGATCTCGGCCTACCTTCAGTTAAAATATTTAGGCCGAGTACAAATGATACTTAAAATTTCTTTGAGTTTGTTGGAAATGCACCTGGCCTATGACGTGAATAACACGGGGCTAGAGTTTGTGTTCGATGGGAATCATGCATTTCTAGATTACGTAGAATGGGATAACTTTTGCCACTATGAAGCCTACACTCAGGTTTTAGCATCACCACGGTGCTTGCCTTAGGAATAGGTTTTGGTTAGTCTCATGTATTAGGTTCACTCTTGCTATGTTCAATTTTACCACTTAAAATTTTGTATGACTAATATATTTATTTTCCACAAAGGTTTGGGAAGCGTATATATATATCCCCACATCATGTGGCTTTGAATTAAAAAAAACAAAAAGGTGACTAGATTTTTTACCTAACTATGGGTTATTTTAGTCCTAACTTTAGGCACAATGCTCAACTATTGTATATAGGAGCCTTAGTCTTCTAGTAAACCCTAGCTAGTCATAATATAGATTTTTTTTCTCTCTCTAGTTTAGATACAAGGAAGAGAAGAGTACTTCTTCTCCTTCCTTCTCTTTTTCTTTTCTTTTCTTTTCTTTTCTTCATCTTGTTTTCTTATATCCATGCCATCTAATGTAATATCTACCATGGATCTATCTTTTAGAGAGTATGATAGTAGCTTGGGGATAGTTGTATTAATGTTTTGATAATTTCTTCTTGAGATTTAGATTTCCCTATCCTAATGCTCTATAAATATTTTTTCTTGATCTTGTGTTTTCTATGAATTATGATTTATGCTATGTCATTATGATGATGTACTCATGCACATATGGTAGTATAAAGTCATGCTAGGCTTCATTGCAATCTTGGAAAGTGTTGGAATTATGGAGTAAGTACAGAACACCGAGGAGATGAGTGCATTCATGTCCATTGAGAGAAAATCCTTATATATGTTATACCATGATTCCAATTGGCTAGCTGTGCTAAGGAATCATATGCCGGGTGGTCGATTCCAAAAATCTCGATGGGGGAAAGTCCCTGGCTTACCCCCGATAGATTGGCGTGTTGTATGTAGTGACTAGAGTTATGCCGACTCTAGAGTCATCATAAGGTGTCTTTTCCTTTGCCTCTCTAGGCCTAGGGATTGATATCCATAGTGGAATGTCCTAGAATGTAGTGCATCTTACTACATATCCAATGGTTGTGACCTACGCAAGGAAATGCCCTTTTAGGCGGCCATTGGATTCCTCTAAGTGGAGCCACATTAGCGTTAAGAGTGAGTGATTAGGGAATGGTCTGTGGAATCATAGAACTAGGACACATTGCCTAAAATTACGGAGACAGTGAGATATGGGCATTGTTGTAAGTATCATGTGTGGCATACGGAGGGAAATACCATCTCCACATTGTGTGACATGAGCATAATATAGGTTTGTAAGTCCATATGTAAATAGATTGAGGATAGAAGTCAATTATCAAACATGTTATGCAAATACCCCAAGTGCCATTTTATATAGTTGTTTGCTTTATTTTACTTTCATGCTTTGTAGTTGATAACTGAAAAACCAACTACCCCCATTTGCATGTTTGCTTTACTAGAAATTACTCTTACTCGTATAGAATGATAAGCATCTCGGTGGACAGACCCAGGGCTTACCACTAACTACCCTCTAAGTAGCGTAGCAGTGAGAACAGGGTGCAGAATTACAAATCTTATCTTTTGACCCCCCCCCCCCCCTCAGCCTCTACCTGAGTTAATTAGCTACGATGAATGACCCTGGGGGGAGGCAGGTTAGAATTTTGGCACCATTTCCGGGGATGCTATCAGTCTAGGTATCAATTAAGTCATCACGTGTTAGTAGAGTAGTTAGTATTAGTTTTATCTTTTCTTGTTTTTGTTTGTTATTTTTTAGAGTAGGTATTTCTTGAGTTCTTGGAACATAGGATTCTTGCACTACGATTCCAAAATTTTTGTGTTTACTTTGTTTGTGTTTAATTGAAAAAAAAAATTAAAATGTGCAAAAGTATTCAACGGATGGTACTTTGTAGGGTGTGTCATTATGACCATCCTACGGGGTGTTTCCCAAGGTTGAGTGACTTTGGCAGAAGAGAGGCTCAACAAGTGAGATTTTGTAGGATATGTCATTGGGACCACCCTACAGAGTCTTTCTCTTTGATGAGAAAAAGTGAGAGAGAGTTAGGAGTTGTTGGTTCCCAAGGCCGATGGGATTAAAATTGGTACGCATACCACAATTCTCCAAATTCAAGGTTTAGTGGTAACTCAAATTCGTGGTATGGAGATTCATCTAGAAACCAACACTTTAGATTAGATAGTTGGATTACACCAACTTATCCAATGCCCCGAAACTAATCCCTAGGATTGGTTCCCAAATTGGATTGTGTAGAAATTTTGCAAGCTATAGCTAATGTGACCAAGAATAGTGATTTACTCTAATCACAAATGCTTAGCGAGATTAGCGATTTGGGAAGTCAACTATTCTCAAGTATTGAGAAAATTTAAGGGGAAGTTCTTGATTTGATGAAGAGGGTTTGCTAACTAGAAACCTAATATTCCAAAGATGACTCATCCCTAGTTAAATGTGAAATTTTGATAGATGAATCCAAAGATGGGGAATGGTTTGTTGAGAGTGAAGAAGTTGAGGAAGGGGTGATTATACTGAATTTTCAATATTACCTATTTTCATCCCTACCTCCACCTATAGAACCAACTTCCACATTTTTGGAAACCTTAGAGGAAACCATAGGGAAGCCAATTGAATATGCTAAGCTTCCAACCCACTTATTCCCTCTAAGATTAATTCCTCCTCTACTATATTTTCCTCTTGGAAAATTCTTACCCCCACATTTCCATTTTTGGTTGTCCATGATGATGGGGTATAAACCCGCACCATATAGATAAAATTAGGGTTGTGCCAATGACCTTAAATATATGGATCTTCTTGGGAGGCAACCCAAGCTTTGAAAAATTAGGTTAGTTTAGTTTTTTTGTGTGTGTGTTTTCCTATTTGAAGCTTTTTGTTTTCTTGGGACACTATTACACTTGGTGTGCATGTTGTTTTGTAGGAAGCATGTGGTTCTTGGAGGAAGGTGAGCAATCGGGGAGTCCAACTCATGGACCATATAGACGTACATGGTTCGTAACGCTCAAAATGGTGGACAAGGAGGAGAACTAAACCCTAAATTCATGGTGTGTATAGATGTGCATGACTCATGAAACTCACATACTTTCCTACACCCAATAACCATTTCTTCCCTACCACCACCCAACCACTGCCAATGTACCACCCAAAACTCACCTACCCTCTAGGTAGCGTAGCACTGCGAATAGGGTGCAGAATTAAAAATCTTATCTTTTGACCCCCCCCCCCCCCAGCCTCCGCCTGGGTAATTAGCTACAATTAATGGCCCCGGGGGAAGGCAAGTCAGAATTTTGGTGCCGTTGCCGAGGATGATGTCAGTCTAGGTATCAATTAAGGTATAACGTGTTAGTAGAGTAGTTAGTATTGCTTTTATCTTTTTCTCGTTTTTGTTTGTTGTATTTCGGAGTAGGTATTTCTTGAGTTCTTGGTGCAAACCAAGGACTCTTCCACTAAGATTACAAAATTTGTGTGTTTACTTTGTTTGTGTTTAATTTTTAAAAAAACATAAAAAATGTGGGGAAAGCACTCAATGGATGATACTTTGTATGGTGTGTCATTATGACCATCCTACGGAGTGTTGCCCAAGGTTTAGTCGCTTTGGGAGAAGAGAGGCTGAACGAGTGAGATTTTGTAGGATATGTCACTACGACCACCCTACGGAGTCTTGCTCTTTGATGAGTGAAAGAGAGAGAGAGAGAGAGAGAGAGAGAGAGAGAGGTAGGAGTTGTTGGTTCCCAAGGCTGATGGGATCAAAATTGGAACCCATACCATGATTATCCTAATTCTAGGTTTAGTGGTAACTCACATTTGTGGTATAGAGATGCATCGGGAAATCAACACTTTGGATTAGATAGTTGGATTTCACTAACTTACCCAATGCCCCAAAACCAATCCCTAGGATTGGTTCCCAAATTGGATTGTGTAGAAATTTTGCTAGCTATAGCTAATGTGATCAAGAGTAGTGATTTACTCCAATCATAAATGCTTAGCAAGATTAGCAATGTGGGAACTCAAATATTCTCAAGTATTGAGAAAACTAAAGGGGAACTTCTTGATTTGATGAAAAGGGTCAACTAGAAACCCAATATTCTGAAAATGAACCATCCCTAGTTGAACATGAAATTTTGATAGATGAATCTAAAGGGGATGGGTAATGGTTTGTTAAGTGTGAAGAAGTAGAGGAAGGGTTAAGTATACTTAATTTTTCATGTTACCTATTTTCACCCCTACCTCCACCTATAGAACTAACTCCCACATTTTTGGAAACCTTAGAGGAAACCATAGGGAAGCCAATTGAATATGCTAAGCTTCCAAACCACCTATTCCTTCTAAGGTTGACTCCTCCTCTACTATTTCTTCCTTTTAGAAGATTTTTACCCCCACCTCTTGAATTTTGGTTGTCCAAGGTGATGGGGTACAAACCCGCACATTATGGATAACATTAGGATCATGCCGACGACATTAAAAATACAAAGTTTCTTGGGAGGCAACCCGAGCTTTGAAAAATTAGATTAGTTTAGTATTTTTTGGTGTATTTTCCTATTTGTAGCTTTTTGTTTTGGACACTATTACACTTGGCATGCATGTTTTTTTTGTAGGAAGCATGTGGTTATGGAGTAAGGTGAACAATCGGGGAGTTCAACTCATAGACCATGTAGACGTACATGGTTTGTGATGCTCAAAATGGTGGACAGTGAGGAGAACCAAACCCCAAATTCATGGGTCCTGTGAACGTGCATGACTCATGAAGCTCACATATTTTCCTACACCCCAATCACCATTTCTTCCCTACCACCACCCAACCACTGTCAATGTACCACCCAAAACCCACCTACCCTCAAAACCCATAAGACACACACATCGAGACTTAAGAGGTAACTCTCCATGTGATTCAATTCCTGATTCAATTTTTTATGCATAATAGTGGTTAGATTGAACTTTCTTAATTAGAGGTTGATGTGTCCATTTCAGATGCATTATTTAGTAGTATTTAGGATCACTTTTGTGCTCTTTTATTATAGAGAGCTTGTGTTTTACCTTGAAATTCACCTAGGAGAGGCAAAAGCAACTTTGTACTCTTTTACCTCTTTTAAGTGGATTTTGTGTGACAAGGGAAGAACACGGAAGCAACGAAGACCGGAAGACATTGAAGATTATACTTTCGAAGACTTTTGGATACTCACTTCGAAGACATGAAGACCGGAGGCCGTTGAAGACCATTTTGGAGCTGTTGAAGACTTGAAGATTGAGAGGGATGGCTATGAAGAAGACAAAGAAACAATGCAAAACTGTGGCTGCCGTCGCGACACCATCGCGAGTCGCGACCAACACCGTCGCGAGTCGCGACGAACCCCGTCGCGAGTCGCGACCAACGGGCGGCCAGAAATCATTCTTATTTTCTTTGCACTATAAATACCCTCTCTTTCCTCCTCTTCTCCAGCTTTTCCAGCCCGCTTTTCTCTGCAATTTTGGGCGAGAAACCTAGGTTTTTTTCTCTTCTTTCTTTTCTTAGCTTTCTCTTAGTTTAATTATGTCTTTTGTTGTTCTAGAGTAGTTCTTGTACTTGGGAGCTATGGATTGAAGCTTCCACTTCTATGTATTGAGATTCATTTCTATCTATCTATTTGGTGTTTTTGCTATTGTACTTTTATTGTGCTTTGAATGTTAATTGTTGATTGCATTGATGTTGTTGAGAGCTTGATGATATGAAATGCTTGTATGAATTGCTAGCTAGGGTTTGGGGGATTTGGGTTAATTTCCCCCCTGTTCTTGTTAGTAATGTATGAGTGTGAATTAGAGCTTTTGATTGTGTTAGTGTGTTGACAATGTGCTAGACGAATGTGATTGATGTCGAACTCTTCGTCATGTTCGTTTGTGTAGCAAACGAGAGAGTCATATGCTCGTGGATGAATGTGCGTTGCACGTTCATCCGATCTCGTGTAATTGCATGAATTGGTTTAATGCTTAGTCACGGTGTAGTGGTCATAGGCATTGCCAAGCTTGTTGGTCCTTCGTGATTAAATGCCACCAATGACACCTTGAGTCGTGGTCGCGACTCGGGAGTCATTGGTGAGGTTTGACGAGAGATGTCGAACTCACTCTCGCAAACTACGAACTAAGAAGGATAGGAGTTTAGTCTCCACGACAAGTAGTTGAAGTATTGAATAGATAATTTAAATTCATTCTTGAAGCATTTGTTATTCGGCGTTTATGTATTCTTGACGGTGTGTTTCACTGCATGTGTGCCATGAGTGGTTTGAGCATAGGTAGTGCTTGTGTAGTTGAATTGCTTAGGTGTAGGAACGTGACGAATTCCGTAGCGCCTTTGCATGAAGATCTATGAGCATGAACTTAGAACTCCTTGTGATGTGTGTGTTGTGGTACTTGCTAGATGGGTGTGTGAGCGTTGGGTCATGAATGCTATATGATGGAATGTGTGAATGATTCGATGAACTACATTAGATGTGGAAGTGGATATCCATTGCCCCCAAGGCATTTTATCTTTGTAGTTTAAAACCCCTTTTCTTTAGTTTTGTTTGATGATTAGCATAGTCACTTGACGTTGCTAGTTATCTTGTCTTTTTACTTTCGTAACTTAGGAACCAACCAACCAACCAACCCCCCCCCCCCCCTTTTACTTGCTTTTAAGTGTGTGTATATATATTTACTCCTAGCCTAATATCAACCATTTGTGTGCTTAGACGCTTAGGAAGATCCCTCTTCTCTTTGGACGACCCCGATTTGCCACTATCTACCTAGTTGTAGAAAGTAAGCATTGAGGGCTTATAAATTATCTTTTGGCGCGCGGGCGCGACGACCGCCCGCGCCTGTCAAAATGGCGCCGTTGAAGGGGAAGAGGCATTTATTCTTAAGTATTTAGGTGTATTTGGTTGTGTATTAGCTAGTTGTTTTTATTTTCCACTACTTGGTGGTTGTTTTTGTTCGGAGTAGGTATTGCTTGAGTTCTTGGTAATTTATTTTATTGAGAATCCTTGCACTATGATTCCGAACTTTTGAAAAATAAATAATAAATAAAAAAAAATTTAATGGAGCGTCTTACCTTGAGGGAACTCATTATGAGAAGAGAGGCTCAACAAGCAAGGTTTTGTAGGATGTGTCATTCCGATCATCCTACCGAATCTTGCCCTTTGTTGTGGGAAGAGCACTATGACCGAGAAAGAACCCTTGGTTTCCAAAACCATGGGTACTATGAAGAGTGCTATCAAGAGGTTGGAGATGTTGGTTTTCAAGGGCAAGAAGCTCATGAATGCTATCCATACCACGACTCTTACAATCCGGAATGGAGTGGTAGTCCGGATTGGTGGTATGAGAATGAGCCGGAAAACCAACACTACGAGCAACCTAGTTGGCCATCACCACCCTATACCATACCCCAAAACCAAGCCCAACAAGGAAGTTCAAGTTTGACACGTGAGGATGTCTTAAATACCATAGCAAACTTGAACTCCTTTACTAGTGAGGAGCCGGATACCCAGCTCTCCTCTAGTGTTGAGGCCATTGAGGGGCATGTGAGGAACATATTAGAGGTATTGGCCCGCATGGAAGCTCGTGATTCCGAAAACACACCATCCCAACTTAAACTCGATGATTCGGTGAGTGAGGTCACCAATAAAAATGATTTTGAGTTTGAAAGGGATGAGGAGTTGGTTGTAGAGGATAGAAAAATGGAGGAAGAGGTGATAGTGCTACATCCATTAGCATCGACACCCCTTCTCCCACCTAGTGAACCAACTCCATCATTTTCGGAAGTTTTGAGGGAAACGAGAGAGGAGCCAAAAGACTATCCTAAGCTCCCTAACCACTTAATTCCCTTTGAACCATCTCCACCTCCACAAGACTTTCCTCATGAAAGCTTTGTGCCCCCACCTCTCTTATTTTGGATGCTCATGGTGAAGAGCTTCAAGCCTTCACCATACGGATAACATTAGGGTCGTGCCGATGACCTTAAAAATACGGAGCTTCGTCGTGCCGACGACGTTAAATAAATTCGGCATTTCTTTTAGTTTTTGTTTCTTAGTTTGTGTTTCTTAGTTTGTTTTTGTTGTTGTTTTGTTTTGTTCTTTTTATGGCTTGTTTTTCTGTGATTTTGTAGCAAAGTGAAGTGCATTGCAATGAAGGAGATGAAGGAATGAGATCAATGAACGAGGGAAGAAAGCTTGGACAGTTGGTAAGCAAAAGAAAAAATTTTAAGCCTGGGAGACCCTGCCGTCGTGAGTCGCGATGGGCTTCGTCGCGAGTCGCGACGTGCTCAGGGGAGAAAAATCACTCCCAGCGCCAACTTTCCGCGAGTCGCGATGACCTCGCGACGCTCGTCGCGAGTCGCGATGAGCTTCGTCGCGAGTCGCGACGAGCTCAGAACATTTTGAGCTTCCGGACTCTACTTTCCGCGAGTCGCGATGACGTCGCGAGGCTCGTCGCGAGACGCGACGAACCTCGTCGCGAGTCGCGACGTGCTCAGTAACTTTT
Organism: Rubia yunnanensis; assembly: GCA_037428765.1. Lineage (NCBI taxonomy): Eukaryota > Viridiplantae > Streptophyta > Magnoliopsida > Gentianales > Rubiaceae > Rubia > Rubia yunnanensis. Next base: position 41,346,068 of record CM075066.1, read on the forward strand.
GAAAATTTTTTGAGCCCGGATTTTAAGTTTCCAAGCTTCCAAGTTTCCAAATGATTTTAAACATTGCATAATCCTTCCTTCTTCTCCACCCAACACTCCCAAGAACATCACATACCTCTCATTTCTTCCACCATCCTGCATATATTGGCATATGAACATTCTTGCATCTTTATAGTACATTTGTTGATTGTAGTATGCCGACTACATCATTGTGACCATAAGTTCTTATCCTATAATGATGCTTGTATACATGTCAATATATGTTGGATATTTTTCATGCATAATCTTATAGTGGTGATTGAGGGTTGATTGGTTGTTCTTTGACAATACTATGGTTATTAACTCTTGATGCTAAACCTAGTATTACATATCCTTATGTACTTGTGAGTTTAATGTGTTCTTCGTGGTGTAGTTTTGATCAAACGGCGCCATGGAGACAATGTTTTTCTCGAGGGGTGAGTTCTTCTACGGCATCTTTGCTCACCCTTCCGGTTCCGAAACCTATCTCGGGACCATCCAAGTACTTGGATATCGCCATATCATCGGTGAATTTGCGGAGAAATGGGTGTCACTCTAACTCCCTTACCTTGATTTTTATTGTTCTTGCCTTACGTGTTTACATTGAGGGCAATGTAATGTTTTAAGTGTGGGGAGGGGTTAGAGGACTCATATGCATGCTAGATTGTTTTGGAATGCTTTTTGCTACTTTTCATTGGAAAAACATGAGAAAAAGAAAAAAAAGAAAAAGAAAAAGAAAAAAATAGAAAAACAAAAAGAAAAAAAAAAGAAAAAGAAAACCCGCTAAGTTGAAAACCCGAGAGGGCAACTTAGGCAACATTGGGGGCCCGGATAGGTCGAAAACCCTTAAAGGGCGGCCTAGGCAAAAATGAGAGGCTAAAATGTGCGGAAAAAGGTGAGATGTGAGCTAAAGAAACATGATGTGTGGCTAGGATGAAAACTCGAAAGAGCTCCTAGGCAAAATGAGAGAAAGCGAGAGAAATTGAAAAATGCTATGATTTCAATCATTTGCCGGCGTTGGAGTCATAAGGTTGCGGTTGTCACACGGATGGATCGGGTAGCTCAACATCTATAGACCTCTTGGGATTGGGTAGCTTAGTGGGTTAGGAAACGAAGTGTGGTTTTGAAATTCCTTATCTCTTTCTACTTCGTTTTTTTTTGGTTGATATATTGGCATTAGGTGAAGCATGTGTTTAAAACTTCCTCTATGGTTTTAGCTTCATTTTGTGTCATTGGATTCTGGGAATATCAATTCGGGCCTTTGAAATGTTCTATGGGTAGTGAATTGATAAGTGGTAGGTTTGGTTAGATTTAGGATTGGGGATGTGTGTGTGAAAAAATTCTCATGTGAGCTTTTATTTTGGGATTTTTGATATTGAGAGTTTTTGTGAGGCTTTGATTGGGGGATTAGTTTAGGTTTTGGATATATCATTTACTCCGTATGCTTGAATCTTTTCTTACTCGAGGGCGAGTAAGGTTTAAGTATGGGGAGGTTTGATATGTCCATTTCGTGTGGTTATTTTAGGGGTTTTAGGATGTGGATATGCCATTTCCTCCGTATGCTTAAATCTTTTCTTACTCGAGGGCGAGTAAGGTTTAAGTGTGGGGAGGTTTGATGTGTCCATTTCAGATGCATTATTTAGTAGTATTTAGGATCACTTTTGTGCTCTTTTATTATAGAGAGCTTGTGTTTTACCTTGAAATTCACCTAGGAGAGGCAAAAGCAACTTTGTACTCTTTTACCTCTTTTAAGTGGATTTTGTGTGACAAGGGAAGAACACGGAAGCAACGAAGACCGGAAGACATTGAAGATTATACTTTCGAAGACTTTTGGATACTCACTTCGAAGACATGAAGACCGGAGGCCGTTGAAGACCATTTTGGAGCTGTTGAAGACTTGAAGATTGAGAGGGATGGCTATGAAGAAGACAAAGAAACAATGCAAAACTGTGGCTGCCGTCGCGACACCATCGCGAGTCGCGACCAACACCGTCGCGAGTCGCGACGAACCCCGTCGCGAGTCGCGACCAACGGGCGGCCAGAAATCATTCTTATTTTCTTTGCACTATAAATACCCTCTCTTTCCTCCTCTTCTCCAGCTTTTCCAGCCCGCTTTTCTCTGCAATTTTGGGCGAGAAACCTAGGTTTTTTTCTCTTCTTTCTTTTCTTAGCTTTCTCTTAGTTTAATTATGTCTTTTGTTGTTCTAGAGTAGTTCTTGTACTTGGGAGCTATGGATTGAAGCTTCCACTTCTATGTATTGAGATTCATTTCTATCTATCTATTTGGTGTTTTTGCTATTGTGCTTTTATTGTGCTTTGAATGTTAATTGTTGATTGCATTGATGTTGTTGAGAGCTTGATGATATGAAATGCTTGTATGAATTGCTAGCTAGGGTTTGGGGGATTTGGGTTAATTTCCCCCCTGTTCTTGTTAGTAATGTATGAGTGTGAATTAGAGCTTTTGATTGTGTTAGTGTGTTGACAATGTGCTAGACGAATGTGATTGATGTCGAACTCTTCGTCATGTTCGTTTGTGTAGCAAACGAGAGAGTCATATGCTCGTGGATGAATGTGCGTTGCACGTTCATCCGATCTCGTGTAATTGCATGAATTGGTTTAATGCTTAGTCACTGTGTAGTGGTCATAGGCATTGCCAAGCTTGTTGGTCCTTCGTGATTAAATGCCACCAATGACACCTTGAGTCGTGGTCGCGACTCGGGAGTCATTGGTGAGGTTTGACGAGAGATGTCGAACTCACTCTCGCAAACTACGAACTAAGAAGGATAGGAGTTTAGTCTCCACGACAAGTAGTTTAAGTATTGAATAGATGATTTAAATTCATTCTTGAAGCATTTGTTATTCGGCGTTTATGTATTCTTGATGGTGTGTTTCACTGCATGTGTGCCATGAGTGGTTTGAGCATAGGTAGTGCTTGTGTGGTTGAATTGCTTAGGTGTAGGAACGTGACGAATTCCGTAGCGCCTTTGCATGAAGATCTATGAGCATGAACTTAGAACTCCTTGTGATGTGTGTGTTGTGGTACTTGCTAGATGGGTGTGTGAGCGTTGGGTCATGAATGCTATATGATGGAATGTGTGAATGATTCGATGAACTACATTAGATGTGGAAGTGGATATCCGTTGCCCCCAAGGCATTTTATCTTTGTAGTTTAAAACCCCTTTTCTTTAGTTTTGTTTGATGATTAGTATAGTCACTTGACGTTGCTAGTTATCTTGTCTTTTTACTTTCGTAACTTAGGAACCAACCAACCAACCAACCCCCCCCCCCTTTTACTTGCTTTTAAGTGTGTGTATATATATTTACTCCTAGCCTAATATCAACCATTTGTGTGCTTAGACGCTTAGGAAGATCCCTCTTCTCTTTGGACGGCCCCGATTTGCCACTATCTACCTAGTTGTAGAAAGTAAGCATTGAGGGCTTATAAATTATCTTTTGGCGCGCGGGCGTGACGACCACCCGCGCCTGTCAGAGGTTAGGGTAGTATATTGGGGTGATGGTAGTTTGTTCTTTGCATTCTATGATCGTGCCATCAAGGGCATATTTTAGTGTTCCTTTTCATTATAAGCACTTTCCTATTTCTTTCTCTTGACATGTGTTCTTTGATTTTGTATATGCTTGATTTTGTATATGCATTAAGGACAATGCAAGCTTTATGTGTGGGGAAGGGGATTAGATAGGACTTATTATTTTTAGTTGTTTCTATGTAGCCTATAGCTCTTCTAAGAGCATTTTGAAATTTTTTTTAAAATGAAGAAATATAAAAACTTGGACAAGTTGAAAACCCAAAAGGGCAACTTGGGTAACATTAGGAAAATCTCGGAAAGGTCGAAAGACCTATGTAAAAATGAGAGTCTAGGCTCAGCTAGGCTTACGAGCCTAAGCAAAAATGAGAGGTCGTGTGTAAAAAGGTGAGAAGTGAGTACCCTTTGTGTGTTAAAGCTACAATGAAAACCCAAAAGGGCTCCTAGGAAAAGAGAGAGAAATTGAGAGAAAACAAAAAAAACTAGGTTGAATGCCTGCTTCTGTGGTGGATTGTTTTTTTAATCAACTCTTTGATTTCTTTGTAATCATTTTGGGAAAAGTAAGCTAGCTTAACACTAATCTTTTTGGCTTACCTTTTTCCACATTTTAATTTTTGGTGGTTAGATTGCTTATGTTTTTTGGGGCGTGTGAGAGTTGTGAGATTCTTACTCTTTTGGGGAAACAGGATAATCTAGGAATAAGTTGAATGCCTTAGTTAACTTATGCATGCACGCTACATTTCGCTTGATTCTTTGTCTTGTCTTTGTTTACTCAAGGAAGAGTAAAGGGTTAAGTGTGGGGAGTCTGATCTACTTCATTATGCGTGCGTTAACCATTCTATTTGGCATAGTTTTAGCTAGTTTTATTTGGTGGGTTGCTAGTATTAGTTGAGTTTACGTGACAAGGGGTTTAGATGGCCATGTTTGGTTTTCTTGTTTAAATCCCGCGTTTTGTAAACTTAATGGTACCAGTGGACATCTTGTATCGATGGGCTCTTTGATCTTTCTTGTGATCATCTTTAGTAGGTTGTCCATGGGTACATTTTAGTTACATTCTATGTGAAGGCCGTTCGTAAGAGCGGTAGCAGATATTAAAGGTCGTTCGCAAGGATGTTAGAAGAGATCGAACTCCATTCACCTCTAGAATGGTAAAAAAAATGAAGGCCACGGGCATCAGTGTGTGGTAGAATGAGATTGAAGCCAAAGATAAGCAATAACAGAGTTCTAAGCAGCCATTAAAGAAATGGTGAATTGTGGTCCGATGAGTTGTGCTTAGGTCTGAGAATGATCCAAGAAAAATTAGCCTTCAAGGCTGAATCCATTGGATTTATCTTCTTGAGCACTACAAAATAGACTACTAAAACTCCCAAATTGGACTAAAGGTTCACCCGTGGCAAAGGAAACAAGTTGAGTAGGCCAAGGCACAAACTGGTCGGCGCAGGCCGTTCATGGATGGCACCAACGGCCCATGCCAAAGGAGCTATCTCGTGCCAAAATGAACAGCACAAGGCCTTAGTACGAGGCTAAGGTTTGTGCCAATATGTTCTGCATGAGGCCAAGGTTTGTGCCAATATGTTCCACATGAGGCTATGGCACCACCCGTGCCAAACACCACGGGCTTCCAGTACGAAGTTCAAATCCCACTCCAAATGGCTAAGTATGGGTGTGGGACGTACTATTTTTTACGTCCCGCACCGTACCAACTCCAAGATGCCAAGACCAGCTGGCGGGGTGTAGGTAATCACACAGCCCATGCAAAATTTTTGAGCGGATCAACCTTCTATACCATGGCTCGCACCAACGGCCATGGGCACGGATCAGAAGCCTCAACATCAACACACTGCTAGCGCCCTGTGCCAAATGTCATGGCCTGCACTATAGACACGACGTAGCCCATACCAACCCCAGTGCCCCGCGCCATATTAAGGGGCACGACCAGTGCCTGACCTCACTCCCTGCACCACCAAGGATATGCCACTGGCCGCATCATCTGTGACGGCCCGCGCCAAGTGGCAGTTTCTCACTATTTTGGTCATAACTCTCTCAATTTTCCTCTGATTACCCTCTACCATATATCGAAATATTCATCTTTTCCAATATCTATCTAACGCACTTAATCTCAACCCTAAAATATTCACGGATTTGAGTAGTTTATTCAGGAAAGATTCTGTTATAAGAGGAAAAGGGTGACTAGGGTTTTAACCTAACTTTGGCCTATTTTGGGCCTATATTTAGGCCCAATTATCTACTACTATATATAGGATTCTTAGTCTTCTAATAAATCCTGGATAGTTTTAATGTAGATTTTTCTTCTCTCTAGTTTAGATAGAAGGAAAAGGAGAGTACTTCTTCTCCTTCCTTCTCTTTTCTTTTCTTTTCTTTTCTTCATCTTATTTTCATAGATACAAGGCATCTAACTTAATATTTTCCATGGATCTATCTTTTAGAGAGTAGATTAGTAGCTTGGGAATAGTTGTATTCATGTTTTGATAATGTCTTCTTGAGATTTAGATTTCCCTATTGTAATGCTTATGAATATTTGTGATTGAACTTATAATTTCTAAGAATTATAATTTATTCTATGTCATTATGATGATGCACTCATGAATGTATGGTAGTATAAAGTTGTGCCTTGCTTCACTGCAGTTTTGGAAAGTGTTGGAATTGTAGAGTAGGTACAGAACACCCAGGAGATGAGTGCATTCATGTCCTTTGAGAGAAAAATCCTTATATGTATTATACCATGATTCTGACTAGCTAGTGGTGTTGAGGAATCATATGTCGGGTGGTCAATTTGGCATATCCCGCTGGGGGAAAGCCCCAGGCTTACCCCGATAGATTGGCGTGTTGTATGTAGCAACTAGAGTTGTGCCGACTCTAGAGTCATCATAGGGTCTCTTTTCCTTTGCCTCTCTAGGCCTAGGGATTGAGATCAAAAGAGGATTGTCCGGGAATATAATGAATCTTACTACATATCCAATGGTTGCGACCTATGTGAGGCAATGCCCTTTTGGTCAGGCATTGGATTCCTCAAACGGGAAGCGCATTGGCCATGAAAGTGAGTGATTAAGGAATAGTCTATAGTGTCATAGGACTAGAGCACATTGCCTAAAATTACGGATATGGTGAGATATGGGCATTGTGGTAAGTACCACATGTAGCAAATGGAGGGAAATACCTGGCTATCTCCACATTGTGTGACATGAGCATAAGATAGGTTTATAAGTCCAGATGTGAATGATTTGAGAATATGTCATTTATCAAGCATGTTACGCAAATAACCCCAAGTTTAATTTTATATAGTTGTTTTCTTTATTTTACGTTCATGCTTTGTAGTTGATAATTGAAAAACCAAAAACCCCCCTTTGCATGTTTTCTTTACTAGCTATTCCTTTCACTCGTACAGACTGAAAACCCGCATGAGGTTGTGTTTTGATTGGTACATTAGACCTAGCATCTCTGTGGACAAACTTAGGGCTTACCAGTAACTACCCTCTAGGTAGCGAAGTAGTGAGAACAGGGTTCAGAACTACAAATCGTATCTTCTAACCCCTCAGCCTTCACCTGGGTTAATTAGCTACAATTAACGACCCTAGAGGGAGCCAGGTCAATTTGGGAGGTAAGTCGTACAACCAAACCTGAGTTCCATCTTGAAGAGAGAACAGAAAAGCCCTCAAATTATAATCATCTTCCAAAACACTCGGAGGCTTCATGTTTGTACATACCAAGGGGAACTCAGACAAGTGCTTATTCAGGTCTTCCCCTTTCATAACATGGAAGGTGGGAAGACAATTGAGTATTCCGCTCTTCAGCTTGCAGCTCACTTTTGGTGGTATGGGGGGAATGTGATGCATAACGGACCATGAGATCCCTCAATGTTCTATTATCCTTAGCCATATCTTGTGGCTATTCTACCAATACAACCGGTCTAGGCTGAACCTCTACTCTAGCTCTTCGCTTCCTTAGTTTCCAACTACATGTGTTATCAATCAGGTAATGCAAAACACCTAAGTTTGTAGTACTAGTATGTACCATAAACTAGGGGCTAGTACCTTTCCAAAAGCAACACTAGCAAATAGATGAAAAGGCTACAAGATAACTATCACAAAACCTTAACACAAGAATCAACAAAAGAAAACAAAAAAAAAAAGCAATACTAACTACTCTACTAACTTGTTATGCTAATTGACAGTTAAACTGATTAACATCCCCAATAGTGGCACCAAAATTTTACCCGCCTCCACCCGCCATCGTTAAAACCAAGCGAAGGACTTATGAGAGGGTCAAAGATAAATTTTATAGTTCTTTACTAAACTCACTACTATGCTACTAATAAGGTAGTTATCAGTCAATTAAACACAACCACATCCAGGTTGTCAATCCGTACGTATTGCTAGGAGTAGACAATATAGTAAATAGGGAGGGGTTTTGTTTTTTTAGTTATCAACTACAAACATAAAATTAAAAAGCATGCAAATTATATAAAATAGACAATTAGGGAATGCTTGTGTAACATGGTTGATTATATGCTTTGATCCTTAATTTATTGACATGTGAGATTTCAACAACCTAATATATTTTCATAGCACGTGGTGTGGTTGATAGTCAGCACTTCCTTGTACCTATCACATCAAGTGCTCTTGTAATCTTCCATCGGCACCGCCTCCGTAATTAGGTTAGTACAAAAAGGTCCAACCATTGTTGTAGGTCTATTTCTCCTCTGTACGATTAAATCTTGGGCACTCCACCACGAATGCTCTACACCCTAGGCCTATAAACGAGGCAAAATGAGGTAGGCACCTTATCTATGACCCTAGGACCTCTTACAACCCTAGCTTGCTACTTTTTTGCTATCTCTACCCATAACCCTTCGGATTACTCTTAATAGTCAGCTAAGACTGGTGTGTTGTCATTGTAATAGTAAAACTCAGAAAAGAGGAAAATATCTACGTGCACACCCCCACGTGAACCTGGACCCTGCTACTCATATCACATCCAAGGTTTCTCTTCCCCGAGGGGTATCAATATTTGCACCAACATGAATAAAGACTAGAGTGTGCGCTAATGGAGTTTACTATTCATGCAAATAACATTCAATAATAAGTCACAATAATATCACAAGCACAATAGTTAGGATGAACTAAGAATCTCATAAAAGCATAAATCAACACATGGATACAATTATCCCCAAGCTATGGAAAATACTCCCTAGACATGGAATTCAAATATAGATCTTAATTCCACATCATAGGATGAAAGCAAAATAAAATGGAAGGAAAGAAAGAAGAGAGAATGTTTCTCTCTCTAGGATGCTCTCTAAATTAAAATATTAAGACTAAAAGAGTATGAAAAGTATGAAACCCTAGTAGATTAAGCCTCTATATATAGTAGTGAAGATTGGGCCTAAAAATGCCCAAAATACACCAAAAATGTGTAAAACCCCAGTTCAGCATCGGATGGCGCGGTCTGCGCTGCCTCCTTGCTTCGTGCCAATACAGGGTGCCAAATCTAGTATGGCCCATTTGATTTGTGTTGGTGCGGGTAGCAGTATCAAGCACAGGTCGTGCCTCCTCCATGATGCAATCCGTGGCATCTTTTATGGGTCATGTCCGGCGCGATCTGTGGCATCTGGCGTGGCCCGTCATCAGGATGGTCATTTTTGCACTTTTGATCCACGGGTTGTGTCGTTTGGTGTCGGTCATCATTAGAATCCTCATTTTGCTATGTATTTTGGTGCATGCCATTCAATTATTCACATCCCATTTGTTGGTCTTGACATTTTGAACTTGAAACGATGTGGGCCATCAAAAATGGGATGGTCCTGGCCCATACTTAGCTGTTTTGGAGTGAAAATGGGTACATGAGCATGCGGCCCATCGAGATTGGATCGTTCCCATAATTTTGCGCAGCTCTTGGACCATGATTCTCCATTTCTTTCTTGGCTATTTTGAACTGCAATGCCGCTTGTCTTTGGCTCCATCCTTCTACTATCCCAATTTGATATCCTTCGCCTTCATCTTCTACCATTCTAATGTGAATGGCCTTCGACCTCTTCTACCATCCTTGTGAATGGCCTTTAATGTATTCTACCATCCTTGCAAACAGCCTTCACATAGAATGTAACAAAAAGTACCCATGAGCAACCTACTAAGGATGATCACAAAGGAAGATCTAGGTGCCCGTGAATACCATATGTCCATTAGTACCAGTTAAGTCTACAAAATGCAAAATTTAAACAAGAAAAGCAAATGTGGCTGTCTGATGTGCCCATTTTATATGGTTACATTAAAACTTTTAGGATTCACTTTTGTACACTTTTCTGCTCTAGACGTGGCATTTTGCCTTGAAATTCTCTAGGGAGAGTTAAAAGCGACTTTTACGCTTTTATTACTTTTCTAGAGAATTTTGGGTGACAAGGAAATTTGTTTGAAGAATTTAAAGAATACCTTTGAAGATTTGAAGACTTGCATTTGAGCTTTTGAAGACTTGTGGAATTGAAGATAAGTAAAGTAAAGAGGAGGACTTGAAACAAAAAGAAGAAAGAAATCAAGATGTTGAAACTTGGCTCGGTCGTGAGTTGCAACGAATGGGTGGCCAGAACCTTTCTTACTTTTTTTTGTACTATAAATAGTAAATCTTATCCTCTCTGCATCCTCTCTTCTCCTTGCTGCGATTTTTTGGGTTCAAAACCCTAGTTTTCCTTTCTTTCTTTTCTTAGTTTTTGTAGGTTAATCATGTTTTTTCATTAGCTAGGTTATTTTAATCTTGGGAGAAATTGATTGAAGCTTCCATATCTATGTAGTAAGAACCTCTATTTCACTCTATCGTGAAGCATTTGTTATTTAGCATCCATGTGTTTTAATTTTATGTTTTACTTCATTTATATCATGGGTTGTTTGAGAATAAAACCTGTTTGTATGATTTAAGTGTTAGGGTGTTAGGGAAGTTGCAAATTTCTTAACTCATTTGGCATGAAAATCCAAGAACATGGACTTAGAACATATAGTGTATAATGTGTTGTAATTCTTGCTAGATAAGTATGTTAATGTGGATTGTTCTCATATTTATTCTATAGATGCAATGAAAGGTTGAATCTTAAATGTGGTTTGTTCTAGATTTAGAAGCGTTGGCCCGAATGGAAGCTCGTGATTCTGAAAATACACCATTCCAAGTTGAACTCGAGGATTCTGTGAGTAAGGTCACCATGGGAAATGAGTTTGAGTTTGAAGGGGATGAGGAGTTGGTTGTGGAGGATGAAAAAATGGGGGAAGATGGGATTGTGCTACATTCATTAGCATCATCACCCCTTCCCCCTCCTAGTGAACCAACTCCACCATTTTTGAAGTTTTTAAAGGAGATAAGAGAGGAGCCAAAAGACTATCCCAAGCCTCCTAACCACCCAACTCCCTTTAAACCATCTCCACCTCCACAAGACTTTACTCTTGAAAGTTTTGTACCCCCACCTCTCTACTTTTGGATGCTCATAGTGAAGGGGTTAAAGCCTTCACCATATAGATAACCTTAGGGTCATGCCAATGACCTTAAATATACGGAGCTATGTCGTGCCAATGACGTAAATAAATTTGGCCTTTATTTTGGTTTTTGTTATTTATTTTTTGTTATTTTGTCTTGTCTTTTTAAGTTGTGTTTTTCTGTAATTTTGTAGCAAAGTGAAGTGTATTGCTTTGGAGGTGATGAATGAATGAGATCCATGAGAAAGGGAAGAAAGCTTGGAAGGTTGGTAAGAAAAAAATTCTTTCTAAGTGCTAGGAAACCCTGTCTGTCACGAGTCACGGCGGATACGTCGAGAGTTGCGACGAACAGGGGAACAAAAATGAACTCCCAGCACCAGCTTGTTGCGACTCACAACATGGGCATCGCGAGTCGCAATGGAATCAGAATAATTTCTAGAAGAATTAAGCTCACATACCCAAGATTTCACGAGTCGCAATGGTTGGGTCGTGGGTCGTGGGTCGTGGGTCGTGGGTCGTGACAAGGCATCACGAGATGCGACCGGTACTGTCGTAAGTCGCGATGGAGAAACCATCTTTTCAACTATGCTTAAACACTGAATAATCGTTTCTTCTTCTCCACCAAATACTCCCAAGAACCACCATACCTCTACTCATTTCTCCACCATCTTACATATATTGACATATAAAGATTCTTGCATCTTTGTAGTACCTTTGTTGATTGTAGTATGCCGACTACATCATTGTGACTATAATTGATATATTCTATAATGATGCTTGGATATGTGTCGATATATGATAGATATTTTTATTGGACAATCTTATAGTGGGAATTGCATGATGGATTGGTTGTCCTTTAAGAATACTATGGTTATTAACTTTTGATGCTAAACCTAGTATACAAATCCTTATGTACTTTTGAGTTTGATGTTGTTCTCTGTGGTATTAGTATTGATCAAATGGCGCTAAGGAGACAACATTTTGCTCGAGGGGTGAGTTATTCTATGGAACTTTTGCTCCCCCTCTCCGGCTCCAAAACTAATTTCGGGACCAATTCGGTACAAATACATAGGATTGTACCGTATCACCGGCAACTATGCAGAGAAATGGGTGTCACTCTACCTCTTACCTTAAGTTTTATTGTTTCTTGCCTTACATGTTTACATTAAGGGCAATGTAATGTGTTAAGTGCGGGGAGGGGTTAGAGGGCTCACATGTATGCTAGCTTGATTTGGAATGCTTTTTGCTATTTTTGATTGGAAAATAAGAGAAAAACGGAAAAATTGAAAATTTGTAAGTTTTGAAAAAAACTAGAAAATGAAAATGAAAAAAAATTAAAAGAAAGCCCGCTAAGTTGAAAACCCGAGAGGGCAACTTAGGTAACATTGGGGGCCTGAATAGGTCGAAAATCCAAAAGGGCCACCTAGGCAAAAAATGAGAGGCTAAATGTGCGGAAAAAGGTGAGGTGTGAGCCAAAGAAACATGATGTGTGCCTAGGATGAAAACCCAAAAGGGCTCCAAGGCAAAATGAGAGAAAGAGAGAAAAAAATAAAAATGCTATGATTTCACTCATTTGTCAGCGTTGGAGTTATAAGGTTGCGGTTGTCATATGGATAGATTGTGTAGCTCAGCATATTGAGACCTCTTGGGATTGGGTAACTTAGTGGGTGAAAAACAAAGTATGGTTATGAAATTCTTGATTCTTTTATACTTCATTTTGGTTGATATATTGGCATTGGGTGAAGTATGTGTTTGAACCTCTTATATGGTTTTGACTTCATTTTGTGTCATTAGACTTTGGTTAATATATATTGGTATGGAGTGAAGTATGTGCTTGAACCTTTCATATGGTTTTAACTTCATTTTGTGCCATTGGACTTTGGAATTATCAATTCGGGACTTTGAAACATTTTATGGGTAGTGAATTGATAAGTGGTAGGTTTGGTTGGATTTAGGAATTGGGGTTGTGTGTGTGGAAAATTCTTATTTGAACTTTGATTTTGGGATTTATGATATTGAGAGTTTTTATGAGGCTTTGATTGTGGGAATATTAGTTTAGGATGTGGACATATAAATTCCTTCGTGTGCTTGAATCTTTTCTTACTCGAGGGCAAGTAAGGTATAAGTTCGGGGAGGTTTGATGTGTCCATTTTATATGGTTATATTAGGACTTTTAGTATTCACTTTTGTACACTTTTGTGCTCTAGATGTGGCATTTTTCCTTGAAATTATCTAAGGAGAGTTGAAAGCGACTTTTACGCTTTTATTACTTTTCTAGAGGATTTTGTGTGACAAGGCAATTTGTATGAAGACTTTGAAGAATACCTTTGAAGATTTAACTTTCATTTGAGCTTTTGAATACTTGAAGAATTGAAGATAAGTGAAGTGAAGAGGGGGACTTGAAACAAAAAGAAGAAAGAAATCAAGATGCTGAAACTTGGCTCGGTCACGACTCGCAATGGATTGGTCGCGAGTCGCGATGGACGGGTGGCCAAAACCTTTCTTACTTTTTTTTGTAATATAAATACTTACATTATCCTCTCCTCTTCCATTTTCTTCTTCCTTCCTGCATTTTTCTGGGTTCAAACCCTAGTTTTTGTTTCTTTCTTTTCATAGTTTTTGTAGGTTAATCATGTCTTTTCATTATCTAGGTTAGTTTAATCTTGGAAGCAATTGATTGAAGCTTCATATCTGTGTAGTAAGAACCTCTATGTCATTCTATCTTGAAGCATTTGTTATTTATCATTCATTTGTTTTAATGTGATGTTTTCCTTCATTTATATCATGGGTTGTTTGAGAATAAGAAGTGTTTGTATGATTTAAGTGTTAGGATGTTAGGGTGTTAGGGAAGTTACAAATTTCTTAACTCATTTGGCACAAAAATCCAAGAACATGGACTTAGAACTTCTAGTGTATAATGTGTTGTAATTCTTGCTAGATAAGTATGTTAATGTGGATTGTTCTCATATTTATCCTATAGATGTAATGAAAGGTTGAATCTTGAATGTGGTTTGTTCTAAGTTTAGCCTAATGAATGCTATGTTTGGTTAAATAGCTATGTCTTTGGTAAAAGGCTTGTTGTTATCAAATCTATGCTTTTCGTGTATAATGTCGTTGATAAAATACCTTTATGGTGTCGTTTGCCTAAAGTGATTATCATCGAGTTTAGCTAATGGTCGTTGTTTGTCTTTGCAAATTACTATTAAGAAGGAATGATGATCTTCGAATGGGAAGTTTTAGCATTCCCCTTAGGTAATGAATGTGATAGAATGAGTGAGTGGTTCAATGATCTACATTAGGTTTGGAAGTGGATATTAATTTCCCCCAAAGCTTTGTCTTTTGTAGTATTTACCCCTTTTTCTTAGTTGTTGCATGATTAGCATAGTTACTTGACTTTGCTAGTTAGCTTGTCTTTTAATTTCATTACTTAGGAAAGCCAACCAACCAACCCCCCACCCCCCCCCCCCCCCATTTACTTGCTTTTATATATCTATATATATATAATTCTAGCATAATATCAACCTCTTCTTATATGTTTAAATTCTTAAGAAAATACCTCTTCTTCATGGATGATCCCAACTTGTCATTATCTATTTAGTTGTATATATGAAGCATTTAGGGCTTATAAAGTTAACTTTGAGAGGTACGGTGATGACCTCCCGCCATCTAAACCCTTGTCACATAAACTCAACTAATACTAGCAATCCAACATACAAAATGAACCAATTATTACGCTGAATGCAATGAGTAATGCATGCATAATGAAGCACACCACACCCCATGTTCAAAAATGAATTCAAAGTAACCATATTGAAGGTCGAGTCAACAAACTCCTTGGGGTAGACCCAAAGTTGGACCCAAGGCTGTAGGATGAACTCAAGAGCTGAACCCTCAACTTTCCAGGAGCTTATTGATAATGTGTAAATCCGTACTGGGCATGAGTGCTTAGTCTAGCTGGCCCAGGTTCTATATTTACCCCCTGCGCAATAACCTTTGGGCCGGCCAAGGGAAGAGTACTTGCACCAAAACTAAACAAAATAGTTGCCCTAATTGCCAACTTATAAAAAGGATAAAGGTAACCCTACAAATTCATTACTAATTAAAAGAACTATTTCTGACTTCATCGTCAGAGTCTCTTCCCTCCAGAATCCTCTGGGGGGCTTTGTCTTGCATATTCAGCCACAATGATGGTGCACATGGTGGTGGCAATTTGGGTTGCATCATCTAGCACGGGTTGTGCCAAGATGTACTAGCTGTGACCTTAAGTTCCCTTTTTCACCCATAATTTGGCTATGTATAGGCACGGACCGCTCTATTTCACGTAAGCCACGCCATTCCAAGTCTAAAATATCATGACCAGCACATGGGGTGTGAAGAATTAAGCGGTATATGCCAAGAAACTGAGGAAAATAATTATCTGATTGATGGCGCGTGCCAAAGGACACAGGGCGCAGATCAGAAGCGCAAAAATGAAGCTCCAGACAATGGCACGTGCCAGATGATACGGACCGCACTAGGACCAGCGCCCCGCGCCAGCATGAGGCAAGCAGCATTTGCCAGATTTGGCTTCCCGCGCCACATCTGATGGACTGCATTGGCACGAGGCCACGTCAGTGGCATGGGTCATGCCATCTGTGGTGCCCCATGTCAGGCGGCGGTGACTACCAGGGTTTTGGCCTATTTTTAGGCCCAATCCCCTACTAGTATAAATATAGCCTTAGTCTACTAAGGTTAGAAGCTTTTGATCATATTTTTAGTCTATTTTGTGGATTTGAAAAGTAGCTTAGAGAGAGAAACACTCTCTCTTCTCACTAGATTCTTTCTCTTTTCCCGTTTTATTTTTCTTTTGCCCAAAAATGTGGAATTCAAAGAAATTTGTGGATTCTCACTCTATCTTATTGTCTTATGAATATTTTTGCTTGAACTTGTGGTTTCTAAGAATTGTTATTTATGTTACATCATGATGATGATGCACTAATGCATGTATGGTAGTATAAAATTGTTCTAGGCTTCATTGCTTTCTTGGGAGTGTTAGAATTGTGGAGATGAGTGCATTCATGTCATTTCAGAGAAAATCCTTATATATGTTATACCATGATTCTAATTGGCTATTTGTGTGAGAAATTAACATGTTGGACGGTCGATCGGCAAATCCCAACGGGGAGAATTCCCTAGCTTACCCCGATAGATTAGCATCTTTGTTTCTAGCAACTAGAGTTGTGACGACTATAGAGTCATCACAAGGTGTCTTTTCCTTTTCCTCTATATAGGCATAGGGATTGAGATCCATAGTAGAGTGTCAGGGATGTAATGCACTTCACTACATATCCAATGGTTACGACCAACGTGAGCCATTGTCCTTCTAGGCTGGCTTTGTATTCCTCTAAGCGGGGGAGCATTGGTATTGGGAGTGAAGTGATGGGGAATGGCCTACGGTATCACTGGACTAGAGCACATTCCCTAATTGCAGAGATTGTGAGGTATGGGCATTGTGGTAAGTACCACGTGTAACAGGTGGGGGGAAATACTTGGCTATTTCCAAACTATGTTACATAGGGATAAGATAGGTTTATTTGTCTATATGTGGATAAATCAAGGATAGAAGCCATTTATCAATCATTCTACGCACCCAAGTGCCTGTTTATATAGGTTATTCTCATTTTATCTTTTATGTTCGTAGTTCATAATTGAAAAACCCAAAACCCTCCATTTTACTATCCTAGCTATTTCTAGCACACGGACGGATTGACAATTTGTACGTGGTTGGGTTTAATTGACTATTAGACCCTAGCATCTCTGTGGACAAACCCAGACTTCCCACAAACTACCCCATAGGTAGCTTAGTAGTGAGTTGGGTGCAGAATTATAAATTTAAATTTGACATCATCCCAGTAATTTTATTTGACTTGGAACTCCTTCGCTCGGGCTAATCTATGCTATGACTTTAACGACCCCGAGTGGGTCAGGCAGTTAGTGATGGCAAAGCGGCGGAGCAACGGCGGCACTGCTTTTGGTGGAGAAGAAGAAGAAGAGCCCTAGAGAGTATTTTTGTCATTAATTTTGTAGTTTTAAGACTATGGGTGTTTTAGTCTTCTTAGGTTTGGTCAATGCTGGAAATTGCCAAGTCAATGCTGGAATAGTACCAAAAGGTTATATCAGCACTTCTGATATAAAAGTTAGGATTATAATCGCATTTTTAAATTATACATGGTTATATTGACACTTTTAAAAAATAATAGGGTTATATTTGTATTTTACCCTTAAAATTATCAAAATGATCTCTTCATTCAAGCACATAATAGTTCATTATGTTCTCTTCATTCAAGCACATAATAGTTCATTATAACTCAGTACTATAAACTAATATGTTTCACTCAACTGTACTTTTTTTTAAATGAAAACACCCTAAGGTGGGGGTTATATATTAGGTTCCCCAGACCTATTAAGAAACAAGATAATTAAAATGTTAGTTTGGAAGACACGTTGATAAGGCAACCTCGTTGCCTCCAAAAGAATAACCTAAAAACTAGTGGCCTATTGATTCAGTTAGAGGAAAAACTAGTAGCCTATGCACAAAGGCGAGAAGAGATGAAAGTTGTGTTTCCAAAGTAGGTGATCTCCACCCCCTGTGTTAATCACTTACTTTGGCCAGGCAACTTTCTTTCAAAATGCACAAGTACTCTGAAAAGGTCTAACTGGCAAGTGAAGTGCTTGTGGTACAGACACTTTCCCTTAGGATTAGGGTTCATCAAGTCCGAAAATTCAGTTGGAGCACCGTAGTAATAAGTGCCTTAAGGATCAGTTTAGGAGCCTTGTTGTAGTCTTTGTCTTGGGATGCAGCCATCAAAATGTTGAGTCTAGTGCAGCATAAGTTCAGCATATCAGCGGCATATCATCTGTCCACATATTAACAGATTCTCCAAAGTTACCTGAAAAAAGAAAAACAAGCATCAGCAGTATCAATTGTCCTTGGTATCTTATTTGTGAGTTCGAATGTATGGAATGTGGTTTCTATCCAAATTAATGAGGCCTCTGATGTATGCTGGAATGTTAGAAAGGTTTAGATTTGATTCATGGGGGTGAGTAGATCTATGCTTAGCAATTGCATCAGCAACCGCATTACATTCCCTGAAAATATGCCTAAGGGTAGCCTGATTAAGTTCAGAGTGTGTTTGAAAGGCTAGTGCATATAGGGACCATTTGGCACTTCTAGGATTGTTAATCATGTTTACTGCAAGCATAGAATCTGATTCAACTATGAAAAAACAACCAGGGTCCAGATAAGTGAGAATCTGAGCTGCAGCTTGGATAGCTTTCATTTCAGCTTCCAGTGGTGTTTTAGCAGTGGTAATTAAGGATTGAATTAAGCATGGATTACCATTCCAGTCTCTAGCTATAATACCAAGTGTTGAAGTGGTCGAGGACCAAGAAACATCCACATTTATAATTATGGTGTTCTGTGCTGGCCTATTCCAGTAAACAATGGATACGGAAGGCTTAGGGGGTGGTCTTAGGGGTGGGATTAGTGAGGAAATGGGGTACCTCATATTTAAATACACATTAGAGTAAGCAGGCTTAGCTGAGAAAGTTAAAAAGATAAGGTCTCTTACTTCTTTACAGATTTGAGCAGGTGAGAAATTTTTGTTATCAAAATAGAAAGCATTCCTGGCTTTCCATAATGACCAACAAATCAGTGATGGTAGTAACTTGCAGATATCTTTATGCACTTTAGATAGTTCATTATTGTTCCAATAAGCTAAAAATCTATCAGTTAGACTGTCTAGGGTATGTAGGTTATGACCCAGGATAGCTGAAGTATCATCCCATACAGTTTGAGCCAGATGACAAGAGATGAAATAATGATCTATAGAATCAGATTGATTGCATGCTGGACATTTTGAGGCTAGGCTAAAACCATATTTGATTAGGACATCATCAAAAGGCAAGAGGGAGTTTAGCATTTTCCATGTAAAAATAAAGATTTTTCTCTGCAGTCTAGGGCTCCAGGTTAGTCTTGTGGCTGGAAAATTACCTGGTTGTTGTGTAAGGGCTTTGTAGGCTGATCTGAAAGAGAAAATTCCTGTTTTCTCCAGTTTCCATATCATTCTGTCATCTCTTTCAATGCTAATCTCTGCCTCCTGCAGAAAATTCAAAGTATCATGTTCTAAAAAGGGTGAAATATGCAGTAGTATCTGGTTTTTGTCTCTGATGAAGTCAGCTATGGTGCAGTAGAAAAGTGGTGAGAGGACTGAGGGTGGAACACAGTTAATTAAAGGACCATTAGGGCACCAGTTTGCAGTCCAAAAGTTGCAGTTTCCTTTGCCATGTATAATGAAAGAATTGTTTTCTGCAAAGGAATTAATATTACATATCATTTTCCTAGTGTGGGATTTCCTATGGATTTGGGGTAGTGACCATATCAGTTTAGCCCACATGGTGGTGCCCTGTTGGCCTTTCCACCACAATTTTAGAGAGCATGAGTCAATTATTGCTAGTATAGATCTAAAACCTAAACCGTTCTGGTATCTATGTGCACTAAGGTCAGGCCATTTTCTCCATACTTTATTCAGTTTGCCCTCTTTTTCTCCCCAGAAGAATCTAGTCATTTTCCTTTCCAATGATTTTATTATCTGCTTAGGGGCTTTAGGACAGACCATATATGCTGGGGGAGGGAGTATAAACAGGATTGGATAAGAACCATTTTGCCTCCTAAGCTTAACCATTTATTTTTCCAGTTCAAAAGCTTCCTATTAACAGCTTCCAGCAAAGGTTCAAAATAAAGATTTAGAGTTCTACCTTTGAAAACTGGACATCCCAAGTATTTAAATGGAAAGGACCATTTCTTCATTCCAAGAATTGATCTAATCTGATTGATTTTTGCAGTTGTAGCTCTTTTACTAGCATAGAAATCAGATTTTTCATAATTTACTTTTTGGCCAGAGGTAAGTTCAAAGGTTTCTAGGAAGGCTTTGATTCTCATCAGGCTAGATTTTGAAGTTTGCATGAATATGATAGTGTCATCAGCATAACTCAAGTGTGAAGCAGGTGTAATGGTAGAGGATAACTGATAGTAATTGAGTCTACTGTTCATGAAAATAAAAGATAGACTTCTGGAGAAAGCTTCAGAAAAAATATTAAAGAGAAAGGGGGATAGAGGATCACCTTGTTTGATGCCCCTTGTGGCTCTGAAAAATCCAACAGGGTTACCATTTATAAGCACAGAATAATGAGCCTGAGAAAGGTTATTCATCATAGCATTTAAAAAATTCCCTGTGAAACCAAATTTACAGAGAATAGTTTCCAGAAATTGCCAATTAACTCTATCAAAAGCCTTTCTAAGGTCCAGTTTTAAAATGCAATTTGGAACTCTGTTTTTTTGTCTAAAAACCTAATCATTTCCTGAAGATAAAGCACATTATCAGATATGTCTCTATTTTTCATAAAGGCTGTCTGATTTGGAGAAATTAAGTTTTCCATATATGGTTTCATCCTTTCCATTAGCACCTTAGAACAGATTTTATTTGCTAAATTTGAAAGACTGATAGGCCTATAATCATCAAAAGAGGAAGGTGTTTGTTTCTTTGGAATTAAGGTTATCCATGTGCTACTTATTCCTCTTGGCATTTCTGAGCCTGAAAGGAAGTCATTCACTGCAACTTTTAGGTCCTGTTTAATAAAATCCCAGCATTTGGTATAGAATTTTGAGGTAAACCCATCAAGACATGGACTGCTGTTTTTGTTCAGGCTCATTACCACTAACCTAAGCTCCTCCTCTGAGACTGGTTTAGACAGAGATTAGTCATCCTGAGGAGATATTATTGTTGGAATTTGGCTGAGAAAATGGGGGTAATAGGTGGTAGAGTTTGGCAGGTTTGGCTCAGAGAGCAGGTCAGAGAAATAAGATATGGCCTCTTCCTAGATTTCAGTGTGGTTATCTAACCAATGCCCTGTCTATTTTTAACGTTTGAAATGTAGAGCTTACAATTCCTTTCCTGTACAGTTTTGTGGAAAAATTCAGTGTTATTATCTCCAAGTTTAATCCAGTTAGTTCTAGATTTTTGTTTCCAAAATTTTTCTCTTTCCTTTAAGTCTCTAATTAGTAGTGCCGTTTTCTCATTAAGTTTGAGAAAAAGGCACAAATGGCCTTTTTCTCACTCAGCTGTACAATTTACACTGCAAAAGGAAATTTTACAATTTTACAATTCCACTTCCATCGACACATACTTACAGATCAACAATCTCACTAATTATTAATTAACAAAATTATATTTTATTTTCACTCAATTTAAAATTATAATTATATTTTATTTATTTATAAAAGTATTTAATTAGTAAAGAAAAACATATTTTTCATTTTATTCCTAGAGTCTGTCTCTTGAAAGGCGCTCTTTCCATAAGCTATGGAAAGACCAAAAACTCAAGTGCAATTTTACCATAAAAAGATTAAAATTAGCGGGTTAAAACAATTAAATCCGGGTCAAATTCGATATAACCTATTTGGATAAACTCACACGCCGACAATATTTGAGTTTCAGTTAGAAACAATCGCTACTACAAACTAAGGCTAATGTAATACTTTGAAAGTGTTACTTTAGGTACTAATAATACTAAATTGAACCTATTGTAACAATTTTACAAATATTACCTTAGGTGATGTTGCATTAGATCTAACATAACACCTTTCAAAATCTAGGTAACTCTTTTCAAGATTTAGGTAACATTTTTTAATTATTTAAGTAACACTATATAAGCTATTGTAACATTTTAATAATTTTTGCAAAAAAAAATTATTACGAATTTAAGATAGCTCTAATGTGTAGCATTGATGAATTAAAGATAGCTAAAATGTGTAGTAGTGATTATATATTTAGAGTAAATTGCTTAATTGTCGTGGCAAAAAACACTGTTTATGCGTGCGAAAAAAGTGCGAATTGTGTGCGATATTTTTAGTTTTCTTTCTATCTCCTATCCCTTCCCCTTATCAGCCTGATAACGGTCACAAACGGTGGAATTGGCCGCCGGCCATGGCGACGCCACCGCCAATAACAGAAAACCCTTCCACCAATTGCAAAAGCTTCCTCCAAGCACTGAACGCTAAACCCTCTCCACTATTTAACTCTTTACCCGACACGCCTAATCTCCACCCTATCACTGAATATAAGGGCAAAATTGCTTTTATCCTCCCACCGGAGGAAGGTGAGATACTGGTCTCGCACTATCAGAATGCGTTGGTCGGAAAGCTCAACAGAGGAAAGCCATCAATGGAAACTCTTTAATCCGCATTCAAGTCTATAGGTTTCAAATCAAAGTTCTAGTTGGGATCAATGGATTATCTCCATGTGCTTATCAGATTTCAAGAGAGTGAGGATTATCAGAGATGCTGGATGAAGGGACAGTGGATGATTCAAGGATCGATAATGAAAGTCCAGAAATGGTCTCCGGACTTCTCCCCCGTATCAGAATCATCTGTTGTTCCAGCTTGGGTAACAATCCATAAACTCCCTATTCATTTCTATAATACATCTGCTATTATAGGTATGAGTAATCAAATTGGTAGATTCCTTAAAATGGATGCTGCAACTAGTGCACTGACTAGGCCATCTGCAATCAAATGTGTGTTGAGATTGACCTTCTGTCTCAGTTGCCATCAACCATTGTGGTTGGAATAGGTAGCAAGGTAGCTGAGTACCCGATTGAATATGATGAACTGCCTTTGTACTGTACTCAGTGTAGGATAATGGGTCATAGTTATGCTACTTGTAATTTGCTGCACCCAGAACTAAGGAAAAAGCAGAATTCCACAATAAATGGAAAAAAGGTAAACAAAGCCACAGATCAGGTAGAACCTTTTAATTCCTTAGACTCCCAGCTTACACTGGACTTTGATGTTACAGAATCCTTGGGTCTAACTGCCAATCAAAAAGATGTAGGGTGTCAGTTACAACAAAGCAAGACAGAACTTCAACTGAAAATTAGTATTGTACAAACCTTCCCTGGTATACATAAGAAAAAAGTTGTTTCCTTTTATTCACTGGATGACATCTCTAAGCCAATCACCACCACCTTTTGGAGAAAGAAAAAACACCAAAGTGAGTTAACACCCAGCCAGGACCTCCAAAGAATAGAAAATACTGTTAGGATTTCAAATGCCTTTCAGACCTTAGAAGCTTTAAATGAGGGTGATGATGAGGAGGAAGCAGTAGAAATATTCCATGAAACACTGGAATCTCAAGAAGGAGTAGTACCCCACAAAACTACAGACACAATAGAAATTCACCCCATTGAAGAAATCAGCCCACATGTTAGACACACAGAGCCCCTCATTTCCCTAGTAACAAATACACCTGTCACCACAGAGGCTGGCAACAATTCACTGAGCATCATAGGTGCTGGGTTGACACAAGAGCTAAAGATGCAATCTCAGCCAGTGCTTATTGAGGTAAAGAAGGGAGCTCAAGCTATAGCTGATCAGAGCACAAAGGAAGAGTACAGCTCACGGTCACAGGTTAGCACACACAAACCAATTCCTATCTCACCCTCGGATAAAATTGATAAGAATCAGGAAAAGCAATCAATTAACAGTAAAGCCTTGGCTGTTAAATCAAGAAACCTTAGATCTTCACAGAAAGCAACCACCTCATGTTTTAAATGATTAAATACAACATAATAGGAAACATGCTAGTTTGGAATGTTAGAGGCTACGGAACATCTTTGGATAGAATAAAATCACTTTTGCTGACTCACAAGATTGCTATTCTCTGTTTGATAGAGCCTTGGCATGAAAAAAAGAAAATATTCACTCTGATGCATGATCTAGGCTTCAAAAATGCTTACCCTACTGAAAATGCTAAAATATGGATCTTATGGAACCATGCTTTTAATGTTATAAGTTTAAAAGAGTCAGATCAATTTGTGCAGGCAAGAATCACAGATACTCACTCATCTCTCAGTTGGAATTGTTATTTTATATATGCTAGTGTAAATAGACAATCGAGGGAAGCTCTTTGGAATGATTTAGAAAACCCCCCTCCAGAACCTTCTATTTACATTGGAGACTTTAATACTGTGGTCTCAGTATCGGAGTATAAAGGAAAGAAATCCCCACCCACAAGAAGCATGAAAGATTTCAATGCCTTCATTAATAAACTGGACTTGCATGACATCCCCACTGTTGGTAATTCCTTTACATGGTCTAATAATAGATTCAAGAATAAATGTAAAGACCTTCTGTTCCAGAGATTAGACAGGGGCTTATGCAACTTGGACTGGTTGGAACTATTTCCAAACAGCTCAATTCAGGTCCTTAATAGACTGACTTCTGATCACTCTCCATTAATGTTGTCCATTCAATATGCTAAAGAAATGGTACCTAGGCCTTTTAGATTCCAAGAAATGTGGACTCATAGACAAGACTTTCAAAATCTAGTGGAAAAAAAAACTGGAATTTACCGTCCTCCGCTACTGGTATGTGCAGATTAGTGCATAAGCTTAAGAGACTTAAGATTGACATTAAAGCCTGGAACATAAACACTTTTGGAAATGTCAATCAAAACCTGGCTAAAGCTGAAGCAGAGGTCAGTGGGCTAGAAATAAAATTTCAACAGTCAAAAGCAGTGTCTGATTTAGCTGAACTTAACAAGTCTAAAGCCTTACTTCTTAGAGCGCAAAAAAAAACTTCTTAAAACAGAAGGCAAGGTTAAATTGGCTAAAACACGGGGATGCAAACACTAGCTATTTTCATCATACCATCAGGGAGAGGAGAGCTAAATCAAAAAATCAGTAAAATCAAAGACAGAAATGGAAATTGGATTTCTGACCCACAGCTGATTAAAGATGAAGGAGTTAGATTTTTTAAGGGACTCCTTAATGAGGACGCCCCTCAAAAAATAGGAACTTACCTGAAATATTTTCTAGCGGAAATTCCTTCTCTGGTTACTGAGCAGCAAAACCAACACCTGCTAGAATCCTTTAATATACAGGAACTGAAAGTTGCTGTTTTTGATCTAAATAAATCAAGTGCTCCAGGATCTGATGGTTTCTCTGGGCAGTTTTTCACATCCTTCTGGGCTACTATTAAAGAAGACTTATTGGATGCAGCAAATGATTTTTTTAAGTGGTGGCCTTATACCCAAGGCCATCACAAGCACCTGGCTCACTTTAATCCCCAAAAAACCAATTCTAGTCTCTTTCTTAGATTTCAGACCGATCAGTTTGTCAAATTTTGTCAATAAAGTCTTCTCAAAAAAGCTTATGGAAAGGATTAAACCACTTATGCATATCCTAATCTCTCCTGAGCAGAGTGCTTTCATTAAAGGCAGGGAAATCACAGACAATATACTTCAAATGCAAGAGATGACCAGGCTTCTGTCTAGAAAATCTAAAGTCCCTAATCTAATAGTGAAACTAGATATGCAAAAGGCTTTTGATAGAGTCTCATGGTCATTCCTGAATTCCATTCTTCTTCACTTTGGCTTTCACGGGAAATTTGTTAAACTCATTATGCATAACATATCTGCTGCAAATTTCTCGGTTTTAATCAATGGAGTTACTTCAGGTTTCTTTGCATCCTCTAGGGGTATAAAACAGGGAGATCCTTTTTCACCTTTCCTTTACAATTTGCTCTCGGAAGCTTTTTCTAGAGGGTTAAAGAAACTTTTTAGCACAGGGTACCTTCAGAATTTCAGTCTACCTAAGAGTTGTACTCCAGTTTCACATTTAATGTATGCTGATGACACAGCAGTATTTTTGAATACTAATCCTAGAAACATGAAGGGGTTCAAAAAGTTTCTTAAAGCTTATGAACAAACCACAGGCCAAAAGGTCAATTTCTCAAAATCAGAATTATTTGTATCTCATAGGACAAATTCTTCCACAATTAACTCTGTAAAAAGTATTTTGGGAATGGAGAACCACTGCATATTATTCTTTAAACCCCTATGGAAAGACAATATTTCCCAAGACTTTGCTTATTCCAAACTAAGAATACTTTTACTATTTTCTTTTTTTAAAAATTATAATTCAATTAAAATTGTCATAAAGTTATTGATTGATTATGAATTTATTATTTTTCAATATATTATTTTTAATTGATAGTATTTATTAGATAAAATTAATCTTTTATATTTACAAAATACCCATATATTCTTTTCATATAAATATACAAATATTTTATTAGTAGCAACAAATTAGTAAATTAAATTATATTTTAATTTTATGCATCAATAATAAAAAATATTAAATACTTTGGTCATTTCTTCTAAATTGTGCATGGCACGAGTATTAATTTAGTTTGGTAATTAAAATGTATGCATTGTGCAGTAATGTGGAGAAAATTAATCAGCTGCTGAATTGGCCTATTTTTTGCGTGTACCGCTTTAAGTATTTTGATAAATCCACTCATTTCTCCAACCCGAATTCTTGATCCATGAGATTCTTACAATCGGGGATCATTAATCTTCCAATTATTTGTCAGTCAGTCTCTTGAAAAAAGGTATTTTCATAAGTTATGGAAATACTAAGGTTTAAACTGCAAATTTGAAGAAATTGAGAAAAAATTTTGGGTTGCATTAATCGGGTCATAAACTTATAACTACTGCATGTATCAGAATATTTTTTTAATAATGCAACTAAAATCTTTTGTCTTTCTATAATTATAATCCAACCATGTCTTTCCAAAATTTCACCATTATTTGTGCTCAGCACCCAAAAATAGTACATATAGATGCCTCCTTATTCCTTAAACTCTATTTAAATTTTATTTTAAACCTCATTCTTCTATTATACTTGTCATAACTCTAACCTTGATCTCACTATTAGACAGTCTCATACAAAACTTTGTACAAGAATTATCTGTTTGTAAAATATTTAAAAAAATTCCGAGGACAAAAATAAGTAATTGACCATTCATAAGAACACCCAGTGTGGAGACTTGTGGGTGTGCTTTTCATTCTGAAACCAGAAATATTACTTACAGTTGGAGCTTGTTAACTTGCTTGTTATATTTTCAAAGAATGGGAGCCCAATTTGGGTTGGACCTCTCAAACATCAAAACCACCTGTCATTTGACAATCATAGCCATGTGGACTTTTGGCAAGTGGGAAAATATGTGGGCCAATTAGTTTTAAATAGGAGAACCTTATTCGCAATGTTGTCATCTTTAGTTACTCTTTAGTCCTTTATACATGGCTTCATTTAAAGTGGTATTTTTTTAAAAAAAAATGAAACGTGTGATGAAGGTTATATTGGGAGAATAAAAAAGAGATTGAGTGGTTAAAAATAATTTAAAATTTATCAAATATGGAAGGAACCAAAATAAAAAAATTATTAAAAAATGAAAAGTGAGTCATCATAAGAGAACCGATGGGAGTTTTGGTTTCAGAATCTGGTTTGCAACCTCCCAGGATAGTGTTCAAATGGGTGGCATTTGCAACGTTTCCACCACTTCTATTTGTTTGCAATCCAAAGAAAGTGGCAAGAACACATTAAATGGCCATGATATAATTCTTCATGCGGGGGAACTTTTCCAGATATTAGATCAACTTAATCTCCATGATAGCTAATGTGTTCATTTTATGTGCATAATTTAGTAGTTTTTGGGATCACTTTTATCTTCTTTTGTTATTAAGAGCTTATGTTTTACCTTGAAATTCTCTTAGGAGAGGTAAAAGCGACTTCACGCTATTTTATCTCTTCTAAGTGGATTTTGCATGATAAAGGAAGAAAAATGGAGACTTGAAGACCGGGGGCCGTTAAAGATCCCATTTTGAAGACTTGAAGGCCGGTGGCCGTTGAACATCACCTTTTGAAGACATACTTCAAAGATTTGAAAACTTGAAGAATGAAATAATTTATTGTGAAGAAAAATGTTTGCTACAAGAAGAAGAAAAGAATACAAGGTTATGTTCTGGCGCCCGTCGCGAGTCGCGACGAATGGGTGGCCAGAATACAATCTTATATTTTTTGTACTATAAATAGCATTCTTTTTCCTCTCATTCATAAATTCTTTTTCACCCGAATTTGGTACTATCCTACCCGTAGTTTTCCCCATTTTCATCTTTGATTTCTCTTGTTTTATGTTTGGTTTGTAAGCATTAATTGGTATGAACTCTAGTAGCTAAATCTAGTTCTTGGGAACAATTGATTGAACATTCCAAACTTATGGGGTGAGATTCTTTGTTTGCTCATTTATGAACATTTATTGGAGAGCATTTATTATGCCATTAATGTTGTGTTTTGACTCATTTATACCATGGGTTGTTTGAGTATATGAAATATTTGTATGATTGAAGTGTTAGGGTGCTAGGAAAGTTGCAAGTTTCTTAGCTCAATTGACATGAAATCCAAAAGAATTAATTTAGAACTTCTTGTGTATAATGTGTGGTGATTCTTGCTAGATGGGTATGTTAATGTGGATTGTTCTCATATTTATACCATAGATGCAAAGAAATGTTGAACCTTGAATGTGGTTTGTTCAAGGGTTAATCTAGTAAATGTTTTGTTTGGTTAAATGACTATATCTTTGGTAGAAAGCTTGTTGTTATCAAACTTATGGTCCTTTGTGTGAAATGTCATTGATGAAATACCTCTATGGTGTTGTTTGCTTAGTGTGATCATCAATGAGGTTTGCAAATGGTCGTTGTTTGTCTTTGCAAACTATTATTAAGAAGTAGTGAATGTTGATCTTCGAATAAAAAGTGATAACATTTCCCAAAGACAATAAATGTAATTGAATGAGTGAATGAATCTATGGTCTATAGGAAGTTTGGAAGTGGAAGTCGATTGCCCCTAAGGCTCCGTTAATTGTTGTTTTTAACATCTATTTAGTTGTTGTATGATTAGCATAGTTCTCTTGCTTTGCTAGTTGTCATTCAACTTTATAACTTAGGACCAAAAACCAACCAAACCTCCCCACCCCCCTTTTTACATGTTTTTATATGTATCTACATATGCTTATATTTTCTCCTATATAAGTTTAAACACTCGGAAAGATCTCTCTTCTCGTGGCCGGCCCCGATTTGCCATTATTTACTTAATTGTAGAAAGGAAGCATTAGACTTAAAAAAATAACTTTGAGTACGTTTTAATGTGTTCACTTTATGTGCATAATTTAGTACTTTTTGGGATCACTTTTGTCCTCTTTTGTTACCAAGAGCTTGTGTTTTACCTCGAAATTCTCTTAGGAGAGGTAAGAGAAACTTTACGCTCTTTACCCCTTCTAAGTGGATTTTACGTGACAAACGAAGAACATGGAGACTTGAAGACCGGAGGCGTTTGAAGACCGCCATTTGAAGACTTGAAGACAGGAGGCCGTTGAAGATCACCTTTTGAAGACTTTGAAGACCTGCTTCAAAGATTTGAAGACTTGAAGAATGAGATAAATTATTGTGAAGAATAGTGCATGCTACAAGAAGAAGAAACAAAGACAAGGTTATGTTCTGGCACCTGTTGCGAGTCGCGGCGAATAGGTGGCCAGAACACAACCTTATCCTTTTTTTTTACTATAAATAGCATTTTTTCTCTCATTCATAACTTCTTTTTCACCCGAATTTGGTACTATTCTAACCCTCGTTTTCCACCATTTTCATCTTTGATTTCTCTTGTTTTATTTTTGGTTTGTTAGCATTAATTAGTATGAACTATAGTAGCTAAATCTAGTTCTTGGGAAAAATCGATTGAAGCTTCCAAACTTAAGTGGTGAGATTCTCTGTTTGCTCATTTATGAACATTTATTGGAGAGCATTTATTATACCATTAATGTTGTGTTTTGCCTCATTTATACCATGGGTTGTTTGAGTATATGAAATGTTTGTATGATTGAAGTGTTAGGGTGTTAGGAAAGTTGCAAATTTATTAGCTCATTTGACATGAAATCTAAAAGCATTGATTCAGAACTTCTTGTGTATAAGGTGTGGTGATTCTTTCTATATAAGTATGTTAATGTGGATTGTTCTCATATTTATCTCATAGATGCAAATAAAGGTTGAACCTTGAATGTGGTTTGTTCTAGGGTTAATCTAGTAAATGTTTTGTTTGGTTAAATGACTATGTCTTTGGTAGAAGGCTTGTTTTTATCAAACCTATGGTCCTTTGTGTGAAATGTCATTGATGAAATACCTCTATTGTATTGTTTGCTTAGCGTGATCATCAATGAGGTTTGTAAATGGTCGTTGTTTGTCTTTGCAAACTACTATTAAGAAGGAATGAATGTTGATCTTCGAATGAGAAGTGATAACATTTCCCATAGACAATAAATGTAATTGAATGAGTGAATGAATCTATGATCTACAAGAAGTTTGGAAGTGGATGTTGATTTCCCCCAAGGCTCCATTAATTTTTGTTTTAATAATCTATTTAGTTTTTGTTGCATGATTAGCATAGTTCTCTTTCTTTGCTAGTTGTCTTTCAATTTTATAACTTAGGACCAAAAACCAACCAACCCCCCTCCCTTTTACATGCTTTTATATGTATCTACATATGCTTATATCTAGCATATTTTCTCCTATATATGTTTCAACACTTGGAAAGATCCCTCTTATCGTGGACAAACTCGACTTGTCATTATCTACTTAATTGTAGATTGGAAGCATTAGGGCTTAAAAATATAACTTTGAGAGGTACGGCGATGACCTCCCAAATTTTGGTGCCGCTGCTAGGGAAGAGGCATTTATTTTTAAGTGTTTGGGCATATTATGAGTGAGTATGTGCTAGTTGTGAATATTTGTTACTTTGCTTTTGTTTTGATTTCTTAGTTGACTTACCATTTTTGCTTGGCTTGGAGACATATTGTTCGAGTTCTTGGTGTATGGTTTGTACGTGATCCTCTTCACAAGAACCCCTACACTACGACCCCGAGTTAGAGTTGAATTTGAGACTGGCTAGGAGGCTTTCTTTGTAAAGTGTGAATAACACCCCTCATAGTGACCATTTTATGGATACTTCTACCTCTATGGAGCATCAAAACAAGCACGAAGATGAGCATCCGGGAGGAGGGTCTCAACATCCTCCTCTTCAAGGGGGAGCTCCTCCTCTCCAAGGAAGGGAAATTCCTTTGGGGAAAGCCTTGTTGAGGAATATTATAGCCCCCAACCTTGATCAACAACCAATGTGAATTGAGTATCCCTTGGTTCGACCAAATGGGCACTTTGAACTAAAGATTGGGTATATAAACATGCTACCTATCTTCCTTGGTGGGCAAGGGGAGAATGCCAACAAGCACCTCACCGAGTTCCACTTTTTGTGTGGTGGTACGGTCCCCTATGGAGTAGATGAAGACTTTTACAAGTTAAAGGAATTCCTGTTCACATTGAGGGATGGTGCAAGAGATTGGCTCTACTACCTACCACCCAAGAGCATCAAAAGTTGGCTTGACATGAAGATGAAATTCTAGCCAAGTACTTCCCAGCCTTGAAGTCTGCCGCTTTGAAGAAGGACATAAGCAACATCCCCCAATGGTATGAAGAATCTCTCTTCAAATATTGGGAGAGGTTCAAGAATCTTCTCGCAAGTTGTCCTTACCACGGCTATTCTGAGGGATATTTGGTCTACTATTTCTACAATGATCTTCTTGATGAGGACAAAAGATTAGTGAGGAGTTCTTGTAGTGGTACCCTTGGGAACAAAACTTCATCGGAGGCTATGCAATTAAATGAGGAGCTAGCGGGGGGGTCAATGAAATTTAGCTCGAGGGCCAATTTGAGAAGGAGAAATCCAATGCCCATAAATGACCCTTCTAATAGTGGGAAGCTTGAGGACCAAGTCTCAGCCCTTGCTTCTATGGTGAAATCATTGGTGACCAAGCCCGGAAATGTACCACATGTTAAATTGTATGAAATGTTTTACTCGCCGCATCCTACGGATGCTTACCCTGCTTGCTATCGGGTATCAGATTAACCAAGGCTACTAAAACTACCAAGGTGTGCAATGATATATAAGAAATGAAGGGTACCAAGGTGGCCAAGGCTACCAAAACCAGTCGTACTACTTGGGTAATCGTGATAAACCAAACCTATGGTGTGGAAACCCTTAAGGAGACCAAAACCCTCAATCGTATCAGCCTCCTCAACAACAATATAGGTCACCTCAACAATAATTTCAAAGGCTCCAAGACAAACCCCGAGACCAAGGGAAGAGCCCAGGTTTAACAAAAGATGAGGTGATGCAATCCATTCACCAGTTGAGCATGTGTGCAGAGAAGGGCGATAAATTCAAAGATGAAGCTAAGGCGAGCATCAAGAACTTGGAAACTCAAGTGAGCAAAATAGCTCAAATAGTGAATCCGATGGAGGCCAGGGAAAAAGGAAAACTTCCCTCCCAACCGGAAATCAATCCTCAATAAAATGTGAGTGCAATCTCATTGAGAAGTGGAAGGGGAGTGAATGAACCCCAAGCAAGGGTTATTATTAAGCGGATGGTTGAAAAAGAAGAAGACTGTGAAAAGAAGGCCAAGGAATTGGCCAAAAGAGCAAAGAAGAAGAAATTGAGGTGGAGACATTTGTGCCAAGATCGGGATCAAATCTCAATACCTCATCCCTACCACACAAGAAGTTAAGAGGGGCGGAGATCCCTGTCTATGCGCCGGAACCACTATTTCCGGAGGCACTAAAGGATAGGAGGACCAAGGAGGACACCAGGACATCTACGAAGTCTTTCGTAGATGAAAAGTAAATATCCCACTCTTAAATGCTCTAAATCAAGTTTCTAGGTATGCTAAATTTCTTAAGGATTTGTGTACCGTCAATAGGAAACAAAAATTGAAAAGTAAGAAAAATAGTGTGGAGAGTGAATATGTCTCCACCATGTTTGATGATCAAATGCCCCCTAAATGTGATGATATGGGAATGTTTACAATCCCTTGTGAGATAGGAGACAAATGTATTGACAAGGCCATGTTAGACTTAGGTGCTTCAATCAATGTGATCTGATATTCCTTGTATGACAGTTTAAATCTAGGCATTTTGCACAAAATCGGGGTTGTTATCCAACTAGCTGATCACTCTAGTACATACCCAAAAGATATTGTGAAGGATGTGTTGATGAAATTGGATTCTTTGACAATCCCCGCAGACTTTTATGTTCTTGAAATGGGAAGTGACAATAGGGCTAAACCTATTCTTTTAGGAAGGCCATTTCTAAAGACTTCAAGAACCATAATTGACGTGCATAAAGGATCATTGACCATGGAATTTAATGGGCACAGGGTTGAATTTGATACTAATAATTCTATTAACCATCCTAGTAGATACCATTCTTGTCAAGATATTCATGTTATTGATGATGAAGAACAAGATGTAATTGAGCCCAGAGATGGTAGTTCCTTAAACATTACCATAAATGATGTTTTGAGTGATTCTTTGTTTTCAAATGTTGCTAGTAATAACTTGAAGGAAAACAACAGTGGCGAATGCACTCTTGGGAAAGCAACATCCAACACTTTTCGTGTGTCCGTGGGTAAGCCAGTAAGGGTGTTTTTCCCTCCTTCTCTTGAGAAAACCTCTGTGGAAGAGTGCAAACTACCACCAAAAGCTCTTAAATGTTCATCTCTTGGAGAAAGAGAGAAACCCCCGAATGCTCACGTGCTTGAGATCACCATGGAACAAAAAGGTGAGTTGTTAGAGATGTTAAGGGAACATGAAGAAACTCTAACCTATTTGAATAAGGTTTTGTTGGGGGATGATGCAAATCCCAATTTTTTTGACCCGGATCAAGGAAAGGGACCCGAATCAAGGAAAGGGACCCGGATCAAGGAAAGGGGACCGATCATCTTGGTTCATTTTGTGAGTAAGCTCCAAAAAAGGGGAGTGAGTCATGCTGGCAACATTAATTATACTTGGTTTTGATCATTTGGATCATTATTCATGACATTCCGTTGGTGTTGTTTGGTTTTGAGTTTTTGTCGTTAGTTTCATTATTTTGCTTTGTGCTTTTCACGGTTTGTGTTTCCATGATTTTGTAGCAATTTGAACCCGGGGTATTGGATAGATGAAGGGAGAAATACTTTGAGTCAAGAAGGAAAAGCTTGGGCAAGGGATGAGATTGAAAAAAAATTCTAAGTACCAGGTGGGTTGCCCGTCACGAGTCGTGACCACCTCATCATGAGTCGCAACCACCTCATCACGAGTCACTACGGGATCAGTAAATTTTGCCAAATTTTGAGCCCTCAGGCTCCACTTTTTGCAAGCTCCGATGGTCGCATCGCGAGTCACGACCAAATCAGAGAATTTTGCGGGAAAAATGAGCTCTCAGGCTCCACTTTTTGTGGGCCATGATGGCCGCATCGCGAGTCGCAAAGGACCATCACGAGTTGCGATGGTTTGGTCACGAACACAACCAAATCTGAAGAAATTTGCTAAAAATGAACCCTCAAGCTCCACTTTTTACGACGTACCAACGTGAGTCGCGACGAGGGCTTTGACCGGAGGTTCCTATTAACCTACCCTTCATGAGTCACGATGGGCGTACAGAGTTTCTTTTAAACAATGGGAGAACCATTTTAAAACCCCATCTCCATTCTTCCCTTCATCTTCTCCTCCGCTCCATCAAATCTCTGCCAATATCCGGCCACCACTCACCGTCGCTCCACCCTAGAATCCACCCTACACCACTCCCCAATCCATCTTCCCAATCTCTACCCATAAATTGGCCTATCTTGTTAAAGAACACAAAACCCTAGAATTTGGGGGTTTGTATTTTTTGCAATCCGGATTTAAATTGGTTGTGTGCTTAGTTCCTTCTTCATCCTAAGCATCTAAGTGGTACATTTCTTCACTTTTCTTGAGCTTCAATTGTGATTATGCTGTGTAATCTATTTTATGGGACATTGTGTAGATTATGTGTGATGACTTAGGGATTTAGATTTTTGCAACATTGTAGATTCTTGTGAATATATTGTGCTTATGATTTGGTTTGATGGAGATTGTGTGAATATATTGTGCTTATGATTTGGTTGAATGTAGGATTGCATCATGCTCATT
Source organism: Rubia yunnanensis (assembly GCA_037428765.1). Classification (NCBI taxonomy): domain Eukaryota; kingdom Viridiplantae; phylum Streptophyta; class Magnoliopsida; order Gentianales; family Rubiaceae; genus Rubia; species Rubia yunnanensis. Next base: position 41,381,069 of record CM075066.1, read on the forward strand.
TTGATTGTGTTGATTTGCTCATGTTGATGTTGCGCTTGCATTGTGTTTATATTTTTGCTTTGGTTGAGAGTGTGGTTGTGGCTTGTACTAGAACTTAGGCATGTTGGCTTGATTAAACATAGTTGATATTTAGATGCAATGTTATTATGCTTAAGGCAGTTTGGCCATAGCACTTGAATGTTAACGTTATGAACGTACTAATAGTAGCTAAACTAGTTAGGTATGACTGTGATAATGGGATATAACATATTGGATGTTTAACTATGTGATAACCTAATGGACTTAAGAGTATGGGCATGTTGAATATGAAATGGATTGTATATGCGATTGTGGTTACAACTTGACCTAGTTGGTTTGGATTTGATTTAGTTTGTGATCTTGACAAAACTAGTTTAAGGTTGAGTATGATTTTGTGATATTGCATGTATGTATATTCCTATGTGTTTGACTTGTTTGCGGTGGTTGTTAGATATGGCCCCTACAAAGAGACCTAGGGCTCCTCCACGAGGTGGGCACACTGCCGCTCCACCTCCACCTCCACCGCCAGCTCCGGAGTCAAGCCTTGTACCTCCTCCTCCTAATAGGTACATGGGTTTGACCCAGATCACCGGGCCCTATACGGAGAGGTGGGAAGCCTTGGTCAGCCTCCAGCTCAAGGAGACGAGTTTTGTTGACGTGCCCACATTGGACGCTCTTGGGCTAACCCAGCCAGTCTGATAACTCCTTGCCAAAAGAGGGTTGAAGGGTTTCATGGGCAAGAGTGCCCCCTCCTACCAGTGATACACATTGGAGTTTCTATCCACGATCAGGATATGCAGCATGAGGGATGATCAACTATGCGAGAGGTACATCACTTTCCACCTAAATGATATACCCTAAGAGATGACCATCTCGCGAGTTGAGGAAGCCTTTGGATGGGACATTGCTGAAAAATGAGCGAGGCTGGACCCACAGGCCCAGGGCCGATCGATTGAGGACGACATGCAATTCTGGAGTATCATCAACATGAGGGCGAAGAACTCCCATGACAAGAGCAGTGTCATCATCAACCCCGCACTCCGTTATGTGCACATACTTTTAGCCGGCACAATGCTTTGCTCGGTGGAGCCAATGAATGTACCAGACAATGACATTCACTTCTTATGGCACTTGAAATGTGAGGGGTTGGGATACGGGTCATGGGACGAGCTATGGATGAAGAGGGTTGTAGAGGTAGCAGGGAAGCTAAATGGGAAGATTATGGTTGGAGGTATGATCAGCCTCTTAGCGGAGTACCTAGGATTGGTCCCACCGGCTAATTTTCCGTGCTTGGAGAGGCGCACTTTCTATTTCATCACTACAGAGAGTTTGGCGTGATTTGAGATGCTGAGCACCACGTGGACCACAGGGGTGTTTCATTGGTTATATGTCACCAGGAAGGTCACTTTCATGGCACTTCCTCAGCCCAACAAGACGAAGTTGGAGTTTGATACACCCTTAGCAGACTTGGAGATTCCACCCAAATCCTCATGCAGAGAGGAATTTTAGCTCGAGCTCAGTGATCTTGGCCCAACCCCTGTTCAGCACGATGATAGCAGTTTTTCTTTCACTAAGCAACAGCAGCAGCAGCAGCACTATTCACAGCCTCCACCAGAGACCAGGCATATGCAGGAGGATTATGTGCCACCTCACTATTCCCGGCCTCTCCCTGATTTCTATGAGTGTATGGTGTAGACTATGTAGGATGGATTCCACCGCCAGGACAACATGATATTGGAGCACAATGTGTTTGTCTCCTGGAGCTTGATCGACATGGATGAGGAGATTGACCATCTATCGGCTCGCATCCATGAGATGCAGTCCCAGGCAGGTGGTGTCTCAGGCCCTGATCCTAGAGCAGAGAGACATAGAGCTAGGAGGCAGAGGAGCATGAATTGGCTGGTTCGTTATCAGCAGCGTTATTTTGGTGGTGGTCCTGCCTCACAGCAGTGCTTGTGAGCATTATACTCTTACCCTTTACATACTTCGTTGTGTATGCTTTTGCCCTATGTTTTCTACATTAAGGGCAATGTATCATTCTAAGTGTGGGGAGGGATATTTACTAATTTCATTGCTTGGTTTGGAGATTTTATTTTTTAGACTTGCTACTTTTGGGATATTTCTTTTGCTTTGTTTTGGATATTTTTCCCTTTTGTTTTGGGGGATGCTTTCCTTTTGATGTACTTGATGTTAGCTTTGATATTTTTCTTAGCCTTAACATTTGGAAAGCACTTTGCTACTTTTTGGATTGAAAAACATGGAAAATGAAAAAGGAAAAAAAATAAATAAAAAGAATCCCGCTAAGTTGAAAACCCGAGAGAGAATCTTAGGCAACATTGGGGCCCCGGATAGGCCAAAAAACCAAAAGGGTGACCTAGGCAAAAATGAGAGGCTAAATGTGCGGAAAAAGGTGAGACGTGAGCCGAAGAAACATGATGTGTGGCTAGGATGAAAACCCAAAAGGGCTCCTAGGCCAAATGAGGGAAAAAGAAAAAAATTTGTTATATGTCCACTTATTTTCCAGCGTTGGAGTCATAAGGTTGCGGTAGCCATATGGATGGATCGGGTGGCTTGACATCTTGAAGACCTCTAGGGATTGGGAAATTTAGCGGGGAAAACGAAGTAAGTTATGAAATTCTTAATCGTTAATATACTTCATTTTTAGGATGATATATTGGAATAAAGTGGAGTATGTGTTTGAACTTTATGCATGTTTTTAGTTTTACCTTGTACCATTGGATTTGGGATTGTCAATTCGAGATTTGGAGATGTTTTAGAGATATCAATGAACTGATAGGTTAATATGGTTTGGTAGATTTAGGAATGGGGGTTGGGGGAAACTTCTCATTTGATCTTAACGTTGGGATGTGTGATATTAAGAGTTTTGTGAGGTATTGACTTGGGGGAATAGTAGTTAGGATGTGAATACGTCAATTCCTTCGTGCGTTTGGATCTTTTGTTACTCGAGGACGAGTAAGGTTTAAGTGCGGGGAGGCATTGACGTAATCTTTGTTGATATTTACCGTAATCTTTGTTGCTAGTATACCATGTTCCTAAATCTTGGTTTTGCTGACACAATTGTGGGTAAGATTCATTTTCCTCTTTAGGTTCGCTGATATAGGTAAGTTGTTATTTAATCCTTTGGCTTCGCGAGGTTAAGGAAGGTTTGATGAGGTTACTTCTTTATTTAGTCCATTGGGCTCGCTATATTACCTTTACTGTGGGCTTCATATGGTTTGGAAAGGTGCATACCATAACCCCCCCCCCCCCCCCCTCTCCCCCTCTAGCCAAGGAGTTATACAATCATGGTAGCACTGTTATTGGATGTATTTTAGATGAAGTAATAGTAAAATATTAACAGCAGAGTATGCATTGGCTGCTTGGATAAAAATGAGAACATACAACTGCATTATAAACTTACCTTTTTTTCGGGAGGTCGTTATTAGTGGGCTAAGAATTTAGAGTAATTTTTCAAATATAAAAGTGGTTCAAAATTTAACCAGTCAGTAGTTTACTAGTCGTTATCTATCTAATTGTATATTTTTGGTCACCTTGTTTAAATTGGCGTGTTGCAAGGCATGAAAAGCACGAACCACGTGGGTGGGCCGCGAGCCAACTTTTATTTTTAGAGCACGACACGAAATGGCATGAAGCACTATAGGCACGAGCATGGCAGCAGCCTCAAATTATATAAGCACGAAGGTACAACAAGAACACGGCACGAGCACAGCACGAATCCAACTCTAGTCATCTCCTACATTTTATAAAGGACTTCAATTTAATGGAGATAAACCGGAATTTTCACTTCTAGAGTTGTTCACTTTGTTTTAGTTGTTTTAGAGATTGATTAGTACAGAGTATTGGAAACTCTAGGAGAAGGTGGCTGATATTTGAATATTGTGATTGGCTTCGAGGGCTTCAAGAAGTGTATGCAATATTTGTCCATTTATCTTATGATTTTTTTTTTGACCACCACACTTTCATTCATGGTGTCTCACACAGAGGGGTGAGACTCCCTTCTAGCTCACACAACAAAGTGGGGTGAGCCTCCCACTGCAGCTCCACACTTGTGGAGGCACCCCACACCTAACACGGTGTATGAAAAGACTTAAAGTCATAATAATGCAACTCCGGAAGGAATGGGGAATTGAACTCGGGTTGCACCTGATCGAACACATGACCCTGGCCACTTTTAACTTATGATGTAACCCTTTCTATTTGTTTATACATCAAGGCTTTGAATATGTAATTCAATTTTTAGTACCTTTATGATAACAGGCAACTGCAGTAAGCTTTCAAGCAACGAATGTAAGCCTTAAGCTTTCAAGCTATGTAACCCAACTTTTGGCAACGTATGAGATTAATGAAAAGGGAATGTCACTCTCCAAACCCCCATCTACGACACTTTGATTAAAAGAAGAAAAAAAAGCGCATTGTAGAAGTTTTTATTGGATAATTTTCAACCAAAATTGGCTTAAAGAGTCACTATTCTTCACGGATTTATGATGTTCAATTATCATAAAGGAGTCATTGGAAATCAATTAAAATTAATAACTAAAAGATATGTTAGTCCTACAAGGCAAAGAGTCAACTGTCGACCCTCGTAGAGTTCATGGCTTAGTAAATTGCCAAGAACCTATCTCATAGTAAAAACACAACGATAAACTTGACTTCCTCTTAGTGTTTTTTGGGTGACAGAATAGAAACTGGGCAAACAATCTAAAGGTGCAATGATGCAAGAAACCTACCACTACCTATTATTTAGCGATTCTCTGGATCAAGAACTGCCGACGGAAGCAAATCTCCCCTCATAACAGCAAGTCTGAAACTGCTGTCTTTTTGAAGGGATCTATCTGGGCCAATTGAGCTGCCAGTGCTCTGTTTGGGAAAATATTATCAGCCTTCATCCTATCAGGAAACCCATAAGCTGGAGCCTTCCCATTGATATAGGCCTCAGCAAGTGACTGGAACTGTCTAAGTCGGGATACGTATCCCACCTTTCTCATCCTAAAGAAAAGTTTCTCTGCATTATGTACATCACCATTCTTCGCATACCGATCCATGATGGTCATGTAAGAACTGAACAGTGGCTTCATGTGATTCTGTTCTGCAGCCTTGTGCAGTATGGAATCTGCTTTTTCCACTTCTCCTGCATCAACATGAAGCTTGACAAGTGCATCCCAAGTCAGTGGCCCTATATAGCAGTTATTGTCAGCCATCTGTTTCACGAGATCCTTTCCTTTGTCCAGTAACTTGTGATTAGCGTACACTTTCAACAGAGTAGAGTAATGCTTTGATGACATCTTGCTCCATTTCTTTGACATTATATTAAACACAGCTTCGGCTTCTTCAATTCTATTTAACTTCCCCCAAGCTTCAATAGCTGACAAGCATTCCAGAAGTCTAGGTTTTGGTTCACATAATTGCCAGATTCTTCTGACTTCATCAGCTTTTCCCAGATCTGCATAAAGAGGAAATAAGGAGGGAACAGCCCAACGGTTTTCCTTTATATCTATTCCTTCCATCTCCTTCAACAAAGTCTCAGCTTTCTCTTTTAGCCCCGCAGAGATGTAATGCCTAGTCAATACACATTTTATCTGAAAATCAGGTTCTATGCCATCTTCTATCATTGTCTCAACAATTTTTTCCATCCCAGCTATGTCATTTGATTGCCCTTTGGTATCTATCAGAATCCTATATGTGAAGGGAGAAGGCTTAAGATTTTCCTTCTCCATCAATAAGAGAACATCTGCAATTTTCTTCTTGTCACACCTCTTATACAGAAGAAGCAACTGGTTACAAGCAAAGCTCGTAAATGGCAATCCCAGATCTTTCATTTTGTTGAAAACAGCCTCAGATTTCTTCACATTAGCAACAGAAACACAATTAGCCAAAAGAGTTCGATAAAGATGTTCCCCTTGAAAAGATTTTGGTACATCCCCAATGTACTTCTCAGCCTTCTGAAGACCATGCACTTTGGCAATCAAATCAAGACGAGAAGCATGCTCTCTCTCGCCAAACTCATGTCCATTCAACTCCAGCCACTCAGATAGCTGTCAACAATGAATAACAATATGGTGAATGGACATCCAGAAGAACAAAATTGCAGCTCAAATTTAAAAGTCATAGGGAACTGAGTTAGAAGTTATAAACTGATAGATATAATTGCAAATTACCAAAAGCCCTTCAAAGAGGAGGATAGATCTCAACTCTAAGGATCATAAATACGATAATCACAAACACAGGTATCAGTTTAAAATTCAATACTGGCTCATGGCAATGTAAACTATAAAGGCTAAATTGTGTGAATGAAAGACAAGTTCTTCTCCTTACAATAAGATTCGTCAATTCCTCGAAACATGACTTTACTAAAGAAAACTCTTAATTTAAAATGCACGCCATACATATTTACAGCATCCACATGGCAGAGTTTGCTCCATCTCCTTAAATTGCTATATCATCGTTTAAAAAATATACTCTTAAGAACAAACATTCCACTATAGAAAAATCTTCAAATAGTCTCTCGCACAGGCCCACATTCTACGAACTCTTTAATTCTACTTTTTTTAAACAGAAGAAAAGGGGATAGTCAATGTTATGTGTCATACTATTAATTAGAGCACATTTTGAAATAAAAGAGGCACTTGCTCCTTACCCATAAAGCTACTCCTTATAAGGACCGGTCATCAAGAGTTGGTCTTTATTAAGGAGTGCTCCTTAATTAGAAAAAACCACTTACCAATCAACCATTGTGGATGCTTTAGATAAGCTTGAAGTATTATGGACAATGACCAAACAGAGCAACATTAAAAAAACACAAGTCAAATGAAAACAGGAATTAAGAATATATGTTCTATAACTAGTCAGTAAAATCAAAAATAGCAGTCAAACTTTAGAGAGTAAGCTATGTGCGGGCGCTTCAGTTTGGCAAGGTCTTTGGCACAAATTTAGGTATGACCCAAAGCTTTGTTTGGCAAGCAAGGTTCAATATGAGATGATAAACTCTGGCTTGCCTTAAGGATTATACTTTGGCTTAAAATGTGACTCGAATTCAAGTTGAGATAATAAACTCTGGCTTGCCTTAAGGATTATACTTTGGCTTAAAATGTGACTCGAATTCAAGTTGAGATAATAAACTCTTGCTTGCCTTAAGGATTAGACTTTGGCTTGAAAACAGGAGTGAAAAAAATTTCTTCCGTAACAAGTCAGTAAAATCAAAAATAGCTCCAATGGCAGTCAAAACTTAGAGAGGTAGCTATGTGTGGGGGGCTCCAGTTTGGCCGGATTTTCGGCTCAAATTTAAGTTTGATCCAAAGCCTTTGTTTGGCAAGCAGAGCTCGACGTTAAGGATTAGACTTTGGCTTGAAATGTGCTCATATTCATGCTTTATCATCTCAGCCCTAGTTATTGAACCTCATTTCAATATGCAGTGCTCAAAAATGATTTTGCTAATGAAACTCTGTTTCAAACACTCCTTTGATACCACAACTTAACAAAACTAAGCCAAAACTAGAGTTCCCAAGTAGAGCAAGATCTTTGAATTTCAGTCTGATATTATCTCATGTTTTGCTAAGAAACTTAGATGAGCATTTATTACTATTTGTCTTAAGCTTGAGATGTACCTGCATAAGATTATGACAAAAATATACTCATTGTATAGCATATCGCAAGGCTACCATCCATTAAGGTGGCTGAAACAAAATTATTTAAACACCATACATACAAGCCATATTAATGCAGTTTACGCAAAACAACATGGCTGAAGGTGTATTACCAGCCAATGCTAACCCAAAGTGCAGTTACAAAAGATGTGCAAGTTGATTGGAGATGACAATCTTGTCGTGACATTTTGAGAATTCTACTGATAAAGCGACTTCATCAATGCAATCTTGTTAAGACAACATGGCTAAAGGGTATCATTCTCATTTCTGCATAATTTTATTCAGCCTTTCCCTTGGATTTGAAAATTAAAAGGCTTTCACTAGTTAAGGTATCTTAAGCTCGTAAGCTTCCTACCTGTAAAGCCCTTCCGAACATCTTACGTTTGCGAAGATTGAGCACTGTTGACGATATTTCAGACTTGGTTAGCGCATTTCCATCTTCAACCCATTTGTCCAAAACCTTATGAACAGAAAAGCCTGGAGCAGCCAAAATGACCCTGTACAATTCTTGAGGGAATGTTTTTTGCAGAGATTTCTTTACAACATCACCCTCGGTATTTAATAACTCAAGCTCCTCTGGGACTCTGTTCTCGTCCTTATCCTCACTATCAACTTCAGAAAGGTCGGGTTCAGGTATCAGATCCTCAGGAACTTCAGTTGGAGTAGAAGCTACTGAAGTTTCAAGCTCTGAAAATCCATCCTCCAAATCGTCATTATCTTCACCACTGCTTTCTGTTCCAGCCATTGAGGAAAAGCTACATGCTCTCATAAGTAATTTTGGAGAATCATATCCAGTTGTAAAGAATCGTTTCAGAGACGGGGATACATCAGTTTGACCATAAAGGGCAGATCCCAAGCTGGCAGTCTCCAATGACTGTCTTGCTGTTTCTGTTTTAGTACAGCAGATTTGGGAGGAACACGCCCATATCCTTTGTTTCCTAGAGGTTTGAACATAAACCAAGTAAGTTGCAGTTGATGATCAGATTACAGAACATGAAAATGACTACTCCCTCCGTCCCAAAGAAAATGGCACATTTACTTTTTCCAAGTCAAATTTTGCAAACTTTGACCCTAATTATATATTAATATATATAAAATAAAAATATCATGTTAGATCTGTGTTTTAAAAAGCGCAAAGTGCAATGAAGCGCTAACGGTAAAAATTACCGAAGCACGAAATAAAAATATCATGTTAGATCTGTGTTTTAAAAAGCACAAAGTGCAATGAAGCGCTAACGGTAAAAATTACCGAAGAGCGAAGCGCGCTTTTCAGATAAAAAAAGCGCACGCAAAACATGAACTGGGATTATTTTATTAAAGACACAACACAGAACTTAGAATAATATCACAAAATCATAAAAGGCAAATAAAGCTGTCAACACAATACCAAATTCAAAGTTTTAAAGGTAGTAAGAAGAATTGAACGACTAAGATTGAAGGATTCCAAGATTATTATGAAATCATTTAAGGCTCGACACTCTAGTCATCAGAAAAATCATCATCTCCACCAAAAGTATCCCCATAGACCTCATCTCCATCTCTAAACTCTGTTTTGTTAATATCCCTAAATCTAACCCTAAAAGCTACTCCATTTCAGCCCAAAATATTTAATTATAAAAAAGGAAACAAAATGTAGAAGCCCATTTCAGCCTAAAAGTGCTCTTTTGCCCAAAAGCGTGCTTTTTGGAGTGCTTTGCGTTTCGACTAAAGCATTGAAAAGCACGCGCTTTAGTGCTTTAAGCGATCAACCTAGCGCTCAGTGCTTTAAGCGCACTTTTTAGTGCTTAAGCGGGCTTTTTAAAACCCAATGTTAGATATTGTTAGATTCGTCTTAACATCTATTTTCTAAATATCAAATTTTTGTGCAAAATTTTAGTGTGGTTAGAAATATAGTTGGTCAAATATGATCATTGAAGACCGTGAAAAATTAAATGTGTCATTTTCTTTGGAGGGAGTATATTTTAGTCAGATATACTCTAGGCATGTAAAATTGCAATTTTATTCTAATTATGAGAGCAATAAATCCTAACACCAACACAGACACGTTCATGCTATTCGCAGTTCTATGTCAAACTAGGTTAAAACAGCGCATCCAAACCTTTTGAGCCCCTCGAGCAGTAAAGAACATCTAAAGAAGTTCAAAAGGTATGAGCAACGTAGAAGCAGACCAGAGACAGACAGAATCATCAGTGTGAAGCATTTCCTTTTGCGTTAGGTAATGTGTATTCCATTTAATACAAATATTCTAAGCATGTGCACAAATAACTGTAAAACAAAAACTTGCCAGACCATGACTTTCAGTGTTCCCATTTGATATTCACGCATTCATAAATGTCCGCAGATCAACAAATATAAGCAAAATACAGGAGAGGGGGTAATACATGCTCAGCTACCCTTAAAATCTAGCCAAAAGATTTAAAAATAGCTACTTTGCTATTCATGAAAATCTTCTATTTGGGTTTATAATATGGCGCAACAATTAAGCCATTAAACACTGTCAAACTGAGAGGCTTACCAACCTCAATTTGAACCATATACAAACACAGACCTTAAGAAGAAGAAAACACAGAAACTTGAGAGCCAGCGGAAAATACAAGAACACTCAGTTTTGAACCACCTAGTTTTATGCAACTAGAAATGACAGGAGCCGAAGAAAAACACGAAACTGGAAATGTAATGGAGCGCGCATTACCTAAAGGGATTGAAGGCTATGCGGAGAGGCAACATGATACGGAACCACCTTCCGATCGAGTACAGAGAGAATGGAGGTGCGTTTCTTAAACCCTAGTAAAACCCTTTAGCATAATATTTTTAGTTTATTTATCTCAAGGGAACTTTCAGAAGAGAGGAAAGCCGGGTGGATTGCAGGGATAATATGGGTATTCCATAACAGGGTAGCCGCCAGCCACGCCTTTCACGGTGAGGGTAACGGAGGTTTTAGAAATACTCCCTCCGTCCCATCTCAAACTGCACACTTTCCTAATTGAGCTGTCCCAGCTCAAATTTACCAAAAATGTCAAGTTTGACTTGAGTTTAAATGACCAAGTTGTCCAAATTTTTTCCAGAATTTACTAATGGGCATGGGCTTAATTGAGGCACTGATTTAGGCTTAAATGGAGTTGGGCTGATTAATTGGAAACGGGCTCATGGAATTTGAATCAATTGGCGTTGGTTAATGTGTCCAGCTCACTTCCCATCTGCCATTTGAACGCATGCGGAAGGGCTCACTTCTCCATGCCTCAAAAGCACAACCTTATCATTACAGCATTCGATGCTCTCTCAGCATCCAAGGCACTAACCTTATCATCTCCCTTTTGGCTCCTCAGATAGCCCAAATCCTCTGAGCTCTCTGAATAATCCTCTCCATTGTGAAACGAGAGGCTCTGAGGTCTGGAACTCAAAAATCCTCTGAGTTCTCTGAAAATCCCCAACGCATGTCCGAAATCTCATCCTATGTTAGCATATAATCCGATTATTTCTTCACGGCTCACTTCTCGTGCTCACTTATTTGCGATCTTTGGTGGATTTAGAAACTGGGTTCGTGAAACCCTTGGTTTCCCGATTCGCCATTAGCGCTCTGATTGTGTCTTTTAGGTAACCTTGGTTGTGGTTTTTTTAAAACTTTCTGTTCGACCTTTTGCTTCTTTCCCGATTTTCAGATTAGGGTTTGCATAGATCTCATTGTTTAAAGGTTTTTATAGAACAAAGAAGTTATATTTTGCAAACCCATTTGTGTTCTGAATGTTTTTGTAGAGGGGTTTTCAAACCCTTGGGTTTGTATACCCATGTCGAGCATCGATTGTTCTGAGCCTGGGTTTGGTTTGTTCTACCTCATGCCTTTTTGGATGTTTCCAGTATTCATTTTCCATTTCAAACTCATTTTTGGGTTAGGCTTTCCTTAGATCTGTATGCTGTTTTCCCAACACATAACTCGTTTAAGTTTGTATGCTGTTGTTTCAGTTGGGATGAACTAACGTGTCGTCTCTGTTTGTTGACACTTTGTGTTATGCCTTTGTATGCTGGTCTCGCCCTCTGACGTCTTCTTTGAAGTTTGTATGCTCTGCTTTTCCATGCTTATAAGCGGTTCATGTGTTATTTTATATGGTTATAAACTGAGGTGTATTCCCTGTTTCTTATGCATGCCTGACTCGTGTGTTTGTTGACGCTGTTAAACATGACTGTGTATGCTGGTCTTGCTCTATAATGTCTTCGTTACCGATCGCATGTTGTGGTTTCTGATGCTTATCTAAGGTTCATGACTGTGTATGTTGATCTTGTTGTCTGAGGTCTTCGTTCCAGTTCGCATGATGTGGTTTCCTATGCTAATATGAGGTTCATGTGTATTGTTTGCAATTATGGGTATGGACTGAGGTGAAGTCCCTGTTTCTTATGCATGTCTGACTCATGTGTTTGTTGTCGCTGATTCACATGACTGTGTATGCTGGTCTTGTTCTCTGATGTCCTTGTTCCCGTTCGCGTGTTGTGGTTTCTCATGCTTATCTGAGATTCATGTGTTCCCTTTGCAATTATGGGTACGAACTGAGGTGTTGTCCCTGTTTCGTATGCATGCCAAACTCGTGTAGTCCATGTTCCTTATGCATGCCTGACTCGTGTATTGGTTGACGCTGTTTGACATGACTATGTATGCTGGTCTTGCTCTCTGGTGTTTTCGTTCACGTTCGCATGTTGTGGTTTCTTATGCTTATTTGAGGTTCATGTGTTTCATTCCTCCGGTTATTAACTAATGTGTACTCGTGTGTTTTTGGGTGACGTCTTGTCTACCATCATAGCTTTCACTCTTTTTAATGAGTACACCTAGTGATGAGCCCATTCACTTGTCCCTCTCATGTGCCGGAGCTTCAAGCTCCCAGGTGCTGATGGACACTGTAAAGGGTGATGATTCGCATTCATTATCGGGATCTATGTCTGATTCAGATGTTCCGTTAGCCACTCATTTCAGTCCAATCAACTTTTCTGAGTAGACTCCATGGTCGTCGGAGACCCCTGTTGATTGTTCTGAGGTTGAGTATCCTCCGGAATCTGTCGACTCCCCTGATGATGCATTCGTACTTGATAAGGAGAGTAGGGAAAATACAGATTGGTTTCCAAAACTTGAAGGTGTTACTGATTATCGCAGCATCAAGTTTGGTGAACCAGGATTCTATGAATATGGTTCATGCTATTTTCACGGGAATTGGCCAAAAAAAGGGATTATGGAAGGCAAGAAAAAGTGGTCCTTGCGTAATTTACCCCGAGATGTTCTTGATGATATAGCTTATTGGGAGAAATTCCCAAAACCTGAAGGATATGTGTCGTCCAAGCTGAGAAAGGGAAACCCTCTCAAAATCAGCTTGAAGGCACTTCTTAAGGTTGCATCGTCCCTCTTTGTTTCAGTTTTTCTTTGTCATTATTGTATTCCTGACTAGCATTCTATTTTAATATTCACATTTTCTGTACAGGTGGTGGATGACGGAGCTAGCAAATCCAGTGATTAACCTTTGCGGCCATTTGGTTACATGCTCATGATGTCGTACATTAACACTAACTGTTCTATTCGTGAATTGTGTTTAAGTTTTGAACTGCATGTTATGTGTTACGTGACATTCTCATCCATTTTTCTGTTTCTGGACTGGCAACATATTTTGTGAAATGTTGTTATGTGGACTGCTGCTGTTTGATTTGTTATACAGTCGTGTGGGACTGTCTGGACTAATATTTTTCAACTGTGATACAGTCGTGTGGGACTGTCTGGACTAATATTTTTCAACTGTGATACAGTCGTGTGTGACTGTCTGGACTAATAGTTTTCTGCATTTATATTTTACTGCATGCTCTGTACGATGATAAGGTTGTGCGATGGTAAGGTTGTGACCGACACATTGCAGCCATGCGGTTGGGTCTAAAGACTTGGCTGTTCCTGGCGGGGTAGTGTGATCGGGTTGCAATTAAATTAATTGAGTCACAGTAGATATAGTGGGTCATAATCGATGATGATGATGTGATGTATGATTGTTATCTTATGCAGCCATGCCTATCAGTTATGAAACTGATTTGATCTTGGCGGGGCATTCGTATGATTTGAAAACAGCCTGAGATGTACCGTTCTAATGATTCTGAGTTCTGGAAGCTTGTTCATAATGATGAGAAATGATTTGAAAATGACACTGAACGCAATCTGGTTTTGTTGATTCAAATCCCGTTGGATGGCGTGATGATGTGGTTTTCTTATTACAATTTTAATGTTGTGTGCCAATCCAGTATGTGTGCCTTCAGTCCTGTGATTGTTTCAATCTTCTACTTGGGATTTTTTGAAAAAGGAAATGCATTCATTCATTCATATAAACTTTTTTTACAAACAAAATCAAACAGGGGAAGTATAAACCCTATTTTACAAGGTTGCACCTTAAACATGACTATGAAAACCAAATGCATGTTTATACAGATTTCCAAGTACAACCCTACAAAATGTTTTCCATGCCATTCCTTTTCAGCCCAATTCCAAGCTTAGCATGAGATCTTGAACTTGTGCAGACATTCCAACAGCAATTAGGTCTTCCAAACATTTCCTCACAATTTCAGGATCCACAATCAAATTTGTTGGCCAAATCCCCAGCCTAATCAGTCTTTGCTTACCCATATGTGGCATTTTGAAATTATTTCCCCCCTTATCCTTCATGATTTCAATCATCACATTTTGCAAAGACAGGAAAATCTGGTCAATCTTTTTTGGGTCCTCTCTTTCGAAAGCATTGTATACAGCCTGTAGAAGTCCCTCTAAGTCCATGCTAGGTGTTTCATGCTGTAAGCTTTGGATGGACGCAAAAAACCCAAGGTGTAAGATGTTTAAATCTGGTGACCTAGCTGGTTGGCACACCATTTTAATTGTAAAACCATCTGAATTTGCAGCTGCTATGAACTCAGGGTCATTGGACAGTACATGGGATGGGGCATTATCTTGTTGTATTGAGATTTGTTTGCTTAACCAAGCTGGCCACTTAGCTTTAATTGCAGGGATGACATCATAAATAAGTTTCTTCCTAATGCATTCCCTATTAACCTTCTTAATTGGTGTTAAAACTAGGGTTCCCCTAGGCCTGTTGATACTATTTTTTTTTGCAGCAACATATTCAGTGTAAGGAAAGACACCTACTTTACCATCAAAGACACAATTTCCCTCATGGTCAAATATTGGCCTACATACTGCACATAAGAACATCAACTTGGGTATGTAATGCTTGTTATGTTGTGTTCTATTTGGTTCAGGTTCTTCAGGGGCTAGTAAGTACCTTGTGGTTGATTCAGTGAGGTAGAACCACTTCTCATCAATGTGAATGATGTTATGCATGTCCTTGAATTGCATGTTGCATTCTATCCTTGATATACACCATTCCATTCTCCCTAGCTTGGCTGTTGTTGATAAGAATGGATGAACTGCATTGGTATGGCTTCTGATTTCTTTGTTTGTCACAGCCCGGTGCACCGTACTCTTGCTGATATGTAGAGCAGTTGCTGTTGACCTGCAGGTTCTTCGCTTTGGAAGAGGTATAGCCATCAATGTTGCTGTGTCGATTGGCTTCTTCGTTGGGCATGGTTGCCCATGTCGCAACAATCTTGCGGATATTGATTCCCCACCAGCTATCTATTGCTTTACTCTCGCCCAAATGGTGTTGATTGTTCGGACAGAACAACCCCACTGATTTGCTGCCCGAACTCGATGGTCATGTTTGATTTTTCCGTTGCTGATATGCTGCAACAGAAAGTGAGCTATTTGCTACCTTTCCTCATCTGTAAGATTCCTTCCCACCATCACAGCCCTGCCAAAATTAAGAGCCCAATGAGGATCTTTGAGGGACCAGAAAGTGTCTAATGAATCTGAGGAGGGCTCTTAATGTTGGAAAAGGAAGATTCTGAAAAAAAGTTTTGGAAAAGGCTAAAAAGGATGTTGGAAAGGTGGTATTCAATGCAGTGGTTGAATGCTTTTATAGAGAATAATGGTAGGAATGGCAGAGAATGTTTTTGGTCTTTAGAACTTGTATTTTATTTTTTTTTCTGGGCGCCCATTCTTTATTTTGGCTCCAACATTCAGATTTTGGAGCCAAATCTGATTTTTTGGAGCCAACTCTGATTTTTTGGAGCCAAATCTTATATTTTGGAGGCAAATGTTAAATTCTGGAGGGAAAGCTTAGGCTGGAAATGAGTTGTAAAATAACATTAAAATATTTTTCAATTTCACTGTTCAACTTTATTGTTAACAGTGTTCCCTACTGAAAATGCCAGCTTTTTTAGTACTTTCATAGTACTGTAGCTACTGTACATAATTCCCACCCCAAATTCTCTTTCTGCAAATTGAGGTGGGACAGAGGGAGTACATAGGATAGCAATATTGACCCATGACCTGCGGGGTAAGCGTTTTTTTTAAAAAGAAAATTGGATGGGTATAAGTAAAATATATAATGTGTTAAATGGATAACGGGCTAAATGAATAGTTAAAAAATATGGGTCGAATGGATTGGGTATATAGATTGATGATGGGTCAATAAAATGTCAAAGCCGCAATTTTACCTGAAGGTTTACCCATTTCAATTTTTTAACTGCCCATACTGCACGGTACAATTTTGGAAAATACAAAACAAGTAAACATTGAGCATTAAACTGGTAGAAAAGATCGGTGAAATTAAACTTGAAGGGCATGGTCGGTCTCTTCTGTCGTAGTCATTGGTGGTGGAGTCACGCGTTCTCGAGTCACTTCAAGAGACAACACCTTTTACCTTGGTTATACAACGGTTTTTACCTCGGTTTTTTGTCCCAAAAAAACCAAAATAAATAGTGACGGAGTAAAAAGTATTTTTTACCTCGATTTTGAAAAAATTAGCCAAGGTAAAAACTTTAATGGGTGCGACATACTAGCGAGGTCGCTAGAATGGAACCGCAGTTAAAAACATTGCCGAGTATACTGCGACATCGCATATCAATATTCTAGAAAATAAAACTACCGAAAGCAGAATCGACGATCGACGTCGATTCTGCTTTCGGTTGTTCATTGTCATTTTCGGTCAGATCCCAGCAGATCCCATAGCACAAAACAAATTCCGGCCATAAACAATAGTACAAAAACAATGACAAATCACTGAAATTTTGACGATACAGGTTCGATTCAAATGAAATCAACAACATACATATCTATTACAAAGCTATACAAAAAAATACATTTATATTACCAAAAAAAATTAAATTTACAAAATCACCGGTAGTATTCTTTAGCAGCGGACCTCCGGTGAGAGTGAACCTCCGGCGAGAGCATACCTCCAGTGTGAGCAGACCTCAGTGGCGGACAGACGCTGGTCGGTGGTGGAAGGGCACTGGTCAGTGGTGGTGATGCACTGGTCAGTGGTGGTGATACACTGGTCAGTGGTGGTGATGCACTGGTCAGTGGTGGTGAGCCGTTGGTCGGTGGTGGTGAGGGGAGCTCGATGGTGGCGACAGACATTTGGTTGTGGTGAAGGATGCCTGGTGGTGGGGACAGGCCCTTCGTGGTGGTGGCGGAGGCGGGACAGATGACGGCGGGGCAGAGAATGTCGGGGTAGAGGACGATAGTGGCTGATTGGAGGCGATAAGCGGTGGTAAATGAAAATTGGGCCGATGGTGGTGAAGAGAATGAAAGTTGAAGAAGAGAAGAGGCAGTCCTCGTTGCAAGAGAAGGGAAAGAGAAAGTAGGGTTAATTTATATATTAAGGGTTTTGGTAGGGTATGAGTTTCATGGGTTTTGGGTTGCGATTTTGGCTGAAATCAAATTAATTTTATCGTGATTTATATCAAGGTCTAGGGCTGACATCAAACTTAAATGACAAATAGTTTATGAATTGAAAATTATTTCTTGTTTTATATATTCTAGTTTCGATAAAATTTATCAATAATAAAATTTAAAAGAAACATTATTATTATATTTAAGTTTATAATTGAAAATAAATATTATATTGTTGGTAGACTTTAATATATGTATGAAGATAAAAAAAACTGAATTTAATATCAAGTAAGGGTTGACCATTTATAAATTAATGCTATGATCGTTCATTAGTATTTATATATATTAATTTAAGTAATGATTGATCATTCATTAATTAAAATCAAACAATTTCGTTCAAGTAAGTATTGACGGTTGATTAGTCAAGTAAGGGTTAATCGTTGATTAGCTAAAATCAAACATTTTCATTAGTGTTTATATGGAATGTCAAACAATTTCATTAATGTTTATGTATGAAAAGTAAATTAAGGGTTGATCATTGATTAGTTAAGTACTAAACATTGAATACTTTTACATTATGGCTCATGATTGTGTTACCCTATAATTCATTGCTCTGAAATACATTATTTTTGTTATTCTTGCATAAATATAGAAATATTAAATAGGTGAATTTTTTGGTGACATGTTACAAATTGCTAGTACATGTTCTATAGTAACTTAGAGTTGGTTACATAGAAGTAAAAGAGGAAAATTAGAAATGATTACAAATATATTCTTATGCATGTTTATTGATAAATACTATGTTACGGACTTGGAAAATACAATTAGGGTGTATAGGGTAGGATCACGTTCAAGCGGATTTCAATTTGGAGTTACAAGTGAAGTTTTTACTTTTTGCACTTGGGTCCCTACAAGAAAGTTGGAATTGTCGAATCACAAAATTGGCAACATAAAAATTCAAATCAATAATATATAGTTGCGATTTTGCAATTTGGGCATGTATGGGTGAACGAAACGGCCTTGAAAGTCAACATTGATTACTCTACAGAATCTTGAAAAATTACACTATGGTTCAAAATTGTGTTACCTTATAATCTATTGCACCGAAATACATGATTTTTGTTATTCTTTCCTAAATATAGATATATATATATATATATATATAATATGATTTTTTTGGTGAAATGTTGGAAAGCGCTAGTACATGTTCTAGAGTAACTTAGAGTTGGTTACATAGAAGTAAGAAAGGTAAATCAGAAAATATTACAAATATATTCTTGTGCATGTTTATTGATAAATACTATGTTATGGACTTGAAAAATACAATTTGGGTGTATCCTTATACATGTTCGACCGGACTTCAATTTGGAGTTATGAGTGAAGTTTTTTACTTTTTTCACTTAGGTCCTCCAAGAAAGTTGGAATTGTCGAATCACGAAATTGGCAACATAAAAATTCAATTCAATAATATACAGTTGCAATTTTGCAATTTGGGCATGTATGGGTGAATGGAAGGGCATCGAAAGTCAACATTGATTACTTCTACATAATCTTGAAAAAGTACATTATGGGCCAAAATTGTGTTACCCTAAAATCAATTGCACCAAAATACATGATTTTTGTTATTCTTGCCTAAATATAGATATATATATATACATATATATTATGAATTTTTTGTGAAATGTTGGAAAGCGCTAGTACATGTTTCATAGTAACTTAGAATTGGTTACATAGAAGTAAGAAAGGTAAATCGGAAAAGATTACAAACATATTCTTGTGCATGTTTATTGATAAATACTATGTTATGGACTTGGAAAATACAACTTGGGTGTATAGGATACCATCACGTTCGAGCAGATTTCAAGATGGAGTTACGAGTGAAGTTTTTACTTTTTGCACTTAGGTCCATCCAGGAAAGTTGGAATTGTCGAATCACGAAATTGGAAAAATAAAAATTCAATTCAATAATATACAGTTGCAATTTTGCAATTTGGGCATGTATGGGTTAACAAAAGGGCCTCGAAAGTCAACATTGATTACTTCTACACAATCTTGAAAAATTACACTATGGGCCAAAATTGTCTTAACCTATAATCCATTACTCCGAAATACATGATTTTTGTTATTCATTCCTAAATATAGATATATAAAAAAATATTTTTTTGGTGAAATGTTGGAAAGCGCTAGTACGTGTTCTAGAGTAACTTAGAGCTGGTTACATAGAAGTAAGAAATGGATTAGTCATGTGTCAAATGGAAAATACTAAAAAAGTAACTTTTAGCCACGTAACATTTGACATGTGTCACCCTTGGAATTACCCCTGTATCAAATAAATAAAATTGTATATACCAATTATTCATAATTATATACTACTTATTTTATATACAACTTATTTTATATAATTATGAATAAGTAGTACATAAAATTTTATTCGGTGAGAAAATAAAGATTATTTATTTATATTTGACTACGATAATGTAGTACTCAAACTCTACATTTAATTCATTTCATTTGAAAATATAAACATAAAGTCATAGTTAAAAGCACATATATGAAAAATTTTAAAATAAAAAGAAATGAAGTTGTATAAAAAAATTAAAACTTATATTTTAGTTTTATTAAAAAATAAATTACAGTATTAACACGTATATTTATTTAAATTGTGCATCACAAGGATGTTATATGTTATTCATATACTTATAATTAAGAATCATGCATGTCTGCAATTGTGATGTGCGACGTCGGTCACAAAGACAACCGATGTGGGTAAGGCAGACATGCGTGCGACGTTCGTCATTTGTGTCTGGGATAGGTATGTGCAACCCCAGTCACAACGTTGGTAAATTGGATATACGTGCGGCGTTGGTCACTTGTGTCTGGGATAGGTACGTGCGACCTCGGTCACAATGTCGGTAAGCTAGACATGCATGCGACATCGGTCATTTCTTGTCTACGAGTGGTACGTGCGATGTCGGTCATAACATTGGTAAGACAGACATGAGTACAACATCGGTCATTCTTGTCTGGGATATGTATGTGTCACATCGGTCATGCATGCGACGTCGGTTATGCAGACCTTTTACCTCGGTGATAAAAAAATGCGGTTAAAAGTTTGCATGACCGAGATCGCACGCATGTCTGGCTCTTGGATTTTTTAAAAACACGGTTAAAAGTGTACTTTTTACCTCAATTTTTTTTAATGAGTTAAACAAAATTTTTACTTCGAAAAAAATACAACAGAGGTAAAAAGTTCTTTTACCTCGGTTTTCTGGGGTTAAGGAAAAACCAAGGTAAAAGGGGCAAAGTAATAGGTGTTTTTTCTTGTAGTGCGTGATGGGAAGATTAGGATTGCTCTGGTTGAGGTCGAGCATGACGGAGGACGAGTCAGACTCTACTCTGAACGCCATTTTCTTGTTACAGCAATAACAAGCATTTCCCAAGTGGATGGCTGTGAATGAGTTAGTTCATAATTCTGTTAGGAGGGTTGTTAGCAAGAGTTGGGTGGAACTATTGTATAAAACAGAATAGGAACTCAAGATTGAATTCAATCATTCGTTTCACAATTTTAGTTCTCTCTGTAATTCATACATTCTCTCTCAAGAAACCCGTTTTGGTCTTGAGGTAGGAATTCCTTGTTCAATACATCGATTCCATAGCTATTTGTTCTCCAATCTTATTAGTTCTCTTAATAATACAAATTTACTATATTAAATTGCTATCAGAGTAGCCAAGCTTCCTTGGATCATTTCAACAATGGCGGAAACTTGTGCTTAAGTTGTTTTGAGAGAATCTGCCATGCATGAAGTCGAAGATGTTCTCAATTCTAGATTGACATATTTGGAGGAGAAATTGGAAGGGAAATTGGATGAAAAATTAGAAGCAAAATTATCACGAATGAGCGTGAAGCTGGATGATTCTCTGACTTTGAAACTCGCTAGATTTTCAAAGGAGATTTTCGATGCCATGGGATCTTCATCACAGAAACGATCAGCTCCATCTCCTTTGATCGATACTGGCCAGCGGCATTCGCTAACTTCACCATATACGGGAGCTCCTACTTTTGATGGTTTTCGTGGAAGACAATGGGGTGAAGTAGTGAGTCATCAAGGTTATTCAGGCCTGACTCGTCTCTGTCGTTTGGACTTTCCAAGATTTGGAAGGAATAATGTGAATAAATGGCTGTTCAAATGTGACCAATTCTTTCTCATTAACCATACACCCGAAGACATCAAGGTTTCTCTGGCTTCTATTCATCTTGACGACAAGACTGCATATTAGCACTAGTCTGTAGTTGTAGCAGAAGAAGCTCGAGGTACATTTCTTGATTGGCCAACATATAAATCCTTACTTCTTAAAAGATTTGGTGAGGTAGTTGATGATCATATTGTTGACTTGTTGAAATTACATAAAACTGATGGAATCTTGACTTACAATGAGAGGTTTGAGGAGATCCGGAACCGTGTGCACCTATCAGAGGAATATTTGGTTAGTGCATATCTTGCTGGATTGATAATGGACACTCAAATACACCTGATAATGTTCCAACCTCAATCCATTCGCTAATTCTTTCCCCTGGAAAACTGTATGAAGTGGCTAATCTAAGAATGAGGAGTAGCTTTGGGCAATCCAATTATGGGAAGGGACAGTGTGGAAGGACTGAAGACACTGCTACCAAGAGAGACTCTTCTTGGTCTGGTTCCAAGAGCAGCTTACCTAACAGAGATAATGACAGCAATAAGACAAGTGATAGTAGTTCTGGGGGCAGAAAGATTCTCACTGCATCCGAGATGAATAAGAGGAGGGTAAAAGGATTTTGCTATCAATGTGATGAACCATACACACCTACTCATTACTTGAAGCACAAAAAGAGTCAATTATACCTCATGGAGATGGATGAGTGTGAGGATTACAAGAGCTCTGATGATGACTCACCTATTTAGGATTAAGAAGCTCTTATTTTTGTGCATGTTATGGCTGAGGTATCCAATTACAAGACCATGAGGGTGAAAGGGATGCATGGTAAATGAGCTCTTTTCATTTTAATTAATTATGGTAGTACTCATTATTTCATGAATCAAAAGATGGCAGAAAAATTGGGATGCAACATGGTGTTATCCGTTTTGTCCAAATTTTCTGTGGCTGATGGAAGTACCTTGAATGTATCTGCAAGAATTGAAGGTTTTCAATGGTTCTTTAGACGAACCACCTTCATGATTGACCTCATGGTTATTCCACTTGGCTGCTGTGACATAGTGTTAGAGGTGCAGTGGCTGAAAATTTGGGGAAAATTAATTGGGATTTTAAATAGCTCACTATGGAGTTCAAAGTTGACAACAAAAAAGCGATGTTTCAGGGCATTAGCCCTGGTTCTTTGAGGGATGTCAAGGCACAACAGATTAACCAATCATTGGAGCATGAAGGACAAATTGGCGTGATCCATGTGAGGTACATATCCGAGGTATCTACTGGACCCTTGCTAGCAACATTGGTACCCAGTATTGTTCAAGTGTTGTCCAGGTATGATGGCATCTTTCAGGAGCCTCGGGAGTTGCCCCCTTTTAGAGAAGGGCATGATCACAAGATTCCTGTGATGGAAGGATCTAATCCAGTAAATTTGAGGCCTTATAGATGTGCCATTTATCAAAAAAATGAGATTGATAAAATGGTCAAAGATATGCTGACAGCATGGATTCTTCAACCGAGCTCAAGTTCTTATGCATCACCTATTGTGTTGGTAAAGAAGAAAGTGAAACCTAGAGGTTACATGTGGATTACGGGAACATAAATGCTAATACTATTAAAGACATATTTCCAATTCCTTTGATTGAGGACCTCATGGATGAGTTAGGAGGTGCAAAGGTATTCTCTAAAATTGATTTGAGGGCAGACTGTTATAAGATCAGGATGAGTAGGTTAGGATTAGCAAGGAAGATGTGCACAAAACTGCTTTCAAGATACATAATGGGCATTGTGAGTATTTAGTAATGCCTTTTGGCCTTACTAATGCACCAACCACCTTTCAATATTTGATGAATTCTGTCTTCAGGGAATTCTTGAGGAAATTTGTTTTAATTTTCTTCGATGACATCCTGATATATAGTGCCAGTATTGAAGAGCATGCAAACCATCTTCAAGTTGTGTTTATGGCTATGAGAAGAAACAAGCTATTTTCCAAAAGAAAAAAGTGTGCATTTGCTGTCAAAAGTGTGGAGTACATGGGTCACTACATATTTGGCAGAGGGGTGGCTACTGATCCAAGGAAGGTGGAGGCTGTAGCAAAGTGGTCTTTACCTAAAATTTTGAAGTAGTTAAGAGGATTCCTTAGGTTGGTTGGATACTACAGGAGATTTGTGAATGGGTATGGGGTGATAGCAAGACCACTGTCACTTCTCCTAAAGAAAAACTGTTTTGAGTGGAATGAAGAGGCTACCTTGGCCTTTCAAGAATTAAAAGCTGCTTTGTGTCAGGCTCCAGTATTGGCCTTACCTGAACATGTCAACAACCTACCATCCACAAATAGATAGCCAGTTAGAGGTGGTGAACAGGTGTTTGGAAACTTATTTGATATGTATGAGTGGAGACAAGCCTAAACAATGGTCTAAATGGTTACCCTTAGCAGAGTTCTGGTACAACACCACTTATCACAACTCTACTTATCTTACACCATATGAGGTAGGGTATGAACAAGCCCCACTTGTCCATTTGCCTCACTTACCAGGGGAGTCCAAGGTTGATATGGTGGCTAGAAGTCTCCAGGAGAGGGAGAATATGATCTAGATCCTGAAGTTCCATTTAATAAGGGCTCAGCATAGGATGAAACACTATGTAAACTTGCATAGAAGTGAGAGGTATTTCAACATTGGGGAGTTAGTGTATGTTAAACTGCAGCCTTAAAAATAGCAGAGTGTGGTGAGCGGACACAATCAGAAGCTATCCCCAAAGTATTTTTGGCCCATATGAAGTCTTTGACAAGTGTGCTGGTGTAGCATACAAATTAAAGCTTCCATCTTCCTCCAAAATACATCTTGTCTTCCATGTTTCTCAGCTGAAAAAGCATATAGGAGGAGCTGTGGTGGCCACTTCCTTGCCCACTGTCATGGTTGATGTCTCTGCTAAGGAACCAATGGCCATTCTAGACAGAAAAATGGTCAATAGAGAGGCCCGAGTGGCAACGAAAGTCTTGGTACAGTGGAGTCATCAACCTATTGAGAAGGCAACCTGGGAGTTTTTGTTTGATCTGGAGAAGAGGTTTCCTGCATTTAAACCTTGAGGTCAAGGTTTTTTTTACCAGGGGAAGATTTTGTTACAACAATAACAAGCATTTCATAAGTGGCTAGCTGTGAATGAATGAGTTCATAATCTATTAGGAGGGTTGTTAGCAAGAGTTAGGGGGAACTGCTGTGTAAAACAAAATAGGAACTCAAGATTGAATTCAATCATTCATTTCACAATTTTAGTTCTCTCTGTAATTGATACATTCTCTCTCAAGAAACCCATTTTGGTCTTGAGGTAGGAATTCCTTGTTCAATACATCGATTCCATAGCTATTTGTTCTTCCATTTGATTAATTCTCTTAATAATACAGATTTACTGTATTAAATCTCCAGTTAGGGTAGATGAGGAACCCGTGGCAAGGTTCATCGAGTTTGATTTGTGGACTTCATTTTCTAGAATCTGTTCCTGACTTAAGAGCACAAGTTGCAGTTTATTATCAAGATTGGAAGTCTTATCTGGAGCTCAAACATGATGATCAAAGGGCCATACTTGTTTTTAAAACTTCCTATAGAATTTCTTAGAGGTAGAAAACTGTTTCATTCTGCTGCAATTAAGAAATTACTTCCTACGTGTTTGCTTTCATTTCTGAATTAGATGCCCCTGGTACTGAGGAGAGCGTGTTCCTTGATTGCTTCTATCATAGTGGACAAGAGTTTGTTCAGAGATGCATTACAGAAACATGGAAACGATGCAAAGGATGGTAGATGATTGTCATAACATGGCAAAGGATAGAGAGTGACACGACAATTTTGTTGAAGAAAAGCTGCATTCACAGTTTTTTTTATAATTTTGGGGGATATTTATTAGGTTCCCCAAACCTATTTAGAACAAAAAGATGTACAATGATGTATTGGAAATATTACATTGATAAGGCAACCTCGTTGCCCTCAAAAGAAAGGTCTAATACTAGTGGACTAGTGGTTCAGGAGGAGAGGAAGTAGTACTTGGTGGCTCGAGGTCTCTAGGGGTCGAGGCTCGATGGTTCAAGGTTCGAGTGCCTGATGGCTCGAAGGCAGCAGGGCTCGAGAGTTTGAGTGTTCGAGGGATCCAGGGCTCGAGGCCTCCTATGCTCGAGGGCTCGAGAGCTTGAGTGTTCGAGGTATCCCGTGATCGAGGGCTCCACGGCTCTATGGTATAAGGGCTTGAGGGCTTGGGTACTCGAGGGCTCGAGTGAGAAACTCCAGTGCTCGAGTGCTCCAGTGGTCGAGGGCTCCAGTGGCCGAGGGCTCCAGTGGTCAAGGGTTCCAGTGATCGAGGGCTCCAGTGGTCGAGGGCTCTAGTGTTCGAGGGCTCCAGTGCTCGAGCGATCCAGTGCTGAGGGCTCCAGTGATCGAGGGCTCCAGTGCTCGAGGGCTTTAGTGCTTGGGAGCTCTAGTGCTCGAGGGCTCTAGTGGTCGAGGGCTCCAGTGGTCGAGGGCTCCAGTGGTCGAGGGCTCCAGTGCTCGAGGGCTCCAGTGCTCGAGGGCTCTGTGCTCGAGGGCTCCAGTGCTCGGGGGCTCCAGTGCTCGGGGGCTCCAGTGCTCGAGGGCTCCAGTGCTCGAGGGCTCCAGTGCTCGAGGGCTCCAGTGCTCGAGGGCTCCAGTGCTCGAGGGCTCCAGTGCTCGAGAGCTCCAGTGCTCGATGGCTCCAGTGCTCGAGGGCGCCAATGCTCGAGGGCTCTAGTGCTCGAGGGTGCCAATGCTCGAGGGCTCCAGTGTTTGAGGACTTGAATGCTCGAGGGCTCGAGGTATCTAGTGTTCGAGGATCGATGGTTCGAGGGCTCGAGTGCTTGAGTGGTTGATGGAGGGATCGAGTACATGAGTGCTCAATGGTTTGAGTGCCTGATGGCTCGAGGGCGGCAGGGCTCGAGAGCTTGAGTGGTCTAGGGATCAAAGGCTTGAGGCCTCCTAGTCTTGAGGGGTCGAGAGCTTGAGTGTTCGAGGTATCCAGTGCTCAAGAGCTCCATAGCTCGATGGTTCGAAGGCTCGAGTGCTTGAGTGCTCGAGGGCTCCGAGGGCGGCAGGGCTCGAGAGCATAAGTGCTCGAGGGATCCAGGGCTCGAGGGCTCCAAGGCTTGAGGGCTCCAAGCTTGAGTGCAGGCTCGAGTGCTCGGTAGCCATCGCGAAAGAGCAGAACTCAGTTCAATGTCCATGCTATATCCCTGCAAGAGAAATAAAAACTCCAGCAGTATCTATCCTCTGGTAGCATGCTTCTATGTTCGGATGTAAGGGAAATTATTATTGTCCAGGTGAATAAGGCCTTTGATGATTGGTGGGATGTTAGAGATGCTAATGCTTGGTTGTGAAGGGTGAGTAGGTTTATGCTTTGAGATTGCATCAGCAACTGCATTACATTCCCTAAAGACATGCATGAGTGTAGCCTTCTTAAGTTCAGAGTGGATTTCGAAAGCTAAGACATATAGAGACCATTTGGCATTTCTGGGATTGTTTATCATGTTCACCCCAAGCAGCACGGCATCTGATTTCACCATGTAAGAACAGCCGGGGTCCAAACTAGTGAAGCTCCTAGCTGCAGCTTGGATAGCTTTCATTTCAGCCTCTAATGGTGTACTAGCAGTGATAGTTAAAGATTGAATTTGGCAAGGTTTACTAGTCCAATCTCTAGCTATAAGGCCAATTGTCGACGTGTTGGAGGACCAGGATGAATCTACATTCACGGTTATGGTGTTCTGTGGTGGCTTCTTCCAAAAGACAGTGGATATAGAAGGCTTGGGGGAGGGGGTCTCAGGGGTGGGATTAGAGAGGAAATAGGATAGCTTCTATTTAGATATATATTGGTGTGACTAGGCTTGGCTGCGAAAGAGAGAAAAATAAGATCTCTCACTTCCTTACTGATTAGAGCTTGTGAAAATTTTTTGTTGTCATAATAAAATGCATTCCTAGCTTTCCAAAATGACCAACATATCAGAGATGGCAACATCCTACATATATCCCTATGAACCTTGGACAGTTCAGTATCATTCCAAAATGTGAAAAACCTTAGGGTCAGGCTGTCTAAGGCCTGCAGTTTAATCCCCAGAATATCTGAGAAAATGTCCCAAACATTCTGAGCCAAATGGCATGAAGTGAAAAAATGCTCTATTGAGTCCGGTTGATTGCATGCAGGACATTTCAAAGCTAAACTAAAACCACATTGGACTAAGACATCATCAAAAGGTAGGAGATAATTTAGCAATTTCCATGTGAAAATAGATATTTGTTTTGGCAGTCTGGAGTTCCAGATGTGTCTAGTGGCTGGGAAGTTACCTGGTTACTAAGTAAGGGCCCTATAGGTTGATCTGAAGGAGAAAATGCCTGTGTCTTCCAGTTTCCGTATAAGTCTATCATCCCTTTTAGTGTTAACCTGTGCAACCTGCAAAAAAATCAAAGTATCATGTTCTAGATAGGGGGAGATATGTTGCATTATCTGACTTTTTTCTCTGATGAAGTCAGCAATAATGTAGTAGTAAAAAGGTTAGAGGACTAGAGGTGGAACACATTTAGAAAGGGGACCATTTGGACACTAATTTTCATTCCAACAATTACTCATCCCTTTGCCATGTATAATGAGAGAATTTTCTTCTACAAAGGGGTTAATACCACATATCCTTTTCCAAGTATGGGACTTCTTATGGGACTGTGGTAAATCCCATAACAGTTTGGACCACATAGCTGTTCCCAATTGGCTTTTCCACCACAGTTTGGCAGAACATGCATCTATTATTGCTCTTACAGATCTAAATCCTAAACCATTCTGGTATCTATGTGTACTCAGATCAGCCCATTTTCTCCATATTTTGTTTGATTTACCCTCTGTTTCTCCCCAGAAGAATCTTGTCATTTTCTTTTCTAATGCCTTTATTATCTGTTTGGGGGGCTTTAGGACAGACCAGATATGCTATGGGAGGGAGTATAGACAAGATTGAATAAGCACCATTTTGCCTCCCATGCTTAACCATCTGTTTTTCCAGTTCAGGAGCTTTCTATCTACAGCTTCCAACAAAGGTTCAAAATAGAGTTTTAAGGTCCTACCTTTGAATATTGGACATCCCAGGTACTTAAATGGAAAGACTCCTTTCTTCATCCCTAGAATCGATTTTATCTGATTTAGTTTAACATTTGTTGCTCTTGAACTAGCATAGACGTCGGATTTTTTCAAAGTTTATCTTTTGTCCAGAGGTTAGTTCAAAAGTTTCTAATAAAGCTTTGATTCTGATTAGATTAGATTTAGAGGCTTGTAAGAAGATAATAGTGTCATCAGCATAGCTCAAGTGGGATGCAGGTGTTATGCCTGAGGGAAGTTGATAGTAACTGAGTTTTTTATTCATGAAAATAAAAGATAAGCTTCTGGAGAAAGCTTCAGAGAAAATATTGAAAAGAAAAGGGGATAAAGGATCACCTTGTTTGATGCCCCTTGTAGCTCTGAAAAATCCAATGGGGTTCCCATTAATGAGAACTGAAAAATAAGCCTGAGAGAGGTTGTTCATTACAGCATTTAAAAAACTCCCTGTGAAATCAAACTTACTAAGAACCTTTTCCAAGAAAAGCCAATTTACTCTATCAAATGCCTTTCTAAGGTCTAGCTTTAAAATACAGTTTGGAACCATATTTTTCCTGTCTAAAAACTTAATCATTTCCTGTAGGTATAGTACATTATCTGAAATGTCTCTATTTTTCATAAAAGCTGTCTGATTTGGGGAGATTAAGTTTTCCATATAGGGTTTCAATCTTTCCATTAGCACCTTAGAGCAGATTTTATTTGCTACATTTGAGAGACTAATAGGCCTATAGTCATCAAAAGAGGAGGGTGTCTGCTCTTTTGGGATTAATGCTATCCCTGTACTACTTATTCCTCTTGGTATTTCTAAGCCTAACAAGAAGTAATTTACTGCATCTATTAGGTCCTGTTTAATTATATCCCGGCATTTAGCATAGAATTTTGTAGTGAAGCCATCAGGACCTGGACTACTATTTCTGTTCAGACTCATTACCACTATTTTTAATTCCTCTTCTGAAACTGGTTTAGACAGGGACTGGTTATCCTGGGGAGATATTACTGTTGGGATTTGGCTGAGAAAGTGGGAGTAATATGTGGAAGGGTTTGGCTGGTTTGGCTCAGAGAGCAGATCAGAGTAAAAAGATATAGCCTCTTCCTGTATGTCGGTATGATTATCTAACCAAAGTCATTGTCTATTTTTAATTTTTGAAATGTGTAGCTTGCAGTTTTTTTCCTGAACTGATTTATGGAAAAATTGAGTGTTATTATCTCCAAGTTTGGTCCAGATTCTTGATTTCTGCTTCCAGTATTTTTCTTTTTCTTTTTCTTTTAAAGCTCTTATTAGCAGTGCCTTTTTCTCATTTAGCTTAATTAGATATGTTTCTGAATGGGTGGAATCATAGCTTATCTCCTGCAGTCTTAGATTTTCCTCAGCAATTAGTACATTGGAATCAATGTTTCCAAAGGATTCCTTGTTCCAGATTTTAATTATCTTCTTAAGTTTAATTAGTTTAAGATAGAGTCTGAGCATACCTTGATGAGGGATCGGTTTGGCCCAATTATTTTTAACTAATTCAGTAAATTCTGGTCTGTTGAACCATGTATTTTGGAATCTAAAGGGTTTAGGATGGGAGGGAACTGTGGATGAGATTTGCAGAAGAAGGGGGGAGTGGTCTGAGGATTGTCTATTTAGTATTTGAATGGAAGAGGCTGGGAATTTGGCATTCCATTGCATAGTACTCAGACCTCTATCTAATCTTTTAAAAGTGGGATTTCTTAGCCTAGAATTAGTCCATGTGTATAGATTCCCTACAGTATTGATTTCCTGGATTCCCTTAGAGGTTATCCAGCAATTGAAATCTCTTATACTGCCTAGATTGGGGGTGGAAGGTCCTCTATATTCTGTAAGTGAAGAAATTGTGTTAAAGTCCCATATAATGATAGTTTCAGAAATAGGAAGGTGACTCAGATCCTGCCATAAAACCTTCCTTCCTTCCCTATTCCTAAGGTCATAAACAAAAACAGCATCCATTTCAATTTTTGTTGTTACATGTGTAACTTTTACATGTAAGAATTGCTCATGTTGTGAAAGTAAGGCAACATTTAAAGAAACATTCCAAAAAAGCCAAATTTTTCCATTTTCAAGGGGCAGGAAATGAGAGTATCTGAGTTTCTCCATATAGGAGTAACATTTATTATTATCATGCATAGGCTCTATTACACACAGTAGCTCAATCTGTTTTTGTTTAATGAGGTGTTTCAACCTAAGCATTGAAGTCTCTAAATCCCTAAGGTTCCAGACTAGAAAATTAATGGTAGTGGTGTATGTCATTGTTCACCTGATTTATGGCTTTTAGTATTTGATCTCAGCATCATCTTGTTTAACTGATTCAGGTAAGTGTTTTTTCTAGATTTAGACTTACCTGTAGAATTCACATTACCTATTGATTGGGATTGAACAAATCGGCCCAAGCTTTGGAATTGTGTCATCCAGGAGAGGTTCTTCTTCCTCCATCTCTTCTAGCAATGTTTGGTGTGGAGGGTGTTCCAGTTCTTCCTCTACTTCTGGGGGTTCCTCTGTGACCTGCAAAACAGAAAATCTATTTGCCATCTTTCTTTGTTGAGAAAGTGGGGGATTAGTGTAAGAGAATTTGTGAAAATTAAGCTTTTGGGACCCTATATGTATATCATCTTTAGCATAAATTTTTGGGGTCTTTTTTTGCTTGGTTGTGCTGTTGCATTAATCAATTCTGTGGTAGGTGAATTTGGAACAGCATGGGGAGAGTCTGTGAGGTCAAGAGCTGGGGAGGGATGGGGTGAAGGTATTATATTCCCTACAGGGCTAGCTTTTTGTTGTGTTCTGTTTCTAGCAGGGCTAATTTCCAAGGACTTGGGCTTGTAAGAGGATGGTTGCAGTGTAAGGTTTGTAGTGGCTTTTTGATGCACTAACTGATCTTTGAGTTGGTAGCTGTTTGTAGGTTGTAGTTCATTGGCCATGTTAGGTATCTTTTCAAATCTGTTCCCCGTGGGTTGCCAAAGTGGAGCTGTATTATTTTGGCCTAGAGCTCTACACTGGTTCAATGAGTGTCCCAATTTAGCACAATTTTCACAATATAGAGGTATGTCCTCATACTCAATGGTATATTTCCTATTGTTAGAGACAGAACCTAACCTAATGAGTTGATTTAGGGGTTTTTGGAGGTCTATCTCCACACAGAGCTTGATGGCTGATGGCCTAGTTAGCATCTCAGTAGCTAAATCTTTTTTGATGAAATTGCCTATACTATTTCCAATAGCCTATATAGATGAAGTATTGCAATAGTAAAGGGTAACTTCCCTGATTGTGCACTATATTGGGACGATCGGCGATTCCTTTTGTGTGGAGAAGTCTGGCAACCATTTGAGTATCTTCATGTGAGCTCCGTTGAAACTCCACATTCCTTTGATCCAGCAGCGTTGATAGTCATTTGGGAGTTCGAAGCGGATCAGTATATGCTTGTAGTCAAGCGACCCCAATTGGTACTTCCCGGAGAAACCTACTGTCTTGAAGGCTCCTTCCAGATGGTCCATAGATAATCTTCCCTTGGTGAATTTACCCACAAGGGCGTTCATATAGTGAGCCAAAAGTGTGGATATATCATCGTCCGAGTATAGACAGGCGGGTTCACCGAGGTGTTCGGATTTTGGGGTGATCTCTGGATTGTTTGGTAGGGCTAATAGGAGTGGAGGAGCTTTTGATTGAAGGGCTGCGATGAATGATTTGGTATTAGAGGTTGTTGTTTTATCCGCCATGGATTTCAATAAACAGAGCACCTCTCTCGACAGGCGAGAGAGAGCCGTTAGCAGCGGTAATGTGACCATTTCTGGTCGCTACAGTAGAAAGCAACTTTCAGAAAGGAAAGGGGGATGAGAGAGAAGAAAGCAGATTGCAAGTGAACTGGTAAATGGTGAGCTGCATTCGCAGTTAATTTGCATTTCGTTGTCTCTTTGTTCCATTGACTCTTTCATTTGTCCATAGATTTTGGTTCTATTTGTGTCTATGCTGTACCAATATAAGACCATCTGTATCATGTGATGTAATATAGGTTTTGCACTAAATGCATTCAACGAATCAAACAAGGGGACCTCGACTTGCAACAAGTTAGTTCATAAGTTGAGAGAAATTCCACAGGTCAGGCGAATGGGAACCTCATGGCGATATGGGTGTATATTTTTAAAAATATGAAAAACCTTCGACCCACATGGGTTTATATTTTTAACTCATATGGGTCAAAATCCTAGATTTACCAATTTTTGACTCGTGAATTGAGTGATTTTAATTTGTGGGTTGAATGGGTTTTAACCCAACCAATATTTGACCCATTATATGGATTGAAATTAGTCATACCCGTATTTTTTTTATTACCCATATTATCCAACTCGTCTTTGACCCGCCGCCATTTGCCACCCTAAGCATCCACAATGGTAGTTCCTTAACCCCACTTTTTTTAATAAGGAGCACTCCTTATTTAAGAAGGATCATTGTGGAGTTTTAAAGATCACTCTTTAATAAGGAGTTGCTCCTTATTTAAGAAGTTACCCCTTTATTTGTGCAATGCCAACCAATCAATGATTGACATTTTATTTTGTATTTTTAATTAATTATAATTTGAAATGAAAAGAAGTGTTTTCCATTGTTGGTAGTTGGTTCTTACCTATTTTTTAAATCAAAATCCATGATGTGGCACTTAAGAAATGCTTCTTAAGTCTATTACTATTGTGGATGCTCTTAGTTGTTCTTTTTTTTGACAATAATGCAACTCCAGGAGAGAGGGGGGATTGAATACATGTTGCACCTGATCGAGCACATGATCCTGGCCACTTGGACAACTCCAAGTGATTTTTTAGTTGTTTCTTGATAGCTAGGAAACTGCACAAAAAAAATAAAAAACCTGCATTTATGTGGTTTCTTATATAAGAGATAGGTCTAACTGGTTAAGGAACTACCCATGGGCCTGCCTGTTATAATTAGTCAGACCAGATCAATATTTTAATTTTGAGTCTGTCTCCCGCGAGACCGTCTTACCGTAAGACCAGGGACTATAGTGAAAATTGGAAAATAACAAATCAAATTCGGTGGTCAAAATACAATTGTTAATTTTTTGGTGCCAGAATGAAAAACACAAAAAAAAGATGGAGGACTATCCTGCAAATAAACAAAAAAACAATAGAAACCCTTCCTCTAACCTTCTACACTGTCACAACCTGTCTCTCCACCGTCGCCGCTCGCGTTCTCCGCCGTGTGTTTGCTGTTCATTGAGGTCTTCGAGATTCGCAGGCAAGATCGAAAACCTCGAAACCCTAGTTAGTCAGAATTCTATCGTCAGATTCAATGGATGCTTCAACCACCAGAAACTAGAAATTTCGATCGAACGCAAGGGCTGTGAGTGAGGATTTTCAGAACGCCGGCGTCGGATTCTCGAAACGTCGACACCAATTTCAGTGGCGGTGCGAGGTTGCGCCCTCGAAACCTCGCCCTTGAAGATAATGAATTAAAACTTTTTATGGATGGACGAGGTGGCTACGTCCGTGTACATGATGATTCTGGTGAGATGGATGCATTGATGAAAATGAGATTTATTGTTTGTATGTGGTGCTGATGAACGAAATCATAGAGGTGAGGTTCATTGTGTTGAAGGCGAGTCCAACACAATCCTCTGGTGGTGGAAAGAAGGCTTGGTTGTTAAGCAACATGTTACAATTTTGAGTATGGAATTGATGCTCCTATTTTTTTTGTTTACCATTTAGTCTCAGCATGTGTTATGAGTTTGTTGGTCTGATGTTGCAGATTATTGCGACGCTGGATACTATCAACACGCCCAACTTCAACGCCGATCAGTACATGAATCTCCTCATGAGCTTCTCGCTAGCTTCTTATTGATGTTCATCAGTTCTGATTTGTAGATGATGTATTCATGCTTCATTTTAGGTACGATCAGCTTAGAGATGCACCAGTAGAATGCTAATGATATCAAATGCAAATGCCTTAATTATTAGTTAGCAACTGCTACTGTAATCCTTCTGTATTTACTTCAGCCGTGTTTTAGTGTTAGTTTTAACTTATCAGTTATCCTAATGACGGAATTAGTTGTATTTTGATTATCCAACAATAGTCTCACTTGTAGCAGTAGTACATTGATAAAGTTGTGGTTATATCGAGATGGCTAGCTAGGTGGAACTGTGATTAGCAATATTATGCAATGTTGAATTGGTGATACCCTGTCAGCCATTTGATAGAATTATTATCAGAACTCATGTAAGTGTTCATGCCATGATGCTAAGAAATATGTTACAATTTTGAGTATGGAATTGATGCTCATTTTTTTGCTACCATTTAGTTTCTTGGTCTTCAGCGTGTGTTCTTATTTTGTTGGTCTGATGTTGCAGATTACCATTCTCAGTTTTGGTCTGTAGCGTGTGCTCTGATTTTGCAGATTATCATTCATTTTCATGGTTTGAAATTTGAAGTTTCTTGTTCTGATGTTGCACATTCCATTCAGTTTCTTGGTCTGTACTGTGTGCTCTGAATGTTGTCATGCACTTTCTTAGCGTGTGCTCTGATGTTGTTGTTCTCTAATGTTGTTGCTCTAATGTTTCAGATTACCATGATTACCATCCATTTTCTTAGCACTTGCTCTGATGTTGTAGATTACCATTCATGGTCTGTATTTGTTTTCTTGGTTTGTATCGTGTTTCTGGGCTTGTTGGTCTTTATTGTCACCATTTTTTTTGTTGAAGTTGCAGACTCAGCAGTGTTTTGGATGTTTTAGACATACAGATAGATGTTATTTCAACAAATGTATGATGTTTCAACTGTATTCATTTTCTTGGTCTATATTGTGGGTTTGTGGGTCTGTATTATTACCATTTTTTTGGTTGAAGTTGCAGACTCAGTAGTGTTTTAGATGATTTAGACATACAGATAGATGTTATTTCAACAAATGTATGATGTTTCAAATATATAGATTGAAGTTTCAAAGTATTGTTGCCATTTTTTAGACATAAAGATAGATGTTATTTCAACAAATGTATGATGTTTCAAATATATTGATTGAAGTTTCAAAGTATTGTTGCCGTTGAAGTTGCAGACTTAGTAGTGTTTTAGATGTTTTAGACATACATATAGATGTTATTTGAACAAATGTATGATGTTTCAAATAAATAGATTGAAGTTTCAAATACATGGATTGATGTTTCATATTGATCTTCTATATTTTAATAGATATGTGACTACAGAAGTTTGGATAAGTTTGAAATGTTATAAACATATTTATGGGGTAATTGAGATTGGATGTGGTGCAAGAATTTGGTTTATTTTACTAGACCAATTATTTACAACAAAATTAAATATCATCAAACTAAGTAAATAAAATATCAGTGTACAAACTTGAAAGATCAATTTTATTCAAATGTAGCTTTTGATTTAAATTTGGATTAATAAGCTGCTTATAAGTGCAGTACATTAGTGGACATTAGTAGCATATAAGCATAGTAGTATACATCCATCATTCTCTTTCTTTTCAAAATTTTCTATTGAGAATTTCTTCAAATTCTTCTCTTCACAAGCTGTGGAGATCTCTTCTAAGCCTTCAAACTGTAAATTCAAACTAAAACTTAAACACATCATAGCAACCACTTAAAACTTAAATTTTGATATGTATCCACTCAAATTATATAACGTTATCTACAAATTATAAGACATCAAAATCAAACTCTCAAACATCAACATTTAAAAATAAAATAAATACTGAGCATACAATGTTACATCCACTCGAATTATATAGCATTATCTTTATAATACATCAAAATCAAACTCTCAAACACCAAACTTTTTTAAAAAATGAATGAAAATTATAGTCACATACTTATCAATCATAATTCTAAATATTTCAAAGCATTACAACCACTAATTTATTTTTACATTTCAACCAACGAAGGTAAAACAATAAATCATCAAACATTACCAACGTGATATAATTAAACCAAAACAACTCCACCTATAACATCATCTATAAATCATAAAATATCAACTTAAAACCTTAAAATATCCAATCATAAAATATCAACTTAAAACCTTAAAACATCCAATCAAATCAGCCATAGATATATACCATCTTTAATTTTAGCCAAGACTTTACCACACATCAAATGATATAAACAATCAGTCAAACCAAGCCAACTCCACATATAACATCATCTATAAATTACAAAATATCAATTTTAAACCTTAAAACATCCAATCAAATCAACAATATAAACAACATCATCTGAAATGAATAATACATCTATATAAAAGCTTGAAACATCGTATTAATACAAATTGAAACAATATTCAGTCTATCAGTAGTCTATTGCTAAAATCTAGTAACATCCTATAAAATATAAACTTCAAAACTTACCCAATCAAATGATATAAACAATCAGTCAAATCAACTTCGCTTATAACATCATCTCTGATTCACCAAATATCAATTTAAACCCTTAAAACATCAAATCAAACTAACAATATAAATCACATCATCTAAAATAAAATAGCTATATGAAAGGTTGAAACATCAAATTACAACTGAGTGTTATCAGCTTTGATTTTAATCGAGTCTCACAAGTTGAAACATCAAAGCCTAATGACTGAAACATCAATTCTCTTGAATTAATTCCACTCAAATCGAGTGTTACCAGCTTTGATTTTAGCCGAGTCTCACAAGTAAACATCAAAGCCTAATGACTGAAACATCAATTCTCTTGAATAAATTCCACTCAAACCGAGTGTTATCAGCTTTGATTTTAGTTGAGTCTCACAAATTGAAACATCAAATCCTAATGACTGAAACATCAATTCTCATGAATAAATTCCACTCAAAACCTTCACATCATATACATTGACAATAGGTAACAAGCTAGTCGCCGTTATGAGTTTAGCAGAGGTAATCCTAAATAAATATCAATATAAAAGTATGTTAAATAGAATCAGCAAAAATGTATATCAATAATGTAAAATAGGTACGATTTAAAGTTACCTCTAAACATAGGTATTCGATGTCAGTGGAACGTAAAGGCAACAACAATCGACCATGAGGATGTAGAATCGGAGCTGAACACATATGGAAAACACTGAAAAAATGGATGAGCAGCAGGTTTTGGTGCGAATGAACATTGGAATAGTCTGGAATTGACAGAATAGAAACTCGTGGTCGGGCACAATTGAGCGTTAGACGGAAAACCTACAAAAAAGAAGAGAGAGAAAGTGACGGCTTTTGAGGATCGAGAAGATGAAGAAGACGCTGGAATAAGGAGGGTTAGTATTTCCCTTATTATTAATTCAGTACCTACAAAATTTAATAATTATAATTAATATCTCATCCCAAATTAAATCTCTATTATTTATCAATTAACCCTTGGTCTCGCTGTAAGACCGTTTCACACAAGACTTTGTCTTTAATTTTTGATTTGTAATAATTGGTCACACTAGATTAATATTTTAGTATTTAAGTATTTGTCTAGTCGTAATAATTAATCGTTGTAAATGTAATTTTTTTATATTGATTTTTTTACTCAATTTGTATTATTAGTTAATTTTAATTCACAAAATATTTGATAATTGTTTTTTGAAAAAAACAAAGGTATTTTTTTAATAAAAAATGTATTCTTAAATTTAACTTTTTAATTTTTTGGATGGACAAATTTGTTTAATTTAAATATTAAAGGTAAAATTAATGAGTATGATATAGAAAACCAAGTGGGGTTCATGAATAGTAGAGGTAGTGATTTCTACCATTGTGGGAGAAAAAATGAAGTGGCTTTTAGATAGTGGATTTCAATGAGGTGGAAGAAGGAGATCGAGAGTAATATTATATTTAATTAGAAGAAACCACAAAAGAGGTTCCTTCCATTACCCATGCTCTTAGGCCATGTTTTGGGTAAGGGCAATGGGGTCTTTTGAGTGGTTTCTTAATGGGGTTAACTGATCTTCCCCTGAATTTTGTCCGAGTCCTACTGGGCTTCGAGGTTTTGTGTCGCTTGTTGCACATTGAGCCCTCCGTCACCCTGTTTTACATTTTTTGTCACTCTGCCAGGATGTTCCTTAACTGGA
Source organism: Rubia yunnanensis (assembly GCA_037428765.1). Taxonomy (NCBI): domain Eukaryota; kingdom Viridiplantae; phylum Streptophyta; class Magnoliopsida; order Gentianales; family Rubiaceae; genus Rubia; species Rubia yunnanensis. Next base: position 41,419,869 of record CM075066.1, read on the forward strand.
CATTTCTGAAGTTTCGACATGATGGGGTCAAGCTCTTGACCAATTTTCCCACTCAAATTAGGTGGAAACGGAGATTTGTTTTTGTGGATGAGTCACTGGTTCTGGGCAAGGACGAGGCCCGAAAAGATTTTTTGGCTGGCCCAGAGAGAGGGTGGGGAGCTCGTCCCGAGGCCACCGAGATGGCTGTCATACAATCCCTCATTTCACGTCTTGAGAAAGTGAGCGTGAGATGTGATCTTATCCTGCGAGACTCCGCACAGTGGGCTGTTGGCAAGCCTTACTTGCCTGATGGTGTTGCCCCCGGTGATGCAGACTTGAGTGGTATAAGCTATACACTTCTTGCTTGCTAGCTATGTTGAACTTACTTTATTTCCACATGTTGTTGTTTCTTGTTTCCTTTACTTGCTCTGACTCATTTGTTCGGCTATTTTTTAAGAGACGTCGGTTGCTAACTTCATCGATGACCTCTCGAATCTCTCCCGTCAGGCTGTCAGTACTCGTCCCCCGCCCCGGAGTAAGGACAAGGTGGACGTGTGGACCAGAAAGACAACCGATCTGCTTATTTGTGCTTGCATTAACCATTACATTTGGTATATTTTCTAGCTAGTTCTATTTGGTGGATTGCTAGTATTAGTTGAGTTTACGTGACGAGGGGTTTAGACGACCATGTTTAGTTTTCTTGTCTAAATCCAGCATTTTGTAGACTTAATTGGTACTAATAGACATCTTGTATCCACGGGCTCCTTGATTTTCCTTGTGATCATCTTTAGTAGGTCGCCCATGGTTACTTTTTGTTTACGTTCAATGTGAAGGCCGTTCCTAAGAGAGGTAGAAGATATTGAAGGCCGCTCACAAGGACGGTAGAAGAGACAAAGGCCATTCACACTAGAATGGTAGTAGATGAAGGCCATGAGCATCAATGCATGATAGAAATATATTAGAGCCAAAGATAGGTGGCAACGGAGTTCAAAGCGGCCAACGAAGAAATGGTGAATCGTGGTCCGATGAGTTGTGCTTAAGTCCGAGAACGATCCGAGAAGAATTAGCCTTCAAAGATGGTTCCATTGGATTCATCTCCCCACGTACTACAAATTCGACTACTAAAACTCTCAAATTGGACTAATGGTTCACCCCGTAGCGAAGGGAACAAGTTCAGCCAGTCGAGGCACAAACGGGTTGGGACATGCCGTTCATAGTAGGTGCCAATGGCCCACACCAAAGGAGCAGCCCCATGCTAAGAAGACCAACACGAGGCTATGGTGCGGCCCACACCAGATGCCATAGGCCACCAGCACGAGACTAAAGTTCCACTCCACACGGCTAAGTATAGGCACATGACGTCCCACACTGTTCCAAGTCTAAAATACTAAGACCAGCTGGCGAGGTGTGGGAAATAACATGGCTCGTGCAAAAGTTTCTGAGCGGAGCGCCCTTCTTGACCACGGGCTGCGCCACCAGCCATGGTGTGGATCCGAAGCCCTAATTTCGCCATACGATGCATCTTGGATAGAGGGAAAATGTAGCTCGTGCCAGGTCGAGTATCCCACGCCACTTGAAGATTAGCGCCACACACCAGAATGGGTGCCCCACGCCATATGAAAGGGCACGAACTGCACCAGATCTCGTGCCCCACGCCAAGCACATGCCACTGGCCGTACCATCAGTGATGACCCGGGCCAGGCGGCGGCTGAGCTAGGGTTTACCCTAATTTGGCCTATTTTGGGCCTATTTTTACACCTAATCTCCTGCTACTATAAATATAGCCTTAGTCTACTAGGTTAAAGAGGGTGGGATCATTTTTGTGTTTAGGAGAGCAACTTTAGAGAGAGAAAAACTCTCTCCTTTTCTTTTCTTTCTTTTGCTTTGATCCTAGGATGTGTAATTCAAATCTTTATTTGAATTCCATATCTATGGAGTAGTTCTTATAGCTTGGGGATAAATTATAGGAGCATGGTTTGATTTAATAGTTTTGTGAGATTCTATAGTTCATCCTAATTTTGTGTTTATGATATTATTGTGATTGTTCTTGATTATTTGAATTTCATGAATAGTAAACCACATATAAGCACACACTTTGGGCTATATTAATGTATGGTGCAACTATCGATGGCCATTTGGAAAGAGAAACCTAGATGTTATAATGGGTAAGGGAGTACTTGTACGCGTGAGTGTGTGCACGGGGGATTCGAGTTTACTCTGACTTATTTACTATTGAACCAGTTTTAGCTAACTTCGTAAAGTTGGCCAAGAGGTTTCGAGTAGAGATAACGAATAGTAGCAAGCTAGGGAGTGAGAGACCTTAGATCGTAGATAAGGTGCCAACGACCCTTGGACCATTGTACTATAGTAGGAAGTAGTGCATTCGTGGTGAAAGCCCGGGATGCCTGGGGGAGAAACAAACCTACAACAATGGTTGGGCCTTGTTGTACTCCCCTAATTACAATAACAGTGTTGATGGAGGGTTGTGAGTGTACCCACCGTGACAGGGTCTGGGAAGTGTATGCCATCGGCCACATCACATGTTATGAACACTCTATTAGGTTTACCTAAATTTCTATGTGAATGAATCGAGGATTGAAACATTAGATTAACTATGTTTCTCAGTGACTCCCTAAGCTAAACACCCCTCCTTGCATGTTTTATTTACTAGTTATTCCTTTCACTCGTACAGATTGACGACCCGTACGAGGTTGTGTTTTGATAGACATACAGACCTAGCATCTTTGTGGACAAACCTAGGGCTTACCGCTATCTACCACATAGGTAGCGTAACAGTGAGAATGAGTGCAGAACTATAAATTTCTATCTTTTGACCTTTCCGTAGGAAATCCTCCGGTTGAGTTAATTAGCTACAATTAACGACCTCGGGGGTAAGCATGTCAAACATTTTGGCACCGTTGCCGGGGATGCTATTTAGTCTAAGTGTCAATTAGGCATACTGTGTTAGTAGAGTAGCTAGTACTAACTTTTATTTTTATTTCTTTATGTTGTTGATTCTTGGTTGGAGCTGTTGTTATAGTTATTTTGTTACATTTTGATCAGTTTTCTAGTGTTGTATTCCGAATGGCCCTAGTTTATGTTACACACCCGTACCACTAATCTAGGTGTCTTACACTACCCGACTAAGAACACAAGTGGTTGGAGAAGAAGGATGCAAAGAACTAAGGAACAAGTTCAACCAATTCTGGAAGTGTTAGTAGAAGAACTTCTAACAATGGCGGAAGACAATCGTACCCTACGGGAGCTCGTGGCACCTAACTTGGAGAATCAGCCACTATGCATTACCTTTTCACCATTACCCACTAATGTGAGTTGTGAGCTAAAAAGTGGCATGATCTACTGCCTACCTACATTCCATGGATTGGCAGGAGAGGACCCGAACAAACATCTATCGGAATTCCATTTGGTGTGCACGAACATGAAGCCCCCAAGAGTGTCCGAAAATGACTACAATCTAAGAGCCTTATCATTTTCCCTTCAACGTAGTGCCAAGCATTGGCTCTACTACTTGCCACCAGGATGCTTTGGTTCTTAGATGGACATGAAGCGGATGTTCTTAGATAAGTATTTTTCGGCGTCCAAGTCGACTGGGTTGAAGAAGAAATTGTCAAACATCACCCAAGGTGCAACCAAAAGTATGTATGATTATTGGGAATGCCTCAAGAGACTGCAAGCTAGTATCCCATACCATCCCTTCAAGGAGGGGGATTTGGTGTATTATTTCTTTGAGGGGATATGTGATAAAGATATGCAGATGGAGAATGCCTCTTGTAATGGTTCGATAGCGAACAAGAGCCCCAAGGATGCAGTGACCCTCTTTGAAGAAATGTTAAATGGTATATGACAATTTGACACTAGGTCAAGGGTTAAGGTCTTGGATGAGCCCACACACTCACCTAAATTGGAGGAACAAGTCTAAGCTCTTGCTTCCATGATGAAGAAGCTTTTGCGAGGAAAAATGCATCAAGTCCAAGTGTGTGGAGTTTGCAACCTTAACCACAACTCCGAGGCATGTTCCAAAGTCATAGATGATTTACAAGAGGTGAAGAAAATTGACTACAACAATCATGAAAGACCACAATTTTCTAGGGGTTAACCACAAGGGTTCCGGGGAAACCAAGGAGATGCAAGGCCGGACCCCTATGCAAACTCGTTCAACCCGAGGTATCAAGATCATCCTAACTTCCAATGGAGTGAGGATAACCAACCTCAAGGATACCAGGGTGGACAAGCTCCACATCAACCATATCCTAGAGGTGAAGGCTATTCCAACAATCATGCTTCACTCTACAAGTCAGAATAGGATGAGATTTTAGAGGCTATCGGTCAGTTGGGGAAGAAACATGAAGTCTTCGTGGAGAGGATAAGCTGTGAGATTGAAGACCTTGGTAATAGAGCTTTCATAAGTATAAAAAATCTTGAAGTTCAATTTAGATAACTTGCCACCTCGGTAAGCCGACTTGAAGCTAAGGAGTCTGGCAAACTACCTTCCCAACCGGAGATCAATCCAAGGAGCGTGAGTGCTCTTACGTTGAGAAGTGGGAAGGAAGTTTGTGAGACTGAGAAGAAGATGATGCAAGAGGATGATAGGATAGTGAAGGCTACCAAATCACACTTCGAAGTGGAGGAGATTGTGGTCAAGGAAGCACCCTCCGAGGAACTTCTACCGCATGATGCACAAGTCATTATTCCACCTCCATTTCCAAATGCTTTGAGGGGACGACCAAAGGTGGTGACCAATGATGCTAATATTCTAAAATTCTTAGAGAAGGTCGAGGTAACCATCTCTATCTTGGAATTAATTGAGAATGTGCCATCATATGCTAAATTTCTTAAACTTGCATGCACAAGGAAAAGACGTAGGCCAACTAAGAGGTTAAGACATTTGAAAATGGGAGGAGTCGCCATTTTGAGTCATAAAAACTTACCTGAGAAATGCGATGACCCCAAAATATTTTTTATCCCCATCTCTTTAGGTGGTAAACTTGTAGAACATGCCATGATAGATTTAGGCGCATCCATTAATTTTATCCTGTTTAGTTTATATGAACGCCTAGAAATAGGTGAGCTTAGGGACACTAGAGTAATTTTCCAACTTGCCGATTATTCCCAAGCTAGTCCTTGTGGACTAGTAAAGGATGTGATGGTGCAATATGGCAAATTTGTTTTTCCGGCGGACTTTTATGTCCTAGATGTAGCGCATGACGAAAGTGCACCCCCAATACTTTTGGGAAGACCTTTTCTTAAGACTTCTAGGACTAAAATCGAAGTCCACTTGGGAGCCTTAACTCTAGAAGATGACATGGATAAAGTGGAATTCGATATCTTTAAATCTAGGCATGATTCAACAAAGTGTTCTTTTATGAGCAAAGGTGTAACCCCGTGTGATGAGCATGATGAATCTTCTTGTATTACCAATGAGCATGAATGTTTGAATGAATCCCATGTTGATGATAGTGTGATGAGTCCGATGAATTGCATGATGCGGTGGTTAATATGTCTGTGCTAGATTATTTTTCCATGCTAACCAACTTGCAGTGGGAAAGGGAGACTGATAAGAGTTTAAAACCTTCTTAACTTCCCCCTAACCCCAGAGTGACATTAACAGACTCAATGTTAGCAAGACATGGGTATTTATTTCTTATGACGGACAAGAGGTCCAAAGGTAAGGATGGCTCATTGTGGAGATCTCTCCACAATGATGTCATCGTGGGTGGAGTGGCCGATGGCGATTCTGGAGACCCACAGGTAGGTGGTTCTAACTAGATTGCATGAAAAATAAAATAAGTCGGGAGGACGACAATAAATATACGGTGTTTCTTTTGCTTTCGTGTTTTTGGGAGTGATTAGATAGTTTTTGCATGTTTTTGTTTTGCTATGAGGGTTTTCATGATAAACTCTTGTTTGGATTGAAATTTTGAGTTTGAAACTCATGATTGTATTTGAATGGAATTAGATTTGATGGGTGACGTAGTTTTTTTGAAAGAAAGATGGAAAAACTAAAGATTAGGGAAATTTTGGGTGGATGCTTTGTGCTGAGATGCTCGGTGCGAGGCTATGCTTCGTGCCAAGGAGTTTGGCACGAGGCCATGCTTTGTGCCCAAAAGTTTGGTGCAAAGCTCTATTTCGTGCCAGAATGTTTGACGTGAGCCTATGGTTCGTGCCAAGCACGTTTTGTGCATAAAACCAGTTTTCCAATATTTATTTGTTCCAACAATGCAAATTTTCAGAAATTATGAATTTCAAACTCAAAAATGCATTTTTGGTTCAAGAACTTTGGAATTCCCTAACTCCTTAGGATTTTTGAAAATACTTCTAATATAACTGGAATTAATTGATTATTACTATTGTCCTCTAAATTGAGCATTTTAAAATTCCATTCTTATCCTAATTGTACCTCTCTCCCTAGTCACCTAGGCTGGATTTCTAATCCTAAGTACATTTCTCCACCTAATTATATCATTTGACGCATTCTTCCTTCTCAAGAAACACACATACTCTCTCTCTCACTCTTGGTGAAACTAAAAAAAATTGAAACTTTCTTCCAAAATTAGCAATTTATCCTTCTTCTTGTGTGGATCTTACAAATCCTAGCTTAAAATTTTGGGTAACCCATTGAACTCTTTGTTTATATGCTTTATTGACATTTTTATGGTGTTATGAAAAGCATGATTCTTGAATAATTGTGTGTTTTTGAGAGATGTGTTTGGGTTTGCATGCATGATCTTGTGTTGAAAAGATTGTTGGAAGGATTGATGTGCTATTATGCTTAAATGATGTGATCTTCATGTGTTGGGTGATTGAGGAGAGAGTGAATCTTGATTGCATGATCTTATTGATGGTTGGTGAGAACTTACATGGGTTTGTTGTTTGATGAGGAATGTTCTTGTTTGAATAGCCTACATGTTTAGATTGCCATATTTTGAATGGTTGGGCTATTTGGGAGAATTTTGTCTCATTTAATTATAGGGCATGCCTTGCTTATGATCATATCACCACTCTTGTCTTCACTTTGATAGGATGCCACCTAAGAAGAATGTTTTGGAGAAGGGAAAATCCACTCGGGGTGAGAAGAGGAAGAAGTTGGTGAAGGGTGCGAACCCCGAGCTCACAACTTCCATTCTTTGCAACCCCACATTTTTTACCAAAGAGTTTATGGGATTATCCAACATCTCCGAAACTGCATTCCGAAGGTGGAGGAACTTGAGAGAGTCAAAGAGGAGTATTTTGGAGACTTGATTTGCATGTAAGGACACCTTGGTGGCACTAGGCTTACTTAAGCCCGTCACTTACCTATTGGGACAAGTAGGTCTAGAGGGGTTTCTTGAGAGACACTCGAAGACAAATGTCAGGTGGACCCTAGAGTTCCGGGCTACTCTATGGTCGGTCGTGGACGATGATGGACACATGGTGATCAAATTCAACCTGAACGATAAGGAGTACAAGATGACCCATCTGGAGGTAGCGCATGCTTTTGAGAGGAGGTATGGCAAGGAGATCCAAAAAACACATCGTCAGGGTTACCTTTCTCTCTTGGACGTTTTTGGGTGCAACTGACATGCACTGACCGGAAGAACCTGTGCAAGAGTACCACCCCGCTTCACCCGATGTTTTGTTAAGTTCACCGAATGGTTGCTATAGGAGTTTTCTGCCATGGTGAACTAATGCAATACCTGATTTCGGATGTTCATTGCCTTTGGGCAATGACACCCGAAATTGGTGGGGTCTTTTGTGCAACAATGTTTAGCAATGGGGGACAGAAAGAGTGGCAAGATATATATGGGCGGTATGGTTGGTCTACTGGCACAACACTTAGGGCATCCGGTCACACAGAGGGCGTTGGCTAACTTGGGACGACCAGGTACAAGGTATAACATCGAGAAGTTAGCCAAAGTATCCATGGTGGGACCTACGACATCAGAGGGTAGATATGTATGACTTTATGGCAGAGCGAGAACTTGTAGTTTCATGGTAATTCCACAGCCAGAGCGCACCACCATTGACCATAACACATGCTTGGATAACTTATTCATTGAGCGGACCAGAGATATGAGAGAGATTTCTACAGAGTCTTAGCCACCCCAGAGATAGATGCTGAGGAGGCCAAGGGTAAGAGCTCTTCGAGAGAACCTCCTAGTCGTCACGTATCCAAGGGCATTATGGACGAATTGCAATCTCTTGGGGAAATATTTTTGAACTCTACCCAATATTTGCAAGAGGTCATCCAAGAGATAAGAGGAATGGACTCGCAAGTGAATAATTTTAGTTCGAGGATGGATAGCATCGAAGCCACGCTTCAAGCAACAAGATACATCAAGAAGAGCTTCATGAGTCATGAAGATGAAGGCCCTTCGGGGCCACGAGAGTGAGTATCACCATCTCCTTACCTCACTTATGTTTTGACATGATTTTTGTGCATTGGAGACTATGCATTGGTTAAGTGTGGGGAGGGAGTAGTGAGCACTTAAGAAGTCTTCATTCTTAGATTTCCTTGGTGCATTTCATGATTTGCATTGGTAGTTGTTTTTCTTGTTTGTTGGTAAAAATATTTTTTGATTGTTGAGGGATTATTTTGGATGGATATTTGGTGGCATGACATGATATGCTTCCTAGTTTACATTGGGCAGGTTGTTTTAGGATATTGGTGGTGTATTTATTTTTAATGCTTGATCTTATCTTTTGTAGCATGAAGCCCACTTTTGGGGAAATTTTGTGCTACACAAAAAAATTGGAAAACTTTAAAAAATGAAAAAATATTAAAACTTGGACAAATCAAGAACCCAAAAGGGCAACTTGGGTAACATTAAAAAAAGCCCAGATAGGTTGAAAGGCCTAGGTAAAAATGAGAGGCTAGGCCCGGTTAGGCTTACGAGCCTAGGAAAAAATGAGAGGCCGTGTGGAAAAAGGTCAGAAGTGAGTACCCTTTGTGTGTTAAAGCTAGGATGAAAATTCGAAAGAGCTCCTAGGAAAAATGAGAGAAATTGATAGAAAAAAAAACTATTTTGATGATGCATGCTTCCATGGTGGATTGTTTTTTAAGATGACTCTTTAATTGCTCTGAGATCATTTAAAAAAAAGTAAGCTAGCTTAACACTCTTCTTTTTGGCTTACCTTTTTCCACATTTTACTTTTGGGTGGTTAGATTGCTTATGTTTTTCGGGAAGTGTGAGAGTTGTGAGATTCTTATTCTTTTGGGGGGAAACAGGGTAATCTAGGAATAAGTTTAATGCCTCGGTTAACTTATGCCTTCACGCTACATTTTGCTTGATTCTTTGTCTTGTCTTTGTCTTGTCTTTGTCTTGTCTTTGTCTTGTCTTTGTCTTGTCTTTGTCTTGTCTTTGTCTTGTCTTTGTCTACTCGAGGATGAGTAAATGGTTAAGTGTGGGTAATCTGATCTATTTCATTATGCATGCGTTAACCGTTTCATTTGGCATAGTTTTTAGCTAGTTTTATTTTTTGGATTGCTAGTATCAGTTGAGTTTAAGTAACAAGGGGTTTAGACGGCCATGTTTGTTTTCTTGTCTAAATCCCGTATTTTGTAGACTTAATTGGTACTAATGGACACCTTGCATCCACAGGCTTCTTGATCTTCCTTGTGATTATCTTTAGTAGGTCGCCCATGGTTACTTTTTGTTTTTATTCTATGTGAAGGCCATTTGTAAGGGCGGTAGAAGATATTGAAGGCCGTTCACAAGGATGCTAGAAGAGACGAAAGTCATTCACACTAGAATGGTAGTAGATGAAGGCTACGAGCATCAATGCGTGGTAGAAGGAGATTGAAGCCAAAGATAGGCAACAACGTAGTTCAAAGTGGCTAACAAAGAAACGGTGGAAATCATGGTCCGATGAGTTGTGCATAAGTCTAAGAACTAGTTTTCTTTGCTACGAGTGAACCGTTTGTCCGATTGAAAGTCTTGATAGACAATTTTATAGTGCTTAAGAAGACGAATCCAATGGAATCAATCTTAAAGTTTAATTCTTCTTGGATTGTTTTCAGACTTAAGCACAACTCATCGGATCAAGATTCCCCATTTCTTTGTTGGCTGCTTTGAACTCCGTTGCCGCCTATCTTTGGCTTCAATATCCTTCTACCATGCATTGATGCCCGTGGCCTTCATCTTCTACCATTCTAGTGTGAATGGCCTTCGTCTCTACTACCATTCTTGTAAACGACCTTCAATATCTTCTACCGCCCTTACGAACGACCTTCACATAGAATGTAAAAAAAAAGTAACCACGGGCAACCTTCTAAAGATGATCACTAGTAAGATCAAGGAACCCGTGGATACAAGATGTCCATTTGTAATAATTTAGTCTACAAAACGCATGATTTAGACAAGATTATTTGCTCCCGTAAATGTGTTCCCGTAAGTAGAACACATTCTTTGCTCCATTGTTTACAATTACTGTTAATATCCGGTACAATGACATTCATTTTTCTATTTATTACTTGCTTTCATAATTACATGTAGGAAAAAGTTATACCTAATTAAACTATTATGTGATCCCTATGTTTTGGTATTTTTATATATTGATATAAATATATTTTCATCGATTGTAGGATTGCTACAAAATATCGATGGTTCAATTCTGAGTAAATTAGAACCTACCCTTCAAACTATACATGGAATGTCATAAACATCAATGTACGTATTATCCCGTAACTTCGTATTTCCTATATCATTTTATGTTCGTAATCATTTGAGAAAATTCTTTTTCATATTAGCACAAGATACAAAGTAGTACTTGGGAATGTGGATACCATTGCATGTATTATATGAAATTTTTTGATAAGGAAGTGCATGACATTGACATTATTCCGATATGTTTTCTTATATTATTTTTTTTGTATTTGTACTGCCTCTCACATATATCCTTTTGTAACATACAATTTAATACATGTTTAAGCAATTTCCAGAAGATTTCACTCCTCTGGGGAGTGATCAACTGCAGAGCATTGCTCTGAAATGGGTTTGTATTTTTGCGAAATGTACTTTGCCAAAATGCATAACTCAATTGAATGTCATACATGGACCTCCTCCATCATTGGATAGTAGTTAGTAGTATCTTTGTGCGAAATTGGTTGAATGCTCCGCATCGTATGGGTTTGTATTTTTGCCTCCATCCTGAAATGGGTTGAATGTCATGGGTTTGTATTTTTGCGAAATTGTCCTCCACTCTTGATACTCGGCATCTCCATGAAAAGGGGGGGGGGGGGTTCCCGCATCTTATTTAGAGTTGTAACCCAATTTTTAGCCGTTAATAGCCACATTCATGTACTTCTTTATCTAGTCAAAAATTACATTCGATCATATTGAATGCATTTTTCTACCTACTTGTCGTCTATGTGTGCTGATTGTATTTATTGGGAATTGGGTTGGGAATTTGTGCTGTTTAATTGGTGCACCGATTTAAGTAATCAATGCACAAATGAAAACCGGTGCCATCTATGAAATATGAAGCACCGGTTTGGAAAACAAGTGTAAATAAAAAACCGGTGCTAAAAAACGGGTGGTAACGGGTCACGCATTTAGCACCAGTTTTTTTAAAAATGGTGCTAAAAAAACCATTGCAAATGGATCACACATTTAAAACCAGTTTTTTAAAAAAATTGATGCTAACAAGTAACACATTAATACCGGTTTTTTAAAAACCAGTACTAAAAAAACTGGTCCAAACGGATCATACATTTAACATTAGTTTTTTAAACCCGGTGCTAAAAAACCCGGTGCTAATGAGTTACACATTTAGCACCATTTTTAAAAAAACCGGTGCTAAAAAAATTGGTGCTAACGGGTCACACATTTAGCACCGGTTTTTTCAACCGGTGCTAAAAAAAACTGGCGCTAACGGATTACACATTTAGTACTGGTTTTTTTTAGCATCAGGTTTTTTAAAAAATAGTGCTATTGGGTCAAAAATTTAACACCGGTTTTTTTAGCTTTGGTTTTGAAAAACTAGTGCTATCGCAGTACATATTAGCACCAGTTTGTAACAACCTGTGCCAGAAAAATTGGTGCTAATGGTAGGGATTTAGCAACGGGTTTTTTTTTCAACCGGTGAAACCGTTTCATATGTTACTTAGGCACTGGGTTTTTTAATGAAAAAACCGGTGCTAGCGCAAGAAAAAACCAGTGCTAGCGCAAGAAAAAACCAGTGCTAAAGGGGGGGGTTCCTGTGATAGTGTAACTACGATGGCGGTTCCGATGAAGGGCTGCGAGCGCATCCACCGTGACAGGGTTGGGGTAGTGTATGTCATCGCACACACCACATGTTGTGAACACACTGATATGCCTTTTATAAGTCTTTATGTGAATGAATTGAGGATTGAAGCATTAGAATTACCATGTTGCTAAATGAATCCCAACTGTGTAGTTTAAATAGTTTCTCGTTTGTTAGTTTCATGTTTTGTAGTTGTCAGTTGAAAATACCATACCTTTCCCCCCTAATTGCATGTTTGCGTTACTAGCTATTCCTTTCACTCATACGGGATTGACGACCTGCACGAGGTTGTGTTCTAACTAGTACTTGAACCCTAGCATCTCTGTGAACAAATCCAGGGTTTGCCATTTACTACCCCTTGGTAGCTTAGCAGTGAGAATTGGTGCATAATATAAATCTCTTATCTTTAGCACCATTTTCGAGGATGCTCTTTAGTTTGAGTATTAATTAAGCATAACATGTTAGTGAGTAGTTAGTATTGCTTGTATCTTTTTCTTGTTTTTGTTTTCCATAGTAGTTATTTCTTGAGTTCTTGGTAAAAATTTAGGACTCTTGCACTACGATTCCGAATTTATTGTGTTTTCTTTGTTGGGGTTTAGTTGAAAAAAGAAAAGAAATGTGGGAAAGCACTCAACGAAGTGCCCTTTGTAGGGTGTGTCATTGCGATCATCCTATAGAGTGTTGCTCAAGGTTGAGTGACTATGGGAGAAGAATGACTCAAAGAGCGAGACTTTGTAGGATATGTCATCGCTACCACCCTACAGAGTCTTGCTCTTGGATGAGCGAAAATGAGAGAGAGGCAGGAGTTGTTGGTACCCAAGGATGATGGGATCAAGATTGTTACCCATACCACGACTCTCCAAATTTGAGGTTTAATGGTAACTTTAATTCGCGGTATGGAAATGCATCGGGAAACCAACACTTTGGGTTAGATAGTGGGATTTCACCAACTTATTCAATGCCCCAAAACCAATCCCTAGGAATGGTTCTCAAATCGGATAATGTGGAAATTTTGCAAGCTATAGCTAATGTGACAAATAGTAGTGATTTACTCCAATCACAAATGCTTTGCAAGATTAGCGATTTAGGAGCTCAAATATTCTCTAGTATTGAGAAAGTTGAAGGGAAAGTTCTTGATTTGATGAATAGGGTGAGCCAACTAGAAACCCATTTTTTTTGAAAATGAACCATCCCTAATTGAATATGAAGTTTTGATAGATGAATCTAAAGGAGATAGGGAATGGTTTGTTGAAAGTGAAGAAGTTGAGGAAGGGGTAATTGTACTTAATTTTCCATATTACCTATTTTCACCCCTACCTCCACCTATAAAACCAATTCCTACCTTTTTGGAAACCTTAGAGGAAACCATAGGGAAGCCAATTGAATATGCTAAGCTCCCATACCCCCTATTCCCTCTAAGGTTGACACCTCCTCTACTATATCTTCCTCTTGGAAGATTCTTACCCCCCGCTCTTCATTTTTGGTCGTCTAAGGTGATGGGGGTACAAACCCGCTCCCTATGGATAACATTAGAGTCGTGCCAAAGACCTTAAAAATACAGAGCTTCTTGGGAGGCAACCCGAGCCCTGAAAAAATATATATATTATTTTAGTATTTTGGTGTGTTTTCCTATTTGTAGCTTTCTTTTTATTTTGGGACACTATTACATTTGGTGTGCATGTTTGTTTTGTAGGAAGCTTATGGTTCTTGGAGAAAGGTGAGCAAACGAAGAGTCAATCTCATGAACCATGTAGACGTACATGGTTTGTGACACTTAAAATATTGGACAAGGAGGATAACCGAACCCCAAATGTAGGCGTACACAACCCATAAAGCTCACATACTTTCCAACACCACTTCCTAACCATTTCTTCCCTACCACAATCCTACCACCACCAAGATACCACCCAAAATCCACCTACCCTCAAAACCCTTGACACACACATCGAGACCTATGAGGTAACTCCCCATTGTGATTCAATTCCGTATTCAATTTGTGGTGCATGATAGTGGTTAGATTGATCATTCATGATTAGAGGTTATGGATACCATATTGAGGGTGATGGTAGTTTGTTCTTTACATTTCATGATTATGCCATTAAGGGTATATTTTAGTGTTCTTTTTTATTGTAAGTGCTTTCCTATTTATTTCCCTCGACATATGTTCTTTCATTTTGTATATGCATTGAGGATAATGCAAGCTTTAAGTGTGGAGAAGGAGATTAGATATCACTTATGATTTTTAGTTGTTTCTATGTAATTAATAGCTCTTCTAAGAGCATTTCAAAAATTTTGAAAAATGATTTTTTTAAAACCCGGACAAGTCGAAAACCCAAAAGGGCAACTTGGGTAACATTAGGAAAAGCCCGGATAGGTCGACAGACCTAGGTTAGGTAAAAGTGAGAGGCTTGGCCCGGCTAGACTTACGAGTCTAGGAAAAAGTGAGAGGCCGTGTGGAAAAAGGTGAGAAGTAAGTACTCTTTGTGTGTTAAAGCTAGGATGAAAACCCAAGAGGGCTCCTAGGAAAAATGAGAGAAATTTAGTGAAAACAAAAAACTAGGTTGAATGCATGCTTCTGCGGTCGATTGTTTTTGGAGACGACTCTTTGATTGCTTTGGGATCATTTTGGGAAAAGTAAGCTAGCATGACACTTATCTTTTTGGCCTACCTTTTTCCCCATTTTATTTCAGTTGGATAGGTTACTTTAGGATCTTCGTGGAGTGTGAGAGCTGTGAGGATGAGTTGAATGCCTCGGTTAACTTATTCTTGCATGCTTCATTTTTCTTGATTCTTTTTCTTGTCTTAGATTTACTCAAGGACGAGTAAAGGTTTAAGTGTGGGGAGTCTGATCTGTTCCATTTTGTGTACATTAACCATTGCATTTGGCATACTTTTTGGTTAGTTTTAGTTGGTGGATTTCTAGTATTAGTTGAGTTTATGTGGAAAGGGGTTTAGACGGCCATGTTTGGTTTTCTTATCTAAATGCCATGTTTTGTAGACTTAATTGGTGCTAATGGGCATTTTGTATCCACGAGCTCCTTGGTCTTCATTTTAATCTTCTTTAGTAGGTCGCCCGTGGTAATTTTTGGTTACATTCTATGTGAAGGCTGTTTGCAAGGGTGGTAGAAGATTGAAGGCCGTTTGCAAGGACGGTAGAAGAGGTGATGGCCATTCACATTAGAACGGTTGAAGATGAAGGCCACGAACATCAATGTGTGGTAGAAGGAGATTCATGAGACATCAAATGGATGTATTTTCCAAAGTATTTAATGTTTTATTTTGTTATATTTTTGTTGTAAGATTGCTAGATTTAGGTAGGTTTACACGATAATGGGTTTAGATGACCGTTTTCAGTTTTCATATCTAAATCCTTCATTTTGTAACCTATGTTTAGTCAAATGGATATTTAGTCCTAACGAGCATCTAGATTCCATTCTATGTGCTTCATTTGTAGATGTCTCGTGAGCCCTTTGGAGTGGTTTAGTGAAGGCCACATGCCAAAACGTGGTAGAAGATAGAAGGGTCAAAGAAGGAAGGCAAAAAAAGCAAATGAATTGTCACTAGGGAGTTTGGAAAAAGTTCTTAAAATTATCCGAGAAGAATTAGCCTACAAGGGTGGCATAATTAGATTCGTCTTCTCAAGTACTATAAAAATGACTACAAGAACTTTCAAAATGGATCAAAAGTTCACCCGTGGAAAGCAAAACAAGAAGCCGCGAACTGTACCTTGCCCACACAGATAATCATCCACTCGGGCGGATGAGCAAGCCAAGATAAGAGATATTCGCTGAAGCCTCCACTGCCCAGGCAATGTCTGCTGAACCTTTTGACTTTTCTTGACCAAATTAGACTATAAATAGCCCCCCTTCTTCCACATTTTCCAAAACCCAACTTGGGGATCCCAAAACCCTAGTTTTTCACCATTTCTTCCTCTTTTCTTCTTCTTTCTTTGTATATTTTTTTTCTATGTTATGGGTTTTGATTATCTAGCTTAGTTTTGTACTTGGGGGAAATTGATTGAGGCTTCTAAGCTATATCTTGATAACTCTATTTATTGCTTTTGCAATTGTGAATTTATGGAGCTTTGAATGTGGATTGTTAGTGGCATCAATGTTGTTGATTGTTTCAGTATATAAATTGCTTGTATGATTGCTTGTTAGGGTTGGGAAAAAGTAGCTAAGTTTCCCCTCTTTTAATATGAAATCCAAGAGCATGAGCTAGAGTTTCTAATGATGTTAATGTGGTGATAATTGCTAGATTAATGTGATGATGTTGAACTCGTTGTCATGTTTGTTTTAGGTAGCAAATGAGAAAAGCCTATGAATGTCGATCGTTCTTGATTAATCTTGTGTAAATGCATAAAGTGGTTCAATGCTTAGACACGGTGTAGTGTTTATAAGTGTTACCAAGCTTGTTGATTCTTCGTTCTCGGCACCATCAATGGGATACTTTTATCCGTTTATCGACTAAATGAGTATTAGTGAGGTTTGACAAGAGATGTCGAATTCACTCTTGTAAACTACTATCTAAGAAGGATAGAAGATTTATCTTCACTACAAATAGCCTTCTATATCTTCTATCGTCTGATGTGCTTTATTATACGTCCATTAACCGTTGCATTCGGCATAATAATTGGCTTGTTTTATATGTTGGATTGCTAGTATTAGTTGAGTTTATGTGACAAGGGGTTTAGGTAGCCATGTTTGGTTTTCTTGTCTAAATCCACCATTTTGTAGACTTAATTGGTACTAATTGACATCTCGTATCCACATGCACCTGGATCTTACTTTGTGATTATCCTTAGTAGGTCGCTCGTGGGTACTTTTCGTTACATTCTATGTGAAGGCTATTTGCAAGGATGATAGAACATATTGAAGGTCATTTGCAAGGATGATATAAGAGGTCGAAGGCCATTCACATTAGAATGGTAGTAGATGAAGGCCATGGACATCAAACATGGTAGTAGAAGGATGGATCCAAAGATAGGCGGCATTAAAGTTAAAAAAGGCCAAGGAAGAAATGGAGAATCGTGGTCTAAGAGTTGAGCCAACTTTAGGGAACAATCCAAGAAGAATCATCCTTCAAGTGTAGTTCCACTGGATTCATCTCCTTGAGAACCAGAAAATCGACTACAAGAACTATCAAAACTGACTAACGAAGGAAAGAAGTAACCTTGAATGAAAACGGTTCATCCGTAGCAAAGAAAAGAAGTTCACCCGGCCGAAGCACAAATAGGTCGACGCAGGACACTCATTGGTGGCACCAAGAAAGGCACCAATGGTTCGCGCCAGATGATGCAGCCCCCACTAAAGGTATCTAACACAAGCCGTGCCAAGGTCCGGTGCGGACCGCACCAATCTCGATGGGCCGCATGATCAAATGCCCATTTTTAGTCAAAAGGCTAAGTATTGGCATGGACCTTCCCATTTTCAATGGCCCACGCCATTTCAAGTGCAAAATGTCAAGACCAGCTGGTGGGAAGTGAAGAATTGGGCGGCCCAAACCAAAATACTGATCAAAACAAGGATTCTGATGATGACTCATGCTAAACGACACGACCTGTAGATTAGAAGTGTAAAAGTGACTAACTTGATAATGGGTCATACCAGATGCCATGGAGCGCACCAGACACGACCCATAGAGGATGCCACATCACACACGAAGAAGACGATGCAGCCTGCACGAAGGAGACGATGTAGCCCTCACCAGATCCCACGGTCTACACCAAGGTAACAACGCAGCTCACACCAGATCCCGCGGCATGCACTAGCGTGGATCAAATGAGGCACACCATATCTGGTGCCCCACACCGGTACAAACCAAGGAGGCGGCGCGAAACATTCCATCTGTGGTGGTTCACGCCATCCACGACTGAACTAGGGTTTCACACATTTTGGACCTATTTTGGGCATATTTTTAGGCCTATTTTCCTACTACTATATATATAGGCTTAGTCTACTAGGGTTTATTTTTTTTACTCTTTTAGTCTTAGTCTTTTAATTTGGAGAGCATCCTAGAGAGAGAAACATTCTTCTTCTTTCTTTCTTTCCTTTTTATTTTGCTTTGATCCTATAATGTGGAATTCAAATCCATATTTTAATTCCATGTCTAGGGAGTAGTTTCCATAGCTTGGCAATAATTGTATTCATATGTTGATTTATGCTTTTGTGGGATTCTTAGTAAATCCCGATTATTATGCTTGTAATATTATTTTGGCTTGTTTTTGAATGTAAGAATTGCATGTATAGTAAACTCGATGAATGCACACTCTAGTCTATAGTCATATTGGTGCAAATAATGATACCCCCTTGGGGAAAAAACCTCGAATGTGATATGGGTAGCAGGGACGTGAGTGTGTGCACGTAAGTCTTTTTCAAGTTTTTCTGTTACATTGCCAGCACACTAGTCTTAGCTGACTATTAAGAGTAGTCTGAAGGATTATGGGTAGAGATAGCAAAAAGTAGAAAGCTAGGGTCGTAAGAGGTTCTAGTGTCATTGATAAGGTTCCTACCTCCCTTCGCCTCGTTTATAGGGCTAGGGAGTAGAGCATCTATGGTGAGTGCCCAAAACTTAAGTGTACGGGGAGAAACAGACTTACAACAACAGTCAAACCTTTTTGTACTCCCCTAATTACGGAGGTAGTGTTGATGGAAGATTTCAAGGCGTGATTGATATGGGGAAGTGCTGACCATCAACCACACTACGTGTTATGAGCACTATATTAGGTTTTTAAAATCTCACATGTGAATCAATCAAGGATCGACGCTTTAAATCAACCATGTAACACAAGCATTCCCCAAGTGTATAGCTAATATAGTTTATGTGTTTTAACTTTTCTTGTTAGTAGTTGTTAACTAAAAAACCAAGATCCTCACTGTATACCATACTATCTATTTCTAGCACACGCACGGATTGACAACTCGAATGTGGTTGTGTGTGATTGAATTTTAGGCCCTAGCATCTTTGTGGACATACACAGGGCTTACCACTAACTACCCTATCGGAAGCATAGTTGTGAGTTAGGTGCAGAACCATAAATTTTATCTTTGACCTTCCTTAAACTCTACTCGGTCTTAACGACGCCGGGTAGAGGCGGGTCAAATTTTGGCATTAATGCTAAGGATGCTAATCAGCTTAATTGTCAATTAGCATATTATGTTAGTAGAGTAGTTATTATTGCTTTTGTTTGTCTTTGTTTGTGTTTGTTATTGCTATGATTAAATCTATCTGCTAGTGATCTTGTTGCCTTTTGATCTGTTTGCTAGTTTTATCTTCGGAAGGGTACTGGTAGCCCATAGTTTATGGTACATGTACCACAAACTTGGGTGTTTTTCATTACCCAACAGACAACACTAGTTGTGGGAAACAAAGGAAATGGCGAGCTAGAGTAGAGGTTCAACCTAGACCAGTTATGTTGGTAGAAGAGCTGCAAGAGATGGCGGAGGATAACATAAAATTGATGGAGCTCATGGCCCATAATTTGGAGAATCAGCCATTGTGCATCACATTCCCCCCATTACCACCAAATGTGGGCTGTGAGCTAAAGAGCGGAATGATCCATTGTCTTCTCACCCTCCATAGTATGGCAGGGAAAGACCCGAACAAGCACTTGTCGGAGTTCCACTTGATTTCACAAACATGAAGCCTCCGGGTGTTTTGGAAGATGATTAAAATCTGAGGGCTTTTCCGTTCTTTATTCAAGATGAGCTAAGGATTGGTTTTACTACTTATATCCTGGTTGTATAGGCTCTAGGATGTATATGAACCGAAGATTTTTAGAGAAGTACTTTCCGGCATCCAAATCCGCCAGACTTAGGAGCAGCTATCTAATATCACCCAGGGAGCTACTGAGTCACTCTATGACTATTGGGAGATTCTTAAGAGGTTGCTTACAAGCTGTCCATACCATCCTTTCAAAGGGGGAGAACTTTTTTAGTATTTTTTTCGAAGGTTTGTGTGATGAAAACATGCGGATGGTGAATGACACATGTAATAGATCAATTGCCAACAAAAGCCCTAAGGATGAAATGGTTCTCTTTGAAGAAATGACCAATGGCATGCGATAATTTGTCACAAGTTCAAGGGTTAAGATCTTGGATGAACCCTCACAATCACCTAAGTTGGAGGAGCAAGTCCAAGCTCTTGCTTCTATGATGAAGGATCTCCTACGAGGGAAGGTTCATCAAGTCAAAGTGTGTGGGTTGTGCAACCTAGACCACAACACCGAGGCGTGTCCCAAAGTTGTAGAATATTTGCAAGAGGTGAAGGTCGTAGAGTACAACAATAGAGATAGGCCACAGTTTGCTAGGTGTCAACCATAATGGTTCCATGCGAACCAAGGTGATGAACGATGAGATCCCTACGCAAACTCATTCAACCCAAGGTTTCGAGACTAATCAAATTTTTGGTGGGGGAAAGACAATCAACCTCAAGATTAACGAGGTGGACAAGCTCTACCTCAACCATACCCGAGTGGTGAGGGCCGTTTCAACAACCATGCCTCAATCTATAAATCAGACCGAGAAGAGATCTTAGAAGCCATCAGTCAACCGGGGAAGAAACATGAAGTCTTTGTAGAGAGGACAAGGCACACGATTGAAGACCTTGTAAATAGGGCTTTCTCAAGTATTAAGAGCCTCAAAGTTCAAATTGGGCAACACACCACCTTAGTTAGCCGACTTGAGGCCAAGGAGTCCAAAAAACTCCCTTCCCAACATGAGATTAATCCAATGAACATGATTCCACTCAAGTTGATAAGTGAGAGTGAAGTTTGTAAGTTCAAGAAGAAGGTGATGCAAGAAGACGATAGGGTATTAGAGGCAAACAAGGAAAACTTCGAAGAAGAAGAGATTGTGGTAAAGGAAGTCCCTTCCAAGGTGCTTCCACTGCCCGAGGTACAAGTGACCATCCCACCTCTATTTCTAAATTCTTTGAGGGGAAGGACAAAGGTGGTGACCAATAATGCAAGCATTCGAAGGATCTTTAAAAAAGTCGAGGTAACAATACCTATCTTAGAGCTAATTGAAAATGTGCCATGGAATGCAAAGTTTCTCAAAGTTGCATGCACAAAAGAAAGAAGTAGACAACCTAAAAAGGTAGGACAATTTAAAATGGGGGAGTCATCATTTTGAACCATAAAAATTTGCCCTAAGAAATGCAACGACCCCGGAATATTCTCTATTCCTATCTCCTTAGGTGGGAAGCTTATTGAAAATTCCATGAAAGACTTAGTCACATCTATAAATGCAATCCCATTTAGTCTTTATAAATTTCTAGAGATATGTGAACTTAAGGAAACTTGGGTGATTGTCTAACTCGTCGATCACTCTCAAGCTAGCCCTCGTGGACTAGTAAAGGATGTGATGGTGCAGGTTGGAAAGTTGGTATTCCCGGCGGACTTTTATGTCCTAGATGTGGCGTGCAACAGAAGTGCACCCACAATCCTATTAGGGAGACCTTTTCTTAAAATGTCTTAGACTAAAATTGATGTCCATTTGGGAACCTTAATTCTAGAAGAGGATGTGGATAAAGTGGAATTTGACATCTATAAGTCTAGGCATGATTTGACTGATTCTTCTTTGATGTGCAAAGGTGTGACCTTATGTGATAAGCATGATATACATGAATCTTCTAGTGAGACAAATGAGCATGAACATTTGGATGAATTCCTTGTTGATGATAATAGTATTGATGAGTCCATGACAACACATGATCCGATTGATAACATATCTGTGCTAGATTGATTTTCTATGCTAACTAACTTGTAGCAGGAAAGTAAGAAGGTTGAGGGCTTAAAACCCTCTCAACCTCCTCCTTACCCCAAAGTGATGTTCACAGACTCAACCTTAGCAAGGCACAGTGATTCATTTTCTATGGCGGATAAAGGGTCCGAAGGTAAGGGTGACACATTGTGGAGAACTCTCCACAACAATGTTATCATGGGTGGAGTCGCCGATGGCGCATCCGGAGACCCAGAGGTAGGTGGTTATCACTAAAATTTCATGAAAAAGAAATAAGTCATGAGTACAACAATAATATACGGTGCTTCTTTTTGCTTTAATTTTGTGATTTTGAGTAGTGATTAGATAGATTTTGCATGTTCTTGTTTGTGATGAGGATTTTTGAGTTGAAACTCTTGTTGGATTTGTAAATTTGAGTTCGAGTCTTATGAAGTTGTTTGGATGGGATCAGACTTGATGGGTGATGATCCACTTTATTTTGCATGCGTTAACTGAAGCATTTGATATACGTTTTAGTTACATTTACTTGGTAGTCGAGTTTACGTGAAAAAGGGTTTAGACGACCTTGTTTGGTTTTCATGTCTAAATCACGCATTTTGTAGACTTAATTGGTACTAATGGACATCTCGTATCCAGGGGCTCCTCGATCTTCCTTTTGATCATCTTTAGTAGGTTGCCTATGGGTACTTCTTTTTTACATTCTATGTGAAGGCCATTCGTAAGAGCGGTAGGTGATATTGAAGGTCGTTCGCAAGAACGGTATTAGAGACGAATGCCATTAACCTCTAGAATGGTAGTAGATGAAGGCCAAGATTATCAATGTGGGGGTAGAAGGAGATTAAAGCCAAATATAGGCCGTTACGGAGTTCATAGCTGCCAACGGAGAAGCGGGGAATCGTGGTCCGATGAGTTATGCCTTAGTCTGAGAACGATCCAAGAAGAACTACCCTTCAAGGAATATTCATTGGATTTTCCTTCTCGAGTACTATAAAATCAACTACTAAAACTCTCAAATTGTACTAAAGGCTCTCATGTAGCGAAGGAAACTAGTTTAGCCGGCAGAAGCACCAACAAGATGGCGTGGGCCGTGCATGGTTTAGCACTAACAGCCCACGCCAGAAGAGATTCCCCTTGCCATGGAGACTAATGCAAGGCAATGGCATGACCCACACTAGACATAAAGGGCCCCCAAGCACAAACCAAATGACCCCTCCACGCGGTTAAGTATGGGCACGTGATGTCTCATTTTAGGTGTCCCATGTTATTCCAAATCATTATGCCAAGACCAGCACGCAGGATGTGGAAATTTATGTAGCCCATGCCAAGTTCTAAGAAAAGCACAAATTCTGACCACGGCCTGCACCAACGGCCACGAGCACAGGTCAGGAGCTCAAGATTCAGCACTCTGATGGCGCCCCACAGGAGATGACTCGGCCCGCGCCAGTGCTAGACGCGACTCACACCAACCCCAGCGCCTCACGCCACATTGAAGATATGTGCCATGCTCAAGAACTTACACTCCACACCCATGAAGTAGTTCGATCTGTGCCAGGCCTTGCCTTCCGCGCCAAGTACAGCCACGGGCTGCGTCATTCGTGATGCCCTGCGCTGGGCGGCGGCTGAGCTAGGGTTTACCTTATTTTGGGCCTATTTTTAGGCCCAATCTCTTCCTAATATATATAGAACCTTATTCTACTAGGTTTTGAGACTCGACACTCGGACGTTACTTCATTTTTTGTTTGCACTTTCAAGAGTAGATGGGATTCTCTCCTTAAGTAACTTGTTATTCCCTTTATTTTTCTTTGATCCTAAGATGTGGAATTAAAATCTAAATTTGAATTCCATGTCTAGGGATTAGTTTCTATTGCTTGGGGATAAGTTGATGTGACTTGGTTATATCTTTATTATTTTTGAGATTCTATAATTCCTCCTAATTTTGTGTTCATAATATTATTGTGATTTGATTTTGAGTTTCAATGCATGAATATTACACCACATATAAGCACACACTTTGGGTTGTATTCTTTCCAGGTGCACATATCAATTCCCCCCTGGGAGGGCAAACCAGGATGTTTGTATGGGTGGAGGGAAACGAGTCTGCGTGAGTGTGTGCATGGGAGATTCGAGGTCACCCTGATCCACTTACCATCGCATTAGTCTTAGATAACTTCGTAAAGTTTTCAAATGGGTTCTGATAGAGATAACTTAATTAGTAGCAAGCTAGGGTTACAAGAAACCCTAGTATCACAGATAAGGTGGCTACGATCCTTGAGTCTAATTGATAGGACCCAAGGGGAGTAGTTTCATTCATGGTGGAAGCCCGGGACATAATTTCACGGGGGAGAATCAGACCTACAATAATGCTCAGACCTTTTTGTACTCCCCTAATTACAATGGCGGTGTCGATCAAGGGTTGCAAGAGCACCTGCCATGATAGGGACGAGGAAGTATATGCCATCGGCCACACCACTTGTTATGGATACACTATTAGGTTTGCTTAGATCTTTATGTGAAAGAATCAAGGATAGAAGCATTAGATTTACCAAAACATGATGCTTCATTATTTACTCTCGAGGAGAAAAATCTAGTGGAAACAACCTTGAAGCATGATATGCTTCATTATGCATGCATTAACATTGCAATTGGCATAATAATTGGCTTGTTTTATATGTTGGATTGCTAGTATTAGTTGAGTATACATGACAAGGGCTTTAGACGGCCATGTTTAATTTTCTTGTCTAAATCCCACATTTTATAGACTTAATTTGTACTAATGGACATCTTGTATCCATGAGCACCTAGATATTCTTTTGGGATCATCCTTAGTAGGTCGCTTGTGGTTACTTTTTGTTACATTCTATGTGAAGCCTATTGGAAAGGACGGTGGAAGATATTGAAGGCCGTTTGCTAGGACAATAGAAGAGGTCAAAGGTAATTCATATTATAATGGTAGTAGATGAAGGCCACATACATAAATCATCGTATTAGAAGGATGAAGCAAAAGATAGGTGGTATTGAAGTTCAAAACGGCCAAGGAAGAAATGGAGAATCATGGTCTAAGAGTTGCGCCAATTCCTGGGAATGATCCAAGAAGAATCATGCTTCAAGGTTGGTTCCATCGGAATTTTCTCCTTGAGTACCATAAAATTGACTACAATAACTCTCAAAATAGACTAACAGTTCATCTGTAGCAAAGGAAAGAAGTTCAGCCGACTGAAGCACAAACGGGTCGGCACGAATAGCTCATGGGTGGCACCAAGCAAGTCACCAATAGCCCACGTGTTACGGGGTGGCCTTGGTCCAAGCTCCTCCGCCAAAGATCCCTCCTCCACACCGCGGGTCGACCCGCTCAACGTGCTACTGAGAAGACTAACCGTTCCCAAGCTCCTTGTCTCAAAAGTCTTCTCTTTTTGCTTGTAAATACTTGTAATAGCTTAGTTATTATTGTAGCAAAGCTATTTCACCTGAGGTCCAGGCTTACGTGCCGTTTTAGCCTTTGACCTTATTTTGCCTATGTACCCGACACTTGTGATAATGTTTATACCGCATATATGTGGAGTAATGAACTTCACACCCGGTTACCCCATTTTTGCAATATAAGCTAGATTGAGCTTTTGCTCCACCAAGTTGTTGGTTTCTACTTGTATTGCATCCTAAGTACGACGGTGTGGACACTCTACTCAAGTGTTTGTGTTTGCTGCTCCTTTCTCGGTGAACCTAGACTTCCATGTCCCTCTAAAGGCCTGGTGTGCTATCTAGCCACCTGCTGAGTACGACATCCATGGAATCTAGGTGGACTCTTTGCGCCCTAGCATTGAGTTTCTCACGGTTCTCCTGGCCTAGAAGGGGAGACCAGTGACAGTTGGTATCAGAGCTTTAAGATCTTTGAGGCGAAGAAGAATCTTAAGAATGGTTAAAGAAAGACTAAGATGACGGAACATATGGGAGACGCGATTAATAACATGAGATCAAACAGAGAACAACTTGAGGCCTTGGAGGCAAGGGCTGATCTGTTAGAGCAGGATGTTGTGAACATTAGCAGGGAGCTGGAAATTGATCAACGGGAGATCTGACTGCTAAAGGAAGTTGCGGTGAATACCATGGGGGAAAATAACGAGTTGAAGGTAACCCAGACCTTAGCTCGGGATGAACGGATGGTGTTGAGAGCCTTCGTTGAGGACTTAAAGACCCAGGTGATGGTACATTCAAGGGCCTTGCTAACTTACCAGATAGGGGTGGTGTTGCCCAGGTAGGAAGGCCGCATACAAGACACAAGGTGTGGGAGCCGAAGGTATACGAGGGGGAAAGGGATGCTAAGTTGTTAGACAACTACATCTTTAACTTGGAGGCATACTTTGATACGGCAAACATTGAAGAAGATGCCATTCGGGTGTCTACTATGGCGGCGTATCTAGATGGGGATGCAAAGTTGTGGTGGCGCTCGGTGAAGGTAACATGGCAGAGGGAACAGCCATCCTGGAGTCGTGAGAGCAAATGAAGGAGATAGTAAAACACCACTTTTACTCACACAACGTGAAGGAACAAGCCCTCTTGAAACTCAAAGCTCTGCAGCACACGAGCACCGTTTGGGAGTATGTGCAACACTTCTGAGCCCTCATACTGCACCTCCCTGATCATCCGAAAGATTACAAACTGCATGAATTTAAGCACAGGCTCACAGCATGGGCGAGACTGGAACTCTAACGGGCTAGGGTGCAGAGTTATGATGAAGCGGTGGTCTTTGCAGAAGGCCTGACGGATTTTCATAAGGACCCTTGAAAGGAATCAAGGTCGGCAGGTGCTGTTGCCATAAAGATTGGTGGTAAGGTTGGCAAGGTTGTGCCGGTTGTCATGATGTGTCCATTTTAGATGATTATTTTAGGCTTTTTAGGATTAGGTTTTGTGCAATTTTGTGCTCCACATGTGGCATTTTGCCTTGAAATCATTTAAGGAGCGATAAAAGCGACTTTGGCGTTTTTATCACTTTTTAGATGATTTTGTGTGACAAGGTGATTTGTTTGAAGACTTTGAAGATTTATCTTTGAAGATTTGAAGACCTTTACATTTGAGCTTTTTGAAGATATGAAGAAGTGAAGAGGTGAAGAAAGGAGAGCAAAGCAACGAGTGAAAGATGGTCCGGGGTTCTCAGAATTTTCCGAGAAGAATCAGCCTTCAAGAGTGGCACCATTGGATTCCTCTTCTCGAGCACTATAAAATCGACTACAAGAACTCCCGAAACGGATCAACGGTTCACCCGGAGGAAGAAAAACAAAACAGCAAGGCTGAGTTACTGATTTGGTCGCGAGTCGCGACCAAGTTGGTCGCGAGTCGCGACGACAGTGTCCAGTCAGCCCTGCAGTAGCATTTTTCTCCCTTTTTCTTCCCACTATAAATACCTCTTCACCTTCTTCTTTCCACAGCTTTTGGCCCCTGTTCTTGGGCCAAAACCCTAGCTTTTTCTCTTCTTCTTTTCTTAGTTTTTATGTGTTTTCTTGTTCTAGAGTAGGTTTTGTACTTGGGAGCAAGGATTGAAGCTTCCATTTCTATGTAGTAAGGATCATTTATATCTATCTATTTGATGTTTTTGCTATTGTGCTTTTATTGTGCTTTGAATGTTAATTGTTGATTGCATTGATGTTGTTGAGAGCTTGATGATATGAAATGCTTGTATGAATTGCTAGCTAGGGTTTGGGGGATTTGGGTTAATTTCCCCCCTGTTCTTGTTAGGAATGTATGAGTGTGAATTAGAGCTTTTGATTGTGTTAGTGTGTTGACAATGTGCTAGACGAATGTGATTGATGTCGAACTCTTCGTCATGTTCGTTTGTGTAGCAAACGAGAGAGTCATATGCTCGTGGATGAATGTGCGTTGCACGTTCATCCAATCTCGTGTAATTGCATGAATTGGTTTAATGCTTAGTCACGGTGTAGTGGTCATAGGCATTGCCAAGCTTGTTGGTCCTTCGTGATTAAATGCCACCAATGACACCTTGAGTCGTGGTCGCGACTCGGGAGTCATTGGTGAGGTTTGACGAGAGATGTCGAACTCACTCTCGCAAACTACGAACTAAGAAGGATAGGAGTTTAGTCTCCACGACAAGTAGTTGAAGTATTGAATAGATGATTTAAATTCATTCTTGAAGCATTTGTTATTTGGCGTTTATGTATTCTTGACGGTGTGTTTCACTGCATGTGTGCCATGAGTGGTTTGAGCATAGGTAGTGCTTGTGTGGTTGAATTGCTTAGGTGTAGGAACGTGACGAATTCCGTAGCGCCTTTGCATGAAGATCTATGAGCATGAACTTAGAACTCCTAGTGGTGTGTGTGTTGTGGTACTTGCTAGATGGGTGTGTGAGCGTTGGGTCATGAATGCTATATGATGGAATGTGTGAATGATTCGATGAACTACATTAGATGTGGAAGTGGATATCCGTTGCCCCCAAGGCATTTTATCTTTGTAGTTTAAAACCCCTTTTCTTTAGTTTTGTTTGATAATTAGCATAGTCACTTGACCTTGCTAGTTATCTTGTCTTTTTACTTTCGTAACTTAGGAACCAACCAACCAACCAACCCCCCCCCCATTTACTCGCTTTTAAGTGTGTGTATATATATTTAATCCTAGCTTAGTATCAACCATTGCGTGCTTAGACGCTTAGGAAGATCCCTCTTCTCTTTGGACGACCCCGATTTGCCACTATCTACCTAGTTGTAGAAAGTAAGCAGAAAGGGCTTATAAATTATCTTTTGGCACGCGGGCGCGACGACCGCCCGCGCCTGTCATGTCATAAAGAGTGCAGGAAGCATGAGTAACCCTGGAGCGGGGGGCAACATAATGAAAAACCCCACGGTTGGTTGGAAAGCCGTAGGACAGAGCTCGAGCTCCAGCAACAACTCAGGTTGACAATCAAAGTTCATGGGATGCTACTTGTGCAAGGGACTGCACATGGTGAGGGACTGCCCGAACAAACCTGCATTTGTTAATTATTTACAAATAGAGGGATCAGACTCTGCCCAAGAGGTTGGATCGTCGGGTGGACGTAGCCAGGGAGACCAAGAGGGGGAAGAGTTTGAACCAGTGGGAGCCATGAGCTATTATTGTAATTCCTTGGTGGGTGTGCAAACGATAGCCCCCCTATCATTTGCAGAAAGGTTGGATCGGGCCTTGGCCAAGTGGGAGGTAAAACAATGGGTAACCGAGTCGGTGAACAAAACGACAGTTGCCTTGACCGAGGATGAGATAGAAATGGTGCAGCTAATGAAGAACAAGAATTAGGGCCTGATCTATGTGGATCTCACGGTGAATGGGAAACCCATAAGGGCCATGATTGATACAGGAGCTTCGCATAACTATTTAGCCGAGTCTGAGGTAGGACGGCTAGGACTCATGTTGGAGAAGTCAATCGACAGAGTGAAAGTGGTCAATTCTCCAGCATAACCCATTGTGGGGGTGGCGCAAATGTGCAATGTCAAGGCCGACAAGTTCATGGGATTGACGAGTTTCCATGCCGTGAAGATGGATGACTTTAAGCTTATCTTGGGCTTGGACTTCTTACGAGATGTGCATATTGCAATATACCCTTACGGGAACATGCTAATCGTAATGGGCGATAACCCATGTATAATTCATGCGCTACCTAGAAGGTATGAGGAAAAATGGATTTCGGCCACGCTGTTCAAAAAGGGACTGGGATGGAATGAGGAAATATTTCTAGCACACCTGTGTTGTGAAAAGCTTGAGAGATAGTCAGGACCGATAGATCCCTCGGTGAAACGATTGCTGAGAGAGTTTCAGGATGTGATGCCAGATCAGTTTCCCAAGAGACTACCGCCCAAGCGGGAAGTGGACCATGAGATTGAGTTGATCCCAGGGGCGATGCCCCCGGCTCGTGTGCCGTACAGGATGACCCAGCCAGAGCTTGCGGAGTTGAGGAAACAGCTGATGGAGATGTTGGAAGGTGGGATTGTTGTGCCAGTAAAGTCCCCTTTTGGAGTGCCGATTTTGTTCCAGAAGAAACATGATAGGTCATTACGGTTCTGCGTGGACTACAGGGCACTCAACAAAATCACGGTCAAGAATCATTACCCGATACCCTTGATCGCTGATTGTTTTGATCAGTTATGCCACGCGAACTTCTACACCAAGATCGACCTGCGGTCGGGGTACTAGCAGGTTCGAATCAAGGAGGGAGATGAATACAAAACAACCTGTCTGATGCGTTACGGGGCCTTCGAGTTCAAGGTGATGCCGTTTCAGCCTAACAAACGCTCCAGCTACATTTTATACTCTCATAAACCAGGTGCTGAGGGAATTCTTGGACCAATTTGTGGTGGTCTACCTGGATGATATAGTGGTCTACAGCAACACATTTGAGGAACACCTTGGGCACTTGCGACGGGTACTTGTCAGGTTACGAGAGAACCAGTTGTATGCCAAGCCCTCGAAATGCTTGTTTGCACAGAAAAGGGTAGACTTCTTGGGGAATATAATCGAGCCGGGCAAGATAAGGATTGATCCCGAGAAGACAAAAGCAATCACGCGGTGGAGCCCTTCGAGCTATGTTCCGGAGCTTCGGTCATTTCTTGGGTTGGCCAATTACTATCGTCGCTTCGTGAAGGATTATTCCAAGATAGTGGTGCCATTAACGGAGCTGCTCAAGAAGGAAAAGGCATGGAAATGGGATGATTCGTGCCAGCAGGCGTTTGAAAAGTTGAAGGAAACCCTGTACACAGATCCAGTGTTATTGTTTCCCAATGCGTCTAAGCCATTTGAAGTGCACAAGGATGCCTCAGACTTTGCGCTTGGAGGGGTGTTGATGCAAGGTGGTTACCGGGTGGCCTATGAGAGCTGGAAGCTAAGTGGCACTGAGACGCGGTACTTGGCACACGAAAAGGAGTTACTGGCAGTTTTTCATTGCTTACGCCTTTAGAGACACTATTTATTGGGTGCATCATTCATTGTGAAGATGGACAACATGGTGGTGAGTCACTTCTTGACGCAGCCCAAGCTAAATACTCGGCAAGCCAGGTGGCAGGAACTACTGGCTGAATTTGATTTCACCTTAGAGTATCAGATGGGAAGGACAAACCATGTCACTGATGCTCTGAGTCGGCAAGGCCAGTTAGCGGTAGTTCATTGTTTGTTTATGAGGCAGGGAAGTGAAGTTTCAATTGGGATCAAGGATCGGATACGGGAGAATCGCGCATCTAATGGAACCGCCACTCAGTTGATTGACTTGGCGAAGGAAAGCAAAGCTAAGCAGTTCTAGTTTTAGGACAGGCTCTTGTACACCAAGAAGAATCGATTATATGTTCCAAAAGGTGGAGGGCTGAGGAAGGCCATCTTGAAGGAGTGTCACAGCACGGTGTGGGCGGGACATCCGGGGATGGAGTGGACCTTAGCCTTGGTGCAACCTGGATACTTCTGGCCGTCTATGGAGGATGACGTGGACTAGTTTATTCAGACCTGCCTGATGTGTCAGTGATATAAGCCATACCACTAGCAGAAAGGAGGATTACTGGAGCCCCTACTGGTTCCTACCTGTCCATGGGAGAATGTCTCCATGAACTACATCAATGGGTTGCCAAAAGTCGGGGATCTTGCAACAATCCTTGTGATAGTGGATTGGTAGAAGAGATGGCTCAGCTCTTCTTCAAGCACATTATCAAATATTGGAGACTACCTCGGGATATTGTCAGTGACCATGACTCTCACTTCATTGGCCGCTTTTGGACCGAGTTCTTCAAGATCCTCGGGTCAAAACTGAACATGAGCAGCATAACACACCTGGAATCAGATGGGCAACCGAGCAGTTCAATGGGATGTTGGAGGAGTATCTTTGACACTTTGTAACCATCAAATAGAAGGAATGGGTGAAATTTCTGGATGTAGCCCAGTTGTGCTTCAATTCCCAAAAGAGCTCTTCAACCAACAAGAGTCCTTTTGAAATTGTCACTGGGCAGCTACCTTTATTACCCCACACGGTGGATCTCGCTGTGCGATCCAAAGTTCCCAGAGCCAAGAGTTTTTCACTGGAGTGGAAACAGAATATAGACATTGCTAAGAGCATCCTCAAGAAGGCAGTTGCACGTATGAAGAAACATGCAGACAAAAATTATCGTTTCGTGGAGTTCCAATTTGGGGACCGAGTGTTGGTGAAAGTGCCTAACCAGCACCAGAGCAAAGCCATTCGTAACAGGGATCCTCTACTAATGAGGAAGTACATCGGCCCTGTGATGATCATCCAGAGAGTTGGCAAGGTAGTTTACA
Source organism: Rubia yunnanensis (assembly GCA_037428765.1). NCBI lineage: Eukaryota > Viridiplantae > Streptophyta > Magnoliopsida > Gentianales > Rubiaceae > Rubia > Rubia yunnanensis. Next base: position 41,452,097 of record CM075066.1, read on the forward strand.
AGGTGGACACCCCCGACTGGTGGAAGACCCATCTGGTACTTCACATAAGTCTCTTAAAGCCATATCATGAGGATGTGGACGATCCTGGAAGGGGTGAACCACAGAGGGTGGAGTTCAACATCCTAGCTCGAGGGAAAAGAGTGGCGGAAAGTATTCTCCAAGTTCGAGGTGTGTATTGGGCACATGAGAACCAAAGAGAATACTTGGTCAAGTGGCAGGGATGTAACGATAAAGAAAACACATGGGAGTTGGCGAGGAACCTTCGGGCATTTCAGCCGCTTCTAAATGCTTTTGAAGATTCTACGGTGCCAAGGACGATGCCAAAATAGGTGGGGGAGGATGTTATGGGGTGGCCTTTGTACAAGCTCCTTGGCCCAAGATCCCTCCTCCACACCGCGGGCCGACCCGCTCAACGTGCTGCTGAGAAGACTAACCGTTCCCAAGCTCCTTGTCTCATAAGTCTTCTCTTTTTGCTTGTAAATACTTGTAATAGCTTAGTTATTAGTGTAGCAAAGCTATTTCTCCCAAGGTCCAGGCTTACGTGCCATTTTAGCCTTTGACCTTATTTTGCCTATGTACCCGGCACTTGTGATAACGTTTATGCCGCATATATGTGGAGTAATGAACTTCACACCCAGTTACCTCATTTTGCAATATAAGCTAGATTGAGCTTTCGCTCCACCAAGTTGTTGGTTTCTACTTGTATTGAGTCCTAAGTGCGACGGTGCAGACACTTTACTCGAGTATTTGTGTTTGTTGCTCCTTTCTCGGTGAACCTAGACTTCCACATCCTTCTAAAGGCATGGTGTGCTATCTAGCCACCCGCTGAGTGCGACGTCTATGGAATCTAGGTGGACTCTTTGTGCCCTAGCATTAAGTTTCTCACGGTTCTCCTGACCTAGAAGGGGAGACCCGTGATACCGCGCCAGATGACGTGGTCTGCACCAAGGGTGTCTAGCATGAGCCGTTCCAAGGCCCAGTACAGACTACACCAATCTCAACAGGCCATATGTTCTAGTGCCCATTTTCACTCAAAAATAGCTAAGTATTGGCACGGACCGTCTCGTTCTCGAGGGCCCATGCCATTTCAACTGCAAACTTTCAAGACTAGCCGGCGGTATGTGAAGAATTGAGCTGTCTACACCAAAAATATTAAGAAGGATTATAATAATGGCCCACGTTAAATGACATGGCCCGCAGCAAAAATAACCATCTGGATGACGGGTCACGCCAGACACCATAGACCACACCAGACA